>OX438974.1:9622597-12206350 GCA_949316085.1 Hypercompe scribonia | reverse complement strand
ATGTGATTTTGACTTGTCAAAGCCGCTATGATGTCAGTCACTCAATCAGCCAAGAAACTATGTTAACTACATAGAAGATAAATAGTATTTACATTACTTTGCCAAATAATGCTGCTAATGGATATAAAGTAGAAAATCAGGCACGACAAAATTCGTGAAGATCAACGAAAATTATTCATTGCATATAAAGATACATTTATGTATTCTGAAGGAGTAGACAAGAGTGTGTTATACGCCAACTTATGATTATACGCCTCTTTGGTCTAGCGGTTAGTACATGTGACTGCCTATCAAGTGGTCTCAGGTTCGATTTCAGGTCGGGTCAAAAAGTGTGATTGAGTTTGTCTGGTTACAGAAATACTTAGTAACAGCCTGGAGTTCAGAAATTGGACTCTTAACTTCTGTACCTCGGAGAGCATATAAGCCGTCGTTCCTGCATCTAATCTCTTCCCGGTCGTATCCGGTCGTCGTCCCATTGGATTATGAGAGCGAGGGCTTAGACTAAACACACACTTGTACAATATAACATCGCCTGCGTAGTAGGCTAGTCACCGTTGAGACTAGCCTCTGTGTACTCTGTGTACATGTGTTGCACACATGTACACAGAGTACCCACTTGTCAGAAAAGAAAATACATAGAAAAAATACGTATTGTTTACTCGCCTACACCAGTGGGTGCATAATTTTATCCTAGAGTCAGTACAAAATGCTCTTGAAGAATTCCAATGGAGCTGATTGCTTCGCAAAGGATATCAATAAACTGCCACAGTGTTGTCAAAGATACGTCGATTTTATTGGGGATTAATTTTATTAATAAGAACAAAAATGTAAAGAAAAACACATGAACTTATTTCACAAAAAAAGGAAATTTCATAGCTATTATTCCATATTTTATATTAGTTAAAAGTATATGTATGTGCGACCCCCCCCTTTTTTTCCAGGGGGTGGAAAATAATTCTGTTAGTGCCCATAAGAGTATATCGTACGCCGGCATTCTGTAATATATATTACATACACACATTTCTAAAAAACATAAATGTATATATTATTGAGCCGGGTAATTTTAGCTGCATCTCCCAAAAGTAATAATATTTGCTTATTCTTGCAACATTTTCATTGATACACGTGTCTTACTGGTACCGCAACATGCAGGTAATATAGCCTGATTGTGCTATCCAACACTTAAGGATGTTCAAATTTATAATATTAGCATAAATGACAAACTTACACGCTTAGAGTAAGATGACTAAAGGGCAACAGCAGTTCGAGTTACAGGTATACAAAAGTTAGTTACAAAAGTCTGTTTTTGGTTTTATAAACAAAAATATATTTTTATTTATTAGGCTCTAAAATTTCTCCATGACTTGTCTACTATCCAGTGGTGCTATTATTGATTATATTAGAACAGTATACATAAACATTATTAATAATTTATACACAAATCAAATTGTTATAAATCGCCATTATTAGAAAGCAATTTTTCATTACCTCTATGTCCGTGTAACTTAAATTGTGTGACATACGATTTCTGCTTAACTTCTAGGTTCTACAATCTCTAACACAAAATTTAAACAGTATTCATATGCATTAATAAAAACACACTGGTGTTCTGTAACTTGATACAAAGAAATAAAACAGGTTCTTAGATATTTTATTCATCATTTCTGTTAATGAGAGTAAAACGCCACGAGACCGGTTTTGGTCGTTTCTTATTTTGAGAAAATGCTCCCTCGGCTAAACAAGGGCAAAATGAACGCGCTCTATCGGTCTACTGGTTCTACAAAAAGTTTGAAGGCTTTAATTTAGCCAGTTGTTAATTCGTGCGCGACCGATTCAAAGGCACTGTCGGCTGTTATTAAAAGCGTAAATTGTCAAACAGATGTAGCGAACGACTTTGGTTGCGTCCCACTAGTGTTAAAATGTACTGAAAAATTTGCGTGCTCTGTTTACCCTTTTCACAATACTATATGACCTTGTTGATTACTTGTACATAAATCTAGTTATTTTTTTCGATACCATGTAAATTTGATTTTTACATTTTTTTTCAATTCAACTTTTGATTTCAATTAACTCGCTCAAAAAAGTTGTTTTATACATTTCCTAACTCTTTTTCTTTTAAGTGCATATGTATTAAGTTAAGGCTACTGTCACAGAACTCGCATAGTTGAAGTGGAGTTTGCTTCTTTCCCAATCGTGATCTAGCCAAATATGACGCATACCTGCTTGGGTTGGTGATCTGCATCAGCAGCTACACCTCCCGTTTGGTCAATGCCCGCTGTAGAGAGTGGAGCGATACCCGACATGAAGCTAGAGACTATCCAGAAGTGGCCAGCTGGAGTAGACGTCCGGCTTTTAAATCGGACTTTAGTGCTGTACCTATGTGTGCTTTTAGAGAGTCGATTATCGATCTTGGACGATTCCACCTGCAGTGTACATGGTGTCGGGATAGCGAGTGGCAGAGAAAGTTGTTACTCACTCGGAACACCGGCACATCGTATTCGATGTATCTCTCTGTCGTCCTGGCCACACACACCAGGAAAGAGAATCTCCGCGGTGGTTGCCCTTAAATGATAAATGATGTTTATTTTTCTCAATAAATCTTGTAACAAATGTTTCTACACGTCAAACTTTTCAGCTAGAATACGGCGGTGTTTTCTAAGACTCACTTTAGGAAGAAATTTTGAAAATGAACCACTAATTTGTCTTTTTTTAGATCCGTGAACATTGATTAAATAAAGCTATGCGAGTACAGTATAGGGTTTAGGTTGGTCTTTTGAAGAAAGGACGATTTGAGTCGGTCTGTCCACACTGACGACATACGAACGCCAGCCATCGTGCTAATTAACCGATATTAGTAAAGATTAACGACCGGAAATGTGACACTACCGCCAGCCGGACATTTGGGTAGGTCATGCAAACATTCAATACCACCAGAAAGGTATTGATTATGAACTAATATTACAAGCCTAGACCATACCCACACTTACATACGCAAAAAAATTACTATACAATTCAACTTGCACTTAACAGAAGAAAAGAAAAAAATTAAAAAACGACCTTCACTTTCTAATACAACAAAAGTAAATTTTGAAGTGAGTAACATCAATTCCAAGCAAATTTATCATTTCATTTATCTAAAACTGTGTAGTAAGCTTTTCTAATAGTTTGAGCTTTATTAAGGACTTTAATTTGTTAACAGTTATTTCTTGAAATTTATTTGTAATTATATTTTGACTAAAAAGAATTGATTAGTTTTTATTATCTAGTCGCTAAACTTTGTGAATAAATGAACATTTTTCTCTAAATACACTAAATTTTCAAAAATGTGTTAAGATGTAACTGTCAGGATATATTTTTTTTCAAATTTGTTTTTAGTGATTGGTGGTTATTGCCTATACTTTCTTTTGATTACAAAATGCACGAATAGCTCTCTTTTGCAAAACATGGAATATTTGAAAGTCAACAGCATTTCCAACAAAATACCATGTGACACGATACTATGAAAATAGTTACAATATACCAGTTAACTACATCTACACTTTTTAATTGCCGAATTTAATAAACGTTTTTGTACTTAGTTTTTCTTTTTTCTCGTTTTAAAGACAATTATTAACATTGAACTAGTTAACATTAGAGAGAATGCTATCCACGTCATCAGCAACTGATTGTTTTCGTTTAAGTTTAAATAAAAGTGAAGTATCATCCGTAAATAGCACCATCTCCTAACTATCATTTATCAAATTATCATTTACATCGTAAATCGGTCTGAGGAAAGGGTTGCGTCTGATCCAGAAGAACTGACTGCTTGTTTGAGGAATATTATGGTGTCTATATGTGATGGTTCAATACCCCGAGTCATAGCAGCCAGAAATGGCTCGCCGTGTTAAGTACAGAGATTTAGCAGCTGAGAATGACGATCGGAAAATTGTGCCCCCGTACCTTCGAGCTAGGAAAAGACGGCGAGCCACCGTTTAGTAGAATAATGGAGTACGAAACATTAATACAAACAAAGACACTCAAGAAGAGTGTTAGACACGCATTTCCCTAGGGGAGCAGAACAGACCCTGATCAATACGTCACAATCGGGCAGATAACTCTGGTACAACAAGTATGAGGTGACGGAGAGAAAACTGGCCGGAATGATTCTCCCTCTGCGTTCCGACCAATATACCAGCTAAACGTTTTGGTAAACTCTTTGAGAGGCTTACCTCTCATTCTCTCCCGTCTTCAACCCGTCCGATGATACGGTAAAAGATAAGTCTCTGACCGTATTAGTGGGCACTAGACGCGAGTAGGTCTTTATCTGTTGGACTGTCAGTTTGGATTCCGATGGGAACATTCGACAGTATATGCTGTCAGTTGTGTTCGATCCCTGTCGGAGTTGACAGTTGATTTAGCCAGATAATTAGGTCACGAGGTGCCGCTCTGCCTTCGGGCCATCATAGAAGCTTATCATCGCGACAGGATAGAGAAATTTAAATAGAAGGGAGTTGTGTTCCCCAGGGCTCTGTATAGGGCCTATTGTTATGGAACCTCGTATACGAGGTTATCCTTCACACCAAATTGCCATCGGGCATACTGACACACATCTGACACACTAACACTGCCTGGAGTCACTTCAAGGAGGAGCTTCAGCTCTCTGAGCAGTTGGTTACTGGTGCTGTGGAAAAGATTTTAGAACTAGGCCTGAGGAACTAAAAACTCAAAAAACTAATATGATATGGTTCCATGGCCTACACGTGAGCACCAGGAACCGCCCAGCTCATGCCTTCGGGTAGGTGACGTTGAAATCCAGGTAGATCAGTACATAAAGTACCTAGGCCTCATCGTAAACAGTCGATAATATAGTCCCTGAGTGCGAGGGGGAACACTCGAAGAAGTTCACGGCCTCTACTTGGGCGTTGTAAGATTAATGACCGTGTTTGGTGTGCCCATCTGGATTAAAGTCCTGACGAAAGCCTCCTCCTGTTAGTTTGCTTAGCTTGCATTCGCTTTGCTTTGCTTGCTTGGTTGTTGGCCATAAGGACCGTATGAACTACAGCTCAAACTTGTATGAAGCGGCACCAAATTATGAACCGAAAATGCAACGGCAGAACACGCATAAATAAGCTCTGGAGACTTGGTAGGTATGGCTCGAAATTTTGGGTTGTGCTAGCCAACGTGTTGTCGGAGCTAGTCCACCGGATTTCGAACAGTAGGTAGAGATAACCAACTCTTCACTTATTGATTGACACAGATACTTATCAGGCATGGCTGCTTCGGTGAGTATGTAATTGAATAGGCCGGGAGACTACAGTATAATGCTATCACTGAGTGCCACAAGAGTAGCAATGAGTATATGAAAATTATAACTAAACACAATGAACACTTGGGGAAAGCATAGAAATGACATATGTATATTTCTTTCAACTTCAGTCAAACACTATACTATTTAGTTTACGCCATTTAGGCAAAAAAAATTTCATAAGAAGACGCTTTAAACGTGTCAGATAAATAAGTACCGATTCACACATTTGACAAATTAAAACTAAATTTCTAAATTTTATTTAACTACTAGTACTTTAACAATTTTGTTATTTTATCTTCATTACTTTTGGGCTACTGTTACTAAAATCGTAAAATGCCGACTGCAAGCTTATTCAAATTAGATCAATTAGTTGTGGCGCACAACTCTCTCTTTATTTCGTCTATATAAGCATTTATCCCTAAACCCGAAAGGATACCTGAGTTTTTATCATTCATTCCCGTAACACCACCATCAATTGATCTATTAATGCTCATAACGTGGCGAATGAGTAATACAAGGAAAGTTCCGTGACAGCTAATAATTACCTACTTAATTTAATTTACTTTAAGCTATTGTAACTTAATGTAAATAAATTTTATCACTGTGGATGTAAGGCTATGGTTTATAATTATTTTCAAAATATAACACATATTAAAGTCCTTTACACCGTTTTTTTGCTAAGAAACTCATATAAGGCACATTTATATTTCGAAGCCTATTTTTAAACTGAGAATACTATTTCATACTACAAAGAAAGTATGTCTATATAAATATAAATAATTTTTTTTTAGTATCGGTTGAGACAGCAACATTGTCAAATATTCTATTGAAACGTGACTAGCAAATGTATTAAGCTTTGAATACTCTCGCAATGTCGTATATGTAGTCGACTGAAAACAACACTTAACGCATTTGGTAAAGTTCAGACAAGTACACGATTTAAATACAACACACAATCTGCCGCAGTTATAAAATAAGTTTAGTTTTGTATAATTATCTATTTCTAAAAAATATTTTTACTTTATTGAACCAAAGTATTACATAATCTTTCATAGAATGTTACACACATTCAAAATAATTTTACATAAATTGTCTGCCTCAATTTATGATTAATGATACTAAATTGCATCTTTTCTTTTTTTTCACGTGTGGAAACCTCCATGGGCCGTAACACCTACCGGGGTTTGTGGCAGTAGGGTGTGTCGACATAGGGCCGGTGCACCTCTGCGCCTGCAATAGGAGCATTCCAGGAACTGATATTGTCAAACTATCTGGACCCGTCCTAACACCTGCCCGCTAGGGCGGGCACCACCTTCGGATGAACTCTCTATTTAGGCGACGTACGGCATACGTAGTCTTTGCCTCCATCTGGCTGGGCACTGTAGCGGTTGAAGGGAGAAAACTCGTCCCATCCATCTGCGGCCACACTCTGGGCGGTATCCGGCGCTGACAAGTGTGCCTTCACCGCCCGGTTCGCCGGCGGTGAATTGGGTCCGAGTAGAGATCGTCCTCCGGGACCTTCTCCGACGCTTCCTTCTCCAAAATGATGTCTTCACAGGTTGTTCCAGGAGATGGACCACGACGTGGCCCATGGAACTGCAAGGTCTGCGTCTTATCCAAGGTCACCCGTAAACCCAGCACCTCAATGCGCCTGACCACCAGACAGCGACCAGACGCGACGCCTTTTGAAATTTCGCCCACCAGGCTGTGATCAGTGTGTCATCGGCTTAACAAATTACACCTAGCCTGTTGGAGAGACTACCTCGAAGGGCCAAGCCGTATTCCATATTCTGCAGGAGTGGTTTAAGGACAGAACCCTGCAGAATACTGCTCGGCATGAAGCGACGCATTGGAACACCACATTAGTCCTCATACATGACGTTATGCTCCTCTAAATAGTCTACCACCAGCCGCTTCAGATACTCTGGAACCCTGTGGTAGTGGAATGCTTCTTAGATGCAGCTAAATGGTAGAAAGCGCCAACAGCACACCGCCACAGCTCACCATCACTTCGGTCATGAACCTCTGGGATAACACGACATCAACCGTCGAACGTCCCGCTCAAAAACCGAATTGGGCGTCTGACAGATCAGAGCCCACCTCGCAGAGGTGCCGAACGGTGTGGCCAAAGAGTATTCTCTCAAACAATTTACGTGCCTCGTCCAGCAACACGATGGGCCTAAGACAGCTAGTAATCTACCCGAAACAATACTCTTTCTAGTACAAATAAAACAATCACAACTTACCAAGTTCAGAGATTTAATTTTCATGTATAGATATTCTCAAATCACATAAATCAAAGCAGAAGCTTCGTAAAATCAATCATTATTGTCAGAAAATTGATCACCTTTTCTACACAAGAGACATCAAGCCACAATAAAAAACGCCCATCTAGGTATTTACAATTGTTTGAGATATCGTGAATACTAAAATTATCATTACTTTCAATGTTGTGCATTGTCAAACCTTGACGCTACTTGATAATTTTGTGGTCCGCAAGGTAGTCGACTACAAAAGCCGGAAGGCCTGCGTATGCACTAAGAATAACTATTACTTTCTACCAGAAAATAATTGTCTGTCCTTGTACAAATACCATTAAAATATGATAGTTAAATACTAGAACCTGTCTAAAAACCCCATTCGTTCACGTTTGCACGATATATAGTTTTAATTGATATCTTTATCATTTATATGATACATACTAACTATTGCGGTTCAAGTAATTACAAGTTCAATGGTAGTATGTACAATACCTATAACGTGTACAGAATAGATGTCACTCCCGTTTATACATATAATTAGGCAATATGTAAAAATAATATAATTAAGAAATGTACTTTTAAATTAAAAAAAAATTGTAAAAGAAATATTGACGTTGTAATTCTCAATATATAAAGTACATTTTACTATATTTTACCTGAATCAATTATTTCTCCATAACAGCATTGTAGAGGAACCCCTTTTTGTATCCAATTTTAACCTCGTTCGTGCCATGTCAGCAAGCTATTTAATATCGTCCTGACATGTTGGTCACTAGGACGTGTGAGAGGCTTTTATGACGCCCTCGAGAAAGAGGAGTCATTTTATTTCGAGTGCAATATGTATTATACAGTATTAACTGTCAGGCATTATATAAAAATTACGAGTACATAATCAGAAAGTAAATAATTCATTTGGGTTCCTTTAAATTTCAATACGAATCACTGCACCATTTTGAACTAGATACATATATTTTTTAAATAATTAAACTGAAGTAATAAAATCAAAGTCTAATCCAACGTTTACTTTAATACAAAACATTTAAGTGAAACTTTAGATACAGATTTGATTGACATCATAATTGAGTCAAAATATGAAGTAAATAAACTACATAAGTTAAGTAAAAGTAAACAACTCTCTATTTCAAGGCGTTCGCCCTTCCTAAGACTTATTTCAATACGTTCTTATAAGAATCATATAAATCTTGAGACAGCAAACTCAGCATCCATTTGTTCTAAAATTTTATTTCAAAATTAATTGGCAGTGTTGAAGTGATTCAGTGTTGATTCAGAACAGATAATAAAAATTAAAATAAATATAATGTTACTTTGAACCCGTGTGACTTGTAATATTAAAATCACTTTGCTCAAGGATAAAGAAAAATTTAAATACACTAAAATTAAAAACCTTATATTTTTATAAAGATTGCAAGTGCAACAAAGACTATGTGTAGGTAGGTAGACTATGTATATGGATGCAATTTAACATTGGCAGATTATAAATACAAATGTCTAAAGAAAGAAACTTCCTAAAGAAGAAGAACATGACTTTAGAAATCCTGCATTTTAAGTTGTTCTTGTTAGACTAACAACACTGAAATAGAGCAATATTTTATACGGAGCACCTACTAATTTAATTTTAGCTTTTGTTATAAATACTCACATCAAAATTTTAAATACTGAACGCTAGCTTGCAGCAAGTTCTAGTCGCAGGGAGTGCAATTAAAAAAACAGTTTCATTCACATGTTCAAACAGTGCAACAGAACATAGTTTCGCTCACAGTCTGACCCTGCCCAAGGGAATTTTTCTATACGACTTTCTCTGATGGTCTATGCCGTGTGCTTTTTATAGTGTCCTTTGACAGAGTTGTTGTTTATGTGTACGGGAGTGGCGTTTTAGAATATTACGTGTCCAATAGTGGTCTTAGAGGCTGCTGATAAATAATAACTTTATGATATATATCTAAAGTATACACAATTGAATTGTAACACAAATTAATTCTGATACTACAGGTTAAAAAGATTTACATGAGTAAATGTTTTACGGATTCCAAATTTATAGGCATGATTTTAAAGTTCGACACATTACTTACCACATACATATGTTACACTAACTAACCCGCGCAACCTCGTCTGCGTTTTCTATCAGTCGTAGTGTAATGTTATGCAGCGTGAACAAATTTGTTCACCGTAAAATGGTTATAGTGAGGCAACATTGAAATATACTATGAGATATATGCTGTCATAGTTTTTTTTTTAAACTTTCAAGAGGAACCATTTTGTCATACATTATTTTTGAGAAACTTTAACCACAAAAACTCTCAAAGAGAATAATTTTCACCCGCTTTTATAACATTTTCCATTAATAATCTGCTCCTATTAGTTGTAGCATGATAATATACTTGTATATAGCCTATTGCCTTCTTATTGATTAACTTACACTGAAATATTTTTTCAAATTAGTCCAGTATTTTCTGAGATTAGCGCTTCAACCAAACAAACAAACCTTTCAGCATTGATTTCACTTAGTTTTGGTTATGTACTATATTGCTTTCATTCAATTTTCAAAACTAAATAAAGTTTTTTTAAAATGCAAACCAGCTCTAAAAATGTGTTCAAAGCTGGTTTTCATAAGTTCATTCAATAAATTATGTAATATTTGAAGAACATTAAAATAGGTAGGTCCTTTCTATAAAAATGTTAAGAATCCATTTGGCATTTTTATCGGCGAATCCATTTGCCTTTTAAGTGCTTTAATGATTTGTACAAAATTTCTGGTCTTCGGGTGATTAACGATATTCGCCGAATCATTATCTTGAGTAGCAGTAATTATCGAAAGAGAGTCCTTGAACACTTCATTCACGAACTATAAGTACAGGTTGAGATTTTAATTTGTTTTTTAAATACAATAAAAACAAATACAAAGCTATGCATACAGTTTTCTTTTTAAAATACACAGGTCACAAATTAGTCAACATTTGAAAAGTTATATAAAAATCATTTCATATATTATAAACATTGTTTATTTACAAGAAAGCTAACTAGTTGCAATTTATTTTTTAAAAATGACGAGACGAGAGAGAAACGAGACCATGAAATCGCCGACGTTTTTCGCTGATTTTTCTTTTAGTTGACGTAGTGTATTTGGTTTATTGATGTAGACACGATTCTTTAAATAACCCCTGCTGGAGATATATCTAGACTTCTGGAAATCTGAAATGTCACCTCGTCAGAAAACAGCTTTTCTGGAAACATGTCTTTACCACCGGCAGGGTCTCATTGGATGTGTGACAAGTGGTTCCATTTTATTGAAACCCTAATTCACCCAAACGTTTGCGCGTCGATAAATCTGGATTACGTTGAACAGAAGCGGAAAGTCCGTTCTCTTCGGTCCGAGAAGTCCGTGGGCCTCCATTTTGCTTCACATTTAGCGTATATCTCGTCGCCTTGAACTTCTTCACCCATTTCTTTATTAAAGGAGCACTCGGACACTGATTAAGTCGTGTGAATCGTAATCAACGCCAAATAAACATCTCACAGTAACAAGCGAACTGTTGAAATAAAATTTGTTCCACACAGTAATTAAAGTGATACATTGCGACAAAATTGCCGAAAAACGAGCTAGTGGTCAAACCGCTCCTCAGGCCCCGTCCAGCATTTGTTTGCACGGAATATTAGATTCAAATGTTAATGAATTCTTGACCCACCCTATATAATAGCTTGTGAACTATTCAAAACTAATAAACATTATTTTTAAAAATCTTTACTAACTACTACTACTAACGTTTAGTTTTAATTTGTATTTAAATATGCAATAATACAAACAATATACAAGTACAACATACTGACATGACAAACGTAACATTAGTAATAGATACGAGGGTAAGTTTTTAAGTTCGCGGAATGACAGTGAAAAAGGCGGGTAAACGCGCTCTTTTGATGCCTACCGTATTCAGTGACTCATAATTAGTCTGCATAGTAAAATTTGTTGTGATTGGATCATTAGTTATTAAACTATCGTTGATCAAGTATTTTAATCGGGAACGAAGTGAAAAAAATGGAGAAAATTGAATTACGTGCGGTGATAAAGTTCTTACTAAACAAGGAAAGTCTGTTCAAACCATACTCAATGAGATGTCATCGGTTTACGGGGATTCTTGCCCAGGAAAAACAATGGTCTACAAGTGGCATAGTTGATTTAAACAAGGCAGGGAATCACTTGAAGACGACCCGAGGCCGGGGCGCTCCGTTGAGGTGACTACGCCAGAAGTTATTGCAAAAGTAGAAAAAATTGTATTGGAAGATGCTCGACTAAAAAAGAAACAACTCGCAGAAATGGTTGGAGTATCGGATACAACAATTTTTAAAATTTTACACGATCATCTTGGCCTGACTAAGGTTAGCGCACGGTGGGTGCCGAGAATGCTCACGCCATTGCAAAAACAACAGCGCGTGGAATGTTCACGTGCGTTTTTGGACCTCTGCAATGAAGACAAGAATGGCGTATTGAATCAAATTGTTACTGGGGATGAAACTTGGGTTCATCATTATGAACCCGAGTCCAAACAAGACTCCATGCAGTGGCACAAAAAGGGCACAGCACCACCCAAGAAATTTAAGGTTTCACAGTCGGCTGGAAAACTCATGGCAACGATTTTTTGAGACTCAGAAGGAATATTATTGATAGATTATAAAGATAAAGGCATTTCTATAACGGGGGAATACTACGCTTCAATCTTAGAACAGTTAAAAGAAGCCATCAAAGAAAAAAGACGGGGAAAATTAACGAAAGGTGTCCTGCTATTGCATGACAATGCTCCCGTTCACAAGAGCCGAGTCGCACTGGCTGCCCTGCATAAAGTGGGCTTCGATATTTTGAATCACCCACCCTATAGTCCAGATTTGGCTCCGAGTGATTATTATCTCTTTCCAAAAATGAAAAAAGAATTACGTGGTAAGAAATTTTCAACTGATGAGGAGGTTAAGGAGGCGGTTTCGGCGTATTTTTCAGACAAAGATAAAACTTTTTTTTACGAGGGAATAAAAAAACTAATTGAAAGATCTGAAAAATGTATTCGTGTTGCAGGGGAATATATAGAAAAAGAAAAATAATTTTGTGTTTTTATTATTACTCAATACTCTCCATTCCGCGAACTTAAAAACGCCCCCTCGTATATACATGACATACCAACATAAATTTGATCTTTAATAGATTCATTGGTTAGTGATCCCAACGTAACTATTCAAGTCAATGGTGGTAAAACGTGTATTACATAATATTTATCTATTTGTCAACGCAGACTATTCGTCCACTTATAATTATGCGCGCTCTCACACTTCTACACGATATCATCAAGTCACCATCGCCTCTTACTTATTTAATACCAGTTTATCAATCTTTCTCCCTCTCTTTCTCTCTTGTGCTCCAATCATGACCGAAACCTACTTTCAGCTAACAATCTCCTTTTACTTTGTCTTTCACACACCACTGATTTTATTGACTCTCCGGTCTTTGTTCAGTCTGCCCTCTTATGCCCTTACAATACGCTTCCTCTCGAGGTCAAGATAACAAGGTGAAGGTAAGGGAGTTTTTACTGACCGAATTGGTAGAATCAAGTAGGTCTTAGATTATGATGTATTATTATATTCTGTAATGTATGTGTAACTAGATGTATATATATAAAAATATGTATGTATTGTACAGTTGTATCAACTATATACATACAGTAAAACACTATCGTGTTTTGAAGGCAAAACAGATCATATTTAATAAAACAACTATCATTTGTGCATCGCCCCTTTAGTTCACTGGCAGAGGATGCCTGAGGCAGTAGCAAGTCTACCGATGTATGTGTTTCTGTATAAAGTAATAATAAATAAACCATAAACAATGCAGTCAACTCTTGTGGCTGGACGGCTGGAACTCCTCGAGTAACGTACGACAAACATGTAACTTTGGTACAGCAATGTGTAGAACTCTACAATTAGAAAGTACACCAATTGCTTTTCATCTAATAAGAAAAAATAATTATCATAATTTCTATTTAATTTCAAATTTATTTACCATCATTTTAATATAGTGTTACCACTTTACCAAAGGTAAAAAGTCTAGAGATGCCACGAATAGTGATTTCAACAAATAACGAATATTCGGGAGCTGATCATTCGGCGGCACTTAGTATCTTTCGTGGATGGCAGATTTAAACCCGGATAAGAAAGATGTGATGACGATACGCCGTGGGCGCTTTTGATTAATTCGTGATTGAGTCTCATCATAACACACTTTATTTGTAAAAAAAATAAGATTTATTTGTCATCTTCTGGGAGTAGCGTATACAGGTAACGACTAATTGCCGAGGTTTCAGGTATGACGTGTGCGGTAAAAAAACAATCATTTAAATCGTCATAATGAATAAAAACAGTTTTTAAATCCTTTCTTTCTTTCTACGAGCCTTTTTTCCAAACTAATTTGAGGTCAGCTTTAAGTCCACCACGATACGGTTAAACTTTAATTATTTACACGGAGCGACTGTTTTTAGACCTTCACAACCCAAGTATTAGGTGAAATCAAAGTTCTAGACTGTTATAGGACTTTTTTTCGGAGGACGTCAGGGAATCTAAGGTAGGGGCGGTTGTTCTACGGATCCGCTCTAAGAACTCCGCTCCTGGGCCAGACGGGATACCTGTCCGAGTGCTGGCCCGAGACCTCGAACACATTTCGGACCGCCTCAGGGAGGTCCTAGACGCTAGCTTGGCGTCCGGACGCTTCCCTGAGTGCTGGAAAAGCGGGAAGCTGGTCCTATTAAAGAAACCGGGACGGCCTGCCGATTCGGTGGCTATGTGATGTCGTGCAGTGTTCCACAGGGGTCTGTCCTCGGACTACTTCTGTGGAATATGGGATACGACTGGGCCCTTCGAGGTCGTCTGCCCCTCGGGTTGGGCGTAATTTGTTATGGAGTTGACACATTGATCACGGCCCGGGAGATGAACTTTCAAGAGGTGGTGCGCCTCGCCATCACAGGTGTCTCTCTGGTGGTCGGGCGTATTGAGGCGTTGGGTTTGCGGGTGGCCCTGCACAAGACGGAGGCCCTTTTGTTCCATGAGCTCCGTCGTGGTCCACCCTCCGGCACCTCCATCATAGCCAATTTGGCCCTCGTACCGGTTCAGGCCCAGATGAAGTATCTGGGCCTGATCATCGACGGCAGGTGGCTCTTCGACGAGCACTTCCGACAGCTTTCTCCAACGCTGGTCGGCGCTGCTTCTGCCCTTGGGTGACTCTTGCCCAATTTGGGTGGAGCCGACGTCGCGTCGAGACGGCTATACACGGGATTGTCCGGTCAATGGCCCTGTATGGTGCACCAGTGTGGGCGGCGGCTCTGAACGCCCAGAATAGTTCTCGCCTCTGGCGCCCTCAGAGGATATTGGCGATTAGAGCCATACGCGGCTATCGCACCGTATCGATGGAGACGGCGTGCGCCTTGGCCAGAACTCCCCCGTGAGATTTGGAGGCGAAAGTGCTCGCTGAAGTTTATCGGCGAACGGCTGACTTCCGGGCGGGTAGAGGTATACAGTCCCCGCCCCAAGAAATACGTGAGTGGCGAGGCGCCGAGGCGCCGACGAACCGGGCGGCAAATTGGGTCCGAGTGTGACCGCGGGTGGACGGGACGGGTTTTCCCCTCCATCCGCTATTGTGGCCAGCCGCGAGGAGGCGACGTCCGCGTGTGCCGTACGTCGTCTAAATGGAGAGTTGATTCGCAGATGGTGCCCGCGATACCCGGCAGGCGCTAGGAGGGATCTGGATGTCGTAATAACAGCTGTTTCCGGATACCTCCTATGTCAGGCGCAGAGTGGCACACCGTGTGGTTTTAGTCGGTCCGATTCCGACACACCACCCCGCCGTAAGCCCCGGTGGGCTATATGTTTCGTAGGTCTGAGAGTAATTCGCAGACTATTTTTTCCTTTCCTCTCCAGAACATTTATTTTAATATTTTACGCAATTGTTTTTCATTTTTATCATTTGGCAACAAAAAACACTTACAATACAGCCGTAAATATTCAAGCCTTATTTTAATAGTGATATTAATATTTTTACTTTCATCCACAATGTTTACCATAACATTCCCTAAAAATAGTTTATTATAATAGGCAAAACGACGTTTGTTGAGTCAGTGCTATATGTACCTATAAAATCTTTAAAACTCTTCGCGAATGTTTTCATGGGCATTTTTTTTTTCATATTTTTCACTATTCGATTCGGCTGAATATTGCGAACTATTCTGCCGAATTACAAATAGGGACAAAACATAGTAGTATAGCCGAATACCAAAAACTTGCCGAACATTCGTAGCATCTCTATGAAAAGCCTGTTTGTGATAATTAATTAAGAACAGTCACTCTGTTTAATATTTTTTTTGCAAATATATCAATTGATGACGATGTTCTTCACGATACCGATCCCTTGAGAACACGTTTTTTTTTCAGGTAAAAAGTACTATATCTTTAACCGTGCTCTTTACAACACTGAAATGAAAATTTAATGATGATAATAAAATATAAATATACAAATCATACAACAACAGAAAAAGGTCAGTTGAAATAAAAGTCACTCACAATTCAATAATATTCTTTATTTACATTATATTAATGTACACAAACTCAAAGCAGAAGGAATTTAATCAATAACAAATTATAGAGTACGTTTACTTACGTGTGTTATTCCAAAATGAACAGTCGTCGCAGTATCTATTATTTTATTTACTTGGTGAACAACATCTGTCTGCGTACACATCTAGTCTAAATCAGTCATCTATACTAGTATATAGTTTGTGCTTTGAAATTAACAGATTTTCACTAAATAAGTTTATACGGTACTTACACCAAAAATCAATTGTATTGATTTTGGTTGTGGTGGTTTTGGTGATTTTTGGTTTAGTCATGACATGATAAGTAAAAGACGTGTTATCCTACTAATACTATAAATGCGAATGTAAGTTTACTTGTTACGGTTTCACGTGAAAACTACTCAACCGATTATCATAAACCTTTGTACATATGTTCTTGTAGGTATTAGAAGTAACATGGGCTACATTTTATTACAATAATATATTTATTTAAAATGATCTGTTACGAAACTTAATGTGGTAGACCAAAATTCTAATTCTAGAAGATTTTCTAAATGTGACAAAGGATAACAACCAAGTTTACAAACGTTGAGGAAAAACGACAGGAGCTTAACTTGATTCTAGGCCGCATTTCTTATTGGGATTATAAGAATCTGGTCGAGTTGTACACCAAGAATACACTGGCATATGCGCTCTTTACTAAAAAGCCTCCATTACTTCCCTTCATCATTTTTCAGAACACTCAACTGCCATTGCAGAATATGCTTAGTATCTTGAATATAGATATTTGCATCTCTACCCACGAGAGTACATTAAAGAGCGTCACTGAGATGGCCTCGATCGCGAAGGTATACTAAACAAAGTGAGACTTTTCTTCTCATCTAAGTCTTTTTTATAAGACCCAGGTTTCTTCTTCTGGTCCTATCTTAGGCATGGATCTATACAGTGTTGGCTGGACGCTCTTGATCGGTTGCACCGACGAGCAGACCACTTCATCAGCAGTCTCCAAGTCACTGAATTCTTTGAGCGTCTGTAGTTGCAACGAGGTGTCACCAATATGACAATCTTCTATCGCCTTTATCATGGAGAATGTTCTGACGAGCTCTTTCAGCTGGTCCCATCTTCTCCCTTCTTCTACAGGACAATCACGTGCTGGATTCGATGTCACCGTTTTAGAGTGGTAAATATATGCTCTCAAACTAAATAGTTTGGCATTTTCTTTCTATAGAAATCAGGTAAAGCTTACACTCATTACCAGCGCACGTGTTTCCCTCCCTCTATTATCCCGGGTCTTTTTATCGGGGTGTGAAAAATCTCACTAGGCCGTCATAGTGTGGATCATCATATTGCACTGTCTGCATTCGCAATGAGTATGGTGACCACCACTCTTCAATTCTATTTATGCATTCCATCGGCCAGAGTAGAGCAACTTTGACAGATGCTGATTAAAAAAACAAATATGTCATCACATCTTTTCACTTATTACATATGTACAAGTGATTCATTGATCATTTACTCGATCCATTGATCATTTTTACATATCTCACTCACTCACTCATAAAAAAAACTTCTATTAATACTTCTGGGGAAGTTTATTGTTAATCTTTTCTTTTGATAATGCCTTAGCATACTATTTGTAACCACATTTTTGCTACCTACCAGCAATGTACGAGTACTTTTACGATATTACATGTAATCACGGCCACAGTTAAATAATTACTTTACATTACACACATTTCTATGGCTACAGTCCGTTGTAGCCAAGCCCAAATGGTGACTTAGCTGCTGTCAAAAGGTAATAGTTTCCAGGTACTCTGAAATCAAAACAATATATTACGTTACATTATTTATGAGAACATTAATTTAGGGCAATCACGAGAGTTTCATGTATTACCCAGAACTGCACTATCTTGTAGCGCAATACTCATTTCTTTAAATTTCGTAAAATGTTATTTAAGTTTTTCTATGTGGAACGGAACCTCAATAATAAAAAGCTTGGCCCTTCAAAAAGATTAACTGCATGCATTTATAAAGTCAAAAATGAATGATTTCTTAATGATGATAAGTAGTCATTCAAGACAGGATAGGAAAAATAACTAAACTACAGATATAAAATGACGTGCACCGACTGACTGATTCGTCAACGCAAAGCTGAAACCACTGGGGCCACAAAGTTGAAATTTGAGTCAAACAAGTCACTAAGCCAAGTAAAGAGTAAAAGTTAAGTAAAGTCAAGTCAAGTGCATAGGTGGCGCCAATTGCATAACATTTATATAGACAATTTTGTTAGAATATACCATAAAAATTATTAGTTTTATAAAAATTTTTTGCATAATGAAGTTTTGATATCGTTTAAGAAGGCCCGTATACAACAATGGATATTCTATGTCTAAAAAGATGATTTAAAGCTACTGTTTTCATGTATTATCCAATATTTCAATAGTCAGGCTAAATCTGTACATAAGATTGAGCAAGCACGTTCAATTTCTTCTAAATTTAATTTATGTAAAGTGGCATATTTAACAGTGTCACTCAAGTAACGGCGAGTAGAGTTTGATATAGAACTACAGACCTACTTTAGTGCCAGTATAGAATATAGAACAAACTGAAATGTAGCAACGACATAACGAGTAAGTTTAAGGCTATTTCATCTTCAAATCGACTTCACCACTCAGTATTCTTTTCCTGTTTCTCATCTCAAGGAAAAGAAAGAAATATTGTAAAGCTCCTTGCACTTTATCGACGATGCAAATCATGTTTCATTGTGATCAATAGCGAAGTTACGCCAAATTAATATGAATATATATATTTACTGTACATTTAAGAGAGTACTCATACATACATATTGTAAAAGTATGAGTACTCTCTTAATAAAATAAATAATCAATCGTATACTGACTAGGGTACATAAATGTGTACCCTAGTCACATTTATGAGTTACTTTTGTACATTCAATATAAAGCTGTAAATTATCGAGAATAATTTTAGCATTCAAGTGCAAATGTGTACGCTCTCAGTTTTTTTGATAAACTTTATCATTATATTGAGTCTTTTAAATTAGTAAGAAATTTCAGTTATCGCTAATATAATATTATATTTATTTTACAACTAATTTACTTTAGCAATCTTATTTTGGGACACCCTGCGTAATCTAAGAACTGAAAAACTTGATCACCATTTAAATTTGTACAGTTAGCTTCCTATACCCTCTGTATTTATAGATAATTGGTACGTACATACATGTATATAAAACAAAAGACATTAAAGTTGATTTAATATGAAGTAGACTTACGCATTAGGTTCGAATTTGCCCATTTCTAGTACCTTTTCAGCTCTTTGTTTCTTAGTATAGTTTTTCCATGTCCTGAAATTTTTGGCATGACTTCCTATAATAGTTCCTGGACGCTTCATAGCCTCGAGGAAGTACTCCCAGCAGCGGTTATGGTTACATAGGTCTAAAAAAATAGCGGATACACATTTTATAAAGTAAAACGTTTGTCACACATGATAATAGGAGCGGTAATTTTACTGAAGTTTACCAAAATTTAAACTTTGGCTTTTAAAATTGGCAGTTAATGTTCAATATGAATTAACAATTATAATCATATTAAAATACTACATGTAATAAATAAGGAAAGAACACGCCAATCCACCATTCAAAACATATTTAATTTTATCTTGTCTCAAATCTTTGAATAAGAATCTCTCATAAATAAATATTTTAATTAAATTTTATTAAGGAGAATTCTCGTTTTTTATTAAATATTTGTTAAAGTTAATCATTAAAATGCTTTATTAAAATATTAATACACTGGTTTTAAATAGGATTATAACGACTCCGATGCTTTCTCTTACGATGACGTCACAAAACAATATTTATTTCACAACTTAAAATATTCAATAGTTCAACATTGATGAGTTCCACATTTAATCTTAAAGTCTGCCAATTTCTAAGAGAGATGAATCCATTCTTCAATAGCCTTTAAAAGCCCACTGCCGGATCTAAACATCTTCTTAGCAAGGAGATTTTTGCCCACTATACCACACTGACTTAGGGGCCGTTCAATTATTACGTAAGCACTATATTTCTTTGCTTTGCTTATTTTGGATGACATGGGGGGTAGGGGAGTCTAGATGATGATTACGTCATCGGTAGTTATTTTCTTCTTTACACGAATGGCAACCCACACATTGTCTTTGCTTGAAAACGAAAAGCATTTTCGGGGATGCCCGCAAGTAATACATACATTTAGTGAACAGTGCGCGGTAATTACCCTACTCGCTTTAGAACCGAGTAAGGGAATTGCCGCGCGCTGTTCACTTGTCTAAATTTCCTCTATCAGTGTATTGTTTCGTTTGGCTGCTATAGCGAGTAGACGTATTGTAAGCATAGTAAAGCAAGTTAACATTTGTGTTACCATTCATTCCATTATCCAAAGTTTAGTGTTTAAATAAGATGTCATTTCAAATAGACAAATCTAAGTTATACCAAAAATTGTTTGAAAGTTTTAAAAAATCTCATACAAGTACGAAAGTACAAAATGTACAAATGTTAGTTAACGAAGTGTGGCGAAATTATAAATTACAAGCAAAATCCGACAAGGAACTAGATATTATTGTATCTAAGAGAATCGAAGAAGAATTGCAAGCAGCGACTAAGAATAAATCCAATTTACTACATTTTTTTTTTAAGGTGAGTGACGAAATCATTTTAGGTACCTATGAGTACCTACTAGAAATATTAGAAATCGCCAAAAAGTTTCTCTTTGCTAATTAGAAAATATTATGGCCTATCTTAAAGTATAGAGGTAATATTCATTATATAGATTTATTTCTTATAATTGATTCCGTCAATTGGTCACAAAATACAGGATGCCAGTTTTATACATATATATATATATATATATATATACTTAGTCTGGCCATAAATACTGTTACACTTAATTATAAAAAAATATTACATTTGAATTTCGAATCTGTCATTTTTATACGATTGTTCATTGTGTTTTCTCATTTTGGCGCCAATACATTGTAAAATATTTTGCGATATTAAAATGGTGTGGGGTGATAAAGAGAACCGAATCGCTGTGATAGCATTACACAAAGTAGGTATGGAGCCAAATGCAATTTTTAAAACTCTCCATACACTTGGTATTAGTAAAATGTTTGTGTACCGGGCTATTAATAGGTACAATGAGACCTCCTCTGTTTGTGACAGAAAAAGATCTGGCCGTCCACGTAGTGTTCGTACGAAAAAGGTGGTCAAAGCAGTAAGGGAAAGAATTCGAAGAAATCCTGTCCGAAAGCAAAAGATTTTATCTCGGGAAATGAAGATAGCACCTAGAACCATGTCGCGTATTTTAAAAGATGACTTAGGACTTGCAGCCTATAAGAGACGCACTGGCCATTTCTTAACTGATAATTTAAAGAAGAATAGGGTGGTAAAATCGAAACAACTACTGAAGCGGTACGCAAAGGGAGGTCACAGAAAAATTTTGTTTACGGATGAGAAAATTTTTACAATTGAGCAACATTTTAACAAACAAAATGACCGTATTTATGCTCAAAGCTCTAAGGAAGCTTCCCAATTAGTCGACAGAGTGCAACGTGGACATTATCCGACTTCAGTGATGGTTTGGTGGGGTGTTAGCTATGAAGGAGTGACTGAGCCATATTTTTGTGAAAAAGGTATCAAAACATCGGCACAAGTGTATCAAGATACCATTCTTGAGAAGGTAGTTAAGCCCCTTAACATCACCATGTTCAATAACCAAGTATGGTCCTTCCAGCAAGACTCGGCGCCGGGTCATAAAGCTCGGTCCACGCAGTCTTGGTTGGAATCGAACGTTTCGGACTTCATCAGAGCTGAAGACTGGCCGTCGTCTAGTCCCGATCTTAATCCGCTGGATTATGATTTGTGGTCAGTTTTAGAGAGTACAGCTTGCTCTAAACGCCATGATAATTTGGAGTCCCTAAAACAATCTATACGATTGGCAGTGAAGAATTTTCCCATGGAAAGAGTGCGTGCTTCTATTGATAACTGGCCTCATCGTTTAAAGGACTGTATTGCAGCCAATGGAGACCACTTCGAATAAGCTTTTTATATTTTTAATTGTTTTATATTTATGTATTAAACTGACACACTGTAAAAGTAATAAATGTTATTTGCAGTTAACAATTTTCTTTTTTCTTTATTACAATATTTATGGCAAGACTAGGTAAATACCTACAGAAAACTATACTCTATTCAAATAGGTATTTAACAGAATGTAAACAATCTTTATATGTCTTTTTATTGAAATATGTGGTTTAAAATTGTAAACTATGTAAAATCTGTTGTGATTCATTTAAAAACTCAACCAATATTAAAAAATTGCTTTTCTGTAAGTACATAAAGGTGCGTACAAACATCGTGAGGCGTGCGCCGCGAATGGTTCGCACGTATACATGTGCCGTAGCATGCCTCAGGTTGATGTATTCGAGACGAACCATTCGCGGCGCAAGCCTCGCGATGTCTGTACGCACCTTTACAGATATCTGATTTTATAATTGCATATTTCAATAAAAAGACATATCAAGATTGTTTATATTCTTTTAAATACCTACTTGAATAGACTATAACACCCTGTATTTTGTGACCGGAACGATTTGCTCGTTTAAAGATATTAGATTTAAAGCCATAGGGTTTTGTATTTACCATATTTATTGCCATACTTTGTATTTATGTAGCTTAATAAGAGAATCTTTAGCAGAACCCATAGAAAGTTTTTATTTTTAGGCAACCTGTAAACCTGCAGAAAAAACACAAATTACACAGCCAGCTTCAAATATTAAAAAACAGGAAGAAGATAAAATAAAAACCGGTAATGAATCACAACAGCAATGCGAAATTAATAAAAATACAGATAAACAGAGACCAAAACCTTCTCAGGAGGCTATGAAAAATAAGATTGCTCTACTCGAAAAAAATTTGAATGCTTTGTATTCTGCCAGAGATACTATGTCAATCCGTGCTGAAGTTGATAAACAGATCATTAAGTTGCGCGAGGAAATAAAAACAGCAAAACAGTCTTTAAACAGGAAGGTTCAAAACGCAGTTGCCCAGAAGAAACACAGGGATGGTATGAAAAGAAAGTTAGAAGATATTTGTCATGAAAATCCAGAAATGAAAAAAAGACTATCTCTGAGGGATTCAGTGGGACGTCCTAATCTTGAAAGCAATCAACCTTTACTATTGAAAACAATCGCGGATATAGCTTTATTTGGAAGTGCAGCAGATGATAGAAGACGAACGGAATCAATTCGCAGCGTAAAAACTCTTGATGAACTCACACAAGAATTACGTAAAATGGGATTTGACATTAGTCGCAGTGGGACATATCTTCGTTTGATTCCCAGAAAATCTAATTCTGCAGAGGGACGAAGACATGTATCGACAGTCCCTGTTAAGCTCATTCGGGCTCAAACTGATCACCACAAGAGCCACTTAGATAGCAAGTTCGCTGAAACATCAATCCATTATTTAGAGAACATAGCATCCATACTAGGACCAGATCAAGTATTTTTCATATCTCAAGATGATAAAGCTCGAGTCCCTATTGGCGTAACTGCGGCAAATAAGCAAGCACCTCTTCTAATGCACAT
Source organism: Hypercompe scribonia (assembly GCA_949316085.1). NCBI lineage: Eukaryota > Metazoa > Arthropoda > Insecta > Lepidoptera > Erebidae > Hypercompe > Hypercompe scribonia. The sequence continues at coordinate 12,182,540 of OX438974.1, read as the reverse complement.
GGAATATAGAATCAAATTGCCTGATCACGATTGGGTAATCGCTGAGCGTCATAAATTAATACCATCTGTTTATGCTGGTATCAAAATCACTTCCAATATGTTAGGACAACCGCAAGCCGTTGGATATTCTGGACCAACATACATCGCTATTCGAAGTGGAAAGCATAGTTCATCTACTGCTAATACTCATGCTCAGGATTTCGAGACGCTTCTCGAACTTGAAGAGTTTCGACCATTAGCTAAAACTGACCATGGACTAGTAAAACCAGTGGTAATCATGACGGTTGATGGAGGGCCAGATGAAAATCCGCGTTATCAAAAAGTCATAGGGTTTGCTATACAACACTTTAAGCGACATGATCTCGATGCATTGTTTTTAGCTACCAATGCTCCCGGAAGAAGTGCGTATAACAGAGTAGAGCGCAGAATGGCTCCTCTTAGTCGGGAACTGGCTGGTTTAATATTGCCTCATGACCATTTTGGGTCTCATTTGGATGAACGTGGCGTTACAATTGATGAACATTTAGAAAGATCTAATTTCGAATTTGCAGGAAAAGTATTAGCTGAAGTATGGAGTTCAATGGAAATTGATGGCTATAATGTTAATGCAAAATATGTTGGGGCAGGTGAACAAGATCTTCCTGATTTTCCAGACATTAAATGGTATTCAGAACATGTGCGTGAAAGCCAATACTTGCTCCAAATTGTAAAATGTAGAAATACAGAATGCTGTCATCCAAGAAGTGGACTATTTAGATTACTAGACAACAGGTTTCTTCCACCACCTGTAAAAGTAAAACAAAGAGTTGATGACTTGGTTTTAGATGAAGGAGGGCAATTTCTTAATCTTCCAGTCAATTTAGCTCTACGCTTAAGTGCTTCACTCAAAGATTTCCTGCAAATGCCATACGATTATTTTTGTCCGACGGTACAATTGAGGCTATCAAGTCGAACATGCAAAACGTGTGGTCTTTATCATGCTTCCGTCAAGTCACTAAATCGTCACATCGAAAAGATCCATAAGAAAGTAAACACGCACACTGATAGGAAAGTTAGACCTGTAAGAGTCGCTGCTCGTCGTGCTAATGAACTGATGTGCATTATTCAAAATTTAGAGCACCATGATGTTGAATGGCTCGATGAGAATGACGTAGACATTCCAAAATCGGATGAAAGCGAGCAGACTCACAACACTGAGCAGCAATCAAAGCAATCCAATGTCATCGAAAACTTAGGATCATGGATTCGGGTTTCATGGACTGAAGACTGTTAATTTGAATTTAATATATGTACCAAAAATTTAAAATAAGTTTGTTATGTTAGTAAGATATAATATTTTTGTCCTTTACTCTATGTTGAATACCGTTTCAGTAAAATATAATCTCTATCCTAAATCTATTTTCTTATTTTTCAAATTATAATTATAACATTATAAAATTAAAAAAACAATACATTAATTGACAAATGTTTACGTAAGCATGGGGGGAAGGGGTAAGAGCTTTGCTTACTTTTGCTGACAAGGGGGATGGGGGGGGTAAATAATTGCAATAAATCTGCTTACGTAATACTTGAACGGCCCCTTAACGGGTTTGTATGGAGTTTGTTTTAAACTTTTCTTCTCTTTGCAGCGATGTAATCCAGTTTAATTTGCTTCCGTAGTCCTATTCTTAATCCGTCTCGTCAAAAATATTGAAATAAAATAAAAATGTCAGTCTTGGTGCCGCTTTTTTGGAGATACATTGTGTGTCTAAAATCTTTAAAAATTCATTAGAGTTGTTCCTCTAACGAATTTTTAAAGATTTTGTAATATATGATTTGACCGAGTGAAATATTAAACACTCATAAAAGCTCTACTTGCATTAATAGATAGAGGTGATTTACATAGTAGTTATACTCCAGTTAACTATATGTACTTGCATGTGTGAGTATTTAAGAATGTATTTGAATAACAGTACACAATTTTATTTTTCACTTACCTTCTGGTGAAAAAGGAGGGCCTATCCGTTGTATACATCCAGGCTGTATGACTCTACCAACATTTCTGTAGTTAGGCCAAAAGTCTACAGTGCCTAAGGATCGAATGGTGCCATATTTATTGGGATCTGAATGTATAACGTCAACAAAACGCGCGGACTTGGGGCTTAGTTTTTCCCCTGGGAACTTAGAATCAAAACCAATTCCTGCAGGATCTAAACCTGTGATCCTGTGAAAATATTATACAATTTCTTCTGTTAACTGTTTATGTAGTAACTACACTAATAAGAAAGGACCGACGAGAACGGCAGATCCTATCATCATACGTCAACAGCCTTTAACAGTCCACTGCTTCACATAGGCCTCTCTCAAGGAGCCGGCAAGGAGGTTTTGGCCTACTATACTACGCTAGCCACACGGATTGGTATAGGGTTTATTTCGGGTTTTCCTTCTCTTTGCAGTACTGTTGGCTTGCATATTGCGTTCCCTTAGTCATCCCTTATAACACGCATGGAAAAAATAGACCTATACTGCTGGAAATAAATGATTGAAGTTTATGAGATTTATACCGTTTACAAAGCAAATCGTTCTAAATACTTTCATATAATTTTAATATTCTTAGGACTTTGCTACTTTGCTATTTAAATTCTTTTTAAAAAAAAAACTTTAAATTGCAAGCTTCTAAAATCTGAAAATGAAGACTATTATTGTCTATGATAAGTATAAATACACAATACAGTACAAAAGTCTCATAAACACCTGCCATTGTTCATTAAGGAGTTGTGTGACAAGTCTAAGAAGTTCTTGATAGCTATATATAGATATAATTATTTACTATATACAAACCTATTATCGATTTATGCTCTTTTGTTTGCCTGTACGGTTTATATAAAACCTTATGTTGTCCTATTGATAAATGATGACACCTATTAAAAGTCTAATAAAGCATTTATTTAACAACATGGCATGTGCATTAATTTAGGCGTTCACTTTGTAAACCCCAACAAAAGCAATTATTTAATACTAGTTTGTCTCAAACTACCACGATAAATATGCTTTTATATTCATGTCCCAAAAATCAGGTGAAATCGAAAATGCAAATTAAGACGTTCGTATGAAAAGCATAAATTTAGCACTGTCCTAAAATTAGCACCTTCTATCGAAACTTTTTTAGGTAAAATCTAGCTGTTTGGGATTTCAGCTATTTCTACTAGTAACTGAGTCTTGCAATACTTACCATGGCAATAGCACGACTTTTTTAGCAATTATATTACCAGCCATACCCATAATATGAGCTCCAAGTGAATGTCCCACTAAATGCGTCTTATTTAAATCCAAGCCGGCTTTAGAAAGGTTTATTAGAACGTCAGCGAAGTCGGCACCAAGCTAAGAAAAGCATAATTACAACGGATATTAAAACAATGGTCCGGTTTTGGTTATGAAAGATTGATGAAAGGCTCATAATTAAAATAAAACAATGTAGTCATCATCGTGACGAATGGGACGAACGAATTTTCTCAAAGAAAATGAAGTCATTTCAATAATCTTAATCTGTAATCATACACAGATTGAGGTTACCGAGATTGAACAGGATTTCCAGGATTTTAGATTGGCAAATCGATTTAGTTCCGTATTTCAAATTGACTTACTATGCTTAATTTTTTGTATTTTTATAATTAAGTATATACTTGAATCTACAACTCTCCGTAAATGCTGTTAATTTCAGCCCGAAACATGTCTTAAGAGAGCAAACCATAGTGGATCATTAAAGAAACCAATTCTTCAAAAATAAGTCGTTAAATAGTTTTTTGTTCTTGTTATTGAGAAACTATCAAAACTCTGTCCTTGTTCTAATTGTTATACATATGTTATGTAAATTTTACCTTTATGGAGTTTGGAACAGCCCAGTTTAAATACGATTGTGGTATAGTGTTATGTATAGAAGCAGCGAGTCGGTCCCAATTTAAAAGAACAACATTACTTTGCCCTTGTTCCAGATAAGCTTTCATTATAGCAGTTACCGCTGGTCCTTTGGGGTGACCTAAAGAAAATTATTTTTGTTATTTCCGTTGCTTTTGGAACTTAAAGGCCATTATAGTAAAAAAACTGGCCAAGCGTTAAGGTCATATACAACATGGTGTTCCATAGTCTGGAATTCTCTTAGAAATATATGCGATCCAGCAATATTACTTTTTCATTAGTAAGCAATAAAAAAAGTTGTTTAAGTAGGAGCAATAAAAAAAGTTGTTTTTGATAAATTTTAGTTCTACTCTTGTTCGGTGTATTTTTTTATTTAAGTTACAGCGGCAACCAGGTCACTCGATGGTAAGCGACTACCAGCGTCCATCGACACCTGCAACTCTAGAGTCTCAAACGCGTAACCGCCATTTGAGTCCAGGTAAAAGAGAGATAGCTATTTAGTGCTCAGGTAACGTCACTCACGGTGATGAGCAACGTAATTGAAAGAAAGTGACCCATGTGCTAATTTGACACCTATAAAAAATAAATTAGTAACTATTAACAGAGAAAGAGTACTAAATCTGAATTTATGTAGAAACGAAATGCAATTAAACAAGTTTAGAAATATTTCATCGTGTAGTAATATATAGAAACAAGTTTATTTTGTTAAAAAAACTGAATTGTTTATTAAACACCATCTAGTTAAGTGAAGCAGCATTCTTAATTGCCGGGATTTTAGATATCTTTATGTGACCCAGATTTATTGCTCTTAAGAACATAAAAAAATGGACTTAGTCTTTGTATATATTCAACACTATAACTAATACTATAAAGTTACAAATATTGAAGTTATGTTTGTATCTACTTCCAAAACACTTTGTTGTAAAAATGTCAATACAGTGGTCCCCGGTAATTCGACAAATGTTTTGCAGGGCAGTGTAGGACTATTGAATTTGTCGGATTACAGAGTACTGCCTGAGACCCCCTATAGCCTGAATTTTTTTACAAAAGAGTACCTTGTAATCCGACAAATTACAGACAAATGATAAAATTCTATTAGTTGTCTTCTGGCCCTATGACGAAATTACTTGATATGTATACGTAATGCTCAATGAATAAACGCTAAGCTGCACCGCTATCACACGTAGTCAAATTCAAACGAATCAATCGGAATTGAAACAATACCTACGCGTCGAGCACAAGTTGTATCCTGTTTAATCATGCACGATGTACATTAGTGAAAATTGTTTGATTGATGTCGGATATAACAGCGTCCAGCTTTTCTGGTCTGCTTTTTTAAACTCTCGGACACCATGTTGTAGTGTGGTCAACATTTGTTTATTTGTTCATTTTTGAAATGTCTTTATATATATATATATATATACTAACCAAGAAATGAGGTTAAAAAGCAAAAATTATAATATGTATGTGTATGTATTTACAAAACAAAACTTGTAGAAATAAACTTAACAATATGTCAGATAACACTTAAAGCCACCGTTACTGGTATGGTAACTACCAGTAAAGCCCAGAAACTTAGTATACGTGAAAAATTACGAGTTTCAACCATTTCTATAATTTCATGGGGTCTTATAAGTAATTTGTGTTTAAAACTAGATAAAATTTTAAAGATACCTGTAAATCCATGACAGAAAATTGTTGTTGTTTTGCTTGAATTGTACCACGATTTAGAAAAGATTTCCGTTGCTAGTTTAAACGGTAACTCTGTGTAGTCTTCGAAAGAACTAAAATAAAATGAAATTGAAAACATAATTCTTACAACTAAACTATATTACTGCTTTTTGATTTGACTACGAGAAACACATAAGCGAAGTTTGGGTCTTAGCCTTATGTCTTAACTTTAAATTAGCTTACGGTTAACATTAAACACTGACATTCGTGTTAGTTTCGTTTCTTCAATTTTTTTTTACATATTGTTAAATGAAGTTACTTTTTTCAAGTGCACTTTGATGTTCCAAAGTAGGTACCGAATAGATTTAAATGAAGTTTTCGCCAATATTTAGGTTATATTTCAAGAAAAAATAATAAGTATTTTACCGGTTTTAGATAAATAGAACATATAAAAAAATTTATTGCTGATATATATCAAGATGGTGTAATACAGAATTGTGTATCATAAAAATATCTACTTAAAAGTCCACAATGGTTTATGTCTATTTTCTATGGGTAACTCACAGTAACCATTTTTATGTTTTAAGATTTAATTTATTTGTGGATTATATTTTCAATGCAATTTTGATCAATGCTATATGAATCCTTATCCAATTAAATAAGTTTTATATATTTTACACTTAATAAAGATCAAAATTGCCTTTTACAGCATAGTAGTTTAGTAAAATAAATATCTTAGAAGATATCAGAAGATTAGAATGTATGGGCAGAGCAGCTTACGAAACCGTGACGCGTCGCTAGATGGCAACAATTTATCAGGTGAAAATGTCGCATCTCGCTTATCTACTTAATCTGTGGAGGCGCTAATATTGAAAAGAGTATTTTCCTATTGCAATAACTGATTGAAACTTATAGTCAAATATTCTCCTTTGAGGAGGATAATTAGATACTTACTTGTGATAATACCTCAGCTTCGCTTGATTATCATCTTCGCCGAAAACTGTAAAGAAATCATTTCTGTCAGTATTATTCAGAAACCTAGGTCATCAGTGAGAGATGCGGTAGCGTCTTGCTCCTGAAGCATGAGGTGCCCGGGATGTACCTCACGTGTGAGGTACGGCAGGGAGGACTCTAGTAGCCGCTAATGCGTTCCTGGAGCTCCTCCCGACTGCCGAGGTAGGCCACCGCGAGGTTTAGTGGGTAGACCGGTTTTCCGGGAGTTCCACACACGCCTTTCGTCCCTCCGGAGGGTATGGTGCGAAAAACATACGCCGCGTGAAAAAAAAAAGGTCATATGTTGTAGTTTTATTGGTGACGTTGAGAAACGTTCAAAGAACATGAAATAAAACTAACTAACCAATAAATCTAAGTTGGTTTTAGGAAAGAAGTTGCGAATACTATTCGTTTTTCAAGAAAATATAAGTAAACACTTTGTCAAGTCTACGAGTATAACAAATATCAAATAACTTATTCTTTCAACTCAAAGTCCTAAAAAATGATTCCTAAATCATATTTGAGTCTGAGACGATGTCTGAGATTCAGACTCTTTATTAGGATTCACAGTTGTGGGGATCCAGCATACTGTCCTTGTGAAATAATTGTAAACGCCAATTCATTAAAGTATCTATGGCTAACAATAGACCAAAATCTTAACTTTAAAGCCCATATCGCCACATTATCAAATAAAGTACGAAAAACGGTGTACATCATAAGATTACTTCGCTTCCTTAGGTACCCCATCAAAGACCTCTTACAAGAACTCAAAATTACTTAATGTGTGTCAGCTTTTTATCTTCAAAATTTTTTAAAAACACAGAAACAAACTATAAATATATATAAAACCGAAGATTACCCTCAATTCCAGAAACGTCGAGTTTATAAATTAGATGTACCCAAAATTAAGATACATTTCAGTCCATTTCTAGATCAGTCTCTACACGTTAGGGTAATTAATCCATCCGAAAGGAGGGGCCCCTCTAGAACATTGGTTACGACTGGATGCTTCGCGGTGTATACTTAGATGATGTCGCCGTCACGTATTACGCGGACGACACGCTTGTGACGGCATGAGGCAACCCTGAGAGCCACGGCCGGTGTAGTGGAGTCGATCCGTGGAGTCGTCGAGTGCACAAATCCAAGGCCTTGTTCTTTCATGGGTCCTCGGAGGAAACCACCAGATAGATTCAGCCTCATAGTAGGAGGCAGTTGCATCGCCATCGAACCCTCGATGAGGTATCTGAGGCTCGTACTCCACGGCCGGTGGGACTTCGGACATTACTTCTGAAATCTAGTCCCCAAAGAAGTTGGTGCAGCGCGTGCATTGGCACGTTTGCTGCTGAACATGAGGGGACCCGATGACTCCTGCAGGAGACTACGCTGGAGTTGTGCGGTCCATGGCCCTTTATGGGCACCCAGTATGAGCGGAGATCCTGAAGGCCAGCAATGTAGCATTACTGCGACGACCACAGCGAATACTGACCATCAGGATCATAAGAGGGTACTGCACGATCTCTTTTGAGGCGGTGAGTCTCATGGCTAGAACACCACCATGAGAACTGAATGCGAGAGCCCTTGCGGCTCTTTATCAGTGGTGCAAGGACCCGCGGGAGTTGGATCGGAGTCCTGAGACTCGATAAATCGCTGGGCACACTGTTGCTTCAGTGGTAAGACCTCTTATGGAGAATTGGCTTGAGAGGCATCACGGGACCCTCTCATACCGGCTGACGCAGGAATTTCTAGGAAAGGATGTTTCGGAGATCACCTGTGTCTGGTCCGTAAGGAGCCAATGCCTGAATGCCATCATTGCGATGGCCGGACCGTAGACACAGTGCTCCACACGCTGATAGAATGCCCGGCATGGGTGGAGCAGAGGCGTGACCTCGTGGCGGCCATCGCAGTGGGGACTCTCTCGCTCGGTAACATGATTGGAGCCATGATACGGAGCAAGAGCGCGTGAAACTCCACCGTCTCTTTCTGCGAGCAGGTTATGCTTGTGAAGGAGATGACGTTCAGAACTCTCTCGGTCCGGGAACAGGCTAGGTACCGCAGAGTCTCCATCCTCCATGAGCGCAGGCCTGGGGGGTGACAGATGGCCTCACCTGTCGTCCCCCAGGCCTGCGCAGGCTAGTAGAAGCAAGACGAAGTGGAGGCCGCTAAAGACTGCACGCAAAGAAACCATGAGGTTCTCACAAGGGAGGGGGCCATCTACAGCCGAAGGTTGCCCGAGTTACGTCGGGGTTCCAGGGATTTCTTTACTAGGGTGCATCTGGTGCCGCGGCTACTAGTACCTGAGATAGTGTGCGGTGTTTGATCGGTTCGATACCAAAAATTACTCCGTACACGCTGGAAAAATAAAAATAAGACAGTGTAAAATTGACAAATGTAAGACAATGTAAGACAATTGCGATTAAGAATTATTAAGACAGTAGATATTACCGTTGCCACGAAGTATAACTAAATTCCCTAAGCTTTTGTAAGATTTTACCTAGGCATAATATAATAATTCTCTTACTAATGTTTAAATATTATTCTCGTTATTCAAACATTATAAACAGATATTTATACGCTTTTACATTCACATTAATAAGGTGGATTTAGGCTAAAAATATTCTGATGTAAATAAACAAAAATATCTTCTTGTTCTATTTTCTAAACCACTTTCACATATTTTATATTAATATATTTTATTATTTAATAATCTCATGGATTTAGATTAAGTTTCCAAATTGCCTAAGATCTATAAATAACTCTTTACTGTTTTGTTTATATTAATCTGACTACGCCACGTGGATTATATTTCATTATCATATATATATATGTATATTTAATTGAGACGCTCTATAGCCTAAACACTTTAATATTTAAACGTTGGCGTTTGAGATGATTTTAGATTCGTCTTAACAATGACAATGAAAACAGGAATAAGACGACTATAAAAAATTAAAATAGATTAAATTTTCTACATGTTTTAAAAAAAATATTTTCATCGAAATTCAAAATAAATAAATAAATCAGGGTCAAACTGTTTATTTTGATTTCAAATATGGAGCACCAAAGTAGAGGAGTTCATAAATACCTTGCAATATATATGTACATATATTAATAATATACATACAATTTTAATTTAGAAGAGATATAAGATACTAAAAATATATATAAAATACAATTATATTTATGAAGTTAAGTATGTAAGGTTTTTGTTTTCCCAATAATTAACATCATATAGATCAGTGAGTTAATACTAATCAGTAAAATTAATAATAACTTCAAGTATGTAATCTATAAAATCTGTGTTTTAGTCTTGACCTCAAGAGCCAAATTTGCAATACTTCTGTTAGTATTTATTTACATTTGATGATGATTAAATCAGTGTCTTTTGATTACGAGTAAAGTGTTCGTTTCAATAGATGGAGTTTAAAAAAATATCAATAAGACTATTCTTTTATTCTTATTCTATAAATATTGTAACATCACAAACGCTCAATTTTAATATTATATCATTAGATGCTTAGAAGAGAGACTGATAAAATCTTATCTTATTCTACTTATATTACACATGCAAAATTTTGTGAGGATGGGTGTATCGATGTTTGTTACTCTTTCACGCAAAAACAGGTGAACGTATCTAGATAAAATTTAGCACAGAATTAGATTATAATCTGGAATAACACATAGTCACTTTTTATCCCAAGTCTCGTGTGATGAACAACGTAAAGCAGTAATCGCGGATAACCTCGCGAGGTGTAGTCAATCTCCCGTAAAGCTTTTTTACATTATATTTATTGATAACTCTAAAACATTGTCAAAATGAGTCGCTCACAATATCTTCCACAAGACTGGTTGTGCGGTGGTGTATGGGGAATCAAGTTGTACAACGCTCCGCTTCCTTTCACTTTGCCAATTTTAAAAAGTTATTGAGGCAAAGGATTTATAAACTGCATTGAAAATATTTCAATTATTTTATTTAGTAACATGACGCAGTGTGATTGTCGAAAGTATTAAACTAAACAAATTAAATAAAAACGGAGTCTTACCAGTACCAACAATAACAAAAAAAACGTAAACACAGGTGAACATTTCGCCAGTTTTTCACGAATGTCCATTTCCAGTTTCGCAATGTTTATATATACGGGCCGGTATCACAGTATTGCACCATTTAGTACTTTCCTTGACATCATGGCAACTGATTACAAATGGAGCGCCAATACTCATATGCTGGTAACTCCTTTATCTTATTGTTTATTACGGGCTATTTAAACAGGTGAGTTAGTTTCAATGTGGTCATAGTATATTTTACCATAGAACTGGGAGAATATGAGATGTAAGACTATCGATTTCTCAAGTATATTTTGTACTGGATATCGTGCTTTTCATAACTTAGTTTTATTATTCAAACTGAGGCTTTGAATCAGATATATATGTAGAAAGTTGCATTCAAGGACACTTGTGAGTGGTGAATAATGACTTCTTAAATCACCATTGATCGTTCCAGGAATGTCTGAATCTATCCTATTGAGGACACTGATTATGATCACTTCCAAGCTAAGAGCACAGAACCTTATCGCTACTTTTATCTTTCTACTGATACAGGTAACTCCTGGAACGATGATTTGTAAAACAATTGCACTCAGTCAGTAAAAGGAAATTGACACTGAGTATTACTCTTGCTTTAAGTGTGTCTAACTCAGACGATGTGGCGGTTGTTCTTTAGACTGTCACTTTATGGCGGCCGCGAATATCAACGAGGAAACAATTAGGACTGACTGACTAAACGAAGGTCTGGTTAATAGATATTCATATGTCAATAACATTAGGTGTTTATTGAAGATGATTTTTAAAATTCAAAATATTGTTAGCGTTCTAAAATATTAAGCATTTATCAACACAGTCGTTTCGTATGTTGGTTGTTTCGTTTTTTAATTTATCTATTGTTTACATATAATTTATTTGCTATTTATATATTATAAATAGTTTACTGTTCGATCCATACACAGTGAATGGCAGCACTATTGGAAGATGATGAATCGTGTCTTTTTTTCAAGAAGTAGATAGATTTTTATTTTTGCTTCTCTTTATTCATTATTGCATTTCTTTGTGTTATTTAGTGTGTGTGAACCTCTATTAGCTTGTAATATCACTACTCGTGAAGATCTTTAATTGGCTTGATGTTGTGCATAAAACTGCCCATTGATTTTTTGTAGCGGTTGGTTTTCCTAATTTTAATAAATAAATAAATAAAATAAATAAAGAATTGTGACTTTCAGCACCCTTATTCACGTAAGAGCCGGCTAAGGGAGTATACTACACAGTACGACAGCAAAGAGAAGTAAAACTTGAAACAAACCCTAACCGACCAACCGATCGCCTGCCGAGTGGTATAGTAAGTATAAAATTTCCTTTCCAAGGCGAGGCCCGTGTTCACATGTAGTGAGCTATTAAAGGTTGTAGATAGCAAGCATATGCAGGCAATGCAAATAAATAGCAAATTAGATAGGTACAGTAACGTCGGCATCTTAACAGTAAAGTAAGTTAGACATGATCTGGGTTACAACCAATATATGCCTATTATCAAACATTTGATGATGGAGCCGCCACGGGCCGGCTCGAACGGGGAGTACTGTCCTCTCACAGAAGGCCAACCTAAAGCGGCAGCTTCTATGCCGTCGTCTTTTACTAATGAGTGCGAGACCGGAGGCTCATTGATGCAGGGGTTATAGTTATCGTGGTAAGTGTGTAAACGTTACACTGCCATGATGGCTGCCATGCTTTTACGTTCCCAAGCAGGGTATGAAAAAGTATATCACTAGGCCGCCATAGTGTGAGTCACCATACTGCATTGTCTGCATTCGCAATGAGTATGATGAACACAGCTCTTGGATTCAATTCATACTTTCCATCAGACAGAGCAGAGACACCGAGGCTGGCGTTTAAAAAAAATACACTGTTTCAATAACAGGAACCGTCAACGGTGATAAAGTGACTGGCACGAAAGTTTAAATTTTAACATTTTGCGTCATGAATAAACACCAAGTTCACAGTTATACAATCGCTTGAACAAAGCGCGATTAGCACATATTTGCTAGACATGTTTAAAGATTAATATAGGCACATAGAAATTAAGGCTAATTCAGGTCGTAATTACAGTGTATTTGTAACGTGATAATGATGAAACAACATGTGTTTATCAGTAAAATCAAGGTTTTGGCCTTGGCCAATTTTGTAAAAGTGGATTTGTATATATATTTACGAATTGTTTAACAAAATCATGAAAATTCTCTATAATTCTATTCTTTGGGTCATCACCTCAACGGGACCAAAAGGTGGCATATTAGAGTTGCACAGAACAAAACCACACAATGATCCGTTATTAGCTTTAGCTGGAGTCTCATGTGAACCCTAGAAAGGTATTGTCCAGGAACCAGCAGACAGTCTCAGCGTCATAGTTTCGGGCCTGCTTGTTTTTCTTCATTACCAATCTTATGGATGGTTTGAGGGGCTCCAAATTGTTATGACCACAAATCCATCGGATAAAGATCGGGGCTGGATGATAATAGTCTTCAACTCTGATGATGTTAGAAACGTTTCTTCCAACGACGCTAGAGTGAATCAAGTACCATTGCTTATGAAACATGATCGAATCGAACTTTAATACACCTGTGCCGTTGTTTAAATGCCTTTTTTTTACAAAAATATGAACGTTATCTGTTTATAACTAACAGCCCAGAATTTGGTAATGGTCACGATGCTCTCTGCTCACTTTGATCATAAACTCAGCTGTTCTGGTTCTTAAAACACTGCTCGATAGTAAATGTTTGATCTTTAGACACGAACTTGATCGCTCAATAAAACAATCGACTACCATCGCCCCTGGCGTCTTAAGTTCAACATAGCAAATTGAATCTCAATTTTTCTGTAATATAAATAAAAAGATTTTATTTTACTATGGTTATCCATTGCGTAAATATTAGTTTTTAAATTGTCAGTTAAATAACTACCACTGCAAGTTCTACGTCATCTTTAAAAATATTACGTTCTACTTGCTATATTCATTTCCCGAAATGAAATCTTCCAAGTCTGGCAGGATTTTTTTTTATTTTTTCTACTAATTGAAACTATGTGTGTGAACAGATCTTTTTGTCACAAACAGAGGTTTCATTGTACCTATTTATAAACCTGTACACAAACATTTGACTAATGTATATTAGTCGTTAGGGTATTAGTCATGATGGCGAGTTTCAAATATTGCATTTAGCTACATACCTTCTTTCAGTAATACTTTCACAGCAATTAGATTCTCTTATTATTACACTCTATTTTAATATACAGAAATTCATTTATTTTTATCTTCATGGATAGGGGCCTATACCCATTAAAATATAATTTTATGCAAATAAAGCTTTATGTGAATCTAGAACCGTGTCTCAATGTTATATATTTAAAATTACCGTACAAATAGTGCTTCATGTCACCTCAGAATGCGTGACGTCATTTGTGGGTAAACAAAAAACAAGCTTAACCTTCTGAAAACCTGAGATTGAAAATATCGAAACATTCAACAAGTTTTTATATAAATTTATTTTCTGTCGAAGCTTTACGTTTAAGGAAGCCTCGCTGATTTCTATCAAATGTGCGCAATCTGTTAACACATTTAGAACTATATTGTCTGAGCATTATCTGTCTCACATAGATGGAAATTAATGTATATATGTAAGTAGGTTAAAATTTATATATGTGTATTTATATATATATACATATATATATTACTGTATATAAGTATGATATTTAAATTATTTTGTTTAAATGATTACTTCATATATTTATTTGTTAGACTAGATAAAATTGTATTTGATAAATATTTCATAAGTGAAGACTTTATTTATTACTGCAACTTTTACTCGTATATTTATTTATTTATTTATTTATTTATTTACACTTTATGCACTTTGTACAGCGGCGGACTTAATGCCCAAGGCATTCTCTTCCAGTCAACCTTAAGGTGGTATAGAAATATTGTAAGGGAGGTGCACAGCGGTTATATTGACAATTAAGATATATAATACATGAGTACGTATACATACATGAACACATACAATACATACGTTATAAATACACATACACATATATACATAAATATACACATACACACACATTTAGATTATATTCGTACACTATGATAACTTGACTGTAAGCTGAGCCAACTATCGATAAGACGATTCTTCAATCTCGTTAAAAAGGAGATTGTGTACATTCTTTTTGAATGTAAAACGGTTTGTGGACATCCTGACTTCGAGCGGGAGCGCATTCCAGAGTAGTACTGCCTGAACAAAGAACGAAGAGTTCACGAAATCAGAGTTGTGAGAGGGACATAAGAGAAGCAGATTATTTTCTGAGCGAAAGTTTCTGTCGTGGTTAGAGGATAGATAACGGAGGTACGGAGTCAGATATGTAGGTGAAAACGGTGAGTTGAGAAATGAGAATAGCGCAGTTAGTGCTCGCAGATTGCGGCGCTGGCGAATAGGTAACCATTTTAATTGGGAACGTAAAGCAGACACATGATCATACTTTCGAAGATTAAAAATGTATCGAATGCAGCTATTGAGAAGTCGGTCTAGTTTGTTAAGAAGGTCTGCATTCAGGTCGTAATAACACACATCACCATAGTCGATTATTGGGATTATTAAGGACTGCATGAGAGTAATTTTGGTATTAGAAGGCAGGAAGTTCTTTAGACGATATAATGTTCGCAGATTTCTCGTTACTTTCTGGCTGACATGAGTAACTTGAGCTCGCCAGTCAAGGGTAGAGTCGATGAGTAAGCCCAGATCTTTGACTACGGGGCTGAACGGTACGACTGATCCGTTAAAGATGATTGGTGAGATTGAGGCAGTAGCGAGTCTGCTCATAATGCGTTTGCTGCCCACTATGATCGCCTGACACTTGGTTGGGTTAACCGTCAATCCGAAATTCGTCGACCATGAGTTTATGATCTCCAAGTCTCTGTTGACCATGTTAACAGCTTGTGTTATATCTTCCACCCTTGACTGTGTATACACTTGCAGATCGTCGGCGTATAGGTGATACGCACTCTGAAGTTGTTGAGTAATGAGATTTATAAAAATTGAGAATAAGAGAGGAGATAGAATGCCGCCTTGAGGGACGCCAGCGAGGAGATCGCACCAGCTCGATGTCGAGTCAGCAACGTGAACACTCTGTTGTCGCCCCTGAAGATAAGTGGAGAACCATTCTAGTGCCCCAGAGGTAACCATGAGATATTTAAGGATAGATAAAAGGATTTCATGACTGACGGTATTAAAGGCATTGGAAAAATCGACTAGCACAAGTACTGTGACTTTGGTGTCCTCCATGCCCTTTCTAATATCACCAGTCACTTTAAGGAGAGCAGTAACTGTGCTGTGACCAGCCCTAAAGCCAGATTGTAGAGGGCTTAATAGCTGGTTTCTGTGAACAAATTGGGAAAGTTGCTTATGAACACAGGCCTCGAGTACTTTAGACAGAAAGGGAAGAATAGAAATAGGACGGAAGTGTTCAGGGAGGGAAGGATTATTGATTTTTGGAAGAGGAATGATATAAGCCTTTCGCCATAGAGAGGGAAAGGTGCCGGAGTCGAGAGAGAAATTGATGATGTGAGTGATTGCTAAGAGGATACAGTCCAGGATGGTAACAATCATGCGATGACTTATGCCATCGCATCCTACAGCATTAGAATGAATAGATAGGATAATTTTTTTGATATCCTCAGGAGGCACTGGAGAAAATTCGAATGAGTCAGTGGTAGGACTGGTAAGACCAGATATGTAGTTCAATGTTTGACACTTAGTTTGAGGATCCATCATAGTTGCAGATGAGAAATGAAGATTTATATCATTCAAACTAATTGTATTACTGAAAGTGAGCTGATGTTCTTTACCAATACCTAAGGTATTAAGAAATTTCCAGATACTGGAAGAAGAAGAAGACTCTATGTTTTGAAGAATATGTCGGCGTTTAGCGTTGCGTATCACCTGGTTGCACCGATTCCTAGCAGCCTTATATTGGTTCCATTTGTCTTCGCAACGATTTTGTTTGAACCGACGAAATGACTGATCCCGTCGCCTCATAGCTGTTCGGGCCTCCTCCGTCATCCAAGGCGCCGGTGCCCGTTTTACCTTTACAGACTTAATTGGAGCATGGAGGTCGTATAGTTTGACGATGGTGTCATTAAAAATAGACACTTTGTTGTCTACGTCAGTAGCAGCTGCCATGTTCGTCCAGTCTATCCTAACAGCATCTGCATGTAATTTTTCAACATCCATGCGTCGGAAACTGCGAGTCTGCACGACTTTAGGTGGTGATTTGGATGGTTTCAGGATATAGGAGAGGAAAATCAAATCGTGATGGGAAAAACCAGGGGCTGGCAGTTGACCGTGGGAAGAGACAAGGTGTGGGGAAGAGGTGAGGATTAGATCAAGCCAGGTGTCCTGATAGTCTATGTTGTGATGAGTGGCTTGAAGGGGCTGGACGTGGAGGCTAGTTGCTTGCTTGCTTATATACCCAGCTTAAAATGAAATTAGTCAATTCAAGGTTACGTGGAAGAAATTGCTATAAACAAAATGAGAACGAAGTTCCTTTCTGTATTGTATTGAATTTTCCTTTCTGAATTGTATTGTTTTTTACTTCTTTTAAGTCATAAAAAAAAACAAAAATAATCGTCGCGACACTACACTGTTCAAAGCAAAATAGAAAGCCGAAACGAAAATAATTGGCTTGCTTTCTATAAGAGAGAGAGAGAGAGAGAGAGAGAGAGAGAGAGAGACAGACAGAGAAAGATGCGCACGCCGCACGGCTTACTACACTGTAGCAAAAAGTGTCGGGATAACTTTTCGTCTGAATTTTTTCCGTCCAGCCTCCTTTGCAACGCCCTTTGTACATCATAATTGTTTTTAGTTTTATTAGTGTATAATGTTAGTAAACTCTGGTGTACAAATAAAGTATTAACTTTCTATATATGTTTATCTAATATTTATCGAGTGCATTATGCAGGGAAGAAAAACATATCGTTAGTGTGTCGTAACTAAATAAATAAATAAATATTTGTTTGTCTTCGAAAATAATGTATAGTGCTTTTATCTTAAAGTACTTTTACAGTGAGGTTATTGCTAAAAACCACGTTAGTCTGTATTTTTGGCAACAGTTCACTAGATTGAACAACTATCTCTATTATAATCTACTACAGTTATTATAAATTTGTAAGTTGTATTTTCTTTTATAATTTAATTTTATAAAAATATAAGTAGAAATATCGTTTAATTTTATGAACATTTTATTAAAATATATTTAAGATTATTTTCGATTGATGTCCGATGCTCTATATTTCAAAAACGGGTAATAAGACTGTGAAAATGCCAGTGTTGGCCAGGGTAATGTCATATGATATAAAGAGAGAGTAAAGAGATCATTATTATTCACATCATTATTATCATAATCAGCGATATTACCTGTTAGCGTATTATTGTAGAGCCTATACCACTTTTATAACAATACTCATAAATTGTAATTGTTAATTAAAATCAAACCAAGGAATCAGAAATTAAACCACATAATATTTAACATACTATTTTATTTTTTATATTAATATCCTTCGCAATCACGTTATAATATTTATGATTACAGTTTAATTTTGGAATGATATTTAATGTAATTTAACGATAAGCTTAAAAATAAATAAAAAAAACATATAAACTGATATTTTACAACGTTATCCATCATGCAACCGTTGTTTTTGAATAAAGAACATGGCAAAGAGCAGATGAACGCGACTCTTTGGTTTAATAGTTTCTATTAGGGAACTATTTGAAACTAAAGGAAACTTGAAAATTAATTCGAGAAACAACATTCAAATAGAAGAGAAGTGTCTGAGCACAAACTAACGAGAGCGTCAAAATCCTCACCAGGCAGAGTAAAAACGTCATTATTACACTTTCACTTAAAAACTATGTTATTTTTTCCATAATTAAAATTGTTATTTGTACAAAATAATTCAACGAGTGTGATAAAATATAATAATTAAGTTAAAAATACAATACAAAACAATATAAATACCTAATTACGATCAATCTATTGCTAAGTAATGCATACAACAACCTGCTACAACTAACAGGACTGAGCAGAATAACATTTTCAAAGCACTTTTTATTATATAAATAATCAGAAACAAGAACGATTGCACCAACAAACAAACACAAGGAAATTACAAAAAAATATTGAAGATCCTCAGACTTAAGGAGAAAAAGATTGTAGGAATAGCGACTAAATAAGTCGAAATTTAAGTTTAGACCGCTAAAGAAATGCTAAGTTACGGACAGAAGGTGAACAAATTGAGTTAAAATAAAAAACTTTTGTTCATTGATGCAATCTACAGGTACATAAACACTTTCTTTCAAATGTATCCCATGTCGAACGGAAACGTTCCAAGGCCAGAATGTAGGGCAAAGCAATACTTCTTATAGATACGTGAGTCTCGAACTACGCTCTTACCTTATTTCATTCATGTTATCCACTAGAGGTTATAGCTTCAGAACGGTAGGACGTCGACAATAATTGAAATAAGATAACTAGCTACATCCGTTCATCTAAGATATTCAATACTCATGAAACATCTAATGTATTTTTAATATCGTTTACGAGAATAACATATCATTATGACTTCAAGCTAAACTCTATTGAGAAAGAGGAAACTCGTATTAAATCTAAGTAAAATAACACTTCCAAGCTCATAAATTATTTACTTGCAAAATCCATTAAAACATCGGTGATCCTCAGACATAAGTTACAGATAGGTATCGTGCGATAAATATCATCGTTCACCATTCTCATTCAAGGTACATACGTGTTCATAATATAATACTCGATATACAGACGAGCACTCCGGTCGGGTCCCAAAATTCTCATTAAGTCTACGCCTGCAAAGCGTACAATAAAATATAATCCGGCAAGAACATCGCATCGGGCGGGGCCCCGAGACGCGCGTCCGCTTCACGAAGAGACTAGGCGTTCACGAGCTGCTGAGCCCTTGAGTTCAATACTGGCGATCGTCGTAGATGTAGATGGCCTCCCCGGCGGACTCCTTGAGCGGGGGCGGCGGCGGTGGGAAGTCGAGGTCGCCGGGGCGGAACAGCTTCGAGGCGTTGGGCGCGGGGGACGCGGGCGCCGGCGAGCCGCTGCCCGGCGAGCCGCCGCCGCGCCGCTTCACGCCGCTCGGGGACGCCGCCGCGCGGAACGACGACCGGCGGGCCAGCCTGCGGGAAGTTATCATCACCGTTAACAAAATTCAACAGTATTGAACCGAACTCTTCTTACATTTACATGTGTATGTATTTACCTGGAAGCTACTTCCTCGGGTGTTTCTTCGATTTCGAGTACCCAGCTGACGGAGTCATGCTTTTCTACGACTCCCTTGACAGCGGGTAAGGGCGGTGAATCGGGAGCAGGCGAGGCCGCCGGCGAAGGAGGCGAGTCCGGTTCCGGTGACGCCGAGCGCCCAGAGTCACCCGACGATGTTCTCGCACGCATCGGTGGCCTCTCTATGTAACCGCCACCAGCGAGTAGGGACACGACCTGAATTAAAACAGTCGAGTCAAGGAAGGTAATGAGAAAGCAAAATAATAAATTGTCCTAGATCCACACACTTAATGTACTGTGGATAATTCTCATAGTAGGTACCTGTGACTTCTGTCGAAGTTTATATCGTAGTTCTTCGTTCAGCGCCGCCAGTCGCGCGGCGTGATCGCGGTCCCGCGCCGCTGCGTCACGCAACCGTCGATTGTCATCACGCAGGCGATCGGTGTCACGTTGACGAGCGGCCGCGCGCTCTCGTAGTTCCTCAGCCGCGTGGCGCGCGGTTCGTGCGTCGCGTTCGGCGGCTACACGTCGCTCCCGTTCTGCGGTCAACTCAGAGCGAGCGTCGCGCAAGGAAGCGACTTCCGCCTGCTTCAGTTCAATTACTGCTCGAAGTGACCGCACCTAAAATATGAAAGGCATACACATATATAGGATCGCAAAGTAATGTTAAATGTCATTATTTAAATACTGCAATCCTAATTAATATTAAAATATGTCTATTATAAAGTATAAAAGTAAATCATCACAATGAATATGGTGGTTACCGAACGTGTATCGTGCCAACGTTTGGTGCATTGGTACGATATATGGAATGTCGTGTGCGGCACCAGTATAGTTTAATTCAAAATTTTTATGATCATAATTTTAACATTGCTTACCTCAGCTGCCAATTCGTTAGCATCTGTACTCAATTCCTCATTCGCAGCTAATCGCAGTTCGCAATCTTCCGCCTCACAGCACACGGGATCACACGCCGCGTCGCACATGTTGCAGGACGTATCGGCCGAACTGGCAATTGAAGAGTTGTACAAGTTGTTGTGATCTATCTCCAATCGCGCAGCTTCTAGTTGAGCACGAAGAGTACGCTCTATTTCGCTATGCGCGTGTAGCCGCGCTCTGCTCTCGGCAACTTCATGCTTCAAGGACTCGATCGTATCCTATAAACACAGTTGACAGTTTTTAAACCAAGTTACCATCTTATTGTAATAATATTTGTGAAAAAGAGTTTTGTAAAGAAAAGAGAAGAAAATTTTATATCTTGATAAAAAACTCAAAGTTTTTTAACCCGAAAGATTGTTATTACATTGACGTTACCTTGAGCCCCTTGATATCATCGGCGAGTGCTGCAACTTCTTCGATGTGCTTAACCTGGAGACGCGCATTCGCCTCTTCTTTCGACGAGACCTCCATCTCCAGCTCTGAGATCTTGCTCAGGCATTCTGCGACTAGAAATATTAGAATAGCTCCTTTTACTAACCTCAACTAGTGTAACCAGCTTTGAAGGAAAGTCATTATATTTCATTTCTTCATAACCAAGACATGTTTGACGGCAATAATAACAAAAAAAATATCAAACAGCAAAATATCAAAGAACAGTTTTGTAGCTTATCACTACCATCATCAAGCAAACACATTGTCTTATGTCACACGTTTTACTTTGTTTTTCGTTTACTACATTGCATGAAACAGACATATTCATATTCATACCTTAAAAACTTTTCATGTTAAATGGTGTATCCAGTTTTTCTTGCTTAAGTAATAGAAAGCTTAAGTAAAATTAAGAAAATCTTCTTCTATATGCACCATATAATGTGGTCGGCCGCATAGTAAAAAAAAATCTTCCAGGTTACCTTAGCTTACAGGAATAATATTAGAAGTCTCTAACTGTTGTTTGTATTCCTAAGGGTCTGTAAATGAGAATTAGTGTGGCTTACTGGTATCGAGATCTTTTTGCGCACGCTGCTGCCGGTCGCGGTCGGCGCGTGCGGCGCTACTGCGCTCAGCCGCCGCCACACCGCGCCATCGCTCCGCTTCCACTCGCCATGAGCTGCCATTTAGAGCGTCTAACTGAAATTTGGAATTATTAAGCGTGTTACAAAAATTCTATATTGTAAGAAGATTCTTTATTAGATATGCATTATATAATGTTCAAAGGCAAAGAAATGAAAACTTTTTAACTTTCTACCGTCCGTAGAAAGTTAAAAAGTACTTGTTATATATATATATCCTCTACGTACTTTTTGGGTATATTTGGATTACTTGGTTGGACTTCTATGTATAACATGAATGACAGAAACATTTGAATGCCTTCGAGTGTTTCTGGTAGTTACTAATTTCTAATATGTTTTATTTTACCAGACAACCAATCATATTCTCATCAATATGTCAATCATATATAAGTATGAAGTTGTTAATTATGCAGTTATGTGGTTCCTTTAACGTTTTCCGACTCACTTTACACTCATTTTCTCGAAACGCATTTCTTTTTTTTCTTTTTTTTTTTTTATACCACGACGGTGGCAAACAAGCATACGGTCCGCCTGATGGTAAGCGGTTACCGCAGCCTATGGACGCCTGCGGCACCAGGGGCATCACGTACGCGTTGCCGACCCTTTAAAGACCTATTTACCCCCTTCTATTTCTAAATAGCAGTCATGAAGTTGAACCCTTTGAATGTAACGTCGTAGTAATTAAATATGTTTAATTAATTTTATAGTTACCTACAGTAATTTTTTATTCATAGATAATGCTAAAAAAAATTTAAACTGGTTTTTGCAGACACATAAATACTTACTCGAAACACTAAATACTGGACTAAAACACCCAGAGCTTCAACACCCTTGGCGGCGTGCGCAAGCGCTACCGTATGCTCGCGAGGTGGCGCGGTTGGCGCAGAGAGTGCTGAGGGCGGCGCACGCACTGGTTGCGGCGTTTGCACCCGTTTACTCCTCGGCCCCACCGGCGCTGTGACTCGTGGTGGCTCTACGATAAAGAAAAATTTTTGTAAATATTTGATATATATATAGTGTCTTTAAAGTAATGTAAAAATCAGAAGAAACCCACTAGCGACACCTTTATTACAGTAAAAACTGTCCACACACTATTTAATAATAGAAAATTGTTGAACAAGGACTGTCTAAAACTAAAGAAATATGACTTCTAAAAACATCTTTTTCCTGTGTCTTCCAAATATTACTACCCCTCAGTCCATTGTGTCACTTAAAGGCGATTATTGCTGAGAGTGTTATGAGCAGTTATGAAAATGCTAACTGTGTCGTGACCATTCGGAGTCACGATCGACTGTAACATGCGCGATTGTGCGTAGGCTGTTTTAGGTTGTTAGACTATCACTATCGCCCACGACACCACAATAACCCATTTCCCTTCGATGACACTTTAACAATTTCCCCGCCATGACCAGCGCTAATGTACCACTTAGTGATGTTCCCACGTTCACATACTGAAGATAGATCAGAGTAGGACTCTTTAGAAGATGCGGTTACTTATATGTAAGTGCGTACTTTTTCTAGTCGCCAATTTGTGTTATAACAATAATACCTACATTAAAAAGAAAAGGTTGTAATGATATCTACTTAATAACATTATTAATATGTAATATGTTCTGTAAAATGTCATCGATGCCTTATCATTTATTTTTAAAAATTATTCTACTTGTATTATTGTGTCTTCTTTGATATTAACTCATTTTTATAATTCTTACATTTAATAATTTAATTATCATTTTCTGTGCCAAACTTGCAATGCCTGGCAAATGCATTAAAACAAATTGCTAATTATTCTTCATTTCGGTAATTAAAATTTTGATTTATTATAATGTTTAAAATTTTTATTATGGGTATATTGATATCACCTAATATTGCAGGTGGATTGCCAAACAGAAAACTAACAAGATCCATAATTTTCTGTAAATCTGAACATACAATATTTAAGTATTAATTATTTTCAACAGTGAAAAACAGAATTTGAAATTTTGCATCTTTGAAAACACATATCTATTACTGTAAACTAAATTTCAGACGGTATATGGGTCGCAGAGGTTAGATGTAAGAATTGAATTTCAAATACGACAGTGTCGCTGCAGCTACTACAATGTTTTATTCACAATCAATTGTTCATTGGCATATTTTAAAATAAAACAAATAACTTAATAAGGGTAGCGCTTCAACCTTGGCGCGCTTAGGGACAAAAACAAGTACCGTATAACCTGTTTTACACTTTTAAAATCATCAATACTTAAATACTCTATGTTCAGACATACAGAACATCATAAAAATGCATGTCAACTAAAAATACACACGGCTTACTCACTTTAATTGTGTCTTATTTCTAACTGCAATGGCATTCTCTTGTCACGATTTGAATAATCAGTTAATCGACCTCTGAAATGTACTCTCATGTGTTAACTGATGTTAATCTATTGTAGTATCATTCATTGTTTTTAAACACGCGTATGTAGGTGCATATACTTGATAAGTTTATAAATGAAGCCATGGACGTGTGATAAATGTCACAAAAAAATTACAAAATGGATACATTTTCCACCATATTTTTTATGATATCGTACATTTTGTTAGTGTATCTATTGTAAGTGTAAATAATGTCATCGGTTGCTCAATTACATATAATGACAATTGGGTAGTTAAGTTTTAAGTTTTTAAGTCACACAAATTGTAAACGGGATTAAAGCTCATGACTAGACGAGAAACTATTAACATATAGAATCGTGAGTGAGAATCAATTATGCAAGGTAAACAAAGGTAAAACTTATAATCGTGGTACGTAATCACCAATTGTATTGTCGATCATACTTTTCTGTATTTACTCAATAATACGAACTCCACGTTCTCATGTAGATAATAAAATAAACAAGGGTAGACAATTCACAAATCTGAGGTAATTTTCACATCGTTACCTAAATATTATTATACAACAAGTCTATGTAAGAGATTGACGATGAATATGTTGTAGTGAGTTTGGACATAACCTCTATTAAAAGATGTAATAAAACAGCAATAATTGTTTTGTTTAACGAAAGTTTGGTAACTAAAGTCCCATAATAATGTTTTAACTTTGTTAAGCAATTTATTTTTTGTCATTACTAAGCAAATAAAACGTTACTCCTTTCAGATACAACTAAAATTAATCGATTGTATTATTAAAATAAATATCATCTGAACTTAAAAAAAAAGGATACATCAAAACCGACGCTGCCTATTTTCAGAAGTTTAAACAACTCCCTAAACAAGTTTTGGGTCTGCAATCTTTTTTGTTACATTCGAATATTAAATGCAGATTTTTGTTTTTATAGTAGACAAAGGAATAAACAAGGAGACAAGTCACGTGACTACCGCTGCCCATGGACACGTCTTTGTTATCGTCTATTAAGTCTCATCCCCTAGAGTCAGATTAAGTCAGTACCTTAGATTAAGTCAGTCGATGAAAAGTAACAAAAAAATCGCTTAACACCGGTTTTCTTTGAGGACGTAGTATAACTCCGGTCTGGTTCCCACAGTACATGTTAATTTAATTATTAGTAACTGAAATAAACTGCAGAATAAAAATCCTCCAAGGCTGAAAAAACTAAACCACGCAATGGTGTTTTGAGATGTTGTGTTGTCAGACAATCTGCAAAATGATATTCGCTTTGTCACAACACAGAACTAGCACAAAGGCTTTGACACTTTTTAAATGTACTTAAGTAAAATGGCTTTTTTATTAAGTTTTCTTTGAATTATTCGTCTAACCTCTTAACAAGATAACAGAGGTGTTATCGACATGATCTTTATTAAAGAATGGCCAGCGTTAAGACTGTGTGTACTTTCTAAATTTCGTTTGAAGTGTACGATGAGCCCTTACATTGACTAATAAAAAGTGAAATTGGAATTCCTAGCCTAATAGGTTCCTTTGATATGAATATTTCAAACAGTATTGTTGAGGCACGTATCGAACATCCATTGAAATACTATTAGTGTTATTGTTTCTAGTATTGTTTATTAGTTTTATTGTTATGTGAAGTTCGTTCTATTTGCTAAGATCTATGTTCAAAGAGAATCGATAACGCTACGAATCAAATTATCCGTGAAACCGGTTTCCTGTAAGCGGAGATTTAGGAAATCGCTTTTATCCGACCTTAAAAAATAAAACAATCTATTTCACGCGTAATAAAATAGTGTATAATAAATGTTTATACAGCATTAAATGCTGAAACAAAAAATATCGAATGGTAAAGGTATAATACATATCTATGTACGGTTTCGTTGAAGTCGTGAACAGTATCCAGGACTTCAACGAAACTTCTATAATTTACTTTTAAAACGTGATATAATTTTCGCAGGGAAAACATACAACTTATGTTGTAATTTCGCCGTTGTTCGTGTTACAATTTTGGATATGTACATACTAATGTGTTCAACGAAAGCAAAAACACTGTAAGATAAGGAATATCTAAACTTCTAACTGAAAATACAACAGCAATGAAGCAGATGTAAAAAGTTAGTTGCTTATCCATAACTGTTCCCACGCGGTCCATTGCATACCGTCAGTGTTCACGCGTCATTAGAGCTGTAGCTACGGCCAGCGCCCATTTCCGCCACGTGGTCCCACCAAAGTTTATAAAGTTTTATTTTTTTCGGTTACAATCTACTTGTAAACTCATGTCGAATACTTTGTTGAAATTTAAATTTTTAATGTATTCTCAGATATTTTTGTTGGTAAAACTTAACGGTGGCAAACAAATTAATAATAGCATTTAACTTCAGGAACATGTTTTGATTTTTGGAGATTAGTATTTAAGTTGGGGGAAATTTGAATGTTAAATGTTTACGTGTTTTCGTATAATGCTTTAGGACGATTATTATAGTTAGATGTTAGTTAGTTAGTTTAGAATGTTTATCAGGCTATTTAATTAGACAATGCTTATTACAAACGCTTTAAAATAAACGTAGTTTTTAGAATATTTACTAGTTAATGTGTATTAGTCATTGTGCTCATAAAGCATAATTATTGCGGATGATGACCCAATAGTAATTTTGTGAATGGCCAGTTAGAGGGTCAGGCCAGCGCGTGGGCATCAATTGTGACTGTTGAAACGTAAAATTAACATACACAAGGGCTGTCACACTATTTGAAATACAACAATTTTACACCGACATTGTTTTTATCTAAATCGTATTGTTATTTCATTTTCAAAGGTGAGAATATGACGGACTATAAGCGTGAAACAATGAAATCATACTTAATTTGTTCAGTATACTTAAAATTAGTTTCGTAATAAAAGATGATATGAAAAAAGTTATTATCAAAGCACGAGTCCTAGTGAATTCGATTTGAATTCCAATCTTTATTGTATGCTGACTACGTCGGTGACGCAGTGGCAGCGTATGCGACTGCTGAGTTTGAGGTCTCGGTTTTAATGCCGGGATCGGACTATATGTTTGTACGATCTGCAAGTATTTGTTTCGGAGTTTGGGTGTCCTATGTGCGTATTTACAAAAAAAGTATCTATATATTTGTATCAGTTGTCCAGTTGTGGTATCCATAGTACAAGCTCTGTTTAGTTAGGGACTAGATGACGTTGTGCGAAATTTCAGATTTGCTCAAGTACATTTTTTGTAATTGGCTTTATTCAACCCTAAGTATTGAAGTACATTATACATGTGAGTATTACACGTAGAGTAAGTGAATGCTGCGCCTACGCCTCCAACTTACATAAATACAAAAATCATTAGGTCTAAGTATTTTTCAAAATTTTTATCTCCATTAATAGTTATTGTATGTTATTTTTATGAAATATTATTATAGGATACTTAAACATAATTGCAGGAAGTGATAAAAGACTTCCTCTAATTAGGTTTAATGATTAATATAATATATTAATTAGTCATAAAATAAAACCAATGAAATGAATCGTAATTCCTCAGAACAATGGCAATCTTTCCCCTTTTTTTCACTGCGGAAATTCCCCCGGATACCACCGGCTGGTGGTACACGCCGTCTCCAGTATTAGTTACTAAATTCTGATGAAACTACACTTGTAATTCAGCTTAGATTCATAAAATCTCCAGTCAAAGACGTGATAAACAAACGTTCAATTTAAAATATACTTTTCATCGGCATTGGTAAGTTTGAGTGTAAACTGGTAAAGTAGAGTAACTCAATAATTCCAGTACTGCTCTACGAATTGTATGGCAAATAGACCACAGCTTGGCACTCAGTTTACTAAGTTAGTAACTTAAAAACCTCATAGATACAAACCACAAAGACAGTCATTACTATGATGGATGCAGTCAATTGACTGTTTTGTATCAGTATTCTACTTACAGAGTAGGGTAACGGGCCTCGAGGCGACCCGTGTCTTGAATACTATATTGGGCTAGACAACACAAGTGTCAAAACTATATATTATTATTTGTTTTCAGTTCCGGTGTTATACGATTTCCTGCAATATATAAACAAGGAATGACTGCAACTGTTTGTTTTAATTTTGAATATTTAAACGTGTTTGATGAGTTTATTGGCATTGGAGGAGTTGGCATACATATTACATTTGAAAATATTTTTTACAGATTAATTTCAAATGCCAACAGCCCTGTGCCAAAATACTTTTAAAATTGACAAATTAGCCAACACTTTCAAGCTGAGAAATTAAATAAGGTCATAGTTGTTAAATAGAAGTATATTACGGTAATGAAGTACAGCCACGCTGATTTCAGCACGAACGGGCCAGCGCTATCGGGGCAGTACCTCCTCTTACAGAAGTTCAACCTAAAGCGACAGCATCCGTGCTATCATCTTTCGTTGGAGAGTGCGAGACCGGAGGCCCATTAATGCAGGGATGACAGTTATCATGGTAAGTGTGTGACTTACACTGCCACGATGACCGTCATGCCTTTTACGTCCCCAAGCGGGGCGTGGAAAAGTAACTCATTAGGCCGCCACAGTGTGGGTCACCAAACTGCGTTGTCTGCATTCGCAACGAGTTTAGTGACCACAACTTTTGGATTCTATTCGTGCTTACCATCAGGTAGAGTAGAATTACCGTAGCAGGCTCTTAAAAAATACGTACACTGTTTCAAGAACCGTCATCGTAGATAAAGTGACTGGCATGAAACTTTAAGTTTTTAAATAAACACCAAATTCAAGTCACACAATAATAAAAACAAACAATTTTTATCAACTATGTTTGACATTTTAACTTTTTCAAACTACATCTTATTGGGACCAGCGGTGACTAAAACTACATGTTATCCACCCAAAAAGTCCCCAATAACCAGGGTACCATTAAAGTTCAAATGAATTAAAATATTTAAATACTTCAGTATCTTAAAAACTATTTCGATTCTTTTTTTTTCGAAATTTTCATGCATGTTTAGTTTGAATGAAAATTACATATTTTATCGTCTTACAATTACTTAGAGCTGATACAATCAGTGCCACTATTTACAAACGAATTTTTAACTCATGGTGAAGCTAGGAGTAACAACAGTAAAACTCATTGTGACTGTTTAATTTGTTTCAGTCGTCATGAGTGATTTTTATTTGTAGACAATTCTAATTATTTACACTATGCTGGTAAACTGAAGTTATAAAATAAAGAATGGAAGTGCACATTGCAATAGTTCCTAATTTTTTATCATAAATCAGGTAATCGATTAAAAAATAATGAAAGGGGAGTTTTTTTATATTTATACAACAATGGCATAATTCTTATGAATTCTACTTCTTCTATTCACTACTAAATAAGATATCGTTTGACGGGCAAGTTTCCTAAGCCATGTTTTAATTTAGCAATTCACATGCTATATTCATAAAAAAATAATATGTATATTTGGTTATAATGCCCTGAAATAGTCTAAGGTTATTCCTATTTATAGTAAAACCCCCAGCTTTACTTATATTTTTTTTTTATTTTAAATATATTATGACCTCTTTGGACATTTTTTATAAATCTAAGTAGTTTTTGAAAGTTTTCTTTAACGTATTTTTATAGCTTTATGAAAAGATAAATTTTTATCATTTTTATCTGAACCCTTAGATTAACAATAAATGATCTCATAAATGTGATAATTTATAGAGGCAATAGTCGCGTAAAACGTTACTGATAGAAAAATTTTCATTACAGACATTAAAAAGGAATTTAGGTACTATAAATAAATATGGTACGATTAGATGTGATGTGTTCTTGATGGATTCTTTATTCAAGATCAATAATATGCGTTGTATAAACAAATTCAAAAGGATATAAATGTTTGTGTTGTTCGACCTAAATTTTATGTAACCGAAATTCCTCATCAAAGCGTTCAAACGTATTTAAGTAAATATAGCGCACTATTTGAATCAGGTATTGACGGATAAAGTAACACTCCTTTCCTGTTCGGAGAAAAACAAACAGTTTGAACTCTTTTTTCTATTGATCAATTAGTTTTCCGTGCAGTGTCCCGTAATTATTATCACAAACAAAAACTATTTTCTCGTCATAATCTAAGTATATCGTGCATATTTTTTAATGAATGGATTTCAGACATAGTCTTTAAGATTTGACATGGTTCTCACATGCCACCATTAGCATGGGACTATTTTGCTGGCCTAGCAAACAATTAAATCTGTGATTCTTTCAATTTTGCTTTATTGAAGTGCCCGAAAGAAAAACTGTCTGCTTAGCATTATTTAAAAAAAAACTAGGTAAACATTTCTTCGAGGAACTTGAAGTTTATGAAAGCCTCTAAAATAGAAATTGTCTCATTCACTATTAAAGAGCAGATAAACCTCTATTCGTATACGAGGCATAAACCTCGTGAGAAACTAGTACTGAAGTGGCAGCATTAATTATTAGGGCATTTTTACATATTATTTTATATGATACACGACTGCACGGTTGCCGCAGTAGTTTAAATTTTCGACACACCGCTTTCTACTGCAATGAGTGTTGGGGCTATAAGCTCCATGGGACATTTTGCTTTCTACAAATTGTTGCTCTGAGCCTGAGTGTTCTTCGTGTCATTTTTTATATAAGTTTATAAAGTTTAGAATCTTCAGGATATAACCCTAATTTCGGCGCCGTTTATATCGTTTATGAGATAAAATAGTTTTAATAATATAAGACGTAGAGTAGTCTTCATCCTAAATGTTCCGGATAGTAACAAATTTGACCGCAATAGTTCATTTACACTGTTATTTGTACCGTACCCACTCTAATAATACTATAATCCACTCGTTTGCGTCTAGTGCGTAGTGGTAGTGAGAGAATCACAACTCTAATTTTAGTTGTGTTTGTATGTGTGTCAGGGGGCCGCGGCACGTCGTCCGCCCGCCCTAGAAGGGTCATCTGAATTCACCGATAACCGTAATATATCTCAACATTACGTAAAAATACTTAAAATGTACAACACTAATATTTTCTTTTTATTTAACGTTTATAATTTTCAAATATTCGTTCTAATAGTGATCAGCATCTCTAAATTACTTTATATTCCTATTAACAACTAACTTCCATAGCCACTTCTAATCTGTTTTACGTTACTCTGTTTTATTCAATACAAAGGATACCTAACGATAGAGAATTGTCCAAATCGTATTCGAATACCTCTTGCTTTATGATCTTTCATCATGACCACAACATATCAAAACAATATTCTGACCAGGAAAACCATACATTAATCTAAATATGCAAATCATAATATGAAATGGCGTCTGTGTTCAACTTACGTAACTCATACTTTGATGTATATAAAACTCTATGAAATAGGAGCTGTATTGCAGAATTGTTTCCATGAAATGGTACCGTGTGACTGCCATTGTGAAGCCACAAAGATTATGTCTTAGTGAAATCACAACTCGTTTGATCTTATCATAACGCATTTAAAAACCTTCAGATCAGAAAAACTGTTATGACTAAATCACGGTAAAGTATTATGGACTGCATTACTGTAACTCTTAAATAATTTAATCTAAGTATACATAATTAATGAAGACAGGCCTGTAGCCATTATACAACCCTATCATGGTGGAGGCTTAGAAAAACGGATTTGCCACTTTATGATATTGTCTCTAAGAGTCAGTTTTTTTTATCAGAATTATTTATCAGACTAAAAATAATAATTAAATGAAATCATTAGTAGGTTCTTTAGTCCACCTCGAGACTTATTGTGACTTATAATAATGAAACTTTTCGTAAAAATGTCTGTTATATGGTATTTTTGAAGTACCTACTGTGTCTAAGTTAAATGGTTAACTATTGACGTGGCTTTCACCCATTTAAAATACAATATCGTAGTCCAATACAATACAAAGCTGTATATCTACGTCTTTACCACACAATGTAATGCAACTGAAGAAGACATAACGGAGTCCATTTCCTAGATTTTGTTAAAAGGTCACTATAACCATACTGAATAAAGAATGCAAGTTTCATATCTGAAATGGGATGAGGAATAGATACAATGGTAAGAAATGACATCACTAAACCGTTGCTAAATTTATTATAAGTACATAAAACGTGTCTTACTTCATATTTTTTTAGAATAGTAATGTAATAATCAGTGGGATTGCGTACTGGAATACGCAGTGTTGGTAGGCCTACCACTAGGTGGTCCGACGACCAGGTGAAGATCGCGGGAAGCTGCTGGATGCGGACGGCACGTGACCAGCTGTTGTGGAAAACTTTGCGGGGAGGGCCCATCTCCAGCAGTGGACGCCTTTTGGCTAAAATAATGATGATGATGATGATGATGATGATGATGATTAATGTAATAAATAAATTGATATAAACAAGTTTCTGAAACGATGAGATCGTTTAGATTTAAGAGATGGCTCATGACCTTTTATAATTGTGATGGACGGATTAGATGCAATACATAAATTCCAAAAAGTCAGTCGGCATATTAGCATATTAAAATAGTAAAAATAATGTTACAATATTTATTAATTAGAATGTTTTGAGCAGCTTTCTTTGTTAACAGTATACTATAACATTTTCTGAATTTCATGTTCAACTTAATGGCATAAAAATCTGATAAAATTTTAAATAATAAGCTTTCTTGGAATATATCGTGAATGTGAATGTATGACTTAGCCACTGAATGAGCAGGTGTCACACGGTGCGTCACTTAGGTCCAAGAAAGTTGACCCATAGTGACTCAATCGCAATACAAATCGCAATACTGGAGTTAAACAAATCCGGGTCTCATAGATTGCCAACAAAACCTGTATAACGGAGATCCGACCGATATTTGCCTTAATTACTATTTCACGCGCATTGCGTTCATGCATGACATTTACAAATTTAAAATCACCCTACATCGGTCTTTATTTAAATGTTAGCAGCAGCTTTTAATGCCAAGCAGTGTTGTGTACGTTTGCATTGTTTTGACTCTGCAAAGAATTTTAAGTTTTAAAATATATACGAGTACTTTTTAAATGTTAAAAAAATCGTATTTCAATTACTTATTGAATTTATAAGCAGCAAAGATTTTTTGCAAAGGCAAATTCTCTAAGACGGCGCAGAAAGTAAACGCATATATTTCAATACATGTAATACAATGTTAATGATTTAGAGAAGTCCTTTTTTAGGACTATGTTCTATGTCTATAACAAAACTTTCAAATTTACACAAAGAAGAGCGAGAGTCGCCACCGCTATTTGTGTTTACCAAACAATTTACTATTTTGTATGGGAATCATACTCACAATACTGAACGCAACACAGTAGTGTGTACAGCAAAGCGTCTTAATTGTTGAGCGAATAAATGCGTAAATTGTTTTGTAAAGTGCATTTCTAAATTATAATCATTATGCACAAAATTTCTAATAGAACATTTAAACAACACTAAATAAAACATTTTTTGTCAAGCAAAACGTACCTAGTCAAAACCGTCTAAATATAGTTCGTTAGAGTGAGAACGCATTAACCTCAAAGATTTACGGCCAGTTACCGTGAGCAATATAGCTCTACAGTAATAATAAACTGATGAACTGTCACTTGTTACTTGCTGCCACCATAGTGACCCCATTTCTTACGATGGCGATGACTCGAACGTGTGAGAAGATTAGCAGACAATGTTTACACTAGATATTTTAATACAGATTAGCACAAATGACTGACGCAATTAGTTGCTTTTTTTTAAGAAAAATCATGCGGGTCGTTACGACATGACACTAATACACTGATAGCATGTATTTCGGGTTCTCAACAGAACAATACCATTTAGCATTCAGATTCACGGTAAAATTAAAATTGAGTTACTAGGTGTTAGTGATTAGAGGTAATGACCACGAATTTGCCTGCCATCTGGCTGATGAAGGTAAGTAGCCTGGGTGTATAAAGTGCAAGACTACCTGCTGTGACTCATTTTAGAGCGGATGCATTCATCATATTTAGGAATGGACTGTGATATTGTAAAACCGATTTAGAATAATGAAGATTAAAGATCACATTCTAAAATAATATGGTTCCTTAAACAGTTGCTTAAATTAAGTTAAATTAATTCGTAGTTAAGGAACTAGTTTATTCATTTAAGTATCCATTTGAAAGTTAACTTCAGTCAAAGTTAATATATGCAAAAGATAAGACAAATGAAATCGAGCGTGACGTATTCAACCAGAATTTTAATATAAACTAAACGTTTCTAGCTGTGTTGACTTACATCATAAAAGGATGTAAAATAAATTTATTAATGCTGTTGCTTTAACCGTTTACTTTCATTTTAAATATGTGAAATCGACATTTTGATAATATTTAATTTATAAGTTGTTTTCAGTTCAAATTCGCTTTCGAATTGACTATTTCTAAGAATTTATATTTTGAGTATCTCATAAGTTTGTGTAAATGTGACCAAATAGAGCGCCATATAACATCATCTTGTGTTCACACTCTATAAGATATCTGAAACACTGAAACTGAACACTCTATAAGACACCAGCTACAATTTGACTCCGCATTTACTTCCACGAATGTTTATCGATGGAAAAATATTTAAATAAATAAATAAATATTTCGGACATTTGACACACAGCGTCATCTAGTTTCAAACTAAGCAAAGCATGTGCTATGATAACTAGACTGACTGATAGAATACTTATATTTCTTTTGTTGTAAATACATACATACTCGTATTATACATAGAAAACACCCAAACTTCGAAACAAACATTTGCAGATCATACAAACATTTGGTCTAACACGGGAATCGAACCCGAAACCTCAAGCACAGCAGTCACATTAACTACCGCTGCGCCACCGAGGCAGAAAAACATAAAATGATTAAAAATAATATACCTACAAAATAATATACAAGGATGTCACAGAACTAATTTAGTCGTTAAGCTAAAACAAAACCACGGAAATAGTAATAAATACGATAGCTGGCCTTATTCCAAGCAAATAATGTATGTGCAATAATATTAATAATAATATCTTTATTCTATTTGAAATAAGCAATATCTCTTGGTAAAAATTTACTTAAACCATCGACTATGATCATTTAATATATAATTTTAATCAACCCGGCTGTTATTTAATGAATTGATGGCAATTCTCGATAAGTCTATACAGTATTGGCGACAGCATTGTAATTTTTAGTAAACTGCTTAGACCTTTCTTTGCCAATAAGTATACCATGTAAATCGACCTAGTAAGTTGCATAAATGATAGTTGTTAAACCATTAACTGGCGTAACACGTTACCACTAGCAAAAAAAGAAAAATCGAATCTCTTTAAAAACATTGCAACAAAATACATAATAGTATATCCATGTAGCCATAGTACAAGAAATTATTTACGGGAATCCATTGTTTATTTTTTTCAATGTCGATGGTCACAGAAACCACTAATGGGCAATATGCAAACAATGGTTTGGCAAATACACTGGGCTCACGACACATAAATTTCTTATTGAGGACTAACAATATTCATGTCACGCTCTCGCGTCACTCGTTGTAGTCAATGCGGCACCTTGGTACGCATCATCGAAATTAAAAAATACACGCTTACAGGAAGTCTGTTAGTTAAGGACACTCACAATTTCCTTATTTTGCATCACAATCTGGGTCACGATTATATATGATCGTTAATTTAAGATTTACATAAAATTATTTAAATTAACTGACTGGAAAGCATTTCATGGTGCTTGCAGTTTACGTAAGTTGTTTACTGTCAAATTTCTACACTAAATAGTATGCTATTAAATTATATCTCGTAAATGAATATAGCAACAGATTCACAATGCTTTCAAACATTTGCTCGTAAAAGATATTTTTTAAGTATTTTGAAATGTGTGAACTTTAATTTTTAAGGTACTATACTGATTTTTACTAGGTTTATATTTTTCTTTTAGTAGCTTCCACTGAGCTCATTGAAGCAAGAGGTAGCGTATACAACGCCGACTATAGTACACTAACGCCAGCTACAGACGTAACGATATATCGTAGCGGTTAATCTGTGGATATTGATTTGTGCAGATTTATCAATTGTGTATGACGAATCGTTATAGATTATCTTATATCGGTGGTAGTTGCAATTTATATTAGATAAATCGTTGTTGATTGCGCTTGCGCAGATTTGTTGTCACGTGTACATGGCGATCGCTCAATTGAGTATACAGATGGTTATTCTTTCCGAAAAAAATTGGTTTTTAAAACAATTCGGAACGTAATCTGATGAATTGATTCATAAAAAAATGAGGTCTAATACATCGATTTCTAAAATATCGATTTTATTAACAGATCTGCATTTACAGACTGTATTTGCAATTTATCATGGGTGACATGTTTCTTGTGTGAACTTTTGCACAGAACCGACGATCGTCGCCTATATTGGACACGCCACTAAGCCACTGAGCCACTAAGAACGCTAGATTTACTCTTATCTATGCAATCTAAAATCGCAACAATCTATCGTTATGTGTGTAGTATGCATAACATACTTGCTTAGTGGACATTATCGTTTAACTTACCAAAATAAACTAAAAAAACACCGTTGTTTATAAACCTACCATGTCGATTAGTATTAATAGTAGAATAGTATATAGTAGAAGTACCTCTTGCTGTCAAACTGTTTAATTTTCTGATATGATGAGAACAAGAGAACAACAAATTTGGCGCTGAGACAAATTTCCCCGTGGTCCTCCATTAAATTTGTCATCTGTCAAGTTATATTTACATTTGAAAGTGATGACAGACCAGACGTGTCATCAAACAGCCCTCCCTCCTGCCAACTTAATATATTTCTACCTAAAATGAAATAAACAGTCTCAGTTTAGCAATTTGTTTTACGACAATACGGCGGGCAATATCTTATATGCTCCCACTAATTAACTTTTAATAGGCATAACTTCTACACGAGTACTACGAGTATACTAATAGATGGTAGGGCTACCACCTACTGCTCCGAGACCCACGCGAAGTGACCATATTTCCATATTTTCCAAAAGGATGAAACCTAACAAAAAATAGACAGTGTGATTTATTCGACGTTCTTAAAAAACTTTACTACCGATTCAAAAAATGAAATAACTTCATATTTTATTGTTGTTTATGTTAAGTTTTTGTTTTTGTACCTGTAACGTGCAGAAGACAGCAATTATTAACAATAAATATCATAAAACATGGCAACGTATACCTACAACATTTTGTTACTTTTGAAGTTAACGAATTGACAGTTTAAAAAATTACAAGGTCTCGTAAATGGATAGGTATAGTTACTCTAAGTCAGTGTAACAGACTAATATTTAATTATGTAAGAGTATATTTGAATGCTGCATCGATCCTGTTTACAAATAAACATGATAACGCAAAATTTACGTAATTTCCGTTCCATATAACAACAAAGTGTTATTGAAATATTAAAACAATAGACTGAAAGAGAAAAAACAATTGCACATTAGTCAATATTTCATCCCGTACAAAAAGATAAATTAATCATAGGTGGAACATCAGTGGATTTTATTAATACACATATTTTAGAGTTCTATAAATTGTTCTAAATACGACCAATTTAATTCATATATTATATTATATTTTATTTTAATGTATCGAATATAAATGTTTTTTTATCCAATGTTTAAAGTTTATGAGTCTTTTTTAGAGGCGGACTCATAAAATTAGGAGTAATAAAAGGGCTTGCACCTTTTTTAGTGTTAGGTTTTTTTAAAGCTCGAGCCTATTTTGATGACTAGCTATAGCCTAGTCTTGTGTTTAATTAAAAAAAAAACACTGAAATCTTTTTTCAAGGTCCGGTTCATGGGAACTATAAGAATTATATATACTCGTATATTTGGGCGGTCTCGATGGTGTAGTTGTTAACTGTGGTTAGTGTAACCGACTGGCACGCCTTGGTCACGGGTGCGATTCTCGCGCTAGTCAAAGATTGTCTTGGTCTAGGTGATTCTATGCATTATTATGTACAAAAAAGTATATATCGTAATTTTATTATATAGCAGTTGGTTTCATCTACAAATAATAAAAATATAGACAAATGCAAATAATGCCATAGAGGCCGTATAATATGGGCACCCTATTTGTTTGTGATCGCAAGTACCATATAAGAACTTCAATCGAAATTAATTAAAGCTAAGAGAGCTGATTCTTAAAGAGAAATGAGAAATAAGAATAATTTAACAATGTTATTGTTTCCTCAATGCAAAATTGACAAATGTGTATACACTGGACCCTACACTAAGATTTCATGTGCATTGGGGATTAGTATCTTAAAAACAAAGTGAGTACATATGCGTGTGTGTATACTATTCTTGTGTCATTGTAGTTTTTACCTTGTTAACACTGGTATACTGTTTTATTACAGGTACTCCTATTAATGTCAACCACTTTGTTATTAAGAGTTTCTTAAAAGAAGCTATAAGCTTTGTTAAGAAAAAAACACATTTTTTGGCTTTAATCTTCATGAACCAAAAGCTATAATTACAACTTGCCTCGAGAGCTTAAGAGCTATTTAGCCTTCTAGCCATCGCAATAAAGCGGCGAGTCTTAAAAAGGGATTAAAGGCTCAAATCTTTTCTATCACTAATTGTTTAGTTAGGTACTATCCTCACGAAAATATAGTTTATTTCTTTGATTTAACTACCTTTTGCAGAACTATATTATCACAAAACTGGATCCGATCTTATAATAAGAAATCATTAGATTCTTTCTCGTAGTTTAAAAAATAAAAGTTGTCGTAATATCGGTAATAGATGTACTAAACTGAGATAAGCGTGTTTATGAATATTGCTATGAGTATTTTATACCTACTTCATTGGTGAAAGCTGATGATCGAAAATCTCCATTTACGAGACAACATTCAAAAGTTTAGTGCAACTGTTATGCGAATTTATGCATTTCTTAATCATACGTATTTTCTATTTGATGATTAGCCTAATATTTAAAGTGGTCACTTATTTTATTTGTGAAATTGCTGTATATTTGTATATTATTAATGGTAATCATTGTGCGTTAATGCTAAAATTAGCATTATTTAATATGGTATTTTATAAGGGATAAAAAAACAAAAGACTTTATCGTCATTATACTAGATTAATGAGAATAACGTGATTTACGTTCTCAATTCATTAATAATGATTATTTTCGTATATCATTATATGGACAGACAGCTAAAACTTTAAAAAATAATGTTAATAAGGGATGACTTCCCTTATCAACCTGATGATTACAGTCGAAATCGAAGCTACCACTCATAATCTTTCTATTATCTATGCAAATTAATGTAGTGGCTCTTTCTTTAATCGAGGACGCGTGTCTCAATAGATGTCATAAAACTTACTTGGCTATTATGAACCAAAAATATTGCAATGATTAAAATGCCAACGATATTGCAGTTATACTCTCAACTTTGTTAAAAACTATTTGACATTCTGACCCGTAAGCGTTCAATAATAATTTATGTACTTAACAGAATCTAAAGAAACAAAATTTTCGGGTCCTATTCCTT
The DNA here is from genome assembly GCA_949316085.1 of Hypercompe scribonia. NCBI lineage: Eukaryota > Metazoa > Arthropoda > Insecta > Lepidoptera > Erebidae > Hypercompe > Hypercompe scribonia. The sequence continues at coordinate 12,142,623 of OX438974.1, read as the reverse complement.
GCAAGCAATAAGTTGTGTTGAAAATCAAACAACTGTTACATATTTGTACCACAAAGTCTTTTACTCTTAAGCTTCGTTTATGAATTACTTGCATAAACTCTCTATGGTCGGTCCCTCATGTCTGAGGACTGCTATCGGTACCAAAGTTACATCTGTATCGAATGATGTCTCTCTACCAGTTCCTGTACAGGGTGTCTCTCAAGACCGTTTAGAAACTGAAGAACGATGGATCTTTAACTTGGTCGGTCTACCTTGTTCTTTTTCCATCGATGTTCCTCAGCACGACCAAATATTCAAAATTTTTACCGCCCCTGTGTGTTTTCAAAATAGTGCTAATTTCAATTTGTGTAATTTCATCTTGTCTCATAAACTTCAGGCCATACTTTTGTCATCATCATAAATCTCTCACTTGCGTTACTCATACTCATTCATTTTACCCTAATTGTATTAGCCAACTCAATATCAAAACCGTCTGTGCATCGCACAATGTGATACCTTACTTATAAGTTGCATTCAGTCACAAAAGGGATCGTTCTCTACAGTCTGTCCAGCTTACAAGAGGTAAATATTTTTTAAACATGTACCCAGAGCTAGTTCGAAAAAAATAACTTTAAAAAGTATCATTTACTAGTGAATATACTATAAACTCAAGTGTTAACAACCGTTTAATAGATAATCCTTATGTTGATGCCAGCCTATCTATTTATTCAATAGCAGAATACATTATTCGACCTCGGAACTTGTGACGAACACCAGGTATTGTGCATGTGTTGGCAAGTATCCAATGTTAATATAAAAACGTACAACGATAAGCCGCCAATTCTTTTATAATAAACAACCTATTAGTACAAGTAGTTTTTAAGGGTTTACGATAATAATATTCATTTAATTAAATGTAACTATAAAGTATATACGTCGCCGTTAATTTTACTTTGTACACAAACAAGCATACAAGCATATACAAAGAGGTTTAAACGACTAGTTTGATGGCTATATCTTAACATAATCACAGCCGGTGAAGTTTAAACTGAAATATATACATAGATGATCTCCACATAAGTGTAACGTAGAAATATCAAGACAAACATATCTTTGATATCAAAAGATATCTCTATATTTTTTGTCTGTTGAAACTTAAAATATTTATCTACGGTAAACTAATTTAAAGACACGACACTTCATATTATCAACATAATATACCTTCTTCTATCTTGTACCTATCATGTTCACAAAAAACACTTATTATCAAGAATTTTAAGAGCATGTTTATTTATTGATATAGAAGTGTACCTAGTTATTAATGAAAAAAGGTACGTGTTTTCCAGTCCCTGCTATATTTTCTCCATAAAGAACACTTTCACATAGAAAAATAAAGACAAGAATTAAGTGCTTATTATGAGAGCCGATCAAAAATTGCTAATAAACATGTGGTCTTCACCATTAAACTTTATATTTGTGTTACAGGCTGTTTATAGTAAAGTAACATTTTCTGCGTTACAAACATATTCCAAATAACATCGACTAAAATAAAAGCTATTAGGTAAGGTATTACGTTTCATAAAATGTAACAACAAAACAGACAATTGCTCCAAAACGCATCCTATAGATTTATCCAGATTCGTGAAATTAATGAGTTACGACCATTAGCTACTGTGTCGATACGGCAACAGTCAAATCACAACCAAGAATCTAATTGACGTTAGAACTTTAACTTTTACCTATGTAAAATTTTAAAGCCTTGTTTTATTCAAGATTCAAGGCTTCGTTCTTCTTTTCTTCTTTTAAATCTCTTAGTTCTTATAAATTACTCCGTAAATTTTCGTCTTTCTAATTATTTGAAATTGACTTGAAAAAAGTATAGCCTACAGAAAGTACCAAACTTTGTAAAACTTTAAGATCAATGACTCAATTTCCCTTTAAAAGGTAGAATATATTAAATACAAAAGTCGATGACGTAACAGAATGGACTGGTTAATAAACAATGGTTAACTATACTGGCTGTGCATTGCGGCAAAAAATATTCATGGAAAACTGTAACCTTGCTGAGGGCAAGGTCGCACGGAAACTTTCGCATTTTAGCCCTCCGGTAGTTCAACGCTTCGAATCCCGACACCAAGGTCATCAAACAACAACCTTTCTATGGGTCAAAAAGAGTTCTTAAAGTTAAGAAACACTCGATATTCTAAATAGTTACATCAATGATTAATATCTCAAACGATTACCATTTACTATTTCAAATTATTACAAGTATTTTCAATCGTTTTCTGCTATTTATCAATAAAAAATCTTGACATACGTATTGAGCAATCTACATTCTCTATATGCCAAGGCATTTAAATACGCAATGTCATAGATGACTTTTAAGCCTTTACGACGAAACGGGAAGCCACTTTAAAAGGATAAATTAATGTCTTAATCCCTCTACTAAACCCGTTGTACATGCCGTTGACACTAATTTGTCTGAATTCTAATGGGCATAGAATACTAACCTCGTCCGTCCACAAACATTTGTAAAGTTGCACTAACAACTAACTCATAATGTACTTTACACTTAATTCACTACACTTCCACACTACACCTATTGCACCCATCCTGCAGTATTGACCTAAACATTCGCCAAGGCGCGAACAACGTAAATAGACGTAACACGGAACGTTCCAAACGTGCGGTCCGAGTCACGCTACGTGTTGAACTGACGTTTCGCGTCCGTTGCGATATTCAAACGGTCTTCTTCATTAATCCGATCAAACAGTAGAAAATTGTACGAAGCGGAAATAGTCTTTCTTATCGAGTAAGAAAAAGCTGCAAAAAAATTTATAATAACGGACAACGTCAAATAAAATGCCCAATTCCTTCATCAGCTGGTCCAGTTTATGAGCGTTTTATTTAAAAGACAAGAAAGTTTTAATTTAATAATTTTAATGTTGAATAAGGTTTTTCATATCAAATTTTGTTTCTCTTAATAAAAATTTAACAGAATATAACATAGTTTACAACAAAAAATAAAATGTGTTCTTGGTATTGTGAACATCTACAAGTAAATGCATCAACTAAGGTTTTCTACCTCTACGTGAAACCTGAGTCCGTGGCCGTATGTTTAAGGCTATCTCGCACTACAATATTACAGGTATTATGCCGAGGTGCACGAATTATATTCTCATAACAAAAAGCGTTTAAAACAATACAAACAGAATGTCGTGGATGTGGTTTGTATTACTATTATTGTTTATTTGTATTAACATCGCGTACATGCATATGTGCAACTTTTCCTTTTGAAGTGACGGTTCAACGCACCTGTCGCTGTCGGAGGAAAGTTGAGGAACGAGATAGGCCTTCGACACGCACTAACATAAACTTGTCATTTCATTATAACTGCTTTTTCTTGCAATTCATGCGGCAAATTTATATTTCTTAAATGCGAGTTTGCAGTCTTACCAGTTTTTGGCAATGTTTTCCTCCGATTTGTAAATGAATTGCGTCTCTTTAATAATACGGATTATTATAATCTTTAAATGTTTAATACTATTTGTCAGCAGCGAGCTTACATTTTAAGGTACTGATATACAACCTAATTCAGCTAATAAACGTATAGTTAACTGGACTTTGAATATCAGTTATCATAGGTATCTTTTTAATGCTGAAAAATGTTGATTCCTAAAATAGACAACCTTAATCTCTACAAATAACCTAAAAAGAGTAAGATTCAAGCATGTTCATCTTGCAGAAGACTGATGTTTATAAGTATGATTACATAGCAAAAATACTTATCAAGAAGTACTTAAAAAATATATATAGGGACTAATCAGTATCACCGAATAAATATTTCCCGGTCTAACAGAATTTAATACAAAAAACGTCTGATCTAAGAATACGGGTACAAAGATGCTAAATAGCGACCCTGCTAATGATTGCTAAACATATCACACTTACATATTAAGGTTTTAATTATTACACCATCAAACGCAACACAAGCTTCCAATACGCGTAACACTATTCATTAAATTACAAAGCCTTAGTTCTAGCCCTAATTATGAGTATTCGGCTAGTGAAGCTCCAAAACACAATGGAGGACCTTAGTAAAACAGCAATAATAACTTTTAATCATCTCAAGAACTATTTTGAGTTTTTTGATTAGTGAGAGATTGTTGAGTTTATTCTATCTAAATATGCATAAAGCATCGGTTTTAAGCCCTCGTCCTCCGTGTCAATACATACCATCCCTAGGTACAATATGCCTATCATCAGACAATAGTTGAAATATTGACCGATAAAAACTATGATATTATATGACCTAAAAATAAAACAGCGAGAAGTAGCGTCATGGTCAATCTACGATTTAGAACAGTCTTATCTGACTTTCTCAAGAAGCTCTATTGTTTAACGAGCAAGTGATGAGAATACCCATTTCATTCAGCTTTACTATGCAACATGAACCATCTCAGTTATCGCGTGTCACTAAGAATCTTCTGTTAACGACGAACAATTAACGTATACAAGGCTCTAGACCTCGACAAACATAGCGGAAACTATTTGTGACGCGTTGTGAATACTTTGGTTGGTGCATCCGTTATTTCCGTCTTAGTATACAATGCATTATACTCACGATTGTTAACGCAATATCAGCTTCATTTGGTCATATATAAAATTAAAAAAAATACATTACAGTAGAATAGCGGTAGGACTGCAATCCAATGAACATAATCAAGGTTTTAATGGCTATACATTACGTTGACACTTGTCGTATATCTGTCGAGATAACCTCCAAATAAGTACGTGAGGTAATCTAAAGAACAGGCCTTTAAAAGTTCCAAATAGATATGGCGACTTGTGTTTGAACTAGCCTGAAGTAGATTTAAGACTTTCATATTTCTTGTATACGGCACACAAAACACTTAATATATTAAGACAATTTTGATGCATACTATACGATTGGTCTTGTTTTCGCACACGAAACCAACATTTAGAAGGAAAAAGGTGTGTTAAACTGTAACCTACTCTCTTCTTTCATAGTTTTCTATTTGTAATTAATATAGCCGTGTTACTTTTGTACCTTTTAAACTTTCTACGGAAATATAATGAAACACAATTGGAACAGTAATTTTGTAACACCCTAAGTAAAACTTTACAAATGGTCGAGTCTCGGTCCGGTGCCCTCGCCTACGTCTACCATGCATATGTATGGCTTGAAAAACCGACTTTCTTTACACTTAGAATGTTTATAAGAATTTCGCAGATGCAATCTCTTTCTATATACGCACCCGTGCGTGTTATGTGTGCAATATATCGAAGTTTAATTATCACGTAAATGTGTACCCTTATTAATGTGCAAAACATTATTCCTCAATGTTCTTCATAACGATAGTAATGATAAAACAGTGTGCAGTGTACGAAGTAATTTAAAATATATTTATTCTACCTATATTTACAGACTGGGGAATTAATATTTGATAAGCTGCAGGACCAAACCCTACACAATACTTTACCAACATCAAACGCAACTAAAAACTAAAGAGGTTGTTAGCAATAGTTACATCATCGATAACTATTATCTCGGTTTCTGTGTTTGTAAGTCATTAACCACAACGAGGCATAAAACTACTGTTAATAAAAGGGCTTATTGATAACTAGTTTTTGTAGAAATTATGAGTGACTCGTCATTATAAACAAGATCAACGAATTTGGATAAGTGGTTACGAACAGCACGACCGCGAGTAGGTAGTAATTGGTCCAGCGAAAATGTAACACATATATACATAAATATAAAAAGAACAGCCTCTATTGCAAACATTTTTTACTAACCATTAAAATGGCTGAATTAATAGTGCTAATTAATATAAATAGGATATTTGAACAAATTAAACACACTTATTATGGGGAAGAACAAGAATATTGGGGAACCTATTTAGACATCATAATATTCGAAAGAACGATGCCGCAAACTTGACGTCATTAGTTGTATGCAAATCAAGGCAAGAGGTCATTGTATGTTAACGAGGGGGCTTCTGATTGCCGTTCTCATAGCTTACAAGATTATCTACAAAATATTATGTGTCTGTACTGCTATATCTAGGTTTTTACACAAAGCCAATAAAGGTATAACATTTATTTCCAACTATCAAGAATTTGTACAATATTCTATACTAACGTTATATAGCTGAAAAGTGTGTCTTTGTTATTTAAACAAGTTAATATCAAGAACTACTGGTTTGATTTGAAAAATAATTTTAGTGTTTGATGGTCGATCTCTCAAGGTAGACTATATAACATCAATAGAAATAGGAACGGAATATCAATAAAATAATTTGCAAAAGCGGTGAAAATTTGTTCCTATTGAGAAACGCAGATAAAGTTGCGCGTATGAGTTAGTGTCTTGTTAAAGGAATTCCATAATATTGCTAAAATGTGGTCAACTAGGTCCACTGCGCTAGCATTAAAGTGCTACTTTTAAGAGCCATATAACCTATCTACTTTTATATACGTCTGAAAATGTTGTACACTGGGTATAACGAATACTCTTTAAAAAGTTCTTTATGTAGGTAGTGAATCAGAAACTATATTTACAGATATAATGGCTGTATGCCATCATGCTTATTCTACACGTACCGTTTCTTATATATCGATTTGGCACTGATAACCTTTATAAAAATAACAACTAGTCCTTGTACTTGCTGCTCTAAAGCCAACTGACTGCACGAATTGCGTAGAAGTATAAGCGATCACCGTTGCAAATGTTGTAGATTCGATCCCCACATGGAATAACACTGCGTGAACAACAAATTGTTATACGTTGGGCACAAAATAAACTGATTATTCTGTGGTCTGGGCTTTCCTTGTTCCCGTTTCACGCATGTGCTCAGTTTCGCTCTACACCTGATATATTAATCCTGGCGCAGGAGTTGTATTTTATGATACAAATAAAAAAGTTAAATCTTAAGAAAAACCAAAGATCTAATTAAATATTGGTTTATTACAATACAATATTACTCAACAGAAAGGATGGTAAGGGGTTTGCATATATGTGACTGGTTATTGGCAAGAACAAATCAATAGGATCGGCTCAGATTAATAAATGGTATACTTGTTGGTGCGGTGGCCTACAAAGTGCTAAGTAGAGTTACCTGCGGATAAATACTTTATGGCTCGACTTATCAAGCAACAAGCTAACGTCAACCTTTGTTTAGGTTGAAATTAAATTTTCGGACGGAAGAAACATTAAAAAATTTAATTAGGCACATTTAAAAGACCATCGCATAAGTAAGTTTATACTGTATGTACATATGTTTATTCTGCGGGGAATTTTCTTTTGTTAACCGACACTTTGTCTGCCCTATTTATATATACTGAATTTACTAACACTGGTATCATAAAATCCTAGTCACTGTCTCTAGTCTTCATATTTAATTTATCACTTATTTGCAATAAATCAACAATGATGACAGTGAACAGGAAGCTGTATGAAAGTGCGTTTTAATTCTGATTCTCGCACACATTACGATCAGTTCATTCAAATGAATATATTTTTACTTTTTTACTTTATATATGATTTTTTAAAATTTAAAGTAATAAATACAGGATATACCAACAATTCTTAACAACCACAAAAGTCCAAAAGTCGAATATCCAAAATTATAATTATTTTTTACGTAAACATAGAAACATACAAAAACCATGTAACATAACAAACAATATACTGTAAAGCAAGTCATGATATAGTGCTAGCATGATTTCAAGAGAATATAGTGATCATACAAGTAAATTGTCTACTTAAGATTAGTCTATTGTTCCAATAAAACTTTATTCCATCATGATGATATCTAATTAGAAAGAAAATTTTGTCTATTTAAAACCACTAGATACAATTTTAAAGGTACCACTCTCCCGCAAATTTTAACCACCAAGACAATTGTTTTTATGTGAAAATAAGCATAATCCTAAATATATATTTATTTTATTCTTCAGATTTCTCATCGCCTCAACTTGAAAGTAGAACAAGATTTTCCATGCGTTGACATGGAGTAAAAGTGTAGGAACAGGATAAAATAACTGTTTAATTACGTCCCATTAACGGTTAAAGGCCTTTCTCAATGGAGCTACCAATGGGCGACAGGCAGCGGAAACTGGCGTAACCGTCACGTTTGCAGCTACTGTACGTTGCAAATTCTGGGGTAATAAGTACATACGGACTTGTAATCCTGTGTAAATGTTACACGAGTAAATAAGTACATATCCGTAGGTAATTTGACGCAAAAACAATGAACTTCAACAATATGTTTTGTACACAGATCCTTCAGATCCCGACGAGTTATAAGTATCCATTTATTAATAACTTTAGTATTAGAATAGGATATTTTTTGGTTTATTTGAATGTTTGTCTTTCATTCAAGTCGTACCGGATCGATTTTATGGTATGATATTTGTATTTAGAGATAGTTAGGAGGCTGATAAGTGATGTAGTATAATTTTTACCCGATAAAATATCTTATTCCCATGGGCAGATCCAATTGATAAATTACTCCAAAATTTATGTTATAAATTCTGGTAGATGGCGCTATTGGGTTTTTTCTCTCGATTGCGTACATACGGTACAATACCAACCATTGGACTTAATAAAAAAGTGCTAACACTAGTAGATTCTTTATCGATAAACTTTTAACATTTGTTTAACTTTAAATATTGCTATAAATATATATACATTAACTTGCTCTGGCAAACGCAATGTTTCCATGCGCTTTACAAATTGACAAGCGACATATGTCCTTATCAGTTACGTAGCATTAGTGTAATAGGTACGATTTCAATTAACTTCCGTTTTAGACTATGTCCCAACGATGCTATGAATGCTTATCGAACTGTTAATTCAGGATTATTTTAACTTATAACGTTATTACATATTGGAAATTAAGTTTGTTTGCTAGGCCTTTTCACTTTATTTACTGACCTGAACATCATTTTTTTTTTGTAGACCTTGTAGCTGATACGATGCAAACGTACAAGAAATACACGAATTTATTGATAAAATAATAAAAAAAAAACTCATATTATACCGACTGAATCGTTAATAGTTTACACTTGAGCTTTGATGAAACGGATATGTATGAGAAAATAATTTATTATTATTTTAAAACATAATTTTTATTAAATTGTAATCAGAGTCAGACAATAAAAAAAACACTGCTAGCTGATTTCGGCCACGGTAGCCAGACTTAACGGAGGCCAGCCAACTACGCAGGAGATATTATAGGGCACAAGTGTGTTCGCAAATACAGGTGCACTTTCTGTTCCGTTAATCTCACAATCCGATGGGACGGTTATCCGACACAACCGGTCAGAGATCCGGCGCAGGAGCGACAGTTTTACGGGCACGAGGCACCGGAATTAATTCCTCAACTTCCAAACTCCGGGTTGTTACTAAGAATTGCTATAATCAGAAAGACTCAATAACACTTTTTGATTCGACCCGGGAATCGAACCTCTTGATCGTCAGTCGGATACGCTAGCGGCTAGACAAACGAGGCAGTCACAAAACAATAATAGTAACATATACATACATATATGTACATCTAAATTATGGTAGTGATTTCTAATCGTAAATTGTGAATGTTGAACGTGTTCTCTTATTGTAAGACACATAAAGACAGAAGCTACGTTAGTATGACACGTCATGACATATTAACAGGTTATTGTAACAAGCGAGCGCTACTTAATATTCTAGTCTGGTCATAAACACGTTTCAATTTATCAATTCGCATTTATTGACTTACTTACATGGATCCTACAAACGAAGTATAACAAAGGTCCTAAAAAGATATAGTGCTTGCGTCAATGTATATAATTATAATCACATTCATTAAATATTTAACGTATTAGTAATTTCAAAATTAACCGTGCTTAAAGCATGTCATTTATTCTCATATTTATTTCCTTAAATGCAAGGTTCAAAATGCAACACCGTTTAGGTCAACAGTTTTTAAAAATTCTTACGTCAACGATAAAATACATAAATGACGTTAAAAAAATAATTTAACATAGTCTACGTCAAGTTGTCTGTTTTGATAAATGTCATCTTGATAAATGGCACCCCAGTGTGGCCGGGGGCTATCATCTAAGGCGAGTCGATGTTCCGCCACTGACTGCGTAGAACGGTGAGAGGCGCGTCAGCGTCCTGCTAAGAAGGTGAGTCTGGTCATCATGGGATATACCCCAGTCGTGGTGTACGGCAGGGAGGATTTCAAAAGACGCTGATGCGTTTTTGAAGTTTCACCCGACTGCCGAGGGAGTCCTACACACACCTTTCGTCTCTTTTCATGTGGTGCGAACAATATTCCACCCGTTAAAAAAAAGGTACACAATTCCAAATCCTTTTTATTTTTACCAATATATATTGTAAGCACCCAATAACAATACTTTTTATTTAATATCCTCTCAGCGAAATCAAATACATGAACCTAAATTAAAACTACAGCAAGCTTGGGTTGGTTATAACATTATGTCAACGAGGTTGCACTACTGACTGCACGGTTGGCCTAGTGGTTTAAGCGGTCGCCACGCCGCTCTGTACTGCGCTGAGTGTTGTGGGTTCAAACTCCACTTGGAACAACACTTTGTGTGATCCACAAATTGTTGTTCTGAGTCTGGGTGTTCTATGTGTCCGTTTCTTGTATGTTTGTAAAGTCCCCCGCGAGACCGGATTTATACCTAGTGCGGGCTTTGTCTTTTAAAAAAAAAGTATTTTCTGTCACCTAAATTTAGATTTGTGCAACACTAAAATATCTTATTTAATATATTAGTCATTAAATTAATCAAAACGATCTCTAAATGTAAATTTTCTTATTAATATAAATATGTATCTGCAACTATAGTTTGATCACCTTTTTCTATAATCTCAATAATAAGTCATCAAAATGACTGATCTGTCACCAAATAAGACATATTTTTTTTAAGGCAATATATAAAAAATCACCTTTTAATCTTCATATTATTTTATTTGGTGATTCTGGAGGTGTTTGGGCGTGAAATATATGTTATTTTTACGTTTGGATGCACAGTTTCATAGCTATGGCGAAAATGTTAACTATGCGACAGTAGAATAGGTTATTACTGCGACCAGCAAAGAATCACAAGTAAAAAAGAGATAAAAAATCAGGAACAAATATTATTTATTAGATTATTAAAACACATTCATTTTGTGATTGATTAATTCATATCCAAATATTATAAAGGTATTCAACGTATGTTTTATAGCCGTGTTTATCTGTAACGAGTGCACTAAGCAGCTACTAATGTATAAATAGCTTTAAAGAACTTCGCAACTAGCGTGGGACGGTCTCATAATAGCGTTGAAAATTAAAATAGAATTGTATTTTTTCTCAACCATCCTTGCCAGTGGTTTACACAGTTTAATTACATTTAGATCATCAACAAAACAATAAAGATATCCTTACAACACGACCACAATTTTGATTAGTAGTTTTTTATGTCCGTGAGTTATCCATACATACTTGTATTGTTATGTTATTATATTCTGTACAGTATAATTGTTGTTGTTTTTTTGTCACAAAAGAATTGTCAAGGTTTGGTAAATTGGTCTGTTTGGTAATAAGATTATTATTAATACATGTAACGGAGTTTATAATGTGGACAGCCTTTATCTTTAAGCTCCTTTTCAAGTTAACGAAGTTAGTGAGGGATTGTAGGTACTATAGTTGATAATATTGTTTTCCATAATTGCGATCTCCCATAATTTTCATTTTATAAAACATTAAACCTCAATAAACAAAAAACGAATGATGAAATGAAACCAAAGTTTCATCACAACAAAGCCAAACGAATAGTTTTATTTATTACATATCCCGCACACTATTGGCATCGTTTTCAGGCGTGCTTCTTGGAACAAATATGTATATAACACATATAGGTCACCCACAACACAGTCGCAAGACAGCAAGAAGTAATATAACTAACTGTTGTATTCATGTTCATTCAATTACATTCCACAACCCACCCATCCAGTATCTACAATACATTTTTAAACTGTAAAATAAAAAGTCTGGAGGTCTTAAATTTCTACTCCGTGAGATGTTAGTATCAGGAGGTTTACAAATCTAAATTTTGGTAGAATTTTCTATAAATAATAGCCAAATTTTAAAATAATTATAGTCGGTAGTAAAAAAAACAAGTTTTTTTTTTAACAAGTTCAATAATTATTCTATGTACTCCCAATCACTCGTCCTACTGACGTTCACCTCATATATTACCACATTTAATATCGTCATTCGTTCCACCCTTATTCTTATCGATTCGAAATTACATCTACTTTTGGGCCACACTTTTACCAAATATTTTTATTTTTCTCAATTTGTCAAATGGACCTAACTATTTTTAAAAACTTTTCCCCTAGTTCAATAAACAAGATGTTGTAAAGTAATGAATTATATAGTCAACACAATATAATTTAAGATCAACGCACGTTTCTCGGCGGATGTGTACAAATGCCTAACAGAATTGGCCTCATACGCTCCATAATTCAGTGTAATTCTCACTGAAAACCGAATAAAGGAACTGGCAAGTCTAAACATCACTGAAACTACGATGCTGAACACGTACAAAACTTCAATACGTAACAAAAATAGTTTGATACTTTCTCAATATTCCCAGAAATTGCCATAAATATCAAAATTCATCTAAGTTCAATTTGAAAACTGAATTTATGTTGTGTTTTATTGCCGCAAAATTACGTTAAAGTTCATTTTTCAAATGAAAATAGTCTCTTGATATTGAAATCAAAGTGCATTTATTGACTATAAATCTATGACACCTTTGTCCTAGGTACGAGATCAAAAGAATCCTTGGTTTACATTCCGGGTACAGTAACATTAAAGCAAGAATCGATACCGTTTTTATGCGACCACATCAAAAAGAGTAAGAATACACACCTCGTAACTTAAAACGATAACTTAAAACTACCCATCAGAACGATCGATATTGCAATTTAGAAACAATTTATACCAACATCGAATGATCTAACGTCAATTAATTTACTTAAAGACCAATTGAGTATTTTAAGTTATTTTATAAATATTCGGTTATAAATTCTAAATATAAAAGCATACATTCAGTTCCAGGTAACAAAACATTCAGGCGCGGTCTATACAGAAGCGCAAAGACTAAGTAAAAAAAAACAAAAAGGGCGACTTCCGATACAAAAAGCTCGTCACTTCCACACGTTTGCTTCTGAGAACTAATGAAAGGTACATAAATAGTCCGTCGTCGAACGGAACCGCGCGTCGCCTCCAAAATGCACTTCTAGACGGACTAATGATTGATTGGGATGACATTGAAAATGTCGATACACGGCGATAAAGGATATCCGTTTACTTAAAATAAAAAAAATATTTATGCGCTTGACATTTCTAGTACATTATTAATTTTAAATATTTAAAGAAATTCATGTGTCACTTATTATTGTGAATGTTAATACATATTTGTAAGAAACAATTGCAATTATTAAATTATCAATACCAAAGATTTCTTCCCTTTCCCTCCTGTGCCCATTAATATCAATAATCCTACACTATCATGATTTAAATTTGATGATATCTCAACTCTATTCTACTCTAGTATTTTTTATGTCATCATCTCCTGTTAATTTCTAAGCAGAGTCCTATATCCAGCAGGGAAGTATGACAGGGCGTTTATAATGATGATGAACAAAGCATTTATTATTAATACTGATACTCTATTGTTAATGATAATAATGGATTTATAATTACCATTACTATTAAATGAAATATCACAGTCCGACAGTAATCATTTTTCAGTCTTTAAAACCGCAACAATAGACCTAACAATAAATACTGTTACTGGTAACACCGATAGTTCCAGCACGCAAAAACTAACGGAAGCCTGATATCTTGCCATAGAATATTCAATTAGCTGCCTCATTAGTCGATAATCGTCTTATTAAAACTTGAATAGTTGCTTATAACGAATACTGATAGTACACTTTTTATTTCAGTATAATGATTATAAATGTAGACTGCCTCATTGCTCTAGCGGTTAGAGTATGCAACTGCTGATCAAGACGTCTCAGGTTCGATTCCCCCGGGTATGTCAAAAAAGTATTATTGAGTTTTTGTGATAAGAAAAATATTTAATAACAGCCCGGAGTTTGGAAGTTGGGGTCCTAACCCTAGTGCCTCGAAAAGCACGTAAAACCGTCGGCCTTGCACCTTGTACTATAATGTCTCCTGGGTCGTTGAGGCTAGGAGTACAATGTCGTAAATGTATGCAATTGCACATACAAGCACTAAAAGGATGATAGAAAGTTGATACACCATACCTTCTAACGCAATAAACAGATACGTGCTTACACACTTAACGTACGTATATTTTTTTTATATTTCGTTTTATGTGTTTGCTGGTGCTATCAATCAAATCACGTAATACGCCAACTGTAGTTGTGTCTAACTGTGTCTCAATGTTTTCTTTGTTATTTAGATTTCTATGTCAGCCTTTACGGATTTAACAAAAATCGTGCTATTGTGTAATTAACATTGTATGTTTAAATTACAAAGTGGCAGTGAATAAAATGCTCAACTTAGACTTTCGTAAATTACAAAGTTTAATTACGTTGTCTGGGTAACGATATCATTTGTCTATGTCAATTAGTATTAGCACGACGTACGACTATTCGCGATAAAATTAATGCATATGCGCTAAGAAAGCTGGGAAAGACAAGGGACTGTAGTATTACTCAACCAATGTTTACTTTAGCGTGCTGAGTCAATTGAGCTAAAGTTAGGTTATACGCAAACACATTTCATGCAAAAAGATACTTTGAAGAACCATTCTAATACGATAATCTCGTTTTTCGACGTAATTTATCTACAACCCATAACAATGAAAATATTTTTTCTAAACAGTCCTTTTATACAAAACAAAAGAGAATACATTTTCAATAGAAGTGCAAAACGAAAAGACAACAGTAACGATTACTATAAAAAAGTCTTTTATAAATTACTAAGGATAAGAAAAAAAATCCAAAACAAGTTATCAGACAGCTTCTGATAAATTCCGGAAAAACAAGAAATAAATTAACGTGTTATACTCCACCCATGTAAAAAGAAATAGTATCAGGCGCCATATTTAATTACAATATAAATGTAATTATGTTACTATAAGATGAAATGGTTTGTTAATATTCAGTCTTATATAACTTGTTATGTCGGTCTCACTTAACATTTAAATTATGGACAACTGTTGATTCAATTATATTAGCTAATTGTAAGATTTGAAATAATTTTGATGTATAAGCGTAATACATGGTTACAATTTCTTTTTACCTGTGTTGTACTAACATGTTGTGAAAAATAGTATATACGGGGCTAGCTCCTTTTTTCTCAATACTTAAAAGACAGTTTTTGCCATTCTTTTTGATAAATGAACTGGTACACTGAAATTTACATCAATTACGTTGATTATATTGCTTCATTATCGTGCCAAATTTTGTTCCTAATTGATTAGCACACAAGATATGTTTATATACGCCATTACAAATATGGAGTAATTTATATTCGTTAATAGTAGAGATAGCACCTTAAAATACATGCGTAAACTGGTTTTTTTGTAGTTTATTGAACCTCTTGAATATTTTAATTAATTTTTCTAGGTATAGTAAACTTACACAAAAAAAAGTCCTCCCAGTAAACTGGATAGCGTCCAATATTAAATTATTTATAACATTTGCACCTTAACATAAAATATGAATAACCAAGAACTTTGTGCAAAGATGCGTTATCGGGCGGTTATTCTCGTTACTAATATACCTCTAATGGGATTTCGGCACTTGAAAACTAGCCAGAAACGATAAAATGCACATCTGGCTTCTCAGGCGCGTCCATATTGATATATTGCCTCACTTTAATGTTTAAATTTGGTGGCAAATTTTAACTGGTCGCTTCCGAGATCTGAAACTCTTGAAATTTTTTTCCTCCTGTTATATTTTACTGTTGTTGATTTAAAGTGGTTAATATATGAATAAAGATCTATTAAGCCTATCCATGATCAAAAAATACTCCCGAAATTATGACAGAGGTATATACATATTATAGGTATATTACACAGAAAAAGTACTAACTACCTTCTTTATTTCTGTGACAGGAGCAATCAATAAATTTATGTCTTTAGGTCACAGGTTCAATTTCATCATAATTCAATTAGCCACTTAAATAATTTTTATGTAATTGTAATTTGCAAAACTGTCTACGTGGTAAACATTCATTTCAATTATATAAGACTGTTCGTGTAAAGTCGAACATTAATCCCTGTAAGTTTTTACTACAGCATTTTATAATTTCAGTGCGGATATGACTATCAATTATTTCCATGATATTTCTGTTCACGGTCACGACTACGTGATTCACATCTTAAAATACTTTTTCTTTCGGCCATCGGTCAATGAGATACACTTTGTGGTTAAGTTTTAAAAGGCAAAGAGAGAAATGCAAAATGTATTTTTTTTAGTACTCACATTTAGATAGGACGTTCATAAGAAATAAACTGTCACTTCAACAATAAATTCACCGTGTCCCTCCGTGTAATCTTTAAGTCCCAGACATAGATATATTACATGTCAGGAATCCCGCACACGTTTTGTGGGGGGGTGGTATTGTACCTATTCCTAACTAGCATAACAATAACCTTTTTCTGATGTTGTAGCCCGGCTGCCAGACTCCAAAACAATTTAGAGCTACATTCAATTATAAATCTGTTCTTTGTATCCAGTCTTTTAGTGTGACTTTGTTCTTCTTTACTCCTTTTAATTTTGTAAATGAAAACCAAAACTATTGTACAGTTTTTAATTTACGTATATTCTCACACAATTCAACACACATCACTCACCAAATTAAAGTCGATTTCACTTGCAATGTGCAAAATTGCTATACCATTGAAATTTCAGCCGAGACAAAGAAACAATGGAATATTAAGATTTATTAAGCATAGAGGGGTTTACGACTTTCCAAACAATCGCTAAAGCTGTTTTTACATGTTATGTAATCGACCATAAAGTCTATAGACCTAACTACGACATGCTAAAGGAAGTCACGCCTTTCGAAGTTCCATCACTGCAAGATTGTATATTGCCGTATTCCATGCCCATGGTTTTAACAGACTGCGTCCATCATACAATCATTAAATATATAAAGAATCTGAACAAATGAATTGCTGTTGCTAAGCAGGCTAATAATGTTCCATCGGATTGATTTTACCGCAACTATTGTGGCAACTATACACTGCATATTTATTATGGAAAATTAGTATTAACATATAGATACTCCATTGTACCAAGTGACGTCGACACCCAAATCAAACCACTCAAATTTTATATACACTGATAACTTCGTATACTTTTAGGAAATGCATCTATTTGTTATATTGGGTACCCTCATAATCATAGTATATTGTTTTGTATTTGTTTTGCGTATTCATTATTCTGTAGCCTTTAGGCCTCAATCCAGCAGTAGACTGTAATAGGCTGTTGTTGTTTTGTTGTTGTAGCCTATAGAATGTGCAATATACTATTTTCTTAATTTTTAACATTTCACAATGACTTTTTAATTTTTTTTTCAAAATGATATTTATATTAGGCACCTAATATATATTATTATATAAATATATTAAGAACATATCCCATGTCGCAGGAGCCTTTACAAACATACATGAAAGGAACACAAGTAACACCCAGACACAAAAAAAACAGTTTGTAGATCACACAAAGTGTTTTCCTATGTGGGGTTTGAATTTACAACACTCAGCTCAGTATAGAGCGTCGTGGCGACCGTACAAAAGTAAAATAAACTGGTATGCTCACAATTCTATTCCAAAAAAACAGTATACACAGTAAAACACGCGTATCTATGAATCAATAATTAAAGAAAGTGAATTACAAACGTAACAAGCGTATCTGTAACGATATTGAATTGTTGCTATGATATATCGCACCAGTTACCATTTTTATTACATAAATATTTAGAAAATAATACGATATATTCGCTGAAGATGAAAAGGATACTTGTTTTGCCGGATTTTGAATATTCGGCCGAATTAACAGCGGGCGAATCTAATATCCGGCCACTTGATATCTCATCCAAACATTATCATTTGCCGCACCTTACTGCCTAACAAGTTGCAATAATAATACGTTTAAAGATGAAGCTGGGCAAAGCAAGGTAATAGTTATCATCTTCACAAAAAAAATGCAATACCATAATATGAAATCAATCAAGGCGGGGCTCGTTACTATATCTACACAACTCACAATGCACACTGGTGATTATCCCTTTTGGTGACAAAACTGCCTTTAGTACCGCCTTGTGCGAAGTTTATTTGTTGACTATAGTCTATTGAAAGTGTGCAACAAATAAAATTCTGTTTATTTTTTTATAATATTGTATTGTATAACGTACAAAAATAAATAAATGTATTGAAATAGCGGAATACATCATACCAAATCTTATTAAAAAGCGGGCGGAACAAAGGAAGTACCGACGATAAAAAAGAATCAAAGAACGACACGTAAAAATGCATTAATTGGTGACGCGGCTAAAACGAGGAGGCCCTAAATGGATGTAAGCTTATACAAAGTTCAAAGCGTAACTAAAGTGCTAATGGGCGAACTCGAATATTTATGTATATACTTAGAAAAACTTTAAGTAATTAAGGTACATCCATTTTAAACTCTTTTTCTTTTTTTTTTAAATTATGCTCCGTTCATAATTTGAATTAAAAAATTTGGTCTATACTTAAGACAAAAACGACAAACCCACATTTTAATACGTTGTGCAAATTTTTAATTCGATCTTGTCTTTTATATAATTGAAAATCGTAGCCACATATATCAACCGAGAACTGACTGGCAAAATCCTTGTAATACGAGCACTTTGTATCTATCAAATATGAATGAAACCGACTGACGAGACGAAACGCTAAATGATGGCCAATTAGTAACTAAAAATTTATTTCAAGTAACAATGTGGAACTAAAGGAAGTGATAAATATAGTGTAAGAGGATCTCCAATAATGGCGTTCCGGGAGATGCGCTTTGAGATAATCTTATAAAGGAAAAGACTAAAGAACTTAACGACAGATCTACCAGTGTCTATCTATCTAATGTAACGCTAAAAGTGATCGTCAAATTGACAATTATACGTACATTTATATATAAACTAAACGCTGTGCATTTGATTTAATTAATAGATAAGTAATTCTTTTACGAAAGTAATTTAAATTTGTAAATCTTGCATTTTAAAACCTACGTACGGTAAAAAAATAAGGATTCAAATTGGCTAATTCCAAGAATGCTCTCCCACACTCTGCGCGTTGGATATACTTTCTTCAATTGAAAGAATGACCACCTACACAGTATATTGACACAATTTATACCGGTTTCATAATGGAAGACGGAAATTTTGGCTTTTTGATTTGTTATATCACATTGCAAATGTATCCTAAATACATAATGCCTTGGTGTAAATTATATTACGTTAACTGCTAATGTAATAAGGCGTTAATGGTCTAATGTTTAAGGATTAATTTACCTTTCTTAAGAACTCAAATATATAGATGTATGTTGAATTGGTAGAAAAGAAAGTTTATTTTAAGTTTTAATTGTAATTTTGTTTAAAATAACTATTTACCGCAATCCTCAAACTGTTTAACGTTAGTTTAAACCGGCTACATGCGCTCCAAGACTATTTGAGTAATTATCACAAGTGTTTTTCATACAGTTACTTAAAAACAATCATTCCAATCTGTTACTTACTAACCAAAGCTAATAAATATCTTACAATGTGCTTCTTCCACAGATTTTTTTTCTTTTCTAATACCAAAAAATAATACCAATACAGTCAATCTTAACAAATTTTAACTTTGACTTTATTTCTTCAATGGTTTTAGATTTGCCTACACTAAATAGAGCATTACAGTTGGACCATATCTCAGTTACGCGGTGTTGTTTTTGACAGTCATAAATATATGATTTAAAAGTGCGTTAAATACCCGTAGAAAAAATGTTCCAGAAGTTTCAAACACTGTTAATTGACTTATTGTAAAAAAAAAAGTTGATGGCATCTTAGAACTGATCTGATGACGAAGCATAAAGTAAAATAGTAGAATTTCTCATTGGCAGGTAGTAAACAATTTAAACGTTTCATTATTGGTTATTTCTGCATCAGTTTTTATGTATCGTGTTGGCAATCTCCGAGTGGTGAGTGAGATTAAGAACATGTGGGTGTCGTCACTCCTATTCATCAAATGAGTGTTGTACTCGTAATAGACGGCTAAGGGGGCAGGCAATCCCTGCAGAAAATCATAACTTCAACGAGAAGGAAAACTTGAAACAAACCCTAATGCCATTTTTTTTTTTTTTTTTTTTTTTTAACGTGTGGAAACCCCCTCGGGCCGTCACCCCACCGGGGTTTACGGCGGGGTGGTGTGTCGCAATCGGACCGACTAAAACCACACGGTGTGCCACTCTGCGCCTGAGACAGGAGGGATCCGGGAACCGCTGCTATTACGACATCCAGATCCCTCCTAGCGCCCGCCCGCCAAAGCGGGCACCATCTGCGGATAAACTCTCTACATAGGCGACGTACGGCACACGCGGACGTCGCCTCCTCGCGGCTGGCCATTATAGCGGGTGGAGGGGAAAACCCGTCCCGTCCACCCGCGGCCACACTCAAGGCGGCATGAGGCGCTGGTATGCGCGCCTCCGCCGCCCGGCTCGCCGGCGGCGAATTGGGTCCGAGTGGATATCGTCCTCCCGGGCCTTCTCCGCCGCCTCCTTCCGCGAAATTACGTCTTCGCAGAAGGTTGCGACCGCGGTAAAACAACTGTCGCTACCGGCCATGGAGCGTATGACGGCCGGTAGCGAGAGATCTGCTCCAATAACTGCAGTGAGGACCCCACGCTGCGCCGCCCAGGCGGAACAAACCGCTAGCGTGTGCTGAGCCGAGTCCTCACTGCAGTCGCAGTGGTAACAGGCGGGACTCAATTCCCTCCTGGCGACCGAGTGCAGATACTTCCCGAAGCAACCATGCCCGGAAAGGACCTGCGTCAGCCGGAAGGAAAGGGTCCCGTGCTGCCGTCCTACCCACTCGGTGATGACCGGCTGGAGAGCCTCCACGAGGGCAAAGCCAGCACGTGGAGTCTCCAACCGGAATGACCAACGAGCCATCGTGGCTCGACGAGCGGCCTCACGCCACTCGCGTATCTCTTCGGGCGGGGGCCGTATGCCGCTACCCGCCCGGAAGTCAGCCGTCCGCCGATAAACTTCGGCGAGCACTTCCGCCTCCAAATCCCACGGGGGAGTTCCGGCCAGGGCGCACGCCGCCTCCGTCGATACGGTGCGGTAACCGCGTATGGCTCTAACCGCCAATATCCTCTGAGGGCGCCAGAGGCGAGCCCTATTCTGGGCGGTCAGAGCCGCCGCCCACACCGGTGCACCATACAGCGCCATTGACCGAACAACCCCCGTGTATAACCGTCTCGTCGCGACGCTGGCTCCACCCAAATTGGGCAGAAGTCGTCCAAGAGCAGAAGCAGCGCCGACCAGCTTTGGAGTAAGCTGTCGGAAGTGCTCGTCGAAGAGCCACCTGCCGTCGAGGATTAGGCCCAGATACTTCATCTGGGCCTTAATCGGTACGAGGACCGAATTGACAACGATAGAGGCACCGGGGGGTGGACCACGACGGGGCCCATGAAACAAAAGGGCTTCCGTCTTATCTAGGGCCACCCGTAAACCCAGCGCCTCAATGCGCCCGACCACCAAAGAGACTCCCACGGTGGCCAGACGTGCCGCCTCTTGAAAGTTCGCCCCCCGGGCCGTGACCAATGTGTCATCGGCGTAACAAATTACGCCCAGCCCGGGGGGAAGACGACCTCGAAGGGCCCAGTCGTATCCCATATTCCACAGGAGTGGTCCGAGGACGGACCCATGTGGAACACCGCACGACATGGGCCGCCGCCTCAGAATACCATCTCGGTCCTCGTACACGACGGTACGCTCCTCAAGATAGTCTGCCACAAGCCGCCTCAGGTACTCGGGCACCACGTGGTAGTGGAGTGCTTCCCTGATGCAGCTAAATGGCAGACTATTAAATGCGTTGGCGATGTCCAACGACACCGCCAACAGCACGCCGCCACAGCTCACCGCCTCTTCGGTAACGGGCCTCAGGCGTAGCACAGCATCGACCGTCGAACGCCCCGCCCGAAAACCAAATTGGGCGTCCGACAGATCGGGGCCCACCTCGCAGAGGTGCCGGACGATGCGGGCAGAGAGTATCCTCTCAAACAGTTTACCCGCCTCGTCCAGCAACACAATGGGCCTATAGGCCGCCACCGAATCGATAAGCCGTCCCGGCTTCCTTAATAGGACCAGCTTCCCGCTTTTCCAGCACTCAGAGAAGCGCCCGGACGACAAGCTAGCGTCCAAGACCTCCCTGAGGCGGTCCGACATGTGGTCGAGGGATCGTGCCAATACTCGGGCAGGTATCCCATCTGGCCCAGGGGCGGTGTTCTTAGAGCGAATCCGTAGAACAACCGCCCCCACCTCCGATTCCCTAACGGGCGGAACATTGTCCTCGTTCCCCCCGTCGTCTCTGGCCATGAAGACCATCGACGGGGGTGTGTAATCCACCCGCTGCGGGAAAAGGCCCTCGACCACATCCCGCAGGAAGCTGGGCTGGAGTGTCTCTGTAAGGGGGGGGCCCGACGTGCGGAGCTTTTGTCGCGCCGCACGATAAGGGCGACCCCAGGGGTCACGATCGAGACCCTCCAGCATCTCCTTACGCTTAATTTCCTTGGCGCGGCTAATCGCCAGCTTCAGAGTTTTCCGCGCCTCTCGGTACTCCTCATGAAGCTGGTCTTCCCCGCCCTCTTCGCGGTGTCGCCGCCGACCACGGGTGTAGGACCTCCGGGCACGAGTACAGGCCGCGCGGAGGTCCGCCAACTCCTGGGACCACCAGTAAACTTCCTTCCGTGGAGGCCGACAACCTCGTATGCGGGGCATGGCCGCATCGCAGATTTGCGTAATCGCATCGCGGAAACGACCAGCCCCCATGTCGACCTCCTCGATTGGAGCCTGCGGAGACAGCCAAGAGTGAATAATGGCTGCCTCCTCCAGTAGGTCCCTATTCAGTTTGGCTAAAACCCTAATGCCATATACTAACCCGTCTGACCAACGTAATATATTAGGCTAAAACCTGAGAGGCCTGTGTCTAGCAGAGAACTATGATGTAATGAGAGATGTTGAAGATAATGTAAATTTTAAAAATCAAAATCAGATTCACACGACGGGTGTTATAAGTTTCTGATAACCAGAACGTTTCCGAAACCAGAACGTCTTAGACAAAGAAGGTAAAAGGTATTTAAGAAAACGTTGTACAGCTGTTTTTACCAAACTACTAGGTGTAATCAAAAGTAAGGTTTAAAAAGTTACACCTTATTTTTTTTTTTGTAGACTTTTTTTACATTGATAGACTTATTCAACGTTTTTCCAACATTTATTTTTTTCAATACAAAAAAATACATTCACAACGTCAAAAACATATAACACATATAAGCAGTATGTACGATAAACTTATCACGATTACATTTTCACAGTTTTGACTGTACAACATGTTATAATTCTATGACAGGCATAAAGTTTTACACGTTCGGCGATTTGTGACCAAATAGTTTGTATATTTTTGAAGTGAAAACTTCTTTAGGCGCGTTGAGCGTTTTGGTAGAGGGTAAAATCCTCGGTTCGCGTCACCGACATGCTAATGATAATAGTATATCTATAGCTATGGAGAATATGATATTATATATTATATATGAAATTTATTATTATTATATATTATATATGATATTATATATTATATATAGCTATATATGAAACATAAAAAATTTCATATAATTTTTGCATATAGTTTTAATTACTCTCAACTTAATAGTTCCGTTTTCACTTCTATCGGCAGTCCCACGACTGCTACTGTTTTTTTTTTATAAAAAATGGTATTAAGTGCTCTAAAACTCCTGAAATATTAGCAGTGACGTATGGTGAGTCTGAAAATGTTAACCATTAACTCGATCCAAATGCCCCAGTACATCAAAAAACAGATGAAAATGTTCAAAAAGTGAAAGAAACTGTCATTTAAAATCGTCGAAACGCAGTTAGTGAAGTAGCTGATGATTTTAACATATTGTTTAGCTCATGCCAATTAATTTTAACGGATATATTAGGTATGGCCACGTAAGTCAGCGAAATTCGTTCCAAATTTGCGTAGCATCGCACAAAACATGTTCAACGATATCAATGATGAAGTTGATCTGCTCCCAATGTGTTAGAACTGGTAACGAATAATGGATATATGGTTAGAACGTCGAAACCAAAACCCAATCATCCCTAAAAAAATGAAAATTCCTACTATAAGGTTATACGCTAAACAAGGAATATAACTTAACTAAGATTATGCGGCGATTCACGATAAGAAGAACAAAAAGGCCGAAAGTGTGAAAAGGAAACACATGGAATTTGCACCATGATAATGCTATCATTATCATGCATTATCATGGTGTAAAATCCACTTCTGCACACGTCGTGAGTGTTTTTTACTCACAAACAACAGTGGCACTTTGTTACTTTTTCCTCTTCCTAAAATTACCACATCGCCAGAGGACCAACACCCTAATGTGGTTTCAGAAGTGTTATGATAACTAAAAAAGTGCTGGCGCAAGTGCATTGTATCACAGGAGGGGGTTATTTTGAAGGAGATAACATAGTTTTTCACGTAGAAATATTTTGTAATAAAAATGTGTTTTGTAATGAAAAATCAACTTATTTTTTGATCATACTGTATATCTATAAACGACCATAATTTACGTGTTACGTTGCAATTACATACTTTTAGCTAAAAAGTGCAATATAATAATCTAATCCTTGAACAAAACTGACAAAAAAGTATGACAGCAATGAAACAATATGACATCTTGTTAGTCTAACGTGTATTATACTACCAATCTCAACTGTTATAGAAAGTTTCCTCAAAATAACAACCCACAGTAGGCGCTTTCACGATCATTGCTGTTTTACAAACTAACTCAATTGCTGCGCATTACAATGACTCGTTTCCTCTATTGCTCTGCGAATTATTTCAACAATAGCTCTAGAACTCTCAATATAAAGTCTCTTTGGATACTTTAAAAGGAATTTAAATACTGTAGCAATCTTATAAATATATTTTTAATTATGTCCATCTCTTTCATAAACAAGACAGAATACAAAGATGGAACAAAACAGTTATAGTAAAAGAGGTAATGCCACCCACATCGGTGAGCTATCGTTTATAAATGGCATTGCACGTCCGTTGTAAAGCAGACACTTTAATGCATTAATTTTAACAACACTCGCATTCACACGTTTATTTCTGAATGTCTATGCATATCTAAGTTAGTAATAGTTAAATATATCGAACAATAAACGAATTATAAACCAATTAAATATTAGCATAACATAAAGGAATAAACTCTTCGAAAGACTGGATTTAACACGGTCCTTTGTATCATACGTAAATTAAAACTGTGAAACATTGTAACTAGGTTAGATTGTCAATAGTCAGAGTGCAAATGAGTTAGCATGTGACCACAGCCAGCACGGTACTCTGGTATTATACGGTGCCCCAGACCATCGCGCTATTTACCGTTACTATAATCGTATCACGGTACACGTAAGATGAAAAATTATGAAAGACAATGTTTCAAGGATCTTGGAATAGAGTCGAATGCATTGCGGAGCCTTCTTGTCCCTTTCCTAAGGTAATTTTGCTTAGATGCAATTTGTGAGTTGCAGTCAAAGCTGCTATAATCATGAAATTGCCGCTGAATTTGGTACGTAAAGAGGTAATTTACAGTTTAAATATGGCAAAACGATTAAAACATTTATAATACCTTTATGTTTGCGATGTCCATTATGGGAGGCCCATTGGTTTTTCTTAGAGTCAACACTTCCACTGCAGATATTTAATTCACTCGAGAATATTTTTTGATTTATAAGACTTCTGTTACTGTTCTTAGGTTCCGTTTGAAAAAACGACACAAATTTGTGTAGCGGACTCATTTTTATTTGTCATTAAGTCCTGACAGTCAATTAATCGACGTGGAATACAGCAGTGAGAGAACACCATGACATTTTGAAAAAGTAGTAGTACCACTGACCAAAAATATGCTACTTTCTAAATTATAAAATGATTTATTAAGTAAGCACTAATTGCACATAATGAGCACAGCGCGGAAGAGCTCTGGTGTGAAACTGTGAATACGGCTAAGTTTTTTGTCGTCACCACTCAGATGCGCGTGCGACAGTGTCGCCGGCCGCTCTTTTACCTATTGCCACTGCTTCGCGCACACTTTCATCAAACAACCAGGGACTTTCGTTGGGCGTCGCTTAGCCTCCATTATTTGATGTAGTTCGTTACGCTCTATGTTCTTCACTTAATTGTAACATTATCTTTATTCCTGTAATATTAGTACAATATCAATGTAACGTTTAAGTATATACATCTATTTCAGTTCATTTTGTTAGATCCTGCACGTTTGATTTACGCAGTGTTTCTATACTATGTCACGCGAACTATAAAAATTACTACCATATATTCCTTGATTCGTATTTTTTCTCCAAATAAGTTTGCAGAAAGTAATATACACTGTAAATTGTTCTAATTGAATTTTGCATCAAGCATACCTCATTCAAGTGCGTATGTACTCCAGATAACCAAATATTTAGATTTTTCTTTTTAATATTTATAAGTAGTTCAACAAATATAGTTTTATAGAAAATATCACGTATGTATTCAGTTTAAGCAATTAAGTAATAACATCGACTTGAAACCCTCAATGGTCAATTAATTACAATAATTTAAACAAGTTCGGTTCATATGTGGGTAGGTATTACAATAGAACATATATACTTCGCAGTGTGAGCTCCATTCAAATTGACACCACGTTTCCAAACTCTTACAGTTGTTGTTATGCAAGATGTATTATACGTAACGAGGTGGTATTATATTTAACTGGAATTGCTTTTTCTTTAATTACAGACAATAAAAATGTACATTAGTTGGCTCGATTAAATGACGTCAACGCTCATTTAAATCGTCACACTGCATATTAGGCAGTATGCAATATATTCGTATACACAAACGATGAGCAAATTTATTGCTCACATTTTCTCCCACTCGCGTTATATACCAAAAATTATTTGTTATTTTTTGATGCTATAATAACTAACGTTATATAATTGTAACGTCTATGAATGTAAATTTGTATTATAAGAAATGGACAATGTAATTGCAACTATATGCTACTTGTTGCAGTATTGTTAATATAGTTACTTAAAACAAAAGATTTTCAAACAACTAAAAGTGTTTCTACAAAAATAATACGAAATATGTATTCTTATGATATTCTTAGACATGCTTATATTTCATGTACATACATACCTATATGAAAAAGGTAATAAAACAGAAGAACAAGTGCTTGCATTTACCAAAAGGTCGTTGACATTATTGGCACTAGGACTACTACCTTGCAGTCAAAAAGTTTGATCGATCATTTTGTATTTAATTGATATAGAATGAGTTATATGATGGGCACACATATATGTGTAACATAATATATAAATTTCTTTTCTCATTAATTTAATCACAATAATTAGGATTTCTATGAAGTTAGAAAATTTTATCTAGTGTCATTCTGATGACACACAAGAAAGGATTCCAAAATGTGTTCTAAAGTTCTTACATCGAACTGTCAATTAAAACCTGTATGGTAACACTGGCTTTCATCCAATTTTTTTATAGAAAGAGAAATGTCTGACATTAAGTACTCCTGAACTCTGCCACGAAGAATAAAACTCCTTTTACAGACTTGCTACAGTAAATTTTATACTACCGTTACATCGAATGTAATTAAAAACCGTTACGTTTTATTGCTTAGTTTAGTCTATTTTGTTTGTACTGTATTTTGTGGGTAAAAAGAATGATCACTATTTACTATTTTTACTCTTATAGCCGGCGGAAAAGTTGTTTAGTCCGTTTTTAAAAATGAAACGAATTTTTGAACTTTTTTTAATTCAATAATTTCGACTTTTTCAAAATTTGCTTTATTAATAAGTCAACGTATGATTGTTAGTATTTTATGCGCCGACGTATTATTTATTGCAACAGTTAACAGCAGGTTATCTTCGAAGTCTAATATCTAGAAATTGATTGCGCAGCCGGGGAATGAGATAGTGTAGAGAAATTTCGTGATGTACCTTTACTTAGAAATATGGATCTATTTGATGGATTATATCGTTAATTGAATAAAGATTCATTCTTAATATAACCCACAAAAGATATAGAAAAAACCAAAACATAACTTACAAAAACAAATATTAAACAGTTCAAGTGGCTAGGCAGTCCTTTTGTTACTAAAAGTAATGAAATCCAAAGTGCCCATGAACGCCTGCCACTCAGGAGTCACAAGCAGGTTTAGGCCTTTGAGGAAGGAGTACGCTTTTTCTTAAAAGTCGTATTGGTTTGAAAACACTGAAGACAGTATTTTTGTTCCTTGCACATAATGCCAAGGTCGAGCTGACCGATTCGAGTTTTTTTTCGTTTTCCTTTTAGTGTGATCGAGAGGAAGAGGCTAACATTGAGTGGCCCTGTATAGAGATCAAAACAGTATTCCATATGCGATCGGACTTATACCTTTGGAGTCGGCTGTGGACTATAGTAAAATAATAACTCGATCTCATAGAATTCGTAGTATATGATTTCTGTACGCGATCTGTTTAGCACATCGAGCATCGAGCAGGGACTAGTTTGAACATACCCTCTAAGTGACCCTGAAACTGGGTTTTGGTATATGTTTATGCCTAGAATTCCGATATTGGCTGAATCAATTAAGAAGGTGCTCTCAAACCGAGACAATACGATAAACGGTATCGCTTTTGGAGTAAACCAACCCACCACAAAACTGTGTCTTATTCCTTAATTTGTTAAAAAATAATTTTATATGGACACAGTCAATGCTAGATATCTTAATTCCTTCAATTAATAGAAAATATTGAATCATGTGGGAACAATGTGATTAAATTACCAAGAAAAACTTGTTTTGTCTTTTCAAGAATTCTTAAAAGCGCCATCTACTAGATTCGTTACGAATCTCACAGTACAAGCGATTGAAATTAACAACACTTACTCGTATATTTTACTCGAGCTCACGTTACAAATCCAAATTAGATGGCAGCACAGGTCTAATGTATTGTACATTTTATGTATTTTATACTATTTAACTACTTTATGAAGGTTATTAAAAATTTGTATTAATGAATTATGTAAAATGATATCGAGTAATTTAAGTGCATTTTACAACATAGCCTTATAACAAACACACACCTTTAGCGCATCTTTCTTTAAGTTTGGAAAAAAAAATGTAATTAGTATGTCCTCATAAATAAGAATTTAAGTCTTTGAGTTGGGCGAAATAATTAAATAGTTTTAGGACAAATTTAATCAGATCAGATCAGAGGGTATGTGTTTAAAAAGTACATGCCAATGGGCCTTGAATGACAGTCATGGCAATTTTACCTTATCACTCTTAGATCAACTTTTACTTATTTTCTATTTTGTAATTTTACTTGCTTCACCCAATATACATAATTATTTCGCTTTTATCATCTAACTAGTGACGGTGTGCTACGTTGTTTTCTTGCATCAAAAAATGTGTGTGGTGCGTGTGTGATTTAAGTGATAAAGTATGAGAACGTACACTTTTATCACAGTTGATGAATTACACAACACGATAGTGGGCAGATTACAAGAGCTGGGGATAGCTTATGTTGTGCCATCATATTTAAAAACTTAAAATATTAAAACAAAAACCATTGTCTGTGAACAAATAGTTTAAAAAAGTTACCTTTGGACTGAGGTTCGAAAGCCCATAGTCACAAAATGATTATTTTCATTGAAATTTTTAATTGATGCAACTTGTAAATTTTCTGGTATATTTAATTTAGTATTAGTTTATTAAAAAAATGAAAAATTAACGTTAAAGTTTTAATCAATTGGTCAATTGTGGGCAAAATTTTCAAAAATTGTAACCACAGCAGTCAGAGATGTCCCGAAGAATTTGGCTAAAAAACAAGTCAATAAGCATGTACAAGTAGGTGGTGTGGTTACTAAATTCGTGTCTACTTTTTCATTTATTATGAAAAAAATTGAGACACAGTTATAGTATTTCAGTAGGCGTACTGTCTATTAAAAATTACATAATCGCCTTTATGATATATTTTTGATTATTTGCTATAAATGTACATTTTTTTTGAACTTTATGGAAATGCACACAAATCGACAATCGCAACGGTTTTAGTTTAGATTTCTAAAGCAGTATAATTATAAGATTGTTAACTAGCTAACCATAGGTTGAAACATCCACTGACCTTTATTAGTAGGCAGTGTGTTAGGCCTTGTGGCAGGTACGCGGTGGGGCGCGGGTTTCCTCGGCGAGGGGGGCGGAGCGAGAGAAGTGCGCGCGCGCACTGCCACCGGCGATGACGACAGCTTCTGCACCACTCCATTCTTCTTAGCTGTAACAGTGTATTCTATATAAATATACATTGACCAAATACAAAATAGTTTAGTAGTTCTCTTTATTAATATTAACTTATAACTCTTTGTAATCAATTATTTTTTTCAACATTCAGATAAATGAATTTCAATCATGGATTTTTAAAGGCAAGATATCGTTATTTTCAACTACACTCAGAAATTCAGATATTAATCCTCCCTACTAAGGAAAAGTGAGCTTGCATATTTATTTAGTGCTCAATGTTCTCATGCCTTAGACGATGTCAGGTATCACGGTATATAGCTGCATCTCCTTATGGGATACCTACTAACACTAAAAAAGAATCAGTTGCATAGAGAAACGCATCTTTATCTAAGCATAGACGAATAACTGTTATATTCAATTTTCGGAAAGCATTATGACACTCATAAGGTTAATCGGTAATGGTATTTTGTTAACATTATCACTACACACCTATGGTGTCTAACCAAACAGTTGGTTAGCAATTTTATTCCAAATTTTGGTTCAGAATAATGTATAAATGCAAGTTATAAAGACCAACTACTACCAATAAGTAAATAAGCCAGTCTGTGCAATTCAGCTATATCAATAGAAGTGTCTACAATAATTATAGCATAATGACTTGTGCAAATCTGAGATCTGAGTTAAGTTAAGGACATTCGCTATTATTATCTATTTCTGGCTTGAATTTTATAAAATCCTTACAATCCTTTTAACTAAACATTTAAAATGTGTTATACTGTTATATTCATGTACCACGACTGCACTCGTGGACAATATTATATATTATATTATACACAAAGCCATCAAACCGAGAGACAAACACACTAACAGACAATTTATTAAATGTACCTCTTGAGATCAGAACTGTCCAAATTTTTAGATGTGTTTAATACAAAGGATTTATTTTATCCCTTTACAAACAGATCATCGAGTAATTCTAGCAGTTGTCTAGTGCTGTGCTGATCTAATATTCTTAAAATAGAGACTAGATCTTAGATGCAGAATATTTTCTGAATTGGTTGTTCTGATTTAAAAGCACTATTCTTAAAGCATGCCTATCAAATTAAATCAGCACATGTCACGTTTATTAAATAAATAATAAGCTAAAAATAATGTCACGTTACGCAATATACTAATGCACTAGCCCACTGATCGAACCAGTTACACTCTGACATACTTTTTAAAGGACAGCTATAGCGAAGGCGCTATTGTTTAATCTCCAAAGACGACTTGCGATATCTTACGAAAGCGCTTAAGCAAAGACTTTTGCATATGTTGAAGTTACTTTAATAAGTAGCTTTGTTTGTCTAAGTGGGATATGCGTCTCGTAAAAACCGTCACAAAGCAGGCAAACGCAAATTTAATACGTAAATCGTGCAAAATAGATATTTGTAAAGTAAGCTCAAGGTGAACATTTCAAAATAAGATTTCGTGAAACTATACCTAATCAACTCCCATGAAATTGCTTTTTGTTAAAATCAATGTTCTTATGTTAGTGTAGAAAATTGAAGTAAGCCAAATTGTATACGCTAAATTTATTTTCTTTACAATTATTACATCAGAAAATGTCTGCATGAATGTGAGTGTTAAAGTAAGCTCTGTATCATTAAGAAAGAATAAAGTGATTTTATGCTCAAGTTTAATTACACCTTAAAATACTTAAGTCTTGTAAATAATGTAACTTGATGAGTGTTTGGTCCTCAAGATCATGAAATATTTGGGTTAAAAGGAATTCTAGAAATAATAACAGTATCTACACTAAATACTTATTATCGTAATGTAATGTAACACACATGTAGATGTAGATACATATTAAATAATTACAATAGCCTGTTACAATAGTTATGTATCGCCCAATCTATAAGTACCGAACGTAAAGAGCTGTTTCCTGACTTTGTCCAATTGCCATTCTTGATGGCAGTACTCTGTAGTCTTTCTATTTACCCGCTCTACTGAATCTCACGCTTATTAGCCTGCAGTATGACACTATGCTGTTTATGTAACGTAAAATAAATCTGATTCCCCCTCGTTTCTGTGGACGCATAAATTTAAGCAAGTGTGGACGGATGTTCAATGATTGACAGCACTAAACGAATTAAGTCCCGTGTGTATGTGTTTCTTAATACCGCTTAGTATAAGGTTGCAAACTATCTTTCGATAATTGGATTTTCATTATTAGTCTCCAGTTATTTAAACTTTTATAGAAGAAAATACTAAAACTTAGTATATTTATACTACTTACTAGTAACTTAGTATATGTATAACATTGCTACAAGTCATAGGTCTAGTGTTATTGACGTACTTTTTTTGTAAAATTGTTATATAGTCTGGACGTAATTCTACACCAACTTCCATTTCTCAATTTGTGTTCTTTATGCTTTCGTTGAAGCGAGAATATCTTCAAAGAGTTTCTATGTGTTCAATTTAAAGCTTAACGCTACAGTGAACTTTTTCCAAATGATGGATATTATGAATTAAGAATGCACAGCTACTCATTTTTTTTTTAAAGAAAAGAAAGCAAAATCAACATGTGATTATGAGATTCTCGTACAGAAGTGCATGTGACGTGTTTGGTCCCATCGGAGCACTAGGAATATTGTAAAAAAATCAGGTATCAAAACATATTTGTGCTTTAAACATATTAATTACTTGCCTAATTGATTATGCAATTAATGGAGGCAAGTGGCAGTATCGACTTTAGCATGTTATTTAGGAGAAGAACAAGTCAACACCTTTTCATTCATATTCACTCATTCATACAGGTCACACAGTACAATTTTCCTTCATTTTATTTATAACAATAACTCTTATTTGTTAATGTGATATTTAATATATTCTAATCCCTAAATTAAAATATACATATGTACAGTTGGTGATACACACCTTGAACTGATTGTGGTGTTGGTGGTGTTGGAGGGGGTCGAGCAGGTGTTGTCGGCGTAGGGGCGCTCTCCCTTTTCTTGCCGTTCCCTGGAATAGACAAAATATAAACATTAGTGCCTAGGACACACACCTCCATGCCTCAGAGAGCACGTTAAGCCGTCGGTGAGTTTTCATACGAACAAATTTGGCAATCGTTACAGGTAGTTAGGGTCCTAAAAAGTCCGAGAACGAGTAGACTTAAAACCGACTCAAACTTAATTTGGGTAAAAGCCTCAGAGGAAAAAAACACACACTATTAAAATAACACATCGAAGGGAAGATTATGGTGCTATTCATGTTGGCACTCATAAGCCGCAGCCATAGATAAAAATAACATGCGACTAAGTAATTTAAGCCGTAATTTTAAGTTATTAACTGACGTATGGGCACAATGACAAACATAATGATTCGGAATGTATACTTAATCTATGTGTAAATAAAAAATGTTCCAAGTTATTATTTATGTTATTCTTATTTATTACAAAAAATTCAACTGGTAAGCTTTTATATTACAAAAAAATTACGGAAAAAACTTTATTTTTATACCAGTGGATAAACAACTGTTTACATGATTACATAATGGTTTATCAACGCCATGAATCTCGAATGTCTTGTAGAAGACGCCGTGGGAAGAAGAAAGTCAAATAAAAACAGTGTGATAAAATGTGCCGGGTGAAATCTTTTTATCAAGTTATCGTTAGACACGTACCTAATGTTCATGACAGAAGTATGCGATAACATTTCCATCATCATTACTATACCGATTTTTTAAACGAAAGAAGATGACCACACCACAACATTTTCTTAATTCCTTCTTAAGAAAATTTATAAATAATGAGATTTCTAAAATACTTCAGAAATGATACCTCTATATAAAAATCGTATTGAGGCACACCGATGTAAAAGTTTTACTGTCTTATTTCTATTCTTGTTGTTCATCAAGGACCAAAGGCTTTCTTTACAACCCGTACACTGTTTACAAATAGAATAGTTTTAAATTTACATTATTGTGTGGGTGATTTTACGAGATATAGTAAAACACCTATAAGTTGTGACATAGGTATATTAGACATAAATTCCAAACGTGTACATAAATACTGAATGTAAATCACAGAGTCGCGATTGTCTCTGCTCCAATTTCCACATGTGTCGTTAATGACTGATAACAAAATAACATTGTCCTTAAATCTGGCTCAAATCAAATCGGACTTAATAACATACAATGTATCTTCAGAGTACTATAAATGAATTTACATTAGATGTAAATACAGACTCAAACTTACACTTTGTGTCGTACGTTATCATCAAAATCAAATGCTATCCAAGTTTATAGTTTGTGCAATTTCAGTTAGCATTCCGTAGGCGCTTATTATTTCGCGCCTACCCGATACTACCTTGAAGAGCAAGGTTACATGCAGCAAGTCGAGATTATATCATTGCTTAGGCAAATAGTCTATCTACGAGTATTAAACGTGCTTAGAGACTGTTCGTGGAAATTATTCTCAAAGTTATGTATGTATCAACAGAATATTGTCTGCGAACTGTCAACATCTATCAAACGCTGAGGCCAAGGTTTAGGGACTTTATGAAATACAAATTAACAAGTATGACTTCCACGAGCAAAAATGCACTTATAACATAGGCTAGTTTAAATAATACGTATCTTAATTTATCTATTCTAATAAAGAATGTAAATATAATTAAACTCACATTTACATGTCGTTAGTTTTAACAATGAGGCTTTGTTTTAAATATTCACAATGTCATCAAAGGTCATAAAACACAATAGGTACATGTAGTAAAAATATTATAATGACATCAAATAACACTAAAATCTTTACGTACATTCAAGTAATAAGGCTTCCAGAGTGACCTTATTTTTTTTAATAGATCCAATTCCTAATACAATACAAATTAATGCATTAACATCCACAAGATTAATCAATTACCTGATTGGTAATGATGATTTTCATTTCTTTTATATTATATTCATTATCGCCTCAGCCGAAATACGTCCACTGCTGGACATAGGCTCCCCTAATGCTCATATTATATTGTACTAGCTTTTACCCGCGGCTTCGTTCGCGTGGAATTTGGTCTGCCACATTAAGTTTCGTAACAGATCATTTTAAATAAATATTTTTTTTAAAAAAGTATCCTACGAGTATGTTACTTCTACTACCTCCAAGGACATGTGTACAAAATTTCAGGATAATCGGTTGAATAGTTTTCGCGTGAAACCGTAACAAACAAACTTACATTCACATTTATAATATTAGTAGGATATTATAAGATATCAAGGAAGTCACACACGTACATGTGCATTCCTTTTTGTTTACTCGTGATGTTTTATGGGAAAGATGAGAAAACACGCGTAGGCTATAGTAGGTTACACGTGATATGTAATACGGATTGGCAAATAAGGTTTCACTTGGCGGCACATGGGAACACAGCACGATTTTATAGTGCTGCAAATTTTATATTTTCAAGTGGAAACATTATATCTCACTTTATAATACCTTTCTTTTTCTATGTTCATTCATTTAGGTCTATGTCTATAGTCTTGTTAAAAAAAAACCTTGCATTTGGCATCTATTTAAATTGGATCCTAATGAAAACTGTAATGCCACGGAATAAAATAATTAGAATAATAATATTGCCACACAATTCACACTCGGCCGTCTGATCCTAACTAGGTAAAGTCTGTACTATCGTAACCAAATTGCTGATATACAAATGATAGTGTTTATCACCTAAAGATTTGTCCTGGATAGAAATCAAACCCACGACCACTGATTTAGCAGTCAGAATCACTATCCACTAGACCAACAGGGCCTTAATCGTCTCCTCCTCTTTTGAATTTAGTACAGCAGTTAAAATAAAAGTAAACCAGATATTTGTGTTCTTTGGTGGTCTACAATGATGACACTGAATTTAAAATAAAGGCAGCCATTGCTCATCAAAAACAAGATATCTTACTGCAAATCATTTTAAATTTCCAATGGTTACGATACGTGTACGTCAGTTCTATGATGGTTACGTTGATACTTCGTTCAGTGTTTTTTATTAGATTACGACTTGGTTTAAATCATTACCACGCAAATGGCTTAACATGCATGGATTGTTATAGACGTAATTAAACGTGTCTGTGGCCGGAATCTGTGCAAACAACATTTTATTGAGCCGTGGTGCATTCATTGCCAGGAATCGTTTGTTCTGTTGTACTTTTTACGTACTCTATTACGTCACTGTTCGTCTATTTAAACTTTATTCACATCAGGTACATCGCTGAGACATAGTCAACCTATAGATCTTCCATAGAAAAAAAGAAATACGTAATTAACAGCCGACAATATAAGAATTCGTGATCGTTCAAATAATAGACTGCTAAAATGATTGTAACTTTAAATGTACCATGAAATTCATGCGAAAAAAGTTTTTGGACAACGTGAATAATATAGCGTAGAACTAGGACAACTATGGGGCTCCGTAGGCATCATAGAAACTGTTAGATAACCAAAATAAAAATTGATTCAAATTATTCGAAACTTAATTGATCATCCTCCGTAACACTAGCAATGGACATGAAGTCTCGGGATTTATTCATTAAACATGATATAACAGATTTCATTATCTGTACAAGTTTTATATAAATGAAATTATTCTTCGTGTTCTTTTTCATCTATGTCCTAATATCCATACTAATATTATAAACTCGAAAATGTGTTTGTTTGTTTAAATGTTTGTCTTCCTTTCACGTCGCAACGAAGCGATTTTATGGTATGATTTTTATGTCTGGAGATAGGAAAAGTGATATAGGCTACTTTCTCCCACGGTAAAACATTTCATTTCCATGAGAAGATCCATTATGATGCGTATTTGAATCACTCAGAATTTTATGAATTTCGATAGATAGCGCAATTAACTTTTTTCACCGATGGCATACGGTATAAAATTTGTCATTAAACTTTATAAAAAAATACTCATAGTATCTGATAGATGACGCTACATACAAATAAACATTTAATTTTTTTTTACTTTAGGCATTATAATTGCGAAAATTTGTGATGATGTATGTGTTGTGATGGTGTTTGTTACTTTTTCACGTAAAAACTACTGTATGGTTTAGGTGAAGCTTTACAGTAAATATACCTTATAAATCAGAATAACGCATAGGCTACTATTTACCGTGATAACCGACATAAACGCAAGCGGAGCCGCGGGCAAAATCTAGTTAATTAAAAATCCTAACTAAAATAAGTGTCGATGTGAATTTATTTGTTACGCTTTCACGCCTAACCTTTGAAATTGATTTTAAAAATTATTTCATCAATGGAAAGCAACATTATAAAAGAGTGACGTAGACTACTTTTTACAGCGATAACCAAGATACACGCGCGTGGAGTCGCGGGCAAATGCTAGTTATCAAAAGGTCTTTCTTAAGTAAGTATTTAACAATTAAAAACTAGTAGGTGTAATATTCACATACAAACGTAAATAGTTAAAAGGATTGAGGGTGAACGAACTCTCTGAATAGCCTTGCCTGCCAATGTGCATGCCTTCAAATTCTCGCATTCTCGCAAACTCTTTTTGTTTTTCAACCTAAAAAATAATGACGTTTTTTATAATTTGTGTTGTTACCGATACAGCAAAATATTTTTGTAGTTGATTTTAAGTATTTCTTGTCTATAGTAAGAGCCTGCCAAAGTGACTCGACTCTGCCTGATGGAAAGCATGAATAGAATCCAAGAGTTGTGGACACCATACTCATTGTAAATGCAGACAATGCAGTACGGTGACCCACACTATGGCAGTCTTGTGAGACGCTTTTTCACACTCCGCTTGGGGACGTAAAAGGCATGACAGTCATCGTGACAGTGCAAGGCTTACACAGTTACCACGATAACTCTTACCCCTGCATCAATGGGCCACCGGTCTCACACTCACCAACGAAACATGACAGCATGGATGCTAGCGTTTTAGGTTGGTCTTCTGTGGGAGGGTAGTACTGCCCCGGTCGAGCTGGCCCACTCGTGCTGAAATCAGCGTGGCTCTACTACCTTTTAAATGGGTAGGTAGGGGTCACTTCCACGGATTGTGATAATCGCTTCCTGCATTAACTATGAATATATGCATATTAGTTCTAGCAGGTAAACTTTCTATACAAATTAAATCTATCTAGTAATTACAAGCAGGTATTTTGGAAATCTGTTCTCGCCGTACAACGAATTGCGATTGAAATTGTCAGATAGCTACGAAAAAACCTGGCAATCTTCATCCTATAAATAAATAAATATTTCGGACATTTAACACACAACGCCATCTAGTTTCAAACTAAGCAGAGTTTGTACTATAATAACTAGACTCACTGATAGAATACTTATATGCTTTTTTTTGTAAAAACATACATATTAGACATACGTAATCCTGGTTTTACTCCGAGATAATAGTCTATTATTTAGTTATTAAAAATTATATTTATTTAGTTAATATAAAAATATTAAAAAAAAACCATCTCTCATAAAAAGAGAAGAAAGGAAATGTCTAATCAATAATATATACGAATACATACAAGAAATGCCCACTAATGTAGGGATGACAGTTATCGTGGTAAGTGTGTGAGTGAACTTACACTGCCATAAATATCCTTCATTATTAATTTAAGATCAAAGTAGTTTCATTCCGTCTGATAAATAACGTCGAAATACAAAGCTTAGCAATCATAAATTATTACGACAATACCTAAAATGACAACACCCTGAATTCGTGGTAATTTACAATAATATGTTTAATGTCTTATTTGTATATAAAGTTTAATTTTAAAAGAAATCAGTTAGGTCGCTTCGATTTTTAAACAGAAATGTTAAAGAAGTGATTACTATCTACAGACACATGTAGGTTTGCTATCGCACATCTTAGGATTATTCAGCTCAGTGCTTTTGCCAACCTACATAAAGCCCATGCCAATGCAATTGTCTACAAGACAAGAGAAAGTCATAAAATCACATAGAAGAAGTGGAAGTATTGTTAACTGTCCAATAACAATATCCATGTAATATAGCCATAGAATATTTTTTCAACAAATTTACTCACCTCTTGTTCCGAAAGATCCAAATCTCTCACGATTTACCGCTAACTTATACTTTTTGTCGTTCGGTACTGGTAATTTCGACGGATATTTCTCGGAGCTACTTCTGTATAACTTTTCTTTGGACCCGTGTGCCCCCATCTTCAAATTCTTCATCAATAGTCAAAACATTTTATTATTTATCCATTTTATTAGCTAAGCCACTTTTAGGAACTTCGTTAGGTTTGTGATATCACTTTTTAGTCACATGATAACTTTATTTTTATAACATTTTCTACGTCAATACGTCGTCACCTGTAGTTCATTTCATCCCTATAATACACAACCAACTTAAAGACTTAAGCTTTAACTGAAGTAATTTTGAAAATGTCACATTTTAAGTACTTTCTTTGTTAGAAATCCTACGTATGATTGTTATTTGCGGTACTGATAAATAACAAAATAAAGTTAATCCAATTCTAAATAAGAAAGGTATAAAAGCTCGCATGTGTTCGGTACGGCGGTCAACAAAGCCCATTCGCTGATATAATTATTGCAACGCTTTAATCTATTTCTGTAGACGACTCACTATAAACGTACCAGTGTAAACCGAGCCCTGCTTCTTGTTCATGGTTCTTTTAAGGCCTTCTAACGTAATTTTAATAAGTAAAATCTGGGGGCTCTTCCTGAAGTGGTAATTGTACGTACGGCGTTTAAAAGATTTCCCTAAAGAGTAGCTCATTTGTCATTTGACGTTACTTTACTGAACGAAGTGTGCTCACTGAGCGTAATGGTAAGTTTGATTGATTGATGTACGTGTTTGTTGTAGTGTTAGTTAATAAACATCTGCAATTTACAAAGTTTTTATTCTCAAAGTTTACAAAAGCTATAATTATATAGCTATACCGGAGAAAGTGATGAACGTCGCAGAGAATATACATTGCTATCTGATCACAAACATAACGTCATAGTAAACACCGAACTGACTGACTGAACTAAAAGTAGCATAGTCTATTAATAGTTAAATACTTAAACTAAAAACTAATATGCTTCAATGAATCACTCAACACTTGCTTGCTCGATGTAAGATTTCTTTTCTTAACTTCAGATATTTTTATAATTAGCTCGCGACTAATTGATCCCAATTTAGACAGTGGAGTTTAAACATTATTCATCAAATTTACGAAAACGTCACACGAATTTTAAGGGGATATTTTATTTATCTGAGTATATTTCTAACATTTATTTATAGTGGAACAAATTTGACAGTCATCAAGTGCTATAAAGTAACTTATAACTAGTCGTAGTTCTCGACGAAATTGGAGGTAGATTCAAAAGTTATCAAGTTAAGCATAATAAATATCATTAGTCACTTTAAAACATAAGCAAGTGTTGCCAGTTCTTTAGATATTTGTTGCTATTTTAGTAAGCAATGCTTTCAGGGTTAAATAACTTAAAGACGCACTTGTGTCCTCTAGAACTGCTATGGAAGACATTTTAAATATACGTGTTGGTCATGTATATTTAGAATAAACCGTTAATGAAGTTTTGTTAGTTTCATTGTTAGATGGGTACGCGGTTAAAATACACAGAATTCTAAACAGAAAACGATAAATAATAAACACGAATAACATAGCTGATTAATTACTCTCAGAGGGTTATCGTGGTTTATGCACTATTCCAAGTGAGTGACAATCTTGTTTTCTAGATGTCTAATATAAAAATACGAAATGTTTGCCTACTTTAAAATTTAGGTAATTATCTAAAGGAGGAACTAGCTGATGTTAAAAACATCTTAGATTACTAACTATATGAAGATCAACCGAGCGTTAACGATTGAAGTGTTTGTAACGAACCGGACTTATAAAAGAAGCATGCAGGCGTAAAGTGCAGGTCATCTACATTAGGTTTGAAACTTTTTGTTAAATATTAAACTAAGATAAAATGTGTATAGAGGAATAAAATGTTCTAATATTATTCAAAGCCGTCTGTTCTGCGTCTGGTGACGTCATATTAACGATGAAATATAATTTTTACTTGTTAATTTAAGATGCTTCTGCACAGAAGTTAATTTTTTAAATTAACGCTTAAATTATAAAAGATGATATTGAACAACGGTAAACGTTTGCTAAGTCAAACATGTTCTTTTTGATTAAAGAAATGTAGTTCGTGAATCAAAAACAAGAGGCGTGTAAAGTAAATTGTAAGTTAAAGAACATTTACAATTACGGCTCAAGCTCAAATAAGTGGTATGAAAGTACAGTATCGTATTTACACCAAATCAAGACCAATTCATGTGCTGCTATAAATTTGTATTCTAATTATGCATACATATTACATACTGTATATATTCCACTGACATAGTTATACAATCCGTTTTAAAAGAATACTTCCTACCAAAATAAGGAAAACCTGCAATTATATCATATCTTAAATATAAATTACAATATCTATATAGTGTTAATAATATTATGTTATGATTTCTTTTTGTTGAGCTAACTGATCAAACATATTTGTTTAAAAAAAATTGTTTATTATCTCCCTTCTTTGGCCCTCTTGCCACACTCTAGAGATCGACACACTGAGTTTCTTCTCCCATAGATCTCTATCACTCGTTCGTGCTCACCCTCTCTCTTACCATATTCACTTTTACGAAGTTCACCACAGGTAGACGTTAACCCCTCATAATGTGATATGGCATAGTGTACCTTTAATTCCGATAACCGTGCTATTCCCGGGGTATATGAAAATCAGTATATGTATATACATATTAGGGTGTCCCTTAAATTTCAAGTTCGATATTTTTTTACGCATACCTTCTTAAAAGTTTCGTAATAACCCTATATTGTCTAGAAAAAAATATTAGTTCGATATATAAACGATAGCCCGTGCCGACTTACTATTTAAACTTGTCGATACAAGTTGCTTAAGTACTGCCCAGTGACCTGTTACGACATGTTTTATTTGACATTTCGTACGTGATTTTTGAAACTATTAGTGCTTCATTGTTTAGTGCGTAAACATGTCGGTGGAATTACGGAGTGATAAACAAAATATTTTTCTTATCGGATTGACTAGCTACCAAATAAATGGTACAAAATTACCATCTAATCGACAAGTTCTCTCAGTCCTATTTTACAATATTCGTGAGGTTAAATTGACTGTTAGTGAAAGTGCAAATCTTGTGATTAGGGAGTGCATCATATATTGGGAAAAAGCAAGAATTCCAACAAGGGCATTTCCTAACTGCGTGAAGAAACTTATTGATTTATATCATGTTTGGAGAGAGTTGCAAAAAAATTGTAAGAAAACTCAGATTACGTTTAAGAGTCGTGAGAACAATTTTATAATTAATCTTGATAATTTGTTTGATATTGCACATGCTGATGCTTTTGAGAGAATGAAAATAGAGGAAGATAAATTATTTTTAATGAAACAGAGAGAGCCAGGTCGACCGGGATGCTTAGGTGGTGTAGATAAAAAATTGGCGGAAAAAGAACAAAGATCTAGACAACGACGATTGGAAGAAGAGGAAAGGATTGTAAGACAAAGAGAATCACTAGCTGTTGCATCTACTTCCACCACAAATAACTTAGACAGTGTAGAAGATTCAGACGAAGAACAGATCTTGAATTCTGAACTCAGCTTGCCGGACGTTCCCTGCCATGAACAAAGTTCAAAAAGAGGTAGAAAGAATCTTATAACACCTAAACTAGTTGCAGCTTTAGATCGATGCCAGTTAAGCATTAGAGATACCGTTTACATTCTTAATGCGGTGGTAGAAGCGCTTGGTCTGAGCAGCGATGATTTCTGTATTAACAAATCCTCGATTCAGCGAATTCGTACTGAAACTAGAAAATCAAGGGCAGAAGCAATAAAATCTAACTTCCAAAACAATGTACCCGACATAGTCACAGTCCATTGGGATGGAAAACTATTACCGGGGTTGGATGTACGGAGTTCAAAAGAAGAACGCTTGCCAGTTATAGCTTCATTTGACGATAGAGAGCAGCTTCTTGCAGTGCCGAAACTAGAAAGTTCTTCTGGAAAACATCAAGCGAAGGCTGTATCAGCAGCTCTCTTTGACTGGAACCTTTATGATAAAGTGCAAATAATGTGCTGCGACACAACAGCTTCCAATATAGGCCGTTTCAATGGAGCTTGTG
Organism: Hypercompe scribonia; assembly: GCA_949316085.1. Lineage (NCBI taxonomy): Eukaryota > Metazoa > Arthropoda > Insecta > Lepidoptera > Erebidae > Hypercompe > Hypercompe scribonia. Next base: position 12,098,796 of record OX438974.1, on the reverse strand, counting down.
CTATTTTGGAGCAAACTTTAGGAAGAGAATTGTTGCTTTTCGCCTGTCGTCATCATGTTTATGAATTGGTCCTAAAAGCTGTCTTTGAAACCAAGATTAAGCAAATTACTAGTAGCCCAGATATTCCGATGTTCAAAAAGTTCCAAGAAAATTGGAAAAACATTGATTGTACTAAAATTGAACCATCTCTTAATTTCGTAAAAGCACGGGTTGCCGAGACAGACATTCAAGCGTTGTTACTATTTTATAAGGCAGAATTAGATAAAGGTTTTGTAAGAGATGATTACCGCGAATTGGTCGAACTGTGCGTAATATTTTTAGGAGGAGACACAGAGGAAAAATTAAAACTAAGGCCCCCCGGAGCTATACATCAGGCACGCTGGATGGCGAGACCGATCTATTCTTTAAAAATATGTTTACTTCAGTCACAATGCAGAGTAACTGCGAAGGACAAAAAGGCTCTACAAGATGTTTGATTATTTCTCGTAATATTGTATGTTAAACCTTGGCTCGAATGTACAGTGGCGACCAAAGCACCTAATCAAGATTTGCGCTACTTGAAGATGTTAAAAGAGTATGAAAAAGTTGACGCAACAATTTCTAAAGCTTCTATAAGCAAGTTCAGCCATCACTTGTGGTATTTATGTGAAGAGACAGTCATTCTATCACTATTTGATGATGAAGTTGACAACCAAACTAAGATGAAGATGATTGCCAACTTCAACAGGGACAAAATCTCGGATTTTAGCAAACGCTATGACCCGTCGAAGGAAGAACTGACTCAAAAGTTGTTTGGTAAGTTAAATTGACTTTTTGTTGGATTTCAATTTCAATGTCCAATACTTATTTATTTATTTTCAAAATTGTTGTTGATTTTTATTTGTTATTTAACTTATTTTTCTTTTTTTTTAGACAAAGCACTGGATGATTTCGTATCGGAAAAGAGCAAACAATTTTTATCACGACTGCAGATCGACGACAGTTTTCTAAAGGAAGATGTATCTTCTTGGAATAACAATGCTGCTTTTCTGGAGGCTAAAAGAAGAATAAGTTATTTGAGAGTTGTAAATGATACTGCTGTAAGGGCTGTTAAATTAATGCAAGATTTTAACGAACTTATCACGGCTGAAGAAGAACAAAAACAGTTCTTGCTGCGCTGTGTCCAGGAACATCTAAAATTGTATCCAGACTGTAAAAAAACTACTCTAAAAAGAAGTTACCCTGAATGATTCTTATTTCTTTATGTTTTTAATTAAAGATTAATGTTCATCTAATTTATTATTTAATTTTATTCACTTAATTCATTGCATTTATAGTGAAATTATAGCAGACTGAAATTTTAGGACAAAACACGTTTTTTACTAAACTTTGAAGCTCGGTCGGCACTGGTTGCAATTATGCTAGATTGATAAAATTTTATATTTAAGTATCTTATAGCATTAGTAAAAATTATAGCGGGTATGCATTTCGAAATTAGAAAAAAAAAATTTTTTTGTCATATTAGGGACACCCTAATACATATATACATATAATCTGCATCTCGGGAACGGCTCCAACGATTTTCATGAAATTTAGTATGCTGGGGTTTCGAAGGCGACAAATCGATCTAGCTAGGTCATATTGAGAAAACGTTACTTTATGCGTGTTTTTAAGCAATCAAATGTTTGTCTTATATGTCCATTTTGACACTTATCTATGTGACAAAATTAGGGATGGGAACAAAAGAATTTGGAAAATTTCGAATCCACTATCACACAATAATATATTATAAGAGATGTTAAACAAAAGGTGTCTTATTTAAGTTAAAAATATCTGACGGGTCCCTGACGTCATTTTAATCGTCATTGTCGAAGACGAATTTACCATAAAAAGTAAAAGTAATGACTAGGCCAACTTTAGGCGCCTGATATTATCTTTATCATTGTATATGTAAGATCGCATTACTAGGCCAAGTGGCAGGCCCGGTAATGCGCCTTGCATAATATAATAATTCTCATTTAGATTAAGTTAATATATTATCATAATTACATACATCTTTATTCTAATTTAATTACTACAACCTTGGTTTAGGTTTTTGTAACATTTTAAGTGCCTACTTAATTTAGCGTTTAGCTAGTAGCTTGTTACAAGTTTACATCTCTTACAGTCAGTTGAACCAGTTCCTGATAAAGTTTGGGATAATTATCTGCCATATAACACTATTTACAAATAAATTGCTGATATTCCTATGGTTATCTGACATATTTTTTCTCTATCTGAACCTTGTGAAATCTGCTGTCTTCTGGCAGACAAAGTCAAAATATTCTATCAGGGACTTTTCAGTTAGTGGTGAAACTGGCCTTGTAGCGATAAAAATACAAAAGTAACAAATAGTGGACATTGTACAGCAAATTTACAAAAATAAGACAAATGGCCGGCGTGTCTGCTCATTTATAAGATGTCATCAACTTTCGTTCAGACGGTATAATTAATACTTTAGTGACCGTGACAACGCGAAACAAAGGCGCCTTATAATGGTGGTGCTTGAATATATGTATCTCCTCGTTAGATAAACGGTATTAAGAATATACCTGTGTCCATCAACTTAAGGCCTAGCCTAAGTGCATGCCTAATATGCAGACGACGGTACACCGTGTTGAGGAGCCGGTTTGTAAATAATAAATAAAACCAGAGTTTGCTTAAGCTAATGAGCTTTCAGGGTCTAGCCTAACCTAACCAGAAAGTATTTCGTTTCTTACACTGACGTCCACTCTTCAAGAATCCTTCTTAGATGCCTCGGAGTATTTTTTTTAATAAACTTACCTATCTCAAGCAATTGTAAATGTAACAATCTATCTTTATATAAATCATACTTATAACAATTTTTCAAATTTCATTAGTAACGTATTACAATAAAATTTTTAATATAGAACGAATGTATTGGTTTTATACCAGTATTTGCAGAATCAGGTCAAATATATTGCTGAAACCAGTTTATTTTAGGTGTAAATTTTATATTAAACTACACATACAATCAGATTTTCTTGTGATTTCACTTTTACTTTAAATTATACTTTAATTTTCACGCAGAAAACTTGTTATACAGTCGAAGAAGGAAAGATTAATTTAGCGCAATCTTTTGTCACATTTTGTTGATCACCTACTAGACGCGTAAAAAAACTTTTTCATGGCAGTTCTACAAGTATTTGTTGAATTTAATTTAAAATTAAAATTTACCGCGTTACACATCTTACGAATGCGTATTATCTACATTAAAACAAAACATTAAACTATACAATACTTCAACGAGTCAATCTGGTTTTTCAACATTTTTTAGGATTACCAATGTAACTAACATTATAAAGCTGAATGTCTCGGGAACTACTAATATACATATAAGAAAACTTGACACTGGATAGCGTTTGTGGACACCTATATAATCTAGTTAATGTATACACTAGAGGATACGTAATATACGTATGTACACATCCATCATCCATGCAATTCATGATGCTCTTGAGACTAAATGATAGATGAAAATAAATTAATTTCAAAATTTTAATGATTAGTCATTACTTGTAATTCTTTTTCCCAAATTGATTTCAAAACCTCTTAAATTCAAATGTTTAAATATTCGATTAGCGTTGTTGTAAGAAAACTCTAAAGTCACCTTGTTTGGCAAAATAGTTACAACATCGACAAAAATAGCCTTCAGATGATGCCATTAAAGCAACAAACATAGGTATGATTATTACCTAGGTGCGTTATAACTGACAATTCGTTTCGATGTTTGTCTACTAAGATCATTCACCAGACTTGTGGTAAGCATATTACGATCTATCTTCATGTAATGGCAGTGTATGTAATTTTCATTTAAAACCAACGTGAGTACACTTATACTTTTGACCGTAAATATTTCGTTTTAAGGACTCGCATAAGAATATTTTGATAGATGTATCATTTCATAACTGTATCAAATGCTTTTGTATCGATACGTGATAATATCGTAATCTTTTAAACATCCCTTATATCACATGCGTTTAAATTAAACATCAATTTAAAAGTATAAAGTTTTCGTCAAATTGAAGGCCTGATGATCTCATTAAAGAATTAAAAGTAATTATTTCATTTTAAATATTTCTTATTATTTACTTCTAAAATTTATGTTCAATAGTACTGTACTTGTTCAGTAGTCCTGTTTTTATTATTGTGCTACTTATTGCCGTGTAGTCGATGGCTCTCGCTAAGTTAGTCTATGGTAACAGTGGTTGCAAACCTGTATTTTCTTTAATATACCTGAGTTGATTAATTTCAGTGTGTTATCTCTGAAACATTATAGTTACGATATATATATTGTGATTCTTAAAATTACTAACAAATTTAACAACTTATTAGTTTGATATGATACTTTCGTGCTATATTTTTGTGATATTGCCTACGGTACGCAAAAGTCATTAATATGGATGTTTCAATATATCATCGTATAGTGTACCTCATACGTCTAATACAAGTCCAATAACTCATACTTTACTTTGAAATAATATAAAAAATTATAATCCAACGCAGACGCAGACACGACTAAACTTTTTTGCCAATGTGTCAACAAGGTGATAGGCACTATTGTGTCGGGAGTTTCCTTATCGACATTTGTTAAATAATTATAATTAGTATTAAAAATTTGATCATTTACACTTAACTATGAAAAGCCAACAGGTTAACATCTGTATAACAGTAATCCTTATACATAAAATTTTCGTGTCACAATGTTAGTTGACTTACTCCTCCGAAACGTCTTTACCGGTTTTTATCAAATTTTATATGCGTATTTAGTAGGTCTGAGAATCGGTCACTCTCCATTTTTCATACCACTAAGTGATAAGGGTTGTTCACCCTTAACATTTTTTTTTTAATTTTGGAATAAAAAATGTTTGTTTTTATTTTTCTATGTGGCATTAAAAATACATACAATCCTTTTTACCCTTTTACCACAAATTTTTCAATAGCCGTGTTAGTAATTTAATCATTTAAGATCAATTCGCTAAAATTATCTAGAAATAATTTATATGGCAAAACAACGTTTGCCGAAACAGCTAGTGTTATATAAATCTTCATTTGAATAGTGAAGCCATGCAAGATATAAGGTAGCTTTCCTTTTTTCTTCCTCTTCTTGGTAAACAGAAAGTGTTATAAAAACAAATGTACATAAAAATATGTCTATGTCAAAAAGATTGTATAAATGCATGGTAACACAAGCACTGTAGACCCACTCCGTTCTTTAAATTGTATTTTCACTCTTATATTGCTTGGCTAATGAATTATCAAAAATAAATATTTAACTCATTTGTCATATCTATGGAAAATTGTAATAAAAACGTTTGAACCTTGTACATTTTCTAAGAACTTCTTATCTATTATAGGAATTGAAATTTGTCTTAGTTAATAAAAATAACGGCATGTAGATGGTACACATTCAGATAGGTAATAATTTTAATAGAGAAAGATTCAGCATTCAAACTATTCTCTAAAATTATTATTAACTTTGATTCCGGTAGTGTTCTTAGTGACGTCAGAATCTGATACCAAATAACACTAATTATTTAACCTTACTCATATATGTTCCACAGTTCAGATTCAAATTACACAACACACCACATACGATAAAAACATATAAAACAAACACGTAATCTGTCAAATAAATTTTCAACTAAGCAACATCACATTTGCACAATGCAAGCATTAGATAAATTTAAAAATAGGCCTGCCCTATATAAAATCACCGAGTTATATGAACTCACCCATAAACGAGTACTGAGCAACTGATTTCAAGTCTGATCATACAGAAATTACTACTTCAATGAATTTAACTGTTTAGGTTCTGTTCTCTAGTTCATAGTCCACAGTTGACAATATCGTCTTCCGAACAATTGGTTAATAGAACAGAAAATCCGGTCATGCGAAACGTTGAATGGGCCTAATAATTTTACTGAGATACATCGATAAAGAGATCGATGGCAGAAATGTTTTACAAATGTTGTATTGAAATATGTATATTATTTATAAAATGGCCTGCTATTAAATATAAAAGGTAAGCAAGCCATTTGGGTCAACGGCCGAGTCATGGTGAAACATGGTGGCGCTAACCGCTAGCGTGACGTAGACGATCAGATAGTACAGCCGATTGCAAACCTAGAAGTGAAATATTAAATTAAGAGTATATTTAAATGTAAAATTCACGATTCTTAGCTTGTTTTAAAAACCAAGTTATTCTATAAACTTTACTTTTTACATGGGTAGGTGTCCTTGAATTCAGGATTTCTGTTTTTAACTATAAGCATTACAAAACAAAAAACTTAGTCAGCATATTTCTTTATATATAATAAATCCAAGTGTTGTGTTAGAATTAATCAATTTGGAACACAATGTGTTATCCTCATAAATAGCATGTCATATCATAATAGCTTCTGAAAATGGGGTCATTCCTGCCTACTGCAACAGTTTTGGCGGAATTTCGTAATATACAAAACATCGCTGCGACCATTCCTGGCTCGCTGCCAACTGCAGTCGACTTTAAGAAAACTTTGCTCTGGATGGTTAAACTTCTTCTTAAACAACTTTTAAATTACCGCATATTAACAATCTTGCTTTATCGTATGCAGACAAATCACAAACCGATTGCCGATTGGACATTGAAATGTTATTACGACTCACGAAAAGTAGCGACACTCGCAATTCGTATTGATAGTGCGAGCTTAACATATTATCTAGGCAAAATCCAGTGTAGTTAAAAGTGAGCAATATATCTGACAACTTAACACTACTATCTACGAATAGGTACTCAGTTTTCAGTATAGTTTTGTAGTAATATCACTCACAATAATATTTTCGTCTCTTAACACATATTTAGTAAACCCATTGTCAATAAGAACTATGTTTCGAGCTATGTTCAAAGAAAACTAACTAGACCCTTGAATAAGTATAAACATTATCTATTTAAAAAACATTAGTCACAACTCTAGCTGTCCACTAACCTACGAGTATACCTTCCAGCTTTACTTAAAGCGACGACAACATGTATATTAACGGTTATTATGAATGTCGAAATTAGAAAGCCTCTAAGCTAAAACCGTTATACTACATTTATTTAAATTAAGTATAGTATATGCTCGTCTAGAAATTTGTTGTTACATGATATAGACATTCACGTTGTAAATAGCAAATTGGTAATATCACCCATCAGGGATACCGTTGAGATTAAATCACTGCGTGAGGACAGAGGACATGCTCGGATTAACATCCGGTACGTGATTGACTTCGGCGTCTAAAATGTTGCTGCATGTTGACGCTATACTCCTCGATTATAAATTGATATTATAGGTACCTAGTAGTAGGTAGGAGGTACATATGAGATGTACTAGAGGCGAGCAAAATCTGTTTATGCTACCAAATGACGAATAATATTTTTAATTTAATTTTGAACACATTTTTTAATTTTAAACATAAAGGAGTACCCTTTTTGTTTATCAACGTTTTGATGGTGTGTTCGAAAATAGTAGTTTAACAGTTTATCTGGTAGGAAATTGTTTTCCCCTGACAAAACAAACGTTGTTAACACTTTTCTTAGTCGTAGAGACTCAGTTGTTGATAGTTGCGTACTGTACCAAAACGCAATTTGCCTTTCTTTTTTTTCCATAGTGTTGTAGTTGTAAGTCTAAAAAATACGTGAAGCAGTTAAGCATTTAAATTTAAATGAATGACATGTTTCACAGCAATCAAGAGAAGGACATATCAACCTGAAAATGTATGTTAACGTTCAAACGATTATTATACCTACCGTGACAAACACTGTTCGTGTATTTAATAACCGATAGACAAACGACTATTCACGCTGGCCTTTGTTCAAAATGTCAAATGATATGTTCGTCGTTAAGTTAGTTTACTATGATAATAACTTATCGCCGTGATAGTCAATTAAATACTTTAGAAAATATATGGTTTATACTTGGAAATAAGGTATACAATCTGATTAAGTGATGGATGAATCTAAGAGTTTTCAATGAAATAAAATATAGTCATTTAAACATTCTGGCACTTATAAAGTAGGAATAACATGCCGACAAGGTTTCATCATCGTCATTATCATTAAAAACGGCCTTTAACAGTACACTTCTAGACATAGTCCTCCCCTTAAAAAGGAGGGTTTGGCCTACCGTAACGATTAGTGTGTAAATAATTTATGTATGTAATATATGTAAATAATAGATGAAATTATGTATGTATGAGCAATTAAAATGAAAAAAATTTAACGTGTGTCACTAAACTCGATAGAGTTTGTTGTTTGTAAGTACAATAACATCTGTCGACACAAAAAGAAAGAATACATACATGACATTTCTGTACTTTAAAAAGTTGTCCGTTATTTTTGTTTTAACTGTTACCAGGATCGATTCACCTATTTGATAACCAGGATGTTTAGTCAGTTCAATCACATTTTTCCTTTATTTATGTAAAGAGTTTATTAGAAATCTTGGGTATGTTATTCCGTGATCTCGTATTCTATTCTACTTTTTAACTTTCTAATGTATAATGTATTTGATAGGATTAGCAACTTACGATAGATTATTGCTTGAGGAACAACAACAAATTATTGAAGTAAATTAATTATTTTTTTTTTAGTAATTTGCAAAATTGGCAAACAATTTCTACTCTGCTGAAATATAAACTAAACAATGATTAACAATTTTACTAACCATAATTTCCTTTTAATTACATAATCCATCTCTTGCAACAAGTAATAATCATACCTACTATCACGATACCTACGTTACACATACATTAACGCAATTAAATTATATTGTTACAAACTTTCTTTGATGCAACATTTTTGGCAGCCATTTATTATTTGCATGACATACTCATAAAATATCAGTTTTAGCCGTCATGATTGCCGCACACGTCCCTTACCGCGCTCGCAGTCTGGGAGCGGAGCAATCGAAACAAAATAATTATGAATGTCACGTAACATCGAATTATGAAGTCACAGCATGTTCTCATTAGTTACGCGAGTTGCCGAGCCCGAACCAGTCGCAACCTTACGCACATACAGACACGCATACAGCAGCACAGCACAGTGAGCACACGACTCATTCACTTTTTATTCTGTAACTTTGACTGGTATAGTTACGGTCACGTAACTTGCACATTAGTATCACTTTATTTTATTAGTGTTCTGTTTAAGATTTTGTGGTATACTGTGTATACACTATATAATAGTCTTATATAACATCTTCATTTGCATATTCGAATTGACTATCACAAAACTCTAAAATAAAATTTGCAATAATTATAAAGTGTTTCATTCCAGTTCTGGTGCCCCTTCCTATTGTATTTGCTGTATAGTGATATGTTTTGGCTGGTTTCTGCACTGTACTAAACTGCTTTAATACATATGTATAAATTATTTCATATTATTTACTAATTTTTTTAAGCGTGTAACTTCTGAAGGTAATCCAGTGAGAAAAGATAAGTACTATCAATAATAGCAGTCCCGGGTCTCCAGATTCTTCGCCAGAGATTTCAGTCATCCCATTAATACTTTGGATGCACAGCAGCATATATAGGTAGATAATTAATTAAACAGATAGATAATTGTTTATAGTGGTGCAATTGTAACAATTACATTTACAAGGCAAGACATGGAGATTCGATCAGCTCAATGCAGCTTATCTTTTATGCATACATGTAAGAGCTACCACAAAAAAAATAGTTAAGCCAAAACAGGTAATGAATTTGTTGTTTGTTTTTGAAGTGAAACTTCTTTATCGGGGTTGGAAAAAAATTTAATGTAACATTTTTTCGTTACGCGTCACATTTTTTCGTTACGCGCCATCTTTTTCTTATCCCTACCACGCGTGATTCGAAGTATACTTTCTCCAGCGGAGTAGGAATTGGTAAATGTCTCCAATGTATTTTGCGGCCCGTTTTGAGTAGTTACATTTTTGAAATCCAGGTGGCGATTGCATCGACTTCGGATGGGTTTAAATTTTTTTTTTGAAAAATAACGTCATAAAGAAGTTTCACTTCTTACGAGTGTACGCTAGTACACGCACACATTTTTTTATTTAAGGTTTGACCAACGTGAAACAAAGGAATAACTCCTGTATAGTGCGTTACTGAAGTTGAAAGTCGATCAAAGTCACGTGAAATGAATGACAGCTATTTCCAGCACCTCAAGAGAACACGCAATGACCTGCATTTTTTCCGAGAATATTTCACAATATTCTACAAGAAAATATTTGGTAAAATCATAAACGATCGTATTCATATCATAATAATTAATAATTAATACATATACATTAATAATTAATACATAAAATACTCATACATTGCGTATTCAATTTGAGTACTTACTAAATTGCTAGCACGAAAAACATGTAATGAATTGTATTTCCTGCGGGAATATTTCGAAATATTGGCAAGAAAATATTTAGTAAAGTACGTACCGCCCCTTCTCTGTTCTATGGTAACAGCACCACACGACGGAGTGGCGCGTAATATTTTTACTTAGTGCAAATAATATTTGTGAATGTGAATACTTAGTATTGGTATGTTTCCATATAGAAACGATTTATTTAGTAAAATACAAAATTATTATGTTTCTATCACAAAAATATATCTTATACGAACTAAAAGATTGGTACAGTTTATCTAAAACAACTTTCTAAAGAAAACCAGATAATTTACCGTATTTCTCTCACTGTCACATGTATTTATAAGAATGTCTAATAAGCACATTTATTACCAATTAACTACTATTACGAGAAAAAAAAAAACAACATTTATCGCCTTCCAATAGCATACAAAAAAGTCACAGTTAATGTAACAACTGGTTGCGAAACTAAACACAACAATAAGAATGTTTCGTTAGGACCAATTTGTTTGATTGTAGAGTTCACTTTTGAACGTATCGGCACGTCCATGCAGTAATGGTGACTTTGAGACAGACATATCAATAGACGAGAATGTATCCAGTAGACAACGCTAAACAGGTTGCAGTGAGTAAAAACAACACGTAGGTAGCAATTACTTTGCTTTCGAAGCAATGTCTATGCTTTCATCCGTCCAATCTCAAGATAGCGGGCCTTGAATTATTTAGCGTAAGACTGCAGTATTCAGATAAAATGTGTGGTGATTTTAGGCATACAATTCAATGACAGATTAGGAAAGTAAATGCTATATGATAAGCATACTGAAAAAGCACTATGTACTGTTGGTGATGCAAAGGGTCACTAGAGTTAAAAGGTTGGTGATTAGTGATTATTAGAGAACGCTATTGTTGTCTAGTTGATGTATCACGATGTAAAGAGATGTATCTACATATGTATGTATATGTAACACAACAAGGAAATTAAATAAAGAACATATTATATTGATTAACTCGTTGATCAGTGATCGAATAACTTTCACATAGTCTTTGGATTAATAATTATAACATTAGAATATTTAAAAATAACAGTGAATGTAACTTGGCAAAGTATTTTGTAAGACTTAAATTGGTTTGTAAAGTTAATTCAAACACTTCTGCTAGAATTCCGCACAGTTATCGAGTGTTGTAATGGTTCATTGATAACATCTTTCAAAATAATAAGTTTAATAATATGTCATACATAAACCGAATTCTAATTGAATATAAAAAATGACAATTCGATATCAATGCTGAATATCGATTTCTAGGAAATCTTAGTTTTATTCGACAACATACATACAATACGACAATACATGTACCATGTATTAATTACCTATTTGCCGACTGCAAATTTTGCAAAACAATTTTAACTTACGTTATTTGTGTTTAAATACTTCTATTACGTTCATATTCGTAGGTACTGCTCATGTACCTATATATTTTTTTAAACTTATGGTATGGCTTTAAACAGGTAAAGATGTATTCAATTGCAACATTAAATATACCATAAGTAAAATAAACTTAAAACTCACGGTAAAAAATTACATCGATATACTAACATACAAGTGAACAGTGAGATTTTGCAACATTTACTTTTCTTACTTTTATGAATTACTATTGCAACGGACTTACGAACTCCCTACAAGTAAAAGTAGTACCGATCCGACACATTGAAATATCGGTACGTTCAATCACTGTATAAAGAAGTGGATTTACAACAATATTAAACGAACCTGTTCTCTATAAGAATCACCTGTAACTATCTTGTGCATTGGGACCGGTTTGATGCGGTCACGAAACCACGAAACGCCGCCGTAACACTTTCAACGGTTAACAACATGCAAGTCTATGCAATATTGGGACATTTTTCAAAAAAATGTAGAAAATTTAGTAGCTGCTATATACCACTGAGGCAATTTGATATATAATTCAAATTGATGTACAGAAATAAACAATCGCCTGTGCGCAAACACACGTGTGTTCAAATATTATGTTCCAAATATGATGTACGTTATTAGAAACAAAAATGGAACTTTTGATTTTTTTTTCTAGGTACTGAGCTATATTATTTTAATCGAAATTCTGATGTATTTACCAGTAAACTTAAAATAAAAGTTGCAAATGCAAGGAGACCATACACAATGAGTACCACGTAAACGAGCATTCAATACGTTTATGTTAGCACCAAAAAATAAGGAAGTAAATTAAATGTATTTTTTAATAAGAATAGGTAGCATGAGCTTTGAATGTTAATCTCTTAATTATATGTACACTTTAAACAATGTTTTCGGAATTCCTGAAATAAATTATTATTCAATGCCATTCCATGCATACCTAGTTTAAATTCATGACAAAAACAACATTGTCCAATAAATCGGATACAAAATAACAGTACAATAAGCAGACATTCATCATATGACCGATTATAACGTTATTTCTAAGAAACATTACAGTTTACAAACGAACCAATGGGTCGTGGGAGGCTGGAGCCAGCTAACTTAGCACCAAACAATCATCGGGAACCTTACCGGGAACTGTATAGTAGTAACTGGTACGTATTCAAACGTACGTATTCAACCTCTTTGTAACTGGACTAGCGGCTAAGTGACGTCTAAATCGAACAGACGTCAAACAGAGTTATAGCTTGTAACAAGACTAATTTTGTGATTTCGTCCGAGAACTTACATTCCTGAATTCCAATTCCTATTGTATGAGAAGAATTTATAAATAATAAACATAAAACGAATCACTCGGATGTTTCATATAATGAATACGACTTGAAAATAAAAGAAAACGAAAATAACTTAGTGGCATACCAAACCTTAACGCGCAATTACAACATAATTTATCTTTTGAAATGGTAAAAAATATACTCTTAAACTTAAATATCGACAAAGTATGACAGTAAAAGTGGGTTTTTTTTATAATTATGTGACATTGATACATTTGCAACACTATATACGTATAAATTTTCTTCTAAACATTTTAAGAAATTAAACCTTGAAGCGTACAGGTAATATTTTTACGGTTAGTCATTTCGGTAGGCAGGATAACTCGGTGATGAAGTCCATTGGGATTGGGTGGACTTATAAAGTTTAGAGCCAACCTTTGACTCACTCAGTCACTCATGAAGTCTTAGTTGATTGTATTTAATGTAAGTTAACTTCTATTCTATTGAGTGAAAACACGATTTTAGGATTGATTACTAGAAAAATTGAACAGCGTTCTCATATAGTGTCAATAAGAACATTTGAAGATTTTGCGATTTCATTAAAACTTTTGTATTTTTAACAAGCAAACCACAGATTCTCCTTTCTAAGTATAGGTCTATGTCCAGCAGTGAAATCACAGATATTTCGATTCTAAAAAGAATCTAAAAGGTGATATTTTATTTCTTTCTGTTATCTGTAGACTTTGTTTCATGTTAAGGTGGACACACTTTACTGAGACTAGATTTTTGCAATAGTTTGAAATGTTTAATTAATGCAGTTCTTCAGAATCCATTAGGGTCCGATTTAGGAAGGGTTGATGGTTTATTACAATATGCTTTTTGTACTGACTTCTGAGAATAAGTCACGATACATTCACAACTTTGTAAACGTTATGAAGTATGCTTAGTGTTGCAAATATGAACTTTGACTTTAACTTCAACACATAGATGGAACAGTTCGCACTCAGTTTCGCCTTCACCGACGGGGTCAACGAATCTCGACTCGTCAACAAATCCATCGACGAGAATAACCCGTTACACTGCATCGACTTCCCGCGGATTTCACTCGTAAGTATCGCCTAGACCATCTTATGTTGTCTCTACTTTTATACTATGCTTTTTAGGGTTAATCATTTAGCAATCTACCTGTGTACATATGCCCGTAAATAAGCAACACTATCTGTTATGGATGGTCACGTACACCTACTAAAGTCTATATGCGATTCCTTTTACCGCTATCTCGATTTTCATCAAAAAGCTATAATTTTTAATCTTAATGTTCGCTGAGCTATAAACACTATAAACGTTAACAACTTTCATCAAAGTTTGAATATTTGCATTTCTTGTCTGATTTCTTTTTAATAAAAATATGTATAGATATAGTCGTGAAAAATTATGTCGTATCTACTAAAGGCGTTTTAGTGTATATCGGTGTCGAGAAAAATTTTTAACGAAATACATTAATATTTACATTACAATTAAACTCGTCTGACGTAAAGTGTACACGCTTGCAAATAGACAGCGCTAACATACATGGTTTGTTGTACATTATATCATTGCCGGAAATACTGACCAATATTAGTCGACATTTATCATTCTCGAGAGATATCATCTAAATAAGATAAGATCAATATAGGTTTATAGACATCTAACATTTTTGCAGTCATTGCATCATATCATCATTTATGGCATTTTGTCTTATCAATTCAAAATGACAAGAAGAAACAACCATAATCTTCTTCCTCCAAGACTTTTTCCCCAACTAGGTTGAGAGCAGTTACTGTCGGTGGAGAGCAGCGCACTAGTTGTTTGAAAGAGAATACACCCGCCCCGGGTCTCACAAATCATCCGGAGGGTCATATTTACGGTGGTTTAACTATTAAATGGTAAATGGTCCTTGTATGTGAAATAAAAATATACAAAATTGAAAGAATACATGACACTTTAAGCTCTCTCTGTTAGAACACAGTAGGCAGGTACTCTAGGTTAAGAGTATGACAGGTACGACGCCACGAATATAAGCTATTAATGGAATATCAACAGTGAGTGAGCAAGTCACGGATGACTATAATTCAAACAAGCAATGTTTATTTATTTGTAATTCATTTGTATTCAAAGGAATTAAGATGTACCTGCCGTTGTGTTTATACTAACAAATCAATTCTTTATAAACATGACGTAATAGGTGACAGAAGAGATCAAATAATTTAAAAATATTAATATACTAAAAGTTGCGGAAGTGATCATTTAGATACTTTAATTATTATTAAACATCGATATCACATTAAAAAGAATCAACTATTAGTAAAACAAACAGTCGTTTTGCTCCGTATACAAAATTATCATTGGAAGAGTTTGTTCAATGTTTCACACACTCAACTTTGGTTCTAGAAGTCCAATTCAAAGATTTAATTGGTCTCGAGTTAAATACTCAAATTATTAAGAAAGATGATAAGCTGCATAACTTCACGCTATAATGTATAGAATCGAAGCGAGGAAAACATCTGAATAAGATAAGAGAAAAAAACATCAAAATATATCATGACTGCTACTCCAATTTCATGCTTTCGAATCGAGTTAGAACTGTCAATTAACAATTTTGTACAATTACTTTTTGCATGTTGAATATAGATATCGTCAGATATTGTTAGTAAATGACACTGGCACAGTGAAAGGTGAAACAGATTATGTATCGATTACGTACTCTTTTCTTTATAATTAAAGTAAAGTAAAGTAAAAAAATATTTTAAATACTTTATAATTAGAAAAACTTTATGATACACACTATCTGTATCACGAAGTTTTAATAATATCTATTTAGCGGTCTATCCCAAGTCACGGAAATAAATCTCTCTAGAGTCTCTCTCTAAATAGCTGATAATTCTCAAGTCCATTAATGTTCAATCCAGATAATATATTTCTGCATAAAGAAAACATAGCCAATGCCTTTTTCAGGCGGAAAATCACACTTACTTGGAATGGATCAGTGGTAGTGAATATAGCAGTATCTTAAAAAGTAGATTATTTAAGACAACATAATTGAACACATCACACAAATAGCTCTCTAATCTCAAACTAAACAGCGCCTGTCTTACTACCTGCCTGCCTGTAATCTAGCTGGACACAACTACAGACAAACATGTTCATACGTATATTTCTAAATTCATTCTATTAAAGATAATTTAAAACATAAAACAACAGTAGTCCTAACAGCAGTTAGGATTACCGGCCATCATCATCTATATATGTATAGCAATTTAGTAGGCATATAAATATATTATTTTATTAGTTGGTAATTAAATATAGTTTATACACAAATCGTACAATAATTTATCTTTTGACTAGCGAAGTATTAAGTAGTTACACACAATGATAATTAAAATTAAATATAAATTAAACTGGCAATCTACTCTACTACTCTAATAAATTAATAATTAGATTACGCACAACGCACACAAAGCACTACTGATAAAATGTTGAATAAATGCACCAAAATTTGCGTGTCGTTAATAACTTTATTTTGTAATTATTTTAACACAAAAGCCCAAAGTAACTGTACAAGTTTATTATTAAACTCTTTAGTGTAAAATCAATTTATTGATTTATTAGTTCAGCATGTCACGACTCAACAGTTAGCGTATGTGAGTGTCGATCAAGAGATCTCGGGTTAGATTTTGGGTTAGATAAAAACCGTTATTGGACTTTCCTTACAAGAAACTCATAATAGCAATCATCTCATCATCATTATCGTCTCAGCCAAAAGACGTCCACTGCTGGACATAGGCCTCCCCCAAGGTTCTCCACAACAGCCGGTTCGGTGCCGCCCACATCCAGCAGCATCCCGCGGCCTTCACCAGGTCGTCAGACCACCTTGTGGGGGGCCTACCAACGCTGCGTTGCCCAGTACGTGGTCGCCACTCCAGAACTTTAAGGTCCCATCGGCCATCATTTCAGCGTGTAATGTGTCCCGCCCACTACCACTTAAGTTCAGCAATTTTACTGGCAATATCTGTGACCTTGGTTCGTCTGCGGATCTCCCCATACCTGATTCGATCACGCAAAGAAACTCCGAGCATTGCCCTCTCCATTGCTCTTTGGGTGACTTTGAGCCTTCTTATCAAGCCCATAATGAGCGACCACGCATAGCAGCAATCCGGAGTATGAATGTTGGCAGTGTTTTGAAAAACACGCTAAGCCGTAGGTACCGGTTGTCATGAACATCTATCGTTACTGGGTTATAAGCAATCCTTATTGGGTAGTCGATGGTCTTAAATACACGGCTAGTGGAACCTTCGAATTCATTTCACCCTCAGGGTTGCAGAGATCTGATGCTAGTCGCTCCATGGAAAAATTGATATTCAGGTAAAACCGGTTCAACTAGTAGCCAACCCGCAATAATATTGGGAATAATAGAGGTTGGGAAGATGATGTAACCACGACTCTTTAAAGGTATCATTTAGATTGTACACAATCCCAGCACCCATTAATTAAAATTGCAGTTCGAAAGCCTGTGCATGCAACGTTAAGTGCAAAAAGGAAATGAAAAACTACTCTCCGTAAGACAATACAAGTTGTGTTTGTGTATAAATCATTTTTTGATTATATTGTAAGTGCCTCGTCGCATGTGAACTACACATAGGTACTTTCTATTTAGACCATTATTTGCTACGTCTAATGCCAACCAAATAACAATGACTTATGTAACAGCTAGCTATACTAAACTATCGATTTCAAATAAGGCATTGTTAACTTTTGTTTGTTAACAAATCGTTTGTCTAATTTGTTATAAATGTAATATAAATTTGTATACATTTGTGCTCTGTGTGCAAAGATAAGTAAACGCTATTAATGATAAATCAACGACCACAATGAGTTTTATAATATTACGCAAAATCTTTGTATCCAAACACAGCATATTAAGTGGTCCTTAAATTATTTTTATCAGAATAAAACATTTAAATTACCATTCGTATAGTGTTAATGTAAACTTGTTTACTCAAAAAAATATATGTGTTTTAAGTTAACTTGTTTAACCAGTTGGCGGCAGGTATTAACTTAATGGAGGACAGTTGAGTGATTTGAAATAGGTGCGTAGCAAAAATCCGCTCACTTACACTTCGAGAAAACCCAATTGGTTTTAAATAGTTTCATGTTGGAGATCCTTTACATATGAACAGGAGTCATCAGAAGTCCTAAATTTCAACGAATTAAGTAAGTAAACCACTTCGAAATTGTAAACCGATAGAAATGTCAAGTGTAACATTATCTAATTAAATTTTAAAATCGGAAATGAAAGAACTTAAAATGTGACACCACACAAAATAAAACTTGAAAGTAAACCGTTCACGTGACGCGTTGCATTTTACATTGTAAAGTCTTTATCATTATCAATGGAAAACATCCCAGGTGCGAATATCGTCAACACTTCACAGACATAGGACACATTTTCTTTTAGAAAATGCGGTATGCGGGTAACCTTAGTGACAGAAGGGAATCCATTGATTTTTCGCGGTGCAAGTTGACGTCACAAACACGACAAGCTAGCGGCGCGCGCCGGCTCGCGTCTCACCGGCGACTGGCGAACTGAACTAACTGTGAGGAAACGCTAGTTACCATGCGGTCTCCACTAGCTGTGCTTGCTCCCTAGCGCCTTTACCAGTTCGGCAGCGACGGTAATGTTGACCTTCCGCATCGATTTGTTCCTGTCTTACAGCTGACTTTTGATCAGGGTGCAACGTCAATTCAATTAAAGCTTGAAGGTGAAACTTAAGAGAATGCACTTAATGGCTACTTTGAATCGGTTGCTGCATCAACGCGATAGTTGTTATTATATTTCAACACGCGAGGATTATGTTTTTTTTTTGGAAATCATTTATTATAACGATTTCTCTGTGCAATTCGTTTCGTTTCTACTTAATACCAAATGTTACAAATTAATCTTACACTCTGTGTAATGTATTGATTTCTCACAGGATTATAGTGTTTACAAATATTCAAAGGCATTGCAACAAATTTTTGGTCCATTTATTATTTAGAAATTGATTTCGATTGAATCGTATAAAATTAATTAAGTAATAGGTGTGTACCTGTTCCGCTTACTGTTTACATTTAGATGTCAAATATAATATTATATAAAAGAAGGATAACAATCCTGGTATTCTACTCTTCCTGTGACTTCGGCGTCGGCACTACAGGCCAACGGAAATTCCCTACGCGATAACGCTCCCTTTCCGTGACTCACACAGGAGGGGAAAACACAATAAAAATCAAAAATACAGAGTTCCTCCTAACCATAGTAGCGTAAAAGTTTATATTTCTCATTTTTCTTACATTCTGTTACCTGAAAAACTAAGTAACGCCTGCAGTATTCTATTTAGTTACTTTATGTGTGTGCTATTAACTTTACTTAAGGTTGTACGTAGTTTTCAAGGAACAAAATTTTTATGACCAAAATGTAACCTATGAAGAACATTAGAAACTATTTAAGGATCTGTGTAGATAACTGGAATAAAATTACATTAAGTTACAGAAAAAGTAATATAAAATAAAGGTCAAACTACAACAGACCGCAATATTAAGGCGTTAGTTGTAACGTAATCTCTTTACACTTCATTAAAATATTGAAAGAGCCTTGTGAAATCTTTAGAGCACCATTTAACTTTGCTTATATCTATAGTAATAATTTGTGTTGGCGTCGATTTTGACCACAGTCATTATTTAAATACAATGCTATATATACAAGGGCATTTCTTTTTTTAATTAACGCTCTTATTTATATTTAAAAGAAAAATAAAAATACGGATGGAAAATAGTCACATAAGATATTAAAACAATAAGCGTATCCTTATAATGACTACGGATCGCAATGATTGCCAGCATTGCAATTTCGCATGTTCACTGACTGATTCACGCACACGTGTGATAATTGCCATGATAAATATTTAAGGTATAACACAAATGATATGTGACGCCTTGGAACCAAGGACAAGCTATATTGCCATGAACTGTATTTTGCGGTAACAAGTTTTATAAACACTTGAAATATTAGCTATATAATATTAGTTAGTTAATGACAGACCGACGTGAAATGAGACTGCAGTCTTCAGTTAATATGTCGGCCTACGGTGAACTCAATAGACGAATCTGTAAGTGCATGCGATGCGATTTGCGTGCTTATAATACTTCGCGTATTAAGTTCGCAATAGAGCGCAACCAAGGCTCCAAAGTATTCGCAAAAGATTTGTCTATTGGCAAGCAGCAAATGACAAAACTGAAAACCGACAATGGCAGTATTATTTCATCTAAGCCCGAGATTCTGAGAGAGATCAAAAACTTCTACGAACAGCTTTACACCCTAACATGCAAACCCGTTACTAACAATGCTCAGGACACAAGAGCCAAGTTGGTCCGACACTACACCGAAACATCCCGGACATCAGCCTGTGCGAGATTAGAGTGGCTCTCAAACAGCTTAAAAACAACAAGGCACCAGGTGACGACGGAATTACTACAGAACTTCTGAGAGCGGGTGGTAAACCGGTACTGGTAGCCCTCCAGAAGTTATTCAATTTTGTCGGACTTCATGATACAACGCCAGAAGCCTGGCACAGGCTTCTGGCGTTGTAATCATCTGATCATCTGACCTTCAAAAAAGGTGATAAAACCTTTTTGAAGATTTATCGGCCCATTTCACTCCTGAGCAATCTATACAAGCTGTTTTCGAAAGTCATTACGAACCGTCTCGCATGCAGGTTTGATGACTTCCAGCCCCCTAAACAAGCCGGTTGCCGAAAAGGCTTTAGTACCAAAGACCACATTCTTACGCTACGCCAGATTATTCAGAAGATTGAGGAATATAATCGGCCGTTGTGCTTAGCATTTGTGGACTATGAAAAAGCCTTCGATTCAATCGAGACTTGGGCAGTACTTGAATCCCTGCAGCGATGCCAAATTGTCTATAGGTATATTAAAGTGTTGAAGTCTCTGTACAATAACGCCACTATGTCAGTCAAACTACAAGACCAGAGCACGGGACCAATCCAATTAAAACGCGGTGTGAGATACGGAGACGTTATTTCGCCGAAACTGTTCACAACGCATTGGAGGACATTTTCAAGCTCTTGGACTGGGAAGAATTCGGCATCAAAATAATTGGCGAGTACATTACTCACCTTCGTTTTACCGATGATATAGTCATAATGGCGGAGTCGCTTAAGGATCTCAGTACCATGCTCAACGACTTTAGGAGAGTTTCCCAGCAGATTGGTCTTAAAATGAACATGGACAAGACGAAGATCATGTCTAACGTCCATGTCGCACCTATACCGGTAATTGTTGGGAACGATGCAGTCGAAGTTGTTGACGAGTATGTCTACTTAGGACAAGTAGTCCAGCTAGGTAGGTTCAACTTCGACAAAGAGATCACACGAAGAATCCGACTCGGATGGGCAGCGTTCGGGAAGCTTCGAGATGTCTTTTCGTCCAAGATCCCCCAGAGCCTAAAGACGAAAGTCTTCAACCAATGTGTGTTGCCAGTGGTGACATATGGAACTGAGACGTGGTCTTTTACTGCTGGCCTCATGGAGAAGCTCAAAGTCGCTCAACGAGCTATGCAAAGGGTTATGCTCGGCATTTCCTTGCGTTACAGGATCCGGAACGGGGATATCCGCAAGAAAACTAAGGTTACCGACATAGCTCTTCGAATAAGCAAGTTAAAGTGGCAATGGGCAGTAGCAATCGCTCGTAGAACCGACAACCGTTGGGGAAGAAAGGTTCTCGAGTGGCGACCACGTACCGGAAGATGAAGCGTAGGTAGGCCCCCCACTAGATGGACCGACGCCATAGTCCGAGTCGCGGGGAGCTGATGGACGCAATTGGCGTCCAGTCAACGTGGCGTGGCGTTCTAGGGGGGAGGCCTATATTCAGCAGTGGCCGTCTTCCGGCTGATGATGATGATGGCCTCTTAATGGTTAACTTACACTAAATGCATGAAAAAGTGTAGATATGTACTCACATCAAAAAATATTTTTTAAATTTATGTCTGTCTGTCTGTTTATTCTGGCTGATTTTGGTATAACTTTTACTGACAGATAGGCTACTTTAATTTTAGAAAAAAATAGAATTACGCGGCAACAAAATTAAAAGCAGATAAATAGTGAACAATTACCGATTTAAAAGCAACAAAAGTTGTGGGTAATACCGTGGGGCGCAGTTGGTAAGTCATATGATATGCCCTCTAGTTTTATAAATTTATTATTATATAATTTGGATATACTTTTATTTAAAAATTTCATTGTATTGCAATATTTTTTGGCTGTTTTATCTAATTGTCTGACATTCTACTAATATAAATACTTTTACAATTAAGGTCTTTGCCCACTATCCCGTAGCTAACCATGACCGTGCTAGGAACGTGTCGGGCACGGAAAGCAATCCGATACGCTCTACTTAGCCCACTGAAGCGGGTCGACAGCGTTCTGAACCCGTATGTAACCCGTATTTTGCACGTATGTAATCTGTATGATGCCCGTATATAACGCGGCAGGAATCCTTTCGATACGCTCGTGCAGCACGGTTTCATTCTCGTACAACTCTCATTGTTGCGTAGACGCGTTAAAGTGGTGAAATATTGAAATAGTTATGGCTATAAGAAAACTAACGGTTGAACAACTGGCAATAATTGCTATCATTTTGGATGAAGAGGAAGAGGAATGCCAAAAAAGCACTCGACGCTACTGGATTCACAATTCTATAAAAAGACGTAAAACCGAAGGAGAATATTGGACATTATTCAGGCACTTAGTTGATGACGAAGAAAAGTTTTTTCAATACTTCCGTATGTGTACTTACCAATTTAACGATTTGCTGAAAAAAATTGAAAATAACATTGCCAAAAAAAACACAAACTTTAGAGAATGTCTGCCACCTAAAGAAAAGCTTGCTGTGTGTTTGCGGTAAGTAAAAAACAATTTGTTTATAATTAATATTTAATGAAACTTTAATATTTCTAGTAAAGTATCAAACTGAATTTGATACTTGAAATTTAAATACCAATTTGTTTATTGTGAAAAACATTTTTTGTTTAATTAATTATTATCATTCCACTCGTTAGCGTTCCAAAGCTCAGGAGACTGAGGCATAGGTGTAGCACTTGCTTGTACGCTCGAAGAAGTCGATGCTGGAGATGAACTATAGGCATATTCTGCTGTTGTAACAAAGCTAGGTGGTGCAAGTTGCTGTAGCTCCATTTCGGAAACTAAACTGAAAATTTTGTTTTTTGCCATTGCTTGTAAGTAGGGAGAAAACTTCTTTACTGTATCCGATATATGCAAAAAGAAACGGTCTAATTCATCGTGTTCTCGTTTAGATGCATTTTGTGCTTCTAACAATTTCGACATCAATACAGCAGATGCTGATTGTGGTGGTAGAATTCTAGCTTTCTTTATTGTTTTGGACTTTTTTGCTTGATTGAGTGGTGGTTGTGAGGATTTGTTACTGTCAATAATGACATCGTCTTTCTGAACTTCAGTGACTGTAATATTTTCTGCAGTAGCAATATCCATAGCAACAGTATTATTGATTTCATTGCCGACGTGATGGTTTTGAATTTCAATTCCTGCATCGTTATTCTGCTGTGACTCTTCATCGTCACTTGTCAGCTCAACGGATTCTAAACATTTTCTCTCGACAAAGAACGAAGCAACAAAAGCCATTTCTTCTTCATACTTCCATTTCTTAATGTTTTTCGCTGCTTGTCCACTTTTGCCTCTTTTCTTATTTACTGCTCGTCTGTATGCATCCCTTAACCCTTGCCATCTTTGTTTGCAAGCTGCAGCTGTAAAAATAATTAGGTACACGATTAATATTTATATTTTGTTTCCAGGTACTTAGCAACAGGTGATTCGTTTACAACCATTGCTTTTAGTTATCGTATGGGAATCAGTACTGTCAGATGTGCTGTGTTAGAAGTTTGTGATGCTGTAATAAAAAATGTACTGCGAGAAAGTATCCCGACGCCTGGCATCGAACAATGGGAGAAAAATATAGAAGACTTTTGGAATAAATGGAATTTTCCTAATTGTGTAGCTTCTATAGACGGAAAGCATGTTATTATTTTAGCACCACCAAACAGTGGTTCTTTGTATTTTAATTATAAAAAAACATTTTCTATCGTACTTATGGCTGTGGTTGACGCCAATTATAACTTCATAGCTGTTAACGTCGGTGCTTTCGGCAAAGATAGTGATGGCGGTATTTTGTCAAAATCAAAACTGGGCAAAGCTATATTCGAGAATAAATTTAATATTCCCAGTAACAGATGTTTGCCGGGGACTAATGTGAGTGCACCGTGTGTAATATTAGGAGATGAAGCTTTCCCCTTAAAAAACAATCTTCTAAGACCTTATCCCTCGCAACAGTCGATTAACGATAGCAAGAAACGCCATTTTAACTATCGCCTTTGCCGTGCAAGACGTGTAGTAGAAAATGCTTTTGGTATTTTAAGTCAAAAATTTCGTATTTATAATAGACGTATGCATTTAAAACCAGAATATGCCGAAAAAATTGTATTAACAACTTGCATATTACATAATTTTATAAGACGCGGGGAAACTGTATCTTTTACGGAAACCAATACTCCTGTACAGTTTAATAACCTAAGACACCATGGAGGTAATGCAGTGTCCACCGCTTTTGAAGTACGCAATCTATTTGCTGATTTTTTCCAAACGTCTCAAGGGCAATTAGACTGGACACCTTGTAATTAAATTACTTTATGAAATAAACGATAATTAAATACTAATTAACATACCTGGTTGTTTTAGTTGTTCCGATATATCCTTCCAAGCCATTTCTTTTTTTATACTATCCATATACTTCGGATGTTGTAAATTGTATAAAAACTCATATTGACGTACACATTCTATTAGTTTTTCGTCCTCCATTGTTTTACACGTCTATACGCATTCACGCTTCTCGTTGAACTAACGAACTAACTGGCAACAGAGCAACGCTGCTACAACGCGTCTAAAACGGGTTTATAACGGTCATACTCCCCGGTCTATCACCGTTTAGCTGCCTGCGCGCAGCGGTCTGGCAACGTCGCGAGCCATGCACGTATCGTGTCCGTACCGGTAAAATATTCCCTCCGACAAATAGTTGACGTTCCGTGCATGGCACGTGACGGTGTTAGTTGGTGACGGAACGGTCTAGTGGGCAAGTGTTAGTACATTACAATACAAAGTTTATTTTTATAGCTGTTACGCTCCTAGCACGGTCATGGTATGCTACGGGGTAGTGGGCAGAGATCTTTAAACTTAAATAATGGTAAACTTAGTAATTACTGGATTATTAAATACGGCGCTATTACTAGAATCAGCGGATATTTTTATATTGATTGTTATTTTTTCGATGGCAAAATTGGCAGAGCCATTGGGAGCCAGGTATTAATGAGACTATTTTTAACATCCTAACATATTGTTATTATAAATATATACACATTTTCATATAGATAAATTACATCAAGACGCAGACCACGGTATGTACCTATCATGACATAATAAAATGGCTTGCAGTGAGTATAGATTTCATTAACCCCTTCTATAAACCAGAGCTATGTAACTAAAAAAAGTTTAACGTACTTGAAACCAAAAAAGTCAGTTTCCTCATTTTTAATTTCATTAAATGGCAACAGATTTGCTTTACATTGCATAAGAACTGCACTTCTCCAATTATAATTACGAGAAGCCTAATTATAGTTGGAGAAATGAGAATATTTCGTAGTCATATAGAATAGGTAAGAATGTGTGTATATTATACACATAATTATATGAAAACTATCTGCGCAACATAATTTGCAGTGCCATCAAGTATTCCATAAAATAACATGAGCGGACGTATTGTAACCTTGGTACAAAGTGGAATGTCAAAATACCTACCTAGCCATTTTCCTAGAATTGCGTTATCATTGTTGTTCTAAGGTGAATATGCGTGACCTTCATCTACGTGTTACAGCGCGAGAAATTCTGTGTTAACAGACATTGATAAGATGTTGACGTCGTTGGTTCGTTAGACCTAATAATGACATTACATATACTTACTCATTCCATAAATATTGTTACAATAAAAAAAAACATGACATTACATTTGAATTTCTACATACATTTTAATCTATCATTGTTGATGAATATTTGTGTGTTTTCTCATCTTTGCGCTAATTGATGTTAAATATTTTTGTGATATTAAACTGGAGTGGGATAATAATGAGAACCTTTTTGTTGTGATAGTGTTACACAAAGTAGGTAGATAGAGAGCCAAATATTAAATATTAATTTAATGTGACTTGTAATGAAACTTTTTGATAATAGTTTTTTCTTCGTAAAACCTAAGAAAAAAGTTTCTATCTAAGTCCTCACTATTCGAATATGCCCAGGTCCTCCAACAGGTTAAAGACGGCCCTGGCTCTAATTAAACTTCTAAGTAAAGCAAATCTACTGAGATAGTTTATCATTTATCATTATCATATTTATCATTATCATAGCTGCTATTTAAAAACTATTACAGATATTAATTTAAAAATAAAAATTAAAACATTTGTCCAGTTGGGTAAATTCTTTGTATAATTTTAGAATCAATAAAATTTCATCGCAATTTAGATCCAAATATAAACATAACAGACGTAGCTGAAATTACATATAACAGACCGTTTGTTATTTCAAATACTGTAATTGAGGCAGCAAAGCGAAACACTCGCATTTCACATACGCATTATATGAATATAGCTATGCTTGATAAATTAACAATTCATAAATGTAAATCTTCTCCGAGTTAGAGACCCTATTTTCCAATTTAGGCATAGGGAGTAATCCTATTCTACTAATAAATAAATAAACTATTATAAATGTGAAAGTTTGTGAGGATGGATGTATAGATGTTTGTTACTCTTTGACCCAAAAACTGCAGAACGGATTTAGATGAAACTTTACAGTAATGTTTATCCATATTAATATTATAAATGTGAAGGTGTTTGTTTGTTTGTATGTTTGTCTTTCTTTCGCATCGCAATGGATTTCATGGTATGATTTTTGTGTCTGGATATATGCTATTTTTTACCGCGGTAAAACATCTAATTTCCATGGGACCCATTATGAATCA
The DNA here is from genome assembly GCA_949316085.1 of Hypercompe scribonia. NCBI lineage: Eukaryota > Metazoa > Arthropoda > Insecta > Lepidoptera > Erebidae > Hypercompe > Hypercompe scribonia. The sequence goes on along the minus strand of OX438974.1, from coordinate 12,071,494 downwards.
CTTCAAATTTTATAAATTCCAATAAATAGCTCGATTACATTATTTCGCCCGATTGCATACGGTACAAAATCTATCATTAGACTTTAGAAAAATACTCACGATAGATGGTGCTATATTACTATTAAATATTTTTAACTTTGAATATTATAAATGCAAAAGTTTGTAAGGCTGTATGTATGTTTATTACTCTTTTTCTCAAAAACTGCTGTGTGGATTTACATGAAACTTTGCAGTAATATAGCTTATACATCAGAATAGGCTACTATAATGTTTACCGCGATAACTGACATAAGCTTACTAGCTTATATATTAGAATAACAAATGGCCTACAATTTATTAAGATTTTTATTATATTAAATATTTAATTTGTTCATAATATAATTATAAATATCAAGTACAAAAATCAGAAAAGTTCGTACCACCTGAGATCTGTCGTGCGCTGCCCAAATCGTTGGAGTTACATGACAATAATATACGGTGCGATTGTTTATCTTAAATAGTTATAAAAAAAATCCACGACAGCATATACCTACTTTTTATGTGGAAGGAAATTGAATACATTTTTATAATGCACATTTTAGAATATTCATCAAACTCGTATAAACAAATTGACACAATTGTCACTTTCTGTATTTAATTTAATGAATAGTTTAAAGTTTTGCAAAAAAATTTAATGAAGCTGAATAAAGTGCTATTAAGTGCCTTCTATGAAGGACCATGGCACGGGATGAAGGGGCAGTCCATGCAATGCTTAATGTTGGTATGGATGCGGCAGTAATTCTATCTGTCTGTAACGTTTTCATCTCTAAACGGCAGCACCGATTTTAACGTAATTTACAATGAAGATCCTTTGATTCTTGAGGTAGGATATAAGCTACTATTTACCGCGGTCAAATGCTTGTAATTTATATACGGATTCCAAATATATGCTATAGAAATTGATATTTCAAATGCCAAAAAAGTATAAGATCCGGTCAAGAGATTAACTTTCAACTATCAACTGTGTTTACCCCTTACACTACTACTAGACTTGAATGCTTGAATGCTTCAGCCTATGTTTGTCCACTGCTGAACGAAGGCCTTTCCCAAAAAACTAAATATTAACATTTATATTTATACATACGTATACTTACACACCTATATATTCCTATTATCCAAAGGGTTAACTTATTTAAGAAATAAATGAATGTAAAAAAAGAATAAATAAAAATATAAACTCGCACATCTCACTCATGACAGTCTGGTCCCAAACTAGGCAGAGCCTTCTACATAAAATCGTCAAGTCTCACATGTGTGTTTATGATGTACACTGTACCCCGAACTGATCTTTGAATGCCTTGTTGTATAACTAAGTTAGTCATTTTCATTCAATTTTCATAGCCCTATTTAATATTTTTTTACTTACTGAGCAGAGGGAAGCGGCTGGTTGTGTGTTTGCCAAGGGGAGTACTGCTAGCACTGATGTCGCTCTGGGAACTATGGAGGCTACTCTTGCCGCTGCCGGCAGCTGAACCGAGCTCCATACGCATGCGCATATGTCGACTGAAAGAAACATTATAGAAGTCAAGTTTTTTTTTTTCAGATAAGTGAAATTATTTGAGACGAACACGCAAAGTTTCTCTCTTTTCTTTATACGTATATAAATACTTTCTATGATTTTTTTCTTAATAAAATCCAAACTGTAATGTCATTTGGATTTTCCGTAAATGTGATAGTCATTCAATACTCTATCATTATGTAACTACTTATAATTTCTATTGTATTAATAAATTGGTATTCTTATTTTACTATAACTATTTCTATGTTATACATAGTGTACCAGTAGATTTTATTTTCCCAAACGTGAGTTCTCATCAATTTATAAAATAATAAATATCATTGATGTGGCCCTGAGCATAGTTGTTTTTTACGTTCAATGCGATAGTTAATATTAATTCACACATGTATATACGCTTCAATGATATTTCGACACAGATGTGAGCACACTTCGGATCTCATAAAAAAAAATAACATAACGATATTGAACAAGATCTGCCTGTATAAGAAATTGCTTGTTGCAATAACATAAGAATTTTATAAATTACAATAAATCCTATTAAAATGATCTAGTTATTTTAAATCAATGCAGGTGCTGCGATAATAGAAGGCCTTCGATCCAAAAGAAGTTTATTATAATACTACAATTATTTGAAAAGAACACTTACAACAGAAATCTTAATTGTAATTTCAAAACTAAACTTACCTTTTAGGTTTAACACTTGTATTCGTAGACTTTGAACTTAACATTCTGCTGACGCTGCACGAAGTTTGAGATCGTTGTAAGGAAAAAGAACAGTCAACTTTAGATTTTATATCCTTAAAGGGCTTTTTGTAATCATTTTTTGGGTCTAACAAGTTCTTTTTAGCCAGATTTTCCCTCCGGTCGGTCTTTTTTACTATTTTTGGACTACTTTGTACGTTGTTGTCGGCATCCGTTTTTCTACTAGCCAACATACTCTTCAACTTACTCGGCACGTCACGTTTAGGCATTTTGTATTTTTTCAAAGTAAAACTCCTTTTTTCTTCTTTATTTTTGTCCCCACACTTCATATCTTTAACACTATTCAAGGAATTTCTCTTACTAGTGTTTTTTGGTGTTTCATCATCATCAATAATAGGAGATATATCTGATCTCTGTTCTTCGGCAGGATCTTGCAATGGAGAGAAAAAGGCATTAAGATTTCCAGTACTAGCATTATTTTGACTGCACTCCGAACGAGTAGACGGCGTTGAACCGTCCGGAGACATATCGTCAATCACATTGAGAAAGACGGGAGACGTTCTGTGATTTTCAAAGTCCGTATACACCCCACTTGATTCCATGCAAGAATCTTCGTTTCTATTCACAATGAGCGGAGGATTGCCATTTACTTTCTTTCCACCATATAGAGCCCCATCAATAACTTGTGCTCTTCGATCACCTCTTTGCATGTGATCATCTAAGCCATCAGCATCACTTTCTGTGAAAAAGTCTGAATCTGTCATGGGGTCTGCTCTTCTAGCTACAGGAACATTTTGCCAGTCCATTTCTATCGCATCTTCCCGATGTTCAATGGAATGATCTCCTCCTCTGCTTACTGGTCTCGACATTTCACCATCACCTTGATAACCGTCTAGGCTAGTAATACTCGTGATACTTGTAATAAAACTATTTGATACTTTTGATGTTTCCATAGATTTAGGATAGTCATTTTTTCCATCTGAATAAGTTTGCGAATCATGTAAAGTTGACGCGGAAAACTGTGAATATGTACTTATTTCTCCATTTATTTCTGAGCTGTCTAACGGGAGATCTTCTGGTGAAGGTGTCTGTTCTATCCTATTTGTGATCAATAAGTTCTCATGCTTACCATCCAACGCTATTTCTAAATTCATAGCATTTTCTGCAACAGAGCTGACAGGTTCCAAAATACTGCTGTAAATAGAGGGCATAAACTCCTCGTCTATTAACTTCGATGTGAGCTCATCTTTGCCCATTGTGTTTTCATGTAAAGACATTGAATCTAAAGTTCTTGTAGTTGTCGATAAAGGTTCTTCGGAACACAATGTTTCGTTGCATTTATCAGCAGATGAATATGAAAGAAATGAATCGTTCTCTTCATTTGTTATTATTGCTTCCAAGCTCACAATTGGTGCCAACTGCCCTCCAAAGTTGCACTTTTTATTATCTATACGTATACTATCAAATCCATCGTTCTGTATAGTCGATGCTGCAGAATTACTTTCAGTCTTATCGGTTGACGGGGTATCACCATTATCTGGAGATATTTTACTTTCGTTAGTATCACAAAAAATTGGTAAACCCTCTACCGTAGGAGAAAATGCGTTTTCTAAGTAGCATATGTCGTCCATTTGATCAGGTGTCAAAATACCTAAACTGTCATCCAATGAATTCTCTTCATTAGTTCTGCTCAGTGAGTTATCATTGGGACTCAAGTTTGATTCAAACAACCGCGTGTGCACGTGATGCGCCTTTAATTGTAGACATAAATCAGATCTGGAATGTGTGTTGAACACCTTTTTTGCTGGGAAATTCAATTCATTTTCACAAGAGTATTCATATTCTCGCATAGGCTTATCTTCGAAATTTAATAAATTTGGTAATCGATCTGCACTTTTATTACTTGACATAAGATTTTTCTTAAACTTTAATGAATTTATATCACTGATGATCTCAGATTTTGGTCTATTCCAGACCATTCCTTCAGTACAATCATTGTAGGATGTAGATGCATCAGATTGTAAATCAAACAACAAGCTATACGGTCCAGATTCATCCTCATCTTTCTTATCTACAAGTTGTTGTGTTATATCATTTAGTAGTCCCTTCGTCCTTTTATCAACATTGCAATCTTGTTTTTTTTTCGTAATTTGATTTAATTTCTCGCGTAAATCTAATATTCGTGGGTTTTGCTCAATCACCTTTTCTAAGTTTAAACTCATTTTAGGTATGAATGATGCGTAAGTTTTGGAAAAAACTCCTTCTTTAACGTCGTTTTTAGTTTTTGTTTCGGCGTTATGGACTTTGTTGACGGCAAGATCTGAAGTTCTTGTTAGATCGTAGGAGCTGACGGTATCCACATTTTTTACTCTTGAGGCGTTGTAAATCCCTCGCAGTTCTAGAGTTCTTAACTTGGCATTCTTATCGACAGGGATCTGAAAAATAACGAAGCTCAGTTAGTTTTATAATCAAACAATTCCTGATTTTTTGGTTTCACATTTAAGTTAAAGTATTTTTAGATATTTTAAATGTATTCGAAAACATAGTGAATCTAAAAACCATGACGGAAATGCGGATTAAGACGAAGTAAGTTATTATTAAGGTATCTTTAATGCGATTAAGACTTTGTACATCGTTCAACGTTTTATAAATAAGTACTAATTGGCTTGCGTTTGGCTATAGCTTTAGAACTGAGACTGAATGCGCTTGCTGTATTGTCTGCTGATCACGGTTCAGAGGACTGTCACGCATGGTGCTTTCCATGCCCAGTACACGTACCGTCGCTGCAGACACGTGCAGAAACAGTGCGTTGCAATGCATTGTTTCCTTCGCTACATTAAGGTCACTTTATACATTACGCTTCTCTATTTCACAAGTTAACGAATATTAACTGCTTTAAAACGACGGTTGCAATAAAATATTATATGTGTGTATGTTGGAAAGAAGAAAGAGGTCGTCGACTAGACAATATAATTTATCTTTAAACAATCTAAGCGCAAAAACGTCTGATTCTACTAGATGTTATTGGAGCGCATAGTCACGAATGAACACAGCAATACCAAGAATCTTTGACATGGGTCTACTTTACTAGTCTACAGACAACAGAAGCTAACCATCTATTGTTATATAGATTCTATGATGAGATACACGGTGGCTTCTATAGAACGATAACAATGTTCAGAAGGATTTTTTTCACAAATATATTCTATATTCACATAATACAATGAAGCTGACAAATAAGCCAGAGACTATCACGATTGTAAATAGTTACCGACACGTACAACGTTGTTAGTGTGGTCACTATTACAGTTCTATTTCTATCAGTATCTGTCCATGAAGGTTGATGGACCATGTTAACAAGTAGAAAATATCTAGACATTGTTTACATTATTTTCGTAATAAACACTTGTGTGATCACACAATATATTGAAGATCGGGTTGTAGTTATTGTAAATAAGTTAATTAATACAAAAACTTCTAACATAAAATACCATTTTAATAAAAATACTACTAGTAAAGTGCATTAATATAAATCATTGCTTAACAAGGGAAATAAGTTTTCGCAACATGCATTGTTATCCACTGATTATTTTTGCCGGTTAGTTTTACTTCACTACACTTTCTGTTAAATAATAAGTAGGATAAAATACTTAACGAACTTAAATTGGTGTGTTGATTTAGTGTGTCGCATAGAAATGACTTGTAAACCACCATATTTAAATTCGATAACCTTTTCATGTGTTCATCATTAGTACTTATCTTATATAGATTGTTATTTATCAAATAATTACGTCAGCCTTTGATATAAATATCTTGATTATGATATGGTAATTAGAATTCAGACATTACGTAGTTGGTTCTGATCATTTCAAAATTCTTTACATACATAAATATGATAGTGACATTATAAAGTTGCAGAAGATCTACGCTACGCGTCTTCTTCTTTTATCTTCTTTAAACCAAATTTTATCAAAAATATTTTCTACAACTTAAACCGATAATAGGTTTAAGTAAACGTGAATAATGCTGTTGCAAATTCAGATGTCTGTGTAATGATTACGTGTTCATTAGTATCGCGTGTAATATACAAAACTCATAAACCCATAATTCCACACTATCTTTAATAGGTTAATTCTGCAATGTGCTTTATCTTTTAACCGTTTCACTGAATCAACATTAACGCCTCAAAGATTAAATACAGATACTGATAGGTTTGTATATTCACTAATCATTGCACAAACAATAATATTCAATGGATTTCATATCTAATAAATAAAACACAAGTTACTGTGTAATATGTATCTATGTGCGTTCAATTCTAATGTTATCGATGTTATGTTTAATATGTAAGATATTTTGCTTGGAATACTTTAAAGGGACGGTGTGACGTATGGTGGTAGATTAAAAAAGCGAGTGTCACCACCTTTTCTCATCCCATGGGTGTCGCAAGACTCGATTAAGAGAGTAAACTACGCAATACATCACTACAAAGAGAAGGAAAACTTGAAACAAGTCCTATACCAACTCGTCTGACCAGCGTTATGTAGTAGACCAAAACCTCCCTTTTTAAGGAGCGGCAGAGGACTATTAAAGGCTGTTGGCGGTGGTGACTTTCAAAGTGAATACTACTAGCGGTTTTTGAATTGAAAGTAACCGAACCGACCCGGATTTACTTAAAATCTAAATTAATTCCTTCGAGAATTAAAAAATAATGAATATAGTATTACCCTTAGTTGATTTTTGATAAGAATATGAGTACTAGTTTCAAACTTACTGAATATTTTACTCGCAATCTTTCCTGTTTTTTAACATTATATTTTATAAAAAGGGGAAGTAAAGGTAAGGATTTCTTGTATTTTAAAAATGAACGGTTTGCCCAAGACCGGGATGGTCAACGCTCCTTGGGGAAGACCTTCGTTCAGCAGTGGACGGCGATAGATCGACTTGAGTTAAAAAATGAATTATTATATGGTGGTTAAAATATTTTTCAAACAATACCATCGACGACAGAGATATTTACTATCAAATAGTGGTACCTCCATGACATTATCGTAGGTATTAATTATCTATTATAAAACCGGTTAAAGTAGTGCAATTTTCTTGTGAGATTTCACACAAGATATTATAACAATAGCGTGAGAGTTATGCTTTTTTCGTATTCAAAGTAGTACCCGAACGCTTTAATTCTTCAGTTTGCACTTTTACTAATAATATTTTTAGAAGAAACATGGAATTACAAACGTACAATTCTTTACGGTTTTTTGAGACGGGCCAGAATTTTGTAATTGAATTAAATACTACCTCACACTTTGAAGTTGGTATATTTATATCGTATACATATACTGCAAGTTCAACTAGATATTCAAATTTTCGAAAAACTTAAATTATTAATGAGCTCCTAGGTACCTAGATACATATGCATCTAACAATAATAACTCGAAACATACTACCGATAGACTAACATTTTGATAAATGCCTTCCAATCATTCTTAAGCATTTGTCTTTGAAGTCCATCTAAATGTAAAAAATCATATATTCTTTATATACATAGAACTACTGTAATAAAAAATATGTTACCAAAATAAAAAGCAACCACATCAAAAAAATTTAAGTCCGTTGACATTTAAAACATATCGATATCACGCAAATTGAGATAACAGATAATAGTAGCAAATAAAGGAACTTTAATCCATTCAATGATTCATTAAACCGTTAATCCATTAAAAAAAAATTTCTACAGTTCTTTTTCTGTAATGTGGGAGTAAAGGATGCATTCAAAAAGTATAAAATGTAAGTTCAATAACATCAAGGATATATAATGCTAATTTTTTTAATGGAATACGCGTTTGTTTGCGAAGAAAAAAATAGAATAAAAGTTTTTTTTTCTTAATTTCATTATGTATCTATCTAAAAGAAATTAAACAGTCATATTGGAATATTTCTTTTATAAAAATTAACTAGGCTTTCACGATTCGTATATTTTCAGAATATTGTCGAAATATGGCTAAAATCCTGATTAGTGATATCACTACTCACGTTATCTTGAATGATGTGAATGTTTTATATGTACGAGTATGTTTCACAATTTCATACTTTAATCGTGATAGACAATATCTTGCTTAACCTTCAAAGTGAAACTTGAAAGTACAATTATTATAAAAACTTTATAATTACAAACAATTGAAAAAAAATCGTCTAAAGTTTTATGCTACTCTTCACACGATGTGTACTTTTTGATGGTTCTTTAAATTGACCCTTCTGCAAATTGAACGAGTTCTTAACAGAGATTACATTAAACATAAACTATTCGGGTTTATTTATCGGAAATACATATAAATAAACCTAAATTTTTAAATCCACTTTTTCCGTTTTATACCTTTAAAAGCAACTCGCAACCAATAAACAAAAAGTAACTTTAAATAAAAGTCTCACGACTTAGGTAATTTTACGTCAAACAATTGCGATGTGGATTTACATCCGCTATAAAAATCAGTGGCATAGTGCAATAATAATTTAGTCTGCAGTAAATTATATTATTCATAAGTCTGCAAATTGTAAAGCCAAATCTGATTTTGATATTGTGTTCATTCCTTCACCTTTCATTGCCATCAGTTGTATATGAATATAAATGTGTTGCTTTAAAGTTTTACATTTACATATGTAGTGAATACAATTATTAAATGTTGAATGCTATATTTAAATATTACTAAAAACAGTTATAACTTCCTTCAAACTAAAACTACTGCATTGCATATGAACAAAAGACAAATTGTAACAATTTTCAAACTTGTCAAAAAACAAAGTCTTACAAAGAAACTTCAGTATTGGTTTGGCAACAGAGCAAATTTCTATCATCTGATAATCTCTACACTATGAAATGTAATAGAAAAAATATAAACAATTTAGAAATAGACCACGTTAGACCTTGATACCACATTACACTTCCTCATATTCTAAGGACCACAGTTTGGTTTATATACAACTTTTTTTTAGTAATAATATTTCTATCTTCTCTATTGCCTTTTTATAGACTTGCTTTCATAGACAACGCACTAGGAATATGCCTGTTTCGCGGGAGACTTTATAAACATACATGAAAGAGACACAAAGAATACCCAGATTCAGAACAACAAATATGGGGTTTGAACTCACAACACTCAGCGCAGCAGAGTATAGCGAGGTAATCGCTTCAAAGCACTACGTCATTCGTGTAGTCATACTTGGTTGCGTTCAGATTTAGCAAATTAAAGAAAATGCAAAATCCTTTGTTTAAATTACAGGGGAAAGAAAAAGGTAGCCGCCGGAGATCGTTTAAACAATCTCCGTCCTCTATAAGCGCAGGTCTGGGGATGGCAGGTAAGGCCATCTGTCATCCTAGCAGAAGCAGACCAGGGTGGCGATGGCAGTGCTAGGACTGCGCTCTTGCGCGGGGCAGGAATAAAAGGGAACATCGGTGTTCCCACAAGAGGGGAACCGTCTACAAGCCGTAGGTGGCCCGAGGTACGTTGAGGTTCCAGACCTGACCAGACCAGTGCACCTGGTTCCCGACTACTCCTACCAAAGACGGCGAGCGGTTTTTGGTGGGTTCGAGTCCAAAATAACGACTTTTTGGTGGTATCCGTGGGGATTGTCGCAAAGGAAAAAAAAGTAAAAAGGGGTGAAAGAAAAACGATAGATACAAAGAAATTGTCAATTCTTTCAAAGGTTCGGCGGTACTTCAGCTCTGAACAGCTGCTTAATACACAGCCCAAGTTCGATCCTGCATGGAGTACTGCAGTCACCTCTTGGATGGTGCAGCCAAATATCACCTGGAAGCTTTGGACTCAGTTGACCGAAGAGCCCGTAGGTTAATTAACAACGAAAAGCTCTCAAATAGCAAACTGCACACCCTTGAGCATCGTCGTCGTGTTGCCAGCTTGTCGGTTTTTTATAGGATACACTTTGGAGAGTGCTCGAAGGCTTTCTTCGAACTGATTGAGCCATCTCCATTCCTTTATCGGACTACTAGGCGCAGGCAAAAATTTCATCCACACGTTGTTGACATATCCAAAAGTCGAACTAAACGGTTTGACAGCTCTTTTTTGGTGAGCGTCGCCAAGACTTGGAACGACCTGCCTGGGTCTATTTTTCCTGATGACGTGAACTCTGGAGCCTTTAAGAGTAGAGTGAACAGGTATCTTTTGGATGGGCGTGTACCACCTTCGTCTTCATCTGCACTTTCCATCAGGTGAGATAGAGGACAAACGCCTATTCCATTATATATATACAAACCAGACACGTCTATGTAGCCTGAGGTAAACTATATATTTGTGTAATTGTAATAGAATTAATTGTATCAGCTGTGTATCAGACGGACGCAACGTAGAGTTATTTGCTAAGATTTATTCTCAATCAATACTCGAATTTTAACTTCAGTATCCAATAGTAGTATGAACTATAAATTGCTTCAAGCAATAAGGCCGCCTTTTGTATATCACAATTGTTGTATGTTTATTACTGTATAATGTTAGTAAGCCCTGGTGTACAAATAAAGTATTAACTATCTATCTGTGACACTAATGAGCTACACTAAGCTTTATATTCCAATACTGAATAAAGATGCTAATGCTTCATTGAAACTATTCATTATACTTGAAGTCTAGTGATATTTAGGTGTTTATTGGCATTCTTTTAGTCATGTTTGTGCTGTATCACCGTCTACATTCAATATCAGTATTCAATAACTTTATCTGACGCTTGCTATTAAATGAACACATTGATAAATGATAAACCTGGCGCCATATCTATTGCAGGTTTTGGTGATTATTATCATTTGAACCCTAAACATAAAACTGAATTACAAACCTACATAAAGTTAAATGTGTAGCTATTAATAAATATAATGATTTTTTGACACTACACCAATTTACTAAAACTGTAATTTATCAAGTGCTGTGAGCAAAACTGGCTCAATTGTGATCTATGGTACTTTCTGAGTACCAGTTATATTTAAAACATGTTAGTTCTAAGAATAGTGACAAGAATAACAAAGTAGTAATAACAACTAGATGGGTAACTGTAGTGATTTCTTTTTTTTACGGCTCACCTGATGGCAAGTGACCACCGCCGCTCATAAACGTCTACAATTCAGGTGTCACAAGCGCGTTGCCAACTTTTGTGGTAGCAGAATGCTTTTTAAAGTTACACTTAGGTAACACTACGCCTAACGTTATACGTAACACTAAATACGTTGACATAAATCCTCTTATTAATAAGCAATTGTCAAGATATAAAGATAATGACGTGAAGAAGTAACTGCTCCGTAATAATATCGATTATAGACAAGGACAGAAACAAATATAATTGAGTCAATTACGAGGTCGATTGACCTATAACCTATGTATGTGTATACAATCGATTCGAATAAAATCATTGACTTTATACCTGTGCTATATCTACAGTGAAACAACACATTTAAAAAGTGTTTATTGATATTACTTTCGCCTCGCCTGGTGACCACCACTTTGGATTCTGATTATGTTTTCCGTTGGGCAGAGTAGAGCCACTTTGGTAGGATCTATATTAAAAAAAAAAACAAAGTAGGCCATAGAGAAAAAAGACAACAAGTACTCCTCCTAGAATTAGTTACTAGATATATTTTGCGCCTACTCTTATGTGTGTTATTGACTTCCTACAATTCGACTAACATTTTATTAGTTATACCAGCAGCTAGTATGGCAGTATGAATATTTTATTAATCATTAAAGCAAATAACATATCACTTATATACAACCACTACACAAACACGAAATACCTATAATTATTCCCAAAAGATGTCTAAATGACTTACGACTCCCTTATCTTATTCCGGTTAATCTATTCAACTCTTCAAATTAATTAAAAACAGACACATTTTAGAAAAAAGGTATATTAAATAAATTTTATCTTTTCTAATCTTGCAATGGTTTTATGAGTTAAAAAAACTGGTCATCTAATTCGGTCCACATTATATTTTCTTCGCTACATGACCTTACTAGGTGATCTAATAACAGCGGATACCGCTAATGCGTCTAATTGAATCTCTAACAATTGAACCGACGTTGCTACCAGAAAAAATATAGTAAAGATGTGGATGATGACGAAGATATTTGTGGGAGTGGTGATAATGAACACGTTTTTTGAATAATGAAGAATTAAAAAAAACATTTATCTATGATCGATTAGTCTATGACTGACTTTAAACATCACAGACACAATGCGATGGAAGGAAGGAAGGATGGAAACGCATTTATTTTCAGGAATAAAAAAAAATCAATTTTTGTCTAGTATTATTTTAAGTAAAATAGAGTTCAATTAATTAAATGGGAATTATAAAAATTATAGGAAAAGCCGTGCCGTACCTAGGATAGCATGTTAAGCCGCCGCGCACAGTTGCTATGAACATCTATGACCATCGTTATAGGGAAGTCTGTGCCATCAAATATACTGACAATAAGTTCAATCTTCAAATTCAGTTCCCGTCAGGGTTGTGGTGGTCTGATAGCAGTTGCTCCGTGAAAAATCTTATATTCAGCTAAGACTAGTTGAACTAGTAGCCGACTCCAAATAATCTTGGAAATAATAAAGACTAGGAAGGTGAAAGTACATGAGAAGATAGAGAAGTGTCTAAAATGCTGAAGGATTTTTGGTAACTTGTCTTTCCAATAAAATTTAATGATTCAAAACAATTCGTAAAATCAGATTCATGTAATACAAGTTCTTTTTAAACATTGTGCGTCGTTGGTAATTAAAAATTAAACGGTTTTATTTCGTGAAACTTACGAGTATATTCGAGATAGCGAACAAAATATTACTTTCAACTTTCACGTGTCGGTGTCTAAGCGTGCTTCTATTGTCGATTTCAATAAAATTACATTTCCGTTTTTGCGAATCTTGTTGCGGTTTTTGATCAGTTACGTACCCGAAAAAGTATTTCTGTAATATAAAATAACCAGGTAAAAGAGACCAGGGACAAAATAATATGTATAATTGTATAGTACCTACTAATATTCATTGGTTAATACTCTTACTCACTCATGAAATAAGAAAAGGTTTATTTATAGGTTTTTCCAATTTACAACAAATAAATTATAGTTTAAAAAACTAAACAAACCATGCTTGTGTAACAAACCGAACAAAAAAAAAAGAAAAATTCTTGTAAGGTATAAGTTCATAAAAAACATGTTATCGTAAAAACAGGTGGGAATACTTGATGTGAATTGTTATAAATATTTTATTTATACTTTACTAGTAAAAGTTGAAGTTATTATACTATAAAATATCTTAAAAAGCAGCGACTTTTTAAAGAAAAATGAATATATCTTTTTGAAGTAACACAACATTATTTTTTATTGTTTAGTTTGGCTTTATACAAAAGTGTGTTTTTTAGATTTTCATTTATTTTTACAGTCTTCCAACAGCATGCATACAAAACGCTTTTAAAAAATATTTATAAAAAAAAGTAATACCTGGTATGCATATCCATTACAGGTATACGCAAAATTCACTATAAACGATAATATCTACAACTACAATATTACCAGTTAAATGATAGGTATAAAAGACAAATGAAACTGAATATTATTAATTTATACTTACTACTAAAAATAGGGATTTCACAAAACTGAATAAAGTAAAGTAAAACGTCAACATTGGATACTATTATTCGTATTCTCCTCAATAGAGCTTCTAAATGATTTAGTTTTAGTCGTTAACGATGATTAGTTTACAATTAAAATTATAATTAAGACTAAAAAAGTATCAAGCAAGTAACTAACATACGCTTTTAGTATACATCTTAGTACGTGATCAAGATTTCATTTCATAGATACACACATATATAAACATTTAAAAAAACCGGGTAAAAAAAATGGCCTAAACTTTAGTGTTTTATCCCAAAAGTCTTAATTTACTTTTCTAATAACTTTTTTGCTCCAAAACAAAGGAAAAGATGCTAAACTATCATCAGTGTTTCTAGCAAGTCTATATATATTATATTATACGAGCACTTATTGCATTGTTGTGGTTCTGGGTTCAAATATCAAGATGTTATTAAAGCCATCATTCATAACAGGTTTGTATAAGAGAATATCCTCATATGCTTTTGTGAAACAACTGATTTCACGATGTGGTCAATTAACTGTCACTCGTACTCGTTGTACAACATAGATAAACATAACATATCTGAAAATATTGAAATCTGTTCCTCTACCTGTACTACGTGTCGTCTTCACCTACCAAACCTCGTCACTTAAGATTTTATTTTATCTTCGTCCGATTGATAATAAGTAATAAGTATTTATTGGCACAGATCAGAAACATAAAGACATCTCTTTTTTGAATTTTCAAACACTTAAAGGTACAGAAACTGTATTTCAAACTAGGCTGAAAATTGTATTTTGGGATACAGTGTTCCGTTGCTTTTCATAATACATACTACACTAAAAGATAAATGAGACGTGTAGTGTCGCTGTGTATCTGTAACTTGAGCATTAGTTAGATAAGTTTATATGCTTGACAGTGAGATAATGTTTTATTCTAAATCAATCGTGATTGTCAAACTATGTTCAACACAACATGTTTTTAATTCATGTCTAGACACAGGTGTAAAATTAAAGTAGAAATTGAACAACACATTCATGTGCATCTTTCGTGAGAATGTTCAATTAGTATACGAATAATAAAAACTCTTCATCCGTTAGTACCGTAGGTATTCAGAATTTAAGATCGTGCGAAAAAGTACTTTGTGGTTGCTAGAATATACAATGGTTGTTCTCAGGAATACAGAACACATCTCTACCTAGTTTGTGTCTAGCTATTCTAGCATCTTTCCTAATGTTTCTAAAAGACGAAATATTTGAACAAACCGAGTGGAATTCTATTATATTTGAAAAGATGTTATTAAGGTGCATTATAGCTTGATATCATTTTGATAATCCGGTTCCCGAGGCTTTCAGGAAGGAAGTAAGAAATTGTATACTATTACATTTACCATCATACCATTTATTTATTTTATTTACTTATTAAACCTATTAAGGTTGCCCTACAATTGTTACACATTACTTAAAAATAATACATGCATGATAAATAATGTATATGAGTACAACATCAATCGGCAAACACAACATTTACAGAAATCATTCGGCTTTTAATATTGACACTGGTAAGATCTCGGATATTAATGCTACATTTTTTTATGAAACTTAGGAGTCAAAAATATAAAACATATAAAGCATAATATAGAAAAATAATGAAAAAGTACAAAACGAAACAAAAAGAAAAATAATGAAAAAATACAAAACTAAACAAAATCACATAAAGGCATGAAGAACACCACACTATGACATATACTATATCAGAATATCTGTAAATTTTATAGAAACACTTCTAGTTTTTGGTCGTACGATGAGTGTGGTGTTAACCTAGGACTTCCTAATTCCTACGCGGTCTATTTCATGTATCTCTGCTATTTGGGTATATTCACTGTTGTTAACTACATCAGTTTTACAGTGTCACTAACTGTTTTTTGAAATTGATGAAAGATCTTCCTTCAATTAACACCATATGTATTTTTAATAAATTTTTTTACCTGGTAATATTACAAACAGATAATTTTATTTCTATTACTTAACATGTTGTGTAAAATCGATAAATTTAAAAACAAAAAGTTGAACGCAGTAAACCGGTCTGTTATTTCATAAACCTAGAGGGAAAAAAATAAATTCATAAACATTAAATAATTAATTTAAAACGTCCTCTCGAGCGCTTATTTACGAAACGTGTTCCAAACGAATTAGATGCTTAAAATGCGCATCTACCTATAACTAATAATTTATAATAACAGGTTTTGGCCTTGCAGATGTAAAATTAAATGCTTGATTTTGTTATACCTAACATTTTATATTTTTATAACACGTACATTTCATTAAGTTTAGAATAAAAAAATAAATTAAGTTGATTAATAATTTGGTATCGTGCAAGTATTCAAATTAGTGTTTTTTATATATTAATAGCCCCGTAAGACTGAATTTGATCATCTGTATGACATTTATATAATACCACGACCGTATACTGCTCGTGACCCAAAACACTCTTATCTGGTCTACGAATATCAATTTATGATTAATAAGAAAGAAAAATATTCGCGCTTCACGCTTACTGAATTCTAATTTTTTCTTCTCTGACAAATTTACAAGTTGTTTTTCTCAATTAAATTTAGTACATTTAACATAAGAACGTGATAAAGTACAGAGTAGTGCAAAAATTCGTTAACATTTAAATCTAACATCCCGCGCAAACATGTTACGGAAGTTCTTGAAAGTTGGAAGAGTGCAAACGTCGAAACGGTGGTCATTTAGACTATTTAAATTTTTTTAAATAAATTTCAACTAATTAGCTTTCTTGTAAATAAACAATTTTTATAATATATCAAATTGTTTTTTTTGATACGATTTTTTCAAATTTTACTAATTCGTGGCCCACATGTTGTAGATACATATCTACTTTACATGTTAATGTCTTTTATGTGTTAAAGATACTATAACAAGAAAATTTTAGACATATTTACTCTCGAGCTTCATAACAATCTATTTATTTCATTCGATTTTTATGAAACCTTTCTATCGTTAGTGTTTTAAGTTTTTCTTTTATAAATTAATTACTAACATCAACAGCCTTTTATAGTCCACTGCTGGACATAGGCCTCTCCTTAGCAAGGAGGTTTTGGCCTACTGTACGACGCTGGTCAGACGGGTTGGAATAGGGTTTGTTTCAAAGGGGTGCTGGGCTAGAAAACCTCCACGTGGTGCACCCTGGAAACGTTGGCGATGGTGTCGTTCATCACTGCCAACGGCTAATATTCTAGCACAAAGAGGAAGCCATTTTCGCCGGCAATTCGGCCGAGACTTGGTCCAACAGAGCGGGCGTGTCTGTCGGATCCTCTGTTGGTTCTTCGCTCTTCGGAGCATTGAGGAGGAAAACCTCGGTAAAAAATCACTATGGTGGGACCCTTTCATGGGTCGACGTTTCTCCACTGTCAATGGTGGAGAAAGGAGAACGGGCTCGGTGTGTACTCACACTGCCGCCGAGCAGGCATTGGAAGATTTAATCTTCCTGCCACCGTTGTCACATCGTAATCCCGAAAGGAGTGTCGTGGTTATGTCTCGCGACACCAATCGGGGGCGAGGGTCTTGGCTTAGCCGCCCGGACTGCGAGGAAGAAAACCTCTTTAAAAAATTACCCCGAATCCCGTGTTCTGGTGCGTGACCAGGGGATGCATGGCTGATGGGTAGTTCAGTCGTAAGCGCACTCCCAGCCGAGGCACCTGCGGACCCCTCGGTTGGGCATAAATTTACGCTTGCCCGGGTATTGGGGGATCTCTGCCCGGGTCGACCTTTAGTTCTCCCCCTCTCGTGGGTCTAATATGGAATCTGATCAAAACAAAACTAAAAACTTAAATGTAGAAGAAGAGAAAGAGAAGAAGAAGGAGAAAAGCGGAGTGGACGACTTCTCGTCCAATTTAAAGGACGCATCGGTTGGGACACCTATGTCGATGAGGCTCCCAGAAGTCATTATGACTGCTGGGAGCCGCAGAACATCGGAACGACTGCGTTCCAAATCTACGTGTTCGTCGGATGGCAAGGGAGGTGACCTGATGGAAACGGAGCTGTGCAACTCCTGAAAACGCGGGCGCTCCAGGGACGAAGAGAGCGACACGTCCCAGGAGATGTTGCCTCCTAAAGTCGTCAGCAGCCGTAGAGGAAGTTCGCGAACTTCGGTCTCGATCCCGTCAGGCTCCGTCTTCTGTAAGGCGGAAGCCTATAGGCGGGTTAGGGCGGACGGCGAAGCACTTGCAGAGGAGGAGATCGCAGATCTCTTGCTTAAGATCAAGGAGCCGATGGTAGGGGATTCTGTTCCCCAAACGCCATCGTCCATGCAAGAGAGAGCGCAAGCAGCGGTGGCTATCATCCACAAGGTAGCCACCAAGTCGAGTAACCTTAAGGGTGCTTTTGTAAAGGCCCTTAAGGATTCCTCCTCTGCGGTTGCGGGAGTCGTTGAGACCCTTATTGGGGACGTGGCTCATCTCCAAGCGGCCAACGACCATCTCACAGGGCAGGTAGCTGAGCTGAGCGCGCAGTTTGCCCAATTCTAGGCTCATCGCCCTGAGCGAGAAGGCCCGTCTCCGTTGCTTGCCCCTGCCAATCCCGGTACCATCGCTGATGCCCACCTGCGCCAAATCACAGACGCAGTGTGGCGCATGATGGACGGACGTCTCGCTGGCCTGGAGGCGAGACTACCTCCAGCCCCTGTCGTCCGGCCGCCACTCGCGGCACATAGACCAAAGGCGCTGACGTCGCTTCCCGTTATGGGCGGTCGTGTGTCCTATGCGGCGGTGGCGTCGGTGTCTGCTGCTCCTGCGGCATCTGTGTCTGCTGTACCTGCGGCGTCGGCGTCTGCTGTTTCTGCGGCCGCTTCGAGGACAAGACAGGCGGCTAAAGCAGTAGCAAAGACGGGTGCTAAGAGGTCAGGCCCCAAAACGGCGGCCAAGTCTGGAGTGGAATTCCCTCCGCTCCCCACTCCAGCCACTGCACCTGGCACCTTTACATCTACTCCTTCCACATCTGCCCCTTCCACGGATGCTTGGCAGGTAGTCGGGGGGGCTAAGAAGTCCCGAAAGTGGGGTAAAAAGGCTGCCCAAAATGTAGCTTCTACCCCGCAGTCGCCATCGGTGGCAGTGGCCACCACAAAGAAGTCGCGTAAACTGCAAGCGCCCAAAACCGCGGCAGTGGTGGTCACCATGTCACCGGGGGCGGCTGAGGGTGGCCTGTCCTATGCGGCTATCTTCAAAAAGGCCCGGGACAGTCTCGCACACGACTTCGGGACGGTGGGAGTTAGAATGCGCCTCGCCCAGACGGGAGCTCGAGTCCTCGAGTTCCCCGGGGCTGAAGGTGCAAAGACGGCGGACTCTTTCGCCGAGAAGCTGCGGGGAATTTTTACAGCCACTGATGGTGCTAAGATCGTCAGGCCTACCAAATGCGCTGAACTGCGTATCTCGGGCCTGGACGATTCCGTAACGGCCGAGGATGTCCGCGCTGCAGTTATAGAGAGGACAGGCTGCAACATGGAGAACATCAGGGTCGGCACCATCCGCCCCGGTCCAGGAGGGCTTGGCGCAGTGTGGGTCAGCTGTCCCGTACCGTCGGCCAAAATTTTGGCCGACGCCGGTAGGCTACTCATCGGTTTCGTGAGCGCTAGGATCACCGTCCTGGCGGCGAGACCGATGAGATGCTACAAATGTCTGGCATCGGGACACACACGCGCCAAGTGCGTAAGTTGTTTTGACTGCAGCGGACTATGCTTCCGCTGCGGTCGACTGGGGCACAAGGCGGTAGTGTGTTCTGCCGCCCCTCACTGCCCATTGTGTGCGGCGGGTAACAAGCCCGCCAATCACCAGATGGGGCAGGTGGGGTGCAAGCCTCCCCGCGATTCTCGACAAGTGTCGGGGGCTAGCCAATCGACCCAGGTTGCCTCCGATATTGTCCGCACGTCAGCATCGTCGCCCATGGAGGAGGTTGTAGAGACGGTTCAGTAATGGACCAAGTCTCCAACCTCCTTGTCCAGACGAACCTGAACCACTGTGCCGCGCCACAGGACCTCTTTCTGCAAACCATGGCACAGTGGTCGATCGGCGTTGCCGTAGCCGCGGAGCCTTATTATTTTCCTCCCCGTCCAAATTGGTTGGGTGACCGGGACGGCTCTGTGGCAGTCGTCGGCTCCACGGCGGCTCATTCCCCGCCCTTGTCGCTAAGAGACAAGGGCACTGGATATGTTGCTGCTGAGTGGGGGGGGATCACTGTATACGGTGTATACTTCTCCCCCAACCGGAGTTTGAACGACTTCGAGGTTTTCCTTAATAGCTTGGAAACCTCGATGCGGCGACTATCGTCTGGGCACGTCTTAGTGCTGGGGGACTTCAACGCGAAGTCCATTGCGTGGGGTTCCCCCAGGACGGATGCCAGGGGCGAGGCCGTAGAGGAGTGGGCGGCCTCGGTGGGCCTCTGTTTACTGAACAGGGGCTCCACCAACACGTGCGTGCGACAGCAGGGAGGGTCGATAGTGGACCTTTCGTTCGCTACCACTGCTCTCGCCGCACGAGTAAGGAACTGGTGTGTCCTGGAAGAGGTTGAGACGCTCTCGGATCACCTCTACATTCGATTTGAGCTCTCTCGGACCCAGGACCCCAGTAGGAGTCACGCGGCGCGGCGTTCTTCTTGCTTTCCGCGGAGGGCTGTAGCCAAACTGAATAGGGACCTACTAGAGGAGGCAGCTCGGAGGAGGCTCCTGGCTGTCTCCGCAGGCTCCGACCGAGGAGGTCGACATGGGGGCTGGTCGTTTCCGCGATGCGATTACGCAGATCTGCGATGCGGCCATGCACAGCATCCGAGGCTGTCGGCCTCCACGGAAAGAGGTTTACTGGTGGTCCCAGGAGTTGGCGGACCTCCGCGCGGCCTGTACTCGTGCCCGGAGGTCCTACACCCGTAGTCGGCGGTGATATCGCGTAGACGGCGAGGAGGACCAGCTTCATGAGGAGTACCGAGAGGCGCGGAAAACTCTGAAGCTGGCCATTAGGCGCGCCAAAGAAGTGCAGAGGAAGGAGATGCTGGAGGGTCTCGATCGTGACCCCTGGGGTCGCCCTTATCGTGCGGTGCGACAAAAGCTCCGCACGTCGGGCCCCCCCCTTACAGAGACACTCCAGCCCAGCTTCCTGCGAGAAGTGGTCGAGGGTCTTTTCCCGCAGCGGGCGGAGCATACACCCCCGTCGATGGCCTTCATGGTCGAAGACGACGGGAGACGGAACGAGGATAATGTTCCGCCCGTCAGAGAATCAGAGATAGGGGCGGTCGTTCTACGGATTCGCTCTAAGAACACCGCCCCTGGGCCAGATGGGATACCTGCCCGAGTGTTGGCGCGAACCCTCGACCACATGTCGGATCACCTCGGGGAAGTCCTAAACGCCAGCTTGGCGTCCGGGCGCTTCCCTGAGGTCTGGAAGAGCGGGAAGCTGGTCCTACTACGGAAGCCGGGACGGCCGGCCGATTCGGTCGCGGCTTATAGGCCCATCGTGTTGCTGGACGAGGCGGGTAAATTGTTTGAGAGGATAATCTCTGCCCGCATCGTCCGGCACCTCTGCGAGGTGGGCCCCGATCTGTCGGATGCCCAATACGGGTTTCAAGCCGGGCGTTCGACAGTCGATGCTGTGTTGCGCCTGAGGGCCGTGACCGAAGAGGCGGTGAGCTGTGGCGGCGTGCTGCTGGCGGTGTCGTTGGACATCGCCAACGCATTTAATAGTCTACCATTTAGCTGCATCAGGGAAGCACTCCACTACCACGGGGTGCCAGAGTACCTGAGGCGGCTTGTGGCAGACTATCTTGAGGAGCGTACCGTCATGTACGAGGACCGAGATGGTATTCTGAGGCGGCGGCCCATGTCGTGCGGTGTTCCACAGGGGTCTGTCCTCGGACCACTCCTGTGGAATATGGGATACGACTGGGCCCTTCGAGGTCGTCTTCCCCCCGGGCTGGGCGTAATTTGTTACGCCGATGACACATTGGTCACGGCCCGAGGGGCGAACTTTCAAGAAGCGGCGCGCCTGGCCACCGTGGGAGTCTCTTTGGTGGTCGGGCGCATTGAGGCCCTGGGTTTACGGGTGGCCCTAGATAAGACGGAGGCCCTTTTGTTTCATGGGCCCCGTCGTGGTCCACCCCCCCGGCAACTCTATCGTTGTCAATTCGGTCCTCGTACCGATTAAGGTCCAGATGAAGTATCTGGGCCTGATCCTAGACGGCAGGTGGCTCTTCGATGAGCACTTCCGACAGCTTACTCCAAAGCTGGTCGGCGCTGCTTCTGCCCTTGGGCGACTTTTGCCCAATTTGGGTGGAGCCAGCGTCGCGACGAGACGGCTATACACGGGGTTTGTCCGGTCAATGGCGCTGTATGGTGCACCGGTGTGGGCGGCGGCTCTGACCGCCCAGAATAGGGCTCGCCTCTGGCGCCCTCAGAGGATATTGGCGGTTAGAGCCATACGCGGTTACCGCACCGTATCGACGGAGGCGGCGTGCGCCTTGGCCGGAACTCCCCCGTGGGATTTGGAGGCGGAAGTGCTCGCCGAAGTTTATCGGCGGACGGCTGACTTCCGGGCGAGTACCGGCATACGGCACCCGCCCGAAGAGATACGCGAGTGGCGAGAGGCCGCTCGTCGAGCCACAATGGCTCGTTGGTCGTCCCGGCTGGAGAGCCTCCACGGCGGCAAAGCCAGCACGTGGAGCCTAACCGTCATTGCCGAGTGAGCAGGGCGGCAGCACGGGACCCTTTCGTTCCGACTGACGCAGGTCCTTTCCGGGCACGGTTGCTTCGGGAAGTATCTGCACTCGGTCATCAGGAGGGAATTGAGTCCCGCCTGTCACCACTGCGACTGCAGTGAGGACTCGGCTCAGCACACGCTAGCAGTTTGTTCCGCTTGGGCGGCGCAGCGTGGAGTCCTCACTGCAGTTATTGGAGGTGATCTCTCGCTACCGGCCGTCATACGCTCCATGGCCGGTAGCGACAGTTGTTTTACCGCGGTCGCAACCTTCTGCGAAGACGTAATTTCGCGGAAGGAGGCGGCGGAGAGGGCCCTGGAGGACGATATCCACTCGGACCCAATTCGCCGCCGGCGAGCCGGGCGGCGGAGGCGCGCATACCAGCGCCTCATGCCGCCTTGAGTGTGGCCGCGGGTAGACGGGACGGGTTTTCCCCTCCATCCGCTATAGTGGCCAGCCGCGAGGAGGCGACGTCCGCGTGTGCCGGACGTCGCCTAAAATAGAGAGTTTACCCATAGATGGTGCCCGCAGTTTCGGGCAGGCGCTAGGAGGGATCTGGATGTCGTAATAGCAGCGGTTCCCGGATCCCTCCTATCTCAGGCGCAGAGTGGCACACCGTGTGGTTTTAGTCGGTCCGATTCCGACACACCACCCCGCCGTAAACCCCGGTGGGGTGACGGCTCGAGGGGGTTTCCACACGTTAAAAAAAAAAAAAAAAAAAAGGGTTTGTTTCAAGTTTTCCTTCTCTTTGTAGTGATATTTTTTGAATAGGTTGTTCTCTTAGTCGCGTCTTACGACACCCACGGAATCAATAGGTGTAGTAAAACTATGTATTCTTAATCCGTCAGCACATGGATGGAGGAGGATGGATAATTACTAACATTTGAGTGAAATGAACATTGCGGTTTACTCTCACATTATAGTGACTTTATTGCCATTTAAACACTAACATTTTCTCGGGTAGTCACGAAACTTCGAAAATTAAGACGCAGACAAAGTAAAATTTTAGGGTACCTATGATGTAGATTAGTAGAAATAAATTGACAACAGGTATGTACACTGTAAAACCTCCCTACTAAGAAAAGGTCAATGTGCAGTATTGGATTGTTAAAGGCTGTTGGTGCTGGTGATGCACAATGTGTAGTGATGTAGTTGGGTAATGTAACATTTAGAGTTTATGTTGCTTTTAAAAATTAGGTACAATAGAAGGGCTTGAAAATACCAACAAACTATTTAACTACTCTAAAATTATATAGGGCTAAAATTAGAACAATCACCATTATAACAGGAACTCAACGGTTTTCTTTAAAACTACAATGAGATAATACTAAGGTTAATTAAGATTAATTGAAATGTTTTGTCAATCATACATAAGACTCCATTAATTAGTAAGGGCCAAAAGAGCCGCCAGACTAATTGTATGGTTTTAATTGAGATAAATTTTCAATTTCTCTCAACCTTTTTATCTATATTCGTATATTAGTCAGGAAATGAAAGAGACAACATGAATATGAAAGACGATGAGGTTCATTGGAAAGTCAAACATCATCGTAACCGCTTTAAACGCTTGTCATCATACTCTCACAACTCTTATTACATAAATTAGAAATTATTTGCGTTTTAACTTATATTTATTCTAACAGTGGCACTTGAATCTTATAAAAACCTATTTGAATATAAGAAAATAATGTTTGTGGGATTTTTTAACGTAAACAATAGAATTTACGAGCTAAGTTGCATGAGAAACGTTCTATAAAATGCAGAAACAAATCGGCAAGTTTACAAGTATTAAAAAGTGTTTATAAGACATGAACTTTTACTTCTGTTAATAAAAGTGGACAATCATTTACTTTTTTAGATTCTCTGTTAGTTTAAAACCAGTTTTATTTATTTATATTTTATAGGAGCAAGTAGTTTTACAGTTTCATACTTTCAAAACTCCAATGTCATTTAAAATAATATTTGAACGTTCAATTAAATCTTTACAATCTTACTAATATTATAATTGCGAAAACTTGTGAGGATGGATGTATGTATGTTTGTTACTCTTTCACGCAATAACTACTGAACGAATTTGGATAAAACTATATAGTAATACAACTTATACATCAGAATAACTCATAGAGTATAATTTGTTAAGATTTCGGGTAATATAGTCATAATATAACGATAAGTATCAAGTAAATCAGCAGAATTCCTGCCATTTGAGAACTATCTTGACGTGTGCTGCTTAATCCGTAGGATCGTTTGTGTTAAGTAATTATCACGTTAAGATGAATCTGAATGTCACAATCGTCGTGATTGACCAGGTACTACGAGGTAACTCAGAGCAGGGGTGGATTGGCGGTCCATGCAATGTTTATAATATCACTAACTGACCCGGTAAACATTGTTTTGGCACATAACTTATTTGTGAATATTTTGGGTAAAAAATAGGGGTTGGTTATAGAAGGGTGAAAATTTAGGGTTGTATTTTTTAATGCTATCACCATGCATGAGAGGATCACCTTTATCTACTATGTAAGAGTTTAAAAAGTATTTTTTGCTAGCTTATACTAAAAAAAAAAACAAAAATTAGTCAAGCCGTTACGAAGGAGGTCGATAACAAACACTGTGATACGAGACTGTTGTATATTTAGATTATGGATGTGAAAGTAACTGCACCGATTTGAGGAAGACATCAGTTACTATTTACTGCGATTTAATACAGTACAATACCACAGGAAGTCACTGTAATCTTACAGTTTCGCATTACGGATGAACTATTTGCTAAACTCTTACTAGAAGAGAAAAACTTGTCAAAAATCCATGACTAATTTTACTAACTAGAAATATATTGTATTATTTCATTGTAGATATTTATTTAAATTACAACAGCTGATGGTGTAATGTTTACTACGGTAGTCGAGCTGGTAATGTCTAATTGCATGCAAGGTTAGAACAGAAGCGGTGCTCGCAGCGGTCACGATTCTAGACCACAAATATACATTTTTAATTCAGTTGATTAATTTCTAGACTTAAATGTCTGCCATTTTGTGTTTTTGCGTAACTTTTGTGTCAAATCCGCACATTCTATCAAATATCCTTCAAATTAAATTTCTAGTTACATTTTCGTCGACCCTCTTTATTGGATTTGTTGGATGATTTTTAAATTTATTGATAAGTTAAATATTGAAAATATGTAAAATGGCTAGTGCTTTAAGAAAGTCACTATTACAAAACTGTCGGTGTTATCGGTTAATAGCTAATAAATCCTTTGGCTACTAATATGTGCGACTAAAATAAAATCGTGATTATTTCAGTAATTGGCAAAACACAAGTACCTGTGTCTCTGTGGCACAGCGGTAGTGAATGCGACTGCTGTGCTTCGGGTCTGCACGGGTTCAGTTCCCGGGTCGGAATAAACGTTTGTGCGATCTACAAATATTTGTTTCAAAGTTTGGGTGTTTTCTATGTATAATATGTATGTATTTACAAAAAAAAGTCTAGTTATCATAGCACAAGCTCTGCTTAGTTTGAAACTAGATGATGTTGTGTGTCAAATGTCCGAAATATTTCTTTATTTTATTACAAACACACACTATTTATCAATCGCAATGTGGTAACTAATTCCAGTATGTGATATTAATCTTACAACAGTACTTTTTTACTGTACCTCACTGACGGTAGGTGCGTAAAACCAGTTTTTTTTCCTCATACGGAATCCATCGGTGACCATCATTTGCGATTGAAATGTTCGAACGCCTTGGTTGTTACAAGCTATAAGCCTTGTCCTTATAATGTTGACAGCTACGTAGTGTCTGTCCATAAGTGTAGATGGAAACAAAAAAAATCTATAAATATTCTGTTTTCGTCAAGATAAGACATCAAATGGCAAACGACCACTGTCTCACATGGACGAATGCAACTCAAGTAAAGAGATACAATAATTTAACTTACTACATGCATAATGTTTATGACTGCCTCGGTGGCGTAGTGGTAGCGTATGTATGCTACCGTTGTGCTAAAGATCTTGGGTTCGATTCCCGGGTAGGGTTAAATTTTTGTATTATCTGCAAAATTTGTGTCGAAGTTTGGGTGTTTACTTTGTATGTTTTACAAAAAAAGTATATATGTATTTATATCAATTGTCTAGTATCCATAGTACATGCTCTGTTTAGTTTGGGACTAGATGACTATGTGTTAGATGTGTGCAAATTGTTATATGATAACAGTAATACCATAACGACTGCTAAGAAAACAATATCAACAAAAAATGAAAAAATATCACAGTTAAAATCTATACAATGTCCATAACCTCGCTCTTAGCAATCTAGTAACTTTACAATATAGAAGTTAGACAGAAAGACTGTATCTATATCTATACAAATAAATAAAATTGAAGTGTCCGTCTATAGTTTTAAATTAGGAGCTTTTCACTAAATACATATTTGTATATGCATTTACGATACTTAATGAAACAACAATTTGATTTTTATTTGTCTCTGTTTGTTCAGCTTATCTCTGCGACGGCTAGACCGATTTTGACTTTTCACTGCCAGATAGCTGATGTTATAAGAAGTAACTTACGTCACATTAATTTAAAAGAAAAATGAGTAAAGAGAAAATATAATTGAAACCAATGAAATAGTGAACAATATCCAATTCAAAAGCAACAATATATAATATGAACACACAAACTTTAATTTTTAATACATTAAACAGGAAAGCCGTGTTTAAGAACTGTTAATATTTTATTATCTTTGCGTTTTTTCTAAATGCTCTAGAAATTCATTACCCTTTTGACCAATAAATGACATAAATTTATAAGATTGTATGGTGTATTGCTACACCAAAAACAATTACTATTGATTGCCCACCACCATAACATACTTTAGGGTCGTAAAACGAGAATATTAACATGGTAAACTCATGATTAAAACTAGGACACATTTCGACACTTTTGAGATTTATGGGATTTACAAATAGACTTTTTTAAAAGTAGACAATTTCAAATTTTGGGTTTTCTTGTATTTTATTGTATTGTAATCTTTATCGTTTGTATGTATTCAATACAATATCTATTTATCCATAGATTGCATTTCATCTATATCGTTATTTATACAAATATGATCATTGAATATGAATTCGATTGTTACTATCGAAGTAGATAACGAATTAATTCCAATCAAGTAAATACCGAACAAACTTATTAGTGTCGGAAACAATATTATTATATCACTATTTGATGAAAGCAAATTTTACCTGTTTTCGCTCATGCACCTACTTTGACGTGATTTTCTATATACACGAGGCAAACATTCACAGTAAGTCACGACTTGTTCTTATATGACTGAACAAGCTGTTATAAATCGTGTATTAAATTGGCAGACATTTCGAAAATCAAAGTTACCTTCGAGATAAAAAAAACCAGTTTCACAATTATAAGATGGCAATGCAAGAAAAAAAATATTTGCCCAACATACACTGTGTTCTCTTCTCAGTGAATATTTTATATATGTATATTATATACTTATATGTAAACACCAGTATGTGTTTAATATATCATAGAAGGCAAAGAAGCGGCAAAGAGAAAAAAATAATGAGCAAAATACAGATTATAACTGACAAATGTTCTCTTGGCAACACTATGCATAATACCGAAAACCGTAGCCATGCGGTGTTAGAAGTGTGCAAGTTAAGAATCTAATTTTGGGACACTGTTAACTTTTGAAAAATCCTATTTATTTTATTTTTAATGTTTAACTAGTTTGTTTCTTTTGCAACTACATATTTTTTTAATGGAAGTAAATATGGGGGTACTGTACTCTAACACATCCTCTTCCTGTTTTTTATGACTTATAAACTGCACCCCTGTCACGCTTCGTTGTGACCCATGGCGGTTCTGTTGAACTTTGAAGCGTTTTGTATATCATGTCAAAGTTTGAGCTTAATTGAAAAAGATCTTTGTAAGTTTTTGATAATAAATAATAAGAAATAAATATAATATTTTTATGCTTGCTCTATGCTCTATAGATTGATATAAAAGTGCTAACATTACGTGTAGAAGTCATGTTTAAAAACACTTTAAAATTGCTGCACTTACGTTTTTTGCCATTAGACACACTTTAATAGCTCGCTTGCTAGTTATTTCATGAAGAAATTTGGCAGTAAAACATCGTACGTTACGTATGCTGCGAGCTCCATAATCACTAGTCAGATACCTTGACTATAATAATTTATCATTTCACGTTTCTTTTTATAATATGAACTGTGAGATCAATACCTATGCAAATGATATGTAGTAATTCTGCTGTATTACATTTACTTATAGTCAAACTATTATTTGCTTTAAAATGATATATTTTTCGCTTTTTTTTAGGGTACGCAACTATATAGCAAGGTCTTCCGATACTCTCATTTATATTTTTACTGTTTTAGTTTAAATATAGATAGACTCATTTCTACTTTAAATAATTATTAACCAGGAAATTCACATTCACTTTAAAAAGAGTATCAATATATAGACACAAAAGTGTATCACGTGACAACCGTTCATGAGACATAATTATGCGGTGATTCCCAACATTAATTTACTGCAATGCTATGTGGACACTACTCACTATATCAGTACATTATAATGGCATAAATTACAAATTACGCACTATATTTTTGCATATTGCTGCAAAATTTATCTTTTTCATTTACAAATTCAGTAGTTTGGCAACACTGTCCTTGTTGAAAGTAAACAGTTAGGCATTTCCACTCGCTTTTTATCTTATTTACAACACATCTATTTATTTAACTTTTATTTAATCATTTCACAACAAGGATCATTACGGTATGAGTGGCATGGATCAAGCCAAAATGTGTAGCTTAGGTTCGATGCTTAGGCCATGCATCACGGTCTAATTGCTTGTACCTAACGTTAATTGTGTTAATTCGTAATTCTATTATCACTTTAGCACTGCAAAGTTATATGAAACAATAAGTTATAACAATCTTTGTGTATTTTTGTTATTTTTTTAATATCTAATAATCTTTGAACAAACAGTTTGTCACTTGCTCGATAAAAATATCGAATTTGATGTATGTCATAACCTCGTGAACAGAAAAACAACAAATTTGAAATACTTTAAGTTAAGTAAGTAAAGGAAAAAATAGCCATGTTAAAATTTTAAATTTAATGATATAGGTAAGACCGAGCCGTACACAAAATAGGCTTTCATCATTAATAGGAACTTCATTACAGCTGATTGTTTTTCTGAACACGAAAAACATTTTACGAAATCATTAAATTGTAAAACTAATGCTATAACTTAATCCAATTCTTTGTTTTAATCGCATTACATTTTTTATTAGCAACAGTATATATTACGAGTCAAGTATTTCCGCACGAATGTTCCGCATGTTTTCATCACGGTTGAAAAATAAAGGAGAGGTCAACGAAGCTTCACCAAGGACTATCGTCAATCAATCTAAAACGTGATTAAGATTAGAGGCCGCAGCTGGGATTAGCTAAATAAACCTGGCATTATGGTAAACTCCCGCTAAAAATATAAGGGTTCGGTAGAGGTCATAATATATGTATGAATGCTATAAAACCCGAACAGAGCTTTTATGGGTCTAATAGTGTATGTTTTAATTTCCCAGATTATACCCGACTGAAAACGAAATAATCATTTTCCACTTCGCTAATCAACTTACATTAAAAGAAGTATTATTTCAATTTCGGTTCAGTGCACCAATGAAATACAAACTAATGTCTTCTACTGTAGTGTTGAGAACTAAACACAGAAAACGTACATACTTAAGAATGAAATGTTTTACATATGAAAAAGGAAAGATGTAGTTAATATTGCACACCGAAATCTTTTCATACAATAAAAAATGTTTCTTTTTAAAACGCAAGAGCGAGTTTCTTCATTACTTGTTAATACTTTTGATGCCTTTACTATGAGAATATGGATTAACCTTAGTGACATTATGCATACGCTTTGCAAGGGTTATTTTTCATCTGACAAAAAATAGTATTTTCAAGGGATGGAAAGGAAACATTTCGTCAGTGAAGCCAAAGATTATTTAAAATGTGTACATGAATATTTATGTGCATGTGAACATGAAAAGAACAATGTGGTCAATCTGAAATATGATATTTCAATGAATAATGAAGATCCGATGCCAGCGACAGAAAGAGATAAGTCCATAACCTATAAACACTAATCATTATGAAATTAATCTTTATTACTAGGACAAAAGGTCCAATCGCCAGGATGCCATAAGATTTTGTACTTCCATTTTTGTGCTGTCAGTGCATAATCATAATTGTACCACAAACCAATAGGGAATATCCATGTATTTTTTTATTTTTAGAAACGTTTCTACTAGATTATACAATACCAAAAATAAATATAACATATACAAAATATAAACCTACAAATAAAACAAAAATGTTTAAAATCACTATAATTTTCGAACGATTTAAACGTGGCCATTTTGACGCGCTTATTCTGTGACGACGAACTACACATGTTAACAACGAAATATTTGGTCCACAAGTACACCGAGTTATTTTGTCTAACCAACTTATTATCATGGAAAAGTTAAGAAATATTATGAAAAGTAAATAATATAATAGTTGTGAAGATCATTTTAACGTAAGCAATAATATTAAAAAAGTGATAACAATGATTTATAACAATATTTTTTACTTAGTTAACTACACATATTGTTTTGTTTACAAAGTTTGACGAAAATATAACCTGCTTTACGAAAAGTTCCAAGTGTAAATTGACGTCAAATTTCGTTAAACCAATAGCGTTGCGTTTTAGAAATTTACGAGGGAATTTTGAAAAAGCCACTATTTGATTATTAAATTTCGTGAATAAATTGTAATATAAATATAACTACATTACAAAAAAATAATCTTTTTAGTAGGAAAGTTTACAAATGAAAATATTTTGTCCATTTTGGAGTCTCGTGCATATACCCCTACTTCAAGCTAGTACCGCGCGAGGAGTAATTCTGATATTGAAAAGTCTAGAGAACTAATTTGCGTTAGGTCACAATATTAATGTATTAATTTGAACTCACATTTGCATTATTTCTAATTTATTTAGTTTTTCTGTGTAATAAAACTATGTACCTAACTTGCAATACCTTAATTCGGTCTAATTTTACTGCATAGAAAAGAACTTTTCGCAAGACTAAAAATCCTGTTAGGGATTCGCACTGTGGTCCTAATCACCCATGAATTAGATCGTGGTCAAATAACGCTATCCATTACGTAATTTTAAAAAAGGTAGAATTAAAAAGATTACTGGAGTCATTGATTAGGACCTGATTAGAAGTAATTGAAGATTTTGTTTTTTTTTGCATTTATAGTCGATGCGACCAATCAGGAATCTTTTGAAGATTTAACCTGCGGTCAAGTACCCTATCTCAAAAATATTCGTCTTTAGTTTTGTTATCGCGTATTTAAGTTTAGTTGTGCTAATTTCATGTTAAATGGTAAGTCATGTATGTACTTATTTAGCTTGTCTGACGAAATACGACCGTAGTAAATTGTGTCTATAACCAAAAATTAAGTCAACATAAAGATAAACGTAAATTCATGCAGACGACCACATGACTTGGATAAGGACCAGGGTAAGACCGAATTAGGGTTGCCACTTGTTGCGTGATCGCGTTTATCCTAGTCTGTAGATAATACCATCTTCACTTAAAAGCATAAGCGTAGCATCTTAGGGGTTAGTTATTGATTCTTACAATTTAAGCTAGGCCGAGAAGTATGAATCGCCAATTATTTTTTTTGATTCTAATGAAAGCAATTTACTAGCGTATGAATAGACACTTCAGAAATTTGTAATAGGTTATTGTACAATTTGCTTTTAAAATAAAAAAAAGTCTTAACTTTTGGATTTTTATTGACTTTTAGATATAAATAAAATATTTAGTAATACATAATTCAAAATAATAATTTAATATACTTAATAATTTACGATTGTTAGCAAATGTTAAAAAGCACGGGCGACATAAAACATACCTTTTTTTAAGTAGACAAAATCTCGTGTCACGAGGGACTTTACATGAACAAACACGAAAAACATCCAAAATCAGAACAAAAATTTGTGGATTGTTCGAATCCACAATATTCAGAGTAGTGTGGAGAGCGGCGAAATAACTGTAACCTCTTAAACCACTACGCCTACCGTGCAGTCTTTTTATTTCACTTTTCTTTGCGATTAGATATAATTCTTTGTCTCGCTCATTTAGCATACTGTACTTTATGATTACATAAATGAACACACTTTTCAAACTTTCAAGTAACTTGAAGTGACTTGTGTACACCAATGTGCTTGAAGTTATGTGTTCTATTTTAAAAAAATATACGAATCACCTCCTTTCAGAAATTTCTGAAATGCCGATTCAAAAGCTAATAAATTATTTTCGCACGAGTCGTCTACAGAAAAATAATATTTTTTAAAGTTGCGATTCATTTGTCTCGACCTAGTTAAATCGTATAATTCAAAAACTAACCCAATCTTATGTGGACGATTGTGCACAGGCATTAATGTTTACAGGTGGTTGTGAACAAGAGAGTTAAAGAGAGAAGAGCACTAAATAAAACCTTTTCTAGTGTTAAATACGAGTCCTGTCCAAATTTCCCCTTACAAATACTGGAATGCTGCGGATCGGATAACCATGCGAGAAACCGTTAATATGTTGTAATGCAGTATGTAGGATTGCAAGCCTTAACGCGGTAGTGTTACACTTTTCCTCGTATCACTTAGTCAAGTAAGTAAAAAGTCACTAAATTATTGACGACGGCCAGTATCGCGGCACGCAACTGCTAAAATGCTTGCCTTAGGCATTAAGTCCGCCGATGCATGTATTTGTGCATAAAGTTAAAAATAAATAAATAAATAAATAAATAAAACGTAAAATCCACACTTGTCGATCCGCCACAACGCTTGCAATGCGACACGTGATACGTCTAAATAAGTACAAATAAAATATCAGTTTGTAGGCCGGTTCTTGCTTTTATATAAACATTAATATTTATCCAAGGTTTTTTGGGTTACTTGCGTACTGTATTCGACTGCCAATACCCAATTATACTGATAATCAGTGGTATGTTCATGATTGCTTGAATTTGACGGTTTTTTGTATTATGGATCTAATTGAAGCAGTGTAACCACTGTGCAACCACAAATTATAATTAAGTATTTATACTTTCAAAAGACACAATACAATAAATATTTATTATAGAAAATAAAAGAACTTAACAATCAACTGATAACAATACAATGAATAACCTGTTGCCCTGTATATAAATGCAATCATATCCACAACTCTGGTTGTCACCCGTCGTGCTCTTACATTCATAAATGTAGCTTTCAGGGCGACTTTTCATGATTAATATTGCAATGATGATTTGTGTTTGCTTATATGGTTTTCACTTTTTAAGTATTAAAAGAATATTAGGAAATTTCTGAGGCCAAGCTTTATTAAAATCGGCTCAGCGGTTTACTCGTGAAATTTTAACAAACAAACAAACTCATACTCGCATTTATATTACTAGTTAGGATTGTGTAATTTAAGGGTAAAATAAATGATAATAACATACTCCTAATTCTATGCGAAACTATTTAGACATCTCTATATTGTCTGTACAAAGTTAAAACCTATTTTTGCAGTTTAAATGTATAAGAAATAGGACAACGAATTACATTGCATCACATTTGCTTGGTTATTTTTTTATAGTCTTATTAGTTTTGTTTGCCATAAACTTTATTCTATACATAAAAAAAAGTTTTTAATCACAATTTGAAAAGTTCTCTAATAAAATATCCGCCTATAATCTTTAAAACAATTTTTTTTTTATAATCGTTTGAGGTGTCTACTTAGTGATTTCTTGAAGATCTTAACATTTAAATAAACTTTGAATGTTTTGAGAGACACCGAAAAAAGATGATCTTTCATTTAAATCTATAGCATCGTCTTTCTTGTTTTCGTTGTCATCAAGAATATCAACTCCATAGGATCTGTTATTAGCTTTAGGGACCAAAGGTGTTCAGTAATATTTAAGAAAACCAGTCTAGGATTAAGTATTAAATAAATTAAGTTATGTTAAGAAATCAGTTCATTGAAATTCAATAAATTTGTGATTGACTTGTTTTTAACATAAAGAAATTCAAAAATCTATTTTACTCTTCGGTACGAAAAATTCTTACAAAATAACAATTTTGTCTTAGAAATTTACCTGTAATGAAGTTTTAACTGTTCTTCATATACGCATAGGTACAGACTACAATCGTCTAAATGATAAGAAAATCGAACTATAATTAGAAAAGCATTTGCCATTACATACTTACTAACAAACGAAATTTCTAATGACTTTTCAATTCTATTTCCTGTTAGGAAGTTTATTAACTCGATCCACATAAAGTATACAATTACACGAACCTATAAACATCACGTATAACATTTTTTTGCAACACAGCATAATTCGTAACGTCCTCTAAGAAACTTTACACATCAATTCTGTACATGTGTCGAAATCTTAACAATATGTTGTAGAAATGGCTGGAAGGCATTTATTTCATGACTTTATGGGTTTCGTTGATAGTATTATATTTTGGCCAATTTTAATGAAGCATGTTCGATGTATTGATGATTTAGACATGCACAATGTATAACCACTAATGTACAACAACGTAATGATAAAAGACACAATGGCGTCAATTCTGTTTCTAACCAAGAATAGATACGGAGACTATCTCGCTGACTTAGTAAAAAAATGACTTCGTGTATGCCGTTAGGTAAATCGAATCCACTTCACTAAATCGTTCATCTCGTTGGCAAAAAACCTCAAACACTGTCAACGACCTGACACAAAGTTTTTGCAATGACGTAACCCGAATGAGGTTTGCGCGCTATTAGTATAATAATCATGTGATGGTAAATTTAGGGGCTGTCGTACAAAAGGTGAGGTTCTGATCTCCTTATTAAAAGGTATAGTAGTAGGGAAGCTTCAATTGTGTAAATTTATTCAGTATGTTTATATTTCCATCTAGGAATGTGATAATCTTTTTCTTGAAACCTAGATACGTTGACTCCCAAACTTTAGCGATAAAGGAAAAGTAGGCCGAGCCTATATCTGAGATGCTAAAGGTTAAGTTAACGAACTCGACACTAAAAGCTTTTTCGGCTATGCACCGGTTTATATTCAGATAAGAGTCAAAATGAAAACACACGTAAATTACATGTGCAACTACAATTTGCAAAAGAAAGTCTGCTGCGAATGAATCACGTAAAACTTTATTAAAAAAAGAGTATTTTCTGATTTTATGTCTAACTGCATGCTAGGAAGTATTTTGTTAGTTACATAATCACATTTTTGCTTCATACAGTACGATCGCATTATACCACATGTGGATGTCGAATGAGGAGGTTGCAAGGAATTTCAGAAAATGTTTGTGGAATACTCTGGCTCTGAACGTAAAAATCTAAAAATTTACAGCTTTTAAATGATTATGTTTGTGCCTATACAATTAATCTTTAATCCATTATTTTTTGAATATTCTATCAATTGTGCCTTAATCTCTGTTAAGCTACCTCTACAGTCCATAGTCAAATTAAATTTCAAATTAAAACTTTAAACGAACACCGGCTGTTTGGCGTGCTTACACTCAATAATAGTCTAATCGCTGTACTTAAAACTCATATTAACCATAAATGTCTAACATTCAAGGTTGTTTGTTAACTTTTTATATGAAAATACATAATGTACAGTACAGGCAATCGTAGAGAAGTTTCTAAAATTATCTATACATTATTTGCAATTCCTAACCCTTCTTTATATACTCGTAATACTTCAAACTTACTAGTAAATTAAATTAATAAATCAGTCATACATAGGTTGCGCATTCTAATACTACACACTACTACTTCTACACACATACCACTAAAGCTTATAAACACTGTGTGAACATTGTAGCTACTAGGATACCTCTACTTTGTTCAGAGACGAGGACTGCAGATCTGTCACATAGGTTTCGAACCTAGCTCAGACTCCAGCTCTCAACAAGGTTCTGTTAACGTTGTATTTATGCATTTAAGAATATCATTGTTCCTTTTTGAGAGAAATAAACCATATTTATTTATTTATTTATTTATTATTCTACATCAATTTAATATCATATATAGTTTTAATTGGAGTAACACACGTTAATAATCATCAAATTAAAAGCTGCTGCCTGCTGGACATACGTCTCTCTTTAGAAATTAGGTTTTGGCCTACTATACCAAGCGGACCAGATGGATTGGTATAAGGATTGTTTCAAGTTTTCCCTTCTCTTTGCAGTGATGTTGTTCTGCGTCGTTTACTACCTTGCTCTCCTCTTACGACATCCACGGGACGAGTCGGAGTGATATTGCGTATTCTTAACATCACATTCGCCACACGGGGAGCGTAGGTAATGATTACAATAAAATCTTTATCCAAAGATCAAACTAAAGAAATATGTTTTCAATGATATTAGCTTATTAAGTAATGTATAATAATTATTAGTTTCATTATAAATGATGTATGCCAAGGTATATCCGACTTCATTGGCTTTGAACTTTTCCCACATACTCGTAGTATTCATGAGTTGTTATAATCAAAGATTCAAATTATTTTTCATATTATTGTTTTGCGTTAAATTTAAAAGTTGTTTCTCGATACTAGATTATAACAACAAGCTTAGATTTTACAGACTGAGAATGACCTATAAGAAAAATTAAGGTGACTTTGTTTTTCACAAAAAATTAATATTTTTTGTTATTTATTATTATTTATGTATCGATTTTCATTTTTCCTCTTCCCTTCCTATGAAAATTTCAAAGTTAAATCAAAATTTGAAAAATCACAACTTTTGAACATAAAGGGTATGTGTGGATCATTTCGATAATATATATAAGTCATCGAAAATGATTGTATGAATTAATGATTACTAAATTAATTCTTGTCGTTCGTCATCAATATTCTGATTACGTTTTTTCTACTAAGTTATAAGTATAGAAAGTTAGTAAAACAATAATTTGCAGCTAAAGTAGCACAAAACCTTATACTTAAGATTAACTTCTATAAACACAGAAAATTAATAATAAATATCTGTTACATGTATGTTCATACACTTTAGTTCTGAGAATTTGGTGACACCATTGCTAGATTTTTAAAGTGAAAAAGTGAAGGGAGAACTTCTTTAGGCGCACTTTTTGGTGAACAAAATTCATGGAAGTCGCGTCATCGTCACCGAACAGTGAAAACCATGAGCTATACGTGTACTGTGTATCTTAAGCAAAGCATGTTATACATGTCACTCTCTGTATGGGCGCTTGGCTGAGGTGTGTGTGCCTCCAAGGCAATGTATGCGATGTAGGACGTTACGGTCTAGAAGGGGTCAAAAGCTTTGTAGCGGGCGAAGTAGTTATTGTTGTGCATACTTGATACGAAAATAATATTATCTGCTTGTAAATATGCTCTGTAAAGGGACTATTTTTCAATACATTTCAAAGAATGCTTAAAATACAGCTTCAAGTGTTCACTTTTGTTGGCAGTTCTCATGACTGCCTTCGATTTTTTGTGCATTGCCAGCTTATACAGTTGATAACCTTAAAATGTAATAGATTCAGCAAACGTATTATTTTATCTTTATATGTATTCCATGGGTACATAGCGTCGTATATAAATAAATTACTTCAATTTGCAAGCAATTGAATTAAATTGGGAGCTTTGTGTGTTAAAATAAAAAACAAAGCTATAAATGATGTCAGAAACTCTATGAGCGATATATTAATTACATTACTAAGAGCTATGTAACTACCGGGTGGTCAATAAAAATCATCGAGAGTTAGCCGCACCTTGCGAGGCAATTAATGTTTTCTTTTATTATTTTCATTTCTTTCATACCATAGATAATAATTTATTCTGTCATAATACCTAATTCATTACTTATTCTCCTTGTCAGTCTCTATAAAGAACCTATGATGTGATGATACTTACATTTATTACGTCATCAACTTTCAGAACATATGATTGTTGTTTTGTAGCTATTGTGAATGTGATCTCGAACGTAAATACCTAATTTAATCTTAAACTGAATCACAGTTCAATTTGTAAGAGGTAAATAAAGATGCAACGTGTCTCGTTAGACCAATATCCAGTTCGAGTGCTACTTACTAAAACTAGCCAGATGCAAATTTTACGGCAATTATGTTGTTGTGTAATAGGATCTTAACTTAAGTAAGTTCATACAACAAGAAACTACAAGTATATATTCCCAGTATCAAAAAAATGTACGTTATCATCACCATCATCATCATCGATAGCCTTTAATAGTCCACTGCTGGACATAGGCCTCTCCGTAGAAATAAGGTTCTGATCTACTAATCCACGCTGGCCAGATGGGATGGTATAAAGTTTGTATCAAGTTACCCTTTTCATTGCAGTGCTGTTATCCTGGGTATTTTGCTCTCTTAATTGGTTCTTGCGAAACCCACGGTTTGAATAGCGGTGGTGACACTGTATTCTTAATCTGTCACCACACATTGTATTGTATGTATAGGTAGGTACTTTGAAATCAATACTAATGTATATTTAATATTTTTTACTGTTAAATATTGACATCTTGTAGTCCTATTTGGATGTTACTATTTAACATAAAAATCGGTTTGTAGAAAGAACACAATACCTTTGGTTGTAAGAGATCAAATATTTCAGAACAAAAGCTTTTCTAAACGGGTAAGAGAAGAAAAACTTGACACAAACCATACAGCGATATATTTGGCCAGTGTGGTATAGTAGGCCAAAACCTTTTTTTTTAAGGGTAGGCCTATGTTTTACAGCAGACCGCTAAAAGCGTATATGAATAAAATCTTGTAGGACCTTAAAGCTGTTGATGATGACGATGAAACGTATATGTATACTTGTTACCATAATAAAACAAAAAGTAGAAATAAAAATTAGGAACGTAGCGAATATTATAAATGCGCACGATACTTTGTATGTAATGACTGCCTTAGCGCACATTTGTAGGTATATTGGCAATAATACAGAAAAGAAAATGGGGTAATCCTAATAATATTATAAATACGAAAGTATGTATGGATGTTTGTTACTCTTTCACGCAAAAACTACTGAATGGATTGAGATTTAGCTTTGCAGTAACATAACTTATACATCAGAATAATATATAGGCTACTATTTACCGCGATATTCGATATATACGCTGGCGGGGCCGCAGGCAAAAACTAGTAAGACATAAATAAAACTTTAAAGCAAACAATACTCCGATAACTAATAAAAAAACGTGTTACTCTATCATCTCTCTAATTAAAATAAACGATTTAGATAACTATAATTAGCAAAGTCAGCTAAGTCATTGTCCTCCATCTATCCGGCTTACGTCCTCAAGATCTGCCTGATATTAGTTATTAGATATCCGGTCAAACGGCTCTCCTTATAATTTCTAGAAATAGATCCAATTTCGTTCAATTATTTAATCTGATATATTAAAAAATGGTTGTCGTGATAATTTACTCAATTCACGACAACATTGTACAAATTTATCGCCAGAATTAGACCAAAATAAAACTATAATTTCACTTTGATTAAGTAAAGCATACTGTTTTTCTACACGCCATGTTAATGTTAAGAAATGATAAATATAATACAACATATAGTAGGTACATACATACTACTTAACGCAGTCAGCCTACACTATATAAGGTATAACATAATATTTAATCGAAATAAAATATGTAAAAAGTATATATCGAAGTACTTACAGATGGTATCTTAGTACCTACTTACGAATTTTGTTAACCTTAAATGTGTATGATTTAAATATCTACATAAGAAAAATATCTTTTTATACTCCTAATAAGGAAGGAAGACGATACAACAGACTGGTAGAGACGATAAAAAACAAGCTCCGAAAAACCGGCTTCCGACACGATTCTGTAACTGTAGGTAGGTAAGTTCTGTTTCATATTTACCAGACAGAAGGTACAGGAAAATATAAAAGGGCCTAAATAAAAATAATTACAAAAGAATGCGGGTGAAACACCTTTCATTTTGTTATAGGTTCGAATACGGTCCTCATTTTGAAGTAAATTTAATTAATTGCATTGTAAAATTTAAAGAAACGAGCACGGTGAACGGTAATTAAATGATACACTAAACATATTTTATAAAAAATATAAATAGGTAAGTTGAAATTAACTAAACACGTTTCTAAGAATATGAACATAATTATAATATTAATTTTTATTTCGTCCATTGTGTTTTACCTTTAGTTTTTACAATCCGCATCGTTTTTTAATTGGCATGAACGGAAGCCGAATAGTTAAGGCCTGATTGGTATCGTATACTACATTAAGTAAATTCTTACTAATCTATATTTCGTCTAATTCCAAAGTAACCTTAAAATTAGACAATATATTTATTATTATTATATTATTTGTTTGTTATTACCTATTATTAATAATCAATTATATTTTTGATAGGTCAATAAGCCTCGATATGTTACACATCTTCTGTTAATACTTATACTGGAATTTATCATGTGATTACCGAATCCTGAAGAATAGCCTTTATCTCAATTCTCATTCCTGGGTACCATTTTTACAGTACAAATTGTTTATTAAATGCTTAAAAATTATTACATCATTAATAAAATACGATATAATTATTAAGTTACCTTCTGGCAATAGATTTACAGCTGCGTAACGAATATAAAGGCTTTGAAACACAGTCGTAAAATAGGGCAACAGGACAGTGTGGTTTAAATCTGATTATTTCAGATGGGTTCCAGAGGTACAAACTATTGCTCTGAAAACTAGTTGTCTATCTAAAAAGGATATTGTCAATTTTAGTGGTCACGCCGTTTTAAACAAAGACAATGATAAAATTCAGTCTCCATACATTCCATTTTTTTTTGTAACTGCCTTTTTTTATACATTCTCTGAAAGTCTACAATTTGTTAATATTAATAATCGATCTTCTTTCTTTATTTTCATTTTCATTTCACAATGTCCTTGGCAATGATTTTTGCAACTACCTACCCGTACAGGCTTAAGTTAACAATAATTTACAAGCGAGATCGCTTACCTTGGACATTTCGGAAGTTGAATACAATTAGCACTGTAAACTCCTATTCTCACGCTCCATTTCGATGTATTTTTTATTATTTTTATAGCCCTTAACAATATGGTGGTACCGAACACAGATTAATCGCGGAAATACTCGTGTCGCATTTTCAAGACGCCGTTTCGTGGCGGAGACCCGATCAATACTGTCGGTCGGTTTGTCGTTGCCGGCGGATAAGGTGAAAAACACAATGTTAGTTACGCGTGCGCGCGCAATCTGTTGTTGACTGACATCGCGCATGTGTGTCGAATGCCGCGACCCCTGCCTAACTGCTGTAACTATGATTACATGCTTCGATAGTAATGTAAAATTACTATTCACATAGATAGGAATAATATGAAACTTATCTAAAAAGATAAACAAGATTACAAACTATAACGGAGTGAGAAAACTCTGATCAGTTCAAATGAGAGACTACTCCTAGAATTATGTTTTTTTTACGCCTGTGTATTGATAAAACACACATGAGTTGGGTACTAATTTGACATTGTATCTTTTACAGAGCAAAATTTTGATTTATTTCTTATCTTAAAATGTTTGATAATTCTAATCTTTGCGGTCCAAGATGCGGGAAAAGATCTTTCAAACTGCAAAACAAGTATTTCAGAGTCCATGTGCGATCATTAGACTTCTAATAAAAGTCACGACGATCGCATTAATATACTGCAACCTGGTCCTGCATTTTAAATTTCAGATTTTTTCAGGTAGATATTTTAATGATGTGCTGTAAATAATATCTCCTATTTATTTTAAAACATTAACATGGTTATTGTAGTTATTCTCAGGTGATAGACAATAGATATATACTATTTTTTTAACAAACTTAAGGAAAATCATTTTTGTAGACTTAAGGAATAAAATGTTTTAATTTTGGTCATAATACCTAAATAACGTAACATATTTTAACCAAACGCAATTTAAAAATGTTTTCATTTATTAAATTGTCATTTTTTGTATTTTTTTAACACCTTAATATTTCCAATAGGATTAATAAAAAATGCAGCCATATGTGTGATATACACTAATGGAAAAAATTAAGGGATCAAAAAAAAATTCCAAATTTTTGGGCATTTTTCTACAGACCGTAACTTCGAGAGAAATGGTCGTACAGGAAATAAAAAAAAAGCAAATAATAGCTCCAAGTGTCTAGTTTTTAGATTTGAACTTCAAAATTGTATAGTCTCTGCGGTTTTTGAGTAATCGTAGAAAAACTAGCAACAAAAAAATTTTCAATTTTTTTGTAGTTTTTTTTTTTGGTCTACGGACGTGGAGAAAATTTTTTTAGCTTAACCACTATAGGGATCGGATGCCTTGTTTATTTAGCTTTAATTGGCTTTTCTATACACTCTGATACGCCCGCTTCTCGCTGAGATATCGGTTTTCAAATGGAAAAGGATCCTTTTGTCTTTGATTATCGATTTCTCAGCAACCAACGGTCACACAGAAATTTGAAGGTGGGTTTCAAGAACCTGAATAAATTTTTCTTAACGACTAGCTATTGTTTTTTCGAAAAATAAACTTTTCTTTCTGTCACATGAATTTGAAAATGCAACAAAAAAAGGGTTTTTGGTGGTTTTTTGGAAAATCAAGCGCTGGATCGAAAATATTGAGGAAACCACTAATGTTAAGTGTGCCTTTTACAGTTCAATATGTCCATTTGATGATTTTTATATGATTTTTTCCATTAGTGTATATGACTAGGCAAAGCGGGTATATATGAGACTTTTGTAACGCCTAGCGTATTGCATACTAG
Organism: Hypercompe scribonia; assembly: GCA_949316085.1. Taxonomy (NCBI): domain Eukaryota; kingdom Metazoa; phylum Arthropoda; class Insecta; order Lepidoptera; family Erebidae; genus Hypercompe; species Hypercompe scribonia. The sequence continues at coordinate 12,027,929 of OX438974.1, read as the reverse complement.
TGGCTATTAATAATATCGTCTAATGTATTGTGTGTATTATTAATGTCATCGAAAATAACAGTGTTAATTCCAAGGTTTTTAGAATTTTGCGTCATAAAGTTATTTTAGTTTGAACTATACTAAAGTCCTACCGCTGCCTATAACAGTCGGCTGTCGCAAATGAGTTGACGTTGTTGTCAACAAGATGGTGTAGTACCATTTTTTTAAAATCGAAATCACTCGTTTACGTTTTTTTGGTCTGTCAACAACATGTTGTACTGACGAATTACTAGAGTTACTTTTTACTATTACTATTTTCATGGAATTGATATATTTCTGGATCGTTTCTGAAAGAATTTAATTTTTTCTCAAAAACTTGTTGCAACTACACGTTCTAAATAACTAAACAATAAATAATCGTTCGTGTTGTTAACAAAATATATTCCTTCGCTTTTTGCACCTATCATGCATAACCAGCTGGAACAAAAAAACAACAACATTATGAATAAATAAAAAAACCAGTAGCAGTCGTGGGACTGCCGATAGAAGTGAAAACGGAACTATTAAGTTGAGAGTAATTAAAACTATATGCAAAAATTATATGAAATTTTTTATGTTTCATATATATAATATCATATATAATATATAATAATAATAAATTTCATATATAATATATAATATCATATTCTCCATAGCTATAGATATACTATTATCATTAGCATTTCGGTGACGCGAACCGAGGATTTTACCCTCTACCAAAACGCTCAACGCGCCTAAAGAAGTTTTCACTTCAAAAAAATTCAATATTTTGTATTTCTAATGTTGACCATACAGATTATACGAAGTGATAAAGAAATGAATTATTTTAAACCCACAATTAAGACAAAAATATTAGTATTATATTATTACCTAAAAAAATAACTCATATAACATATCAGGACAACATTTTGTTGACGGTTCAAGAAAATCGTAAACAAATGATTTTGATTTTAAAAATATGGTACTACGCCATCTTGTTAACAGTAATGACAACTCATTTGTGACTACCAGTTGTCTTTTACTTCGACAGTTTGATACACTAATTATAAACTACAAACTGTAATAACTATTTAACACAAACTCTAAAAACCTGCCAAATAAATACAACAATAACCCCTGCCATGAGACAAACACGATGGTACAGAATTCCCATACATACATACCTGCCAATGTCCTTTATATAGTAGTTATTCCCATTTCAGTACATTGTCTAAATCTAACAAATGAAAACTCAAAAAGGTGCTATTAACTATAATAATAATTCGTGTAAGATTAAGAATATAAAGCATCACCATATATTTTTTCATTCCGTGGGTATCACAAAAGCTGGCGAAGTTAACAAACTATATAAAACAGCAAAGAAACTCCGAGTATTGCCCTCTCCATTGCTCTTTGTGTGGCTTTGAGCCCTCTTATCAAGCCTATAGTGAGCGACCACGTCTCTGTGCCGTAAGTCATCACTTACAACACACATTGGTCAAAGACTTTTGTCTTAAGATACTCCGGTATTTGTGACGAGAAAACGTTACGTAGCTTCCCGAAGGCTGCCCAACCTAGCTGGATTCGACAATTGACCTCTTTTTCGAAGTTGGACTTACTTAACTGGATAGTTTCTCCTAGATACACGTAGTCGTCAACCACTTCGAGAATAGATTCTTCAATTTTCACTGGAGTGACATATTCATTTTTAAACTCACTCATTTAGAGATTCTACTGAGGTCATCAAGCATTGTGCTAAAATCTGCCACGGTTTCAGCCATGATAACTATACCATCAGCAAATCGAAGGTGGGTGATATACTCGCCATTGATGTAGTCTAGAAGCTTGAAGACGTCTTCCATTGCTGCAGTGAACAGTTTCGGAGATTTCACATCTCCCTGTCTTACACCTCGCTGTAGTTTGATAAGTTTCGAGCTCTAATCTTGTAAACGGACTGACATAGTGGCGTTTTCATATAAACACTTTAATACTTTGACGTACCGATAGTCAATTTGGCACCGCTGCGCTGGAGAGACTATAGCACAGCCCAAGATTCGACCGAATCAAAAGCTTTCTCATAGTCAACAAACGCCAAGCATAGTGGAAGATTATACTACATATGGATGAATCATGTCAACCATACTTCAAAAGACTTGGCTTGCTACCGTTACCTTCTTTATATATATACGAAACCTGCATGTTCGTTAGAAAAAACTTACATTTATTTACTACAGCAAATGACATAAATCCACGCAATAGGAGAGATCCACACAGATTAATATTACATGACATTCCCCGTTCAACTAAATACAACAAAAATTGTTTGGCAATGTGCATACGCGTTTATAATAAGATACCTAATCATTTAAAATCATTACATTTAAGGCTCTTTAAAAGGAAATTACATGAATGGCTACTCAATTATAGTTTTTATAGTATTAAGGCGTTCCTTCAATAGATTAAGTAAAATTTTTGCATGCTAGTAGTTATTAGCAAAACATGTATGTACTCTAAAAAAATTAATTGTAATACCTTTGTAAACCATGTTTAAAGCAAATAAAATATATTATTATATTATTATTATACTCTTCGGACTTTTGTATAACCTTCCGCAGCGTGTGTGGTCCATGGTACCAAAGCCTTTTCAGCATCCGGCTTGTTCGGGAGGCTGGAAGTCGTCAAGCCCCCACAAGGTGGTCCGACGACCTGGTGAAGGTCGCGGGAAGCTGCTGGATGCGGGCGGCACGGGACCGGCTGTTGTGGAGAACCTTGAGGGAGGCCTATATCCAGCAGTGGACGTCTTTTGGCTGAGATGTTGATGATGATGATGATAAAACAGCAGCTCTTTTCTATGTAGAGACCTATGTTCAACAGTTGACTGATAAAGGCTAAATAATAATAGCAAAGGTCTTTATTATTCACCAATATAATTGGTATAGGCAGATGTAAAACACAGTTTAATGCTTTTGAGGAATTGACTGACAGTGGCGTTTTCGTATTATGGCAATTTTTTATATTTTGATTTAGTAATCTGACAACTTTGGCAATATGTCATCATGTCAATTCCATAGACGAGGCAAATGTCGAAAACAAACATTGATGACAAATAAGCTACTACAAAACAAAACGGAAGAACGTTCTTTCTGTGTAACATTTATAACAGCTGGAAATATTACAAAAATAACTGAAAAGTATTAGTTTGCCATAAAAAATGGGCAATTCTACACTTACTATTCAAGATTTATTACCTTCTAGATTTAATAAGACTACTTCAAAAAAGATTGATAGAGATACTGTTTTGCCTTTTATATTACTACCTGGCTTATTTTTGATAGCTGCCATATCAGGCATAGTTACTATAATTGTTATGGTGGTAATAAGCATGGGCGCTCTTTACGTACATTCCAGGCCTAAGCAGAAGAACAGGTGAAATTATCTATAATATTAAGCTTGCTACAAACATAGTATGTACTGTTCTTTATCATTGAAAGTGATATAGTAATATCAAAAAAAAACGCTTAAAGATTAAATGTAGTCTACGAAGAGTGTTTACCATCAGCCTTCACACTTATTCTTTGAAATCAATTAGTTATAAAATAAAACTTTTTTGCATACACAACTTACACTTATAAATTATACCTCATTTATAATGCCTTGATTCGTTTATTTACGAAATTATTGTTACTTATTTCAGGTCATCATTTTTCTACTCATGGACAGTATCATCGGGAATAACTATGTTCCTAATATTTGAATTTGGTGTGTTAGGTTATTATCAAATAACACGAAATGAACATCTCATATTATTATTGTTATTGGCCAGTACTTGTTATTTTTTTTACAAAATGAAAACCATAGCTGACTTCGAATTAGCAACTGGTTCTTCGAAAGGTAAAGAGTATAGGTAAGTCAATTAAATAAAAAAAGGAATAAATGAATTTTTTACACCAAAAACGACAGTACATGCTTCTAATGAGTAATTCACCAAGAATAAAATGAAATAGCTGTAACAATCAAGAGAAAATTCTAAAGAAGTTGCTTCTGCTCTTGATTGTCTGATAAAAATACACATTGTGTTATATTTTATTAACATCTAAATGAACTTAACATTGTTTAATTTTATTTTTGTTAGTGCCTTAACAATTAACAATTTAAACTTTTTATTTCAGTCCTGTCCTGACCTCCGATTCTCATTATTGTCAAATATGTCAAATTGAAGTCAATGAGAGATTCTTTCACTCCATATGGTAAGCATTTTTAGTTAAGTATGTCTTTTTTAACACAAGTCGCTTCTGGGTAACATACACCTTGTATATTCATAAACTTACACTAGTGGTGAAAAGCTCACTAACATTTTTTCGATCTGCAAGTGCTGGCCACACAACTGCTGTGTTCTGTATGCCAGTGTTAGTAACATACTCGTTGTGTTGCAGACAAGCATGCTAAAAACAACTGCTATGTAGTAAACATATTATTAACTGGTGACCCAGTCTTGCTTTGCATGGGTACAATTCATGCATTTTAATTTTTATTAATAATAATGTAAATATATGACCTTGATAGACTAGATATATTATAAATAAAATAGTAATTATATAGAAATTTTAATGGTCTGAAAATGTTACAAATATGATAATAATAATATAAAAATAAGTAAATAATAAAACAAGGTGAGATATGGCATAAACCACTATGTACACTACAGATTTGAATGTGGTTTTTATCATAGCTTAAATAATGTCTCGAGGAGGATTACACTGATATATAATTGATCCATGTTATATTAGTAGAACATATAAAAAAATAATGTTTTGTAAAAGCACAGACTTCTTAAACACTTTTATTGCTAATACTGACTAAACCTTACTAGATTTTTCAAAATGATGCAGGTATTACGGGAATGTGGCAAAAAATATAAACATTTTTGTTTTAGTATTTAATTTATTTGTGCATTATACTTTCAAATTAAGTTTCAATAATATATTAAGCCTTATCCAATTAAACACATTGGATATGTTGTGTATTTAATGTAGACCACAATTGCTTTTGACAGCATTTCATTAAAATAAATATTCACGGTACTCCAGTGCTGAAAACACTGTTTACGTACATTACCCTGCTGCACAAGTGTTTCTTGTATATCATAGGCAGCAGCAAATGTGTTAAGACGAAGATAGTTTTAATCCTCTTTTTATAATGGTTTCTAGAGAAGAAAGCTAAAAGCTCTAAAGAACCCTACCTATATAGGGGCAGGAAAAACTTATAAAGAATCCATAGACCAGCAAAAATATTTCGATTGAGCAGGTTGTGTGCTTAGTTCTTCGGCGTTTTCAAGTATTCCACTTATATACTCTTTCATTTCAGGTGGAATTGCTGTGTATTAAGACCTAACTACATTTATTTCCTCGCAGGCCAACTGTTTGCATTTGTAACGACTCTTTTTGGATCCATAATATCCTTAACAACAGTTTGTCAACCTGTCATATTGTTTGATGTCATACTGGTTCCTGAAAACTGTGATTATGTTTATGACACATATAGGTGGGTCTTTCTTCAAGATATTTCTTATTTATTTGTTCCTGATTTTTAGTCTTATGGTAAGGTACACTTTGACCAGAACAAATGCAGGTGAGGAAGCGCTTTCACTGACACGGAGCTGGAAAAAGTGAAGCGGAAAAGAGCAGTAAAAAGTACCAAGTGTTGGCATTGAAATAGAGCGAGGCCGAGTAGAACTGAGCAGACTATGGCTAAACTGAGCCGTATTTTGATCTTTCAAATTCAATTTCTGGGAAAGGTTACACGTCTGTAAAAAAAAGGCCACCTTTTTTCTTTCTGCACTAGGAGATAAAAATTCGAAAAAAGTCTATCCGCCGCGCCCGACCGACCCGCGTCATACCTTCCACTTGGCATCGTGTTCATATATTTTCTTTGAAAATCCGCTCAGATCCGCTTCGCTCTACTTACACTGCTTCTACTGATGCAGAGTGTGCCAATTCTCGGTCTGCTCCTCTCTACTTCCTTAGAGACTACTTACTACTTAGAGAGGAGTGTCCGTTTCCACGAACCCTGATACAGGTGTTTTGTGATTAGGACTAAACCCGTGTAGACTGTAACCGATAAGTGAGAGTGATAAGTAATCAGCGAAGTAGAATGATTAGAAGCATGTTCTATTTTTTTTCGAGTTATGGATGCCATCCTTCCTCTTCATTCGCAAAGTTCTCGTTCTAAACACGTTTGGACATGCTTGTTTTGTGTTTATTTAGTTAGTGTTTAGCGCATTACACTCAGCAGCTGAATTAAAACTAAGCGCAGCAACTACACTATATTGAAGACTGCTTGCACTCGCAATAATCAGTAAACGCTAATCACCTGCACTCGCACCAATTAAGGTGGCAATTAATTAGCCTTAAGTTAACAAACAAGGTTAATGTACAGCGTGCTTATTATTACATAACAATAAATTAACCATCCAGGTGGCAATTGGTCAACCTTCGAGACATGTGGACCGGCTCTATCGAAAGACCTCCCAGGAAACTGATGCAAACAAATTATTTTGTTACTTTTCACCGAGTGAGTGACTTGAGTGCACCTCACATCACTCACTCAGTGTACATGGGCGTCCATGGGCGGCTCGTTTGAAACCCATACCATGTACAAACTAACAGATTATAGATGACCAAATAAATAAATATATCGGACATTTGACACACAACGTCATATAGTTTCAAACTAAGCAGAGCTTGTGCTATCATAACTAAACTGACTGATAGAATATTTACATACTTTTTTTGTAAATACATACACATTATACATAGAAAACACCCAAACTTCATTAGAGAATATATATCATTCAGAGAATTATCATGGTATATTAAGACTTCATTTAGAAATTAATCCGCGTGATAGAGCATTTCAAACTTTAACATTGAGATATTTGTTTCATATTCAATTTGAATAATATACCAAGAAGATCTTAATCTTCAGTAAAACCTTATACCTACGTCATCCTAATCTTCTTCGGAAAATGATAATATTATTTTATTTTCAGTGATGCAATATCTTTCGTCGCCTGTGTGTATGCTGTCGGGTACTTATTTGTTATTACACTAGTTTTAATAAAACAATTTCTAGTCTACATACCAAAATACAGTGGTAAGTATATTTACGGATATAAAATATGTCTATCGTTCATCCTGATCTACTTATGTAGATGTTACCCATATACGAAGACGGTTGGACTGATTTCAAACAATGTTTTTTTTCTAAGAGGTTGTGGAGGGGACGGGTGTCATGTCCCTCCGACACAAAGAAAGGATCCTCTGACCAGGCGAGGTGATCATGCCTGGCGGCCCAACGGTTGATGTTGGGATATTGTATATATACTAATTTGTCACGCGAATCTCTATTTCGCGATACAGGATTAGTAGTTACTTCGTATCGATCGATGTATCTGCGCTATTCGTAGTTCGATGTATCTTCGCTAGATGGCGCTGTTGTATATTTTTGTTTGTGCTAAATGTGGAAGTCGCCACAGGGTTTACTGCCTATTTGGGAACTATTCAAATGACGTAAGACAATTTAGCCATTGTTATAGTGACTCATGCATTCTCTCTCACCTCTATTGATTATTTTACCATGCTACTCATTTCGCTGTCAGAGTCTACCCACAGAACACAAGAGACATAATAACCCGTGAATCTGATTTTTTCAAATGTTATCTAATTCATGGCCCACCCTATACATTGTGCACTGTAATTCATGATTTGTTCATCTATTTATATAATTCGTAGCCCACCCTATAGGATACGTTTAGAAATACATCATAATAAAGTGTAATTGTCACAAGTTTAGTTTGATATCAGAGTGCGAGTATAACAAATAAGCGAAAAAGAAAACTCTATTTATGTTGTATCTTTTCTTTATTTTATTATTTTGCTTTATTTTGAACATATCATGTAACATATTAATTACTTTTCAGAACCACAATGGAGGAAATTAGTAAATACACTAAATGTATGAACGGAACGATGAACCTTTACAAAAATAGTATTGCAAAATGCAAAAGAATTTTCAAATAAATGTTTATTTGTAAGTGTTAGGGTTTTACGCAAGACGATGCTCTCGGAACCACTAGTCTATGAAGAACTTGTCTATTCTTTATAAAATTGCTACGTCACTTTCATCTTATTCTTTGTTACTATGTAATATTGTGTATTAACCCTAACTTACTTACGCATATATTAATTAAAGATATATTATTTTTATTGAGCAGTGCATTTCGGTGGAGCGCGTATACTGCCGATACGGAAGGTCTTTTCACTCTTTTGTAAAAGGCTCTATCGAATTAAAAACACAACAGGGGCATCGTCAGTATACCTGTCTTCAAAGTACGTCTACATATGTAATGAAGTGAAATGCCTCGATTTTATTTAAATGATCGATTGAGGTAAATAGGTACTAGACGAACCTAACACTAATTTGTTTACATAAATAAGATATTGTATGGCGTTTTTATGATAATAAGTGATATAATTCTTTTGTGATTTCTACTACACACGTCAAACAGTTTCTTTACATAATTAAAAAAAACACCGATGTTATCATTGTACCTACTGTTCAAAAATCTATATAAAAAGTACCTACTTAATATAGCAGCTTCACCAAATCCAATTTTTTTTAACATGTTTTGTGATAAATCCGTACATTTATGTTTAAAGACTAATCAGTCAATATATTAACAATGATTAGTGTCTGAAGCCTCTTACCCAAAGTTGGTTTATTTGTTCTACTATGATTTATTTTATGTCAAATATTCTTGTATGTTTATTTGTCAATTAAAAGCTTAATATATTGACTGATTAGTCACACTAATTTGTTTACATAATTAAGATAAGGCTTTAGACACTAATCATTTCCAAAATATATTTTAGGATTTAAAGTAGCAAACAAACCTAGTTACAACCTACATGGTCGATCGTTTGATTAGGATTGTACTCGCGTTTTGCTAGAACTTTTCTAAACGATGGAAAGGTATTATCAAGTTAACATTGATATTTATAAATCACTAGCTTTTGCCCGCGGCTTTGCTCACGTGGAATTTGGTTTGCCACATTAAGTTTTGCAACAGATAATTTTAATTTTTTTTTATAAAAAGTATCGTATGTTACTTCTAATACCTTCAAGAACATGTGTACAAAATTTCATGATGATCAGTTGAGTAGTTTTCGCGTGAAACCGTAACAAACAAACTTACATTCGCATTTATAATATTAATAGTTAGTGCTATTCTTAATGTTAACCTAGCTGTTAAGGCTCCCCACACAGGTGCATTTTTATCAGCCGCTAATGTAGTACTTTATGTATTAGGACGGTTTCAAAGTTACATACTGCTACGATAAAAACGAGGCAGTAGAAGTTAGACGATTCCCACGTCCTGCAATAATACCTCCGATGTTAGGTATAAACTGATACTAACGCACCTGTCTGGGAGAGCCTTTACGTTTAAATTCTTGTTAAATTAGAATGACAATAAGGTTTCGCGCTCCAATGTCATCGTTCTTAATCCAATTTGTTATTGTTTTCTGTAGTGTTTTTAAATTTAATTGTTGTAATTTAAAATGACGGCACTATTGTTTAACATTAATTTACTTTACTCCAAACTATTATAATATTTGTTCTAGTCCTAATTTCAATGAGCTCTCTCTGCGCATAAGTGCTATCAGACTTATATTTAAAATAAACCGAAATAATTTGCGTTATAAAAATTACCACCAAAAGTGCAGCTTCTGTTTCGGACGCTACTGATTGCATTAACCATACAATATTTGAGTGTGGAATCAAATTATTGTTTTCTTTTCTAAACCTTTCAATACTTTGTTCTGCAGAAATTGATATGTTAATATATATAGGATAATGAGTTATAAGGTTCCACACAGCTATTGCCATAACGTCAACTGTAAAACTAATTATTTTAAAATTAGGAAACTCTATTTTTACGTATAAAATCCTCCTCGGGCCGTCACGCCACAGGATTTGTGGGAAAGTGTGTGTCGAATTCAGACCGACTTAAGCCGCACTTGTGCTTGAAATAGAAGAAATCCGCTGTTATTAAGACAATCGGATAGGAAATTACTATTTAAACCAATGTCAAAAAATATATAATTGTTGTTTTTTATAGTTTATAATCTTTTTTGTGTGTTACTTCGAAATTTATTTATTAATGTTATCACTACAAAAATATTTATTTTCATTGCGTATAAGGACATATCTTTAGTTAATGTTTTTTAATTTATTCTAGTGTATAAGCTATTATAAATGTGAGAGCATGAATGTGAAGCGATTCTGAAATTGAGTAATTTTGAATAGAGACTTATATTTATTTTCCTGTAGAAATATTAATAATTGACAGTCATTCTCCTGGAACGCTGTATTATTTGAATGAAGTAAGCATAAGGACAATGATTATGGACATGTTTTATGTTTATGTCGGTAGATCAATTAATTTCCTACAGAGTTTGTTAACAATGAGCTATTTTTATTCCATTCTTCTCTTTTTTTATTCTAGGTTAAATCCGTTATTCCACTTATAAAATAGAGTACAGTGCGATAATTCTGAGAATATAGATAATCAAACAGTAGTGTCCTACTACTATTGTTATCCATGTCTCGATAATTGTAGTGAAACCCAAACATAAACTGTGCTGTAAACAGTTTGTTTACTTCAAACTTCTATTGTAAAACTGTGTAATCAGATTATTATAATATATATTAAATTTTTAATTAAACCTAAAAAGTAATAATAAAATATGACTGAAAACTGAATAAGCAATATTTATTTACTCCTATTTTTTATTACCGCCTTAACAAAATCCAGTTGTGCTTCGTTGTACATACACCTACATGTATATGAGAAAGCTCACTTTCTAACTTTGAGAGTCATATGTTCGATTAATATAAAGTCGACTGAACGATTGTTCGAATGGTAATTATTGCGAAAGAATCTTTCATCGCCAAACGCTTCTTCGTTTGAACGATTTATCGAATATTTATTAATGGATGGACTTCTCTTTCGAAGAAGTTTTAATTATTATACCGTTTAACAATTAGAATTAAAAAAAAAATAAACATTTTCCGTCACATATTAAGATGTCACGCATAACCAAGGTAATCAATTTTTTTAAGATATCTTTATACGTTCTGCCCGTAGATTTAGAAACATGAATTTGGTGAAAATGAAAATAATAAAGCACAAATGAAAGTTTTTTTTAATAAATACGTATCGAAAACATTTTCAATAGTTTAGGGCTCTATAATCATCAGTGACTATTATGTTACGTTTGAATTGTTAGTGGATTATTCTTAGGTTGTTAAAGAACCCTAAAACCATTAGAGCAAGAGCCCGTGAGTGCCAGACCTTTGTCATTTTATAAAAGCTGAAAGTTCTTCTATGTGTGGCCCTAGTACAGGTAAGAATGATCCCCAAACATGAAGCTGAGGCAGCGGTGGCTTTGGCAGATAACAGGCAACAAAGGTGTGTAAAAATCCATCTCAAATTCGTCATGATATAAAACTTGATTTTTTTATATTTGAATTATAATAATATCAAAACTCGCGTTGCTCATTGCCAGACAGTTAGTATGGTTCCAACCCTCTGCCGGACACCCCTAAACTATTATAATTTATAATTATACTTACGTTATATTATAAAACCTAAGTTTTATATATAATTTTTTGGGACCCTATTAAACTGTGTTTACATAGTAGCCGGACAGTTTCGAAGGTTCTATCATCTTGCCAGACGCATTCAAAGTGAGCAATAATCGGGAGAGCAAGGAGCGAATACAGTAACTAAAGGTTATATTATAAAACCTAAGTTTCATATATAATTTTTTGGGAGCCTATTAAACTATATTTACATAGTAGCCGGACAGTTTCGAAGGTTCTATCATCTTGCCAGACGCATTCAAAGTGAGCAATAATCGGGAGAGCAAGGAGCGTATATAGTAACTAAAGGTTATATTATAAAACCTAAGTTTCATATATAATTTTTTGGGAGCCTATTAAACTATGTTTACATGGCGGCCGGACAGTTTCAAAGGTTCTATCATCTTGCCAGACGCATTCAAAGTGAGCAGTAATCGGGAGAGCAAGGAGCGAATACAGTAACTAAACGTTATATTATAAAACCTAAATTTTATATATAATTTTTTGGGAGCCTATTAAACTATGTTTATATAGTAGCCGGACAGTTTCGAAGGTTCTATCATCTTGTCAGACGCATTCAAAGTCAGCAGTAATCAGGAGAGCAAGGAGCGTATACAGTAACTAATAATTTAATTGATATTATTTTTCATTTTTAAGAAGTTTATTATTGTCAATGCTATTAAAATTATAAAGCCAATAAAACAAAGTAAATCAAATTTTAGTGTTTATTATACCAAAGGACACATTTTTTTTAAGATAAGAAATTTACAGAGAAATTAATTTATTTTAATTAAATCTAAATATTTTCATCATTTTCATCGTTATCGCGCGCTCACTAAATCGGTCCACACGTTAGTAGTTTAAACGTCGTAAGTGCTGTGAGCACAATTCGGACCGCACCCTTTGAATGCGTCTGGCAAGATGATAGAACCTTCGAAACTGTCCGGCTACTATGTAAACGTAGTTTAATAGGCTCCCAAAAAATTATATATGAAATTTAGGTTTTATAATGTAACGTTTAGTTACTGTATTCGCTCCTTGCTCTCCCGATTATTGCTCACTTTGAATGCGTCTGGCAAGATGATAGAACCTTCGAAACTGTCCGGCTACTATGTAAACATAGTTTAATAGGCTCCCAAAAAATTATATATGAAACGTAGGTTTTATAATATAACGTTTAGTTACTGTATTCGCTCCTTGCTCTCTCGATTATTGCTCACTTTGAATGCGTCTGGCAAGATGATAGAACCTTCGAAACTGTCCGGCTACTATGTAAACATAGTTTAATAGGCTCCCAAAAAATTATATATGAAACTTAGGTTTTATAATATAACCTTTAGTTACTGTATTCGCTCCTTGCTCTCTCGATTATTGCTCACTTTGAATGCGTCTGGCAAGATGATAGAACCTTCGAAACTGTCCTGCTACTATGTAAACATGGTTTAATAGGCTCCCAAAAAATTATATATAAAACTTAGGTTTTATAATATAACGTAAGTATAATTATAAATTATAATAGTTTAGGGGTGTCCGGCAGAGGGTTGGAACCATACTAACTGTCTGGCAATGAGCAACGCGAGTTTTGATATTATTATAATTCAAATATAAAAAAATCAAGTTTTATATCATGACGAATTTGAGATGGAATTTTACACACCTTTGTTGCCTGTTATCTGCCAAAGCCACCGCTGCCTCAGCTTCATGTTTGGGGATCATTCTTACCTGTACTAGGGACACACATAGAAGAACTTTCTATTTTATAAAATGACGAAGGTCTGGCACTCACGGGCTCTTGGACTACATCTATCGCTTGTATCTATAGCTATCACTGTTATTCCAGCTTGTACCGGCCGCAGCTTGTCGCCAACATTCAATACGTCAAAATTGCCATCCCCATCAGATGATTAGTTAACACCACCACCGTGCACCCCTCAAAAATGTTTTTGTCTTATACAATGAAGCTGTAAAGCAGACGGTCACCTGTCATATTACTGGACGGTTACAATATTCAAGTCCTTAAGAAAAGGACGTTTTACCACCGTTTATTTAGTTTAAGGTGACCACGTCCAGCATGGTCATACGTAGGTGACCCGTCAGTTCATTTACTTTTTCATTTGTTTAAAAAAGACAAACGTAGACTACTTATAATTAAACTTTAGTTTTTCGTAGTCCGCTTTACTACAAGTGCTGCATTTAGCGACTACAATAATTAATAGTTTGAAAAGGTCTCGGACAAGTCTTGGGATTTGTATTTAATAACAAGGTTTCGTTGTTCGGGAAAAGTTTTAGGAAGCATGACAATTTTATTTTGTATCAAAGGTGTATGTGAGTGTAGGTCCTACTCTATGTCATTGCCTGGTTCCTGATTATTGCATAAAGTACAAAAAAAAATAACAAAGTTGTTTTACATTTATATTAGATCGAAATACAAAACATCGTAAAAAAAATTATCGGTAGCCCAAAAGCTTTTCTTAAAATGTGATGTCCTAATTTTAAAAAGGCTTTTGGTAATATAAAGGAATCTTGAAAATGAATACTCAGATATTTATTTACACGATTCATTTAAAATAGTCAGGTAATATAACTTATATATTGTAGAATTCACTAGCGTTATTTTTATATACGAATTTCATATTAACTGATAGGTATTACAGTGTACAGCACTTAACAATAAGTATAAATATATTTCTATGGTTACGATGACATCATACTTTTCTTAGAACTTAATATAGAAATATAGGTACATACTCTATTTTACAAAAGATTGTACATACCATATTGTATTTATTTAACAATATGGTATGATTTATTTTAATTTATCTAATCGTCCGGCGGCGAGTAATCTGGAACCACTTGCAACACTTTTTCCCTCCATCTTTGCTTCCTTGCATCTTGTTCTCTTTTTAAAGCATTAAGAGCTGGCAAAGTCCTCCAACACGTAAATGATTTGAATAGCAGATTACTGTAACATTAAGGCACCACTTGATACAGGCAAGCGATCAAGCATTAACCTTAAAAAAATATATATGAATGAACGCTCTTCATTAGTATGTATGTATTCGTAAAAAAAGCATATATTTCTTTTTATTTATTACTAAAATTCTTAGTAGTCCATCGGCGGAACATAGACCTCTTCTGAGAAAGGAGGTTTTGATCTACCATACTTTTGCTGGCTAGACGAATTGATATAGGGTTTGTTTCAAGTTTTAGTAGTTCGTTCCCTTAGTTGGCTCTTACGGTACGTACGAGATGAATAGGGGTAGTGATACTATCTATTCTTAATCTGTCACTACCGAGAATTCATTGTGGTAACGAGATATTATAAGTAGTAGGACCTTAAATAAGTTCTACCTGTTTCTTAAAAGATAGCGTAACGGTACTCTGTGCATGGAATTTCTTACGGTAACGCATCAGCTACGTAGTACCGCAGGTAACCTCAAATTCTAGTAGATCTAGTTTACCACAGTGTCAATCACATGTTCATTTGCCTTTTGTGAAAATGTCTACTTTTGTGCCAAATAAAATATTTGCTTTATTCAAAAGAAATCTGAAGCTGCAGCGCACAGAATTCTTATTGAAACATATGGTGACAATACGCTGTCCAATACAGCATGCAGAAACTGTTTTAGGCGCTTTAAAAATAATAACTTTGACCTTGAAAATAAAGAATGCTCTGGAGTACCAACAAAGTTTGGAGATGACGAATTGGAAGCATTTCTTGATCAAGATTCATGTACGGCGCTGGTAGAGCTCCGGAAAACATTGTAAGTAGATGCTTCAACGGTTTCAAAAAGTTTAAAAGCGTTAGAAATTATTCAAAAGCAAGGACATTGGGTACTGTATGAGTTGGAGCCGAGAGTCGTTGAACGACGTTTTCTCGTGTGTGAATTGGCTTCAATGGCAGAAAAGAAAAGGTTATCTGCACCGTATTATTACTGAAGACAAAAGTGAATTCACTACGATAATCCAAGCTGTAAAAAATCGTGGGGTATGCCCGGTCACGCATCAACATTGTCCCCAAAATCAAATATCCAGGGTTCGAAGTTTCTGCTCTGCATTTAGTAAGATCAACAGGCCGTAATTTATTATGAGCTGCTTAAACCTAATGAAGCTATTATGGGAGCTCGCTATCGACTTCAGTTATGCGTTTGAGTCGAGATCTAAAAAAAAAGCGGCCACTATACGAGCAGAGACATGACAAACTGATTCTGTTGCATGACAATGTAACAGCATATATAGACATAGCCCCCTCCAATTACCACCTGTCGGTTGATGGTGCATGGTTTAAGCGAGCAGCGCTTACATTCTTTGGAAGAAACGAAAAATGGGTCGATTCGTGGATGGCGCCAAGAGATGAATCGTTTTTTCGACAGGGGATTAGATTGCTGCCAAAAAAAGGGAGAAAGTAGTTTCTAATGATGGTCCATACTTTAAGTTAAGTGATTGTAAGCCATATATTTGAAATATTTTTTTAGAAAAAAAACAGCGAGAACTTATTCATAGTCTTATACATACATTTAATAATGAAAGGCTAGTCTTCCATTGCCTACCTGTTATGATAAATGACTGCTTTTTGCCATTTAGATTCCTGTTCCTTCCTCATTGTCGTTAGGCCTTCACGTAACATTCTAAAACCCAACTGTGTAACGTATAAATCGTAGTAATCGTCAGCCACTTGATTCTTTAGAATAACCTTATGGTGAATCTGAATAAAAAAGATATGTAGTGAAGTAGGTTTACTTTTCATCTGCAAAATTTATTATAAACAGTTACCTTACTACATTAACTAAATCAGGCAACTACAAACCTATTAAATTTCTATTCAATCATTTATAATAATCTTGTGAGACATCTTACATTACGCTATCATAATATAAACATACAAAATTTAATTTCTAGCACCGGGATAACTATAATTTTAAAAAATCCACACTTTGAATAATAAAAATCATTCATACTCCTATTTATATAATTACTTTACACTATATAAATCGTGACAGTTTTCCCAGACGGGTAAGTAGAAGTATATTAAACGCCCAATTTTCGTCAGTGTTTTGGTCCAACGTAATGGGCCGTGTTGCGGCTAATCGGGAAGTTTTGTTTGTCAGAACTTCGTCTGTCGATCAGCAAGTGCACCACTTGCAGGTGAGGTCAACTTGAGTTCTTACGTACTTGGTGGGAACCCTATGCACCCTTTATCACTACTACTATTTATTATACTATAATATAGCTAGCTAGCGCTCAAAATGCGCTACACGACGAAAAGTACCCACGAAGAAGTATTTTGATTATGAATTTCACCACATTTCAATTTTGATACTAGATTAAGAAAATGTTCTGTGATACAAACCCTTTTAAAAGCTTGGAAGGTTTTACCTAACAATGATTTTCGGTAAAAGTCTTCAGCTTTAAAATTTCTTTCATACCACATGTCTTCAGTATACCACATCCAGTGTAGAAATACATTTTTCTTAATCTGAAATCTATAATGCGCTTTCGCTTTTTCCGTGTTATCTCGTTTGATTTCTATCAACCTTCGCAATGGAGCAATACCATATTTGGACACCAAAGTTTTCTCATAATGCAAATCCGCCATTACAATAAGCCCTCGCAACCGTTCAGCCCACTGTTTCTTCCGTATGGTCTCAACTCTTTCTTTTTTCCTTTTTTCTTTCAATTCCTTCATTCGTGCCACTTTTTCCTCTTTATCCATTTCAGCTTTTGCCAATTTCATCTTTAATTCAAGTAATGAAATTTAATTAACCAAATCACAAGAAATACATAATTGTTATCTATTTACTTGTATAATACCCACTTGTTGTTTTATTCTAATGCGGTCTTCTTCCATCTGACGTCTTCTCTCCCGAATCAGAGCATGTTTTTCTTCTCGCTCACGAGCTCTTTTCTCCATCCTTTGCAAAAACTGTGGCATTTTTAGACAATGCAGCACCAGAGCCGGCTCTAAAAAAAGCCAGTTTTATTTAGTTCAAAATTCAATAGAAAGTCATTAAATTGTTATAAATATCATAATTATTACTTATTTTGATGATACCAGGCCAGTTTCGGACCCTTCGACGGTGTCAGGAGTTACACTCGCGTATTACGCTTAACACTATCGTCAGTAATAAAATATACAGACACCTTAATAAAACAGTATCATTAATCATCTGCCTCGTTGGTGTAGCGGTTAGCGTAAGCGTCTGCTGATGTAAAGGTCTCGCGTTTGATTCTCGAGTCAGGTCAAAAGTGTTATTGAGTTTTTCTGGTTACGGAAACACTTAATAACAGCCCGGAGTTTGGAATTTGGAGTCTTAACTCTCGTGCCTCGTAGAGCACATAAAGCTGACGGTTCTGCGTATGATCTCTCCACTCACTCACTTGTGCACTATAATATTTCTTCCGTAGCTGGCTAGTCTCTTTTGAGACTGGACGCTATGGCAGAAATCGACTAAGACTATATCGTCATCAACGGCCTTTAACAGGACACTGCTAGACATTGGCCTTTCCTTAGAAAGAGCGTTTTCGCCTAATATACCACGCCGGCTAGACAGGTTGGTATAGGGTTTGTTTCAAGCTTTTCTTCTCTTTGCAGGGATATTGTTCTGCGTGATTTGCTCCCTTAATCGCCTGTTACGACACCCAAGGAATGAATAGATGAATACATGACACTTCGTATTCTTAATCTGTTATCACATTCATAATATTTATTTAATAAAATATTATATTTATCCAAAATAAATTATTTATTTACCTTCAATGTCAGTGATCTTCAACTCCTTAGTTAAGGTTTTTATTCTAGGTTTTAATTGTCGATCTATTTCATAATAGGTTTTGCGTACTTCTTCTCTCATATCATCAACAGATTGACGTGACGCTTCTTTAATTTTATTGTACTTTAATTCTTCGATTAGCCGATTTTGTTCTTCAAGTTTTACTTTTTGTAGAGCAATTATATGTTTCTGTACTTTATATCTAAAATTCAATTTTACTTTTACTTTATATCTCCGTAAAGGTAGATGATACCTTCGAGAACGTGAAAAGTGTGAAGAAAACAGGATATTATTGTCCTTTTTCGTATATGAAATCAATTAAATTTGAAAATAAATAGCAAAAATCAAGAGTAAATTAATATTGCAAAATCTGTTATGTGTTCGATACCTACTTACTACTTAATATGGGTAAAACTTACCTATGTTGATAAGTACTGTAATCTCTGAGATGCTGCTGAGTTTTATTTTGTAGTTCATGTGATTGGTGTATGTCCATCTTTTTCTTTGCAATCTTGTCTAAAAAATTGTTCAAAGTTGTTTGCCTTTGATCTTCTATGTATTTTTTTCTGTTATTTACATATTTTTTCCATTTTTCTACATATTTCTCCATGATATACTTTTCCTTATCGTTAATTTTTACTTTTAAAGGTTTTATACTTAAAATGTTATCGATTCCTTCGCAATCCCCACTGTTTGATATAATATTTTCGTTTCCAACACAGTTATAATAACAAAATTCATTTCTAGGTGTTTGGATATTACTGATATTAATGTCGTCATTATGTCCGTCATCTGTAGGAGATTTTGTAGTCAGAGCCATCATAACCAATAGTTTCTGTAAGTCACCAACAGGTCTGGGTGAGAATAGAACCGTGTCTTTCAAATCACTTTTACTTGGTGTTTTCTCGTGTTCTTTTTCGTCTTCGATTTCTAGAGGATCCTCCACCCTATGAACACATGCCACTCGAAATATATCTTCATTGTTCTCATTTATATCTTTATTTAGACCTATTAATTCACCTTTCAATATTTGTAATCTTCTATCCTTTGAAGTTTCTCTAGAGAATTTAATACGTTTAGGTTTCATTTTCGTATTTAATTTGAATTCATTATCATTTCGTATTTCTAATTCATTCTCATCAGGTAGTTTGGGTAGTAATAGATCTTCTCTGTCTTCATTTTGCAACTTTGATTCTATATTATCAGACATTAAAATATTTGCTTCAAAAATTTCAGATTTAATTTTTAACGTATCCAGACCTTTTAAAGTTAAACGATTCTTTAGATTAATATTGTTAAAACTGTGGCGCAATTTCACAATTTCCTTGTTAATATTGTAGCTGTTTTTATTTTTCTTAGTAGATTCTCTAAAATCATTATTAATGGAAATTATCAATTTATTAATAGAAACGTGTGTTTTGTCATAGCTTTGAATTTATTTTAACGTTAAATTAAAGCATAAGCCCAAACTGAAACCATTAACGCTTGGAATAGAATGATACAAATGTAATTACTATTAGTATTAGTAACGAAAAATAAATATATATCAGAATAAATACTGAATTCAAGAAACTCTGCAGTTTAGGGTATTTAGTATTAAAATATGTCAATCAGTGAACATATCTGACGGAAACAATTCAGGGGTTAAATTTGATACTAACCAAGAGTATTTACCTTTTGAAAAGTTTGAGCGCTAGGAGAGACTTGAATTTTTTATGTAAACCTACTAGCAACTCCAATCACAGGAAAATTGTACGAGGACGAGTCCACCCTATGCTATCTTTTTTCCGAAATTTCTAAACTTCTACTACTAACCCTTACTCTGACTGCCTTTATCGGATCTGTTTCCTCACCACAACTTATAAATTCATCTTTTCATTATTATTAGATTCTCATGAAGGGTTGGCGTCAAACTGCCGCATGGTCAACGGTCATAAAAAACTAACGAAATCCACTTTACAAGTACTCAGTTATTCTTTGCCGTCCATAAATTACTAAGGATACGCAAAGAAAAAGGATAACATGCACGATTAATTTTTAATTATAATTCTAGCTACGACATAATTCTTTTCGAAATTCGTAACATTTCCCCCCATCACACAGGGGTGATATTACAAATTTTCTACCTTATCAGACATGCCTATTATTAAGACTATATGAATAGTAAACTGAACTGAACTAAATTGTAAAATTTTGCAGTTGACGATTACTTGTACGAAGATTTTTGATCATGAGTGAAATATAGTATTAAATTATATCTATTTTACAATTCCTTCATACCTAGTCCAAGTAGTGCTTCTATGTGTTTGGATATGGTGTTTATGAGTGTCTTTCACCTGTAATTTAAAGAACACTTGAAGGAATAGGAACACAAATTAGATACAATCTCTATTTTAGTGCAAATAACAATTGACCATTGTTTGTCTTAGATACCTCATTGTAGTGGTCAATATAATATAAATTTATTTATATTGTAGATATTTTGACTAACGCTTTGTTTCAACTGTTTAAGGTATATTGATAACCTTAAAGTACTTATAAAGTACATATTACAATTTTTTTTACTTACCAAAGCTCTTCTCATCTGCATCCGTAGTACAACATTATTAGGTGTATAATCCGGAGACAGTTTATTTAGGTGATGCTCATTAAATATATTTTTATTTAAGATATTCTCCATACTCTATCACTTACATAACTATAGAATATGGAATCAATACCGATTGTTATTTATTTAAGACGCACCAAAATAAATTATAACATTTAGTTGCTATGAAATTATCGATATAATAACGAAACGTATCAACACTCCTTTACATGAAGTTCTTCACATACGTTCTATTCTAATTTTCGATATTTAAAATTCTTATTTTGTACCATAATCTAATATTGCAAATAACGTAACATTTAAGAAAAATACATTGTTTATGTTCAACTATGGGCGAAAAATATTGCAGTATGATGTAATGTTACATATTTTAAAGTGCAGCACTGTTGACGATTGCTGAGTTGATAGAGACGTCAAATTGTCTGATGTATGTATACTGACAGACTGACAGAAGTAATAACTGACAATGTCTTTATGTTAACGTTCTTTAGACTGCTTGAAAGTTATACAGCAGCGATCAAAGTTTTATTCATGAAGTTTTTATTTAATTTACTCAATGTATCTGCCCCTCCACAGTGTACCTGATAATAAATATTATATTAAAATACCATTTAAAATATGTTTCTCAGCAGTGGCGGTACCATTATATGCATTCATAACATGCGTATTGATAACAATGTATAAGGATTTTGAAAGTGCCAACAATACGCATTGTAAAGTTCCAAATGTCTTTCCATCAATTTCGGCGTCTATAGGAACGTATGAGCCACAGAATACGTTATGGAAAACAGCAATATACTGTCACGCGCCTGTGCGATTATACATAGTGTATTTAAGATATAAATATTATACAAGTATAATTCAGAGTAGCTGCCTTATTATTGTCAATTTAGCGGTATTTTTAAATGTTATAGAAAACTTAACTTTAATTGGATTGACTCATTGGACTTCATCTCGGAATTACAGTAAGTCTGATAGACAGTGTTATTGCTACAGGTGTGTCTTTTTAATTTACGGTACTAACAATTCTGTTTGCAGAGTACCATGAGTTATGCTTCAAAACATTTATCGGTACATCAGTATTCTACATGCTGTTTATATGTATATTGCTTACTAAGTATAGAAGAAGACCAAATATTACATCCAGAGAGAAACGCTCTGTGAAACTAAAATGGCGAGCTTTTATTACAAATGTAACTGCTTTTGCCTTTGCTGCCTATTTCTTCCTGCGGCACAACAGTCTATGTGAGCCCTACGGTAAGCATCTTGTCTACAAATTTCAATTATATTTTACCTTTAGGTACTATTTTACTTCTTAAATTAATATACAACTCGGGTGGGTTTATATTTTTATTTTCATTAATTATCAGTATAACATTTATGCTTACCGATTTTATGGTGTAATAATAAATGGTTGTGAATGTATTTAGACTAATGCCCAAGTTTATTGTCAATATTACAACAAGCGCAATTTATATCATTAAAAAGGAGAATGCTGCAAAACTTTGCCTGAAGTCATCACTGTTAAATAGGACCGTAGATTACATTGAAAAGGGAATAATATTTTTTTTTTATTTACAACCTACCAAAGTGACTCTGCCTGATGGAAAACATGAATATAATCCAAGAGCGGTGGTCGCCATACTTACTGTGAATGAAGACAGTGCAGTATGGCGACCCACGCTATGGCGGCCTAATGAGATTTTTATGCTATCCATTATAATAATTAAAGAACTTTAATTTATGATGCCATATTTTCTTATAGTTGTGTGTCCACAAAAAATAAAAATATAGGGACTAGATGCATCGAGAGTGCACACTAGTGAGGTGGCGCTACGTTGTATTATGATTATAACTTTAGCTATACATTACAACAATCACCAACTTAATGACTCTTATAAAATAGTATTTTATTATCATATAGCTTCAATTGTATGATTTGATGTAATAAAAAACTAAGAATAATGTTGATTAAGTAAAGTAAAGTCTAGTATAAAAAATAATACTTGAAAAATTATATACTATTTTGATGAATAATTGTAATAAAATGATTACAACAACCTATTTTGCATCAAACAAAAAACCACTCAATCTTAAGAAAAATCTAATCTGTAATCAATAACACTGGTCAACACTGAAAAATTTTCCAGAGTATTTCCACATGTTTTCGATTAAATTAAGTGTGGTGATTACGAAAATACCACTGTTTTTTTTCAAGCAGCTCTAGTTTAAAATTTACATGTAGGTTAAAAATTAATATAAAATTATGATTTTTTCACACACTTTATTTGAAATAATTACTGCGGTTCGGGGAAAAAATGTTTTTTATAAGATTTTCTTGAATGAGGCTTCTGTATTTGATCCCGACAAAGATTCCAGCAGTAGTCGGCCATCATGTGTATGTCCCACCTCCCTTGGTAACGTTCTTCCATCGTGCGAATATCCTGGTGGAACCTTTCACCTTGCTCCTCGCTATAATCTCCAAGATTTTCAGGAAATCGATCCAAATGAGAATGTAAATAATGTAATTTAATACTCATGTTACATCCTAGAAGTTTCAAATTAGACAACATATCGTTAACTAATTGAAAATAATTTTCTGATTTATGATTCCCAAGAAAGTTTTGAATTACTGCAACGAAACTTTTCCACGTTCTTTTTTCAAGTTCGTTCATAGATTCGACAAAATTGGGGTCTTTTATCAATTGTCTAATTTGTGGACCATCGAAAATGCCTGCTTTCAACTTTTCGTTGCTCAGTCCAGCAAATTTCTTTGAGAGAAAAGCAAAACATTCGCCATCTTTATTAATGGCTTTAACAAATTGCTTCATAATACCAAGTTTTATATGAAGTGGTGGCAATATAATTCTATCTTGATTTACTAAAGGTGGATTGATTACATTTTGCTTACCAACAATCACTGACTCCCTTAGTGGCCATACTTTTTGAGTCCAATGTTTGTTTTTGTCGCGGCTGTCCCACAAACATATGAAACACGGATATTTAGTATAACCCGCCTGTTGTCCTAGGAGGAAATTTACCATCTTCAAATCTACGCAAATTTTCCAGCTATGCTCGTCATACTTCAGTTTTTCCAACACTAAAGATATATTTTCATATCTTTCTTTCATAGAAGTTGAGTGTCCTATAGGTATAGAACCATACTTATTTCCATTGTGTAAAAGTACACTCTTCAAACTTCTCTTGCTGCTATCAATAAAAAGACGCCATTCGCTTGGTATATATATTTGTAAACCCATCTTTTGTATAAGACCTTCAACATTATTACAGTAAACTAAATTCTCTTCAGAGGAAAAATATGGAAGTAAATCTTTTTCACGAGTACGATAAAATGTAATTTTTGTATCTGGAGTAAGTAGATTTTTTTCTTTCAGACGAGATGCCAAAATTTCAGAAGACTCTTTCGATAGATTTAAATCCCTTATTAAGTCGTTTAGCTCACTTTGATTGAATGGTTGAGGTTTTGTCTCTTGACTAGGTGTGAAATCAGAGTCGGAATCTTGTTTTTCTTCTTCATTTTCTATATTTTCTGGTTCAAAACTTGTTGATGATGTCGATGGTACTGGTGCTAGTGATTGGTCTGAGTGTGTAAGAGGCTTCTGAGCAGAAGACAACGTCGGATATGACCACTTATCCCGGTTTGCAGAGTTTATACCCGTAATGTTAACCATACAAAAATAACAGTCATCATGATGATTACGAGGTTCCCGCCAGATCATGGGTGTCTTGAACTTGAGAGCTGATCTTTTTCCATTTGACCATTGTCGCAAAGAGACAACACAATTTTGGCACACGGTATTAGGCACCCATGGCTTCTGTAGATTGGAAATATGCACTCCAAAGTACTTGAAATAGGCAGATTTAACGAAGTCCGTGATCGATTTACGATACTATGCAAAGGTGTATTCGCCACAAATAACACAAAAACTGTTTGAATCGTTTAAACAACGTCTCTTCTTCGTAGCCATTGTTTTGATTGTGAAAAAAAGAAATAATGCACTCGTTGAAACTCAATTAAATTGTTCCGTCACCTAAAATGCGGGTAGTTTGAAAAATCTTAAAAACTAGAGCTGCTACACAAAAAACAGTGATATTTATGAAATGACCACACCAAAATACATTAAACGTGATAATAATTTTCTTGGAAAATTTTATGAAGTAGATATTTGTTGGGCAGTGTAATATATATCTGGTTTACTGATAAAAATTTGTTTACTTATACATACAAAGATAATTCTTTGCAATTGAAAACATTACCTAATTTGTTGGTTGAGCATACAAATATTTCCTCAAACTCATTTTTCAGTAGTTTCAAAATTAATTAAAATTATAATAGGTATAGTAATATATATAATTAAAAGTATAATAGGTAGGTATAGGTCGGAAGAAATTCAGAAAATTTTCTCCCATTTTCAGTTTGTGTAATATAGACATACATACGCTCAATTATACATATTCATACTGAGTAATGTATTTATAAACTAATTGCACACTGCTGGAGGTGTATTACAATTGTATAGCCAAATTTACTTCTTTAAATTCATCATCTCCCTATCATTTTTGTTAAGTCTCCTGTAAGGCAATAACTACATATTTAATGCAGGAACAACTATTGCCTCACTGTGAAGTCAATGTTGCATTGTCACTGATATATTTATATTTATTTGTATGTCTATATGTCTACATACAAGTAGGTGACCATTTTTGCACAATAAACAAATTATCTGTTCAACTAAGACACAGGTTGCTAACTCATTGTGAATCCAATCCAATCCAGAGCAATAATCTAACAAATACATACTAGAACCTTCTTTTGCCTTGTTCATTACACCATTTCAACTTTAAAAAGTGTAATAGGAAATAAAGTGTAATTTTACATTACATGCACTATGTTACACAGAGATGTCAATATTAACTAACATGGCATTTATAATGTTTATTTTTGGGAATTATTTGCCGATGTTTCAGTAGATACTGTGTCAAATACCATGAACTAATTAATAAGGCAGTTGATTAGTGGTGGCCGTATGCCTTATGTCAACTCACAAAAATCTTATTTGGATTTATGGATTGCAATATCTAGTTCAAATTCCATGATGTAAAAATCAATTTTAAAAATAATATGCACTTTTTTACTTTCAGTGTATTCCATGTTTGGTTTGGCAGAATATATAGTGGTTGTCAGCAATATTCTATTCCATTTAACAACAGCATATGATCTCCAGTTCAATTTCATGTGTATAACTAGCAAAGGACTTCAAGTTGAATGAATACATAACCATAAAACATTTTTCTTGGTGCAGGTTTTATACATTTTGTATACGTTTAAGAGTTGTACAGTCTTATTTCAATTATCATATAAAAATATAAAATGGTTTGTGAAAATAAGAGACAAAAATAATTTATTAAATATTTTTATTTAAATTAAAATGTTTCTTTTTTCCTTTTGACTATGATCTAAATTTAAATTTACATAATTTTTTATTCAACATATTTAGTATTCAAGATATGTTTTATTCAGAATGTAAACCATATAGGCTCTACTGTAGTCAATGTTAGAGTTTATCACAGGTATGATCGCATTGTTAAACAGCCTTCGTGACAATTTGATTATTTCAGACATCAAAAGTAAACGGTTTTAAAATTATGTAAAAACATTATAAAGTGTTGATTATGTATTGGAGATAGACGAAATTTTATGTCAATTAGTATCCCGTCTCTAGGTTGTAATAGATATAAAACTAATTTAAAATTACAAAGATATCACATTGGTACTCAAAGAAAGTTATTCTGTTCTAATGGTAGCTTGGTAAACAATAGTTTGAAAATGAGATTATAAGAGATGTATTATTACTAGAAGCACCATTGTAAAGATAGCATAACTCGGATAGATATTATCACTATGATTAAACTTTAATTACTAAATAACATACTCGCAATTCTAATCACAGCTCCCTAAACGAAACTTATTGAGCGCAAGTTACGATCATGTATTTAATTATAATTGTATGTTATAAAAATTCAAACCGTATGGTAAAGTAATAGTATATGTATAAACAAAACATGTATAATATAAACAGTAATAACAATATAAAGTACGTACCTACCTGTTACAAAAAAAAATGACATTGTAAGAGTAATAGTGAAGACACTACTGTAATTTTTTTAGTGCACTCTAGTATTTAAAAAAATGCTTAAGTAAATAAATTTTACTAAATCAATTAAAAATAGTTTATAAAAAAGTGTGATTTAAATTTATTTGTACGTAATATAATTATTTCTTAGTACTAATTCATAGATACCTTGTGAGCTACTGATATTAAATAAAAAAATGTACCGAATTCCACAGGCACATTACTTTTAATCTGTAGCAGTTAGACGGTTAACCCTATGACAGTTATTAAGACACGCAAAAATATTTGATACTAAAGCGAAATATAAATTCGTATGGAACAAAAAACGGACTACATTCCGAAAGGCGTAAAACTCTGTCAATGGGGTCTCGTCAGTTGGTTAATTATATACATATATAATCGAGAAAAAGATTGATTGAATAATTGCAATCAATAGTTTTACTTGCTTTGATATAATTCTAAAAATAACTTTGTACACATTCAACTTAAAAAGACATAACGTTGGAATACAATATTTCCTAGTTACTACATTTTTTATGGTACTTTAATAATTAAATAAGATATAACACAGACAAAACTTGGCAATGGGCATGAAAAATTAAATTTATCGCTTTTCTACGCATAGGGTTCCCAGCAAGAACTTAGGGCCCAAGCCAACCTCGCCTGCTCGAGGCTTTGGTAAGCAAAGCATACCTTTTGGCGATAAGGGGCTCGCCTGCTCGAGGCTCTGGCAAGCAAAGCATACCTTTTAGCGACAAGAGGCTCACCGCCTATTACGTGAGTCCAAAACACTGGCGAAAAAATAGGCATTTAATATGCCGTCCGCTATTCGTCCGGGGAAACAGCCGTGATTTTAATATATGTATCAACAACGCCATAAAACGTGAATACCTGGCCATATTTTTTTTTTTTTTTTTTTTTTTTTTTTGATTTGATTTTTAGCTGTTGGCCTCAGACGGCCTCTACAACTTTACCCGGTTTGGTTACGGTGAGCGCTGAGGGCTCTCAACCGGCCTTTATTAAACAACATTGCCCAAGGGCACCCCCTGCGGGGTACGAACCTCGGCTTGGGGTGTTGCTGAAACACTGGGGCGGCCTACTCCCATGTTTTGTTGACGGTTTACGCGGCCCGTGTTCCGCCCCCGCCGGCGGGGACGAAAACGCGGACGGTTCGCACCTAGTGTGTTCGCTCTGCGTTGAGCGCGTGTAATGTCGTCGTCTAGCTCCCCTAACGCGTGTTTGGGTCGACGTATTTTTGAAATTTTGCTCGGTGTATAGTTTACGGCCGCAACTACTAGAGGGTTGGGGTGAGTCGGAGCAGAGTCAAAGTAGCTAAGGGAGCACTGTTTAATGAATTGCTTGATGGTCGGCAATCTGAGGTCGATGTGAAGATCGAACCTGGCCATATAAATATATTATATTATTTATACAAATTATACGTATTAGTCTTACGCTTTCAATTATAGGCCGTCCCATGTACCGACGGTCATTTGTTTCGGTCTCAGACAGACATCGTCCAACCGTATTGCTTCTTGCTAGGAGCCGTCTTTTCACTATACGAAAGTTAACTATTTTAGTAACTTTCATACCCTTACACGTATATGCACATATCATGAAATTACATAACATTAATCTATCAACAATTTGTATGAGTGGATATAAATGGATTTAGGTTAAGTTGGTGTCGTTTAGAAGTTCTGAGGCCACTAACAAATGTGTATATTATAAAAAAACAGCTTAAAAGTGATGAACAGTTATTATGGTCACACTTTTCTAAACACACTAAGCCCTATCACACAGCAGCAAATGCACGTCAGTCACTGCTGCTTCTTAAACAATAAAGACAATATGATATGTGACTGACACGGTGTTGCTATTTGGTTTCTGATATTATTACATACTAGAATGCAAATTCCTGGCCTAAATAATATAGCTATTTTGAATGCTCATGAACCCCAAACCCCTTGTAATAGACTAACAAAACAATGTCTAAAGAGCATTTTAAAACTAAATCAAAGAAAACAATTAATTTAATGTAGTAAATTCGTTTATGCTAATATTTTTTAAACTAGTTTGATTGATTAACAAGAATGGAACATTTGAGTGGCTGCCTTGCGAATCCCACATTCTCGTCTCCTCGTCATTTTGGGCAATAATCACTTTAAATTATTTTGAAAACGAATGTGCTTAATTTTAGATCTCATAAATATAAGAATAAATAAAAACTTACTTACGACCATATAGGTCGAATATATATTCGACCTATATGGTCGTTTTCAACTATGCTAAGACCCTTTACCATTTAAATTGCTGAATTTTATACTTATTATAGTTTAAATTGACTTTCCATCTTATCTGCTATCATCATCGCTATGGCTAAGGAAGAGGTGGCACCCGGGGATGGTGCATTTCTGCAATGCAGCACTCTACTACCCACTGTACCGGATCCAGGTTGAGAATCAAATATAAAGTCTTCTATGAGAGTTCCTGGAAGCAATAAATAATAAACAATTAATTATATACAACTACTTTTACAATATGTGTTAGATACATATTTACATTGTAAAGAGTATATTTATGCCTTACACTCCCAACTACCTCTTATTGTTTTGCTTTCCTTGGCAATCTGTAATTAAGGCAGTACCAATGCTTGTATACTACTGTTTTGGTTATACTATTCTTGTTGATGTCCAAATAATTGAAATTTAAAAAATAGTTGTGACATAAATAAAAAGGCAATATTTCAAGTATCAATTCAATATGTTTTTTAGAGTGAATCCTCATTTTTATTTCCAAACACTAAGTTTTCGGCTAACTACAGTATACTCATTTACAAATTAAATTCAATAGTGGTGGATTTGTAGTTATAATATTTGTCATATTTAAATATTTAAGTATAAAAATGAAGTACATACCATCTTCAGCCATTGCTTGTGCTCTTACACCAGATGGTCCTTTTTCAATATCTTTGTAGTAGATTTCTTTGATAAATCTTTGTATACCATTTATTTGTAAAGGTGTAATGAGTGATTTAACAATCTCTTTTAACCCAAAAGCAGTATATTTTACTGCTAATTTTCGAAAGCCGGGGTAATTTAATATTCCCATTAAGTCTGTTACATTTACATCAGTCCATCTGTAAAGAAAAATAGGTTCATCAATTAACTGTTGCCTCGGTAGCGCAGTGGTAGCGTATGCGACTGCTGTGCGTGAGGTCTCGGGTTCAATCCTGGGTCGGATCAAATGTTTGTGTGAATTGCAAATATTTGTTTCGGAGTTTAAGTGCTTTCTATGAGAATAAAGTATTTATGCATTAATATCAGTTGTCTGGTACTCATAGTACAAGCTCTGCTAAGTTTGGGAGTAGATGGCGTTGTGTATTAGGGGTAGGAAAATAATGTACAACATAAATATTGATACTGATATATACGCTTTTATAATTTTAAACATTCGTTGTTGACTCATATCTTATATTATCTAACACTATGAAAAAGTATTATTATAATTTAAGCAATTTATTATCTTGACAGACAAATTTAACCTCTGTTCAACCTCTGATGTGATATTTATGTAATTCACAATCTAATAAAGTAGTTCGCATGTTTTTTTATTTGTAGAGTAACAAATTTTAAGTGTACTTGTAACACAATGTATATAATACACATTTTTATCTTACCTATATCCTTCTCTACTTAATGCCAACACTGCATTGGGTCCTAAAATGATTCGTCCATCCACTGTGGGAGTCACATGCACTCCCAAAAAGGGAAATCTTGGATCTGGTACAGGATATATGTTGATCTTGCACAGATTACTTTTATTTTCTTTTAAATACAAATATTCACCTCTGAATGGTATTATTTTGGGATAAGGGGAACAGCCACTTAACACAGCTACTGTATCTGAATGTAGCCCACAGCATGTGAGTACATATTTTGCAGCTATAGAGTTATTCTTTCCATCTGATATATTTACTGGAAAATCTGGATTATCTGATTCTGCAAATTTCTTCACTTCAAAGTTCAGATATTTGGTGCCTCCACGCTGCACAATATCTTCAACAAGATGTCGTGTGACCTCTCCATAATTCGTAATTCCTGTATGAGGGGACCAAATACCTTTTATTCCCTTGCAAAGGGGTTCTATCTCTTGTATGCCTTTACTATCAACTAACTTTACATCCTTAACACCATTTTTTTGACTTCGGTCATATAACTCTAGTAAGCGAGGTATTTCCTGCTGGTTTGTAGCAGCAATTAATTTACCACTTTTTTTATATCTCACACCTTTTTCTTCACAAAATTTGTACATCAGGTCTAATCCTTTTACGCATAATTTAGCTTTCAATGATCCTGGTTTGTAGTAAATACCAGCATGGATCACACCACTGTTATTTCCAGTTTGGTGGGCAGCAAAATGATCTTCTTTTTCAATAATTGCTAATTTTAGATTAGGGTGTCTTATAAGAATTTCTCTAGCTGATGCTGATCCAACTATACCACCACCAACAACTGCTACATCATAGGTGTGTAGACTTGAATAGCTGGAAATGATGTGTAAAAATATGACTAAATTTTATGGCCATGTAATTTTAGTCAGTTGAATTACATAGTTTCTATTGTAAGCATTACATTATTTCAATGAGTACAAGTAGAGGATTTAATACTTTACAGAAGTAATAATATAACTATATTCTAGTTACCATGATATTATTATCAACAACATTGCATAACATTATTATTATCTTATGTAAACTTGATTTTGTTCAGGAACATTATTTTTAAATAAACATATGAGATATATATAGATATTGAACATATACCAGCTATTGGTCGCGGCTTTGCCTACCTCAATAATCAAACGTATGTCTAATTTCAATAAAATCGTAATCATGAAAACGTGACAGACAGAGACACATTTATAATTAACAAGAAATATATGTATATTTTTTATATAGACCATATAATTATGCTGTATCTCTCTATTAGTCTTTGTACAAATTAACACTTTAAAATAAATAAATTGCAAGAAAATATTATGCTATTACATACAATTATTATATACAAACACAGTAAAGTTGAAGTTACTGTTCCCTAGATGGCTCTGTTCGAAAATTGTAACTCACACTATGGTTCTGTTACCTGGAGGAGTATATAAACTACATAACTCGCATTTAAACTATTGCTCCCTTAGTCGGCCTTACGGCTAGATGATTCATCATCATCATCATAAATCTATTTTTGAAGGCTACCAAACGCGCAAGTGTTTGAGGTAGCTTAATATCTAGTATATACTATTCTGACTAATATATTACATTACAGGTTACATTCTATAAAATTATAACCAATTAATTATTAAACATCACATTAATTGACTAAAGAGAAATAAATATCCTTGCTATTTATTTAGTTTCTAATGTAAAGTCCTTGAAGAAATGTAACATATCATTATTACTTCAAACATATGTATCAGTTTTGCATGTTATTTCAAAAATTTTACGAATGATGCATCACTTCAAAAATGCTTTAAATGAAAATGACGCTGTCCATTATCTTTGAATCAAAATAATGTTTAAATGGTACGCTGGCATGAAAACTTGTCTTGTTAACCTTAAATACTACTTCTCATTACTTTAGTTGCCCAAATCCATAGATAAGGCTTTATCTGTGTCACCAGTTGATCCCCAGTTCAATTTATATTGGAATATGATATTAAAACCAGTGAATTTCAATACCAAGACTTTTATACTAGCGTGCCACTGATTTATTTTTCTAATTAGTGTCTATTTTGAATTCATAAACAGGTACACAATTTGAAATAGTGTGTGCCGCAATAAAAACATTTGGATTTTGGATATAAATTCACAAATATTTTAAATACTTGCACATTAATGTACAAAATGAACACACCTGACTATTTATTTACTTGCGTACATAAATTGAATTAGTAAGATATCAATTATCATATAAAACTGATGGCCTTACCAAGAATGATTTAGTTAAAAAAGAAGAAAATTATTAAAATCCTTCCCTATTTGAAGTTGTGAACTATTACAATAATAAAATAACTAAAATAAAATATACTAATATCTATAAATAAAATTGAATAAGTGTGCAAGAATATTTA
Source organism: Hypercompe scribonia (assembly GCA_949316085.1). NCBI lineage: Eukaryota > Metazoa > Arthropoda > Insecta > Lepidoptera > Erebidae > Hypercompe > Hypercompe scribonia. The sequence goes on along the minus strand of OX438974.1, from coordinate 11,994,570 downwards.
TAAATTCTATCACTATCAACAGTAAGCAAGATGTCCTGATAATGGAGCTCAGTAAATATGCTATAAGCCTCTTAAGTCCTCAAGATGAATTCAATTTATAGTGTAATAAAAGTCTTTTAATTACCTTCGTTTAGTCAATAATCCATTTGCAATAGCAGGTAACAAATGCTTAAACCGTATAGCACTTGATATTTTAACAATTTCCATCTTGTAACTTGAACTTGAACTGAAATGTTAAGAAGACATATTTGTTATTATTTAATTTACTATTTATAATATAAACATACAGTTACAGCAAATTTTCGTGAACCATTGTAACCTAACTTACAACACATTAAACAAAATAATTATTATTTGATAATAGAGAGCCATTAATCCATTACCTGATATTGTTGCGTGAGTAAATAGCAATGAACTAGACTTGGAAGTCTAGTTCTGGAGAATACATAAAATTATAGCGGACCGGTTCTATTGAGATAATATTATGCACTGATCTTATGGAAATAGGTCTCTTAGGCTTAATAAATACTTTAAAAGAATATGGTAAGTTCCTACGTAAGTTTTGTTTAATATAAAAAAATATTTTACCACTGTCACAACACAACTTATGTAGTCGAGACAATGATATTGATAAGAAAATATTGAGTTTGATATGTCACTATCTATACAACTATTGTTAATTGTCATTACAATATTGACAAATAGAAATAATCCATAACCTGTTAAAGAAGTTGCCCCAAATGGTTCTTGTTATTAAAAAATTACAGTGATGAATCAAATATTTTCTGTTCATAGCTACTGCAATCCTTGGAATTAATACATTTTTTGTTTGGACGTTGGTACTTTATTCCGAATGAAATTTATAATGGCTTTAATTATTGGTGACTGACCGAAAGTTTGCCTTTAGTTTTGGCTCTGAAAGAAAAACACTACAAATTACATATTTATCTATGTATCTGCTAAAATTGACAGAAGAGCATTAGTTTGATAATGACGATTTTAAAAGCCTGCCTTTTAAAAAAAACAAAATTTTTTGAATGTTGAGACAAATTTTTATTGCAGTTTGGTAATATTAAATACCATTTTTATTTTTAACGTTCCCACGGGCCGTCATGCCACCAAGGTTAACGACGGGATGATGTGTCGTAATCGGACTGACTAAAACCACACGGTGTGTGTGAGATGGGAGGGATCCGGGAGCAACTGCTGTTACGACATCCCTCTTAGAGCCTGCCTGCTGCCGAGGGCACCATCTACGGGTAAACTCTCTATTTAGGTGTCGTACGGCACACGCGGACGTCGCCTCCTCGCGGCTGGCCACTGTAAGGGATGGAGGGGAAAACCTGTCCCATCCACGCGCGGCCACACTCAAGGTGGCATGAGGCGTGTACCAGTGGCCAGCTGAGAGAAAGTGAGGTAAATAGAGAATTTACCCATAGATGGTGCACGCGGCAGTGACTTATTCGGTCCGATTCACAGATCACCTCCTAATAGATTCCGCATACAGGGCCATAAACGTGCGCCACACATATTTACTAGTGCAGAAAATGCTCATGGCAAATCATCTAAAACATCTAATTATCAAAAAGATGGCATAACATTTCATCGGTAAGTACATTATATTTTTATTATGTTAACGTTTTTCTAATATACCGGAGTTCAATTATTCTGGTGATTTAATAGTATATGTCCCTTTCACTCACCATGTAAATTACAATAGTTGTCTTCGTCTAATACTGCATGCCTATCGATAGTGTTGTGATTCAGAAGTCGATTTGTTTGGTTATCGTTTGATTTTCTTTTATTGAAGCAAAGATATTTTCTAAGGGAAGCGATGTTTAATAGTGATATAGTTTTGATAAAGGTTTCCTAAATGCCCGGAAAAAAAATGTGGACGCAACTCGTCGAGGGAATGAATGGTTTCCCACTAAAAGTACTGTGATTTGCTTAAGATATTTCACAGAAGATAATTTTCATGCTATGAAAACCGAAGAAGGCTGTTTAATTCCTCTATACCTACTCTATACTTGCCAGTTTTGATAAGGACTTTTACTTTTTTGAAGACTAGTATACCAATAAAGGTTACACAATAATAACATTAAGGGATTAAGTGAAACATGATATTCTAAAATTTACGCAAATGTTACACGCTGACACTATTTTAAAGTAAGTAAAATATGCGTACCTATCTTATTATTTTTTTTATTCAAATTTTCATTTTTAAATAAATATTTAATAAACATTGATCATTTCATTTATTTACAAATAGTAAAAAATTAAAAAAAAAATATTCAGTCTATCCAACTAAATTTATCGATCAACGTTCTTACCCTGTCCCAACACTATGGTTCGGTGCATTCTATGTTTGGCCTTGAAACATCCAATCACAGCGTATTAGACACGTCCCTTGCGTCCCGTACATACCCCGGAATTTGGTGAAGTCAAATCGTAACAAATTTTCAATCATGCGGTATCTATTAGGAGGTAATCTGTGGTCCGATTCCAACACACCATCCCGCTGCAAGCCCCGGTGAGGTGGCGGCCCGTGGAGGTTTCCACACAAATCTTATGACGATTAAAAGAGAGCTTATTGCAAATACCCCCTAAAATGTCCATATAATACAGAACAATCGTCTTTAATGATCGTCAAGGTCGCTAGGTTCACCACTTACATAATTTAAATATTTTTCGCACTCTAGTTCAAATAAAAAAATGTCCTGCGATCAACGAGGTGTTTGCTTATAGTACCTTTTTTTTTTTTTTTTTATCGTGTGGAAACCCCCTCGAGCCGTCACTCCACCGGGGTTTACGGCGGGGTGGTGTGTCGGAATCGGACCGACTAAAACCACACGGTGTGCCACTCTGCGCCTGACATAGGAGGGATCCGGGAACAGCTGCTATTACGTCATCCAAATCCCTCCTAGCGCCTGCCCGCTACCGCAAGCACCTTCTACGGATAACCTATCCATTTAGGCGACGTACGGCACACGCGGACGTCGCCTCCTCGCGGCTGGCCACTATAGCGGATGGAGGGGAAAACCCGTCCCATCCACCCGCGGCCACACTCAAGGCGGCATGAGGCGCTGGTATGCACGCCTCCGCCGCCCGGCTCGCCGGCGGCGAATTGGGTCCGAGTGGATATCGTCCTCCCGGGCCTTCTCCGCCGCCTCCTTCCGCGAAATTACGTCTTCGCTGAAGGTTGCGACCGCGGTAAAACAATTGTCGCTACCGGCCATGGAGCGCATGACGGCCGGTAGCGAGAGATCACCTCCAATAACTGCAGTGAGGACCCCACGCTGCGCCGCCCATGCGGAACAAACCGCCAGCGTGTGCTGAGCCGAGTCCTCACTGCAGTCGCAGTGGTGACAGGTGGGACTCAATTCCCTCCTGGCAACCGAGTGCAGATACTTCCCGAAGCAACCGTGCCCGGAAAGGATCTGCGTCAGTCGAAAGGAAAGGGTCCCGTGCTGTCGCCCTGCCCACTCGGCGATGACCGGTCGGAGAGCCTCCACGGTGGCAAAGCCAGCACGTGGAGTCTCTAGTCGGGACGACCAACGAGCCATCGTGGCTCGACGAGCGGCCTCTCGCCACTCGCGTATCTCTTTGGGCGGGGGACGTATGCCGCTACCCGCCCGGAAATCAGCCGTTCGCCGATAAACTTCGGCGAGCACTTCCGCCTCCAAATCCCACGGGGGACTTCCAGCCAAGGCGCACGCCGCCTCCATTGATATGGTGCGGTAACCGCGTATGGCTCTAACCGCCAATATCCTCTGAGGGCGCCAGAGACGAGCCCTATTCTGGGCGGTCAGAGCTTGCTTATAGTACCTGCCACAGGTCAATGTTTCATTTCCAAAAGTAGAAATAGCTAAAGGAACATTGGAACACGACCGCTTCGGAGAAACGCTTGTGAATTAGGACAAGCCAACTAGTTAATTAAAATATTATATTTTTTCTTCTGTGCCACAATACATTATATTAGAACTGATCGTACGGTCGAACTTATTGTCGCTTTCTTACTCAAATTTCATAATAGTATATATTATGGTCATCCATAGGTCACGCGTGACTTTTCTTTAGTTTTCTTTTTTAAAATAAAAACTTCCGCATTAGGAATAACTTCTATGTCGCGGGAACTTAACAAATACACATAAATTACACAAAGAATACTACGACTCACAACAATAATTTGGAAATCACCAAGTATTATTCACTTGGGGATCATATTCACAACACTTCAGCGCAGCAGGAAGCGACGAGGCATAGCTAAGACAAATTATGGACGAACTCATCATTTTATGCTTTATTAAGCATTGGTAGCATTAGTTTTATTCGTATTTATACTAAAATATGCTCTATTAAAAACCTACTATTCTGAAACTTACTGTAATTTTTTTATACCCTTAGATAGAGGATTTTAAATTATTGTCTATGTTCGAATCTTTATAATAGCTGAATTTTAACCATAATCTACTTTACTTGGACTAAGAAACCAACTATGCAGGACAACAGCTCTGTCAAGATAAGAAAAATTTGAAATAAACCCTATGAAAACTCGCCTAGCTATCATGGTATAGTACACCATAATCTTCTCCATAAGACTTTCCCTAGTACCAAAAAAAAAGACATAAATACAAAAAGTAAAGTGGACATCTTCTTTCAAAAAAAAATCTGTTTATACCAATTTAGTTGGAGGTCAAAATCACTATGCTAAGGTTTACTTCAACAATAATAATGGGTTATTTAAATATTCACTACTGCTACTCTTCTCAAAGTTGGTTATGTGTTCTGCTGGCCTGGCAACATTGGGTGGCAGTTGTCATAATATTATTTGTTTATTTTGAGCATGAGTTTTTTCGGTTGTTCTAAGTAAATTATATACTTAACAATGACTAAAACTGAAATCTGTATTAGTTGGGACGAACATTTAAACAATGTATCTAAAGGATTCTCTTGCTTGCAACAGGTTCTGCGATTATTTTATTAATGTTTTATAACATACATGTTTCTACATAGAAGTAATGTTTTTGTGTTTTTGTGATTCAATTTAGGGCTATTTTTTTCTTACAGAATTCTGAATTCGTTGACATGACATTGGCTGCAGAGGGTCACCTGGTTAAAGTACATCGAAGTATAGTGGCACTTGCTAGCCCTTATCTAAGAGCTATGTTACAATCAGCACCTTGTCAGCACCCAGTAATATTTCTGAACGTAAGTCGTTTTAAAGTACCTATTTTAATTAAGATGTTCTTATGAAAACAGTATTATCTTTAACATGTTACATTCAAATATAATATTAGTGCAATAGTTACATTAAATGTATTATTGATTCAATGATGGACCACCTCGGTGGCGCAGTAGTTGCGTATGTGGTTGCTGTACTTGAGGTTTCAGGTTCGATTCCCGAGACGGATTAAATATTTGTATGATCTTCAAATATTTGTTTCAAAGTGTGTTTTCTATGTGTGATATGTATGTATTTACAAAAAAGAAGTATATATATTTATATCAGTTGTAAAGTATTCATAGTACAAGCTCAGTTAAGTTTGGGAATAGATGGAGTTGAGTGTTAGATGTCTGAAATGTTAAATATTAAACTACCACTGCCATTTACAGTCCATCCATAATCATAATGCTGGAATAGTGTCATTGTAGCGAAATTACTGTAACAGATCCATTGTCAACATTAATAATCAATATTTATTTCAGAATATTAATCACAAAATACTTGGTTACATTTTGGAGTACATTTATACTGGAGAAGTAAAAGTGCCATCAGACATAATAGACACATTTATAGAAGCTTGTAAATCACTCTACATAAGAGGAGTTGACTGTATTGCTTCATCAGAGGTATTATCATCCATTAATATGATAAAACTGGAATTAAAATTGACTTTTTATAAATGTCTCATTTAATATTATAACCACGATTTATTAAAACATTCTCAAAAGGAAAGATTACCCTTATTGCTATTCAAAAGAAGTATTGTTTATTAACTAAACTAAATTTATATGAAACAAATTAAGTTAAACCCATAAAATTTAATTCCGTAGATTTACTACTGATGTCTACTGTCTTATTCTGTGTAACAATAAAATCTTTTATATTTTAGATATCATCCAGAAATAAATCTGAGCCTCAGTTTGAAAGGTATGTACCTACTGTATTAGTATGTAGTAGTATTAGTATGTACGTAGTATTATATCAAATAATGGGTTATTACAACTTATATCTGTTTAATGTCACTCATGATGTCACCAATCCTCAGAGAATAAAAATAATATATTTTGTTTGCAGAATTGAAAAACCACCAGAAAATAATTTTGCTGCACATATAACAATTAATAACAATGACAATAATTACGATTTAGAACTGATACCTAATGAAAATAATGCAATATCTCATAATAATGAAGAAATGCTGCCTACTACGGTTGCTCTTCCCACTGTCAATAACAGCGATAGACAAATGGAATCCGAAATCTACAACAGTATTGTAAATGACGTCGAAACTATACACGAAAATAACATTGATATCAGCAATATTCATAATTTTGTAATATTAAGACCAACTACTTATAACAATATGGAGTTGAGTACAAACAAGACAGAAAATGCTATCAAAATATTGAGTGATGAAACTATAGTCACCCCAGATTTGAAGAATAACAGTTCACTTATGGAATTAAGTAAAGATGTAAGAAGGAACTCAGTTAATATAGAACTAAATACCAATAACTGGCATATTGACACTAATCAGGACCCTACTAGTATAGAATTAGGTGCGGACCCAATGTTACATCCAGTCAATATTACTTTAAGTACTCATGACTCATTATCTAAGCCTATTCAAGGTATATCCGATATACGTACAGATAAAATAGAATCAATTTTAACCAAAACAGTAAATAGAAGAACATTAACGAAAAAGCCTAAAAATATTCTGTCGTATGTGAAAGACAAAAATTGTACTGAACGAGCGAAAACTACATTAAACAAGCTAATCAGAAAAGAAATGGGTAAGCTTCTAATTCATTTGTTTTTCAAAAAACTGATCTGCAGAATTAAGTCATCTAGTCAACCGTCGACAGTTAGCGCGTTCGGTGAAAATTTTAGCGTTGACTAATAGCAAAGTTGAACTGTCCGTGTAGTGTGTTATCGACGATAAAGTTTTTGTAAAATAAACTCTGATACCCTTTATTTTTACATCCAATAATGTTGATACGTTTAATTTGTCTCTTACTGTAAACAATGTACCATGCATGCATGCATAAAAACCACTTGTAACCAACTCGCTTTATTAAAGGTTAAATAATAATAAAAATGTTCATTTTTAGATAAAGTAGCACATTACACGATATCGAACAGAGGATCATTACAACTGTTATTGCATCACTATCTTTATAATTCCCATCATCATTCAAACGGTGGTCGAAAAATACGGTGGCGATGTCTCGATTATCGGAAAATGCATTGTCCAGCTTATATTGACACTGATAACGAAGAAGTTACCGCTGTGTAAGTACAGTATTCCATGTGGTGATGGACTAAGAACACGGAATGTCACCTCTTCTATTCATTCTGCGAATGTCGTAAGAGCTGACTAAGGGAGTAATTTATGCACAACAACAGCACTTCAAAAAGAAGGAAAATATGACACAAAGGTTGTATATCTACACCCATCTAGCCAGCGTGGTATAGTAGACTTAGGCCTTTCCTTAAAAGGGCGGTTTATGTCCGGCTGTGAACTCGTAAAGGCTTTTGATCGCTTTTTAAATTACAGTACTTATTGCCTATAAATGAAGAAATTGACTGACTGATCGATCAACGCAGGCACAGCTAAAACTGCTGGGTTTAAAAGCATAAAATTTTGCACAAATATCGTATCGTATCGTATCGTATAACGTAAGTGCACTTAAAAAAGTTTTGAAAAATTCCAAATCTAAGGGAACACAATGGGGATTAGAACTTTATATGATACTTCGTTATTTTTAGTAGTAACATTTTCAAACAGTAAATACGAAGAGTATTTTTTTGAAAGTATCTAATAAAAAAACCTTACTATTTCTTCAAAACTATTCTTGAAAAGGAGTTCGAAAAAGGATTTTGATTCATTGTATCCTCTATGATGTCTGATTTCGACTACCATGAAGTCACAGACAAAACCTACTAAGGAAATCTCATGACGTGGGTACAAAGACGTCTCAGTCACAATAACCATTACCGGAATTTTCAAAATCGCTACTTTTAATCAATTTTGAACTAAAAATGATTGGTTCTGTCAGTGTCAATAGAAACCTGATTTTGCCCCGATCGTGTCGGTTAACCGCTTCACTAAGTTGTTGCACACACTTGTGCACTATAATATCTCTTGCGTAGAAGAAGACTGACCGCCATGGCCAAAATCAACTAAAGTTCTTCATTAGACTAAAACATTTTCTTTGATTTACAGGTCCGAAAATCACTGTCATCCTGTTCACAATAATCAAATAGAAAAAAAAATAAAAAGTAATTTAGTATTTACATCACTATCAACCGCTGTGCATACTGTTGACAACTATTTGAAAGAAAATCCTAAGAAATGAACGGTGACTAGAGAAACATAGAGTTATATAACAACAATCTTTGGTGGATCTTAACAAAATATACAATTAGGCACGAATCGGTTCGTTGTTTAAAAAAATCTGAATTTGAGTCAATTTTTTTCTTCTTATTCTTATTTCTTTATCCTTACTTCCTTGTCTTTACTAATTTTATAAATGCAAAAGGGTGTCTCTTTGTTTGTATGCTCGTTTTATTTTTCGAGTCTCAACGAAGGGATAACCGACCTACACACAGCCCGAGTCGCGGGCAAAAGCTACTATGTACATATAGGAAAATGATCTACGTACTTTAGCTTCAAACTATTAAAATACAGAATTTTTGTGACGTATGTTTGATGTGATAATTTTTTTTCTATCCTCTTTTAAAAGAAAACTACCACACTCAAATGAAAATAATGTAAGTATAATGATTTAGGTACATATTTTATCCTGTGATTCTTCTATACTTAAATTTACTTTTTCTAAAAATTTTCATGCCTTTTATTGAAGCTTATACTTCTTTTGGGGCGAGTGAATTTTTACTATGCGCAAACACACCGACAGAAAAAAGCAACAGTCTGAAGTTAGTTGCTAACGTGTGTCGTATCAGTACAAATAATCTGTGTAAATAAATAAAATATATATTTGCGTTTATATTAATTCAATCGTATTTATGACGGTGATAGTTATTTTTATTTGTTATTTTTGGATTGTTACGCCAAATGAGTGTCTCTCGTGAATCGTATTACAAATAAGAGAAGTAAAACTTTTTAAACATTTAAATTATTTTTATTACTTTTACTTTTAACATTTTTAAAAGAAGATTTAATCGTCGTATATAGTCATAAGTAAACTGATTAGTTTTTGACATACTTGGTAGACGCTCACGTTTAAGCTTGAGTCGAATGTCGTGTTCGATGCTATAATTGAGCTCCTTTATCTGAAGACTCAAGACAACACTCAAACGTTTCAAAACTGCTCGATCGCTGACTCGAGCGCTTTTATAACACAGTTACAGCTCTACAGTAATGGAAGAATTAAAAGATTCATAACACGTGCCCATATTTCTTGAGTGCTCAAAAGCCAATTATGACCACGACCATTAAAACGTTTAGTTTTCTTTCGATAAACAATACCTTAAAAAGCGTAAAAGACACAAAAAAAGCGTAGAAAAGCATGTATGTTGCACTTTTGTGCTCTTAACTTCTGATAGGTTTTCTTTTCCCTAAAAACTTTTAACATTGAAAAGGATTTTTGATCAGTTTCAAATTATGGAGTAGAAGAAAGAATCTCTTTTTGTGAAGTCTATTAACTAAGAAACATTTCACTTAGTAGTTAAGATTAAAACACTGTTCCACGACCTAAGTAGGAAGGTATTAAAGTCGATTCAATTGAAGTTATCGCCTGTTAATTGTAAACAGGAGATTTACATGTCTTAGTTAAAGGTAATTTTTCCTATTTTGATACTTCCGGTGGGCTAGCAAATATCATACTGTTACTTTGTTAAAATCTTAATCCAAATGTTTACTGTACTGGCGATCACATTAGCAAGCGGATAGTTTAGTATATATTATTACCAAATTGCATCAGGAGCTAGTTCACTGTTCAGTATAAACCCCAGAGGCTATGGACTGTATTTTCAATTAATTATGGTAAATTTAACGTAATCCCAGCTTGTACATACTGTGTTCCTAAACTTGATTAAGTTTTTAATCTACTTTTTTCTGCAATCTTTTTATTTTTGAACGAACTCATTTGCGTCTTCTGTCTGTTTATGTCACAACGCTTGCATTGAAAAATATGATTGAATTGTTTGATCCTCTCGGAATTCTTGTAAATAAACAATAGAATTTTATGAGAGAAGCAGAGGAAACTTTACTATACTGCTTCTACGAACATCTAAATAACTGTTATAATAATGGTGCAATCACAGTTTTCTCTATCTTGGGATTCTTATAAATCAAATATCTGTAATGGATTTAGTTCTTTACAACAGGTTAGTATTCTTTTAAGGTGAATACTCGTAAAAATTGTTATAAATTTTTAGTAGCCTATGGGAACCGCCTTTTAGTAATAAGTGCATATTTGAATTTCTATACACAAATTAACTTTGTGGTAAGCTGTTTCTTATTTTAAAATCAAGATTCCCCTATTCACGTTAGCAACATTTTACACGTTTTCTACTTCTTGTGCTAAAGATTAAGACATAACATCAAGATAAACTTTTATTAAGATCCTATGGTACTCACAAACAATAATACCTATATCTTGAAAAACTCATAGTAAAGAACTCATTAGAAATATATCAAATTCTACAACATTTAAAAATCATTTCAATAATAAATTGCTTGTTAGTGTCACATATCATCATATCAAGAGCCTTATCAATCCACTACTGGACATGGGCCTCTTAGGAAGAAGGTTTTGGCCTATATATAATATTGGCTAGACAGGTTGGTATAAAACTTGTTTCAAGTCTTCCTTCTTCATAGTCCTATGCAGAGCAGTTATGTTGCATGCCTAGTTTGCTTCCTTAATTATCTCTTATGATTACTATGGGATGAATAAGGGTAGCGACACTCATATTCTTAATCAGTCACAACACAGACAGCTCTTTAGAGTACCATAGATTAAAGAAAATGAAACCTTTGGTATTCCAGATTGGTCTTCTAGTAATAATGAGATTGGTATAGAGTTCTACTGCATAAATAAATTAAAGTTAGTTTTGTTTTTACTGTTGCCTACTCTTAAAAACATTACTCAATAAGACATAATTCTAGACTTGGTAGACCCAGATTATCAGACATACTGTGCCTAATGCACAAAGTGTAATCAATGTTGTTTTTTAGAATGGTGAATTTGTTGATATGACCATAGCAGCGGATGGCCATTTTGTGAAAGTTCATCAGATGTTGGTAGCATTAGCTAGTCCTTACCTCAAGGATCTTATTACTTCGGCTGCAAGTCAACATCCTATTATATTCTTAAATGTAAGTACAGTTTGAAAATAATCTTAACAGACAGTGATTTATAGCTGCAGTTCCATGTTGATGTTTGTATTTGCATACTGGTTCTGTGTTTATCCCTATATATATGTGGTGTTTCTATGCATATACATATTCTAAATCTGATTATGATATGTGTATACAATAAAAAAAATTAAACAAAGATTGCCTCAAAACTAGTATAAAAATATAAATGTTACTGTGCGACCGCACTTATGACTCTAGGCTGTACTTGGCCTTATTTACTATTGAGCTTTATGATTGAAATGTTAAGTCCTGTGTATATCTAACCTGTACTACCCTTACAACTAAAAAAACATGTGATTAATCAGTCATTAATACATACTCTCTAATAGTAAAATAAAAGAAATATAAATGTGAATATGCATGAGTATATTTATTATTTATATTACTTGTATATATTTATCAAGTGGAATAAATTTATGTTCAATAATAAATTTTAATTAAACTATTTTCAGAATGTGTCTCACCGAGTTTTATGCTTACTACTAGAATACATTTACACTGGAGAAGCTGTTGTACCTGCAGATTATCTTACCTCATTTGCAGAAACAGCAAAGTCACTTCACATAAGAGGTCTGGAGAACATTGTAAGTCCCTTGATCTAGAAGATATAGATATGACTTATTTATTTTAAGGATAAAAAATATAAAGTGATTTATTATTATTATTATATATATTGCTTCTGTTATACAGTAATACCCCGCTTTACGCGACCCCGTTATGCACGGTTTCACTATAACACAATGGTATGTATTGCCTTAAGTGTTCTTAGAATTAAAGTGATTGATTAAAATGATTCGTATTTTTTGTACATGTTGAATTTTGACTATGTTTAATCTTAAACTTCGATATACGCGAATTTCAGTTAACGCAATTTTTTCCGGAACATATCCCTTTAGTAAAGCGGGGCATTACTGTATTAATATTTGTATTTAAACATGTTTATACTGTTGTATTGACTGTTCTGTATAACTATGCTTACAAATGGCAAATATTTAATGTAAATTGGCAGAGATAGATTTAGTGATAATAAATCCTAATTTAGATCCATTGTTTTTATGTTAAGTTTCTTTGTTATTATTTAGTTAAGTTATTATTTTTGTTAATTTTCTTTTCAATTGTGGTACTTTAAAAAAGCTGTATAATGTAATAATAATGTTGATATTGTTTGTATAGTAATTTGTATGTAGAGGTTTTTTTATAAAGAATAATTATTTTAAGGGATCTGACAGTGCCTTACCTGTGAAGATGGCAGGAGCTATGCGTCATTTCGACGATGGAGATCTCTGTCCAGTTAGTGGGTCTAAACAGATTGTAGTTTCTACTGCAGAAAAACTAGATGAAGTAAGATATTTTTCATTTGCTTTTTATCTTTTAAGAACAATCTTAAGAAATATTTAACTCAATTTCAACTTCAACAGGTAAGCCTGCCAGTAAATGCGAGAAAGATTTTTATAAAACGTGGCTCTACCTCGTAAGTATTATTTTCATATATACATTTTTAACAAAGCAATTCCCTACAGCTTCGCATGAATACAATGCAGCTACTAATGTGGTGTCATCATGAGTCCAAATGATTACAAACATTGGACAAATTGTAAGCAATTATGATATTCATATTATACTTCCAACCCATCTGGCCAGCATGATATAGTAGGCCTCCTTTCCTTGGAAACAGAACAGAGGCCTATGCCCAGCAGTAACAACAACAGGCGCTTTATTTTCGTGAATTTCAGTGTTAACGTCGAGTATGCTGAGTTAATTATTCTATGCCATTTTGAACAGATTATAAAATCCATTATGTGGAATTTACAATGCCTTTTTGTTCAGTTTTTCAACTAACTCAAATACTTGTATTTGCAATTGGCTCATTAATGTATTGTGCGGTATGATTTGAAGCTGCAACCACTGAACTCAGGTCTGGCTCCTTATCAAAAACCGACAGCCGTAATACAGCAGTACATACAATAAAACAGCAGTAATGCCGTTTTGTTTATTATTTGGTCGAATGAAAATAAATATATTGATTTCGTTCTCATTGATTTATATTTTTAGAAGGAAACATGAAACATCCTCAAAAATATCCACACCAAAAGACAATATGCATGACTATCCGGATTTAATGGACGACTCTACCACACAGGATTCTGACGATGGATTTAAAATGGAAGATAATAAAGATACACCTAGTCAAGATAAACGTAAATATTTTTCTTTATAATACAAAGTTTCTACGTACGGAAAGTGCAATATTCGTATAGCTACTAAAGTAACCGATAGAGCTCTTGCCAGCAGTAGGGAATATGGACGTAACATCAAAATGGACAAAATATAGTTATTTGTAAACTTTATTGCTAAACAAATAAATATATATATATAAATAGCTATTTTTGAAATTCATTATAATTTAATAGTGAAATGTAATCATCATAAAGTGATTTTTTTAAAGTGCCCTCGCATATTTCGAAAACGCAATGCTATTGGTGGGACAAACGTAACTCAAGTTACAATCGACATATTCTGTCAATAAGCTGATTTGTATGGTTTCTGACGGTTATTTAATTTCTAATAAGTTAAGTGTTTCATCCCTAGGTAACATTTAGATGGATAAATACCTACTTATATATTAGATAATGGGAATACTGTAACGAATTTTTCATAAACTAGGTTATGTTTTCATCAAAGTTTGTAAACAAAACAAATATTTATGGATTACATACAAATGATTCTTCATTGTTTTTATCGCTTTCTTGAAGTCGCTTATTCTAATTCTTAACGAGCTTCACCACAGTATAAGAAACACGATACACTATATCTTCTCATCGCCTTGCACCATTTATTACTTATACTGTATACCTTTAGGCATAAAAAAATGTACCTTACAACATAAATATTAAATATTTCCATTGTAAGTAATAAGCGCGTCAAGATGGCTGCGTTTAAATCGCCCGAAAACGATAGTGATTTTAATACACATTTTTTTGCTTAATGGTTTTTATTTCAGACGTGTTTTATTTAATTTTGGTAATATAATAAATAGTAGAATTAAAAAAAAATACATGCATATTCTCTATTATAAAAATAAAATACTGACAATTTGTTTGAAATTTGTTGAAGCAAACTTCAACACCACTTTTATTTTGCAACTAAGTAGTAAAAATCAAAAAGTTTTGTTAATCTTGTCTCACATTTCGATCTGTACCGTTAAGATAATTTAGAAACTAACTTGATATAAAATAGAAATTGTCCTAATTACAGCATCCTCCAAACTGCAGTTCACTGTATCAATCCGAGGCTCGTTACAAGTTATTTTAAATAGATACATTTATAACCTTCATTCGACAACGCAATCTGGTCTGCGGCGCTGGCGGTGTGTGGACTATAGAAATAATAAGTGTTCAGCTTATGTCACAACTAAGGGCAATGTTGTGCTCAATAGGTTTGTATTTTTTCTTCCATATTAGGCATCTGCCAAAGTGACTACTCTGCCAGGTGGAAAATTTGAATAGAATCTAAGTGTTGTGGTCACCATACTCATTGTAAATGAAGACAATGCAATATACGAGAGCGGTTCAATAAGTACCCGTGTTAGAAATTAAGCCAGCATTTTTTTTCAAATAAGTTTTTTATTTTTCAACATAATCTCTTTTTAGGAAAATACACTTCTCCCAATGTTCCTGCTATTTTTTTAACCCCTCCAAAAATAAGACTTTTTGAACTCTCCAAAATACGCCTCCGTCTTGATAATGACTTCCTCGTTTGAGCTAAATTTAAAAAATGGACTATGGCGGCCTAGTAAGATGCTTTTTCACGCCTCGCTAATGGACGTGAAAGCCATGACAGTCATTGTAGTAGTGTAAGGCTCACACGGCTACCACGATGACTGTCACCCCTGCATCAATTTCGCACTCACCAACGAAATATGACAGCATGGATGTTGTCGGTTTGGGTTGGTCTTCGGTGAGAGAGTAGGGCAGTACTGCCCTGGTCGAGCCGGCCCGTTTGTGCTGAAATCAGCGTCTCTCTACTATCTGCCAATCGCATGGCAAAGTCGAAGTTATGTTTATGTGATGTGTGATTTTTTTGGCATCAGACTGCCATGTGTGAGGTGAGATATATGCCATGCTATAATAAGGGTGAATTGTTTTTTATTGCACGAAACTCTGAAACTATCAAGACGGCATCGTAAGTCGATTTTTCTATTTATACAATAGCAAAATTGTTTATAGTTAGTTATACAATAGTTAATACAGGACTTACGGTTTTACATATTTTTAATTAAGTAATCAGCAGTGGGTGATTTCTTTTAAATGACAGGTGAAACAGCGGAGCATAGGGTAAACCAGGGTGTGATTGCCCACTTTAAGAAAATATTATGAGGTGCTCCTTTGGATCATTTTAGTGCGATTAATATTTGCCAGATGGCTCCGTGTTTAATATATAGTATATTTAAAATTGACACTCAGCAACACTGAAAAAGAAAAAACAGTAATAGCGGATTTTGTCAAGACGCGTGAACGTGTTACTCAAACAGGTAAATGTTTTAGCAATTTTCATAAGGAATTACTTGCTTTGAAATTGTTTTTTTTTTCGCATTTTATTCTATATTCGTCTATTGGTGTATAACATATGATACAATAATATGTGTTTTCTCCGTTTTTACCAAAAATATCTCCTTAAATTAGATTTTTAACGGTTTCTTAACGGTGGGCAATTACTACACATAAATTTACATATTATTAGTTATTACCCACCATCACTTTAGTTATTGCCATATGTTAATATCCATAATTATTGCCCAGAGCAATTACCATGGACAATTCTTTGAATAAAGTACGTTGCCATCACAGATAAAAGTGTCTGCATTGCTGAACTTGTTTCGCTTAATTGTTATACATAAATATGTGATTATTATTGTTTATTTACAGTATGTCAAAGACACCAAAAATTCAATATAGCAAAGAAAATTTGCAGGAACCAATAGAAGCTGTAAAAGATATTTCTAACAATTTATCTACAAGACAAATTGCTGAAAAATATGGTGTTCCGAGGTACAGTCTCCGATACCATATTAAAAATCCGGGACTTAAAACCAGCTTAGGACCGTCACCTATATTAACTGTTTCTGAAGAAAGTCGTTTAGAGGATTGGATAATAATTTCAGCAAGAAAGGGATTTCCCCGAAACAAAGAAGACATTTTAGACACCGTCCAAAAGTTCCTGGTGGAAAACCCGCGCTATAATTCATTTTTAAATAATAGGCCAGGTAATGGTTGGTGGAAGGCATTTTTGAAGGGACATCCGAAGTTGACTATTAGAACATCAGAAGGAGTGAAAAAAGCAATTTCTAGTGTTTCGAAAAAAGACATAAGAAAAAGACTCTACTCCTATTTTAAGCGATTCCCAATTCCGATTAATGACCCAGAAACGCCAATAAGGAAAAGCGACAAACAATAACAAATAAGGAAACGACAGCTTTATGCTATTGACTCCCAAAATTTTAAAACAGCATTATATACAAAGCAAAAAAGAAAAATATATTAAAAGTAAAAGAAAAGAAGAAATTGATCAAAGAAAAGAAAAAGGCTGAAAATACAAACAAAAAGACTAAAAAAAATTATGAAAATCCTTCTCTGAATCTTAACAGTAAGGGTGTTAATTCTAAGGAAATAGATACAATTTCAGGGAATAATAGCCAAGAACTGATTAAACATTCTGAGCAACAACTTGGATTGATTTCAATGAAGATATAAAATAAAATAGACAGAAGAAAAAGATTTGACTCTTATTTTAAGCGCAACATTGTACCAAAACCAGCTGGTGGAGTTTGCCATTTCAATGTGATAAAGATGAATTTGCTTGCAGTGCTTGTTCAAAAATGTTTCATGTGCGTTGCATGCCATCAAAACATAAAGAACAATACCCGGTAGCTCCGATTTACATTTATTTTTGTGCTATCTTTGTTTTGAAGTGGACGATTCTGTCTATGGCGATTCTGACTCATCAAAATAAGCTAAAGAAATCTTTGATGTAGTTAATAGAGTCTAAACGCAAATTATTTTGAGATTTTGAAGACTATCCTATAAGATTTAAGTTAAATGTTTTGTTTTGATTATTTACCTACGTTTTTAGTCTAATCTATCATTTTAAGATACTGGGCAATGACTGTACTGTGATGTGGGCACTTAGTGTAAGCAATGAGCAACGACTGTACTTTTTAGAAGATTTTAAATTTATTTCATTATTTCCCAAAATATTCAAGTTGAAACTACAAACTACAAATACTCTGTTGAAGAATTTATTTAGTTATAAGAAAAAAGGAATAAATGGTTGATAGTCAAAATATTTTTTTTATTCTTTAATTTCAACGTGTTTGAAGTCCTTAAGTGGGCAATAACTATATGGTTTACCCTACCTAGTTTTGAACTATATATAAGAGTCTTTGTCGTACAGCGGGACTTATACGCCATAATTTTTTTTAAATGGATTTATACCGCTTGTGTCACGTACAAAACGTCGGAAAAGGCCAACGCCAATTCAAATTTCCGTATAGTAATTAAAGTATCACCAGAAAGTAGGTTAAGATCACAACATACAGCAATGAAAATTAATTGTTCACGGTAAAAGATATCTAATTGTTTTAGAATTATGTATCTATGGCAATTGACCTCTGAAAATTTTAGAGATAATGTAATGTACCTAATAAAAAGAAATTTTATGTAGTCTCCCAAGGATACTTAATCATTGCATATACGTTTGTTCTACATTTAGATCATTGGCCCTTCACCCATTTATCAGTGATGTGTGTGGGTGCACTTCTATTTCTTACTAATTAGATATGCCTCGTAGTGATTGTTTCAACTTGTTGATAGTTTTTATTGCAAACAAAAAGTAGAATGACTGCACGGATGGCTTAGTGGTATAAGCGGTCGCCACGCAGCTCTACTACATTGACTGTTGTGGGTTTAAACCCCACGTGGGACAACACTTTGTATGATCTACAAATTGTTGTTCTAAGTCTGGGTGTTCTTTGTGTCCGTTTCTGGTTCTGATGTTTGTAAAATTCCCTGCGACACAGGATTTATTCCTAGTGCGGGCGTTATCTTTAAAAAAGAAAAAAAGAAAAGAAAGAAAAATGGATTTATAAATAATATTGTTATTGTAACGTTCATAGATATTATAAGCTTGATAAACAAAAAAAGAGCAAATATTCAGAACAATATGATCCGAACGTGAAATATGACGAAAATGAACTTCGCCATTGTCTCCGGCTTGAAAAAGAAAGAATATACATAAATATAAAAATATAAATATTAATTTATTTTGCAAGCCTTATTACAGTTATAATTTAAGTAGTACTTATAATTAGGTTATCTAGAGCTATAAGCTTAACTTGCTCTCTTTTAAAATACCCATTCCGTTTTCAGGGCAAACCTACACAACCATTCTTTCCACGATAAAAAAATACTGTCTAAGATAGAAAAGAAAGCTATATACTCTGCAATAGAAGAGGTTGAATGTTACAAAGAGAAAGAGAACAATGAAGCGAACGAGAGCAACAAGTCTAATGAAGATATCGAGATGACGGTGGAAACAGATGGGCTCATATCACTTGAACAATTTGGTGAACATGATCATAAAAGTGGCACAGATGTTAGAGCTAAGAAGTCATAAGTAAATGTGCTACTACTTGATTACTAATGGTTACAAATAGTGGGTGCAGTTCTGTAGGACACTATCTCTTATATTTTGAGTGTACATGAATCAATGTTTTCCTCTAATGCGTTCTGGTTCAAAACAAGCCTAGTTGAGATACGGCGTTCAAAAGCAGTAAATTTTTTGTTTAAATGTTTAACTGTTCGATTTATTTTTAGCTAATATTAATGTTTCTGTTCAAAAATGTATTTTAAGTGTTATGCTCTTCATTAAGAAGCTAAGCTGATTGAGAATAATCATATAAAAAAAAAATTAAGGATATATAATTATTATTTATAGATAGAGAAATACATATATATATATTTCTGGTAAATTATGAAAACACGAAAAGACGAGTGTTTTTGTAAATACTAATTTGTTTACTATACTAGTGTTTGTAATCTACGTGAAACTTATAACACAAAAACATTTTTGTGTGATAACTTTAATGTAGAATATTATTACAAGTAAGTGTTTTACATAAAACCTGGATGTTGCTATTGTGTCTACAGTATCCACAATTAAAGGGAGAAATAAATTCAAATCTATTCTACAGATTTAAATACACGTTTTACTTGCGTTTACAAATCTCCAATTTAATTTACCTGCAATAGTATTAAAGACAGAATCAATTAAAATAAAAAATATATCAATAACTGCATTTAAACTCCACAAGCACGATGTGTTTGTTTTACGTTCCTAATTGCTATTGCTTCCATTTCGTCAGCGCCGCTGTTCACGATCTCTAACTTCTCTTTTTTCTTTTCTTAATTCTCTATTGTTACCCGAATATCCGTTACGTTCCAATCACGAAAATTTCGGTCTACAAATACTTTGCTCTATCTATCCCCGTTCGCACCTCCAACTTCGTCAACTTTTCCTTCTATGCATGGTCGTTTCAACTAGATTGCACTCCCTGCCGAAAACAGGAAAGTACGCGAAAGTCACAAGCCGGACTGTATATTTCATATAATATTAAATTTCAGTTTGTATGTATTGTGTATTTATCATTTATGTATAATAGTAGTAAGTTTATGTATGTTAGTTTTATTTAATATACGTTTAGTTAGTTAGCTAAAACTTCCTTGCTAAGGAGAGGCCTATGTCCAGCAGTAAACTGTTTTCTTATTTTATAAAATCATTATGTACTTAATATCTGAACTTAGTATAAACTACAGCAACTTGTATTATAAATTCAATATCTTTGCGGCTACCGCATCTTATTTCTACATCACCTAAAGCTGGGAGAGCCGTTGTACTCGTAAAACAAGTGAAATAAGTTTAAATAAAGTGTAAGGTGGGAATTCTAATTCCCTGTATTCATGTACACTGCTCTACTGGGCATATTTTCCTTAAAGTTCTTATGTCATGGTGTGGATTCTTTCCTACAAGATACTATCGTAACAAATGACGCATAGACGTACAACTAACTGCACCGCAATATCAATAGACTCCCTGTCTCTCTCTTAAGTGAAGTGACAACGTTTTTTAACCTATCAATTGTTGGAACTTGTCGAAACGTTTTGACAGCGTATGGAATTGTTGTAAAACTGTTAAATACTTAAATTAGTAACTACGCTTACGTACGTCTAATTTTAATATAACAATAAATCAATATTGTAAAGTTTCTTTTAGCTTTGAATTATTGTTCTTTTTAACCCTCGACCAAAAAATTATAACTTCAAGGTGTGTGCCTGTCTCCTTAATCGACAGACTATTTTAATTTAGTTTTTTGTTGAAAGGTCCATTGATCGATTTATTTTCGTACGTAGTTTTCCTTTGTTCTTTGAAGATTAGAACTTCTGTTATAAAGGTAAACGGTGTTAGTGTCGGCAGCCTAGTGAGTTTATTTGTCGGTCTAGTAATTATCGGTAGGTGCAAAGTTCAATAAACGAAGTGTTGTGAGTTGTGATGATTTGCGCAAGACAGCTGGCAGGAGCGGATGCGATAATCCCAGCCCATGCCCTATATGCAGTAGTGAACTGATACAGAAAGATAATGATGATGATGAATAGCTCAGAGTGGACCCATTGTAACGCCGAACGCAGTCACCGTGACAATCGAGTTGATCTAAAGTAAACTCGCACTATGCCCCCTGATATACACACTGCAGACATAATTGCACTAATTTCTATTTTAAAGCTTCTATAAGAAGAAGCAAAAAGGTGGGTGGCTAGGTGAAAAGTAATAAGGGAATCAGTTAGAGTCTTTTGTACTCTAGCTCAGATCCAAATTTAGCCCCCGTCTCACCACCAGCTGCGCAGCCACCCACACCGCGCAGCCGCAGCCGATTCATCGTTATCTCATGGGTATGGAATTAAAATAAAACAAATATTGCCGAAAAGTTTCGATACATGCAAATAGTTTTACCTAGAGGCACCATATTTTTTGCATATTTTCACTTCGGAATGTATGTGCAAAGCACTTGCTTGCGATCGGGCTGCAACAAATTATGACAACTGGACTGATAGGCGGGAAACACTTTGTGGCCTCCCCATGATAGAGTCTGACTAGGCGCGGCGTTGATTCTGGAAGGACCTGAAATAATATGGTCCGTGTCCCCTTCAGAGAAGGAGGCCTGAGACCGGCCACCGGAGTGGTTTTTAGTGGAAACACAACATACTCCTGGCTCCTGCGTCCCTGAGGAGCCGGAGATCTGAAGGAATTTTCCAGCCCGACAACAAAAAAAAAAGTAGAGAAGAAGTTATTCACCTCTAAAATATTTTCTAAAGTCCTAGAAAACTCAAACTTGATATGTAGATTTCCCCCTCCAACCATTAGTGTAAGAGATGCATGTCTATGGAAGAAAAAGATCTTAGAGAAACTACTATTTCTCGATGAAGTTGGAAATGACTGAAATGTGGTGTGTCGGCCAAAAATTGCATATAATCAAGGTAAAACTACGAAAAGAAATATAAATATAACTCTCACAACAGGCATTTGAATTAAGAGCCTGATACAGAAGGTAGTCCGCCTCGATAAAGCGTGGAAGCATCTGTCTCTGGAACTCTAACCTCCGGTAACTTGGTCCCTGTATCAGACACCATTTTTAAGTAATACTGTGGAATACTGTTTTAAATGATAGCTTTTCTCTATGAAATTGCCGTTCTGCAATACCGGCCACATCAAATCAAATTAATTTTCGTTCAGTTAAGAATTCTAATTTCATATTAATTTTATTTTAAAAACATGGACTTCTTTTTTAAAAAATAATAATTTGTTTATTTATAAGCGTAACATTTTCATTGCATTTGAATCGTTTTTGTTATCATGGATACTTTAAAAATTCAAACAAATATGAAATATGAGTATTTGCGTAGCAATAATGTGGCACAAGCAGCACACGCATCAACGACCGTTTATGGAGCAAAAGCTGCTAACGAACGCACCACCTATTAATTAGTTTGCCCGCTTTCGTTCTTTAAATTTCATGTTGAAAAATTAAACTCGTGATCTTCGGCTAAATTAGCAGCAGCTTTTGATATTAGTATCAAAACAATATTGGCTTACTAAAAATTGTATTATTGCATTTTTATAATGCTACATTCCGAATTGTAGACCTGTATGAACTATGATGACCCTGCTAAGCAAAACAAAATAATGCTGTACTTATCAGATCGCGACCATGTGATAACTGACTAACGCTTTATTTAAAACGGATTCCTGACCACGGGTTTTATCATATTATTATGCGTAAAGTTACTAAAAGAAAATTAAATAATTAAAAAACTTAACTATTGCTCTAACAAATAAAACACAAAATTGATTTGAACAGCATGAAATAAGTACTAAAGCTTATCATTGAGTGCCGTGTGCAGTACTATTATTGCTTTAATCATCAATAAACCACATACCACTAAGTCGTCATACATACTTATCCATTTTTTCTTTTTTCGATTAATAATTTATTGCAAACTATAAAAAAACAGTAGCAGTCGTGGGACTGCCGATAGAAGTGAAAACGGAACTATTAAGTTGAGAGTAATTAAAACTATATGCAAAAATTATATGAAATTTTTTATGTTTCATATATAGCTATATATAATATATAATATCATATATAATATATAATAATAATAAATTTCATATATAATATATAATATCATATTCTCCATAGCTATAGATATACTATTATCATTAGCATGTCGGTGACGCGAACCGAGGATTTTACCCTCTACCAAAACGCTCAACGCGCCTAAAGAAGTTTTCACTTCAAAAATTGCTATTTCATAACTATTTAAAAACGCATAAGATTTATTTTATATAGAAATGCTATTATCTTGACTTAAAGAAGTCTAGTCCGTCAAGTAGTCGCAAAACCGGCGCATATACCTATGATGAGTTTTTGACGGACCTTTTAATATCGAAAAAATAAACAATCTTAAATTTAGTTTACCTGCACTGTAATAAGTTGTATTTATGTAATATATAAAGTATGATTAGTATTGGTAAAGTATGTATTTATTGGCTTCTGCTAAGGAATTTCTTCGTTTTTAGAGGAAAGTTTGTGAATTTTTCTTTAGAGAATATTTTATTAATCTTGTTTTTACAGCGCATGAGACTCAGTATATATCCTCAACTATACCTACTTTTTTGTCTAGGCAGCCTAGTGAGATGCTTTTTCACGCATCGCGTGCTTGGGGACGTGAAAGCCTTGACAGTCATTGTGGCAGTGTAAGGCTCACACGGTTACTACGATTACTGTTACCTCTGCATCAATGGGCCTCTGGTCGCACGCTCACCAACGAAGCACGTAGATAAGTAAGTATCTTACGATCACGATACGATATACAACACGTTTTAAAAAAAAGATTTTGCATGATGTTAGTTATACGCAATGTACGTCGTCGGTCTCTATGATAGGAAGTTTATTCAGTTAGATTTGATAGTCGAGGCACGCCAATTCCTGGGACCATCAGTAAACTTTACTGGTAATCCCAGGAGTTCATATATCTCTGCACGGCCTGTCCTCGTGTCCGGGGGTCCTACACCCGCAACCGGCGCCGTCACCGTGTAGACTGCGGAGAGGACTAGCTTCATGAGGAGTGCCGAGAAGGGCGGAAGACCCTGAAGCTGACCATTAGCGGCGTTAAATACTTTACAACACACGACTTCAGATAAGAATTATGTTAGTTTGGCATTATGTAGCGTATTCCTTCTATATATTTTTTTTCGAAACGAATCTTAGGGCTTGTCGATTATCACATGCCTGTCTGATTGATTTTAAACAACAGATATCGTTTGTATTATTTTGTTTTTTACTATACCATTCACTTAAATTCTATAGCTATTACAGATGATATACGTAAAGGCGATGTAGTATGTATGTCCTAGAGTTGTATGCTACGGTTGTTTGAAAAATGTCTTATATGAAAAAATGCACTATTCGGTGTTAAAAAAGCATAAAAACTATTCGAGAGAACAATAAATGTGTCCTTATTGTGGATAAATTTATATATCTGTAATATTTGGATAATCATAAACAATGGCAATTAACATATTCATTACCTACTTAGCGCATTAATATGTTAAAAGTTTTTTAGAAGCACAATAAGTGTTAGTTACATAGATATAAAACGTAGCTAACGAGATTGAAGTGTCTCTTGATTTTATTCTACTCTCCGCTTAAAATTCTTTTAATTATTTACACTATTTCCAATATCCGGAAATAAATTCGATTGTGGTATATATAGCCACTGAGATATAACGAGGGTTTTGGAGAGTTTATGTTAATTATTCCAATATTTGTGTTGTGAACTTCTTTATAAAATGGTGAGTAAAAAATTTGAATAAGCATTATATCCAGGTTTATATTAAGGTGAAATATATATATTTTGGAAAACCGATGAAATTGAAAAGTGTTTTTATGTTGGATTTAAGACAGAAGGTAAGATGAACAATGTGAGTTATTTGGCATATTTCGTTTTAAAACCATTTTTGTATAGATTTGAATTTTTATTCCTTTTATAATCTGAAGGGTCTAACAAGCAGACGGTCACCTAAACACTTGTAACTCGAGAGACCTATAGACACTTGTAACTCGAGAGTGACAAACGCGTTGCCACTATTTGAAACCGGCTCCCTAGAATCAACCCCCCTAGCCAAGTTGACATTCTACAAACGTAAACGTTATTCGAGAACTAACAAATGCATGACAATAACGTCTCTAACGAAGAACGAGAATAACGCTAAGTCCCACGGTAAAAACAAAATATTAGTCAATTACAGGAGAATAGAGGTGTAGCGATTGTAGAAAGAGAATCAACGCGTAACACTTGCATTTTAGCCAGGGGCGGGTAACCTCACTTGGGTCGGTCGAGGTTGTGCATTTGTGACGAAGCTTGGCTTTCCCACGCAACAAGTTTCATGCATGAGAAATTCCGAAATTATATGAAACTTGTTTCTGTGTCCGCGAATCTTGTTTATACTGTCGTTCTATCCACAGTATCGTTGTAATCATGGTCCAGTCAATATTACAGTTTAATTTAATTGCATTTTACAAAATGTCATATAGATGATCATAGATATTTACAGATTGGATTCATTTATAATTTTCTTATTTTATTGGCTGTCTAACCTGGGTTTCCTATTTTTTTACCCCACAACACTAATAAAAAGAGGGGACCATAGTTCCTTTCACGACAAATGTTTCGCGTCGCGTTTACCTGGTAAAGTAAGTTGCATGGCATTAGTTTTATCCAAAATTCGGGCCTGACACAAAAGTGTTGTAATAATATAAGTAACTTATACAAGTGACATTCATAATAAAATTAAACTATAGTCTTTAAAGTATAACTTGATCTCTGTGACGGTCGTTATTAGTACTGAAACGCTGACGACGTAGTCCGTATTTTTTATCAATATAACTCTTAATTTATAAAAAAATATTTTAGTTTATAATTGAAAAATAATCTACAAAAATCTTATTGAATTTAAATTAAACTAGGTAGCTAGTAGAGCCACGCTGATTTCAGCACGAACGGGCTGACTCGACCGGGGCAATACTACCCTCCCACAGAAGACCAACTTAAAGCGCCAGTATCTGTGTTGTCGTGTTTCGTTGGTGAGTATGAGATCGGTGATATCGGTGGGCCCATTGATGCAAGGGTGACAGTTATCATGATAACTGTGTCAGTCTTACACTGCCACGACGACTGTCATGCCTTTTACGTCCCCAAGCGTGACGTGAAAAAGCATCTCACTAGGCCGCCATAGTGCGGGTCACCACACTGCATTGTCTGCATTTGCAATGAGTATGGTGACCACAACTCATTGGATTCTATTCCTACTTTCCATCAAGCAGAGTAGAGTCACTTTGGCAGGCTCTTCATAGAGAAAAAAAAACAGGCTTTATTTAAATAAAACAAAAACTGTTAAATGACTGTTTTTATCGTTATCAATTTTGCTCAAATTTTAATTCATAGGTTTTAGTTCCTGCACTATCTGGATCTTATATGGATGTAATTTCAAAATATGGTGTAAGGATGTGCGGGATAACTCTAATTCAGCCGAATGTTTGTGCGTCGATAAATCTAGATTTCGTCGAACAGAAACGGAAACTTGCTGCACGTTCTCTTCGGTCCGAGAAATCCGTGGCCCGCCAGTTTGCTTCACATTCAGCGTAGATCCCGTCTCTTCAAACTTCTTCATCCATTTCTTTATTAAAGGAGCATTTATTGAAGAGGTATTGAACGTGAAATAAGCGTCTCACAGGAATAAGTGAATTGTTGTTTAAGTAAAATTGTTTCACACAGTAAGGGCGATGCGGCCACATGAAGCGATCCATTGCGACAAATATTCCGAGAAACGAGCTAGTTGTCAGATCCCTCCCCGTTGCATTTGTTTGTACGGGATGTTAAATTCAAATGTTAACGATTTCTTAGCCCACTCTGTATTAGTGTAGATTACATACTGGTTATGTTAGAACTTACGAAGTACATTTTAGATGTTAATTTTTATATTTATAATGTATTGCACTTCATTTGTGATAATACTGTTACGTAAAGAATGAAAGTATCACATCCTGCCTTTAATAGTCCACTGCTGGCCATAGGCCTCCTTCTCTTTGCAATGATGTTATCTTGTGTAGTTTGCTCCCTTAGTCGCCTCTTACGACACCCACGTGATGAATATGGTTGGTGACACTCTGTATTCTTAAGCCATCACAACACGGAATCTAAATATACTATTTTCGTAATGTATAGGTCGAAGACGGCTCCATGTTAAGATTAAAAAATACTAAATTTTCAAATTCAGTTATAATCCAAAGATGGATCTCCCATGGTAAGAGATTACCGCCGCCCATGGAAACTTGCAACTCAAATGTTTTGCCGTACTTTCGGGATAAATTATAATCATATGTCATTTTATTATAATAATTAAAATATAAAAAAAACACCCCAACAGCGCCTCTCGGGGGACCTATTAATTAATTCTGTTTCTGACATATTTTTTTTAATTTAATTAAATGTCACCCGATGGACGGTGTCAGGAGTTTTTCAATTATCAATTTAATTTAATTTTTATATCATTGATAAAATGATCTATAATATCTTTAACAGATCTATAATAAAGTCCAAAACAGTATACATCTAACTTTTATATGTAAAATAATTTTATTTGTGCTACTTATAAAATGGTATAATTATAAATGTTATAAACTATCATGTAAGAATTATCGCTAGAATGTCCATCTGTTCAGCAGTTACGATGCCACAGACAGACATAGCGATCATACTTATAACACCTTCCACCAATCCAAATTCAATCAATCCTTTTACTTTGGGGGTTAAAAAAGAGGTTATTCAATAAGGATATCTTTTTAAACTTTGTCTTAAGATTCATGCTTCCGCGATCCCCGAAACAAACATATTATTAAAGGAATTAAATTATAAAACATTTACAAAAGGATTATTCAAATCCTGATACCGGAAAAATATTCAAAGTAGAAGAATCCGAAAATATATATGCATAACACGGTTAAATAGACTAGATAGACACTATATTTAAATACTTTGCAATGCTTGCTCCGTATTTAAAGATTATTAATAAGGTCATGTTGTCTCCGACGGACGCGTCTCATTGTATTTTAGCTTGAACGTGTATTTTCAACCAATCTTTAAGTTTGTGCAGAGTTCGGTATGTCTTTATAAGATAAATATGACTAACAAAAAATTACAATTATAATTTTTAAAAGAAACATTTGAAACAAGTGTCAAAATCACATAACAATTTATTAAAAGATATCGTTATATTTGTTGTTTATAAAGTTGCAATAGTTAAATTTGCTATTTTAAAATATATTAAGATAGAATCAACCGGTGAGTATATTTTTTTTTCCGACTTAGGTTTCTATAACTGTTAAACACGTTGGTATCTACAACAATTTTGGTATTAAATACCTGGAATTAGGTATCATTATAAAGTATCTAGTAAAGTAGTAAAGAAAATAGTTTTTAGTTTTTTTATCGTTGATTTTTGTTCTGTTAGCGATTTCAACGAACTTTGGCATATTACGTGAACTGAATTCGTAACCGAACTATATTCTTCATTCCTTAATATTCCACCGTTAGGGCAGTTAGTTAGACTTTTTCTTTAATCATGAATGAGATCAAATAAGAACTAAGGAAAAAAATCAGAATGCCAAATAATTACATACATGTCAAAATTTTTGAGGTAACAACCAAAAAATATTCAACTGAAGTTGGTTTGAAAACCGTCATACACTTCATGGTCGGTAGCGACAACTGTTTACTGCAGTCGCAACCTTCTGCGAAAACGTTATTTCGCAGTAAGAGACGGCCAAGAGACTCGATTCCGAATTAGTTTGAAAACTGTTTATATTTGTGTGTCAACTAGCTTTTAAGAAATAAATACTCTTACCCTCATAAATAAGTAGGTATGTACCTAGGTACCCGTGTACTTATTATTGGCTTTTTTCCAGCTTAAAATGTTCAAGTCATTAATATTAGTATTCATCGTATTCCAACTACATAACAATATCGCTAGACCATTGGGAAACAAGTACAATCGTTATTTGGCACTACGATCAGTTGACATTTTTCGAGAGTACGTAAAGATTGATACGAGCCAGGAAGCAAATATAAGTTTGTATACATACTTCTCATAATTATTTTAACAAACGACCTTATGATTAATCAAACTTGCCCTCTCACTACGATGATAAACTATGAAGGTCTCCATAAGAGACTTAGAGAGTTAATAAAAATACAC
Organism: Hypercompe scribonia; assembly: GCA_949316085.1. Lineage (NCBI taxonomy): Eukaryota > Metazoa > Arthropoda > Insecta > Lepidoptera > Erebidae > Hypercompe > Hypercompe scribonia. The sequence goes on along the minus strand of OX438974.1, from coordinate 11,965,030 downwards.
GAATCAGGAGTCTAAAAAGAAATACGCACCGCAAGGTGATTTTTTGTCTTCTTAAATTGAACTGATTCCTTGTTTTTGTTGTTTGCCACTCCTCTTGTGATATAAGCTGCTTACTACCTATCGGGTAGACATGGTCGGCTTGTTATTCTAAATAAAAAGTTTTGATTCATTGTAGTCTTTAGATATTATCAAAATTCGTATAACACATCTCAAGATTTTATTCATATGTAAAATTATTCACGATTCTGTTTTGTACAATGGAAATTTGAAATAGATATAAAAATATAACAAGCAAGACTCATAAAAACAAACCATAAAGTGTATATTGTAAAATTCAACCATCTGATTGTTCTAAATATTCTTTAATGTTTTTTAGAATATGCAATTAATTTTTGGATTCGTCAAATGTCAGCATTGGGCATACCGTACACTGTATATGAACCAGCTGGCAGGCCTATATTCGTCGCCAAGGTAGAAGGTTCTGATCCTTCTCTTCCTAGTATAATGCTCAACTCGCATATGGACGTCGTTACGGTTGATCCGGTAAGATTTTCACGTATTTTATTATACGATTTTTATGTATAACTATGCTATCAATGACTCTATGAAGTAATTATACGAGCATGAGGATAAAACACTAAAACCGGATTCATTGAAAACAAAACTCACGTTCCCTTTTAAAAACTGAGAACATGCGGATGAAACGTGTGGCAAATATTTACATTACAAATTATGTTAATTGTTTTTTACATTGTTACCAATGCATGAGTTCGTAAGTTACTAAGTGAACAATTTTAGTTATATTTTGGAATGTTTCTCCATAACAAGTAAAAAAGTTTAACAAGCCATAACGGCAAAGTGGCTCCTGTTACGCTAATTCAGAATCAAAATGTGACAAATTGCACTAGCCGTAATTCCCACATAAAAATTCAAGTTTTGCGGGTTTTCTCTCATTTGAATTTAACCGAACGCGAAAACTGAGAAACATTTTTAACCGTGATAAATAATGAAAGTGATCTCTTACAAAAGTCTTAGATCACCTATGCTTGTTCGTAGTCTTACCACTGAACAAGTGAGTCCACAGGAGCATAAATATATATCAATTATACGAGTTTAAAAGTTTACGGCCCTGTTTGTAGTCCGCCACTTTAGTATGGTTTTAAGAAAATAATGCCTATATTTCATCGCAAGGCGATATTATTGAACAAATAAGTGTTCAGTGTAATCTTGCCTTATATGTAAAGGTATGACGTAATGCTGAATACCAGTTAAAACATAAATTTTTAATATATCAACTTTGTGTCAAATTGTCAATTTTATTACCAATTTACTCTTGAATGCTTACACCATGTTTAATTTAAAATTATATAATTTTAGCGCATTATAACTTTGAATAACTTTAGAGTGGTGAATAATCAAAACTGGTAATGCTATTTATAGTTAGAGACTGTAGCGTCTAAAGTGTATGTCAACATGTTTATTTATTTATTTTTGAAAGATACGCTTACTGCCTTTAAACATGAAAATTGTTGATGTCATTTCCTGTCCGATAAAATATTGAGTTAAATAATACTTAGATAACTTAGCCAACAAAGATATACAAATAGACGCATACCAACTGTATACGTTTATGTGATTCCAGAAGATAATAATTGAGTTTTTATTTTAGACAGAATGGAAATATCCGCCATTTGAAGCTCACATGGACGAAAATGGCGACATATATGGCCGTGGTACGCAGGACACTAAAGATATTTCCATTCAATACTTGGAAGCAATTAGAAGACTAAGAAAAGATAATATCACTTTGGCAAGGACTATATACTTAACTTTGATGCCAGGTAATAAATTTAATTACATACAAAGAGACAATGGAAAAAATTCGCTTGAAATTTTCTCATCGATTTCTACTTATAATAACATTATTTACATACATACATTATACATGCATATACATACCTACATTATAACATTTTTAGCACATTAATTCAGAAATATTAATGACAATAATAAATAAAATTTTAAATCATGGTAGGTTAAACATATTTAAATAATAATAACACACTCGTATAATACTTTTACAGATGAAGAATCAGGGGGAACATATGGAATGAAGGCTTTCGTACAGACCCAAGCATTTAAATCGTTCAATATTGGTTTTGCTCTCGATGAGGGTTTGAGCAGCACGGAAGACTTTCTTTATGCGACTTTTGTTGATAGAAGACCTTGGCGTGAGTACCTTTACAGTTTATATATTTTAAAGATATATCTTGTCTTTATAAGAGGGTAATTTCAGTGCGTAATGTTATAAATATTATTTCTATTACGTTTCTTCGTCATAGTTAGGAACCTTTTAAGAGTGCCAGGAACAGCCTCTTCGAGGATTTACTCTATTTTTAGACAATAATGTCGTTATTTATGTGAACTCCAAATGGCAGGCAATACAGATGTCACCTGGTTATTAGGATATAAATATAATTAACGAATTTTTGGTATTATTTTTAAGCTTTTTTTTGTTTTCAAGATTTTTAACCTCAAGTATGACGTTATAAAGTGTTATTTAAATATTACCAGGTTAGCAAGTTTCTAAAGAGCTTCATCACTTATTTATCTACTTGTACGAACATTTGATTTAACATATTGCATGCCTATCAACAGTATTGCTGTCTAAGTCGCTTAATTACTATGAAGATGACATTTGTATTTTAAAAAGTCTTTCCATGAATATGGATTTTTTTGTTGATATAATACTTATACTATACTTTTGGTATTATTAGAGACTAACTACACTCATGAAAATCAAGTTATTTTTCTCACCGCTTAAACGTTATCTGGACTCAACTGATATTTCAAAACTTAGCCAAATTGGCACAGCGATTCCCGACATTTAATAAGCCTAATGAACAACAATTTATTTTTAAATGTAAAGTCAAAATGTTTATTTCGTAACTGAAATCAGGAAAGTATATAGGTACACCTGTAGTCACGTTTATTTCTTTTATTTGATTATAATCACCTTGATAATCATAATGACGTGTCATTTCTCAGAAAGGTCAGGTGTAACATTCTAAAAACATGTTATTTTCGAAGAACCAAAATAATGAATGAATGTTATGCCGAAATTACGTCAGAAAACACTAGCAAACAATACATTCGAATTAAAACATAATTTTCGTTATGTTGTGTTTCACTTGAAGTTGTCACAGTTTATATAACTACTGAATGCATTTTAGCAAAGCCTGTCAATTATATGATTAGACTCCTTAGAGTTAAGATTGGAAATTTTAGAAAAAAAAATAAAGTAAATGCTGAAAACTTAATTTTATGTAATTAAGGTGTATTAAATCGTTATTTACGGAGTTAGTACTATAGTAACTCCTTGAATATTTTTTAAATAACCTAAACACTAATCATTCAACTAGAATACATTCGATACTACATCTATTATGTAGATATAGGTGTTGTAGAGTAGTTTATATGTTTGTTGAGCTGAATCTTTATCAAATGTAACATTTGTAACTTTTTTATTACCTTAGAAATGCAGTTCGTCATCAAAGGAGAGGGTGGTCATGGGTTCACAATGCCAGACAACTCCACCATGGTCAAAGTAATATATTTTTTTTAACCATTGCTTTCTCATTATAAAGGGTGAAGAACCCTTAAACTTCATTATGGTGCTATTTTCTATGAAATATATATTGATAGCTATAGCTCATATCTAGACATATAAATTAAATTGGAGTGTTTGTTTGTAATATTGAAGTAACCGCTTTTTACTACATGCATATGAATATACATACGATACACACACCAAAATATCATTTTTTACAATTTTTGTCTATCCGTCTGTCTGTTTATTCCGACTAATCTCTGGAAAGGCTTAATCGACTTTGACAAGATTTTCACTGACAGATAGTTGATGTTATAGGGAAAAACTTAGGCTACTTACGTTTTAGAATTTTGGAATTATAAAGAAATTCCATGCGGACGAAGTCGCGGATGCAGCTAGTATTAAATAAATCACAAACAATCGATTAAAGGAGTAATAACTTAAAAAATAAACTAAATGATCGTTATTATCTTGCTCCTTCATTTTTATTTTAATTATTTTGTCAGCCTGTCCAAGTGACTACTCATTGCGAACGCAAAGAATGCAGTATAGTGACCTAACATTTATCTTTGGAAGTTTCTAACAAATATTTTTGGTTGGACAATGACATAATTTAAATACATACTTCTAATATTTCTTCAATATTTCCAGACCAACAGATTCATGAATGCTGTAATGGCCTATAGAGACACGCAAAAACAGATCATGAAAACAAAAAGTACGGGCGATTATGCTGGGTATAGCAGTGTGAATATAAACATGATGAATGTAAGTTTGGCTGCCTATTTGTTATTATTACAGTTTAATCAAAACTTAGGTACAGTGAACATATTAAAGGTCTAGTCAATTTATATATGTACGTATACTTAGTATGTTTACGACCAAGTTATTGCTACGAATGAAGGCTAATTATTATGATTATGATTTACTTCAACTGGCCTCTTGGTCTTATCGATCAGGGGTCACTTGGACTATGTATTGATAGAGAAACCCTGTTCGGTTATTAATTAGCGTAAACAGTATAGGTAGTTTAAAGTTTACACACATAAATAAATCCGCAATAATTAGGAAGTAGCGCGTATAGTGAACAATGTGAAAATGAAGGTTATAAGTTTTAAGTTATAATAACAAGTGTATTTACACTGTTTTGTTTTTTAAATTTTATTATATATGTATATACACCGCTATGTGTATTAATATGTATAATATATATGATACCAATTCAAGGGCAAAACCTGTTTAAAGGTATGAATTAAACAAAGAAAATATTGTTTGTACTTTTACAAAAAAAGTAATCATGAATACGACCTTTGTGTAAACCTTGATACTGTTCAAAACATATTTAATTACAAAGAGATATAAGTCTTTATAATATAACATTACGTATGTTGTTATATATAATAATACATAATATAATCCATATAATCCATATGTAATATAATATTATATATGGATACAAAAAAACTGACTTAAATCAATTGTTATTTTTAGTTCTAGCATATAGTTATATCACTGCAAAGCCCCGAAAGCTTAGAAACAAGGTACCTAGCTTACTAGAACGCCTGATATTTAAAATTAGTCATGTTGTATATCACAAATAGATGAAGACAAATGTCATCGTTAATCATCATCATCAACAGTCTACTACTGGACAGCAAGGTTAGCAAGGCAATTAAAGGTCATCTAATAGTTGTCGATAATTTTATATCCACTGCAATGAAAATATGTATATTTAGTTAAGAAAAGTTTTACAGTAAACTGGCAAATATTTTTCAGTAATTTAAGTATGCAACAAAACACAAATGCAACAAATCTCACAGAATAAATTGGTATTATTTCCAGAGTGGGCTAGGCATAAATATAATACCTACAAAACTGACGCTTAAGGTTGATATGAGACTGTCCCCGGATGCTGAGGTTAAGCAGATGGAAGCTATTGTAAGTACCGTAATTTACTGTTATATATAATTATATTGTTAAGCTGACTACGACTCACAGGGGCCGAGTATCAATGAGAAACATGTTGGAGAAACGGGCAAAGTGTTTTCTTTTTTGAGAGACACAGACAAAGTTGCGTGGGTCACCTAGTATGTTATTATATCAGAAGAATATTTTCAAATAAGTACATCATAAGTACAAGTGGGTAGGTTTTTTATTTTTGTTTATTCAGTGTCGCTCTTGTGTTTAGTAGTTAATAGTTTTGTTATTTAGTGTGTGTGAACCTCTATTAGCTTATAATGTCACTATTCGTGAAAACCTATAATTGGCTTGATTTTGTGTATATTTGAAAAAGTTGTTTTATAATGAAAAATACTTTGTTAATTCACAGGTAAATTCTTGGATATTAGCAGCGGGCAACACAACTGATCTCACATATCTACGTAAAGAAACGGAGTCAGCCATAACTTCCGTTGACGACACAAACCCTTACTGGATCTCTATGCGAAACTCTTTGAATGGAATGTAAGTAGCACAAAAAATAAAAAAAATAAAACGGGCAAGAAATCGGATTATACACAAGATTATTTGGGGTGGGCTAATAGTTCAACCGGTTTTACTTTAATATCAGTTTCTTCACGGATCGATTGGCATCGGACTGCTGCAACCCTGAGAGCGAACTGAACTCGAAGATTGAACTAGTATATATTTGAGGGCACTGACTTCCCAATAACGATTACCATAGATGTTCATGGCAACCAGGACCAACGGCTTAGCGTGCTCTCAAAGGCAACTCTTACATGGATATTTGTATTTATTGGATGGATGAATAACTATTATTGTTGTTGTTGGGGTTAATATGTATAATGTGTTTCCAGAATATGAAAAGGTAGCATAAAGGTAATAAATGTATGATATTGCAGTGAAGACGACATGATGGGCAAGACGGCACAAATTATCATTACTCTCTAGAACAGTATATAAATTAGTTTGAGTCAAAATGATAATCAGTATATTGTTATTATTCCAGGGGTATAAAGGTGAAACCAGTTATTTGTCCAGCTACATCCGACATGCTTGTGATTCGTAATCTGGGCATACCTGCTATTGGCTTCACACCCAAGCGGAGAACGATACCCCGATTGCATGGCAAAGATGAATACCAAAACGTACAAATATTCCTTAAAGGAATAAAAATATATACCGAACTGATTAAGAATTTAGCAAACCTACCTGAACAAAAGTGGGTACATTTAAAAAAGTAATGAGTTTCCATTTAATATTTGTATTCGAATTACGTAGAATGATTTGATAGATATGGTTGAATCTTTTTGCACCGTGCTATACTACGAATAATGAAATTACTTGTATCTATTAGAAATTAATATATAAATTAAAAATTAAATCTTTTTTTATATTAATCGTATTCTTTTGGAGTTGTATAGAGTAACCTTTTCGAATTTTATTACTAATACTTATCCTGAGGTAAATGAATCGAATACTATGCTATCCCCAATAAGGATAAATATGACTTTGTGTTTAAAAGATCTGTGAAGTCTAAGAAATTCAAGTTACCCGTGCAACTTAGGATTCTTCGATAATCTTGATGATAATTATTTAGTATATGATTATACAGAACAATTTATTAAACAGGAACAATTGTTCAAGATTTTAAAAAGTATATTTAACAACAATAATAGCAAGGTTTTTCAGAAATAAATAACTTTGAATGTTTTCAAAGATCTTGGAATAAATAATGCTTAGGAAGACATATTTTTAAGTTTTATTGGCTACAACTTAAAAATAAAAAAAACATGACGTAAATTAGAACGAATAAACATTCCGTGAGAATAATCGAATTATGACATCGATAGTCACTCGCTGACACTAGCAGACTATCAAAATTACAAGGAACTTGTAGTAGATTTAAATTTTGTGTTTAGCCTATAAAAACTTTGCAACAGAATCAACATAAAACAATATTTTGTAGTAAGTACATGTCATACTAAACGCATCATTGCCAACGGCAATAGAATTTATACAGAATAAAATTTGCTCGAAAATTACAGGCTAACTTCACGTCTTACTAACTGAATACATTGTAAAAAAGTCAGTCAATTTTAAACTACCTTTATATATCTTATTAAAATAAATTTCTCTACTCTACGTTGATGTAATTTGGTTGATATTGCGATAATTTAGCATTATTGATCTAATAATCATACCAGGCAGGTGGGTAGTGTAACTATCTAGCATCTTCTTAAAAATAATTGTGAAGGTAGTATAGCCGCACTGATTTTAGCATGAATGGGCTGGCAAATAAGAATATAAAAAGAGAATCAGAAAATCATCCTAAAGCGACAACTTTTTATGTATGTAGCATAGAATTATATAATAATTCTATAGTAGCATGTAACATTAGGTGGCAGGTAAAAATCCTCACTTTGAAGTTGAGTATCCATATATTTTGAACTTCTTTCTTGTTTGTGTTCCTGTTATAGGCAGTTAGTATACAATAAATGTTATTCACTAAAAATGTAATTATAAATCAGCTCAAATGGGAAAACACATCTTTGTCTTACGACAGGAAAAGACGTTAAAAATATTGACAGTAGCCTAACTATTTAATATCACGATGACAGTGAAGCTGCCGAAGCACCCAAAATCAAAGCGACCTATTACCCAGAAGCCCGTATGACATTTCAAAATTAAATCATAAATTAAAAAACTGTAACAATATTAGTGCTGCCACCTATTGAATATTTAATAAATCACTTTTAGACCAGTCTGGTTCAATAAAAAATATCAATTTGGAATGTTTTTAAACCTTAACTCGGTTTCGTAATAAATGTAGTTAGCCTACTATGATTCTCATGATCTCAAATTATGTATCTCATTTTGTTAGTAGAGTAACACGCAGCTGGGTTTATCACATATTACTTAATATATCGAAACTGAAACGAATTTGATTCAATAATTTTCTTTGTGAAATATAAATCTTATTGAGCATGAGCCTGATTGTTATTAGATCCTGAGGATTATTAGATCAATCAAATCATAAAAACGTGGAATATGTATATTTTCTGAAGAAAGTCAGTTTGTAAAAATCTGTTTTTTTTCTTATATTCTAAGATGCTCAAAGGGTGTGTCCAGAAAATTAGGCCATTAGGGTTCTCATGGCCTCATTGTTACAAATAAATTCTCATTTTAATTAAAGTACCTACTTTGCTTCTCATAATATTCGAGACTAGCAAAGTAAGTAATAGATACACAATTTTAGAACACTAAATGACATATACTTCAAGTTATGACAGTAAGTACCCACTTCAATGCCATTATTCTGTAGCTCTTCAACGCATCTCACATGTTCACCTTGTTTGAAAACGTTTATCGTGTTTCTACATTTAAAATAGATTTTTTATAATAACACATGGAAGATGATACTACAGTCATATTAACGTAAATTATAGGAGCCGTATATTCAGCTAGCTACGGATGCCTGAGGTCATCATCATCTTCAATTTAGCTAACAATCGTTTGTAATCTTTCAGCTTTATATTTGAAGGCCTTACATTTGAAAGTAAAACAAAGATCGCGCTTAGTCTTTATATTTTTTTATTTAATGTCACTTGGGTGATATTCGGTAGGCCGACGTCTAAATGCAGCATTAAGAGAGGTCGCGACTAAGCAAATTGGGTATAAAGGCGTATTAAAGATTAATGCACTAGAAGATCTGCGTACTTTACAGTAATAAATTACACTTACATTCTTGTTATAGACGGTGGAAATTTAAATGAAACACAATTATTAATCTAACTATTATTATTACCATAATCAACAGCCTTTTACAGTCCACTGCTGGACATATGTAGGTCTCTTCGTCTCAGCAAGGAAGTTTTGACCCACTATACCACGCTGGACAGACGGGTTGGAATAGTTTGTTTCAAGTTTTTTTTTTGTTTTGATATTTTCCTGAATATTTTCTTCCCTTAGTCGCCTTTTACGACAACCACGGAATAAATAGGGGTAGTAACACTATGTATTCTTAATCCGTTACCACACGGACGTTTTTTGTTTTCAAAAATTATATTAATCTAATTATTGAAAACAAAAAAACCGACCGTGTGAAACCGGTGATTTCAATTAAAAGAAAATTTCAAATTAAGTTTCATGATCAAACACGAAAATCGTGTTAAATTGTTGCAGTATGGACATAAAAGTAAATTATTATCTTATGAAATAAAAAATAAAAATTAAATGTATTTCTATAAATCATTTTCAGATTTATGTATAATAGTATCAAACTATGTATGAACTATCATAAATAATATCTACGTCATTTTCCAATGAAGTGAAATGGTTCTTCCAGCGAGTAGTTACCTCCGTGTGGCTCTAACAACATTCTGTTTCCTCGTTTGCTGCTAAATCTTTAAACCAACAATGGCCACTTCACAGTAATGGGTGCCTTCCCACCCGTACGTGCCGCAACATTTTTAAAAGGACTTTTTCGCAAGCTGCCGTCGTTTTCTGTTTGCGCACCGTCGTTGGGCCCGCCACGGATTTCACAATTGTCACGCTTTTAGCGAACAAATGAATTCTCACCAATGATCGGGATTCACTGTGTAAACCGTTTAGCGTTCTACGCTAAACAAAAAAAAAGATTATTTTTTATTACTGTGGCTTTAACATTGTTCTATTATGCAATGAAATTAAAGACAATTCAGTTACAGTATTCGATTTTCAATCAATATTTTTATTTGTTTGCATTGTACTGAAACTTTAAAATTATGTAATGATCATTGTAATATGTCATCAAATAATAGAGGTGTTATATTTACAATGTAATTAAGTATTAATCTTATATGACACCACAGATTGCTGGGGGCGCTGCGAGCTTTAATTGAAATAAATTGTCGCGACTGGGTGTAGCCGACACAGGGCACATAAATCAGAGCACCTCGGGCGACCAGCTAAGTGCCAGCTACGAGCGTGCTACAGCGTTACAACACGTAGACAGGACAACCTTCCCCTTTACTAGAAAATTAATAAACAAAATACTATTTTACATATTTTTTCCTGTTCTATTATTATTAGTTTTTATTGACATTTCTTACTCCTGTGTGTCGTCTAACCTTAACGCGTTCAAAATCGTAGTTCGGGTCGGATGGATCTACAAGGGGGTCGATAGTCTATTGATAGAATACTAATTATTGTACAAAAAATAACAGTGATGGCATTTACGAATACCGCTAACATTTAACACAGGCAAAGTAATAGTGGAAAATATTTATTGTTTTAAGTATTATAATAATCTTCGCGATTCGGTTCAGGTTTACACATCACGGTGTATTATAGAGTGATATATCAAGTCGAATCTATAGTTTTACCTATTGAGACAGATAGATTTAGAATGTAGATTATTCTAATCTGTTTAAAGTGTGCCACATACAGTGCAAACAGAAAAACATACTATAGCGCCATCTAGCAAAGATACATCGAATTACGGAATATAATGAACTACGGAGCAACTACTAATCTTGTATCGTGGAATAAAGATTCTCGTGGTGATTAGCATTTATACAAAATCAGGCCGCCAGGCATGATCACCCGCCTGGTCGGAGGATCCTCCCTTTGTGTCGGAGGGTCATGACACCCGCCTCCACACAAGCAAGGTCAGTTTGCTAGACTGATTTAGAATATTATACTTAATTTTCTACAAAACGATTGCCAAATCTATCGCGTACGTTGCCTTCATTAGACTGTGACGCCTTTAGGAGATGTCGCGAGATGAATTAATTCAGCCAAATGCGGCGAGCGGGATGCGATTTTTAACAGTAGTGCTCATTTGTCACCCAACATGTACAGGTGCGTCTCATCACACCGCTAAAAGCACCGCGCAGATGTATGATATCTCTACAGTTTTGGATATGGTATCTGAAAGGCGTCGAGACATAGGCCGTCTAAATGTGCCGTTATTTGTAACAATAAATAACCTTATTTAGGGCCAGTTTTACCAGTTGTTAATAAAGTCCTTAATAAACTTTTTTGAATTTATTTGCTAGACAACTACAGATTTCAGTTTCACAAGTTTCGGATAGGGACAAATATGTCAGATAATATATCAGCAACGTTTATCTGTCAAATTGTTTTATTATTATGGAATAATAAAACAATTTAATTTATCTTGCCCTTTCTTTGAAGATACAGAGTTTTAATTGTACAGTCAGAATGACTGTAGCTAATTAAAAAAAATTCAGGATTTTAATATCATTGTTGATAGCTGGTGCATCAACAATGAATTTTTGAACCAGTGATCGATAAACTGATATTTAGCTGCAAATTTCGGCGGTCAATAATCGGCCAATAAGCGACTAAATATGAGATATACTCGTATAAACGTGACTAAACTAGTTAGATTGACCCAAATCGGTCACCTATAAACCCTTACAATTTCAGAATCAGTGATTTAACTTCATTATATTAATCGACTTTCGGAAGTGCGAGAATATTCCCCATGCTTCCAAAAGTCGGTCAGTAGGTAATAATGGAAGTCTTGAACACAGTGACACAACTCTGGCTTGTGGTTACTTTTTGTAATGCTGAAAATCTTTCTGATTATTTTTGATGAATAACTTTTAAATAAAATGACGAGATCATTGTAAATAAAATTTAAATTCTTAATGGTTCCCAGTCTATTATTTATTTCTAGTCCATTATTATTATTATTATTTTATAGAAATCTAATAAAGTGACTGTACTTTGTCTGATGGAAAGCATGAATAGAATCCAAGAGTGGTAGACGCCATACTCATTGCGAAAGCAGACAACGCAGTATGGCGACACGCGCTATGAAGGCCTACTGAAATGCTTTTTCATGCCCCGCTAGAGGACTCGGGATAATAGTGGGAGGGAAACACGTGCAATTTTAGTTCTGTCTTCTGAAATACAAGACACTAAAATTTGAATATTGACTTCATGATAATATTCAGTCAACACTAAACTTCGTTGTTACAGTGGTTACCTGTATCAGGAAACCTGTACCTGGAAAGTGGTCAATTAAGTATTCGTCACTTACAAAAAAATAGTGGAAGCCAGGGTTGAGGGTGGGAGGAGGATGTTTCTTAAACAGACCTAAATAAAGAAATATATTGAATTTGGCCGTGTTGTTTCCGAGACAAAATTATGTGCGGTGAGTATACGAGTAGTAATATTTATGAGCTTCACCTGCCTCGTTCTTAGCGGATGCGATTGTGAGTTAAGAGAATTCGGGTTCGATGCTGGATAGGGTCAAAAAGTGTTATTGAGTTTTGGTTGGCTACAGAAATACCTAATAACAGCCTGGAGTTTGACTGCACAGTTGGCCTAGTGGTTTATGCGGTCGCCACGCCGCTCTCTATTGTACTGAGTGTTGTGGGTTCAAACCCCACATGGGACAACACTTTGTGGAATCTGCAAATTGTTGTTCTGCGTCTGGGTGTTCTGTGTCCGTTTCTTGTATGTTTATATTATCCCCCGCAACATAGAAGTTATCCCTAGTGCAGATGTTGTATTTTTTAAAAAAAGTTGAGGTCTTAACTCTCGTGTCTTGAAGCTGTCGGTCCTGCGCCTAATCTCTCCCTGGTCGTATTGAATAACCGTCGCGTCGGATTTTGAGAATAAAGCATATCGAGTGCATCTGTGTTTGTGCATATACTTATTCACTATATAATTTTACTAATATCTCATGCATATTTAATGAGTTAATGAATGAGCTTAATACAAAATACAAAAGAACAATATATTTTTAGTGCTATTGTAATAAATTCACTTACTTGTTCAGTGAGTGAAAAATTTTTGTGAATTGCAGTACGATATTCTATCAGCCACATTTTGCTTATCAATCAGTTCCGAAAACTCGGCATTCTCGCATCTCTGTTCCCCTTAATGACGACCAGTGAACTGAGAAACGCGTCCTGATGTCGAATGAGTTGTCGTTTTACATCTGACAGATCATCTGCAAACACGTTTAGCGACAACGATGCGTGACGATAAACGCAATGATTTCAAAAAGAAGCTTTGAGAGAAACCATTTTGGATAAGTAACATTTGTAGCGAAAAAGGGGTTAAATTCTTGTTATATATTATATGGCATGTATAAAAAATGACATGCTTATAAGTAAGATACAGTTACACGATACTGGAATACTTTGTTATACATATTACGTTGTATATTCAACCAAATTCAAAGTAACGTATTTACACACAATGTTAATATAGGATCGACATTTACCTACATATACACCTAATGTTTAAATTCTTTAAATTAAATCATTGTGGGCATAACTAAGGGTCATAAGCATTCTAAAACAAACTAGCATATAAAGCTCTCAGGTTATATATGGCTTTCGCAGATTCTGTGATCAGTTATGGGCTTAACAGCTACAGAAGAACATCAAACATTTGTTGATATCTATAAATTAAAATTAAAAATACTTTAAAATCATTACACCTAAACATATTAAAAAGGAACACAAAAATAATTACGACTACCTGTTCAAGTACTGCAATGTTATGAGTGTATTCAATAAAGTGGAATACTTGACTCTAGCAGAAAACAATAAGCCAGAGGTGATAACTGACAAATCTAGATTTGGGTATTTCAGATCTGTCCCTAATAAAAATAAGTTTATACTGTCCAAAACCAATACCCTATACGGATCAAGAGTTGCAAATTATTTGATCCAGAGTAGATGACTACTTGAGTAAATTACCTCAAAAATTGCAAGTGTTATGCAGGACAACTTCGAGAAGTTAGAGGTACAAATTCAAAAAATATTTTACCCATAAAATAACTTAAAAACTTAAACTGCATCTTTTATGAATATTATGCAAATTTGTACTCGTCTTATTCAATTTAATTTGGATTGTGCATATGTGAATGAGTGCTAAGCAAGTGAACTGTTTGCCAATAGCCAGATTAACCCTAAGAGGTTTTTATGAATTGGTTATATATTGTTAGTGTAGTTTAAGAATCTCGACCAAAAGGCGTCCGCTGCTGGACAAAGGTCTCCTTCAAGGTACTTCGTAACAGCTGGCTCTGTGCTGGTTATATCCAACGGCTTCTCGCAACCTTCACCAAGTCGTCGGACCACTTTCTGGTATAGGAGGGGCTACCAACGCTACGTTTTCCAGAACACGATCGCTACTCACGAGCTTTATGGTCCCATCGGTCATTTTTCCTGCGTGCAATTTGCCCCACCATCTGACATTTAAGTTTAACAATTTTATGGACAATATCGGTGACCATGGTTCGTCTGTGTATCTCTTCATTGTTGATTCGATTACGCAAAGGAACTCTGAGCCTTGGCATAGCCTTTTCAGTGACTCTGAGCCCATAAAGAGCTACCAAGCCTCTGTATCGTAAATCATATAACTGGAGTAGGTGCCATGTCACACCTACGCATCCGATATAATTTTTGTCTAATCCATGTTCATTTTAAGACCCACTTGTTTAAAGACCCTATTAAGGTCGTCGAGTAGGTCATCTATGGTTTCAACTATGACAACTATGTCAACAGCAAATCATAGGTGAGTGATATATTCGCCATTAATAACAAGTCCATTCCCGTCCAGGAGCTAGAAGAAATCTGCCAGCGCTGTGGTTAACAATTTCGAAAATATTACATCTCTGTCTTACATTTCGCTGTAGTTTAATAGGTTTCGAGCTATGTTCTTGTAAGCGGACTAACATAGTGGTGTTTTCATATAAACACTTCAACACTATGATGTAAGTACGTACCGATAGTTAATGTGACACCGCTAGAGTGACTGTAGCACACTCCAAGTCACGATCGAATCAAAAGTTTTCTCGTAGTCCACAAGCCCTAAGTAAATTGGCAGGCTATACGAGGCTCGTATTTTTCAGACTTCTGTTTAATCTTTTTTTTACCACCGGGGTTTGCGTCGGGGTTGTGTATCGAAATCGGACCGACTAAAACCACACGGTGTGCCACTCTGCGCCTGAGATATAAGCCCTCCTAGCGCCTGCCCTCCAGCGCGGTCACCATCTTGGGGTAAAACTTTCTATTTAGGCGACGTACGGCACACGTGGACATCGCCTCCTTGTGGTTGACTATTGCAGCAGATGGAGGGGAAAACACGTCCCGTCTATCCGCGGCCAAATTCAGGGCGGTTCGCCAGCAGCGAATTGAGTTCGAGAGAGATCTGCGATGGTGATCCACGCTAGCTGGTAGCGACAGATAATTTACCGCGATCGCAACCTCTTGCAGACTTCTGTTTAACCTGCCGCACCGTGGTCTATAAATAAAATGTTTACGGAAATCTATTTGAGACGCTCGAAGTCGTCAAATGTGCGATCAACTTTATACTTATGGCTCAGAAAACAGAGGGCCCCAAGCGGGGCGTAAAAAAGCATCTCACTAGGCTGCCATAGTGTGGGTCTCCATACTGCATTGTCTGCATTTACAATAAGTGTAGTGACCACAACTCTTGGATTCTATTCATGTTTTCCATCAGCCAGAGTAGAGTCACTTTGGCAGGTTCTTATTATAGAACAAAATACCTACCGCATTGGGTTAACCGCTTAACTCTAATCCTTACTAATATTTGTCATACAATTTTCGATGTTGATTAAATTTAAAAAGGGGTAATGCATAACAAAGGAGTAACACGCGCCTATAAATCAACTTTAAAATTTTCAAGTACTTTTATATTGGACACGTCCATACCACCCCTGTTATATTTTTTACCACTGACGCATATGCTTTCTATTCTTAAATGAACAATACCTACAATGAAACAAATTAAACAGTTTCAAATTTGAAGTGTTTTGAGAATGAAATGCAACAATTGCAAGTATTTTAACTGTGAAAAATTCTCACAACAGATAAAAGGAAGAAAATAAATCTAGATTCAGACGGTGGTGTAAATTTTTTTACTTGATAATTACTTTAATTTTTTTTTTTATTTAGTAATAGTAGAAAGGTATATAGCTAACGTACATAAGATATTAATTGTTCGTCTGCACGGATGGAGTGGTTTAAGCGGTCGTTACCACTGCACTGAGTGTTCAGTGCTATGATACTGTGAGTGCGCAAGAAATGAATTAAGTTGATGAAGAATATAGGTTTTTCTCTCGTATTAATTTCAGGGATGCCCACTGTCTACCGAGATTTGGACCCGACTTAGCGTCTTTAACAAGGGGTGAAGTATCCAGACGCTATAAACATATATTATGTAAATGCTTCTGATTTTATCGAAAAATCTGAAGCAACAGCAATTAAAGCAAAAAAGTAATTGTACTTTAGATTTATATAGACTGACTAATAGAGAAGTAAGAAGTACTGTAATAATCTTGATGCTTTTTAGGGTCATTAGTATAAATGAAATAGGAAAAAATATAGTTTAATAAAGAAGTAAAATATTTAATACCGTTTGGATTATATCTTTCTGCAATTCTTCTGTTAAACTAAGAAATTCAATTTTCATGTCCCTCAGTTGTGATTTTTTTAAAGCATGCAAAATTTTATCTTCATGTAAATAAATATTCATGTAGATAAATATGTTAGCAGCGTGATACTTATTGCAGTTCCTCATGACTGACGATTGAGGTCACTTTTGGGTGATTTACATTTCATGTTTTAACCGTCATATCTTTGATACCGTTGAAGTAGCACTCAGAAGACTAGTTTTCATCTGTATACAGATTTGATATACATATGCACCTTTAGTATTACCGATCATATCACTCCACTTAATCACTTTCCAGTTCGTCAAGCTCTGTAACGCATTTGAAGTAACTATGCAAATGTAAAATCACCTGTTTCCTTTTTTTTAATACTAACATGTATTAATTATACAAAATTGTGCAAGTGAATATGTAAAGAAATAAAATCCGTGTGTTATAACAGTTATAGCGCATTTAATTCGGTGTGAAAGCGCAACGTGTGCAGATCGCGTGCACAAGTCTGGGAGCAGGGCGGCGGGATTACCGCCGACGGACGCGCAAAAACAACATGCTTGTGATAATCGCCCGGATTCCGACAAGATACAGGGGTCGATCGCAGCATAATGTATGTGTTTTTAACTATTTGAGGCTATATTCGTGCAAGTCTGTTTGCAAGTAAGATTTCAAAAAAAGAGTATCAATTCTACATAGTATCTTTACGAATATAATAAAAAGAAAGAAAAGAATATTACTGTTTGATTCAATGCAATGATTTCTGGAAATACTGATTATATACTAAAGTTTTCTAGGTTTATAGACTTTTTAACATCATGCTTGTGTCTGCTGCTATCCGAATTTGAACTTGCAGTGAATATCGTGAATGAATTTTTTTAACCTCACACATCTCACACTCAGCTGTACAGCTGTGTGTGAGATGTGCGAGGCAACGCTCGTATAGGATGGGCCACGAATTAGTTAACATTTGAAAAATTCGTATAAAAGAAAATTATTATTTATATTTAAATAAATAATTTAAATTTTAAATATATTTAAATTTTTATTTATAAGAAAGCTAATTAGTTAGAATTAAATTTTTAAAAATTAAATCGACTGAATGACTACGGTTTCGACGTTTGCACTCTTCTAAACGAACACCGAAATTTTCAAATATTCGTCGGCAAACAGACTACGAGATCGCCGATATCACTTCGCTGATTTTTTCTTTTAGTTGACGTAGTGTATTTGGTTTATTAATGTAAACATGATACTTCAAATAATCCCATAAAAAGTCTAGTCTAGGGATAGATCTGGACTTCTACGTGGCCATGGAATGTCGCCTCGTCTGGAAATCAGCTTTTCCGGCAACATATCTTTGACCACCGGCAGAGACGCATTGGATGTGTGACAAGTGGCTCCATCTTGTTGGAACCATGTGCTACGATTGTACCCAGCAAACTGCAGTAGCATCAGTCACAAGAACTTGCGGTACGTGTTTGCGCGGGACGTTAGATTCAAATGTTAACGAATCCTTGGCCTACCCTACACTATCATAGCCTAATAGTTGGTAAACATACTGATATATTTTTAAATACATAGGTAGATGTTATCGATAAACTACACCCAGATACAGAAGAAAATGATCGTGCGTTTATTTATCGATTATGTGATAATTGTTTGAAATGGGTGGGCATCGAACTCATGGCCAATTCTATCAACAACTAATTCCGTACAGATAATGGAAACTTATACAGTGTCTTGGCGGACAGACTACTTTTTGTCATGAAAATAATATAATACGTGAAGGTAGTCAAGTTAGGCCTAACAGCTATTTTGGTACAGTGATTTAACAAAAACACTTCTCGATATCGTTACCTTTTTAACTAATTTAATCGCGAATAAGTTCTGCCGGACAACAAAATCTATGTGTATATGTAAAAATCGCGAAAGTCAAAAAAAGTACTTGATTTTTTAGAACTGATGTAAAAAGAAATTCTTTTTACGTTAAGTTTAAAAAAAGGTTACTGATGCTTGGTAATGATGACCCAGATTTTTACATAATCTGAATCACAGATGCCTCCGCGACATTTACTAAGTAAAAAAAATACTACTTACGTACTGATTTTCGCTATGCTGCTGCTCTCTGAGTTTATTGTCAAATAATTCACTGTCCCTCGACAACAGTACTCTATTCTAGGCTAACGGTTACTTCATTCTTTCATATCTAAAGCAATAAAAAATTGTTTGAATAGGGTTTTCTGTAAGATATTGGTTTCGATCAAGTCGAGCCGCTTCAACTATACAAAATGTGGATAGGCCACGGTTCAAATAAGTAACGGTTCTCCTGTATAATTGATAATTTAATAGATAAACCAGTTTAGCAGATATTTCATATATTTTGTTACAGTAGATAAATTTACTATAACAAATAATATGGCGGCATAAAACAGACGTTTGTATTTTATCTCGCAGGTACGTTTTCCTCGTGCAAGGGAGAAGGTGGGTATATAGTGGTAGATATGTTTTTGAATGAAAAATAGCCCACATAAATTACACTAGGTCAGTGTTTGTTGTGTGGGCTATTTTTATTCATTACGATGATTCTTGCTAGCAAAGCTTGACTATTAAGTATGTAATATTAAGTACATTTTACCTGTTATAATATTCTGATTAGGGGGAGAGGATAATTTTCATGCTTCAAACTCATTTGAATTTGGAATTGGAAAACAAGATTAAAATACTAACAATGGTTAGGGGTTCTGTCAAAAGTCAAAGTGAATGTCTTAAAACTGTTTTGAGGGACGATTTTGATTTAAACAGATGCTTTAGATAATGTTATATAAAAAAATGTAACATACTATTTATCTTTCTAATTAATTAAATAGTCTGTTATGTCTATGAAGAAATCACCATAGAGAAGAGGAGTTCTTATGTATGGGTATTTATCTAGAACACAAATGTTGTTGAAACGACTAAAAAGTAGAAAATGACACAATAACCCACAAATAAGATCTTTTTTGTGGATCAAATCTGTATTTCTTAGCCGTTCATTAGACTACAACAATCCATTCAAATGGTTTGAGGTGACGACTTCGCTTCGTAGCTCGGTTCCAATTTCAAAAGCTGTACGCGCCGCCCTCTGAGCCAACGGACGCTGTGATTGGTTGGCGATGCCGCCCAGCCAATTAAGCTGCCTCGCTCACCCCGCGATTTAACTTGACATTTTAATGTTTACTGTAAAGATAGTTTCAAAGAACCTTGTTTAAATTCGTTTGTTTTTTAGCTTTTCATTGCTTTACACAAAGATGCAAGTTTTATTTGTATATAACTAACATTGTACAGCAATGAAATAATAATAAGAAATATTAAATAACATAGCATAAATATGTTGTTGTGTCACTCAAAAGGAACAAAAAAATTAGATTTTTTAAGTCATAAGCAAAAGACGTACCTATTGGAATTATGAGTATTTTAATGTTTAATGTTTTAAGTAAGTATCGAAATCTTGTAAGTAAGTAAGTAAATGTATGTAAGAAAACATCGCCTTATCACGTAATGCATCCATTATGTTCACACGTAATTCAGTCAGATACGCCACCACCGATGCCCTGACAATGTAGCCTGTGGACCGAGACACAAGATGGGATCACAGCCATCTCCCTTCCTCAAACGTTATTTTCGTATTGCTTTCTCTCTCAGGGGGTGGATCTCGATGTAATCAGGGGATGATGTGACTCGCGATCTCCGCAGCGGCTTCAAAGATCACAATTATCGGAGCAGTCTGTCGAAAGCCGCGACTGAGTGGTGAAGTCATCCCAGGAAAGTCATAAAAAGTTTCGTATATATGTACTTTGTCAGAATTTGTAAATTTCTTTGAGAGAAATCATTAAATTCGTTCGTTCGTTCAACGCGATTTATTTTTTGATGTTTGGAAAAGTTTCACAGTGAAGTTTTAGAAATATGTTTTTTAAAAAGATAGTGTTGTAGTTTTTCCGGGTAGGCGACCAACTGTCGAGCTGTCTGCCTTTTGGGAGAGACAACGGGCGCCAACCGTGGCAGTCCGTAGGATGGGGACAGGTCAGATCATTTATTTTTTTTACATTTTCAATATTTTTTACCATGCGTCTAAATCAGTCATAATTATGTGTTATGATTAATAATGTAGGTTATTTATTGTAAAATAATAAAATGACTGTATTTAAGTAAAATCAACGCGTATAGAATTGCACTTATAAAACCACACACAACTCTTTATTTGTTATATCATTTTATTTATCAAACATTGTACTTAGGTACATTTAATTTTATATATTAAATTAAAGTAATGATTATATAATTAATTAATTAAATATTATTATATAAGTAATGGTGTATATTGTTATATATGCAGAATGGTGACGGATTAAGAATACGGTGTGACACCGTCCCTATTCCTGTCGTGAGTGTCGTAAGAGGCGACTAAGGAAGCAAATTACCCATGACAACAAAACTAAAATGTCAACCTGTCTGGCCAATATGGTGTAATAGGCCAAAACTTCATTTCTAAGGAAAGGTCTATGTCCTGCAGTGGACTATTAAATGCTGTTGATATATATTGTCGCACAGTAAGCAGTCACTTTTTAAAAACAGTTAAGCACTTAGTACATACTTTTTTATGTGACCGGTGTTGGAGGCCCAGAACTTTTCAGTAAACAGCTAGATTGGATATGTGATCCTTATCTGTTCGAGCTGTTGCTTGCACAGGATATTTTCCACACTTCGGACCAATGTTACTTTATTTTCAACATTTTCTTTTGATGTATACTTTCACCTTTCTCATACTCTCAATTTTCTCATCTTGCATACCCAAATTGTCCGTCGGTTTAGTGGTAATGGCAAGCCTAGCGATACTAATGACAACAATAAGAACAAATTCAGACGTAGCTGCGTACCTATATACATTTCTGTCGAAACTATTGAGGATACGAGCGTGAATATCTAATATATAAAATTCTCGTGCCACAGTTTTCGTTGCCATACTCCTCCGAAACGGCTTGACCGATTTTGATGAAATTTTTTGTGCTTATCCGGTATCTATGAGAATCGGCCAACATCTATTTTTCATCCCCCTAAATGTTAGGGGTAGTACAACCCTAAATTTTGTTTTTATTTTTTAGACAAAATTTTTAATTTCTATTTTTTTATGATACAACATACAAAAATACATACAATCCTCAATTTTCACCCTTCTACGATCTTATTTATATTATATATCCCTTATTTTTTAATAGCCATTTTAGTAATTTAATCATTTTTCATCCCGCTCAAATTACTTAGAAATAATTTATATGGCAAAGCAACGTTTGCCGGGTCAGCTAGTACGTATATAAATACGACAAACAGACTACCAAGAATATTGTTAGGTAGGCTTTTTTCTATAATCATCGCGGCCGCCGCTATACCATGCAGGGTTACCCTTTTTTTTATTATTATTTTAATTTATGTCATCGTGACAAAATTATTCCACGTTATACAACGTTTAGTGCAATTTAATTGTTATGGTATACAAGTCTTCTTAACTTCCTTCAATTTGAGTTCAATTGTAGAGGGTGACACTTTTTGCTGTCAAGTAATATTAAGTTTTGTAACTTGACGTCAGAATCAAAGCTATAGACTTACTATGACAATAAAAACCTATCATCGTTGCAAAAACTGCCAAAAGATTTTTATATACTTAGTCTGGCCATAAATACTGTTACACTTAATTATAAAAAAATATTACATTTGAATTTCGAATCTGTCATTTTTATACGATTGTTCATTGTGTTTTCTCATTTTGGCGCCAATACATTGTAAAATATTTTGCGATATTAAAATGGTGTGGGGTGATAAAGAGAACCGAATCGCTGTGCCGCATTACACAAAGTAGGTATGGAGCCAAATGCAATTTTTAAAACTCTCCATACACTTGGTATTAGTAAAATGTTTGTGTACCGGGCTATTAATAGGTACAATGAGACCTCCTCTGTTTGTGACAGAAAAAGATCTGGCCGTCCACGTAGTGTTCGTACGAAAAAGGTGGTCAAAGCAGTAAGGGAAAGAATTCGAAGAAATCCTGTCCGAAAGCAAAAGATTTTATCTCGGGAAATGAAGATAGCACCTAGAACCATGTCGCGTATTTTAAAAGATGACTTAGGACTTGCAGCCTATAAGAGACGCACTGGCCATTTCTTAACTGATAATTTAAAGAAGAATAGGGTGGTAAAATCGAAACAACTACTGAAGCGGTACGCAAAGGGAGGTCACAGAAAAATTTTGTTTACGGATGAGAAAATTTTTACAATTGAGCAACATTTTAACAAACAAAATGACCGTATTTATGCTCAAAGCTCTAAGGAAGCTTCCCAATTAGTCGACAGAGTGCAACGTGGACATTATCCGACTTCAGTGATGGTTTGGTGGGGTGTTAGCTATGAAGGAGTGACTGAGCCATATTTTTGTGAAAAAGGTATCAAAACATCGGCACAAGTGTATCAAGATACCATTCTTGAGAAGGTAGTTAAGCCCCTTAACATCACCATGTTCAATAACCAAGTATGGTCCTTCCAGCAAGACTCGGCGCCGGGTCATAAAGCTCGGTCCACGCAGTCTTGGTTGGAATCGAACGTTTCGGACTTCATCAGAGCTGAAGACTGGCCGTCGTCTAGTCCCGATCTTAATCCGCTGGATTATGATTTGTGGTCAGTTTTAGAGAGTACAGCTTGCTCTAAACGCCATGATAATTTGGAGTCCCTAAAACAATCTATACGATTGGCAGTGAAGAATTTTCCCATGGAAAGAGTGCGTGCTTCTATTGATAACTGGCCTCATCGTTTAAAGGACTGTATTGCAGCCAATGGAGACCACTTCGAATAAGCTTTTTATATTTTTAATTGTTTTATATTTATGTATTAAACTGACACACTGTAAAAGTAATAAATGTTATTTGCAGTTAACAATTTTCTTTTTTCTTTATTACAATATTTATGGCAAGACTAGGTATACCTACTTCTGTATTTTCATAATTATAGTCTGCAAATTAATCAAATATAAAGAAGATCACAGGAGCTCACGCATAGCGTAGTTGCGTAAGCGGTCGCCATGTCGTTTTCTGGGCTGAGTGTTACGAGTTCAAAGCTAACATGGGACAACACTTTGTGTGATCCACAAATTATTGTTTTAAGTCTGAGGGTCTGTTTCCTGTATGCTTGTGCAATTTGACAATTAAGAAAAACGCTCCATAAGGAGAAGAGGACGAGATATGTCGTCGATTTTGCTGGAGTTACGATTACAAATTCAGCAAATTTATAATAAAACCGGATGAGTTATTTAACAAGATAATATTGCATTGTTGAGTCAGTTGAAGCTCAACTGAATAGACTATTACTACATCATTTCTCTCACTACTAAGAGAGAGACCAATTAATTTTAAGAATAAATAGGACATTCATATTGCTTAAGTGTTTAGAACTTTTTTATTATAATTTTATATATTAAAATTATTTATTAAATACAGTCCTTTTATTATATAAAAAAAAGAGTCTGTCTGTTGTGAGTAATAGACAAACCGGGCGTGAGATATTTGAAGAGATATGAAAATATCCCTCTCTTTTTCTTTATCTGCTAATTTTACCAAATGAAATCGTATGTGGATGAAGCCTGTAAGCAATGGCCTACTTAAAATAACATTCAGTGAAAGCTTCGGTGGTCTACCTAATTATGATAGGTTGAGTTAATTACAGACCGAATTACCCGTGGGCGAAAACCGGATAACTTTTTTAAAAGTACAATAGATTGCTCAATCTAATAAAATATTTAAAGAGCTGTCTACTATCCCGGCAAATAAATAAAGTACATTCATTCATTCTATTAATAATTCTTAATTCTTGTAATAATTTCTGTACATTCATTCTTTATTATGTCGAAAATTGCAAAAGTACAACATATCATCTATCAATTTGGAATTATAATACGAAGAAGTAGCTTATATAAAACATTTTGTTTCTATTTAACATTAAATTATATAGAACGACAAAGACCTTATTGTGACGTATTGAACGAATGAATCAAAAACAAATGAAAAACGTAGTTCTTTAACTGGTCAGTATACCCGTACATAAACATTTTAACCAAGTATTCAAACTTTTTAAACAAATTTAAATTGTAACTTCATAACAGCGTAGTATCATAACCTTAAGTATATGTTTATGCTGGAAAGTACAAATATTTTTTTTTTGAATGAAAATGATAAATGTAACAACAATTAGTTTTAGTCAGTTTATTAAAAAAATGGTTTTAACAATTTAAAAAAGTTGAATCACAGATTTTTTCCTTTTAATAAAGTGTATTGCCTCCACGAGCCAGCGAGGTTATTCTAGATTCTAATGGGTGCTGCATAGATCTGTTAAGGGTTATTAATCGATCTTGTGGAATATTGTTCTAATCTTGTGAAATTGTTGTTCTTAGTGCTGGCACTGTTGTGGACACAGGGTTTTCGCACATAGAACCTTTTTAACCTGTCCTAAAAACGCCCAATGCTATTAAGATCCGGGCTGCGCGCTGAGCAATTCATGGTACGTATCCCAACCCCCTCTCAATATTGTCGAACTTGTGCAGCGGCGTGGGATAGGACATTATCTTGCATAACATTAAAAATTTCACCGATTTCTCCCATGTAAGGTACCACGTGAGCTTCTAAAACCTCTGTTATATAGAGTCGTGCTGTGAAACTACATACCTCTGCTACTATTTTGACGAGCCATGTCGATGAACACAAGTTCCGTCCGCCCGATCATCAATCACCCCACAAGACACGAACCGTCTCTAAATATTTCTTTGCACGTCGACGATAGACTTTTCACTGACTGTCTGTGCCATTTATAAATATCCTACGCTGATTGGTGAACAATATGGCGGCTCATTGCTTTTCAGTTCAATTAAAATGCTCACACGCAAATCTTAAACGAGCTTGTCTGTGAGCTGCAGACAGCTTTTAACCATTTGCTGATCTAATAGGGGTAATTGCCGCTTCTTTAAGCCTCCTTTATATTGTCCGTGCACTCATGTTTACTTTGCATGCTTCATTCAACTCTGTTTTCATATTTACTGATGTGAGGAAACGAATTCATAAGGAAGTTGAAATAATAGATCGGTCGTCATAACGGATAGTTTACAGGAGTCCTGCCGGTACCAGATCTCCTTTTATAAGAACCTATTTCTACAAACCTTCGGTGTACCCTAGAAACCGTAGACTGATTTAAATTTAAATGTCTAGCAATAGTTCGTTGATCTAAGCTTACCCGCAGTAATGCCACAATTTGAGCGGCTTATTCGGACGAAGTTTCCACATTTACGATAATGAAACCTTTGTCGAGTTTAAAAGACTACTAAACAACACTTTTGGTAACAATAATTTAAATCACGAGTAAAAAAAAACTGAAATATAATTAATTTCAAACTTTATTGTTACACATAAATTTTATCTCCCCGGTTATAATTTTATCTTTTACTGCAAAACTGATTCATGGACAGTCTCAACGTTTTCCTTTAGTTTTATAAAAAAGTTTTGCACACTTATAAAAAATATTATTTCGAATAATCGTGAACTTGGATGCAATTTATGAGTCCGTCAGTCTATTATAATGGGAATATTAATTACTTACTTATACTGAAATGTCTTGAGAACAGAAGTGAATGTCTAAACTCTTTTAAATCAAGAAAAACTAACGAAAAATTCTACTAATACTTTGATATTATTGATAATATATCAACAGTTATACTTAGTCTGGCCATAAATACTGTTACACTTAATTATAAAAAAATATTACATTTGAATTTCGAATCTGTCATTTTTATACGATTGTTCATTGTGTTTTCTCATTTTGGCGCCAATACATTGTAAAATATTTTGCGATATTAAAATGGTGTGGGGTGATAAAGAGAACCGAATCGCTGTGATAGCATTACACAAAGTAGGTATGGAGCCAAATGCAATTTTTAAAACTCTCCATACACTTGGTATTAGTAAAATGTTTGTGTACCGGGCTATTAATAGGTACAATGAGACCTCCTCTGTTTGTGACAGAAAAAGATCTGGCCGTCCACGTAGTGTTCGTACGAAAAAGGTGGTCAAAGCAGTAAGGGAAAGAATTCGAAGAAATCCTGTCCGAAAGCAAAAGATTTTATCTCGGGAAATGAAGATAGCACCTAGAACCATGTCGCGTATTTTAAAAGATGACTTAGGACTTGCAGCCTATAAGAGACGCACTGGCCATTTCTTAACTGATAATTTAAAGAAGAATAGGGTGGTAAAATCGAAACAACTACTGAAGCGGTACGCAAAGGGAGGTCACAGAAAAATTTTGTTTACGGATGAGAAAATTTTTACAATTGAGCAACATTTTAACAAACAAAATGACCGTATTTATGCTCAAAGCTCTAAGGAAGCTTCCCAATTAGTCGACAGAGTGCAACGTGGACATTATCCGACTTCAGTGATGGTTTGGTGGGGTGTTAGCTATGAAGGAGTGACTGAGCCATATTTTTGTGAAAAAGGTATCAAAACATCGGCACAAGTGTATCAAGATACCATTCTTGAGAAGGTAGTTAAGCCCCTTAACATCACCATGTTCAATAACCAAGTATGGTCCTTCCAGCAAGACTCGGCGCCGGGTCATAAAGCTCGGTCCACGCAGTCTTGGTTGGAATCGAACGTTTCGGACTTCATCAGAGCTGAAGACTGGCCGTCGTCTAGTCCCGATCTTAATCCGCTGGATTATGATTTGTGGTCAGTTTTAGAGAGTACAGCTTGCTCTAAACGCCATGATAATTTGGAGTCCCTAAAACAATCTATACGATTGGCAGTGAAGAATTTTCCCATGGAAAGAGTGCGTGCTTCTATTGATAACTGGCCTCATCGTTTAAAGGACTGTATTGCAGCCAATGGAGACCACTTCGAATAAGCTTTTTATATTTTTAATTGTTTTATATTTATGTATTAAACTGACACACTGTAAAAGTAATAAATGTTATTTGCAGTTAACAATTTTCTTTTTTCTTTATTACAATATTTATGGCAAGACTAGGTATATAAATATTATATATTTAGTGGTCTACGGTGATTGAGACTCAAAACAAACAAACCCATTCAAGTTTAATTCAAGTTTTAAATCTAAGTTTCGTATCTTTTAAGGCTATTATCAAACACAAGAACTCTGCCGTTGGGTAACAATACCGATCACTTTATTTACGATTATATATTTCTGAGATTAAGTAGTTTTTGTCCTAACAACTAAGCTTTTTTAAGGGTTGAAGTAATACAGCGTACAGCACCTAAGAGTCTTAGTTAAATTTTGTCAAGAATTATGTGCAATATTAGCGCTGTCGCTGCTTTCTCAATATAAGCTTCGACATTGTTTCAAGTGTTTACGTTTAGTTAATAAGCTTAGTAATAATTCCACATATAAAGAAATATAGCGTACATGAAGTTTACCCGGTCTATTGTCCGTAGTACACACAAATAAGATCTTAGCAGATGAGGGAATCATTGGTCCCTTACATGTGTAACTTAGGGACGACGAACCCAAAACTTGTTGTTAGTAACACGCACCCCACTCCAAGAATCTTGTACAAAGGGTGCATATAACTTAATCTAATCCTTAACGCCTAACTTATTACCGTTGTTTGAGTTCATTTAGGACCCATTCACAAATGTTACTGATTTAACTAAATAATTTTATTGTTTCCAAAACTGAAGTGCTTTTCAATCATAGTTAAGTAACTAACACTGTTTTTATATAACATTTTCTATTATATATGAATACAAAACGTATCCCGTATACTAAGCAGGTATGACCACCCATAGAAAATAATCTATGAGTGAAACAGAACAAACCATGGGACGAATAACTAAAATGCCTAAAAAAATGGCAGGCCATTTTCGTTAATAACTCAAAAACTATTACTATTTAAGGAATTTTGAAAAACAATCTTAAAGAGCAGATAATTTACAACAAAAAAGTTTTAAATCTCGGAACTATATCTCTATTATTATTTCAAATTTGAGTGAAACGCCGTAAAGAGGGCTCTGCCCAAACGTAACGATTTGGGCGTTTTAAAATTACTCATTCTTTCTAAAGAGAGGTCTAAGTCCGCAGTGGACTATTAAAGGCTGTGAATGCGACGTGATACGGAGATTGAAAACTCATACCTGAGATTATTACTGTAATTTATAAAAATACAAGACTAACATTCATTCATTCATAAAAACATTACAACATTACAAAATACATTACAAACAGTAAAACATCTACCTATAAAAGATACGTATTAAACTTAACTTCACTAATACAGTATAGAGAGCAGGAGGGCAAGTATTAAGTATATTCATTTGATCAGTATTAGCAAGTGTGTCGTTTCACACGACTGTCGCAATTTGTCGCGCGTTATGTCGAGTTCAGTGCGCAGTGCGACGCAACCACATGCATCAGTACACACTCGCAGCTTTCATTACCCCCCTCTAACACTATAAACAGATCACTCATATGTGAACAGACGAAAGGCAGCTAAATTATGGATTTTACTTAAAAAAACAAAGTCGCAGTTTCACAGTCAATTATTCTAGTCCTAAATTCTAGGTTAGACTTGATTCTTATTGGGATTGCCGTTGGAAAACTCTTGGTAATATGTAGGTTCAACAAGTCCGTGCCCTTACATATCTATCTAATTTTACAATCGTAAAAAAAGCAGTTGGACCAGTTTTCCTTAAGGGTCTCTTCAAGGACTTTATGAAACCCATTCACTCCCTATTTAGATTTATTTAGTAGGTAGCAGAGCCACGCTGATTTCAGCACAAGCGGGCCGGCTCGACCGGAGCAGTTCTACCCTCCCACAGAAGACCACCCTAAAGCGCCAGCATCCGTGTTGTCGTGTTTCGTTGGTAAGTGTGAGACCGGCGGTCCATTGATGCAGGGGTGACAGTTATCGTGGTAACTGTGTAAACCTTACACTGTCACAATGACTGTCATGCTTTTTACGTTCCCAAGCGGGGTGTGAAGGGGCATCTCACTAGACCGCATTTGCATGATGAGTATGGACGCTACAACTCTTGGATTCTACTCATGATTTCCATTAAGCAGAGTAGAGTCACTTTGGCTGGCTCTAATATAGAAAAAAAAAACAAAAATCTCTTGAAATGAGTGTCTCGAAATTTTGTCTTTAATTTCAAGAAACAAAAACAATTTGTAATATTGTAAAGATTGACACATTATTAGTTCTATGTTATTTGAATTATAATGGAGTTATTTTAAACCTGCAAAGAAGATCCTTAACAAAATATAAGGACGCAATATAGTGGTAAAGGATAATATTACTTTGAGGAGTTCAGGTTTTCTCGGACTCTTGGCAAGAAGCTGTCGACGTACCAATTTGTGACCTCATTCCTTTAATTCCATTGTTCAACGTCGCTTAACTTTTGCCAAGAAATTTATAAAAGTATGGCTTTTTCAGAATTATACATTTATAGAATTAGCTATTCCGCAATTATACTTTTAGAGAATTGGCCATTCAAAGAATTAGGCTTTCTGTGCCTAAGTATTTACGAATGATAATTTGATAAAATATATCTACATAACATATCGTTATCCGAGGTACTGCCGCACAGAGCAAAAAGAAGCACATAACTGAACGGGCTTTGTGCTCCATAAACGCAGAACTGGGGGTGACAGATGTCGGCGCGATGTGTTCTGTAGTGCTCGTTTAGATGCAAAAACGGACATCGTAGTCATCATTCACCAAAGTGGTATTTGTAAGCCATGCATGGATCGGGGTCCACCGAGACACCAAGGATTTTTTTTTTGGTTACACCTTTCTAACTGCCCCACCGAACGTTCGGTGGGAGGTAGTAAAAAGAAGTGGTTTAGTTGCTCTTTCAAAGAGTTAGCAGCGGTCTTGGTTATTTTACATCGTAATAAAAATAAACAGATGTAATATGCGTAAAAAATATACAAAAATTAATGCGATATTAAAAAGAAAAATGATCACTGTATTTACCAAAAGCTATTTAAAACTGAGCTGAGAAGGCTAAAAGGGAAAAACAAAAATAGAAAGATTATCAATTTAAACTTACAAGTTTTCTAGTGGAAGTAGAAGTAGTGTGATATGATTTCAACTGCGTGCATTGATAGAACACAATCTAAAATAAATAAAATGTACACTATAAGAATAATTGTATCTTGAGAGGGAAAGGTATATTTATATTCTCAACAAAAGAGCGATTCGTCAATAAATTATACAAAAGTCGAAGATGAGTTTCAAAATTAGACCTCAAGTACAACTAAGGACAATAATGTCCGTTTGCACTAGCAAACAACGGTATTTTTTGAGCAATGAAAGATAGTAGGGAGGGAGATTATCGCGAGGTACTTGAATGACAATGACTGTTATGCCTTTTACGTCCCCAAGTGGGGTGTGAAAAAGCACTTTGCAAGAGCGCCATAGTGTGGGTCACCATACTGCATTGTCTGCATTTGCAATGAGTATGGTGACTGAATCTATTCATGCTTTCCATCAGGCAGAGTATAGTCATTTTGGCAGGTTCTTAATAAAGTAAAGATAAAGATAAAGATGATTTCTCTAAAACTGACAAAATTTATACTGACCTGCGATATTTACATATTCCAAGTAAGCCATAAAAAATGATCATGATAAAGTGCAATTGGTTAGTTTATTCTGAAATTAAAATATCTGTATATTCAGGCCATATTTGGTATTCAATCCGCTGGAGTATAGTTCCCAATAGAAAAACGACCGAGCATTATAAATTTAGAATCCTTAGTTTAAAAACTAAAAGTTAAATTTAAAGCTGTCTCAAGAAATTACTTATTGAAGAACTGTTCTGAAAAGTGTGGTGGCAGCAGCGAAACTTTGTGTTTAAGATAATGGCTTCCAGAGAAATAAGTGAAAGGTTTTGTAAGTCGCACAACCTAAATTATTGTATGATTTTTATTTTTTATTTTCGGCCTACATATAGGGGATATAAATATCTTAAAAAAGCCGTTTGCTGTAAGTGTTCTTCTGATGAGTCATAATATCTAAAAATAAAACAAATGAAATAAGGAAGTAAAAGTTCATGAGATATTTTCAGACTTTTAAAAAAAAAGAATCTAGCACGAACAATTGTACCGAAAACCGAATATACCAAAGAGGTCTGGTAAAAATAATAGATCTTAGATTGACTGTAAACATTCAGGGATATACATACTTATATTTCTCTGTCTGATATATAGACTCGTATACTAGATAGATAAACAGCAGAAGGCTTGACTAAGAGCTTTTCAATTGTACGAGAAATTTTCATTTCTTACCAAAATGACGATAACACTCTGTTATCGCCATTGATCTTGCCGGCAAAAGCCATTTTCTTCATCTGTATATTTGTTGGTAACCAACTCCGATTTTTGACCGGTGAGATTTCATTAAAATTTTATAAACTTATAAGAACCGAAAAAAACGTGAATATTTTACGTTGCACTTATAGTTATCGTTGCAACGAAGAATATTAAAAATAGTCATCGAATTAACCTACATTATATACATATGTACACTGTGTTCATATTGTGTAGTAGTTGTAAAGAATACCTAAACTTTTTTTTAGTACTAAAATGCTTATATATATATATATATATATATATATATATATATGTATAAATATGTACTTAAAAACTATTATTAGTGTAATTTCACTAAGTTGTGATTTGTAACCCTTAAGTTCACAGGACAGGTTGCTGCAATGATCATTATAAATTTGCTATTTTGTAGACCACTTATATATTTACTAGGGTATGGAATTGCAGAGGTTAGCAGGGGTGGTAGAAATTGAATAATGTACTGGTGGTAAAATATAAATCCACCAATGTCATTAACCCTAGGGTCCTTTCTGAAAACTAGGACTAACAGCCCTTACGCTGCAGTCCACAAAATCTCATGCTTTCTTCCTGAGGATCTGAGCCACATTTTCGAAGCTTTGATTTAGGTTTGTTGTGGTTTCATGATATCATATCGATTTTCCAGATTTGACAGGATAATTTCAGATCGCATCATGATCTGAAGCAGGTCGGAGATTGAACTTCATCAACGGGCACTTCTTGCCTTAAAATCGATATTCAGAAAGCATCGGAGAAGTCGATAATAAATATGGGTATTAAATCACTTGATCACGGAGACGTCTCTTAATATATGCTTCTTATCCGTCATGATGCATCATGCACTGACTGCAAGTCAATCTCATTTTAGTCATAGCGTTGGTGCATTATTACACCTTTGGGGCTATTTTTTGAAGAAAAAATTCATTAAAAAGAGCCCGAGTGTTCGTGGAAGTTGACTAGCATGTGCCCCCTATGATTTCTGTTTGCAAATCAATAGGATCCTACTACTGATTCGCTGCAAATTAAGAAAAGCTTTGCTAAAGAGCTGGAGTACAGAACTCCTACTTTAATTCACTATTTGATATTTGATAAAAAAATAAGTTATAATTTATACGAAATTTTTAGTTTTTAGCCGTTTTTAGTTACTACGTATTTTTAATCATAACTTTAAAACATGACACAAAAAAGCAAGTAAAACAAAAAGATTAAGTTCACTCTGTTTTCAATAAATACACACAATGACGAACCATATTTTATCCTACCATAAAATCCTTTTGAAAGTCCGCAAAAGGGGATAATTACGACACTTCGCGGCTTCCTTTCAAGGCCTGAAAGACGAACGGTAAAGTCGTCTAAGTCCGTTTTAACAAAAAAATAAAATATTCTTTCTTGAAGAGGATTCAAAGCATTAAGCGGAGGGCCTTGTAACACCAAAAGAGAACGCGTTCGCGAAATACAATATTTGGCTTAAAGAATAAAGAAGAATATCCAACTGTAACCGCTCCCTCTCCTTTTGAATCGATACTCAAAACACTGCAAGTGCGCACACATATGATGCATTAGAAACATAAAAGTTTATTTTTCTGCAGTTATCATAGTGCAGGCACTATCTGGTTTAGGATTAGGCAGCCGTGTGTGACATATGTGAGGTTATTATTAACATAACATTAATTAAAATTAGTTAAGGTAAAAACACAGGGAGAGAGAAAGGGAGAGAGAGAGAGAGCAAGAAAGGACACTTTTTTGTATAGAATTTTCTTAAAGTTGATTCGTGCTCGGTGTAATAGGAGGTTTTAACATCGTGAAAGAAAAGGGGCGAAGGGGAAGGCTTTAGTAAACGGAACAAAAACACCAACGTTATTAGCGAGATTGGTGTAATCTGACTAATCTATTTTGGGAAAGGGGAGCTGTGTACTGTTGAGAAGAGTCAGTTAAGAGAATAAACATCCGTTATTAAAATAATTGCACGTAGACTTTGAAAGAATTACGGTAAAAATATATTATGATAATTTTGAACATCAAAATTTTCAACAGCCTTTAATAGTCTACCGCTAAACACAGACCTCTCCTTAGAAAATTTTGAACAGTGAATTAGTAATTCATTTATATTTAAGACTTAAATATCTGAATACACTCAAAAGTACTCGATATACAACAAATATCGAGGCCCTTTTTCATGGTGACATTATTTGCATTTTTTTAATCTAAATACGCGATAATCTGAATGTTGTGTAAATGTCGCAGCCAAATATTTTAATTAGCCGCTCAGTTAACAGCCTATACTATTATAGCCTTTACTATACAATATCGTTTAATCCTCAGGCTGCTAAGCCTGAAAGTTTTTAAGCTGTATAATCAAACAGCTACTATTTGTCTAGCCTATTCATTTAATTTAGATTTTCAAGGGAAAATTGTTGATATAAGAAACGATGTTCCTAAAGTTGTAACTTAGTAATGTATTATTAAAAACTGATTTTAAAGGTAAGATAAAATGTTAGAAAGTCTTATTTATTTACGTGTGGCTGTAGCAAGTCAGGCACCTTTCGGTGGCCAGGCATTCTGAAATTGTAATTGTAAAACGTATTGTAAAAAGTATCGTAGTAATAGATGTGATTGTTTTGAAAATAAAATTCTTTGCGATTCAAATGACATGGAAGTTGAAATAACGTTAACGAATAATTGCGTAATTCGCAATTTCTAAATAATAATTTGATATATAAAATAATTAAATTAACAGTTTCTAATGTCATATTTTATGTTTTTTTTATATTTTTGTCACCCTTTCTATGAATGGCCTAGTTATAAGCCAATCAGTTCTGTAAATGTTGAAATAGACGTTACGACTGAATATCATTCAGGCCGCCCAGTTGAACGGCACCGTTTAGCGAAGAGACTGGTCTATTATTGGACGGCTTATTAAGTTAGGTGGCTTAACATATATATGTTGTCGATTCGAAAGTCTTATTTCAACTGTTTTTTTTTCATTTGCTGACACCCGAATTTTGTATGAAAAAATTAAACTGTTTTTATAGTGTTTTCTCAGTGTTTATCCGTATTTTCTTAGCATTAAGACTTTCCTTGAACTACTACAAAAATTTGAAGACCAAAAATACAAAAAATAGCTAAATTAGAGTGGCCATTCCTGATTTTATTACGACTAACGAACAGCAATTCATTTTTCAAGTTATAAGATTTCTACGGGAACTGTGCTCGAGATGTCTAATGTGTATTCAATCTAGAAGGTTAATAATGTTATGCTTGCTGTTCGTTTCGTTAATCAAAAGTTATCGACAAATACACAGAGTAGTCTAATATGTATACTTCAATTTGATAACTGACTTGCTTGTTATCTTTCTCCGCTGCGCTTCCTCCGCAAATGCCAGCATACAGACCATTAAACAAACCCTTTGACCTCGTTAACTAGATATGTTTAATAATCTCAGTCTTCAGTCAGCTATGCTTTAGTAAATATCTAGCAATTTGAACCTACTTGTCAGACCAGTTTCTGACAAATAGGCTTCACGGAATCTACGTCGGTAGATACTTTGATTTAACCATAATAAACTTATATTTAAGCAAGGGCAAAAGAAACTGATAACTCTTTTACGGAGAAGCATTAGTACCAAATACAGCAGTATCGAGTAATAAGCATGCTTGCGCTGTTTGGTTGACTAAGACAGTAATTTAGTAGCTAAAAACAAATGAACAGGAAAAATCAAATGAATGAATGAAATGAATTCAATCAAAGAATGTTGGTTAAAAAAGTTAAAAAGAAGAAAAGTAGAAGATTATATACGTAGAAAATTAAGTTTAGTGGGCAATCACAGAGCATTGGAACTCATCACACCTCACAAATCTGTCTTAATTGACACGTGATAGTATGATGTTTTATTGTTACAGGCGATCGTCTACTTGACATACCGTGCAATGTATGCGGGGACAGAAGTTCCGGCAAACATTACGGCATCTACAGTTGCGATGGTAAAGTTGTTTTAATAACTCACTCCGTATTCATTATAATTGAACCTAAAGCAATTAGGTTTATAAAAATTTGGCACGGGATATCCAATGGGATGGCGTACAGTTTTCAATAAGGTCTAACATAGTATTTAAAGTGGGCCAGGAATTCGTTAACATTGGAATCTAACATCCCGCGCAAACGTTACGGGAGTTCTTGGGACCGATGCTACTGCAATTTGCTGACTACAATCGTAACACATGGTCTCAACAAGACGGAGTCACTTTTTACACATCCAATGCGTCCCTGCGGGTGGTCAAAGACATGTTTTCGGAAAAGCTGATTTCCAGACGAGGCGACATTCCATAGCCACGCAGAAGTATAGATCTATCCCCAGCAGACTTTTTTTATGGGGTTATTTGAAGGATCGTGTCTAAAAGAAAAAAACAGCGAAGAGATTCTTTTTCATTCGCTTAGAAGAGTGCAAACATCAAAACGGTGGTCATTTGGACGATGTAATTTTTAAAAAATAAATGCCGGCTAATTGCCTTTCTTATAAATAAGCCATTCTTATAATATATGAAGTGGATTTTTTATAGTATTTTTTTCAAATGTTAATTAATTCGTGGCCTACCCTATGTAATGAAATATTATTCTTTTCAAACAGCTCCAGTCTTAAATATGCTTCTAAATATATATAGCTAAGGACAAGACATGATTACAGACTCATGTATACACAGAGATACAGATTTTAAACATATTAGACTACTCGTTTTTGCACCACAGTGCGAAGCTTGAAAAACATTTTGCATTGAAAGGAAATATCGTTTCGATGCAAAATGTTTAACAATACTATTGAATGAATTGAAATTAGAATTTAAACTAGAATAGATTTTTGAAAAAAAATCTATAACATTTTTACAAAAATCAAATGAATTTTAGTTTCAATGTGATTTTAAATAGGCGTGAAAGAGTTAAAATAGATTTTAAAAGCGTACTATTTAGGTTGTAATAAATCAAATACTGACATTCTAAATTAGTATAAGGAAAGTTCAGCAATAGTTATTTTTAAGGCAGTGATAAGTAACAACTGTAAGAAATGTTGCTTTGCAAGTTTATAAAGCTTGAATTTCGTTATTTGGAGTTTCCTTTGATTCTCTAGCTAAATAATATCAGGATTTTAGTCATATTAGGGGGTAAAATGATTGAAGTTGTTATTCCTACAAAGCTTTGGGTAATTTTTTACTCGTCCAACAAAAATATTTGAAGTAGAGGTGATACTATAAATTTATGATTATTAACAAATATTCAACACTGTAACAAATCTCTAAGAATAACTAATTTTCTATAGGTTGTTCGGGTTTCTTCAAGAGATCTATCCACAGAAATCGCGTGTACACTTGCAAAGCGGGAGGTGAGATGAAGGGACGCTGTCCTGTAGACAAGACCCACAGAAACCAATGCAGAGCGTGCAGACTCGCCAAATGCTTCCAGGCGAATATGAACAAAGATGGTGAGTTTATGCCTACTATTTTACGCGCATCATGTACTTGCTAAGAAACTGAGGCTAGAAGTGCGTAACCACTTAATGGAGATTGACAATTCACATTAAACTTATTAAAGACCGTTATAGCCTATAGACCGTTTAGTAATAAAATTGTAAAGCATTTTGACCTACTATGGCCGTCAAATACCTACCACGTTACGTTACTACGCTCTGTTTTCACAGTAAAATGTCAAAGGCCTTCAGGGCGGCAGGAGTTTTACAATTGTGCAAAGGGCTGCATGCTGTGCAAGGCAGCCTAGCGAGCATTTTACGTTGTCAGCACACTTATCCCTGTATATTTTCAACTTTCAATTCTTTCAATTTTCAAGAAAATTAGAAGAAAAATTCTCGGGTCAACGTTCTTTTATCGTCGTCCTCACGTATAATTTTTATAAATATAACCAGCTGGAAGGTCATATCATGTTTCTATTTTGTTTAAAATATTTTTAAATTATGTCACCTGTAATAATTTTCATCTTGTGAAAAGATCAGCTATGGCTGTTGTCTAGAACGTCACGCTACTTTCTTATGTAAATTTTTGTTTTGTTTACGAAAACAATCGACAAATATAACAAATCTTAACGGAAAGTTAAAATAATTCACACAATGTATCTAAGTCTTGTAAATTGTTTTCTCTAAAGAAAATTTTTCTGACCAATGTAAGTTACTTTTTCATATGTACTGCTAAAATAGTTGGTGTTAGTGAATAAAAAAATCCCGTATTATGATAGACACTGTTAGACAAATATTCTATTTATAATACCTATATATTACATATCACCTACATGTGCAAGTCCGTATTAAATCATCAAAATACAGTCGCCCGATGAACACTAACAATAGTAAATTCCAACAACGACAATAGCGTTTAAATTTGTTCGTATACATTGTTATTTGGCACGGACCGTCCATCAGGCTCACAGCAGGTTGTTTTGTCCAGTGTTCACTCTCACAAATATTGAGTGAAATATAGCGTTTGCCAGTGGCCAGTTCAATTTCCACCGCAGTTTCCGATCCTATCTGTCATTACGTCATCGCTCCCACACAATATAGTGCGCCGGTGTTGTGATGTCACCCTTTATGCCTCTTATGAATGGTAATCAAAATAAATAGTCTAGGTAAGAACCGTGTTGTATAAGATTGGTATTTTTACCAGTTCTTTGTAGGACATAATCGAATCTCAAGGTTATTAGTAAGATTTTAAAACTGGAGTGTTGTTTATGTAATTATAATCTTAAAAGTAACTCTGACCGCCATTTTTTTTTTATTTTCGGCTACGTATAATATAATGCATTGGTAGGCAAGCTATTACTTACAAAATTACTGTAGGATTTTAGATTCAATCAAATTTTAGATTCAATTCAATAATCAATTTATCTCTCACAAAAATTTAAAATAAGTTAGAACTGTATTTTACCTTGAGAAAGCCATATTTTGACACCAATAGACCAGCATGACCAGTGTTATCATAGCCTCATGGAAAACCAGAGTTAAACAATTTATTCGTTACTTTCCGCCAAATGAGATAGATTACCTGAATTCAAACCTCAAAGGTTAATCTTGTGCATAATCGTAAAAAATCTCAGCA
This sequence comes from Hypercompe scribonia, assembly GCA_949316085.1. Classification (NCBI taxonomy): domain Eukaryota; kingdom Metazoa; phylum Arthropoda; class Insecta; order Lepidoptera; family Erebidae; genus Hypercompe; species Hypercompe scribonia. The sequence goes on along the minus strand of OX438974.1, from coordinate 11,925,507 downwards.
CGAAATGCTTCCTGCAAGATGCTCACTGTTGCAAACAAAAGAGTTAAAGATTTAACTTTCTAAAAATATTTAAAAAAAGAACTTAACATAGGCGGCCAATGATTTGATTCTCAGTAAAGAGATTTGGGTTAAAATTAGTTTTCAATTCCAAATGGTTTTAAGAAAAAAAAGCTATATTTAATCTGTAGCTCACAATTTTAGACACAACCAAATATGTAAAAATTAGTGGGATAGATGCGTCTTACGATAATTTAGACCTTATTCTAGATTTCATAAGATGATTCTTTTCAGTCAACAGTTACAGTAAGGATCACTTTTTTTGAACTGACCGTGTATAATACTAAAGTTATTTTGAAGTACTTTATATTATTATTTATGGCAGCGGTTCTACTCACACTGCATATATTTTTGTCTATAAGGTATAATTACTCCGCATTTATCAACATGCCTAAGACTAAAGAATATTCAAATGATATTAAAAATGCCGTGATAACTGCCCTAAAAAGTGGAATGACGCAAGCAGAAGTTGCTCGAAGTTTTAAAGTGTCACGACAACTTGTTAGTTCGTGGAACAAAGCTTATAATAAACGTAAAACTATTGAAAATAAGCCTCGAAGTGGCCGTCCGAAAAAAACATCCGCTAAGGAAGACCATTTGATAAAAAGGTTATCGACAAGTGATGTCCAAAAAACGACTGTGCAAATAAAAAACGAATTACAGGAAAATTACGACGTGAATTTACACGTTTCAACTGTAAAACGCAGACTAAAGGACTTCGGATTACATGGACGACGTCCAACTAAGAAAACTCTAATTTCTGCAAGGAATAGGAAGCTCCACCTTGCGTTTGCGAAACGGTTCAGATTATGGACGAGTTCAGAATGGTCCAAGGTGTTGTGGAGTGACGAAAGCAAATTTAATTTAGTGTCATCTGATGGTATACGGTACGTGCGACGTCCTGTAAACAAAAGATTTGATGTTCGATACCAAATACCTACAGTAAAGCATGGAGGTGGCAATATTATGGTCTGGTGATGCTTTTCTCGCTGCGGAGTCGAACCTTTAGTTAGGATAGAAGGTGCTATGGATCGCTTTATGTACGCAGATATATTAAAGCAACAAATGCTACCCTATGCTAAAGCAAATATGGCACCTGGTTAGTATTTCCAACAAGACAATGACCCAAAGCACAAATAGAAACATGTCAACGGCTTCATGAAACTCGCTAAAATCAAAATTCTCGACTGGCCAAGTCAAAGTGCCGATTTAAACCCGATAGAGCATCTTTGGAAAGAACTGAATCGCCGCGTAAGATGTCGAAGCTATTCAAATAAAGATGCTTTATATGAAGCACTAACTAACGAATGGAGCCGAATACCCATTGATCGTTTGCAGAAACTAGTTGACTCGATGCCGGCGCGTTGTGAAGCGGTCTTGAAGGCTAATGAATATGCAACAAAATACTTATAGTTAATATCAAAAATATTTTTTTTTTATTTTATAAAATAAAAAAACTTTCCTAGTCAAAATACTTTTGAGCCGTGTCGTAAGTAATTTTTTTTATGTTTTCTTTTTGTGTAAAAATACATTACATTTAAGTGTCTTAATTTGTGAAACGTATCATTACTTCAAATATAATCTTTGATTGGTAACAATTTTGTTATCATTTTTTGTGATATGGAATAAAATTGAGTTGTCAAAATACTTTTGAGCGCTACCGTACCTTCAAATAAAAACATTTTGTCTTTTTATTATGAACTTCCTGTACCAATTCATGCAAGTAAATTTAATAATTTAAATGACAGAAAACAGAAAACTGATAACTTTATATGAAACAAACTTACAACAATATGAATAAATAATAAGATAAAACCATGCAACGAACGTGTAGACGGAAGACGTCCGAGTGTAAATTGACGTCACGTTTTATTCTACACTGCACACACGCACTCAAAACGAATAGGTGCAGATTTTTTTCTACCTGTCTGGTGCTGTCATCTATCAGTCGGTGTCCACTGTTAGCAATTGTAGAAAGATTATATTGAGGTACTTGGGCAAGTGACAAGTAAATCGATTTATAGAGATTATAAATCGATTTATAATCTCTATAAATTTTCTTTTATATTTTTAGATTTTGCCACATTCAGGCACATTGTATTAAATCGATTTCTCATCGTATATTTTATTAAATTATTCTCACTTCCTAGATAGAAACATAGTACTATATTTTGAGATTTCATTTAAAAAAATAACGATTTTTTAAAAAATATTTCAATTAGGTGGTAACTGCGGGGCCCAAAATTACCCTTCCCCTTTCATTTTATAAAGCATGATATTAGTTCTTACTTAATTGCAATTGGAAATTTTCAAGAATAACAAACCATTTCTTTAAAAGTTTTTTAGGAATATTCTTGACTCTTAACCCCTAAGCGACCATGGTCTTTGTACCTCTATGTGATCAGTGTTACAAAAAAGGGCATAGGATAAGTATCGTCCTGAAAATACTATTCCCGAGGGATAAGGGAATCATTTCATTATCTACATTTACGTGAGTAAATCCGCATACCAAAGCTAGTTAGTTAATTATAACTATAATTATAAATACTTCGATTTCAATTTTAAATTGTATTTCATACAATATATGACTCTGTATAAATCTAAATTCTCTCTTAGTAAAATCTTGTGAATAATTGCATATTCATAGAGTCCCATGTCGGCCGCAAGTCGGGATCTAACTCTGCATGTGACGAAGCCTTTTAGCATAAAGGGTGTGGATATATATGTCTTATCTCATCTAGGGCTGTCAAATTATGTTGATAAGTTATTACAAATAAGATAGGTTTTTGTCATTTTTATTTTCGGGAATTAGTTTCCGATATTATAGATTTCCTGTATTAAGAGCCTGCCAAAGTGACTCTACTCTGCCTGATGGTAAGCATGAAAAGAATCCAAGAGTTGTGGTCACCATACTCATTACAAATGCATACAATGCAGTATGGTGACACACTATGGCAGCCTAGTGAGATAGTTTTTCACGCCCCGTTTGGGAACGTAAAAGGCATGACAGTCATCGTGGCAGTGTAAGGCTCACACAGTTATCACGATAACTGTCACCCCTGCATCAATGGGCCTCCGGTCTCGCACTCGCCAACGAAACACGACAGCATGCATGCTGGCGCTTTAGGCTGGTCTTCTGTGGGAGGGTAGTACTATCCCGGTTGAGCCGGCCCATTCGTGCTGAAATCAGTGTGGCTCTACTACCTAATCATGATCGTGTAACAGTGACCATGGTAGTTTAAATCAATTTCAGTTCATGGTTGTCAATTTAGAGTTTGTAGCCGTCTATACAGCATTATTCAGGTACTAAAAGACATTTTATATTAGGTAGTAGGTACATTTACCTATAGAGTTAAGTGTTCGTTGATAATTCTTTTCTGTTGAAAATGCAATAACAATAATAGGAAATAAACCGATACTACCTACCATATTGATATTATAAACTTGCCTAACCCTAGAAATAAGCCGCCCTTAGCTAACCTAACGGTGAAAGAAGACAAACCGTAATGTTTACACATTCTCTTTGTCTTAAGATTGTGTTATAATGGATACTATATAGATACACTGTTTCAAAAAATTAAGATTATGTTTTTGTTTTTCTATATAGCCTTAGACAATAGCAACATTATCCAATTGTTAAAGTTCTATCTCTGGAGTTCAAACGATAGTTGTAACAATAAACCTATAAGCAGTATATAAAATGGATTCAAAATAATATCTGTAACTAGTTCTATAATGGTTAAAGTGTCACGACACCTTACTATGCCACACAGAGTATTCGATTCTTAAAACGAAATAAAAAATTGGTCTGATTTGTAACAGTTGTCTTCAGTTTGAGTGTTCTTTGTATCCGTTTTTTCAATGTTAATAAATTGTTCGACACGGAAATCATTCTTCAAAATCATATTTGCTTGAAAAATCTAATCAAAAAGACAAAATTTGTCCCGTAACTACATCTGTAGTTTGTAACATATTACTACATTCACCAATGCCAGTTTGAACATAACGTTTATGTATTTTCATACAATATTTTATATCCAATGCTTATACCTACATCATAAAACGCGTATTTGTTGCACATCGCAGCAGATAGGTCGGCAATGTTGTAACCCTGTCGGTGGAGCGCTGGCTGCGGTCCCCCGCAGGTGCTCAGCGCTAATTTATTCACGAGCATCACTTTGTGCCGCGGCCCGGATTACCTTTATATGTTTACTCGCTCGCGTAATTATACGCCCTCACGAAACTTACCCACCGCTACTCGCTGCTCCGTAGTTGATATCTACTGTGCTATACTATAGCTGTTAAATTGAGGTGGTTAAAGTTTCGTCACTGCATAAATAGGTACTAAGGATAGCTACGAAAAATACGTAGAATGGCCTACATCTTGTAAAAATCTTGTAAGTTTAATAATAGGTAACGCTCAAAAATGACTAACACCTGCAAAGATACCCGCGTCATGCAGGTCGAAACACTATGTAAATCAATTCTAATAGTTGCTTAGGAAGAAATACACAAGTACAAAATACATTAATGATACATTATGCTAAAAACATCATTTCATACCTTTTATTCGAAATTTTAAGTCCTAAATGAAGTCACAAAAAAAACAGTTTAATCAAAGAGAAGTAAAGAAGTTAAGTTTTACAACATTAAGACACCACTAAAAAATGCTTACTACTAACATGCAATTTGTTGAACGTCTATCGAAATGATATTTTAGGATATTTTTTTATCAATGCATTTTTAGGCATCTGTTATAACTTATTAGATACAACAATAAAAACAATTAGTGAAATTTAAAACTTAGATTAATAGCAATACTAGCTGCTCATAATAACATTGATGTACTGCGCACTCTTTCTTCCAGATTTGCTTTTGTGATGTGTTATAACAATATTAACTTAAAGTACATAACACTGTGTCGTGAAGATCAAACATAGAGATCAGCTTTAAGCTTAGTCTCGGAGGGCAGATAGCATCATAAAAAATTCAGGAGTGCAGAGTTCGACTGCATCGCTTACCGGCCGCAACCGCAGAATAATGAATTAATTTCGTTACTCAGTCAGGAGCAGCCTGGCGACGCCCAGTTTAGTAGCTTTCTCCTATTTGTTCTACTACTACTTTGTTTTGTTTATTTGTGAAATAATAACAATTTTGTTTCGATGCGACACTCACTTTATTTTTGTTTCCTGCATTTGTAAAAAGTAATATAGCAAACAAAAGTATCTAACTATTAAAAACATTACATACTTTTCTTCTCAACTAACGTTTGTGAATTTTGGTTGAGAGTAAAGTAATAGTTAATAATATTTTTAGCATTTATAAACATGACAACCCGATAACTCCGAAATCAATTTAGCGTGTTGTTTTTACCCAAAATCACTTCGTAAAATAATTTATATCTTACTTTTCAGTTAGTAACACTCATTTTTGCTACAAATAAGTTATAACCTACTCATTATTCGTTTTAATAAATTTAAAAACTTAGTAAGTATAAAATCTAAAAAAATGTATGCAATCATCTCCATCACGGCTATACCTTTTCATATCGATAAATCATTTCACAACATACGACGGTATATTTGCATATACAAATTAAAATAACTGACAAACGTCACTGGTCACGCGATCACGTTCCTGTGGAAGTAAATTTAAGTTTCCCGAGTCCCGCAGCCAGAGAGCCAATCAACTTACTTCAATATCGTTTACAAACAGAAGCGATGTTAGCCAATGCGTCAACACACCCGGCTATCTAACTAGACACCCCAACATACTTTCAATACACACTCAATATATATATATATGCCAAAAATCTTTTTGTAGTCAAATTTTACTTTTTAACAAGCACTTAGACAAGAAATTTTGTTTGAAGTTCAAATTGTGTCTGATTGTGTTCCAAAAGTGATCAGGAGGACTAAAATATATTTTTTGATATAAAGTCTCAGGTATTTTTTAAATGAAAGCCTTATTAATATTAATAATTTATTTATAAATTAACATACGTAATAATTATCTAAATTAAAAAATGAAGTGAATATTATTATCATAATATTTATCGTAATTATTTATTCGACCAATTGGACCAATGTACAAAGAAAGTTTCAATTGATTTAAGATTAAAGCAAAATTCGACATTCACCCGACCGCCTCTCTTTCGCATGATCAAGTAAATGTAATCCCCAATTTAACTTCATGAAATTAATTTAAAATCTATCAGGGTGCGAGCAAGCCAGGCGTTTGTGACAAAGTTACCAATACTTTTTAATATCTGTTGATAACATTAAAAGATTGATTCGTTTAAACTTTTCATTTATACTTTTAAAAAGTTAACCAGTTCTTTCTCAGTAAGGAGTTTAAATAACTTTGGGCCAGTCTTATTCAATTTTAATAACTACTTGTTCATATTCATGGATAAAGGATAAAGTGTGATTATTAAAGGTTTAAGGTCTTCTAGGGTAGGTTACATGAGTCAGGCTTAAATACTCGCGCAAAACATTTTTATAGTTCAAATAAATTACTAAGTTAGAATAATGATATCGGATAATTTAAATACAGAACTAACGTTTACTATATTATATATATATTCTACTTTTATTGTTATTCTATTTAAACACACATACTCATTCTCTATTTTTGTTCTATTTTTGTCATAAAGTAATTAGAGTTCTCTATTTTTGTCATAAAGTAATTGGAGTACATAGTACAGTACACAGTTGGGTACATAACATTATAGCTTTTACGTCTAGTTTTAATACAACGTAATCAAATTTAAAATTATCAGTTACCATAAAAGGCTGTTACAAAAGGCGAGTGTCGCCAAGACTCGTCGCCGTCGGCATCGGCTCCGACAAGGGGGCAAACTTTTCAATTACCGCTATGTCGTATTACCCCGCAGCGGGTTAAATTAATTCTCTCCACTTCACAAAAAGATTCACCTTACCCCACACCACCCCTGTGAACCGACATCGGCCATCCTAACGTTTTTCGATTTTTCGTTGGATATATTCCAGAACCCGACCCGTAACATGCTGACGTTTCGCAATATTTATTTTTAATTTAACGGTTCGCGCGCTAGATTTTGATTCTCGAACGAGCTTACCTTTTTGAAGTCCTTTTGTGTTAAAAAGAGAATTTAAATGACTGTTAACGAATAGAAACCTTTCTGTGTCGTGGTACCTTTTCACTTGTTCTTTCCTGAAAAAAGCCTGAATATAGTTTAAGTTAGAATTTTCTCATGTTGAAAATTATAATGGTCTATTTTTGCTGCTGTTCCCTCTCCTCTCGTTTCCGATTTATAAATCATATCAACACTCAGGTAATAGTTTTATTGTACACTTACTATTCCATTCGTAATGAAAATTTATTGTTGTATTAAACCCTCTGTTGTAGAGAGCGTATCAAATCGAGTAGATCGGTGCTTTTTAAGCAGTGTTACGGATCAGTAACACGTGTTCGTGCTCGACACCTAGTGCACCGTGACCACACCCGGTCGAGGGGAGCGAACAAAGGGACGCCAATTGTATTTTAATTGCTACTTCAATTTCATTTGTAGATATTTAGTACCTTTAATTATACCTTTAGTTTGGTTGTGTATACTTGGAGAAAGGAAAGTGACCTGGTGAAGCGACTGTTAATACTGCAAGTTGCAACTATTGCAGTTAACAGTTCTATACCTATGAGTCTTGAATATATCATATATTTATATGTTATATTGCTCGTATATTCATCCTACGTATTCATTCGATCTTAATCAAACTTTTACTTTTATTATTTTAAATAAATACTTATTTAATATTTTCTAACCACACCAATTATTCAAATTTTATTGTCTGTTTCTATTTCTCATATAACAATTTGTGTTAATAAATCATAAATGTGGCCATATGTCTTACGCAGTAGTTCAAGTAATTCTACAATTTGTTAAAACATTGAAACGTTTTTTAGCCGAGGAATAAATACCTACTTACTCGTAGTTTTAACGTTATGCCAAAAATGTGACTGGCCAATATAAAAAACATGGTAAATGTCGATCGGATTATGTGATTTATTCACTGCTTCCGTGTTTGCACGCTGTCCTCCCGACCAACTAAAATATTACCTATATTATGACAGATCAAGTGATTCAACCCTCGTTCGTCCCTAAGGGGTGAATATCTCCCGTCTAATTTCATTTTAATGTTGTGCGTGAACAAATTATTGCAGTGTCATATCGAATGAAACTAAAATGTTTAATGGGATAATCTGTTGCATCTGGTTTTAGGGGTATTTTTTGTAAATGTTTACGTGATTCTTAATTAATTTTCGCATTGTACGATGGGTGGGTTAATTGCATTACACGCGGATTGATTATTCGAGGTTTATCGTTGATTACTTTTATAGTTACATAAATTAAGTTTGGTACATCTCAAATTAGATGTTAATGATAGTTTATATTCGTTTACCCAAAGTATTTTGATAACAGAAATATGCAAAAAATTTATATATCGTTGTCACGAATAGAGGATTAGTTACTGTCGTTGGAAGCTATAAACTTTTTTATAAAATGGCTATGAAATGGAAAAACTTTCGAGTCCATCTGTAAACTTTGTGGTGTTCAGAACAAAGTTATTTGAAGCGGTAAAATAAAGCGATGCGGTGCACTCCCAACTTGTACAGTTCTGAAACAGGATCGACGTTCAACAACCGCGCTAGTAACTTTGCATCAACTTTATAAAAGAGAACAGTTTTGTTGTTCTCATGGTCGCCTTTCAATAACACAGATTTTTCTTTAATGCGTTCACTGCTCATTATACTTGTTTTGTCAAAGGTCGGTCTATATTTAGTTGAACATACTTATTTTAATACAAATCTGGTTTATAATATTATTGAAGCATGAGTCAGTAAACTAGCACTGCATTGGTCATTAGAAAAATTAACATAATAAGGAAGCAAGTGTATAAAACCAGATTTCGATGACAAGTGCTGGCAGGGTGATTAATGAAAGGGATTATTTTGATATCGAATCTACAATACTAATAACTAGTAAATAGTTAATCAACTCGAAATATCACATATTATTATATAATATTGACAGGTGTCACTGTCATCGTAATAGTAAAACTAAGCGTGTGTAAGAAAACCCGTTGTCATCTCGACATTGTTGGACATCTATTATACGAGATGTTTGTCCTGGCCCGAACGACCCCCGCAGGGTGGAAGGTGAATAAAAACCTGGATATTTCTCATATTTATGTCGGTGCACTCGAAAATATTCCCTGAGGTCGCGGACTCACAGCGCTGTAGCATTACACGGATAAGTTCTCTGAGGTGGTTGCGGTAAGGAACAAAATCGCGCGCAGGTGTGTACGACCGTGGGACATCGCCCACCTGACGCGCCCCCTCTGCCTCTTCGCTGCCCTCCGCCCTCTCTGGCTCGTTAATGATGATGTGCTCAGCCAGCAGACTATTTCACTTCTGAATACATCTTTCTCACTTTTGATACTCCATCCCTGTCCGACTAACCGCCTGGTTCGCGCCGTCCTGTTCGTGCGCCGTTCGCCTGGTCGCATCCACCTAGTCAATTCGGCAAACGCGTATCTACTTTGTGTCGGAAATGTAATGGAACAAATGCGGCTGGAATTAACGTCAGAACGAATGTCGGGACACGGGGTCGTTCTCTTCTCGAATATTTTCCACGCGATGATTTTGATGCGCAGCTATGGAGCGCTAATAATATCTGTAGCAAAAACAAACATAGCATAAGTACATATAAATGCTAGATTTTTTAAAAGAATGGGTAGAATTTATATCTACTCAAGTTTTCAAAAAAAATATACGAAGCTAATTTTAGTTTCAATAGTATGTCACTTTAAGAAATCTTGTAGCAGTAATTGTTTTCTTTACAAGAGTAGTAGGTGAATGTGCAAAAACTTTGCGTACTAACAAATATCAAACACGGGTGACTTGGCAGTAGTTCATCCCAATTCTCATAATAAATTTGATACGTTTGAATCCTGCCCATAATTTTAGGTTCAAACTGTAATAAGCACAACTGCAATAGATGTTTTATAGCTGGTTGCTATTGCTTACTTGGCTTATGGTAATGGTTGGTATCACGTGTGAATTTTATGTACATGGTAAACCTTGAATAGCTTAGATTATTACGCTCCTAAAGACTTTAACTTTTACTTTAACTAATCGTTATAACTAACGCCTAAATGGTGTTAGCTAATTTAGTGTATTACCGAAAAAAAGAGGTTGATGACTCATCCATTTATTACTTATTCTTTATTAATAAGTAACTAAACTTGTATAATAAAAAAATCAAGTCATTACCTACTGGTACTTTTTATAAATCTTTAAAAAATCTTATAGCTATTTTTGAAAACATCTAACATAAACCATAACTTAATACGAAATAATTTGACACAAGTAAGCGAAAAACCGAAACACCGGTATTCCATATCCGTAGCATCTCCCACAGTTGTGTATGAATTTTAAATCTTCATATTTATTTAGACAAAGTCTGTAATGCAAAAAGCAGGCTGTTTAACATCTTGATCCGGGTTGATGTTACCGGTGAAGCGAGAGTTGCCTCTTGACGCCAACATTTGGCAAGTCATGATCCTTCATCAGATCTCCCTCGCCTCCCTTAGGAATGAATACTTCACTTGTTATGACATCTTTCTTAGATATTTTGGAGACTTTATATGTTAGTCCATTTCAATGAGGTAATTTTTTTTCTTAATTTTATGTAGATAAAATGAACAAATAAAAATCTCATTATTTGTTTATTCAAAAACAATAACTTTCAGATTTGCGAATCCAGTACAACATTTTTAACGCTACGTAAATCGAACAAGGCATGCTATGTTAACAACATGTTATGACATGACATGCCAGTTATTGTGGTAAATGTGTGAGTTTTACACTGCCATGATGACTGTCATGGGTTTTACATACATCGGGGTGTGAAAACACGTCTCACTAGGCCGCCATACTGTGGGTGACCATATTGAATTGTCTACATTCGCATTGACTATTGTGACCACAAGTCTTGAATTCTATTCATGCTTTCCATTAGGTAGAATAGAATCACTTTGGCAGGCTCTTAATGCATAAAAAAGTCTCTGATATAATCAAAGTAAGAATTGGCTTAGATGTCAAACAAAAATGTTACGAGTGACGCGGATTGTCTCTTTTAAAATATGCCTCTTGAATAACTATTACATTACTTTTTATAAATGATTATATAAAATTTAAATACTATAGCTTTATGAGCTTTGGAAATAGGTATTATAAATTTCCTTTTCAAATATTTTATTTTAAAATATATTGATTCATATGGTTTGTGTGTATCGGCCACTAAGCGAACAAACCTGCCCCATTAATTTTATTATTTACATAAGTATGTCAATTTGTTTGAAAAGTGTAAATTAATGGGCCAATTACAACATAGGCTGAACGTCATCGTTAAGGTTTACGAAGTGGCTAAATTGATCTCAGTTTAACGATAATCGTGTTAATAATTTTAGTTCTTGGTCTAGACTTTTGTTTTACCTAGTAACATTTCTTAATGATAAACAACTCGCAACACACGTACAATCCTGAGTGCTTGGAGGGGGAGTGCAAGAGGGGTGCACTTGAACCCCGCTGGCTGAAAAGAAATACATAGTAAAACACACATTTTTAACTTATTCAATAAAAAAGTCGATATCATAGGTAGAGACCATTTTCATATTTTATATTACTTAATACTAGGTGCGGATGTACTTGCACCTCCTGAAAATGATTCTGGCGACGCCCATGCATACAATCACTCAGCATAAAATTTCGTAACAAGCAACCCACGTATAGGGAATGAGAATTTATGTATAAAGTATTATAGGCAAAGTTATTTATAGCCTAGTATTTATTCCATATAATCGTTTCAAAGGGGACATGAGTATTGTTAGTAAGCTGACGACTTACTTAACGTACTCGTTAGTAATATAAGCACGTCTTGGTTATGCCTGTTCAGTCAATAAACCTTTTGACCGTTCACCAATTCGGCTTCGTGAAGCTTTCATAGGGCAGGCGGCGGGCACCGGGATTATTGGGTCATTAATCACGCCCCACACCCGCCGGGCCTCCCACACTCCTCGGGCTACGTGTCTGCTTGATGAGAGCAGCCTCGACTATCGATAAACAATACCTGTGTAAGTTTTTCTTACACGTAGCAAAGCAGAGAGGTTGACTATAAATGTTAAGGAACGACATATATTGGACTGTAGTTACGTTAAAGTGTAGGTAACCCTAAGTTACATTTAAAAAAGGTGAAAAGTTAAAGTTCAATAGGAACATAGAAATGCCTCTTTCAAAGAGTTTTTCTTTTGAAAAAAAATAGTTACTATGTATTCCACACACACACACAAATAGTCCTTCTTCTTACTAAGATTATAGATTGATTATTTTCCACCATTACTTTTCATTTTGCGTTAAAATAATAAGATTTCAATTTATTAAATATATTTGTATTGTAATTTTGTATTTCACGAATGCAAATTAAATCGAGATGTACGCGTAGGTAACATCCCTATGGTATCGACCGGACACCTCCACACCGCAAACGATAACTACCGTAAGTACATTATAGACATCGACCAGCTTCTCACTGCTGAATAATGTTACTAGGTGCAAAAACTAGATGAATTAGTAGTAGTTAATAATATAATATGTAGAAGTAACAATCGGTGTCTCGTAATCTCTTACAGACAAACTTAATACAAATATAATTTAAAATTTTAAAATAATTTACAAATATGTTACATATTATTATGTGAATATTTAAAAATATCAATTTAAACATTCGCACCGATATATATTTTTTCATGTTACAAAACTATAAAAATAATATTTTTAATTCTTATAATGAAATAATTTTAATACTGTACGGAAAAATTCCCTGCTATAAAATAATAATTGTTGATATTTTTTGTCATACCTCAATGAACGTAAGTCAGACTGTACAATAATCTCATCAGTTGCATCACGAGATCCTACATAGTCCCCGTAATTCACCCAAGTGGAGAAACTAGGTAAATCACGAGTCTATCTTCAAAATAAAACCTTTGTAAGCATTTTATACTAACTATATTTCAGATATTAACTATCTAGATATGTCAGGTATACATTGATTACCGTCAGCTTTATTTGAAAACACTAAATTTAAATAGATAAAGTGAACGTATATTAATTGACGCTGAATCGCCAGTGCCTCGCGGGCAATAATCAACAAATACGTACTTTTTGTATCAACTACCTTTTTGAAAAACACATTGTGTTTGCTTTCAATTCGACCGAATGAGGGGCTTGCGATATGTTTGAAGTTAAATCTCCCTTTTAAACGTTTCAAATATGATTCACTGAATGCCTTTTATGCGAGCTTAAGCGATGTAGCCTTAACATCTTTTGGGTTTAATATCTATTCAACTAATCGAAGTCGATACATTTTGTGTAGTTAGATAGAAATTATTTCAGGCCCCAATCTGATATTTGTAGTTTGGAGATCAATCAGATTAATGAAAAATCCGATTGTAGTCAGATTTTATCGATATATAGCAGACAGGTCTCTCTTAACATTTTTTTTTTTTTATTTATGATATACTAGCGGTAGTAGTGATAATTACTTACCACCAGGTGAGTTGTCTGTACGTTTGCCCCATAATCGTGCAGTCGACTAGACCTAGAAGTAAGTAGCTACCGCCGCCCATTGAGAACTGCAACTGTAGAGTCACAAGCGTGTTGCCTTTCCTTAAGCCCCTCCGCCTAAAGTCAGGAGAAGAGAAGGTTTGAGCTCTGGTAACTTCACTCATTGGGTGCAGTGAAAAAATTAATAACTCTAGTTCTGTGTGATGTCGCGGTATCATTGCGTTCGAGCCAGTTCATTTCTGCCGCAGCACGGCAGCTCCACCGTCAAGTTCATTTTCTATGAAAAATAAAATTCAAAACAGGAAAGAGTAGATTTGCAAGTGTGGCTGTTGTTTCTTGGAAAGTATGTTGTTATGTACGCGACCCGTTACTTTTACGCACACATTTAAAATGAAACACACGACTTTCTCAATCTAAAATTACATAAATTGAAAGATTTATTATTCTAATCATGACGCTGATGCGACGACAGGGAAATATTAACACATTTAATGGTCTTACTACTGTATTACTATTATTCTATACTATATTATATATACTGAATTTGTAAGACGCTACCTGCATTTTAAATCTTAACAATTTATTTAATAAAGTTTAAGGGATTTATGCATAAGGTGATTTTCCTTTTTATTGTACACATAATAAGATGTGTCTCTGACCTAAGTGAGTGATTATTTCAGTCCATGTCCAGTAAATGATTATATTTGGACCAAAGAGACAGAAATAAAAGTTTTGAAACGCGCTTTTAGATTTTTTTTTGTCAACTAGAACTTGACTTTTAACAATGCTAAACATCGCTGGCCAAAAACAGTATTTTTGTAAAAAAAACCATGCTGAATCTATAAATTTAGAGCAAAACATTTTTTGTACACTTTTAAGTCAAAATAATGTATTATATATCTATTTTTGGGCTGGGCCACGAATTAGTTATCTTTTGAAAAAATCATTTTAAAAACTATTTGTTATATTATAAAAATTAATTATTTACAAAAAAGTTAATTAGTTAGAATTTATTTTTTAAAAATTACATCATCTAAATGACCGTCGTTTCGACGTCGGCAAAAAAACCGCGAGATCGCCGAAATCTCTTCGCTGATTTTTACTTTTAGTTGACGTAGTGCATTTAGTTTATTGATGTACGAGTAGACACGATTCTTCCAATAACCCCATAAAAAAGTCTTCTGGGGATAGATCTAGACTTCTGGGTGGCCTGGCTGAGTGTCGCCTCATCCGAAAATCAGCTTTTCCGGAAACATGTGTTTGACCACCGATTCAAATCTTAATTAATTCTTGGCCCACTCTGTATTTATCTAATTACGTCTACTAAGAATTAACGCAATCAATATTTTTTACAACCTGTGATTTATATGTTTATTAAGAAATATGAATAAAGTAACTATTTTAACAGTATAAATGAATTTGTGGAGTATTTTTGAAGTCTCTATATTTTCGTAAGGATATCACCAAATACTAATAATCTTTTAACTTAACCAAATAATAAAAATAAATGTAGTTAAAGACACGCTAATCCGCATTGCATCGAGGTCATCCGATCGTAGAAAAGTTGTTACACATTTCGCCTTCGTTAATTAAAATCGAGCTTATCCGCGCCACGCTGGCAACTGAGCTGTTGGCTTGAACGACCCCAAATTACCTGTAAACAATGACTTTATACCTTAAAGTAAAGAGGATAAAGTTGTATTTTGGAAAATAAAGGGGGAATCGTGCGTGTAGAGAAAAAAGCACGTGTTCTATATGGGATTACATGTGCATCATAAACAAAAGGTTAACTTTGCATCAGTTGTGCGCTCATCACAACGCCAATTTTTATTTAATATACTAGTGATATTGTACTACAAAAGTAGACTAATGTAGATCAAAAATATTAACTAGGCATTTACTTACAATTACAGATCAAAAATATTTCTAAGTAGCTATTTCAAGTGCGCAATGTTGTTATTTTGATCTCTTAGAAAGAAAAAAAATAAGATTAGCATTGACAACATTCACTATATGATTTAATTAAGTAAATTCAATGTTTCCGTACAAACACTTCTTGAAAAGTTTTGTAGAATCTAATATCTGTTATTTGAATAGAGACTATACAATCTCTTAATGTATATATGTATAAATACATACTGACATAAACAAAAGATAAGAGTTCAAATGAGAGAATGATTTTCAAAGTAAAGAATTGTGAGGGACGCTAATTCCATTTTTAAAGCTACTTTAAATTCATTAATATTTCAACTCCTTACTAAGTACCTTCTTTAACTCTACGTAATACAAAGAGTGCATTGAACGTCAATGCACGGTTAAGCTGTAGACGGTAGGCATTTGTAGCAAAGTCGTTCGTAGTAATCGCAGAGGCTAGTACTCGTAGTGACGGCTCGGGCACGCCAGCGTATGCGCCAACATGTGCGGACACAATAGCCGCATTCTCATGGACTCAGTCCCAGTAAGCTGATTGCATGACGTCATCCCTACACGGGCCACATGCACAATGGAACTGTATTAATTTTTAATTTCTCGATACTTTTTAAATCTATAGAGTTGTTTATTACATTTTTGTTTCCTGTACCATTTTTGTTTACTTTTGTTTTGAAGCCCGTAAAATGTTTTAACACTAAAACCTCGTAAGTAAAAAATCGTAACCAATAGTCCATTTTGCAAATCGTGAAAGGAAAATGTACATAGGTATCTTTTATAAATGAGCTGTTCCCAAGAAAAATTGTGTTTTGAAAAAAAGAAGTTCCAGAGAGAAAAGAAAAGAATCCTTATTATATTGTAAATGACCGCTTTGTTTGGAACCCTTTTTCTAATCTTCAAAGTTACGTATTGTCAAAGTTTTCTGAAACTTGTATCAATTTAAATTTGTTTTTTGCGGGCCCATACTGACATGTTGCTCATGACTTTTCTGTGTGTTCTGCGTAGATATGTATAGGACAATATCTTAGAACGGCAAAGTTAGCGTAAACAGTTTTAAATTGAATTCGCTTGGCAAGTCACGATTTGTTTATAAAACATTAAGTATAATATTTTACAATAAATAAATATGATGTCGTTGTTTAACCATCATGACGCGACCCTCACTTCACATTAACACAAAGGTAGTCACTGAGCGTACCCGGCTTACTGAGGGATCGCCAACGTTTAAGCGGTTCATGGCTATATAATCCCACATGTAAAACAACTAACCATTTACACGCACACCAATGTCCTTGGTCAATGATTCGACTTTAGATAAGTCCAGTACATATATGAAAGATCTTGTTCTACTCCTGTACAATTATAATTAATTGATTATTTTTTTGTTTTAACATACAATAGAAATAGAAATATAAAATAGAAAAGGCCTTTTTGCCATGAACAATTACCTACCTGAATTATCAGAGAATCATTACTGAATCTTTTTTATATTTTATATTTTTTATGAACAATAAAATACACTGATATGTTGTCAAATTTCTTACAAAATCCTAATATCTCAGTTCTTCTCGTAGCGGTGCAGCATGAGCGAGGTCCTCGTAAACCAAAACTGCAAGCTGGCGTAATGGGAGTGCTACCCCCGCCACAGCTCAACCATGCACACAAGCCTCACCCTCTGAAACTCTCTCCACCTTCGCCCTACACACCACTGCCACAACCATTCAATTTCCAGGTGAGTATCTAATTATACGTAAAGCAATACTCTTTAAAACAGTAATATTTTTTGTAACAATCGAAATACTCAAGAGTCGGAAGGGACCGACCATCTTAGGCGATGAGCAACTTTGTGTATCTAACCTTGCTTTCGATAACAAAACAACCGTAGGTCTGCTAACCGTCTATTCAATAAAACTAAAATATTAAAAAAAAATGTCAGCTACAAGAAAATTCACCTTCTTTTTTCATTGTAATCAGTTCAATATAACTGGGTTGAGTGAACCAGCTCCACTCAGCACAGCGTCATCGGCCGGATCAAGCGGTGCCGGTGGACCAGGAGCATCAAGCCCACTGCCTCTTATGCCAGAACCATTCCTACCGCCACCGCCACCAGGCCTCTTGCATATATTAATGTCTTCAGATAAATGCCAGGTTGGATGCAAAAACTACTAAACATTTTATTTTACTCACCAACTTTTTACTAGTCCTTATTATTTAGATGCGAATTTAATAGATGTGATGAAATTTCATGTAAACTAGACATTACTTTGGTATGATTTGATAAAGAAAACATCTCTTCATGTTACGGGCAATGAAATAAAACAATTTTCTTTAATAATAAAAGTAGATAACTTTCAAGACTGTCAACATTGCCTTTTATGGGTGTGTGCAGTACCATAATAAAATATACAGCAGCAGAGCAATAGGATTCATTAAATTTATTGATCAAGAAATTGTTGCCTTAAATAATTATGGTTACAATGAACCTGACATCTTTGGATAACTGTTGTTAGTTACTGAGAATCCTTTTTTTGTAATAAATCTAGAATCAAAACA
Source organism: Hypercompe scribonia (assembly GCA_949316085.1). NCBI lineage: Eukaryota > Metazoa > Arthropoda > Insecta > Lepidoptera > Erebidae > Hypercompe > Hypercompe scribonia. The sequence goes on along the minus strand of OX438974.1, from coordinate 11,907,300 downwards.
GTAAAAGCGTTTTCAATAGAGATCGTTCACCCCGCAGTTGACCCCTCTTGACTACTTTTACTTTGTTAGTGTAGACCATATCCAGCGGTGAACTGTGATAGGGTTGATGATGATGAATAAAATTCGAAATCCTAATAAGCTTTTGAAAACAAAATGTTAAGACAAAAGATGACACTTAACAGTCACTCGTAGAAGAAAAATAGCACAAGAGCAAGCAAAGATTAAATAAGTTACGGGTTCAACTTCACCTATTGACTCTTAAAATGCTGTAAAGCACAAGTTAGTTTGCAATTATTACGGTTAAAAGAAATATCAATGTCAAATTCTCCGCCCAGGAACTGATGTGGAGCGCTAAACAACTGCAATTACAAGGTGATCCAACCTTGCTACGACCACCAGCTAGCGCATTTGGAGCACCGTTAGCTCCGACATGGGAAATGTTACAAGTAAGGGATTATTAATTTTAGCAGATAAATGTGTAGGAACAAAAGTTTACTCTTAAAATTATCCATGTAGTTCTGCACGATTATTACATATGTAGATAGGTAGCTGTTTAAGCTTTCATATAAAGTATTGTGTCTACAATACTTAATTTTAAATAATTAAGTATTATAGACTATAACGTAAATACCTTTGAAATTAATACTTTAAAGATATTTAATTATTTAAGTATACTACAGATTTAGTTATTATCCTTTCAATTGACGGACTTGGTAGTTCTGTAGATTAATAGTGATGCTGATTTAATTGCTAAGATAGAGGTTTTAGGTTTAATATCACTCGACGCAAATAATTATGTGATGAGCACTAAACTTACCGCAAAATGAGAATAATTTTCTCAATCGATTCATAAATGACGCAGACATGGAATGAGGTAAAAACAACAAACAAAGCACAAACTAATTAAGAATTTCATTATGTTTTTGGTGTTAATCAAAAAACGTGGTTACCAGTGGTCTCACTGTCATAGTACAGGTCCAGCGTAGTTTGGAGTCTAATTAAATTATGTAATTAAATTATTCAATGCCCTTTATAAGCTTGTAAGCTAAATACAGGCCTCAAACTGAGTTTTTATTTTTATTATTAAGAAATAATATTTTCTGTATTAAAGAGAGAACAATGAATTACTATTATTATAATTTCATGACTATGATGCTAGATTATTTTTGTTGAATTCATGAAAGTTCAATACAGAATTAGTATATATGAGTAAAAATGTCATCTTATTTAGTAGGTATTTTAAAAACGAAAGTCAAAACCGTCTTAAAGGGGTGTAAACATTGACATTTGATAGGTGGCTTTTTGACTGGGGGTGGGCGCGAGCTCGCGATTGGACGATCGCGGGGTGACTTATCGCCAACTTGACTTTCCCCGCCCATCGCCCTTACGCGTAACGTCACTGAAAGCATCCCTTAATTTACCTACTTTGAAAATAGACCATAACGCTAGACCCAAATTTGCACCATTTGATGGTTAGTTGTGAGTTAGTTGTGATAGATTTTTTGGTCTTTGTTTATATAATATACTAGCTTCCGCCCACGACTTCGTCCGCGTATTTTTATTTATTACATACCTTTTATTTCTTTAAGTAAACCAGCTTGTGACCCCTGAGTTCATAGAGGCACTCATGGGCAGATGTAATCATCCTCAATTTGGTGATCCATGTGCTCAATTGTAACTAGGAATTTGAAACTTTGACAACTGTTACATACATTCTTTGCCTTCTAGTTTTTAAATCCGATCTGTTTTGAAGGAAACAAGTGCTCGTCTGCTGTTTATGGCCGTGCGGTGGGTGCGCTGCTTAGCACCGTTTCAAGCCCTAGCAGCAGCAGACCAACTAATCCTTCTACGTGCTGCGTGGAAAGATCTCTTTCTATTGCACTTGGCGCAGTGGTCTGCACCGTGGGATCTGACGCCATTACTTGCTGCGCCTGCCGCAAGGGCTCGTCTACCTCCTGATCCGTTAGCAGATTTAGAGTTAAATACTTTACAGGTAAGCTAAGCTTGTTTAGGTACAATAAAATTACCTAGGTTCTTATTACATCGCAACACATTTCGTACACGTAATAAGACAAAGTCCCCGTCACTTCTTTCTGTCTGGCTTGCTGAACGCAATCAATTTTTAAAGGACTTGAACGTACCGAACGCTTAATTCGGAATATTAAGTGGTTCTTGAGCAAAGTTATAATTATTTATTCATAAAAGTTTTGTGTAAATAGACTGAGAAATCATGTCGACGGATAAGTATAATTTATTTCATTTTAATTAAATTAGACCATACATGCCTTTAGTAGGCATTTACTTAAATCTTCTGTCCAAGAATATTAGAAAATCCGTTTCCAACCAATTTTAAGTGCAACGAACTAGGCTTGTTTTGCGTGCAACAGCAGACAATTTCATTCAATCCAAATCCTTCTTAGATTATCAGCCTTTGCTTAATTTTTATCTCTACTTTCACAATACTTATGAAGATTAATTAATAAGTACCTACATAACATTCCTTTGCAGGAAATTCTATGCCGATTTCGCCAAATAGCACCAGATGGCAGCGAATGCGGGTGCATGAAAGCGATCGTACTATTTTCACCTGGTTAGTTCATTAGTACTTACAATTTTTTACAACAACTACATAATGTTTGACTTGTTAGCAAGACAAGTTTAGTTGAAAATCGGGATACAAAGTAAATTACCTCTGTCATGTTACCAAAATAAGAGAATTTCAATGTCAGCACCGCATGAGCCCGCATTGACAGCGTTAAATGATATCGATCTTGTGCGTGTTATAATATAGAAGTAGACAGTAGAACCTAATTCATAAATTACTTAATGTTTAGGATACGTGTTAATATAAAAAAATAAAAGTGAAAAAGTAAGTAGGGTCAAGGTGGAAATATCATTTTTTTTTATATTTTAAAATTCATGAAGTTACTAAGAGAGAATTTAGAATTATTTATTAATAAAGGTTTGCGTCAAATTAATAATAATTAAAAAATAACATCGTTTTTATTAAAAAAATGTCTGAGCTGTCACATGTGGGACACCCGATTGGAACGAAGTTCCTTTCGTTTTGAAATAAGTATTATAGGAGGTATAATTAAATAAATTAACAATTACTATAAAATGTTATTAGTTATTTTTAATATTTTTATGCTGGGTGTACCTATTACATAATTTTTTTATTATTTTTATTAATTTTAAAAATAACTTAAACTACATACACACGAACACGAAACACACGAAAACAATGTACGCATACACAGCAGACGCGCGCACCGCGTGGCTTGTCACTGTCGAGAGAGAGAGAGAGAACGAATAAGTCGAATCCTATACTCGGCCTGCCAACTCTCCGAGCGCTACCCACTACGCTGCGTTTTTCGTGACGCTCGCCTAGCCCCCTTAGCCAGCGCGATAAGGAACTTCGTTCCAAAAAGTATGTGTGTACAATCCACACATGGCAGACGTGAAACTTCTGAAAAGTAACTTTACATAAAATTTACGGAACCTGGCCCGTTTCCGGGCCTGGTAGACCGGGAAGGTTCTAAACCTCTCCTGGTCCCGCTCCGTCATCTCGCTCACAAGAAGAATTTGTTCGCAGAAGTAGTACTCCTGGAATTTTGTCTTTTTATCTGTCGTAAATATTTTGTTTACGACCACTGCCCGCTGGCTAGTTTCAACGCGTTCGGTTGATGAATAATGCGTACGTAGTTCAACAGGTAACCACTTTCGTTTGGGCAGCTAAGGTGAGCCACTGTTCCTGCCTTGACCCAACCTACTTATTCAGACATTTTACAATTGTACTGCAAAATATTACAAATATCCTCTCAATAATGCAATGCACAGGACTGTGTTTGATACCACAATAATGACAAGAACTAAGTGTCAGGGTTAAATATACCTAAGTACTTATTGCAAATATCTAGTACTTGTGTTTTTTAATTTTTTTTTTGAAATGTAGTATATGATGCAGATACTCCCGGGCTAGGTGAAACACAGCCAGTAGAGATGTTACAAGATCAAGCTCAATGTATTCTTGCGGACTACGTGCGAACAAGATATACCAGGCAACCTACAAGGTATCCTTACTGACGTAACTACTCGCCTAATGAACCAATTTCTAAAAAGTATGGTGCATTAAATACAAACTATTATAGCTAAGACGTGAATAACATTGAATTAATGAACGCAGTTTAGTACTGTAAAATGTAACTTTAAGGTAAGTATTGTAAAATGTTACTTTAACAGTTTTGTATAATAGAACATAAATCAATGTAAGATAGTATTATTCCATTCTAATAAATATAAAATTTACCCCTTTGAGCAGATTTGGTCGTCTTCTACTGCTACTGCCATCACTTCGTGCGGTACGTTCGCGTTCGATCGAACTACTTCTGTTTCGCGATACTGTGGGTGACGTATCGGTAGCAACGCTTCTTCACGACATGTACCGTATGCAACCAGCGCCTACACCTGCGTTCCATGCGCCCTCTGTAACTACAAGCACTCACACCACCGAACACTGTTCATCGCCATAGATCATGCACTCTCAACAAAATATATAAATCGGTTCAATTTACTTATATTCTATCATATAGTCTATTATTATGGTTATACATATATACATAGCATACTCATGAGAATAGCTTTTTAAGTAAAATGCATCTACAAAATTGTTAATCTGCAATATAATTATGTTTATAGTATTAGCAAAAAGCATTAGGTGTGGGCTCGGACCACCCTAACAACTAAAATAGTCTTAACATTTATTTGTTTTACTGGCAAAAGTCATGTTTCTGATAGTGAATATGTATATACTACAGGTGTATCTATCTATTTATTTGAACTTTAATTTCTTTCTACACAATATTTAAATATGTTATATCTAGGAGGTAGTAAAATAAATTACATTTAATATGCTATATTATTACGCCAAAACCATATTTATATTCAATAAATAATAATAATATGAGAAGACGTAACGGTAACACATAAAAGGTATCTTTGACTGCATATGACTGGCAATGCGTCTGAATTAGCCGAGTGATTAGATGTTTCACATTTCAACAGTTTGAAATACATAATTGTTTTTTGTTTTTAATTTTCGTTTAATTATACATATAGGTGTGTTTTTATAAACCGACGTTTATCAAATTTTTCAAAGTCTGCAAAACGTTCCGTTCCAATTTTATTTGGTAAAGTATCTAACTGAGACCTCATCTCATACAGGATAACTATTCTATTGACTAAATTTGAGTGCTAAACATGTATAAGTGATGACAGCTGCAAACAAACTGCGTGTTATAATAGCTTTTTAAAATAATTAATTTTAAACAATACTTTTAGAATTTTAATAATAGATCCTAGATAGCATAAAAATTCAAATTATTGCGTTTCGTTTGTACAATTAGTGCGATATAATCGATCGATTGTTTATTTAAATACAAATTGGATGCACTTTATTCTCTAAATGTAAAGGTAGCTAATATGCCCCTAACAATAAAATTAGTATTACAATAAGCGAAGTAAATAGACATAGTTTGCTTCCTACTATATTACCAGGATCTTAGGGAAAGAATTCTTGCAGCCAAAATCAAAAGCGAACCTTCCAATTCCACTACAAAAATAAAACTATTTTGAACTTTTTGTAGAATCTCACAAAAAAAAACCTTCACAAACAAGTTCAATTTGAAATACTTACATTCGGTATTTATTAACTGGTATAATGAAACCAATTAAGGTGATTGGTTTAACATACCTAGTAAGTTTTCATGAAAAACCCACTGTCGTCTTAACTTAGAAACATCAGTTTCATATCACATAAGTGCACATATGTGCATTATATAAAAAATGTTAAAATCGACAAGAATCATCTAGTCATTGTATAAATTTGTGAATGTTATATTTTTATGCTTTAATATATAAGTTTACTAAAAAATATAATACTGTGCACTATAATTAGTATTAGATAATATTAAGAATATTGTTATAAAACATGTAAAAATTTCATAGCCTATTTCTCTTACTGTATAAAAATGTTTTGATTTAATCAAACAGGTGTCTCTGTAGTTTTATTGCACTGCCTTGTTGTTGAAAATAAAACCATCAAAATGTAGTAAAAGTACATTTTATTTTAAAATAAAAACACATGTACACTTGTGAAAATATTCCCATCTTGAGAATTTGTTAGTGCTTTGTAGAAAGGTAGCAAATTGCAAAAAAAATGTCTACTTAAATAGTCATCAGGCTGACACATTGACTTTTCCAATTGCTTCTACGGTTGACAGATCTTCATAATCATCTTCTGCTGGTGCTAGGATCTCTTGTGGTTTTGCCACCTCCTTTTTAGGTTCTGTCCGAGGAAAATCTAATTTACTCCAGGCGCCAGGTTCAGCTTTTTTTAACTTGACTTCTATTTTCGTTGATAACATTGAAACACTACTTTTTTCTATATTGACCACCTGCAATAAAACATTAAAGTGTAAAATAAAAATAAAAGTGAGACAAGTAGAAGTACTCAACATATTTTTTGTATGAATAACTTAAGGTTTTTTCTAGGGTTGTATAAAATGTTCAGAAACTGTTGCTTCATAATTTAATCAACACAGCTCCATATCAGATTGTAAATTCATATGATACAAATTTAGTTACTGCTCATAATACATATTTCTATCAAAAACTATAGATTTTAAACAAACACTATTATGAACATGTATTTGTAATTTAAATATGAGGCTTTATTTTATTTGTGTAACTCGTATTTAACATTTCTATCATATATCCTCACCTCTATTGAATACATATTAAAATAAATAAAAGTAATATATATCACATTATATCCTAGGATTATTTGTGATTCTATCAAAACTAAGACTACCATAGCTAAATAGATCCTACTTTATCCTAATAGTGCTGTGCCCGACAGGGTCTATAATAGTGATCTATTTTAAGTATACTATTTGTAAATATAAAAGGTGGAATGTTTCTAAGCAGATTTGGTATTACAAAATGTAATAACTTACACCTCTGAGTTCTAAGTCCAATTCGAATGCAGCATCACCTTGTTCTCTAAATACTAGCTTAGCATTTAAACGTATAGGGTTTAGCTTAACAAAACTTTGTGTTGGATCATACTTCTTGGCATATACACTAACAATGACAAATTCAGATGTTTGATGCCAGTCCCAACGGCATTTCACTGTACCAGCAGGTGCACTCTGTAAACAGACAGTAATTTTACATTTTCTAATAGATTCTTATACTCTTTAGGTTTTACTATTTTGTTGAATAAATATTAAATGTCACATAAGACAAATGGGGAAGAATCTGTAACAATTCAATAATAATATTGCTGGTGTGGATAGAATAATAAAAAGAAAAAAATAAACCGATATCTTACTTGTATAGTTAAACCAGAAGTAATGCAATGGGTTTTATTCTTTTTTAAGAATTAAATATTACAAAATAATTAGTAACATATATCTTTGTTTGTAAATATATTATTTCGCTACCACAAGGACTCTTTCCAAGCAAAATTTTTTAGGTAAAGACTATTTACAGAAATGGTTAGATAAGAAGATTATATTTACCTCTTTAAACCATTTATGTGTGCCAGTTGTACAACCTGGTTGGCTAAGAAAAGTGTTAAAATCTGTTGTTCTTTTCTGGCAACAAGACCAGAACTTAAGTCCCTCATGGAACACTGGACATCCTGGGTGGTAGGTGCAAATGTCATCATTTGAATGTGGCCCTTCATATGTGCCACTACAGCCTCCATTTTTGCAAGTGGTTCCAATGGCAATTTTGCTAAAATTATGTAATTTAGCAATGTTTAAAAATTCATACTTATAGCAATAAGAAACTTATAAGATTCTAACTTTATTTAATTAATATATAACTGGATGGTGGAGTGTGTGTAGGCCTTCTACAAGATGGTCCCATGAATTGGTGAAGGACGCAGGGAAACTATTTTATGTAAGCAACACAGGGTCGGTTGTTGTAGAGAGCCTTGGGGGAGGCCTATGTCCAGCAGTGGACATCTTTAAGCTGGGATGATTTTTTTTTTTTCTATATTAAGAGCCTGCCAAAGCGACTCTACTCTGCCTAATGGAAAGCATGAATAGAATCAAAGAGTTATTATTACTGCGCTTATAAATTCAAAATATAATATAAAAATGTGCATACCTCTCATCAGCAGTTGTGGTTTGATTTGATGAGATTTGAACAGTTTGTTTGAGTGAGTCAGCAATGGTTGGCTTTAAAGTCACCATAGGTGTATCAAATGGTGGTCGGGGTAGCTGAGGACCTACTACCGGTGCTCTAACTACTATCACCTCTTTTTTTTCTAATTCTTTATCAAGAACATTTTTCTCAGGTTCTGGTGGTTTCTAAAATTAAATCAAAATTAAATGAAGCACATTATCACCAAAGTAAATGTGAATAAGAAAAGACACTAACCTCATTAGAGTGCTTTGAGCGAGTACAACCCTTGATATTCAGGAACTCAGTGAAATCAACACTTTTCTTATTGCAACATGACCATCCTTTGTAAGCGTCGTGGAATATTGGTGCTCCAGGATGGTGAAGGCATTCATCTTCAAATTAAAATTATTGAATGTTAGTGTGTTATAGTATATATATGTAACGGATTAAAAATAAAATTCTCTCTTCCCCAAGTGGGTTCTAGAAAAGTCTAGAAACCTACCTTTAGAATTGTCACTAGGATCAAATAGTTGTCCACAACCACGATTGTAACACTGAACAAGATTCTTGTTTTCTGGCATTTTAAGTCAAGAAACACAGTTCTTGTCACAATCTGCTTGCAGAATATCAAGTGTTTTTAATTCGTAACTAGAGACATGCGTACTACTTTTAATGACAGGTAACTGACATAATGACAGCAAGCTTGGACCACAGATTAACCATGAACATTGAAAGAACGAAGTAGATTATACTATTGTTGATGACATAACAAAATGATGGCATAACGGGCAACAAGGGACACAAATCAATAAATCAATGGATTAATCACATTTGGACCTTGTTAAGATCCACCCAACACTTTGTTACTTTTAAGTAAATATGATTTGAAGCTTAGGAGTTAAATAAAAACAGACAAGACGTGAAAAAAATGGTAATGGCAGAAGTAGCTAATCGTAGCACACTAAACTAGCATTGTTTTAAATGTAACGACACTCGCTAGTGGTTCACAGCATTCTGGATTTTCTTAAAAAACTACCAACGGACCTTTTATGCAAAAAAGAAAATCAACGATAGCATGTGTACAACGGGAAGGGGGATCTAAATAAAAAATATTAGAAGTTGTAAAAATATTTATTGAAGGTAACACGAATAATAAAAACATTTTTGATTTATTTTTGCTATAGTAATAAACAAGCCGTTTCGAACACTTTTTACCGTGATAAAGGAACCTGAATGGTATCGAAGCTTAGATTAAATAGACATTGTAAAAGTAAACAAGATGTGATAGTCTGCAAAGTTTTGTTTTAATTAAAATTCTTTTAAGGGCACATACCCAGCTACTTGAGATAAAAGATCGTGGTCCACTACCATTTCTATCCCCAAATCAAGTTCCCCCAAAAATACGTCTACATCATCTTCTGTACTATTGTCACCAGTCATTTTTTTATAGAATGGCTGAGCATCACGTGGGATTAAGGATGCGATGCGATTTAGGCTTTTTATGCTGTTCAACTTTCTATTAATTATGATATCCTCCAGTGGACGTGAACCAAGGTAGTCTGGTGGTTATATTCAATGAATTTGCAGAGGCATATGTTTTTTACATGATTTTATAACATTGATGTAGTCTGCCGTCGAACACACTCTTTGTTGGTACTTCAATGCATTTTTGACCTTTCCAAAATTTGTATCATTCGGCAAAAAGTTATGTCCCAATTTTAAAAACTTCATGCCTATTTCCTGCAGCGTTGGATGGTCCTCTAAAATAGCTTTAAGGATCAGAGTAAGCTTGATGTTGTGGTTTTAGCCCCCATAGGAATTAGGTGGGTTACTTCTTCTTTAAGCCTCTCTGACAGGTATTTAATGAGGCAAGTTCCAACTTCCTGTGCCCGCTTTGCTTTCCACTTGGACGTTGCAGTGGCCTTGATCATCAGAACCTGTATGCATACCTAAGTTATACAACCATATCTGGCGTCAGTAAAATACAATGTAATATTTTTGAACATACATTTTTTAAGGTCTTCTGCAGTTTTGAGATGAGTTTCATGCTCTTCTATTTCATCGTAAAATCAGGTGATAAAAGTTTTCAAGTGACCATAATAGGACACGTACATAGGTAGTTTTGTTATTAAATTTATTTAAAATTCTTCTCACTTAGCAGGGACTATATTGTGGCCTCCATTAATACTCTGTTTGTGAGTGACAAAATCAGTTCTTTTTTTTAAGACCCGTATTTTTTTTTGATGTGGCCTGAATGGTTTTCACGAACATATCTCACCATACCAATATAACTTTCAAAAAATACTTACGTGAATATTTCAATATTTCTTATTTCGAGATACAGTACGGACGTTTTACGGGTTGTTTTCTCACACAAGTTGCAATATACATATTTTGGTAATTAACTTTCTCGAATTCGGCTTCTCTATTTTCAGTCAAAATTTGTAAATTATATAAATTTTACCTGTTATTAAATTATTATCTGTTTTTAATAATTATAATAAATTTGGGCCAATCTGAGAAGTACACCCATGATCCTTATATCTTACTTGTATTCTTAGCTATATTTGTAGTGCACAGCATGTGCGTCAAATACGAGTTTAGTTCGTAAAAAGAAACAATTCACGTTATTTCGTAAATATTGGTGATCGATCATCGCTTGTAATCTGAATCGATTATTCTTGCTATGGCTTTTTATACACCTCAACCACAAAAGGCAACTATCAAAGTCACCTTTTTGACCATAATTGGATTGCCACAAGGGCGAAGGTACCGCTGTATGTTCTAAAAATGAACCCTTTTAAACAGAAAAGATCCAACCAACAATTTGCCGAAAATCGGATTATAAACATAGACAGAATCTACAAATCAAATTTGGTACACGCACAAAAATTCCAAGCAGTCTCATAACATACACCAAACAAATTTTAATAACACCAGGTATACCAACATAGATTTAGCATTTTTTTATATGAACAACAAGATACATGACTCTTGGACTTCAAAATATTTAAATGTATTGTTATTTATGAAATCGCACTGCACGCATATATGTATATAACGAAAACGATATTTCTCGTAATTTACAACTCAAGCACCTACGATTCTTTATGCAAAATAGTTTTGTTATATTTTACTTACTGAATAGCAACCGAGTGATATGAAATTATAGATTTAGGCTCAATCCTGCACGATTAATTTAATTTTATCTGTTTAAATTAATTTTATACATAATACTTAAATTATTTGCATCGAAATTTCTTTTAGAATATTATTTAAATAAGGTTAGTTAAAAATAAAATAGTTTTTAAACGTAATTAACTTATACATCTGAAACTTTGTGTCTCCCTATAAATGTATCTACGTCGCTTATGGAAATAGCAGAATTTAGTATTGAAGCAGAAGCTTATTCAACGCTTACTTCAAATGCACTTTTCAGGCCAAATAAAGATATAATTAAGATCCACCATATTTTTACGGCCAATGACGACTGAGCTGTCATTTGTTGAAACTTGTTTTTAATCTGGATATTCTTTGTGTCCATTCTTGTAGGCTTGTATAGTAAAGTCCCCCGCGACTCAAGTGGGCATTACTTTTTTTAAAGAAAAAAAAGACCCGGTCACAGCACAACCAACGCTCTCCTCAAGGTGACTTGTGATATTCGGCAAGTTATGGAGGGCACCAAAGTCACAATGCTGACTTTGATTGATCTCTCGAATGCCTATAATACCGTTTGTTATGACATTCTACTGATCATCCTTTCTTATTTTATTATCTACTCAGAAGCTCTGGAATGGCTCTCCTCCTATCTTCAGGAAAGACAACAGTGTATTCTCATTGATAACTTGTCATCAGCTTGGTGTGCTCTTCTCACTGGTGGCCTTCAAGGTAGCATATTATCTTCTTTATTCTAATTACTCATTAATCTCGTAATCCAACACCTTCAGTGTACATAACACCTGTATGCTGATGACTTACAAGTGTACACACAGTCAAGAGTTGGGGACAATCTACAAAGTCAACAAAGATTTGAATTGCATAAAAAACTGATTAACGAGGTTTGGGTTGTTGATAAATAAAAACAAATACTAAGCTAATTGGATACGGTGGTCATTCCACCACTTGTCTACAACAATGTGACTATACCTCTAAGCACAGTGGTAAAGGACCTGAGGCTTCATATTGTTTTGACACTTGATTAGTAGGTCGCAAACTACACACGTCAGTTAAAAAGTTACCTCATGTCTCCGCACCTTATATCGTCTCAAGAACTTCCTTCGCGTTAAAACAAAGTTCACGCTTATGCAGTCCTTAATTATTCCATACATCGACTATGGTGATGTGTGTTATTTTGACCTGAACGCAGACCTCCTCAATAAACTAGACCGCCCACTTAATAACTGCATTCGTATCTTTTTCAAATCGAAACTTTCGAAATATTTGATCAACAAATAATTTGCTTCTGCTATGCCCTGTTCTGCTCGTAAATGTACTCCTTGCCGAAATCAGGTTGTCCACAAATAACCTTATATTCAAGTACAGAGTACGCAAACTTCTTCAGAATGCGTTGGCAGTACCATCACAACTCTAGAACCCAACTTTTGTAGTGTTAAATTTTATGATTTTATAGGTATAATATTAAATTTATGTGTGTATTTCGTATTTATTATGTAATTTATGTAGGTAGTGGTAAATTCTTGTATATTCATTAGAGTTAATGTAGATTTAACTCTTACTTACTAACTCATTATGTACTACAAAAAACTCAACTTATTTGCTACGAAATATTGTAGCGACTTCCATATTGCAGCACAAAGAAAAATATACAACAGCGCCATCTAGAAGATACATCGAATTACGAAGTATGAACGAAATCTATGAATGTAATGAACTACGAAGCAACTACTAATCATGTATCGTGAAATAGAGCTTCGCGTGGCAATTAGCATACATACAACAACCCAACGTCTACAGTTGGGCCGCGGCCCGCCAGGCATGATCACCTCGCTGGGTTAGAAGATCCTCCCTTTGTGTCGGAGAGACATGACACCTCATCCTTCCACAATACCTTGCACCTAAGCAAAGGTCTGAATTGTGCTCACAGCACTTACGACGTTTAAACTGCTAACGTGAGGTCCGATTTAGTGAGCGTGCCAAAGTCTGTTAGCAGTGTTAATAATTCGCACCACTTGTGAGTGTGCTTATGAATTCAAAAAGTTGAACATAACCTAACAGAGCATTTTTTGACAAACATGAGTGAAGTATGTGGTGTACCCGATGAAGATGGTAAAATGCTTGTATTTCAAGCATTTTCCGCAATCGAGGCAAGTCAATTCAAATAAATGGCGCAAAATAACGTCAATGCTCACGATGCTAACGATCCGATCCGTCAGTACTGTAAGCACTAGGTAGTGACGTCACGTGTGACGTCATATCATCCACAACGCTAACGGTGAGCGTGAAAAGCACGATCGGACCACACGTTGGTACGCTATAAGCGCTGTGAGCGTGGTGGTTCGGATCACGGCCCTACATCTTATTTCTACACCACCTGAAGGTCAATGTACAAAAAGTGCAAGTTTTAAGTAAAGAAATAAATATTAGTTTTCTTGCTTGAAATTCTTTTATATACCCTATGTAAACTTTATCTTTAGGTGTATTTGTAATTTTATTATTTGCACAAAAAAGAAAATTGGTACAAGAACATGTTTGGTCGAAGGTATCGACAGCTCACGTACTTATTTTAAGTGTTGTCAGTTACTGACACATTTTAATTTCTAAATATTTAATTTCTTCTCTTTTGTATCGCACCATTTGTTTTTGTCTACTCTTTTTTTTAATTTATTTATTTATTAATTATGTGGAAAACTTGCAGCTACAAATATCGAAAAAAAATTAGAACAGATTAGTCATCTGACTGCCAATTACAAGTTTTCACTTCTAGTCTAATCTAAGACATCATAAGCAAAAAGATTAGAAGCAAAACAACATAAATAAAAATATAAGCAAAGAACACACGATAGTAAGTGCCCAATACCCCATTATGTGCCCAGATTCAATGTCACATTATGTCTATTTGAAAAAATCAAGGCCTTAGATTAGAAGCCTTCTCGTCGAGAACACACTAATCAAAAAGGGATCAATCATAATTGATTTATTAAAATGAAAATTTTTTTATAACAAGTAAGTATTGTCATCATCATCTCAGCCAAAAGACCTCCACTGCTGGACATACACCTCCCTCTAAGACGAATTTCGGTTGAATCACCTTGTCGATGAACGTAAATTGCATTAACTTTCTTGTAATGTGTGTGTTGTAATATATCTTTAACGTTCTGTTTTTGATACACTCCTTTTCATTGGCAGCAATAGGTATTTTTGCTACTTTCCTACAATATAAAGTGAGTCATGAAGACGAGTAAGTTCTGTTAATTTCAAGTTCCAAATGCGCGTTTATGGCGATACTGCGACAGTAAACTTAAAATTAGTTTGCACCTCGTAAGCAGTGCACAGACTGCAAGTTTGTACCTCGCAGGTGACGTGTGGCTACCGTACTGGCAGCAGTAGCCCATTTAGAAACGACACTGTAGTACCATTATGCTGTTGGTAGGGATGACAGTATAATTTACTAAGACCCTAAGTATTGCTTTAGCCGAATAAGATAAAAGTGTATCTCATTTTACTTCAAACATTTTATTTCAAATCATGCTCTTGATCTTGATGATCTTCTCATGATCTTCAGTAAGACTATTGAGAATATAAAAAAATAGTTGTTTGACTTGAATGCAAAAGATCCTACATTTATGACTTATGTATATTTAATCTATGCTAGCACTTTGCAGTGTGGGCGGACGAAAGCATTAGAAATAATCAATCAATTCCGAAAGAAAATCAAGAAAAGAATTTTCTTCTGTATCTTTTATTCTGTTTTTCGCAATATACTCATGTAGTTTTTAAATTAATAATAAAAGCTTAAAAATTACAATGTTGGTGATCCAATTTACTGTTTAAATGGCTATGTTTATTTTTATTTCGAATTATGTTTTCATTATTTATTAATTTTTTAAAATGTGCCGTAAAGTCTAATACTGTTTACTACGCATTATTATATGTACATCTTGTATAATGAACCTGATGCGCAAATTGCGTGGGGCGGCTACTTCGGCTTCTTCCGAGACTGCCGAAGCCTCCAGCTCGTCGTCTCATGTCCAACTCGGCCTCATGCATCTAAAGAAACTTTTTGCGGAGTACACGCATCCACCTCAACCTCTTACGGATGCCGAAAAGGATGACAAACTGTACAATATGCTACCTCTTTTTTGCAAGGTAAGATAATGATATTGTTTTTATTGTTGACTATAACTGGAACAGTATTAAAAGTAAATAATGTTGTAATTTGGTGCCAGTGTGTTACATTCAATAATAGTCATAAACTAGCTAAAATAAAAAAAGTATGAATCATAATGTTTAATCGTATTTTTATTTAATTTTGTTTTTCTATTAGTAGTGGTTGGTGAATCACAGTCATGTTATTGAGAATATTTAAATCTCTTTAATATACAATATATTGGATGTTGTTGGTAATTTTCAAAAAATGGTTAGTCTAGGTACAATTAAGTAAAAAATCTCAAATAGTGACATTGTGTAATCCAAGTAGCAATATCAGTCATTTCTTTAGTATTAATTAAAAACCACAATTGATAATTTGAGGAACAAAAATGATAAATATATATACATAGGTTGTAAAAATAACACAATATTTCATGTCATCTGCATTTTCTTATTTTAATTCAACTTTAATAGATAAGGATAAGGATCACATGTAACATGATAAAAAGTATAATTTAATTAAAATGAGCACCTGTTTCTTTTTAATATAATAAACCTTTTAAATTGAATTGATTTTTTTATAAGAAAGATTGAAATTTAAAAAGTCGACATCGTTCATCATGGTGTATGGAGGTGTATTTAATATAGTGATACACATAAAATAAATTGGATTGACAAACACAATTATTTTTCTCAGTGTTTTGTTTTCACTTTATTAACATGTTCACTGTGGGATGTTACACTGTGTGTTTTTATAAACCAGTGCTAAAAAAACAGATAGACTTGTTTCAATCTGTCATTGCTGGCCACACATCTGTTGTGTTCTGTACACCAGTGCTAATAACATGCACACATCGTGTGCACATGCCCCATGAGCATGCTGTTATCCACACCCCTTGTGTTTTTTAACTGGTGATCCATTCTGGCTTTGCGCTACACACTGTATTTCTTGTATATTATAGGCAGCAGCGTACATGTTAAATATTCTCTGATACTTGCATGTACTCCAACATAGTAGGAAAAATCAATACATGATTGTCGGTTTTGTTATTGCACAGTTGGTTGGATTACTACACGGTTGGCTTACTGGTTAAGTGGTCACCATGCCACTCTCTACTACACTGAGTGTTGTGGGTTCAAACCCCTCATGGGACAACACTGTGTGATCCACAAATTGTTGTCCTCAGTCTGGGTGTTCTTTGTGACTGTTTCTTGTATGGTCTTGTATGTATGTAAAGTCCCCCACGACATAGGATTTTTTCCCAGTGCAGGCAGTCTTTACCAATAAAAGTAAAAATTGACAAATAAAATATAAAAGACAATTCTATGTCAATAAACCATATGTATAAGATACTAATTGTATTACAATACTCTATTTATCTTTAATTACTCTGTTTAAAGGTGTTTGGCACAAGCCCTTCAAGTGAAATGAATGAAAAATTTTGGGACATCTTATCTTTTTGTCAACAAGTCTCCAAACTTATGGTGTCAGAAATAAGAAAAAGGGCCAGTAATCAGAGCACTGAGGCAGCTAGTTGTGCTATTGCAAAGTTCCTTGAAATTGAGAATTCTGAGGAGTCAAGCAATGGATGGATGCTGCTGTCTACTTTAAATCTGTTGGCTGCTGGTGATCAATCTTTAATACAGGTAATTATATCATGCTATTTGTAAAAGATAATTGCAATATGCTTCTTGGCAACTAACACATCCTAGGCTGCTAGCTGAAAGTTGTGGATTTGATTCCCATCCGACACAAATAATTGTATGACAAACATAATCATTTTTCTTGTGTCGAGATATAATTTATCTATAATGTGTTTGTGTTTGGAAATAATTAAAAATATTAATGAGCAGTTTTGTTACCATAGCCATTTGTGTATTATTAAATATTAATTTGGTATTTTAGTAGCAAAAATTTGTCATTACAAAGATTATGTTACTTTCGAAGATTTATTATCACAACGACCCCAATGTTATATAAAACCTCAAAAGAAAACTAAAACATAGCCCTAGTTGGCTTACTATTAATTCAATTCAGTTCAAGGTTCTTTTTAAAATTGTGTTTTAAACTAAGTACTTCTTTTAACTGTTGGTATCTAGGTCATGACAACTGCATCAATACCTTCAACACTAGTCAAGTGTTTGTACCTGTTCTTTGATCTACCTGAAATACCTGAATCTGAAGCTGATGTTCAAGATGGAAACAGTGATTTTACACCAAGAGAAAGGCGAATATTATTACAAAAAATATTTGTTCAGGTATGTGTAATTTAATATGTAAAAATCGAACAAATATGTTTTATTACATACTGTTAATAAACCGTTTTTATGAAAATTATTTGAAATTATTGTATAGTATAGAATTAAGTCGTTCTTAGTTTTTATACGC
This sequence comes from Hypercompe scribonia, assembly GCA_949316085.1. Classification (NCBI taxonomy): domain Eukaryota; kingdom Metazoa; phylum Arthropoda; class Insecta; order Lepidoptera; family Erebidae; genus Hypercompe; species Hypercompe scribonia. The sequence goes on along the minus strand of OX438974.1, from coordinate 11,889,386 downwards.
CTAGATTTTTTAAACCAAACAATGGATTTCAATCAAGGAAGGTATATTTATATAATACACAAATATTATATTATTACCCATATTAAAAAGGGCATTTTTCGTAAACTTGCTACTATTAACTATATTTTACTAGACATATTAAAATGATGTACTACGGAATTGTATATCTTAAAAATATCTACAAAATATTCACAATGTTATAAAACCTAAATCTTATAGGCAACCCGCTGTATCATTTTTATGTTTTAAGATTAAATTTATTTGTAGGATAAATGATCAGAATCATTTTGACCTATACAATATTAACCCTTATGTAATGAAGTATGTTAGTGTAAACCAAAATAGCCTGTTACAGCATATCATTAAAATGAACATCTTAGAAGATATCAGAGAATTAAAATGCATGGCCAGAGTAGCTAATGCTGCCGATTGCACCTGTGTAAAGCCGGGACGGATGGACGCTAGTTACACATATAATTGAATAGTATAATAATTTTGTTTTTAAATGAAATGTATAGATATTATTTAGAAATTTAATAACCAGTTGTTATCTTTACTCATAATGCTTAAAGTTACGCAATATTTACCACCCATAAAGGTGATAATCTTTATGGAACATACACTCATATTAATACCCCCAGACGGGTAAATAGAGGCGTTTTTAAATGTCCTCATTTTACCAACTATAATTTAAGTTCCAAATACATAACTATGCGTCCATTGCTGTCACATGACTACTTTAGAAGACTATGAACTATTAACATAAAATGTAATGTGTAATGTAATATCAAAATTATAATTTTTCTAGGTACTGGTGAGACTGTGCAGCCATCCATTCCCATGTGAGGAATTGGCTAGGAAAGATGATCTCAGTTTGTTATTCTCTGCCATTACATCATGGTGTGCACCCCATAACATTATGTGGAGGAAATCAGCTGCTGAAGTGCTTATGACGTTATCTAGACATGGGTTAACACAATCTGTAGTCCAGTACATACACAGTGAGTATCAATATAGTAAAATTAATTGTTTTACTTATCGGATGTTATCTCTGTTTATGTTGTGTTTATGCCTATGTTATGCTATGATCAAGACAAATGCTAATTGACTAATGCATTTGCAGATAAAGGCTGTGTAGCACTTTGCATAGAAAATATGCAAAGGATACCTGAATTAACACCTCTTGAGGTAACTGATATCATAACATTAAATAATAATTAAGATTACATAAACATTACTATATTAATGATGGTTTTAGGTCGTAGAAATGTTCGTGGCAGTATTTTGTTTTCTGAAGGACTCAAGTGAAGTTAGTCAATTATTACTGGATGATTTCCGTTCTTGTCAAGGCTACTTATTTCTATCTGAATTTCTTCTGAAGTAAGTCTTATATAAGATATTTATACAAAAATATTCACGTTTTCAGCACATGCATGTTCAATATATGGGTTATATTAATTATTTTTCATTCAGCATGATATATTTGTTATTATTTCATATTTTCCTATTTTGTAATTTTTTTGTTTATTCTTGTGTTTATTTTGTTTATCACAGACATGAGAGACAAGGTGTGCCTGATTATTTAACATCAGGGTAAGCATTATTCATAGTAGTTAATCATTTTGATAAACCATTTTTATTTTATTTGACATTGGTGCTCATTCTGTTGTTGGAAAACTCTCTAAACTAAACCAAAAATCACAAAAAAATTGTTTAGACGTGTGAAACGACGTTTAGTTTTTCTCTTGCTATTCTGTTGTCTATTCGGGTTCATAGGGTTCGGTTCGGTTACGGTTTATAGGTTTCCCACCAAGGTGCATAGGGTGCCCACTAAGAACTTAAAGCCCTAAGTCAACTTTACCTGCAAGTGGTGCATTTGCTGATCGACAAACTAGGCTCTGGCAAACAAAACGTGTCGATAAGTGGCAATAGGTTCGCCTCCTGTTACCTGAGACCAAAACACTCGCAAAAAGTGAGCGTTTAATATTCCTCTGCCTACCCCTCAGGGGCAACAGGCGTGATTTTATGTAGGTATATTTTTCTGTTGTACATTCTAAAAGTTAAAAATAGATTAAAATATGAAATATCACATTAAAACTAGACATTGTAAATTGTGGCATTATTTTTTTATGAGGACTAGGGATAATATATTTTGTCTTAGGTCACTTCAGCGGAAGGATATGTTCAAACAATTCATAACTATTATTACATAATTATCATGTGTTTTATTTGTTTAGAAATAAAGAATACACTTAGAATAATATTATGCGAAAAATTAAACAATATGGAACAGGGGGAGCAAAGTAAGGTATCAATTTAGGTATTTTAGGGTACTCTTTACTTTATACGGCTGATATCATCTGTTAACAACTGTAAGACTTTAATATTTTATCCACTAGACAGTTACTACTTACGCCATCTACTTGAAAACTAAAGAATTAATATCGATGAAAAAAGTTTAACCGCGGATTGCCAGTGTGAACTGAATAAATGACTATTTACTCAACCATGACTTGGTAACACATTTTGTTTACTGATCTATAATATGCATTAATAATCATTTCAATCACTAATAAATGTTGATTGTAAAGATTATATTAATTCATTCTTTCTTAATTTTCATTTTTTAAACTTTCTTTTTAACTTTGAGTGATGTCAGATTCCAATTTAATGCTATCTTAAAGAACACTAAATTTAGTTCAACTTGACAACAGAATAGCATTTTGGAAATCACACAACTAAAAAACAGTAGCAGTCGTGGGACTGCCGATAGAAGTGAAAACGGAACTATTAAGTTGAGAGTAATTAAAACTATATGCAAAAATTATATGAAATTTTTATGTTTCATATATAGCTATATATAATATATAATATCATATATAATATATAATAATAATAAATTTCATATATAATATATAATATCATATTCTCCATAGCTATAGATATACTATTATCATTAGCATGTCGGTGACGCGAACCGAGGATTTTACCCTCTACCAAAACGCTCAACGCGCCTAAAGAAGTTTTCACTTCAAAAAATATCATTTTAGAGGTATTTTAGTTTAGTTATCAACAGCAGAATTATCATCATTGTTTAACGTATTAAGCTATTTACATTTTTATTTCACGTAAAACTGCTTGAGGAAAATTAATAAAAGTAGTAATAATTGTGATTAATATCCGGTACTAATTTATTTCTAAGATTGGAAGAAGAGCGCGTTAGCGGCACAGAAGCGCGCGCCGCCCTTCGGAATCTCGTGCTAATGATCTCATCGCTCTGCGCTTGCGGGTTTTCTGAGCTGCGCCCGACGCGTGCAAACACTGAGCTGTTTCAGCTCCAGGGGTTTGTGCTACCACAACCTTCCACACCGGGCCAGGCAGTTAGGAATGTCCAAGCCTTCCAGGTATATATTAAAATAACAATTATTACTTATGAAGTATGTAGCTCTAATTACTCTAAAAAATATGTTGTGTTTTATTAAGTAATATGATTATTTAGCAATAATCTCGACACCACTAAAAAAGGTAAGCAGGATGAAATGGTAGATGTTCTGTCGATTTTCAAATAAATTATAACTTACATTATAGGTTTGTGATATTTAATTGAAGCTATTAATAGAAAAATATGATTTCAGGTGTTGCAATCTGTCTTTATGAAGTCAAACTCCCCTGCATTATGTTGCACTATACTCGATGCCATATCCAGTGTATATCACGCTGATAACGCCAATTACTTTATCCTTGAAAATCAAAACACGCTGAGTCAATTCTCTGAAAGGATATATGTAAAGAACGCCGAGATTCAAGAAAAGTTTTTTGAATTGTTGGAGTTTATTGTTTTCCAGCTAAATTTTGTACCATGTAAGGAGTTGATATCTTTGTCGCTATTGTTAAAGGCTAACAAGTCAAGAGCATGCAGCATATTATGCATGAAAACACTTTTGAACATTCTAAAGTAAGTGTTTATTCGTATGTATGTGTATGTACAGTTATGTATCTTTATGAATTTATTCGCACTTGTACTATAAATCTCGTGTTCTTACAGACACAATGCCATTTTTAAAGATGTATACCGGGAAGTGGGCATGTTAGAAGTATTTGTAACTTGTCTCTCCCGATACGCTGTATATTTAAAAGACAAACAGATATTTGAAGAAGAGGCTAAAAAAAGAGAGGCCACAGTCGATACGGAATCAATTGACAAAGATCCAAGTGCCTCTCCCAAAGCACCAGAAAGAAAGAAAAGACAATCTTCCAGAACAGATTCTTTAATAAGAGATCCCAACTTGGATACTGAAGAAGAAGAACTAGGTTCTTTAGTAATGGAAGGCTTAACGGCTTTGCTGAATGCGAACACTAACAATTGCAATGTTTTCCGAGATTGTGGAGGAGCGAAGTGTGTACATGGAATGGTTGTTTACGAGTCGTGTAGGAGTAAAGCTTTAGGTAAGTTTTTGTATTAAAAATATTTGTTTGGAATCGTTTTTTAAAATAATATACTTTGTAATTTGAGGAACAGTTTAAAAAGAAACTATATACCGTACAATAAAAATATAAACACATGGCTGTCGTAGTTTATCTATCAGATTACAGTAAACACGACTCAAATAAACGAAACTGTTTTGCAGTTGTTACAACGTCTACTTATTTAACATCTGTTGCGTTAGTGTAAATTGTAAATATGCCAAATAACAATTTTAAATATATATGAAATATCTAGAAATAGTTTCAGAAAAAATTAAAATTTCGCCAGCGCAAATTGCAATTTAAACTGCTAGTGCGCAGTTTTTGTTTAACGGTTACGTTAAATACAGTATCACGTATTCGCAGTGCTATTGTATTCGCGATTTTTTGTTTTTTTTTTATTTACTAAATCTTTTAAAATATGTTGTCGTTAGATAAAGGTGGGCGATCTTTTTTGTAAAAGTTTTTATTTAATAAAATATTTTAATTTATCTCTTAGGTAAAAAGGATTTTGAAGTACTGGTTTTGAAGTTTTGAGATAATGACTATAAATTTATGAGAGTTACATACACCACTATATGCATTCTATTATTGTTTTTTGACAACCTCTTATTAGCAAGAATTATCTGGTATAGTTAAATTTGTTTTCAGTAGGAAACGAGAGAAAATTGTAAAACAAAATGATTAATTAATAAATGTTTTAATTTAAATACTAAGGTGATACATGCAATGACCTTATTTTTATAATGCGTGGTGTTTCAGGTGTAATAAGGGAATTGATTGTGAGCGGTTCAGGCGAAGAGGATATGTCTGCGTTGCTTTGCGGTATGCACGCCGCTCCTAATGATGCTCTGAAACTAAAACTGCACATACTCAAAGCATTATTGGCTTGCTTACGGGATTCACATCGTACTAGAACTATATTTAGAAAGGTATCTATATACTAACAGCCCATTATGTAAATAACGATTTCTTTAAAAAATATCATACAAGATAAATTTAATTGCTTTTAATTAGTTTGTTTCATGTGATATCTTATTCAGTATATTTCAGGGTTATAAAATTCACAATGTTTTACAGGTGAGCGGTTTCGTATATGTCACTAGTGTACTACTCTCACTGGAAGGAAAACTAAAAGGGAACGAGCCTATTGATAAAGATATGTTACAGCTAATACATATTGTGTTCTACACAATTAGCACGGCGATGAGATTTGAACCAGCTAATGCTAAATTTTTTCACCATGAGGTAAATATGATGGCATTATACAAAATTGCACGAGTTGTTATATGTACACTATTAACTGAGTTTAGTTATAACCAAGTTGATAAAGACGTGTAGAAGGCAATTTTATAATTGCTTAAAAAAAAAATGAAATTTAATTAGTGTCAATGGTTTACACATTCTATCTTAGCGTAACATAGCAAAGCATAGATAGTTTATTTGATTTTTATTTTTCCTTAGTGTTTAGCAACTAGCACTTGCACTACAAAGGTTAAATAATAAGATTGAATACAAAAAAAAAGTTAAGATGACGGAATTTAAAAATAAACTATTACCTGAGACCACATTATAGAGAAAATTGAAATGTACAATTTAAATAAATTAAAATAAAAACAAACGTTTTTGTTACAGATTTGTATGACAACTCTTTGTAATACAATTCGCCTGTTAGGCTGCTTCGTAGAAGACACAGAATTACAAAATGATACTGAACCGGGCGACACAGAACTGTACGAAGTCTTTCATGAAATGTTTACGGGAAATATATTGGAGATGACGTAAGTTTTAGAACAATATTTTCTAATATTTTGTCCCACGATTTCACCGTGAATTTAGATTGTATAAACGTTACTATCCAGTTCATGGTAAACAAACCATCCACCTAACTGATTAAAAACCTGAAGTCACCCATTCACAAGTACATACGTTGAGGAGACCACACTTACACATTCCTGTAGCTTCGTTAGTCATAACTTTAACATTGATTGGTTACAGATTCCCAGAAAATGTGCCGGTAGTATTCGTACACGCGTGTATTATTTTACGTCTGTTGTACGACGTCGCTTTGGACTCCTTCGACAAACCAACCTTTTGCGGATCTCTCAATGTGAAATCTCCTAGTTTGACAAGACAGAGTTCTGCGATTAATGAAGTATGATACAGTATCAGCATACATTTTACGTATTTGATATGTATGATATGAGAATAATTTGTATTTTATTGACGTGCAGTCAAAACCGGCTGGTCGCACAGCGCCTTTGAACCTGTCAGTGGGAAGCAATAACGGTGAGGCGTGGGTAATTCACTCGGGTGTCGTCATCGTGTTGGCGAAACTACTGCCCGCCTTGCCGAGACCGCCAGAGCACGAGGCCTATTCCAGGGCTATACGTGATTATTTAGCGCACGTACTGAAGAGTTTAGTTAGAAGGTAAAGTTTAAATTCATTAGTAGCCTATCTATTTCATGTGACTTTAAAGCAAACGAGCAGTAGTTGTGTAGGCAGTTATCAATAAAAAGTGTTTTTTTGTTTTCTAACTTTTCTAGATCGGTTATTGCTTTAAACTCAAATCAATGTCATATAGCTATTTCATTAGTACCCAATATTATAAAGGTATTCCCATAACAGTGCCGCGCGCTGCGATTGGACGACTGGCGCGCGCACGCTTCTTGCCTTAAAGCAATAATTTGTTTTATTAAAATATAGGGTTCCCATTGTCCGTTACACAAGAATATTTATAGAATGAATTAGCAAAAAAAAACGACAACCAAAACCAGTTTTAAAAATAAAGTCTTAATTACTTATCTGTTTCTCTCAGATATCACTTCCATTCTGTATTTTTGTTGGTAACAAAGTGATCACATTCAACATCACCTTTTTCTCTCACTCCTTTCTATTCTTTCTGCTAAATAATTTACGAACAATAAGTAGAACTATAACCTAGAGTCGCTTTTATTGTGGTTTGAATACAAAATAATGAAAGAGGCGTGTCCTGGGCGTGCCGCACTACTACCGCCCAGAAGGTCTAACGGGGTGTCCTAGGTAAGCGTTAAATACGAAGTTAATATAGTTTGAACATTTTAGAATCGTTTCTTAATTTTGGATACAAATGATGGGACTCGATATAAATGTAAAAATAATATAGTATCATAAGCCGATGGTTACCGTGGGGTACTTGTCTGATCATCCTTCTCGTCGTCCTACGGTTGTAAAGTGTTGATGCTATTTGAATATATATAAGTGCGTGGAAGTGTGAGTACACGGCCATTGGCCAGACTGAATTGCCGGACCCCGATCTCACTCGAGCATTCCAAAACTTCCTGGTAACCAATTGACACACAAGTCACAAATATCAACACAATGACTATCACGACACGAAGGATTCAGTTATCTTGATGCGCACCACGAACGACGTGAAGAGAAAAACAAATTCATTAACGCACACGTAGAAAATCACAGAAACTGTCCCGGTCTGTACTGTCCATACCAGACCGACATTCCGATGTCAGCGCGGCTGAAACGCGCGCTCCACTCCACGACTCACATTCCGTAAATTACCAAACTATTATATATTTCTTAAAGTCGATACTTTAAGTATGAACTTTCAAATAAAATTATATTATACTGTATTCAAAATATCCATGGCTCGAGAAGTAATGACCAAAATCACGTGAGACATTTTTGCGTGTAGCATCGCGTTTCATTGCATCGTGTCGTGTCGCATCACGTCGCGTTCGTCGCTCACATAGGTACCATAGAGTCGACGAACGTCGCACGTAGCCGCTTCACACTTGAATAATTGTGAAATGTAGTATAAAGTAGGTAGTGCAGTACAAGAAGTAAACATCGATTGCAGCGAGCGCAACCAGCAAGTGATGTGCGGCGCGGGGCTGGCGGGCGTGGTGCTGCGCGTGTGCGGCGCGGCGCTGCGGGCCGAGCGCCACCCGCTGCACGCGCCCAACATGTACATGCTCGAGCGACTCGCCGCGCACGCGCTGCGCCCCGCGGAGCTCAGGTACTTACACCCTCTCCCGCTCGCCCGTGCTGCGGTTCAACCTTTTAACGGGACGGTCTAAATGCCGGCATATTTATTTTATTCGTTTTACAAACGGCAGAACACTTTTATGGTTACAGTGTATTAGCAATTTATTTTGTTCGTTACTTTAAAAATAATTATTACCATAATACCCCTGACAAGATAGTGAAAAGCGGATTGTTAATTAGTCGTATGTCCTACATTTACAACCATATAATACATAATAATAACGATATCCGAAGTACAACTACGTTATGTGAGTACGCATTGTGCAAAATATTTGTCGCACATTATCGTTCACTTATAATAGTTTTGCTAATTTAATTATATATCTCCTCACAAATATAGCACTGTAAAGGAATGTTTACTGTTCATTATTATTTTGAATATGAATACTTGTAAACAGAAACATTGAAACGATAATTGTGGCATATAACTTATTCACGTTTCATGGTTTATAAATATATTTTTGGGGATTTACGTGATCATATATTAGGTATTATATACGTGTACGTCATTTTCTATTCATGCTTTCCATCAGGCAAAGAAGAGTCACGTTGGCAGGCTCTTAAAAAAACACAAGATATAACGTAGTTAATTACTGTTACTGATTCTAATCCTGTCCTTAAAGTTTATCTTATCTCATGGTGAAAATTCATTTATAAGTGTAGGGTTCGCATAATTAGATTTTTTTGCAAACAACCTTTACAACATTCAAATAAAACAACAATCGTCCTTAATGGTCGTCGAGGGTGCTGGTTTAATCACTTAGATATTTATCGCACTGTAGCTCAAACAGAACTATTCTACAGTCGACGAGGCGCCTGCCCTATATTAATCGCCACAGGTTACTTTCCGAAAGTTCCAACTGCTAAAAAAACATTCGATCACGACCGCGTTCGAGAAACGTTTTGGACCACAAACAAGACAACCGTGTGACAATCTATCTATACATAATATATTATTAAAATTCATTGTTCCGTGCTACAATGCATTATTACTAGAACTTAATCTAGAATCGTACGGCCGAACCGACTGTCGCTTTCTTTCTCGAATTTTCGTATATATTGTATCACGTGACTATTGAGTTATTTTATTTTTATCATCTCAATTTCTTATACTTAGAGTTATCTTTAACGTATCACTGTGAACATATTCCTTAAACATTGACATTTAACAGGTGTAGATTTTTTTACTCTACCTCTTCATTGCTTGCAAGGCGTTAATTGTACTTTGTAAATCTAATAAACAAGTTTTAGTTGTGTAAATATTTTTCTTGAGTGTTGTGAAAATATTTAGCAAACAAAAAATATTCTTTATTATTATTAATACTTAGTACGCATTAGCGCACAACATGCACACATAGCAATTCGAATTTTAAAAGGCCTGAAAAAACTAACTATTATATATTTTAATATTATTTTTAACTCGAATCATCAAATTTAGAGTCTAGATACAATTTCATGATCACATACACGATTAATAATTGGATTCGAGCATCAGGTGACTACTTACTTTTATTACTTAATGACATATACTTTCTTCACCACCAACAATATTTCCCATTTATTTTACTAACATACTTTCGCCTTATATTTTTTGCATATTTCTATTTGTCTTAACAGTAGGTTAGCTATGTACATAGATATTTATAGTTAATAATAGTAACAATAAATAATTTCAAATCTATGTTATTTACCTCATAACAATCTTGTACAAGTTAGGTAGGAAATAGAAGCCAATATTCTTGGAAGCAAGTTTTCCTTCAACAATTTTGTTTAAATTACAATAACATGGAGGCAATGAACTCATAGACAAGTAGATAATTCAATCGTAAATATAGTTTAAACAAACCATTAAAACCCAATTCTTTTTATGTCTATTTCTCCCTTTTCTGAATAAAACCTTAAACCGTAACTAAACGTATATATTACACTATATATATATATATATATATACCTTTAGTTTCGTATTTAATATATATATATATATAATTTTATGCCTACGTGCTCTATTTGTTTATCTATTAATATATAAAACTGCAAAAATATACTTCCTAATGTGTGTATCAATTTAAATTTTACTAACTAAATCTATTTATATAGGGAATTCCTACGAATGGGCAACCCATTGAATTGTTTAGCTCCAGACCCAGGACAAGTTTGTAAGCCAGGTGGCCCAGTGCCGCTTACAAGGATCAAGACTTTAGTATCTATGACTACACCACGAGATTACAGGTATAGTTTGAGTAATCCTGCTCATTATAAAACAGCTTCACTTTCAATATCAGACATTTATTACTCTACATTTGTATTTATTCACACTTTGTTAATAAATCAGTGGGCAAAAAGTGATAGAATCGAAGGAACAGATGCCTCATATAATTATTTACGACTCATCATGTTTTTGTAAATAACTAGGTACATTGTTTTGTTAATTTACTAATCTTTCCCAGGTCTCAGAATTCCTGCACCTTACCCCCTTTCGTTGAGTTTGATATGTCAGCAGAAGGCTTTGGTTGCCTTTACCTGCCTAGCATCGCACCTCAGTCCGCTAATTTAAACGCACTGGGAACTCAAGACAATACTACATTGGGTGGCATTGGTTCAGGTAATATTTATGTACATGTAGTGAACATCTCCCAAAGGGACAGACAATGATCGAAATTGAAATAAATTGTAAAGTTTAATGTAGAAATATGCTTATGCCATGCTTAAAATAGGGTTGACAATTGATATCATAGACTTTTCTAGTATTATGTGAACTGGTTACACCTGCCAATGGCCTATCTTTGCCAATACTGATAAAAACAACTCTATCTCAATAAGTATACAAAGTTTATGCTAGATTGCAGAAAAACAAATTATGTAATACAAATCACAAATAACGCATGTATCCCTGGTTACAAAAATAACATCGTACGTTACGCTTTAAATACATAAATTTCCTCATTTTACAGTGTCGAATAATTGTTGCAGGTGATCGCGTATTCCCCCCACAAACTGGTCTAACATATTCCACATGGATTTGCGTGGAGAAGTATTCGGATCCACGTTCAGATCCACACTGCGTACGGCTACTGACCCTCGTGAGAAACATCAACAACAGTCGCGACGAGCACCTCGTTTGTTTAACAGTGGTGCTGTCTGCGAGGGACAAAGCGATCATTGTGTCCACACAAGAGACGCTTGTTCCACACAGTAAGTTTATACGATGATTTATTTCATGTTTCTATCAGAAGCGGTTTTTACCATTCATTTCATTTAGAAAATTATCAATTACCTATCAAAAATATTCTTAATGCGCTAGTATAATCTTTCCTTTAAACATACACTCGCACACCTCATTCATATCCCTAATAAACAGACACGGTAGAAAGTCATTTGCTACGATCTTGATATATACAGGCTGCGCCTCTTTCATATTTATTTTGGTATTGATCTTTCGTGCACGTTCGCCTGCTTTTAAAGAGGCCCATCAGTATAACGTTCATCTAGTCTGAATATGTTAATATAAATAATTGTACAGCTCATCATTATTTACACTCCTACTTGTGCAGTAATTAAAAAATAATGTAAAAAATGAAGTACAATTATAACACCATCATACAATTATAACACCAAAAACTTTGAGTTAAATCCGTAGCAAGACACCTTTTAATATTTTTCTTAACTTTTTTTTTTATTTTGCAACGAACAACTGTAAAGTTCGCAAAGTATGTGGCTATAGATTGTATTTCCCTAGACGTAGGTGAGTGGGAGCCGGAGGGGTCGGGCGAATGTGGAGCCCGGGTGTGGTGCCCGGATTTGCAACACGAAGGACAGTGGCATCATTTGGTGCTTGTTCTCAATCGTGCTGTGTTGAAAAATTCTTCATTCTCCCTATATTTAGATGGTAAGTTTTTAGTTTTATGTCAATTTTTTATGTTCTAATAATATAGTTCTTAGTATTTAGTAATACGACAAAGAATTCTACGTTTTAAACTTAAAAAAAATATCCAATCCCACTAGCATTAAATAAATTATAAAAAGATAATACATATTAATTCGCGACGAACTTCAAACTTTTGAGCTCTTCCCAGTAAACTTAATTTTAATTAAGTTTTAACTATGGAACATTATTTATATTGAAGTTATTAGCCATAAAAAAAAACATCTTAGGATGTATACTTAAATGTCTCGTCAGTTTAGTGTAATTGCCAAAAATCGTGTAAATTGCTGGCATTATAAAAGGGGAACGTAAAAACATTCACTAGATAAGAGTGAGCGGTGTCATCGCTTATAAATAAATCCTAAACAAAACTCTATAACCAAATACATCAATGTTCATGTGTCTTTAGGTCAGCACATGCATTCGGGCAAATTACACTACGTCAGCGCCAATCCTGGTGGAGGAGCAGCGACACTTTCTGGAGCCTCGAGTGTATACTGCGTACTTGGGACGCCACCTCATTGGAGGCGATATTCAAAACTAGTGTGGCGGCAGGGACCCGCCTTACTGCTTGAAGATGTGTGTATTTGTCTTATTTTAGATAAGGGTTAAAAATCAATATCAGCTCAAACTACCTCTTTATTGCTAAAAAAACTCGTAGGTAATAATGTTATGTCATATGACCCCAGCTATAGTAAAATATTTGATTTGTTTCTGCAACTATCAAACCAGGCGTTTATAACTCCTAGGTTCAAATGTTGTCACTGAGCAGTATAAATTGAATTGTAATTATACAGACTTGCCGTTTTATCAGGACCTGGTCAACATTTTTTTACACACACACTTTACTTAATTAAAAAAAAAACATGTTATCCAGAAAATTTCAAATCGGGTTACGAACACGGACGAAACGAACGGTTAACGAAACATTTCTTTAAAATTCAGTTGTGACATCATCTTTTCAGGTATTACCTGCGCAAACAGTGTCAATTATGTACCAACTCGGTCCCCACTATGTTGGTACTCTACAAGCTCCCCTGCCTCCCGGACAGTACCAGGAGCCTCTTGCACCTTTAGTCGCTGAAGAAAAAGTTGTATTCGGCATCAATGCACGTGCTATGTCACAATTAACATTAGCAAAAATAAGGAAGGTGTATAGCAAGAATGATAACAAAGCTATTGCTAAGATGCTTGGAATGTCTTCTCATGAAAATGCTACGCCTATTAGAATATTACACAATTCCGCCGGACATCTGATAGGACCGGCGAGATGTTTGGGTGGTACTGTTGTTGGGTATTTAGGCGTCAGAGTATTTTGTCCTAAGCCTGCTGCGATAATGGTAAGTAATGCAAGTTCAAGTGTCGTTCATAGAACGACATAAATCTCTATTTCAATACAAAAATACTAATAATAATACCGGATTCTAAATGTGATGAATAATTTCATTTTGTTTTGTCGCTGAAGCAGCATGTTCCCAAACCATTGCGGCGCTCCAAAGCTTTACCGAACTTTGCCTCAGGAAACTTTTAGAACATGGTGGAACACTCTAATATTTATGATTAAATGTTTACTGTCTTGATAAGCTCTGCAACTCGTTTACATATTGTGTTACGTACCTCAACTGAAACAACCATTACAATAATACGAAAAACAATATTTTTCTAAATTATTTTTGCAGATCGATACAGTTGGTGGGTGTTCAGTATTATTGGGATTGATAGCCATGGCTCAAGATGTAGAATGCTTGTACGCTAGCGTCAAAGCGCTCGTATGTGTAGTGCGCTCTAACAAGGCGGCTCAAGCAGAAATGGACCGCAGGAAAGGATATCAAACATTAGCTATGTTACTAAAGAGGAAAAAGCAATTGCTCAATTCACACATACTGCATCTTATATTTGGTCTCGTCGGAACCGTTGATAGTCAAAAGGAAACTTCTTCTATTCCTAATTTAACTGCTTTTCAGGTAAGCGTATTTCTTAAGAGGAGTTGTAGTAGGATATCATTGTATTTTACAACAATATTTTTATGTAGAGATCAAATTTACTAAACTAAATAGTTAAATGTCTTTTAGGATTTAATTTGTGAATTAGAAGTGTGGCTCGGCGCCCCGGGTGGTTTAATAAAATCTCTTCTGGAACATTTATTGGAACTGGCGACAGAGACAGCACACAGAACGCACAACTTACGCACAATGAGGGATCTGCAGCTGGTCTCCAAACTCCTCTACATTATCAATGACGTTAAAGTCGTTAGCACAAGAAATGTTCTCATCCAATTACTCGCAGCTTTACTCGGAGGGCAGCCGCGACCGAGCGACTTGCTTTGTTTAGGACAATTTATGGCTTTCACTTTGCCTCTACCTTCGCAAACAGAGAAAGCGGTGTGCCTTAAAGAGAACGATAGCGATAAAGAAGGCGAAGGTGAACAAATCATTCTGCGCAACAAATGCTTTAATGTATTACACGGATTACTATTCACGGCGAGAAATTTAGTGAACACTATCGTGTGTGAAGAAATATCAAAAGTTTTGGGCATGGATTGGCTGCTCAGTTTTATGCTAGAGAATGTTCACCCTTCCACAGTTCTGTGGGCACTCAGGATATTAGTCATCTTGTGTTCAGGTCAAGGTCAGCAATCAGCCATAATGCAAAGGTAAGTTTGTAAAATAGGAGTACACTATTAAAACTTACATGGTACTCATTAATAGCGTATTTTGTACAAAGATTCCGCGAAGGCGTCGGCAACGGCGGCTGGTTGAGGCACACAGAAGTGATTGCGCAACCTCAGCAAACAGGTGTCGTGCTTTCTACCACCGTGCATTCCAATTCACACCTTCACACTTCACTGTTGCACACTCCTGGGTTCACCTTAATGGCATGGTAAGAGAACGTTCAATCGTTTATCGTCTCATCGGTACCTAGTTAAAACTTTGTAATGAACGCTTTACGTCGCTCGCGTTTAAATCTATAAGAGTTTTATATGCATACGTCACTTTTTGTGTATTGAAACAATGCTGTTACTGGAATCTGAGTCTCGCAGATACGCTGTATAAAATTGTGTCTAGTTTCATTTTTTATTTATATTAAAATATGAAGATACGCCGTCGTTCTCTCGCGAGTTTATAAGTCGTCGATAGATATTTGAAAAATATAACTCACTAGGATTTTGCATTACTATAAAGTGATATTTTTAAAGAGTCGTCGTGGCCTCGGGTGAGCCGCGCGTCGGCAGAATTGAACTCGAAAGCGCGCCCGTTCGCTCTTAGAACAAAAAATGAAGGCGGGCCTGACATTTTCCAGGCTGACCCCGGCACACCTGCAGATCCCGGAGCTGTACTACCTGCTGTTCGGGCTGGCGCTGGGGCAGCCGGTGCGCGCGGCGTGCGGCGAGCGCGGCGTGTCGGTGGAGCGCGTGTGGGGCGCGGCGTGGGGCGCGGCGGCGCCGGCGCGCCAGTCGCCCGCCGCGCTGGCCGCGCGCATCACGCTGTGCCCCGACGCCGTGGTGCTGCTGCTCGCGGCCGCGCGCGCGCTCGTGCACGACAGGGGGGCCGTGCCCGACTGGCTCCTCGACCACCCCGTCGCCGTCGTTCAGGTATCCCTCGAACTCGAGATCGCCCGCGTCCGTTGCGCTTCTAAATACGTACGCGTCGTAGATAAGTTACACCCTGCGCGGAACGAACTATCGCGCTCGTCACGCGTCGATTTGTCCCGGGTGGGAATCGAACCCGAGACCTCTGGGTTAGTAGTCGGGATCGCTAGCCGCTAGACTTTCGGGTCCGTCGAATCGTCGATTTCGTCCCATAGAAAACCGACTGACGTAGTGTCATCATAAACTCTCGCAAAACAGACGAAACGGTTTAGTGCTTTGAAATATATCTCACGAAATCTGATCACCTCCTCGCTAGGTAATTTTATCATTATCGTTTCCTTTGCAGGTTTTGTTCTCCTTGTACAATACTCTACCCGATTTCGTACCGATTATGATGACTGCAGAAGTTTTGACCTCATTAGCTGCAGTACTCTTTCCACCTAACTCACAGGACGATATTCATATGCGTAAGTACTTTCCTTGAATTGTCGCTCTGCTTGCTCTGAATATGTATTTAGCAATGTGATAGAAATGTAACGTTTATCGGACAGCAATATGTGAGTCGGGAGAGAGCTCGGGTGCGTCTACTCCGGGGTCCGACAAGGAAGTAGTGATTGGCGCCGCTAGCGACTCGTGCGCGCTCACGCAACACCCGGTACGACAGGGCGTCATGGATTTTCTGCGAGTTATCGTCCTAGATTCGCTGCCTCTCAACGTCACTGGGAAAACGGCGCCGGTATGTCACTCGACCGTATCGATTTGTATCATGTGAAGATGTAATTAAAGTTCTTATATTGCAAACAAAGGTGGCAAAACCTTTTGATAAGCTTGTACTTTGGATATTTGTAAAATGTATCTCACTCTAAATGATCTACTTATTTGTCGTTTGAAATATAAAATTTTGATTTTTAAGCTGTAAGATGTGTTCTTGATCTAAAATAAATTTATTTTAGTTAAGATTTGGTCATGCAAGAATCGCGTCTAAGTATGTGTTCTAAGTCTTAGTTTATATGCACACATGCAAATGGGTACATAACAATACCGCTGATACTTCCACAACACTAATAACTGTTTCAAATTCGTTCAAGAGTTCCTATAGAGAAAGATTATTAATTTACTCAGTATTTAAGGAGGCTTTTGATGGTCACTTTATTACTATATATGTATGTACGAGTACGACTATATGGTATTGAAAGAAGGACAAAAAATATAAAGTGTCTAAGAAACTTCAGCTCAATTAAAGAACTCTTTAGAGTTCAGCTGGTTCGAAAAGACATTGAAGGATTAAGATATAAATGTTTGAGTAGTAAGATTTGTATTTAAGAAACGTGTGATCCCCGTGTTACATTTTGTTCAATACGTTTCATTAATATGTCCGCTTTCCTTTTAGCTTTTGCCGTTTAGCCATTGCATAACGTTTACATTCTAAATTTTAAGCATGTCTCAGTTTTTACTATGATTAACAGTAGTATGTTCACACAACCAGCAATGGTCTGAAACAACTAATTCACTAAGTATTAGCTTCAATGTTGTTTCTAGAACGCGGAATGCGCAACTGACTCAGTGCCATCGTCAATGTTTTGTACTCCATGTAGTCCTTGCTCCGCTCCAGGGAAATCCTACTTTTACTGCGTAAATATGGGGATTTTTATTACTACAAAACTTTTAACTAATAAAACTAACCAGCGCCGCTGTATTAACAAAACCTTTGTATATAACTCATAATACTCGTACGTATCTGAATGAATTGAAAATATACAGATAATTTAAAATAATAGTCATAAAACTATTTTTGGCTCATTTCGGAAACAAATAGTCAACTACTCTATTTTTCTAATCATCGATTGTGCTGAAGTAATAACTCAACTTCTACGAAATTCATCTTGCCATATTGATCCTATCATGCGCCCACCATAGTGTGGGTCACCATACTACATTCTCTGCATTCGCAATGAGTATGGTAACTACCACTCTTGGATTCTGTTCATGCTTGCCATCAGGCAGAGTAGAGTCACTTTGGTAGACCCGAATAAAAAAAAATATCAAGCAAAATTGAGTCAAGTCTGTCACGTTAGTCTTATTTTTCAATCACGAACTGCGAGCCTGCGCACCAGCCCTAACGTCGAAAGTAAAACAAAATGACCATAGTGTAAAAATACAAGAAATGTTACTTGTACACTTAGCAAATTCAATTTCTTTGTTAATTTGCTACGAATAACAAGTATAAATTTGACTGAGATTTGTTCGATATTCTGTGCACGCTTGTTTGTATTAAAATTTTCACTAGCATTGTATAACAAGCACATATTTGGCGAGGCATGTGATACTTGAATATTGTAATAATGCACTCGAATGCTACAAAACGCAATGTAAGACTGTTTAGTAAAAGCTTTATAGCGTATGTAATTATCTTTTTCCTTGTTGCACAGGTCAGGTATTTATATCTTAATTAACCCATTAACTTAGCATTCATCTTTTCAGGTTATCGATCTGGTCTTAGACGCATCGCCTCAAAATTCCACAAGTCAACAACAGATCGAATACCAAACTGACGTTCTTACAACTCTCATGGAGAATTTACTGAATACGGAACTCTTTGGATCGGAACCTAATATATCTAATGTTTGTTACTTAGCTGCCAGACTGGTAGATAAATTATGGCAGGGGCAACTTTCACGAGATCCTCACGAAGTACGTCATATTTTTGTAACATTAGCTAGTACCACAATTGTAATATAAACAACAATATACTTACTATAAAAAGTCTCTGACTGTTCTAAGTTCTGGAAAGATCTCTGCAAATTCTCGAAACATTGTAATCCACCTTACGCCTGTACTTGTCTGTGCCTTTAATTAATGGCTAATATACTGAAAGATGTCCGTGTGGTGACGGATTAAGAACAGAGTGTTACTAACCCTATTCAACCCATAGGTGCCGTAAGAGGCGACTAAGGGAAAAACTACGCAGCACAACATCACTGCAAAGAGTAGAAAAATTTGAAACAAACCCTATTACAAACCATCTGGACAGAGTGGTATAGTAGGCCAAAACCTCTTAAGAAGAGGCCTATGTCCAGCAACTGTCAAAGGCTGTTGATGATGTTGATACTGGCAGAAGCCATCCCATCGACAGACACTCACACAAAACATGGTTGTCGCTAACGCAGTATAATTGCGCACTATTAAATTAGTTAAGTGTAATACATATTTAAATACTTTCTGTTTTATAGGTTTTCGACTTCATAGTAAAACTAATAACACAGGCGAAAAAGAAATCATCGGTGATATCTTTAGAAGGGCTACATCATTGTTTGAATCGGACTATATTATTCCTTCTATCACGGTCAACGGACTCGATCGCTGATCAAATGTCCGTCTTGGAAGCCTTACATAAACTGACAACCAATAGGTATGATAGTCATTGTTTTTTCTACATTATCTCTGTGCTAATTAGATTTATTTAGTAATATTCGTTATAATAATAAATGATGTTTAGGTTACTGATCTTTGGAGCCGGCAACCACGAGCTCGAGTTCATCGGATGCTTAACTTATTGCTTGCTGCAGTTGAGCTCCAACATGAAAATTGCACTGGATTCACACATGCGAACCACGTGGCACGTTAACCCTAGCGGTGATTTGGAGTCCCGGGATGATAGACTTACTACACACCAAGGTACGAAACAAATATATTATTAATAAATAATATTTTTGGCACGTATTTATATAAATGTTTTTGATAGATGATTGATCTTTTTTTTATTATACTCATTAAGTTTATTGTTAGGCCGTAACCTGATGGCTGGTGCTGCTCGGCGCGTTTGGGAAGAGTTGTACGTGTGTAAAAAGCCAGCGATAGAGGAGGTTTTCAAAATAACGCTAGTGCTGCCCGTGGGCAACGCACGAGCGCCCGACCTCGGGGCGGTGAGGGAACAACTAAACGAAGGTGCTCATAAATTGTGGATTAATTACATTGATACTGAACGAAAGGTGAGTTAAAACCATACATGCTTACACTTTAATTTTAATTATAGTCCACAATTTACAGCCATATATTATAACATTTAAAAAACAATTATAAAAGTCGTTCTTATTCATTTGCTGACTGATCTTGTATTGGTCTTGATTCGATTATTGTTTAAAATAAGTACCTATGTTCTTTCCAATGTACAGTGGTGAGTCAAATGTTCTTATTTTATACTGATATTATAGATTGAAAGTCTACAGTATTAAATTAAGATAGAGAGTCTTGCCTCTGTCGCTATATATATAATATATCCTACATTTCACATTTATTATATAAATGTTAAAGGGAGGATAAAATGCTAATTAAATAATTTACTAAATGGTTACCCTATTTCTTGCTTTTTTTTTAAATCAATTTAACCCATTACTTCCCAACCATCGAAAAATTTAGAATTTTGTTTTAAAGTACAAAACATATTTATTAATACTGTAAGAAAAAAAATGTAAAGCAAAAAATTATTTATTTATTCTGGGATGTGAATCAGCCTGTCCTATATGTGTCATACATGGGATCATATGTTAAGAAAAAAATATATTATTACGACTTTAATGGTTATTTCACGTTTAGTAAATGTTTCCCAACAATTTTAGGTAATTTGAAATATATAATTACTTTTATTTATATAGCTATAATTAGCTATATAAAACAAACAACAATGTCCTCTTAACGGGTACAAGATTTATAAACTTTGAAAGTATATATCTAAATAATGTCACTGTATTTGTTTATCAAAATATTTCTTTAATGGGAAAACAGTTATAAATGTTTGTTATTTAAAAAAAGAACTTAAAAAATTAACACCAGTGTAAGATAAAAATTGGTGATCTGGTGTCCTAAAAATATGGCAGTGGGAAGTAATGGGTTAAGGTTGTGAAAAAACTGATGACCATTATTTTTAATGAAGTAAATCGCTCCATCAACATAATTTAAAATAAGATGGCAGCATAGGCAAACTATTAATGTTTGATTATTATAGGCTATATACCGCGTGCCGTGGGAGCTGCACAACCAGATTCAGTCAAAAATTCAGAAGGTAACCGGTGGTTTGACGCGACTTGCATCTAGAACTAAAGTAAAAAAGGAAGAATCGGCTAAACAGCGATCGAATCCGCCACGAGATCACGCTCTTGCGTATATGCAGGATCATGTACAACTCGTTAGGTACGTATTCGATACGAATTATTAAGTTTGGTATTTTTTATAAAATTTAATCATACAATTCAATCATTAATATATATTCATAATAAATGAACCGAGGTAGTAAAATATGTGTCAAAAATAATAAATTAGTTAGAAATAGCATACGTCACTGCAGGTTATAACGAGCGCCAGTCTAGGACTTACTTTTCAGAAGTACAATTTTATAATATCGTTCTACATTTTTTGTTTTACTCGGTGTACATTTACAAAATGAATCCGAAAAAAGGTTAAAAATTTGTGCATCATTAACGATGGGCGCACAGGCAAGCGTGGTGCGGCGCGGTGGCGGGCGCGGGCAACACGCGCGCGCACACGTCGCGCTACGTGCAGGCGGAGTGGGCGGGCGCGTGGCGCGAGCTCACGCGCGAGCGCGCGCTGTGGGGCCCGCCGCGCGCCGGCGCGCTCGACAAGTGGGCGCTCGACTGCACCGAGGGGCCCTCGAGGATGCGCAAGATGCTGCGCCGCAACCACCTCTTCTACGACCACTACCCCTACCGGCCCGATCTCGACGACCCAGACAATGTGAGTTTGTCGCATCCTACTTGCCGTCGTCGAAATTCATTAAAGCGACAGAGTCTATCCGACCGACGCTTCGCCTAATCGTCTGATAACGCATTTTAAGAATCGATTCACAAAATACACTCACCGGCACGGAAACTTGGCCAAGTACAAAACGTATGACAACTTCCTTTTTTTTTCACTTAGCTCTACAATTTTGGCTAATTGTGATCGGAGTCTATCCAGTGAACGTTCCTGATCACTTCTTTTCACATTAAAAGGTTTTTCGGGTTCATAATGAAGTTTATGCAAAAAATCACGTTTTCACAAAATTTTACACTAGAGTTAAAAGCACTACGAATTTAAAATTGTTTGATTTTTTGTCGCTTTCTGTCCTTTTTAATAGCGTGTGTTGCCTCCTCTAGCCCTAATGACCGCCTGCATTCGGTCTGGCATGCTTTGCATGACGTTCTTGATGTTGACTTGTGATAAATCGCGCCAGGCAGTAAGTGCAGCATCTTGAAGCTGGTTAAGGGTTTGTGGTGGGTTCGATGATAACTTTATTGCTCGTTTCAGTTTGTCCCATTCGTGTTCTATTGGATTTAAGTCCGGGCGGCGAGCTGGCCACTGCAATTTTTGAACACCAACCTCTTGAAGGCGATCTTCACGATGTGAGCGACATGTAGACGGGTATTATCATGCATTAAAATGAATTGGTCATAACCAATAAACCCTCCGAAGGGCACAACATGATCTTGAAGAATTTCTTCGACGTATCGAGTTGCATTTAAGGCGTTATTGACGACGACTAATTCCGTACGAGCATCAGAACTCACGCCACCCCATACCATTATAGAGCCTTCACCAAAACTGACCGTCGGTGTGGTTGTCATCGCCAAATAGCGTTCCCCTTTCCTTCTCCAGACACGTTGTCGACCATCAGGTGCATTTAAAGCGATCCTGCACTCGTCTGTAAACAAAACCCTTGGCCATTGCTCAAAAGTCCAGTTAGCGTGTTCGCGGGCGAAGTGAAGTCGAGCTACTCTGTGCTGTGGGAGGAGCTGTGGACCACGGGCTGGTCTTCTTGCTCTCAAATTAACTTCCTCCATACGTCTTCTCACCGTACGCTCGCTAACATTCACACCTCTGGAGATTTGAAGCCGCTGACGCATCTCAACAGCGGTCAGGAAGCGATTTCTTAAAATCTCTAACACAATAAAGCGGTCGTCACGAGCTGATGTGCATCTTACACCGCCACTACCTGGTCTTCGGGTGTAGCGGCCAATCTCTTGATACCGTTTTAGTGCATATTGCATCGAAGAACGCGGCACGTTTAGGACAATAGCCACTTCACGATGGGTCAAACCTTGTTCGACTAATGCCACTGCCTGTGCTATCTGACTTGATGACAAAGGCATTTTTATGGATCCTAAGGGGCCTTTAGGTGTTTATTAACCACAATAACAACAAAAGTCTTTGTTAAATTAAAACTTAAAATTTTTAGAGCACAATTAAAAACTTCGACTTCGTCGGATTAATGACACGATTTAACTAAACTTTAAAACGCAGACCAAAATGCATTTCAAATTAGTGAATTACCCTCTTGAGATGAACATAAACATTTTTTCTACCCACTTACACGATAAGAACAAAGTTAGACACCCTTCAAAAAATGTCATCGCATGTTATGAGTTTGGCCAAGATTCCATGCCGTTGAGTGTACAAGCTTTATTATTGATACAATAATTTTTTGAAACCTACGCCCTTAACAAAGATACGAGTGTTTCGCGTCGGTTCTCTTTCCACGATTGCTAACACCTATATTCTCTTGTATTATTGGCTAATATTTAGTTTTGACCACGTATCGCAACGTTGAGAGTATGTACGTGAGAATGTTTGTAGTAAGTATTTTAATATTAACGTGAGTTTGTAATATAACTTTTAGAAACAACTAAAGTACAAAGTGGCCCAAAGTTTAGACAGCAAAGAATACTATCGTGTATATCAACAATTCCGGACGGCGGGCAACACCTTAGGTGAAGCCGAAAGCGTGGAAGCTGCCGACTTACCCGAAACATCTCAGGAACCGGCTAGGTAACATTGTTTTATATATATATTTATTTGTTTTCATTGTTTTTATATATTCAGAAGCTTGTTATAAGCAATATTTTTATTTCTGTGTATGTATAGTGTATTCAGTATGACGCAGTTTCTCTCCAGTTAAGTTTAGAACGGTATTTACGCTACGTTCAGAAATCGATGAAATAGTACGCGTGAACTTATATCTCAGTAAATTGCTCTCCGCTAAACATTTATTGTTAACTGTTGCTTTCACAAATGTTTATTTTTATTTCAAAAATAAACTGAGCAGCAGTAATCTACATTTAGTCTCATATATCACTGAATCGCTATGTAATTATTACATTTTGAAAATGAGAAGGTATAATTTTGTGTCTCTACACTTAATAAGTAAACACTCAGCACAACAGTTTTATAGACAGACGTTAGAGAGTACTCCTTGTGTAATATGGCTATTCCTCATTTGTTGGTAACGTCAAGTTTTTGAATTTAGTTGTAACTGTTATAACATCGCAGTAGCCGAGACACTTCCCTCGATGTGGCAAATGGCGAAGGATCACCTTCAGACCTCGTCAGCAGCGGTGTTGTAAGCCGAGGCACGAACAATCAGTCTTCCGGCGAAGGTATTACAGCAATTTTATATTTTATTTTTTATAAGTTTTCTTCAATAAATATAAGCACATGGCCATTTCAGCTAATGAAGATGGTCCTGACAATGAGGACGAAGATGAACAGTCGACGCCACCACCAGATAACCAAACACTTCTTAGATTATTAGAACACCACGAAAAGGTACTACAGTTTTTATATATATCAACAACCTTTAATAGTCCACTATTGGATATAGACTTCTCCTTAGAAAAAACTTTTTGACCGGCTTTACCACGCTGACGTGTGCAGTACTATTATCCTGCGCAATTTGCTCCCTTAGTCGATTCTTATTGCATCCATAATCCGTTACACCACGACCGTCTCTTTTAGCGATGTTGCTTCACAAAATATTAGTATATGGTACTTTGTACCCATCACATCATTTATTGAAACAAAAATCAACATGTCACTTTTTAACACGGTTAAAATGTTATAGTATAGAAATTACTTGCCTCTGTATGCAGAGTATACCACCATTCTGTGCACCGTAGATTTATATTGCCTGCATAGGAAAGTAGTTTTCTAATAAAGAAATGCTTCGTTGACATATAGCTGAGGTCACTAAAGCTACCGAGAATAGATTTTTAATTTTCAGTGAGTACTCATTGATATGAATGCTTTTTAGATTACTCACATGTTCCGCTGCGCAAGGATACAAGGCTTAGATACTACAGAAGGTCTACTGCTATTCGGTAGAGAGCACTGCTATGTTATTGACGGCTTTACGTTGCTGAAGAATAGAGAGATACGTGACTTGGACAGTTGTCCCGATGACTATGAACCCATATTACCAAGTCAAGGCATACAGAGAAGCAATCAAAGACAATGCTCCAAATTCTTGTATGAAGATATTCGGTAAGTATATACATATTTAATAGAAAACTGTATGATTCGGTAGTAAGGTATGTTCTCTTCACTAAAAGGTTTTTATTCTATGCCTTTAGGGAAGTCCATAAAAGGAGATATCTGCTACAACCAATAGCGCTTGAAGTCTTTTCAAGTGATGGCCGAAACTATTTACTCGCTTTTCCTCGAAAAGTGCGAAATAAGGTAAGAGATAATTATTAGCCAAGGTGACACAGGAAACAAAGGAAACATATTAAAACTCTAAATAATTTAATTTAGTAGAGATTAAGCAAGTAGCCAAGAGAGTAGTAGCAATACTTCCGTGAACATTTCAAACTTCTCCTTATTGCCATTATTATGATTTAGAGTAAAACCAAAAACAACAAGAATCAACGAGAAAAGACCGGTCAAAAACAAACGACATAGGCGTTGTCATTTTAATTCTTTATTTCAATTATTTTTCTTATTATGGTATTATGGTATATCATCTCAGCCAAAAGGTGTCCACTGCTGGACATAGCTCTGCCTCAAGATTTTCCACTACAAACCGTTATGCGTGTCTATATATAGTAACTTAGACTTTCATGTGCCTTGCCAGGTATACAGTAGGTTTACAGCTCTAGCGACGGGTATGGCCGACAGCGCGGCGGGCTCGGTGGCGGGCCAGAAGCGCGGCGTGGCCGTGGAGCAGCCCGGCGGCCTGCTCGCCACGCTCATTGGCGACACTTCCGTTACCCAACGGTGGCTGGTATGTTACTGCTGTCTTTATGTGTATGATTTACGGGCAATTTTTTAGATACAGATTGATCTCGATGTCACGTAAACTCATCTCAACCGTAAGACGTACGCATAGAAAAGAAAACATGTGATTCCCGGATGAGAGAGTATAGCCACGTACGTGTAACTTCAATAAACCGGGATTATACACTAATAGAATTTATCTAACCGATTGCTATACAAGAATAAGATGTATGTGTGTGTTTTTAGAGAGGCGAAATATCGAACTTTCAATACTTGATGCACCTGAACACACTGGCTGGTCGATCGTACAACGACCTGATGCAATACCCGGTATTTCCTTGGATCTTGGCCGACTACGATTCGCTGGAGTTGGACCTTAATGATCCGGCTACCTTCAGAGATTTAACCAGACCGATGGGTGCACAGAGCGTGGATAGATTGGACCAATTTAGGAAAAGATATAAGGTAAGTTCAATGTTAAAAAGCACTCAGTAGATGCTACATAATCAGGCCATTAATTTCGTAATAGAATAATATTTTCTTCATTTGTTGTCTTTTCTCAGTCACGTCTTACAATTTCACTTATTTTTGCAGGAATGGGATGATCCACATGGGGAAACGCCACCTTATCATTATGGAACACACTACTCTTCAGCTATGATCGTGTGCTCATATTTAGTGAGAATGGAACCATTTACTCAACATTTCTTGAAGTTACAGGGCGGTCATTTTGATTTGGCTGATAGGTAAAAAATCAATTTTATATACCACACTAATCATATTACTAGTATGTATATGCAAATATATACTTTTATGAAATAATTATCCTATTCCTATTTTAGAATGTTTCACTCGGTAAAAGAGGCATGGAACTCTGCATCAAGACATAATATGGCTGATGTGAAAGAGCTAATACCAGAATTTTTCTACTTGCCCGAGTTTTTAGTGAATTCCAATAACTTTGATTTAGGTAAGAATACTAGTATGATATTAGCATGTAAATAATTTAAAAACATTGTCTATTATGATGCCTACGTCTATGATGATTTACATGATAAAATATGCAACCGTTCTACAAATACATATAATTGCCAGGGTACAAGCAGTCAGGGGTAGCACTGGGAGATGTAGTGCTGCCACCCTGGGCCCGCGGCGACCCCAGGGAGTTTATCCGCATGCACCGCGCTGCGCTGGAGTCGGACTACGTGTCGCACCGCCTGCACCACTGGATCGACCTCGTCTTTGGTCACAAGCAGCAGGGACAACCTGCCGTTGACGCTTGCAATGTGTTCCACCATCTGTTCTACGAGGGGAACGTCGATATTTACAAGTATGTTCAATTAGAAGCCTATTTCTGTAAAATACTTTACGTACGTACGAAGTTCTGTAGATATTATTTTATGACATTATGTAATATTGGTAATGTTTAAAAGTAACACTTCTGTTCTCTTTGCTACAGTGTTTTATTAGCCAATAGAACCTCTTTACTTGTATTTTTTTTAATTAATTACCCACAATAATATAGTGATATGATGAGTATATGAAAACATAATATTATTTTTTGCTAATTATTTTAGTATCGATGACCCTCTAAAGAAGAACGCTACGATTGGTTTCATAAATAATTTTGGTCAAATACCAAAGCAGCTATTCAAGAAGGCACACCCTAGCAAAAAAATGTCCCAACGGAGTTCGACGATACTGGATCCGAATAACATTATACCATCGCAGGGTATTACACCACCGGAAAAACTGTTCTTCCATAATCTTGAAAACTTAAGACCTTCTTTACAACCTGTCAAAGGTAATTTTTTTTTCATATTGAATTGAATCTTTTTAATTATAACTGATTTATGTACTCTGATTGTCTCTTATTAGAGAGATGCAAAGGCTTTGAATGAATGGCATTCGATGTTACAATTTTGGTTTTAACTTTTTTTTATGTAAATACGTCTATGTATATGTTTTAATATTTTTATATAAATAAGAAAATATTACAGTTTCAGCTAATTGATTGTTGATAGACTTCATTTTATTATTTGTGTCATGTATGTAATAGTGCTCGTATTAATTTGAACAACTTTTCATAAACTTTTTTTTGTGTGTATGTTATAAGTATTAAAAAGTTGATACGCATTGCAGAAGTAAAAGGTCCAGTAGGGCAGATATTGTATACAGACAAAGCTATATTAGCAGTAGAACAAAACAAAGTATTGATGCCGCCAACCTACAACAAGTACGTGGCTTGGGGGTTCGCGGACCACTCACTGAGAATCGGAAACTATGATAACGACAAAGCTATATTTGTATGCGAGACTGTTGCTCAAGCATGCGGAGAGATCGTCACCTGCGTGTGTCCCTCCGATAAGACTATAGTTACTGCTGGTACCAGCACAGTAAGTGTATTATATATTAATTAATCAAAATGTTCCTACTTATCAATGTATCTCTTAAACAAACATGCACAGATATGGGTCATTTAATATATGTCACTTCACTAATTCTCACTTAAAAAATAATTCAATAACTTCATAAAATTTTGATGATTCAATTTATATATATAGAAAAGTGTACCGAGTGCCAATACGAGTTATTATAATAATGAATAACATAAAACCTGACACTCAAAACTATCGAAATTCAACCACCATACGATCTCTTGTATGTATTAACTAGTGAGGTTTTCGCATTTTTTTTTTTTTTTTTTTATACCACGACGGTGGCAAACAAGCATACGGCCCGCCTGATGGTAAGCGGTTACCGCAGCCTATGAACGCCTGCGGCACCAGGGGCATCACGTGCGCGTTGCCGACCCTTTAAAAACCTATTTACCCCCTTCTTGAAGAGCCCCATACTGTAGTTTCCAGGGAAAACCTCGGCAGGGAGCTCATTCCATAACGGGATTGTTCGCGGGAGAAAATTTCTCTGAAACCGCACTGTGCGCGACCATTTAGGTTCCAATGTATGTGGATGAGCTCCCTGACGATGGCGAGCGGTGCGATGGTAGAAAGTGGCTGTGGGCATCATATCAAACAATTCTTCAGAACACATCCCATTGTAGAGACGATAGAGCACACACAAGGAAGCAAAGTCTCTCCTAAGACTTAGTGGCTCGATACCGTCTGTGAGATCAGGATCGTCGACTATTGTCACAGCACGTCTCTGAACTGAATCGAAAGGCTCAAGCTGGTACTTCGGTGCTCCCGCCCAGAGATGACAGCAATACTCCATGTGAGGTCGAACTTGTGTTTTGTAAAATAGTAGCCTTTGTGCCGGTGTGAAGTATCGCTTCGCTCTATTCAGAACACCAAGTTTTTTTGATGCCAGCTTGACCTTCTCTTCCAAATGAGCTCGAAATTGGACGTCACTGGAGATGTCGACACCGAGGATTCCAATACTCTGTGAGATGGTAAGGGGTGTATTCTGGAATTGTGGAACCACAGTGAACGGGGTTTTCTTAGCGGTAAACGCACAGTCTTGTGTCTTAGAGGGGTTAAATTGGACCAGGTTATCCCGACCCCAATCGGAGACTCTGTGTAAGGTGCTCTCGATTTGAGACACAAGTTGTTCGCGACTTTCTACTACAACGGTACGAGGGATGTTAGCTCGGCCCGTGTAATACGCATCTCCAGTACTGTCGTCCGCATAACAATGGATACCATCCGTGGACAGCATATCATTGATATGCAGCAAGAACAGCGTTGGAGATAGCACGGAGCCTTGCGGGGCACCAGCGTTTATGTCCATGCTTTCGGAACAGCTACCATCGACGACGGCTTTTATGCGTCTGCCGGACAAAAAGCTAGCCACCCACTTGCACAAACCCTCGGGCAGGCCGTAGGATGGTAACTTCGATAGAAGACCCCTGTGCCAGACCCGATCGAACGCCTTTGCTATATCCAGGCTAACTGCCAAAGCCTCACCTTGACTCTCAATGGCTGAAGCCCACCGGTGAGTGAGATACACTAGAAGATCACCAGTCGAGCGACCGTGGCGGAAACCATACTGGCGGTCGCTGATCAAATCGTGCTCTTCTAGGTAACTGAGGAGCCGTGTGTTGATTACACGCTCCATCACCTTAGAGAGAAGGGAAGTTATAGCTATAGGCCTGTAATTCGATGGGTCCGATCTATCACCCTTTTTTGGCACTGGATGCACATGGGCAGTCTTCCACGAAGACGGCACTTGCCTTTTGCGGTAGGAAAGCGCGAAAAGTCGCGTTAGTACAGGGCACAACTCAGGAGCACACTGCTTGAGCACCACTGCAGGTATGCCGTCTGGCCCACTCGACTTATGAACGTCTAGACAGTTTAGTTCCCGCCGCACTTCTCTTTGCGAAATGTGTATTTCCGGCAAAGAGTGTTGGCACGGCGGGTTAGTAGGCGGTACCGCACTTCCATCCTCGTTCATGGTCGAGTTTGAGGCAAAGAGTTGCCCAAGTAGGTCGGCTTTCTCTTTGGCACTGTGGGCCAAGTTACCATCGGCATTTCGCAATGGTGGTAAAGACGACTGGCAAAAGTTTCCCTCGGCCGCCTTAGCAAGAGACCAAAAGGCACGACTCCCAGAGGGGTAGCCCGTAAGTCGCTCACCAATCCTGCCGATGAAATCGAATTTGGCTCTGGCAATTGTCTTTTTGCAGGATCTCGAGGCAGCATTTAGTTTGCGTCTCACATCAGAGATGTTCGGATCCTTATTAGCACGGGCCGTGGTCCAAGCCCTGTAGGCAGTCTGCTTGGCTAGTCTGGCTTCCTTGCAGAGCCGGTTAAACCACGGTCGCTTTTGTTTTCCCGCAGCTACTGATGAGTTAGGAATAAAATACTCCATACCCACCAGGATCGTCTCAGTGACACCGGCTGGGCAGGGGTCGGGGTCTTCTGACGCGAAACAAAGCTGCCTCCACGGGTACGATGCGTAGAATTCACGCAATCCATCCCAGTCTGCTGATTTATATTGCCACATGCGGCGCAGGTCGGCTGGGCGAGGTGGAATATGCCGCGCGCATGGGACTACGGTCCGGACGAGGCAGTGGTCGGATGAGCCGAGAGGTGCGTCCACTGTGATAGTGTAGTCGTCCGGACGCGTCGTCAGCAGAAGGTCCAGCAAAGAGTGCGCATGGCTCTCAATAACAGGTATTCTTGTTGGGGAATGTACCAGTTGTGAGAGGCCATGGGCCAGAGCAAATTCATGAGACCTTCCCGCAAAGTCGGTGGATCGAGAATTTAGCCACTCGCAGTGGTGGACATTAAAGTCTCCTAAAATCACCAACTTAGCATGGGGGTACTGCTCTAGAACTTTGTCAGTCGTCACTTGCAGGTGCTCAAAGAGTGCTCTAGTCTCCCTGTCGCCGCTATGAGACCTGTATAGGCACGCATAGATTCGAGTCTGACCTCCGTAGTCTACGCGCACCTACATTACTGACAGGTCCCTGTCTTCATAAAAATGAAGACGGCGACAGCAGATATCCTCCCGGACGTACATGCATACACCGGCACGTCTCAGGAATTTGTGTTCGAGTTTGTAGCCGGGGTAGTGTAGGTATGATGTATCAGCCGGGCAGGATATCTGTGTCTCCGTAAGAAATAAGAGGGTCGGCTGCGCAATCTCCAGATGAAGGTGGACTGCGTTCAGGTTGGAGTGAAGTCCCCTGATATTGCAGAAGTCCATATACGTGGAAGAGGATGCCGCTGTAGATACTCTTTTTCTACTTTTCTTTGTCATTTTTTTTGGGGGGGTTCAATTGGTTTGTGAGGATTTACTGTGTTGACAGCTAAGGGGGCAATGGGGCGGTGCCAATCCGCACATGGCTGATGCGGGTAGTGCGATTTGTCGGCGCGGCGTACGAAAGGGCCCCCGCTCCCCTCCTGCAGCAGCAACCGGGTTCCACTCCGGTCTTCTCCTCCGGCACGACTACTACTGCAGGGATTTTTCGCAGGCTGGCGGTTCGGCCTCCCAGGGTGGAGGTTGTAGTGATCCCTGGGTTCGGGAACCCATCTATCCTGCGGGCGGCCAGCGGACAACCGTTTCAGCGGGTCTTCCTGACCGCCGCGCCCACATCCCGCGCCCACACGAGCCAGTAGCAGTATTATAAGCACCACTGGTCCCCCGTTGTCAAAACAGCGAATCCTCTAGAGCTCTGGATACCTTACTCACCACAGGAACACAGCACTGCTGAAAAACGCTGTGCTATTTGGCCGTGGTCTTCTGTAAGGCGGAGGTCCTTCCCCAGTCGGGCTGCTCTAATGTTTGAGCGGAAAATATCGCGCTATGCCCTACCTCTCTTGAATCGCATGATAAATACCGTATACCTCTGTAAATAGTTTCAAGTAAAATGTCTTCATTGTAAACTATATTTTTGTGTATAATTCTGTATATGACGTAATAGTTATTAAAAATAATAAATATGTTTTTTATTTGTAGGTAGTCACAGTATGGCAATACTGGGCTCGACGACGTCGACTTGCCGTCAAAGTATGCCTGTACGGTCACGAAGAAGCTGTGACATGTTTAGCTGCGAGTCCAGCGTACAACTTGGTGGTGAGCGGCAGTCGAGATGGGCAGGCTATCGTGTGGGACGTGGAACGCGGGACCTTCATTAGGCAACTGTTGCCCCCTCACTCGTATGGGCCGCCACCACCTGTGTCAGCGCTGGCCATCGACGATCTCACTGTAAGTATTTTTTTGCTACTATAAGAATACATTGATTATATCTGATAAAGACTATCAGTTGCTTTAATTTATTGATAATCACAATATTTAAATCGATTCAAAATATATTTGTAGAAGAATCGATCCTTGAAGTTGATATAGCACATTTTTGAAACTAAATATTATGTAGTTGTAGTTTCACGGTTAGGAAAAAGGCAGTAATTTAAATGATTAATCATGGGAATTTCAAACGACATGCATAGTAAATAAGGTACATTTTTGAAAGATTAATTAAATAATCACATCCTTTTATATTTTTGTTGATAAGTATGGACACAAAGGATTGTAAAATGGGTATATGTTATGAAAAGGTTGGACCACAATTATAGAGTTCCTAAATACACAACAGTTGATAACATTTTTTTAGTTGAGCAAAATTAATTCGACCGTAAGTCACAAACAAAAAATACATTTACTTTTACCATCAGCAGTACTTATTGCATTAGTAATGCAGCTCGCATTCATATAATGAGCTAGATTAGCCCATTCATACTGCCAGTAAACAGTTGTCCCGTCTGATGGCGGTCTACTCTTAATAGTGAAGACTATTGTTAAAGTTAAAATTGTAATCTGTAACTGTTATACGGACAATACACAAAAGAAAGATATTTACAGGAAAAGCATTATTTAACTTAGTATACGATAACAAACATTTAGGTAGAAATACGTTGTATGTGCTCATTTCAATACATGATTCAGAACCGGATTCCTGATAAATAGGACTTCGTAAAGCTTCAATTGCAGAGATCTTTTATAGATAAACAAACCGGATTGATCTGTTGAAACATATTTTTACTAGAACTTTTGTTCGACAGAGAGGCAATTTTGAATAGTCCTGATGCACACGCAGTTAATAATATTTATGCTTTGCAGGGTGATATCGCGACATGCAGCGGCAGCTGGCTGTACGCGTGGTCTATCAACGGCGAGCTGCTCGGCGCCGTGGACACGATAGGCGGGCGCGAGCGGACTCAACAAGTGTTGTGTGTCACTTTCAGTGAGAACAGAGAATGGGACCCACTCAATGTTATCATTACCGGCTCCACTGATGGAGTTGTTCGGGTAAGTTTGACGTCATCAAGCACCAAGTATAATTTATATACAAATATACCTCACCTTACGTGGGACCAAAACACTGGCGCAAAGTGGGTGTTTAATATGCCTCTGCGGGGAAACAGGCATGATATTACGTATATATGTATATGTGACTTATTGAAACTATAGATTTTTACATATTTCTTTTATTCGTAAAGTAAAAAAATAATAATTATTCGTATGTATAGCTGTTTAAGTTCAAACTTTTTTTATGGTATATGACCTCAAAATTTTATTATTAAAACGCTTATAGGATCGAATCAATCGGATAAAATAAGTTACCTCAGGCAATGGCAGAGGCATCTATTAAAACGAAAAAGTAAAATGTTTTTTTTTATAGTTGATAAGTTAGGTAGTTGATAAGTTTTTGATATAAATAATATATTTTATTTTTTGCCTACCTTCGGTAAAGTTTTGTGTTATAAAAGTAAATGTTATAATATTGGTGTATTTCAAACGTATTTGAAATACACGAATACAGAGGGCGAAAATCCAGACACATTCAAATTCAGATATATATATATTATAAAATCAAAGCAATGTCATTTATGATCAAATTTCGAAATTTTGTATAAAATAAAGTTAATAATTTGTATTTTGTCTAAAGCTTAAAAAAGATAGTTATAGAAAATGAAACTTATGTGTTAACTCAATAAAAAAAAAACATTTTCG
The DNA here is from genome assembly GCA_949316085.1 of Hypercompe scribonia. Lineage (NCBI taxonomy): Eukaryota > Metazoa > Arthropoda > Insecta > Lepidoptera > Erebidae > Hypercompe > Hypercompe scribonia. Next base: position 11,854,853 of record OX438974.1, on the reverse strand, counting down.
TGAACTTTTCTGCAAAAATTCGTAAGCACTCGGTTTATCATTTTGCTATTACCATATTACACACAAATTAGGAATATCTTTTACCCTTCAAAATGTCATCTCCTACTCTTTTTTCATACCCATTTGAATGCCTACTGATTACTTATAGCATATTCTCATATAGATGTGGTCGATAGACTACGTGGCGGAAACACCAGAAGAACAAATCGAAAGTATAGAAGGAGAAAGTGTCGAAGCTACTTCTAGTTCTATAACCAAAGATAAAGAAAAAAGCAAGTTGTCTGTACAAGGTAGCGAAGATATTAAATCTGAAAATGAGGCCAAATCGGAGAGCGAAACGAAGACTGAAGAAATAGAACCTCGTGACAGGGAAGCAGCTATTAAGAGGGTCGAAGAACTTGTTAAACAAATGAGTTTGTCACAAGAAAATGAAGGTATTTTTTTTAACTATTTTTTGCAATTAATTCTATATGAATATATGAAACGATTTATTATTACATTAATGGATTAAAGACACAGTCCACGTAAGAAATATATGATAAAAGATTGCGATTTTAAATAAAACATTTTAATTTAGCATATTGTGTATAGCATAGTTATATGTATCATTTTAGTGACCACATACTATGTAAAAAAAAGATTTTTTGGAGATTCATATATTACGTATACATGTTTTGTAATTATCTATTTTGGAACTAACATATGAACTTTGAAATTTCATTATCCTGCTGCAACTTAATTTTCATGAACTAATAACGACTACGTTGTACACTAGTTTAGTTATATTTATTTTTCAATTTAATTTGTTTATAGCACTAATAAGCAATTTGCTACCATGTCAGTACAAAATTCATATAAATTTGATATATATTCACGGGAAATTTACAGGGGGAAATATGACAAAGTCTGGTTCAGAAAGCTCTCTATCAGATGCCTGTGAAACCACAAGCGCCAAGGAGTCTGCGAGAAGACACGACGAAAAGGACCTTTGTAGTGATAATGAAGAAACGCAACAATACACCGAACAAGCAGATGATCATGTTGATTCTTGTGATGAAGCTAAACAAGAGTATGACAATGAGAAAGACTTAGAGTTGGAGAAGGAAGACAGAAGGTCAAAGTTACAGAAACAAGGAAATGTCGTACTTCGAAGGAAGTCAAAAACGAATCCTTTATATCGCAAAAGTAAGTATAACTCCAATGTGTACAAACATGTTTTGATGACGAACACTTTAGTACAATGAGCAAAATAATCTATATATTTTTAAATATAACGATAATTAGTCTTTTTACTAAATGCGACTAGATACTTTACTCGGTAGTTACAATAAAACACCTATTTTTAAATATTTTCTACATCTTGTAACAATTTTTCACGGATCGTTTCGTTTCAACATCGTATATGTTACCGAGCGCCAGCACTATTAGCTATTAGGTACTACTGATCTCTCAGAAACTTATGCTTATATCTCAGAAACGTAATATGACTTTTAGTTTTTATTTGTTATAATTCGGATACACTTTTCAATAATTACACATTCCCATAATAAGGAATAACACTTATTATAATAAGTATTATTGAAAAGTGTATCCGAATTGTAACAAATAAAAATTAAAACTCTTTGACCATTTAAGTGTAGTTGGTACAGAAAGTGCATGGGTATAGAGATGGATTAATTTTATGGGATACTGTTAGATTGATTTTGAATGTCGCTTCTTAATACACATTTTGGTTAATATTTGTTGACCGAGCTCCTTTTTTCATGTATTAATGTTAACATTCGACTAGGCGGTGGTAGCATTGGGGAGTCGAGCGAGACGTGTTCGATGGAGGCCGGCGGTGGGGCGGCGGATACGAGCACCGAGAGTGCGCTCCGGACGAGCAAGTCCGATACCAGCCTCTCCGACTCCTTCGTGGTGGTGTCCGCACCGGCTTCACCCGCACCCGTACAGAAGGCCAGGATGACACAACCTACCGTCGATACAGGTTAACTTTTAACTTAATTCTACTTAAGAATTGCCCAAATCTAACTGGTAATTCAAGAGATTAGTTCATTGAATAAAACATAATTGAAAACAATTATAATAAAGCAGAAGTATTCATTTCTTTTTTCGTGAAATTTTCACATTCAGGTCACAAACATGTAGTTATAATAATAGAATTAACCGTGAGTCATTCTATTCTATAAATCTTCGCTTAACGAAGTTCAAAATTATATAAGTGCTTGACGCTATTCTCTTTTTCAGTTTCATCAGTAAAATGGATTCGTCGGCTACTCCTGCGCGGCAAGCTCACGATGCACACGGCCTACGAGAGGCGAGACAACGCTTGCCCCGCCTCCGTCACCGCAGTCGCCGCGGCGCGGACCGGCCGCGGGCTGGCGGTCGGAGACGCCAGGGGACGGGTATATTATTGTTTTTATCTGTTTATTTGCAGCTTTTACTTCTCACATTTTTCCGGTTTTTAATTGTACTTAACTCACAAGACTTTTTTGCATATTTTAAATCAACATATAACGGCGACTTCAATTAAAAAAAGACTGTTGGAAAATAGAACTTTGTAACAAATATATTTATTACCGTACTATATTTATTACGAAAATATAGTTGATCGTTAATGTAATTTCACAAGTTCTACTAAGATAAAATTGTAACAGATTTTCCGCTGGTCTGCCCCCGACATGTCGAGCGCTTCGGGTGCGAAGGGCGGTCCGGCCGATCATTGGATACGGGACGACACCGCCCCCTTTTGTACACAATGTCAGGTTTGTTATTCATCATCATGATATTTATCATCAACGACAGTTTTAATCGATCCACCGGTAGACGTCTTTCCTCCGAAAGGAGGTTTCGGCCTACTATACCACACCGGCCAGACGGCTTACTATAGGGTTTGTTTTAAGTTTTTCTTCTTTCTGCAGTGATCTCGTTCTGCGTAGTTCGTTTCCTCGGTCGACCTATTACGATACCTGTGAGACGAATAGGGGTGGTGACACTCCGAAATCTTAACCCGTCATCACACGGCTAAGACCGTAATATGTCTAAGCGTCATAAAAACGATAAGGTTTTAGAATAAGCGGTGAGTAGCACGGTTGATGGCGAGCGCGGTGTGGCAGGTGCGGTTCACGGCGCTGGAGCGGCGCCACCACTGCCGCGAGTGCGGCGCCGTGTTCTGCGGGCGCTGCTCGCGCTACGAGGCGCCCGTGCGGCGCCTGCGCGCGCTGCGGCCCGTGCGCGTGTGCCAGCGCTGCCACCAGCACATCAGCGCGCGCAGGGACTAGCTCCTGGGCTAACCCGGCCGCCGGCCCCTGGCGGCTGGACCGTACCTTAACGCCGATCGGTATCGCTCTAAGGGCAAAAACGCTTCGGTGCGGCGCCGCAACCTAGGACTCGGTACAGTACGTATATGATCAATTAACTTCGATTTCAAAATCGACGATGAACGCACGCAGCGGTCGACCGGAAGCGCGACGGTGACTTCAGAGTTACGGCGGCGCACCGTTTGGATGCGTTTTTGTCCTGAGACGTACTAACGAGCGTAAATCAAATCGACGCCGTAGCCGGGCGATATAAATTTATAAAATGTAATTATGTATTTGTATAGCGACGCTCTCTAAATCCGAACGATTATCGGCTCGCTTGTATTTACCGCCCGAGCTATTTTGTATTAGACGTGAATCCACTTTATGCGTCTCGTTGAAATCGATATATATTATAATGCAGATGCATTTTAAAAATTCGCTTATTTATTTATTAAAACAGTATTAATACGAATAGAAAACTGTACAATTATTGTTTTTTAATATTATTTAAGATAGATCTCAAATATCTCGAAGTTTATTAATTTACATTTACTAAGATGTTTTAATGTATTATTGAGTTTATTAAACCTGATTTAATCGATCGAAATGAATGTTATAAATATAAAATTATATTTGTTTTAAAATTGTGATATAATATTTAATTTGATATAAATAAAAGTAGCAACATGGATGTATAAAATTCATTCCGGTCTTCAGTATTGCGATGAATTTACATATTGTGAATATAAATTAGTGCTAGTCATATTTTTGTACCTATATTTTATTTTATAACCACGAGTGTTACTCTTCCTCGCGTTGAAGCGTACATGTTTTAGAACAAATTAATCGTACGTCGTCACTGAATACGTATATCTATTGTTGTTCATATATGTATGTAGGTGTAGCCCCGCTTGTGCATTTATATACAACATTCCTAGTCGTACAAGTGACGTATAAATATTTAACAGTTGTTTTCTCATCTCCATTAACGGTAAGTGTGTATTGTTTAGATGAATATTTTACATCTTTTATATTGTGATACTCAGACGGAATATTTATGAATATTAATGCATCCTTAAATGTTTTTACTCTTACTGCAGAAACTATAACATTAACCTTGCCTAAATAATGTACCCGATAAGCGCCAAGATTTTAAAAATGCTTAGGTTTAATTAAGTACTTACAACATAAAAATATATGTTAAATGTTCAGAAGGAATTCTTGCCCAAGTTAATAAATTTTATAAACAAATAATTCATTCGCAGTTTTCTATATTTATAATTGAAAAAGATGAAAAAATATCTGAATTAGATATAAAACTGGATAATAATGTAATCTTGCTTTTGAATATGTAAGTAAGGTAATTTATTGGATTGTTTAGTGTCAGTAGCAAAGTTGTCGATAGTTAGTGACGTAAGTGGATGTTTCTTAGTCACCTGACCTGTAAAGTATAGAAAAATAATTTACAGACAATATTATACGTTGTTTAGGTAGTACGTAGGCACTGAAGTTTATGCCGTTGACTAATGTATTGATGTACCTAATAATGAATAAAGTGGTGCAGCAAAAACATTTTTCTTTTAATATCCTACGATGATGATAAATATCCTACACGAATGTCACTTATATTTGTACTCCCTTCATTTTTGAAGTATAATTAAAAGAAAATATACTTAACAACTATATTGATTAAGTATAAAATATTGAGCGCGTTTAGTTACATGTACAATTTAGCATCCTAGGATATCTTTCCTAAAACTGCCAAGTCAACTACTGAATTAAATAAATACATGACAAAAAGACGAAACGGCCAGCCTGCTAGACAAGTTAATATTTGGCAGTTTCCAATGTATTATTATTGCATTTTATTTATATTTTATTTACTACGATGGCGACTGTTGGTCGTAATGTACTTACAATGTAACGATTAAGAAGGACTTATTTTTTCCTTTAATACCAACCCCAAAATATTACAAAAATCACTATAAAGAGGAAAGAATTATGGTCCAAACTATGTTAATCTACAAGTTTTTTATAGCGTTAGTATGGTCAAGGGTATGGTTGTGTTCAAAGTTATCCCTACCTTGGATATCAGGTGCAGAGTGATACCCTACCTCAAACCCGGTTGGGTGACGAGCCTAGAAAGGTTTTCACTCGTAAAAACAAGGAAAAATATGCCTCATCTGTATGTATAATATGTATTTTTCATTGTATCAGTGGAGCAACCCCAATAGCATTTCCCGTTTTAACAAAATATTTTTTGCAAACTATTCGACCAGATAAGTAGTTCCTTTCTGATAAAACACAATACAGAATATAAAAAAGGGATAAGAGGAAAAAAGAAATCCAACTAAACATAATTTATTATTTTTTATAATATTTGAACTCTCATTATCTAAAATATCTACATATATACGCCGATATTTACATGCTTTAGACAAAGATAAATCACTGTATAATATACAAATAACACCAAACAAATAAGTTCGAAACAACATGATTTTCATATATTTTAAGTACAACTTTTCCAATAGTATATTCATTAATAAGCACACGAAAATATATTTCGGAATGACCTAATCATTTAAATATCCTATAAATCTAATGTACTTTGTATAACAGCGATAAAATTACGCAAATTCACTTTATGTGCTATTCAAAGAGTGTGCATGTAGATAGTGAAAATTGCTAAATTGTTAATAGTATCACAAATATTTATTTTATTTGATCATTAATTTTTCCTTCGGTATTCGAAATAAACTACCGGGCCGCAAACTGAAGCCCTGGGGGTAATTCAACGTTCAAACGTATATGGCAAATTTTTACACATACACCTGCAAAAACACTAAGAAATTCTTTACGAACGTAGTCTTGGCCATTTATACTCCGACAGACATATATAAATCTATTTAACGTCTACTTACTTGTGACTCGATTCGCCTCAAGGACATAGCTGTGCGAATCCGACAGTTTGCTTCGAGCGAAATTTCTAAAATTTAGAAATATGTATCATATGCAGCTGCCTATTTTTGCTGTCAAATATTAACACGAAGATGTAACAGAGGTACTAATTAAACTGCGAAACATATAGTCATTTATAACAATAAAAATAGTTTCCCCGGTTTCATCGCCTCATGTGTCTTAAATAGTTGATTCATAAAGCGATGATTAGCTAAGGTTGTTATAAAGTGTTTGTCCTGTGTACGATTAAGTATACAAATGTCTCAATTTATCAGTGTCTCTACAACTAAAAGTGAAGCTTAGAAAGGTCCTTCTCATTGAGCATGAAAACGATTTTCAAAACTGTCAAAAATTATAGTGTAGAGATGAGTCATTGTGCCACTTAACAATATTGGTTGACTACGTTGATAAGTACTACAATTATTTATTACAGACAGGTAGGTGCACTTAAAGCTGCTTTACATACAATATATATCTTCAGTTAAGTATCTAAACAGACATTTAGCTATATCTTCACAATTTTTATAATTATGTTAAGTACTATTTTTGATTATTTTACAATGTGTAAGTACATAAGTGCAATTAGTTTATGCAAGGCTAGCCAGTGATATGCGTTTTATATCTACTAAATCTATCAGTTACATTGATATTTTCAAATGAATCTGGAATGTAGAAATGCAACAAATATACTCGAATTATTTAAAAAAAATTGGATGATCGATTATGGACCTAATCTATAAACGAAATCTTGAATTGATTAAAGTTGCTATTACCGAGTAACCTACACTTAAAATAGTTGGCTCAACATAACAGAAAACAAATAACACATAACGTTTATTAATGGTACTAAACTATATTACAAAATGTAAAAGTAAGTACGCGAATTTTAAATTGACTACTAACAAAAATGATTACTATTTGTTCGACCAAACACCTACTTATAGCAGCATAGAAAATTATAATAAAAAAGTATAAAAAAGATCTCCACGAACGGTAAAGAGATAAATACCCTAAAACTTTACAAGTATATACAAAAAAGGAAAAATATATCCAAAATCCTATATTATACAAAGTGTTTTAATATTAAAATACTGCATTGTTCGTTTTATTCTTGTACACAGTTCAGTAAAAATCCGCTCAGCCCGACTAATACTGCATGGACGAATATTATGAAATTATTTAAACTTACGTATGATTACAAAAACACTTTTAATTTACACAACACTGACGGTGTATAGCGCAAAAGCACGGTGCAATTTTGTAATTTTCCTACACAGTTAAGTACAATATTAAATATGAATACAGACATTTCTTTACAAAACCCTTCATTATCTGGCACCAGCTTGCTAATACAAAACTCACAACAACCTGTTCCACTTTACTGATACGTAATAACATTGCGTCAACAAGTTTTCAACTTATACGATTATTAAAATTGTGGTTACGTATAAAACTCTTCATACGACGATTCTAAAAGTGCATTTTCCGCATATTATAACATTAATAGCATTTTTATTGCGATTTGCAAGTGCATAATATATATTCATATTATATATATGCATAATAACTTTTAAACATTTTTTTTTTAAATGTCATATTTTATAAGTCCTAAAGTATATTTGAAGTGCCCATAGCATGGCATATTTTAAGCATTTTTGTCATATATATGTTTTAGCTCTATTCTTATCACACAGTGTATATCAAGTGAGACTGTAGGAATCCAATACATAATTGGTCAGTTTGTCAACTTGGTCAGCGAGCTGTTCTCAAGTTCTATCTAACTCTTAGTAGTCTTTTGTATAACGATTATAACATCAATTCAATTTACTCTAAATATACGTTTGACTATTCGACTCGCGGATGCTGCGTCGTCACTAACAAATTTTACTATCCAAGAACACCAGTCCGCGTGAGGTGGCGGATCAATGTTCACCTTTAATCGGAGCTACTTAAAAGTTTTATCAAAATTTATCTCAATTCAACAAACTATTTCCAAAGAAAGATAAAAATTTTTTTTTTCTTTTTCATTCTCTAGATGCTACAACATTATACATCGATCGCTACAAGTACACGCCGTTAAGTGGCGTTATAAATTATGCGGCGCACACTTTGTGAACATTACAGTCGCTCGCGTTTCGTAAACGCGTGTAATATTACAAACACCCTCGTTTACCGTTTTAAGCTTTCAAATAAATTTGAATCTATTTATTTTAATAGAACAACTGTCGGAGAAGTCGCATTCCCGGTAGCCGCCGGCGGCGGCGTCGACAAGCCTACGGAGAGTCGATCCTCCAAGACGACTCCGACAAAAACGAACGTATGAGGCGGCATAACGTCGAACACCACCGGCGGCCGGGCGCAGTCGGCCCGTCGCCGTCCTCAGTCGAAGCGGACGAGCGGAGGACGGCCGGGCGCGGGCTCGGCCTAGAGCGGCGCGGCGGCGCCGGGCGAGGTCAGGAAGGGGTTGGTGCTGGGCGTGCGGCCCGCGTACGAGGCGGCGCGCCCCGCCGCGCCCAGCGCCGGCGCGCGCGCCACGCGGCCCAGCCACGCGTCGGGGTGCGGCAGCGCGCCCGGCGCCACGCCCAGCGGCTCCGCCGTCGCGCCCGCCGGCTCCTCGGCCAGCGCGCGCAGCCCCGCCGACAGCTGCTGGCACATGGCCGCCACCGGGTCCGCCGACGCACTCTCCTGTCGAGCATCGCGTCACTCGTTACGCGGCAGTCGAATGTATTATCGTTTTTTACAAATTTACGTGCACCTCGAAGGAAGTCGGCGTGCATACGCTCGCGGCTCACCTGTGCCGGCGGCGGTTCGGGCCGAGGCTCGACCGCGGCGGGGGCGGGTGGAAGGGCTCGCGGGGGCGAGCCGAGTCCGGCGCGCTGTCGCTCGAGGTTCGACGGCAACTCGCTGATGCGCAACGACATCTGACGTTTGAACGGCGAACTACAAAGAATACGCATACGTTTGAACGTTAGAGATCGCGTCTGGGACCGATTACGGTGCTCGACCGACCGTCGGTGCGTACGTCGGTTGCGCTTATCGTTTATATGCCAATTCATAAACCGTAAGCGCCGAACCGACCGTAAGTAAGCTACACACTGCGTACGAGGACCGTCGGTTGTTTACGCGTGCGCATGTGTGCCGTCGGTCGACCGCGTACCATAAAAACAAATGAACGCATCGATGCTACAACGATCGATGGACAGATCGTACGGTCGTACCGGTGTGATCGGTCTGTCGGTCCGGAGAGCACTAAATGATACAAACTGACATTCGATAAACACGTATCGTAGAGACGGAACGTACGCACTAACGGTCGATAGATGGAGCACTGTAACCGACAGATTCCTGAAGTAATTTGAAAAAAATCCTTTTGTGGGATCGGTCGTTCCTCCACTTTTATATTGGCTACCATTTTACTATTTCTACAAGAAAACTTTGCCTATGAAATTAAAAAAAAAGTATACAATGCTATAGAAATAGGGAACGACAAATTAAATCAACGTTTACCTTTAAAAAGATAGTAAAGGATTTCTTACCTATTGTTAAGATGCGCGAATCCGCGGAAAGAACCTTGCCTCTCCAGTAGATGTGGCGCGGCGTGCGGCCGCTCTACAGCGAAAGGGTTGTGCGGCGCGGGGCGCGGCGTCACGCCGGCGGCCGACGCGGGCGCGGCCGCCGCGTGCGCCACGGCCGCCACGGCCGCCACCGGCGCGGGCGACACCGCTGTGCAGCCGTTGTTGTTGCTGCCCGCGTCCGCTTCCGAGACACGACGCGCCGTTATACCTGAAGAGTTAACGATCGACTATGTTAGTGAGTCGGCTTCGATCAAAAGACTCCTAATTTAAATATTTTTTAATTATACAGATCCACTCACATTCCATTATACTAATACGTAATTAAGTATAAGGCTCTAGTGAAAAGCTACTGACCTGATTTTCGGAAAGATCCCTGGCGGGTGAAAGCGTGGCTGGCCGCGTCGATGCTCATGGAGACGGCGCACTCCTTGTCGCGGCGCTGCTTGCGCTCGAGGCAGGCGGCGAAGGCGCAGCCCACCGCGTGCGACAGCCGCTCGCCGCTGTCGCGGGACGCCAGGAACCCGTGGCACATCCAGCGCCGGGTCGTGCCGTCGCGGCAGATGTAACTGAACAAACCACATTTGGTCACTTTAATTATACTCTAATGGAACTAAACTAACTTTACAAATACTTAACTGTATACCTGGTTAGTGTTTAACACATCAGAGTAATTTTCGTGTTGAAAAAAAAAAAGATAATTCGCTCTTTACCTCGAGTAATTTTATGTTAAAATTATAAGTTATTTAAATTTAGCAACTCGATTGAGAATTATATAATGTATTTCCCTATCAAGTTTCCAATGACACTCTACGTAATCAAACGTTGGTGTGTTCTAACCTGAAATTTGGACAAAGTTTCCTTCCTCTCTGTCACCATGATCCTTAAAATATAGGTATTTCATCTCTATACTAACTGTGACAAGCGAAACTGAGTACATTTATAAGTTTTCAAGGTAATTACTTAAATAATGCATCCACGTCACAACATTAAAAAATTCATGTGTCGATTGCAAATGCAACAAAATCTATTTTTAATAGGTAGCCTAATTAAAAGTTATTAGTTGTAGAAACATATCTAATGAGCTTTTTATGATAATCGTAATTAATTGAAGTAAAAAATGAATTAAATTTAAGGAAAAACCATTTGTACAATTCCTTATGTAATCGAAAGTTGCCTTCTTTTATACATGTTTATATTTCTTTACATTCAAAAGATTATTTACACTTTGATTACGTATCTACCTATTGTGAAAAGAATTATAATTTTATTTATGTATGATGTATTCGTGCTGTTTAAGCGGGCCGCTTGTCACCTCGGATTATATTATCTAGAAGAGTCTCATGTTTGAAATTGTAATCACGACACTAAAATTCATATTTTATATCAAAGACTTATTTTTATTATAATGTGTATTCTTACGCCCGGAAATATTAAAGATTTGGCTATTGATACTGAAAACAATCACCGTATTGACTCTTAATACTCCACAGTGTTGACTATACCCACTGAACTTTTAAAATTTACGTTCCAAGTGTTAGCTACCATGTATTTTTGAATTGAAATACCTTTAATTAAATATTATTTGAAATTTATTATTCTTTCTGACAAATGCCTACACCTAAAACTCGTAGAACCAATTTCAATTTCAGATGTTTGTTAGGTAGCAATGTACACGAGTAGTTTTCATTTACTGTAATGTTAACTTAAGTAAAGGTGTTGCTAAAACTCACCTAAAACCTCGTTCGTGATTTCGGTCGGGTGCACAAAACGACACCTTTTCGATAGTCTGATCTACGATGAGCCCTTTAGTCTCCTCCTCGACGACGCGCAGACCGTCGCCGCTGACATGTAGCACGGCGCGGACCGGCCGACGTCGGGAGTTCTGCAATTTACAAAATGTTCGTGTAAATACACCTGTCGTGTTATGATTGATTAAGAATACGGAGTGTCACCACTCATATTCATCCCGCAGGTGTCGTAAGAGCTGACTAAGAAATCAAACTACACCTATGTGTGTACCATGTAGATTTCTTTCTCTTAGTAGTGTTCAGAAACTGGGTGTATTTTGTGTCTTTTAGTGATACAGCAGACGAACCAAGGTCACCGATATTGTCAGTAAAATTGTTAAACTTAAGTGGCAGTGGGCGAGCGACATTACATGCAGAAACGATGGCCGATGGGGCCGTAAAGTTCTGAAGTGACGACCGCGTACTGGGAAACGCAGCGTAGGTACGCCCCCCACAAGGTGGTCTGACGACCTGGTGAAGGTCGTGGGAAGTTGCTGGATGCGGTCGGCATGAAACCGGCTGATGTGGAGAAGTCTTTAGGGTTTTGGGGGAGGCCTGTGTCCAGCAGTGGACGTATTTTGGCTGAGATGATGATGATGATGATGAGTGATACAGCTTCTAAAGTAATCTTCGTCACATGGAAAATTTACTACTGCTGGGCTTACAGCCTTGTAGCGTTAAACGTGTTCGTCGTTAGTACCTTCAAATCTGTTTAGAAGTTAAGAAAGATTTATATCATTTTTACGGATGTCAAGTGTCAGATTCTTTTTAACATTATGCTACACTGTTTGCTTCAGCAAAATGTATTTTAAATTTGTATTTGTATAGCATACAAGTGAAAATATTTAGTATGATTTTAACTATTCAAATATACCACTAAGAAATACTATTAGGGGATTCATTGCAACATAGTTTACGTAATACCCTCGAAAGTAAAGCTAACAGCTTTATGTACAAAACACCAATACGATTGCTTAGTCATCAAAAACCAATAAAGTATATTGCCCGACCATCACAGCAATAAAGGCTTTAGTACATAATTCACTGAGTTGTTGGAATAACAATCCCAAAACTATGTTTAATTTGCAAGCTGCGAGACATCATATTTACATATTAAGGGAAGACTATGACATCATGAGTAGGATGAAAACTTCATACGACTTCAGGCGGTCGCCACTCACTCGGTATGTACCCACGAGTACAATAAGAACCGGCGCTAAAAATGTTGTGAATAGGGCGAGTGAATTCATTTAGAAGCAGGATAAATGGAGCTCTTAGTTATCTATATAATACTACATAATATAATATAATTCATACTGGCTTGACTTTCGATATATGAATGAATACAGTTTTAACCTAATACATAAGTGTCTATATGTTACGGCCGAGGTATTATCAACGACACAGATTACCGAGTAAGGCTTTCTTCAAAACAAAAAATACGTTTACATATTGACCGAGCTCTGCCAGTCACGGCAAAAACTACGGAGTAATGGGCTTTTTTTATTATAAATTGAAAATGCTTATGTTTTACAATAATTCTCTCTTCCTTCTCATAACATTCACGATTCGCAGCTTTGACGCGGTATAGAGTTTACTCACCCTAAGTACTTTGAGGGCCTCCTCGCAGACCTGCATGCCTCTCGACTCGAACACCTCGACGCAGCCGAGGTACTTGACAGGGAAGGTGCAAGTGCCGGCCCGCACAGCCGCCTCGTCCGCGTGCCATTGGTGCGGGCGTGCGGACTCTGGCGGTGAGCCCTTGCGTCGGCGGAACGACTCGCGGAAAGATCGCCGCAGCCGCTCCATACCGGCGCGCGGCGGCGACAGAGCACCGCCCGCGCGATTACGACGCAACGACGCGCGCACTGACGACTTCTGAAACGTCATACATTCACAACATCAACCAACTGGCATACATGTTAACACATAACATTATATTTATTCACAAATTGAGAATAAGATTATAGACTAAGCAGTACTGCTAGCGTTAACCAAAGCGACGCTGAGGCGTCGTTAGCGTGGCAAACATGTAAATATTGGCACAATAATTTTATCCTCCAATTGAAGGCCTCAGTACATTAATGATCATTTTTTTTACATTAATTATTATAAGTACCAACCCTTGTTAAAATGAACTATAGGATTACTTAGATTCTACAGGGATACATAATTTATTATAGTTGTTAGGCGAGCAGACATCGGGCGGTCAACATCAGGTAACCGTGCCACATTATGACACACGAACAATACGGTTCTTGATAACAATGACCACATTAACCATTACCATATATTCAATGAATTTTCTACAATAAAATGATGACTAAGCCACTGACGGACCGCTGGCCTTTACCTGGTATTGAATGGATTTAGATTTGTTAGAGGAATGGTGATAAATAATACACCAAAGTATTTCTAAGTAAGTCATTACTTATATTGTTCTGTTCTATAATTAGTTGGAGACCGAGAACATGTTAAGTGTTAAGAGTTTTCGGTAGCTAGTAAATATGTATGTCTCGGAATTAATGCGTTACTGTGCCCGACTAAAACTCATATATCCCAACATAAAGCCAGACAATCTTTTTTTTAGTAAATTTTACTGTATATATATATATATATGCTCTATAAGTAAATTTCTGTTTTTACCTGACTCCATCAAAAGAAGGCTTATGTTTTCTCATGTGAGTCTTAAATGGTTTGGTAGATCTTAGATTCGCCTTAATTGTGAGAATGACACTGGGCTTATAAAAAATAAAATGGCGGTTTATAAATTTTAAGTATACATTTGCACGCAGTTGAGTTTTTTAATAATTAGTTTATTGTTACAAGATTGTATGTGATGCTAACTTTAATGTGTTATGATGTAGAAATTATAACATATTAAAGTAGGAAGTAGAAGGAAAACTTGATAAGAAGAAAGAAATTTTGATCAGAGAAGTCAGTGTGATATAGTAGGCCAAAAACTCCTTTCCAAGGACGGTCTTATGTCCAGCAGTGGACTATTAAAAGCTGTTGAAGTGAAGAGTATAATATCAATGTATTTTGATGCCACAATAAATAATTTAATTATAACCTCTTACATATAAGACTATTACATAAACTGAATGTGCGTTGTGACTTGTATTCCTGTATATAATATAAAATAGGCAATAAAATGATTTAGTAAATAAACCTGTCGAAATATTCATAAGTTTTATTGATAAAATAATACATTTATTAAGCTCGGGTGCATCGATACAGTCCGATAATTTTAAGCAAATCGTGCCTGATGGACCCATGCAAGTTCATTATGTAGAACATTCTCTTAATTGATTAAAAATCAATCTAAAATGGTTTGAAACTTTAAATTGATCTCCAAACAAACATTCACGAATACGCGATACATTTAAACTTTTGACTATTGAAAAATACGTCGAACATATGTACATATGTATACTAATAAAAGGGAATTTCAAACTACATTGTGTACTGCGTAATTTAGACCCGTTTAAGCTTTTACTACAACCTTGTACTACAGGCTATAAGCTACGATTGTGTTAAAATATTATTTGCATTTCTCGATTCTTGCAAGTAAATTTATTACTATCATCTTAGCTACAGATCGTCCACTGTTACTTTATTTTTATAGTTGTACTCTTTATATTTTAGTATATAATATAATGACCTTACCACCATTTTCATTAAAAAGATAAATACAATTGATAAAAGATAAGACCACTTTCAACCATTTCAAATATAGTAAATTTTATTAATAATAAGTTTAATAGATGTAAAATCTAAAATAATTTTCATTTTATGTCCTCTGTATACCTACATTACTGTGATACGAGTATATGACAAATATTATTATACATATAATGAATTGTGTATATATATATATATATATATTCATGAACCTACATATTAGTATATATATATGTATGCGTATAAAATTTTACGCTAATTATACTTTTGATACACCTGCTATGTCCTTTGCTGAATTTCTTTTTTTTTTTTTTTTGTTGTCGGGGTGGAAAATCCCTTCGGATCTCCGGCTCCTCGGGAAGCAGGAGCCAGGAGTATGTGGTGCTTCCACTAAAAACCACCCCGGCGGCCGGTCTCAGGCGTCCTTCTCTGAAGGGGACCCGGACCATATTATTTCAGGTCCCCTCCAAAATTGACGCCGTGCCTAGTCAGACCCTATCCTGGGGAGGCCACAAAGGCTTCCCCACCTATCAATTCGGATTTTATAATTTGTTGCGGCCCGATCGCATTTTTGCGACTAGGCCGCAACAAATTAACCTATCGCCGACCGCAGCAACTAATCCGCCACCAGAGGTCCCCACTCTCTGGCGGCTCGCGGTCCTGTCGACGGTTCATAACGCCGCCGACGTCTTCTTCGCTCGGGATCGGCCCTCTCCCGATCCCGTTCAGCGGTCTCTTTCTGGAGCATAACAGCTTCGCAGAAAGAGACCACTGCGGCCCAACTTTCCTCACCCGCCAGCATGGCAGCAACGATTGCTGGCGGTGTCAGATCTCGTCCTATTTCATCGACTAGGACTCCGCGTTCAGATGCCCACGCGGGGCAGTCCTCCAGCGTATGCTGGGCGGAGTCTCAGTCGGCTGCGCAGTGGTGGCATTGTGCCGTCTCCTCGCGTCCGATCCTATGCAGATACTCACCGAAGCAACCATGCCCGGTGAGTATCTGTGTAAGTCGGTAGGTGACGCGACCTCCCTCCCTACCTATCCAGACTTCAAGGTTAGGCAGAACAGCACCGACAGCGCGTTGGCGTGCATTTTGCGGCTGTTCCAACCGCGCACGCCACTGTGCCAATGTCTGTCGGTGAGCATTCTGCCGCATTTCGAGCTCGTCCTGGTCTTTCCCGCTCTCACCCCGGCGGATAGCGCAAGTTTGGTCATAAACCCTTGCGTCCATGTCCGCCAGGATATCAAAAGGCGGGAAACGTGCCAGGACTGTTGCCGCCTCCGACGAGATGGTACGGTATCCTCGTACGATCCGAATGGCCGCAACCCGCTGCACTTGATTGAGCTTGGCTCGGCAGCGGGAGGAGGCCGATAGGCGTTTGACTCATATCGGCGCTCCGTAGAGGGCCATGGATCGCAGCACCGCACAGTAGAGGCGGCGCACTTCCTCCCGCGGACCCCCTAAATTAGGCAAAAGCCTCTGTAGGGAGCCCCGATTATTGTAACCTAGTCGAAATACTAATGTCACTTGTTTATTAATGAACAATTTTCAGTAATGAATAATTTCTGTCTTTATGATTTTATTTATCATAAACATTTTATATTGATATGATATTACACACATGCCAGTACCTATCGTAAGTTCTCTTTTTTATTTATTTCTAAATCAATAATAATCATATTTCAATATTCAATTCATTTAAATTTGAATTCACATTCTTTGAATAAACATTCAACAGTGAATAACTGAAATCGTCATTAAAATAATAAATTATAACGACCATTCACAAGTTATCTTGGTGGCTGTTACATTCAACACTGTGTCTTAAAAACGTTGCACTTTAAACATTCACAGTAACATACGCATTATATTCATTCTTACTAACATTAAGATCTGAAGCTATCAATATATGTATTTTTATAATACTGCCTCACTCTACAGATGACGTCCTGCCAGCCAAACGAAGAGTGAATTTAAAAATAAAATGTGACCCTCGGCAACTACCCCACCTGCCCCTATAATTATCTCGCTACAAACCAATCACCCTGATGCTGGATATAAAAACAAATTATTTAGGTACCTGCGTCGTTTGCTCACGGTCACAATGAAACGAGTAAATACTCTGTATCAAACAGACTGAAGAATTTTAATACCAACTAATTATAGATTTCCAATTTAATTTGGACTCAAACAAATATTCCAAGACCTATATCACCTTCGAACATTTTGGTGACCCTGTATGTATGTATGTTTAAAGCAAGTTAAATGCACAAGTTCTTCTCTGATATTTGTGCAGTACGTGCAAGCAAACGAATACATTATTTTATGATTTACTATCTGCACCTCGCGGTATTACCCTAGGTTTTTGTTGCTTTTGAATCAGAAATTGTCAGATATTTCATTGGTTTCAAAATATAAGAAACCCAAGTTACTCCTTATAACAAATTCCTTATGTCAATTATCTACCAGTCCAAATTTCGTCAAAATCGGTCCAACAGATTAAGGGATTAGCCGGATACACAGACAGAGAAATAATCGGACAAAAATCCAAAAAAAAATTATTTGATGTAATTGTATATCGTATATTATTTTTTATATGCACTTAGTGAAAAATTGTTAATTTAAGATGACATCAAAATACTTTAGTTTTATTTACTTGTATGTAAAGATAAATTCAGCAGTATTTTACGCTATTAAAATAGTAATAAAAATAACACGAAGATAATAATTTAAGGAAATGGGTCTGAAAAAAGTGTTAAAGTTTATAAATTAAAGGATTCAAATTTATAAATTTTGGATGTTCTAGTCAACAGTACGAGAAGCAAGGCATTAACGAAGCAAATTGTTGTGTTTCTTTGTACATTTTAATGTTGGTAAAAATATGATTGTTGTAACGTCGATGTCTACCCATGTCATATTGATCGTGTACACAAGTTAATAAATAAAGAACGTACAAAATAGGGCTATAAATAATAAATATCTCCATTATACATTTCCCGCATTGTCATCTGTCGATTACCAGTTGGAATAATATTGTTTTATTAACAAAATGTCTCTAATATTATTATAGTACAATTGTGGTAAGTGTCATTCTGAATACAACCATTGTCAACAATTTATCCTTGTTTATACTAAAACAACACACGTGAAATTATAACATAAAATACTTACAAAAAAAAACGACTTCAGAAAAAAAATAGTTACATATTCTTGTGCCCATAATTATTGTTAGTTTTGAAGTCGGTGTCAGCCAAGGAAATACGACAATACACCTATAATAATATTTCAATAATAATACGACAATACCTGAGTTATGAAATCAATGACACAAATACATGACATTATACCCCTCCTAATATCCATTTCAATTCTTCGTAACAATAATATGTAATGTAATGAAACGGAGTCATGTAATGGTTAGGTAATTAATTGCAGTATTTTCTATTGCATTTACAAAAAAAAATCTGATCATCTAAATTTAACTCTAGTACCAATCGAATTTCTTAAATGTATTCAAATTATTGTCATTTTCTTGTAAACGATGAATAAACGTTGTGAAACCTGCTACAAGTTTCATTCTTGTTTTATTTTACTACCTACTACATTTTTTTTTACATTTACAAGCTTTTCAAAGTGACTCTGCTGAGTCTGATAGAAAGCATGAATAGCACCCAAGAATTGTGGTCACCAAACTCATTACGAGTGCAGGCAATGCAGTATGGTGACCCCCAATATGGGGACCTTGGGAGACACTTTTTCACGATCCGCTTAGAGACGTGAAGGCATGACAGTCATAGTGGCAGTGCAAGGCTTACACACTCAGTACGATAACTGTCACCTTTGCACCAATGAGGCTCCGGTTTCACACCCACCATTGAATAACGACAGCATAATTGCTGTCTGATTCGTACTGCTCAGATCAACAACGATATGAACATTGTGTAGGTAGTCAAGGTAAAATACTACGTTGGCTGTTTTTGTGCAAGTATTTTATGATAAAATCTTTGAGTCTTGACCCCAAAATACAAAACAATTGGGTAGTTATTGTGAGAAAAAAATATAAAAAGGTTGCGTATTTAATGAGACAGGCTATTCAACATTTTATAACAGAGGACTATTAGTAGTAAAACAATTATAGTCTATAGAGTGACGTGAATATTGGCCCTCTGTGGATTTGTGAGTAGCAAAATATTTACCAAGAGCTAAAAGTATACGCGTACGAGTAGTTGTAAACATGTTAATTAGGTATTTTTGAAATTAAAAATACATTCTACTGGTAGGTAGTACTGCAGAAAATAAAAATATTTCCTCAGTACATTTTCAATTTTCCTTAGCAACTAGGTACAATTATAAGTAACTAGCACGTTATAGGTAGTTGCTACTTATGGACAAGTTATTTATTTAAATGTTGATTTACCTTAAATTATTAATTTACCTTGTTACAAAAAAAAACAACATTACTTAATTGTTTCCTGGTTTATTTATTTATTGTTATTTTTATATAATTCTCATCGATTTGATTTTGGCGCGAAGATGGTGTTGTCATCATAAACCATTGATAGAGATTCTTGTTTATCCTATATCTAACATTCTACCTCTAATACGACGATCATCCCACCTAATATTTAACACGCCCATATACTTTTGTATACTGAATCGTACTATTAATAGGATAGCGAATTGATAGCCAAAAGCGCAGCCAAAAGCGTAATGATACATCGCTAAATAGCGATCAAAATCGATTAGTTATCATCCACATCCAACCATATCTGTAAAATTCAATAACACTGCATGAAAAAAATATTTATCGAACCAAGATTGATGATGACATTGATAACTTTTATTAGTTAAAATTATGATGGGCCCAGAGTTTTAGTAGTTTAACAGTCAATCGGCAGATACGTTTAATTATTTTGTGGTGCATTATTTAGTGCACTTACCTTCATAAAATTTAAGCACAGATTTATTTTAATTCCTAAATATTGCATTCACTCAACAAATTAAGTAGCTTGGGTAAGGTAGGTAGCTACCAAAGGTTTTCCTTTGTATTAAAATAATTACTTACAGTCTGTAAGTTAAAAAAATTGTGTAGATTTATTTGTAAAAACAAAACGAACATATTTAAAAAAAAACGGATTGTGATATTTAGCGTAACATTCGCATTAAGTAAGTCTAATATCTTTAGTATTCTGTGATTTACATAAAATAAATCAAAATTGAGATTCATCATATTAGTTTAAAAATTTTAACTGAATCTGGCAATATTAAAAAAAAAGAAGAGTTGCAAGGGGTGAATAGGAAGGTTGAATGGCAACGAAATAGAGTAGATGACAATAACAATTATTATTAATAAGGTTAAATTTGGTTAAACTCGATATATAGGGTACCGAAACGAAATAAGTAAACTGTGGCAATAGAAAATGTTTCAACTAAATAAATATGTACATGCATAGTTTTTCAACAAGTGTTAAATGATGATAAACGATATTTGTTTTTGTAAGTAAATATTTTTACAAGTCGTACTTAACGGCTAGGAGGTGCCGGCATTTCCTAAGACTCGCTTTGGGAAGAAATGTCAAAATAAACCACAGGTGTCTTTTTTTAAGTACGTGAATATTGATTAAATAAAAGCTATACGAGTACAGTATAGGGTGTGGGATGGCTTGAATGTTCGAAGAAAGGACCACAGTTTTAAGCCGGCTTGTCCACACACCTGGTATATGGACTCCAGCCATGGTGTAACCATTTTTTTTATCTAACCGGTATTCGTCAAGATCAACGACTCGAAGTGCGACACTACCGCCAACGGCACATTTGAGTGAGCCGTGGTAACACTCAAAACTACCACAAAAATATTAAATATAAACTAATATTTCAAATCTAGACTATACACTCACATTTAAGAACGTACAAAAAAAAATACAATTCAACTAAATGTACGAAAATCAAAATATATAATATCAAGAAATAAATCAATTGTTCATAACTTTCAAACAACAAAAGTAAATGCAGGAATAAGCAGCATCAAGCCCAAGCAAATTTGTCATTTAAATAATTTAAAACCGAGTAGTGTAGTAACTTTTCACATAGTTTTTGCTTTATTAAGGACTTAAATTTGTTAATACTGAATTCTAGAAATTTGGATGGCATTTCATGCTAGAATTGTACATCCTGACATTGCAAAGATATGCTTACTTTTTGTAGTCTGGACGTTGGCAACACGAATTCATATATATTTTTAGTGATGATATCATGAATGTTGCTAAACTTTGTGAATACATGAATATTTTTCTTACCTACACAAAAATTTTCAAAAATTTACTGTTGCGACTACTATGATATCAATTTCTTAAAACTTATTTCTTAGTGACTGACATTATAAAGAGCACGAATAGCCTCTTGTGCGGCTCAATCATACCATATGACATGACACTATGAAAATTGTTAAAAAATATCGTAGTCTAGCTGTTTCTACATCGTTTCATTGACGAATTTTATAAACCGCTAATGCTTTAGAACTGAGTCTACTCGACAATTCATCAATATGAGTCCATTGCAATTTAGTCTTGAGTTTTACCCCAAAACTTAGTTTTGTCCACAAGATCCTTCGTGTATCAAAAATAAAACTAAGTAAGATACATTAACACATATTATTATATGAGGATAAATTAAGGAATACATTAAAAGTATAAGAAATAAGATTTAGATGAGTATAAGAAAACTTCTAACTGTTTCCTTCCTCACGACAAGCGTGGGAATCGTTTAAAAATGTATAGCACGAGTGTTTTAAAAAACTAAACTAAAGCCTCGTTAATTTTTGACTTTCACATGGTAACATTCTTTTGCAGACATGGAGGTTGCAGTGCAGACTACGATAAAAAAAGCATCGTTTACCGTGTTCTACACTGCAAGATCCTAAATGAAGGCATCTCAAAAAGTAACTATTCATTAAAATAATTTAGAAATTATTATAATTATCTCGATCAGGTTGTTTGATCCTGGCAAAAACCAAGGTGTTTTTGAATTTGAGAGACGACACGAAAGTAAATGGGAATTCCATGTAATGTTACTTGACTATTACTGAATGCTTATATATGATAATTATAGCAATTTATAAATTATTTTAGTAAATAGCCTATTTTCTAGACGTCTTCATTTTTACCGGCACATGCGTGCAGAGAACTGTCACAAAAACATCTAAAAATATAGTATTTTTTTTTAAGGAAATAATAATTTAAACGCCATGAACGTGTTTACCAAATGCGATACGGTACGATACATTTGTACTTATTTATATTTGTTGCCGTTCATGTTTAGTAATTACCAATAAAATTTAGTCCAGATGTGCGACTGAACTACTAATCTACTTAACAAGTAGATACGTGCTTCAATATACTTATAAGCACTCTTTACATCTGGGTGCTAGTTTGATAAAGTAACGTAATATAGACTTTGTTACCGTGAAGTAAAGTATCTAATTGATGTTACGTGCCTGCTCGTGCCGTATTGTAAAAATAAGATATATAGGAGCCCCAATACATCTGTTAATAATAAAGTCTTTGTGTCATTATCTCATCATTTAACGTGCACATCTTAAATTGCCCGCTCACAACAGGCAGCATTCATATGCAATACTAATACTTGTATAGTGAAAAAGAATTTAATCTGTCTATTAAATTCCCTGATATTTTTTTACAAATTCATTCGGTTAAATATTGTATGTAGCTAAGATTGAAGTGTCTGCATGTAGATCTGGCCATTGTTTAAGTATTCTGAAAACAAGTAGTCTTTAGGCTATTTATGGACTTGTATTTCAAGTTTCTCAATGCTCTGTCAGTCTGCATAGTGACTATAAAACTAAATTAGCCATTTACACGATAAACATATAGGTAGTTAGATATTATGACATCTGCTGTGTTAAAAATGTGCGTGTGACTTTTAACTACAAACGTGAACGTCTGGCCACTGCCATTAGGCGTACTTTAAAATTCAATGACTCAAGTTGAATTATGAATTGTAAATTAAGCATAATCGAATCACTGTACCATTTTGAGGTCGACGTTTGCTGCCGCTTGTGCTCGATCAAACGGCTCGTGCGCAGATGATCCTTGATTCCCCATTATGCAGTCCAAACTTTTGTCAGTGCAAAATCTTCCAAAGAAACACTCCACTGGTTAACCACAAATTCACAAAATTTACAAAATCCACTTAATTTACATTATAACTGTTGACATTCCAATAAACGAATTCATAGAATGATGCTAAACGACTATTTCGACATTTCATTCATGAACATTGAACACGTTGCCTAATGTAAGAGTATTGTCCTCCTCTGATAAATGTTCTATCCGCAACATAGAAAGATAATAATTTCGACGATGTTGAAACTTAACAAACATGGCAAAGCCCCGAATAAATAGTTTAGGACTGCGGAATACTACAACCTTGACGACAGTCGCATAAAAAACATTGTGTATTTACACTGGTGCCTCATTAATCACTTCACGTAAAACTAATTTAAGTACAAATCAAACACCTGTTACAAGTTATCGCGATAAATGATGCAAACTTTCGATATAATCATATAAGATGCGGTAGTGACGACAACAGGAGTCGTGTGAATTCGTTAACAAATAATTTTTAAAAACGGGGGTCAACTTTTCCCACAAACGATGAATAAACGCAGAGAGGCGCATTGAACCCGGTACCCAGTCGGCGCGGGGAGCGAGGTAACGTAGGTAGCTGGGAACGACTGCCGATGCCAGCTGAACGTTATTTTTTCCCACAGCATTGTTCTTTAGACCGTAGCAAACAACGATTTATCGAACTAATTCACTTTTTATTAACTGACACAATCACCTACGCGGATTATCGTAAGCAGATAACTGCATTTTGACTAGTAAATAAATTAGGGAATGTAGAAGGAATTCTAGGAAGACGCGCGCGCGCCGCACTTTAAGCGGCCAACTGTCGCACTGACTACTACTGACTGCTGTGGCACTGTGGGTCGCACCGCGTGCGGCGTGAATCGCACAAACCCTGCATCGAAGTCCCCGTCCCGTCCCTTGCCTCGCCCCGCAGACGACCGGTCCTTTGCATTGTCAAGATTGACAACCGGTGAGATCATCACGCAAATAGCCAGTCTTTAACTCGTATTCGATAATTCTTTAATTCGTTCCATCAAAGGTCAATAAAACCATTTGTAAAAGATTAAGAAGTTTGTCGAATTGATATTTCGTCGAATTGAGTTCTGTTTGAAATACACAATGAATGCAACAACCGACTACGTAACGTTGCCAATATTGCGTTCCAGTTTCCTCCAGGAGCATAAGCAGCACCAACAGCTGGATTGAGCACGTGCGATTGGGACGGACGCAGGTGCAAAGTTAGAGAGCACAAATTATAAAAAACATAAACATATGGCTTCAAAAATAGTTCGAAACATTAAGAGAGTTATGTACGTGTGTCTGCCGTCTGCACTATTTATATCTGTATAAACATCTGCAACAATGTGGAAATTGTTGGTTACGTAGAATAACTTTTCAATATGAACAGCTTTGTTTACAATGTGAAATTAGAGCATACGTTCTATAGAATAAACCGATGGATGTATACCGTAACTAACGGACGTATACATGGTGTATACTTTTATAAAACAACTTAAATATCAGCGCCAAGGTGATTTCCTCATAAATTATTCGTCAGATGACTGTCTGATACAAACGCTTCAACGAAACGTATTGAAAGTTCAAATTACCTTTCATAACTGACTCATGCTCTGAATCATTGCATTCCAGTATCTGAGCAGATTCAAGACTCAAATTACACTACGACTGTGACACCCCGCATCATCAAAATAATCAGTAATCAAATTTTAAATCAGGTCTATACGTAATATTTTGTTTAGCCTAATTCTTTACAAATAATTTAAAGGTTGGCTGGTTTCTTCATTGAAATGAATCATCTTTATTACCGTAGTTCTTTTAATAATTCGAACGGATGAACAACGTCTAGTAGCAGTGCAACAGAAAGATTAAGAATTAATAATATTTTTGATTAAAAACTACCAACGATTAAAAGTCAACATTAATTAATACACAACTGGTCAACTTAAAACGTTTTATAACCAATATAACTGCAGTGAATACTTTTACCAGAAATTTACTAAATCTGTTCCGGCATTAAGAAGAATCGTTAAGCAAAAATCAACCAAAAAAAACATACATTCATGAATTGTTTCAGACAATCGTGCAATAACTATCGAAAATTTAGAGTCGAGGATTTTCGCTTAACACCACAACCTTTGTATATCTATATCATTTGTGTAATTTAAACATGGTTTGTCGGAAACGGAGAGAAAAGCAATACGCGCCACGTGTCTGCAGGGAAGAAATGCTGCGCAATTAATTGTTTTATTGACTACTATTTGTAGGCATGTTCCAATTAAAAATAAAACTTTTATTAGAGAACGGTGTATAAGAACAAATGATAAGTTCGACTGATGTCTAAAAAGATCAAAACTGAGGTGAAACGTGAAAACTATGCATGAGAGATGAATGCATTTGGCAGTTTTCTTGATTAAGCTTTTACAATCGGCGGTGTGAGAAAACCAACGGTTGACACTTTCTATTTTAGCTTTCTCCGAGAGATTTAAAGTAACAGATATTATTTGAAAATATCGGTGGCTTATAATAAATAGCGACAATACTTGCTCTTAGAGGATAATTTTTAGTGCTATTTATGACATTGCCTATTAGACAAAATCAACTAACAACATTCATTAATTTGAAGAGTTCATAATTAAGGTTAAATTAAAGCTGTTCTGTTTCTGAATAAAAAAGAATGAGATAACAATCCATAAAACGAGGAACTGAGTTTGATCACAAAGAACAAGGAAAACGTACTAAACAAAGACGTGTCGATTTTGTTAAACTCTTGTAATGGTTTAAGATTATTCCGTAACAGCTTCACGGTACAGTAAATGCATACATACATAAATAAATACGTATCATTTCGCAGGAACAATGTAATATATTCGATAATTTAGCCATAAAATTACTAAAAACATATCTCTAATGAGTACAGTAAGCAGATATGCACGCACGCTATCGTATTTGGAGATACACATTATATGGATGTCATTCAACTTTCGAAACATTCTACAGGAAACCCTATTAACCCTTTTTGTTGCTGCTTACCTACTCTGACCTAAAGTTTATTTTACATAATGCATGTCTTTATAATTCATCGATCTCTGTCCTTTGTTTTAAGCGCTACGTTTACGCGTCAATAGCTAGGTTGTCTAACTATAGGCTTCAGGTTTAAATCCGACATTGCACCCCTAATTTTTTGAATTAAATGATTATGAAGTAACTGTCACCTATAGTTGGAAGAATAACATTATGAGGACATCCGTACAGCGCTTCAATTTTTAATACTTACTAACTGATATTTGTCATTAAACCTGACACACAAAATTCATAAAGTTCTGTAGATTCGTCTACTTCTTTGGGCTACCTATATGCTGCCTATATTACGTTAAATACTGCTTAAACTGATAAGGGCGATATAATTTGAAACTTGTGACATCGCGAGTTATACAATTTTCATGACTTTTAAATGTTAACCTCATATGATATATAAGTCTACTGAATAAGTCATATTTTATACTCTCAGCATTTAGCACTGATTTTAATAAAGATTCGATAGGAAAACTATACCAGTAAAGAATGGCGGAGGACACTGACATGGTTGCAGCGTCAGCTACCGTAAAATTACAATATCATTGTCTATTCAGCGATAATTCCCGCCAACTGTTCCATCCTATTTACTTGGAATACCGTTATGTACCGACACTTGGTATATTGACACCAGTGCAGTACACGGTATAATCATGTAACTCAATTTATTGAACTTAAAATATTGAATGCAGAATAACTTATTTTAGATATAGTCAATTTTGTGCTATAGAAACGGAACAACGACGATTTAGGTGAATTAATTTTTACTTTTATTTTTTCTTTAATTTACCACTTCCCTAAAGTCCTTAAAACTGAATGAGGACAGGTGGCTGAAGCTTCTTAAAGTAAAGCTTTAAAGAGGCGAAGGACATTTAATAGTTGAATGGCACGATGTCTTAAGCTTAAATGACTACCTCAGCGTACTTAGCAAGACATAAAACATATTGCTTAATTTTTAATGAAATCGTATTAGATTTTTATTCAATTAACTTTCATATTTATACCTACAGAAATATTATCAAGTATTGAAAATCACTACTTTTAAAATCCTGAAGTTTTAATTGAAAAGATAATTTCCTGTACATTTATTATGATTTGGCTCTAATAAAATTTGGTTCTCATATTCGTTGGAACGAGTTATTTTATTGAATTTTCTAAATTCGATTGGTTAAGTAGAAGAGTAGCAAAATATAGGCATAAACTTATATTTAATACAAGCATATCTAAGTCATTACGCATAAAGATTTCAGTAGGCAGGTTCTACACATATAAAATATCTTACTACTGATATATAGATCGATTTAAATATATGTAGTGCGTGTAATATATGTAAACTTATGTAAACGTTACCCAGACCGAGCATCACAACTTTAATCTCTTTTCAGGAATAGACCACTTTTGGAACTCTTTTCAGTTTAATTTATAAGTGGAGCTTTTTTCTTGAAATAATTGCTGTATACTTGAGATAATGGAAAAGATTCTATGATTATGTTGAGATATTGGTACTTTTAGTTAATATTTTATCGAGGAGTAAATGGTCCCCTCTAATTTCTTGCGAATGCTTTTAATTGACACAACAGGACAGAGAAATAGAATCTCTTTTTATGTTAGTTACCGTAAAAGCTTAAAACGTAAAACGTGTTGTTTGGCTATTACCATCTTTGAGTTTATTATTTGAAGAGTTCAATTTTAAAATTTCTCTTTCATTAATATTTAATTTTGATAAAAACTACTCCAACTAACTACTCTCCTATTTTAAAAATGTCATACATACATTTAAGTACGGTGATTACTGATCACAGTGATCATACACAAGAAATACACGCATCGTATTAAAAGTCTCCTCCATTTTGTTTTTGTACGTATAAAACAAAAAAAAGTAGTTATATTTCAAGGTGAACAATACTGGGTTGAGTGTGATTCGCAAATAGTCCTCATGAACAAGGCTTGAAGCTTGATAATATAACATACTATGTAAATTTAACTAAATAAGTGTTACAACCAAAACGCAGAACACGTTTCAATACTATCCATGAATATTTTGTGACAAAAATTAATAAACACTATTTTAAAATGATTGTTTAAAAATACAAAGCGACGGTTATCTAAAATGGCGATGAACATATTGGTCGATAGAAACATATTTTTCATTAAATATAACGGACATAGTACTATCTCTGGCCAAGGTTGTCAACAGAAACCTAGTACGCATATTAAGTCATGCGAGCTCATTCTGGTCTACTTGCACAGTCGGCTAATTCCTACAGCATTGTGATCACGTTTGTGACACAACGGATGTCACAAACATGTGACTTGTTTGCAAATGTGGTTGTTTAGAGGCCTTAGGAACACCAGTATACGAGTACCTTTCCGATTGAACGGATATATTTTAAGTGATAAACCGCTCATAATCTTGTTTATACGCACATTAATAAATTCTTTACCAATATACATATTCTCAGAAACATAAGCGAACCAGTTTTGTGCTTATTGCTAGCTTTGTATTGAGAAGCAGCATTGAAGTGATTTTATTAAAGTGATACTTGGTACATGAATCCATAAAAATTATTTGTTTTCGGGACCTTTAAAATATTGAAAGTCAAAACGGCGCAATACGGAGACGAAGCTATGACAGCATGGACAATGTTCAGTTGGCGAAGATTGTACAGTAATGGAAGAATGGGTGACTGCGTTGAAGATAATCATGTAGAGTTGCCTGCTGATACGAGGCAGTTAGTGTACAATGTTTACGTGTACTTTAGTAGAAGGCCAGGGAGGAGCGCCAAGGCGGCGCTCTCTAAAACAGCGAGTGCCACAATGATACCCAGAGACATTGTTGCCGAAATCGTAAGAGATAAATATCGACAATGATGCTATTGTTACTATTAGTGTTCCTTTCTAATTATTTCATGACTACCATGAATTTATAACTGTTTATGCAAAACTTCTGTATTTATAGATCGTGAATTTAGATGGTATATACAATCAGCTTACGTTAAGTTAGTTATAAGTGTGAATATTTTGTCATAATTTACATATATATAGCATAGTATACTACAGTATACTACATCAAGAATTCTTTCTAATAAGAAATTTAGTGACTGACTACAATATTCTTATTATGGTATATATTTGACAATGGCTACATATATATGACGTCTCGTATTCGTATCTCATATAAGAATTTGCCTCGTCTATAGTTTTAAAGTACTAAATACGAATGATTTGATTTGATCGTCATCTACCCTATATTCATTAAGTATGGTTATGGAAGCTTGTATGTTAATATCGATATATAGATAGGCAGTACGAACGTGTGTTCACATCACTATGTACGCAAACCTTTACAATTAATGTATTGCCGCCTACCGCTGATACTGTGCTAAACTTGGGCAGTCCGCTTGCATCCCTAAATCGGTTGTTTTGTAAAAAGACTGTACATAAATGTTGTAATGTGTATAAAACACAATAAATATAAATAATAATATTTTAATGTGATTTTTTTATGGTGCTGGGGGTAAGTGAGAAAATGGGTCTTGTGTTGTTAAGTGACTATCGCCTCTATGGATACCTGCTACACTGATGAGATGATGATGAGAAGGAAAGAAAGAATTGCTTAACGTCGGTTTCCGTGTAGCTGTATTATCAAACGGTCGAGTCGGCCAATTTATGCCGAAGCGAATTTATACATAATATATCTAGGATTACTCTTGCTTGACTATTAAGTAAGCAAGTAGCTGTTAAACAAAAAATAAATAAATGTAAAACAGAGCATGAATTAATGATGAAGAATAGAGTTAAGAATTTGTATATCGTGCTACAGACACCTACACGATGTTAATAATATAATGTATTAGTCCACATAGTTCTTGCAAAACAATAATAAAACAGTGCAGTTACAGCGGCTCTGTTTTGTGTTAAAACAAATTATTTGTATTTATATTTTAGTTCTTTTTGTATTATTCATTTAAAAAATATTTAGTAACTGTTATGATTGGTGATTCAATTCAATGATTTCTGTAAGATGCAATTAGTTTCTGAAGAATTTGTGTCAGTTGACGGGAAATGAACCGTTTTTATTTTGTACCAGTATTTTACAAGAAAAGTTATAGTATATCTTTGTTTTAGACATACAGTCTTTGTATTTTATGACTTAATTAAACTACAATATTATGTACATACATACGACAACTACAGCGATCACCTAATAGGTTTTACATAGGTAGGGTACTTACCTTCCTGACGTTTCGACCACGTTGCATTGAGTACAAAAGAACGTAAAAATTTTGATCAAAATCAGACATCTGAACAAATAATTAAGATGTAACGAAAAATGAAAGGGGGACAATTAGAACCGCAAATTAAGGACATTGAATTTAATATTTTAAAAGATATTAGTCTAGCAATAAAATTATTCAAAAGAACAGCTTTCATGATTAATCTATAAAAGTACTATTAATTCTGACGTGTTATACTTAATTTATTTCTATTTTTAATGTGACATACAAATTCGAAGACGCAATAATTTATTTTTAAGAAATTCATTGTTGAAATCAATATTTTCTAGTTCTCCTAAGTAGGTTATTCTCAAAAGAAAGAGAAATTCTTGAGCCAGAATATTCTATGTAAGTCTGAGTACTAACACAGAATAAAGGCGCAAAACAGTACCGTTTCGTTTCATGTAGGCACACTAACAGAAGTAGCAGTAAGTTTCACAAAAATGATTAGAAATTGTAATTATAAAATTAGTAATTTTATAGCAAGTACCAGCATATTATAAAATACTGAGGTAATAAGCAACTGTTTATATTTGTGTATGTTAAATTTATTTTTCTACTATCACAGTTAAATCGTATGTTTTATGTGCAAAGGCATCTGTGTTATATTTTCATTGTATAATATCTTAAGTGTATTCATTATATTTTCATGTAATTTGGAAAAACAAGTCACTTTTGAATTTAGAGTAAAAGTACATAGTACTCCCATTTTACTTATAAACTGGATAAACACGCAGATTACATTTGATCTCAAAATATTTTTTTTATATTTTTTAACATTACACGATAAAAGTTTAAAACTAATAAATGCGAAGTAACTAAATATATAAACTTTTATTTTCTAGCCATTTGACAACACGACGATACAGCTGTTTGTAATAAAAGTTGAGTAATGTTAAAAATACATGCACCCTATACTACTATCACTATACATACTTATACATCGACTATATACTTACATAAAATCACCAGTTAGCAACAATATTTTACAATTGAAATTCATACACACACAAATCTACAATAAAACACTTAACAAAACACTATATCAAGCTTATCAGCACACATGATTTAATTTTTGTATATAGATAAGAGAGTAGTTTTTATCCAGCGTCTTGAAAATATTAAAATTTAAAACGCAGACTTAAAAGTATGCGTTTTAATCGTAACAAGCGTTGCATGTTCACTGCACCAAGATCTAGACTGCACTATTTCAGGCGAGTGAACACGTGAAACGCAAATACTCTGTATCGTGGCGATCAGCGCCACTGACTGGCTAAAAGTTCTCAACATTACAGAAACTACTGAAGGTCGCGCGCATCAACCTATACAGTGGTTTGCCAACCCAATACCCACTCATTATTATTAGTCTTGAATAAATTTTACAGTTAACAACAAATTCTATTTATCTTTTACCTTAGGTTAATGTAAATAAGACCAAAATAGTCTTAACTACTAAAAGCTAACACAATATTATTTTCAATTCGAGGCTCCATTTAGACCGTGTGCTTGTTCACAGTTGGTTAGTGTTACATTTTTCTATTGTAAATGTATACAGTATTACGAAGTTTTTTTTCTTTATCAAAATAGAAGCAACTTAATCTAACTGAATCTAACTATGACTAATAAGGGAATATTGCAGTTTTGAAACTACCGAAACATGGAAATATTTTTATCACATCAAAAATATTAACACGCAAAGGCTAGGTAACTCTTAAAACGAATACGTACCTAATGATAAAATTATCTACTCCACAAATAATTTGATAACACAGACAGTGAACATAATTCTACTGCATACATAACCATAATTATTACACTTTCTTTAATCAACAAAAATATCATATCACCTACGCTTACAGTTGCAGAACGACTGAGTTGAAACCCTTCACTTTTATGTAGGCAGACAATGACTAACCGTATGTTCAACCGACTGTATATAGCCTAGTTGCACAACGTTAACTTTTTACTAAGTCTCTTTATAATGTTAGAATTTGAGAATCTAAAACAAAGGTAAATCGTACCCAAGAAAATAGTTGTTGTTGCGATTTAGAACATAATCCGTCTCATTAAGTGCATATTGCTTTGTCGTAAATATAATTAGCAATAGTTAGGAATTGCTACACCGCGCCCTTGACCGAGCAGACATCGCCTTTACAGAAATCGAGCGAAACCTTATCTTAATACAAAATCCTATCAAAAACAAAACATTAAAAGACTAAAAGTGCTAATCCAAGTGCAAATTTTCTGTCCCATAAAGTTGTAATATGTTTGTCTCTATTATCTATGTCTTTAGTAGTGATATTAATAAAAAAAGATCAAAGATCTACATACATCTGTATGAAATTAAAGGTAATTTAATATTTATTGCAGGATATGCAGAAAACGGTACTGAAATTGCGGTAACTAGCGTTTTTTACTTTGTAATTTAGACACTAAATTGTGTATACGATTTAAAGCTTATGAGTTTTTACTAAAAGTATATCAGAAAATGAATTTGGGAAAATATCTAGTTACGTTTTACCCTTTTGGTTAATTAAAGGTTCAAGTTTCTAGCTTTATCCACAACGAATTTACTGGTAATATGAAATATTTTGAATAATCAACGGTCGGCAAAAGAATGGGTTGTCCCGAATTGATTTTTTTTTTACTCGACTTGGATAGGGCAAAGCCTCCCCACCGATTTAAATTTAATAAAAAATTACCTTTAAACAAAGTTATTAGGTCAGATATATATTTTCAGCAGTGGACTGCGATAGGTTGGTGTTAAAAGTTAATAAGCATTTTATATGTATTTTCTTGTTGGATTATACTTACATAATTAAAGATATTAATTAAAAACTCCATCCTGCAAAACCCTTTAAACTAAATCCGTTGTGTAGATGAAATAACAGAAAAATATAATGCACACATATAGCAAAACGACCGCCGTTTAACAGAAAGAAGTTATTACTACGTACGAGACACATCTAAGTAACGAACGTGTTATCAGAACTAAATTGCCAATTGGGAAAAATCCGATGGTGATCATTGGTCATAATTACCTGCGTAGTAAGCATAGATCTTAAACAAAAACTTTAACCGGCTCGCAAAGATGATTAAAAAGAATCCATGAAAAACAAAATGATTAAATTTATAAGCTGACACAAGCATTCAGTAACACATCGGAAAAGAACACGAGTTTAATTTTAAAACAAGAAATATATACTAAAAAACATGTAGTAATAAAATATGATTAACATAAACGTTAGAAAAATATCGAGTCATTATAGTCAGTTGTTTATCATATTTTTTGTTTTATTTTTTTATTGGATACATTTTTTTATACATTTCAGAGACAAGGATAATGTTCGTTTTGAAGGTTTTTGTATTTCAAAGGAGAATGTGATGGTTTAAGTTCACTCTTGTATTAATCGGTCATAGTCCTATAGTTCTCCCCTTTTTCACCGCTAAAATAATAAAAAGTGAACATACATATGTTATTATCACATTATCCATACAGGGTAACAAAATAAAAATAAAAGTAGCAAGAAATAATCTTGATTGTGGGCTATTATTTATTAAAGGAATGGGTTTTTATTGTCATAATTATTTCCTTTTTGCTCATCATCATAATCAGCCTATGGCAGTCCACTGCTGGACAGAGGCCTGTCTTATTAATTGGTCGATTCGATCTAATTGATGTAGAGCATGTGACCTAATCGTCTCAAAAATCCTAAATAACTATCAACGGAGAGGCTCTTCTGTGTCCCTTAATATCTGAATCCTCTTGCCACCGTCATAATAAGCGATAAATACGTCATAACTGCCTCTGGACTGTAAAAGAACGTTAGTATTTACAGCATGGGTTAAAGTATAATAATTATTATATACACCGAAAAAACAAACAAATTTCCTTTAAAAAGCTATCATAAAAATCAAATATACTGAAAATAGAAAAACCAGGAAGAATTCCAATGTAAACATCAAAAAACTCGATATCGATTTATTAATTAAGTCGGCGTTTATGGTTTGGCTACAAACAAATTAAAGCATAAATGTATTTTCAAAATATCTATTCGAAATTTGAAATCAAATAGCGGATGCCGCCGGACCTAAATCTAAATTATTCACTAATCTGACGTAATCCACAGGGATACACCCACTCTGTATGACGTCAGCAGGCTTCAGTAAAAAGGGAGAAAACTATAAATACTCCATTCATTCTTTACTCTCCAGTGATGTACTTACACACTTATTGGTTCATTATTTATGATAACTACTTTTGTCTGATTCTTTTAAAAAAGGTTATATGTACCGATTTGACCCAACACATAAGGACGTCTAATCGTGTCAGTAAGTTAATTGTAAAATCTATTTGTAGTGGGCGGAGATCGTTCGTGAGGCGCCCGAACGGTTCACTCAAGGTGATAGATACTATGTTTATACGGTCTTCGGTAGAAATCCACGTAATTCCTTATTTATGTTTGTAAAGTCTTTTCGTGTGACTATTTCTAGTCTTATGTGAATTACTAAAAATGCGGATGCAACAATCTAAAACTTACTCTAATTTAAACGCTAAAAGAAATTCACGTTAAAAAACAGAATTTAGAGACGGACGAATATGTGAAGGACGATTGTAGAATAATAGACTTAGGTTTAAATATAGCTTGCTCTTGAACGTATGAAACATTTCCAGACGTCATTTTGAGTGACTATTTTAGTACCATGGTCATTAACACGTACTGGTTTTCATCGTAAGGATTAAAAAAAATAATGTAATTTTTCCACTGGTAAAATACTTTTCTAATTGTGTTCTAAAACACGGTATACCTACTAGGAAATCTAGATGACGTGATTTATTTACATAATATCTACATTTATTTTTCCTTTTTCACAACACGGAAAAGGAAAACAAAACTAGGCATCTTATGGTTAGAATTAACCTTACACACAATATTTGCGTAACAATAAAAACCTTCTGATCTATTTAATAAGCGGAGCTTGTGAGCTACCCATCATACGCTTCACAGTAGAATTACTTCATTAATAATATTCCTGTACAAAATAAATAAAGAACCCGATTTACATTAGGGACAAAAAAATCTTGCTACAGTGATTTATAACATTTTATGAGCGAAATGTTATGAAGGTTTAGTTAATTACCAGTGAAATATTGGTTACTTCTTTTACCGTTGTTATTTTGTTACCAATTAATTACGTTAAATTAATTGTGATATTGTGGCACCCAATAAATTTATAGATAACTAAACCTTATTTAATACGAGTTTTATGTACTAATCAAATCATTTTAATCACACGTATATACGTATGTAACATACGGTTTACACAAAAGTCGTTAATTAAGGTTTGCCTGCTTGTCTGATGAGGATTTTATGACTTCTCTCAACTCGAGAGCATTAACTAACGTTTAACGACGCGATACGTCTAGAACCTGCTGAGTGGGTATCTGTCACCCAGCCTGTTAAAAAATAAGTATGACATTTACCTACAAACTTGTTCGCATTCCGTAGGTCTCTTTTTTCAGGGCTATGGAGTACTCCGTCGGAGTCTAAGGATTTTGGCAGAGAGGAATAGCCTATAGTGAACTCTTACAAATGACCACTGGGGTGCTTTAGTGACTGCCTGGAAGAAGACGGAACTTCATTTTTTCACACTTCGGGTTCTCTTGGATTCTCTTGCTCGCTAGAGTTGCAGTTGAATTTTGTCCGTATGTGAACCACGGTGTCAGACAGGAGTAGGGTAAATTATAAAATACCTTTGCTGAGCACAAATAACTTTGTCAATTTGTATTTTAATAATTTATTTCATAAAACATTTAAGTGTATCGTAGAATGGTTATTGTGAATAATGGCAATTTTTTTTTAAATCTTTGTCTCTTTCCTTTAACACTACATTTCTCATGTGATGCTCGTATCTGTCAGCCATTCACATTACAGAATATAATATATTCTTCGATAATATTACTATCAAATGATATGCAAGGAAGTGAAGGATATATTAATAGCAATACATTATGTGTGTTTCGCATCAGCTGTTTTGTCGGTCAGAGCCACAGGGTCTTACAATTTATTTTTTTTCTATTTTTTATTTGGAATGACCTTTGCAATATTATTATTATTTCATACTAACAAGGTTCACCTATTAATATTTACATGTATAATATTTTGGTAGGTGATTCAGTATTTACAAAAGAAGACACGTCTTGATACGTAGCATTTACTGATTGAATTTTTACACCTAGTTTCTCTTTTATTCCACCGTTTCTCCTCTTCTGTATGCAAGTAATAAGCGAAAAATGAACCATTTTTTTCTGTCTGTGTTCATTTAAAACGTATGATTAAAATTAATCAAATCAGATAAACGTCATTTGATATTCCTGACTTTTAATCTAGTGGAAGATCAGCTCAGGTGCGGGTGTGATAAAAGTAACTGATTAAAACATTTCTGATTCACCTAGTTCCGTGACTAAGCCTTATTTTGTTGATGTAAGAAAACAGAAAGTTGTGACTTACAAAAAGTACTGTTCTTTAGAAAATGAGAATTCTTCAGATTTTTCCAAGTGAAGAAGCTTTTCTTTCTATATTAATATCATAAAACTGACGATTTTTGGAACGAAATTCCTTATCGTGCGTAGCGAAGCAGGCTAGACGGAAAAAATTCAGACGAAAAGTTGTCACGACACTTTTTGCTATAGTGTAGTAAGCCGTGCGGCGTGTGCATGTTTCTCTGTCTGTCTGTCTGTCTATCTGTCTCTCTCTCTCTCTCATAAAAAGCAACCCATTTTTTTCCTTTCATCTTTCTATTTTGCTTTGAACAGTGTAGTGTGGCGACGATTATTTTTGTTTTTTTTATAATTTAAAAGAAATAAAAATTTTTTTTTACAATTCCTTCACAAATTAATCGAAAGGGAATTCGTTCCATTCGGGTGTCCCTTGACACCTCTCTTTAATTTTATAGGATTGAGTATTTCTTTCGAGAAAGTTATAAGTCGTAATATAATGCTACGATTTTAAGGAAAAGAGTAATGAACCATGGTCAATTCCTTGATAAAATCTTTTTCATTCCATTTAGTTATTATTACGATCACTTAGACGCGAAAGAGTCCAACTTAAACCTAGTCGTTGGAAAACCTCTAATATTAAAGTCTAGAATGGATGATATCTGGCTCTAAATCCATTCTCACGAAGTAATAGAGGCTCTCTTGACATTCCTGTTTATTAACGGTAAATTATGGGAACTCAGTGGCGTCGACAAGTAGCAGAAGATCTAACTTTCTAAGAAGGATTAATGGTAACCTTTAAAAAATGAAAATTACACAATAATAAACATGTTCAGGACAACCCTATATTTCAAGTGTGTATTTATTTTTTCCTGGAATATTTGTGAATTTATTACTAGTGGTTGATCGAAAGGTCTCAATAGATCGTTGACACGGCGAAGAAGCTGTAGACGATATACACACAAAGGCATAACTTACACAGGCTATCTACTAAAATAATTGTACGGTACATACATATTGAGGGAAAAAATATCTACTCGGGTGTGATGTCTTACTGTCAACATTATTTTTTAAATATTTTTGTCTATTGTTTGTAGTTGACCGTCAGCAATGGGCCAGTCATTTGATTCGCGGTCCAGGGTGGCCCTCTCTGCATACGCTTAGACGCTACATAGTCAATTCTTTTGCGTTTTGCTAGATAAAAAAGGTATTTTTTTCTACAAGACGTTTTATTCAGAATTATGAATAAGAAAAGATATATTTACTGATAATAATAATAACAACTCACATGTGCGTTCAATTGACTTGAGATAAAGTTGATTTATTTAGATAACCCATTCAAAGAAAATGAAGTTTCTGTATGCGCAATTGAGGCGTGGATCACTACCAAATGTTTCACGAAACGATTCTGGAAAGGCATTTTATAGTTTAAAGAACAAGTGTTTTTTTTGTGACTAGTTTTAGTGAGTGTTTCAACCATATCTATGTTCTGGAGCCTAGACTTGTTGATTGAAGGTAGTAATAAGAACTTGATACATCTTACACACAGCTGTCTAATCGCCAACTAAGCAGAACCTGTGCTATGGTATATATATTCTGCTGATTAACATACTTACACATTTTTAAATGCATATATATTAGGGTGTCCCTTAAATTTCAAGTTCGATATTTTTTTACGCATACCTTCTTAAAAGTTTCGTAATAACCCTATATTGTCTAGAAAAAAATATTAGTTCGATATATAGACGATAACCCGTGCCGACTTGCTATTTAAACTTGTCGATACAAGTTGCTTAAGTACTGCCCAGTGACCTGTTACGACATGTTTTATTTGCCATTTCGTACGTGATTTTTGAGACTATTAGTGCTTCATTGTTTAGTGCGTAAACATGTCGGTGGAATTACGGAGTGATAAACAAAATATTTTTCTTATCGGATTGACTAGCTACCAAATAAATGGTGCAAAATTACCATCTAATCGACAAGTTCTCTCAGTCCTATTTTACAATATTCGTGAGGTTAAATTGACTGTTAGTGAAAGTGCAAATCTTGTGATTAGGGAGTGCATCATATATTGGGAAAAAGCAAGAATTCCAACAAGGGCATTTCCTAACTGCGTGAAGAAACTTATTGATTTATA
This sequence comes from Hypercompe scribonia, assembly GCA_949316085.1. Classification (NCBI taxonomy): domain Eukaryota; kingdom Metazoa; phylum Arthropoda; class Insecta; order Lepidoptera; family Erebidae; genus Hypercompe; species Hypercompe scribonia. The sequence goes on along the minus strand of OX438974.1, from coordinate 11,815,387 downwards.
TCATGTTTGGAGAGAGTTGCAAAAAAATTGTAAGAAAACTCAGATTACGTTTAAGAGTCGTGAGAACAATTTTATAATTAATCTTGATAATTTGTTTGATATTGCACATGCTGATGCTTTTGAGAGAATGAAAATAGAGGAAGATAAATTATTTTTAATGAAACAGAGAGAGCCAGGTCGACCGGGATGCTTAGGTGGTGTAGATAAAAAATTGGCGGAAAAAGAACAAAGATCTAGACAACGACGATTGGAAGAAGAGGAAAGGATTGTAAGACAAAGAGAATCACTAGCTGTTGCATCTACTTCCAGCACAAATAACTTAGACAGTGTAGAAGATTCAGACGAAGAACAGATCTTGAATTCTGAACTCAGCTTGCCGGACGTTCCCTGCCATGAACAAAGTTCAAAAAGAGGTAGAAAGAATCTTATAACACCTAAACTAGTTGCAGCTTTAGATCGATGCCAGTTAAGCATTAGAGATACCGTTTACATTCTTAATGCGGTGGTAGAAGCGCTTGGTCTGAGCAGCGATGATTTCTGTATTAACAAATCCTCGATTCAGCGAATTCGTACTGAAACTAGAAAATCAAGGGCAGAAGCAATAAAATCTAACTTCCAAAACAATGTACCCGACATAGTCACAGTCCATTGCGATGGAAAACTATTACCGGGGTTGGATGTACGGAGTTCAAAAGAAGAACGCTTGCCAGTTATAGCTTCATTTGACGATAGAGAGCAGCTTCTTGCAGTGCCGAAACTAGAAAGTTCTTCTGGAAAACATCAAGCGAAGGCTATATCAGCAGCTCTCTTTGACTGGAACCTTTATGATAAAGTGCAAATAATGTGCTGCGACACAACAGCTTCCAATATGGGCCGTTTCAATGGAGCTTGTGCTATTTTGGAGCAAACTTTAGGAAGAGAATTGTTGCTTTTCGCCTGTCGTCATCATGTTTATGAATTGGTCCTAAAAGCTGTCTTTGAAACCAAGATTAAGCAAATTACTAGTAGCCCAGATATTCCGATGTTCAAAAAGTTCCAAGAAAATTGGAAAAACATTGATTGTACTAAAATTGAACCATCTCTTAATTTCGTAAAAGCACGGGTTGCCGAGACAGACATTCAAGCGTTGTTACTATTTTATAAGGCAGAATTAGATAAAGGTTTTGTAAGAGATGATTACCGCGAATTGGTCGAACTGTGCGTAATATTTTGAGGAGGAGACACAGAGGAAAAATTAAAACTAAGGCCCCCCGGAGCTATACATCAGGCACGCTGGATGGCGAGAGCGATCTATTCTTTAAAAATATGTTTACTTCAGTCACAATGCAGAGTAACTGCGAAGGACAAAAAGGCTCTACAAGATGTTTGCTTATTTCTCGTAATATTGTATGTTAAACCTTGGCTCGAATGTACAGTGGCGACCAAAGCACCTAATCAAGATTTGCGCTTCTTGAAGATGTTAAAAGAGTATGAAAAAGTTGACGCAACAATTTCTAAAGCTTCTATAAGCAAGTTCAGCCATCACTTGTGGTATTTATGTGAAGAGACAGTCATTCTATCACTATTTGATGATGAAGTTGACAACCAAACTAAGAAGAAGATGATTGCCAACTTCAACAGGGACAAAATCTCGGATTTTAGCAATCGCTATGACCCGTCGAAGGAAGAACTGACTCAAAAGTTGTTTGGTAAGTTAAATTGACTTTTTGTTGGATTTCAATTTCAATGTCCAATACTTATTTATTTATTTTCAAAATTGTTGTTGATTTTTATTTGTTATTTAACTTATTTTTCTTTTTTTTTAGACAAAGCACTGGATGATTTCGTATCGGAAAAGAGCAAACAATTTTTATCACGACTTCTGCAGTCGACGACAGTTTTCTAAAGGAAGATGTATCTTCTTGGAATAACAATGCTGCTTTTCTGGAGGCTAAAAGAAGAATAAGTTATTTGAGAGTTGTAAATGATACTGCTGAAAGGGCTGTTAAATTAATGCAAGATTTTAACGGACTTATCACGGCTGAAGAAGAACAAAAACAGTTCTTGCTGCGCTGTGTCAAGGAACATCTAAAATTGTATCCAGACTGTAAAAAAACTACTCTAAAAAGAATGATTCTTATTTCTTTATGTTTTTAATTAAAGATTAATGTTCATCTAATTTATTATTTAATTTTATTCACTTAATTCATTGCATTTATAGTGAAATTATAGCAGACTGAAATTTTAGGACAAAACACGTTTTTTACTAAACTTTGAAGCTCGGTCGGCACTGGTTGCAATTATGCTAGATTGATAAAATTTTATATTTAAGTATCTTATAGCATTAGTAAAAATTATAGAGGGTATGCATTTCGAAATTCGAAAAAAAATTTTTTTTTGTCATATAAGGGACACCCTAATATATATTTTAAGTGAAGTACACTCATTTAGGGAACAAGTAACCATGTTTATCACACAGTTATTTGTTCTAAGTGGGAATGGAACAAACTGGCTTAGCAGTCAGGGTTGCGTACTACTCAACCAATAGGTCAGTCAAAGATCTTAAGATGTGCCTTGAAAACTGGTTGAAGTTTGGTCAGTAGTCATGTCAAATGGATGAGCAAATAACAGGAGGAAACAAAAATAAACAGCAATGATAAAGATACTACATACACTTTCAGGCCATAATTTTGTTCAGAATCTTCCAAGCAGGAGTAGCTCCGCATATGAATTCTTGTTTTAACTATATTTTAAAAAGTAATGTATCATATACACATAGTTTTGTTGTACATCAAGACTTATTGGTGAAAAAAATCTTTAAAAAGGTTACAATACCTTCTCTTTCCCTTAATCTATTTAAATAGTGATATTGTGAATAAGTCTCACTGTACAACAATGCTCATAGATTTTTGTAAGTTGCCATACTGCATTGCCTGCATTTGTAATGAGTATGGTGAACACAACTCTTGGACTCTATTCATCTTTTCCATCAGGCGGAGTAGAGTCACTTTGGCAGGGTCATAAATAAAAAAAAACAATGCAAGGACAAATCAGAGTACATAATTATAGAATAGACAAAAACACTAAGTCTAAAATAATAAGCAAATTATTTCGTTTTTTTAATAGTCCAACAAAATTTTTGAAAATGATTTTAATGAACAGAAACATCACATTTATTTTGAGTTTAAACATGAAATATATAAGTTATAAAATGAATATTTTATTGTTTTATTTTATTTAAAAATATTTCATTAATATTGTAATATCTGAATAATGTGTAGGCACTAGTATTTACCTCAAGAACACTATACACATTAAGGAAGTCAATCAAAATTAAAAATAAAAGGTGAATACTTTTTAAAATGTTATAATTAAATCTCTTAATAATCAGATTTACATATATAGGAACTTTAATGGTAATAAATAGCTATTGTCTAATTTGTGATATCAGAATAAGTTTAAGTTTTTTTTTAGACTAGACAATGTAATCAGTTTTAAGTAAGCCAATAAAGAAAAATAAAGTCAAAATATTATGTCAATTAGAGTTTGATTGATTTGCTCAGTGTCTCTCTAAAAATAGGCTGTATGCCAATATTTCTTCTGTACAGAGATGACTTGAATTTGGCTTACTTCCATATAAAGCATCATTAATAACTACGAGAGCATTTAGTATAAGCAAAATCGTGCTTTTAAATTGTTGAGAAGTAAAAAAATAATACAGATTATTAATTACTTTACCATTGTATGGGCATATAGGCTTAAAATCACTTGACTTAAAGGATCAATTTAAAGTTGAATTCATAAAATCATGTTCTAGGATAAAAAAAAACTAATATCTTCAGTACTTGCCTAGGAACTAATTTTAACACAATATATAATATACTGCATAACATATTGAGCTGAATTAAACCAATAAGAGTTTAACTAGATGACACTTGATCCAAAAAAACTTAAAAAATATTAGTACTTGTTTTATCTAGCGTAATATATATATGAATATTAATTGTATCTACAAGTAGTAAAATGTAACATGTAATTGATATCCTGCACTAGAGCTGGATATCTTGATAGCTAAGATAACTTGCTATTGATAGATACGTACTTACCTATCATAAAATGTATGTGCGGTATCCTCTATTGGTGCATTATGTAAGATTAGTATTCGTTCATACAGCTTACGATACAAATCATTAAAATAGTCACTTGTTAACAGAAAGCTGGCGATAAGCTTTCTAAATCAAAAACTTATCACTCGCGATAATGAAACAAATCCTTTTTTACTCAGATAAACGAAAAGGTCATAGATGCCAATGTATATGTAATTGAATTTTGTTTCATCAATAATTTAATTAATCACACACACATTAATTGAAGTATTTATAGTAAAATTTAAGAAGAGAGTAGAACCTTGACTAGGTTTACTGAAGGAAGAAATCAACCCAGCCAACCGGACGGCCCTTTCGCCGAGATCTGAAGTAAAATTTTAAAATGACAGCAGGATAGATAGCCTGAAACTATGTATGCATACAAGAGATAGCATAATTTTTATGTCAAAAATAACAGCAATACAAAACTGTTTCCAAGTTTTGTGAAATTGTCATTTTATTGATAAAAATGTTACCAGTACCATGAAAATCCTAAAAAACACAAAATTGAAACACGTCGTAAAAAAATTGAAAGGCTTTTTACTCAAATATCTTACTCTTTTGTATGGTTCTTAAGAGGAAAAAGCAATAATTTTAATGAAATTTTTAAATAAGAAGTATTGGTGTAACAGAAAAAAAAATACTTTCTGCACGCTCGTTTTGTAGCTGGCAACTTTTTACAGTTCTCAAACAAAAATCTTGAATTCCAATAAACAAAGAGCCTTCTGCAGAAAAGAGGCAAAGTACATCCTTACTTATTATTTATTAAAATATTAGCTATTTATATTGGATATTCAAGCGTAACATTAGTTAGCATTTTTCTCTTTTTTCATCTGTTATGTAGATTATACTACATGTGTCACATGTATTTTTTTGAAGTATTTACTTTAAGACTAAAGCCAAATTTAATTGGCAGAAGACTTCTTCGTCTTATATAGGTCCTACCTAACTTAGTAGTAATACCAAATCATATAAATACTTTAAAGTGTTTTCACTTCAAAGCGCCCTGCTGGGAACGGGTCCATGCCTGATCTAAAGTCGCCATCTAGGTGAAGCAAGATTTTCCACCCCGTTAACAAAAAAAAAAGGTGAAGCATGGAGACTACTATAGGTTCCCATGCTCCAACTGATGATTAGTACAGTCAAGAAATGAAGATAGACAGATTCTTTTTTATATAAGCAGTAGAATTTATTTTAATATATATTTTTTTAAATATTGTGAGAGTTTCATTAGTAAATGCTAAGCCCAAAACTTCGCTTAGGAAAGGTTCATGTCCAGCGTTAGACTGTTAAAGGCTGTTGATAATGATGAAGATGATAATAATTCTTTAGATCTTTTTAATGAATTTTTTTTTGCATCACTGTTCAATATCATCATCGATTACGTTATATCATTATCGATTAGGTACGAGACCCTATACATTCTATGCGATTCACCCATTTGGAGAACCTACGTGAAACACGGGATTGTCCCTAAACTGTCCCCGATTTCAAAATTATGAAACGCTCATTAATGTCTCAAAGGTGATTTCATGTTCCTCGATAAGTTCAAGAAATGAAGATAGTACTCTTTTTTGAGCAGATAATTGTAATTTATTTTTCCAACGTCCTAAAGATAAAACAGTCAGATCTTAGTAAGATCACTAAGAGCCTAGGATCATAATCATGAAATGACAGTACTAATTGACTTTGACAGTATTGATAGATCATCTGTTTGCGTTTTAGGTTATATTATTTATTCTTATATTTAAATAATTTAAGAGCAGACAGTATTTTATAGATTACATTACTGAATAGCCTCACTTGTTTTAGAAATACATAAATAAGACCATGGATACTGTAGTTAAGAGTATGCTGGAGGAGGATGATGATGCGGAGGAAGAAAAGAAGGTTAATATAATAATTTTAAATAAAAAAATATTTTAGTTTGTCAAAACTTAAGTTTTAATTTTGTTTTCAAATCGATCTAGAAACCAGTATTTAACAGTCTGAGATTAGTCCGTTATAACCAGGTTTTCCAAACGCTGTCTTAACCATCTATATAGTTATGTATGTATAATTATGACTGAAGAAATAAAAATTAAAAAATATTCTTTCTAAAATTATGCCATTTTTAAAGTAAATATTTGTCTACTTTTATTATTTAATGGTCAAAATGTTTGTAATTCAAAGAAACTTGTCTTTATTTTAGGGATTGGTGTTATTTGGCAGAGATATATCTAAAATACCCTGTTTTAGAGAAAGTTTTCTTTATGGGATTGCAACAGGAGTTGGTGTTGGAATAGCTGCTTTCTTAAAAACATCTCGACCAATGTTATCCCAGCATATAGGAGTAGGCACATTTTCAATAACTACAATGGTTTACTGGTCATTCTGTAGATATCAGTGGTCTAAGCAGAGATTTGATGCTCAACTATTGCAAGATGCACTTAAAGATAAAATTATGTATGAAGGTACAGCAGTGGAGAGAGAGTTGGAGCAGAAAGGCATATTAAAATCTGCATGAATATAAATATGTTGTGTTGCGATTTCAAAAACATGTAAAAAATGGACATACATACAATTGTTTCACTACATGATAGGATTGATTTTAAAATATAGGATTTATCTGTATTATAAATTTCTTTAGATTTTGGTATATCTAATTATTGTAATTAAGTAGCTTTTGATGATAGCTATTACCGATGTTGATTTGTTTAACAAGCAATGAGTATAGATTTGCCTTTTATTAAATTTTTATAATTGACTTCTGCCGCATAATGCCTGATGTAACTAGTAACCAATCACATTTTATATTATATCTATAATGCGTGTAAATTAACACAAATTCTCAATTACTAAATGAAAATAATAAAAAAAAAATTGAGGTACCCATTATCATTAAAATATATAATAAGTACAACATACACCTTCAAAACATACCAAACAGCTTACTGTTTATATTTGAGAAAAAAAAATGATAATGGAATAAGCTACTTAATTAAATTGAGTTGCTATCAACTTGTAACTAAGAAATTCTGTTAAAACATCTTCGGCAAGCCCACTTGTGATCATGAGACGCTACCTACTAATGCTATCAAATCAAGTAGTTTATACATGCAATTAATTTTTCAGAATTCATGAGAACACAACTACAAAAAAGAATTCAATAGTATCTGTGACATGAGTCTGTCTTCATTAGTGCCCAATTGAAGTAGTAGGTATTTCAATTGTAAAATATTTGTAATTCTGAAGTTTTATTATATTTTCAAATTACTCTTTTTATGTAGCTGCAAATTAATTATTGTTTATCATAAACTATATTAAAAGTAAGTAAAAATTTATGCTTTAACTATCTGCAATATTTAGCATCATTTCAGGTACACAAAGTGTAAGTTCCTATGCATAATTATTTTTGAAATGTGAACAATTCTTTTACCTTATAACTAAATAATATAGCTATAGCATACCATGTAGTGTAGTAGTAGTAAACTGTTATTGTTACCATATGATCTTTTAATTTATATCATTCCTCTTTCAACAGATCATGAAATCTTTTTCAAGCATAGTGCACAAATTCATTATCAACTGGCTGTAATAGTGCACCGCTGGACATAGGCCACTCCTTTTTTAGGTTATAATAAATTAAACTTTTTTTTCGGTGGTGGTTTTTTAAAAAAAAACACCATACACTTCTTTTGTAGAAGAGATGTTGTAAGGGAACGGGATAAGGCCAGTAGTTCTCGGTTCCGAGGTAGTGGGATCAGGCGCTGATGAGCGCAGAAGTATCTTCGGGATAGTACAAGCGCTGGCCTGTTGGTAAAGGTGAGGTTGCATGTTACTTTAGTAGAAGTAGGCTTAAGACGGTGGCGCGACGTGTTCTACGAAAACTTCTTTACGGTCTGTCGCGTACTCTTTACACCATGACTAAGAAACATAGAATGTAGAATACAAACAAGTAAAAACAGTGATACAATGGGCGGCTTTATCGCAGTCGGGAACTTCTTGTCTAGAGTATACCGTACCTATAGCTGAACCTCTTGCAATAGTCTCACACCGGATGGAACACTGAGGTTATAAGCGGTACCATTCCGACAAACGACTTCATCGTCGAGTCCCGGTTAGGTGATAATCCGTGAAAGTTTCCACTTAATTACAACACTTGATGAAAATTACACCTTCATAGTTGTGATACTACTCATACTTGTTGGTAGTCCTTTGATGAGATAGTGCTAGAAGTTAGAGACCAAGATGCAGACCAAGTAGTATCTAGTACACGTCACTTGATCAGCAACAATAGGAAGGGGTTTGTCAGGTTAAATATACTTAGAACAATAACAAATGTAGGGCACGTCAGTTTGGTTCTGTGAGGATTTCTTTGTATATTATTGTAACATATTAGCTATTACCCAAACGTACATTTATATCAATAGTATAAATCAATTACGTTCTTAATAAAAAACCAAGTAATGATACGTAAGCTGATAAGTGACTATCCTTGACCTGCTTTTTAAATTAGTACCTACATATTTGCAAGTCGTTCTAAGTCACACCAAGAATTGAAAAACGATAATGAAGATAAGGAGTTTTGGCATGACAGTTTATTTTGCAAAAGAAAAAAAACGATTATACCGGTAAAAGCTTATATATAAGGGGCCATTCTAAGGTGGAATAATTAATAATCAAAATAGATGTTAAACTATTCAATCCATATAAGCTTACACATTTTAATGCTTACTCACAACCCTAAGTGACTGTGTTAATGCGATAAAGTTGAGTACATTACATTCATTAAATTACTTTCCTAAATTATCATAATTTTGTGTCTATAAAGTTTAGTTATATTGATTTCGATGCATTTTTGAAAATGAATGTTGAATGGATTCCTGAAATGTCCAATAAAAGTATAACTTTTTCGAAGATAACAGAACAAGTTTAAAATTATCTTAAAAAACTTGCATCAATTTTTTTTTTTAACAACCAAAATTGACGTCAGTTTTATTGAATTTTTCTTTAGGTGATTTCATTTGTGTCCTAAAACGATTCAAATTACATTAGAAGAACAAGTCTTTGACTTGGAGACGTGTATTTAAGACAATCAAGTGATTGGTAAACTCCTCAAGAAACTCGAAGTCACACAGCCAATCAGGCTTATCGAGTTCCGGGATTGCCTGTTTTTTTTTCTGCCAGAAATACCTATTTTGACTTCTTTAATTGATTGAAGAATTAACTTGAGTCAAGAAATCGACGACTTAGCAACTATATTCGCTTTTAATAGCTTCGATATTTTTTTTGAATTGTTGGTAATTCAGATCTCGTGATCTTACAAACTTTAAAGAAGATAACACGATTTACATCACATTTTCAAATCCCAGTAATATTGAATAAAGTGCCTCTTGTTGTATCAACATCATCATTATCATCGTCATCAGTCCGTTGCAGTCCACTACTGGACTGGACATACATTTCTGAAGTAAGCGTGTTCTGAAACAAACGTGAGTAAACGTAGTGTTGGACGTAGGACTGTTGATAAAATATCGATACATTGAAATATCGATATTATTATTTAGAAATATCGATATTTATTACTAATACTTTTTTGGACGATATATTGATAGTTCGATATTGAAATGTAGATATCGACACTCGATATTTTTTTTAAATAAGTTTTTATTTTTTCTCGCCAATTATTTAAATTATAACATCTTCGTACACTTAATTAATCTACTGTGTATTATTTACACTATATTATTAATGTACCTGGTATGATAGCTACTTCGCAGTTAACTATTTTGCGCGATTTAGTTACGTTACTTGGTTCATTAAAAATAGTAACAGAAGACTTGAATGCCGAGAAATATGTCACAGCTAGTTTAGTAATACCATTAACAAATTTACAAAAACAAGAAATCGAACAAACTAAAACATCAACAGCTATTGGGGTGTCGGTACAAAATGATTTATTGAAAGGTATTGAAGATAGATTGGTGCCGTTACAAGAAAACCTTTTTTTGGCTAAAGCAACTATCTTAGAATCCCGTTTCAAAAAATTGCATTTCATGTCAGCATTGGCTGCTGCCAATGTAACATCAGATCTATCAAAAGAAATAGTTCAGGAACACAAAATAAGAGGAAATCGTTCACCTACGGTAGGCCCTTCTCCACGCGGAGAGAAAGAAACAACTTCATCATTATGGGACAGACATGAACATATGCTCTTGAAAAATATGTCTAATGCTAATGAAGTTTTTGGTAGAAATTTTAATACAATGCCTGCTGAATTAAAGCAGTATTTAGATCAGCCAAATATTTCAAGGTCATCAAATGCACTAAAATTTTGGATTGATAGTAGACATTTTACTCCTGTGCTATCAGAAATAGCTGTTAAATATTTGATTTCTTCTGCTACATCTGTAGCATCTGAACGAATTGCCTCTACAATCAATCTTTTAGTACTTAATAATCGTAGTAGTCAAACAGCTGAACACATAAAACAATGAGTATTTTTAAAAACTCTTACTGAGAAATATTGAAATATAAATGTTTCAAATTGAACAATAATTACTAAGAACCTTACATTTTCAAACATTTATAATTTAATTTGTTTAATAAATATACTGAATTTTAAACTTTGTAAATTATTTTTGAGCCGAATTACGATTGTTTTTTAAAATAAAGCCGATAAAATAAAACCGAAAAAAATATTGATATTTCGAAATATCGATATTTTTTTCGATATATCAAACTCCGATATTGATATATTTAAAAATATCGATATATCGAAAATTCGATATTTTAAAAATATCAACTGTCCTAGTTGGACGCGCTCTGGCCAAATGGTGGAGCGACTTGCGTAAGAGGAATGACAGCGACCGGATGCGAAAAGCAGCAGACCTGGCTCTGTGGTGTGTCTTGGACTCTCTCAATGCTTATCTCAGAGCCCGGTCTGCTGCTTTTGAAGATGTTGTCAGTCGTAATTATATTATAGATAATTGAGTTTAATGTAAATCTATTATATTTTTTTCCGGACGAGCTTTGAAATCTTTAGCAATTTTAACCTTTTTGAGATTTTTTTATATTCGTTGCGCAGGTTGTGTTTTGTACATTGCTGATTTAAGTGGATTTGTCCACTTACACAGTGCCCATAAAACAGCTAAACAGGGCATACTGTTACCTCATTTAAATATTCCACCAATAAACAATCCTGTTAATTTGAGCTTTTAACAACAAATATTGTGAACATAATAAAGTTATTTTAAAAACTAGAATATGGTATAAATTCTCCTATAAAACGATCAAATTGAAAGGTTTACGTAAAAGTGACCGCACGCGCACCATACGTCAACACAACTTTGTGAACTAACAACTTGGTATCTGGTGATTTGTACAGTTAAGAGAATATTATAATTATTCTGTCACATGTTAAAGTTATTTAATTTTATACAGTTGTTGTAGCTTAAACGATGGCTACCAAAAATTGTGTTTTTAATCAGTGGTTATCGTATTTTAGATTAAGTAACTATCTGATCATCTTAACTAGCTATTCTAATAGATTATCTAGTTTATAAAGAAATCGACAAACATTGTATTTTACCCTTTGTAAAAATAAAGAAATACATATATTTACGTTACTATTTAAACGTATAAAAATTACTTAACTATCTATGATTTTTCTTAAACTTCTATATATTAATACGTGAAGCAAAACTTTGGACCCTTTTATACGAAAATCGCGCGGACGGAAGAGTATGAAATTTAGCACACTATAGTTTAAGACTGATTTTTAAATAATACAGATAAATCATGCTCATTTTGTTATTTTAACAATCCTGTTTTTTTCCTGTGCAGAAATCTAGCCGGATACCACCTAATGGTGGTTATGTCCGACTCGAACCGACCAAAAACCACATGCCACCTCAGGTACCAGTAGCCGGGGAATCAGGTGTACATACCTCGGGCCCCACCTACCTACGACTTTCTGGTGACCCCTTTTATGTCCCCAAAAAAGCGTGCGTGCTCCGTAGCACGTCGCGCTGCCGCTGCCTGAAGAGTTTTAAACCTCTCCCGGTCCCGGTCCGACATCTCTTTTGCAAGCATAACTTACTCACAGAAGGAGACAACGGAATTCCACTCGCTCTCGCTTCGCACCATGATCGTAATCATGTTATTGAACGAGAGAATTCTCACTCCGATGGCCGCCACAAGGTCACGTCTCAGCTCCGCCCACGTTTGGATCGCCGTGTCCACGGTCTGGCCATCGCAGCGGTGGCATTCAGGCGATCAGACAAGTGATCTCCCAAGCATCACCGCAGTGATCACCTGCGTCAGTCGGTATGAGAGGGTCTCGTGATTACTCTCGAGCCAATGACGGCGTGCCAGGCGCTTGGTTGCCCAAATCGTTCCTTCCATCCCTTCACAAGGACCTGGCGGCGTTGTGTTTCTAATTCTCGGTTTTTCGAGTTTCAGGACTCCGGCCCAACTTCTGCGCCTGTGGCACTGACAAAGAGCCGCAAGGGCTCTCGCCTCCAGGTCTCAGACTCGCCATCTCAAAGGAGATTGTGCGGTATCCTCTTATGACCCTGATGACCAGCACTCGCTGCGGTCATCGCAGTATCGTGAGGTCGCGGGCTTTTTGTTAGAGGAGAATTGCTGACGCTTTCTTGTTTTTGATATGACTTTCATAATATTTGTATATGATAGCTGAAAATAACAGGCTTCTTTATTGACGGAATACTTAAATTAGTTAGGAATATGTAGTATCTTGAACATTTAAATGGACCGTTTAATATAAAATTACCTACATTTATTTTTATCTTCATATTGCGTAGTCTCATAATTTAAATCAGTAGTCGTTATAAAGGTGAACCAAGGCTACATGTTGCAGCTTTATATTGGATTGTAAGTGAAAAAACGGATTTGCTACTTCTCCTACTTCCTATTTTTTCTGCATCACCCGCAGGTTCACTGGTAGAGAATGCCTTAGGCATTAAGTCGGCCTATGTACATAAAGTGCATGATGTATAAATAAATAAATATATTTGCTAGTAAATCTGCTACTAGCAAATCTATTTTTTTCTGATTTTCTAAACCATTAAACTCACCGGTTGTTTATTAAATAAATCGACAACTAATTTTTAAGCAAATTAAAGTCTAACATCGGTATTTCTTGAAACTTCAGAATTGATTCTGAAAAAACCTTCAATAACTTAAGTACCACAACATGTTCCAATTCTATTATTCACTAATATTTTGTACGTAACAAAAGCTATTTATATTTATATAGGTTTGGGGCTGAAAGCAAATTTTGCCAGGGAAACGTCTGAATAACTTTTAATTTACTATCTGTACAAATTTTGCGATCAGTAAGCAAAATTCTCCTAATGTACTAATTTTCTCTTATACTTCATAGAGGTGAGAACCTCTATAAAGCATAACTTTTAAAAATATTTTACTGGAATAACGCACACTAATAGAATGGACCCTTAAAAGTTCTATTTGAAAATAAATATATTTCTTGTTGAATCTTTAAATTTTAAACGTTAATATTGCCATGAGTTATCCCACGTAATTAAAAAATGCAGAATACAAAGGACCCTCTAACTTCAGATGATGGCTCAACATTAACACAAGATACTGAAAGTTCACCCTTTATTTACCAGAAAATGGCTAGTTTTAATAGATTATCAGTGATGAGATTGGACATTAAAGATTATATCATAAGTAATTTAAGTAGTACAGTATGTAGTATAGACTACATATACAACTTAGATTATTTAAAGGATCCTACTTCCCGCGCAACACATATGTTCGAGTTACAGGCCACACGGTGTGCCACTCTGCGCCTGAGATAGGAGGGATCCGGTAACAGCTTTTATTACGACATCCAGGCCCCTCTTAGCACCTACCCGCTGGCGCGGGCATTAGCCTTGGGTTAAAGGCCACCCTAACTTACTCGAGTTGCCTTTACAGCCTCAATCAAACAATATTCGAATCCTATCATTCTCTTACTATCTTACAAACTTATCCTTTTACATTTTTTTTATCTAATTTCTAGTTGCTGGCTACCGACAATAGATTTGTCCCAAATAACGTAAGTGCGAATAAAATTGTTGTCTACGTCTAATAATAAAAATATTTACATATTTACCCACTTATTAGTTTATTTTCTAGTTACAATGGCAATGAAGAATTTATTTTAATTGACCATTTACGCAGGCAATGCGGTGCCAGATGGAAGTGCCAATATTACAAATTATAAAAATATCGCTCACAACATTTTATTATACGAGTATACAAAGCGGCGATATTTACGATTGTAATCTACTATACAATATTTGTCTGATTTTGATTCCTTCTGCAAGTTTTAACCGAGAAGCTATTAAGTTAGTAATTATGTATAACATTTAGATAAATGTCATACATCATTCCTCGTCCGTATGTATCTCGTATTCTCTCTTAGCCTCATTACGCCAGACAGTAATACTCTGGCGGTTCGATGTGCCGGACGCACGTTTTGTATTAATGTTATTTTGTTAATAGATTAACGCATGTGTGCAGTTGTTACAACATATTAGTATTTGCTATTAAACATGAATTCTTTGAGTACTCTTATACCTAACGATGCACAGAAAAACCTGATATTTTTTGTCAATGGAAAAAAGGTAAGCTAAGATTCTATATTTATTTACTTAATTATAAGTTGATTTAGATACTTTAATATTATATCTCCTTTAAGGTTAAAATGCTAAGGCTGCTAAATCTTGCATGTAACACATACTGTTGAGGTCGTTGCGATACTAAAAAAAAAACTCGAATTTTTTATAATAAGTATGCATTGTCATAAATAAAAATATTCATATATTTTAGTCAAAATTTTATTGATATGCTAACAGCTTTTCAAACGTTGACTAAGGTTAATTGATATCCATGTACTCAACAACCGAGAAAGTAATATTTAACTATTTAGCGTAGAAAAAACATGTTCTAATCGATTTTATCCTATAAAAAACCAAACCAGTTTGCTTTCTTTGTCATATACCTTCTGTTTTGTGAATTGTTCAACAACATATATTGTTAACTGTTGTGTTGTAACAACTGTTTATATATCAAAGAAGCTTTTAATTTTGAAGGTCCAGTTGAAATCTTGCAAAGTTCTAAGGATAATAAAACTGTACCAGCGCGACATATAGATAGACTGGGACAAGAAAAATCAATAGCTTTCTGTAAACAGATACTGACAGAGTAGAATGTTCTTCCTTAGCCTTCCTAAAATCCCTCTTGACCTATGTCTGAGTTGCCCTACTTAAATCTCCTATTATTTGTTTGTAAAAATATTAACATAAATATTATACTTACTAATACCTTCATTTTCGTAAAAACAATAAGTGATAATTAAGTTACTGATTTCCTAAACAGTCACATAATAGTTCTTATAATGGTAAGTGAAATTTAACTGAGGTGTAGAATGTCAATCAATAGAAATTAAATACGCTTGTGTAAGGACTTTCGATATTCTATCTTTTACCCACTTATTAAATACTTACATAGGTAGTTGTATGATAGCCTCCGCGAATCCCATCGATTTAGGAACTGCCTATTTTCAAAAATTAATCAACATAGCAGTAAGGGTTGTTATTTAGAGTTCTTCTTTATTGGTAGTAAAAACTAAAGTTGGTGAAACTAAATTGTAGAATATTTTGTCTTTCAGGTTATTGAACCCAACCCCGATCCGGAATGGACGCTGCTTTGGTATCTTCGAAAGAAACTGCTTTTGACTGGCACTAAATATGGGTGTGGGGAAGGTGGATGCGGCGCTTGCACTGTTATGATTTCCCAATTTTTGAACATTGAAGATCGAATCAAGTATCCTTTTATGCAAACCACAGAATACTGCTACTGACAATTGAGAAAAAACTATTCTGAACTCTCGTCTTTAAGTACGTTTTTAAGTCTGCATATCTAAATTTTGCCTTGCGCGATCTTTATTTGTGAAATTATTTTATTTAACTAGTTAAATAGGTAGTTAACGAGCCGTCCATGATATCGTTAGAGATAACATTTTAATAGTAATGTCATACCTGATTGATTTTTCAATAATATGTAAATCTCTCCATCCTACGGCTCACATCTGATCTATCAGTTACCTCACCTGACGTTTGTTTTCAAGTTTAGTAGTGGACTGCAGTAGGTTTATTGATCCAATGACTGAAAATAAAATTGTAGTTTTGACTTTGATTAATGTTATTATAAGTTATAGGAATTTTCTAATCTAATAAAACTTTAATTATGTTCGATAAATGATGTTCAATAAATAAATATTGTTTTGTAGTTATTAAGTAAGAAACATCGCCGAAAGTATAACTAATAGAAAAATCATTAATCCGATTTTAAATCTCTGATAATAATTCTTCACTCAGATATAAATACCTATTGACTGCAGACATATAACAGTGAATGCTTGCTTGACACCCGTTTGTGCCATGCATGGTTTAGCAGTCACAACTGTCGAAGGTATAGGTTCTATACAAGAACGCTTACATCCAGTTCAAGAACGCATATTCAAAGCACATGGATCACAATGTGGCTTTTGTACACCTGGTATTGTAATGTCTATGTACACGTTACTTAGAAATAAAGTCGATATTGAGTATGCAGATATAGAGACTGCGTTACAAGGAAATCTTTGCAGATGTACTGGCTACAGACCTATCATAGAGGGTTTCAAGACATTTATGAAAGGTTGGGCGAAATATTACAACGACGAGAGTACAGATAAAAGGAATAGATTATGTGCACTGGGTAAAGAATGCTGTCGAAATAAGGAGAGTACAAATAATAATCAATTATACAGTAAGTCATTATTCCAACCATACGATCCAACCCAAGAACCTATTTTTCCTCCAGAATTAAAACTAGATTGTCAACATATGAAGGAATATTTGTACTACGAAGGAGAAAGTGTGACATGGATACGACCAACAACACTTGTAAGTTTACTTGCAATTAAGGCTCAATTCCCAAGTTCTAAAATTATCGTTGGTAATACTGAAATAGGAGTAGAAATAAAATATAAGAAAAAAGTTACTCCGATTCTCCTGTATCCTTCAATAATAAGTGAAATGGCCATTTGTAATGTCTCCAGAAAAGGAGTTATAGTAGGAGCTACTACTACGTTAACAGAGTTGACGTCCTTTTTAGACATCCAAATAAAAAACGAGGAAAAAAATGCTCAAATTTTTGAAGCTTTAAAGGACATGCTGCATTGGTTTGCAGGGAATCAAATTCGAAATGTAGCTTCTTTGATTGGAAATATTATAACAGCTAGTCCAATATCTGACTTAAATCCAATCTTAATGGCATGTTCTGCAATTATACACGTTGAAAGCAATGGAAGAGGTCACAGAAAAGTTTGTATCGATGATTCATTTTTCAGAGGATATAGAAGTACCGCTATCCAAGCCGATGAAGTTGTTACCTCAGTTGAACTTCCCTTTAGTGAAGAAATGCAATATTTTAAAGCTTATAAACAAGCTAGAAGAAAAGACGATGATATTTCTATAGTGACCTCAGCGTTTAATGTTAAAATTGATAGCATTTCTCAAAAAATATTATACGCTAGGTTTTGTTATGGTGGTATGGGGCCAACTACGATATGCGTAGGTAGAACTTCAAAAGCACTTATTGGACAGAAATGGGATGAAACTATGTTAAATAAAGCATTTATTTTGCTAACTAATGAGTTACAATTAGATATTTCAGCCCCAGGAGGAATGGCGGACTATCGAAAATCACTTTGTTTAAGTTTATTTTTTAGGTTTTATTTATATGTTTTGCAAAAGCTACAAGATCTCAAGGGTGTTAAATTATTAAATGAGACGGATTTAAGTGCTCTTCAGGAAATCCATGTCATGGGAGCACCGAGTAGTTCACAGTGTTATGAAATAAACAACGGCGATAGAACAACGTGTGATTCAGTTGGTTTGCCTATAGCGCATTTATCAGCTCTAAAACAAGCTACAGGGGAGGCTTTATATTGTGATGATATAGCTTCTACTAATAATGAACTTTACTTGAAGTTAATTTTTAGCCAACACGCACATGCAAAAATAAAATCCATAGATGCAAGCAAGGCTCTGCTAGTGCCAGGAGTACAAGCATTTTTATCTGCCACTGATTTAGACGAAGAAAGTAATAAAATGGGACCTATAGTGAAAGATGAAGAAATATTTTCTAGTAAAATAGTGACAAGTCGTGCTTGCGTAATAGGAGCTATTATAGCCATAACAGAAAGCGTAGCTCAAAAGGCAAAAGACTTGGTGATTGTAAACTACGAACCATTAGAGCCTGTTATAATAAGTTTAGAAGACGCAATTGCTCAAAGTTCGTACTTTTCGGGATATCCGCGAATCCTTCGGAAAGGAAATGCTGAAGAAATTTTCTCGAAATCAACTCACATTGTAGAGGGAAATGTTAGAAATGGAGCACAAGAACATTTTTATTTGGAAACAATTTCTGCATATGCTGTTAGAAAAGAAGATGAGCTGGAGATTACTTCAACAACACAAAATCCTGAAGAGATAGCGGTAATTAATACGATAAATGTTTTTTAAATTATAATGAAATTACAAATTTTATTGCACATTTATTTATTTCAGCGCATTGTCTCAGAAACTCTTAAAATACCTAATAATAGAGTTGTAGTTAAAGTAAAGAGAGTTGGAGGAGGATTTGGTGGCAAAGAAACTAGAGCAGCTATTTTAGCCGTACCAGTGGCGGTAGCCGCCTACAAACTGAAGATGCCAGTACGATCAGTACTAGATAGAGATGAAGATATGCAGGTCAGTGGCTACAGGCATCCATGCTGGATAAAATATAAAGCTGGGTTTAATAATGATGGCAGAATAAATGCTGCAAAATTTGAAATATACAGCAACGCTGGCAACTACCTAGATATCTCTTGTTCGGTAAGGTTAAGTAAACTTATTGTTTGTTTATTGATGATGAAATAAAACTTCACATATTGTGTAAAGTTATAAAATTAAAGTTGTATATTTGTAGATGTTAGAAAGGGCACTGGTTCATGTTGATAACTGTTATTTTATACCTAACATTGAAGTAATCGCATATCTATGCAAGACCAACATGCCCTCAAATACAGCTTTTAGAGGATTTGGTGCACCAAAAGCCATGTTAGCTGCTGAAACAATGATCAGAGATATTGCTTTAAAGTTAAATAGAAGTTATGAGGAAATTGTGGAAATGAATTTGTATCGAGAAGGATTGCTGACACATTACAATCAGGTTCTTACCTACTGCACATTGCCCAGATGTTGGAATGAATGCATAGAGATATCTGATTATTGGCGCAGAAAAAGAGACATTGAAGATTTTAATAGGTAAGTAGTATGATATTAGTTACAATAAATAACTCTTGGATTCTTTTCATGCTTTCCATCAGGCAGAGTAGAGTCACTTTGGCGACTTCTTAATTTAGATAAAAAGAATTAAACTTGATATTTTAGTATAAAATGGTTTTTAAAGTTGATTTGATCTTTAAATTTCAATGTTATTTTTCAGACGAAGTAGATGGCAAAAGAAAGGTATAGCGTTAGTTCCGACAAAGTATGGAATATCTTTTCAAGTTGATGTTTTGATGCAAGCAGGAGCATTATTGTTAGTTTACAAAGACGGATCCGTTTTATTATCAATAGGGGGAATAGAAATGGGCCAAGGCCTCTTCACTAAAATGGTTCAAGTTGCTTCAAGGGCTCTCGGAATAGATTATTCAAAAATTCATATAAGTGAAATGTCTACTGATAAAGTACCCAACAGTTCACCAACAGCCGCCAGCATAAGTTCAGATTTATATGGTATGGCCATCTTAGATGCTTGCAAAATTTTGAAGAAACGACTGGAACCATATGTGTCTAAGAATCCAAATGGTAACTGGGAAGATTGGGTGCAAGATGCTTACGTGAACAGAGTACAGTTAGCAGCTACAGGTTTTTATGCTGCTCCAAAAATAGGATATGATCCTAGTACAAATTCTGGAAATCTTTTTGAATATTTTACTTATGGAGTAGCGTGCTCTGAAGTTATCATCGATTGTTTAACTGGAGATCATCAGGTACTAAGAACAGACATAGTAATGGATGTTGGAGAAAGTTTAAACCCAGCTATAGACATAGGCCAGATTGAGGGAGCTTTTATGCAAGGCTACGGTTTTTACACATTAGAAGAAATGGTTTTTTCTGATAGTGGTGAAGCGCTATCTCGAGGTCCAGGAACATACAAAATTCCAGGATTTTCTGACATACCAAAAGAATTTAACGTTTCACTGCTAAAAGGTGCACCCAATCCCCGCGCAGTTTATTCTTCCAAGGTAAGTTAATAACTTTCCACTCTTTTTTAAAAGATTTATTTCTTGTATTATGTTTTTAACCATGGATTGTAATTGTCATGATGTTTGTGGTTTTAGGCTGTAGGTGAGCCACCTCTATTTCTTGCTTCATCCGTATTTTTTGCAATAAAGGAGGCAATAACATCTGCTCGTAAAGAAACTGGCGCGTCTCCAGAGTTTATAATAGATGTACCCGCGACCTGTGCTAGAATACGAATGGCTTGTGAAGATCACATAACCAAACAGGTACCTTTACAAATTTTAATAATATTTGTGTTTACATAACATTTTATAGCATAGTGCAGGTTGTTGTACTAGCCCTTATTATGCCCAATACTATTTGGTCGTGTACCATGGAGCGACCGGTACCGGACCTCCGTAACGCTGAGGGCGAAATGAATTCGAAGGGTGAACTAGTTGTTAGTATAATTGAGGGCACCGACTTTCAATTACGATTGCCATAGATTTTCATTACAGCCAGGACTGACGGCTTAACGTGTTCTCCGAGGCACGGGCGTGAAACATCGTCAAACTTCTACACTCCGGGTTGTTATTAAGAATTTTCTGTAAGTAAAAACCAAAAATCCTTTAGACTCGACCCGGGAATCGAACGAGATACCTTTTGATTGGCAGTCGCATGCGCTAACCATTAGACCAACGAAGCAGTCGATAACGTAGCGTTTGTATATTTGCAAAAAAGTACGAAGAGCTCCAGACACAAAAAAATAGTATTTTTTAAAAAGTGAAGCGTCTCGTCTGTGGCACGTATACGAAATACATAGAAAACTATGAAAATCATAAAATAAGATATTTATTTTATTATTGTAATCCCCTAGTAATTTAATGAACTAAAGTTATTTAATTGAAATTTCAAATTTGGGTAAAAAGATAACGCGATTTCTTTTTGTTCAATTGTTGCGGTGAGCATTTATCAACTATTTAAAGTTTTAAATTAATTAATCGTGTTTATTATTTTCAAAATTACGGGGACGAATAAAGGTTGATTTGTAATTAAAAAATTGAACAATGAGAATGAAAATTCCTGCTATTATGGTTTTGAGTTTGTTACTCGTTTGACCTACCAACCTTACCATCTGTTTAAAAGCTTCCGTCTCCGAAAACAAACATTATAAGTTTAAATAATTAAAAATGTTTTTGCCAACTGACACAAAACACTATATAGTTTCAAATGAAGCATAGTTTGTACTATTGAATTTAGATTGGCTGATAGAATTCCCATATCCTTGTAAATACTTACGTAATAATAGATATATATTATTACGTAAGTACATATTAGATACATATAGAACACCCAACCTCCGAAACAAATATTTGGCAATTTGATCAGGATTGTGGTTGCATTTGTTACTACTGCAAAACCAATTCAGTCTTAACGACTTAAAATAACATCAATCTAGATATCAAGACATGATAATTAAATTGAAACCACAGTTTGTGATCTGGAGAGGGCTAAGTGCACTCGTGACTACCACCACGCACGTTGCAAATCAATCAACACAACAGGTGACCACAACAGAACCTTAAGGAAGATATGTATATGGTATAGTTGTAACTTTTTATCAGACGTTACGTGTATAATCGTGAAAATTTGAAAATTGAAATTCTAATAGACTGGAGACCGTTTGATACTTTATTTTATGTAATTAAAACAATAATGTTCCTGCTCTAACATCAAAACTGTTCGATTTACATCAAACATGAAACCTAAATTTACGGTACTAAATTAGGATAACCTCAAACTTAAATATTGAGATATCTAAAGTCCTTACTTGGTTCAATATGTTGCCAAATAACAATTCACGAATATAAAATGTTCCTTAAAACAGGAATTTGTAAACTGAAAGACTATTTTCTTTCATTTCGATTCGACTCCACGTTAAAATAGGTCGTAGCCTGCTATGATATAGCCTACAAGTAGCCTTTCTACATAACACGTTCCTACATAAATCCAACACTATAAGATTTTTTCACATTAATTTTAATTTTTTACAAGTAAAAAGCTTTTGACAACTAAACTATAAAATTTTAATATCTAAGTATGCACGCATGTTTGCAAAGTGTACCTATCCTGTTACTTATCAAGTAATAGAGCATAGTTTGCTGGTTCTCTATTTTTATATCAGGCGTACAAACATCTATCTTAATCACAAAAATACCTCAGTACTTAATAATTTATTGTATTTTTCAACTAGCTGACCACCGCCACTTCGTCTGTCTTAATTTTGTTTTAATCTTTTTTTCTAAAATAAAAGTAGCCAAGTTACTTCTTATAACATCAGCTATCTGGCAGTGAAAGTCACATCAAAATCGGTCCAGCCGGTTCAGAGATTAGTCTGAGCCAACAGACACATTGACAATAATTTAAAAAATGACTTTTTGATGTAAGTACCGTATATACTTTCATATTTATTTAGAGAAATGCAGTAAATTTGTAATTACGAAACGATGTTTTAACTTTATTTATTTGTATGTATACATGATTACGATACCTTCTATAGAAGATAAATGAGCCAAGGTTTTAAGGCGTGACAAATGAATAGGCAAGCAGTCCGACATATCACCATATAAATACAAAACACGGGATACCTACCTACTCTAATATGTATGTATATATTTTTTATGTATAAAAAAATTATAGCTATACAAACAAAAGTTTATATACGACTCAAGAAGAGCCATAAGAGGCTGATACGATTGAAATTTGAACTGCCTCGTTGAACTAGCGATTAGCGTATGCGAATATCGATCAAGAAGTCTCGGGTTCCATTCCCAGGTTGGACAAAAAAGTGTTATAGAGTTCTTCTGATTGGAGAAATACTTAATAACAGTCCTGAGATTGGAAGTTTGAACTTTAACCACTGTACCTCGGAGAACATGTAAAGCCAGCGATCCTGCGTCTGATATTTCCCCGGTCGTGTCGGATAACCGCATTATGATTGTGAGACGTGGAACAGAGAGAGGTGCACCGTTGAGGCTTACCACCGTGGCTGAAACCGGCTAGAAGTACATCATTGTCACATTTGAAGTGTTCAAAAGTTAATAATTTCGTTTTGGTGTTTCAGGTAAAGCCCACAGTTACGAGAAAGGGAAAACCATGGAACGTTATGGTGTAATAAACGAACATTATATACAAATAAAGTGACTGCACGGTTGGCCTAGTGGTTTACGCGGTCGCCACGCCGCTCTCTACTGACCTGAGTGTTGTGGGTTCAAATCCCACATGGGACAACACTTTGTGTGATCCATAAATTGTTGTTCTGAGTCTGGGTGTTCTTTGTGTCCGTTTCTTGTATGTTTGTAAAGTCCCCCGCGACACAGGATTTATTCCTAGTGCGGGCGTTGTCTATTAAAAAAAAAAAAAAAAAGAAAAAAAAAAAGAAAGATACCGAAAACAAGATTGTGTGTTGTAAATTAGTAACATAGTATTAATAAATATATATTTTCTGCAGCTCTCTGTATCGTCTTTCTTCTGCTCCTTGTATTCTCATATACAAGTTAAAATCATTAGTGGGTGAAGAAGTTTGATCTGATTTAATTGTCATGTAGTCATGCCTTATATGTTGTCTATAGACAAGGACCAGTATACAAAGAATGTCTTTCTTCGTGGGTTTACCTTTCATTTGGGCAAATGTTCCAGGGATTCATCTGAGTAAGGAAAAAATACTTATATCCATATATACTTGTATAATAAAAATAAAATTTAAAAACTTGTAACACTATCAATATCATCAGCAATCTATAAAAGTCCACTACTGGATATAGGGCTCTACTTAGAAAAGAGATTTTGGCCTTCTATACCACGCTGGTGGTGGTACCAGGGTTGGTATAGAGTTTGTTTCA
Source organism: Hypercompe scribonia (assembly GCA_949316085.1). Taxonomy (NCBI): domain Eukaryota; kingdom Metazoa; phylum Arthropoda; class Insecta; order Lepidoptera; family Erebidae; genus Hypercompe; species Hypercompe scribonia. Next base: position 11,791,024 of record OX438974.1, on the reverse strand, counting down.
AGTTTTCTTTCTCTTTGCAGTGATGGTGTCCTGCGCAGTTTGCTCTCTTAGTCGCCTTTTACAACACCTATGAGATGAGTAGAAGTGGTGACACTCCGTCACCAAAATACCTATTGTTTACTTGTATTTTGCAATTATAATAATTTCGAATTCATTATTTAATGTTTAGATTTATAGATATTAAGTATTGATAGAAAATATTTATTTAACTTTATCGAAGTTAGTTTTGAGTAAGTATAAACTTGTCTTTGTAAATTATTCAATGTCTCCTGAATTAATCTGGATGGACACATGGACCATTTGCCGTGATAACTTTAATATTAATGCATTTTTATACATATATTTATCTATTTGTTCTATGGAAGAGTTACAGCTAAATAAACAGATTAACGGTAGAATAGTATAAGAAAACCAGATATTGGTCTTTACTTTAATAAACTTGTAACGTTTTTGGCAATTCAGGTATTAGCGCTGTCTAAAATTTTTTTGCATGTCCTAGCAGCCATGAAATGATGCAACATGCATATATTTTCAATAGTTATAAAAAACGTACAAATGTATCGATTCACATGGTTTAATAAAATTAAGAACTTTCATCCTAACCCTGCGGTGGTGAAACAGCTGATGATAATGGCAGATGGCATTCTCAATATTAAAATACTAAGCATAGCACAGGGTCATTTCAAACAAACAGCAGCGGTTCCCGGATCCCTCCTATCTCAGGCGCAGAGTGGCACACCGTGTGGTTTTAGTTGGTCCGATTCCGACACACCACCCCGCCGTAAACCCCGGTGGGGTGACGGCCCGAGGAAAAAACACAACAAAACGTCTTGAGGTCATAAAAATACTGAAATTATCTTCGTTAAAGGAAAACTAAAATTACTATTTAAGGCCCAATAACAAAGGCTATTCACAGTCTGCAAGGGGATAACGACTACAAAATTTTATTTGTATAAGAATCCAATATTTTATTTGTAATGAAGATATAAAATACTCCGGTTGATGCCATTGAAGAGTAGAAGAACGGACCACAAAAAGAAAGATGAGCCAACAAACTTAGACGTGTGAGAGGGACAACGAAGGAGCAGATTGGTAGAGGACCATAGCTATCTGTCGTGATTGCTACATATGAGTTGGCAGTAGGAGGTTAAATATGTTGGTGAAGATGGGTTATTAAATATAGAGTATAGGACAGTGAGCGCGCGTAATTTATGGCGTAGACGAATTGGTAACCAATTGAGCTGCGAACGGAAAGAGGACACATGATCATATCTACGGAGATTATCAACAAATCGAAGTTATTAAGAAGATGGTCTAATGTATCGAGAAGATTTACATTCAGGGCATAACAGCACACATCACCATAGTCGATTAAGGGGAAGATAACAGTTTACACAAGCATAGTCCTGGTTTTTACTGGCAGGAAATTTCTCAGACGATTTACAGCCTGAAGTGTCCCAGCAACCCCCTGGCACTAATTTGCGACTTGTTCACGCCCTTTCAGTATGCAATCGAAGTGTAAACTTAGATCTTTCATCGATCTACTCACAGGTATGATAGTCCCATTAAAAGTAATAGCCGGAAGAGTCTTAGTGTCTACTCTGCTCATTGATCAGCGACTTCCCACTGCGATAGCTTAATATTTTGTGGGGTTTACTGATAAACCAAACTCTGAGGTCATGCATTATTTGTTTCTAGATTGTGGTTGATCATTTGTATTGCTATCCAAATATCTTCCACTTTACTCTGTGAATAGAGCCGTTGGTCATCGGCATGCAGATGATACGCATAAAGAAGTGCCAGGGATAGGAACCTGTTATCTATATATCAAGATGATGTACCGTAGGATTATTTGTATGTTAAAAAAATATATTTATTTAAAAAGATCTGTTGCGAAACTTAATGTGGCAGACCAAATTCCACGCGAGCGAAGCCGCAGGCATAAGCTAGTACATACATAATAGATAACAGGCGTAGACAAGAACTATTACATTATAATTGTGCATATCAACAGCCTTTTACAGTCCACTACTGGACAAAGGCCTCTCCTTAGCAAGGAGGTTTTGGCCTACTATACCACGCTGGCCAGACGGGTTGGAATAGGGTTTGTTTCAAGTTTTCCTTCTCTTTGTAATGATGTGTTGTATACTTGGTCCCTTAGTCACTTTTTCCGACACTCACGGGATGAATAGGGGTGGTAACACTATGTATTCTTAATCCGTCACCACACGGACAATTGTGCATATAGGTAATTATAAATTGTAATTAGGTATTACAATAGTTTATCGTAGGTAAAGTGTTTACTTACTTGTTTATTATAGATCTCCGACAAGAAATGTACCTTTAATGCCAGTTTTATAACAGATAAAATAAAAATTAAAAATTCATGTCTTTGCTTTCTCACACAGGCTCATTACAAAAGTAACTAAATATCAAATACAAACACTGCCTATGTAGATGAAGGAAACGGAAAATCAATAAAAAACCACAAAAAAAAATTAATCAACGCATGTAATTTTCAATTATTTTTTGTTTCTTAGTTCGTGGGTATTTTTTGAATGGGTTTTTATTTTAAGTAAAAAATTGTTTTTAATGTTATTTTATAAAATAAGTGGTTAGAGGTTAGGTTAGAGTAGTTGATACATCATGGGGAGGCCTTCCTTGGTTGTGTCTCGTATAAGAGAGCGTCGAGCACAGGAGTCTAAAATGGCAAAGACGAGCGCCAAAAAACAGAATGAAATACAACACATAATCGCGAAAAGTCTTCCGAAGAAAGATTTTCTCAAATACACAATTATGTACAAATTGTTAAAAGAAACAATTGAATAATGTGAACGTCGTTTGAATCTTATTCGTAAACAACTAGCGGACGAGTCAACCGAGCAGAGCCAACCTCGCTTGTCTTTGGCCAGACACCAATCTGCTCAACTACTACTTACTGAACTGACAATAAAAGGATCATTTCCTATTTTCGTTTAAGAAGTTTTCTTGTGCATCTCTGAAGTCCAAGGTTTACCAATAACATTTTTGTACATTTAACATCGTTTCATAAACGGCGAAATTATATTTGAACATGCATGAAAATAATACAATTAAAGGAACGTCATTGAAAGACATACTTCCAACTTCTTAACGCTAAGGAGTTGTACTTTTCATTAACCGCTCACATAAATAACTTGAAAAAATACACCTTATGGGATCACACATACAAATGATATTTAAGTAATCATCCTTCAAGACTTCACTTCTTTCATAACCAGCTCATCATTAGACACGAATATAATGAATAAAATACTTTTCAAATTTTATCGTTAATACAGAACATTGTGAACCTGTAGTACTTAGTACCTACTAATTATTATTTATTCTGTGGTAGTACGTACCTACCTAATACCATTTTAATTTAAACTTTTTAATGTTTTAATAACAGATGTTGATACTCATATATTAAATATTTAACTAAGGTGTTCTGTTTACCAATGTCAGTAAGTTTCGTTTAAAGATATGTGACTTTCTAATTGTAATTATTAGTTAGTTATTAGTAATAATAGAGTTCATCAGTATTAGTTTGTATATTGAACAAGATGTTATGTAGCCCACAGCTTATATTATTTAATCAGTTGTTGGGACAATACAGTCATTCTTTACAAAAATAATATAAAGTATGTTTAGGTACCCACATACATCGAAATCGAACAGTCACCACTCACATCAACGACCTTAAATAACCCAGTGCTGAACATATAAGTTTTGGCCTACTATGTCACGCTGGGCAAACGGGTTGGTCACCACTCAATGCCATTATGATTGCGAAGGTTGACTACACACGAAAGTAATATCATATTATAATATCAAGATATTTTTTTTTTGCTTTAAGGCAAAAACAACAAAATGTCATAACATAACCTAACCGTCATAAATATAGATTTTTATTAAGTAAACAAGTTATACAAGAAATTAAATTTTTGTAATTATTGGTGAGTTTGTCATTTATCACCATTTTATTGTAAGATTTAGATAGACTGATAAGTTCAAGTCATAAACATTATTACTGGATTCACAATCGCCGAAGTGGATGTAGATTACTTTCAGGTGTTCGTCAGGCTGGCACGGTCCCATGGTCCCATCTCATATCATATTTCTCGATATAAACAAACATACTTATTTCGTTTTCAATCTACCTCTTTTGTAAGAAAGTTAAAAAGTGTTAAGAAAGGCCGGGCTCGCCTGACGTTTTTACAATACGGCCCTTAACAAATAAGACGCCAACCTGAGGAACACTATTATTGGAAGGTACACAATATAATACAATACCAATAAGTAATTTAGAGAATGAAAACTTCTATTTTCGCGCTTGGAAAGGGAAAATCTTATGGACTCGCGTCAGGAACACGCTAAATGCATGCGCAACACCCTATTTACTACGATACGAGTACCTGATTATACAGGTGGACCACGGATTAGTAAGCATTTAAAAAATCGTATAAAAAACCATTTGATATATTATAAAAATTGTTTATTTACAAGAAAGCTAATTACTAAAAATATTTTTTTTTAAAATAAAATATTTTTTTCTAAAATAATAAAAATATTTTTTTTTAAAATAAAATATTTTAAATGACCACCGTTTAGACGTTTGCACTTTTCTAAGTGAGAATTTTGAATACTTATCGGCAAACAGACACAAGAGACATCTCCTTGATGATTTTTTCTTTTAGTTGACGTAGTGAATTTGGTTTATTGATGTAGACACGATCCTTGAAATAATCCCTTCAAATAATTGCGTCATCTGGAAATCAGCTTTCCCGGAAACATATCTTTGACAACCGGCAGGGACTCAATGAATGTGTGACAAGTGGCTCCATCTTGTTGAAATCATGTGTTATGATTGTAGCCAGTAAATTCCAGTAGCATTGGTCCCAAGAACTCCCGTACCATTTTCACATATTCAGCAGAATTAACAGTAACTGAAAGGCCGCGAGAATCTTCGAAAAAGTAGGATCCAACGATTCCTTTTGCTGAAATTACAGCCTAATCACAGCTCCCAACCTTGGGAGAACGAAGTGGCCTCTCGTGTTTAGCTTGGGATTTTCACTGCTCCAATACCTGCAATTTTGTTTGTTTATGTGTCCGTTGAGGTAAAAATAGGCTTTGTCAGAAAATAAGATGTGTTGTTATAGTTCCTGCACTACCTGGACTTTATACGGATGTAATTTCAAAATATGACATAATGACACGCGGGATAAACTTAATTCAGCCGAATGTTTGCGCGTCGATAAATCTGGATTACGTCGACCAGAAACAGAACCTTGCTGCATGTTCTCGTCGGGCCGAGAAGTCCGTGGGTCTCCAGTTTGGTTCAAATTGACCGTAGATTACGTCTCTTCGAGCTTCTCCACCCATTTCTTTATTAAAGGATCATTTGGACACTGATTAAGTCGTGTAAATCGTATTCAACGCGAAATAAGCGTTTTACAATAATAAAGGAACTGTTTAAATAAAATTGTTTCACACACTGGCCTCGTGAAGCGATCCAATGTGACAAAATTTCCCCGCGCCCCATGTTGCATTTGTTTGCGTGGGATGTTTGATTCAAATGTTAACGTATTCTTGGCCCAGCCTGTACGTGTGTGTTTATTTTCATTAATTTTTATTTATATTTTGTACCATGTTTACGAAACTATAATATGTTTTAACTAGTAAATAAACTATTTAAACATTTATATTTATATTTGTTGCTCGGAGTGCTTGTTATACTTGTTACTGTAAATTCAGGTTAATATTAATAATTTTAATTAAAAAGCTTTGAAATTTTAATTTTTAGTATGATAATATTTGAAATTGCAAATTACAGATTTAAGTTTTCACTTCTGTCGGCAATCCTCAGTAGTATCTCCATTTCTTACATATGTACTTTCTAAAATGGACGCCCCTTTTAAAATTAAAATCATCTAAATAAGTTTTGAGACGATAGTTTTCTTTCTACTATGACAACTCAAAGAACATTAATTGATTGAAAAAGAGTATAAATCTGTCGTGAGCGGTGACTTAGATGGTTGCCCAAAGAAAAACTCTTACAGGAGAGCTTTATTTTTTTGTCCAGTACTAGATTTTAAAATAAAAAACTAAATTTTACGAAAATAACTATAGCAACAACAAAGAAGAGCTTAAATTGTTGAAAAATTAAAAAAAACAGTACTAGTTACACTATACAATATATATTCATAACAATACTAGTTTAACAACAATTTATAAACTTAATTAATAAATATGTTGAAAACATGAAAACAATATTCTCTTTCTATTAAGTACCTTTTGTTCCAAATTATATTTGAGTACCTACCTACATAAGATTTATATTTATAAAGTTTGGCTTGCAAAAAAAAAAACATAAAATATGGCGCCAAAAGTGGATCTTTTTATATATTTGTCATTAAGACAAATCGAATGAATCTGCTCAAACCAAAATGCCAAAAGCTTGTGCGGGGCGCAGTCAGGTAACAGAGTTATAAACCCGCTAGATACCTACTGATTAGTTGAGACGTAACCGTTGATTTTGCTAACGGACAATCCATCGAGGTTCATCATTAATATGCAAGTATGTGACCGCTTATATAATATTCTAGTAAATTACTTTTGATTACAACTTTTTTATGAGTAGTTTGCATCCGCCGTTTAGTTTTTGCAATAGAACTCTTATCACATTTGTAATAATTTTTATAATCTAAGAAATTTTATAAAAGGTATTCAAATTGAAATGTATCTACTCGGTAAAGTTTATCCAAATAGGGAGAAGGCATATATTTTATTTTATTTTCTAAACATTTCTACCAATTATTACATTACTAAAATTAAATATAACGCATCCGAAATACGTTTAGCTAAAATATATATACTAAAATCACTATTATTTTCGAGCGATTTAAACGCAGCCATCTCGGCGCACTTATTTTGTGACGTAAGATTACTCCCAGTCAGTCATAAAATGATTAATTTAATAAGTTCACAAACATTAAGTGATTAAATTAATTTATTACAATGAAAATATTTATTATTAACATTGTAAGGTATATTGCTTTATGCCTAAAGCTGTATAGTATAAGTAATAAGTGGTGCAAGGTGATGAGAAGATATAGTATATATCGTGTATCGTATGTATATATGTATCGTGTTTGTTGTACTGTGGTGAAGATCATTAAGAATTAGAATTAGCGACTTCCAGAAAGTGGTAAAAACAACGAAGTATAATTTGTATGTAGTAACCCAGACATTTTACTTTTGTGCCACAAATTTTGATGGAAACATAACCAAGTTTATGAAAAGTTATTTATTACCTAATACAAAGTGTCCAGAAAGGGTATCGGGTATTTGTTTTCGCGCCATTTTCGAAACGGGGCGTCTAAAGGGTGCGGGGAGGGGTTCGTGGCGTCCGCCATTTTGTGGAGTTTTAGTCACGATGGAACAGTACTCGGGGACGCATTGCGCATTTTGCGTACGAGCTTATTATCGTAGTGGTGATTCAATAGTGACTGCTCAACGTCTCTATCGTGCGGAATATCGTACACGCCATGCGCCAAGTGACGATAGCATTAGGAAATGGATCAGGATGTTTGAGAATACAGGTGCGACAGTTAAAATTCAAAACTCTGGTCGTCCTCGTTCAGTTCGCGATGAAGAAACAATTGAAGAAGTTAAGGCGTCGGTTCGTCAAAATCCGTCTTTATCCATCCAAAAGCGAAGCCAAGCGTTGAACATCAAAAAATCGTCTTTACATTCGATTTTAAAGAAAGACTTACATCTAAAAGCCTATAAAATTCAATTGGTTCAAGAATTGAAGGATACGGACTATGCTAATCGAATCGAATTTTGCGAACGAAATGCTGCAGCGATTTAACAGCTTTAACAACATATTGTTCAGTGACGAAGCAAATTTTCACCTGAATGGTCATGTGAATAAGCAGAATTGTCGGTACTGGGCAGTGGAGAATCTGAGACGAAAGCATGAACGACCCCTGCATAGCCCAAAGGTCGTTGTTTGGGCCGCTATGTCTGCTAAAGGCATAATTGGTCCTTATTTTCACGTAGATCAACGAGGCCGAGCAATTAATGTGAGTAGTGACCGTTGTTGCGATATGTTGCGAAATTTTTTGGTTCCAGAGTTGCAGGAGTTTGCAGGTTTTAACTCAAGAACGTGGTTCCAACAAGATGGGACCACTTGCCATACCTCAAATGACTCAATAGAAGTTGTTAACGAATTATTCCCTAATAAAGTCATTTCGCGAAGGGGTAACATCAACTGGCCTCCCAAAAGCCCCGACCTTAGCCCGCTTGACTATTTTGCATGGGAATACCTTAAAAGTAAGGTTTATCAAAACAATCCGACGAATCTAACCCAGTTAAAGCAAAACATCAAGTCAGAAATGGCAGCAATATCGATAGCTATGTGTCAACGTGTTATCGCCAATCTTCGTTTCCGTTTAGAAGAGTGCCAGCAACGTAACGGTCATCATTTTGATAACATCATCTTTTCCAAATAACTCTCCAATTCATATGCTAATAATAAACAATAAACTTTTTTATTGCGTACAAATAATTTTTGTTTCATTGAACTTACAAATACCCGATACCCTTTCTGGACACCTTGTATATAGGTCTACATATTATCTAGGAATGTAACACTTAAATTATTAGAAAATAAATAATCACTAGAAACTATACAAATCAACTTGTTGACAGAATACGTCGATTGTAAATCGACCTCACGTCTTGTCCTACGTATAGTGTTGTGTTTTCGAAATATGCGAGGGAATTTTAAAAAAAATAATTTTTGTAGATTAGATTTTGCTATTAAATTGCGATAAACTTTTAAAAATAACTGTATAATAATAAATGTTTCAAAAAAGTTGAGAGGTGTCAAGGTACACCCGGATGGAACGCAGTTCTCCTCTATTAATTAGTGAAGGAATTGTACAGGATTCATTATTGTTATTATTTTCTATTATTTTATTATTTATTATGAACAAAAAACTTGTATAAACTTAATAAAACAAAAATAATCTTCCCAACACTACACTGTTCAAAACAAAATAGAAGGACGAAACGAAAAGAATTGGCTTGCTTTCTATGAGAGAGAGAGAGAGAGAGAGAGAGAGAGACAGACAGAGAAACATGCACACACCGCAAGGCTTGCTGCACTATAGGAAAAGTGTCGTGACAACTTTTCGTCTGATTTTTTTCCGTCTAGCCTTCTTCGCAACGCGCGATAAGGAACTTCGTTCCAAAAAAAATTTATTTATCCACTTTAGTGTCACGTGCATATTTCCTATTGTAGGTGATGTATGGTGGCGCGGTGATCATGGAATTAATAAATTTTAAGATATTGTGAGAGTTAATTTGGTGAACTTTTAAATAACTTAAATAAAGATTACTTAAATGTTTAAAATACTCGTATATATGAAAATACTATTTTATTGGTGTGTTTATTGAAGTAATGTTCGAAGCAGCCAACGATAAAAAAAAAACAGATTAAGAGGTGTGTCTCTAAAAACGTGCGAAAAGGTACTTACGGTTTTAAAAAATCAAAGAACTCACTTCATTAACTGACATAAAAAACTTGGTTGTTTAATAGTCTACAATTCTATTAATTAAAAAATAATTGTTTATTTTCGAGAAATAAAAAGCCTCAGCATGACTAAAAAATCATTGAAATCGACCTTTTCTATTTTAATTTGTTGTTCTACTTGAAAAGATATGTTTGTGATCGCGAAAAAAGTGTAGAGAATACATTCACCTCTTGGGTTTTTATTAACTGTCACCACAAACTCATAATATAAGCTAAAACATCATTCATTTCTAGTGAAAAAATTTCCATATATTTTTGTATGTAGGAATTGTCTCTCGGAATTTTATAATAAATTAGATTTCACGTATTCAAAAAATTCAGTGCCATCCGAATGTTCAAGGTGAACATACGTCCGTTCGTAATTTGCGTCAAGCTTCATAGCTAGCAATAAACGTAAGCGACAACCATAAGGGTAGGTAGCGAGTGTCAGCGGTTACTAGTACTAATATAAAAAATAATAAACTAGTTAACTCGGTTTTATATTGTATTGAAATAGTAACTTATTTTTTCAATCAATTTCAAGTAGATAGATTTGGAAAATGCTGTACGAGAAGCAAAGAAACGGAAAAGTGAAAAATAATGCGAAAAAGCTAAAGCTATCATACAAAAGAAATATCCAAGAAAAATAAACAAAGTTAAATTTCATAATTTCATAAGATCTAGAAGATTTGCTCTTGGTATACATTTAGTATACTAAATAGTTAAGAAATTAGATTGTAATTGTGCTGATCTATGACTTTAAGGTCCACATAAGAGACAATTTCCTATAAGTTAAAAAAAATATGAAAAAATAAAAAAATACTTTGACTGACTAAATTACTTTGTTTGTTTTAATTTTTAATTACCCATTTTATTAAATAAAATATCATCCATGGAATTCACATACCATATTGACTTGACAAATTTCTCCATAGAAACTAGGTTAACATAAACCCACAATGTGTACACTTGGACCTTACCCTTTCTCACCGAAGAGTCGATGCACTGGCATGCTGGGCATCACGATGCGATAAGACAGTGTTAAATACATTGCGTGTTTTGTGTGACGTTTATTAACTTGCTATAAAGAAGAAGCGTCGATGAATATCTTATTTATACGAAACATCTAAAGTAAATTGATTAATTGCCAGGGTAATTATAACAAAATTGTGCGATGCATCTGTGTGCAGGTAAAGTATTATTGTGTAGGTTCAATGACGAATTGTAACGCTCGGGCAGTACAATCTTAAACGGATTCCACATGATACGATTGTAGTAGGTGTATAGGTTTGTAATAGAATGGCTTGGGGTCAAATAGGGCCGGGAGGAACACACGAGTAACGAGTTTAATGTTCCACCCGTAAGGGAATCCGAGGTAGGGACGGTTGTTCTACGGATCCGCTCCAAGAACACCGGCCCCGGGCCATACCTGTACGAGTGCTGGCCTGAGCCCTTGAACACATGTCAGACCGCCTCAGAGGGGTTCTGGATGCCAGATTGGCGTCCGGACGCTTTCCTGAGTGCTGGAAAAGTGGGCAGCTGGTCCTATTAAGAAAGCCGGGACGGCCTGCGGATTTAGTCGCGACCTACGAGGGGGCGTTTTTAAGTTCGCGGAATGGAGGGTATTGAGTAATAATAAAAACACAAAATTATTTTTCTTTTTCTATATATTCCCCTGCAACACGAATACATTTTTCAGATCTTTCAATTAGTTTTTTTATTCCCTCGTAAAAAAAAGTTGACCGGCTGGAGGCTCCACGTGCTGGCTTTGCCGCCGTGGAAGCTCTCCAGCCGGTCATCGCCGAGTGGGCGGGGCGGCAGCACGGGACCCTTTCCTTCCGACTGACGCAGGTCCTTTCCGGGCACGGTTGCTTCGGGAAGTATCTGCACTCGGTCGCCAGGAGGGAATTGAGTCCTGCCTGTCACCACTGCGACTGCAGTGAGGACTCGGCTCAGCACACGCTGGCGGTTTGTTCCGCCTGGGCGGCGCAGCGTGAGGTCCTCACTGCAGTTATTGGAGGAGACCTCTCGCTACCAGCCGTCATACGCTCCATGGCCGGTAGCGACAGTTGTTTTACCGCGGTCGCAATCTTCTGCGAAGACGTAATTTCGCGGAAGGAGGCGGCGGAGAAGGCCCGGGAGGACGATATCCACTCGGACCCAATTCGCCGCCGGCGAGCCGGGCGGCGGAGGCGAGCATACCAGCGCCTCATGCCGCCTTGAGTGTGGCCGCGGGTGGACGGGATGGGTTTTCCCCTCCATCCGCTACAATGGCCAGCCGCGAGGAGGCGACGTCCGCGTGTGCCGTACGTCGCCTAAAATAGAGAGTTTATCCGCAGATGGTGCCCGAGGTAGCGAGCAGGCGCTAGGAGGGATCTGGATGTCGTAATAACAGCTGTTCCCGGTCCCTCCTATGTCAGGCGCAGAGTGGCACACCGTGTGGTTTTAGTCGGTTCGATTCCGACACACCACCTCGCCGCCGACCCCGGTGAAGTGACGGCCCGAGGGGGTTTCCACACGTTAAAAAAAGGGTCAAATAGGGCATTCACGCGTACACAACGACAAATGTCCACATGCGTTATAGTTTTTCTTATTGAAAAAATACTACATAGTACCTGTATTAATGAAATACTTTAATGTAAGTGAGCCATGTTTAATTGCCAAAGAAGCTAAGTGCTTAAGAACTGGGACGATGGGAGTAATACCACGGCCTCACAGAAAACCGGCGTTAAACGATTCTTTCATTGCTTTTCACAGATTGAGTGAGTTTAGCGAAGCACAAACCCCCCTTCCTTTGACTTTAAGGGGAGCGACTCTTAGGACTACAATGTATTTGCGACTCGTGAATTGTACGTGTCCATGGGCGGCGGTAGTCTCTTACCATCAGGTGATTCGTCTGCTAGTTTGCTCCCTTATATAATATCATTAAAAAAATATTTTATCATTTAATAACTAACAAGACATGTTAAAGGTCATAGCACATATAATTAAGAGTTGCCATGAATAGTGATTTGCCCGAATACCGAATAACGAATATTCGGCGAGTCTCTTGGCCGATACTTACACACAAAACACAAAAAAAAACCAAGAAATAATTTATACGGCAAAACAACGTTTGCCGGGTCAGCTAGAATAATAATAATAATAATAAGAGTGTGAGAAGAGCGAGTGTGATCTTGTGCATTCTTTTTTTGTGCTTTTTATTATTTAGAATTGAATATTGCAAACTAGTCGGCCAACTGGTGAAAAACAAGGCCGAATAGCTGAATATCGAATAGTTGCCGAATATTCGTGGCATCTCTAACACATCGACGGCAGAAAGTGGAAATATCGATAAATAGAACTCTACACCAGAGTTAAAAAACTATTTCACAAATTCATAACTTTTAGATTTGTAAAGATAGAAAGTTGAAATTACAAAACAACTTTTTCTGTGCTCAAACCTCACCTAATGCCATTATTTAAATATTTTAAATATTTTAACGTTATTATAGTTACATATATTTTTTACTAGTGACAGCAATCGATGTTTCAATATCATAATAATATAAAATGTACATATGAGCAGCTTAAGAATATATAAACTTTGACGCGGCAAATCTGATGGATCTCCCAACTGAGGATTAAATCACGTGGTAATTTTGTAAACGCTGTCTAAGCCAACCGAATTCTTTTATTAACCTCGTCCTTGCAGCTGTTCCTACCTAACTGTAACTGTATACATATTTTGGGACAACTTTAAGAAAGGCACCGTGTACCATGACCGCTTCCGGTTGTATGAGTTTGTTAAACATAACCAAAGTCTATTCAGGTTATTCAGTTTATTCAAGTTCATTCGTAAGTCGATGCACATATAAAGAGTCAGCCAGATCAATCAGCATCATTTCGAGGAATGTCAATCACAAGTGAAAGATGTTTTCACCGTTGATGTTGATGCCACGCCTTTGCCAGTACAGCGTCTTGAACAATTCCTCCATTGCATTTGTGAACCTACATACGGGCCTTGATTACTGATTCTGTGCTTGAACAGACATAGCAGCAGCTTCGTAGAGACATCTCATCACTTGGATGTCTCGCCACTCTACTTGGGAACGCTGCAGGGGACAGATCAGATCTCGATCGAGTCAAAGGTCTTCACATAGAATACACGCGAATGTACACGAATGCTAGATGCAAGAGCTGATTATACTTTCTGTCTTCTATATAATCTTCTGTATGATTTGGAGCTCCCTCAGAGCAGGCTCACTTCAGGCCTTTAAAAGTTTTGTTCTAATGCCATACAGTCCAGGGGCTTTTCTATATTTTTTTTCTATATTAAGAGCCTGCCAAAGTGACTCTACTCTGCCTGATGGAAAGCATGAATAGAATCCAAGAGTTGTGATCACCATACTCATTGCAAATGCAGACAATGCAGTGTGGTGACCCCACACTATGGCGGCCTAGTGAGATGCTTTTTCACGCCCCACTTCGGGACGTAAATTGTATGACAGTCATCGTGGCAGTGTAAGGCTCACACAGTTATTACGATAACTGTCACCTCTACATCATCGCACTCGGTCTCGCACTCACCAACGAAACACGACAGTACAGACGCTGGCGCTTTAGGTTGGTCTTCTGTGGGAGGGTAGTACTACCCCGGTCGAGCCGGCCCGTTCATTCTGAAATCAGCGTGGTTCTGCTGCCTATTTTTCAACTGTTTAAGAATTATTTCAGTTTCGTTATTTCAGTTTTGAATGCTGATTTCTGCCAGGTTTTCCGTGTAGTTGCGTGTTAATGTAACTTTGATATTCACATTTGCGTGCGAAGTGTATAACCTGCCATAGAAGCTTTGCTACCGAAGAGACTGTCGGCTGGGAAGCAACGACTTTTCAAGGAAACGTTCAGTCTTAAAGTCGATATTCTGAGAACCGTGTACAAGTCGGTGCTCACTACTAGTGTTGAACCTATTGACCACTGAGACGTCTTAAACCCACGAACTTAATTCTGTCAAATTCTGTCAAAAGGTGAAGACACGCTTAAGCTAACACTTTTAAGCTATTTTTTTTTTCATCATAAATACACTGCTTCAGAGTTTTACGAATTAACAACACGAGGTCGGAATGTAGTAAGTTGGGTAACCCGAGAACATGTAAGCGGCATGTATGGCTAAAGTGACACTATTGGGCGCTGCATGCAAAATAATACTCTATGACTGTGACATAAGTTTGAATTTCACCATTAGATTAAACATTTGAAAGGTAATAACTATTCGATACACGCACAATCTTTTTGAATAATTTTTGAAATGCTATATGTATCTCTTTAGAAAGACTTACTTCTGCACCGGACGTATTGTCGAATATATTTTATTTTTAAAAGTTGGGTTACTTTCTGTAGTTGCAGCAAATTTCTGTATTCTGTATGAAAAAGTCGTTTTGACATCGTTTTGATTTTTGAGATACGAAATTTCCACTTTCTGCCGTCGATATTTACAATATCGCTCCTCCACGCATTTCAATACAAACTTAAAGTTATGCGATTGAGGTATATTTTATAATAACTAAATAGAATTGCAAACAGCGCGCTGCAGGTTGGTTTGCCACCACTATACCTAGCTGCAACGCGGAGACAGCAAGTAGACTGACATCTGTAAAAGTGTGGACAGCAAATCTGTAAGTTGTAGGCGCGTGGACAGCGAGTATTTATCTCCGTTTAAGACGGTGTTGTACGGAAGCGCTGTTGGTGTGGGTTGGTGTAAGTGAGCTACGATCTTACTACTTAATAGCACACCACTGTAAAACCAAGCCTGTAACATGTCTTCATTGTATGCTGCTGGAAAGCAGATAAATTGCAGAGATTGGCAAATTAAATTATTTCACCCAATTTGATTTCATCAAACGCGGTGGTGGTTCCGGCTATACAATGG
Organism: Hypercompe scribonia; assembly: GCA_949316085.1. NCBI lineage: Eukaryota > Metazoa > Arthropoda > Insecta > Lepidoptera > Erebidae > Hypercompe > Hypercompe scribonia. The sequence goes on along the minus strand of OX438974.1, from coordinate 11,775,518 downwards.
CATTGAATCAGGCAATGTATTTCCAAAATAATCCAGTATGATTAAATCATCATAATCATCATCATCTCAGCCAAAAGACGTCCACTGCTGGACATAGGTTTCACCCTAGGGTCTCCACGACAGCCAGTCCCGTGCCGCCCGCATCCAGCAGCTTTTCGCGACGTTCACCAGGTCGTCGGACCACCTTATGGGGGGCCTACCAACGCTGCGTTTCCTAGTACTTGGTCGCCACTCCAGAAGTTTATGACCCCATCGGCCATCGTTTCTGCGTGTAATGTGCCCCACCCACTGCACTTAAGTTTAGCAATTTTAATGGCAATACCGGTGGCCTTGGTTAGTCTGCGGATCTCCTCATTCTTGATTCGATCACGCAAAGAAACACCGAGCATTACCCTCTCCATTGCTCTTTGGGTGACATCAAGCCTATTATCGAGCCCATAGTGAGCAACCACGTCTCTGAGCCGTAAGTCATCACTGTCAACACGTGATTGAATATCAATTTAAATTGGGCATCGCATTGTCTCGTGTGAAAGGTGTTTAAGGAATGTTCGTCCAATGACCTTTCCTTTCATTTTGCATCATATTTTTTTGTGTATGTTATGCAGTTGCTTCTTTTATCGGCGTACACGTTTTGTACGGATGGCATGGTGCTTTAATAATCGTCGTTTCCTTTTAAGCTGAGTGTTGTAGGTTCGACCCCCATGTGAGACAACACTTTGTGTGAACCATAAATTGTTGTTCTGAGACTCCAGTGTTCTTTGTATTCTTATTTTTAATGTGTGTTAAGTTCTGCCTAAGTGATCTGCTCGCCTGCCAATTATTGATTATTGGTAGAATGAATAGAAAGTCGATTGTGACCCGACACTTTTTTCGAAGACACTGAGACTGAGAACTGAAATACGGTACAGTGTCGGTCGGTCGAAACGGGATGTTTGTCAACATTAGGGACATCTGTACCAGTAAATGTATGTGAGAAAATGGATAGGAAAAGAAAATGTTATCATAGATAATTTTCGAACGAACCAGTTTCTAACTACCTCTAAAACGAGTTAGTATTTAATCAGTTATACACTCGATTGTAGTGAGCCCAATATAGCACAAAACGAGATAACAACATAATATATTGTTGATTGCTTGCTTGCTCACCGCCTACAGTGCGGGCGGACTCAGACAGGCTCAGTCAATCGCAAACTGCCGAGCGCAGAACGTATTATCATTTCATTGATAGTTGTGACCTGCAGCGGAATAAAGTGAGAAGTGTTATCAGTTATTTATTGCTTTATTGGCATATAATAATAAAGTAATTATTAGAATAAGATGGGTTCGTTAAACTTAAAAGATGAAATCAATGGAGACAACGTATTTAAGGAATTAATTTTCTATGTGAACGGAAAGAAGGTACGTTGTATACCTACCTACTTATAAATTTTAAATTTAATCTTTGTAGAATATATGATAATATTCATAAAGTAATCGAATTTATAGTATCAGCCCAGTTACACTTATAATATCTTGAGCGATATCATATTTGCCTACTATACTTACCTACATAATCGTCCCATTCTTATGTCGTAGTTTTACAGCTCTCGAAAATGCAATTCTAAATGTAGTGATTTGATGTCACACGCTATACCTATATTAATAAATTAACGTTTTTCGTTTTACTTATCTCATCTTCCTATAATAAAATGTAAAGAAAAATTTATCGTGAACTATTTACTTTAACGTGTAGACTGACGGTCAATGTTACAAAATTTAATGTAGGACACATGTGACTTTTGGGTTAACGTTTTACGTTTGTTATTCAAATGTACATAAGTAGGTACTACTTTAGATACAATACAGACATTATACGAGTACATTTCCTTATTCGATTATTTTTTAACAGACTTCAAAAAGGAGAATGTTCTATGTTAATTTCGTATTGTCCGTTTGTAGTTTAGTATTATTATTATTGTAAGTGAATATTTAAAAATTTCACTTACTGGATCTACCATTGCCACGGGAATCATGAATTGTTATTAAGCGCATAGTCGTATACAAGACCTCCTTCTGTCATATGAGCGCATTATAAAAATAATTTATTTCGTACCTTTATCTGGTTGCCTGATATAAGGTTTCTCAGATGACGGATACCCAATTAAGAAACTACCTACATAAAGTTATTTAATTCTATTTCTTGTGTTCTTCTTTTTTTATTTAATATATACTTGAGTATTAATATGTATAACAGTGTAAGACACTAAGAGAACAGAAGGACAATTATCGTAATACAAATTCGTTTAGAATTTAGTTCGAACTTTTCTACATCTCACAAATGTGACAAAAAAAATTTTCATATATGAAACATAACTACACTAAGGCGGTATTAGTAGAATAATTGCTAAACCTTACTTACGTTTAGTATACAAAGGGTTCAGGGATGTCATGATAAAATTCCTATTCTCTTCCATTCTATTTCTTCTGATGAGTATATTTATTTGAGTTTTATAAAAGAAAGTAGTTTATATAATTGGCAACGCTCGATTAAACTCGGAGGTTAAAGATTATCACCAGTAGTTGACAATATTATGAGATAATAAAAGAAAAAATGTGCAATTTCGTATTGTATTCGCAAAAGTTTCGTATTCGCTTCAAATGTGTATATTTGTTTACCGTCCCCTTGAAAATGCCTCCATTGTGCGGTGCACACCCTTGCCTTTGCGCTTTCTACGTAGAAGCGTATGGTGTTCAAGTGGCGGAGCATACTAAACGTTCATTATATGATTTTATCTAAAAACCTAAACGCAGAAAAAAAAATGAAATAATCACAAATTAAAAATGTTACTTGAAATTGTTATAAATAGGTACTGAAACACTGTTGAAATATTTTAAAATTCATTTTCAAAAAATATTTGTCATAAAGTGTTCGGTAACTCTTTTATATAAAAAGCATGGACTCTTTGGTTCACTTAATAGACCTTCAGTATTAAAATTTTAGTAACATTTTAAAACTACTTTCTTTTCTAATTGTTGGATGAAAAAAATTTGGTCAAATCTACCGCCCTCTAGAATTTGCCGGCAGAGGCTCCAGCCTACTCAGCCTATTGGTAAATCTGCGACTGCTTCGCAATCTTCACCCGACTGAATTCTTATACGTTGTATACAAGTTTCAGAACCAATTATACTGAACTTTTGTCTGTATTGATTATATACCTGGCTTCATTTAAAGGACCTGTGGTAAAAATGATAAAGAAACGACCGAGCACAAATGAAACTTTCGATTGAAATAGAAATATTTACATCATAGCGTGTGACATTACAGCCTGCCTAATATGCCTACCATATCAGCGTGTAAAATTACCAGTACCACCCTGTTTGGGCTGGCCAAATGCTAAAGTAAGCCATAAGAGATCTATGCTCAGCCAGAATACTAACGTGGGCCGCCATACTGCATTGTCTTCCTTCACAATAAGTATGGTGGCCACCACTCTTGGATTCTATTTATGCTTGCCATCAGGCAGAAGAGAGTAATTTTGGTAGGCTTTTATAAAAAAGTTATTTTTAGTTGTAAATTAGTTATAAAGGCCTTGTTGATGATGTCGAAGTAAAAACATAAACAAAATAATAAAAAGACTTCTTTCTTATTATAGGTTTTTTTTAAAATTTTGGTTCATGTGGTAAACTAAATGATCAAGGTAGCTACGATATCTATTAGAGGTAATAAATCACAAAAATACTTTCATTCATCCATTATGTAGTCTTGACAATCGACTCACAGTGTGTGCTGTTACGAAATTGAAACGATATACAATTGAATGTTTGGATCGTTTAAATTTTCATCATCTTACAGAAAATTACACTCATCATATGAAGTAAAACGAACTTTGTACGTATATGAGTATATTGTACTCTATTTAATTTACCAATTTCAGATAATTACATATAGGCATAGGCACCCTATGCCTATATGTAATTAATTCATGGGTGCCTACATGTATTTTAAAGGCGAGAAAATTTTCTTTTATTTTCAAAATTATTTTTTTTTTAAGTTTTTGCTATAAAAAATACTATTTAAAAAAAAATATAAGCATTGTCGGTCAATTCTTGTTTTTACAGTGTGTATGTACCTTATTATTGTAGAAGTGTTAGATTTACTTGTGTCAGATGGGTAATGTAAAGAACGGCTCTCTTTTAATTATTTATTTATGTTAATTAGATGCAATCTTTTCCGAATTTATTTCAATATTAACATGGAGTTTTAATATTTTTATTATCAACACAACAAAAGGCACTCCTCCCATATTGTGAGCGTATGCAACTGCAACTGCAATTGAAATTTGCGGGTTATATAATAATAACCATGAAACTTGGTACATAATTATTAAGTATTTTAATAATAAATGTAATCTGAAATAAATCTTAACTTAAACTATAAGTGTCTTTATAAATAAAAAAGAAAGAGTCAAGCCAGACAGCATAACTAATACACTAACCAAATAAAATACGATTTTGATATTATCCTTCCTATAAATATTTTCAATGTATTTTTATTGTTCTTTGTTGTAATTTTTCAGTTTAATACGTCGTGTAATTTTTTTTTGTTTGGTAGTTTATTGTAGAGTTTCTATTCTGCTTTATTAAATTTTTAACCTCCATGTACGCGCATTTCATCCACTACGTATTCCCAGATATCACAAAGTGAAAATCATAAAATTGTGAGAAATTAAAAAAATACTACATACGCTAGAATTTCTGGACAAAAGCATGATGTAGGTACATTTTAAGTCAATTCGATGTGGTCTCGATATACATTACATGTGTTTGGTAAAGAGATTACAGCACAATGTGGGCAAAATATTTTCAGAAACTAATTGGGGCACATACCTGTAGTAAAGGTTGTTCCACAGACACTTATGTATATTTAACAGTGAGTTTCTGATGGACTAGTGTAGTCACTTGGTCTCTGCAAGTACTCTATGTTGGCAAGGCGGGAATAACCAGAAAATATTGATCTCACAAAACAAATAAGCATGAGAATTTTAAAATGCCTCGAATTCTTGTACAATGAGAAACATACTGTTTAACGTCTTATCACTAATATTATTAACAAAACTATGAAACACAAAATTATATTAATAAAATGAAATTGAAGTCTTATTCTGCATAAAAGGCTGGTCTCTTTTGAATAAAAAACACTAAGTCGACGATAGTACAACAGTGCATTTACTAACTGGCTGTGAAAGCTGGATACTAGGGTGGCAGATTTGACTCACACGCTAGAAGTCTCGAAAACAAAATAACACTATTTTAGTACTAAACAGCGTACCGAATACTCCAATACGAATTTAAAAAATTACTGAACGCTTGAGGATATATAGTTTTGTGAATGTGGATTTTTAATATATTCTAAAAATGGTTTAATATTATAATTTAAATAAGTAATTTTAACCATTTTTTTTATGTATACAGCAAATTTAATAGAGCATTTAATCAGGTGGTATAAATTCGCGCCTCTGCCGATCGGTTCGTCGCCACCGAACCATGTCCAAGTGGAAATCTTCGTCTCGAGAAGGAGGTGGCGGAGAGGGTGTGGGAGGATGACTGCCACTTGGATAGAATTCGTAGCCTTGTGTAGCCGTGAGAGGACAAAACCACGTTTGCCGTATGCTACCTAAATGGAGAATTGTACTGAAAGTCATGCCTATTGCGGGCAGGCGTCGGCGATCCTGATGCCTTAATAACAGCTTAATAACTGTGCCGCAAACTTCGCGTGGGTGAAGGCCCGAGCGGGTAAAAAAACGAGTGCGTTAAGTAAACTGTACAAATGAAACTTCGTTAACTCTCTAAAATTCACCATTTTCAATAAAGTGTCATTAGATGAATTTTAGAGATTAGGTTATTCGAGGTCGCATGGCTACGGCGTTATATTTTTCGTTGTAGCGTGTATCGTTAGTAACATAAAATAGTGTCTTGTTATCAATGACCAGTTAAAGATTTTAGGTTTGACTTCTCATAGTAACGAATAGTAGAATCTTACAAAACGAGAACCGGTTTACCATTTTGTAACGGAGACAATCTGGGCTACTAGTTTACCGCACGAATAGAACCCAATTTATTTAAACGCTGTGGTAGCGCTGAGCGCCAGGCTGTAATTTAAGAGAAGAGTTCTGCTATTGAGTTTAAGTACCTGGTTCGGCATGTTGAAATACTAGAAATAACTGTCAGGTGAGCCTTTTTCTTGACCGTTCAAATGTCTTTCCTCCGACCGTCCATTTTAATGTGTCGATATATATTTATTAGTTATTTTTTTTTGTAACTGAAATATAGCTTTTGTTTAACCTCCTAAGTCTAAAAGTTAAATAAGCTGAAGTAATTATGTATTTTAAATAAAGCTACAGTATTTGCTGGGGGCGATATTTAATTTGCATTATATTACGTGGTTTAAAAAATACTTAAAAAAGTTAAGTTAAATATCAAACACCGCGAAGTAACAAAACGGTCCATTTAGATACTAGTCTCAAAGACGTAATAAATGTTAAAACACATGACATATTGCGTCATGACAGTATCAACCTTGTTTATCTGTTTGGAGCATTGTGGCTCAATGTCCCTGATAGATCTGACCTACAGCACCCACTTCAATATGAATCTTATCTATAATTACAAGATTATGTACTTGCTCTCTGCAATAATATTGTAAGTCTTTTTCACCACAAGACAAGTTTAGTCGGATATATTTTATGTGAATGTGAATATTTGGTAACAAAATAAAGTCATAGAAATAAACTTTTGTCTCAGAAATATACTTGAATACCTTGCATTTATTTTAAAAAATAATTATCATCATGAATAGAAGTAAGTCCAGAACATACAAAAATTAAACATAAAATTTTTCAAATGTAAATCATAAAATCGTTCTTTTTGTGCTTAGTCAGCTTAGTACGATAGTGTGTAACGATTATTACCAGACATTCAAATAATAATTGTACAAAAGTCATGTCACTGGCAAACTTTCTGTGAATCTTCCACTGGAAGTCATATTCCACAGAAGTCAAGTTTACTTAAATGTCAAGAAAATGTAACAATGATGGCCATTGTTTTATATCAGACTGTATATTATAATAGGTATAATAGGTATTTTCCTGTTATAAACATATTAATGATATTACAGAGTGAAGTGATTTTATTTATGTACATACCTATGAGAATGGCCTTAGGTATTATTGACCCAAATGCCTCTTCATATTTTTATTGAGGTTTAAAGGCAAAAATAACTTACTTAATCGAACAAATAAGTTGGCTTATCAAATATTAAGCTGCTACTGGTACCAATAGATTTGCAACTCCTATGGGTTCCACTGGAGCGTTCTCAACTATCAAATCTGTTATTGTCCCCTTTTACAAAGCGAGTCTTATGGGTTTTGACTACGAAGGTCAATGTTTTAGCATACTTCAACTGTCCGTTTGTGTAGATTTACGATTATTTAGGTATCATTCAAAGTTCTTTTTACACTAGTATGTTATTTAGTTATGCATTTCATGTTCATTTATGTTATTTCTATGCCACTAAAAGCACAAAAAGCCTCTTATAAAAGACTGAATAATATTCTTAACTGATTAAACGGAGATTATATAAAATAAGTTCAGTGTATTATTTGTCAGTCCGGTATTTGGCCTTAATTGCGTTACAGCAACTTGGGCCGGGAGGCATTTATAATATTAGAAAATAATAAAACAAATAACAATTCGATGGTTATACCTAGACATACGTTTTTTAATATTATACAGCATTGTGTTAACTTTCATCAATATTCGGTAAATAGGTAAATATATAGAGTGGGCCACGAATTAGTTAACATTTGAAAAACACATAGAAAAAAACCATTTGATATATTACAAAAAATATTTATTTACAAGAAAACTAATTAGTTAGAATTTATTTTTTAAAGATTAGATCGTTTAAATGACCACCGTTTCGACGTTTGCACTTTTTCGAATACTCGTCGGTAAAGAGACCGCGAGATCGCCGACATCTCTTCGCTAATTTTTTCTTTTAGTTGACGTAGTGTATTTGATTTATTGATGTAGACACGTTTCTTCTAATAACCCCATAAACAGTCTGCTGAGGATAGATCTGGACTACCTATTAATTTATTTTCCATCGTTAAGTCTTTGAGACAGCCCAAGGCTAAATTTTATCGCACTTCGACATGAAAATTGATAGACGTGGCGAGCAAACAATAAGATTAACGACCTTTTATCAACACACAAAAGAAAGTAGTTCATAAGATTATAACGTTGCTTGTCATTGATTTCAGGTAGTAGAATCAAACCCTAATCCAGAATGGACTCTGCTGTGGTATCTCCGAAAGAAACTTCGTCTCACAGGTACAAAGCTCGGTTGTGCCGAAGGAGGCTGCGGTGCCTGCACTGTTATGATATCTAAGTACAACCGAAAGGAAAAAACAGTAAAGTATCCTTTAAAAATATTCACTAATGTATTTGAGTTTCAAGTGTATGAAGGACAAAAGTGGCACTTAAATGCTTAGATTAAGAAAATCATGTTACAACCGCATATAATCAATGCCGGTTAAAATATTGACTGGTTAATCGTTCGTAACAGATGTACGAGTATTAGCCATAACAATATCCTACTGCATTAACTCGAATTCACTATTTAGCGCACCTCATACATACGCTGTTCAACGTATAACAATTTGTGGAGAGACAAGGTATCATGTCCCTCCGACACAAAGGTAGGATCCTCCGACCAGGCGAGGTGATCATGCCTGGTGGGCCACGGCCCAACGGTTGATGTTAGGATGTTGTATATATGCTAATTGCCACACAAATCTCTATATCGCGATACAGGATTAGCAGTTGCATTATAGTTCAATACATTCATACGTTTCGTTCATACTTTGTAGTTCGATGTATCTTCGTTAGATGTCGCTGTTGTATATTTTTCTTTGTGCTGTAATGAAGAAATCGCACACAAATTACTGCAGTTAATTGCCAACTTTCGTTTTGTATTTAAAAACAAGTATCTTCCTAAGAGACTTAAAATTACACTTAAGTAATCATTTAGTAACATGTAGAAATATTATGTATAGTTGGTCTGTTTTTTCTTCGCTCATCTTATGTTAGTTGTTTTCAACGTATGCTGTACTTGTTTGTTTTATACAAATAAGATTTGTGAGTGATATTCATCACCCATATGTTAAATTTCCCTAACGTAAATACTCAGTCACTTTGCAGTAAACGCATGTTTAGCGCCAGTATGTGCCATGCATGGTTTGGCAGTAACTACAATCGAAGGCATCGGATCGACAAAAACTAGATTGCATCCAGTGCAAGAACGTATAGCCAAGGCTCATGGATCACAGTGTGGTTTTTGTACACCAGGCATTGTTATGTCTATGTATACTTTGCTTAGAACTAAAACTAACATTAGCTTTACGGATATGGAAGTTACGTTTCAAGGTAACCTTTGCAGGTGCACTGGTTACAGAGCCATTATAGAAGGCTATAAGACGTTTCTTGAAGACTGGGAAACCCAAAGAATTAGTAATTGTTCTAGTAGCACTGAGGGGGGCAATCAAAATGGTGTATGTGGTATGGGTAAAGATTGCTGTAAATACAAGACTGATAAAGAAGAACCAAGCGAAACAGAACATATTTTTAATAGATCCTCGTTTTTGCCTTACGATCCAACACAAGAACCCATCTTCCCACCTGAATTAAAATTGTCGTCTCAGTATGATGACCATTACCTAATATATAAAGGTGACAGGGTTACATGGCATAGGCCCACTCAATTGAATACGATATTAGAATTGAAAAATATATATCCTGATGCCAAAATTGTTGTGGGCAACACTGAGGTAGGAGTTGAAGTAAAGTTTAAGCATGCTGTATACCCAAATATCATAATGCCGAATTGTGTAGCAGAATTGAATGAAATAATTGAAACTGATATAGGTATAACTATAGGAGCGGCTGTAACGTTAATGGACATAGAAAATAATTTAAGAAAACATATTGAGAATCTACCTCGGTATAAAACCAGAGGTTTCTTAGCTATTGTGGATATGCTTAATTGGTTCGCTGGGAAACAGATCAGAAATGTCGCTGCGCTCGGTGGAAATATAATGACAGGCAGTCCTATATCAGATATAAACCCAATTTTGATGTCACTAAAAGTTAAATTTAACCTATTAAGTAAAGACGGTGGTCATCGCTCCGTGTTAATGGATGAAACATTTTTCACGGGTTATCGACGAAACATCGTAAAACCAGATGAAATCTTATTGTCTATCGAAATACCGTATACAAACAGGTATCAGTACGTAAAAGCCTACAAACAAGCTAAAAGGAGGGAGGACGACATTTCTATAGTCACTGCTGCAATCAATGTGGAATTTGAAGAGAATACTGATACTATAAAGTATATAAATTTAGCGTTTGGTGGTATGGCTCCTGTTACAACAATTGCTACAAAAACAGGTGAATCATTGAAAGGGGAACGATGGAATGAAACAATGTTAGAAAAAGCGTTTTCATTGCTAATTGAAGAACTACCTTTAAGTCCTTCAGCACCTGGTGGTAACATACAATTTCGTAGAACATTAACAATGAGTTTGTTTATGAAAGCTTACCTATCTATCTGTAAACAAATGTCTGCAGACTATCTTCATAAGGAATTAGTTGTTCCTTATCATAGCAGTGGTGCTGAACAATTTCACGGAGTTATGCCTAAAAGTTCTCAGTATTTTGATTTAGTCGGAAGTCACCAAGTTAAAAGCGATGCAGTTGGAAGACCTCTAACTCATGTGTCAGCCTATAAGCAGGCAGCTGGTGAAGCAATTTATTGTGACGATATTCCAATTGCAGAAGGCGAGCTTTACTTGGCTTTTGTTCTTAGCACAAAATCACATGCCAAGCTGATTTCAGTTAATGCAGAAAAGGCTCTCCAGAATCCAAATGTTGTAGCTTTTTACTCAGCAAAAGATTTAACTCCAGAGCAAAATGCAATTGGACCAATATTTCACGATGAAGAATTATTTATTAGTGAGAAAGTGACTAGTCAGGGGCAAACAATTGGTGTGATTGTAGCAAAAGACCAAACTAGTGCGCAGGAAGCAGCTAGAATGGTAGAAATTCAATATGAAGAGCTTGAGCCAACAATAATCACAATTGAAGATGCTATAAAATATAATTCAATTTTTCCTCAATACCCTAAAACTATAAAGAGAGGTGACGTTCATAAGGCTTTCGAAAATGACGACTACATTATTATTGAAGGACAGAGTAGAATGGGTGGACAAGAGCATTTCTATTTAGAAACTCATGCTGCCTTTGCCATCCCGAAAAAGGAAGATGATGAATTAGAGATATTTTGTTCAAGTCAACATCCTTCAGAAATCGCGGTAAGCGTTAAAATGATAATAAATAATTTGTTTACAAAATACTATAGTGCTATCGTTTATTTACGTAAATGTATTTTTGTTTCAGAAATTAACAAGTCACATACTGCATGTACCAATGAACAGGATTGTGGCTCGAGTAAAACGTATGGGCGGTGGCTTTGGTGGTAAAGAATCTCGTGGGATGCTTGTAGCATTACCTGTTGCACTTGCGGCTCATAAACTCCAAAAACCAGTACGTTGTATGCTTGATCGAGACGAAGACATGTTGATGACGGGTACACGACATCCATTTTTAGTCAAATATAAAGTAGCTTTTACGCGAGAGGGTAAAATAATGGCAGCTAAAGTAGATATATACAACAATGGAGGATATTCTATGGATCTCTCAGGCCCTGTAAGTAATAACCATTAATTCTGTCTTCTAGTCTCAGGTAGGTAGAAGCAAAATAAGTTTTATAATAATGTACATTAAGAAATTAAAATATCCTTATCTTTGTAGCATTGTCAAGTCAAGTTGTTATTAAAACATGCCTACTACCATTTGAAATTTGGTATTTTAAAAGCCCGATGCTTCATTGTGTTTTTGAGTGAGTATAGCATTTTATAAAAACTAATAATTCGTATATTTTTAGGTGGTTGAACGTGCAATGTTTCATTATGAGAATGCTTATTATATTCCTAATACTGAGGTTACTGGATTTGTTTGTAGAACAAATTTACCCTCAAACACAGCCTTCCGAGGATTCGGTGGTCCTCAAGGAATGTTTGGGGCTGAAAATATTATGGAAGATATTGCCTTCAAGTTAAGAAAGAGTGCCGAAGAGATTCGAAGACTAAATTTGTATTCAGAACATTCTATCACTCACTACGGACAGTCTTTAGAAAATTGTACTTTACAAAGATGTTGGAACGAATGTGTTCAAAAAAGTAATTTGACTGAAAGGAGGTTGAATATAGAGAAATTCAATAAGTAAGTTTTGTTTTTTAAATGTTTAAGTTAAATGTTAAGTTTGTATTAAATATATTATGATAATAGATGATCACGGTTAACGAAGTCGAAAATAAATATTAGTAGAAGTCGTTATGTGAATCTTTATGTTTTTAGAGAACATCGGTGGCGAAAGCGTGGAATCTCAATAATTCCTACAAAATTCGGTATTGCCTTCACGGAAAAACTATTGAATCAAGCTGGAGCATTAGTACTAATATATGTTGATGGATCAGTTTTGTTGTCCCATGGAGGAACAGAAATGGGTCAAGGTCTTCATACCAAAATGATACAAGTAGCTTCTCGAGCTCTTGGAATAGACGCATCAAAGATTCATATCAGTGAAACTGCTACAGATAAAGTGCCAAATACTTCTGCAACGGCTGCTAGCGCCGGTTCCGATCTGAACGGAATGGCAGTTCTACAAGCATGTGAGCAATTAAGCAAACGGTTACAACCCTTCAAAGAAAAGAATCCGAACGGCAAATGGGAAGACTGGGTTCTACAAGCATGGATTGAGAGAGTCAGTTTAGCTGCTTCAGGATTCTATGCAACACCAGAAATAGGTTACAATTTTAAGGAAAATACAGGAAAGCCATTTAATTACTTCACGTATGCTGCTGCATGTACGGAAGTAGAAATTGATTGCTTGAGTGGTGATCATTTAGTTTTAAGAAGTGACATTGTTATGGATCTAGGTGAAAGTATAAATCCTGCCATTGACATTGGTCAAATCGAAGGAGGGTTTATACAAGGCTACGGTCTATTCACAATGGAAGAGCTTATTTACTCCCCTACGGGTACCCTGTATTCAAGAGGGCCTGGTGCATATAAAATCCCAGGCTTTGGGGACATTCCTCAAGAATTTAACGTATCTTTACTTAAAGGGGCTTCTAATCCTAAAGCCGTATACTCTTCTAAGGTTAGTTTCTTTTGAAAATCGTATAATTTCTAAAATGTATTTTTTCTAATAACAAATTTTCGATTAAAAGGCTGTTGGTGAACCGCCGCTATTTCTGGCATCATCGGCATTCTTTGCGATTAAAGAGGCGATAAGAGCAGCTCGCCGTGATGCCGGGGCGTCTTTGGAATTCCGTTTGGATTCACCAGCGACATCAGCGCGCATACGCATGGCTTGTGAGGATAACATCACGAGAAAGGTCGGTCAAGTTTAGTACTTAACTAAAATACATAACGGGTCGTACTACCTTGTTTACAATTAAACTACAATATTGGGTAATTTAATGATTCTTTTTGTTTAATACACGATGGATTAAGATTTTAGAGTATTATTTTAAATATAGTAAGACAAGCTGTTAATCTCTAACAAGGCACATTGTACAATATTAAAAATAATACATTTATTGACGTAGCGAATGAGAATATAGCTTTGAATTATTTTTTTTAATATTATGTTAGTGTTTTCCATTCTAGGAAGATTTAATAAGAAAATATTTATTTTTCAGCTTGATGAACCAAAGGAAGGCAGCTTCATTCCATGGAACATTGTACCCTAAGCTGCAACAATCACATGGAAAAACATGGTTGTGAAAACGAAGTTGTGTTTTGACTTCAAAATAAAAGAAGTTGCTCCATTTTTTGTAGCACACATACTCGTAAAAAATGTAAAATGCATGAAAAACTTTTTGTATGTACTTTTTCTATGATTTAATTAATTGTTAGTGTTTTATTCATATTCAAATTTGTGTATATGTTTGTCTCATACATTTACGCAATCTGAATACTTAAATAAAATAGCGTTATCTTTAGTAAATTGTGTAAACAACTGTTATCTAAGTCAATTTCGTAACTGACTCCAGTTACGTATGTTCGTATTTATTGTTATTCAAATTAAATGAGTTGCTGATGTAATGTCTATGAAGTTGTGTTTATTGAGCCTTAAGATATTGAACATTGAAGATAATTGCTTACAATTTACATCATTCATATATTTAAAAATGTTTTACAATAAAGGAAAATTTTAGGAGGAATTCAGTACATCAAAATAAAGATACAGAAAGAAAAGAACTCAACTTACAATCCACAGACCTTAATATGTGATTATAGTAGTCACTATAATCACATATTAAGGCATGCAGTCGCACGAATAGAGTAATGGTTTAAGGGGTCACCTTGACGCTTCCTACTACGCTGAGTGTTAAGGGTTTGATTCCCACAGGTGAGAACAAAGTGTGGTCTACAAATTGTTGTTTCGAGTCTAAGTGTTCTTTGCGTTCGTATAATAATTGTTTATAAAGTGCAAAGCGACACAGAATACTCCAAGAGTGTGACAAAAAAAGCACTAACATTAACGGTTGTAACAATAATAAGTCGGTGAAGTGGTTTTTAGCTAATATATTGAGCAAATAGTTCGTTAGAGCTCTATTTAGAGATGTTCTGCGCACCTTATGAGTCTCGTTATCGATATGTGTTAAGTATAATACATTGGCACAGAGAGGGTAAGATCTAAAAATCAAATATTATGTACATTGCCTGCAAAGCATTTTAAATGTAATGCAGAATTGACTATCGATATTAAACAGGCTGTGTTAAGTAGAAATAGAGTACTGTTATGCGAAGTCAATTCTAAGAAAATCATTAAGATTAGTGGCAAAGGGTTAATTGATTGATTGAATCTTTCTGTTTTTAATTGCGACGGGGTCCCACGAGTCCCCGTTGCAATTAAAAACAGAATTCCAAATGATTTAAATGACTAAAACACTTAAACCTTGGACCTGTTGTTTCGTACTTGACTTTAATGATATTATCATGGTACAATTATCTTCTTTTTGCAAAACAATGACGCAAAAGAGTTTACAAAGAAGTAATATTAACCCGCGTAGAAAAGTTAACGTACTGCAGCATTCTGTAGAGGTTACAGAACGAAGGTCGTTAAAGGACGTGTCATAAGTTAAAAGGTTATAATGTAAGTATGGATTTCTTTTGCATTCGTATCGATGTTATTGAGTATGCATACATGGATAAAAATAAATAATTGAACTAAAAAAAGATAAAATTATTTATTTTAAAATCATATCTAATTTATAATACATTTAACTGACTAATAAAACAACAAATGTTCAATAAATTAAAGATTGCAATTCTTATGACGGACTGATTTTTATATTACAATACTAATTTATTTCTAAATTTCCGATGTGGCAACATTGTTAGTTAACATGGAAGGAAGGTAGGTTTATTATAATTTGTTATCTGAATATAAGTACAATTTATTTTATTAAAACAAATTTCACCTAAAATCATGATCAAAACTACCTGATAGGAACTTAAAATGTTTAGTGCCAAAAAAATTACAAGAGACAGTTAATCAGGTACAAGAACATCAGAGGTTTGTATCTCTTTGGTGGTGGAGACTGCTAAATGCATTAAAATGGCTTTTAGAAACGTAATTATTTGAAACATAGTAAGAACGTCAACAACGCAGCACCTTTGGGTCTAGTCTACATTCTTCATATTTTGGAAGAGAATTATATTCCACTTATTATTTGACTTAAATGGTATAATATACGTAATTATAGCTACTACAATTGCAGTGAATCTAAAATAAACATTTATGCTCTTTGACTTGTGTCCGAATTACTAAAAGTAAATGTTATTCCCAAATTATAAATGTAATATATTTATTTCGAAAGTATTTTTTTTCTCATAACTTGGGTTACAACCATTTAAGGTGGGAGTAATTAATTTTTAAGTTCTTTCCAACAAAATAAAGACTTAGAAACTTCATTCGCTCAGTGAGAAGCAACGAAAGAGCTGTTTAACACCGATGTTAAAGGCGGCCAAATAACTCGTAAACTGTATTGTTTTTTTTATTTTAAAAGATATTATTGGAAAGTTAAAGATTTGTCAAAGGTCATTGAGTTCTGATCCTTACCTTACAGTCGTAATTGATGACCCTCAAGATGTTACTTTAAATATCGTATATTTTATTCTTTATCTTGGAATATGTAAACCGAAAGTGGTTTGGTTTACTATTGGGCGAGCCGTTGCTCTATTTTTAGACAGGAAATAAGTTGGGAAATGACAAGATTTAACTTGGTGTTTCAATTTATTTGTTTGTTAAGTTAATCATCATCAGTGTCATCAAATATTCTGTATAGTTTACAGCTTTCGCTTGTTACGGTTATAAATGTTTGTTCTAGAATCATGCAGCCTAGCTACACTATTAATCAACATCTTTCTAATAATAAATCCATTATTTGCTTAGTCATTTATTTGCAGTCTTGAAGAATCTAGTTATGGTTCAGAAATAATGATTAAAGGAACGCTATCTCTACGCAGCATTCGGTTATATTTCATATATTATAAGTTTACGATTAAAACTATTTTAGACAAAGTAACTCCTAATTTCAATTTAAGGTTTATTGCGATTATATTTGATTTTAAAAGAAAGTAGTGCCCTTTGTTTGTGGACAGATCAGTTAGCAAAATAACCCAAGCTCACGGTTCTATTACTGTATAACTCTAAATAGACGTCGTTTTCGTGTAACTGCCAACGGAATTAACGACTAAATATTGTGTTTCGGAAGAATGCTATACGAATACGCGATAAACTTATATTTTAATTATAAGTGAAATAAATTACAATTATGCTGTTAAATGTAAACGAGCGATAAAAAAATACGGATTATTTAAATAAAATGCAATCTTACTACTGCCATCGTTCTTTACATTCTTAAAAACAGTCTAGAAGTAGGATTATAAAACAATTGTTGTAACGAAAATTATTCTAATGCTGTGGGTTTCAACGTTCGTCATAAGTTATAAAATTGCTATTTGCCAGCGCCTATTAACTGTAACCATTTTTGGCTTTACATACACATAGCATAGATCTTGTATTAGTGACTTATATACATTAAGACTGCCTTATTTATCCGATTCTGATGAACAACCTGACCCTGAGCTTGGACCTGAAACAAAAGTAGTTTTATCTTAATTTAATATTTTTCGAACATGTGAATATACTACTGTCTTCTTAAGTACTCGTAGAGCTTAGTGACCTGTAATAAGTGATCCAAACTCTATGGTGCTTTTTATTTCCTCAAGTTTTTTTGTATAGCCAACGTTTATTCTTTTATAAAACATCCTTCACCCGTAATAATGGCTGTTAACCTTTATACTAAGCTAAATATTGCACTATAATTTTGGGCCCTGAGGATGTAGTGTAAGTTTATTTCACATCTACTCGATCGTAAAGGGACCGCGTTCTGCGTTACGATTGACCCACATTCAACTTTTCACAGTCGACAGCGAGTTGATATAAAATAACTTGTCCCTTGTTCGTCTCACAGTACAATCATCTTTGGACCAGTTACAATAGATATAATTAGGTAATGACGTGGAGTGATTCGATTATCGAATCAAATACATTTGTGTGGTGTGTACCTGAATGTCTTGAGTATCTTCCACGCCTACGCGGCTCCCTTGAAGGGCTGTCGGAATTATATTCTGTTTCTGTGTCCGCCGGACCGTTACGGGACCTCGTCCCGCGCGTTTCTTCGTACCTATTACAAGATGGATAAGTTTATTATAGCATCTGAATGATTTGAATTATGGTAAGTTTAATTCAGTTCAAATAAAAAATCACACTTTGATTGAGAATTCAAAGTGATAAGTTAAATAAAGCTATTAAATTACCTTTCCCTCGATCTCGATCGGCGCCTCGAGCGCGGCGAGTAAGCTGAGCGGCGCGATCGAGGCGAGTAGCGACTGTCGGGCGAGTACCGCACTGTCTCGGGCGAGTACCGGCTTTCGGGAGAATAGCGGCTGTCAGGTGAGTACCGACTTTCGGGTGAGTAACGGCGATCACCATACCTGTGGTCATACACACACAATAAGCACCAATAAATTACAATTAAATTGCTAGTCTTTAAGTGGAGAGCGAAAAAGAAACCAAAAGAAACCAATACAAGCACTAAAAGATCGGAAGACGTATTAAAATACATAAATAATGTTTGCAATAGGCTCAGCAGATTTGCATACGCTTTAGGGAAGTTTCGGATTGTGACAGATGAAAGGACAGCTATGGCATACAAAAGTTATGTTGTGTCAGTGCTTAGGCATGGTTTGAGAATATAGAGTAATGGATATAATAGTGCCATCATTGTTCAAGAGAAACGCATTAGAGCTGTATGCGGTGTCAGCCTACTAGACTCAAGTAGACTTTTATTTAGGAAATTAAATTAGAATAGATAATTAAATTTGTTGACCTTGTCCTGCACGTTTTTCAAATTTCAATATTTTTAAGAAAACATGATGACTTTACATTCAATGGCGACAGTTACATAAAGTATAAACCTAGAGATCCCATTTTGTAAAACCATGTTAGGTAAAAAAATATTTTTCAAATATGTATATTAGGGTATCCCTTAAATTTCAAGTTCGATATTTTTTTACGCATACCTTCTTAAAAGTTTCGTAATAACCCTATATTGTCTAGAAAAAATATTAGTTCGATATATAAACGATAACCCGTGCCGACTTGCTATTTAAACTTGTCGATACAAGTTGCTTAAGTACTGCGCAGTGACCTGTTACGACATGTTTTATTTGCCATTTCGTACGTGATTTTTGAGACTATTAGTGCTTCATTGTTTAGTGAGTAAACATGTCGGTGGAATTACGGAGTGATAAACAAAATATTTTTCTTATCGGATTGACTAGCTACCAAATAAATGGTGCAAAATTACCATCTAATCGACAAGTTCTCTCAGTCCTATTTTACAATATTCGTGAGGTTAAATTGACTGTTAGTGAAAGTGCAAATCTTGTGATTAGGGAGTGCATCATATATTGGGAAAAAGCAAGAATTCCAACAAGGGCATTTCCTAACTGCGTGAAGAAACTTATTGATTTATATCATGTTTGGAGAGAGTTGCAAAAAAATTGTAAGAAAACTCAGATTACCTTTAAGAGTCGTGAGAACAATTTTATAATTAATCTTGATAATTTGTTTGATATTGCACATGCTGATGCTTTTGAGAGAATGAAAATAGAGGAAGATAAATTATTTTTAATGAAACAGAGAGAGCCAGGTCGACCGGGATGCTTAGGTGGTGTAGATAAAAAATTGGCGGAAAAAGAACAAAGATCTATACAACGACGATTGGAAGAAGAGGAAAGGATTGTAAGACAAAGAGAATCACTAGCTGTTGCATCTACTTCAACTACAAATAACTTAGACAGTGTAGAAGATTCAGACGAAGAACAGATCTTGAATTCTGAACTCAGCTTGCCGGACGTTCCCTGTCATGAACAAAGTTCAAAAAGAGGTAGAAAGAATCTTATAGCACCTAAACTAGTTGCAGCTTTAGATCGATGCCAGTTAAGCATTAGAGATACCGTTTACATTCTTAATGCGGTGGTAGAAGCGCTTGGTCTGAGCAGCGATGATTTCTGTATTAACAAATCCTCGATTCAGCGAATTCGTACTGAAACTAAAAAATCAAGGGCAGAAGCAATAAAATCTAACTTCCAAAACAATGTACCCGACATAGTCACAGTCCATTGGGATGGAAAACTATTACCGGGGTTGGATGTACGGAGTTCAAAAGAAGAACGCTTGCCAGTTATAGCTTCATTTGACGATAGAGAGCAGCTTCTTGCAGTGCCGAAACTAGAAAGTTCTTCTGGAAAACATCAAGCGAAGGCTGTATCAGCAGCTCTCTTTGACTGGAACCTTTATGATAAAGTGCAAATAATGTGCTGCGACACAACAGCTTCCAATATGGGCCGTTTCAATGGAGCTTGTGCTATTTTGGAGCAAACTTTAGGAAGAGAATTGTTGCTTTTCGCCTGTCGTCATCATGTTTATGAATTGGTCCTAAAAGCTGTCTTTGAAACCAAGATTAAGCAAATTACTAGTAGCCCAGATATGCCGATGTTCAAAAAGTTCCAAGAAAATTGGAAAAACATTGATTGTACTAAAATTGAACCATCTCTTAATTTCGTAATAGCACGGGTTGCCGAGACAGACATTCAAGCGTTGTTACTATTTTATAAGGCAGAATTAGATAAAGGTTTTGTAAGAGATGATTACCGTGAATTGGTCGAACTGTGCGTAATATTTTTAGGAGGAGACACAGAGGAAAAATTAAAACTGAGGCCCCCCGGAGCTATACATCAGGCACGCTGGATGGCGAGAGCGATCTATTCTTTAAAAATATGTTTACTTAAGTCACAATGCAGAGTAACTGCGAAGGACAAAAAGGCTCTACAAGATGTTTGCTTATTTCTCGTAATATTGTATGTTAAACCTTGGCTCGAATGTACAGTGGCGACCAAAGCACCTAATCAAGATTTGCGCTTCTTGAAGATGTTAAAAGAGTATGAAAAAGTTGACGCAACAATTTCTAAAGCTTCTATAAGCAAGTTCAGCCATCACTTGTGGTATTTATGTGAAGAGACAGTCATTCTATCACTATTTGATGATGAAGTTGACAACCAAACTAAGAAGAAGATGATTGCCAACTTCAACAGGGACAAAATCTCGGATTTTAGCAAACGCTATGACCCGTCGAAGGAAGAACTGACTCAAAAGTTGTTTGGTAAGTTAAATTGACTTTTTGTTGGATTTCAATTTCAATGTCCAATACTTATTTATTTATTTGCAAAATTGTTGTTGATTTTTATTTGTTATTTAACTTTTTTTCTTTTTTTTTAGTCAAAGCACTGGATGATTTCGTATCGGAAAAGAGCAAACAATTTTTATCACGACTGCAGATCAACGACAGTTTTCTAAAGGAAGATGTATCTTCTTGGAATAACAATGCTGCTTTTCTGGAGGCTATAAGAAGAATAAGTTATTTGAGAGTTGTAAATGATACTGCTGAAAGGGCTGTTAAAT
Source organism: Hypercompe scribonia (assembly GCA_949316085.1). Classification (NCBI taxonomy): domain Eukaryota; kingdom Metazoa; phylum Arthropoda; class Insecta; order Lepidoptera; family Erebidae; genus Hypercompe; species Hypercompe scribonia. The sequence goes on along the minus strand of OX438974.1, from coordinate 11,754,253 downwards.
TAATGCAAGATTTTAACGGGCTTATCACGGCTGAAGAAGAACAAAAACAGTTCTTGCTGCGCTGTGTCCAGGAACATCTAAAATTGTATCCAGACTGTAAAAAAACTACTCTAAAAAGAAGTTACCCTGAATGATTCTTATTTCTTTATGTTTTTAATTAAAGATTAATGTTCATCTAATTTATTATTTAATTTTATTCACTTAATTCATTGCATTTATAGTGAAATTATAGCAGACTGAAATTTTAGGACAAAACACGTTTTTTACTAAACTTTGAAGCTCGGTCGGCACTGGTTGCAATTATGCTAGATTGATAAAATTTTATATTTAAGTATCTTATAGCATTAGTAAAAATTATAGAGGGTATGCATTTCGAAATTCGAAAAAAAATTTTTTTTTGTCATATAAGGGACACCCCAATGTATATCATATAATAGATTGCCCAAAAATACGCAACGAACTTACGCAATAGATAATTTACTAATAATAATAATAATAATGTAATCAAGATTTATTAAGAAAAACAATGTTTTTTTTTGTAATGTACAGGTAATGTTTTTTGGTACTATTTATAATTTAATTATTAATTTTTAGTTTTGAAGATTTGCATGCCAAAACAAGGAAGAATATGGCATTGTAATAATATTGAATATGGCAGCTATGTTCTAAACAACTAAATGATATTTCATGTCGTTTCAAATAAAAATATACGATGGAAGGTAACTCTGATGAAAATAGTTGGTGTTCATCATCGTACCTTGGCGGGTGTGGTGATGGTAATCTGCCGAGTGGAGGTGGCCTCGGCAGTGGTGGCAGTAGCGGAGGTGGCAGGAACATCGGAGGCAACGGCGGTGGGATCACCGAATTTTCTAGATTTTCTAGTGGAGATGACACTTCTGTGGAGGAAGACATAGCGTGAAAAGTAGATAACGCGGCATTAAGTTTAGCTACTTTTATATTAACACGCAGAGAGTTCATTCATTGTTACTGTATGTGATCTGTAATATGCAACCGTGGAATCACGATAAGCCTCTTTAGTATGCACCAATATAATAATAGCAGTAGCAGACAAACGGCGCGTGCGCGCGTCGGCGTCGCGCGAGATGTACATATAGACCGGGCGGGTACGTACTGTGGTGCGGCGACACGGCGCCGTCGGCGCCGGGCGCGGTGGAGAGCGCGACGAGGCGGCGGCGCAGCGCGGCGGCCTCGTCCCGCGCCGCGTCGGCGTCGCGCGAGATGTACATATAGACCGGGCGGGTACGTACTGTGGTGCGGCGACACGGCGCCGTCGGCGCCGGGCGCGGTGGAGAGCGCGACGAGGCGGCGGCGCAGCGCGGCGGCCTCGTCCCGCGCCGCGTCGGCGTCGCGCGAGATGTACATATAGACCGGGCGGGTACGTACTGTGGTGCGGCGACACGGCGCCGTCGGCGCCGGGCGCGGTGGAGAGCGCGACGAGGCGGCGGCGCAGCGCGGCGGCCTCGTCCCGCGCCGCGTCGGCGTCGCGCGAGATGTACATATAGACCGGGCGGGTACGTACTGTGGTGCGGCGACACGGCGCCGTCGGCGCCGGGCGCGGTGGAGAGCGCGACGAGGCGGCGGCGCAGCGCGGCGGCCTCGTCCCGCGCCGCGTCGGCGTCGCGCGAGATGTACATATAGACCGGGCGGGTACGTACTGTGGTGCGGCGACACGGCGCCGTCGGCGCCGGGCGCGGTGGAGAGCGCGACGAGGCGGCGGCGCAGCGCGGCGGCCTCGTCCCGCGCCGCGTCGGCGTCGCGCGAGATGTACATATAGACCGGGCGGGTACGTACTGTGGTGCGGCGACACGGCGCCGTCGGCGCCGGGCGCGGTGGAGAGCGCGACGAGGCGGCGGCGCAGCGCGGCGGCCTCGTCCCGCGCCGCGTCGGCGTCGCGCGAGATGTACATATAGACCGGGCGGGTACGTACTGTGGTGCGGCGACACGGCGCCGTCGGCGCCGGGCGCGGTGGAGAGCGCGACGAGGCGGCGGCGCAGCGCGGCGGCCTCGTCCCGCGCCGCGTCGGCGTCGCGCGAGATGTACATATAGACCGGGCGGGTACGTACTGTGGTGCGGCGACACGGCGCCGTCGGCGCCGGGCGCGGTGGAGAGCGCGACGAGGCGGCGGCGCAGCGCGGCGGCCTCGTCCCGCGCCGCGTCGGCGTCGCGCGAGATGTACATATAGACCGGGCGGGTACGTACTGTGGTGCGGCGACACGGCGCCGTCGGCGCCGGGCGCGGTGGAGAGCGCGACGAGGCGGCGGCGCAGCGCGGCGGCCTCGTCCCGCGCCGCGTCGGCGTCGCGCGAGATGTACATATAGACCGGGCGGGTACGTACTGTGGTGCGGCGACACGGCGCCGTCGGCGCCGGGCGCGGTGGAGAGCGCGACGAGGCGGCGGCGCAGCGCGGCGGCCTCGTCCCGCGCCGCGTCGGCGTCGCGCGAGATGTACATATAGACCGGGCGGGTACGTACTGTGGTGCGGCGACACGGCGCCGTCGGCGCCGGGCGCGGTGGAGAGCGCGACGAGGCGGCGGCGCAGCGCGGCGGCCTCGTCCCGCGCCGCGTCGGCGTCGCGCGAGATGTACATATAGACCGGGCGGGTACGTACTGTGGTGCGGCGACACGGCGCCGTCGGCGCCGGGCGCGGTGGAGAGCGCGACGAGGCGGCGGCGCAGCGCGGCGGCCTCGTCCCGCGCCGCGTCGGCGTCGCGCGAGATGTACATATAGACCGGGCGGGTACGTACTGTGGTGCGGCGACACGGCGCCGTCGGCGCCGGGCGCGGTGGAGAGCGCGACGAGGCGGCGGCGCAGCGCGGCGGCCTCGTCCCGCGCCGCGTCGGCGTCGCGCGAGATGTACATATAGACCGGGCGGGTACGTACTGTGGTGCGGCGACACGGCGCCGTCGGCGCCGGGCGCGGTGGAGAGCGCGACGAGGCGGCGGCGCAGCGCGGCGGCCTCGTCCCGCGCCGCGTCGGCGTCGCGCGAGATGTACATATAGACCGGGCGGGTACGTACTGTGGTGCGGCGACACGGCGCCGTCGGCGCCGGGCGCGGTGGAGAGCGCGACGAGGCGGCGGCGCAGCGCGGCGGCCTCGTCCCGCGCCGCGTCGGCGTCGCGCGAGATGTACATATAGACCGGGCGGGTACGTACTGTGGTGCGGCGACACGGCGCCGTCGGCGCCGGGCGCGGTGGAGAGCGCGACGAGGCGGCGGCGCAGCGCGGCGGCCTCGTCCCGCGCCGCGTCGGCGTCGCGCGAGATGTACATATAGACCGGGCGGGTACGTACTGTGGTGCGGCGACACGGCGCCGTCGGCGCCGGGCGCGGTGGAGAGCGCGACGAGGCGGCGGCGCAGCGCGGCGGCCTCGTCCCGCGCCGCGTCGGCGTCGCGCGAGATGTACATATAGACCGGGCGGGTACGTACTGTGGTGCGGCGACACGGCGCCGTCGGCGCCGGGCGCGGTGGAGAGCGCGACGAGGCGGCGGCGCAGCGCGGCGGCCTCGTCCCGCGCCGCGTCGGCGTCGCGCGAGATGTACATATAGACCGGGCGGGTACGTACTGTGGTGCGGCGACACGGCGCCGTCGGCGCCGGGCGCGGTGGAGAGCGCGACGAGGCGGCGGCGCAGCGCGGCGGCCTCGTCCCGCGCCGCGTCGGCGTCGCGCGAGATGTACATATAGACCGGGCGGGTACGTACTGTGGTGCGGCGACACGGCGCCGTCGGCGCCGGGCGCGGTGGAGAGCGCGACGAGGCGGCGGCGCAGCGCGGCGGCCTCGTCCCGCGCCGCGTCGGCGTCGCGCCGCGCCGCGCGCGCCTCCAGCCACGCCGCGTGCGCGCGCCCGTCCAGCGCGCTCAGCGCCGAGCGCCGGGACGACTCCTGCTCGGCCAGCTCCAGGGTTAGAGCGTCGCATTTCTCCCTGGAACGTAGCTCACGATCAGTTCGTTCGAGTGCCATCAATTTTCTATACAAGTTATAGCTCAATTTTTTTTATCGTACGAGGGTGGAAACGAGTCGACGGGTATAATGTAATCCTATCTAACGTGATATACATATGATGACACTGTTATGTGTATGCAAATTTGTGAACTTTTATTTTTTAGATATAGTCCATTTGAATTAAGAAAATAGTAGCGCATCGATTGAACTTTGCCACCTACCGATCGGTTAACAAGAAATTATCGTGTCCTATGACAGCTTGAAACCAAATTAGTCGGGATGCGAGGCTATAGTCTATTAGGACTATATAGACAACCGAGCGTCAGATTTCGTATGCAATCCAGAGATATTAAAAATAATAGGGAAAATACTACCCTCGAGAGATTTAAAGTACTGAGAGAGTACTTCACTGACAAAAGCTACTAAGAGAATATTTCATGAAATATCGACGATTTCAATCGTTCTTTGTTGAATGCGGTCCAGAAGAAGATTATTCCCTTATGTAGTAATGAGAATAACATTCTATATGCGATCAAATTTGCACTTGCATTTATTTAATTTAATAATATTTTCCATTGTATAATGTTTGATACCAACTCTTAATAATACCACCATGATGACTTACTTATTGGACAACATTTCCTTCCAACTGTTTACTATTAAACGATAACCGAAAATCGAGACTTTAATTATTCGCGCATGAATGCTTGAAATTCCAACAAGTTTGCTAAATACTATACTCAGTTGAAAACACAAAACTACTATTAAGAGAATCACTTACTTATATCTTTGTACTTCTTGCTGTAGTACTTCTATCTTTTCAACAGTGCTAGCTGATTCACCCTGCTTACTAAGCCATAACGACTCTTTGGCACTAAGCTCTCTGCAAACATTAATAAAAAAAGAAATGAAACAATAGAAAATTTGTCATCATTAATTGCAGTATTAAATTTACTAATATCATTGCAAATTATATTCTTTAGGTATAAATAAACATATAGAACTTAGTTTTTAATTTGCAAATAAAAATAAATGGAAATTGGTCAAAAAGTTCACAGGTAGCTTAATTGGAATTACACAATTACAAAATTTTTGATCTCTGAAACCAACTATTTTAAAATAATTATATAAATACATTTAAACTGTTTTATTTTTATAAAAAACTTACTTCAAAAGTTCACCTTCTCTTTCTTGGAAGTATTTGCCTAACACTTCCAACCTGGTAAGTGCTTCAGTGGCATTTTGGCTAGTTGTGTGCAGTGTTTCTTGTGTAGTCTGTAACTCTTCAGATATACGACTCCTTTCTTTGTGTTCTACCTGAAAAAGTTGTTGATTCGTGAATTTCATACAGTGTCAATTGAAGTAATAGAATCAAATTGAATCTTTATGCTACACTATAATAAAATATATGTAATTAAAATAACTACACATCTCACACACGCTTTCTGCTCCTAAACTAGACAAAACTTGTGTAATGTTAACCAGACTATTGATAAACATACTTCCATGTACTACCCTCCCACAGAAGACAAATCTAAAGCGCCAGCATCCGTGTTGTCGTTTTTCGTTGGTGAGTGTGACACCGGAGGCCCATTGATGCAGGGGTGATAGTTATCATGGTAGCACTAAGTCTTACACTGTCACGATGACTGTCATGCCTTTTACATCCCCAGGCGGGGTGTGAAAAAGCATCTCACAAGGCCGCCATAGTATAGGTCATTGTCTGCATTTGCAACGAGTATGGTGACCACAACTCTTGGATTCTATTCATGCTTTCCATCAGGCAGAGTAGAGTCACTTTGGCAGGCTCGTAATATAAAAAAAAAATTACAAGAACTAAATAAAATTAGCCGCAACACTTAACAAAAGTATATGCTGGAAAGTAAGTTGTAATACTAACCTCATATTTAGCTTCAAATGCTTTTCTTTCTTCTAGTGCTTTCGATAATTTCGCTTTGATTTCAGTATGATCAATGAGAGATGTTACATCTACATTGGAGGGCATTCCGCTCTTTAATTCTTTAATGAGATCCTAAAATTGACATATTATTATATGAATATCTATTAGTAATTAGAAAATAATAAATAAGTGTGCAATAATATCTGCCAAGTCAAAAACCAATGGAACGGTTTTATAACGGATGTATAATAATGTCAAGAAAATGTTAACTTCAGATTCGACACCAATTTAATGGCATCAGAGGATGTATAGAGAATTCAAGACTGGTCATCAAATTCATTCTCTCCAGGAGCGAGTCGATTCGGTTTCAAAAAGAACTAAAAAAAATCAACCAATTGAAAGTCCAGATCACACTCTATATTTTTGCTTTTGTGTTTGTTAAAGTTTGTTAAAGATTTGAACAGTAACTGACTTCACTTAAAGCAAGTTACATAATCACATACCTTCAAAGCATCAATTTCATGCTTTTGTAATTCTATAGTATTTTTCGCTTCACTCAGTTTTTGATTCACATCCTCAAATTGTTTTTTCTGCTTCTTGAACTCCTCTAAACCACTTTCAGCTGATACATACTTCAATTGGAAATTATCTCGTTCGCGAATAACAGAAATTAACTCCTCCTCAAAAGCCTGCACCTTACCTGAAAAGTTACAACATATAAAAGTTAATAATATTATATAATACATTAATTATAAGAGCTACTGAAAACGAAATAACTGACATAATTAACATTAAGTTTATTTTTTAAGTTCCTTATATATTTCTGGTTCGGTTAAACACGAGCAGTTTGTAAATAACAGGATATTTGCAAATTCCAATATATTCGGACTTATATTAGTAAACAATTCAGTTTGTTTCGATTACAGAACTGGATCAGAAGTCATTTCTTGGTAACTGAACAAGAGAGCATTCATGTATAAATACACAACATATTAATTAAGATGTAAAACTGTATTTAAATTGCCTACACATATACTCGTATATATATAAATAAAAAACATATAAAAACAATTGTTGCTTTTTTGTCTTTTTTTTCATATCAGTAAATATGAAAAAAAGACAAAAAAATTAAAAAAATAAAACCTTAGTGACGTATTAAGTTACGTAAGTTGGTATTGTACATATGTATAATTGTACCTTAAAACATTAATTAAACAGTCTTTGCGTTTACGAAATGTTTATTCATTTATTTCTGAGGTTTTCTTCCTATCTTAAAGCACTTAATACCACACAATTCTATTACAAAACAATGATTGAATCGATATTCGCCATTCTTATGGATTCTAAACCTACTTAAACTACTTAACGGTGTCTATCTCAAAAATAAAGAAGCCTGAAGCATGCTATTAACTTGAGTCTTTTTAAGATTATGACATTTTTCTATCAGAACAGATACAGTAGCGCTCAAAAGTATTTTGACATCTCAATATTATTCCATATCACAAAAAATGATAACAAAATTGTTTCCAATCAACGATTATATTTAAAGTAATGATACGTTTCACAATTTAAGACACTTAAATGTAATGTATTTTTACACAAAAAGAAAACAAAGAAAAATTATTTACGACACGGCTCAAAAGTATTTTGACAAGGAAAGTTTTTTATTTTATAAAATAAAAAAAATATTATTTTTGATATTAGCTATTAGTATTTTGTGGCATATCCATTAGCCTTCAAGACCGCTTCACAACGCGCCGGTATCGAGTTAACTAGTTTCTGCAAACGATCAACGAGTATTCGGCTCCATTCGTTACTTAGTGCTTCATATAAGCATCTTTATTTGAATAGTTTCGACATCTTACGCGGCGATTCAGTTCTACCCAAAGATGTTCTATCGGGTTTAAATCGGCACTTTGACTTGGCCAGTCGAGAATTTTGATTTTAGCGAATTTCATGAAGTCGTTGATATGTTTCGATTTGTGCTTTGGGTCATTGTCTTGTTGAAAATACCAACCAGGTGCCATATTTGCTTTAGCATAGGGTAGCATTTGTTGCTTTAATATATCTGCGTACATAAAGCGATCCATAGTACCTTCTATCCTAACTAAAGATTCGACTCAGCGGCGAGAAAAGCATCCTCAGACCATAATATTGCCACCTCCATGCTTTACTGTGGGTATTTGGTATCGAACATCAAATCTTTTGTTTACAAGACGTCGCACGTACCGTATACCATCAGATGACACTAAATTAAATTTGCTTTCGTCACTCCACAACACCTTGAACCATTCTGAACTCGTCCATAATCTGAACCGTTTCGCAAACGCAAGGCGCAGCTTCCTATTCCTTGCAGAAATTAGAGGTTTCTTAGTTGGACGTCGTCCATGTAATCCGAAGTCTTTTAGTCTGCGTTTTACAGTTGAAACGTGTAAATTCACGCCGTAATTTTCCTGTAACTAGTTTTTTATTTGCACAGCCGTTTTTCGGACATCACTTGTCGATAACCTTTTTATCAAATGGTCTTCCTTAGCGGATGTTTTTTTTGGACGGTCACTTCGAGGCTTATTTTCAATAGTTTTACGTTTATTATAATCTTTGTTCCATGAACTAACAAGTTGTCGCGACACTTTAAAACTTTGAGCAGCTTCTGCTTGCGTCATTCCACTTTGTAGGGCAGTTATCACGGCATTTTTAATATCATTTGAATTTTCTTTAGTCATAGGCATGTTGATAAATGCGGAGTAATTATACCTTATAGACAAAAATATATGAAGTGTGAGTAGAACCGCTGACAGCAAGGAACTGCAGCAAGCAGCGCATGTATAGACGTGTTTTGTTTTTAACAAAGAAAGAAAACAAGCAAGTTCAAACTTCTAACTCACAGAGGATGAAATACATCATAAATAATAATATAAAAAATTCTAAAATAATTTTGAAGTACTCAGTAAAAAGATAACTGCAAAAGTAGTCTTGTCAAAATACTTTTAAACTTAAATTTCAAACAGAAAATATACTAAAACAAAAAATGTACTGAAAAAAAAATCTTTGGAGTCGAATAAAATAGGTAGGTACCTCCTACACAATTTTGCATACATCGCATTGTAAATGTGGCCCTCTATATTTTTTTGACGTAACGAATTGAACAGCAGCGAATAAAGTGAATGTAAAAAATTAAAATAAGATAATTGGGACAGAGCGTATCTTTTTATCCAGATTTAAAAAAACCCTTACTTCTGGAACTGGTCTAGAATCGAGAGATCGAGAATCGAAACCAGAGGTATAGCATGAAATTGATAGGAGGGTTGGAAGAACTTAAAGAATTGTTAGTGACGATTAGCCCTAGTGATGAATCAATACTAGAGCCGCTGCAACTAGATGACAGAAGTAGGTGCAAGCACGTCGCATTCTAACGCAATTGTAGACATTGAATATTTAGATTTAAATCTATTGAGTAATGTCAATTTAAACTATACTCGTACTTTTCACCCGTTCTTACTAAGTCCAGGGCGGGTTTCTTTTATTTAGTTGTCGAATCCAGTAGGAATTTCACGTAATGTGAAGTCCATCTATAACAAATGCAATGCTGTACAACACTGCAATATTGCACTCTGCTTTAGAATGCCAAGGAGATGTCAACAAACTTTAGGAGATCGATAAATTATAAAATAATAATTAATAAATAAATTTGATTAATAAATTACAAAGGTATGAAAACGAGTTGGTAATTCTAGGCGCCTTTATAATTTCATCTCTCATGTTTCGCGTTGTTAAATTTTTAACCCCACAAAATATTCAATCATTTTAACAACCACTGGCGGTGAGCCGGGAGCCGAAAGTATATCAATCTGCACAATGCAACCTGTGTCGTGGAGTAGGGTGGGGTCACAGATTTAGTTTTATTCTAGACGTGTTTTATATACAAATTGAGATACTTGCTTACAATGTAAAATCGCCCTGCGTGACAGAGCGCGGTGCTGTGTAATAATGATGAATTAGAAGAAATAATGAATTAGAATTATTACTGGTTTAAATTACTCTGATGAGGCATACTGTTAGTATATGCTTTTCAATTTATTTTTATATGTATCGATTTAATATATGTCATTTAATACAACAGTTATATTACAGTGCATAGTAGATAGGGTAACTTGCCGTTTAGTTCAATTATCTGCTCTTCAGAATTAGCTCTCTCTGCCAAGAGCTCACTGAGAGTATTTTCGACTTCACTTAAAGTATTTTGCAACTCTCCAGCCGTATTTTCTGATACCCTGAGCAATTTTTCATTATCATCTAAAGAATTTCGTAATCTATCGTTAGTGGCCTTAAGCTCATTGATTTCCTCTTTAAGCGATTGAACCATATCATCCATTCCAAAAGAGCTGTCTTCGATTCCAGCCAACTTACTTTTAGTTGATGAAAGTTCTTCTTTGAGAATTTCACATTCCTGAAACCAAATTTTATTTTATTATTATAGGACTAATCTTTGAGCAGAAAAAGTCAAGTTAAGGAATCCAATTTTCAACAGGAAAGTTATAAAGATTATTCACTTTATATATTTGAATCACAAGTTTCTTAAAATTCAATCATTCAAGAGATTTTAAACTCTTGAACTATTGTATTAAATCTTTGAATAATTGAATTTTGAATTATTAACAAGTTTACAACACCTACTCACACTTGCCTTGAACCAGAAATTATAGTGTATTGCATTGATACATTAGCGTTAAGTGGGAATTGCGTGCTCTTAATTTCATCATGTGGTTACGTGATGAAACAATAATCAATGTTAGCCTAGCGGCTTCTCATAATCATTTAATTGCACGGATGGTGACTACGGCACTCAACGTAGCACTAGGTGACTGCTAAGTTCAAGCAGTTCGTTATAGATCAATAATGTTTTAGCTTCGATTCCCAAATAGGACAAAACTTAGTGTAACCTACAAATTGTTGTACTGAGTCTGGGTGTTCTTAATGTTCCTTTGAATGAACGTTTGTGAGGCAGTTGCCTTTTCTAATAAAATAAATCACTTAAGTCTTTTATTAAAAGACGTCGTCTTGTTAAATATGAAAACATGTTATCAAGTGAATAAAAACTATTTGTAATTAGTTATATTGATAACAAAATAATAAATAAATAAAGCCATTATGCCCAGAAAGAGTTTGTCGAACAGTTTGTTACAAAACTACATGCTGTACACCATGCAGGTTTGCAGCACTAAAACTTTAATAAAAGTACCTACTTTAAATTTTTTTCATTCCTTACAGTTAGCCTTGGCAACAATTACAACAAATACAAAATAAAGAAAATATGTTAATAAACTAAAGAAAATGCTTTTTACCTATTATATGTTAAAGATAACAGAAAATTGGAAGCCAAAATATCTATATGTAGTGGCGAAAGATAAACATTTTGATAAAAGAACTTATATATTTAATCTTTATAAATCTCTTACTTAGTATTCAATAGTTAAAACAATCATACATCATTCTTGACCCTCAAAAGGGAAGTATTTAAGAATTGTGTTTCAGTTACAATATGTGTTTTTATATAGTCAGTTTTAATAATAGTAATGACATACAATAATCTAAGATTATTTCAACACTAATAGTTTTAAAATGCATTATCAATAGCCTCTATTGGTTCACAGGCTGGACATAGAAATTAGATTTTGGGCTATGGAGTAGGGTGTATCATGTTTTCCTTTTCTTTGCAGTACCATTGTCTTGCATAGTTTGCTCACTTAGTTGGTGATCCGTGACACCCACAGGATGAATAGGGGTGAAATTTATAAATAGCAACAATGATATATGAAGTGATACAACAAACTTATCTTACCTTAGAACTAAATAGCAAATCACGCTGAAGAGAATTTATTTGGGCAATAAGACGACCATCCTGCCGTCTATTGTCTATGTAATAGTACCCCAGTGTGAAGAGAAGGACAGAGCTAGCGGTAGTCAATAAAAATGTTAGCAGTCGATTGGTACCATCATTTGATGTGCCATCACAGTACTCATCACTGTAACAAGTCTCACCTAAAAATAAAAACAACTGTGTCATAAATATGGGAGATAAAGAGATTATGATGATTTGTTTCTTTCTGTAATATTATAATTTTCTTTTATATTTAACAAAGGCCATAAGAACCAACACAGAGGATATGATTATATGACACTTTCCGTATTGAAATGAGAGTAAGATTATTTTGATGTTGAGTAAGATTTTCAAACTCAGAAAATAAGTTCAAACATATTTTTGTATTAGATAATATTCTAGCATACTCAAATATTTTCTGTAAAACCAAGTCAGAAACCTATATGGTGATTCACAATAAAGTATGAATTTAATACATATAGTGCAATAACCTATAATGGAAAGACAACTTGTAGTAATAGATAAGGAAATTTAACTTAAAAATTATTAGCATAGTAAATATATACAGTAAAATGAGTTACTGTATATCTAGTTGTTTATTGTGGTTAACTGGTAATTGTTTAAGCAATTATTGAATCAAGTTTAAGTTAGAATTAATGTGACAAATGAGCAATCAATAGTGCACTGTTCACAGGAAAATAAAAATGTAATTAATTTATATACATATTATACTAGCTGTAACCGGCCATGCTTGGCTGATCCATAGTGGTTACATTGATGAAAAAATGTAAACAAAAGTGACAAGAGAATAGATAAACACATCTCAATCAAGTTTAAACTCAATTGGTATAGAACTTTGAACGTTGTTTAAGTGTCACACAACTTAATAAATCTACATAGATTTATATCGATTAATAATTGTTTGATGTTATCATATACAATACTAGAGAGATTTAAACCTAGATTGTATTCATCACATCACATCACACAACCTTTAACAGTCTACATAGGTCTCTCCATAGAAAGGAGATTTTGGCCCACTGTGCCTAGCCACTGTGCTAAAAAGTGTATCTAATATATAGAATAAGGTAATAGTAGTAACAAACATTCAATACATATTACAGAAGATTGCTATGAAATAACACTGGTGCGTTTCTTTAGTCCGTTAGGCATTTAAAAGTGTAATGATACGTATTGGTGCTAAAAGGCATATACTTATTGGTGTTAGTTTTCATAAGGTTTAAAAATCACATTAAGCATTTTCCATACCAATATTTAGCAATTAACTAAAATAGAGTGTCTACTGGAATTTATATATATATATTATATATTATAACCAAAATATTTATTCTTTAGCATTAATCTATGAAATGGAAATCTTGTAATAAAATAAGACTGATCTATTTGTAATAAGAAACTATTACACTGTTTAAGTAGAAATATAAGTAATTTTCTGTAATTTGATATATGCAACAGAAATGGACTAACAGTTCAGGGTCACAGTGCAATAGCTAAATTTGATATGTTACAGTACTGTCTACAATAAACAAAACAAAATGTTTACTTACCAACTGAAGCAAACAATGATTTAGCTTCTTCACTTGTGCCCATAACAGAAAAATAAAAAGACATAATATACTTCGTAAAAGAAAAACCCTCATTAATTTCTTCTGGAATTTCACTTTTTTCACTCTCATATGAAGGGTAGTCTTCTGTATTATAAATAGGTGGAGGAGCTTCAGATGATGATGGCCAAATATCTGCTACTGTTGCGAACACATTTGAAATGAACCCTTCTTTATCTTCAACTTCTACAGGGGTCTCTGTTGTTGGGCTTAGTGTATCTTCAGATACTTGAATTGAAGGAGTATTCTCATCTTCTAGTGATTGATCTTGTAAAGGTGGTAATTCAGTTGTAATTGATACATGTTCTGTTTCTTCAGAATCGTAATCTGGTGTAGAAGTTGTAGTATATGTCTCCGAGAGCTGTCCATTATCAGGTATAGATTGAGTTGTTTCAGAATATAAAGGAGGAATGGTTTCTGATGTCATAGGTGGTAAAGCTGGTATTGCATCTTTTACAAATGGATATGTATGTATGGTTGGTAGAGAAGGGGGAATTACTGGTACTGTTTCTAGAGGTGGGAAATTAGGGATATTTTCTGATATAGGGGGAATTGCTGATACTGCTTCAGGGGGTGCTAAATTTTGATCTGTTTCTGGTGCAGTAGAAATTATTGATGCTGGTTCTGAAGAAGGTGGCAAAATTGGCACTGATTCCGGTGCAACTGGTAAGTTTGATGGAGTTATAGTCTCTAATGGGGGTTGTGTAGATACTGCTTCAATAGGCTCTACAGGTGGTAAAATGTCAGGTACTGATGCAGTTGATTCAGTAATTGGTAATATTGTGGGAGGTTGATCTTGTAATTGTTCTTTGGGTGCAGGATCTTCATTACTTTCTATACCAGCACTAAGGGGTTCATTGTTACTTTGATTTGCTTCAACTGATTCTAGTGGTTCATTCAAAGGATTATTACCATTAGCCACATTATTTGAATCAGTTATGATTTCTTCTGTTACTTTGGAATTTTCTACATTAGTGTTAAGTGAAGATACATTTTGTTCTACACCTTCAGGTGGCTCAGATTCAGTATAACTGTTAAATTCTTTATTGTCAGGCATATCTAATAAGTTTTTACTACTTAAGCTACCACTAATAGTTGATAGAAGTTGTTGAGCAGTTGCTTCTGCTGACAGCTGTTTTGGAAGCTCATTGTCAAGTTGTTCAGTACTTTTAGCTTCATTTTCTTGTAAATTTTCAGTGGATTTGGTAAGATGTGGAGGTGATTCCACATTTTGTTTTAATTCATTGAGACCAGTTTCGATTGACGTATCAGTTTGTTCTGGAAGATCTGTTGCTATTTTAGTGTTTTTATTGTCCAATTTATTTTCATCATTTGGTAAAGGAACAGAATTTTCATTTGTTTCCACATTGGGTAAATCAGGAATATTTGTATTAATCTTTTCATTTATTATCTCCTTTGCATTATCAAGAGATGGAGTATGCTCTTCATTAGAAGTATTTACAGGAGATTCAGTTGTAGCATCTTCTTGGGCATTGTTAACAGCTGCTTCAGTGGTATAGATAGTGGTGCCTTCAATCACTTCATGTGCTTGTTTGACTCTGTTAGGCTGGACAGTTTCTTGTGCCTTAGGTTCATATGAAACCACTATTAGAGGTTTTTTTTCTATGATTTTGTACTCTCTTAAAAACTTTGAGTTTGCAAAGCCCGATTTTTCATTTATTTTAACAAACCATAATTCATTATTTGTCCCAGCTGATTTCATATAAACGATAGCTTCATTGTTAGGGCGAAAAGATATAAGATCCGGGTCAACGCTTGTATAACTTAATAAAGTTCTGGCTTTAGATATTGGTTCTGAAACAGTGAAACAAAATGATGTTATAGAAAGTTATAACACGAAAATTGACATTATAATGTACCGACAACTAGCGTACCGTCACATCCTTCGTTAACACAAAAAACTTTATCTGGGTGTCTGCAGTGCAACCCAGTTATAAATAACATAAATAAAATAACTTTTAACATAATCATTTTCGCATTCTAATTATTATTCTAATAATATTTCTTAAAAAATTCGCTAGACGTTAGGCCACATCATCTGTCAAGTCGATCGGTCGGTCGTTCTGTATAACGCAAGGGACAATTTGATTGCATCCACATTAATTTTTTAATCCATACAAATAAATCATTAATCTAAGAATAATTGAAATGTTAAAATATAAAAAAATAGTTATATTAATCAGCAAAACGTCTCTATTTTCAATCAGTGAGACAGTCTAAGACAAATTAATTTACAATGTATAAGTGTATTGCGTGGAATGGAGCATGGATCGAACGTTCCGTTTCTCGTCCAAATGCTGTCAGATCACATGAAATTTTTTATAATGTTATAAATAAAAAAAATAATTAGACTTGAATTTAAAATTTCATATAAAACACTGCCACTATAAAATATTTGAAACTTAGGATACAAAACAGTATTGTGAGCAAGACAGTGTATTGTGAGGAACTGAATACTAAATAGATGACTACGTAGTCATAATTATGCTATATTCTCTTGGTATAAAGTGGGCAAAGCTGTTTACGTTTAACGCCGTCTAGTGTCGATAGTTAAAATAATTCAGAACAAATAGTTAATAATGTCGACATTATTAAAAAAAATAAAGTAAAATAATTATTTTAAAATCTCATTTAGTTGCAGAACAAAATTTTGTTTAATTTTAATAAAACCATGGTACAGTCTATTACTTAACACGAATTCTGCCAAATTGCTCCATGTAATTAAACTTATTACATATAGGCAACACTATCCTTTAAAAATTTGCACAAATGTCAGTTGTGGTTTGAATTGAAGTACACAGGTAATTTGGTTTTCAAAACCTTCAGAGTTACTGTGTACTATTTTATACTTTTGATTGTTTTGAAAGTGTTTTCATTGTTATTAGAGTTAAAGTATCCTTCGCCGTAGTTGTAACCTTGCTATTGACGTCGAGAAGAACTGCCTTCTGTCATAGTTGTGAACTTATTTTGTGATAAAGTGCCCGAACCACATTTAACCCTAGATCATTAACCTTATTTTTCGACGTTTAATACTAACCTTCGTCGTTTCCACGCTGTGTAATGGAGGGGGTTTTAGGGGTTTAATTAAAAAAAATATATTTATATTTATGTTTTTATTTTAAGCAAAAAATATTAACCTACATATTTAAAGATTATAATATATACTTTAACATATTTTTAACTCTAACAAACATCTCGATGAGATCATAGGTTACATGCATAATCAACTTTTTCAAAATTTAAAAGAAAACCGTACATACTATATATAGCATTAAATTGTTCGAAATAAACTATAAATTACAAAAATAATATCAGAATAATGAATTAAAATTAAATTTTGGTAAAAGCTTAGGAACTAAAACGTTTGTGACACACATCAAGTTTGTGTTCCCCACATAACGATTTATTGCACCTAGTGCACCTACTTTTAGTCATCCTTCGATTTGCGCAGGGTCATATGGCACATATTTTTCTTTTATTTTGCTCTGCAGTGCAGTCTCATTTATAACACTCTCATTACTACTTCGTGTCATATTCAAAATTTGTGTAATTGAGTCCCACAGAGTAATTTGTAGAGTTGGTATAAGCAATCTTTTTTGCATGTCCACACAGTTCAATCAGATTGTGATGTAGAGCTTTAAGATATTCACGCCTCGATAAGGTTTTTTCTTAGCCTCTATAGTGTTGGTTACATAAATAACGTAACTATTTATAAACACAATATTGAACCTACCATAAAAATTGCACAACGACCAACTTCGTGTTTTTCGACTGCAAGAGGCAATGGAACACATTTGGTCCAAAGTATCCATCCTTCCTTTGGTTTGATTATAAAATTCGACAATTGTGGGCTTTTTAGTTTGTACATTAATGGTTACCTCTTCGTCGCATGTTGATAGAAGGAATACAACTTTTTGGAGGTGTGTGTGTGTGTTGGCACTGGTGTAGGTTACAATTAAATCAATAATATTATAAGTAATGAAACATGAAAAGCATTGAAGAGGATTTAAAAGATTTTTGCAAGAGCGTACAAGTCCAGGTCTTATATGAACTATGTTCCTTAAAGCACTTCTCCTTTGTGACCTTGACTGTTGTAATGACCACGTCTTTCCCACGAAGAATGGTACGCGATGGTCTTATAATCAAATCGCTAGGGTCTGCTGAAGTACTAAGTGTCGCGTCTTCAATAGAACTTGGTGAAGATGCATCACTACTTGGCTCATAATCTTGATCTGGAAGTTGCTCTTCATTCACAGTAGAAACTTCATCATCACCCTTCGTTTCATAGGCGGGATTAGCCTCAACGTGGTTTTCAGGCTCACTCTCTGTTAAATTTTCCTCCTCGCTTTAACCTTCTAATAATAACGCACAAATTGTATCTAAAAAATAAAATAATAGACACCATTATTAATCAAGAAAAGATAAAAGAACGTAATTTTAACTTTACTAAATAATACAAAAAGTTACGTTACCACTAACCTTCGTCGATGCGACGAGCCATGGTTTCTGAAACGGCGCGTATAGACCCCCTACACACAAAGCACTACTGTCCATCGTGAGGGCAACGGGTCGTCTAAGATTAGCTGAAATTAGAAAACGTCACGGTCGCGCACGCAAAAGTTATCGCAATGTTTTTGATGTCGCGTCGTCGAATCGACGAAGGTTAGTAATCTAGGGTTAAGACGACTCCACTTTAGCGCAAATATTAAACAACTCTCTTATCAGAATTTATCAATTAATATTTCTAGTAATTATTAAGTTTTATTGTTCTGTCTACTATTATTCTTGGCACACTATTAAGTATCTGAGCTTTTAATAATTGTGTGGATGTATTTTTTTTATATAATTAAAGCATTTTAAAGCTTATATCTATTTTTATCATAATCTTTGTTTTATTTCTTTACCTTTTGTACAGTTGGACAAACAGAGGTGCAGAACTGAATCAAGTCAAACCTAAAATGATAAAATTCATTTATATACGTATTGTGTTAATGTAGTTTTTCACTTCCGTTTCTCGATTCATATAGTTTTGCTACGAAAATGTCTTGAAAAGCCTTCAGCTAATTTATACAGTACTGTATATATACATATATATGTGTATCCATCTAAACATATAAATAGGTAGAGTTACTGAAAATTTCAGCTATTTACACCAGGTGGAGCCACTTTCTTAGCTACAATTTTTGACTAAACATAGCCATTTATACCCAGTATATACATATAAATCTATTGTCATAATGCAAATGCGTAAATATCCGCCCAATGAAGAGCCTTATTATATACTTATTATACTTATTTACATTATGAGTTTGTAAAGCTTATATAAAATAAGCATACATACTGTAGGTACGTCGGTGGTACAAATAAAATATGTATATATTTTTCTGATGAATGACGGTTTAATTTTGTTTTTTAGAGTTTATTTACAAGTATACAAAAGTCTCGACGTACACTATTATTGACGTAAGAATATACAGAAGGAATGAAAAAAGAAAATTTAGCAGTAAGTATGTAATGCGGGCAGCCAAGTCAGGACTGTCACATACCAGTTTACTCAAGGTATTGTTCATCATTAGAGGCACCTTTTTTTCATCTTTCTGGCAGCCATTGAATCCTCCATCCACAAAAGAATTCATCTTTTGGCTCAATCCATAAATCGACCCATGCTTCGGTTTCTTCGAAATAATAGAAGCGCTCCTCGTTCAAACCGTGAGCCATCGATCGAAACAAGTGGTAATCGGAAGGAGGTATGTCCGGCGAATATGGCGAGTTGGGTAGAACTTCCTATTGAAGTGTTTCCAGGTAAGTTTTGACTGGCTTTGCTATAGTACGGGAGGCCACGATGCTAAATCGGGATTTACTCGAGCGTCATAGAGTCCTATTCGGTTGTGAAGCTTAGATGATGAAAAGAAAAATGACATATAAAACATACCATTTCATCAGTGGAGGGAGCGGCTATAGATTTTCAAAATGTAAAAAAAACAGTTCCATGGATATACTCGAGCGTGTCACATAATGATATTATATATGTCCTACGTATTATTAAAATTATACATATGTTAATCTGACTGTTTCAGTGATGGGGGTGGTCGTACGTAGGGGTGAGAAATGAAAAAAAAAAAACTTTATCGAGCGCGTCAGATTTTCGAAGGGAACCTAAAAAAATGCTCTTATATAATAATCTGACGATTTGGATGTGACGCAAAGTCATGACCGTTATTAGAATGAGCAAAAAAAATTGATCATTTTGAAATACTGAAGCGCGTCAGATTAAGATATATATGGTTCATCTTCATGCACTAGACGTGCTGTCTCATAATCTGACAATTATCTAGAGGGATTTCGCTAATCCAATAATTAAAAAATTGTTTTTTGTATTTTTTTAAACTATTGAACTTAATTAATTGAAAAGCTCAAGAAATAGAATGCAAATGAGAAAGTACATGTTTTTTAAAGTAGAATATTTGTATTTATGAGAAAATAATTATAAAAAAATAAATTGTGAGAGAGGAATAGAAGCGCGGAGAGGGGAATATAGGCATTACGTAGCTGCACGCATTAAACTTTGTCGATAAATTTTTGTTGATTCGGCTTGCGGAAATTGTCAGATTATATATTTTTCGCAATCCTTGAATTATTCCGTCCAAAATAAAAAAAATTTAGCCGCGCTCGAGAATGTCCAAGTGACGTTTTTTTTTTACAATTTTGTAGCCCTCTCCCTTCTTTATGTCTCACTCCAATTGTCAGATTAGTGAAATCTACACGTTTTAGCACGTAACTACCTCATCTTATCTTAATCTGACGCGCTCGAAAATGTTTGATGATCAATTTTTTTTTACTAATCTGATCCTTTATCCTTGACGGGTGATCATATATAGAAGTCTCATATTTGGTGTAAGTATTTAATAGAGTACAACTTCTACGGCTCCTCTACTACTACATGTAACCGAGAATTATCCTATAACAGAATCACTTTGTCGTGTCTCTGCTCGTATAGTGGCTGCTTTCTTTTCAGAGCTCGACTTAATGCGACTGCTGGTCCTAGCCAACGCTTCAAAGCGTAGACATTTGGTTTTGAGGACAATATTGATGCGTGACCGGACATACCTCACGATTTTTCTCTACATATCGTATCCGACAGAGCATTGTCACCATATGTTTTAACAAGAATTCTGTGTGCTTCAACTATAGATTTCTTAATAAATCAGTGTAATAAAATTCCCCGTAAAAACAGTTTATTTAGCACAAAAGTAGATATTTTCACAATAGATAAATGAACTTGTACTTGACATTGTGGTAAACTATATCTACTAGAATTTGTGGTTACATGTAGTCCTACTTAGTTGATGCGTTACCGTGCAAACCGTAGCGTATCTTTTAAGGAACAGCAAGAATGTAAAAATGGTTTATAATTCAGATTTTGTTTAATTTGGTCGTAATGTAAAACAAGTAAGTCGGCAAAATTTCAGACGTCAGATCTATGGGCTGCCCAAACAGTTGGAGTTACGTGATAAAAATATGCGGTGGGATTGTTTGTCTTAAATAAAAGTCCGCGACAGCAGAACCACAAATACAATTAAATTGGAAAGTTTTTTCACAATGTTCATTTTAGTGTTTATCAAATTCTTGTCAAAATTGATATATTTGTCACTTTCAGTATAAAATGCTAGATGAACTTTTTCTTTCACAGTAAGTAGTTTGACAAATAGTTTCAAACTTATCAGATAAGTATGAAGTGCAGTCAAGAGCCGGATATCAGAAAAAAACTCAAATTTTTGCTCCTAAGAGCGGATCTTTTCTGGCTATTGGCTTTTACTAGATTTTTTAGGTTGTTAAAGTCTCTTTGGTTAAGTTATTTTATTTTATCCTGATAATCAACGTCAATGTAACATTGCTGTCAAAACTGAGATGAAACGGCGTCATATTGTTGTCTGGAAGAAAAAAAGTCGGAAATTATGATCGGACTTAAAAAAATATAAATATTATGTAAAATGTCGAGTCCCTCTAATATTACATTATTAAACTTATCAGAACAGCTGAAATTTGAACTTGGTGAGGATGTGTTGCTAATAAAGGTCAACTTTATATGTAATGGATTGGCTAAGAAGTGTTTGTGAAAATAACAAATGTAGTCAGTAAATCAATAGTTTAAATATGTAGAAAATGTGAAGTATTGTATAAATCGTAATCATTTATATACATACAGACGATGAGGTGTTATTTTCTTTACTTTTCTTGCCATTCTTGGAACATATACAACGTCGTTTTTGCTTAATACGAAACCTGAAAATAATTTGCTTAGGATCAGTAGCTGAGACGATTACAATCGTTTTTAAATCATAGTATATCATTTTAT
This sequence comes from Hypercompe scribonia, assembly GCA_949316085.1. Classification (NCBI taxonomy): domain Eukaryota; kingdom Metazoa; phylum Arthropoda; class Insecta; order Lepidoptera; family Erebidae; genus Hypercompe; species Hypercompe scribonia. Next base: position 11,732,516 of record OX438974.1, on the reverse strand, counting down.
CCCAAACATCCATGCAATTTACTCTGACGTTGCACTGCTACCCACTCCGCCACCTATGTCCTTTGTTCAGAGTATCACATATTTTTAAATTTACCAGCGAATCACGAGCGCCGTTGACACATTGGGTAATAATATTTCCGCGAGGACAACGATGCAAGCAAATCAGCCAATAAGCTATTGGCTTTTGAGGTTTTTTATTTTATTTGTTCTTATATAAATATATTTGAATATTTCAACTTTTGTATTAAGTAAGAATATCCTTGTACAATATATTTATATACACTTTTGACACAAATCGAACATTAAATGTTTACACACACAACTTTTTAACTTGAGTACCGGCCTTTAAATAATTAAATAGAATGTTCAACACTCGAAATATATATGTGTATATTTAACAGATGATAATCTCAAAACGGATATATGTTTTGGCGAAACATTAATATTCGGCTGCAGCCATCATGATGGTGACGTGGAAGAGGGATCCTCTGAATCTGAATGGACTTGTCACGAATCTACTGTAAGCGAATCCTCTAGTCATGGTACATTAGCGGAAGAATATATACCTTCCCCTTCCCCCATTATCCTGGAGGACTCTGCAGTGGAAGAAGAGGAGGACCAAGATTTTCATTTCTTTTTCTTCCCTGATTGTAAAGAACCCATACCATCAAAGGATAGTAGAGATAGTATAGTAATAGTTGATGGTTTACCACAAGTAAACGTCAATATGAAAAAAATTGAGGTTTGTACTTGTGAGAAGGATGAGACAGGACAATGTGAATGTTTTATAAAAATACCTTGTTATTGTGGAGCGAAAGTAACAGCTGAATGTACATGTCATGACCAAAAGGACATATGTATTTGTAAACCTCTAGAACCAAGTCCAGTGTGTACTTGTGCAACTGATGCTAAAGTTTGCACTTGTCAGCCTGGTACAATCTTACCAGAGTGCACTTGTGACAAAGTTGAAAAACCTTGTATTTGTCGCCATCACAGTTTTACTTTCCCTACTGTCGTTTGCGAATGTAAAGGTAAACCAGGGTCAACTCCATCTTCAAGAAGTTCGTTCCCTTCATATGGGAAAGATGAACATAATCACCATGAAACTATGGAACCACCACAAAGTAAAAAAAGAGAACCATGTGAATGTCAAAAACCGGACCCAAAACAACTATGCTATTGTACAAAAGGTCAAGAATGTATATGCAAAACAATTGAGTGTGTTTGTGGCGTACAGCGTACATGTGTATGCTTACCAGAAAACAACGAAAGTATTCAATGTAAGAATGAACCACTTGAAAACAAATCTATATGCAGTTGCGACAAACCCGCGGTTTGTACATGTGGTAGAACAATAAGCCAATGTATATGTTTTCCTGTCAAATTATGCAAGTGTGGTGATCCTGACAATTGTAAATGTTATTCGGTGTGCGATTGCAAAGGGGTATGTATTTGTGATACAAAACCTCTAACAACAAAAGCATGCACATGCGTAGATTCTTCAAAAGTTCCAGTGACAGATATAGTCTGTACTTGTCCAAAGAAAGAAGACAATAAAATTCGAAAAGTGCGTGCTGGCAAACATGGTTACAGATGGTGTCATGAGGTCGATCCACATCATACTTTTTTTGATTATGCATATGACAGATATGACAGGATAGAAAAAAAAGAATCTGTTGTAGAAAAAGTTGTCATACAAGGCCTTCACAATGCACCAACTCAGGAAGAAGTCTGTCCAGTACATGAAATCAAAGCTCCAAAGTACGAGAAAAAAGTTGAACGACCATCTTTAGACTGCTGCAGTGCAGTAGGAGGTATATAATTTACTATCTTTGAAATCTTTTTCTTATGTAGTCTAAGATACGACATAGACGTTCTACATTTTCACTTATGCAATTGGACATTGACGTTCGATGTTGGCCCAAATGCTTAAAGTTTAATTCTTCTTGTTAATTTCCATGATTGGCATGGGTCGAAGTTATGTATATTGATGTACTTCCATATGCGACGCGCCCGAGTGTTGATTATAAGCCTTTCCGAATGTGGATGGGGTGCTCTCAGTAAAGATTCCCTTGCAAGTGTTCAAGGAGGTATAGTTTGCATTCTTTAAACATAGAACGATTTTTTAAACATTTTAATTATGTATTGCCTCGCACAGGGTCATTCGTTTTCTATAATTATTATTCTTTATAGGGGAGAATAGAATGTTCACCCCCTACATTTTAATATAAGGGCGGGTTTTGTTAAAATTTATAATAGTATGTACTGCAATAAAGATCTCATGGTTCTGCAACAGCGCAACTTGATGGAATCTTGTGGTTCATTTGGTGATAGACATAAAAGCTGTTAGAGGGAATTATTTACAGCAATAGCTACGTAGTGCTCGGACTTATTTGTTTTAATGAGAATTTTAATACCTATTAAATATTTTTGTGATATAAATTACAGTGAATAGGTAATAGATAATGTATGTTCTATATTGATAAAATTACTTATTCAAACCAGGTAAATATAGTTATTTTTCTACGAAATTTACATGAAAATTATCCTACTTACTTACCGTGACAACGAATTTGCAAAATTTCCTCTTCATTGAACATCACTAAACATTATGACTGCGCGTAAAATAGGAAGAAGTATTAGATTTTTGTATAAGTGTACAATTTACCTTGTTTTTACTGTATTAATTTAGGAATGAGTATTTCTGTGGAGTGCCTTGGAGAGGATAAAGATAAATTACTGGTTCAAGTTGTCATGCATTCTTCAAAGGAAGGTGCCAAAACTGGTTCCAAGCTTGTTAGTATCTTGGACTGTAATCTTCACACGATGGAAGAAAACAGAACAGAGTAAGCATATGTTAAAAGATAACGTGGTTTTTGAAATAGCTTCTTGTAGCTAGATAAGTTACGTACTCTTTTTATGTATTCAAAAATTTGAACGTATCAAAACTAATGGTGTTTTTTATTTTTATTAATTAGCTTTTACCCACAGCATTACTTGCGTTATTTGTCGATTTTGTTTATTAAGTTACTTTAATACAAATCATTTTCTAGTCTTTTATCTCTCTCTCTCTCTCTGTTAAATTTCATCCAGATCCGTTTAGCTTTTCTATCACATATATAGTATGTAACAAACACTTTTATTCTCTAAAAATTTCTCATTAAAAAATCTTAACAGTATTTGTTGTAATCTAGGCGTATTACGAAGAATAATCTCAGTAAAGAAAGACGTAATTACATGGCCATTTGCGATAGTGGTTATTACAATAAAATAACACGTATTTGTGGTGAAAGGTATGTTGTGAAACGTGTTTATCATACATTTGAAGAGGCTCATGATTTTCTTTTGGAAGGTGGAAATATTGTGTTATTACGATACATTGCCCTTACTCGATATAGGGGAAAAATCAAGACAGATACTGTTATGATGGATGGTCACATCTGCCAAAGCATTTATGTAAGTATATTTATATTCATTAATTACGAGTATTAGTGGTATCACATTTACTATTGGAATTGCACATATACTGCGAGTAAAATTTTGTAGTATTAACTGACCCTTACCGATTCGATTGTCTTTGATTTACTTTCGAAGGTGAGTGAGAAGGTACTTACATATGTTAAAAGAGGCATGCTTCGGTATGAATGGGATTGCTCGGCTGCTGCATTGCAGAATACCGGCAATTATTTCGGCGCTTTTCACTGAGCCAGTGATGTTACCGGAGTCCAAATCCCGACTCCCCTAGGCTCTAAGAGGAGAGACTCCTATGACGGCACTTGTGACTCTCTAGAATTGCGCCTGTCTGCTTTGCTCATTTGTAACTTATGCCTTTAGATAACGGAGTGATTTGTCAAAAACTACAGGAATCCTTTTTTTAGAACGTTTAATTTCTTATAAAAACATATAACGTACTGGCGGACATTTATGAAATTGTTGTCAAATTTAACAAATTACTCATATTATCGATCTATTGAAGGAAAACCCGTGTTTATAAGGTTTATAAGTCGGAGTGAAATATGCCTTCAAATACTAACCGAACCGATGATTACTGTTTAATATTAGAATATTATTCTAAGGCAGTAGAACCAAGCCGATTTCAATGCGAACGGGCCGGTTCGACTGGGACGGTACTACCCTCTCACAGAAGATCAACTTAAAGCGACAGCATTTGTGCTGTTGTGTTTCGTTGGTGAGTGCGAGACCAGAGACTCATTGATACAGGGGTAACAGTTATCGTAATATGTAAGTCTGTGTGCCTTACGCTGCCACGATGACTGTCATGCTTTTTACTTCCCCCAAACGAGGCGTTTGGAAAAGTAAAAGGCATGACATTAGGCCGCCATAATTTGGGTCACCATAATGCATTGTTTATATTCGCAATGAGAATGGTGACCACATCTCTTGTATCCTATTCTTTCTTTCCATCAGATACAGTAGAATTACTTTAGTAAGCTCTCTATAAAAAAATTGTCGTTACGTATCAACATTCAGATTGTTCAAATATACTTTACTAATTTTTCCTTACTTCCTTACTTTACTTATTTTCAAGACAATTATTTTTGTGTCTATTTTAACAACGGATCGATATACGAAGTTTATTAAACTAAAATGGGTTTTAATCTAACGTATTAATTTTACATTCACATTTATTAATATGTAAACACATTTTTTACATAAGAGGTAATTTAGCATTCAAGAGATCATTTATATTTTGCATACCTCGAATTTTTAGCGTAAGCCTACTACACAGGTTTAATCCGTAACATTGATAAACTATTTATAGTCAATTATGCTGCTGTAGTAGACAACTGGGTCATTCATGATATGGACCTCACAAATTAAAAATTCATGAACTTGTAACCCCGTGTTGTCATTTCAGCCGTTTGCATAGACTAATGAATGTCTCTTGTTAAACAGCTAATCTACCTCCGTCATTAATAGACAAATCTATTACTATTGATTTAATAAATTATGAGTGAGTTCTAAACAGATCAGGGATATTTGAACTCGTTTATTAATGTCGACGGTATCGATATTGTTTTAGTTGTACAGTTTGATTTTGAAACTACTAAACAAACATGATTTGATATTTAGATTGAAATCGCCAAATAGACGTTTTGAGAGTAAGTCTTAAATTACCATTATCCTTACTTTGCGGGTTACGTTAAACAATATATTTTGATTGTTCTGTTAAATTTGAATATTATTGGAATTATTACTTTAAAATATAATTTTAGAAATGTTAGAAATTATGAGACGTATCAGGGATTTGTAATCTTACCATTGGTTATTTTTTTTTATATAATACTCTACGCCAGTTTGATTTACCCAATTGTTTAAAATGTAAAATAGTGTTGAAATTTATTACGTATTTTTACGCACGACACCAATGTAAACTTAACAAGATAATTACTAGATGACGTTGTGTGTTTAACACACAACGTTATCTAGTTTCAAACTAAGCAGAGCTTGATGATGACTGATGCCTGACTGATGGAATACTTAAACACTTTTTTTAGTAAATACATAAGTACATCTAATATATAAAATTCTCGTGTCACAGTTTTCGTTGCCATACTCCTCCGAAACGGCTTGACCGATTTTGATGAAATTTTTTGTGTTTATCCGGTATCTATGAGAATCGGCCAACATCTATTTTTCATCCCCCTAAGTATTAGGGGTAGTACAACCCTAAATTTTAGTAAAAATGGCAAAACAACGTTTGCCGGGTCAGCTAATATCACATATAAAAAAACACTCAAATTTCGAAACAAATATTTGCAGATCATATAAACATTGGGTCCGTCCCGCAAATCGAACCCGAGACCTCAAGCACAGCAGTCGCTTTCACTATCGCTACGCCATCGAGGCAGTCATAGGTTGGATAAACGAACGTCATTCCACTTTTTTCTAATGCTATTTTTGTGTGGTGAATATTCTAATGAAATATTGAATCAAGAGATTCCGTAACGAAAAAAAACCTAACACCTCCCACTCTGACAGGCATAGTGGTGCGGCGTTGAAAGCTGTGCATCGTCTAACGTTGTTTCAGTTCGGCAGATTTTGGCACGGTGTTTGTGTACATGCGACTAGACGTATGCGTGTAGACTGCACGAAGCTCACACGGATCGAGACGAGCTGCTTCGAAATATTATAATTGCATAAGTTGATAAAAATTGCTATGCGATAGCTTTACCGTGGCAGTCCTCGAGTGCTACACTTAGTTTTTATTTAGAGTATTTAGAACAGCTGTTCACTATCTGGAATTCGACTTGACTAGATTTTTTTTCTGTTAATAATTTGCGATTTTTTCCAGGTATCACATGGCGTTAGTCAAGCTCTTGTAAACTCAACTGCTATGTTCGTAGTGAAGGTTGAACGGCATATTATTGAACCTACGGGATATGTTCACCAGACGTTGACAGTACTCACACTGAGAGGTAAAAGTGACAGTTATTTAATGGACTGAACAAATATTAGTCATACACACACATTACTGATGTCAACGTCGATATTATCACATGATTTGAACTGAGATAGCAATCGATGATTTATAAAAAAAGTAATCACTTTCTAACAAATTTACAAAAGGTCAAGAGAAAAATGTAAATATTCAATGAATTTGACTGCATGGTTGGTCTAGTGGTTTAAGCGGTCGTAAGGAACTGGCGTGTTCTGGAAGAGGTTGAGACGCTCTCGGATCACCTCTACATCCGATTTGAGCACTCCCGGATCCAGGACTCCAGTAGGGGTCACACGGCGTGGCCTTCTTCTCGCTTTCCGCGGTGGGCTATTTCGAAGCTGAACAGGGACCAGGGTCCTAAACGCCAGCTTGGCGTCCGGGCGCTTTCCTGAGGGTTGGAAGAGCGGGAAGCTGGTCCTACTACGGAAGCCGGGACGGCCGACCGATTCGGTCGCGGCCTATAGGCCCATCGTGTTGCTGGACGAGGCGGGTAAATTGTTTGAGAGGATACTCTCTGCCCGCATCGTCCGGCACCTCTGCGAGGTGGGCCCCGATCTGTCGGACGCCCAATACGGGTTTCGAGCCGGGCGTTCGACAGTCGATGCTGTGTTGCGCCTGAGGGCCGTGACCGAAGAGGCGGTGAGCTGTGGCGGCGTGCTGTTGGCGGTGTCGTTGGACATCGCCAACGCATTTAATAGTCTGCCATTTAGCTGCATCAGGGAAGCACTCCACTACCACAGGGTGCCAGAGTACCTGAGGTGGCTTGTGGCAGACTATCTTAGGGAGCGTACCGTCATGTACGAGGACCGAGATGGCATTCTGAGGCGGCGGCCTATGTCGTGCGGTGTTCCACAGGGGTCTGTCCTCGGACCACTCCTGTGGAATATGGGATACGACTGGGCCCTTCGAGGTCGTCTTCCCCCCGGGCTGGGCGTAATTTGTTACGCCGATGACACATTGGTCACGGCCCGGGGGGCGAACTATCAAGAGGCGGCGCGCCTGGCCACCGTGGGAGTCTCTTTGGTGGTCGGGCGCATTGAGGCGCTGGGTTTACGAGTGGCCCTAGATAAGACGGAGGCCCTTTTGTTCCATGGGCCCCGTCGTGGTCCACCACCCGGCGCCTCTATCGTAGTCAATTCGGTCCTCGTACCAGTTCAGGCCCAGATGAAATATCTGGGCCTGATCCTCGACGGCAGGTGGCTCTTCGACGAGCACTTCCGACAGCTTTCTCCAAAGCTGGTCGGCGCTGCTTCTGCCCTTGGGCGACTTTTGCCGAATTTGGGTGGAGCCAGCGTCGCGACGAGACGGCTATACACGGGGGTTGTCCGGTCAATGGCGCTGTATGGTGCACCGGCGTGGGCGGCGGCTCTGACTGCCCAGAATAGGGCTTGCCTCTGGCGCCCTCAGAGGATATTGGCGGTTAGAGCCATACGCGGTTACCGCACCGTATCGACGGAGGCGGCGTGCGCCTTGGCTGGAACTCCCCCGTGGGATTTGGAGGCGGAAGTGCTTGCCGAAGTTTATCGGCGGACGGCTGACTTCCGGGCGGGTAGCGGCATACGGCCCCCGCCGGAAGAGGTACGCGAGTGGCGTGAGGCCGCTCGTCGAGCCACAATGGCTCGTTGGTCGTCCCGGCTGGAGGCTCCACGTGCTGGTTTTGCCGCCGTGGAGGCTCTCCAGCCGGTCATCGCCGAGTGGGCAGGGCGGCAGCACGGGACCCTTTCCTTCCGACTGACGCAGGTCCTTTCCGGGCACGGTTGCTTCGGGAAGTATCTGCACTCGGTCGCCAGGAGGGAATTGAGTCACCACTGCGACTGCAGTGAGGACTCGGCTCAGCACACGCTAGCGGTTTGTTCCGCCTGGGCGGCGCAGCGTGGGGTCCTCACTGCAGTTATTGGAGGAGATCTCTCGCTACCGGCCGTCATACGCTCCATGGCCGGTAGCGACAGTTGTTTTACCGCGGTCGCAACCTTCTGCGAAGACGTAATTTCGCGGAAGGAGGCGGCGGAGAAGGCCCGGGAGGACGATATCCACTCGGACCCAATTCGCCGCCGGCGAGCCGGGCGGCGGAGGCGCGCATACCAGCGCCTCATGCCGCCTTGAGTGTGGCCGCGGGTGGACGGGACGGGTTTTCCCCTCCATCCGCTATAGTGGCCAGCCGGGAGGAGGTGACGTGCGCGTGTGCCGTACGTCGCCTAAATAGAGAGTTTATCCGCAGATGGTGCCCGCTTTAGCGGGCAGGCGCTAGGAGGGATCTGGATGTCGTAATAGCAGCGGTTCCCGGATCCCCCCTATGTTAGGCGCAGAGTGGCACACCGTGTGGTTTTAGTCGGTCCGATTCCGACACACCGCCTCGCCGTAAACCCCGGTGGGGTGACGGCCCGAGGGGGTTTCCACACGTTAAAAAAAAAAAAAGAAAAAAAGTGGTTTAAGCGGTCGCCACGCCGCTCTCTACTGCGCTGAGTGTTGTGGGTTCAAGCTCCACATGGGACAACACTTTGTGTGATCCATAAATTGTTGTTCCGAGTCTGGGTTTTCTTTGTGTCTGTTTCTTGTATGTTTGTAAAGTCCCCCGCGACACAGAATTTATTCCTAGTGCGGGTGGTTCTTTATTTTTTTTAAAATAACTATTTACTTTTTAAAATGTTTATTTCTTTATTTATTTATACATCATACACTTTATGTACATAGGCGGACTTAATACCTTATGCATTCTCTACCAGTCAAACTTTGGGTGATGCAGAGAAAATAGGAAGTAGGTGCGTTTCAAGTGTTGAATAAAAGAAGTAGACATATACAAATTTATCATATACTAAAATTTATACAAATACATAAATCCATACATATACATACTTAAGTTGATATAAATCTATATAAATACATACATACACAATGTTTATTGTTGACTCTTGTTGTACTAGATATAATAATGGAAATAAATGGCATTATGGGAATTCCAAAAACCATTCCGAAACACAAATAATTCTACAGGATGCAAGGTATTCGGCTAATGTTAAACTGCCGCGCTTTAGTAAATTCCAAAATCCCCTATTGTGCTCACTATAAATACCTCTCCATCAAATATGAGGAATTCGTTGAATTGTCTAGATTTCTGAAATATATGCCAGCGAGTTAAGTTTTTGTTAATGCTCTATTTAAATTAAGAATTGTAATTTTCCTCGCAAATATAAACTCCCTAATTAATATTCATAGATTTAATTAACGTCTGATTACGTGACGTAAAAATTTATGCAATGGCGAAGGCGTCTGCCAAACATTGCTACAGGCTGGCGTTATCAGAATTTGCGACATCACGTTATTGCATACGTTTTCAATAAGAGCGCTCCTTGCTCATAATTAATTGAGTTCGTGGTGATATTATTAATAAAATAGATCATTGACTATGAATGTAAAAATCAATTTTAACTTAACTAAAATTGGAATACATAACACACCCACACTTTTTTTTTTTTCTTTTTTTTTTTAACGTGTGAAAACCCCTCGGGCCGTCACCCCACCGGGGTTTACGGCAGGGTGGTGTGTCGGAATCGGACCGACTAAAACCACACGGTGTGCCACTCTGCGCCTGAGATAGGAGGGATCCGGGAACCGCTGCTATTACGACATCCAGATTCCTCCTAGCGCCTGCCCGCTACCTCGGGCACCATCTGCGGATAAACTCTCTATTTTACGTCGCCTCCTCGCGGCTGGCCATTATAGCGGGTGGAGGGGAAAACCCGTCCCGTCCACCCGCGGCCACACTCAAGGCGGCATGAGGCGCTGGTATGCGCGCCTCCGCCGCCCGGCTCGCCGGCGGCGAATTGGGTCCGAGTGGATATCGTCCTCCCGGGCCTTCTCCGCCGCCTCCTTCCGCGAAATTACGTCTTCGCAGAAGGTTGCGACCGCGGTAAAACAACTGTCGCTACCGGCCATGGAGCGTATGACGGCCGGTAGCGAGAGATCTCCTCCAATAACTGCAGTGAGGACCCCACGCTGCGTCGCCCAGGCGGAACAAACCGCTAGCGTGTGCTGAGCCGAGTCCTCACTGCAGTCGCAGTGGTAACAGGCGGGACTCAATTCCCTCCTGGCGACCGAGTGCAGATACTTCCCGAAGCAACCATGCCCGGAAAGGACCTGCGTCAGTCGGAAGGAAAGGGTCCCGTGCTGCCGCCCTGCCTACTCGGTGATGACCGGCTGGAGAGCCTCCACGAGGGCAAAGCCAGCACATGGAGTCTCCAACCGGAACGACCAACGAGCCATCGTGGCTCGACGAGCGGCCTCACGCCACTCGCGTATCTCCTCGGGCGGGGGCCGTATGCCGCTACCCGCCCGGAAGTCAGCCGTCCGCCGATAAACTTCGGCGAGCACTTCCGCCTCCAAATCCCACGGGGGAGTTCCGGCCAGGGCGCACGCCGCCTCCGTCGATACGGTGCGGTAACCGCGTATGGCTCTAACCGCCAATATCCTCTGAGGGCGCCAGAGGCGAGCCCTATTCTGGGCGGTCAGAGCCGCCGCCCACACCGGTGCACCATACAGCGCCATTGACCGAACAACCCCCGTGTATAGCCGTCTCGTCGCGACGCTGGCTCCACCCAAATTGGGCAAAAGTCGCCCAAGAGCAGAAACAGCGCCGACCAGCTTTGGAGTAAGCTGTCGGAAGTGCTCGTCGAAGAGCCACCTGCCGTCAAGGATCAGGCCTAGATACTTCATCTGGGCCTTAATCGGTACGAGGACCGAATTGACAACGATAGAGGCACCGGGGGGTGGATCACGACGGGGCCCATGAAACAAAAGGGCTTCCGTCTTATCTAGGGCCACCCGTAAACCCAGCGCCTCAATGCGCCCGAATAACACACCCACACTGCGCAATCCCGAGCAAACCTATAAACAATCCTCACTTTATGTTGTAGCTCTGCTGTAATGTTAGGTAGTGTTGATTTTCAAAATTTGTAGGGAGTATTAGTGGATATATTGTTACTATTTTTTTGATGTTACAGCCGCTTTTAGAATAAGTGCCCCCTGAACCATCATTATCTAAAAATAGATACAGAACGAAAAACATCCATGCTTCTTGTGCTAAATGATATCTCAATTTTTTTAGGTTTATCAAAACATATAACTTACACAAAATACGAATCGATATTTTTAAGGCTTAGTATGGACCGTAATACCTCAATATTTTCATGTTAAGTTCAATGATTACTCTAGTTTGGCTGCACGGTTGGCCCAGTGGTTTAAGCGGTCGCCATGCCGCTCTCTACTTCTGCTGAGTGTTGTGAGTTCAAACCCCACACGGGATAACACTTTCTGTGATACACAAATTATTATTCTGAGTCTGGGTGTTTTTTGTGCCCGTTTCTTTTATGTTTGTAAAGTCGCCAGCGACACAGGATTTCTTCCTGGTGCGGGCGTTGTCTTTTTTTTTTAAAGAGAAAAAGAAAATAAGTATATTGATGATTTTTAGGTTACATTGTGAGTCATGAGTGGGCAGATAGCTGCTACATGCTTCATTTGAATCCACTCTTGGAAATAATTCCCGAAAAAGATCTGATTGAAGAGCACGCACCCCTTCGCAAGAAGTGGCGTAACGACCTGCAGCTACTATCTGATTACTTAGATTTCAAGGTATGAGTACACTTGTTGCCTTAATGGTTTACCTTAGCTAATTAATAACATTGGTTTTACTTAGACGTTCACGTGTTATGTTTAGCCAAATTTGTTAAAGAATGTTTATTTAACTAAACTAAAACTCGTCTAAATAAACATGCTTGAATTTACGATAATTTCGGTCCTCATGGTAACTTATTCACAGCATTTCGTTTATAAAGATTATTAAATTATATTACACTTTTAAACAGTCAGTTTTATTTAAAAGTGGTTCATATTATGCTATTTTCACAAGCAAAACGGATTTTTTGCAAAAATTTAATGATCTTAGAGTGAAATTTAAGTTTGCAGTGATTATTCAACGTATTTGTATTTTTTTCTATTAAAAGTACTTAATATTTTCATAACCAGTAATTTCTAACAAACAAAAGTACACTTCTGAAATAGAAATATCGTTTGATAAAGCCACTGGTGCGCAGTAATTAAATACAGCGAGTCAAAGTTATATTTTAACCAATTGAATCCTAGGAAAAATTGCAAAACGTTTAGTTTCACTGAGTTCAGTTTCAAAAGTTCATTACGTTTAGTCAATTTAAATATAGATACCTATATAAGAATATACTTTGAAATACATTGCTGTTTAATCAAGTGAAACGAACAATTGAACTACGAGTAGGTTCAATAAACTAGTATTTTGATAAAAAGTTTTAGCGTCTTTGTAATAAAGCAAAAATTTGTCATCTATAATACATTATCTTTGCTTTTATATATTTATCTTGTTGTTCTGCATGATATTTTATAAAATAACATTTCCATTTTAAAAATATTACTTATTTAATACATAACATAGATTGTAATATTTGGTCGTAGCAAGTGTACCGTGTTAAGAATATTGTTGACAGTTGGTATGGCGTAGCAGGTCTGATACAGTTGTCCGTAGCTCTAGAGAGGACCGGTGGTGACGGTGAGCTTGTCTATGTCTAATTTGAGCTCATGAGAGAGTTTAAACTAGTGTGACCATGATTACTAAACAACTTACAGAAAGAAAGAATCAGTTCCTAGGAACTGTTAATTCAAATGATGTCGTACTATAGCCGTACCAACTAGAAAGCTAGATGTATTTAAATCATCCTTAGATTTCAGTAAAATCAATGAATTATAAAGAAAGATAATAAACATATTTTTAATTATTGTGAATCATTTTTTGTATCTAGCAAAAGAAATATAAAGTAAGTGTAACATCAAATGTCTAACTTATTAGTTATGTTATATGTAGCATTAACGATAAACTTGAGTCAAGATTTTAAAACAGACATTAAAGGAAACGGTACCTCAATTAAACATTTCGGTAGCTAATAAAGTGGTTTATCATACTTTTGCAGTACAAGAATCATATCTCATTAAATCACATATTCATAAACAGTGAAGATATCGTAAATCATGAACGTTTACTTTCAATTAACATTCGTTTTATCTGTCTTCACCGTATGACATGTGTCCTTGACTCAAGAAGTCTGACTTGCAACACTCGATTTTATTAACGCTCTCTTCGCGTGTGCTCCTTTGTCTTCATTTAAACATAACAATGACAATTGAAGGAAATTGGTGCCGCTGTTGTTTATGTTTTCAATAATATCTTTAATAATATAGAGTTAAGACGTACATACATGCATTCAATTATGTAAACTGGACAGAATAATACTATATAAGTTAGTCTTGATACTAGCTTTCAAAAAGCTACATACGAATATGTATTTTTAGTGAGAGTACAAGAATTTATCCTAAGACTGGGAATAGGTCGATGATTACACAAATACCTTTGAGGATTAGCCTAAATTAGAAATTTTAAGAATTTGAAAGTTTGTCAACTCAGATGCAACACATAATGAAATCTTGAAAGGTATAAGTTAGTATGGAATTATAGTGCCAAGAAAGCCGACAATCGCATAAATACGAACCGCTCTCGAGGAAACACAAACTTTTTGTTTTGACGAGAACTCTCGGATTTCAGTGTAGTCGAGCGTGTGGCGCAGTTGGATGTTTGAACTGTAATCCTTTTGCTCGAGCTTTAAACATGTTGTCTCTCCACGACCAACTTTATCATCTTACCGTGAAGCTACTCCTCCTTTATTGATTAGCTATCATTCAGACTTAAGTTCGCTGTTAGAAGTATTTCACGAATGAAATAGAGAGCGAGAGAGGTTTCTCCCTCCATTTCGTTCACGTAGAAATACTCGTAGATAGACTTAGTTAAACAGGCAAGGTGAGTTAGTTTAAGTAAATAATGCAATGCAACATGTATATTTACAGTTTTTATTAAAATAGAGTACGTATTTATGAGCAGAGTAGAGTTTAGAGTAATCTCTACAGTTAAAATAAATTACTACTATTTTTCATCTTATGGTACTATACGGTGTTTAAATAAAAAACTGCTTCTTTTAATCATAAACAACGCTATGTAAAATGATTCAAAGAAATCAGTACAAAGACGGAAGTTATATTACCGGGTGGATAAGCCTAAACTAGGTCAAAGCTACATTTCAGGACCCAGAATTTATACTCGCATGCTTTTGATATTTCTTAAATGTACAATTAGTCTTAGATGAAATTGAATATAAGCAGTTATTCATTAAAAATATTTTTTAACAGACCGTTCGTACGTCTGAGGGAGGTCGGTACATGACCGAAAGTGGCGCCTTGACAGGAGTGGTGCGTGACTACCTTCATGCTATCTTGCTCTTGCGCCCTCAAGACACAGTGCGCTTTACCAGACACTATTTCGGATCGGTTCTTTCAGCATTGGATATTCCACACGATGACTACTTTGACCCGTCGACAAGACACGTTAGATATTATTATTTTGAAGAGTGATAATTATTTTACATACATTTTATATAATAGTTATAACCAAAATTTTTAGGTCACAGATCATTTTAGGTAACTTAGTTTTACGCAATTTGTTTCACTTTACAAAATTTGTTATTTTTTATATTACATTATAAAAAAATCAGAAGTTTAACTGTACCCATTTTACATATATCTATTGTAGTTTATTTGAACTTCATTAGAATAACATTAAAGTTACAGTTTTTAAAGCTTTTGTTTTAGTGAGTTTTATTTTTAGTTTCTTGTTTGTTTCTTTAGACCACTTCTAGACGAGTAAGGTAAAAAAAAATCCGGCATTTCACTAGTGTTGTAAAAAAGACAAACATAAAAATGTGAAATACCATATTTCCTGGCAATTTTTTTTAAGAAGCCTGGATCTCATTACCAGCACACGTGTTTACCTTCCACTACGATCTCGAGTCCTTAAAGCGAGACGTGAAAAAGCATCTCACTAGGCCGCCATAGCGTCTGGATAGGTAGGGAGGGAGGTCGCGTTACCTACCGACTTACACAGATGCTCACCGGGCATGGTTGCTTCGGTGAGTATCTGCATAGGATCGGACGCGAGGAGGCACAATGCCACCACTGCGCAGCCGACTGGGACTCCGCCCAGCATACGCTGGAGGACTGCCCCACGTGGGCATCTGAACGCGGAGTCCTAGTCGATGAAATAGGACGAGATCTGACACCGTCAGCAATCGTTGCTGCCATGCTGGCGGGTGAGGAAAGTTGGGCCGCAGTGGTCTCTTTCTGCGAAGCTGTCTCAGCGGTCTCTTTCTGGAGCATAAGCTCCAGAAAGAGACCGCTGAACGGTATCGGGAGAGGGCCGATCCCGAGCGAAGAAGACGTCGGCGGCGTTATGAACCGTCGACGGGACCGCGAGCCGCCAGAGAGTGGGGACCTCTGGTGGCGGATTAGTTGCTGCGGTCGGCGATACGATAATTTGTTACGGCCTAGTTGCAAAAATGCGATCGGGCCGCAACAAATTATAAAAACCGAATCGATAGGTTCGGAAGCCTTTGTGGCCTCCCCAGGATAGGGTCTGACTAGGCGCGGCGTCAATTTTGGAGGGGACCTGCAATAATATGGTCCGGGTCCCCTTCAGAGAAGGAGAGAAGGACGCCTGAGACCGGCCGCCGGGGTGATTTTTAGTGGAAACACCACATAGTCCTGGCTCCTGCTTCCCGAGGAGCCGGAGATCCGAAGGGATTTTCCACCCCGACAACAAAAAAAAAAAAAGGCCGCCATAGCGTAGGGCGCCATACCGCGCTGTCTTCATTTGCAGTGAGTATGGCGACCATCGTTGGGTTCAATTCATGCTTTCCATCAGGCAGAATAGAGTCACTTTGGTAAGTATTTATGTTAGGGTGTCCCTTAAATTTCAAGTTCGATATTTTTTTACGCATACCTTCTTAAAAGTTTCGTAATAACCCTATATTGTCTAGAAAAAAATATTAGTTCGATATATAAACGATAACCCGTGCCGACTTGCTATTTAAACTTGTCGATACAAGTTGCTTAAGTACTGCCCAGTGACCTGTTACGACATGTTTTATTTGCCATTTCGTACGTGATTTTTGAGACTATTAGTGCTTCATTGTTTAGTGCGTAAACATGTCGGTGGAATTACGGAGTGATAAACAAAATATTTTTCTTATCGGATTGACTAGCTACCAAATAAATGGTGCAAAATTATCATCTAATCGACAAGTTCTCTCAGTCCTATTTTACAATATTCGTGAGGTTAAATTGACTGTTAGTGAAAGTGCAAATCTTGTGATTAGGGAGTGCATCATATATTGGGAAAAAGCAAGAATTCCAACAAGGGCATTTCCTAACTGCGTGAAGAAACTTATTGATTTATATCATGTTTGGAGAGAGTTGCAAAAAAATTGTAAGAAAACTCAGATTACGTTTAAGAGTCGTGAGAACAATTTTATAATTAATCTTGATAATTTTTTTGATATTGCACATGCTGATGCTTTTGAGAGAATGAAAATAGAGGAAGATAAATTATTTTTAATGAAACAGAGAGAGCCAGGTCGACCGGGATGCTTAGGTGGTGTAGATAAAAAATTGGCGGAAAAAGAACAAAGATCTAGACAACGACGATTGGAAGAAGAGGAAAGGATTGTAAGACAAAGAGAATCACTAGCTGTTGCATCTACTTCCACCACAAATAACTTAGACAGTGTAGAAGATTCAGACGAAGAACAGATCTTGAATTCTGAACTCAGCTTGCCGGACGTTCCCTGCCATGAACAAAATTCAAAAAGAGGTAGAAAGAATCTTATAACACCTAAACTAGTTGCAGCTTTAGATCGATGCCAGTTAAGCATTAGAGATACCGTTTACATTCTTAATGCGGTGGTAGAAGCGCTTGGTCTGAGCAGCGATGATTTCTGTATTAACAAATCCTCGATTCAGCGAATTCGTACTGAAACTAGAAAATCAAGGGCAGAAGCAATAAAATCTAACTTCCAAAACAATGTACCCGACATAGTCACAGTCCATTGAGATGGAAAACTATTACCGGGGTTGGATGTACGGAGTTCAAAAGAAGAACGCTTGCCAGTTATAGCTTCATTTGACGATAGAGAGCAGCTTCTTGCAGTGCCGAAACTAGAAAGTTCTTCTGGAAAACATCAAGCGAAGGCTGTATCAGCAGCTCTCTTTGACTGAAACCTTTATGATAAAGTGCAAATAATGTGCTGCGACACAACAGCTTCCAATATGGGCCGTTTTAATGGAGCTTGTGCTATTTTGGAGCAAACTTTAGGAAGAGAATTGTTGCTTTTCGCCTGTCGTCATCATGTTTATGAATTGGTCCTAAAAGCTGTCTTTGAAACCAAGATTAAGCAAATTACTAGTAGCCCAGATATTCCGATGTTCAAAAAGTTCCAAGAAAATTGGAAAAACATTGATTGTACTAAAATTGAACCATCTCTTAATTTCGTAAAAGCACGGGTTGCCGAGACAGACATTCAAGCGTTGTTACTATTTTATAAGGCAGAATTAGATAAAGGTTTTGTAAGAGATGATTACCGCGAATTGGTCGAACTGTGCGTATTATTTTTTGGAGGAGACACAGAGGAAAAATTAAAACTAAGGCCCCTCGGAGCTATACATCAGGCACGCTGGATGGCGAGAGCGATCTATTCTTTAAAAATATGTTTACTTCAGTCACAATGCAGAGTAACTGCGAAGGACAAAAAGGCTCTACAAGATGTTTGCTTATTTCTCGTAATATTGTATGTTAAACCTTGGCTCGAATGTACAGTGGCGACCAAAGCACCTAATCAAGATTTGCGCTTCTTGAAGATGTTAAAAGAGTATGAAAAAGTTGACGCAACAATTTCTAAAGCTTCTATAAGCAAGTTCAGCCATCACTTGTGGTATTTATGTGAAGAGACAGTCATTCTATCACTATTTGATGATGAAGTTGACAACCAAACTAAGAAGAAGATGATTGCCAACTTCAACAGGGACAAAATCTCGGATTTTAGCAAACGTTATGACCCGTCGAAGGAAGAACTGACTCAAAAGTTGTTTGGTAAGTTAAATTGACTTTTTGTTGGATTTCAATTTCAATGTCCAATACTTATTTATTTATTTTCAAAATTGTTGTTGATTTTTATTTGTTATTTAACTTATTTTTCTTTTTTTTTAGACAAAGCACTGGATGATTTCGTATCGGAAAAGAGCAAACAATTTTTATCACGACTGCAGATCGACGACAGTTTTCTAAAGGAAGATGTATCTTCTTGGAATAACAATGCTGCTTTTCTGGAGGCTAAAAGAAGAATAAGTTATTTGAGAGTTGTAAATGATACTGCTGAAAGGGCTGTTAAATTAATGCAAGATTTTAACGGGCTTATCACGGCTGAAGAAGAACAAAAACAGTTCTTGCTGCGCTGTGTCCAGGAACATCTAAAATTGTATCCAGACTGTAAAAAAACTACTCTAAAAAGAAGTTACCCTGAATGATTCTTATTTCTTTATGTTTTTAATTAAAGATTAATGTTCATCTAATTTATTATTTAATTTTATTCACTTAATTCATTGCATTTATAGTGAAATTATAGCAGACTGAAATTTTAGGACAAAACACGTTTTTTTACTAAACTTTGAAGCTCGGTCGGCACTGGTTGCAATTATGATTAGATTGATAAAATTTTATATTTAAGTATCTTATAGCATTAGTAAAAATTATAGAGGGTATGCATTTCGAAATTCGAAAAAAAATTTTTTTTTGTCATATAAGGGACACCCTAATTTATGTAGAACAATTTTCATCCTTTAAGTTCAAATATACCCATTAAAAACGAGTTACAATAATTTGATTTCCTTCTTAATAAATATGGTACTTATCATATTAACTTCAATAAATAAAAAAATTACGCAACACAAACATGAAACAGTAAAGTAAGTACTTTACTTTACTTAGTAAGTACTAATAAAAAAATACACAATTTCAAATAGCTGCTGAAACTCTGTTTCAGAAATTAACGATACCACTAATTATAATATTGTTTGTATCGTACAGTGTCTATCAGGGCTGTAACAGTCATTGAGCCTTAAATAGAAACATATTAGGTGAACAAAGTTCCATTAAAATGCTCACATCCATTTATGTGTGTTGTTAGTGATATGATAATATAATTCTGATCTGATCTGATGTGTGGAATCTCTTTATAATCTTGAAAAATGAGCTCAGAGTCGCTCAATAAGCTGTAAAGAAGGTTATTGGGTGTTAGTGATCTAATAGGGCTCTGAGGAATCTAATTTAACATTAGAAGATATGTCTTAATGTGATTGTCTAATTCTTAGTATTCTTAGTTTGTTTAAACTAAGAATACTAAGAATTCGAACTTAGAAAGAATTCAAATGTCAATGTGATCAAATAGGTAATCTTGTTAGTTAAGATCTATTTTTCATTTTTATATAAACTAAAACAGTTTTTATATCTAAACTATCCAACACTGTTCTATGAAAATTGTCCATCTCAAAACTTCATACAGCGAATATGGTAAGATTTATGTGAAAACGTGTCTAATATTGCTCACTTAGATATTCTTAGTAGTGTATTTTATATACATTTATTCAGCGGAGGATTTGCGTATGTCACGCTAGATCCTTCCAAACAAAATGACAAAACTGCGCTGGAGAAGGCCGACGGACACGAAAAGAATTTTAATTTTTTGTTCCTTTTGCACAAAGGAATTTATTATTAAGCCCTCGTATCACAGGCATACGATATTATGGGTAGGACAAACCCAGTTTTGACGCACCTTTCTTTTAAGAAGGAATTTATATATAAATGCGAGTTTCATACGCTTTCCATTTCAAGTACTTGACAAGTCGTGATGTTATGACCATTCCATTATTTTATATTCAGATATCGTTTTATATTTATTATCCGTATTGGGGAGGTACTTATATTTTTCGGGAAATATTTCATTGTATGGATGTCTACATATTGCATCGAAAGAATCTATGTATCTATGTAATTTTTGGTTACATCAGTCAAATGATTTATAACGATATGAACTAAAATTATAATCAAATAATAATAATAGTCTCTGATTAGACATTTATAGAGTTCAATTATAGACTAATTTTCATTTCTATTTTTATATTTTGAATTGGAATTTTTTTAACTATTTTTCTTTTTTTTAAAAGACAACGCCCGCAATAAAAACATTCCTGTGTCGCAGGGACTGCAAACATATATGAAACGGACATAAAGTATACCCTGACTTAGAATAACAATTTATGGATCATACAGTGTTGCCTCATGTAGGGTTTGACCGCCTGAATTGCAGCAGTATCCGTGGAGTCAAATTTTAGAGATCGGGTGTCATGTCCCTCCAACATAATGAGAGGATCCTCCGACCAGGTTAGGCGATCATGACTGACGGGCCGCGGAACCCTTCCTATCGTGACCCAACGGTAGATGTTGATATGGAAGTTGTGTAATATGCATTAGCATATTTACAATTTCCACTTCCACATTTATCTATCGCGAGACAGGATTAGTAGTTACTTCGTAGTTCGGAGTGTCTTCGGTAGATGACGCTGGATGTAGAAGTCGCCACATACTCGTAGTAGTACACTATATTAGTATAATCGTTTAGAAGCTCGTCAAAATCAGTTTTTTATGTTCTATAAATACATTACGTTGACGACTTCCTTGAAACAGTGAGTTGGACGTGATGGAGTTCGTATTATACAGGTAAAGTCTATCTTAAATATTAAGAGTATTTCTTTGAGTATGAAACATTGCATTTCTTTTTAATTGCTATTATAGTAAATTAAGGTAAAATATATTAGAATTCGACAGAGCCATGTGTCAACATTTTTATACTATTAAGCTGGCACACATCATATCATACACCCTTTTACCAAATCTTTATTCCGATGGTATTTTTTGGTTGTTGACGTTATTGTTTTTTTTTATTAACTTAACAAACTCAAGTGATGTACATTGTAATACTTTTAAAGTTGTAGGATCGGACGTTCGTAGTACCGGAAGTGTGTTTTAGAATAAAAAAATGAACCACCTCCATTAAGTGCGTAAAGTGTTATAAGTTTAAATTAATTTGTTACGAGGCCTCTACTGATTGGCCAATAATGTAGCTTACAAGCAAGACTATAAAACCGCTTACCACTATTGCATACAAATTACAGATTACAACAATACAGATTACAACAATACAAATTACAACACCAAAATACAGTATTGGAGTTGAATAACATCCAAAACTTGAAGGATATAATAAGTACGAAGCATTGAGTGTTTAGGTGCCATGTGCAATTATGTTTTTGCTTCGTTTCTGATATTATATATATATTTCTTTGAATAAAATTTTAAAACATGCTTTTATAAGTTTAAGCCGAGATTGTTATTCTAACAAGTGACGAAGTGGACTCTCAACTTGCCCAGTTAATCAACGAGCTCAATCCCGTTGCATCTGTTTTCTTGAGACAAAGAATAAATCTATGCAGCAGATGAAATGAGACGAATTTTGATTGCTAGTGTGTTAAAAAGTGGTTATGAAAAAGGATGAGAATCTGTGCGTAGAATAGTCGTGGACTCGTGAAACATGATTGATAGACTCAACTTTCTGTTAAGAGTAATGGATACCATTTTAAACCCTTTTGCATTGTTATTTGCAAGCAAGACTATGGCTTTTAAATTAAAGTGTTTTCTAGTTGATTGTAATATAAGGTTAGACTATTTTACCTTGTTAGACAGCTTACAATATGTACGTAATTTAACAACAAGAATGAAATTTAACTGTCATAGATTTTTATAACACAATATTTGAAAAATGTGCAAATTCTTTTTGCTAGTATCAATCATCTACTTTGGTAAACATTTTTAAAGTAATCTTAATTTGGGTCCTGGTGTGTAATCATTAGTATTAAAGTTACGTTTGCAATATACTATTTTTCAGCTAGATCTATCAGCAATGATGCTAATAATAACCTTCCAAAGTGTCTAAGTCGACTTAAACAGTAACCTTGTTCATTTATAAAATATTAAAGTTAAGCCAGATATACTATAGTTCCACGTAAAACGGTTTGCAACTATTGGGATCGCTTGGGCCAAGTTCCTAGAATGACCCATGTCGTGCGGTGTTCCGCAGGGGTCCGTCCTCGGACCACTCCTGTGGAACATGGGATACGACTGGGCCCTTCGAGGTCGTCTGCCCCCCGGGTTGGGCGTAATTTGTTACGCGGATGACACATTGGTCACAGCCCGGGGGATGAACTTTCAAGAAGCAGCGCGCCTGGCTACCACGGGTGTCTCTGGTGGTCGGGCGTTTTGAGGCGCTGGGTTTGCGGGTGGCTTTAGACAAAACAGAAGCCCTTTTGTTCCATGGGCCCCGTCGTGGTCCACCCCCCGGGGCCTCCATTGTGGTCAATTCGGTCCTCGTACCAGTTCAGGCCCAGATGAAGTATCTGGGCCTGACCCTCGACGGCAGGTGGCTTTTCGACGAGCACTTCCGACTGCTTTCTCCAAAACTGGTCGGCGCTGCTTCTGCCCTTGGGCGACTTTTGCCCAATTTGGGTGGAGCCAGCGTTGCGACGAGACGGCTATATACGGGGGTTGTTCGGGCAATGGCGTTGTATGGTGCACCGGTGTGGGCGGTGGGTCTGACTGCCCAGAATAGAGCTCGCCTCTGGCGCCCTCAGAGGATATTGGCGGTTAGAGCTATACGTGGTTACCGCACCGTATCGACGGAGGCGGCATGCGCCTTGGCCGGAACTCCCCCGTGCGATTTGGAGGCGGCAGTGCTCGCCGAAGTTTATCGGCGCACGGCTGACTTCCGGGCGGGTAGCGGCATGCGGCCCCCGCTCGAAGATATACGCGAGTGGCGAGAGGCCGTTCGTCGAGCCACGATGGCTCGTTGGTCGTCCCGGCTGGAGGCTCCACGTGCTGGCTTTGCCACCGTGGAGGCTCTCCAGCTGGTCATCTCCGAGTGGGCGGGGCGACAGCACGGGACCCTTTCCTTCCGACTGACGCAGATCCTTTCCGGGCACGGTTGTTTCGGGAAGTATCTGCACTCGGTCGCCAGGAGGGAATTGAGTCCCGCTTGTCACCACTGCGACTGCAGTGAGGACTCGGCTCAGTACACGCTAGCGGTTTGTTCCGCCTGGGCGGCGCAGCGTGGGGTCCTTACTGCAGTTATTGGAGGAGATCTCTCGCTACCGGCCGTCATACGCTCCATGGTCGGTAGCAACAGTTGTTTTACCGCGGTCGCAACCTTCTGCGAAGATGTAATTTCGCAGAAGGAGGCGGCGGAGAGGGCACGGGAGAACGACCTTCACTCGGACCCAATTCGCCGCCGGCGAACCGGGCGGCGGAGGCACGCGTACCAGCGCCTCATGCCGCCTTGAGTGTGGCCGCGGGTGGACGTAATGGGTTTTCCCCTCTACCCGCTATAGTGGCCAGCCGCGAGGAGGCGACGTCCACGTGTGCCGTACGTCGCCTAAATAGAGAGTTTATACGCAGATGGTGCCCGCTTTAGTGGGCACGCGCTAGGAGGGATCTGGATGTCGTAATAACAGCTGTCCCCGGATCCCTCCTATGTCAGGCGCAGAGTGGCACACCGTGTGGTTTTAGTCGGTCCGATTCCGACACACCACCCCGCCGTAAACCCCGGTGGGGTGACGGCTCGAGAGGGTTTCCACACGATAAAAAAAAAAAAAAAAAAGTTCCTAGAATGAGCATTTTTACAAAATTTAGAATCGTCAAATAAATTGCTAGATGCGGCAACTGACCCCGGGAGTATGGAGCTGAAATCTCGGGTTCGATTCTTCTGTCGGATCAAACGTTTGTATGATCTGAACATATTTGTTTCAGAGTTTGAGTTTGTCCATGTATGATATATATATATACAATAATAAGTAATAAGTATTCTTTCAGTAAATATAGCTTTCATAGCACTTACTCTATTTAAGTTCAAATTAGTTGAAGTTATAGATCAGTTAATGGTGGTCAGTAAATTGTTTATTGTTTAGCTCTTTTCATTTAACAAACATACTTTTACATATGAAGTTCCACCATTTTATAATTGTCCTAATATTTTTTAAAAAACTAGGTAATGCTGCCCAAATTCCCATCTTTTGTAATACACATATGCTACGAGAATCTGACTGCTGATAAACACAGCTATTGTATGACCTTACCCTAATATATTCAGGAATGTAGACCTATTTCTAAACGCAATGCACGTTGTAGCTAAACTAGCAGTTGTCCGCAGTTTCACCTACGTTCTGAATAGTAGTTCTACCCAATACACTCTGGCTAAATTAATTTTCTTTATACCATTTCATATTTGAATGTTTGTTGCTTTTTATATATGCGTTATATTTTTTTCCAGTAACATATTGATATGAACAAGGTTAAAAAAATATGGTCACAGATTACCATGGACAGGCTCAGATAGTTTATAACTTTTCGAAAAATCTCTAGCTAAAATGACTCACTCGATAATTCTCTGCATTCACATGAAAGTATATTTTGATTATTTTTATTACTCGAATAATAGATGGTGCCTAGCTCGACAAAGGTAACAATAACAATCACACAACACGATTTAACTTGTTCATTTTACGGTCTATAATTAATATTTACAAATTAAACTTGCATGAAGTGACTAACTGAAAGATTTATACAAGAACATCACTTACTTCCTTTAAATTATGTTTTGAAATACGGCGATGAAATTATATATGTCAACTTTGTTTTCAAAGTTTTGTAATATTGAATTTAGAACATGACTTCTGTAAAGTAAAAGACATTATTACAAAAGAAATGAATATTAATGACGAATTTGTAGTTTTTATTTAATTATTTTCTTCCTTCTTTCATATTATGTATTTGTATTTAATGTGATTGGTTATGTTGTCAGACTGATATTATGAAAATTACTTTAAATATATTCGTAACAAAAGAACCTACAAAAGTTTCACTAAGCGTGTTTTAGTCTATTGCTTGTTTTCTTTAATTTAAGCGGCGGCTAGCAGCAGACTATCTAGAGTATTCTAGAGGAGCGTACCGTCATACACGAGGACCGAAATGGTGTTCTAAGGCGGCGGTTCATATCGTGCGGTGTTCAACAGGGACCTGTTTTCAGACCACTAATGTGGAACATGGGATATGACTGGGCCCGGTCCGTGGGACGAAATTTCAAGAGGTGATGCGTCACGCTCCGTCTCTTTGGTGCCTGGACGAACTTTCAAGAGACGACGCGTCTCGCACTGACTCTTTAGTATCTGGGCGCATGGAGGCGTTGGGCTTACAGGTGGCCCTAGATAAGACGGAGGCCCTTTTGAAACTTATTATTGCAATCGACTTATAATTTTGTTTGCCTCTTTTCAATGTTGTTAACATAACACTCAATACATGTTATGTTTGGTTGATAGTGGTATACATTAGCCCAATTTCTGCAAGATAAAGTTTGTTAGATAAAGTAGTGATGGTCATCACATCAACAGGTCATCACATTTTTTTAGTAGTGCACTGTTGGACAAAATGATTTTTTCAAAACATAAGTTAATCAACACTATATTTTATGTCTAATTGCAAAAGAATATTTGATTACAGATTTTTTGTTATTTTATATGAAAGTGTTAAAATTATAGACTATGAGTATAGTTAGTTACTAGCAAGATTTTTATAAAAAAAATTCAGGCTTGTAGAACTATAAATCTTGCTAGCATGTGAAAATAATAATAATTTGTTTGTGTTGGCGAGGTAATGTAGCTTACAGCTGCGGGTTTACAAACTGCGACATATCCGTCATAATCAGCTTAAAGTCTTGTCTGTAGGTGCGGTGAGTGCGGAGCGCGCCAGGTGACGTTAAGCTTCTTTAGATACGTTCGTGTTGCATTTTGCTCATACGTGAACCTACGTAAGTGGTTTGTTGGTTGCGCGGTGTACACTCTGCCTAATCTCTTACGTATACATTTAATTGTTTCACTCGGATTTTATTAACAGATTAGGTTAACAATTAATTCAAGTATTTCTTCTCTACTTCTCTTTTCACTTAAACTAATGTGGTAAATTTTAGTTACGTGTATAAATTGCACATAAAATGTTTTTATTTTACAAAATTTTGTTTTTCCCACTTGGCAGACAAATGAGAAATGAGAACAAATTTAAGCACTGTCACATGAGTTTATGAATAACAACGTTAATGTGTAATGTAATGGTTGATACTTAAAATTTTTATAACAATACTGTGCCCGTCAGCGTCCATCATTGAGATTATGTCCCTACACGTGGTGTTAAGCGTGTTCGTAGACATTTTGAAGTCTAATAAAGAGTTGAGTTTGTAAAAGAACTTAGTTTGATGATAATTGTATTACAATTACAAGAAATATAATTTTGTGGGTTTCGTTGTTGACATTTTACAGTTTTTTGACTTAGGTTTACAAAATAATATTATTTGGCTAGTTTAACAAACATAACATAATAACGTTTATGTTGTAAGAGAAAGTTCTCTGCTATCGTATGTTGGTGCCGGACCGGCAGTCCATTGATGCAGGAGTGACAATTATCGTGATGTGAGAGCCTTGCATTGCCACGCTGGCCAAGACATCTCACTAGGCCACTATAGTGTGGGTCACCATACTTTATGGATAAGATATCACAACTCGTGGATTCCATTCATGCTTTCCATCAGGCAGAGTAGATTCACTTTGGCAGGGTCTAATACTTAAAAATAAACAGAAAATATGTATGTTAAAGTTGTAGTTTATATGCTCACACACAATCAAACATTTGTAGTTTCGTAATTTTGAAAACTCTTTGTTGGCAACGTCCTACAGTATTATGTAGCTTGTTTTCGCAAATAATTAGTTTTATAATTTAATTTGTGAAATCTTATATTTGTTTTAAGCATTTGGGTGCTAGGATTGGTAAATTTAAAATTATTTCTTAATATAATGCTCAAATTTTCAATCAATATGAATTATAAAATTTAACAATAATCCGAAACGATTATAAGATGGTAAAGAGGTATTCTATGTTGGATTGTGCGATAAGTCTAAGCGAAGAAAGCAAGTTTAAGTTACAGTCGTCAAAGGTATAAAATAGAACTTATTGAATTATAGTTAGAATCTACACTAAATGTAATCTAGTTCGATCACATATTCCATTAAGACACATAAAAAGCAATACACTTTGCCCTGTAAGTACACACGTTAATACTTACATTATGCAGAAAAGCGCCTGTTAACCTACTTCTTCTACTTATGCCGTTATCGCGTTAATGGCAACACGATACTCTATATAAAAGTATCGATGATTTTATCTTGCTCTCTGACCCAGATTTATTGCGAAATATTTAGTATTATACTTTTATTGGCCTCTACTCATTTTTGGGTCGCTTGGCGATAATTTTTTAAGCAATATGAAGTTTTAATAATAAAGTTATACAAGAAGTAGTATCATTTTATAAATTACAAAAAATATTATTTTGTAGAGACGTAATTCACACAATTTCAATAACTTTTGCCGTAAAACTGTGGAATTTTGAAGCTATATTTATTTTAGTTCAAGATGTGTCCAATTTTTAATCATCACATCAGCAGACTTCAACAGTCCTCTACTTTACATAATCCTTTCTTCTGGCTCTGGCCTCATAGACTTAGGCCTACTATACCACGCTGGCCATTTTTTTTTCTATTTTAAGAGCCTACCAAAGTGACTCTACACTGCCTGATGGAAAGCATGAATAGAATCCAAGAGTTGTGGTCACCATACTCATTGCAAATGCAGACAATGCAGTATGGTGACCCACACTATGGCGGCCTAGTGAGATGCTTTTTCACATCCTGCTTGGGAACGTAAAAGGCATGAAAGTCATCGTGACAGTGTAATGCTTACACATTTACTACGATAACTGTCACCCCTGCATCAATGGGCCTCCGGTCTCACACTCACCAACGAAACACGACAACACGGATGCTGGCGCTTTAGGTTGGTCTTCTATGGGAGGGTAGCACTGCCCGGTCGAGCCAGCCCGCTTGTACTGAAATCAGCGTGGCTCTATTACCTAGAAAAGAGGAAAGATGGTTATTGGGCTAGTTTTCCGCTCACTTCGCAGTGATTTTGTCCTGTGTAGTTTGTACCCTTAATCGTTTCTCACACAGTTCTCACTGCGCTGATATTACACAATTCACGATGACTAAATTTAAATCTTTTGTAGAATAGTCGAACCGATCCGACAATACGTTATTTTTTTGTTGGTTCGAGTGATGGGACAAAGTACATTTTTCCTATTAGTTCTCCCATTGCTTTATATTAATTGGAGCATGAGAAACGAGTTTCTTTTAAAGATGACGTATAACCAAAATATACCTTTTCTAACTATTTCATATTTATGTGCTGAACAAAAAATTTTTACATTCATAACGAAAGATAAGAAGTTTAAATCTAAATACTCAATCAAAATAGAATTTTTGTAGTTTAAATTAAGTAATTAATTTACAAATTCGCTGAACCAACAGGAAAAAAGTCGACGTCATCCGATCAGTCGAACCAATAGAATAAAAAACTCACGCGATCAATCAGACAAGGTAGACGGGCCACGCGGTCATGGAGGATTTTTTAGATTTCGTTCGCGTAGTTATATCCCTTATCGTAGTGTTGCGACTCTTCATATTAATTTGTAAATGAATAATCATTAAAATGTATCGTACGTATCGAGTTTATTTATAAAAATATTTTTGAATTCAGATGATTTTAAAGTATTTATATTTCAAATGACATAAGGGGCCGTAGTACCCATTATTTCTTGTAGACTTTGCTGCAAAATTTCATATTTGGGATATAATATATAGTATAAAAAATTTACTTTTGAATTCAATTTTTTTTAATTTTATTTATATCCTTATTATAATAGTTTTTACTGTTTTTGTAACGTTGGTAGACTGTTTTATAATTTCCATTACCGAAATTTTACTTAACAAAGTTGACCGAAATATGGATAGTTAATGATAGTAAAAAGAAATCGATTTCAATTTTCATTTTCGAATAGTCAAATAAATACAAATGACAGTTAAGTTGCAGATATGTAAAAATATGTACGTATTGTCAGATGTCTAGGAAGGTATAATATTTTATAGGTATGTTATTAGAATCATAGAGAACATTTTTGTAAATAACTGAGAGTATTAAAAATTAGCGTAGCATCGTATTATAAATTTGGCTTGTATCTTTGGACTATTTCCTTTTCTATCTGAGACTAAGTAGCACTTCGACTTATGCTTCTACTGCTGTTGAATATGATAACATATACTATCGATGAATATGCTGATTACTTTAATTTGCAAATGGTACATGATACTAGCACAAATGGCGGAACACTATACTCTGGAGTTCCATGAACACATGACTAGGGTTAATTTAAATTCAAAATATGATTCAAATTCGATCAGCAGACAGCGAGACAAAACAAGACTGGATTTCAAAAACATATTTTTAGCGTCTGTAAATTCCATTATACGAAGTCTGATATGCTCTTTTTTATTTATATTACCGGCATAACCTCAAGTCTATCTAGCTTAACAGCCTCGGTGGCTCAGCGCTAGTGAATACGACTATTGTGGTTGAGGTCTCGGGTTCGATTCGCGGGACGGACCAAATGTCTGTCTGATCTGCAAATGTTTATTTCGGAGTTTGGGTGCTTTTTTTCTTTGTATGGTATGTATATATCAACAAAAATAAAGTATTTAAGTATTCTATCAGTCAGTCTAGTTATCATAGTACAAGCTCTGCCTAGTTTGAAGCTAAATGGTGTTGTGTGTCAAATATGTGAAATATTTATTTATTTCATTTATATTTATCTTATCTAAGAGGTACCGTTTGATGATTTACAATTTTCAATGTATCTCAAAATGTTCAATTATTACCAATGAATTATTAGCAAATTTCTTTATTTTTGTAGGTCGCCAGCTTCAACAGTGAATAACCGAAGCACGAAGTAAAGTTCGATTAGCAATTGTTAGTCACTTATATAGGGTGGATTAAGAATTCGTTAGCATTGGAATCTAATATCCCACGCAAACATGTTACGGGAGTTCTTGGGACCGACGCTATTGAAATTTGCTGGTTGCAATCGTAACACATGGTTTCAACAAAATGGAGCCACTTGTCATACATCCAATGAGTCCCTGCCTGCGGTCAAAGACATGTTTCCGGAAAAGCTGATTTCCAGACGTGGCGACATTTTATGCCCATCCAGGAGTCCAGATCTATCCCCAGCAGATTTCTTTTCATGAGGTTATATGAAAAATCTTGTCTACATCAATAAACCAAGTACACTGCCTCAACTAAAAGAAAAAGTCAGCGAAGAGATGTCGGCGATCTCACGGTCTCTTTGCCGACGAGTATTCTTAGAAGAGTGCAAACGTCGAAACGGATTTAGACAACGTAATTTTCAAAAAATAATTTTCAACTAATTAGCTTTATTGTCAATAATCAGTTTCTAAAATATATCATATGCTTTTTTCATATGATTTTTTAAAATGTAAACTAATTCATGACCCACCTTATGGAAAAGGAAACAGTATTCTTAAGAAAAAACTTTGTGAGTAAAGAAAAATATATTACAACAAAAAATCAAGACCTGAGCGATTCGTCTACATCTGTAATACAAACGGGTGTATCAGTAGTGAAGCTGTCTGACAAGTTAGATCAAGTATCCGTTACAGAGATTGTGAGTGAAGTTTCCCGAAGTGATGAGTTAAGTTGTGCTACAATTATAGATGTTGCTCAGGACGATACCATTCGTGACATATAATAAACACAAGTTCTAGATGATGTTAATGCTGTTGACACGAATTTATTGACTTATTTGTAAAACAGAGTTCGGTGTGATCATATTATTTTTATATAAATATATATTTATATAAAAATAAATAAAATAGTAGTTTAAAAAAAAGAAATTACTTATGTCTGGCATAAAGATACATACACTCTTGGTTAATTACAAAGGGTAAAAAAATACATCCACCCGTGTAAAACGGCCGGGATGGCCGCTGATATATTTTACTTACAGCATTTATATTTTAATTTATAAACTTGTTATTATTCTCAGTTTTTTTTTAATTTTATTTAATTTCTTTTCACTTTTATGTACTTAAACTGTACTGTATTTTTTAATGGGTTTCTATTTTTCTACTTTGTGTTATATTAATAATTAAATAATATTGTATCATTTCTTTTTAGATGTTCGTAGTTTACATATTAAACTAAACTAAATTTACAAATGTAAGCATAAGGTTTAAATAATTTTTAACCTCCCACATTGTATGACTAAGCTGATCATAGCAAGTGTCTTTAATTCGACAGAAGACGACAAGGTTGGAGCGTAAGCAGCAATCAGTGTCACAAACCCAATATCGGTTTTAATCTACACTTGATCCTGTTGAAAAGATCATTCCTTACAGAAAAGCTTGCGCCGTACTGCCAAGTCTCAGATGAGTCCATTCCCTTCCAGTAAACGTGTTATTGAGTTTGCGCATGGATCCGTTATTAACTATCCGAGTCTCTTGAACAGTAGCTGTACGTAACCTCGAGAGTTTTACAGTAACGACAGTGGATATGAGATAGGACGTTGGTTACTGTTTAAGCTTCTATCAGTGAGCGGGAAGTCTGTTATACGGATATTCTAAGTACCAATGCGCACGATATTGTTATGTTGAATTTTTTTATGGTTTTTCTTTCTGGCTGCAAGTGAAGTAAACAGCGGCAGCGGTTCATTAGGGATACTAGCGTTCTCTCCATACATAGAAACAAGCTAGCACTAAGACGGACAAGATTGCGATTCTTAGTGACTCAACGGTGGCACTCCTGACGGTCGTCAATCCCAGTAGCCTCCATTCCTTAGCTGTAGAAACCAGGCAAAATTTTAGAACTTGTTTCTACCAAAACAAAGTTGTAAAATTGTATTGGATCAAAGCTCACGCCGGAATGGAGGGGAATGCGAGAGCCGACCGTCTGGCGAAAGAGGCGGCTTTGAAGCGGGCTCCGGATTATGATCGCTGCCCGGCTTCCTTCGCCAAGCGAAGAATCCGTATGAATTCGCTTTTGGAACGGAATCGGAGGTATGTGTCCGGTGAGACCGCTTCAATAACAAAGCTCTTCTTCCCAGATGCGGTGGACGCGTACAGAGTTATAGAGAAATTCGAAGCTAATAAATACACTACACAGTCACCGACGGGATACGGTGGGTTCTCCGAATACTTGACGCGATACAAGTGTAAGGAGAACCCTTCGTGTATCTGTGACCCGGATGCGATGGAGACCGTCCCTCATTTGATCACGGAATGCCCCGCTTTTGATAGTAAAAGATACAATGTGGAACAGGAACTGAATATAAAAATTACTAATAAAAATTTAAGTGAAATAATAGCTAGTACGAATAGAAAGGTATTCCTAAAATATTGTACAGAAATAGTTAAAATAGTAAATAATAGAAATAACGTAGACTAATAATATGATAACAAATAATATAAAGTTATTGTTGTTCATCATAGTACAAACAAGTAATATATTAAAATAGTAAGTAAGTATAGTATCGTAAGTAAACTTAAGTAGTAGTATTTAAGAAGCAGTATATAAGAAATAATGTAAACCCCTTCCACATGTATATAGTGTTAGTATTATAAGTTAGATTTAAGGTAAAATATTAATGAACAAGCAGTAATAGTCAAATAAGAAACCAATGTAAATATAATGTAAATTTTATTGTCCTGTAAATAATAAAAATAAATGGTAAAACAGATAAAAGTTCGATAAAGACTCTAAATTGTAAATATTGGAGGTGCTAGGAAACAGGTTCAACTCCCTGCGATGACGGGTGCCTGTAATAAAAAAAAAAAAAGACATACAAGTATCCTATTGACCGGGGATTATCCAGCTGGACGTGGGCAGTAACTTGATAGTGGGGCTACGATGAACCCTTCCGCTGCCAAGAGTAGCCCCTGGCGTTCTCACTTATGTCTATTTGTTCGAACTTATCCCCGGTCAAACTGCCACTCTCCGAGTTGCTTTCCCCTTAGCGAACTAAAGTGAGTGAAGTGACCTCTCCACGGACGCTGCATCACCTGGGACGTTAGTAAGATAGTACGGGTACGCCCTGAAGTCATACCACTCTCTCGATTTCACCAATTGATTGTGTAGGAATGACGAACTATTACGTGTGAAGTTAGTTCTGTTGCAGGTACTAGCAGCTACATCAAAACCGGATTTTATATCGAATTGCCCGTCTATGATTTCTGTAATTCAACATACAGAGGCTACGCTCCCGTTTTATCTCATTCCATATAATTTCAACGGCCAAGACAAATCTTCTACAAACCATAAAATTTCAACAAGACCGAGCAATTTGCGTAAATAGGTAAATCTTTTCTTAGTGGTAACAACGGCTGCGACTTCGTCGGACAACGAGTTTTTTACTTTCGTGTTTTTTTTTTCAATGTAGAAATAGAAGAACAGAAAGTGTCTATAATAGTAATAAAAGAAGAAAAAATATGGATTACGCTAATATTTATTTAAAAACAACAAAGTTTGATGAACACAAGTTGTTTTGAGCCCACCTTTGAATGATGCTACAAACGACAGAAATAATTTTGTTCAATATTTAAGACGTAATCATTTGTTGTTAAATATCTGACTACTGATAGTCAGAAATACAATTGCATCGATTAATTAGTAAAGCTCAAAGAGTTTTTTTTAGAAAATAACATTTGCTACTATAGCAAAAGTTACTTTCCTGAAAAAAAAAACTACAAAAAGTTCATTGTGACACTTTTATCATTTGATTTTGAAATTGATCCGAAAGAACTCTTAAACATAATAATCAGAAGTATATTGTTGGTTTTCAGAGTAGGTAGCAAGAGAAATAAAATTTAGTTTGATAAGAAGATACACCATTTTTTCCAATACAAACAAATTTGAGTTTCGTAATGCACGGTTCAGACGGTAAATATAATTTTCCTCATAATAACATTAATTACGGCTTAGTGTATACACAACAAAAACCCTGCGACAGAGAATACACACATAGCCGGTTTCAGGATTGATGAAGCAATATTTCGGTAATAGTACGTTCAGTCCGTTTTATAATACAATTTTGGATAGATTTATTGTCTGTTATGATAACAATAATAAACTATACTGTATAGCGTAAGGCATTAAGCAGTCACCTTGCAGCTTTCTGTTATTGTGAGAATAGTGGATTCATAACTACATGAGGCATGATAACACTTTGATTGTTCCACAAATTGTTGTTCTGAATCTAGGTGCTCTTTGTGTTGGTTTGGTGTATGTATGTAAAGTCGCCGCGACACAGGAATAGTCCTACTGCGGGAGATGTCTTTGAAAAAGAAAGAAAATGAGGACAAAATCACTTATCTATAAATATAAAATAACTAACCATAAGTAACTTACAACTTTATCAAAGTCTTAAACGAAATAGTCCAGGACTAATAACAAAAATAGTATGTCACGTATATACTAACTTTTGGACGTGGGAGAACCATATTGCAGCATATTTGGTCTGGCTCGATCTAGGTAACCCACGATCACATTTTTCTTTTCATTTCAGAATTAGTGAGATAAGGGGAGCCCAATACTAGTCTAACCGAAATTTTGGGGCAAAAAGGCAATCAAAGGACGGCAATATACTTACGACTCTACAGTTGCACGTGAGCAGTGCTAGTTACTTTCTATCAGAAATTATAAGGTCTTAATTTTAATTATACATTATTATATGCAGTTTTTGGAATAGGACTCTTTTTTAACATTTTTACTTACACCTGGCTCTTCGTGTGAATTAGTGGAGCTCCTTTCAGAAGCACTGAAGTTCTCTAGGGCGTTCACTAGCTTTAAGAGCGATCTCGTTACACATGTGAATATTTACCGTTATAAAGAAACTCCGACGAACACTTGGATAACTAAGTGGCAGTTTCTTTCTCATTAAGGCGATCTCTGCATATATAGGGTGGACCGAAGAATTCGTTAACATTTAAATCTAACATGCCGCGCAAACATGTTACGGGAGTTTGTGGGATAGATGCTACTAAAATTCGCTGGCTACAATCGTAACACATGGTTTCAACAAGATGGAGCCACTTGTCACACATGCAATGAGTCCCTGTCGGTGCTCAAGGACATGTTTCTGGAAAAGAATTTTTTCGAAAACATGTCCTTGAGCGAGTCGAATTTTTTTTAAAAAGAAAAAAGGTTTTCAGACAAGGCGACATTCTATGGCCATCCAGAAATCCTGATCTATCCCCAGCAGATTTCGTTTTATGGGATTATTTGAAGAACTGTGTCTACATCAATAAACCAAATATACTACGTCAACTAAAAGAAAAATCAGCGAAAAGATGTCGGTGATCTCGCGGTCTCTTTGCCGACGAGTATTCGAAAATTTCGGTGCTCCCTTAGAAGAGTGCAAACGTCGAAACGGTGGTCATTTAGACGATGTTATTTTTAAAAAATAAATGCGAACTAATTAGCTTTCTTGTAAATAAACAATTTTTATAATATACTGAATGATTTTTATGTGATTTTTTCAAATGTTAACTAATTCGTGGCTCACCCTGTATTTTACTTGTTTGTAGCATTGACCCAACGCTGTGTACAAATTTTATTTACTTCTAAGATTAATATCAAGTACAAAAATAAAATAAGAAAACGTTAAACATTAGTCCATAAAATCTTTCGTGATGAACAGCTAAGTATGTTTACAATTTTGATATGTATACATACCATTCTATTATAGAACTTACTTATCTGCCCAACTTCGTCTACGTCTCTTATTGGTTGTAGCAGGATGTTAAACAGCGTGAACAAATTTGATTACTATAAATAAGGTTTAAGTGAATCAATCTTCAAAGATAAATATATACTGCCTCGGTTTTATTTTAGAACTTTTAAAGAGAAATAATTATGTCATATATGACTTTTGCAAATCTTTATCGCTTACACTTAAAAAGCTAATCGTCAACGTAACGTAGATTTTAGCTTTTATAACTTTCAATGAATCGTGTAATCCCCTAAATGGGTGACTGTGAATGTCATGTTCGTTTTAGGTACTTATAATTAATAAATAATTAAGTAGTATTTAAGAATGATTAGTATTTAACTACAAATCAAATGTTCTTTTTTAAATAAGTAACATCCAAATCCTAATCAAAAATACTGATTGCAAAGCAAAATAGTTAGCTCAAAATTTATTATTTGATAGACAAAGTTTTTTTAACTTAACCTACAAGACAACTATCTAAGAATATCAAGAGCTAGTTTCTGATTAATTTTTCTTTTAACGTGTGGAAACGCTAACAGGCCGTTAATCCACCGGAGTTTACGGCGGGGTTGTGTATTGGAATCGCACCGACCAAAATCACACGGTGTACCACTTTGGCCCTGGAACAGAAGGAATCTGGGAACTGCTATTTTTAAGCCACCCGGACTCTTTCTAGCGCCCGCCTGCTAGTGCAGGCGCCACCTTCGGGTGAACTCCTCGCGGCTGTCCACTGTAACAGATGGAGGGGAAAACCCGTCCCAGCCGTACTCAGGTGGCATGAAACTGAAACTTTGACACCGCCGACCGATCCACCGGCGGTGAATCGGGTCCAAGTGAAGATCATCCTCCCGGGCTTTTTCCGCCAGCTAGTTCTGTGAAATTACACCTTCGCAGGAAGTTGCGACAACACAGCTGTCCCTACTGGCCTTGAAGCATATGACGGCCTTACTGCAGTCGTAGTGATAACTGGCGGGACTTAATTCCCTCTTAGTGACCGAATACAGATTGCCCAAACAACTGTGCCATGATAAGACCTGCATCAGTCAGAAGTAAAATAGAATAAGGCTTTCTAGTACAGTCAAGGGTCATAAGTGAGGGGGCTTTACAAAGTTAGTATTCGCACGCGAGTGCCTATCTTTGTGTGTGTGATGTTTCAATGCTGATTGTTAGATGTAGTTTGGTTGATTAGATGTGCGCAACAGCAGATAAAATACACCTGCTTGTATATATATGTTTCCTTCGCATTGAACTGTCAGTGCCAACGTTTATTTGAAATTGATGCTAAAATGTGACAGGTTAATCATTGGAAGCGGTTGAGCAATCGTATACAAAGTCAAAGCTAGCTTCAGTGCCTGCTGTTTTTTGTTTTCATGACAGTAAATACTTTTTGAATTCTGTTACTCTGAAATTATTAAAATTTAAGAAAGTAAAAGATTTTATATGAAATTTAATAAAGCGGATTTTACTTTTGGAAGAATAACCTTTCAAAGTTATTTTTAATCTTCAGAATTAAGGACACTAAGAAAAACAATTTGTAGTATACTCATATTTAGGTGTGTCTAAAGTTATATTTCATGAAAAAATTAATAAAAGAGCAGACTGCAACTAGCACTAACAGATTCAATACAACTGGTCGTCATGACCGCTGTTCACCACATTGTAAATAGTAATAAAATTTAACAATTTCCTGAATACTTATGTGTTGTGTGTGGAATCAAACACCCAATAAAATGTGGCTTTCATAAGTCTATATTATTATAAATTTTATAGTAGGCGATAAAGTAAAAGTACGCACTGCTGATAAAGGATTTATGAGTGTTTTTCAATCGAGTGAAACTGCGATCCTATATCATTATTAGCGATAGATATCGCATTACCAAACATTATACTAAATTACTCTTTAAAATAAACAATTTAACATCCCGTACATTTGAGTAGTTTGAGTGACTTTTTATATACATTATTAATACATCGTTAAGACAATTGTGATTTGATTTTCTTGGATATATGTATGTATGCTTACATCGTTATAACCAACTAAAAGCAAATAATATGAGACAAAAAGGAATCTTAATACGTAAATTGGACTTCAGTATTCAAGATATGATATAAAATATGTGTTGTGTGTGACCGAATATTTTTAGCAATTAATAATTTGGTACATTCAATAGCAGTTACAAAAATAATTTTGTATAATCAACTATCCGTACGCTATTACGCTATTCTATGGTTGTATGGATGAATAAGAATTAAATTGAAAATTTAAAGCATCTCTTACACAAGAAAGCCTATAAAAAGTAATTAATCAAGTTTTAATGTTTAAGTAGGTACTTATTAGTAATAAGTATGTTTTGACACAATCGTCGAAGCGTCGGGGAAGCTGTTAATTAATGCTGTTATTTATTTAATTTTGTTTCAATTGTTTGAAAGTTTATACAAAATGATCAAAAACACAGTATTATTTTTCAAGTATTATAGACATCTTCTGATTGGTTTTATGATATTTGATGATAAAATGATGTTTGAACAAAGTACTCTTTATTATTCAATTTATAATTAAGTCTAAAACAGTATAAGTCTTAACTTTTGTGCATAAGCTACAATAATTCAGAACTTTAAAAAATAAAATAATAATAATATGCATTTCAATTACTTAACTTCTAAGTGTACTATAATAAAACAGTAGTGCTACTCGTATATCCTTTTAGAAAAATACAAGTTTGAGTTAACACCTGAGTCCAGAAATCTATGAAGTCATCCCCTTCTAATTCGTTACTCCGCAAAACTATGCAGTTGCAAACAATAATTCTCGCATGGCTGAATCGTATCTTGCCACAAGACAGACTTGCCTAATGTGGTGTCACAATATAACGCATAATATTGTATGTGCTCTTTAGTAATAAATAAATTTTTATTACATTCATTTTATTTCACTGCCTCTGTGGTGCAGCGGTTGTGAATGCGACTGCTGTGCTTGAGGTCTCGGGCCCAATTCCCGGCTCGGACTAAATGCTTGTATGATCTGCAAATATTTCGAAGTTTAGGTGTTTTCTATGTATAATATGTATGTATTTACAAAAAAAAAAGTATATAAGTATGCTATCAGTCAGTCTAGTTATCATAGCACAAGCTCTGCTTAGTTTGAAACTAGATGACGTTGTATGTCAAATGTCTGAAATATTTATTTATTTATTTGTAAAAAACAACATTATCGGTATAATCTAATAGTGCCTTTGATTGGTGGTAGGTCTAATGTATACTCAAGATTTTAATGAGTATGGTTACTTTCACTATTTTCCAATGTCTGTCATATAAATACTGATCACTGCTGCAACTTCTTATATCAAGTCAGGATTGCTTTAAGGGAATCATTTTCAATTTTCGTTAGAATAAACAACATTTTCGTTTTATTATTTCAATCAACTACATTGTTAATTTTGATTAATGTTTCTTGTATCCAGTTATTTTTGTTTACTTTAATATTATTGATAATTATGTTATTTCTCTTCTTACAAGTTTCTTATGTTGTTTTAAGTCCATATAGACAAATCTCAGAGTAGATCTCACGTACGTAGACAGGCTAGGTGTAAGAAAGAAAAAGTTTAAGATTAATTACTAAGGTAGTTTCTGCTAAATTATAATTTAAAAGTACTTCATTTGAAAATTATTAGATCAAACTTATGCAACGGGCATCTAAATTAATTTAAACTTTGCATTTAATCTCACTGGGTTAAGAAAGTTTGACCCAAGTGAGATAATATCGTTTAAAATGTCACAGTACCATTATATTGTTAGATATAAATTGGACACATGCACACGAACTTCAGTGAACAGAGTAAAGGTTAAAATACAACATATTTTACCGAATGTGAGTGCTAACTTTGTTTTATTACAACTTTTCAAGATGATATTGATTAGTAATAATTAGTACGTGGTTTTTTGTCCTGTAATTAGTACCTATTAAAACACGAGTGTTGGTGTTATTTTCGTGTTTAGATCTTTGACTATATTCATAGGCGAGTGTGATTAAGCATTGACAACAATATCACAAAATGTTAAATTCAATTAGCATTAATAAAATACGCGTTTTTAGAAAATATCTACACAAAAATGATGCGTCATTACTGTAACATTTAATATTACAGTAAAATAATAATTCTTTATCATTTCTACCGTTGTTAACGTTGAAAGATGTAATAAACTTCTAAGAATTCTCGTTTTGGCCCTTTACAACTAGGTTAAGGGTATGATACTATTGGCATCTAATTTAATATTCCTCAGTTATCTCTTCAGTATGAGATCTGTTTTTCTTACTTTACATATTTTCGAGGCTGTTTCATTTGCATTTTAATGAGCCCAAAAACATTATGTAATTGATTTACCAATCAACAATTTACGCTTAAACAAATTAAGTAATTATAAATTCATTGAGTTTTACGGTGGGGAAATGGTTTTATTAGCCAACTTCAAAAAGAGGATGAGGTTATCAATTTGACTGAATTTTTTTTTGTATGTTTGTTATGCGATATCTCTGTCAATTATAGACCGATTTCGAATACTCTTTTTGTATTTGAAAGGGTATGTTCCGAGGTGAGCATTATCACCGTATCAGCGTCTAATGATTAGATCCCAGAGACATCCAGGACTGATAAAAAGTATTACGTTAATTGTACTATAATAAGTCTTGTACGTGGGAAAACCATGTCGCAGTATATTTGATCTATTGTCAGCCGAAATAACACTACGATCTCAAACAGAAAACTGATGTTAAAAATCAGTTATTTCGTTACTTTTCAGAATTAGTGAGGAACTGGAGTGTTATCCTAATCTACCCCTAATCTTGAGGGGAAAAGGGCAATCAAAGGGTGGCAACACACTTATGACTAGAGTTATACGTGTCAATGTGCGGTAGTAATCACTGACTATTAGATGATGCCATAATATTATGAGGTCTAATTTTAAATGCACATATTATATGCAGTTTCTGGAATAAAACATTAGTACATAAAATTAAGATTTTTCCACGTAGGTCGATATTGTCGGTTGATATACACTTTGATAACAATTATTGTATAAATAAAGCGGTGTACCAATTTATACCTACAATTCAATACACGAGAACATAAAACTTGATATATTTTGTGCTAGCTTTTGTTGCAACTCCACCCGCGTAGAAATCGATTATCGTGATAAATAGTAACCTATGCGTTATTCTAATATACAAGTTATATTACTGTACAATTTCATCTAAATCTGTGCAGTAGTTTTTCTGTGAAAGAGTTATAAACACTCATACATACGTACATTCTTACGAAATTTCGCATTTAAAAAAAATTAAGTTAAAAATATTAATTATGTATGCAATCGGGGGTAAAAGCTAAGAGCGCCATCTATGGGAATTTATAAAATTCAGAGTAATTCAAATACACATCATAATGAATCTTCACATTGGAATGAGATGTTTTACCGTGGTAAAAATTAGCTAACGGCACTCTCCAGACTCCTAACTCTCTCCAGACACAAAAATTCTACCGTCAATCGATCCGTTGCTACGTGAAAGAAAGATAAACAAAGAAACACATTTTTACATTTATAATATTAGTAAGACAGTCCTCTTTTTTAACCCAATCTAATCGAATGAAAATTGTATAGATGATTGCACATTCCGGAGCACAGGGCATAACGGCAAAATTTTAGAAATAGAAATTGAATTGTAAGCCGACGTCGTTCCACTGACTCCCTTTAGACTACATCAGTTGTCTAATAAAACGTTGA
Source organism: Hypercompe scribonia (assembly GCA_949316085.1). Lineage (NCBI taxonomy): Eukaryota > Metazoa > Arthropoda > Insecta > Lepidoptera > Erebidae > Hypercompe > Hypercompe scribonia. The sequence goes on along the minus strand of OX438974.1, from coordinate 11,690,447 downwards.
CAGTAACTTAATTAATAGCTTAATTGACACCGGTTATCGGTTGCAGTGCACTGAGATACATTATTACAATTTTCCTCATTAGTAAACGGCCTGAAAAAAGAAAGGAAACGAAAATGGATAGCTTACGCAGAGTCTAGTAGCATAATATATATATGTGGAAGGGACGGGTCTCATGTCCCTCCGACACAAAGGGAGGATCCTCCGACCAGGCGAGGTGATCATGCCTGGCGGGCCATGGTCCAACGGTTGATGTTGGGATGTTGTAAATGTGCTAATTGCCACGTAATTCTCTATTTCGCGATACATGATTTTCTAGAAGCTGCTTCGTAGTTCATTATTATACTTCGTAGTTCGGTGTATCTTCGCTAGATGGTGCTGTTGTATATTTTTGTTTGTATATGTATGTAGCTCACTTTATTAAAAGAATTTGATTGGTTTAAATTAGTTAAATAATAATTACAGTTTTTATTATATAATATATAAAAATAAAACAAGTTTTTATTATATATTTACAACAAAATGTTTTTGACTTTGTAGAGTACGATATTTAATATAAACTAGTTTTACAAAAAATTTTGCATTTCATTTAATATTTTTTTTACATGTAATATTATGTGCCCTAATAGAAAATTGTAGATTGAATTTTCACAAACGTAGATTTTTTTTTGTTCTTGTGTCTGTGCTCTTGTCTTTGCAGAATTAGTTTTAATGATGATTCTTGTAATAATTAATTCAATGCAAAACATGTTACTGTTCGAACATAAAGCATAAGTCGACAAAATTCGACACCCGATGTCTGTCATAATGATTAATCAAATATATGTGTGAGAGAGGCTCCGGGCGTTTGCTCTGCTCATCAAGCCTAGTACCCATTGGCTCCTGCTCCACTAATTTCAGAGTGGAAATCACTCAGAAGGACTTCAAGAAAACAAGCAGCAACAATCCAAAATTAGTTTAATACCATCACTTCACTAGATTATTGCGTAACAATTTATCGCCGTGCTTATGCATCACACATCAACGTTCGTGTTCGAATGGCAAGCTGTCACTCCAGTATGTTTGATACCGAGCGTCATTTTTTTATCTTTCTTGGTGTCAAACATTTCGAGATTATTTTATGCAACTACCCACAAAAATATGCGATAAATATTAAGTCTGATTAAATGACTATGACAATAAATCACAAATTGCTGCGAAGGTTGGTTGTGCGAGGAAGATATGAAGATGTGTCTGATAGCATGATGATGGTGAAGGAAGAATACCTATGCATGTATTATAGTTTTCCGAAAATACATTTATACTGCATTTAAAATAACACGCGCTTAAATTTTGACACGTTCATACCCTCCCCAGTGTGGTCGTAAACCGCGAAAGTTCGTTTAGTGTAATAAAAAGTTAATACTTGGCGCAGGCGGGTTGGGTTGGATTGCGCATTACTTGCTACATTATAAACAAGCCTGCCTGTGACACCCCTCCTTTATGACTCCCTCTCAACGGACGGCATGCATAATTAAATCTACGCGGTCAAATTAGCAATTTGGACCTCCAACAATAGGACATAGTTCAGTTTAAGCGTCTTTATTGTCCAAACAAATTTATTCAACCATTACTGAGCTCAATTAGCGCACAGTAACTACACTGAAACAATTTCAGGATTTGTTTTTGTTATGTCTTCGTTACGACATGTTCGAAGCCCTTGAACTCATGTTTAAAGTCGACTGTAAAGCATTAATCGTATGGATACTATTAAATATTGTTATAATATCACGTGTATAACTAAGTATATTGTACAAACCTATAAACTTTGACGTTCGATAATTACTTGTACTATTAGGGGTATTGAAGTTAGACTGTAATAACAGCTAATGCATTGCTATTAAAATATATGATAAGACCTATTGACCTTGATATTGAATATCAAAATATTATAATTAAATTTTAATTTTATTTTGAACCTGAATCATAAAATGTTCTTTAGAGGAGAATCAAGTAATACCTTTTTTATGACTGGTAAATGTAATTATTTATTGTAGATGCCTTATTTGTGTAAATGTATGTGTGATATGATGAATGTGTTTTGTTATAAGTATTTTTGTGTATTATAACAAGGTCAAAAAATGTAATTATTAAGCACTAATTTTAAAACTAATTTGGTTAAAATTAACTTAGGCATTATGGGTTAAAAAATGAAAGAACTAAGCTTCGGCACGAGTGGCGGCTTGTGCGGAGTCTAACCACAGAATCACAAAAACCGATGTTAGACCAACACCAACGGACACCTGACACACAATGCCATCTAGTTCTAAACTAAACTAAATTTGTACCATAAAAGCTAGAAGGCCTAATGGAATACTGCCATACTTTTTTTGTCTAAATTCGTACATATTGTACAGAAATAGAACTCAAACTCTTAAATAAATATTTGCAGATTATACAGATATTGGCCCGACCCGGGAATTGAACGTGAGACTTCAGGTGTAGTAGTCGCACACACTACCACTGCACCACCGAGGCAGTTACAGTGCTGAATTAATACGGTTACTGAATTCTTTAATTCTCTTCCTCTACTTCTACGATGCAAAGGACTCAACGGTTCAGTGAGCGGTGGTAGTCACTTACCATCAGGTGAACTGACTGCTCGTTTAAAAATACTTTTTTTTTTACTTTTGTGGTGATCACTGACCGCGTCCTAATTTTATTGTAAAAACATCATGTGATTTGCATTAGTAGGTAATAATGATGCAATCGTTAAGATTGTTGTATCGTAATAAATTTATTAAATTCTTTTACTGAACCTAAACGAGTGTACATCATTTTACTCCTCACGCAAAACCTCCTGTATAAGCATATGGTATACATAGACGCGATCTCCGTACTTTTAATAAAACATCTATTTTGCGTAAAAAATTTGTTTTGTTGCACAGATGAACTTATTCATGATAAAATTATTGTAAAGGTTACGATACCTTTTAATTCTAGACACAGAGCGAGGTCAATTTCTGAAAGACTAAAAAAATCGATTTTATGAAAGGAGTGTTTTTCAAAAAATATTGCTTATTTAAATATTTGAAGAAATTTTCTATTAAAAACCACTCCCGTACCTCGGAGAGAACGTATAGCGGTCGATTCTTCGCCTGATCTCTTCCCGGTCGAATCGGAAAGTCATTCCATCGGATAGTGAAAGTGAGGGAACAGAAAGTGCACCTGTGTTTGCGCACACACTAGCACTCTATATCACCTGCGTAGTTAACTGGTCTCCGTCGAGTCTGGTCGCCGTGATCGAAAGCTGCTAGGAGTGCACTATCGCCACCGCTACCATTAAACATTGATTGATTAAAGTGTTAAAGAAATGTATTGAATGAAACAATAATCTTAAAAATAATAATTTTTCGGATATCTTTGACACACAACGCCATCTAGTCCCAAATTAAGTAAAGCTTGTACTATGAAATGACATGAGACAACTGATATAAATACATAAATACTTTTTTCTATATCATATGCATACTATATTATAAATATTAAATACTATATTATATATATGTATATTATATCATATGCATATTACATATAGAAAACAACCAAACTCCGAAACATATGTTTGCAGAACATACAAACTAATGGTCCGACCCGAGAATCGAACTTTAGACCTCGCACAATAGTCGCATACGCTACCACTGCGCTACCGAGGCAGTCAATAGCTAGACAACAGATACAACAATACTAGAATAGAACAACAAACACGTTAACAGCTTCAAATTTTAGTCGAGGAACGCTGTTTACCATAATTTTACAGATATTAATAAATTCAACAATTTCATAAATATTTATGTTCTTGCAATTGAACGCCCAATAAAATGTGGTTTCGATAAGTGTATGTAAATTCTACAGTGGTTCGTAAAGCAGGCGTGCGCCTTGCTGATAAAGGATTTAGGGCTGTTTTTCAATCGAGTGAAAATGCGATCCTGCAGCATTATTAGTGATAGACATCGTAATACCAAACATAATCTTAAATTACTTGGCAAAATAAACAATTTTACGCCCCACCCATTTTAGTCACTTACATGATATTCTATATACATTTATATTACGTCGCTACATTTAACACTTAACGCTATCTATTTGCAAACTAAGCATAGCCTAAATATTTTTTTTCATAAATATCTATTATATACATATATTATACTTAGAAAAATAATTGTGATATCAGGTTATCAGGATTAATACGGTATTTTGATTATTCAAGAATGGTATTCCTTTTAGTTTCATATTATTTAGACTTCAGAATTGACAGCAGGACAGAAAATCTGTTACTCAGGTTAAGGAACACACTCAGTTAAGCGGGATATGAATTAGAAATTAATATTCATATTCGATAGCAAGTTACAAAATATTATTCAGGTTCTTAATATAGAAAACTGAAAGTGAATTTATTTTTTAAGTAAGTCTTTACAATATTTTTTCCAAAGGGACTTTGCACTTACAAGGCGCCCGCTCACTAACACGCTCTCTGTGAAGAAACACCGAAACAAACTACAGAGGTTTTTTTCCACAAAATTATGTGAGTACAGTGTAGTGTCGGGTTGACCTTTTGAAGAAAGGACTATAGTTTTGAGTCAACCTGTCCATAAAGACGGCACACGAGCCCTAGTCATAGCAAACCCAAACTGTCTTGTGCATAATAATCTGGTCAAATTCAGCTGCCAAACCCTGGACTTTGAAGGTGTTGGTTGATAGTTCTAGCATTACCCGATAGTCAGAATATCGTTCATGAGTTTGTGGAGGAATGGGGAGGATCCTCCAATCAGGCAAGGTGATCATGCCTGACGGGTCTGCGGCCCAACGTGCGTTATAAAAACTTGTGGATACACAAATCAACGTGAGAATTTTTCATTTTACAATTTTTAAACATTTACTTCATAGTTTGATGTGTTTTAGTTAGATGGCGCTGTAGTTTCCCTGTTTATGGATATAAACTTTTACTTTTTTTTTATTTCTTAAAAGATGTTGTACCGTGACAACGATTTCAGATGGCCATACCACATAAAATGGTGATGTCAATCATCATAGCTAGGTTCATTGGAATATTATCTATAATTAATCAATTTATTGGCAAGAGAAGCTTTGTCTACCATAACAAATTAAGCCCCAATATATAGTATTGAATGTTATTTCAAGAATTGTATCGAGTGTATAATACTATGATTAATCTACCGTGAAAGCTCGACCGGAGTGAGTCCACGACTTCACAGAAAACTGGACACACGGATACTGGGAACACAGATAAGGAGTTTTTTCATTGCTTTTTATCGAATTCTTCTCATGATTCTCAGGGGATGGAGTGACAGGGTGGTAAAGCACTTGTGGCTCCTGAGTTACTGGTGTCCATGAGCGACGGTAGTTACTTATCATTTGGTGACCCGTCATGCATATAAAAGTGCTCGCTACCTACTATATATAAAAACTCTTTCATTATGAAAAGCATTTTGAAAACTAAATTTCTAAATAAAAATTATACATGCAATCGAAATTGTTAAAGATCATATGTTTTGCTTTCGCTATATTCCTTCTCTATGCAACGTTATTCTTACTTAATGCGATACCTAAAAATGGTTTGTTCTAAATCTGCAATAGAATTGATTATCATGGCTTTGAAACCATATTTAATTTCATCCCACATATCTATGAATAATATTTATAAATAATTAAATTTGATGATCTGATGATTGAATCCTACAGAAATTAGGGGTAAACCCTTAAATTTTACAGACCCGGCAACGTTTATTAGCTTGTTTCTGTAGTTACACATTAAACACTTGTATATCTGTATGGTAGTCGTTATCTCATGTTGGTGAGCTGATAATGGATAAGAATTTTTAAAGTTAGAGGATAACTCTTTCAATAATCATTATCCTTATAGTCATTAGCATTTAACGGTCCACGCCATGTCCAGCAGTCTGTCACTACACGGACATTATAATCATGTTATTGACCTCGTTTTATTTCTTCAACATACATATGTGTTAAGTGTTTGTGTTGGGTAATACAAAAACATGTACAAGAAAGTTATAAACGACACTACAAAGCATATTGATGACAAAAATGTTTGGTACGTAATTATTTATGTCTATTACTTCAAAACTCTTAATTTGTAAATCGATTTGGAAAATTTGTATTTAGTAGGGTAAATTTCTCCCTTGGTTCCATGAAGTATAACGAAAACTATTGTCCTAATTGTGAAAAATTATACGGGAAACATATTAGTCATATTATTCAAGTAACAAATACATATTGTAAATAAACATTTTACAATTTATATCGTGTCTACTCATTGTAAACTCATCTTTTACTAAAAATAGTAAGAAAAATCCTTTTTAAAACAAGTTGAACCAACTTTAAACAATACTAACGAATAGTACTACAAAAAAAAAATGTGTGCGTGTACTAGCGTACACTCGTAAGAACTGAAACTTCTTTGTGACGTTATTTTTCAAAAAAATAATTTAAACCCGTCCGAAGTCGATGCAATCGCCACCTGGATTTCAAAAATGTAACTACTCAAAACGGGCCGCAAAATACATTGGAGACATTTACCAATCCCTACTCCGCTGGAGAAAGTATACTTCGAATCACGCGTGGTAGGGATAAGAAAAAGATGGCGCGTAACGAAAAAATGTGACGCGTAACGAAAAAATGTTACACTAAATTTTTTTCCAACCCCGATAAAGAAGTTTCACTTCAATTATATTCAATAATATGTTTATTTTATTCTAAAACTAAAATATACGCTGCTCTCAATGTAGTAGTTAATATTATAATGGCAACAGATACCTTCTCGTCTGTTGGAAGTCGGTATCATTCTCGATGTAAAAGTAATACTTAGGACTTACTCGTATGTCCGTTTAATACAGAATTAAGGATTTCATATAACTCTAGTGAAACATCACAGACTTAATTAATAAAGACCAATTAGCCCAATTATCTACTCAGACGTATCAAATGTTTAATAAAACATTTCAAAATAACAATGTCATTTGAGACATGTGACGTGTGGTATCTATTGTTATAACAATGTTATCTGTTATATAAGGGGTCGTACTTATTTTAGATTTTCAATTAGATTTGCATTTATTTTAAAATTTTTAGTGCTCGTTTTTAGTATGGTTTGAAATTGGTAAGATTATTTTTATAAGATTTATATAAACTACTAATTGTTGAACACCTGAAATATTAACATCTGAAATACATATATTCACGGGAAGTCGTTGGATGCGGCCGCCACGGGACTGGTTGTTGTGGAGGGTCTTGGCGGAGTCATATGTCTAGCAGTGGACGTCTTTTCGCTGAGATGATGATACATAATATACACTTAAATATGCTTAAAATATGTAATAAATGCAAGTATATTTAGATTATTATAAATATATTAAGACACAAGTTAAGAATTAGAAGTGAACGAGGGGCGGAAGTTTATGTATGTACTTGTACTTACACAAAATTAAGTACAGGGTTTCTTAAAAAGTAAAAATCTCTATCAGGATTGTATCACAGAGGTTAAATTTGATGTGACAAGTGAGATAAGTGGAATTACTGCATACGTATACTAAGGCGTGTTAAGATGAGTAGAGAGTAGTTTTGATAGTTATTTTTGATGAGTAGACACGTGGTCTGGCTTGTGAGGACTGAAATTGAAGCGATCATACTAGTTCAGATGTTTCTTAACCTGGCATATACAGGTTGAGATAGTGTATAAGACGTTTGAGTTGGCAGATCTCCGCGCGGCCTGTACACGTGCCCGGAGGTCCTACACCCGTAGTCGGCGGCGACACCGCGAAGAAGGCGGGGAGGACCAGCTTCATGAGGAGTACCGAGAGGCGCGGAAAACTCTGAGGCTGGCCATCAGCCGCGCCAAAGAAATTAAGAGAAAGGAGATGCTGGAGGGTCTCGATCGTGACCCCTGGGGTCGCCGTTATCGTGCGGTGCGACAAAAGCTCCGTACGTTGGGCCCCCCCCTTACAGAGACACTCCAGCCCAGCTTCCTGCGGGAAGTGGTCGAGGGCCTTTTCTCGTAGCGGGTAGAGCACACACTCCCGTCGATGACCTCCATGGTCAGAGACGACGGGGGCGACGAGGACAATGTTCCACCCGTCAGGGAATCGGAGGTTGGGGCGGTTGTTCTACGGATCCGTTCTAAGAACACCGCCCCCGGGTCAGACGGGATACCTGCCCGAGTGCTGGCCCGAGCCCTCGAACACATGTCGGACCGCCTCAGGGAGGTTCTGGACGCTAGCTTGGCCTCCAGGCGCTTCCCTGAGTGCTGGAAAAGCGGGAAGCTGGTCCTATTAAAGAAGTCGGGACAGCCTGCCGATTCGGTAGCGGCCTATAGGCCCATTGTGTTGCTGGACGAGGCGGGTAAGTTGTTTGAGAGGATACTCTCTGCCCGCATCGTTCGGCACCTCTGCGAGGTGGGTCTCGAACTGTTGGACGCCCAATTTGGTTTTCGGGCGGGGCGTTCGACGGTCGATGCCGTACTACGCCTCAGGGCCGTTACCGAAGTGGCGGTGAGCTGTGGCGGCGTGCTGTTGGCGGTGTCGTTGGACATCGCCAACGCATTTAATAGTCTGCCATTCAGCTGCATCAGGGAAGCACTCCACTACCATGGGGTGCCAGAGTACCTGAGGCGGCTTGTGGCAGACTATCTACAGGAGCGTACCGTCATGTATGAGGACTGAGACGGTGTTTTGCGGCGGTGGCTCATATCGTGCGGTGTTCCGCAGGGGTCTATCCTCGGACCACTTCTGTGGAACATGGGATACGACTGGGCCCTTCGAGGTCACCTCCCCCCCTGGCTGGGCGTAATTTGTTACGCCGATGACACATTGGTCACGGCCCGGGGAGCGAACTTTCAAGAGGCGGCGCGCCTAGCGACCACGGGAGTCTCTCTAGTGGTCGGACGTATGAGGCGCTGGGTTTGCGGGTGGCCCTGGACAAGACGGAGGCCCTGTTGGTCCACTCTCCGGCGCCTCCATTGTAGTCAATTCGGTCCTCGTACCGGTTCAGGCCCAGATGAAGTATCTGGGCCTGATCCTTGACGGCAGGTGGCTCTTCGACGAGCACTTCTGACAGCTTTCTCCAAAGCTGGTCGGTGCTGCTTCTGCCCTTGGGCGACTTTTGCCCAATTTGGGTGGAGCCAGCGTCGCGACGAGACGGCTATACACGGGGGTTGTCCGGTCAATGGCGCTGTATGGTGCACCAGTGTGGGCGGCGGCTTTGACCGCCCAGAATAGGGCTCGCCTCTGGCGTCCTCAGAGGATATTGGCGGTTAGAGCCATACGCGGTTACCGCACTGTATCGACGGAGGCGGCGTGCGCCTTAGCCGGAACTCCCCCGTGGGATTTGGAGGCGGAAGTGCTCGCCGAAGTTTATCGGCGAACGGCTGACTTCCGGGTGGGTAGCGGCTTTCGGCCCCCACCCGAAGAAATATGCGAGTGGCGAGAGGCCGCTCGTCGAGCCACGATGGCTCGTTGGTACTCCACGTGTTGGCTTTGCCGCCGTGGAGGCTCTCCAGCCGGTCATCGCCGAGTGGGCAGGGCGGCAGCACAGGACCCTTTCCTTCCGACTGAAGCAGATTCTTTCCGGGCACGGTTGCTTCGGGAAGTATCTGCACTCGGTCGCCAGGAGGGAATTGAGTCCCGCCTGTCACCACTGTGACTTCAGTGAGGTCTCGGCTCAGCACACGCTGGCGGTTTGTTCCGCCTGGGCGGCGCAGCGTGGGGTCCTCATTGCAGTTATTGGAGGAGATCTCTCGCTACCGGCCGTCATACGCTCCATGGCCGGTAGCGACAGTTGTTTTACCGCGGTCGCAACCTTCTACGAAGACGTAATTTCGCGGAAGGAGGCGGCGGAGAAGGCCCGGGAGGGCAACCTCCACTCGGACCCAATTCGCCGACGGCGAACCGGGCGGCGGAGGCGCGCGTACCAGCGCCTCATGCCGCCTTGAGTGTGGCTGCGGGTGGACGGGACGGGTTTTCCCCTCCATCCGCTATAGTGGCCAGCCGCGAGGAGGCGACGTCTGCGTGTGCCGTACGTCGCCTAAAAGGAGAGTTTATCCGCAGATGGTGCCCGCGGTAGCGGGCAGGCGCTAGGAAGGATCTAGATGTCGTAATAACAGCTGTTCCCGCATCCCTCCTATGTCAGGCGCAGAGTGGCACACCGTGTGGTTTTAGTCGGTCCGATTCCGACACACCACCCCGCCGTAAACCCCGATGGGGTGACGGCCCGAGGGGGTTTCCACAGGATAAAAAAAAAAAAAAACAAAAAGAAAACAAAAAGGTGTATAAGACGTTTGTAACTTTCTGCCTTCGAATACAATTAGAAGTGACCAGGTGGGTGAAGTGTTATGAACCAAAATTTCGGCTGAAAGGTTCATACGGAACACAGGTCCATTGTAGGTTGTAGCCAGTGGTATATAGTCTACTTTCGTTATCATGCGAGGAGCGCCTATAATTTTAAACAGTTTTAGATACGAATCAACATTGTTAAGTATAAGAATAATTCTGACAGCCCTTAAATAGAATTGAAGGTTGTCGTCGAGGCACATAAATGATATTCACTCAAGGCGTATTAACTAATATTAAATGTAGTAGAGAAAATAGAAATATAAAATCGTGGAACGCCTATTTTGTGATCACACCAACTGACAATAAACAATAATAATAAACCGTTGACACAGATTAATTTATGTGTAAATGTATGTCATGGACAAATATTAAATGCGTTTGAGAAATCGATTATAACTAAACCGGCTACTTTTTCATCCTCATCATTCTTCCTGATAACTCATACTATGCTGTGTATAAACCTAAATAACTGATCAGTATGTACTAATATTACTTTCACAGATAAAGTTGACCTGTTCTTTGTGAGTGAAGATCTAGAGTAATTTGGATAGAATTAGCAGGGATTGGTAATTGTTAGGAAGAGACGTATTTAAAATTCTAAGTAGAACCCATAGATTATTTATCAGTACAATAAGTATCATTACATTATTGTCTATACTAATATTATAAAGAGGAAAGGTTTGATTTTTTGTTTGTTAGGCTGTAAATATTGACTTTTTATATGTTCCGTTTATATATCATCAGTATATTATATATACATATACATATATATAAACGTTCTTTAAAACATAATCTAATTAATGGTGATAACCGCATTTAGTACTCTGCAAGATCCAAGTTCTAACAAGTGAAGATGTACTTAATTTTTTCTGCCCGGAGAATTCCTAGTATAGGCCACATTTACGTAGAAAAATTTTGAAAAAAAATTTGAAGATTAATTCATGACTTATTTTCTGCTAAATCATTAATTTAAAAGTGCCTCATCTGAAAATTATTAGATCAAACTTTTGCAGTAGGAACCTAAATTAATTTAAACTTTGCATTTAATCTCGTTGGCTTAAGAAAGTTTTACCAAAGTGAGATAAAGTGTCACCTAAAACAACAGAGTACCCTATATTATTGCAGATAAACTGGACGGACACATGCAAGCTAACTTTAGTGAACAGAGTTAGGGTCAAAACACAACATGTTTTGCTAAATTTAATTGCGAACTTTGTTTTTGTACAACCTTAAAGGATGTTGTATAAGAAAATCACTACGACTTTTTTAACCCTATAGCCATTAAAAAACCGTATTTATATGTTATTTTAGTATTTAACTGCCCTACCCATATTTAGACATCTTTTGACTGCATGCTTGGCCTAGTGGTTTAAGCGGTCGTTGCTGCCGAGTGGGGGGGGATCACTGTATATGGTGTATACTTCTCCCCCAACCGGAGTTTAAACGACTTCGAGGTTTTCCTTAACAACTTGGAAACCTCGATGCGGCGTCTAGCGTCTGGGCACGTCTTAGTGCTGGGGGACTTCAACGCAAAGTCCATTGCGTGGGGTTCCCCCAGGACGGACGCTAGGGGCGAGGCCGTAGAGGAGTGGGCGGCCTCGGTGGGCCTCTGTTTACTAAACAGGGGCTCCACCAACACGTGTGTGCGACAGCAGGGAGGGTCGATAGTGGACCTTTCGTTCGCTACCCCTGCCCTCGCCGCACGAGTAAGGAACTGGCGTGTCCTGGAAGAGGTTGAGACGCTCTCGGACCATCTCTATATCCGATTTGAGCTCTCCCGGTCCCAGGACGCCAGAAGGGGTCACGCGGCGCGGCGTTCTTCTCGCTTTCCGCGGTGGGCTGTAGCCAAATTAAATAGGGACCTACTAGAGGAGGCGGCCATTATTCACTCTTGGCTGTCTCCGCAGGCCCCGACCGAGGAGGTCGACATGGGGGCTGGTCGCTTCTGCGATGCCATTGTGCAGATATGTGATGCGGCCATGCCCCGCATTCGAGGTTGCCGGCCTCCACGGAAGGAGGTTTACTGGTGGTCCCAAGAGTTGGTGGACCTCCGCGCGGCCTGTACTCGTGCCCGGAGGTCCTACACCCGTAGTCGGCGGCGACACCGCGTAGACGGCGAGGAGGACCAGCTTCATGAGGAGTACCGAGAGGCGCGGAAAACTCTGAAGCTGGCCATTAGCCGCGCCAAAGAAGTGAAGAGGAAGGAGATGCTGGAGGGTCTCGATCGTGACCCCTGGGGTCGCCCTTATCGTGCGGTGCGACAAACGCTCCGCACGTCGGGCCCCCCCCTTACAGAGACACTCCAGCCCAGCTTCCTGCGGGAAGTGGTCGAGGGTCTTTTCCCGCAGCGGGCGGAGCACACACCCCCGTCGATGGCCTTCATGGTCGAAGACGACGGGGGACGGAACGTAGATAATGTTCCGCCCGTCAGGGAATCGGAGATAGGGGCGGTCGTTCTACGGATTCGCTCTAAAAACACCGCCCCTGGGCCAGATGGGATACCTGCCCGAGTGTTGGCGCGAACCCTCGACCACATGTCGGATCACCTCGGGGAGGTCCTAAACGCCAGCTTGGCGTCCGGGCGCTTCCCTGAGGGCTGGAAGAGCGGGAAGCTGGTCCTACTACGGAAGCCGGGACGGCCGGCCGATTCGGTCGCGGCTTATAGGCCCATCGTGTTGCTGGACGAGGCGGGTAAATTGTTTGAGAGGATAATCTCTGCCCGCATCGTCCGGCACCTCTGCGAGGTGGGCCCCGACCTGTCGGACGCCCAATACGGATTTCGAGCCGGGCGTTCGACGGTCGATGCTGTGTTGCGCCTGAGGGCCGTGACCGAAGAGGCGGTGAGCTGTGGCGGCGTGCTGCTGGCGGTGTCGTTGGACATCGCCAACGCATTTAATAGTCTGCCATTTAGCTGCATCAGGAAAGCACTCCACTACCACGGGGTGCCAGAGTACCTGAGGCGGCTTGTGGCAGACTATCTTGAGGAGCGTACCGTCGTGTACGAGGACCGAGATGGTATTTTGAGGCGGCGGCCCATGTCGTGCGGTGTTCCACAGGGGTCTGTCCTCGGACCACTCCTGTGGAATATGGGATACGACTGGGCCCTTCGAGGTCGTCTTTCCCCCGGGCTGGGCGTAATTTGTTACGCCGATGACACATTGGTCACGGCCCGGGGGGCGAACTTTCAAGAGGCGGCGCGCCTGGCCACCGTGGGAGTCTCTTTGGTGGTCGGGCGCATTGAGGCGCTGGGTTTACGGGTGGCCCTAGATAAGACGGAGGCCCTTTTGTTTCATGGGCCCCGTCGTGGTCCACCCCCCGGCGCCTCTATCGTTGTCAATTCGGTCCTCGTACCGATTAAGACCCAGATGAAGTATCTGGGCCTGATCCTAGACGGCAGGTGGCTCTTCGACGAGCACTTCCGACAGCTTACTCCAAAGCTGGTCGGCGCTGCTTCTGCCCTTGGGCGACTTTTGCCCAATTTGGGTGGAGCCAGCATCGCGACGAGACGGCTATACACGGGGGTTGTCCGGTCAATGGCGCTGTATGGTGCACCGGTGTGGGCGACGGCTCTGACCGCCCAGAATAGGGCTCGCCTCTGGCGCCCTCAGAGGATATTGGCGGTTAGAGCCATACGCGGTTACCGCACCGTATCGACGGAGGCGGCGTGCGCCTTGGCCGGAACTCCCCCGTGGGATTTGGAGGCGGAAGTGCTCGCCGAAGTTTATCGGCGGACGGCTGACTTCCGGGCGAGTACCGGCATACGGCCCCCGCCCGAAGAGATACGCGAGTGGCGAGAGGCCGCTCGTCGAGCCACGATGGCTCGTTGGTCGTCCCGGCTGGAGGCTCCACGTGCTGGCTTTGCCGCCGTGGAGGCTCTCCAGCCGGTCATCGCCGAGTGGGCAGGGCGGCAGCACGGGACCCTTTCCTTCCGACTGACGCAGGTCCTTTCCGGGCACGGTTGCTTCGGGAAGTATCTGCACTCGGTCGTCAGGAGGGAATTGAGTCCCGCCTGTCATCACTGCGACTGCAGTGAGGACTCGGCTCAGCACACGCTAGCAGTTTGTTCCGCTTGGGTGGCGCAGCGTGGGGTCCTCACTGCAGTTATTGGAGGTGATCTCTCGCTACCGGCCGTCATACGCTCCATGGCCGGTAGCGACAGTTGTTTTACCGCGGTCGCAACCTTCTGCGAAGACGTAATTTCGCGGAAGGAGGCGGCGGAGAGGGCCCGGGAGGACGATCTCCACTCGGACCCAATTCGCCGCCGGCGAGCCGGGCGGCGGAGGCGCGCATACCAGCGCCTCATGCCGCCTTGAGTGTGGCCGCGGGTGGACGGGACGGGTTTTCCCCTCCATCCGCTATAGTGGCCAGCCGCGAGGAGGCGACGTCCGCGTGTGCCGTACGTCGCCTAAAATAGAGAGTTCATCCGCAGATGGTGCCCGTGGTAGCGGGCAGGCGCTAGGAGGGATTAGGATGTCGTAATAACAGCTGTTCCCGGATCCCTCCTCTCTCAGGCGCAGAGTGGCACACCGTGTGGTTTTAGTCGGTCCGATTCCGACACACCGCCCCGCCGTAAACCCCGGTGGGGTGACGGCCCGTGGGGGTTTCCACACGTTAAAAAAAAAAAAAAAAAAAAAAAAAAAAAAAAAAGTGGTTTAAGCGGTCGCCACGCCGGTCTCTACTGCGCTGAGTGTTGTGGGTTCAAATCCCACATGGGACAACACTTTGTGAGATCCATAGAATGTTGTTCTGAGTCTGGGTGTTTTTTGTGTCCGTGTCTTGTACGTTTGTTAAGTCTCCCGCGACACAGGATTTATTCCTAGCGCGGGCGTAGTCCTTTTTGAAAGAAAAGAAAGAAAGAAGACAATCCATTGTTATAACGTCCGTGCTTATATTGATTGATGAGGGCGGTAATAGAATTGAAAATGACATATACAAATTGCTTTGTAATTATAATGATGATTTTCTATTAGCCGATTTTAGCCGGTCTCAATGGAGATCACCCAACTACCCAGGAGTTGTTATAGCGCACAAGTGTAAACACTAACAATTCCTAAATAATAAAGTTCCCTCACTCACAATTTGAGGGGATGACTATACGATGAGGAGACGACGACTGGAGACAGATCAGACACAGGGCCGACGGTTTCACGTGCTCTCCTGGGAATGGACGTTAAGATGTCAACTTCCAAATTCCGGGCTGTTATAGATTTCTATAATCAGAAAAACTCAATAACACTTTTAACAACAGCCGCAAACGTTAGCCGCTAGACTAACGAAGCAGCCATTACAATAATAGTAGTTCATTAAAAATAACTCTTTACCATCTTTGATATTATTTGCACTAAAATGTGTAATAAAACTTCTAAGAGCTCTCGGTTTGACCCATTAACAGAACCAGGGTTAGGAGCGGCATGCTATTGGCATCTACTTTCATATTCCTTCATTATCTCTTTAGTTTGCGATCTGTTTTTGTTCCATTTTATACTTCTGTGGTGGTTTAATTTGCATTTCAATTAACCTATGAACATTAAACAGTTGATTTTCCAATCAACTGTTTATGCTTAAATAAACTATGGGATTAATTATCAGTGTCTAAAGATTGTGTGTAACAGATTGTAACGTATAAGGAAGTGATTTTTTATTATCTGTAGTATTTTTTTAACAGATTATTTACTCTTAGCAAAAACAGGCTACCCTATATGGGGATGACAAACGTAACTAAAAGTATTGATACCGCAAGGTGTAGCGGCTATTTAAGCATCAGTAATTAAATAGTATGTACGTTACAACATACAACTGGCTTAGCTTCTATTGACACTTATATTATTTGCTATTATTATTTGTTAATTTTTTCTTCAAACTTGTGTTTGAAATAAGGACTAAAAGTTAAAAATGATTTAAAAATTTAAAATATTGTTTTAAAAACTAGCCGAAACTCGCAACTTCATCTGTGTCTCCTTTTGGTTGTAGCGTGATGTTTTACAGAGTGAATAAATTTGATTACTATTAAAAAGATTTTAGTGAGCCAACCTTCAAAAATTAATGTATGATGTCACGGGCTTAAAGGAATAATTCTCTCACATATAATTGTTGCAAAACTTTCAAATACATACATATTACGCAGCGAATGCAATATAAGCTCTCGAAAGGAATGTTTCCCCCGATTTCGTAACCTTTTTCATTGATACCTTTGTGGGTTGTAGCATAATGGTCTAGCTTTCCTCTATTAAAAACTATGTAATACTCAAAGAATCTTTTAAGTTGGGTCAATAATTCCTGAGATTAGCGTGTTCCACCAAACAAGCTCTTCAGTTTTATAATATCAGTAGGATAATGAACCATCATGTCGGACCACGAAAAATTTGAAGAAAGCTGCTGGCAGAGGATGAATGCAGTCTGCTCAAGGCCGGGATGGTTGGGACTCCTTGGAGAAGACCTTCGCTTAACAGTAGACGGCGATGGGGTGATAATATACTGAATGACACTTTTATATATATAATTTGCAAAAGGTAAAAATCAACGCAATAACTAATACTCCTAAATTTACTTCATAATATTAAATATATTTAAACAAAAAATATATATAAAAAAATTAAAAAAAATATATAAATTCATGTAAAATTAGCTAATTGGTCAAAAAATCTAATATGTACATATGTAAGTAAGCATTATCAGCATGAACTGGTTGTCAGGTAATGTGAGTTTAACTATACTCGTGGATTGAAGGTTACATATACATGATTATGCTATATAAGATGTACTTATGGACTACAAATGGCATGAATGTTATTTATGAGAACATACGCCTGTGGCACTATTTCCAACATGTAGACTGTTTAAATTTTCATAACGAATATGCAACCCGGTTTTTGTTGGCCGAAACAGTGTAGGTTCACTTCATTATATTTTTTTCATCAATTTTATTAAGGCTTTACTGTGCCGCGTGTCTGGGGAGTAATTTTGCATAGTGATGAAATGTTACGTAGGGGGAACGTGGGCATACTCCAAAAAAGGGTGTGGAACTTTAATAAAGTATAAGTTAATTTAGTAGGCTGCTAAAATAAAAGTAAGTTAAATGTACTGGTAAGCACAGTCTAATTTTAAAAATGAATTCAAAAGATATGATATCTGTTATATCTAGATCTCTAAAATCAACCAGTTGAAGTTTTAAAATATTATTCAAACATAAGTAACATTGTGTAGCTATGTACTGGGGCTGTATGTGTCCAGTCTCACTAACACTATGTATAACTATGTATAAGTAAGTTTACACAACAATAATAATATACACGAGTACGATGCGCGAGCGCGGAGCAAACGTATTAAGCCAAGCCACGTGAATGCGCTTCGAGGGCTAACGGCTGACTGGTGCCGCAGGGCGGCACCTAGCAACAGCACCGCGTCGACAAGCGCAGGAAATTATTGTTAATAATAATGTAGCTAGGTGCTACATCACTCCCCCCTTTGAGATCGGTTCACGGTCGATAGTAATCTGGAAATCTTACTACTCTTCCACTTTTAGTCTTTTTTACAGATGGAGCAGCATCGACTAGTGGACTAGTTTCGGTCGAAACATTACCGTCTACCAGATAAGCAGGTTTTAGCCTATCTATGGTGACTGTAATATGTCTTCCTTTAACGTCAATTTTAAATGTCTTTGCTTTTCTTTCCAAGACTTTATAGGGACCGGAGTAAGGTGATTCTAAGGACATCTTGGCTGAATCTGTGCGAAGAAACACATAGTCGGAGGAGAAGATGTCGGCAGGTAAGTAAAATGTTCTTTTTCCGTGCCAAGATATTGAAGTTGGAGACAGGTTGGCAACGTGGCTGCGGAGACGACAGGTGAAGCTGGTAACATCAGGTTCAGTGTTGTGGCTCGGCGAAAAGAATTGACCAGGTAGTCTCAACGGTTCTCCATAAACCAGTTCTGCAGCAGACGTCTTCAGGTCTTCTTTCCACGCACTCCTAATGCCAAGGAGCACAAGAGGAAGCACTTCTGACCACTGGGTGTTATTGTGGCATTTGATGGACGCCTTCAGTTGTCGGTGCAGTCGTTCAACCATTCCATTACAGGCAGGATGGTAGGCTGTAGTGGGGCGATGCGTGGCACCAATGAGGCTGCAGATATTTTTGAACAGCTGGGACTCAAACTGTCGGCCTCGGTCTGTTGTTATGGTGTGAGGACAGCCGAAACGCGCGACCCAACCGGATATGAAGGCTCTGGCACAAATCTCGGCCGTGATATCAGCCAACGGGAACGCCTCAGGCCATCGAGTGAACCTGTCGATGACGGTAAGACAGTACCTGAAATCATAAGAACAGGGTAATGGTCCTACTATATCCATATGGATATGGGAGAATCGGTCTGAGGGCAAAGGAAATGATGACAAAGGAGAGGTAGTGTGACGGGTAATTTTATTTTTTTGGCAATCAGTGCATGTCTGAGACCACTTTCTGCAGTCATGTCTAACTCCAGGCCATACGTATCGTTCTGACACGAGTCTCGCTGTAGCTGATGGTCCTGGGTGGCTTAGATTGTGTAGGCTTTCATATGCCTGACGACGGAAGGCAGGTGTTATATAAGGCCTCGGGTAACGTGTAGACACGTCGCAGTATAGTGTGGCTTCAGATGTTGCAATTTTCTCTAGTTTTATTGATGTACCCATCTTAAGCAGGTTATGTAATTCTGGGTCTGATTCCTGTTCCTTTTCTAAAGCTTTATAGTCAATGTAACTAGCAATGCTTTCAACTCGGGAACATGTATCCGCCACAACATTGTCTTTTCCAGACACATGTCGAATGTCGGTGCAAAATTGGGCAATGTAATTGAGGTAGCGATATTGACGGGGAGAACAACTGTCACGATTATTATTGAAGGCAAATGTAATTGGTTTATGGTCGGTGAACACTATAAAGTTTCTAGCCTCAACCATGTACCTAAAATATTTTATTCCTTCGTAAATTGCCAAGAGCTCTTTATCGTAAGCACTATACTTAGTCTGCGCAGAAGTTAGTTTGCGCGAGAAGAATCCTAGCGGTTGCCACGAATTGTAGACTCTCTGTTGCAAAACAGCACCTATGGCGATATCTGAAGCATCGGTGAATAGGGCTAGTTCTGCATTTGAATCTGGGTGTGAGATAAGAGTCGCGTATGCTAAGCTAGTTTTGCAATCTTCAAACGATTTAAGAAGCTCTGGAGTGAAATTCACGGGTGTAGATCCTTTAACATTCACGCCTGCGAGTACTGTGTTGAGCGGTCCTTGAATTTCGGCAGCTTTAGGAATAAATCTCCTATAAAAGTTTAATATGCCAAGAAATCTACGAAGCTGTTTGGCCGTCTTAGGAACTGGGTAAGCTTGAATAGCTTGGACTTTTTCTGGCAGAGGGCGTATTCCAGCAGAAGAAACATTGTAGCCAAGGAATGTTACTTGTTCTGCACCAAAAACACACTTGGAAGTGTTTATAATTAAACCATACTTTTTTAGACGTTCAAATAGAATTTCCAGGTGTTGCAGGTGTTCAGTTTCTGACTTGGAATAGACTAAAATATCGTCCAAGAATCCGTATGTGAAGTCTAAACCTTGAAGGACTTCATCTAAAAACCTTTGAAACGATTGTGCCGCGTTTCTGAGACCAAATGTCATAAACGGGAACTCGAAGAGGCCGAACGGCGTGGTAATAGCCGTCTTCGGTATATCCTCGTCCGCTACAGGGATTTGGTGAAACGCCTTCACAAGATCAACCTTTGTGAAAATTTTGGCTCCTGAAAGATGATAAGCAAAGTCGTGAATGTGTCTCACTGGGTATCGATCGGGTATTGTTCTCGAATTAAGCGCTCTGTAGTCTCCACAGGGTCTCCAGCTGTCGTCTTTCTTGGGAACCATATGCAGAGGAGAAGACCATGGGCTATCAGAGCGGCGAGCAGTTCCAACTTTCAACATATCTTCGAATTCCTTCTTGGCAATCTTAAGACGATCTGGTGCCAATCGACGAGGACGAGAAGATACGGGCGGTCCCGGCGTAGTCCTGATATGATGCTGAGTGTTGTGCGTTGTAGTTCTGCAGGATCCAGCAGGTCTTGTTATTTCACAAAAACAGTTAAGTAATTTATGGTATGGTGAGTCACCCGTAAGCACCTTAAGCGAAACCAACTCATGAGCTAGATGGTGTGATAACGACGCGTCCACTGATAGGTTGGTAACAGAATCAAGCAAGCGATGGTTACGACAGTCGACTAATAAGTTGTAAAAACTTAAAAAGTCTACTCCGATAATTGGCTTTGATACATCGGCCACGATGAATCTCCATGTGAAATTCCTACGCAGACCTAAATTGAGGCTCAATTCAACTGTTCCATACGTAGAGATTATAGATGCGTTTGCGGCGAAAAGCTCATATTTTGATTTGCTACACCTGTCTTTCAATAATTTGCGAGGGTAAGCGCAAACGTCTGAACCAGTATCGATGAGAAATGGAACTTTTGTGTATTTATCAGTGATAAATAGGCGGCCCTGGCAGGTGGAGCAGTCTTCTGCCGCCATTAGTGACTGCTCCTGGAGTTTTCCTGTTTATAGTCACAAGGTTTTATACATCGATTAGCTTTTGATCCAAACTTTGAGTGATACCAACACGTGGGGTACTTACGATAATTCGATTGTGAACGACTCAAACTTCGTTTCCTGTTGTTCTGTTGCCAAGGTCGTGATCGGTTATCACGTCGAGACAAATTTTCAACACACTTGGTTAATTCGCTAATTTGTCGAGTCAGATCCTCCATAGTGATCGACGATGACTTTGAGGTCATCGAAACAATGTGTTGTGGAGAAGCGATATCATGTACTCGATCAGCTAAATCTGCCAATGATTGCAAGTCGAGGGTAGGTTGAGATGCTACGACTGTTTCGATATTATTTGGTAGCCTACTAGACCAGACTATTTTTAAAAAATCTTCCGGAACGTCCTCACCAGCTAAATGACGCAAGTGACGTAAGAACTGTGAGGGTTTGCGGTCACCCAACTCCTCGTGAAGTAATAACTGCTTGACTTTATTCTCCTTACTCTTTGATAATCGCTGAATTAATTCGCTCTTAAGTTTTTCATATTTATCCGAGTCTGGTGGCGAAGTTATAATATCTTCCACTTCAGAAGCGATTTGATGGTCGAGCTGTGATACTACATAATAGAATTTTGTGACATCAGCGGTGATGTTCGAGAGTATAAAATTTCCTTCCACCTGTGCAAACCATAAGGCAGGCTTACTGGGCCGAGATATCTCAGTCGAAGGCGGTGTCACTGGCTCCTGGACTATACGATCACCTTTCGAAGTGGTTGCCATTTTATCGAATACGGACTTATTTTTATTCTAACACGTGTTTTAGGCGGGGTCACCACTGTAGCTATGTACTGGGGCTGTATGTGTCCAGTCTCACTAACACTATGTATAACTATGTATAAGTAAGTTTACACAACAATAATAATATACACGAGTACGATGCGCGAGCGCGGAGCAAATGTATTAAGCCAAGCCACGTGAATGCGCTTCGAGGGCTAACGGCTGACTGGTGCCGCAGGGCGGCACCTAGCAACAGCACCGCGTCGACAAGCGCAGGAAATTATTGTTAATAATAATGTAGCCAGGTGCTACAATTGTAATATTTTTTTAATTATTAAGGGAAGGAAATTAATAAAAAATCATAATTAAAACATATTTATATGAAAAAATAAAACTAATATTATATTCGCTCTACTAACATTGATGCAAGGAATCAATATCACATAGATTCAAATCTGTTTAGGCGTTTCTAACTCACGTACATTCATGAATTCTAAAAACATTATCCTGTTTGGGTAATCGAATAAAAATAAATCACACATAACAACTTACTTCTCCACGTGGCAACAGATTAGAAATAAACAGTGTCACCATTACTATTCATCTATCACTTAAAAGTAAAACTTCAAGAAAAATCATTTTTTTTTTTTTTTTTTTTTTTAACGTGTGGAAACCCCCTCGAGCCGTCACCCCACCGGGGTTTACGGCGGGGTGGTGTATCGGAATCGGACCGACTAAAACCACACGGTGTGGCACTTTGCGCCTGAGATAGGAGGGATCCGGGAACCGCTGCTATTACGACATCCAGATCCCTCCTAGCGCCTGCCCGCTAATGTGGGCACCATCTATGGGGAAACTCTCTATTTTAGGCGACGTACGGCACACGTGGACGTCGCCTCCTCGCGGCTGGCCACTATAGCGGATGGAGGGGAAAACCCGTCCCGTCCACCCGCGGCCACACTCAAGGCGGCATGAGGCGCTGGTATGCGCGCCTCCGCCGCCCGGCTCGCCGGCGGCGAATTGGGTCCGAGTGGATATCGTCCTCCCGGGCCTTCTCCGCCGCCTCCTTCCGCGAAATTACGTCTTCGCAGAAGGTTGCGACCGCGGTAAAACAACTGTCGCTACCGGCCATGGAGCGTATGACGGCCGGTAGCGAGAGATCACCTCCAATAACTGCAGTGAGGACCCCACGCTGCGCCGCCCAAGCGGAACAAACTGCTAGCGTGTGCTGAGCCGAGTCCTCACTGCAGTCGCAGTGGTGACAGGCGGGACTCAATTCCCTCCTGACGACCGAGTGCAGATACTTCCCGAAGCAACCGTGCCCGGAAAGGACCTGTGTCAGTCGGAAGGAAAGGGTCCCGTGCTGCCGCCCTGCCCACTCGGCGATGACCGGCTGGAGAGCCTCCACGGCGGCAAAGCCAGCACGTGGAGCCTCCAGCCGGGACGACCAACGAGCCATCGTGGCTCGACGAGCGGCCTCTCGCCACTCGTGTATCTCTTCGGGTGGGGGCCGTATGCCGGTACTCGCCCGAAAGTCAGCCGTCCGCCGATAAACTTCGGCGAGCACTTCCGCCTCCAAATCCCACGGGGGAGTTCCGGCCAAGGCGCACGCCGCCTCCGTCGATACGGTGCGATAACCGCGTATGGCTCTAGCCGCCAATATCCTCTGAGGGCGCCAGAGGCGAGCCCTATTCTGGGCGGTCAGAGCCGCCGCCCACACCGGTGCACCATACAGCGCCATTGACCGGACAACCCCCGTGTATAGCCGTCTCGTCACGACGCTGGCTCCACCCAAATTGGGCAAAAGTCGCCCAAGGGCAGAAGCAGCGCCGACCAGCTTTGGAGTAAGCTGTCGGAAGTGCTCGTCGAAGAGCCACCTGCCGTCTAGGATCAGGCCCAGATACTTCATCTGGGCCTTAATCGGTACGAGGACCGAATTGACAACGATAGAGGCGCCGGGGGGTGGACCACGACGGGGCCCATGAAACAAAAGGGCCTCCGTCTTATCTAAGGCCACCCGTAAACCCAGCGCCTCAATGCGCCCGACGACCAAAGAGACTCCCACGGTGGCCAGGCGCGCCGCCTCTTGAAAGTTCGCCCCCCGGGCCGTGACCAATGTGTCATGGGCGTAACAAATTACGCCCAGCCCGGGGGGAAGACGACCTCGAAGGGCCCAGTCGTATCCCATATTCCACAGGAGTGGTCCGAGGACAGACCCCTGTGGAACACCGCACGACATGGGCCGTTCAAGAAAAATCCTACACTAACCTGTCTGGCCAGCATGCCAGCTGTCTGCCTAGTAGGCCGAAACCTCTTTTCTAATGAAAGGTCTACATCTAGTACTAGATTGATAAAGGCTGTTAATGTGATGGGATGTGATATAAAACTAGTAGACTGACTTGTATATTATATCTACTGTTACAGTAATTGAGGATTGAGAATTATTACAGCAGTTAATGCTTAGCTGATGTATTACCGTACGAAATTCCATGCACAGAGTGCCGCTACGCCTTTTTTAAGAAACAGTGAGAACTTATTTATGGTTCTAATACCTGTTACATTGTGCGTCCTACCGAACTAATAATATAAATACAAGAATATAAGTAGTCGAAGTATATGAAAAGAATAAAATACAATGTTATAAGGAAAAATTGTGTGTTATTCATTGAAAAAGCGAAAGTCCCCAAATTACCTACTCATTTTGGCAGAAAAAAGTATAAAATTTTTAGATTTTCATCCGTTTTTTGGACTGTGAAGTCGTCGTAATTCAAGTCAATAATTATTAACATATGTTTTGTGTTGAAATACATAATCTTTAAAGAAATACGAACCGTGCATTTTTAAACCCAACCCTTAAAGTTTAATAAGGTTTACGATATACATATTTAATATGTTAAGAAGTTAAATTAACCTGTAATACAAACTTCAAAGTCGGCAGACTGTTAATCACCAGGTGTTTAAAGATCGGATTATTTGCCTTTGTTGCTGCACACGCTATTCGTTGTCAGTTGGATATTCGATTTGTATGTAAATGCAATGCGTTAAGATAGCCGTTTCGATAAAAGTGTGATATGAAAATCAGTACAAGTACTTTGGCTGGCGTTTATCGACGCATTGGGAATAACGAATGTACATTGATTTATTTTCGTTTATTTTGTGAGCATAAGTTTTCGCAGTGAAAGTGCATCTTTTGTTTCCTTTTTAAGGAAATAGTGGTGGACCACCTAGAGGTGGACTGTAAAAACTTTTGAAAGAATTCATATAATATCGTACTATCGGTTTCGTTAACAGTAAGAATAAAAACAATGAATTTCAGATTTTTGAAAATGTTTCTGTTTGCTTGTGGTTTTTCAATTATAATAAAGATTGACTGGACAAGTAAAATTTATTAGCGGCAAAAACGACTATAGTCAAAAATAGATATTCAATAGTACCCAATTCATCATCGTAATAATAATCCAGGTTTATAATAATGTTTTTATGGATGCACGTTGAAATAGGTACTATATAGTGTGAAATAAGTACTACAATAGATACGTAGTATTTTATGTTACTATAGAGCCTGTTGGATATGTTATTTATTTCAAGTGTCGCCTTAAATCATGACCTAAATGTTAGTAAATCGTTAAATTTGGTAGTAGGTTAAAACCTGCTTTCTAAGAAGAGGTCTATGTCCAGCAGTGGACTATTAGAAGCTAATGATGGTGATGATAATGTAGCATAATAATAGCAAATACTTCAACGTATTTTCAAACATACAACACTATACTACAACTTTTAAAATGTTTCCATTATTTATATGTATATATATATACATATATATATATATATATTATATATATATATATATATATATATATATATATATATATATATATATATATATATATATATATATATATATATATATATATATACAAGCAATTTTTATGTATAGCAATTCTTATATATATAATATAATAAAAATATAAAATATAATTTGAATTTTGGAAACGGATTCAAACATTTTCATGAAAATAAGTATACAGGGGGTTTCGATAAATTGATCTATCTAGGTTTTCTTTTTAGAAAACGTTGTTTGATCTATATTGACAAAATTAGGGATGGGGACAAAAGAAGTTGGTAAATTACGAATCGACTATAACAAAATAATATCGAGCAAAGTTCGGTTTCCAGGTATTGTATTATTATATAAGTATTTAATGACTTATATCAGATTTTGACCTATGTATATATATAATATACAATTATATTTATATATATAACTTCAAACCTGTTATTCTTGTATAGAAAGATACAAATATGCTTCATGTGACTTTTACATTACATTGCACTTTTTTGTCTGTTTCTTTGGTCACTATTAATATGTAAAACATTAAGTATGCTTTTAGTTTTCATTAATTTCTGTTAATTATAAACTGCCAGAGACTTGTGTCTTTAATTGACTACCTTTGGATGGAACATAATTTTAATTTCTTAATTTTTCACTAAGATATTTTATAGTTAAAACCATCGATGTACTCGTATAGTTACTCCTAAGAATATCTGTGTTTGACGTATACTTATTAGAAAAGTTGTTCTTCTTTCCTTTTCAATTCTGTAATGCTAATAAGAAAATTTCCCCAAGGTTCGTATCCGTTTAAGAGATTTAGTATAACATACATATGAAGAAACTACTTACAAACTTTATAATTGGATGACTTCTAAACAAAGACAAAACAAATCTTTGTTTGAGAAAGCATCGTAATTAAATTAAATTGGTTCATTAATTTTACGATATTTAGATTCTAGCAGGTTACAGAGATTATTCTCTCTTATTAAAAACTATTTTATTGAGTTTTGAGAGAGAACTAATTACTTTCAAATTTTTTTTGGAAAATTAGGGAACTGTAATTGAATTCCAACTAAATATTTGTTTGTTTTTATTGATTTAAACATGATAAGTTAAAACGTAAATTTTAAATGTGTCTTCTATTTTCTCTTCATAATAAACTATTTGTACCCTGCCACGCTTCCGTCTGCTACAGTGTGGTAGAACTGAAGAGAAACAAGAACAAAAAACAACTAATAAATATACATTTGCACTCTTTAAATATACCTACATATACATTTTAGGTAAATGAAACTCAGAAACAGATCAAAATAATAGTGATTTTCACACAACGACTTGTCCTAGGAAGGAATCGAACACACAACTTCTGGCTTAGCAGTGACTCCGTCCAACCATTAGAACACCACCCCAGTCAATAATACTATTACTAACTGGCTTTTGACTGCGGCTCTGCCCGCATACACGTCGGTTATCATGGGAATTCCTTAAACTTCTGTTATTTTTAATTTATTAATCGGTTGAAATCAAACAAACACTAAACATTAAATGAAGTTTATCACAATACATGGCGCGCATTAACACACACAATTTTTCTTCAATATTTTTAAGGCACAAACTTCGACATCTTACAATTTTATAATATGTATAGATAAGGAAGGTGAGTGTTCTCTTTGCTTTTAACAGTTTCTGGTTGCAGTCTCAGAGATATTATTGAAGCGAAAAATACATAAAAGTCATCTTAAAACGTATACACGGTTCTAACATTGTTTTAATCTATCATTCGCAATGACAATGTGCCACAGCGACGTGTGACCGGGTATAACTAGTGTTTTTATGGAAATAGATACTATATGGCATGGACCGAGTCATCATTAAGACCAAGATCATTAAAAATGTCTTTGCAATCGTCCGCGCATTATTTATTATACCCTGCTTATACTGTATTTAAAAAAAAAACGATTATATTAGTCTTGCTAAAAGACAAATATGTTTCCTGCTATTTTGGAAAACCTAAAGGTCTTAATCAACCGGATTACTCATAAAAAAGAAATATAAGCTAAACAGTGAGAGTTCAATTGGAGTATCCAAATGCATCTGAATTTTAAATCTTCATTTTTTGTAACATAAATCTCACTATTGTGCAAGTACCTACAACTCACTTGAAATTGTGCACTGTCAATATACTTAACAATAGGAAAAAATATTAGGTGCTTTTAATACTTGTGTTGTATACAAGTAGCGAACGAAGACATAGAGATAGAAGAAGTGAAAGATAGCTCCAGTTTTGGTGGAAAATTCATTACATGTAACTAAGAGTTTATAAAAGGAGAACAATGAAAGTATGTGGACATGGATCTCTCCATAGAAAAGAAGAATATCAAATAGATTATATACTAATTAATAGAAAGGAAAACATCTCAAATAGAAATTATATCTGTACTCCAGAACAAAAAAACAATCTTTAAATATCGAATATAGAGTTTGTATACAACAATAATGCAACAAAAATTAACGAAAATTAAAACAAGAAATTAATCATAAATTAAATTAACAATAAAACAAGAGGCTATCCTTATTCACATAGATGTCTTATTGCAAGAAGAAATGTACCGATTCGGAAGAAATGCATAACTAAAGAAGAAAAGATGAACGAACATTTAAGATAAAAAAACATCTACAAGGGAATGAAAGAGGAACACACAGAGTGCAGAATAAAAGAAATAGGCACACATCTTGAATTAACTGGCAGTTTTGAGAAAGATGTTAAAAGTCTTTTGAGACTTTTGTTTTGATTAAAAGTTATACTTATGTTATACCTATGTTAAAGGTGACACTACTGACAAGAAAATATTATCTATAAAACTTTGCTTAGCTGCTAAGTTTAGATTCCTACACAAAAATTAATAAAGAAGACTGAATTTCTACAATTCGACAAAAGCAGCCAGCCAGATAGTATCCCAAATGAAGCGCTAAAACTGGGGCAAATATTGTTAGCACCATATATATAATCTTTATTTAACAGTATTCTAAATAATAGAACAGTACCGAAGTAATGGACACAGTCTGACGTAATCTTACTTCAGAAGAAAAGAGACTACCGATATTGTTAAACCACCGACCGATAAGTTTACAATCTAATGCACAAATTCATGTTTTCAGGATCGCTTAGTAACTTTATTTTTTGATTATGACACTTTACACGGAGACTATAGATCTTATAAAAGGTCTACCACAAAAATAAAAATCTTGTAAAGTTGGAGAGATAAGGGCTTGAAATAAACAATTGTAGCAGCGTCAAACAGGGTGACCCTCTATCACCTAGAATCTTTATAGCTGTATTCCAAATTATAGTGGAAACTCCGAACTGGAAGAAAAGGAATAAATATAAATGGGTAACTCCTTACTAATCTTCGATTCGTGAACGATATTATATTCGTCTCTGAAATGGCATCCCAATTACAGGAAATGATTAACGAAATATACGTTGTAAGAAATACGATCTGCCTAGAACCAAATACTTTCAAGACTACGCATGACAGACCACAATCTTATACCAAGGAGGGTCAACATCAGTACGTTGGAATTGTTCAAAGCTATATTTACTTAGGACAACAACTATCTTTCTCTAAGATAAAACATGAAGATGAGATTAAAAGAAGAGTCATCTTAACGTAAAACAAATTGTGGAGCAATAAAGATACCAAAAAATAAAAAACTCCCCAAAAAAAATATATTATGGACTCATGTTTGCAACCCTGTCTTATGCATGGCTGCCAAATACATTAATAACACTAAATAAATATAGTTTAAAAAATTAAAATACATTAGTCTGTTCGAGCAAAAAATTTAAAATAATTCTTATTATAGGAACTGCTGTTTCGCGATAATAATTTCAGTTTGCGCTCATAATTTTAGTTCTGTATTGAGAATTGGTTTTCAATTTTTATTTTTTATTAAAATGTGTTTTTTAGTTTTTTAAACTATTTCTTTGAATTATTGTATTGTGATCAGTTCTTGATAACTTTATAAAGTTTAAAGGAAATCTGAAAGCGTAAAGTAGATCAAAATCGAGTTCAAAGGAGTCGGTTACAAACAAATAAAGATATATTTAGGTGAAAAAAAAGTATACCAGAGAAAGAAAGGAGCACACTGAATATGTAAGGAAAACACCGACAGAAAAACGTCCTTAATAATGTATGCTTTCGAACATTCAAAAACCGCAATAGAATTGTGTGAGCTAAGTTGCATGTATGGACAAGGGAAAATCGACACCGAGAGGAGTCCAAAAGTAAGGACTAACAAACTAAAGGAAAATAGACAGATAGATGTGAAGCAAAATGGAGGAGGCCTTTATCCGTTGAGGGGTCTCTAATAATTTATATTAATTAAAGTCACTTAATATCAAGAAACTTTATGTACTCTTAAAGTAAATTTAAATTTACTTATTTTTTATTTTATTTTTCTTTGAATTTATTATTTCTTGTTTAAATTTAATTTTTGTCAAAGAAGAAGAAAAAAGCGTTAACATCAATTTTTAGTATTTGTTAATTCATACATGCAATTAAGGAGTGACAATTCCTGATACATTTGGTTTATAATTCATTCATTATGAAAACAAAGAGGCTACATTAACAACTAGCAACTCGCCCCATCTTTGCACAGGTGCAATGCTGATACTAAATATACTACAGAATATCTTTTTACATATCACTTCCAGCTTTTTTCTCAATAGACAATACAATTTCGAAATTCGAATTCAGTTATAAGTAGGAATTAAGTTATCACTCTGAAAAACACGTTTTCATTAAGTATTGTTATTTTCCTGACTGGAAAGCTCCGATAAACGTGTGCAGATGCTGTTAATCATAAAGTGGCCCCCGGCCGGTACCGCCGCAACCGCTATGACCCTGTATTTTAAATTTATACTATCTTCAAAAACTTTTATTGTATATACTGTAAAGAGACTTATTGAACCAGATTAAATGCACAATGTATGTAAGGTACATAATTGGATAAGGATTAATGCTGTATTGTTTCAAGTCGTTTCGTAAATTAATCATTATTTCTCCTAAAAAGTAAAGGATAAAAAATTGTTATTGTAGGTTTTCCCTAAAAGATAGACATACACCATGGCGGCCTCTTTGTATAATATTTAAGGTGTACCGTACTGTAGTACATTATTTTGATGTCTCTCGTAGGGATAACCAGCGTTTGTAATGTAAGCGCAAAAAATGTGTTTATTTACGACATCATGGTACAAACCTTTTAAATTAACAGTGTTTCTCTACTATTATATGCATGTATGTATGTGTTTCTCTTGAATTACTCTATCTATTAAAAAACTGCATTAAAATCTGTTGCGTAGCTTTAAAGATAGCGGTAAGCGGTAAAGGTAGTAACTTTGCTTTATACCATGTGGTGATAATAAAAACAAGAATAATAGAAACAAAATAAATGTCCTAATTATGTGCTAAAATGTCTCTTCAACTCTTTGCGACAGCTGCATTTGATTGGTCAGATTCTCCTCCTCCTCCTCCTCCTGATCCAAGCAATATACCGACTTCATGAAAATAATGAAAATATTTATAATATCTTTTACTTTACTGTTTTTAATATTTACTTTTACTAATATTTACTTCACTCTAAGCAAATTGCACATATATTTGATATCCGAATCAAAGAAGTTATGAAGAATAAAAGAACAACTACCTTAGCAAAAAGAAAAGCAACAGTAACCTGCAATGCCTCACACAAAGCTTTGTGTGACAGCCCCCAGTCCTGGTCAGTTAGGAATAAAGCTAACAAATATTGTATGTACATATGCAAGAAGACTGAAATGAAGGGATATGTTGCGTGTTTGCCCAGGGAACCAATTAGACGACCCGTTGATTGTAATATTTAATAATGACTCATTTTCTTAACATAAACTAAGGTTTATATACAATAATATTTGTATGTAATATGGACAGGTTTAGGTGGGGGTAACTAGGTTGTTTGCTTGTTTACTTAAATTGCTAATTTGACAATATATTATTTATGCTTCGCTCTCTTCGTAGCAGTTTATTAGACGTTCCTTGATGGTGGAGTACTTATTTTCGCTGGGCGGGTTAGTTAAAATGTCACTAACCTGATGGACGACCTCTTTTGGTAATTTGGATATTACCATGTTATATTTGTAATCTTCGCCCTGTTTTTGTGGTGCTATTATTGCTTCAAACTGGGCGAACCATAAACGTGGCGAGTCTGTCCAAAATTGCGGTAGTTTTTCTGTGACCGTGATAGCAGCAACTGATTCGCACCCTGTGTCGCCTCTTGAAGGAGTTGTTGGTGGAGCCATTTTTGGGATGCGATAATTTCGTAATGCTACTGATTTCTAGATTCACTGCTGAACACCATATAGGGTTCCGGTCGTCCCGGTATTATATCAGCACTAGATACCAATAGATCACGTCGGGGTCACCAATTGTTGCGTGTTTGCCCAGGGAACCAATTAGACGACACGTTGATTGTAATATTTAATAATGACTCATTTTCTTAACATAAACTAAGGTTTATATACAATAATATTTGTATGTAATATGGACAGGTTTAGGTGGGGGTAACTAGGTTGTTTGCTTGTTTACTTAAATTGCTAATTTGACAATATATTATTTATGCTTCCTTATTTAATAATTTACAATATCAAGAGTAGGTCAGCTGAGTAAACAATTAATGTAGCGCGTAGCCGCGTACAGACCTAAACTATTATAATACTATGGCTTCGCCATAGGATACATGAGGAAAATCAAGTAACGCAATTGGTCGCACTACAATTTATCTATAATTTACGAGTTACTGTACTAGGTCGAAATATGTAGAAGAAACTAGAGAAGACTAATATCGTCAGACTACCTGAACCCTTCGCTATTGTAAATTTGTTTTACTAAGTCTCGTAACAATCTAAGCTTTCTTCCATTTTAACATAGGTACTTTTATTAGCTTTAATATTTTTTAAGTATGAACAAATCCCAACATCATGACAACGCGTTTGGTTTTGTAACATATAATAACTATGATCCCTAACGTCTAAACTAGATTTCACTTGTATGTTGTTTTCGTTATTTGTTACCGAATTTCGTTAGCGTGTTTTTAGTTTTTAAACTATATATATAATAGCCAATATATAGAATACCAAGATAATTAATATAAATAGTTTAGAACAGGGAGGCTCTTTAAGTTACCAGTTTAATCCAGTCGGCGTTTCTATTTGTTTCGCGACTAATTAGACAAAGTTTGCAAACTTGGGCGTTTGTCTATTCATCCAAGCGAACACAGGGTAAGGTTCCCATCTTTCCCGTGAGAATAACTATCTGTATTATAAAGCATATTTGTGATTGACTCAGCCTCTTGGTTTAGTTCTTGTTTTGTGCTGGTCTTAGGTGAATAGAACTAATACTTTACTTATATATAGTACAATATGTACATATTTAAACAACTTGGAAAATATGCCTACATTTTAGCACGTTACGTAGAGTACACGTAGAATTGTGATTTCTAACTTGATAAAGTTTAGTCAGATTTGGTCACAGGAGGTAGTGGTAGACTAGGAAGTGTTAATAAATAATTATAATAATATGTAAATAAATGTTCATTTTAGACTGATATCAGAAGCCTTCAACAGTGTACTGCTGAACACATTAGCCTCTCCTTACATTAAATGAATGGCATGTGTTGTTGCGTAATATGTTTTGATTGATTTGATTTGTAAAAATTAAGAGAGAGAAAAATAAAGAGTCTGAAATAAATCTTAGGCCTACTATACCACAATGGTTTAACTCGTTTGTGTAGGATTTGTGACTAGTTTTAGTTCTCTTTGTAACACAGTTCTACGTAGTTGCGCTCTTAGTAGGATGGTGATACTCGTGTTACTAATCCATCACCACTCGGTTCCCTTCCCTTTCTCAAAAGTAAATATATATTTTAATATGTTTGTCGATGTTACAGAAAGATTTCGAGAAAGTCATAGTTAGCAGCCAGCAAACAGTTTTTAACTTGAATAAACGAGAATTATAATCTCAGGCTTTACTGAAATTGGATTGGACCAAGTTTGGAGGACGAAAATTCTTAAAACTTTCTTTTACGTCAAGTTACTACGAGTTATTATTGTATTCTTTATTCTTTTTGCGTGAATTTGGGTAGATATATTCGTGTCTCTATGTAGAAGTTACGCCAGTGATTTAATATTTATCATAACTTTTTGATAAGCAATGCTTAGTACGTGCGTTGTGGTTTATTTTCTGAATAATAACAAATGACAATACGCTTGTCTTCATTATACCTAAACGTTATTTAAAATGTAAGTGTTGATATTATAAGCGCACCTAACCAATTTGCTAGTTTGGAATGGGATATTAAGTATATAAACATGAGTAAAACTGATCATAAAATAATATTAATACTCCGAATGTGTGCAAATATATCCAGAATCCAGTTCACATGATCTGTCATAAAAACGCAAACAAAGACAGTTTAAGTTAAATTGGGGATTGAAAAGTTATTATTAAATATACATAATAATGAATAATGATCGCATTTCGACAACCATTGACTAACATTTGGTGAGTACTAGGGATCGACATCTCTAGTACTCACTAATTGTTCATCATTTCTGCAGCTTTCATAAAAAAGAGATGGTTTTTAATCTAATTGTATTTTTTGTTTTGTTTATTCGTTTTACAATAATTTTCGATACTAAAAATAACCATTTAAACACTGTTATTTTTTCATAATTTATTCATAAACCAATTTGAAAAATTCTTTTTTATCGTGTATCATCATGATCATTTGTCATACTATAGTTAGATAGCTATGCTACTTACAACTATTAAAAATTGAATAACGTTTTATGCACAGCTACCTATTTGGCTAATATCCTGAACACTCTAGGTGGCATAATATTACAAAGACTTGATTGGCATATTTATGTGTCAAAAGTTTCACAACACATGAATATGTAATGAGTGACACATGACTTGAAAGTGAGTGCGATGTACTCTTTTTTGGTGTCTGGTAACATTTTGTCATTAGTTAGGTACTATGAAATATGAGAGCAAGAAGAAAAAACATTTACTCTGACATTCATTCATTCTGAAAGTGTAACATAGTTTTCGTAAATATTAATAATTCAAATTTGAGTAGTTTGTACAACGAAAATAGCGTCAGACAGAGCAGGTTACATCTAAGGACTAAAATCTTTAGTATTTGCGACGCAAAGCTTTGGTCTTAGTCACAATAGATATGTACGAGTACGTGCATGCCAAAAGCCAAAGTGTGTAAGGTATTCATCATGATTCTAGCGGTTTCCAAGTACATTTTACGTTGGGGTCGGCTTATAGTGTAATCTAGTAGAACTAGTTGTCAGTACTTATACGAAATGAGGCCCGGTGAGCTCCTATTAGGGAAACTACACGTAAAGTGCACGCAATAAGCTTCATGAGAGTTCTGAGATGCGAAGTTTGATGTGCATTATATTGTTAGAAATGAAGAGGACTTTGAGTACGAATCAGTATTGCTTGACTACACTTTTCCTTAACTCTTCAACTACATTATTAAGTGGTGCAGCATTCCTTCTGAAAATAGTTGTAGTACCAAGTGTAACTAATAATCTCAATGTCTATGTCAATAAAGGTTTCATAATTCATAAGGTTTCCACCTCAGGCTAGAAAAAATATCACATTTGAAATAATAGTTTACTTTTAAAATTCTATTGGTATAATGGTATTGGTTGGTAAAATCAGGAGTCATGAGCGCGTCACCGGCCTTTCAGAAAGAAGTTCGTTCTTTACTTTGAAGGTCGTATCGATCTGGGAATAGCACAGAGGACAAATTATTGCACAGAATGTACAGAATGTGATTGTACGATGTAGAAAAACAGTTAGTATAATTAACTTGCAAAGGCTAATCATGTTTTCTAGCAATGGTAGTCAATGTCCTGAACAATCTGTTAACAAATTACACTGATAGACAAAAATGACCTTAATGAAAGTTAAATTAATTTGAATGGGATATTTTGTATCTACAACTAGCCTGTTAATAATCTGCATTTTGAAAAAAATTCAGTCACTTTCAGTTTTTTTTCAACTGCAATGCACTTTTTTTTAAGTAAATATGGTTGAAAATTGAATTTAATCACGAAAAACAACTGACATTTGACTTTTATTCAGGATTTACGGGAATATTTAGTGTCAGGTATATCTCTTTTGACTGTCCAACAGTAATCAGTCAACATGTTCGGACTCCACTTGCCTTGGTACCATTTTTCCATGTTGGATATATCCTGATGGAATCGCCGTGTTCATCGCTAACGGCTCCCAAATTTTGAGGAAAAATATCCAAATGAGAGTGTAAAAAGTGTATCTTGAGCGACATATTGCATCCCATATTCTTGTAAGCTGGTAAGAGGTTGTTGACCAACTCTTCATAGTTTTCGGCCCTGTGGTTTCCAAGAAAATTACAAACAATATTTCGAAAACATGTCCATGCAGATTTTTCGACCAGATTAAGTCTTTATTCAAATTTTTTATCAGACAGTAGATCTCTAATTTGTGGCCCTACAAATATTCCCTCTTTTATTTTAGCATCGCTAATTTTTATGAATTTCTGTTTCAAGTAAAAAACTCATCTCCATTTTTGTCCAGAGCTTTGATGAAGTTTTTTATAAGTCCGAGTTTGATGTGCAATGGAGGTAGCAATACATCTTCAGGATTTATTAATTGTAAATTGTAAATTCGGATAGTTCCCGGTGTGTCTAGATTTGTGATTAATAGCTTTGATAGAAGTTTGGCAGAAATAACAATCTGATACATGTTCTTTCTCTTCAGACGGAAAACGGTATA
Source organism: Hypercompe scribonia (assembly GCA_949316085.1). Lineage (NCBI taxonomy): Eukaryota > Metazoa > Arthropoda > Insecta > Lepidoptera > Erebidae > Hypercompe > Hypercompe scribonia. The sequence goes on along the minus strand of OX438974.1, from coordinate 11,654,009 downwards.
TGACGAGATCCTTTAGCCCATGATTAATAAATTAACACACTGTGCACAACAAGCACTAGGAGGCCAGGTTTTGTCCAAATTTCGCACCGGAAAGCAAAAATAATTAAAAAACAGTTTTTAACTATTGGTGTCAAATTACGACGTTGACTTGTAACAGTAAGTAGACCGCAAATGTAACAAAAGTTATCGGGATGGCTTACACACACTCTGGGTATCTTATTACGATGTACAGAAACGACTATCACAAAGAAAACCGTTTCAATTTCAATAATTTAATATTAATTTATCGGAAACATACTACGGTAAGTAAAATTTGCGTAATCAATTTAGTTTATGTTTAACGAAAACTGAGGGTGATTGAGCAAAACTAAGTATGAGGTTAAAATGCAGGTGAGTAGTAGTGTTTAAGAAACTGAATTGATTTTGTTTAATAAAAATACTGCTTACCAGTGCTATTGACTAGTTTGATACACAATTTGATACTTACAAAAGTAGAGTTATTTAAAATATGAAAAATCCGTTATGAATAATCTACGTTTTTTTTACGATTAAATTGAATTGATAGGTATTTGTTTTATTTCACCATCATCATCATCAGCCGCAAGACGTCCACTGCTGAACATAGGCCTGTTGTTTTTATTTGATACTCTTTATTTATTTTTCTTTCGTCTTTCATACGTTTATCACTAAAATACGTCTTTATCATAGGACGTAATTGAAATATATTGAGTTCATTTATTGTCTTTTACAATTAATTTCTTATAATATTATTAACTGGCCCGTACAACTTGTTTTAGCGTGACATAGTATGCCTATAACTTTCCTTAATAAACGAGAACATTTAAAGAATTTTTCAATTATTATCAATATTTCTTGAGATTAGAGCGTACAGGGAACAAACATACACACTCTTCTGATTATTTATCTAACATTATTAAAGGTTTTTAAATTCGTTTTTTAATGAAATAACAACTCATTTTTCCCTTTGTAAATTTCAACAATTCTACAACGACGAAAGTTTGTTGTGAATGCTAGAGGCAAGCTCAGATCGATGACTCAGCCCCAACCGAAATACAAATTCACTAATGACATGCTCCTTTAACAGCTGGATAAAAAAGGAAAGCAAAAGTTGAACACAAAATACACAAGACATGAAAGATAACAATGTTACTCGCAAATTGGGACCTCATTATTTAAATAAATGTCGATACAAATGACGAGTACGTACAATTTCTTATTAAAATGTTCATTAATTGTAATATAGCTAACGATGGTTAACTCCAATGAAACAGTGTTAAATAAGTATTTGAAAAGTAGTTTTAGATTAAAGTTTAATAGAAACTACTTATTACTTGTTTTACACTTTACATTAGGATTAGGTATGATTTTTCGTTAATTTAGGTAGCTTCTGGAAGTAAGGAAGTAACCTTTTAAGATTATTTTTCGTGGCTGTTTTTTATGAATACTACTCTCATTAAGAATCATCTTACCCAACTGATAAAGCCATAACAACTGGGACGTACATCCAATAGCTTTCCGAAATTAAGTACAAATAAAATAAGTGTGATGTACAGAGTAAGTATTAGTGTATAAGTATATAAGTATAAGTAAGTATTATATCGGCAAAATAAGTGGCTCTGCAGGTGTAAAGTAGTCCATTTTCATCAAGTTTCTGCTATATACCATCATCAACAGGACTACGTCGAAAAGAGGTTTTCACCTACTTACTACATATGAGTTTCTTTTATTATTAATTCTTATAATTTATGTCTGTCTTTCCTTTGTCCTTTTATGGAAGAAAATTCTTATCTTTATTTTTTTTTAAATTAAGAACCAAAGTGACTCTATATAGTTATCGTATTATCGTAACACTCAATGTACATGTGGTGGTGATGGATTAAGAATACGAAGTGTCACCACCCCTATTCATGCCGTAGGTATCACAAGTGCCGATTAAGAGAGCTAATTACGCAGGACAGCAGTGCTGCAAAGCTTCTGGGAAGCGTGTTATACATATTAGGCCAAAACGTTCTTTCTAAGAAGAGACCTGTATTCAGCAGAGGACTGATAAAAGTATCAGTCAATATCATATAATTATATATCAATAGTTTTGATTGTTAGGTATGCGAATTACAGTTAGAGCAGCATAAAAACGTCGAGGTCATTTATTATTGAGTGGTATAAAATTTTCAGTGCATAAACAATGTACACCTAATAGTTAATCCTTGGCTAGAGAACCTTACTAGACTCACAATGACTGCGTTCTATGTGCAGTATCTCACCCGTACATTGAACAAAGGAGGCTCGATGCACGTAATCAGTGCCTTAGTAGTGAAACAAGTGTTTGTTTCCTGCATGCTCAGAACGTACAACTTAGTAACTAAATAAGATTATCTACCATTACTTAATGTAATATTACAAAATTGAAAACAAAAACCATTTACCTGAAAACATAGCATCATTTAACTTTTTCTAGTTTTTATTAAACATAAAAGTGGAGTCAGTGTTCAGCGAATTTATCATTTGTATAGTTGTATCATACCTACGTTTCAATAAATTTTTGATTTTTGTACACTTCAAACACTTAAAATGTAATACTTACAAGTATTAAAATAAATATATGGTACAATGACTAAATAATTGTAATATATTAATATTTAACGCATTTACGAACCCAAACGAAAAACTGAGTACAGACGTACGTTAATACATTGAGTTACTCACACATACAAATTTTATTTAATACATTAATTAATATATGACAAACAGAAGGATAGAAATTAATAGGGCCCGCAACATAGTTGAATTTAACTATCTCGAAAGATATTATTATTAATGTCGAATACTGTCAAATAATGTCAAAGTTTAATATACTGTAGGTAGCGTGTTATTTATGGCTTTGCGTATCTTTTTGTTAAATAATAGATGGATGGAAAATACTTTATTTGTATATCATTTTTGAAAGAGTCGTATCATGTATCCAAATAAATCAATTTTAAGCTATACTTGAGCATTATACCATTTTTTTTTAAATAGTAAATAAATAACAGACTTATTAGATATTAATTCATGCAAATAGACTAAGTGCTTACAATACTATTCCGTTCACAAACAAAGTTTCTAAGTCATCCATTATACAAACACTTAAAATTACCCACAAATCATGTGGTTGAATGTTACTAATATGGCTAATAGCAAATACATCAGGCAATATGTACACTGTACACTCTCTAGGAAATTACAATTTAATTGAACTACTCCTGTATTCCTGCTTACGCGAGTTTACTTACCAAAGAGATGTCGAAAGCGTATGACTAAACAGGATGCTAGATGCGACATTATTTTATTTATCCGTTATTAGTTTTTTATTCCAAGTATTTTTATTATATAGGAACAAACAAATAGGCAGGTTACCAGCAGTCTTCAGATGGTGAGTGACAACTGTCAGCCATGAACACCTGTGTACTGCGATCATGAGTACTTCGGTAAAAAGCAACGTAAGAATTTTCACCAGTTTTCTGTCTGGCCGTTGTATCACTGCAATAAAGTAGACTCATAAGTATCGAAGCATGGCCTTCCCTCGGGTATCAGTTATTAATGTTAACTGGTACTTTTAATATAAATTAAACTCACCAATGATTTCTTTAAATAAACTCAAACTATTATAATTTTTATGATTATATTTCGTTTAATAAAGGAACTCTGACTTTACTTAGAGCCATTATCGAAAGATCAAATGCGAACTCTCAAGTAAAATCTTGTTGATATATATTTTTAGTGTCTATTCTATCCTAAACAATTTTGTCTAAAAGATTACTATTGATAGAAGTCTCGAATTAAAGATATTTCACGTTCAAATTGAATAGGTTAAGTGTATTGTAAATTAAAGTGAAAGCTAAAAGAACATAAATTGAATTCCTAAATAAATTAGGTTTAGACATTGGAAGGATACATAGTTGGAATTAACGGAAATTGGTATGAATTAAAGATAAAGAAATCTTGTTACCAGTATTTTTGATGTGTGGAACGAACAATAAGCCGTCATATCAATGTTAACTGTCAACAGAAGATTTCCATTGTCATTATTTCCAGATTAGATATAGATATAGGTATAGAGAACTATTATGATTTTACTTTATTATTATCATTTCTATACTTATAAATTCGAACGTTTAATTGTTTATTATGATTCTTTAACATAGACATAATTCCAAAGTAAATAAATACAAAGAAGACTGTCTTTACCTTCAAAATACGTGACAACACTTTTTGTGTTGAAAAGTCAGCGTAATATCAATTATTCAAATATACTCGTTATATTTATATATTTATGTGGTATAGTTAGTAGTACTCTCAGAAAAAACCAAGTTGTAGTGGAAGGCAGAAACACAAGTTTATTTTCACACACAGAAACAAAAAGAAATAAGAATAACAGTTATTAGCACAGTACAGAAAACAATCTAGAGAAATGTAAATAGAGAAAGACATGAATTAACACGTCAAATGATCTACGAAATTAATGGAAAATTTTTATTTAACACGATAAGATTTCGCGATCGAGGGCAGTACCAAAACTAATTCCTCGTGCTAGCCGATGTACTTGCACCGACCGACGGTGGAAACAGTAGGCCTCGTAAAATAAGGTGTGGTCCCGTTACGGCTAATGAAATATAAATAAATACTATTCAATTTAATTAAATATTTTTGTTAGGTGAAAGAGTAAATAGTAGAATAGTATCTTTAGGTAAAGTAATAGTTTTCTATTGTAGTAATAATATACAGTAATAAGAACAACGTAATTATATTAGTTACGAAATGTTTAAATAGAAGTAAGTTAGAAATAGAATATTATATAGGGTTATCTGTTGAATGGTATAAATGTTATTATATATGTGTATGCATAAATATATGTATGTATAATGTATAATTTGTTTTGGTACTAACTGCTTTCCATCAGGCAAAGTGGAGTCAAGCCCCGCCTTGACCATAATGGGGAACAAAATCATTTTGTTTTTTTCTTTTTATTTTAAGAGTCAGTCAAACTGACTCTACTCAACCTGATAAAAAGCATTAATAGAATCCAAGAGTTGTGGTCACCACACTCGTTGCGAATTAAGACAATGCAGTATGGTCGCCCATACTATGGTGGCCTAATAAAACGCTTTCTCAAGCCTCGCTTAGGGACATAAAAGGCATATGACAGTCATCATGGTAGTGTACAGGTTCCCACAGCTACACATGAATGGACCATTATAATTCAAAATAAAGACGTTTTTAGATGCTTTATAATTTCATCAATTAATATTTCGCCATTGTTCTTTCACCCGCCAGACTTTATAAGCACGAGATCTAAAGGAATTAGAAGCTGAAACACATAACGAAATTTTTCCTTTTAATCGTCGTAAGAAGCAGATTATAATTTGACGTGTTCACCAGAAAACGATTATGTTTCAACAAAATTAGTAGGGTTGTCATAATAACAAGGGTTTTCTCGTTTATCCAAGTCGTAGCGTCGTAAGAAACAACAAAAGGGTCCAAGGCGATATAAAACGGAGCCTTAGAATGAAAACTTTTGCCATTGTTGCTCCTGAGCCATGGGTCGGCGCATTGTTCAAGTTATATTAAGTGGGAGTTTAATACTTCAAAGGATTACTGTTAGATGTGGTCAGGCTATTACGATCTTGGCGGGGAGTGCTTCGAGATCTTAGATTAATATTACGTCACAATGGCGGAGGACGAAGCATCCTTGTTATGATTAAATTTAATGAATTGCATGATAATCTCGCTGAATAACTTTGCTCTATATTTTTGGGTAGCATTAGTTTTGAATTTTCTTTGTTAAAATTTCTCTAAGTAGAATGCTTTGCGAGATTATATCTCAAAAGTTTAAAATATTGAACCAGCCTATAGTCCCAAATACATCATTTTTTATTATTTAAGTTGTTAGTAATGTTAAAACGTCATTGTAACTTAAAAGAAGGAATAAAGTGATACACACTATTATAATAGTCGAATACACATTAAAACATAAATATGTTGATTTTTTAAAGTTTTGTTATTTGAAAATGCAATTAAATAAAAGAAAAATAAATAACACAGTTATTTATTTATGTAGAAAAACTAGAAAAAAAAAGTTTAAGTATTGAAATAAAAACAAATTTTTATTATATATTATATATATTTCAATAAATAAAAACAATTTTTAACAACAGAATACTTTAAATCAGATATCAACTTCAAAAAGCTGTATTCAAATCAATCTATTCATATTAAGGAAACAGGATTCGAATTGAAGGATGTTTTGAAGCAGCGTGTTGAAAACGACGTTAGAAAATAAAACTGCTGTTGTTGTTCAATTTCACCGCGAATCTACCACAGATCATTAATCTCCTCGCCAACCTAAACTTAACCAGAGTAGACCCTAACAGAAATTGAGACAAATTGGCCTTCCCGACTCAGGGTATGATAGTCAAGTACCATAAAGAAATGAAGAAATGCAATAAAATAAGCATCATCAAATAGAGTTTCAAGGCGCTTCAAGCACTATTTATGAATCTTCGTTTTAGTTAAACATTCAATGAAGCGAGGGATTTAGCCATTTACTGAATATGCCGTGTATTTGACATTATTTTTATTCTTCGTAAATGATATAAATGTACCAGGAATCGATAAGAAGATACCTTTTACAATTTTATTAAACAATATTTTCTCCAGCTGAGTTTTTCCCGTTCAAGCAAAATTTTTCATTCATAGCTTATATTCTATTGAACATAGTTTTATTGATCGTAGCTTGATGGCATACGGCCAGTAACCTTCTTTGATAGATGACTTTTCCAACAAAAAAAATATTATTCAATTCACCGAACAAATAAATACATTTATTGTTATTTAATGGCGGTAGCATTTATTGTAAAATATTTTTTTATGTGAATGCAACATATACAATGAGACTGGTAAATTCGTTCAGTTATTTGTGTACAAAAGGCACGGGTCTCCTTTGGGGGACATAAATATGACAGTAATTTTTTATACTTGCAGTAGCAGGAATATTTTATCATAAAAGTAGTAAGTTTCTTTTTATGTTTTGTTGTACATTTCGTTGTAATTTAATAATGATAATAATTTAAAGAGTTTATATAATATAGTCCTATATAATTCCGATCTTATTATTTCTTTAAAGAGAGCATGTTCTCGTATGAATAGGTCGTGGTAAATATAAAGAGGTATCTCTCTATCAAATGGTTAAATATAAAGAGAAATTTATTACTCTTCATTTTCATTCATTCTTCATATCAGCGTTGTATAAACCAAGACGAATGAAAAAGAATTACGTCACTATTGATTCATTGTGTTTTACAAACATACACAAAACAATGAAAGATAAAATAAAATAAACAATAAATAGACACTGGGCACAGACTACCCTAAAACTATTATATGGATTACTTAGGTCTGCCTCTGACCTCAAATCTGTGGTAAAAGCCAACGACAGCTTATTGATATAAAACGTTATAAGTAAAGCGTCTAGATTTATTCGATAAAGGATTTTAGTCATGATTTTCACTTTTAACGATAAGTTACTTTGTGTCTCATTTTTAAGTGCTAAAGGACCTGCCTATTGACAAATTGTAAATATTAGAAGTTATGGCATTTCATAAATGTATTTTCTTTGTAAATAAATATTTTTACTTTGAATTTTTTTCAATTTCTCACGTTATTTTTAACGTGTGGAAACTTCTAAACTTGCGTCGGGGTCATGTGTCAGAATCGAACTGATAATATGACACTATACGACACGGTGTATCATTTTGCACTGGAGATTAGGAGAGAATAGCTGTTCATCTTCTAAAATAGCACCTGCCCGCTAACCCGGGCACCATCTTCACGTGAATTCTCTATTTAGTACGACGTATGGCAAATTTGAGCATCGCCTTCTCTTGGCTGGCCACTGTAGCAGACGGAAGTTTACGAGCGATGAATTAAGTCTAAGCGGAGGTCGTGACAAGGACCAGTGCTGCCACTGCCTGCTTACTCGTCAATGTCACTTGAAAGCCTCCACACTGACCAAGCCAGCTCGAAAGGCCTCAGCCCATGAAACAAGAAAGACTTTGTCTTAACTAGGGATACTCGTAAACCCAGGGACCTTGAATGGCCCAGCCATTTTCCATGTTCCATAGGAGTGATCCAAAAACAAATCCCTGCAGAACACTACATGAGCTGACGTCTCAGAACACCATCTCGGTCCTCATACATGATGGTACGCTCTTCTAAGTAATTTTTCACTAGCCGCCTCAAATACCCTGGCACCCTGTAACACTAGTGTGCTGACGTAGCTGAATGATAGACTATGGAATGCATTGGCTATGTCCAATGACACTGCTAACAGCACGCTGACACAATGTACCGCCTCTTCGGTTATGGCTTTTAGGCGTAACGCAGCGTTGATCGTTGAGTGCCCCGGTCGATATGGTCAGACAGTACTGTCTCGAGCTATTTACCTGTCTCATCCAGCAACACTATGGGTCTATAGGTCACGATCAGATCGGTAAGCCTTCACGGTTCCCTTAACAAGAGCAGCTACCAGTACTCAGGGTAACGCCCGGCCGCCAGGATAGTGTCAAACACCTCCCTGAGGCGGCCTGACACATGGTCGAAGGTCCATAATTATATATTTGTTAGTTAGTTGGTACCTAGTTTCTGGAAATAGAACCCCCTTCCACAGGTTCCCGGATCTTCTGTAGGAGATCTATAAACTCCCTTTCCGCTGCGCTTTCGCCTTCTCTCTGAGTCGTCTATAGGCTATCACCTTAGATAAGACAGAGCCTGATGAGATTGAGGTCGCTATGCGTGACTTCCCACTGCGGCAACTGCCAACTTAAGAAGGAAGTGTCTTTTGGGACGGCTCATTCTCCTCGTCCTTGGAGCTCACGCGTTTACACACTATCGCAAGATTTCGTTTTTATCGTATCAAGTATGTCTATTACCGTGCTGGAGTTACCACCGTCAGAACTGGAACGCAATCGCTCCGTTGTTCTTCATCTTCCTGCAGACAAAATGATTTCTGAGGGCCCCACCAAGAGATCCCTGGCCACGGACCAGAACACAGAATTCGGAGTAATTTTGTAGAGGTTTTCTTCCTCACAATCCGGGTGGTGAAGCCAAGACATTTGCCCCTGATCTAAGTCCCGAGACAAAATCACGACATTCTTTTCGGGATTACGATATAGCGATAACCGCAGTTATACAATATTTCTGTAGAGAAACTTATACTCGTAAAGTCTCGTCTTCGTAAGTTTTTGATGAGGTTTTCCTTCTCATTGCTCCGAAGAGCGAAGTGCCAATTTGTTGCTTAAAACTTAGTTTAGTAATGCAAGGATATGTGTAGCCTATTGAAAGTTGTACCTATATAGTTCATTTTTTTATTCTCTAGTCTATTATTTGGTCTCTATAAAGTTTCATAGTGAACGCGGAAAGTAGAAGCAAGGTAGCCAAGGATTTCGGTGGCGATAATTTTTAAGTTGAATTAATTTTCTTGCTTTATTTACTTTCCTTTTATTCATTTTTTTATTGTTGACTTGACGAATTGATCATCCACAGATTAGTGTAAAGTTACTTCAAATACTGCATATCTTCACTTTTAGTAGTATTTTTACTCCTGTAATACATAGCAAGTCTAGAAAATATAAGCTATTTAAATAGGTAGTAATGTCTGAATGTTTATTTAGGCAAGAACCTACACAAACATTACCCAACCTGTGTGAATAAATGTATTATTATGATACGTAAAAAGTTGAAGCAAATGCAAAGTAAATAATTAGAGGCTGTAATCAACAACAAGATTCGTGGACCGCTCGGTTATGTACTCGTAGGTATTGAACATCGTCCTTATAAGTTGCGAAGATACTTAGTCAGATACTTAGAGATATTTTTATTCTTAGTCAAGTAACATTTTAATAATAGTAATTTTATTATTACTATTATTAATTTAAGCAACATAAAAGTTGCTGAGCTAAGCTCCCACTACATTTACAGCAGTGCAGGTGAGACTCGATTCCTTCCTTGCGACTGAGAGAAGTTACTTCTTGAAACAGCTATGATCAAAGACCGTAGAATTGGGTCAGTCGATCAAATATGATAGTTTACAACAGCTTTCACCACATTAAAAGTACAAAACAGTTCTTTTACTTTTAGTTATCAAAAAAAAATATCTTAGAGAAGTAGTGGTGTCAACCAAATTTGATCATAAATTATACCCTAGAAGAAAATAATTATATTCATTAGCTGTAAAGTTACGAATTATGAAATTAGAAACAAAGAGAATGTTTTCTTTCTGAATTTAGCATTAAATTTTAATTATAATTAAAAGTAATTAAAAAAGTAAATAAGATTATTTGTAGGTATTAGAGTTTAGTTCCTTTATACTTTCCTGTAATTTCTCCTCGTTGCTTAAACGTGCTCCGCAAGACTCACTATTTTAGAAACTTCATACTTATTGAGTTAAGAAGAGAAGATAAAAGTAAGTAGGGTAACTAAATTAGAACATTTAACTTTGTTACCGATTCTACTTTGATGGAAAACGCCCGTGGATGTACACAAGTACGTGTTAGTAAACGAGATCCGACTGTTTCTAATCTGTCTTAGGCAACTTCAACTTTACTCTTCACAATGACATTTTAGTTTTAGGAATAAAAGTTACACAAGGAAACATTACAAAGCTTTTCATTTTACTTTGTAGAGTTTAAGGAAAACACAGTTTAATACACTAGTAGTGATATATATATATGTTCTATTTATTTAATTCGCTTCTATTTATTCTGTAGGTGTTGCCACAAGCATAAAAAGATCGTCTCGAAGCTATACACCTGTTATATAATACCACTTTAGTATTTTTGATAAAAGGTATTGAATCTCAAATTCAAATTTACCACTAAATACTTCTCTAGTTACACACAATTTTCTCCTGTGCATTTTATATTTCCATAGCTATCTTTCGCCATATCCACGTATTTAATTGCGGTAAGTAGTCTAATTCAGTTTCAAATACTCACCAGAACAAACTAATATAATTGTGTTAAGTAATTAAATTAGATTTAATTACATTTAAATACTAATGAGTTTACAAGAAGCTATGTCTGAATATTCAACTTTTAAACAAAATGCTTAATTCTTTTCAACTGACAAGAATCATATGTCCTCTAAAAACTCCCTGAAGTAAGAATACAATTTTCTGAGGAAGGTTATCGAAGCTCACCTATCGCTCTGTAGATAAGGACGTATACAGAATGTAGTAAAGTAGCTCACCTTAGAATCTCGATATAAACAGGATGATGTGGCGGAAAAGTTTTATTTTCTCCCATTTGTTATTTACGATTCAAGAGATTCCACAACAACATCTCTTGCAATATTGTTACTCTATATTAGGAATGTGTTCCTATGAAACTGTTTACCAGATGAGTGCTTATTTATTGTTGTTTACGCCATCGCTAGTTTTTCTCAAATATTTCATTCTTTTTATGACGTATACTAAGAGATAGTAAATTAACCGTTTTGATTACGAAGAAAATCCTTTTTAGCACAACTTTAAAATGCTAAGGTCCTAATTTGTTAAAGATTTTTTTTTTATTTGACACCTAATCATAAGTAACAGGTAAAGTATCTTTAAATATTATAGGTGACAGGTTGGATGCGGGCAGCACAGTATCAGTTGCTGTTGTGAAAATTGTGGCGGGCCTATGTCCAGTAGTTGATATCTTTCGCCTGAAATGATGAGAAATTAACAATAGGCTGATGTGAGTTAGATAAATAACAGAATAAACCACTTAAAGACATTTTTTTATGTATGTATAACATTTTTGACCTTTTTTTTGAAAGACTGTTCTCGGACTGATAATAAATCCTGTATCGCGGGAGACTTTACAATCATATATGAGACGTATATAAAGAACATCCAGACTCAGAATAACTAATTGTTGATTACACAAAATATTGTCCCATGTGGAAGTTTGAACCTGCAGCACTCGGCATACTAAAAAGCGGCTAGGGAACCGCTTAGACTACTACACTATCCGTGTAGTCAATGCTCATTAACCTGTTTCCAAGTAAAATAGATACTTTGTAAGTAGTTGTATTATATACTAAAATTTAATATTATTATATAAATCGCATAAATACTATAAATCCTTTTTCGACATATCGCTTTAAGCCGTATCATAAATTTATTGACAATGGGCTCTATTCAGGTGTAAATCTCACTGAGTTTATTTTAATCTTGTTATATCAACTTTAGAGGATGGACTATGGTCAGTAACGAATGTATGATTTGCTGTATTTGTGATGCCTGGTTTTTTTTTGTGAGTTCACGTCAAGTGTGTGTAGAGTGGGTAGGTGGGTGCTTGAAGCTGCAACCACTACGGCGCCATACGCGCCACGGGCATAGGCCGCCTAAAAGGCAATTGGTCTTGAAATTAATGTAACACGTGATGGTGTCTGTTCTAAAAACTGTCACAGTTGTAGTTTATACTCACGATTCTCAGCACTTAGTTAACCTTGTTAAAAGTGATCATTCTTAACATAAAACTCAACTGTACAATTTTTTACACTTTTTAACACTGAATTAACTGACACAGTTAATTCAGGTTTAATAATACGGTCTATTCTGGTCAGCTATAAATAACCCCACAGTTCACAACCCACGAAAAGCGAGAAAATGAAGACGTGAAGTGAAGTGAAGAAATCGGTGAGAGTAGCGCCAGTCCAGTGGGACACTAGCAACCAACGAAAAAAGGATAAAATATATAAGGGCAAGATTTTGATAATGAACCCTTTGGAGTTGAAACTAGACATGCTTTTCCGAAATATAGTGTAGTAAAACCGCACGTGTTGAGCAACTACATCGCTTTAGCAATATGTGTTTCTCACAAAATAAGTATTAGTTGTACTTAAAATCTTAGTTACCGGCTCAGGAGCCTCGTCACCAGCCACCGCTTGATTTTAGTAGTGCATAACTATTTTCACGTAGGTATAATTTACATTTAAGATAGGCTTAGAATCAACACAGTTCGAGTAAGGAGGGCAAAAATAATAGTAAAATAATATTATCAGAAATTTATTTAGTTCTGATGAGAATCAGGACCAATATCTAAGCCTCTATCCCACATAACCTTGTAAAAAGCTCAACTAATAGCTACTGTGTGAATTTATAATGTAAGTTTTAATGCCCAGCCTCAATATACTTAAGTAAATAATTCGGAGGTTGTACAATTTTACCTAAAAAGATTAATGGGGGCAAGTTGTGCATAATTTATGTTTACATGATAGGAAAGGGAATTCGTAATGTAATATTGTTTGTGTAGGATTTGGTACAGGCTACTTGCTACAATTTTGTGTTTAGAGTTTAGATAATGGGTTGACATATGTAAATTATCAGTATTATTGTAGTAGACTTTTTACTTCGGACCAAGCCTCTTAGTAATAAGAATAACTCAGAAATCTTACTTCAAGTGCAAACTAGTCACATAACATCAACCGTTGCGCGGCGATTCACGGGCATATTCACCTCGCCTGATCAGAGGATCTTCCCTTTGTGTTGGAGAGACATATTACCCGTAACTCCACAGATGTAACCCCGACGTGATTGTAAGGAGCCTTCAAAGAAGCAACTAAACATCATCAGCGTCAACCCCACAGCGATGAGCTGTAATCAAGTCTCAGCCAGCAACCTCGGCCACAACAGGGATTCCACACGCATGTAACAACCGCGCCTGCCTTGTTACTTCTACGGCTTTATCAGCGTCTAGGTACAGCACACTGTACCTACCGTCAACGTAAGAAGAGCAGTTCACTCCCGTCTACGCAGCAGCCAGCCGCTACGCAGTATCCACACTGACTCACTGGGGACTTCAGCACACGCCACATACACCACATGCAATTCCGACACAATGGGATTAGTATCGACTTCAGCATCGCCTCACTGGGACTAGCAGCACTCAGTTTCGACTCGCTGAAACTAGCGGCACTCAGATCCGACTCATTAGAACTACTCAGTCCTGGTGCTGGCACGCTCCACAACAGAACATAGACAGCTGGCTCATCAATACGTCGACCTCCGGTCTTAAGGGGAAGTGATGTGGCGACTTACACACACAGCGCAAACAAAGACATACTACAGCGCCATCTATCGAAGACCACACTACTGCGGAAGCTACTACTACTACTCGAGAACTACGGAGCAACAACTAATATTGTATCGTGCCTATAGACACTCTTCACATTCCTCAAGCTAAAACAAATTATAGACACAACAGATACTTGACGATAATAATAATAGAAGTTGGACTCCCCTTTTAAGCAAAAGATGTCTGTATTAGGAGGGATTGGACTCACATATCATTACAATTATGTAATTTACTTTTACAAAATACCTTTTTACATGTAATAAAATAATTGAGTATAATTAAAAAATACCAAAGAAATGAAATAAATTAGGAAAATTACAGAACTGCAGGTGCCCCAAGTTGCATAATTGCTTGTGTGTGTACGTGCGTGGGTGTGTGTGTGTATGTGTATGTAAGTGCGTGGTAATGTAGATGTGTCTACGTATTCAAAGTATTAGATATTATTTAATGGTCTCCAGGAGCTCCTCTGTTGCAACATAAGAGAGTGGTTTTATCTAATTTAATATTGCTTTGCTGCAGTCATAATATTGTTGTATTTCTTTTTTTTTTATTATACAGCTATGCCGGACGTTTTTCACATTGTCTACAACAAATACGGTCAACATCTGAAGGATTTTGCTATAATTTATTTCCTTCTTTAAGATAGAAAAGCTGGCTTTATGTTTTTAAAATAGTATAAAGTATGTATAGTTGCCTAACTAATAGCAGGTTGCTAATCTGATAAAAATTATCTGTAGGGTACAATGTATTAAAAAAAAAAATGTATTAGTGTGTTCATCAGCAGTCGGGTTATTTTAGTACAAGTTTTGCCTAGTTTGGGAACAGACAGCCGTGAGTAAGATGTGTGAAGATTATTACAATATATCAGGATGTACACATATATATGTATTATATACACTTAATTATAAAAAAATATTACATTTGAATTTCGAATCTGTCATTTTTATACGATTGTTCATTGTGTTTTCTCATTTTGGCGCCAATACATTGTAAAATATTTTGCGATATTAAAATGGTGTGGGGTGATAAAGAGAACCGAACGCTGTGATAGCATTACACAAAGTAGGTATGGAGCCAAATGCAATTTTTAAAACTCTCCATACACTTGGTATTAGTAAAATGTTTGTGTACCGGGCTATTAATAGGTACAATGAGACCTCCTCTGTTTGTGACAGAAAAAGATCTGGCCGTCCACGTAGTGTTCGTACGAAAAAGGTGGTCAAAGCAGTAAGGGAAAGAATTCGAAGAAATCCTGTCCGAAAGCAAAAGATTTTATCTCGGGAAATGAAGATAGCACCTAGAACCATGTCGCGTATTTTAAAAGATGACTTAGGACTTGCAGCCTATAAGAGACGCACTGGCCATTTCTTAACTGATAATTTAAAGAAGAATAGGGTGGTAAAATCGAAACAACTACTGAAGCGGTACGCAAAGGGAGGTCACAGAAAAATTTTGTTTACGGATGAGAAAATTTTTACAATTGAGCAACATTTTAACAAACAAAATGACCGTATTTATGCTCAAAGCTCTAAGGAAGCTTCCCAATTAGTCGACAGAGTGCAACGTGGACATTATCCGACTTCAGTGATGGTTTGGTGGGGTGTTAGCTATGAAGGAGTGACTGAGCCATATTTTTGTGAAAAAGGTATCAAAACATCGGCACAAGTGTATCAAGATACCATTCTTGAGAAGGTAGTTAAGCCCCTTAACATCACCATGTTCAATAACCAAGTATGGTCCTTCCAGCAAGACTCGGCGCCGGGTCATAAAGCTCGGTCCACGCAGTCTTGGTTGGAATCGAACGTTTCGGACTTCATCAGAGCTGAAGACTGGCCGTCGTCTAGTCCCGATCTTAATCCGCTGGATTATGATTTGTGGTCAGTTTTAGAGAGTACAGCTTGCTCTAAACGCCATGATAATTTGGAGTCCCTAAAACAATCTATACGATTGGCAGTGAAGAATTTTCCCATGGAAAGAGTGCGTGCTTCTATTGATAACTGGCCTCATCGTTTAAAGGACTGTATTGCAGCCAATGGAGACCACTTCGAATAAGCTTTTTATATTTTTAATTGTTTTATATTTATGTATTAAACTGACACACTGTAAAAGTAATAAATGTTATTTGCAGTTAACAATTTTCTTTTTTCTTTATTACAATATTTATGGCAAGACTAGGTATATATGTATACCAGAAAATGGCTCTTCGTTTCAATCTTCGTTTTAAATGTCAGTGAAATTTTGTCGATACTAACAGAATCGACACCAATATTTCAAAATTTCAATATTTTTCACAAAAATTTCTGAAATCTTGATCATAGGAAAACTGTATGTTACAGTAAACATTATGCTGTGACCACTGTCAATATACCTTTTATATTCGAGTTATGTGTTGATGTACGAGAGAAATAAAATAGATAGGGGCTGGTAAAATATTTTATATTATAATAAGTATATAATTTGTAATATTTATAAATGAATTATTCATTCTGAATTCGTAGACTACTGTGGATGTGACCTAAGTGTCTTTACGCTCGATTTTTTCTGTGCTTCAATCCTCTCGAATATTATTGTTGTGAACTCGAACCAATCAAAAACTGCATACAAGAAAATTAATTACTTCACAATAAAAAAGATCAAAGTATGGTATGGTATAAGGGAATATGATAAAAATATTTGGTTACTAGCTTGGTTAGTTGCCAACTTTCCTTACCTCATTTTTTTATATTTTATTTTAGTAATAATTCACTCTGAAATTAATCAATATTATTTTTATGCACAATTTAATTGATTTTGATATACCAAAATATATCAATAGTAGATTCTTGAAGAGAAATGCTCAATCAGAAGATTTACACACACTCAGCCACTGAAGTATATTTTATTAAATATTTATTATAACTATTATATATAACTATTGTTATAATAGTTATATATAATAGTTATAATAAAAAATGGTGTCGTGGGACACCAGGTAGGAACGAAGTTCCTTCGGATAATGTGGAATCGACACAATTTGCAAAAAAAATCGTGCTCAATTTTATGTAGGTTTTCTTGATTTTTCTCTTAAATTTTGCTGATTAGTTTTTATTTAAGTACAAGAAAGTATTTAGGAAATTCAGTATTTCAGGAAATAAAATAATAAATTCCTTAAAATAATAAATTCCTTAAAATAAAAAAAAACATCGTAATTCAAATTTCAACTGAAATAACAAAAAAATATGTATCTTTATTTTTTTTTGTCAACATTATTATTAATTAAAAATTACATAGAAATAGAAAATATAGAAAAAAAAAATAAAAATAATAAATAATAATAATACGTGATAGATAGTATGAAACGTAGCACACATGACGCGCTTTCGCGCCTGCGCACGTCTCATTTAACGGTTTTATTCCACGCACTTTTTTCCACAGATTTATTCTACGCACTTTTTCCACGGATTTTTTCTTACGGTTTTACTATCACATTTTTTCAGTTCGGTCCCGCAGCGAAATCCCTATCCCCTCCAAGCCTGCCGTAAGGAACTTCGTTCCAATAAGTTTACTTCAATAATACACTAAAATTCTAAGCATAATTCTTTCCTTTTTAAACTCATCATCTAATTCATTATACTACAACCGGTTTTGCTTTCGATGTATGGATCTTCTATAGTGATCAAATTAATAATATTTGCTTAACAAAAATCAAAGGTACCTGGTTACACTAAGGTATAAGTTTAATATGTGAATGTCGTGTACTTTTACAGTCAAGAGAAAATGTTAAGAGGTTTATTAATCTGAGGGCATTTTCCGTACGTTGCTTTTAGTGTGATGAAAGTTGTTGCTAAAGTCCCTTGTGTCATATACTCGTAAGTCTATTACGCAAATGGATGGAACGAAAATGAGAGCTCGTTTTTAATTTCGTTGTCATGTAAATATGTGATATTAACAATAGTGTCACTTTTGTTGTTGTACTAGATTAATTAAAGTCTTTGATAAATTAAAAACTTTTACATTTAATGTGTACATTCTTCTCAGAACTTTTTACCAAAATAGATTTGGGTTGACTTTAAGTTACTATATGTAAGACTGTATGATTGAACTTATTTTTTTTACGTGTGACTGCGATCGCCTCTTCCAACCTTTTCAAATTATGTGTACCTATTTTTGTATATATTAGATACCTGCCTATAAAATGACCTAAACTGGCTTGAAACTAAAACAAAATATTCGTGACGGTTGAAATTCGATCAATTTCGACAGTTTTAAATAATCTTCTAAAATTTCATTGACTACGTTGTATAGCTTGAACGGTCATTTACTTTAGTGTCATGGCGAGTTAACATAATATACTGGACAATTATAAATTTACATAGCTGTTTTAACATTACTTTGAACTTTATAGCACATACTGTTTAAAAAATTTAGTTTTTTTAGCCCGACCCGGGAATCGAAACCGTGACCTGTTGATCGGCGGTTTCATAGATTAACCACTAGACCAACAAGGAAGTTGTATAGACCGATGCATGTAGTAATAGATAAAAAACGTGAAGGTTGAAATATCAGGCAGGTGAAATCTATCAGATACGCAATCGCGTTAATTCTGATATATAAATAAATGTTAAATAAGTCATTAAGTCCGGCGCTGTACAAAGTGCATAAAGTGTAAATAAATAAATAAATAAATAAATAGTTAAATATCATATGTATTTCCATAGTAATGGTATTAATGTTACATAAATGTATAAGAAATATTATAGGAATTCATGTGCGAAAACTTTATAAATCCATAATTCATATATAGATAGATATATCACACAATATAAAGTTATGAGGATATAATACAAAAAAATCACGAAAATCACAAGAAAAAGATTAATATTTTAACAAGCAGATAGGTAATATCACAATGTTTTCATGTCAAATAATTAGTAGTGTCCAATATTTAGGAGAGTAATAAAGTCAATGTAGGTAAAAAAATATAAAATAACAAATAATCAATGTAGGTAATATAATAAAAGAAAAATTATAATATCACAATTTCATTATGTTTCAGTTATAATTTACCTGATAAAAAATCCACTACACTGCAATAACACTTTATGTTCAGTTACTTATTTCATATTAGCTTATCATCAACAGCCTTTTACAGTCCACTGCTGGACATAGGCCTCTCCTTAGCAAGGAGGTTTATCTTAGCTTAAATGTGGCCATATTCGTCTCCTTTACAGGTTTTGGCAATTCGTGACATATTTTGAGTGTCATAGCGTATATATTATTATGTATTCAGATTATGTTCGTCTTTCGCATGCATATTCAGCTGTTTCATATATATAGAGTGAGAGCAAAGTCAAAATATCTTAAATTAGGGCATACAGCTGTTAGTAGTTTTTAAAGAGAACATTGCTTTTATGAACATCACATTGAATATTATATATTGAGTTAAATGATTATAGCTTACCTAAAAGAGTGTCATGTTTTCGTGCTGTCCATGTATACTGAGCAGATAGGTATTCTACTATCAACATATTGACATAATTCATAACAATATGGAGGAAGTCGAAAATCCTAACTAAACGGTTGCCCATATTGTCGATGTCCCGGATGGTTCTTTGAAGAGGTGGACAAATTTCATTACATTATTTGACAGTTTAATGCAATGTCATGCGGACGTAATCGATGCACACAAGTTAGATTATTTGTTATCGGGTGTAAGAAACGAACCGCTAAGCTTTATAAAGAATTTAGATTAAACAAACAAACTATTCAATCGTGAGGGAGTTGTTGTTCAGGAGAGAGTAAACAAAACGGACATTAAGAGTCAGGGGGTCTCGCCAAAACTCTATTTCTAAAAATTTAAGCATTGATGGTCTGAGTTTGATGATAATACTAAAAATTATATTTTAAGACATATTTCATTGAACGCGTCATCCACTTGCAACTCAATAACTTGCCAGGTTAAAATCGTTTTTTACTCCATTACAAATACTCTTCCTCACTATCGGCGCTGAAGCATAAATATCGTGGAGAATACGCACGAGAAGATGAAAGCGTCAGGTATGGTTAAAGTGACACATTAACCGTTGCATGCAATATAATTGTTTTAAATGTAGTAACTAATCGATATACACACCACTTGTGGTCAAATTGTTTTATATGTTGTACCCTAAAATTTTGCAGCAACAGAAATGCTGTATGTCTTTAGAATGTCGTACTTTTCACTGGCCGTATCAATTTTACTTTTAAAGTTGAGTTGTTTTTGTAGTTACAATAAACTTTTGAATAAATAATTTTAAATAATATTAAAATATTTTTTTTACTTAATAAGGAGATGAGACTATACCAATTTTATACCCAAAAGCCATTTCGAGAAATTTTTGAAACACGACATTTTCGTTTTATACTGTCAATATTTCTCTTATTTAAAAATGGCTTGAGAAGATTGCGGATACAACAACAATGCTTGATTACGAATGTTTATAACGGCACTGGTAGCAGTTTCTCGAATTTATCAGAGAAAATTGATGAGCCCATGAGAAAGCAGCCATCCAATTTAAAAATGATGATAATATTATCATAGAGAAATAGGTACACAGCACGAGTAAATTATAAAATAAATCATGATGTTTTTATATCAACAGAAAAATCGGTGTGAAATCGCGAGTACGACGAGTGTCTTACGGACCTGAGGCACTATTCAACATTTTTACATAAATGACTTTTTGTCATCAACCAAGACATTTGCATTTCTTCCCGTTGTTAAATCTTATTTACGTGGGCACTTAATAAGTGAGCCTCGGGAAGGAAAGACCACTTGGAGGTAACTTTTAAATTACGTCTCCGTCCCGCTAACTTATTTACTCCTTATAAGAAGAAACAAAATATAATTCCACTTTTCAGGTCAAGAGATAATGGCCTTTGATAACAGCCTGAAAAAGCTTTCCGCTGTTTTGTTTCTTTTATCTTCAAGTTTCTGTGAAGTTTTCCACAAAAATTATAACTTGTGAGATTAAATAAAGAAGTTTTAATAAATTGCCCAAGGTTAGCTAGGATTAATGCTTAGGTGAATCTAATTTTTCATTTTTGAGTAGTATCTTCACGAAGATTAAATCTTTGAAATTCTTTCAAGTTATGACTTGCAAATAGGAACGTTCACATTTAGTGACAAAGTTTAGGTTTGCTCTATTTATTTTATGTTCCCTAACAGTGGCTATGGCAAACTGGCTGGCTTTAAATAAACTATGAATTTTGGTAATAAGGTATGTATTAACATTTATTGTATATTATTATTATGTGTTATTAAAAAATAAACTAATAAAAGTCGAATATTTTGCTTTGTCTTTAAGTTGTATTGTGCTTTGCAAAAAGTTTAGTGTTATAACATGTGTTTTAATTAATATTATATGCTCGTACACAAGTTTTAAAATAAAAATATGACTTAAAATTCCCAAAGCTACAGTGGTATCTAACCATTTCATCTAAATCGTCACTGCTACTTGTGACTTTCCCTATCAATTTCGAGCAATCAAGTTCTCCTATCCGAATATCGTCCAGAGACCTTCTGCAACTGGGTGCTATGTAAGCTTGTCGTGCGACAGCCACTCGAGAACCTAAATAAATTATTGTATAATCAATTGTACAGTCTTGCATGTTGTAGACAGTTGATGTCCAGCTCAGGACCAATGGCAATATTTGTTTTCAGCGGTACCGTAGCTGCATTTCACAGAAAAATGTATCGATATTGATTTGATTACATCCATACCATCTGTTCCAAAAGTTAAAATTCATGTTCGAAGATTTTGTTATATTGAAACATATATGCATATAAAACTAATAAAAATGTGTTTAAAAATCATTAGTCCTGAAGATCCTGGGAAGGTTAACTATACAATAGTTCATCGTCACCGGTCCTTGATAAGTGTGCAAAGGTTCCAATCGATCTATCGTTTTAAAAGGGGTGAAAATCACGTTCGAAGATTCTGTTACATATGCTCGTAGATACATACCAAGCTAACAAAAGCGTGTTAAAAACAGAACTTATGCGATTATTGGGTTTCGTATGTGTGAAACTGTTTTAAAACTTTCAAACAATTATGTTCATTAAGAAAGGAAAGTTTGTGAAGAAACGGAATCAAACTTTAAATTGTTACTTAGAGGGCACTATTTCGCGTGCTTATCTCTCTTTCCTATTCTCTATCCTTTGGAGATTAAACAGGGAAGTGGAACTTTAGAAGATTATCGAGTGACTTTTCTTTGAACTGGTAATAATATCTTTTTAAATAATCCGAAATAGATTTAAAAATACTCAAAAATATAGAGATTCACTGTGTTATAATAAAATAAATCCACAATAGTACATATAATACGGATTGCGGTATAAATGTTGCATAAGCTGTATTAGAAGTAGACTTGCACGGTGCCTATTAACTGGACAAGTTTTGCTTAACATTAAAATTGATTTATATGAGATGAGTTCTAGGCACAAATAGGACGCTCATCTTAGTATACTTTAGATCAAACGCTGTACTTGAGCGTGCAACAGATCCTTAATATTTCAATTGAACTTGTGAGATCCAAAATCTGAACTGAGTGTAATTAACTTTGAAAATCAAAACTAATAGAAGAAAATTGAGAAGAAAGTTAGAGAGTTATTATGTCTCTGTCATTAATATGCGTCCTTAAGGAATTTATGAAGTATACTTAGTAGCTGTAGTTCAACTGGATAGTTAGTGGCAACGTTAGCGTACCCATTTAACATCATAGGTTATTAGTTTACAGTATTTCGTCCACTATAACACTTGTGGTGTAGCAAAAAGAATTTTCGCAAATGAAATCTCAAGTAAAAGCGAACAAAGGAAATATTACACAATATTATTACTAAAATATTTATTACATGTTACGGGCGTTATTGGGATCGATACTACTGGACTTTGCTGGCTACAATCGTAACACATGGTTTCAACAAAATGGAGCCACTTGTCACACATCCAATGAGTCTTTGTCGGTGGTCAACGACATGTTTCCGGAAAAGCTGGTTTCCAGACGAAGCGACATTCCATGACCACTCAGAAGTCCAGATCTATCCCCAGCAGACTTCTTTTTAAAGGGTTTCTTAAAAAAACTGTATCTACATCAATAAACCAAATACACTACGTCAACTAATAGAAATGTCAGAAAATTGGCGATCTCGCGGTCTCTTTGCCGACGAGTATTCGAAAATTTCGGTGCTCCTTTGGCACAGTGCAAACGTCGAAATGGTGGTTATTTAGACGATATATTTTGTAAAAAATAAATTTCATCTAATTAGCTTTTTTCGTAAATCAACATTTTTTTAATATATCAAATCGTTATTTATACGATTTTTCAAAAGTTAACTAGTTCGTGGCCCAGCCTATATAATTATTCATTAAAAAGCAAGATTTAATCTTTATTTTACAGTGAGTGTTATTCTAATGTATTTTATATTTTAATACTTTGTAGAGAGATTTAAAGTGAGCCGATTTATTCTTATTCACGTTGCTATCAAACATATTACTCAAAACCGACAATTAAACATTTTGTTTTACTGTGAGTATTATCCTAAAACTTACTTTCTTAATCAAATGAGTGGTAGAGAGATTTAATGGAACTGGTTTTTTTGTTGACGTTACTATTAAACATAAACTGTATACATTATTTCGGAAAACTATTTGTTTACAAAATTATGAAACAGATGAGTTTACAAAGTTTTGAACTCGATGTATACTTTGAATTGGCAAGTTCAGTTTGTTTGGTTACTATAGTTTATTGCAATATTTTGAAATATGAATGTATGCATACAACACGATGAAACTTTGCTGGTGTATTTTTTTTTTGAGGGCTACTGCACCTACTTGTGTTATTCTGTTACAGGCACCCAGCCTTATACCTTTGGTTAATTTATTTGTTTACAACTTTATGCACAAATACATGTATCGGCGGACCTAATACCTAAGGCATTTACTGCCAGTCAATCGATTGGAAGGTGCAGAGAAAAGAAGAGGTAGGTGAACTTATGGATAAGAAATAATTGACAGAGGATTCAGTATATGTTGACTAGTTTGACCATAAATAAGCAAATATACGTACATAAACATATACATATATAATACATGTATACACAACACATACATATCCGTGCATACATATTACTACAATAAGATATAATAATACCAAGTGACGAATTAAGACGTCGCCAATTCACCCCGTAAAAGCTCGTTCACTTTAATTTTAAACGAGTAACGACTTCTAACCATCCTGTCTTCGAGAGGAAGCGCGTTCCACGAAAGAATAGCCGATCGATTCGATGACGAGTTTTAAGGGACTATCGGCCTGCTGGGTAACGTGGTTGTGGGTTCAACCAGTTCGTGAGGTCGTAGGGTATAAACTTCTAACTAAATTTAGAAATATAATATTATATATAGTATTTTTACATGAAATAAGTGCATCAGGTTGAGAGGTATAGAAATATCATATACTACACAAGTAAGCCTAAAATTATAAGGAATAAATTTATCACGTGTTGATTTCATAACCTAAAAAATGTCAGCTCCTTTGATTCATACAAGGTTTTTCGTGCATTTCGTGGCATTTGGAGACGGAAGTGCTTGTCGAAGTTTATCGGTGGGAGCTTGAATTTTGATGGATAGCGGTAGTCGACTTCCACCCAAAGTGGTACGAGAGTGGCGTGAGAGGCTTCACGTGCTGACTTTGTCCCTGTGGAGACTCTCCAACCAGTCATCGTCGAGTGGGCAGGATGCAGCATGGGACCCTTTCCTTCCGGCTGACACAGATCTTTTCCAGCCTGCATTTAAAATAGAGACCCGTTAAGGACTAAACCGCATGGGCTCATTTCATTACATTGTTTTTTCCTAATATCACTAAGAGGTCTCACTCAGTGGTGAAAATTAACAAAATTTAAAAAATCCTTGTTTAAGACAGTTAAATGTATAAAAAAAGCATTAAACAGACGCATAGCTTGCAAATTACGTCGAGATTTCGCAGTTTTACGCCCTGCAGCAAACATTACCAAGGTTATTATGCAAAATTTGTGCCAAAACGCATTGCTCTGTGTAGTTTCGGTGGCAGAAGCCGTGGGCTTTTATTTACTTACCAACCGGATGCAATTGCAATTGTGGTTTGAAATTTCGAATGATAAATTGTTAACTGATTTCGGTTCAATTTGCCAATTAATGTTTGTGAGTGATTTTCACAATTCATGTATAATGTTCTATTTTTAGTATTACTGCTGATAGTACCAATTATAGGTAAAATCTGTAGATTTTTTATCTGTATTTTGCAACCGAAGAATAAAAATGTTACGCTTACATAGATAATCTTCCTATAGCTTTTATTAATCCTAGGATTATTTGGGGTTGGCTACTGGTACAACTGGTTATATCTGAATGTTCTCAGCATCGGACCTCCGCAACTTTAAGAGTGGACTGAATTCGAAGGGTGAACTAGTTATGAGTATATTTGAAGGCACTGATTCCCCAATCAAGATTGCTGTAGATGCTCATGACAACCTGCACCGACGTCTTAACATGCTCTCCGAAGAATGGCTGTGATTGACTATCACCAACTTTCACACTGTAGGCTGTTATTAAGAATTTCATGTAAGATAAACTCAAGGTATTCTAATTCGATCCGACCCGGCAATCGAACCCGAGGACCTCATTGACATTAAATTGACTCACTCTTTCAAGAAACTTTAAACATATGGCAATATGAAATAATTTCAGGTTTTTTATAGTCAGCGTAAGTAGATTGAGAGGTTCTGTACTACTATTTTTTTATTTACTTATTCAATTTTTTTTTTCATAATCGCAATATATTAAATACTTTAAATACTAGTTGACGACGCGCTCTTATTTGTATGTATATTACATATATTTAATATTTCATAAAATATCTATCAACTTCTTAACACATTAATAACCTCGATACTCTCCAATAAAAAAAAGCTTTAGTTGAATTGCCAGTTGACGTGAGCTCAACTCAGACAATTGTCGCAACAAGCCAATTTCATTAATTATATGTGCCCCATGGCAGCGCAAATAAAAAATATAGTTACTACAGCGGCACTCTCCTCCTCTCCCACCAACTCGCTTCTTGAGGTGGAGTTCACGAATATCCGTGGACTACATGCAAACCTCAGCGCCGTCCATCAGCACCTGGAGACGGTACGGCCGGCCATGCTATTCCTGACGGAGACACAAATACGCCGCCCTGATGACACGGCTTATCTCCACTATCCCAGCTAGAGGAGGAAGCACCAGCTAGAGGAGGAGAAAGCACTCCTGAAGTATATACTTCAGGAGTGCTTTCTTGCAAAGGCTGGAGTTTGTCTTTTCGTCAGGGCGGATATTTGTTACCGCCGTTTGCGCTGCCTTGTGGACCCATCCTTCTCTATCCTCTGGCTCCACGTAGATTTCGGATCTACAAACCGAATCTAGGCGTGCCTCCATCGATCCCATTCCGGAGACTCTGAGACAACTCGCATCTTTGACCATCTCAGTCAGGCAGCAGATAAGGCACAGGAGCAGTTTCCGACCGCTGAACTGGTATTTCTGGGAGATTTTAACGCCCACCATGAGTTCTGGTTGAGGTCCTCCAAAACTGACCATGCGGGTCGAACCGCCCACGCATTCGCTCTCACGCATAACCTCACCCAACTGGTACTCCAGCCCACCAGTATACCAGACATAACAGATTAAGCGCTCTCTTTGCTAGACCTACTGCTGTCGAGTCACCCAGCACAGTACGCAGTATCGGTTCTCTCCCCTCTGGGATCCTCCGATCACTGCCTGGTGTCCACCACGGTGATCACTGTCGCTATGTCATATTATATTCCCTACAGTGAGGTCGCCAGCACGAAGGTCCGCCGTTGGTTCGATCGTGGGTGCGCTCACGCTGTTACTCACAAGCAAGCGGCCTACTGCGCATGGACCAGGGGCCTCGCTCAAGACCATCCAGACGTAGATCGCCTAAAAGCAGCGTACAACAAAACCACCAGGGAATGCAAGAGAGCTTACATCAGAGTGGATGCCCAGCGCATTGCACGGACTGGCCAAAAATTCATCGCACACCCTACGGGTAGCCGTAAGTTCTCGCAATTGGCCAAAGCCGTACAGTCCAATCACTGTCAATCTTCGCTACCACCACTGAAGTATCCCGATGGATCGCTCGCCCATCAGCTGCAAGAGAAAGCGAATTTGCTTGCTGACCTTTTTGCGGACAACTCCCGAATCGAGGACCGTGGTCTACACCCGCCCACCATTTCGACCTGCGACGTTACAATGCGGGATATTCGTATTCGGCAAAGTGACGTCCGCGCGGAGCTACGGTCACTCGACGTCCGGAAAGCCAATGGACCAGACGGTATTCCGGCGGTGGTTCTCAAGAACTGCGCTCCAGAATTGTCCCCAGCATTGACGCGCCTATACCGCCTGTCGTATTCCTCCGGGATTGTTCCGGAGATCTGGAGAGAAGCGAATGTCCAACCCATCCCCAAAAAAGGCGACCGCTCCAACCCGGCCAATTACCGACCTATAGCCCTCACTTCCATTATCTGTAAGGTGCTTGCACGTGTCATTAATAAACAACTAGTCCGTCACCTGGAGGATCACTCGTTGATAAATGATCAGCAATACGGCTTCAGACCGAACCGATCCACGGGTGATCTTCTTGCGTTCTTTATACACCTTTGGGGTGAGGCTGTAGGGAGTCCTTGGCTATCAGCCTTGATATGGCCAAGGCTTTTGATAGGGTCTGGCACCGTTCGCTCCTCTCCAAACTTCCATCATTCGGCTTGTCCCCCAAACTCTGTAGCTGGGTGGCCGCATTTCTGCACGAGCGCCGCATTAGAGTCCTCTGCGACGGCGCCACCTCCAATTTTCAGCAGGTTAATGCTGGTGTACCTCAAGGTTCCGTCCTGTCACCTACACTGTTTCTTCTGCATATCAATGACATGTTGACCCTTGGCGATATACATTCCTATGCAGACGACAGTACGGTTCATGGACGTTACTATGGTCACCCTACAGCCAAATCAGCGGACGTTGAAGAAAAGCGATAAAAGCTTGTCACGCCTAAGTCACGTTTAAGTCCGTCTATGTACATAAAGTGCATAATGTATAAATAAATTTCTCAATGGAATCATGAGAATCTGGTCGAGTTCAACGCCAAGAAAACACAGGTGTGCGCGTTTTCTGCCAAAAAGTCTCCATTCCTTCCTCTCCCCACCTTTCAGAACACTGAACTACCACTGCAGGACAATCTCAGTATCCTGGGTATGAATATTGGCCGGGACCTCAATCCGCGAGAATATATTGAAAGTGTTACTAAGGCGGCCTCGCGGAAGCTGGGTATACTGAATAGAGTGAGACGGTTCTTTGCACCTGAGCATCTGTGTCTTCTGTATAAGACCCAGGTACGCTCCTACGTGGAGTACTGTTCTCATCTTTACGATGGATTCACACAGTATTTGCTGGACGCTTTGGATCGGTTACAGCGGCGAGCAGTACGGATCATCAATAACCCGAAAGTCACTGAATCCCTTGAGTCTCTGCAGTTGCGAAGAGATGTCACCTCTATGGCAGCCCTCTATCGCCTTTATCATAGAGAGTGTTCTGATGAGCTCTTCCAACTGATCCCATCCTCTCTGTTCCTCTATAGGACAACTCGTGCTGGCCTTGGAAGTCACCGTTTCAGAATGGTAGACATACGCTCCCAAACTAAAAGATTCGGCTCTTCCTTCCTGTGGAGATCAGTTAAAGTCTGAAATTCATTACCAGCGTACGTCTTTCCCTCCCACTACGATCCTGGGTCCTTTAAGCGGGGCGTAAAAAAGCATCTCACTAGGCTGCCATAGCGTGCCTTCCAAGACCAAACCACGGCGTCCAATGCAACGATCACCAGTTGCACGCGGAAGGCGGTACACGCGAACTCATGCTACTGGCGCGGCTAATGTGGTCCCTGGCACCGGGAGTGTAGCTCGACGGCTACGAGAGGGGCGACGGGATTGCCATCAGATGCTTTGCGTAAGGAAATCTACTGGTGGCAATCAATGCTGAACACCGGCAACCGCGCGGCCCGACCCGCAGACACCGAGTTATCGGGAGCGGGGGCCTGTACCTAGCTAGGAGAGTGGCCAAGAGGAGCAAACCTCTATAAAAATCATAAGGGTAGGATGGCCTGGGCCACATGCCAAAAGTTATTCTCCACTTGTCCCTCTGTTACGCAGAGGGCAGGTGTGAGGGTTACGTCGGAAGTCGACGTCTCATGGGGCGACGGGATTACTATTGGAAGTTCTGCAAGGAATAACTGATGGTGATCACTGCTGAACACCGGCAACCGACCGGCCCAACCCGTAAACGCTGAGCAATCGGGAACGGGGGTCTTCTCGAACGGGGAGGAGGGTAGAGAAGACCACGAGGAAGAAAACCTCTTTAAAAAATTACCCCTAACCCAAGCTGAGGAAGCCCGGTGAAGAGGTTAACGGCTGGGGGGGGTATCACAGCCGCTAGGGCAACACCACGTTAGCTCACGTATAACAGCAAAACCTAAAATGGACGTGACTCATAAAAACAAACTGCCCCAGGAGGGTACCGACCGCGCCGCGGTCGGAGAATCCCTCGGCATTTCAGCTTCAACCTCGGCGGTTGACACTGGAGTGTTCTGCCCATCGTATTCTGGGGGGGCACAGTTACGTGCACAGCGGTGTCCGAGTCCGGGCACATTAACCGGAGCGCACACTTCAAGTTTTGTGCGACCTAAAATGCCGAGTTCGGCGTCTTCTCTCGCCCAGTCCGGCGAACGTAGAAAGCCAGCAGATATGTGCCAACCATAGAATCTATGGAAGGGCACAATATCGAGTCGCAACGGGGGGATGCAGGAGATAGCGACGCTTCGTCGTTTTTCTCCGTCTCCTCGCGATCGACCCAAGCCCGCAAGCGAAAACCAAAGGCACCGGCGGAGGAAAACCGGCCCACTAAGGTTGCAGGGCCAAGGAGGGGTGCAGCAAGGGGCAGGAACAGTGGACTGAGTGAAACAGGAACAGGGACAGAGACGGAGCGCGAAGGCGTACCATGGATCAATGCCACGGGTCAGGCCAGGAAAGAGGGGCTCTGTGTACTGGTGGACACCGGAACTCGAGCAACTTCGCACAGTGTGCTCGAGAGCCCGTCGCCGGTTTCAGAGGACCCGAAGAAGACGGCGAGCCACAGCTGAAGAGATCGTAGAAGCGAGGCGAGAGTATGGCGCTGCAGCAAAGGCGGTGAGCCTTGCAATCACAGAAGCTAAGGCTCGGTCCTGGAAGGAGCTCATAGAGGGACTGGACAGAGACTCATGGGGGCGCTTACAAATGGGACCCTTACAAACATGTGTTGGGCAAGCTCAGACCGTGGGTCCCACCATTGACGCAGACCTTGGAAACCGGGTTTGTAGCAAGAATGGTAGATACCCTCTTTCCCAGGGACCAGGGTAGTCCCTCACGCCCTCTGCTGCCGTTACCGTTGGAACCAGCCACAGTTTCCGATGACTTCAACGTGACGGAGGAGGAGCTGGACCTAGCCGTGAAGCGACTCGCCGCCCGCAACACCGCTCCGGGCCCTGATGGGATCCCGGGCCGAGCATGGGTGTATGCTTTGGAGATCTTAGGGGATAGGCTGAGGTGGCTGTTTACCAGCTGCCTCTGTAATAGCGTATTCCCCTCCAGCTGGAAGGAAGCCGGGCTGGTACTCATCCAGAAACCTGGCAGGGCTGCAGATTCTCCCTCGGCGTTCCGTCCAATATGTCTGCCGGACGAGGTGGCGAAACTATTCGAAAGAGTTATCGCCGTCCGTATCAACCAGCACCTATCGCTGGTGGGCCCCGACTTATCAGACAGCCAATTTGGTTTCCGGCAAGGACGCTCAACACTGGATGCTATCGAACGCGTCTGCTCCTTGTCGGATGAGGCTGTCTGTCAGGGGGGAGTGGCGCTAGCTGTTAGCATTGACATAGTCAATGCCTTTAACTCCCTCCCGTGGCGGGTGATAAGAGAGGCACTAGTGTATCACCAGTTGCCTCTCTACCTGCGGAACATCATCGGGGCTTATCTTTGTGATAGGTCCATAATTTATAAGAGCCGAAACGGCGAGGAACGCCGAAGGGAAGTCACATGCGGGGTTCCCCAGGGATCAGTCCTAGGACCCCTTCTGTGGAACCTCGCATATGATGCGGTCCTGAGGACCAGTTTTCCCTTTGGAGTGAGTGTCGCTGCTACGCGGACGACACTCTAGTGCTGACCAGGGGGTATGGCTTCAAAGAAGTCCTGGAGCTCGCCGGGCAGGGGGTGGCTTGTGTTGTCCAACAAATCGAAGGACTAGGTCTAAGGGTTGCACCTCATAAGACGGAGGCACTGTGGTTCCACAGGAAACGCAGAGGTGCCGTTCCCCCCAGCTCATTAATCAGAGTTGGGGGACCGGAGGTCGGCCGGTCGAGGTTGGCCGGCACATTAAGTACCTTGGCCTCACCCTGGACAGTCGCTGGAGCTTCAAGGAGCATTTCGAGCGGATGATCCCCCGAGTTAGGGGGATAGCGGGCTCCTTACAGAAGCTATTGCCCAAGTTAGGGGGTCCGCGGGAGGAAGTTCGCCGCCTCTACACTGCGGTGATACGATCCATGGCCCTCTACGGGGCGCCGATATGGGCCAAACGCCTATCGGCCTCCTCCCGCTGCCGAGCTAAGCTCAACCAAGTGCAGCGGATAGCGGCCATTCGGATCGTACGAGGATACCGCACCATCTCATCGGAGGCGGCGACAGTCCTGGCACGTTTCCCGCCTTTGGACATCCTAGCGGATATGGACGCGAGGGTTTATGACCAGACTCGCGCCATCCGTCGGAATGAGAGCAGGGAAGTCCAGGACGAGCTCGAAATGCAGCGGAACGCTCACCGACAGGCACTGGCACAGTGGCGCGTGCGGCTTGAACAGCCGCGAAACTCGCGTCAACGCGCTGTCGGTGCCGTTCTGCCTAACCTTGAAGCTTGGGTAGGTAGGGAGGGAGGTCGCGTCACCTACCACCTGACGCAGATACTCACCGGGCATGGTTGCTTCGGTGAGTATCTGAATAAGATCGGTCGCGAGGAGACAGCACAATGCTACCACTGCGTGGCCGACCGGGACTCCGCCCAACATACGCTGGAGGACTGCCCCGCGTGGGCGTCTGAACACGGAGTCCTGGTCGACCAAATCGGACGTGACCTGTCCCCGCTGCCAATCATTGCTGCCATGCTGGCGGGTGAGGAGGACTGGGGCGCAGTGGTCTCTTTTTGCGAAGCTGTCATGCTCCAAAAAGAGACCGCTGAACGGGATCGGGAGAGGGCCGATCCTGAAAGAAGAAGAAGACGACGGCGTCATGATCCGTCGATTGACCGCGAGCCGCCAGAGAGTGGGGGTCTCTGGGGGCAGAATAGTTGCTGCGATAGGGGATAGGATGGCGGCCTGAACGGTAGTACCCTACAGTCGGGCCGTCACGTCAGAACTGTGGGGGAGAAATATTTTCCCCCGGGATAGGGTCTAACAGGGCATGGTGTCAATTTGGGGGGGACCTGAAATCATATGATCCGGGTCCCCTCCAGAGTAGGGTGCCAGAGGCCGGCTGTTGGGGTGGTTTTTAGTGGGCACACCACATACTCCTGTCTCCTGCACCCTAAGGAACAGGAGATCCGAAGGGATTTTCCGCCTCGTCAACAAAAAAAAAAAAAAACGGCTGCCATAGCGTGGGTTGCCATATTGCACTGTCGTCATTCGCAGTGGATTCTATTTATGCTTTCCATCAGGCAGAATAGAGTCACTTTGGTAGGTTAAATATAGAAAAAAGAAAAAGAAAAAAAAAATATATTTTCCACTATTTTTTTATATTTATCAATACAGTAGTGTTTTATACCTAATCAATAGTTTTTTTTTTCTGGAACAATCTCATATATAGGACAATGTTTTATCTACTCTTTGCTGCACAGTAATTTGTCTTTGTTAGCAAGTTATTTTATAAGCCTCGTTTGCAGATTTTTTATCCTCTTCACATAATTTTTAAATGTTGCCCCGTACACACTAAATTCATAGCTGAGTAAATAGTCCGTAAGACTATAGTATACCACTATCAATGTATGTTTTTTAAAAATGTTTTTCAAAACAAAAATAAATCCTAAATCAGGTCTTATTTTATTACTAATCTCATTGTCATGTAACTTTCAATTGAAATTTGCCCCAATCAATGTATGTTGTATGTGTCCACCTACTACTATCTTCTTTCTGTTTATAGCGTTAGCGCGCTGATTTAAGGGTGCATGCATAAATCTAATTTTATTTAGGTTCAATATTATACCATTGTCATGCGCCCACTGTGTAATTTTTTCGAATTTGTATTGTGTGTTCCTTTAAGTTTCATAAAAATCTACAAATGCACACAGTATGGCTATTTACATACACATAGTAGGCACTTTCTTGTGCACTGATAGGAGTGTTTGCTTTGCCAGTGTAATTAGTACATAAACTTTTAAACATTCCTTTATTTTTATTTATCGTGTTTACTATCTTATCTATAAAACAACATCCTTTATCAGGCCTATTTTATTCTTAGAGTTGATTTAATTATTTTCATAGCTTTTAGTCGATTTAATAAAAAAGTAAATAAAAAGACATTCAAAAGTTTTATAACACACCTATGTTATAAAGCAGTTATCTAGCTACAGATTGAAAACTAATAAAATGTTATGTGAATATTTCATCAATTAATTTAAGATTTTATAGGGAGATCCAGTAAAATTCCTGGAGACCTGAGTACCTAAGTGAAGCATGGGTCTGTGCCATTGCAATGAACATTCTACATTATCGTAGGGTTAGCACATACACACCACAAACACATATGCATTATTTCACACATCTATACACGCAAACGAGTACACATACCCTCGCATCAATGCATAAGAATACGTGCACAAACACAATCCATCACACAACACTCAATCTACACTTCCATTTTACATATCTCATTATCATAAGTTAGATAAATAATTTATCTAGAGTTTGAGAGGCCAGTAAATCTGTTATATAAGCCCTCCTAATAGAAATACCAACCAGTCTCTTACACAGGTTCACTTAAATAAATATATAAAATCTATAGGTAGTTTAACAGGGAGTAATTGCAATTATTCCTTGGAAGAGAGAGAAAAATAAATAATTACTGTTATAGTAATGAAAATCGTCAAAATTACAAACTATTTTGTATAGTTAAAAACATGACATACATTATGATTAATTATAATTTTCGTTGTTAATTGTGGGTTACATGACAACAAAAGTGTACTATTAATTTGCTCGCCAACCGCGCCCCTGTTCCTGTCGCCTCATTGCCGAAATTGATGACAAATAGAGTCCCACCCAGCGAGTCTAAATGTCGCGTCGTGGTGTTTTCGATGGCTAATTGACTATGTTAACCCTTTGTTAGGTATGATGTCCGTAATAGGCCAGTTAACCCATTATACTCTGCACGTAAATATTACTCCATACTAATACTAATTAGAGTTGGTAACTAAAATCATTTTTCTTTTTTAAGGTGTAGCCGTAAAATATAAATATTACATTTACATTGCAATCGTTTTTCGAGTTCACGAGTCACTTTGGTAGGAGTTTATAAAAATAAACTCCTACCAAAGTGACTCTACTCTGCCTAATAGAAATCATTAATGGAATCGAAGAGAGGTAGTTGGCATACTCACTGTGAATGCAGACCTACGGCGGTCTCCTGAGATGCTTCTTTCATATTCGGCTCAAAGGACCCGGGATCATAGTGCAAGGGAAACATATACGCTAGTAGTGAATTCTAGGTATTAACTAATTTGTACAGGAAGGAAGAACCGAACCGTTTAGTTTAGGAGTGTGTATTTACCATTTTAAAACCATGACTTCCAAGGCTAGCACAAGTGTTCCAGTGGACAGAGGAAGGGAGAAGGTGGCGCCAATTGGAAAAGCTCGTCAGGACACTCTCCATGATATGACGATAGAGGATTGCCATAGAAACGACATTTCTTCGCAACTGCAGAGATTTAAAAGATTCAATGGCTTCGGGACCGTGTCCGATGTAGAGTGTCCAGCAAATGCTGCGTTAATTCATCACAAAGATGAGAACAGTACTCCATTCAGGAGCGAACCTGGGTTTATAAAAAAGATACAGATGCTCAGACGAGAAGAACCGTTTCAATCTATTCAGTCTGCTTAGCTTACGCGAGGCTGCCTTAGTGACGTTTTCAATATACTCTCGTGGGTTAAGATCCCACTAAATATTTCATCCAGGATACTGAGTTTATCCTGTAGTGGCAGTTGAGCGTTTTGAAAAGTTAGGAAGGAAAGCGGCAAGCTCCTGTCATTTTTCCTCAATGATTGCTAACTTGGCTTCGCACGTTTTTTTTCCTTGTTTTGTTATTTTACTGTAAAATAATAAATCAGGTAGTTTGTAAATACTTGACTACTATGAAGTGTTACATATTATTTACTAAAGAATGACTATCGTACAATAGTATATACTTTGTTAATTATGTAAGAAACTATGTATTACAAATGTTTCATGTACTGCGTGTTGCAGTCCACTTCTGGATATAGGCCTCTCTCAAGGCATACCATTGAGCCTAGCCTGCTGCTTCTTGCATCTAGTCGTTGCCAGCCCACTTACACAAGTTTGTCTGCTATCTGGCCAGAGGGCGACCTGCATTACGTAAAATAAATAAAGAGAACTAAAAGCACCGTACACCTTTAAAAAAGTAATTTTACTAATCTCTTTTACCATGTAATTATACTGTTTGGAACAATGCCAAGTGCAGAAGTTATACATAATTAAGATACAATTTAAGAAAATTATAAAAACGTGTAGATAAATAGTTTTAAGATTCGTTCTTCATAATTTTCTGATTTGCACGATATTATTAAATATCTACGACGACTCACGTGTATGTGTAGATACTTTTGTAACAGTTCATTTTACGCCTCGTAAAATACAACATAATATCTGTTCTGGTAATAAGTACCTACATAATACATGTGAATCATATTTTACGACATATTTTATGCTCTAGCTTCTTTCATTTTATGTTTAAGGAGATAATTTATATAATGGAAAACATATTTCAGTTTTATAAGAAGTTACTGAAGGTAAGTTTCTGAAAAGGTTTGACAAAATATGAGTTCCTCTTACATTCACATTTCAGAAAAATAATTAATAGAACGTTTTATAGAATTATATGAAATTTTATTGTTGAGGACTCTACACCATACCCGAGTATTCTCCATTTTTACTGAACTTCGTAAAATGTTTTAGATAGATAGAAGTAATTACGCTGAACGCCATGTATTCAGTCATTGCTCATTAATCTAGACTAGAGTGTCATGTTTTAATTATTTAATAATAAAATTACATAGACTGAGCAGTTTGAATTATCAATAATTATACTATGTAACCATATACCAATAATTGATCAATTTACGTCATGTTTGTTGAAATTGGTAACACTTCTGTTGTCGCCTAATAAATAAAATGAAATTTGTATCTCTGATGTAAATCAATACTTTAGCATCAAATTATTCGATGAATACCTTTATCAATAAATATGAAAAAATGTCCTTATTGCTTTCTTATTATTATGGTAAACATTATGGTATACTTATTGGGAGCATTGAGTTCCACCAATACCTTTAAGCCAAAACCAACCTCACCTTCAAGGACTGCATCTGCTGATCGACAAATGAGGGTCTGGAAAACAAAGCACCTCGATTAGCAACAATAGACTTACCGCTTATTATGTGGGACCAAAACGCTGATGAAAAGCGGAAGTTTAATATATTTCTGCCTAACCCTTCAAGAAATCGGCGTGATTTTAAGTATGGATTTAACATACTTACTATATTTTTGGTTAAATTAAAATAATTGGCAGCTATTGTTGATCTTCAACTGCTTTAAAGATATTCATTTATTTCCTGTCTTTGGTTAAAAGAGTCCATTTTACTAGGTAGTAGAGCCACGCTGAGTTCAGCATGACAGGCCGGTTCGACCGGGGCAGTACTACCCTCCCACAGAAGACCAGCCTAAATCGCCAGCATCCGTGCTGTCGTGTTTCGTTGGTGAGTGCGAGACCGGGGGTCCATTGGTGCAGGGGTCACAGTTTTCGTGATAACTATATGAGCCTTACACTGCCACGCTGACTGTCATGTCTTTTACGTCCCCAAGCGTGGCGTGAAAAAGCATCTCACTAGACTACCATAATGCGTGTCACCATACTGCATTGTCTGCATTTGCAGTGAGTATGGTGACCACAACTCTTGGAGTCTATTCCTGCTTGACATCAGGCAGAGTCGAATCACTTTGGCAGGCTCTTAATATAAAAAAAAAATATGTAGAGACTAGATATTTTGTTGAAGTCATTATCCATCTTTTCATTTGTTTACTTCTATTTCTTTTACTATTTCTTAGGTCTCGTTCTGTAATTATGGATTATACTTGCGAAGGCGGGGGTGTGTCTTTTCATCAGGGCGAATGTTTTTTATCGCCGTCTATGCTGTCTTGAGGACCCCTTCTTTACAATTCTTTGGCTTCACGTGGATTTTGGCTCTTCGAACGGATTTCATATATGCTCCTATCTATTTATCTATATGAGTAGTTTATATATGTATGAATAAGTGATGCTTATGCATATTTATTTCCAGGCACTATCATTTTTATAACAGATATTTATTAAGTTATTGTTTCAAGTATCATCAGCCACACACAGCTCTGCATTACCGAAAGGTCGACTGGAAGAAAACCTTAATTATCAACTGCAACTAAGCAATTATTTGATTGTACATCTAGCGAGTAATGCTTGAGTTGCATAGTTGCTTGAATCGCCATATGGGACGGAAGTCATTTATTATCATATGACCTGTCCTCTAGTTTACCTTGTAAGTCATAAAAAAGTTTGCAGTAAAATAACCAGTAAATAAAGTGACATGTAGCAAGATCAGTTAAATAAATGAACATAAAATGTGAATTATGAAATAATTTTAAGTTACTAGTCTACTAGTATAACTTTGGGATTAATAAGGTT
This sequence comes from Hypercompe scribonia, assembly GCA_949316085.1. Lineage (NCBI taxonomy): Eukaryota > Metazoa > Arthropoda > Insecta > Lepidoptera > Erebidae > Hypercompe > Hypercompe scribonia. The sequence goes on along the minus strand of OX438974.1, from coordinate 11,615,719 downwards.
TATAACTCAATATCTAATAATGATCAACTCATAATTATTCTGTGTAATTTAAGTTGACGTGTACTGAGTACATGAACGTTGATGTGAGTATCTTTAGCAGTATTGGCAACGCATGCAAGTCCCCATCCAATTTGCCACGGCAATCAACTGTGTTAATAAGTTCAAGCCACGCGTGCACTCACCCACACACTCGTGAATCTCTCACATTGTTCCAATATAATTGCAAATTTATGTCGCGGTGTATCACACGAGATTACCAGCTTTTGGATTTTATTATTAAACGAAAATATTTTAGAGTATTATCTGGCTGAATTTTACTATTCGTTTGTAATAATGTTTGTAATGCCAAATATTAAATGGTTTAATTTTGTCCTTGTATTTATTAAGAGCATAATATCAGAATTACAACAGAATGAAATAACATGAATAAATACGTTGTACTTTGTGTTGTTTAAGTAATTATATTTATTCTAGTAACGAAGAATGTGTTACAATTTATTAGTAGCATATATACTTTTTAACTGTGAAAATGATTAAATAACTTATAGGTAATTTAAAAGCAAGTAAACGCCATATTACACACTCTTTAAAATAACATATAAACTTTCATACACATACTTAGTGTCTGAGTTGTTGTTATTGAAATAAGTTGTATACAAACTCCTTTTATTAGACTCCAGTATTAATGGTTCAATGGTCATACCCAAGATCAGATCAAGATATTTTGTACGAAGCTGTAACGTCTTCAATCAATTTCTCGTTATTCAATTCAAAGGCCTTTAAAATAAAGTTCAACTGTTGGATTAGGTCATTAGATTGTAAACATCTTCTTAAAAATAGAATTAAACATGTAATTAATCACATCTTATAAACGTAAACTATGAAAGAAGAACTAAGAAAGAAAAAGAAAGTATAATAGTAATAGAGAACAGAAGAGAAATATTTTTTCTTTTATCTTTATTGATTACATATATAATGTAGAGGCTTTTAATCAAACATGATTATGCCAGCCTCATTATATCCCACAATAACCAGCCACATCACACAGGAAATTTCTAAAATTATGTTTACATAATAATATGAATATAACAACAACAGCAAAGATTCAAATCTAAATTCATAATTTGGGCAGACAATCACATCTTCTTTAAATTGTAAATAAACTCATAAATTTTGATTGCATCCTCACTGCACGGCTTGGACAAGATGGACTGGAAAGTACCTACATGTAAGACATTAATTTTTTTAAGCTGGACAATAATGTTTCCGTTTCTTTTCTGTATCGAACACATTCCACTAACAAGTGATGGACATCTTCAACAATTCCACATTGTTCATAGTTAGGACTACTGACTTTCTTCATTAAGAAACCAAACTTGTTGAGCGGAATATGTCCAGATCTCAACCTATGTGCAAGTAACAACATGTCTTTTACTGATAATGATATTTGAAAACCATGGGATACGAGAAGGTTCATACTGCATCGTTTTGTACCATATTCCCTTTTCTCGTAATAGTTTATCAAAATATTCTTTCCAAATTCCGTAACAATTCGCATTGAATTTAAGAAGGACTTCAAAATAACAAGATTTTATATCAATAATGGTACCATTAACAGCTGCATTTTTTGCTAAGGTGTCAACCAGCTCATTTCCCTTTAACCCGATATGCGAAGGCACCCACTGCAACTTCAGAGATACGTTATTATTTTCAAACCAATACAACAGATTCAAGATATCATAGGCTATCAATGCACCTCTGGGGCTAGAAGCGCATCGAGCCAAATGCTGCAGGGCACTTTTACTGTCAGTAAATATGACCACCTTTTCATAACAAGTACTTTTAACATATCGTAACGCCTCTAAAATCGCAGCTAGTTCCACCGTCATAATACATAAATTTTTATTGCAAATTTTAAAACTACCACTGAATATATTACAAGGATCAAGAAACGCAGCTCCTAAACCACTTGCACTTTTTGAACCGTCCGTATATATAATGTGCCAACTATTATACCTATTGTTAAGTTCACCGAGAATGTAATTTTAAGTATGTCAGGATTATAAGTTTTTTTATTTAAAGTAATGCAGTCTAAATTGCAATGTATCACTTGAAGAGTGTTAATGTTTGAAACTCATGTATCTAGTGTAAACATTTCTAAAGGGTAGCTAGTATTTATATCTTCCTGTTTGACCTTATTATAGCCAATTGCTAGCAGTGGTTTCTTTTTTTTTGACCAATATCTCCTGCTACAAAGAGCGCTTAATTCTTCTAACAGTTTGAGAGTTAAATTGTTAGAGCATGCTTTGGCCTTTAGTAAATACTTTAAAGATAAATATTCCCTACGTACAAACAATGGTGAAATACACAACTCGCTCTCCATAACGTGAATCGGTGTACTCTTAATAAAACCGCTGACAATTCTTAGGGCCAGTTTTTGAACTATATCTAGTTTATGTAAATGTACTTTTGCACTGTTATCATAAATAAAGCTACCATAATCTATCCTACTTCTAATCAATGTTATGTATAGCCTACGCAAGTACTTAGGATGAACACCCCACGAATGCCCAGACAAAAGTTTAAAAAGATTTAGAAACTTATGTGTTTTATAACATATCTCATTAATATGTTGTCCCCAGCGCAATGACCTGTCGAGCCACACACCCAAGTATTTAACATTTTCAGAGGATTGCAAAACTAAATTATCAATTTGCAACTGTACTTCAAGTTTTTTGTGTCCTCTGCTAAAAATAAAATATTTAGACTTATTGCCTGATAATTGAAGACCAATATCTTGTAATATTGTATACATTGTGTCTAAAGATTTTTGCATTTTAATTACACTATCCCCAAGAATATAAATACTACTTGTGTACAAAACAAAATCATCAGCATATTGACATATTTCGACATCTGATATGCTTAGACATATTTTATATGTGACGATATTAAATATTAACGGTGAAAGAGGATCCCCTTGCCCGATTCCCCTATTAGTCCAACGACAAATCATATTATCGGGGTAACTGCAATCATTTACTTCTATTAACAATCGTCTCTCACTCAGGTACGACCACAAGTATTTTTATGTTTTGGCACCTATATTTAATTCTTCTAAAATTTTTACTACTTCATCTATCAAAATATTATTATATGCATTATCAATGTCTAGAAAACATGCAAGAGTCGATAATTTGTTTGTGAAACCTATTTGTATATTACATATTAACCTCACTAAAGAATCCAATGTTGATTGTGCACGTCTAAAACCTGTTGTTTTGGGAGACAAATATTTATTTTTTTCGACAAAACATTCTATGCGTTTTGATAGCACCGTATTAAAAATTTTACAAACACACGACAATAACGCGATTGGTCTAAACTTAGGAATGGAGCCCACAGTATCATTAGCTTTAAGAATTGGGCAAATTCTCACATCACGCCATTGCGAAGGAACTATGCTACTAGCGAATATTAAGTTGAATATATCCTACGTATAATATTTAGCTACAGAGGGTAAATTATATAACATTGAGTATGTTACGAAATCATTTCCTGGAGCTGTGTCTTTCTTTTTAAAACACTTGACCATCTCCTCCATGCTGAAATCAGTTTCAAGAGATTCATTTGTTGAGTGAAATGTCGGTGTTTGTGGCCTCACAAAGTCAGGTGTCAAGCTGTATAATAAATCCTCTTTCTGAACCTTAGAAACTTGAAGTCGAGTTTTCTTATATCCTTAAATCCAGCTCATGCGACGCCACATCTCAGAGACTGAAACAGTCTCATCAATATCATCACAGAATTTGCGCCAGTTCTCCGACTTAGCTTTCATTATCAAATGTTTTGTGTCACGTATTTTATATTCTAGCCTGGAGAGGTTATCTGGAGTAGGATTTTTTCTAAACACTTTCAATAATAAGCGATGCTGGGCAATAGGCCTGGAGAGCTCTGGTGTCCACCAAGATTTAGGTTGGAATTTAGATGCAGGATCTGTACATATTTTAATCATAGGGATTCTTTGATCAGCTGCACAATTAGTCTGTGCAATGTAATAGTCATACCGATCTTGAACGTTATTTGATACTACTGAATCCCTAAATGCATTTTTAAGTATTTCTCTATACTTCCCCCAGTCCGCCAACTTATAATTACGCTTTTTGATTAAACGATTATAACTCTTACAATCTAATAACATTTTTATAATTAAGTGATCGCTGCCAAGTGTTTCATTTGTCACATTCCAAACAAAGTTTACAGCAATATCAGTGGAAATGAATGTTATGTCGGGAGCAAACTTTTGACATGTACCATTGACAAATTTCAATCTAGTTATACTTCCATCATTCAATGAGACGAAACCATTATCTATCGCGGCGTTCATTAATTGAATGCCTCTTGTATCATTTTTAAATGACCAGTTTGTGTGATGCGCATTAAAGTCTTTAATAGACTTTTTGGAAAATAAACCGAACAAACTATCCCAATCTGGTCGAGAGGTATTTGTACTTGAAGGACAATATACAGAGATAATATTCTCCAGGCCACCACAATTTATCAATCTAATATGTAATATTTCTATACCCAAATTATTTAATCTATGTTTAAATGTTTCTACTTTAACTGATTTATGTATAACAAACGCCACACCTACGTATGAATCTTGTCTATCCCTTCTACATGTGTAATAACCACTGAAGTTGAGTTCGATATCTGGATTCAACCATGTCTCACTTAAAATCGCTATATGAATATTTTCCTATTGCAATAGACATTCAAACTCCAATCGCTTCGGTTTTATACTTTGAGCATTCCATTGGATTATATTCAACTTAAAATGTGAATAATTGCTAGCCATGACTGAACAAATTGTAAATACTATTAAACCACTCCGTTTGGTTCAGAATTTCTATAAAATATTTTTTTACTTCGGCCATTAACATTTTTAATACTTCATAAATCTTATCCTTAGTATTCATTTTAGACAACGCAATACTTTTCAGTTTATTCAACAAACTTTCAAAATAAATCTGCTTTTCGTATTCACCAGGTTTTTGTGTGGTTTCTGTACAAATACTTTCAGGTTTTCTTTGCATTTTTGAGGACTCTAATACAATTTTTGATTTCTTCTTTTTAGAGTTTTTAATCATTTTCTGAGTAATAATAGGTTGCTTTGTAGAAATTTCTACATTCTGATCTGTTTCAGTAGCTTCATCAGATGTCTCTTCTTGATTGGCTAAGGTCATTTGAACAATGCTGCTATATGTATTGTTAACATTCGTAGACGATGACCCGTTTTCCGTAGTTTTTACGGTTTTATTTTTTTGTATGTTCTTCAAAAAGATATCATAAGCCCTTCTGTAACCAACATCTTCTTGACTCATAATTAAGCATATTTTCTTTTCTTTCAAGAAGAAAGGACATGTTTTATCAAGAGCCATATGTGGGCCTTTACAATTCAGACATTTAAATATGTGTGTAACACAGTTGGTATGAGCTTTTCCACATTTAGGACAGAGAACATTATTGGAAGGGCAAAATTTCTTAATATGTCCATATCGTCAACAAGCAGAACATTGCGTAACCTGAAACCTGAAATCTACAGCCATAGGCATAAACATATGGTGGAATTGAAGGGCTTTGAAAACAAATGCGTACAGATTCACTATCTATCCATTTTCCAGTTGTATCAATTCTTTTCATTCTTTTAATAGCTAATATTTTAGTTACACAGGTTAAAGATTGCATAATTTCATCATCACTTATCTCTAAATCCACACCTTTTATTACTCCGTAGGAAGTAATACTTTGATGTGCATAATTGGCTTTTATGTCTAGTTTTTTAAGCTTCTGACAATAAACTATCTTCTCTGCTTCTTCTTTGCAATTTAATCGTATCAGCACTTTATATGGACTCTTGTATTCCACAGTAGTGATGTTTTGTATATTTTCATTCCGTAATAGCTTTGCCAACGCCATTTGTTTTGGTAATATTTTAAGTGAAGATAAAAATATTTCAAATCTACCTTCAATTTCTCCGTCTCCATTAGTACTCAGTTCCCGTACATCCAAAGAGTTACTCCTCAGAAACCTCTTAGACCTTCTCTTTACAACTGTAATAAAGCCGTTTTCGATACTACCCTTGCTGCTTTCTCTTTGCCTTTTCTCGACAGCTTTTGAATTATTTAAAATTGGACTATTAATATTATTTCCGAGGGTATTTTGATATAAATTTTGTAGCTCACTTTCACACGCATTAATTATATCCAGATCACTTTTATCCGCGTCATCTTTACCAGACACCGAATTACTATCAACCATAATCGCTAAAAACTAATAACCTTATATAAATATTGCAAGCTCGAAACACAGTAAATGTACGTGCACTCTTTACTGCGTCTCACGCGCAACCGGGAGAATGATCTATTAAAAATCAAATGAGTGTGTCATTCAAAATGTGGGATAGCAATGTTTTAAAGTCTTTCTAACTTTAACTATGTAACTCTGTATACTGGTCACGTTTGCAAAGTTGTTAAAGAGGAGACTCGGGACCTCACTGTAATTATTCAGAAATTGAAGAATATAACTTTGAAACAGAAATTAAACTTATTGATTTAGTCTGCCAAGTTTAAGGTAAAGTTATGTGATGTAATTTGAAATTTCTTAAGGACATTTCGCGGAAGGTTTTCTTTTGTAATTATAATTCCTCTGTCAAACAATTTTACTACAAAATTAGTATATAACGATCATTTATTTCAATGTTGTTTCGTATACAAATTATTTTTACGCTACAGAATAATTTTGGTCAAAAATAGGAAATCAATTTTCGATTATTGTTGTATTTTACTAACTGGTGTCGAGAATGGATATTTAGATCGAGGTTGATTGATGTTTTTATGTACATAGTCTTATGTTTAGAACTATTATGCCTGTAAGTATAGGGTGGGCCACGAATATGTTAATGTTTGAAAAAATTGTATAAAAAAACTATTGAATATGATATAAAAATTGTTTATTCACAAGAAAGTTAATTAAGTTTGCATTTATTTTTAAAATTACATCGCCTAAATAACCACCATTTCGATGTTTGCACTTTTCTAAGCGAGAATCGAAAATTTGGAATACTCGTCGGCAAAGAGACCGCGAAATCGCCGACATGTCTTCGCTGATTTTTGTTTTAGTTGACGTAGTATATTTCGTTTATTGATGTAGACACTATTCTTCAAGCAACCCCATAAAAAGAAGTCAGCTGGGGATAGACCTGGAATTCTGGGTGGCGATGGAATGCCTCATCTGGAAATCAACTTTTCCCGAAACATATCTTTGACCAATGAAACGGACTCATTGGATGTGTGACGAGTGGCTCCATTTTGTTGAAACCATGAGTTAAGATTGTAGCCAGCAAATTCCAGTAGTATCTATCCCAAGAACTCCCGTAACATGTTTGCACGGCATGTAACATTTAAATTTTAATGAATTCTTTGCCCACCTTTTAGAATACAATTAGTTAAGGGCTTGAAAGTATGAATAATGAAACTAAATTATCCATACTTTAAATAATAGATAAATAGAAGATAGCTCATCTAGATCACATATTTAAAGAAATTTTAAAAATATTTCACATCACAATGAAACAGTTTATCTGTGCTTGGTGTACTACATAAACATCGTTTTGTCTGTCTTTTTGTTTACGTAGGAGGTTCTCGTAATGTATAATTTCACTAAGGGCGACAAAGTGATTACAGCAAAAGAAAGGTGGTAGAAGGTGTGCTTAGACATCAATCTTTAAAAGTGCCCATTTCTCTTCGGAGTCTTGTAGAGTCTTTACTTCTTTTGTGTGTTAGCATGCTCTCATGTTGCCTTATTTGATATGCTAGATGAAAGCTGCCTCAGTCTCGTGTTTGACTTATATAGTCTTAGTTATAGCTATTACTATATTATACTATGCTATATTATAGCTATTATTATATATAGCTATAACTATTAAATTTCATTGGTTAACTTCCTAAAATAAGGCACTATAGTTCATCTCTCTCAGTATGAAATCATATGCCCAGTAAGCGGTTCTGATTTTCCCAATAAGCTTGTTATTTTTAATTATAAATAAGAAAGGTAAGTAGCAGTATTATGTATAAGCATAAAAAATTATCGGATTTTAATAACCTTCCATGGTAGTCTTTAGGAAAATACTTACGCTTGACGAATATTGCCAATTAAGCAGAGTTTAAGCCAATTATGTGCTAAATACTCGGGTTGCTCTAATCAAAGCTCCGGTAAAATACCTTCAACGTAAACCTTCATTATTGTGACGTAAGAATTTTAAGGTAAGCCTAGTATAATGACGTGTTTACATAGTCACAAGGTATGTAAATTGATAAATCGTTGTGTAAAGGTTAAGTCAAAGTGTAGATACTTTTTTTTGTTTACTTTGAAAAAGAATAAGTGATCGGCGCTGTACATATTAAAATTTAAAGTTGCAAAATTTTAATTTGAAATACCCACAAAACTTCTTCTGTGTTAAAATATTACTATAGAATCTATGATGCTGTGTCATAAACCCAAGAGCAGTGATTCAGGTCACACAAAGATGTCTGAGAATAGCTAAAAATGCTGGCTTGGTGATTTAAAGTGTGTTGCATATGATATGAAATATTTTCTCTATAATTAATAAAATGTACTTTTCACTCTCTCAATTACGTTGTCTTAAATTTACAAGAAAGAAAACAATTCCTTTCTAAAACGAAAATAGACGGATAATACATTTTTCTAGATTTTTTTTTATTTTGTTATATGCATTACCTCCATATACTGTCGTGCAGCAACTTGTGCCGTTATGTGGTGTGATTGAATTCCAAGCTGCACAAATTTTGTGTATAAGCAACAAGTTTCTTAAACGAATTCCTCTATAAGAAATATTGAGTTCTTGGAGTTTGATCTTCGTTATCTTTTATTAATGTCAGGACCTTTAAGACCGGATCAGGTTGTAAAGCAACCTGGAGGATGTTATCTACACTTTCACATCTCGACCCGGAATCATTGCTCTCTGGTGTGTCTGGTGTATTTAAATATAAAATTTAAAAACTATATATATAATTTAATTATCCAGGCGCCGTGTCTATGGAAGAAGCCTTAATTCTTTAATAACTGACAAAAGATATAAACATACTATTAGAAATCGCTACGTGTTTTGTAATCAGACTTACAAAAAGCAATGGAAAAGAGATTTTTCTGGTATCTTAATTTATGTAATATATAACTCATTTGTAAGGAATAACTTTTTTAATTATAAATATCTTGTTCAACTTTCATGTATGTATAATTGCATTAGGCTGCTGTGAAAGTAGCACTAGCTCAGCAATAGCAAAAGTGATCTATGAACAATCTGATCCGCGATTACAGCTACATTGGTATTTTGTACCTTTGTGTTTTCATTGAAATTTACTGGTAAATAGATCATTGACGAAATTGTTATTATATCTCTGATGTTAAAACGTCTATTGGCAGGCAGTGTTATGAGATTAAGTCTTGTATGCTATTTGTGGAGATTAACTTTCTGGCAATTTTAATTTATAGTTTAATCACCTGTCAATCATATTGATAGACATCTGGAACATATTGCACACTATTTGTTGAGAATAAGGAGTGTACTACAACATAAACATTATGGGGACGCTTTTCGAAAACCAAAGATGAAGTACTCTACTCGCACTCTTCATTCTTTCAAATTTTTTTTTTCAATAATCTGTCAAAGTGACTCTATTGTATTTGCTCGAAAGCATGAATAGTATTGAAGTTACATGAAACACAAGTTTTCATCATCAAGACACACAATAATTTGAATCGCTAAAACAATAGAATGACTATTTATGATGAATTAGATAATTTCAAACAACGTATTATTAAACTAAATAATAAATAAATAAATATTTCGAACATTTGACTCACAACTACTGATGACTAGACTGACATAGAATACTTACATTCTTTTTTTTATAAACACATACATATTATAGTATATATAGAAAACATCCAAACTTCGAAACAAATATTTGCAGATCATACAAATATTTGGTCCGAACCGGGTATCGATCCCGAGACCTCAAGCACAACAGTCGCATTCACTAGAGTTGCGTCATCGAGGCACATAGTAAAAGTCTTAACACTGTATCCGAATCACTTTCTATGTTTTTATAATTTAAGCTTTCATTCATTATTTCATTGGTCCATTTTATATCTATACTAATATTATAAAACTGAAGAGTTTGTTTGTTTTGTTTGTTTGAACGCGTTAATCTCAGGAACTGTAAGTCGGTTTTGAGTTTTTTTTTGTATTGGATAGCCTGTTTATCGAGAAAGGGTATAGGCTATAAATCAATACGCTAAGATCAATAGGAACGGAGTACCAATGAAGAATGTTTCAAAATCGGGTGACTTTGTTCCAATTGAGGGCTTCCACTGTTTGCGTTGCGTAAACGGTTAATGTTTCGAATAAATCATGTATAAAAGAATTGTTCCCTTACTCACCTATATAAGCGAAGTCGTGGGTTAAAGTAAGCGTCATCCCAAAGTAACTATTCCACGCGGACGAAGTCGCGGACGGAATCTAGTTTATTAGAATATAATTAAAATATAATTATATACATCCAAAAAAAGGTATTAGGTCTCTTGGGTTGTATTAAAGTTTTATATAACTTGACGATAACATCACATTTTAAGGAGAAATTATTATAATATCATATTTGTATTGTAAGCTCAATTACCAATTACAAATATGCAATCAGTTTATTACCTTCCATGGGCGTAAGACATAATGGTTTATGTTGCCTTCAGGTGCTTTGTTCTCGTAGATAATGATAATTAGTGTTAGATGGCAGATCGACTTTATTTCATTCTCGTCAGATTAAAAAGACCTATCTTCAATACAAATTAGTATGTTTGTGTGATATGTTTCTTGCCTAGGAAATATTTCAAGTCTAGAGTTCAAAAAAGTTCCAATTTAAATGACTTGCTGAGGAAATGTTGTACTAATTATAGTTGAGCATATGTTTTACCCGTTTTACTTGCTGAATCTATAATCCAACTGCCTGCTGCTGTGCTTGTGGTCTCCGGTTCAAACCCCGGGCAAGACCAAATATTTGTATGATCTGCAAATATTTGTTTCGGAGTTGGGGTGTTTTCTATGTATAACATGTATGTAATTACAAAAAAAAGTATACGAGTATTCCATCAGTCAGTGTAGTTATCATAGCACAAGCTCTGCTTAGTTTGAAACTAGATGACGTTGTGTGCCAAATGTCTGAAATATTTATTTATTTCACTATTTTATTTTCAAGACAGTTCATTAATCTGATCTGGGGTTATGGTTAAGATTTAACATTATACCATAATAAAACTGCAGTTTTAAGAGAATGTTGTACGTAGTAGAGAAAGTGTGGTAGGTACAAGAGTCAATAGATTGTGTGCATTCAAACTAAGAAACAAACGATAGGATCCCTCTACTCATTCATTTGTTATGGGTAACAAATCATACGATATACCTAAAATTTATTAGATGGTACATAATTAGGTATTTGATATTTGTTTATAATATCTCTTGTCAAGAAAAAAATAAATAAAAATGTCGTATAAAACTATTTTCTTTTTTTTTTCAACACTAACAATGTATGAACAATCCTGGAAAAGCTCTTGCAGTTTGCCTAAGTATTCCCGAACCGTTCACATGCTTAGTACCTATTCATATATTCAAACTGAAAGTTGAGATCACTTCAGTGTTCAGATCTCTTCATGTGTAAAATACTTTTTGAATTCATATTTGTTAATTTTTAAACTTGTTCTGTTCCATTTGCAAATTTTTACGTAATTTGTACGTGAGTTATTAGGATAAAATATTTTGCAGCTCTTATTCCGCATGGGTAACTGGTTTTCGGAAGTATAAATTTATTTTCAACCTACTTCCAAAAAGGAGGTTTTTTGTCAAAGAGTGTACTGTTTGTGTCGAATGTGGATCGATTTTAAAAAATATTTTTGTATTCGAAAAGATATACTTTCAAGAAGGTATCATTGCAACTATGTTAGGATGCCAAAGAAACCAGGAGCTACCTTCAAATTTCATGAGCACATTTTATACTTTTCATAAATATTTTAGAGCTATTCTAGTAGCGTTTAGTAACCATCATCTCGTGGTGATGAGCTGATGATGGAAGATACAACTCTTTAACGGCTAGCAGTTAGAGTATAATTAAATATCAAATGTGGGTATATGACTTTTAGTTGCATTATTTCAAGTTATTCAGGTGAGCTGATGATGAAAGGTACAGTTCCTTAATGATTAAGAGTTGGAAATCTTACGTATGTAGACTTTTAGTTGTATTCTTTCAAAATACTCAGGTGAGCAAATCATAGCAGGTAAAATTTCTTAACAGTTAGTAGTTTGAGGATGATTATTTCAATATTATACGTACGTAGAGATCTGAATTTGTATTCTTTCAAGTTTTTCATTCGAGGTAATGAGGGAAGGTAAATCATTTTAACAGTTAAGGACTAAAAGAAGATTCTTTAAATATCACATGTACGTTAGTTGCAATCTGACAAGTTTTGCATGTATACTGATATAATATATACTTTAAATTTTCTAGATGACGGTCTGGACTGCGTAATAACAGCTGTTCCTAGTTTCTTCTTATCTCAAGTCGCAGTGTAATTTTGACGACTAGTAATTTTTTTACATAAATTAATCACAACTTTGTTAAGGGCAGCGCCCGGAGGGCCTTGTGTGAATTTAATCACGTCAGATTGTCATGGTTACCGTATTTGGCGTAACGATAAGTAAAGTGTTCAGAAGACCTAGTGTCATTTGTTTTACATTAACTAGATCGTCACGATGAACGTGTTTAGTGTTGCGATTGCGGTTCAATCGAAACACCATACGTAGGCACTGAGACGATCGATTAGACGTGAAATAAAGCCGCAATAGACTCTTAGAAGCTTATGCACCGTAACTATCCAAAAAAAAAATAGCTGTAGCATTCTTTATCCTACATCACACCGTAGCCTTTAGCTGCCTGAAAAACTGAATTTAGGTACCTAGGACATGTTATAACAAGATTTTATTTACGTAGGTAATTAGGTTTAGATACAAAATGACACTTTGTAATTTTATAAATGAGCCATAGCAACTTGTTTATAAGTTGCTATGGCTCATTAATCGCTATATAAATTGATTGTTAAGTAAAGTTATTTTATATTTACGTATATTTAAAATTTTATTGAGATCAGCTAAATTATAGTTACTTAGTTAACTTTTGCTTGAAGTAACTAGCAAAAAAGTGATGTATTTTTGAACAAATAAATAATTCAGTTTATTTTTCTCCTTTTAGTGTATCTAGGGAAAAAGTTTTCTTTCGATTTGTTTGAAGTCGGTTTAATTTTTTTTAGATTTTATTTATAATTAGGCACATAGGTTAAAACCCTAGTCTAGCATTGTTAGTAATATTCCACTTTATCGAAAACATTCTGCACATATAATAACAATTAGATAAATAAGTAAAATTCAATAAACATTATATTTTTTTGGTGATTTTTAATTGTGATTAGTATAAATATCAGCCAAGTATGTTTGGCAGGTTCTTCCGTAGCTGCTTAATCCAAAACTGATAACGGAATCTGCCTAAGCCATAGATAGCGTCTCTAGAGTTTTATATAGTACGTACGCGTAGTCTACTTATAATAGATTTTAGTTTGTTGCATATGCAACCTTTATGCTTACCCCAATAGAAGCGGCTGATGAGGATTAATTCGATGTACGCTGTGGTTGTCGACTACTTTCAGTTTTGGATATTTTCACTTGCTATCTGTCTTATGTAGAAAAGAATGTTCATAGGACTATAGCCATTGGTGTGGATAATGATAGATAGGTAGTGATATACACATTTGCGTCAATCATCGGGTCTGGTTAAAGTTAAGTTGTAGAAATATTTAAAATTTATCCATGTTTTTGTAAGCCTTAATGACTTACACGAACATGTGAAAATTTTAAGTCTCAAACAAGAAATATTGTTTTAAAATGAATTAAAAACCATCACAGATGTTTCCGTCACCAAATATTGAGATAGGGTGTAAAGGTGAAGGCTCAGTGAAAGATCGTGAATTTTTATTTATTTATATTGTTGCTCGATCGCATTTTGCGATCAGTCGTATAGTCTACTGAAGCACAATTTGGCTAATTACTACTATCTCTTACATTTAATCATTACCGCTTAGCTTTATTTCACTTTTTCTCATCATCGTCGTTAGATAACGTTGTTATTATGCAGTCAAATTGAACGTGTGTATTAGTCACCAGAAATTCGACAGGATATTGTAGTCCTACATTTAAATTAAATAAAATTATTTTAAAAAAACATGTATTTTTAATATTTCCTGCATTACATTTGCATAAGGCGGATTTAATGCCATATGGCATTCGCTACTAGTCAACCTTAAGGTGGTTCAGTAACTGACATGACAGGTGTACGTGTGTCTCTAAGAGAAGCAATGAGTACCTATAAATTACAATGAATTATTAAGAAAAAAAAGATACCTCTAGGTAATAGAGCCACACTGATTTCAACACGAGCGGACCGCTTCGACCGGGGCAGTACTTCCCTTCCACAGAAAACCAACCTATAGCGCCAGCATCCGTGCTGTCGTGTTTCGTTGGTGAGTGTGAGACTCTAGGCCCATTGATGCAGGGGTGACAGTTATCGTGGTAACTGTGTAAGCCTTACACTGTCACGATGACTGTCATGCCTTTTACTTTCCCAAGCAGGGTGTGAAAAAGCATCTCACAAGGCCGCCATAGTGTTGGTCACCACACTGCATTGTCTGCATTTGCAATGAGTATGGTGACCACAACTCTTGGATTCTATTCATGCTCTCCATCAGGCGCAGTAGAGTCACTTTGGTAGGCTCTTAATATAGAAAAAAAAATACATACATAGATGAAAACACAAATAAATATTAAAACAATATGCATACAGAACAAAATATAGTATATGAAATGGTTAGACTATGGGGGAATATCTGCTAGCTATCTCTTGTATAAGTCTCTGACCTTGTCGACGCTATGCTGTATTGATTAATGTTGTACTCTGAATGACATTTCTTCGTGGTCAACTTTTTGTAATCGTTTACTGTCATTAATAAAAGTTAGTGAGAAGCGTACAATATCAGCTAAGTGGTCTGGCCTAAACTAAATATTTTAGGCCACTATTCCGTGTCAAACTGTTTTTTTTAATAATGGATTAATTGCAATACTGAAGATAAAGTGTTGGCTGCTATATGATGTATACATGATCAAAAATTCGGTTGCATATGAAGGTGAGTCACAAGAGTCGTTGCGAGAAAGTTTCATCTAAAATCCCCTTAACTACAGTGCCTTTTTTTTTTTTTTTTAGCGTGTGGAAACCCCCTCGAGCCGTCACCCCACCGGGGTTTACGGCGGGGTGGTGTGTCGGAATCGGACCGACTAAAACCACACGGTGTGCCACTCTGCGCCTGAGATAGGAGGGATCTGGGAACCGCTGCTATTACGATATCCAGATCCCTCCCAGCGCCTGCCCGCTAAAGCGGGCACCATCTATGGGTAAACTCTCTATTTTAGGCGACGTACGGCACACGCGGACGTCGCCTCCTCGCGGCTGGCCATTGTAGCGGATGGAGGGGAAAACCCGTCTCGTCCACCCGCGGCCACACTCAAGGCGGCATGAGGTGCTGGTATGCGCGCCTCCGCCGCCCGGCTCGCCGGCGGCGAATTAGGTCCGAGTGGATATTGTCCTCCCGGGCCTTCTCCGCCGCCTCCTTCCGCGAAATTACGTCTTCGCAGAAGGTTGCGACCGCGGTAAAACAACTGTCGCTACCGACCATGGAGCGTATTACGGCCGGTAGCGAGAGATCTCCTCCAATAACTGCAGTGAGGACCCCACGCTGCGCCGCCCAGGCGGAACAAACCGCCAGCGTGTACTGAGCCGAATCCTCACTGCAGTCGCAGTGGTGACAGGCGGGACTCAATTCCCTCCTGGCGACCGACTGCAGATACTTCCCGAAGCAACCGTGCCCGGAAAGAACCTGCGTCAGTCGGAAGGAAAGGGTCCCGTGCTGCCGCCCTGCCCACTCGGCAATGACCGGCTGGAGAGCCTCCACGGCGGCAAAGCCAGCACGTGGAGCCTCCAGCCGGGACGACCAACGAGCCATCGTGACTCGACGAGCGGCCTCTCGCCACTCGCGTATCTCTTCGGGCGGGGGCCGAATGCCGCTACCCACCCGAAAGTCTGCCGTTCGCCGATAAACTTTAGCGAGCACTTCCGCCTCCAAATCCCACGGGGGAGTTCCGGCCAACGCGCACGCCGCCTCCGTCGATACGGTGCGGTAACCGCATATGGCTCTAACCGCGAATATCCTCTGAGGGCGCCAGAGGCGAGCCCTATTCTGGGCGGTCAGAGCCGCCACCCACACTGGTGCACCATACAGTGCCATTGACCGAACAACCCCCGTGTACAGCCGTCTCGTCGCGACGCTGGCTCCACCCAAATTGGGCAAAAGTCGCCCAAGAGCAGAAGCAGCGCCGACCAGCTTTGTAGTAAGCTGTCGGAAGTGCTCGTCGAAGAGCCACCTGCCGTCGAGGATCAGGCCCAGATACTTCATCTGGGCCTTAATCGGTACGAGGACCGAATTGATTACGATAGAGGCACCGGGGGGTGGACCACGACGGGGCCCATGAAACAAAAGGGCTTCCGTCTTATCTAGGGCCACCCGTAAACCCAGCGCCTCAATGGCCAGGCGCGCCGCCTCTTGAAAGTTCGCCCCCTGGGCTGTGACCAATGTGTCATCGGCGTAACAAATTACGCCCAGCCCGGGGAGAAGACGATCTCGAAGGGCCCAGTCGTATCCCATATTCCACAGGAGTGGTCCGAGGACGGACCCCTGTGGAACACCGCACGACATGGGCCGCCGCCTCAGAATACCATCTCGGTCCTCGTACACGACGGTACGCTCCTCAAGATAGTCTGCCACAAGCCGCCTCAGGTAGTCTGGCACCCCGTGATAGTGGAGTGCTTCCCTGATGCAGCTAAATGGCAGACTATTAAATGCGTTGGCGATGTCCAACGACACCGCCACCAGCACGCCACCACAGCCCACCGCCTCTTCAGTAACGGCCCTCAGGCGTAACACAGCATCGACTGTCGAACGCCCTGCTCGGAAACCGAATTGGGCGTCCGACAGATCGGGGCCCACCTCACTTAGGTGCCGGACGATGCGGGCAGAGAGTATCCTCTCAAACAACTTACCCGCCTCGTCCAGCAACACCATGGGCCTATAGGCCGCCACCGATTCGGCTGGCCGTCCCGGCTTCCTCAATAGGACCAGCTTCCCGCTTTTCCAGCACTCAGGGAAGCGTCCGGATGCCAAGCTAGCGTCCAGGACCTCCCTGAGGCGGTCCGACATGTGTTCAAGGGCTCGAGCCAGCACTCGGGCAGGTATCCCGTCCGGCCCGGGGGCGGTGTTCTTAGAGCGTATCCGTAGAACAACCGCCCCTACCTCCGATTCCCTGACGGGTGGAACATCGTCCTCGTTCCTCCCGTCGTCTCCGACCATGAAGGCCATCGACGGGGGTGTGTGTTCCACCCGCTGCGGGAAAAGGCCCTCGACCACTTCCTGCAGGAAGCTGGGCTGGAGTGTCTCTGTAAGGGGGGGGCCCGACGTGCGGAGCTTTTGTCGTGCCGCACGATAAGGGCGACCCCAGGGGTCACGATCGAGACCCTCCAGCATCTCCTTTCTCTTAATTTCTTTGGCGCGGCTTATGGCCAGCTTCAGAGTTTTCCGCGCTTCTCGGTACTCTTCATGAAGCTGGTCCTCCCCGCCTTCTTCGCGGCGTCGCCGCCGACTACGGGTGTAGAACCTCCGGGCACGAGTACAGGCCGCGCGGAGGTCCGCCAACTCCTGGGTTAACTACAGTGCCTAGTTTGAGGTTATATTCATTCAATATTCCACAACAACTCTTAATATTTTTTATTGGCCTAATTCTAGTATAATAATTATGGACTATAACGTTTCGATTTACTAATTTTCGTGTTATAACTACTTATATGACAGTAACTGCAACATGTATAATATACTGTTTTTAGTGATCCGATATAATCAACTGACACATTTACGCAATGTAATAATTACGTATTTACGCAATGTATAACATTGTTGTTTTAAATTTGTTAATGTCAATTTCATAAAATTTAAAATTCTTTTAATATAACCAATAGCAACTCCCGTTACTGAATAAGGCTACCATGAGTTTGACCGCTCCCTGTTACCGATACTGAAATTAAAATAAGCTAGAACGTGTAGCGAAGAGGCTTTTTGTTGATGGGTTATTGATATTAGATCGATATGGGTGCGTCGATGGCTTACTTTCAATAACAGCTTATAGATGTACGCGTGTGACCAGTACAAAAGCTTTTAGGTATTACAATAGATGATCGATGTAGTGGCTTAAAATAAACACTTCGTATAGCAAATATTTTGGGTTTTGTAGTTTCTGAAATTCAGTAAAATATATGTATAGCCAATGTAGCTGTTATAATTAATAGTAATATTGAGACATTCATTTCAGTATGGAATGGGATATGTAAAGTTGCAACACGTTTATATATATGTAGGTAAAGGGAAAATAAGAGGCAAGAGTAAAATAAATAAGTGAAATTTCAAAATGATAATTGAAATGTAACGTAAACGCAATATGTGTTACTCTGTGGCAAAATATGTTTTTGGAATTTCTAAACAGTACTAATTCTATTTAAGAAATTATATGTAGAACCGTGTGTGTATGTGTGAACAAATGATAATAATAATAATAAAGAAAGTGTTCCATATCGTAGTCATGTTCATTAGCCAACAAGTACGTCGTAATAGTAACAGTCTGGTGACATGTTAGACGTATTATAGGAGGGTTTAAGACTTGATTCCGCATATAAGGCTTTTGAAAGTGCTAGAGTGGTATCAAATTTTGTCAGGCTTTGAACTCTCTCACAATCGATTAGAGGTATCAGTATCAGTATTTGAGATTGTATATTCGCCGAAAGTTTTAGACCACTGACTATTAAATATGAAGACCCTGCACAATCGTCAGATTTATAATCTCAGATACTGATATGAAAGTGCATCACAATGTATTATAGTTACAGTAGATATCGGATTCTTTCCGCTCGCTCTGGCCTAAGGAAACTAGCGCATGCCTGTCGTGTGAATCTAATAAAATATTTGGATTTATTTTACGAGATTGTCGATACATGGAATGTGGATTGAATGGTCACTGTTCTCGACCAATAGTTAAGAGGTTTACGTTAAAAAGCTGGATTAAGGGACTAATGCAGTTACAGAAGAAGGCGGCAGAGAAGGCCCAGGAGAATGATCTTCACTCAGACTCATTTCGCTGCCACCAAACCGGCGGCGGAGGCGGCCTTATCAGCGTCTCATGCCGCCCTGAGTGTAGTTACGGATGGACGGGACGAGTTTTCCCCTTGATCCGCTACAGTGGCGAGCCGCGAGAAGTCAGGTCCTTGTGTGCCGTACTTCACCTAAATAGAGTTCACCCGAGTGGTGCCGGCTCTAGGGGGCAGGCGCTAGGAGAGGTCCGGATGGGTAAATAACAGGCGCAGAGTGGCACCATGTGGTTTCAATTGGCCCGATTTCGACACAACACCTCGCTGCAAATCCCGGTGAGGTGAAGGCCCAAATATGTTTGCAAAGGAGATGTCGGAACGGGATCGGGAGAGGTGTAGAACTCGCCCGGGCCGCCAGGCCCGGGAACGGGCCCTGTATCGCAGAACGATCTACGTCTTTCATGAACGCAAGCCAGGTACAAGCCGTAGGTAGATGTCCCGACGTACATCGGGGTTCCAGGGATTTCCTTTCTGGGGTGCATCTGTTTCCCTGGCTACTGATACCTGAGACGGCGTGCGGGTTTTGGTCGGTTCGAGTCCGACATAACCACAAGTAGCAGTAGGTGTTATCTGTAAAAAAAATGAAGGAAAATCTATTTATGATGTTTTAATACCTATTTTCCATTGAATCTGAAGGGCCTTTAAACATCTAATGTTGAGAATACTAAATTGAATTTCACAGTGTTACAATGGTGCTATGACGTCAATTCTAGAGTCTCATAAATTTATGATACGCTAATACACACGATTCTCAAAGTTCAAATATCAAATGAAATTTAGAACTACACTGCGACAGTTTTAAGTTATAGATTGCGTTCAATGGGACACAATATAAAATTCAGTAGATTGAAAAAACATCCTTTGATAAAATAATGGCTATATGAAAACATACAAAAATCTGAACTTTTAAACGTGATTTTGAAATGGAACACACATTTATTAGAAATAAATGCAAGCTTTTTTCCTATAAAATAAAATAGTAAGCAAAAGTTCCCACACCAAACATGTCTAGTGTAAAATCGCAGCGCCTTGGAGTACTACCATCCGATTTTGAGCCAGCTTACTGTAAATAAGAAAATTCATTCGAACTGCGCCGTTAAACGTAATCGAGCGCGTGGAAAGTATTAAAGAAGCAGACGCTATATTGCATAAGTTAAGATGTTACAATGGAAACTTTGAACACCAAGTGTGCGCAATTCCTCTTTGGCAAAATACGTCCCGCCTTATAGCTCTCATCAGGCGGAGTAACAGCGAAGTTACGCAACGTATAACCCACCCTATATCGTTAAAATTATATTATACTAATTCAATTGTTTTAATTCATTTGCCGTATCTGCTGATGTTCTTATGAGATTATGTTTGTGTTAATACTACATAGGCTTTCTATGAACCTAATATGTGGTGTTGAAAAATTTTAAGAAAGAACATGAAATAGGTAATGACTATTCGGAGCGATTATTAGAATGGAAACAACTTGTGTGTAATCCTTTGCTTTTTGTGGCTGAGAGCTATAGTAATGAAAACACAAAAAATATATAGAAAACTCACAAAATTACTAGGAATGGTTACTTTTATTACTTTAGAGGGGTTTATACTATGTGCATATAATGAAATTATCTATTGTACTCTTTTAGTTTACTAGAAATTTAACTCAGTGTTACCAAGCATAAGCAGTGTAATTTTGTTTTTTTTTTCCTGTATGAAAGCCTGCCAAAGTAACTCTACTTTACCTGATGGAATATGCAGCCTGAGTAGTATCCAAAGAGTTGTAGTCACCATACTCATTACAAATGTAGACAATGCAGTGTGGTGACCCACACTATGGCGGCCTAGTGAGGTGCTTTTTCATGCCACGCTTGGGGACGTAAAAGGCATGATAGTCATCGTGGCAGTGTAAAGCTTACATAGTTATCACGATAACTGTCACCCCTGCATCAATGGGCCTCTGGTCTCGCACTCGCCAACGAAACACGACAGCACGGATGCTGGCGCTATAGGTTGTTCTTCTGTGGGAGGGTAGTACTGGCCCGGTCGAGCCGGCCCGTTCGTGCTTAAATCAGCGTGGCTCTACTACTTAAAGGTTTGCTATTTGCTGTTATTAATGTATGTATTATGTTTTTATACAGTGATATTTTTAAAGGTAAGCCTTTAATTCTATTTATTATTTCATGTTATAAAAGAAAACAAAAAATCAGGTTTCATGAATTTTTATAGTATTCACTTGTTTATTTATTTTTGAAATATAGACTGACGAAGGATAGGATAGCATATATTTACGTTTATTATTTATCGTCCGTTGTCACTCTTTAAAAACGCAACCCTACAAGAAATTAAATATTAAAAGTACAACTATTCAGACGACATAAAGTAAGACTATTCTACCATAAGTAACGAAAACAAAAGTACTCTGTAACTGTTATACTATATCCAAATGTATTTCTAAAGCCACAATGTCTCAGAATATTGTAATTTTTTTCAATATTGTGTAACTGACTACTGATACAATTGGATTTTTTTTCTAATTGCTTATGAACAGTTTAAATCTTCTCATTGGCAAATTATTGGATGGTTGGTAATTTATTGATTTTCTATTTGAATTAGAAGTATCCCATAAATATTAGTATCACATTATTTACCATGGCAATTCAAACTATGTCTCTGATACTAATGATAAGAGTTTAGGAATTTGATGTAATAGTGTCAAGGTACCGAGACACGAGATAAACAAGGACTGAAGTCCCAGGTCATTCCGGTATTTAAAGATCTCACAGAAAATTTTACTTTCATCAACTCATTTAAGGAAAGATCTAACAAGAGAATAAACGAGAACAGTTTCTACAAATAGTATTATTCACTAACATTATAGGTTCGTGAATAAATGTTGATGTACCCACGTTGTCTGGCATTCAGAAAATTATTGTTTCCGCTAAGTAAAATGCTAGTTGAATATAAAAACTTATCATTACATTTATAATGTTAGAACTTGATTACATGACTATAATCTATATAATGTATAATTATATTTCATGGTTATAAACGTAAATATATTATAAAAGCTAGTAAAGTGTACGTCGAACAACGTCCAATCTAGGATTCAGTAGTAAAGGTGTTTTGGTATTTCGTATAATAAACATTGCACATTAACATTTTTGGTATCGTATAGTACGTAATATTAAGTCGAAGGAGTTGGTGGAATACTATTCCGATTTTTATCAGAAGCTAATAAAGCTTAGTGAGTTATGATAACTTTCTTTTTAAATTCATTATGTATGCTGCTGCTATGATGTATTTTTTTCAGACCTTCAAATACCATCATTTGGCTAGAAGTGAGGGAACATCTGACAGTACCAAAAAATCTGTGCTTTTAAGAATAAAATCTCACAAATGGATTTAGTTTTTGAAATATTTGGTTAAGGTAACCAAATACTTTATAAGCAAACCCGTTCATTTTTTTTTACAAATTAATTGTAAAAAAAATGAAACCCCAGATTGTGGAGTGGATGAATGTAAAAAAATTATATTTTAACTTTAAAGGCCCTGCCTAAAAATATTTTTCAACTGACTTTATTCAAATTTTTACAAAATTTTACCACTTTATCGACTTAATTAGTATGAATATAAATGTGATATCACGATTTCTAACATCTAATGTGGACGGACGTACGGACGGACATAATCATGAAACTATAAGGGTTCCGCTTTTGGCATTTTAGTTACGGAACCCTAAAAATGAGTCAAAAAAGCAGAAATCTCAAAATCTGAATCATCCTTATATCTAAATCCTGCTAATGGTTCTATATCTCTACCCTATTAATGTTTAAATACAACTGCCTAGGCCTTTGTGATCCGATAATACTTTTTCGCGTTGTATTTTAGTAGTAATCCTAAACTAACAATCCTCTCTGAGTAAGACAAAGACACAAAGTACTCACATATAAGCCGCATACACTTAAATCAAAGGTTAACAATGTTAATTATATTAATGATATAAATTTCACAGAGGCAAAAACTCCGAATACTGCTTTTACAAACTATTTCAAATAATCCCTTTAGCGCTGTAACTTTCTTGTAGTGTTTGATTTTTGTTTGCTGATGGCAATAGAGGTAAAAATTGGCTGCCTTTGTAAGTATTGTTTCTTAATTCTTTGTTTTGTCTCGTGTTTGAATCCCAAGCTTATTAAGTATAGCCCTTTAAGCCCACTCTGTTTTTGTTCTTTGAATATTTTAGTCTGTTAATTGGATTACAAGATTTCAATAAGGTTTCTTTGACAGTTTCTTTTGAACGTAAAAGCTAATTAAAATATCTTACCGATGCGAGCATACTCGAATTATTTTAAGCTGATTTAGGGAGGTGAACATGTAGGTATAGTGCAAGGGTATCTAGTTACCTTTGTAACATCTCATCAGTGAACGGTGTTGTGTGTCAGTGTAAATATTTGTTTAAGCCCATAGACACCAGCTAGCCCACATACAAGAATATGTACCTTTTATATACTACATGCATATATGAATAAACGCTTTTAGGTAACTACCAGTTAAGAAGTGACCATCCTCAAGTATAGGATGACTAAGAATCTCAAAAATAGAATAGGGGAGCGAAGGACTTATAGGGTGACCTGATGGTAAGTAACTACCGCTGCCCATGGGCACCATGTTGTAATAGTGTAGGGCAGTTAAGGAGCAGTCGGGTCTCTTGCAACTCAAGTGTCACAAGTACGTTGTCACTCCTTAAGTCTTCCCCAAAATCAATGTCGGAGGAGGAGGAGGAATTTAGATTCCTTTTAAGAAGGAATTTAGACTCAGTTCACTTAATGTACTCATTTTTGTGAGTTGCAGTAAATTTAAAATGATCAATTTTTCTGTGATATCAAAATGTACGTGACAGAATGATAAAATCGTTGTTTAATAAAAATCATGTGTATTAATATATATGTACTTACTCATACGGTACTCGTTATGGGAAACTGAGTTTCGTTCGGTTTTTTTTTTGGCAAAAACTGCTTTTGGTACCATTCCTAATTTTGTCACATAGATAAGTGTCAAAATGTGCCTATTAGACAACGCCACCTACTGAAGTATTTATTTGTGTTGCTGTGTCGGTTAAGCAGTATTTACCTTCGTATTCTAATGTCATTGTAGCAGTTTTTCATTGCTTGAAAACACGGGTAAAACAACGTTTTCTAAAAATGAAACCTAGCTAGATCGATTTATAGGCCTCGAAACCCCCAGCAACCTATATTTCATGAAAATCGTTGGAGCCGTTTCCGAGATTTAGATTATATAAATAAAAGTTGCTCGTGTAAACGTATTAGATATTTGTTTTAAATGCAGTTATGTGGAACAGACTACTAATTCGAAAGACAACAAAGAAATTACTTTCTTAATACATTCGCGATTATATAATTTAAAACTTTGCAATAACTTCTGTTTCCCGACGTTTCGAACGGGTTAGCTTGCGGTGTGAGCTTAGCGACGCCTTTGTGATAAGCAATTTGTGACTACCCGCACTTGGACACGTTGATTGATTGTAATGTCGGTATTTTTACAACCTACACTTACAATAACGGCACACTTTGTTTCGCCCCCACAAATTTGATTATTTTTTATTTCAATTGCCTCACGTATCATTCTACAAAAATAGTTACAATCTGTGGAGTGGACAATTAAAAAATATAAAAATTTCAATCTAGAAGATGGATATTGACTATCAATATCATATCAGTTCAACCATGATCACGAACCATGTAGTCTGTTTTAAAAAGAAGGTATCGTAACCTTGGATAATTTTATCACGAATAAATTCCACTTTGTACAAAACTATTTGTACATGTAAAAACCGTTAAAGTCGTAAAACTAAAATACTGGTAATTTCTTGAAGAATTTTCTGGTATATTAAAAAAGTCTGATTGTTTTTTCAAGATGTAGATATCAAATAGGCGTATATTTGGATTCCATAATAATTTGAGTTGAAAGGATACAAAAAAATATTTGGTATTAAAGGCGGTAGATAAAGCTAGAGCAGTGTTTCACACACATATGCGTCTTTATTCTCATTTATGCTTTTTATGAATATGGTAAAGAGCTATAATAATGGATTTTTTGGTATTTTGTGTGATGGTACAAGCTGCGCTGGAGCAGCTGGCACCTACTATTTATTCAACTAACTACTCTTAATGCCGGAGAATGTAGTATCTTTGATTTTTGTTTTAAGGGGTTAGGGGTACTCAGAGGCCTGAAAAAATGATGATTTTCAATATTTTTTTTTTTGTAGTTAATTACTTTATTTGACAAAAATAAAAACATAGCTTTATTAGAACACGTTTCGATTTGACTTCACGAAAATTTCAAAAAAAAAAATTAATAATTCAAAAAGTTATCGCTGTTTTTGTAGAGCCCGTTCCTCCCGAAGTCCTTTGCGGTGATCATCATAAGTCCTTGGAGATTCATCGAAAATCAATCGGACAAGAAAAATTAGTTTTATTAATAGATAATCTTGTGCCTGATCGAAGCTTTTTTTTTTTTTTGGAAATTAACAAAATGGCGGCCTCAGAAAATTTTTTTCAAATTTTCGAGAAAAAAACCGACAGTTTATTGTTAAAAGAAAATCGAAATTTTTGAAAAAAAAAAAAATTCTTCGTTCAGGCACGAGTTTTTAATGTTTTTCAAAAGTACAATAAATTTTATTGAAATCTATTGAGCAATTTTTAAGTTACAGTGATCACCAGTTCAGAAAACATAGTTTTGAGAAAAACGCATTTAAAGTTTTGCTATGGATTTATGTCGAATTATAAGAATTATTTAATAACTTACACTGAGTCATCTATTCCTGGATGATGATGATGATGATTTATATATATATATATAATTATACATACATTAAAATGGGGAGATACTCATGACAATGAAACCCGAAAGGTCGGTTGCTTGCAGCTGTTTCTAGCTACCTGCTCTCGAATGCCATGTAGCACCCGAAAGGTCATTGTTAAATAACTCGAAAAAAATTTGTCGGATTCACTTCAAATTTTCACACAATATTTTAAAAATATTATACTTTAAGAAAATGCAAAAAAATAAAAATCGATTTTTTGAAAATTCTGACTACCCCTAACCCCTTAATATTTCTTAATAAAATAGAAGTAACGGAGATTCACGCCCATTATTATAAGGAAACTTTGGCTTTGGCTTAAATTTTACACTTTCACCACGTTTTTATGATTTAGGGTTTTAAGTCTCACTAAGTTTTATAATTACTTTCAAATTAACTTTTTGTTACGCTAAAGATTGAAAAGAAGTAAGAAAATTTAAAACTACAAGTCATAAATTCCAATAAATAAATATACTTAAATTTCAGTATTAAAATATTGATAATAATTATTAAGTTAACGAAGTGTTACACATAATATTATATAAAATAAAGAAAAGTACACTTGTTATTTGCCTGTTGGATATACAGGGATAAATTACGAGTATATAGCGCTATTGAACAAAAACGAAGTTTATGTCGTACTCATTACATAAAAACTTGTAGTTTATTACCACAGTTAAAATCTGTTTAAAAGGTTATATAATAACAATTAAAATTATGGTAGCAAGCAAGTACCAAATATCTTAGCATTTTTTTGACTATTTGTATCGATATCCACAAAATTCTACTATCAGGCTTACTAAAAAGAAAATAGATGGGCAGCGTCCCTGATAAAATGAAAGAAACCGAGGCATCGAATTCTACTCAGAAAATATGAAAACTAAGCAGCTCTTAAGGACACAAATTCATTCAAAAGAAGTTAAATTCCAAGTCAGTCAGAATACCTGAAATTGTACGATAAGCAAAATTTACTGAAACTTACAAAACATTTACTCGAGAAATACAAAATAAAAAATATATTTTCCACTTTAATACACAACGATCCTAAAATATTTCTATATACTTTTGTGTTGTATAAAATATTTGTATAACGAGATCGTAACAAAACGTGCTTAAGTTGATACTGAAAAAAAGAAATAAAACAGAAGTCTTAATACGTTCGCGGGATTAAAGCCATAAAGAACGATTTGGACATAATGAAAAAGATTTTTGTTCAATACAGAGACAAACATCTTTGTATTTGGAGCATTGATATTTGGTAGGGTCGGAATGAAAGCTGGTGCGTTTGTTTCACTACATTGAACCGGCGTCGCTCGCTTGCTACATTTCATTAGTGCCTCCTCCGTCTTCAATATTGTTCAGATCGTGTTTATTGCGTGTACATATACATTAATTAATTTGTGTTATTGATTTTTATTAGAATGTAAACTGACTGATACACTGAGAAGCTACCGTTTTCGTTATGTAATTATATGAAGCACATACTTGAGTATAATATGAATCGTAGTAAATATTGTGTAAAAAGGTAGTTTTGACAGAGCTGGACTTTGTTAGTGAAAATTGAGGTGATTTTTTATAGTGCAGATGGGGAAACGAATGGTCGTTTGATGGTAAGTAAGAAGAGTCACAAGAGCATTGGTATTCTTTGACCCCTCCTCCTGAAGAATTAGGAATGGGGCGCCGGTAGTCTTACTCGGTTGGTGAGGAACTCGGAAGAATTACTTAGCACGGATTTTCTTTAGCCATGGGCACTTTAGCTAACTTCGACACGACTGAACCGACGATTTATTTTTTCTAAGAACGTTATTAAATAGATAAAAGTGTTTGCGTATTTATATGTACATGTGTTTTTTTCTAAGAATACATATAGTTTAGAGATTTCATAACTCATATTATAATGAAATGATGTACAGTCATATACATATAAGTTAATACACACACAGTTGTAAACACTAGCATTTTTATTAGATGTAACAAACTTGTCACTTTTAGCATATATTTGCGGATATAAGTATTTAAGGTGTTATTTATGAATAATAAAGTTTGAGTATGGTGATGGATTATGAATACGGAGAGTGACGACCTCTATTCGTCCCGTGGGTGTCGTAAGAGTTGACTTTAAATAAACCACATACTAATCTGTCTTACCAGCGTGCTATAGTTGGCCAATATCTCCTCTCTAACGAGAGGCCTTTGTCCTGAAGTGAACTATTGGAGGATATATGATGATAATGAAACTAATAATTAGGAACAGCCTTGGGACTAACTTGATTGATTGATAATCTCATAACATCATGTTCTTAGTAAAACCATCTGTTTGGTTTCGAAACATATGATACGTACATACATACATATGATACTTTTATCCTTTTTATTACAAATTAGTGTTTATACAACAAACTTGGCAGTGTAATTTCCAACAATTAGTAAACTTCACTATCACTTCAACTATGAGCTTGGTTCACAGCTATTAGAAACTTTTGGCCTTTATACTTTACGAAAAGGCGTCGTCCGCAATCTCAAAACTCGCGTACTATGTACATTCATAAAAACACTCTTGAGCATACAGCTCCCTAAATTACTTTGAGCATTTAATCTTACTAATTTGTTTCAACTAGTACGCTATACATAATATTATTTTATTTCTAATATCCGATTGCGAAACACCCGTAATAGTTTTAACAAAAACCACCATTTACATGTTATGAAATATTTATTCAAGTTTCATTTATTGAAATTAAAGCTTTTTAATGCTACCAGTGTATATTTTATAGTTTTTGTAGAAATAGCGTAAGTGCGTACGTACGTTTTCGAATACAATTAAAGTAAATATTTATCAAGCTTCCTTGCCGAAGGTATTTTTGTTAAGTGCTACCTCGAACATTGATTTCTATATATAGAAGTACATCTTATACTTTGTGTAACACATAATCAATTACTAAATCTATCTGTTTAAATTATTTACTTGGTGAAGTAAGTGATGAAAAACTTCATAAGCTTCAAAAGTAATTGTGTAATCATATTGCGTATAACGCTACTTACGATAATTATGAATGTTAAACATTGCGTTATACTCATCTTCTTGTTTATTAGACTAACTTAAACATAATATAACTTTCGATTTGGCTGCTACGTGCCCATTTATAATATAATACGTATTTGTTCAAAACCTAATAATCAGAAAAAGGAATTTCATTTTGTCAGCTGAGCCTTATACTTACCTACTAAGTTAGTCAAACAAATGAGAAAGGTAAGGAAATAAGATAAAGAAAGGAGTTATAAGTAATTTAAATCAATGTCATCCATAAAAGAGTTAGTTCCGATAAATATCGGCTTTTACATTTATCTCTGTGAAAAGAGTAACGTATTTTTGTGTTAGGCTTTCCTTTCATAATATAAGAGTAAGTTATTGTGATTTGTAAGCGTTATTACAGTACGCTAACGTTTGCAGCGCTAGCTTTTTTGAATTAACATGTTCCATTGCGCTTATTATCGAATAAGTGTTTCATATTTTTTGATTTAGAATTATTTGTTACACTAAATATAATAAATGGAATTAATGATGATGAAGATTAAATATTTTAATAGATAAAAATGAATAATCTGAGCCTCAATCGCTTCCATAAGCATTTAAAAATAGCTAGTAGGGGAGGGTGGCAGATATAACATCTTCACACTTGTCATCACTATCGTGACACTGGTGTTGTCTACTCACTTGACTGCTTAAATAGAATTCAAAGTTCACATTACGCAAAAGCATGATAATGAATTTACATAAGTACTAGATTACACAAAGTGCTTGGACTTGGATTAGAGTTTTTTTGATAAGCTAAGTTAAACAGCATACTGTTATGAACTATTGATGATGATATAGCACACAAATATTTTAGATACAATATAAATTTAGATCTAAATATAATGTTAGACATACCAAAATACACTGTCAGAAAATTTTATGAAACACCACGAAAGTTTGAAAAAGAAGGAGAGAGTTAATTTACATGATAGCAGGTATCCATAGTTCTAACAATAATAATGCTGATGAGAAAATTAGAAAGCTGAAAATATTTATTCGTAATAAGTTTGTTCCATTTAATTGTTCAAGATAAAGTCTCAAAATCCTTTTAATGCTCACTTTGCCTTTTATTTCTATAGGTAAATAAATAGTACGGTAACCTTGATTACAGTACTCGGACGATTGAAATACAAAATTAAAACGTTGTATACACAAGTCGTATACAATACCGTTATTGAAATCCATCATGTCAGCCTGTACTGCTTTGTTTGATCATGATTAAGATGTAACGGGTTTTGAATGGATCGTCGCTTGTGTATTAATCAGACGGTTCCCAAATCGTCTATTAATCAAGTTTAAGCATCTGGATGACAACGAACTGTCAGCTTAAGTAGTGTTTAGTTTACAACGCATTGTAAACAATCGTTTGAGGTAACTTGTCTCGGCTCGCTGCCTTTATTGTTTAATGTTTACATGATAGTAATCGTAAAATTAAGCGTGACAGTAATAATTAGCGTACCAGCCCTACATTTAAAACCTTAATCAGTTCTGCTCTTTGCTCTTTTAAACCTAAAATCTTATAATTTATTTTATAGCTCTTTTGCTCCTCATCATAGCTTTTTACCAAACTGATTTGATTAAGGTTGCTTCACTTTGCAATATATTATTTCTCAAGTAGCTTTAATAAACAAATTATTGTATAAAACGTTGTTTTTGTTTTTTGACTGATATTTTGACTCTTACTTCTTTGTGTAAACCTCCTTCCAGTTTATTTGGGGTCGGATCTCCTACGTAAGTCTACGCTTGAGAGCTCTATTTTGGATTGTCTGTGTACTCAGGTTCTCCTCCTGGATCACTATCTGCATATTTAACGTTCAGGTGGCAAGTGCTGTTTCTCTTCCTTGTATTGAATCAGGGATACTGAAATTCTTTTTGATGGAGTTTTCATTCCTGTGCCTTTTTAGATGATTGGTGAGTTACTTTAACTGAACCCTTGATAAACTCGTTTAGCACACTATCCATTCGGGTTGCTCTACCTGCTCATCGAAGCATTTTGATTTTGCTGGCATATACTCGTATTTACTGCTTGTGTGCCTTCTTAAGGGTCCAGTACTCTGTTTCCTAAGTCATGGCTGGTCGTACTACCGTTTTGTATATTTTGAATTTTGTTTCATAGAAAACTACCAAAGTGACTCTATTCTGCCTGATGGAAAGCATGAATGAGTGGTGGCTGCCGAACTCGAACCGATACTCACTGTGAATGAAGACAATGCAGTATTGCGACCCACGCTATGGCAGCCTATTGAAATGCTTCATCACGCCCCACGTAAAGGACTCGGGATTGTAGTAGGAAGGAAATACGTGCGCTAGTAATGAGTTCCAGACTTTATCTGGTGTGCACAGGAAGGAAGAGCCGAACCATTTAGTTCGGGAGCGTATGCCTTTTACTGGAATGGGTATATTGGGGTTGCACAGAGACACCTGACAGAGATCTTAACTTAAGTCATGATACCTTAATGAGATAGTCGTCATCTCTATTAAAGTTCACGTCCTCAGCGAGCACTGAGCCCAAATACCTGAAATTGTCCACTTTGGGTTAGTACATGGTTGCCTATGTAAATCTTGCACCCTGTTTCCATATTGATTGAGTGTAGGATCTTGGAGGTCACATACGTTTTTACGTACTAGAACTATATCGTACGTATAGTCCATACATAAGTTGAATAACATTGGGATCAAGGCTGATCCCTAATGAACTACATATCCACACGAAATGATTCACTGACGTCCGCCGTGCTTTAAGCGCCCATATTATTGACTAGTAATACTAATAATAATACTAATACGAATACTATGGGATTATATCGCAATGTAGTTGCAGTGTGTACTAATTTTACCCTGCTCGCTCTGGCTTAGGAGAATTGGCGTAAATCTGTACTATTTAGCACTAATGATCGCAGGGAATATGTGAGGGCAAAGAACTTCCTGGTCGGTTTTATTGGGCTTCAAATAGATCTGTTATGTAATTTAAAACGTCTACATCTTGGCTAAGATATGGTCGGAGAAATCAAAGGTTTTGTATGTGTGATTATGGACGAACTTATCATGACGAATAAATATCGGAAATATACCCTGAAAGATGATATGTTTCACATCTGTTGGGCATACCACCGGTGAGAATCTCTCAGACATAGTATTTCTGGTTTTTCTAGTCTTGCTAATGGTAAATATTTGCACAACCAAGTAGCCAGGAACGTACCTCAGCAACTTGCCCTTGAATACTATCTTGTGATTTTAGAGGTGCCATGGTACAGGTATGTGTCCAACTTAGTTCTCGAGAGTGGTCAGGCTACATAGTTTTTGGATCGATTTATTATCACAAACAGGACTATTATTGCCAATAAGCCTGACATTGTGATAGATCGATTAGAGCACCACACAATGATTATCAATATTGCTGTTACTTACGACGAGAATCTCGTGAAAGTTGAAAAAGAAAAAGAAATAAAATATTTGAATTTATCTCACGAGATAGTCAATATGTAGCATGTGGATTCAGTGATCATTATTAAGATAGTCAATGATAGCCTGAGTGATAGCCAAGAACCTCGACCAACACCTTAAACGGGTCACGTTAGAGAACTGGATCAAGGCGCTGATGCAGAAGGCAGTCCTCTTTGACACGACACGAATGAGGAGTTTCCTATCTTTGGGACCCTAAGCACCGGTTTCTTCCCGAAGTCTGTGTTTGAAGTCAGTAGTCTACTGTTTTTTTATATTTTTAAATGTGTATTTATGTTTTTCTTTTTAATGCATTCAAAATAAATAAATATAATCAATGTATATAAATGTAATAGAACATAAGATCACATATCCGTGTGTGAAATGTCACACATTTATATTATTATTAGTAGTGGTTGGTAAAATACAAATCTACCAAATCAAAGGGATTCATAGCCCGAATATCTGAATGTCTCATCTGTAAATAATTGTCACTGAAAAACTGCCCAATCAAATATTACTTCCAGTATCTGTACTGGAAGTAATATTTGATATTACAGCTGTCAAAGTTTCGTAGTAAATTATAGTGGTTGATTGTTGGCCTGATTTGACTGATTAGTTTGTTCTCTGAAATACGTAGTTGGTCGCATGAAGCTTGTTTCTGTCTAATATGCACGTGGCGCTGGTTAAATTACTTTACTTTGACCTAAACTCATTTTCCAAGCTATTCGATTAAATCAATGAAATACTAATTCCTATTGAAGTTTGTAAAACTACAGGTTGACAGGAAGATGATATTTCATAGTTTTATATATGTTTGGGATGAAATAACAATCACATGATAAGAACATAAGAGTCCTTTAAATACGAGTATCTTTCAGCGAACGAGTATCCTTCATGTTTAGGAAACTTGATACTATCATTTTGTAAAAACATTAAAGTAAAATTTCCTTTTCTAATATAATGAAAACAGTTAGATAAAACATTGTTAATCTGAGTAATACCACAGACCCACGGCAATAGCGGATCTTAAATTTGATTCTTCTTCTACTTGTACTCCGTTTAACTATTCCCCACGTCACGTGTCGCGTATTTTAAGATCTTCCACTACACATGAGTATATCGCGATCTTTTAAATAATATACTATTACTGTTAAAGGCACAGGTTGGTATTACTACCAATGTGCCTTTAATAAATTCTTCACCCAAACGTTTAAAAGTACATTGAAACAGTTATATCGCTAAAAATTTAAATAAAACCTATACAATATTTATAATTTGTAAAGTTCTTCTAAGAAAATGAGTTGTAATTACATATAATATGTATTATTATCAAATAATATTCTAGTCCCATTTGAAACTCTATTTCCAAATGTTTGTAGTTCGTTAGTCTTTTAAAGAATAAATTATCGTTGCATTTTACCCTGAACACAAATCTTTTATGGTACTTGATTACATTATTATTTTCGGTTCATAAAAATTGTTATTATCATCTAAAGTTCAACTATAATTGGCGCAAAACATTAAAGCCGTTATCCGAGTAAGTGCATTCGGCGTTCCAAATCAACAATGACATTAACCCCCCTAGTGTGGCAATCAGAGAGTAAGTGGGAATTTCCGCGTCGTTTCATACGGCTCCCGGCTAAATGTTAAGAGTTCTCAGTCTATGTATCTGGGGAAGTACGGACGACCGTTCTATAGGGATTTACTGACCGGGCGGCTAGCAAGCCAAAATATTTAACTTAATGAACACTAGTTATTTGTACAAAATTTGTACAAATTATGACAACGAATCACACGATATTA
Source organism: Hypercompe scribonia (assembly GCA_949316085.1). Lineage (NCBI taxonomy): Eukaryota > Metazoa > Arthropoda > Insecta > Lepidoptera > Erebidae > Hypercompe > Hypercompe scribonia. The sequence continues at coordinate 11,581,059 of OX438974.1, read as the reverse complement.
AAGTTCAATAGATTTTGAGCACTTGTTGATATTAAATCTAAATAATCTTAAATACATTCACGTACAAGTTATATTTTTAAAAGTTTTATTTATTAGAATTTCATTGTGTTTGTATTCCTTTGAGGAGAAGGAGACGAAGAAGGATATGTACCTTTTCTGTTCCTCTCAAAATAAATATGCAACATTTTCTAATGATACATGGAGTAGTGGCAACAAGTAAGTAAATTCCTTTACACATTTGAATAAAAAATTAGTTAAAATAAGTTGATTGTGACCTGTATTAAGTTAAAAATATGCATTATGGCTGTTGGCACTTAATTGCTAACAGTTGATACTAAGCATCAGCTTCTGATCTAATTAATGTTGTACTGGATGCATGATTTACTATTTCAAGTCTTATAACCATCGAAACCTCCGTTTACTCACCTTCATCATACAAAAATGTGCATGACGACCCAATACTCCATGTGTAATGAGGTAATATTGCTATATTTCTATTAATTAAATTCTTTAATACAGTTATTAATCTAGGAGTAAGAGTACACTGTGCCGTAATTTCGTATCTTAGGGGCACAATAATTGGATTTGCTTTTATATTAAACATACTACTTATACCAGTAGTTTTATTCACATGTACACATGTCCGACACATCGTGGGCAAAAGTAGTATATGCTGTTCGTCGATAATGTAACTTTTCAAAGGTGAAAGAATTTTCAAAATCGGTTTAATGGTGACGGTTAAAGCGTGTCAGCGTAACGAGCACACGCCAAATTTGTGTTCAAACCGCAGGATTTTTGCCGAATTACTTGATACTTATCATTGTATTATGGCCTAATTACACACAATGTTAATGAATATTAGATTATGTGTTATTCAGATGTTTAAACTTTATTACTGTAAGGTGTCATCAAAGTTCGTACAGTAGTTTTGGCGTAAAACAGTAACAAACATCCATATTTCTATATATCTTTACAAACTTTTACATTTATAAAATAACATTAATAGGAATAGGATGTAATGAGACATTAACCGTTTACATTGTAATCGTCAAAAAGCCGTTGTGATTTCAATATACACAGTAGATTATAACAATTTTATAAGAGAATAATCTTTAATAACTCTTCAAAAGTTCTTCAAAGTGTTATTGTTCTGTAACTTAAGAAGCACGAAATAAAACATAGTTGTTTTTAAATTTTAAATCAATATTTAAACAATTACAAATTAAAAAATCAAACAAAAACTGAGAAAAGCAAATTATTTGCTTTCCTCAGTTTTTGTTCTGCACTAATTTTAATTATTTTAAGTGACATTTATGTGGTTTCTAATAATTAATTTCATCGGAAAACGGTTGCACTAACTATTCGAAATACATTTAATTTAAATTTAAAGCTATGATTAAAATACCACAGAAGTGTATCGACAGAAATATTGAACATTACAGTTTAAATCTTTAGAAGTAAAAAAAATCTTTTCGACTTCAAAGTTTATAAATCATTGTATTGAAATTCTTTTTCGAACAATTGACGGATTGTCTACTCTTCTTCTAAAAGAAACTTAAATGTACCTTTTTTTTATCTTATACCAATAATTAAAAAAGGTAACATGTTAATCAGTAATTTATACGTTGTGAAATAAAAACAAACCTTAGGACTTCTTAAACGAGAACTCTCTATTGAATGTAAGATTACAGATATTAGTATGCTTTACAAATAGGTATAATTACAGATTGAATTAAGAAAGAATTATCTGGGTCGCTAGCTCTCAAATCTATTATTAATCAATCAATGAAATTGATACCTTCAATTCCCTTAATTGTAGCTGGTAGTTTTAAATTTATTGAACCCATTCGAGTATGATGTTGTGTACCGTTTGTACATAACCCGCATGGAGGATTTTATGTGAAAATTATACAGAGATACGGCCACAAAAACGATTGTACAAATTATACATGTTTATATTTTCTACGTTTACGTAGAAAAAGGTAATTAAAGTAAGAAATGTTTTGAAATTTAGCATTGTATCATGAATAAGTAATAATATAGTACGAGGGTAAGTTTTTAAGTTCGCGGAATGACAGTGAAAAAGGCGGGTAAACGCGCTCTTTTGATGCCTACCGTATTCAGTGACTCATAATTAGTCTGCATAGTAAAATTTGTTGTGATTGGATCATTAGTTATTAAACTATCGTTGACCAAGTATTTTAATCGGGAACGAAGTGAAAAAAATGGAGAAAATTGAATTCCGTGCGGTGATAAAGTTCCTTACTAAGCAAGGAAAGTCTGTTCAAACCATACTCAATGAGATGTCATCGGTTTACGGGGATTCTTGCCCAGGAAAAACAATGGTCTACAAGTGGCATAGTTTATTTAAACAAGGCAGGGAATCACTTGAAGACGACCCGAGGCCGGGGCGCTCCGTTGAGGTGACTACGCCAGAAGTTATTGCAAAAGTAGAAAAAATTGTATTGGAAGATGCTCGACTAAAAAAGAAACAACTCGCAGAAATGGTTGGAGTATCGGATACAACAATTTTTAAAATTTTACACGATCATCTTGGCATGACTAAGGTTAGCGCACGATGGGTGCCGAGAATGCTCACGCCATTGCAAAAACAACAGCGCGTGGAATGTTCACGTGCGTTTTTGGACCTCTGCAATGAAGACAAGGATGGCGTATTGAATCAAATTGTTACTGGGGATGAAACTTGGGTTCATCATTATGAACCCGAGTCCAAACAAGACTCCATGCAGTGGCACAAAAAGGGCACAGCACCACCCAAGAAATTTAAGGTTTCACAGTCGGCTGGGAAACTCATGGCAACGATTTTTTGGGACTCAGAAGGAATATTATTGATAGATTATAAAGATAAAGGCATTTCTATAACGGGGGAATACTACGCTTCAATCTTAGAACAGTTAAAAGAAGCCATCAAAGAAAAAAGACGGGGAAAATTAACGAAAGGTGTCCTGCTATTGCATGACAATGCTCCCGTTCACAAGAGCCGAGTCGCACTGGCTGCCCTGCATAAGGTGGGCTTCGATATTTTGAATCACTCACCCTACAGTCCAGATTTGGCTCCGAGTGATTATTATCTCTTTCCAAAAATGAAAAAAGAATTACGTGGTAAGAAATTTTCAACTGATGAGGAGGTTAAGGAGGCGGTTTCGGCGTATTTTTCAGACAAAGATAAAACTTTTTTTTATGAGGGAATAAAAAAACTAATTGAATGATCTGAAAAATGTATTCGTGTTGCAGGGGAATATATAGAAAAAGAAACATAATTTTGTGTTTTTATTATTACTCAATACCCTCCATTCCGCGAACTTAAAAACGCCCCCTCGTATCATCACAGGAATAAGCTTCTAACAGTCCACGGTTGGGCATAAGCGTCACGTTCGAAAGGAGGTTTTGGTGTAGTACGCCATGTTGGACCGACAGGTTTGTATAGGGTTTGTTCAAACGTTACTTCTTTTTGCAGAGATATTTTCTTGCATAGTTTGTTACCTTACCTACCTACGACACCTATGGGATGAATAGAAGTGGTGACACTCACTATTTTTAATCTATCACCGCACAGGTAACATATTATTTTATAGTACAATTTCTGCTAATTTTATATTTTTATGAGCAGTGGTAGTCACTTGTGATCAAGTGACTCGCCTGGTCATTTACCGTACGTCAGAGGTGACTTTATTGTCATACGATTGACAAATATATGAAATCAAAAGACTTCAACCTTTTTAAACTGCCTCTGCAAGTCTAGTGAAGATGGAAATGAAAAGTAACTCTATTATTTTTCGCTTTTATATTTACTTACTTATATATTAACTATAATCATTTTCGCTCTAACATGTATGTTAAGTCACTAAACATAGTAATATCAGTATTAGACTCCTTTCTTCACAGTTTATAATATCGATTGTATGAATATCATTAATATAAAAAAGCGATCATAACATTAATATTTATTTGCCAATAATTAGAATTAATTTAAATGCATTTCATCTCAGCGTGCTAATTACGAGAGCGTTGAGTAACAAATTACGAGTTTTTGTTATTTATATATATGAATATATGATTTTTCAGTTCTCATAATAGAAATGTACTTTTCATATACATACAAATAAATTCATATTGTTACAAGTCAGTATTCGGTAACTATAATAAGGTTTCAGTTACAATTTAAAAGTGGTATCTACGTCGGCAAAATCGGGTACTACTAATTTACTTTAGCGCAAAAAGGGATGATCGATTTTCGTTAGAGATGATAAAGTCATTGTTAAGTTGGTAAATATCTGTGTATAAACGGTATAATAAATATGTGTTTGATAGTAATACGTAAAATATATATTATACTAACAGAGATGGTTCAAGTATTATATTAATCCACCATACAAAGTTTTTGTATGTAATGTATATGCACCAAAATCACAACCTTACCATTTCATGAAAGATCTATCCACTTTGCAATCATGACTAGCATGCTTTTAAAGTCAACCCGCACTCTTAGTAACAAATTAATTGGTTATATTTTTTTTTTGAAGAGGAACACGAGATGACGTTTTTTCTTTTTGCACGCAAAACCTAACTTTCGAGGACTTGTATGTGATATTAACATCGACTGTTTTGTAAAGTTACGTGCTTATATCAAATTACACCAACTATGCAATCTCTTATGGATTATTTCAGTTCTTATTGTATATTAAAATAAAAAAATTTTAAAAATTGAAAACTAAGTAGGTACGTAAAGACGACATAAATAAAGGTACTAAAAACCACCAAATGTTTACCTTAATGACTTTGAAACATCTTCCTTTCAATTCATATTACAAACAGTTTGTTCCACGTACATATTCTAATGGGGAATTACTCGCATAACACACACAGCGTCGATAATGTCCAATTTAATTTGTCACTGTCAATACTAGTCAGTGTAATGTGATCAGTGTAATGTTTTGATTAGCCCATTTGTAGAAGCATAATATGGTACGTTTGAATTAATTACCACTAGTTCAATAAGAAGGAAAGGAATGGCGTGCAATAGCGTGCGTGGCTTTCATCGCCGGAACAAAGTCGCCGAGCAACAAGTGACGTTTCATCCCTAGCCACCACCTAAGGCAATATTACTTTTCTTTTAATAATAAATTATCCGTTAAATATTTTTCTTCAATATAAAAATTTACAATGCATAATATACGAATTCTTCGTGTAATTGTAAACGAACCCAATTCAAATATTTAATTTCAACCGTGTCTTCAGTTCTCTTAGTAAACAGTTCGTATGAGTTTATTTACTTTTCGCCACTTTTAAAAGAGAATAATTTTATACTGCGCCTGCGTGAGATCCGAGAGAGAAGATTTGGGGGAGTAGGACGGGTAACAGTACCACTCGCTTCGACCAATCGATTAGTCGCATAACGATAGCGGCTTCTTAAATGCAGATGTGTCGTGTATACCAACGTCAGTCGGCAAGCGGCAGGCGGTGGGAGCCCTCGATCATGGCTTCACGGAGCCGTTCGTACACATACGCTGTCCTTTGTAGTGACTGTAGCGTTCAGCCGGTATAGATGATACGCGCTCTAATTTAATTCCCGTTCTTTTTGGCAGTGAGATGTAACTTAAAATATTATTGGACGTATTTATATTACTAATATAAACTTTTGCAAAACAATTCTAACGTAGAAAAACGGTCTAAATTGTCAAGTTTCAAGTTCGGAGCGGACACTCGATTAGTGTTTAAATTTAATTATGGAGTGAACAAAGAAAGGATTGTACCAGTGAAGGTAAAATAAATATATACTTGATTTTAAACGAAAATGTCATTGTAGTCGAGTTTATATACCGTGGCAATGATAATAAATATAAATAATGCCTTTCGTGTTCCCGTTGATAGGTAGTTTCTTATGATTTCTGACATAAATAATTGACTTCATTTGTCACAATTTATTTGACAAATAACTAGAGTTGTTTTTATTTCACTAAGGTGCTAATAAGACTGTTCATGTTTTAGTTTACCGTAGGTTTGACACTTAATATATTTTTATATTGTATAATAAATATTACGACGCATGAATATAATAAATACAAATAGTGTTCACACAAAAATGCTTTATACTACAAGAATACAATAAGTTATCCATAAACACTGATGTTTTGTGTTTGTTTCTAAAATGTAACTAACACTTATTTAAGTGCTGACAAAATTGTTATTTCAGTGTACATTTTGGAACAGAGAAATATTCAAAGTAAGAAATATTTTTAAATCTAAAACAAAAGTTAAGTTCTCAATTCACCGAGTGTGAAATAGAAATATTTTGAAGCCAATTCGTAGCACTTTCGTAGACGCCCGTAGCGGATGATAACATTAACGTTTAATATATAGATTTGGCATACCCGGCGTATTGGCACCTTTGGATGGTTTTCGGTGACGGTCGTCACCCCATCTGGTATCTCATAACCACGTCAGTGCTCGAATGATACCGAAGTTTATTTTAACGGGCCCACGTGGATGAGATCGTGTCGGGAATAAAGGAAATGCTTATTGACTATCGATTTGCATGTTTGTTGTCGTATGAACGGAGATTGGATTTGGCTTGTTTGTGTTATGTTTGTAAACTTATTCTGTATTTGAGTTTGCTGTTTCTATGTGACTAATAGGAGAAAGTATTTTTTTATGTCAACTTTTCACATAACATTGTATTGTTTTATATACTATACATAAAATTTGACACATGTGACTCTTGTTGTGGTACATGTACCGACATTTTCACCAGGATTTTTGTATTCAATAAATATGTTAATAGTAAGATGTGTTATGGTTAAGAGTTTATAAACGTTCTTGTGTATTCTTTAAGTGAATGCAAAATCATATGTATATCTATTACTAACAGAAAATCTTCACAATAGGTTTAAAATAGTGAATTTTTAAGGCCCAAGTTTTTAATTAAGGTATTTTTTTAAATCACAAATTGGTTTAGCGGTCATAGTTCGCAAGATTGTAAGTCAGTCTTATAGAGTACAAGCCGCCCCTTTGAAGTTAAGGCGACATGAGATTATTAAAATTAAATCATTCAAACAAACTTCTTTAAATATTGAAGATCATTCACTTGTCATAATTCAAAACCTTAAATTATAAGGCATGAGAAATGTGTAAAAATCTTAAGAATAGACAAAATTACCCGAAATTACTACTCAAAAAAGTAATTTTATTATGAAATAGCTTTTACTTTGATCTTTAAGCAGCTACAAGTAGACAGAAGAAATATTAAAAATTAAGTCCATTTTCCTATTTATAACCCATTGCTCGACATATTGTGCCTCACCTTAAAAAGGAATTTTTGTCCTAGCAAACCACGCTGGTCAGACGAGCTGCTATAAGATTGGTTGGTTAACTCAGTCGATGAGTAAATGAAGAACAGATTTAACAATGATTTTACAATTGATTTATCATTAATATTTACAATTGATTTATTACTAAAAAGTAATTATAAAGTCAGGATAAAATACATTTAGTGCGTACATTTGCTGAAAAGATAAAAAAATAATCTTTAAATTTTTTTTCAATTTATGAATCAAAAAAAAAAATTTCTAAATGTAAAAATTTCTAAATATATTGTTTAAACTAAAATCATTTCAAAAAAATAGTTTAAAATTAAAACATATTCACAAAAATAAATAAATAAATAAAATAAATAAATAAAAATAAATAAACACACCGTTGAATCTAATAAGAGCGTGTTATTAAAATATAATACACTACTGGAAAAAATTAAAGGATCAAAAAAAAATTCCAAATTTTTGGGCAGTTTTCAACAGGCCGTAAATTCGAGAGAAATAGTCTTACAGAAAATAAAAAAAAAGAAAATTGTAGCTCCAAGTGTCTAGTTTTTGGATTTGAACTTTAAAATTTTATAGCCACCGCGGTTTTTCAATAATCGTAGAAAAACCAGCAACAAAAAAATTTTTAAAATTTTTTTAGTTTTTTTTTTGGTCTACGGACGTGGAAAAATTTTTTTTAGCTTAACCACTATAAAGATCGGATACCTTGTTTACTTAGCTTTAATTTGTTTTTTTATACACTCTGATACGCCCACTTCTCGCCCAGATATCGGTTTTCAAATGGAAAAAGATCCTTTTGTCTTTGATTATCGATATCTCAGCAACCAATGATTGCACAGAAATTTAAAGGTAGGTTTCAAGAACATGAATAAATGTTCCTTAATAACTGGCCATTGTTTTTCCGAAAAATTTTTTTTTCTTTTTGTCACATGAATTTGAAAATGCAACAAAAAAAGGGCTTTTTTAGGTTTTTTGGAAAATCAAGCGCTGAATCGAAAATATTGAGGAAACCACTAATGTTAAGTATGCCTTTTATAGTTCAATATGTCGACAAAAATCCTACAAAAAATCAAGTTAATCCAGCCAGCCGTTATTTTGTTTCACTCAATCGAATTTTTAAAAAAGTTAAAGGGTCACGTTTTTGCTCTGATGTGCTCATAATTTTTAAAAATAAGAAAATAAAATGTTTTTGCGAGCTTTTCTCACATTTTTGTTCCAGAAAGTGCTTAAATTCAAAAAAAAAAAAATTTTCCTCAACAAGTTGAGGAATTTCAAAAAACCATCGCCTTATAATTTTTATCGCGCTTCCGCCGCTGCATTCCTTGATTCTTCTGATCTCCTTTAATTAAATTCAAAAAAAAATTTAATACCCCCAATCGAATTTCGATCTTTTTCATACGCTTTTTTTAATTTTTTTTTGAATTTAATCACTTTCTGGAACAAAAATGTGGGGAATGCTCGGAAAATTTTTTTTCTCATTTTTAAAAATTATGAGCATTTCAGAGCAAAAAAACGTGACCCTTTAATTTTTTTGAAAATTCGATCGAGTGAAACAAGAAAACGGCTGGCTGGATTAACTTGGTTTTTCGTAGGATTTTTGTAGACATATTGAACTGTAAAAGGCACACTTAACATTAGTGGTTTCCTCAATATTTTCGATCCAGCGCTTGATTTTCCAAAAAACCACCAAAAACCCTTTTTTTGCTACATTTTCAAATTCATGTGACAGAAAGTAAAATTTATTTTTCGAAAAAGCAATAGCTAGTCGTTAAGGAAAATTTATTCAGGTTCTTGAAACCTGCCTTTAAATTTCTGTGCGATCATTGGTTGCTGAGATATCGATAATCAAAGACAAAAGGATCCTTTTTCATTTGAAAACAGATATCTCAGCGAAAAGCGGGCGTATCATAGTGTATAGAAAAGCCAATTAAAGCTAAATAAACAAGGCATCCGATCCTTATAGTGGTTAAGCTAAAAAAATTTTCTCCACGTCCGTAGACCAAGAAAAAAAACTAAAAAAAATTTGCAAATTTATTTGTTGCTGGTTTTTCTACGATTACTCAAAAACCACGGAGACTGTAAAATTTTGAAGTTTGAATCCAAAAACTAGACACTTGGAGCTATAATTTCCTTTTTTTTGATTTCCTGTACAACCATTTCTCTCGAAGTTACGACCTGTTGAAAACTGCCCAAAAATTTGGAATTTTTTTTTGATCCCTTAATTTTTTCCATTAGTGTATATTTTGGCCAAATAGTAAAATATCCTATTCATCAGTTTCATAAATAGTGGACTACGTACTTTGTATAAACAACAGACATTCCTACGCGAGGGTCGAGTGAGGCAGGAGAGAAATTACAATAGGTACCTGCATACCTCCGTCGGAGCCTGCCGGTATTCCGTTCCTTTCGTCTTTATGCTACCTATTGCCTACTAGATTATCTGGCCTCGTAGCTAAATTAGATAGATACCTTATTGGTGGTAGTACCACCAGTATATTAATACGAAGTATCTCAGGTACTTGTTTTATTTTATTTCTAGATAATATAGTGTTATTTGCTGTTTCTATGCTTGTTCCTTGAACAAAAGAAAAACATTGCGTATTTATTTACCTATTTTTCTACGGAAAGTTTTAGGGTCAACCAAAGGAAATCAACATGATTTGTTTAAGCGATCGCCTTTTTGCAGGTTTTCATTATTTTAAGTAATAATTTTCTTAACGTAAGTTGTGGAAAGTCTTGGTTACTGTATTTCCGCAATGAATAATGATCACTATGCTCATTATTTTTTGTGGAATCTTATATTAGCATTTTTCCAGTATATTTTATTTCAGTTTGATCATAGGGTTGTACTCAGAAATGAAATAATTATTTAGAGGAGGGAGAAGAGATAAGAGATGTTTACTTTGACAAACAAATAAAAATATGCTATTAAACCCGACCCCAGTTATCTTGAAAACATACAAAAGTACTGTATCAACTTACGAGTATTCTATTGATATTTTAGAGTCAACTATTTAGAATATAATTTAGGAATCAATCTAAGCCAGTCGAAAACCTATTTTGATTTCACAGAGACCCTTTGTGTGGTTTGAAATCAATGTAGCAAAACATACATGGAAATTATAACATACTAGCTACTAGCTTTTGCCCTTCGCTCTCGTGGAATTTGGTCTGCCACATTAAGGTTCGTAACAGATCATTTTAATTATTTTTTTAATAAGCAGTAGGTATTTTATATTACTTCTAATATCTTCAAGAACATGTATACAAAATTTCATGATGATCGGTTGAGTAGTTTTCGCGTGAAACCGTAACAAACAAACTTACATTCGGATTTAACAACAAAATAAGCCAAATCATTATGCATAGACTAGTAAACGGCTCATATTATTTTGAACTTTATCAGGAAAAAAGGATATCAACTTCAGCGGAAATCGAAACCACAATTTTTCATTCATAATAGAATTTGCCATTCTATATAAACTAAATAATAACATACATTAGTAAAATATACGAATTAAAAAACGTATCACTTTTGCCATTTTTAAATTAAACGCTACGGTTCTAGCAGCTAATTTAATTAATATGCCCGCACCACTTTGGACGGGCGGTTAGACTCCTTTTATTCTTTTAACAAACGAAAATAAAATTTACGGCCAGCCTCTGCTCATCACTTCGACACGTTTTGGACAGAACTCTACTGTTAGCGACCACGTACAATTTATTACCATCCTAATTTAGCCGAACTATATTTCACAGTCGCACTTTATTTTATACTAGATTTTATTCTCTGATCAAAGATTTTCTTAGATCCTCTTTTTCTTTATCTTGTGGAGCTCGTCTCCATAAATAGAGATATATTAGCTTTATGTCTTTTTACTTCAGCAAAAATTCTTTATTAAAGTAACTATGCGGAAAACTTAAAACACGCAAAAGAGTCGGCTTGTCAAATATTTCTTAGAAAAGGTAGATTGGGAGTTGTGTAATAATTTATTAGACAACTCGGACGGTTTATTTTATACAACCATAAAAACGTTATAGTGGACAGTCGGGAATTCCTCAGGGTCCCCAAGTCACAAAAAATATATGTAGGTTAGATTTCAGGCACAATATTGGCTAGGTAAAATATTTTATGTTAGCAAAATTTACTTTTTATGTCCTAACCCTACTCTATATACCATCAACATAAAAGGCTTTTCATTTGTCAGTATATTTCTCTCTTGTACGAAAAGTTTACGAAGAATAAAGTTTAGAAACTCTCTCTTTGTGTGAGTTTATGGGGCTGGCAAAACTCTCAGTAATACTGACGTCGAGTGCACTAAAACTACTCGACAAAACGTTTGACAGTAGCCAGTTCAACTTATGATAGAAATGGCATCAATTTTTAAAGAAAAAAGGTTACAAATAAAAGTACGTATGTATTTTTTTATGATTACTAATATACACAAAAACTTGACTTTTTTACTTTGAAAGGTTATAAAAATCAATGGCGTGAATTGATTAATGACCTTGTAGGTAACTGGCTGGATCAATTTCCATCAAATATGACTAACGAGCGTGGGGGTATTTACATTCACCGATACGATAGCAACACGTCACCGATTTGTGAATATCCCTAACTATAGCAATGACTAAAATTCTAACTCCTTTCTCATAACCTACTGTTCTAACAACACAGGCTGTATGAACATATTTATATGCGAATAGAAGGGTGTCCTTCTTGCTGATGTAATATACGATATTGTGAATCAATTACTATGGTTGAAACCCTTCGTAACGTAATATACAAGAAAGTTTTGAGCAAAGGACAGATATTACATCCACTGTTAAACGAATGTGAAAAACATTTTCAATATTTAATATTAATAATCTATTTAGTGTTTTAGCTAATACGATTGTGGTAGAGCACTGTTTCCTGAGATACAACTGTTAAGTCTAGTTCAGGTACAGATGCGAAATGTTGACTAGAGGTAACCTCTTATTGAATCATTTAATATGCATAGTAACAAAAGACAACAAAAGATTTAACTTCTATTTATCTCGAATATCAGGAGGGTATTTTGTGTGACTCGAGAGTGGACTCTATCACCAAGACTACTATAAAGTTATAGCAGGTTTATTTTATAAAAAAAGTATTTCATGGAGTCTTTTCAGTACAAGTTGTGTTACCATGTAAAAAACTTTTCGATGTAGCTTATCTAAAGTATTTATAAAATTTGATAATTATCTGAGTTCTAATTTCGCATAATTTGTCGGATTTGGTGTTTTTTGAAAAGTAAGCGATTTAAGCTGATTAATGTTTTGTGTGGGTCATACAGTTGTTTTGTATAGCAATTGACACCATTGACATTCTTCTTCTTTTTCTTCTGTGCCTCGATGGCCGACCCGAAATAGAAGGAAGACCTTTTATTTGGAGTCGAGTCGAGACCTTTTATTTACCCTCCTCATATTACCAGATGATCTTGGTTGTCCCTATATCTGAGTTTGCCCGCATCAGATCGTTGGCAACAGTTGTCCACCACGTGACCCGTGGTCTTCCACTACCCCCGTTTTTATATCCATTATAGCCAGGGCAGTTTTTACAGCGTTAAATTCAACCCCTTTAATCACACGCCCGTACCATTGCAGACGACTTTCCACCAAATCTACTATGGGTGTGACTTTGAAAGATCCTCTGATGTACTTGTTCCGTATCTTATCAAGTCTCGTGACTCCCGCTGCCCGTCGCTGCTCACCCAATGACATTCACAGCTCAGAATAAATAACTGTCAAAAGTTAGTGTCAACTTGTACCCGCAATACATATTGCAATTTTTAATGTTCACATGCAAGTGAATTGTATTTATGAGAATCAATAGAAAATAAAAAAAACAGTACACGTAAAAATAATTATCATACTCGTATACTCGTATATCGGGCCTTATAAATGTTGCCGCAATTAAGTACCTCCATATACATATATATTTATATGTATGAATGTAAATGTACGAGTATATATATGTGTATGCACATATATACCGAATGTAACCCATCAATTCATTCGTCACCCAATCACTATACTATCACGCTTATAGAAATAACTCAATGTATAAAGTACCAAACATTAATCAATCAAGCAACATATTACAAACAATATTTTAAAAGAACGATTACAAAATTCTCATTTCAATCAAATAACACAGGAAACTCCGCGCTTTTCGGGTCCACGATAAATATCAATGAGGGCCGTTTAGATCGTAGTTTATTATACGAGTAAACACTTTTAATCATCTAGGTCATTTAAAACCGTCTTAAATAAGGAAATACAGCTTGTTATTCACTTTTTCTTAATTAAATACATTTAAGATATACTTAATCAAAGGTTAAATTGGAATATGAAATGTAAGCTTACATTTGAAAACAAATATAGATGTTTACAACCAATGCTATATAAAAGTCAACATACAAAAATCAATTACGAGCAGGCGGGTTTCAAATACTATACATAATCATTAGTTTCCTAGAAAATTTGTAAAAAAACCTATAATTAACCAGAATCGCATTTCATCGACAGCAGTGAATACTATACATGGTTATTCTGATTAAGAGTCGATACCGGTTTTCCAAAATGGAACAATTCATGTATTTTTTATATCGTAAGAAATTGAGCAGTCAACGCATACCAAAAAACGTTGGGCCTACAAGCATGAAAATTGGCAAAATTGTTCCTGAAATGACGTAATGTCTTTTTAGAAATTAAATTATCAAAGTTGTAATTTTTTTAGTAAATGTAAGCTTTAAATAGTTTAATGTAAGGACTACTTCATTTTATTCGAAGAAAAAAATGATGTGGTGGAAGTTAGATGAAATAATTTTTCACACAAATTGTTCTGAGGCTGGTTATCCCATGAAAACTGATGGTAGAAGCCACTATTTTGACACTATCGGCCCAGGTAATAATGATTTAGAATATAGATTAGCTCTATCTACTAAACTAGTAGAAAAAAATATTCCTAAAGAAATAGCATCGTTGAACCTTACGTTATATTTCTAGCAACAAACGTTGAACAACGAATCGGTGAGACAGCTAAACAGTTTCTTCTTTTACAATTTTAAATAAAATCGATTTCAATCAAGAATGTTTGTATCCTCTACAAAAAGCTGATTCATCATTAAATACTTATACATATTTTATAATCATTTTCATTATCATCTTTATTATTCCTAAGATTGTTAGGGGTCGGTTTCTAGTTCAACCGGTTTTTATCTTTATAGCAGTTTTTGTACAGAGCGACTGGCATCGCACCTCCGAAACTCTGAGGGCAAATTGAATTCGAAGGTTGAGTTGGTTGTCACAATATTTGACGACAATGACTTTCTAATAACGATTGCCATAGATGTTTACGACAACCGAGGCATGGGCGTGAAACATTGCTAACTTCCTTGCTTCGGGCTGTTATTAAGAATTATATATAAGAAAAACTCAATAAAAACGACCCGACCTGGAAATCGAACTCGAGAACTCTTGGTCGGCAGTCACAGATTATAAATATATATTTAAAAGTATAAATTACACATCACATAACAGCAATTTCATACAGAACCGGCTTCTCAAAGGATTATAAAATTATTTTCAGTACTGTAAAGGTAACAGAGAGGATTTAGTTTGGGTTTCTAATTACTAGATAAGAGAAAAAATTAGAAGTATATAAATAATTTTATCCACGTACCTCGATAAAAGGACTTATATTCCACCTATAAAAGGTAAAAGCATTAACGCAAGTTAAATTTTCAACTACTTTCTATTGTGCTAAACCAAAATCATTAATCATTTTTACGTTTAAATATTCTTTTGTATACAAAAGTATGTCAAAACTTCTTTCGTTTTTGTACATTTTAATAAAAAAATAAAATAAACTATTGCTTTGTAGTACGTAGACGAATATCCTTAAACCTTAAAATGAGAATCAACCTCCTCGAATAAAATATATAGCGGTAATTTCAAAAAGTTTTAAGTAAATTGCATCGGTGACGTAGTGGTAGCCATATGACTATTTTGCTAGAAGTCTAGAGTCCGATTTCTGGATTGGATTACATATTTGTATGATCTACAAATATTTATTTCGTAGTTTGGGTGTTCTATATGTATATTATGTATGTTTTCAAATAATTAAATTATGTATGTATTTACATCAGTTTTCGCCACAGTAGCCATGGTACAAACTTGGTTAGACTTTGGGAGTAGATGATGTTGCGTGTCAGATATTAAACAAATTCAAACCCTACAATCTTTTAAAAATAAGGTTTAATATATAATGCAAAATCTTTAATTGACTTAGAATTACAAATACAAACAAATACAAATTTCCGACGGACGATTATTTCATTTATATAAACAGAAATAAAGAGTATGTATTTATATTTGACCATGTCTATAAAAATACAGGTTACAATTACATAAGCAAAATATTGAAATTGAAATCAAATAAAATCTCAACATATGTATACTCGTATACATAAATCGCTTGTCCCGCTATCCTATTACTATTTAATATATACTACTAGTCTACTAAGTAATTATAGTTTTGGAGACAATTGTATTGAATTAATCGTATTAGTTAAAGCTAGGCTTTTCCTAGACCATAGGGGTGACTTTTTTTTTTTTTTTTTTTTTTTTTAACGTGTGGAAACCCCCTCGGGCCGTCACCCCACCGGGGTTTACGGCGAGGCGGTGTGTCGGAATCGGACCGACTAAAACCACACGGTGTGCCACTCTGCGCCTAACATAGGGGGGATCCGGGAACCGCTGCTATTACGACATCCAGATCCCTCCTAGCGCCTGCCCGCTAAAGCGGGCACCATCTGCGGATAAACTCTCTATTTAGGCGACGTACGGCACACGCGCACGTCACCTCCTCGCGGCTGGCCACTATAGCGAATGGAGGGGAAAACCCGTCCCGTCCACCCGCGGCCACACTCAAGGCGGCATGAGGCGCTGGTATGCGCGCCTCCGCCGTCCAGCTCGCCGGCGGCGAATTGGGTCCGAGTGGATATCGTCCTCCCGGGCCTTCTCCGCCGCCTCCTTCCGCGAAATTACGTCTTCGCAGAAGGTTGCGACCGCGGTAAAACAACTGTCGCTACCGGCCATGGAGCGTATGACGGCCGTTAGCGAGAGATCTCCTCCAATAACTGCAGTGAGGACCCTACGCTGCGCCGCCCAGGCGGAACAAACCGCTAGCGTGTGCTGAGCCGAGTCCTCACTGCAGTCGCAGTGGTGACAGGCGGGACTCAATTCCCTCCTGGCGACCGAGTGCAGATACTTCCCGAAGCAACCGTGCCCGGAAAGGACCTGCGTCAGTCGGAAGGGTCCCGTGCTGCCGCCCTGCCCACTCGGCGATGACCGGCTGGAGAGCCTCCACGAGGGCAAAGCCAGCACGTGGAGTCTGCAACCGGGACGACCAACTAGCCATTGTGGCTCGACGAGCGGCCTCACGCCACTCGCGTACCTCTTCCGGCGGGGGCCGTATGCCGCTACCCGCCCGGAAGTCAGCCGTCCGCCGATAAACTTCGACGAGCACTTCCGCCTCCAAATCCCACGGGGGAGTTCCGGCCAAGGCGCACGCCGCCTCCGTCGATACGGTGCGGTAACCGCGTATGGCTCTAACCGCCAATATCCTCTGAGGGCGCCAGAGGCGAGCCCTATTCTGGGCAGTCAGAGCCGCCGCCCACACCGGTGCACCATACAGCGCCATTGACCGGACAACCCCCGTGTATAGCCGTCTCGTCGCGACGCTGGCTCCACCCAAATTCGGCAAAAGTCGCCCAAGGGCAGAAGCAGCGCCGACCAGCTTTGGAGAAAGCTGTCGGAAGTGCTCGTCGAAGAGCCACCTGCCGTCGAGGATCAGGCCCAGATATTTCATCTGGGCCTGAACTGGTACGAGGACCGAATTGACTACGATAGAGGCGCCGGGTGGTGGACCACGACGGGGCCCATGGAACAAAAGGGCCTCCGTCTTATCTAGGGCCACTCGTAAACCCAGCGCCTCAATGCGCCCGACCACCAAAGAGACTCCCACGGTTGCCAGGCGCGCCGCCTCTTGAAAGTTTGGCCCCCGGGCCGTGACCAATGTGTCATCGGCGTAACAAATTACGCCCAGCCCGGGGGGAAGACGACCTCGAAGGGCCCAGTCGTATCCCATATTCCACAGGAGTGGTCCGAGGACAGACCCCTGTGGAACACCGCACGACATGGGCCGCCGCCTCAGAATGCCATCTCGGTCCTCGTACATGACGGTACGGTCCCTATGATAGTCTGCCACAAGCCGCCTCAGGTACTCTGGCACCCCGTGGTAGTGGAGTGCTTCCCTGATGCAGCTAAATGGCAGACTATTAAATGCGTTGGCGATGTCCAACGACACCGCCAACAGCACGCCGCCACAGACCATAGGGGTGACCTGTGTCGTCCAAAATATTAGCGATCTGGGTCTACGGGTTGCACCTCATAAGATGGAAGCCAAGTGGTTTCACAGGAAACGTGGAGGTGTCATTCCTATCAGCTCGCTTATAAGAGTGGAAGGAACGGAAGTCGAGGTCAGTCGATACATCAAGTACCTCACCCTCACCATAGACAGTGCCTGGAGCTTCGTTGAGCATTTCGAGCGGATGATCCCACGATTTCAGGTTGTGGCGGGCTCTCTACAGAGGCTGTTGCCTAACAAAGGGGTCTGTGAGAGGAAGTGTGCCGCCTCTACTGAGCGGGGCTATGACCTATAGCTCTCTACGGAATGTCGATAGCGCCTATCGGCCTCCTCCCGCTGCCGAGCTAAGCTCAATCGAGCGTAGCGGGTAGCGACCATTCGGATCGTACGAGGATACCGCACCATCTCGTCGGAGGTGGCAACAGTGCTGGCACGCTTACCGTCTTTTGATATTCTGGCAGATATGGATGCGAGGGTCTATGACTACATTCACGCTATCCACCGGGGTGAGAGCGGGGAAGACCAGGACGAGCTCGAAATGTGGTGGAATGCTCACTGATAGGCATTGGCACAATAGCGCGCGCGGCTGGAACAGCTACAAAATGCACGCCAACGCGCTGTCGATGCCTTTCTGCCCAACCTTGAAACTTGGGTAGGTAGGGAGGGAGGTCGCATCATCTACTGACTGACGCAGATACTCACCGGGTATGGTTGCTTCGGCGAGTATCTGAACAAGATTGAACGCGAGGAGACGGCACACTGTCACTACTGCGCAGCCGACTGGGACTCCGCCCCGTGAGGGTATCTGAACGCGGAGTCCCAGTCAATCGTTGCTGCCATGCTGGTGGGTGAGGAGAGCTCGGCCGTAGTGCTCTCTCTTTTTTTTGTAATTCAGTGCCTGCCAAAGTGACTCTACTCTGCCTGATGGAAAGCATGAATATAATCCAAAAGTTGCAGCCACCATAGTCATTGCGAATGCTGACAATGTAGTATAGTGACCCACGCTATGGCGGCCAATTAAGATGCTTTTTCACGCCTCACTTGGGGACGTAAAAGGCATGACAGTCATCGTAGCATTGTATTGCACACACTTACTACGACAACTGTCACCCCTGCATGAAAGGGCCTTCGGTCTCTCTTTCTGCGAAATTGTTATGCTCCAAAAAAAGACCGTTGAACGGAATCGGGAGAGGGTCGATCCCGAGCAAAGAAAACGTCGGCGGCGTTATGAGCCGTCGACAGGACCTCGACCCGCTAGAAAGTGGGAACCTCTGGTGGCAGATTTGTTGCTGCGGTCGGCGATAGGATAATTTGTTGCAAGCTGGTGGCAAAAATGTGATCAGGCTGCAATAAATTACAACAATCAGATTGCTAGGTGGGAAAGCCTCCGTAGCCTCCCCAGGATAGGGCCTGGATTACGCGCGGCGTTGGTTGTGGAGGGGACCTGAAATAATATGGTCCGAGTCTCCTTCAGAGAAGGACGCCTGAGGCCGGCGGCCGGGGTAGTTTTCAGTGGAAACACCTCATACTCTTGGCTCCTGTGTCCCTGAGGAGCCGGAGCTCCGGAGAGATTTTCCACCGTAACAACAAAAAAAAGGCTGCTCCCAGACCATAAACTACCTGACAGCAAATCAGTTCTAAAAACGCTACGTAACCGCTGAATTTCGTCTATTCTACTGTGCACCACCTACAAGCATACAAAAAAGATGTCTAAAATTAGATTTACTTGTAAATACCTTTTACGGTGTATGTATTGTTTCAGAAAACAATATAACATTTGGCATATGACACAACTTGCAATGTAATACACATACATATGTTTTGGTATTCGTCGTTTGCTATTGATTATTTTATATTTAGTCTACAGGTTACTTAAGACTACTATTGCGTTGTTATGGTAAATAAACTGGTGATAAACATACGTAAATATTTCTAAATACATGCATATTAAAGATAAATTACACACCTAGACACGAAACAAATAATCGTGCTCATTACACAAATATTGTTCGGGGTAAAAATCGAACCCAGGATATCCAGTTTAGCAGTCAGAGCCTCTAATCACTAGACCAACAGCCCTGTCATTTTTTGCCTGTCATATTCGAGTAAAGTTTTCGAACGCATAATCGATTTTCAATTGAATAGGATTTCATTGTGTAACATTTAGTCAATGTACATATGTGATGATTTCTAAATTAATTAACTCAACATTGTGAACTGTGAGAGAGTTATGCTTTGGCACAAATAAACTAGTTTGGTTAGATGATGAACTATACCTAAAATAATGTTAATTGATATTGGGATCTAATGAAATACTTACTTTGAATCACATATGTACATTTATGTATATATTGTCAAAGAACTACTTTATTCAAAAACACAATTTAGAGAGTACGATCAAATGTGTAATTTTATCATTATTGTTAAAAGTATATGCATAAATGTAGCACTTTATACGAATTAATGCGTTATCGTCTTTTCTTTCTGTGACCTCATTGTCTAACGTGTAAATAATTTTCGTTGAACTGGAGTCTCTATACTTATCTCATAAAATAACACTAGATTTCATCAAAACACTACAATGGAGCAATGGAGCGCTCTTTCAACATCTTTAACGCAGACAAAATCAAAATTAATTTATTTATCGAAAATAAACCGAAGTTATAAGCATAAAATCGGCGGCAGACATTTTTCTTATAGTGTTGCCAGTAAATGACACAAAATTATTAGTTAATATTTATATATATTTTTATTATTTTGCCTTTCTTGTTTCGCCAACATCGTTATCTTTGCCGAGAATAAAAACCTCCCAATCAATATTTTATAGAATAGAGTAGATCGATTCTGTTTTGAACCCATGTCATTTCTAACATCACTTTTTTGCTAGGATACACGATACTTTACTTCTATTAGAAACCTAGTATCAGTTTTTAATGTAGTTTAATTGTCAATCCAAATAGGCAAGAGATAATAATAAATTCTGTCTAGCTTTAGTAAACATTATGTCTATTCATCTCGATGGAGTTTCCAGTAGATACTAATTTCCGATAAATTTGTGCGTTCTCGCGGGTGAAACGAGTCGCGGGTAGAAATTTATAGCTTTTGAAACGGCGTTTGCCTTTTAAATTGAGCGTTAATCTTGCGTGAAGTATGAATAACGTATATTTGTGTTATCTTCGTGTAATGCACTTATTATTTAAGTATGTAAGTTTTCATTTGGCAACACTCAACTTTCTGTCACATATCGCGACCGTGTAAATATTTAAACCCATGACATACTTTTTCATACAGTCACAGCTGTGATGTATTATAGCCGGAGACGGCGTGGAAAATTTGTTTAAGGAGGTAATTTATCACTTTCCGATGAATTTGAAAATAGGAAGCAACAATTTGCATATTTATTTGTGTGTGAACAAATTATTGGAAACACATTACGAATTAATTTACATTGTGACAGCCCTAAGCGCAGTGGTTTCGTTACGACTTCCTTTATCCACGTCTCGTGTAGTTATTTACCTGTCTATGATTCTTTGTCTATTTTCGCTCCACAAACTTCCCTTTATTTGTTCTGCGCGATTGGCTGGTTCATTCCAACATAACAAATGAAACAAAGTTATTACTAGTTTTGCCGGATTAGTTTCTTCACAAACCAAATCTTTAGTGTAGGTTAAGTCAATATGTTTTAGTTTTCCGGGGTTTATTTGTATAAAAGACGGAAAAGTGAACAAAAACCATGTGTTATTAGAGAAGTTATAGTAAAAAAAGATTTTATTTTAAAAAAGATAGTAATAAAATATATTAATAAGGTAAAATAAAATACATAACCACCCAACTACTTTGTACTTAAGCACTTTATATTTTTTGCCTTTATTTAAGGGAAACTGTCTTAAGTCGTTTGTATTAATTTTCATAGAAAGTACGCATAAACTGCTATTATGGTAATATCCATTGGTTGGAAAATATCAGAGGCGGTAAATGTGCGGTGCAAACGACTTTGGGGGCTCGTTTTTTGCAATCAAAGCATCAGTATTAAAATAAGCCATGATATGTTTCTCCTAATAACAAACCTTTTTGGGGATAATGGGTCCTTTTTTACAATTCAATTTTACAACACTTTATTGCATGTTATTAAATGGTTTCTAATATCTGTTTTGTAAATTTTTTAAACATTAAAATGTGGCTCATATGAAGCAAATACTTGCTTAATAAATAATTTAAGACTTCTCATTTTAAGTTTGCTCATCAGTGTATATTTATATATTTCTTGATTTAAAATTTTGAATTTTTAAATAACTATATTTTTGATTTCTATAAAACTTTTATTCATAGTTGCATTCGGCCACGGTGTTATACGCATGCATAGAAGTATATGAGGGCGTGAAGCCAGAAATATAAATCAGCACCTTAGTCCACTGCTTCTATGAGCTACTTTGAAGATTAAATTACTGACATACTCCATACTCCATCGTATTTAATGATGGTGACGCTTACTACTTCGTGCTTGTTGAGTCGTACCATATTTTTCGTAGTTTAAGAAAGAGTTGTGTGAAATACTAAATATTTTAAAATTGGAAAAACATTTCTCTTTTATTTTAAACAAATAGCTAAAATGACACAAAATGTAGTCATGTATACAATTAGCAGAATTAGAAGGTGTGTAGGTACATGAACAGAGTGTTGGCAAGTTCCACAGATAATGTGAACAATGTATTAAAGCTTGACAACTGTAATAAAGCAGCCTACACACGCATTGTTTATCAACGAGCTTTGGTGAGCCGGATTTAAGTACGCCATGAGATTTCTTCGCAATGCCTAATCTTTACATACGACGGCCTTTCTAGTCGCATAAAAAACTGACACGAATATTATATTATCTAAGTTATATTGGTCTGAGTAAACAATTTTTGACACCATACCGCGCTACTGCCAAATAAATTTGTATTTTGTATCAAAGCTTAAATAAGATGTTTAATAATATAATAATAAATAATATCTAATGAATATAAGTTAAACATAAAAATCGGGCTTATAGTAAAAATTGAAGACGAAATCGGTTGGGATAAGTTGTAACTTCAGTTAGTCGACAGTTCGACGTTTGGAAACGTGATAGACATGGGTGGCGTGAAAAATGTTCAATGAAAATGTTCACACGTACAATCTACCGAAACTATGTTGTCGGGATGAAACGTTTCAGAAAAAGGTTTAAACAGATTGTACAAGTGAAAGGGTAAGGAATAAAAAGAGGAAATATTAATTTCCATACTGTTTTTCTTTCATATCATCTTCATCAGCCTATCACAGTCTACTGCTGTAACATGGGGCTCTCCCATTGCATAAAATGTTTCTTAATATTCAATAACATCCTGACCTTGGTACGTCTGCGGATCTCCTCAGTCCTGATTCGATCACTCAAAGAAACTCCGAGCATTGCTCTCTCCATTGCTCTTTGGCTGACTTTGAGCCTTCTTATCAAGTCCATAATGAGCGAACACGTCTTTGTGACGTAAGTCATCACTGGCCGTAAATGATTCAATAACATATGTTAATATTTTGCTATCGCCTAGCGTATCGTTAGCGTATGCTACTGCCAAGCAAAACGTCACGGGTTCGTTACCCGGGTCCGGTCAAGAATGTTGTTGAGATTTTCTTACAAGAAATTTTTAATAACAGCCGAAAGCATGAAAGACAGCAGTGTTTCACACTCGTATCTTGGAGAGCATGTTAAACTGTCAGTCTCGGTTGTCAAAAACATCTATGACAATCGTTTTTTAGAAAATCAGTGACGTCAATTACTCGTATTCATATACAACCAAGTCCGATGCTAATTGCTGCGTGGAAAAACTAATATTTACGTAATAACCGGTTAAACTAATAGCTGACACCTAACAATCTTGCGAATAATAAAGGCTAGGACGATGATGGAACAGAATTGAATCAGAGTATTAAGAGTTCTTATGATCCATCTACAAGTACAGTTTGTTTATTATTAACTTAAGGAACAAGTAATTTAAACTTTATATTTTATTTTGTACATTATAATTTAATTACTTATATTTATAGTAGCTTCAAAACCTCAATTTTCCAAAAAATGAATGTATAAATGTATACTCGTATAAGCTCTTGGGTTTAACTAGTTTATAAAAAACAGTAACCGTTTATAAGCCAGGACTGAATTATCTCAAACGTTATTAAAGTTTTATGAAAAAAAACAGTATTTAAATTACAGTCGTCTTACCATGCATGAAAACTAATTAGCTAATGCGGCTTTTCCACGCTACAGTATCAAATACGGCTCATATAGGGGGAGGTTAAATAAAAAGTAATTATGAAACTCCAAGAACTATTAATTGAAAATTAAAAAACTAATGTACAATTCTGAATTCAACGAGATCAAAGCCAAAGAGGTAGCTCAAATCAACTTTGTGTTTTTTAGCAAAATTAAATACGTTTTAAAATCCATTTGATAATTAAAAAGTCTGTAAAACATGAACACAGAGTAAGAGGCACGCTAAATGTTATGACGTGACACGAATATACTTTCAGCTAAATGGGGAATGTACATATTAAGGGAACAAATGTACGTACCTAGATTTTGACAAACGAATCCTCTTCTTACAATAACAATGTCCTATGCCTAATAAATGAAGTGAAGATTACGAGGTTAGTTGTTTTGAAACCTGGTATTGCAGTACAGATCCATAGTCTCTATCCAATAGTAGTTTAGGTCTTTAGGGTGTGGTTATTCAGTTATTGAGCAACAACCATAACAGAAATCTACGTTCGGCTAATAATCTCCTTCTACTCTGTCATTCTCACTCCACTGAGTTTGTCGGTTCTTCGTTCTTCGTGCAGGCTATCCTTTCTTGGAACGCGCTTCCCCTCGAAGTCAGGATGGCTAAAAGTCGCGACTCGTTTAGGGTTCGGGTGAAGAAGCTTTTGCTGGCTGAAATGGCGAAGTCTTAGTTCACCACCTGGTATTATTATGTGTATTATATATGTATGTGTTATATATTTATGTGTTTACGTAAGTATATTTATTTATTTATGGTCTATCTGGTCTATATATACTAAATCCTCTGGCAATTACTTCTTATCCTTAAGTGCACTTGTCTCATATTTTCTCTGCATCGCCCAATCGGTTGACTGGCAGAAAATGCCTTAGGCATTAAGTCCGCCGATGCATGTATTTGTGCAGAAAGTTATAAATAAATAAATAAAATGAATAAAGTTATATTTACGGTTGTAAGAAAAATAAACAATCATTTGCTTATAACAATACTTTAATGTTCACCACACACAAGATGTGGAGTTTATAGTTAGAAGGCACAATATAGCAAGACAAGTTAACACACAAAACACGACAAAAGTTACTTAAAACTATAATAACTAAATACTAAGAAACATTTGAGTCTTCATTAGATAGGATCTAATGGCGAGAAATAATTATACTTCGATGTTAAGGAAAGATAATACTCTGAATTTGCTACGAATTTCTCGAGTTGCTGAAAGTTTTCGAGGGATTTACTACCTTGAAACACAAGAAAAGAAGATGTAGGGTCGCTTGTGAATCCTTATGACAAGCGGCTATCTCAAAGGGTAGTGTAAATAAGATAGAAACAGAGATCGAATGTCAAACAAACCTAACATTAAAACAAAACTTCCTTTCAAGGGAATCTGTTTATGATACATTGATATAAGTTAGAAAATTAGATATCAAGTGGTATTAAGTAAAATATTGTCATTATAAAATTGTTGCCAACATTCTATTTAGTTCTCCGCGACTTAATCTTTGTACCATTAAATCAGTTTGAATTTATTAGATCAGTGGGTTTATCTGTTACGACCTTAAGCAGCTAATTTGAAGGCTCATGTTTAAAAAAAATCAGATATAAATAAATATAATTAAAAACCGTATATACTACTGCCCGCAATAAAGAAATGTATCGATTTACCAGAGATAATTCTTTTGCAAAGTGTAAAATAATATTTCTAATTGATTTTACTATAACTCTTTCAGAGTGGGTAGTTAATAATTGACGAAACGGATTGCGTAGTGGTTTAAGTGATCGCTACGGCGCTCTCTACTGCGCTGAGCATTGTGGGTTTAAACTCCACTCGAGACAACACTTTGTCGTAACTACAAATTGTTGTTCTAAGTCAGGTTTTTCTTTGTATCCCTGTTGTGTATGTGTTTAAAGTCGCCTGCGACACGGGATATATTCTAATACGGACTTTATTTTTTTTCGAAAGAAAAAGAATAAATAAATAAATATTTCGGACATTAGACACACAACGTCATTTAGTTTCAAACTAAGCAGAGCTATGATAACTAGATAGACCTATGATAACTAGACTGACCGATAGAATGAGATAATAAACTCATTTTTAAGTATCATAAGTGCTAAATCGCGTAATAGTCTTCTTTCGAGCCTTTTTCTCAATAATTGGGGCTGGATTTGTTTACTACGAAACGGCTGAACTTTGATTTTTTGCATGGAGCGGTTGCCCAAATACTCAGTTCTATAGAAAGACCTATAGAAAGGAGTTCTGTAGAAAGATTATTGTCGAACTTTTTATTTATCTTTCTAAAGTTGCTTTTAGGATTGATTTAAAATATGAAACTATGTGGCGTTTGATTTAAGCCTGCTTGAATTTTATGAGATACTTTGAAAACAGATAGATAAGTAGTAAAAATTAAGCTAAAAACAACAGTTTTTTGGGAAGTATTAGAATTACATCCAACATTTAGAGATATTATACAGAAAATAAATACACAATTAAATTATATAACAAGCTTATAAAATTTTTGAACCCCTACCATGCGTATGTAATGTTCCCAAGCAGGTTGTAATAAATACCAATATAAACTTGAATATAAAAAGTATGTATCAAAACGAGATAAGGGACATTATTTTGTTTTCATATACGATTTGCCCCAAACCTATAGCGATTGAAAAATACTTTCTATATTTAAAAAAATATGTGAATTCTCTTCAAATATCACTTATAAGACAGACACTCCGGATAAACACATTATTATCAAAAAAGATGAGATTTTTGAGGTTACTTAGTGACTAATAATTTTATATAACATATTTATGGATAGTATTAAAAATAACATTGCAGCGATAAAGAATATCATGGGTTCTAAATATCTACTTATTTATTTGGTCTGTAATACGGAAGAGTAAGTGAGTGATTGATAGAAGTAATGATTCCTGATCCTGAGACTGAATCGATAACTATCTATTGATTGTTAATACTAAATTGCTTTAAATTTGATGCTTTTTTATTTGTACGTATCATAAATGCATATTCGAAAATAAAACGTTTATAAGAATACGTATTTTAATAATGTTACTATTCATATTACTTTTATTGTGAAACAAGTAATAGTAACAATTAGATTATGTTGTGCTGTCATTTTTTTATTTAATCAATCATTATCGATGAAAAGGAATGGTTTGGATATCTCTAACTCTTTGATATTTGAGTCACAACGGCCGTTTAGTATATAACATGTTTCAATTCTTTTAAAGATTTGTTTTGATCGGTGTCCGTTTAATATAGACATTTGTTCGGATAAATTAAAATTGATAAAGAGTAAAAGTTACAAAAATTACACAAATTTTGTGAGATATAGTTTAGTATATATATAATATAATATAATGTATTTTACATTGTTTCAGAGAAGTAGGAGCAACACTGATGTAGACATCTGAGCGCTACGATGGACCGCTGGGTAACAGCAGCTAGCTCGTTGCTGGCTTTCCTGCTCTATTATAACACCCTAGATGCAGGATTTGTTTACGATGACAGGTAAATATGACAATGTGGTATAAAAATATTAAGAAATACTAATACTGTCTTACCTAAATATGTAGGAGCTATAGCACATTTATTTTCAAACACCAAAAAACCCTTTTTAGGGTCGTCAATTCATGAATGATATTGTATAGCAAACGTTGGTACACACATTACGCGTATTTGTTATTTAATTTCAGTAAAATTGTATTCATTAGTACCTTTAAGTAATGTTACACAAAAATATTTAAATGTTCTATGAATTCAGAGAACCCAACCGAAAGGTTTATTGCTTTTGATATTCAAAATCTTGAATGATGCCGTACATTTGAATTTATTATTGGATGGGTCAGTATCAATACGTTGTAATAGCGTTTAAATTTGGTTTTGAATAGATAAACTTTAGTATTAAAATAGCGTTTTATTGTATTTTACTTTTGATAATAATTTACACCAATATTACAAAACTGAAGTATTTGTTTGAACACGCTACTCTTAGAAACTACTGGCTCGACATATATTAGTGTTTATTTATCGGGGAAAGCTATAGGCAATACGACATCACGCCACGACTAATAGGAGCCGAGCGTCAATAAAACTGTTATATAATGAAAAAAAATCTTTTTAAGAGACGTGAGAGAAGGAGTTGCGCGGGGCAGTTTGTTTTATTACAAAAGGATTTACTCAGCAGAGAGGGCATTATTTACCAATCTATTTTAGGTCATCAATCCTTTCTATACCCAAATTATACTAAAATATTCTATTGAAGTAAAATTATCTTACCAACAGGATTTCACTTTGTTGTCTGATGTACAAGGTTTGTGTTACTTTAATCCTGTTCTTAAGTACTAATTGAGGTCAACTGAGGGACGGAGATTAATACAGATATAATTATTGGAAAGGCTCGTTAAAACTGTATCAAGATTACTTTTAAAAAATGTTCTAACCTATTTTACGTGTGTTTAAATCGCTTACTCACCGCTCAATATAAACTTTTCTCAAAGCCACAGATCCCTGTCTAAGTAGCGGCGACCGCCTAGCGATAAACTTTCTCTTTCAGTAGCGGTCAGTTTTGCAAGTAATGTATTCATTCCGTTTTTAATATATGCGAACGTAACTATCATTATCATATTTATGGAAACAGATATCAAGGGAGAAAATAGATGTATTCTACATTAAAAAAAATATTTGATTGTATTACACTTTTTTTTTTCTCATTGAAAATTAATTTGTCTTAGATTACATCATCACAATTACAGTTTGACAGTCCAATACTGGACATAGCTAGAACCATTCAGTAAAGAGGTTTTAATTTATCTATTTCTTATTAATTCAATAAATTCGTTCTAACGTCTATAAAATAAACATTCCATGGAGCAACAATCCTACACTTTGGCGTCTAAATAGTAACTTATAATGTTATTTATTAATCAATAAAGATTATCATAAATAGCTTATTATATTGTTGATTTCACGATAATATGTAAATAGATGTCCATTGATTTTGGGATGACATTATCATGGTAAGAGTCTGAGCTTTACATCGCCACTACGACTGTCTTACTTTTTGCGTCCGTAAGCGAGGCATGAAGGAGCATATCACCAGGCCACCATAGTGTAGGTCACCATACTGTATTACCTGCATTCGCAATGAGTATGGTGGCCTCTTGGATTCCATTCGTGCTTCCCATCACGCGAAGTTATCACTTTGCCAGGCTCTTAAAATATAAAAAAAATATCCAATAGACTTTACCTATACTGTTGGATATATAGTATATATCCAACAGTATAGGTAAAGTCTAGCCTGTAAAGGAGGCTAGTAACCTTTGGTGAGGGATAACAGTTATTTTCCTCTGGGTATACACTGAATAGAATTTTTTGTAGTTTATTTTAATTGCATTGCATTGCAGGTTTGCATAATACATTTTATTTGGGAGATACAAACTTTCTTCTTGCACGTAAACTGCGACAAATCATATGTTGCTCATGCTGAGTTAATTTTATTATAGATATAAGGGCATAAGAAGTAAACGAATCGTATGCTAAAGGAAGCTTAGAGTTTGGGAATCACGTAGATTTTGTCCTTTCGACTTTTCGTAATTTCTTTACATGGAGTGATTTGTTGTTGAAGGAAGGCTGCATGGACAATGAGCAGCTGTCGCACGTTACATTTATTATATAGTAAGATTGTTGAGAACATTATGGGACGAAATGTTGCTACTTTCAAAATAGGTCTGTGTGCTACTTTAAGATGTATCTTATTGTAATAAGTCACAATAGGTAAACACAAGGCTTAGTATTCTCAGTGAATAATATTGATTTGTGATCGGCCGTAAAGTTTTAAATACGTACATTAGTTTATGAATTTGGCCTGTAAGTGTATTCGTTTGCATTTTAAAGATCAGACCTTAGTGTAGGATCGTTTCAATATGATTTACATTTAAATTGTAATGGAATATTACAAGAGTGCTCTCTAAAGGTTAAAAAGGACGGGGGTTGGGATATCAAACTAAAAAAATGTACTTGATCTTAAAAGCCTTTAGTGTTAACGTATGTGATTGGAGCCATGAGTATTTAGATCAAACTGTGCTTTACGTTGTAGTTTTGTCCACGTGTCTGCAACAAAAATCAGTCAAAGTCAATGCGGTATCATCTGCTTAACAGACAATATTAGTATTTATTTACTTTAGAGAGGTCATTTATACACATGGAAAACAGTGGAGTTTGCTACTCTGTGCTACGCCGTAGTGTACTGGTAGTTCATTGGTCCTGTGGTTATCAATTGGATGGTGGTACTGGATATCAAATAGTTTCGAAATGGAGCGAGTTATATTTCCCTGATACTCATAGGTCAAGTTTGAGTAAGAGTGCGGTCACAGGAATAATGTCAAATATTTTTACAAGATAAAGGAATATTGATTAAATCTTTTTATTTAGATTTTAGACTATGAAGCTTGTTACTTCCTGACTAGTATCACAAGTTGATTTATTTTCACAGAAACTAAATTTTTGTGTTGACATCAAATTAAAATGATTCAGGTAGACAACGAATCTTTTATTAATGAGGCGATCCAATATATTATTATTATAACTTGTCCGATTGGCTCTCGTCACCACCCTTGATGGATTATAGCCTTTTTAAAAGCATTGAAAAAGACAGCAGCGCCGTAGTAGAGATTGTAGTGATAAGTAAGGATGGTTAGAGAGATGGAATATTTCTTCCAGAATGAGGATGTTATATCATTCTATCCAGAAGCAGCATTAGTCTGCAATAAGTTTATAACAGATTAGTATTTGTCGGCGATATAGTTATCGCCAGGGTTTGTGTGATATAAAATAAATGAGGAGCAGGGTGTATGATTCAAAGGAGTATATTAGTGATGATTTGTTCTGGTGACAGGTTGTTTATTATGTCATCTGTAAGTTTTCTTCCGATATTGACGAAAAAGTTATTAACATCGTTACTTCCTAGAGTGAATGATTACGAACTTTCAAGTAGACAATGAAAAGGTTTTTTTTTGGTTTTGTAGATTATTTGTTTTATAGTATCCGTTAGTGACTTAATTTGATTGTTATAAATCATACTGTGTCTTTGTTTTAACATTAAATTTGTAGGAAGCTGTATTGATTTTTCTTAGAGCACGTCCCTATTTTTGTATGCACCGCAGTAGACCGAGAGTAATCCACGGTTTCAGATTTTTTTGTTCAAAGAAATTGTCTTTTGCTATTGGCTAACATCAACAGCTCTATAATATTGTCTTTTACTGAATTTAGGTCTTCTATAACGAATAGAGGCTAAAGTCAATCTGTGATATTTTTTTGATCAGAGGACCGTAGTCACTATTATTTATTTATTATTATCCCACCCACACTGTTGTGTGGGTGGGATAATTTTGAACAGGTTGATAACTTATACAGACCTAACCAGTTGTTACCTCAAGTTGGAAGGATGTGAGCCGGGAGAAACCCGTAAAAGCTTAGGAATTTGGTTATTCATTTAAAGGTGAATTAATTAACCTTGAGATATATATTTACATCACCAGTTATGACTACAAATATGAGAGTATGAGAAAGAGTAAGAGAACTATAATAGTAGCTTGTTAAGAGTTGCTATAAAATTACTGCTATTGCTGTTTTAAGATTAGCGATAAACACAGCAGTGATATACGCACCATGTGGCTGTATTGGCAATTTGTTTTATTAAATATCTATCGTGGTATAATTATTATATAAAATACACTACGCTAATTGTTTTGAATACAGTGTAATTATCCAACAGCGAAATGTTGGTATTGCTAGGACAAAGTAACTAATGTTTAGTTAGAGTTATTAAGTAACAACCAAAAAAGATATAGTCCATATAAAATTGTAAATTTAATATGTTGTGGTTAATTGATCGATTATTTTGAGAACAAAATACTAGGCAATTTAGGGGGAGCTCTACGAAGCTTGCAGTATGTTTTGAAAAGTATGTGTGTACTTTTGTTGCCGAAAGTTAACCAATATTATCAGTTAAATCATTAAAATTGTTAAATATTAAACAGTTAAATCATTTACAAAGTCGCGACTTGTTTAAAATTAAAGTGAAGAAACTTTTACTGGCTGAATTAGCGACTTCTTGATTCGAAAATGCCTTAGGCATTAAGTCCGCCGATGCATATATTTGTGCATAAAGCTGTACATAAATAAATAAATAAAATTGTTATTCATTATTACAGCGATGTATTTATTGTTAAAGTAAAGGAATGACGTAAATTGGTAGTTGTTATCAATGAAATAAGATGCCAACATTCTTGCTACAGTTGAGGAATACTGGAATTGTAATATGAGAAATATTTTATGCAAATTGTAGTTAACAGGTAGCGCGACTCTATACATAATGATTTAGTAATAAGTGTATGAAGCGTGACTAGTTTTTATGTGTATGCAGGAATATAATGGGCGTACTTGTTCGAGATGAATCTGGATGATTTTTAATTTCATTTCTGGATGCGTACATCAACTACACCATGGTGAAATGAGTGATGTAGCTATAAGTACGAGTATAAGCAATTTGGTATTAAAATATTTATAAGCAGCTAGTCATCCTTAACTTGGCTGAGACAAATGGTTTAGCCGCTGTTCATGTTTAACAATGATGATCTGACTACTAGGGTTCTTTTTCAGTTGTATTGATTTGATTCAGCATAACCTCTTGCTAGATAGTACAGTCTTTTGACATTTGAGTTTAATTGCTCTGCAACACAAATTAGTGATTCCTGTGCAGTTTTAATATCCAGTAGCGAAACTGTTTGTTATACCGCTTGACAGTCGCCAGGAAGTTAATCTCTTATAAAGTATTGGAGAACGGATGTATATCTATTACATGCATATAGGTATGTGTACAGCGCTAGCCGGTCGCCACGCAACACGCGCCGGCAGTGCGGCACAATATCTTTATATTAATGTCTCAGTAATAAACTAGTATCGAACGTAAAGACTCGTTTCATTTCTCGCAACATATATATGTACGTATATATCAAGAACTCTATTGTTACATTCGAAGTTAAGTTCTTTTTTTTGAGGGTTGTCTAGTTATATCACAAATGTAAACGAAGTTCATCAAGTTCTCATCATATAACCTCGATGTGGTTTCAGCCTCTCTTTAGTTAGATTACACAGGTCCATAGAGTTCTGATGGGATGCCCGTCATGGTCATTTAATTGCTATTGTATTTCGTTCTTTTCCTAAGCCTAAAATTTTGTTCTCCAGAGATGATAGTTGATCTGATACAAATGACAGAAACTTTTCAAGCTATTGTTTGTGGATTTCATCTCAACATAGTACTTTTTAATCTCTTAAATGTGGTCTGTTAATGTATCAAGTCGAAAGTTCTGGGTACACATTCATTCTTTAATTATCTCTCTAATCTCAATTTTAAAACTATCGAACTCGTTACTGTTAAACTCTATAGTTAAACATTTGTGTTCAGCTCGTTGGGTACCATTTAACAATAGAGTATCGACTGTGCTAAGGTTTTGAATATCTGTCTCAGATTTAGAAGGTGCATCTGGTTTTGGTGGCATTCTAAGTAGTTATCTTGGCCTATCATGCTTTACAATTACAAGTACAAAAATATAAATTTAAACCTGATTCATACTGCAAAACTTACCCGCTTGTCGTTGTCGCTCGTGAGTTATGGCAAGCGGCGAAGTAGACGTCATAACGTGCTCATGCGCTGCGCAGCTCTGATTGTTTTTAGTATCTATGATGTCATAATTTGATATGTGGAACGTAATTATATAAAGTTTTCTAACTGCACGCAAATCGTATACTAATTAAGATCTGCGATTTTTAGTCGGCAATGTGTAGATGATATCCTTGCAAAAGGAATGTCATAAACATCGTGCAAAGCGTGTCACTTATAAGTTCAATTTGAGTACACTTTTGGTTTGATAAAGGCGTGTGGGTGGTTTGTGGAGAAATTTTTTAAATTTAAACCTAGATTCTTAGTTAGTGCCGCACTAATACAGTTTTTTTTGTTCCTTAATGACAGAATTCTGTAAACTGTGTGTTTTAGTTTTTTAGCTTGTAATTGATCAGTCTCACTATATTCGTCTGATCTCTCTGCAGTTATGTTTTTTACCAGTGTATTTTGTAATTTCTTTCTCTCACGATATTCTTTACATCTTTGTGCATTTGTCCTTTTTCTTGATGTTATAGTTTGTACCTTAGTAGTCGATGCTTTAGTTGATTCGCTATTGAAATAAAAAAAGCGAAGAAATTGTACATATATGTATGTATTTATATATGTACTCTGTCTGTCTATTCTTTCACATATGTCATAGATGCGCGGGACTTTGTAAACACAACGGAGTGTGTATATATATATATATATATACTCTTTCCACTTTGTAAACACAACAGCGTATAGGTTAGAACACGCACGGCTTGCGAAATATATACGCATTTATATTGTAGTATTAAAATATAATTTGCTTTTAAATTTATTAAAGTTATGACGCGTACACTTGCTAAACACACAATAATGGGGCGATTATTACGCGTATAACTTGGTTAGCACAATAGTAAAGAGCTTATAATGCGCACTTGCTAAAAATACATAAGCATTTATTATTGTCTGTATAAAATCTCTATTTACCTAACTCCATCAGCAATATCCGGCACTTATGCAGAAATGCTGTTAGAATTCATTATTGTTATTATTTTATATTATTTTATTGTTTATTACGTACAAAAAGCCAGTATAAACTTAATATAACAAAAATAAAGACGAAATGAAAATAATTGGCTTGCTTTCTATAAGAGAGAGAGAGAGAGAGACAGACAGAGCAACAGGCGCACGCCGCACGGCTTACTACACTATAGCCAAAAGTGTCGTGACATCTTTTCGTCTGATTTTTTTCCGTCTAGCCTCCTCCGCAATGTACGATTAGGAAGTTCGTTCCAAAACTGAAATTGAAAACTAATTGGAAATTGTGATATTTTTTGAGTACTACAAAAGTATGTTTTTTCCTCGTTTCTTCCTTTAGTTGACTTTTATAAGGGATGGTTAGAGCATCAACTTCGCCTATGTATATTTTGATGTATGAAAAAAGACATATTATAAATACCTTACCCAATCTCATTTAAAACCTGGTTATATGTTTAGATTTGTACTGTAAAATTCTGAATAAGATTTATTATTTTTCATATATTGGAGAGATAATATTTGTATTCATGTTTTTTTTTATTAAAAGACTAGTTTACCCTAAAATTGTGCTTTTTTGATAAATAAAACATCACCTTCTACTTGATGTAATAAATCTTATTTCCAACTAATCTCCCAAATTTTTATTTAAAGTACTTCATCCATCCAGAACCCATCTGATTTCGCTATGTTTAGTAACCACGTCACGTCGGAAATGAAGCGTCAGCCGGGCTTACTGCCACTACACTAATGAAGCGACATAGATATTAGACGTTTCTAAACTGCACAGGTGGATTACGAACGTTATTCTTCATCTTACATCATTGGCCAACTAAACATAATTCAAATGAAACCTGAAGTTGACAAGCAAAAGAACAATGGGACAGATCTTTCCCTAAAACTTACAGTTTACACTTTATGTTTCACGCACTGACAAATGTTTGATAGTTTATTTATATTATGTAAGAAACGTGGATACAGTAATATTATTAAAAAAAAATTAGTTGACGATACGACTAAAACTGTTAATGTAAAAGTTAATTAATAAAAGATTATCACTTAACTCAGATCGAACTTGAGAAATCTTTAACAAGAAGCTGTTAGATCTTCATTTGCAAATTGACCATACTTAAGAATATTATTTTGTGTTTCTTTTACTCGTAAAATCATTAGAAATTTGACACACAAAAAGGTCTACAGTCAAAGTCTCTTGAGAAATGCCACCAATTAACACCTAAATAGGGCCCCCGCAGGAATTGAAGGAGCTGTAAAAAGGTAACCCGCTATTTACTGAAGACCCAGAGTTGGCCATGTTGAATAATTTAGATTTTCCTTTGATCCCATTGTCCCCGAGGGCTATGAGGGTAGCCACATTATTGTGTTTGATTTATACTTTGTACTTCTTCGACCTAAAAAGCGACTTGA
The DNA here is from genome assembly GCA_949316085.1 of Hypercompe scribonia. Lineage (NCBI taxonomy): Eukaryota > Metazoa > Arthropoda > Insecta > Lepidoptera > Erebidae > Hypercompe > Hypercompe scribonia. Next base: position 11,544,848 of record OX438974.1, on the reverse strand, counting down.
AATAATATTTATATACAAAAGTTAACTAATTTGTTTTATAGTTTTTTTTTAATTTAGTTTCTAAAGTAATTTTTTAAATAAATTGAAAACCTATTTCATTATGAGCTTTATAAATGATTTGACAGTAGTTTTATCTTTAGGAATTTTATCGTTCAAAAAAAGGCTAAGACAAATAATAATTGAAATTGGAGAAGTAATTTTTGGTCCACGAATAGAAAAGGTATGCAAAGCGCAAATAGATAAATCTAAGAAAAATATGTAATTTAAAATTTCGGTACTAATGGGCTGGTTCGATCGCGATTCTCTTACAGAAGATCAATCTAAAGTAACAACGAGATTCGTGTTGTACTCTTTCGTTGGTCAGGGCGTAACTGGAGGCCCGTTGATGTTGGGCTGACGGTTATCGTTGCGTGTGAGCAGTGGAATACTCGTATAATCATCATCAGATGGGCCAACACCCACTAATATTCTGACCTGCGACTCCATAATGCGAGATAACCATATCCGGCAGAGTGATATTCATGCGAAGCTTTGGTCACTCGATGTACGGAAAACCAGTGGACCCGACGGTATCTTAGCGGTTATTACTAAGAACTATGCTTCGGAGTTGTCTTCTGTATTGGCACGCCTGTATCACCTGTAATATTCGTCCTTGATTTGATATGATTGATGATTTGAAATGTTTAACCCACCTTCAAAAAAGATAATTGCCGTATCTGGCCAATTACTGACCCATAGTCGTCACTGCCATTCTTTGTAAGGTGGTCGAATAGATCATCAGCAAGCAATTAGTGAACTACCTCGAAAATCACCCTTTGCTGAATGATCAGCCATATGGCTTTAGACCTAACCAATCCACAGGTGATTTTATAGCGTATGTTACACATCTTTAGAATGAGGCTGTTGTTAGGCATAGAAAGTTCTTGCCCTTCAGCCTCGACATAGCCAATGTCTTTAACAGGATTTTGCACCGTTAACTTCTAACCAAACTTCCGGCAATCGGCCTGCCCCTTAAACTCTACAATTGGGTCCCGCCTTCAGCACCATTTTAGGATCTGTTACGTTAGCTCGATCTCTGATTCTCAGCAAGCAAACGCTGATGTACTTCAGTTCTATCAATGATATGTTAGCCGTTGGCAACATACATAATTATAAAAGCGATAGCTCAGTTCATGGGTGATATTTTGGACACCCATCAGCCAAATTAGCAGAATTTTGGACAAAAATGTCAGGAAGTTGTCACTGAGTCCTACTTGGTTCACACTTTAACTAATATTAAGCAGACACTTATGTCCAGCAGTGAATGTTGATGGGTTGAAATACTATGTACACAAATAGAAAATATCTTTAACAATATAATATTTTAAATTTTGTTTGTACTTCTCGTTCTAGTTCTGGTTTTAAGTTTGTTTTAGCAATAGAATACTTAATGGTACCAAAAGTAATTAATGTGATTAAGGATATTACTTTAAAAGTCCCCATGCACCACTAGTATTACAACACATGTCATTAGAAGTGTCTAATTAAATAGAGAATTTTATATAATGACAAAATGTATATTTCAAATTTATTTTTATTTTTTTTACCTATACATTTACTTTGTATGCAATAAAAAACCGGTAAGGAAACTCTAGTAGGATTATAACCTTAGTGATGCTTACGAAGGTGGTAAAAACAGCTTTGATGTTCATGAAAAAAGATGGAGCGTGACACAAATATCCTTACTTGCTTGCGACTCATCGGCTCTTTCTTGTTTATCGGACGTTTAGAAATATCTTTGCATTTGACCTTGGACAGTTGAAGGATTATGATTTCAGAAGATCGTTTCTGCATAATAAATAAAAGAAACCGATAATCGATGTGTTACTCGTATCGTGTTCTGTTCCAAGGCAAAGATTCAGTTTTGTATGTAGTGTAAATACAAACTTGTGTCTTAAGTATACATATAACATTTTTATTTAAGGCTCTTCTCAATAACTCCATGGTTGTGTATACCAGATAGAATAATCAAACAAATCAAGAAGATCGTCCCTCCTGACGAAAATGACGAAATATTGTAGCTACTCTAAAATTCATCCATAACCCAGTATAAATGCTTAAAATTATATTGTAAAATTATATTGTAATACATGACTATATTTAGTAATAAATGCCAACAGATTATAATTTAATAAATAAAATAAGCCTTTTTATAGAAAAGTCGGTACATTTTTTCTATTTTTTTTAAATGAGAACCTTATTTATTTTACAATTAATTCACTTGGTTTTTTTATGTACGCGGGTATAAACAAGTTGTCTTCCTATGCACATTGGAGGATGGGGGCGGTGTCAAATTATAAGTAGCTAATTAAAATCCTTGCGGAGAGATAGGGGCGATATAATAATGGTTATGGATTTCTTCAATTTTGTGACATTAGTGACACAAGTACAATAAAGTAAAAGTTCTCAGAATTAATATTTTGCACAATTTGTACCTTTGCATGTATATTTGTGACATGGAAGGCTCATCAGTAGTAAATAACACTTTCTCAAGGTTTTAGAAATGGATATTAACATTTCTTGTACAAAGTTAATTTGGTGAAAATGTATGGCTACCGATAATCGTAATAGAAACGATAAACTTTCTTTTAGGCCGTTGCTCGTACAGAACCACTTCAGTGTTTCGTAATTGAGGGCTTACGTGACGACTGTGCGCCGCAGCTGGCCACAACTTGTCCAACAAAAAGTTTCACACCATCCCAACTTTATCTCAATCTTAGTTTCGATTCTACTAGGGACGCGAGTTGTTTTTATCGATATGGTTATGAAAACCAATATATATGCCAATATTGTTACAGGATAGGCTACGATAAAATGTGAGGGATTATGTATTTTGATATTTCAGTTTTGTTTTACGCGCGAACGTAGATTGATATACTGGATACCGACAGCTATATGCTACCATATTTTGTATATAGCAGCGTAGCAACATAATATATAAATTTGAATCAACTGCATAGATGAGTTTATAGAGAATGATTAAAAATTTGTTATTTTACTAAACACATTTTGAGCCAAGCGATCGCCTAGTAAGTTTATGGATTCCTTCTACACCGCCTTAAGCTAAGTTAATATTGAATATAGACAGAAGTGTACAAACTACATTTTTCTGTCATTCTAAGTGGTGAATCGTTTCATATAAAATTCTTGTTCAACTTTTTTTACTCTGTTTATGATCTCTATATTGACGACTGAAACCGAAAATATCGTATCTCGAAATATCCAAATTTACACCAGAAGCAAACAAACTAGTTTAAAAATTTATAACTTTTAGATAAATAAAGATTGGAAGTTGAAATTTAAAACATATTTCTCTATATTCAAACCTCACCTAGTGTCATTAATCGAAATATCCTCAACTTACTATAACATTATTTCTTTACAAGTTACAGTATTTGATGTTTTAAACGTCGAGCAGCAGAAATGTTATCTTCGAAACGCAATATATGACCAGCTAAACATATATATAAACACTGAAGTACAAATCTGATTCATTTTATAACTGAGTCATGAACCATGTGGTCATTTTGCAAACGCTGCCCAATCCAACTAGATTCTTCTGCTAACCTCGAACTCAAAGTTATTTCTACCTAACTACAATACCTGTCTGAGAAATACATATATTTGAATAGAACGACATCACATTTCGCGACCGGTTCGAGTAGTATAATTAAGTTCCTTAAACATGACCTTGGTTTTATTCCAGTTCATTCGTAGTCCAATGAGTATAAAAAAGTCAGCCAGGTCATTCAGCGTCATTAGGTCCTTTAACGCCTCAGCCATGAACGTCTGCAAATCACAAGTTTGAGATGTATTCCGATGTATGTATTTAGTGTTGATGTCACATCCTTTTCAGTGTAATGTCTTGAACATGTCCTCTAATATATTTGTGAACGATTTTAGGGAAATAACGTCCTCTTGTCTCACTCCTCGATGCAATTGTATGGGCCTTGTTTGCTCATTCTGTGCTTGGATAGATGTGTAGCAGTTTGATTAAACTATTTCATCACTTAAACGTATCACTGCTTACTTGCAACGCTACAGGGATTGCAGAATAGACCACTTCTCAATCGAGTTAAAGGTTTTCTCATAGTCTACAAATGCTAGACACTGGAACTGATTATACTCTTCGCTCTTCTATATAATTTACTGTATTGTGTGGATGGTCTATGGTGCCTTACCTGCTTCGAAGCTCAGCTTGATTTGGTGGTTGGAATTCATCTAGTCTTCGTGCAAGACTGTTGATGTCAAGAACAGCTTGTAGTTGTGTACTAGAAAGAAAATGGATCAAAAGTTCTTTGATATGATCTCGTCAGCTTTTTGAAGAACAGAACCACTAAACTCCTATGTCACACATTTAGAGTTCTCCGAATCCAAAGCTTCGAACAGGATATGATTGGACAGGACACGATTGAAAAGCTTTTGCAGCTCCCTCTGTACAGGCTTACTTAAAACCGTAGCTCTGTTGTAACTGCATCATTTCTAGGATCTCTTTCATTTTTCAACTATTTCAGAGGCATCTCGATTTTATCAGTGCTAGCTTCCGGTAGGTTTCCTGTATAATGATGTGTTAATGTAAGCTCTCTGCTTTTGAAAAGACTGTCGGTTGGGAAGCTATGACTTGGCACTGAACGTGCCCGTGAGAAGTCAAACAAACAAGAAATAAAAAAGAAACAAAAACCCCTTTTAACGCCACAGTAACCGCAACGCATTAAATTTAGGCCTATCCCATGGTCTTTGAATAAAGATACTATTTCTCTGACGTTACAAACTGGAAATGGCTTCTAAAAAGTCCTGGTAAGGTTTTCGATATTTATATTTACAATTTTATTATGAGATGTAGTATGATGTGACCATTCGAATGAAAAGACGTAAATGTTTAAGAAATATATTCCAATGCAGACTGGCCACCGGCGGATCACGTAAAGAATACAGCTGTCTTTTGTATGACTGGTGGTAATAGAAAAAATAGTTTTAGGGTTGAATTTTCTTTGAAAAAATATTCGTTTAGAAATGCTAAAAACGGTTTATGTGTAGGCATAATATGGGCCTTTGACTGTGTGATAGGAGAAAGAAGGTTTACAAATGTTTTCTAATAATATCTTTACCAACGTATACATTAGTAAGTTATCGTCGAAGCTGTAGATAGATCCATTAGATTTTAATTCGATGGTAGTACCTCTGGTCTCCAGAGAATAAATTTAAATTTAACTTATTTTCATGTAGATGACAAGTATAGGGTGGGTTAAGAATTCATTAACATTTGAGTCTAACATCCCGCGCAAACAGGTTACGGGAGTTTTTGGGACCGATGCTACTGGAGTTTGCTGGTTATAATCGTAACACATGATTTCAACAAGATGGAGCCACTTATCACACATCCAATGAGTCCTTGCTGGTGGTCATGTTTTCTTAACATGTTTCCGGTAAAGCTGATTTTTAGACGAGGTGACATTCCATGACTCTTTCCAGACTTCTTTTTATAGAAGAATGGTGACTACATCAATAAGCCAAATACACTACGTCAATTAAAAAAAATCAGTGAAGAGATGTCAGCGATCTTGCAGTCTATTCACTGACGAGTACTTCAAAATTTCGGTACTCGCTTAGAAGAGAGCAAATGTCGAAATGGTGGTCATTTAAACGGTGTAATTTTTTAAAAGTAAATTTCAACTATTATAATTAGTTTTTTTATAAATAAACAATTTTTATAATATATCAGATAGTATTTTTACATGATTTTTTCAAATGGTAACTAATTTGTGGCCCACCCTATGTAATATATTAAAAGTAAATACTTATGTTAAGGTAAATATTTACGATAATACATATACATTTTTGACGAAGCAGTACTATTACTAGTACTAGTCCAAAACTTCTTTTACAAGAAGCGGCCTACGTACAGCAATTGGCTACTGAAAGCTGTTGCTGAGTACTTATGAGTGATTCTCTACATTATACTATTTTTCTCATCTTAGTTTTCTTCATCAATTCAAATTTGGGTATCGTGTAGCGAACTTGTGAATCTATCTCTCTATACAATATTTAGAAGTGTTTTTAACCTACAAAATATCACGTATAGTGAAATACGTACATGAATTAATCGGAATTGTAAATATTTACATATTTTGATCATCGTTATAAACACAATAAACAGTAAAAGCTAAAAATTTTTTTCCTTCGTTTTCCCCACAACTTCAATAAATATATTTTTTGCAAGATCCAAAATGAGGGAGTGCAAAGCGAAAGTCATTTACGAACAAAATACTCAGAGAAGTTTTTATGTAAATAAGTAAAGGAAAAGGCGTCTTACTCACAATTTGCAATACAATAGCTGAATGTTAGAGATGATTTTTCCTTCTTCGCATAGTAAGCACGCTTTGGTCCCATAAAAATATATTATTCAATCGACTATTTCACTGGTTTCTACTGTGAGACTAAAATAAAGGAACAAAATTTATGAAAGATCAATAGATAAAGAATATTAAACCACGTGTTGGCGTATCTGTTTGACCTCGTTTAGTAAAACCTCATAGTAGTTAAAATAAAGCTATTCATACCTCGTTTTCTGACTGTTATCATTTTTTTGGGTATTAAATTTAGAACAGTTTTAACACAGTTAGAATAATAGTTAGTGATATCGTATTATTAATTTATATAAACAATGTTATTTCGAAAGCAAGTTTGTAAATACAGGTATATGTACACATTATAATGTGTGAAGCAGCCCAGCAATATGAGTCAGGTTATTAAAAAAAATCGACGAGTATAAATAGTATTCACATAAAAAACTATAATATAGAATGAATATTCTATATATATGAATGAGAATTCATTAGCTATAAAAATAATGACACAACAATAGAAATATTTTTAAACAAGACAGTTGATGTTCTTGTTAAATAACTAATGAAAAGCAACCTCCCTGACTTGATATAAAATAATATAAATATTTAAACTGGTGAAATACCTATCTAACGGAAAATAATTAAATAATGAAACAAAATGCGCAGAGATATAATCTTTTGCAACTAATAGTCAAGTTGATATTATAAGAATAAAAAGTGTAGGAAAAAGACGACATTCCTGGCTATGCAGCTTCCAAGAGTATTTCAATTCGTGTATAAATAAACTTTTATCAGTATTTTGCAAAACTCGGACAACCATGATGATTACCAATCATTGAAGTTGAAATTGATACCACTTGAAGAAAAAGTAGTACAAAACTAAGAAGTAAAGAAATCTAATTCTAAAACCATGATATCATTTTTCAAGCTATTGCCATCCATTGGTGAACAAAGGTCTCCCCAAAAAGCACCAATTTAATATATTGTTGTTATATAGCACAATTTACAAAACCACTAATATATTTAAAGAGCACCATGTTCATAAAACGCTAGAGTAATGAGATCTCTAACTTTTTAATTTCCTACTCACTGCAATATTCCTGTTAAATATCCCTAGTTGCTGGAGCCATCCGATAGGGTTTCCGACATTCGACTCGTTAATAATTTCCTTTACCGTTCTGTAATCGCATGTCACAGCAAAAATTATGATCATTAAAGGTAAATTGACAGTGCAGGTCAAAAATATTACTCTGAAAAATTTTTACTTCAGCTTCACTCAAATAAAGATTTGCGAAGTAAATCCGTACAGTAAATTGTTAGCAAACAACCAAAAAGTACAAACCTGACTTTAGCACTTTGAAAAACATCAGTTTTTATGCAATATTGAGTTTTGACTGAGAATAACTTACTTAAATACCTTTTTTGCAATGTCAAAACAAAGTATCGTGAATTCGAGTACATATATTTTTTCTTTATAAAATCTACGATAACTTAAGTATTTTGCTAATGAGTCAAGAAAAATTAATGGTTTCTTAAGAGGAATGTATAACTAACATTAGGTGTTCCGTCCTAAATTTGCTTCTTATGAATATAGATCGAAAAACAGGATCACAAGAATAGGGATCACAGAATCAATTTGAGCGTAGAGGTCAGTGCGTTAAAACACGTCCATTATTTAGACGCTATTGGACACCCTTTGGAAGGAAACGATCGAGGGCACGGGGCGAATCGTTTGGGAAAACATTGAAAGGGCTCGACGCCGATGAGCGACTATCCGCTCAGGTACGAAAGTAATATTTTATTTAAATTAAGCTGTTAGGGACTGTTGTTTGAATTTGTTCTTCGGTATTAAATCTTGTAGTGTAACGTAAATCAAAGTTGGAAATCCTGCATTTACTGTCTGTGCATTATTAATGCTTACAGATTGGTAGACGGTTAATTTGTCGTAAACTTTGAAATAAGTCTTTGATAAACATTAATTGACAAGCAACTTGTAAGTTTCTAACTGTTCACTGTGACAAATGTAAATTAAATTTTTTCAATGGATTACGACTTTTAAGAAATTATTGGTATTAGTAATAAATATTACCTTACTGTAAATGATTTAATAAACATTATGTTTGTGATATTATTATCGTACTCAATTAGTTTAAACACAATAAACCTTCTTAAAATGTTTAGTAGGAGCTATTTTGTTCCTAAATATTACAAAAATTAAAACTTAATTTACTACCAATTCTTTATGTGTGAAAGTTCACACCACATCGAAGACCTTAACTGGAATACACAAAAATACTAATTCAGTCCAAAGTTCACAAACACGTTCTGATAAATACATATATTAGAGTATTTTTAGTGCTACAGTTTAGAGATTTTTCTAACAATTTAAAATAGCCAGTTATATAAAAATATTTTTATTACTAAATTTAAAATCATTCTAATAGTGTTTTAGATATTTTTTTTTCCATTGTAAGAGTATTACAAAGTGACTCTACTTTACCTCATAAATGGATGAATAGAATCTAAGAGTTGTGGTCACCATACTCATTGCGAATGCGAACAATGCAGTTTCGGGATCCACCCAGCCTAGTGAGATGATTTTTTATGACCCGCTTGGGGACGTAAAAAGTATAACAGTCATCGTAGTAGTGTAAGGCTCACACACTTACCATGACAACTATCACTCCTGTGTCAATGGGCCTCTGGTCTCGACAGCACGGATGCTGTCGTTTTAGGTTGGTTCTCTACTACCGGACAGTACTAAGTGGGACCTAAATTAAAAGTAAAGTTATTGCCGTGGGTTTTAACTGTGATATGAATTATCGACGTATTTTATTGAATAATCTATGTTATTTGATTAACTATTCATATATTCATCCGGTGGATGTTGTAAAAGCCGACTAAAAGAGCAAAACCTTAGTTCTATGGAGAGATGTACATATATGCAGCAGTGAAGTATTAAAGGTTATTGATGATAATTATTGTTAATTGTATATGGGGTGCTCGTGGGTTTAAGGTAACGAATCAGATTAACGCATTGCGAATCTAAGCAATCCTAGACAAGTCAGTTAGTGGAAAGGTAACCAGTGTCAATAGATTGAGATTTATCTGCGCCTATGGTAACATACCAGCCATCTGTTTCCTTTGCAATATAAAGATTTGTGGTAATCGTAACTACAGAACTTCGATATCATCATACTTGGATTGTGGAGGTCTGATAGCAATTGCTCCACGTAAAAAATTAAACTGAAGCTATATCATACTAGACTTAGAGCCGACCCCACCCTATATGAGTAAGACCTAATGCTTACCTATACGATTTCTTTTAAATTTATTTGTTTTTTGGCCGCTTTCTATTAACGGTAACGAATTACATAGTTGACATTTGGAAAAATTGTATAACAAAAACATTTAATATATTTGGAAAATAGTTTATTCACACGAAAGCTTATATGTTGGAATTTATTTTTTAAAAATTACACCGTCATAATGACCACCGAAATTTTCGAATACTCGTCGGCAAAGAGACCGCGAGAACGCCGACATCTCTTCGTTGATTTCCTTTTTAGTTGACGTAGTGTATTTGGTTTATTGAGGTAGACACGAATTTTTCAAATAACCCTGTAAAAAGAAGTCTGCTGGGAATAGATCTGGACTTCTGGGTGGCCATGGAATTTCGCCTTGTCTGGAAACAAGATTTTCCGGAAACACGACTTTGATCATCGGCAGGGAATCATTGGATGTATGACAGGAGTCTCCATCTTGTTAAAACCATGTGTTACGATTGCAGCCAGCAAAAAAACTTCCGTAACAACTTTGCGCGGGACGTTAGATTCAAATGTTAACGAATTCCTGGCCCACCCTTTATACCATAAAGCTATATAATATATATCTTTATTAATACAAATTAATCATGTGACAGCTTCAAAAGTTTTATTTTTCTTTTCTTGGCAAGTAATTTGTAGGAACTTTTGAAAGATTGACAGAGCTACTGAAAATATGTTAGGTATTGATCTTTTATATTTCATTAAAAAGGCAAAGCAGTACTCGGCAAAAGTTACGCTGGCAAAGTTTTTTAATCAAAGCTGATGAAAAATATACGTTACCGAAGGCGTCGGATGCCGATAGGTACCCACAAGTACTGCCTTCATAATATTTGAAGCTTTGCTTTGTTGTCGTGCTTCGACGATTTGAAAACACATTGATAATATTTATGGCATCAGAGTTTTGAAGAAACAAAAGGGAAGTCTAACTGCTAAATTCGCAGTGCATATGCACGTTGAGTATCAAAGTTGCTATACGGGAACTGATTGGTTTCACATAAATTACAAGTAGTTTTAGATGGTGTATATGAATATAATTTCAGATTTGTGTTGGATAAATATGTGTAGTTGCATTGATCCAGGAGTGTTTATCGTATTTAAATTGTATAATTTTATTTAAATTAAATTATGAGTTTTTTTTTTATTTTAATAACCTCCCAAAGTGACTCTACTCTGCTTGATGGAAAGCATGAATAGAATCCAAAAGTTGTAGTCACCATACTCATTGCGAATGCTGACAATGCAGTATGGTGGTGACCCACACTATGGCAGCCTATTACGATTTTTTACGCCTCACTTGGGGACGTAAAAGACATGACAGTCATCGTAGCATTGTATTGCATACACTTACTACGACAACTGTCACCCTTGCGTCAATGGGCCTCCGGTCTCGCACGCACCAACGAAACACGACAGCATGGATTCTGTCGCTTCAGGTTGGTCTTCTGTGGTAGGGTACTACTGTGCCGGACGAGCCAACCCGTTCATGCTGAAATCAGCGTGGCTCTACTGCCTGGTATCCTGGTATGTGTAATGTAAATGAATTTATTCAAAGTTAACTAAAATAATTATTATTTATTCATTCATGGTTTGAATGCATTACATGATTTATATTAAAAATTCAATAACCAGAAACATATATTTGATGATATCATTTACTAGGAAAAGAGACGTAACGATAATTATGCTTTAGACTTGTTATTTTTTCTTAAGTTACTTTACTTTTCTATTTAACGCAGTTATTAGCTATATGAAATGTTAAAGTACGTTTATTAGTAGTATGATTACCATTTGGTAGGAAGAGACTGTATCCGCATATTTATGCGGGTACAGTCTCTTCCCACCTTAGAAACCATGCCATCTATGACACGTGTAAAGTTATTATTATTACAATGGAATATCTTTAGTTGAATCATTTACCATGATCATATAACTGAAAGGGTAAGCAGATACGTGTGCATCTTCTAAACTTTGCTTAGTGTAATTTGGTCCCACTTAAGATACAGGAGGTAAGAAAAGTGTCATCAATCGGTCACTTTGTCAATTACCTGCCAAGCTTAAATTTAATATACATGAAATGGATAGTCAAGCGTGCTTTAAATGAACTTATAGTCTGAGTTTAAACAAATCTGAATCTTTCCAAATAAACTTGGTGTCATAGTTTGATGTATAACAGTTTGACGTTCATATTTTACAGGTAATTGCCTTAGTCGCAGGCCACGCAGGCTGGGGATTAAAGCAATTACCTTTTATTTCATGTACACTTTATGAGTAAATTAAAAAACCAACTTAATTTTTTTTTCAAGTTTCGTTGCAATATAAAAAAATTAGGCCTAATTTTTGTATTGGCAGCTAGTTCTACGTATAAAAAATAATACATGAGAACAAGCGATATTATCTTCTAAATAGTTTTACGTTTACAACCGTCATGTAGGTTTAAATATTTAGTGTTTGAAAATAAATGTTTAATATATCAGTAAGCTTAAGGAATGAATAAATAAAAATAGAAAAATCGACATTATACGAGTATTATAATTCAAAAGTATGTAAGGAGGCAAAGAACGTGAAATCGATTATAAAGACTGATTTTGTAAACAATAACTAAAAAGTTTAAAAAACATATTCAAAAACATAGCAAATTTAATAGCATACTAGGATTCTGGATGAAACGATTGTAATAGGCGAAAGAATACCAGAAGGGTGAGGCAAGAAAGAATTATTTGAATAAATTTGGAATTGACACACACTAAAAAATCAAAACTATAGGATTTCCTCGTTGAATAACACATACACAATACACATTATTGTGTATGTATTGTGTTATGATGTGTACAACACCTTTAGCTCAATGAGAAAAAGGTTGTAACGAAATCAACCTCATTTATCTGTATCAAAATGAGATCGACAACATAATGACCTTAATTTTAATTATTATTATTATTGAACTACAACAGTGCTCGTAAAGTAAGAATCTTTTTAATATGTAATTTATTTGGTTTCTACATGTTTGAATATAAAAATATTCGTTCACGACCATTTAGATGGAAACGTAAATTTAATTGTGAAAAATGTTATTTGGAATGTTATAGTATTTATTTTGTTTCACAGGCGGGCGATTCTCTCCAACCCGGATGTCATCGGACACACACCTATAAAAGCATTATTCGAAAATGATTTCTGGGGGACGCCACTCACAGATCCCGGTTCACATGGTTCATACAGACCACTGTGCGTCGCTACATATCGATTCAACTACGCTTTTAGTGGATTTAAACCGTGGAGCTATCATCTTCTGAACGTTATTTTACATTGTTCGGCAACTGCTTTAGTGGTGACCACCGCCCGCCGTCTGTTGCCCTCATATTGTTTGAGGGTGGGTACCGTTGTCGCTGGCTTAGCGTTCGCATCACATCCGATACACACAGAAGCCGTGGCAGGAGTCGTCGGACGTGCCGATTTAGCAGCTTGTAACTTATTTTTATTGAGTTTCCTGTTCTATAGTGAACACATTCGATTGCGGGAAGAACGACACAAGAAACAATGTCGACACATACACAAAGATAGTATAATTCAAAGGCAAGTGACGAGTAGTGAACAGCTGTTCAGACTAAGCTGTCATAGTTTGGTACAGCACATCATGATGAACTTTCGAAAGCTGATGAAAGCAAGTAGAGCAGGACCCATGAAAATGTTGGATGCGTGTGAGGTTAAAACGGGAACAGTGAGATCAAAGTGTCAGTTTAGTGGTGGTGTGAGTGAAGATACAGGTGAACTGTTGCAGTGGTTGACGTTAGCGGGAACTCTTACTTTCGCTGCAGCTGCTACTTTGTGCAAAGAACCCGCCATAATGGTTCTGCCTCTTTGCATTTTCTATGACCTTCTAAAGGGTACTCGATATGAAGAATCATATTATAAGGTAAGAAATATAGCGTTTATAAATTTGATGTTACTCTACTAAGTATGTACTGAAATCAATAACGGGAATGTGACTAATTTATTTTGTGATATTACTTAAACATACCGTACCATTATAGCTTTGAGATAATAGTCTTATTATAGATTTATCTATGTCCATTTGATGCGTCTGAAAAGGAAAAAGAAAATAAAAAACAAATGCATTCAATAATATTAAATTAGATTAAGTTACCATTTATTTTATGCAATACTGTATTGTTAACTAATAATGAAAAATTTTAGCATTTTAGAAGATGTTATTACAAAGGTGTTCTTCAGACACAAAATATTTGTCTAAAAACAAATTACGAAGTAAAAATAAATACCTTTCGAAAATAGAATGGTTGAACGATGTGTCTTTCGAACTAAAGTCACTACTAATCCAATCTGAATCCTGTGAACGTCTTGATTGCTTTCAAAGCGTGATCCGAATGTTTGATGGAATGATGAGTGGAGAAGGTTTTAGAGGCTACACTATTGTAATTAGTAATAATAAAGGTGTATACAATCATAAGTTTTCCTTCTGTATGTAAACAATTCATTAACTTTTTAACTTCTTTGACGTTAACTTCTTCTTTGTACATTTTCACTTTGTCCACACAGCATGCATTTTATTACATTTATTACTTCTAAAACTTTTCTTGTTTATAATCAAAGAAGATTAGTATCTGAAAGTGGACTTGTAAAATACAGATTAAATACACAAAAATCTTCGTTGTATACTGTACCTATAAGGCAAGAATGATCTAATACACTGATTCATTAGTTGCTATTTGTTTCCGACAACCGTCAGTTGTAGAGATGGAATTTGCTTCGTTTCTTATTTTGTGATTCTAATTTTGAAATTGATGAACTTATTTTTCTCTTTCTTCATTCCTTGTTTTACTCTCTCAGGGGTTAAACTCCTAAAAACTCTTTTTAATGGGTACTTACAACATAAAAAGTAGCAGTTGCCAAAATTTTAAGCAACTTAGCAGGCTTTCTGTTAATTAATAATTTAATTATAATAAATGGTTATATAATCATATGTTGATTAAATAATCAAATTTAAGTTTTGTTACATTTTCATGTTTTGTATTTGTATGACAACCGCCCAGATTCATATGATTCCAAACTGGGTGGAGCCTTTACTCTGGTAACCAGACTGACACTGATAAATATACATATATATTTCTAAAAAAATACAAATTATAGATATATCCCGACACAACAATTAAATTGCAGGGATGACATAGTAGTTGAAACCCCATATTTATCAAGGGGCAACAATTAGCCTGTGCCAGAAATTTTTGTTGTGAGTCTGGGTGTTCTTGGTATACTTTTCTCATGTGTTTATGAAGTCCATCGCGACAGAAGATAAATTGGCTTGTCTTTAAAAAAATAAATATTTAAGTGGAGTGCAGTCAACAGTCTCTAACAGTAAGCACGAGTAGAAAGGGATCTTGGACTTACTACTGCATGTTGACTAGACTGGTTGGTGTAGTGTTTGTTTCAAGTTTTCATTCTTTACAAATTACATGAAACGTTCTTTGATTATGAAGAAGTGTTAAATAAAATATCGTTAAGTAGGCCGAGATTGTGAGCATTTCGGCGAACTTGTATGAGGAGCAACTTTTTACAAAATTATCATGATGGACGTAGTTTAATCTTGAATTAAGGAGGAGAGATTTAGCCAGTGTAATTTTAGTGATACCAATTTAAACTACGCAGGCTTGTTTGTATGCAAATTTGTAAGTCAAAAGTGTAAAGGTAATGCAATACTCTATAGGATAGGAATAATAAATTTGATAATCGTAATTTACAGTACACATGTCAACTGTTCTATTTTGATAGCGTTAGTGTAAATCTGCGTCTAATAGCATGATAATTATGTTCTCATTATGTATACATACCAAACAGACTACGTGAAACGTTAATTTGTCATAATAAAATATTTATGCAGTCATCTCCTACATTTGACGCCATGTTTACTACAGTTAAATGCAAATACGATTCTAATTTTCGAATTAATTAGTATGCCTACAGTGGCAATGAGTAGCTGATTCTCTTTCTTCGTGTCCCTAATATTGTTGTTACATAACATTTAGTAAAAAGAAAGAAAAAAATGTTTCCAACAAAAATAACAAAAAGAATTTATCTGAAATATTGTAGTGAAAGAGCGATTACCTGCACGTTCTGTAAAATACTGTTTAGACACACGAGACAACACAAACACTATAAGAATTTCGGTAATGCTTGCCTCCCATGTTACTTGCTTTTTAATTTTCCACCGGCTGCATTTACACACCTGGGAAATATAAAGTACAAAAGAGGTAATCGTATCTCGTGAACGATGTACGGACAACATACCTTTTAAAAAGACTTAAAGTAATTTTCTAAAAGTTGATTTAGATAGCGTTGGAGCCATATGTTGATGTTGTTTTACTTATAAAGTTAATGTAAAAGCAATGTAAGACTAGTGTAAATAATTTTTTTTTCAAAGAGTACCTAAGTTGGTAAATGGAGGATTGAAATGAATGTTTTAATCGTTTCTATTTGAGACTACATCTGTCTCTCTGAAAAGCGATATGTTCCAAGAGAGAAGTACGAGTATCTTGATCAATATAGTAGTTTAAAAAATGCGTCCACGAACACCTTTTTGGTCTTACGATAATAACACATAAAACGTTAAATGTGTGTGAAATAATCTCTAAATAATATATTTCAGAGACCACGATATTAGGTTTAATAGGTTATCATTTTTTTAAACAAGAAAAAAACCATAATTTTTTATACCAGCTTACGTACATATCTATGTGGCTATATAGTTTTTATCAACAATAACACGCTCAATAATATAGAAATTTGCACACGTTGGAATTAATATCACATAAATGTTTTAAAAAAATACTGCTTGTTACTTTTTACTGTGGTAAAACAAAAAAAAAGAAATAAAAAAATTTACGCATTAGTACCAAACCAAACTAAAAAGTATAAAAAACAAATATTTTAGGGTAGTTGGCGTAAAACGTCACAAACAGTTCATTGGTAGCTCGTTATAAAAGCCGAAGAGGAATCTATTATAGTGTAGAGGAAGCTTTTTTAAGTAACGTATAACAGTGTGTTGACATTAAAGTCAATTGAACAAAGGGAGTTGTGTCTCGGGTTTGTTATTTTGTCGTTTGTTGTATTACCTTGTTTTCGTGTTCCCGTTTTGATATACCTACACTATCAATTTATTAAAAAGTGGTTAACTTTTTAATAAGTTGATAGTGTTTTTTACACTATTTTTCATGTTAAATGAAAGTCAGTTATTATGTAATGTCAGTTAATGTGTAATGTCAGTTATTCATTACTAAAAATAACCACTTTTGACACATAAAATACCGACCGACACAAAAAGTAAATAAAACATTATTTGAAGCAGAATTTGAACTCAATCAGTGTAAAACTATTGGAGTTTTTGAAGTGGACACAAATTCACTTAAAATTTTATTTTATTACATAAATTTAAGTTTGGTGCGCTATCATATAAAATATTTCAATTGACATAATTTTTGATTTCCTAACAAAAGTGACTTATTTTTATACACCTTGTGTTCAAACATACAGTGTACCCTGACCATATTATTAGATTTTTCTCTATCTTCCTGTCAGATTACACTTTGATCATAGATAATAAGTTAAGTAAACACCTTAACAGCATATTATTATAATGCTAGGTTGTATTTTATTTTTCACCCGAGACTTGTAATCCGACAGGTAACGGATGACAATATTTTTTAAATAATAGAATTTGCTGTAAATCTCATTTTCACAATGTATTAACGAAATGGTTTGCCTCAATCCTGCTTATGCCTGCACTTGTGACACATCGTTGCTCTATATTCTCACTAATATTATAAACGCGCAATGAAATCCGTTTGTTTTTTGGAATTAGTTATACAAAAAAAGCTCTAACAATAAAAATTGAAACACTGTTTTTATTTACGGTAATAAACTTTGATTCCAAAAGATTACAAGGAAATCTTTTTTAATTCTCGCAGAAGATGCGATGTCGTATAAGTTTCTTCGCAAAGCGCGTTCCTATATTTCCTATCAAAAGTTTGCCTATTTTTATAACAAGCACGATGTAACTTACCATACGTTTTGATACGTTAGAGCCATCATCGTGCTTGAGCATTTAACATATGGCCCTTACGCCGTCGGTAGTAAGATTCAAATGAATATTGTAACTAACAATATTTAACTTAGGTATTCAGTACTTGCTAAAGTAACTTCTGAATAATTCTCAAGCGGGGCGTAAAAAAGCATCTCACTATGTCACATATAGTATAGGTTACAATACTGCATAGACTGCATTCGCAAATGAGTATAATAATAATAACCACTATTCTTGGATTCTATGAATGTTTTCCATCAGGCTCAGAAAGTCACTTTGTGTGGCCACTTCCACATTACAGTAAACACAAAAATACGGACCGCCAGGTATGATCACCTCGCCTGGTCGGAGAATGCTCCCTTTGTCTCGGACACACACTCTGCCACACTGCCTGATGATGACAATTGGCAGGCTCTTAAAACAGAAAATGTATAATAAAAGACTACTGTCATAAGTTGTTTAACTTTTACATTTTCATAACATTCACACATCACATGACATCTCATGATAATCGGTGAGCGGTTCGATCTAGGTATGTATCATTGTCATGTCCCAGCCGTATATTATAATAGGACGGATAATTAATGGTTAGAAAGTGATGGTACATAAACGATGATTGCTGAAGCTGTCAAAGAATCGGATAGCAGATATCTTTAATCTTTATACTAAACAAATGATGTATTTGTTTTTGAATAAGAAGTGGATGACTACTTTTACGTTCTGCATAAGGTATTTTTATGATATATAGGGGCGAATGAGTAGAAAATTCACCCTACGCTTAGTGATTACCGTCACTTATGGCGACAAGCGCAATGCCGTCCTAGGAGTCCCTCCTCCTGTATTGATGCGGTCGGTTGCCATCTGCCACCTGGCAGCTCAAAATATGGCGAAACGGTCGGTCGATTGAAGATGGACCTGAAATCATATGGGCCGGTTTCCTCCTAGAGTAGGGTGCCAGAAGTGGGTCATCAGGGTGAGTTTTAATGTAAACATCACATACTCTAGAAGAGCAGGAGATCCAAGGGATTTCACCACCCACTAATATCTTACAAAAAAAAAGAATCACCCTTTGGCTCCAGTAACATCACTCACTCGAAGAAAGGCAACGAAAGAATTGCTTGACACCGGTTTTCAGTGAGGTCGTGGTGCTCTGCGGACCAATCAAAACACCACGAGGTTTTCATCCATAAAAACTGATGTTTTTCGTGAGACAACTAGAGACAGGTGATGCCTTCCAAAACTCGAAGTATGAAAAACTTAAATGGCACAGTATTACGCTTATTATTCGGTCATTGCTTTGAAGTTTACGGTTGACCTTTAAGTATAAGGTTAGTTATAATTAGATGAGACGGTCACCATAAATGAATTGGTAATTAAAATTTTATAATAACTGTACTGGTCAAAGCCACGGGAAAAGTATTAAATACGGGCGACATAGCACCAGGTGTTGTGGAGTATCTTGGGAGAAGCCTATGTCCAGCAGTTAACGTCTTAAT
Source organism: Hypercompe scribonia (assembly GCA_949316085.1). NCBI lineage: Eukaryota > Metazoa > Arthropoda > Insecta > Lepidoptera > Erebidae > Hypercompe > Hypercompe scribonia. The sequence continues at coordinate 11,525,548 of OX438974.1, read as the reverse complement.
GATGGTGAATGACTGGAAATTATAACGATTAACTGTATGGTGATTGGATTATGAATACATAATGTCCCTATTAATACAATGGGTCTCCTTAGAGGCAACTAAGGGAGTGCACTACGCGAGAAGACAGCACTGCAAAGAGAAGGAAAACTTGAAACAAATCCTATGTCTGGGCAGTGTAGTATATAGTAGGCCAAAATCTCCTTTTTAAGAAGGAACCTGTATCTAACAGTGATCTACTAAAGGCTATCGATGTGATGTGATGTGACAACGGTTGACGTGAGTACGATTCCATGGTTTGGAATCTTTTAGATATTTATTGCTTTTGATCGTATTTGTATTTAATATTAAAAAAATATCAAAAATTAACAGTGTCTGATATAATTTATAAAAGCCAGATATGCAGCATAAGGTAAATTATTTCGTATTCTTGTAAATCTCTGCACCTAAACAAGAAGCTCTTTCTCTAAGGAAATACACTTTATAAATCATAGTAAGCGGAAACACGACTCAAATTGATTGCCGTCTGTTAATGCAGGTATGGATGTTCTACTAAGCAACTTTATAAAAACATTTGTAAAGCATCCTTAATCATATCAGACTACACATTTGTTTTTTATAAACATTGAAGGTGTTTTAAGTTTGTTGTCTGTAATTGTGTACTGTTGTTGTAAAACTATTATGAGTCATTAAGATTTTATAACAGGGAATTTATAATATTTAAAAACTGACCTTGTAAATAAATAATTTTACGGGATATCTTTATAATACACAGTGATTTACATGTACTAATACATAGTAAGCATGAGAGTGTATGTTTAATTTTTAGAGACGTAATAGGCGAAATAATAAAAAGGGTTTTACTATCATTCTTTCTCGTCTTGTAAATTGCAACATTGGCAATAAGTTCAGAAGAACGTAAGTACATGTTTACATTCATCCTCTTTCCTGCGCTACCATGGGTTCGTAATGAACTGAAATACACTACATGAAATAATTTTATAACATTATCGTGTACAACAAACATTAAAGTATTAAATGAGCGAAAGACGTTCATCACATTATAAAATCTACAACAATTTTTACTAATATTACTTTTACTAAAAAATATAATTTTACTCTACAATTTTCATTGCATTATATTTGTAGAAAATTTTAATTTTGAACAGATTTTTTCAACTGTGATTAGATCATCATTTCACATCATCATCACACATCAGCAACTTCAAGTATAAACAGTAAACGTTAGAAAAAGGCTGGCATCGCCTTACATAGGCTTAAAGAGAAGTCTTACCTAAGACCTTCTATAGCACGCTTTTTATAGACTCACGGGAAGAGTATGTGTGTAGTGACGCTCTTTTAAATTTATTAGTACACGGATTATCGTACGTACTTTTGTTGTTAACTGGTACAAATTCGAATTAAACTAAATGTAATTCCTAATAATGTTCTTCGTTCATTTTAGTTGAAACTACATTGTTATTTGCAAATCAAAATTAACGAGTGCAATCCCACCTTTTACCCAAAAGAATACAGTTCATTATTCTCCCGATAGTAAGAGATTACCTGCGTTGACAACTTCCAACTGAGTAATAAATCGTGTATCGTGAGGGCTTTTACTAATATACATGAAACGGACACAGAGAGCATGTAGATTCAGAATAACAATTTCTGGATCATACAAAGTGTTGTCCCACGTGGGGTTTGAACCCACAACACTCCGTGTAATAGAAAACAGTGTGGTGACTGCTATAGCCACTAAGCCATCCGTGCATTTTTTTGGTTATATGAAATTAAAGAATTGCTTATCACCTTTTCTGTAAGTCAGTGATAACTTTGAGATGTTCTTGTACCTAAGTATGGTTCTCCCATGGGTAATACGATACATAACAATACTATACATTATAATATATGTGACCCTATACAAAAACCTATGAATTTAGATATTGGTAGCTTACTAGTCTTTGATATTTTGTCTCTGGTGTAATACAGAAAAGTATTCGATAATTATATAAAAATTAAAGAAATATTTGACGTTGAGTTAATGTAAAAATTCAAGATTTTCAATGTCTATGATTTTGTCTGTTTTTAAGTTTCGATTCAGATAAATGTATAATAATATAATATATAAATTATCAATTCGATTCTATGCTTATCTTACGCACCATTGGAATTGACGTTTCAATATTTAATACAAGTTAGTCTTTAGACGGCAGCGATCTTATATTTTAGTATTATATTTCATAATTCTAACATTTAAAATCACCTGAACCGACTAACTGATTCATTTATTTATTTATTTAAAGAACATAGACAATGTGTCGTAAAATAATATCGTAAAATCTATACACAATATATTGATCTATTACGTATATAAATAATATATGTCCACATTCTCCCATTTTGTATTGACTTCCTGGAGGGATTAAAAATTAACAAATACTAACTATCATAAAAATCTATTTATTTACGAGAATTTATTTACATCAGACTTTAAACGTGCTTCTTTTCTATAAAATATATTTATTTAGGCCACATTCTAAACCATCGGCGCTCTAAAGTTGAAATTTGTCAATTGCTACTTATTTATCTTGAAAGAGATTTTCCACTAAGAAAGAATTTTCGTAAATTTACCCATTGGAGGGAACAATAAAGATCAAATAAGTATATGAAACTTCGTGGTTTTAACAGTTAAAACCGAAATAAGAAACAATCACATGAACGAAGCCGTGCGCAAAAACTAGTTTATGTATAAGTACAAGACAGCGTTTATTTTCCCCAAAGAAATGTTTTACTGCTATATCCTACAAGTTATACAAGTTTATGCGAGCTCATGCAATAAAGTGATAAAACAGTTAGCCAGTAGGACGGTGCCGAACTGGTTCAAAATACTCAAATATATAAACGCGAACAAATAAAAGAGCCATTAAAAGCTCAAACGTAGTCAATGTTTTCTTTTCTTTTTTCTTCATAGCTGTTGTGCGAGCCGTCATGTTATGGGTGTTGGTATGATATTTCATCGTGTAGGCTAATGCGGAAATAATACTTAAAGTTAGTTTACATACATCAAAAATAATGTCGTAACAAACGTTGATATACAATTCATATATTGCATTAATATTAAATTGATTTGAAAACTCAAAAAGTTCTACACCAATTGGACTCAAATTTTGTCATGATATACAACCTCCTAGAAAGGTTATATTCATCTATTTTTTTTTGCGGTTTCTTTCACCTTTTTTCCAATGCAACCACAAGGCGCCAAGGTGAAACATGGTAGGTTCCGCCTCTTCGCGTCGTTATCATCATAACTGTACGTCGTAATTATCTAGTCATGGAGCAACGTGTAGATGGATATACAAGATCTTTCTGTAATGTTTCTTTTTTTTTTGATGTAACGAGGAAACCAGTCACCTGATGCCTGACTAAAGAGTGTAACTTGCGGCGTTACTACTCTTTTGTTTTACTCTGGTTATGTCACTCATTTTCTGAAAAACAACAAAAGCGTTCGCTTAATAACACCAGTTTTTTGTGGTTGATACCATAATAAGGGGCTTGAGTACACAATAAGTATATGTAGTTCATTCAGTGGCTACGGAGTGACACTCACAGTTACTAAAATTTACGACAGTAAAGTTAAACTGTCAAACAAATTATTACTATCAAATAGTTTAATGGTAAGTATCTTTTAAATTACGCCAACAAAAGTATTTCAGAAAGTTAGTGGTGTCAAATAAAACATCCATTTTATTATATATATTCCGTATATATATATAATAATATTTCTAAAACTTTGATTATTGCATAATAAGATAGACAGGGCTTTAACATATGTATGTATTTAAAATAATTATGTACTAATTAGTGTTAACAATTACAGGGTTACATGTAGAGATTAATCGTATTAATATTTTCATCGTTGTCGGGAATAGATTATATTCTTGTTTTATTTAGACGTGGTTTGTTCCCAGGCTTTTATCTACATAGATAACTAATCTATCGAAACTTGTTACACATCAATACTCTTAACTGTTACAAGCCCTCTAATGTACGTATTAATTGAATAAATGTTACCAATAATACTTTATTCGATACTATATGAAAGCTTTGTTACTAGAATATTCAATTATGAATATATTCGAAACGTTTGAAATCTTTGTGTCTGTTACGATAACTGAAAGGCAACTGGTCTTTACCACACTTAGAAAGTAAGGTTTAGTAGTTTAAATGCTATTGCATTTAACTAAATTGTATTTTTCAGCCGATATGTGATAAATAAATACATGTCAATTGAAAATTTTATACTTTTGCTTTGAGATCTATTTTAAACATGTCTAAACATCATATACTCGTATGCCTACTTAACAATACATGATAATTGATAAAGTATTGAGCTTCTAGAATAAACAATTATTGTGAGAATTTAAAGCATTTTCAATTTAACTGAAGTAGGTATATTTCTTAATAGCGTTATTCTAAGACAAGCTTACCTTCACAGAATTAAGTAGGTAACTGTATATTTCGCGGCGAACAAAGTATAAATTCAGTAATAATAAAAGGCCCGTTATAAAACTAAGTAGATACGTAATATTCATGATATCGTTCGCCAGGAAAAATTAACGGTACGCTTAGCCAAATGAATATCGATTTAACCGCCTGCCTTCGGCTCATTTGCCCTGCATAAAATTAGTATTTAGACCTTTTCGCGGGCAGGGCTCAATATTTCTCTCATGTTGAGAATTGAAGCAATTTTCTGTAGCTCTCAACATTAAATTAACATTTGGGCTTTTTCTTCATCGTGTGGTGGACGTTGTTCGCCGACCGAACTCAGTATATTTCAACGGTCGCGTAATTTGTGGCTCGTAAATGTTCTGAAATTGGTCATCCCTTTGGTTGAGGTGAATTTATTGCCTCCTCGGTCGGCCTGTCGAAAGGCGAATTAATAAGTCCCCTTTAATGGTGAAACGTACCCTCACCATCAATTTGAATGCCAATGCCCCAAGATTGCTGGGGCCGAAAACGAGTCTGCACATGAAATATCTCACTTATAAATTTCTTATTCATTTTGTGCTACTAATAAATTGGACACCCAGAGATCCGATCGTTTTGTCGAAACCTACACGGGTAGGTTTATAGGCTAGGAACCTATCTATATATATCGGAATACAGTGTTGTGGTTGGATAACATTGAAAGTAATTTCTGTTAATTACTTACTTAATCTATATTTTTTACGATTAAAAAACGTGAAATAACATAGATCTTTTAAAATACTGTTATACTCTAAGTTTTTTGAAAAGTACAACGTGAGAAGGTGTAAAAGTAAACTTAAGAAAGATGTGAATAATGGCTTTGTTGGTAAAATTAACTTTTTCATATAATGTAAATATGCTATGTATGGGAATATAATAAACTGCGCGGTTGGCCTAGTGGTTTAAGCGTTCGCCACACCGCTCTCTACTGCGCTGAATGTTGTGGGTTCAAACCCCACGTGGGACAACACTGTGTGATTCACAAATTGATGTTCTGAGTCTGGGTGTTATTTGTGTCCGTTTCTTGTATGTTTGTAAAGTCCCCCGTGACACAGGATTTATTCCTACTGCGGGTTTTGTCTTCTTTTTTTTAAAAAAAGTTTTATAGAAATAGGTAACATTGCAGGATTTATGGTTTTGTAACAATCTTGGAATCATATGGCTTTATATTATGTTACTGTACGTATTTGGGAGCATATGCAATGTTCACAATGCTTAAACATGCTAATATTTATCTTTGGTACCAATACAGTTAGTTTCCGTTGGGATAAGTAAATTTTTCAGCCCTTGACACTGAAAATGAAAAAAGATTCGATGTCTTTTTGGTGATGACAATTGACTGAAAATTTATCAACACGCTCTTACATCTATGTATTAATAATACTAAAGCGTTGTTATCTTTAATATGTTATTAAAGTTATTAGTAGGATTTCTATATGCCAAAGTATTATTATAAGCTAAATTAAGCCTATTACACTTTTGAATAATGAATTTTAACTAAATTCAAGAAAGGATGAGGTTCTCAATTCGACTGTTTTTTAAGTGTGTGTTACCTCATAACTTGGTACTGTATGTACTATATGTATACTATGTATTCGAAAACTAGTGCTAGTTATCCCTCTATCACTCATGAAATCTGTTTTTATTTATTTCTTTCGATTCGATTCCATAGTATAAAAATAAAAGACACGTTTTATTTTATTTTTCTATGTTTTTAATATTTATAAAGAAAAACATAAAAATAGGGAGTGTTGCTTACAAGCAACAATGAGGTAAGTGGTCAAAATTTACTGCATAATAAGATAGGTTAGTAGGTTAGAATAGATGAAAGTTTTTGAAACAATTCTTAGTTTTCGTGTAGCATAATGCTACTCCGCATTTTTCACAGACATTATGGGTAAATCCTACGCACTTTGGAAATTTGCATATGCACCATTATGCCGATTGTATTCTTCTATCACATTGGGTCGCTTTATATTTACATATCCCGAGTTTTGTTTGTTCCATCTCCGAATATCACTTCCGGGCTTCTGTCCAGCAAAGGTGGACGCCAGGCTGACTATTTTATTGTCCTTCCATGCAACAGTTCAGACGTCGATCCCGTTGACACCGGCCACGTATTCTTCCGAATAACCTCCTTCCTTTTTCATCACTACCTTTTCAGTTGACAGCTTACAATTTGGTACCCTATTTCGTCTGATAGTACTCAAACTGAGAATGCCTTCTTTGGCTAGGTATTCCAACAAACGAAGAGAAGTAAAATAATTATCAAAATAAAGTTTAAAATTCTGGTGCCTTAGAATCATACGAGCTAATCGCATGACTACGTTAGATGAGGCATATAAATCTGGTTCTCCATCCAAGACAACATTTTCTTTGCCAGTTTCAATCTCTGTCTTATAGGCAAAACCTGTAACACCACTCAAAACAAAGACTTTATAGCCCCATTTGTGGGGTTTGTTGGGGTTGTATCTCTTCAATGTGTTCCGTGATTTAGTTGAGCACATTTGCTCGTCCATACAGAGATGTTCTTCAATTAGGATGTTACTGTAAGCCTCATTCAAAGAATCAACTAATGGACGTATTTTGTATATCCGGTCATGATCAGGATGTTCCCTAGGAAGGTTCTTACTGTTGTCATTGAAATGTAGAGACTGACGAATTTTTTCAAATTTGTTCAAGCTAATGGTCTCTTGGCGGGAGGAGCTTGATCACTCATTTCTCGTGATGGAGCATTTTTTATGCTACAGGCAGGGTTTTCATGATCGTCTTCGAGAGTTTGTATTATGGAATCAAAATCAATATCCACCTCTGGCACGTCATCTTCAAAATTATTCAACTCTGGTACAAGGTCACTATCTGCGAGGCTGTCGTCATCGAAATCCAAGCCATCTTCACTATCTGCATCATAAAACAGAGTAGCAGCTATGTCTTCATCACGAAGAAAACGCTTATGAGACATCTTGAAACTAATTAAATCCACTGTAGATATTGTAGGTAATCTTACAAATAAACTAAGCTATTCGTCTGATGTAGCCTACGGGCAACAAACAGTTATCGTATAAAAAAACTAGCAAAACATAAACTATTATCAAAAATAACGATATACGATAAATTTCAAACACTTACCTCTTCAATCGTGCAAGAATGTAAACAAAAACAACCGTAAAACAATATATTATTATTTATTGAAATCGCAGACGCAGAACACTTTTCAAAAATACCGTCCATTGAACGACAAACTCAATTTTACGACAGGAACCGCCATCTACTCATATTCTCTTGAACTTGATTGGCAACTATGATTGTAGACGATTGGCTATAGTGAGTGAATTGCATATAAAATAATTAATTTGCGTTTGGTAGAACTTCGAACGGTATGTTGCTTATATTCTACAGTATGCTACAGAGGGTTATGTTATCTCATTTAAATTTCAATAAGATTTAAGTAGTAGTTTTTAAGTTATCCAAAATAATGCGTATGCGGCATCGACCACTTTGATGTTTTATATTTTGCACTTGTTGGTATAAAATTAACAAAAAAAACTGTGTACGGTGATTTAGAAGCGCATCGTAGTATTTCCAGGCAATCCCTTTCTATTTTGATGATGTTGAAGTAAAGTTCTTCGGAGACGTGTAATGGAACTCTTTATTAAATGACAACAAATTTATAGTGGTTTCTGCAATTGTATGTAAATGTATTTTAAGTTTAATAAAAAGTTCTCATCATTTTATTGCTTAAAAAAATATTAAAATATAAGACTTACAATCGTTACTCAAAGTGTTGTCAGTACAGTAATCGAATCCCCCGAGGGAAAAACGATTGATTTTCTGTCATCATCTATGAATCGACTCATTTTTTGATTTCTTTGAAAAAATGGAAGCGTCATCGACCGAAACAAGTGGCAACCAGAAGATGGCGCGTCAGCACTTTGTACATGCAATTTCGCACGGTATCGCATCAGCTAAGTAGTACTATATGTAACCTCAAATTCTAGTAAATATAGTTTACCATCCCATTACCATTTACCACGGTGTGAACCACGTGTTAATTTACCTATTTTGAAAATGTTTGCTTTTGTATCAAATAAAGTATTTTTGCGGGTCATTTTATTGTAATGCTTTAAGTATTCAAAAGAAATCTGCAGCTGAAGCACAGTATTCTTGTTAAAGCATATGATGACAATGCTATGTCGTCTACGATGAAATTGTAAAATAATTTTGACCTTGAACATAAGGAACGTTTTGGAGAACTGACAAAACTTGAAGACGAAGAATTGGAGGCATTGCTCGATCTAGATCAATGTAAGACGCTGGTAGAACTCGGGAAATAAGTGCAAGTAGATGCATCAATAGTTTTAAACGTTTAAAAGTGTTAGGAATGTTATCGATTTCAGTTGATGTGTTTAAGTCGAACTCTGAAAGAAAAGCGACCAATATATGAGCAGAGATACGACAAAGTGATTCTGTTACATGACAATGCTCGGCTAACGCTTCAATGAGAAGTTCTACCCAACTCGCTGTATCCACCGGACATAGCCTGTGATTACCACTTATTTTGCTCTTTTTTCAAATGGTCCTAGATGTAGATTTCCTATTTAGGACAGACTGGCATTGACTTAAATTACGTGGTACAAGTACTCGTATAGTAATGGGCGAAACATTCAACAACAAAAAATACACTTAAAAAAATATTTATATTATTATAATTAAGTATTTTATATATTCTATATAAGAGAAGGAAAACTTGAAAGAAACCCTATTCCAACCCGTCTGGCCAGCGTGGTATAGTAGATCAAAACCTCCTTGCCAAGGGGAGGCCTATGTCCAGCAGTGGATTGTAAAAGGCTGTTGATGATAATTAAGTATTATATATTATATCTAAACTTACTCTTATTTTTATAGTAATATTTTACTTTAAGTGCATTTTTATTTTAGAATATTTTCTGTTTAAAGTCAGTTTTTTTTTTGTTAAAACTTTGTTCTTGTTGACACTTTGTTGTCGCTGAATATGTTCAAATTGAAAGCCAAGTAAAATCAGGTCCAAATTAAAGTTCATAATTTATTTCATACTATATACATAAGTAGTACGTTTATAAAACTGGGTTTCATTATGTCGACAGGTTTGTAAAGTTCCACTCGCTTTTAACTTTATACTCATTCTTTTCTCTTGTAATATACCGCACAATCAGTACACTTTACAATCTGTTTACATGTTACTTTTTTGGTAATCAGTTAAGAAAATTAATGTGCAACAGCTTGTAAAATTAAATTTTGTAGCGTGCTGTTAGAAAAAAAAAAATTTCAGTAACGGTCTTCTTGGTTTAGCGATTAGCATACCTGACTGGTAATCAAGAGTCTCGCGTTCCATTCGATCCAAAAGTGTTGTTGGATTTTTTACAAGAAATTCTCAATAACAACCCGAAGTGTGGCAATTTGGAAGTGTTTCACGCCCGTGCCTCGCAGAGCTCATTAAGAAGTCGGTAACGGTTATCATGAACATTTATGGCAATCGTTATTGGGAAGTCAGTGCCCTCAATTATACTGACAACTAGTTCAACCTTCGGATTCAGTTCGCCGTCAGGGTTACGGCGACCCAATGACAGTCTTTCTTAAAAATTATATAAGTATGTAGTCTTAGAAACAATAAAGGTCCCTCAGATGTTTTCAGTATCTGTTTCTATTTAATCTTTTTAGTGATTTGACATATTTTACATACAGCCATTTGAAATGAGGCACAGCCTGTGCGATGGTGACCAGACTGTTGATAAACATACTTATGCACAGAAATATACGCATTACGTCGAAGGAATCTGGAATACAGTTCTAGGTTTTTATTGTCAATTTGGATGTCTTCATAAAATCTTTTAGTTTGTCGTTGTGGATGGCTAGTAATTTTATCAAAGGATTAAAATATTTTGCTGATTTATACATATGCTGTTTGTGTAGGTATAATATAATTATATAAACAGCTCTAGTTATTTTATGTCATACTACGATTAATACGAGTAATTCATGTCAACTTTCTAAAATTCTTATTTAAAACTCTACAACTAGCCAAAACCTAACCATTAAATAATAAAATAATAATACGGAGTCTAGCTTTAGTGTGTATCGACCAAATCTCTAACGATTTCTATTTATTCTCTCCTTTGCCATGGTGGTTTTATACTAGCATTAGTATTTCATAATTTATAGTTACATATATGAATTAAAGGCACATTTGATCCTTAGCGTACTATTGTAAATGTTTATAATTCCGTTACTCGTATTTGTGTTCGGTCACAAGAGTTCAGCTTTAGTATCGGTAATGAGTAAATAATGACCATTTTGCTGTGGATTGAACAGTGATAAACATTTCTTTCGTGAGTAAGAATAATGTTTATTTTCACTTGTAAATGTGATTCTAATTCAAAGCTTTGCGTAGTTTTATCGTGATTATATGTCGGCCCGCGAATCATGATAACGCATAGGTGCGGGGTCATTTCTACGATTATTGTGAAGTAAGCCTTCAAATGTAATGTATTTTTTTAAATTGTGTGGTGTAAAAGTATCTCTTAGTTTGGCCTTTGAATGAAGGTAATGAAAAATTTATCTTCTAAAGGTAAAAATATGATTTCTCGAATTCTATCTGATAAGAACTTAGATTACTTAAGTTGAAGTTATTCTTATTTCCATTAACTAGAGTTATTTCAACTGTCTATCAAAGAATGTTGTTACAAATATTTTTGAATATAAATTAATTATGCAGTTACTAATGGCTTATGGAGTAAGTTTACCTTCATCTGAAGCCCTAATGTCTATTAGAAACGTTTTGATTTTAACATAAAGCCATAAAAAAAACAGGTTGTAAATAACGTTGGTTGAACGCCTCCTTGTCTTGAGAGAAGAATAATGGTATTTTCTATTTCGTTAAGTTGTACTAGATATAGTTATGTCCACTCGGATGGCTGCCAGCTGTGGCGCCCGCATTCAGTTCTAAGGTCCCTCCCATTTGGCAAAGATGTAAAGTTACAATGTAGCTAGAGGCGATTATCTGCTGTTTATTTTTGTTTAGAGGAAGATAAATTGGTAGAAGTAATGAATTTAAGCGATTATTGTTAATGTTATTGAGTTTTAGCTTTAAATGAGTATTGTGCTTGAAATTTCATCATCATTATCATGATGCTTGTGCATTAAATGAAATGAAATTTACAGATAAAAACATATTATTGAAAAATAATGTAAAATTTGAAGTACACGACTGTCCAGTGTCCAATACATTTGCACAGTTACAATATTCGCCGAAGTATCATTAATTAAATTCACAACTTACATATATATAAGCGAATTCTCACTCGTATCAACTGTCGCAATTTACGCATCGTGAACTTCGGTACGTTTGTTAGGCCGTAACGTCGTTTCGCATTCAAATTGGCATATAACAACAGAACGCACACACCAAACCCAACATTTTGAACAATTAAGTCGTTTCGTATTGCTCGCTGTCTCTTCCATTTTAATATAACTGTGCCCCGTCCCGCCGGCCCTAAATCAAAGAGCCGTGAAGTTCCCCCCACACTTCCATATTTTCGCACCCCGACAACGTCGTATAATGGCTATTGACCAAATTTATCGACTTTCATGTCATATTCTCATCTTTATGCGGAGCTGGAAGCCCGGAATTGGCCTCACATAACATATGTGGGAAAAGTCTTAGTGTTCTACGACACAATAAATTATTTTGAACAACGTCTGTGACATAAATATGGAGACTATTGATAGATACGTTAGGCATAACATAAAAGAATCAAACCTATTAAAGGCGTATTACAGATATATAATAACCCTAATAAAGAAGATGGATATATCTATTTATTAATAGGACTAGAGGTAAAAAATTTAAATATACTAGTAATCTGTCACGTCCTGTGTTTCAACTACATACATGGCTTATTAAAAGATCTGAGCCGAAATTAGGTGCATACGTATTTAATTAAACAAGCAACACATTCGCTATGATATTCAAGTGTCACGAAAAGGAGTTAATGCTTAGGACAATTGTTTGCTCACGTATGTGTACAAAAGCGGCGAGAAGCCGGCGTGAGCAATCACAAAAGAACGGAAACGTAGAGAGAAGAAACGCTGTCATTAATATGCGCTCTACTATGTTGAACCCTCTACTTTTAAGTGTCTGTTTTTATTCAAAACACAGAATTTAAGTTTATTATGACTGTTAAGTAAACTTGAACTCGGCGAATAACGCAAATGGTGCGAACTCAACAAAAGAAGTGAACGATAGACTATCGCGAGAATTCAACTTGCTTACTTCCATATTTAAAACAAGAGTTTTCGATTTCATTCAAGCGTTTTTCCTCTTAAAAGTTTGATCGTCATTGATTCTTCATCGTACTTACCTATTCTGCTTTCATAACTGGCTGGTATTGTTCTTTTTTTCACATTAAAAAAGTATTTTCAATACCGAGGTCGCTTACTTCAAAGTTTCTGGGTAAAACATGTATAATTTGCACGCCACGATTTCATGTTATAAAATGAACAATAAAGTACTTTTCACTTATTTCTTTACAGAGAATTTTTATTTTATACAGTATATTTTACCTTCATAGCTACGTATATAATATCATAAAATGTATCATATAAATATGAGTAAAGTACATTTTGATTTAGCAAGCTGAAGCTCACGTGAATTGAAAACTATTTCATCCACGAGTACATTTTGCTCATTACTTATTTAATTACATTTTTTCGTGATGACGGTTCAGTTTAACTGCGTATTTCATAATGAGAATATTTAAGTTATTCGATTCGTAAAATGGTTGATGGGTATAATTAAATCGAGTACTGTTTAACATTCAATAACCCATTATTATACTTCAGTGACCAATTAATTATGGTTCTATTGACACTTTTAGGACCTAATACAACATTAGATTCGTCAACTAATTCTATACATATAATTATACAACTTCCAGATATAAGTGATTTAGTTTCTTCTGTTGTACGATTTCATTTTTATAAGTTCCCTAATAATTTTTGATGTTTTTGAAATATGAATAATGAATTTGAAATACATTCGATATCACGAAGATAATTGTTTAAGAAATAGAAAAACCGGATTGAAAGAAGGAAAAAATATTGATTACGGTTTTTTGAAGTCGTCGGACATTGTGTGTTATCATACAATAATAATAATTTGAACATCATCACTTTTCTCAAGACTGTACGTTTGTGTGACACGTGTCATTATGTTACTGAGAATGAATTGAAGGTTATAGTTACTTTTACAGCCGGATGGATCCAAATAGACAAGCAAGCTATATAAGGGTCGAAATTTTAATCGTTATTAAAAACTTTTACAACAACTTCGAAACACCAGGGCCGGGTAAGTTGCTACCTACGTAAAGTACGGAAATTTATTACAAAATGTTTTTACTGGTTTTCGAAGTTCCTTAATCTAAAATCGATAGGAACGACGCCGAACAAAGTTGTGAATAGTACCTTAAGTTGGAAATCGAAGAAAGTCGAACCTTCTGTTCGACACCTGGGCAAGAATACGCTCCGTTGATCAAACTGGTGCACTAAATTGAGATAACAGTCAACTATACACATTTAGATAAAACATAAAGTTTTTCTTTAAATTAAGTTTTTATTTGTGTATATATTTTATTAAGTGTTTTATTTGTTTAGTGTATATCATATCTAAGAACGTTCCATGTTCTTAATATTAAACCTAATTAGTTTAATAAATACGTATATTATTAAAGTTAATAATAATTACTTTTCAAATCTCACACACGGCCGTGGATTGCAAAATAAGCCAAGCCTTACTATAGTAACATGTTTATTGGTCAATATTCTTGACACTTAATACATGCATATGTACATACATATTACAGATAAAATAATTTTTTACACAGAATAAGATTGTGCACTTCACACATACTCGTACATTTGTCATGAGGATTAATCAGAAGATGAACAATCCCCTTAGCTAAGATGCAAGTGTTCCGCGTCAATTTTCTTTCTACAATCGTTAATGCCTCTATTCTGTTATATTATTGGCTAATTTGTTTTTGGATCACGTCACTTAACCTGAGAGATCATTCCGTTATTTGTTAGTTTTTTAATAAAATTTACATTTGTAGAATGTCAACGTCAGAGTGGGCAGGTCACTAGTTTAACGTATTCTCGTAAGTACAATATATAAACTAGTGTATCATAAAGTTTCTCCTATTCTGTTCTAAATATTAGACATATTAGATATTAAAAAATTAAAATATTTATATTGAATTGTGATGAACGTTGGAGTCAAACTATGAAAAAATTGTCTCATAGTCAACTGTCAAAGTGTTCAAATCCTGTTTTATTTTTCGTCATCATCGTAGTCATTCTAAATTGTAATACTTAGTTACTTAATTATAAAAGATGACCACAGTCATCTTTTATAATTGCATTATATAAGTGCACACACAGTGTTAGATTGATACTATTTTTAAAGAGTTTATTAATTATTTATACTAATAATTAAGTACAATAGTGACTGGTGAGCTACAGATTTATTCATTTATTGAGATATTTAGTCTAAACTTTGATTGCCCAACCAATAACATTACTAAGTAAGGAGGTTTGATTGTTGTGCTTTGGATAGTAAAATATGCTCGAAAAATAGAGCTTGGTTCTTGGAGCCGTCGGTTTCTAATGCGGTGGCCCTGTATTTCGTGGGATGGATCATTTATCTGTAGTCGTATGCTCCTTTCCTCGATCATAGGCGATTTCTGCAACTCAACGTGTTAGTAGATGGTAAGAGTATGGCGGTGTTCTTTTTCTACTAGTAAATTTTAACTCGGCACCAAAAGAGAACAGTATTTTATGAACGTAAAATAGCTTTTAACATTTAATAGTTATATGAAATAAATTTGACCAAGATAAAGTTAAATTAATCCAAACTCAATGGCTTAATATTATTTAGATTCTATTTAAATGAGAAATATCCAATGTAAGTTTGTAAATGTGTACGTAAATGCTTATACGGGGATACAATAGATATGGTCGGATGCTCCTCGTTCACTGGCCGAATGGAGCGCGCAAATCACATTACTAGCACATACATTGAATCTGTGGAGCACATGTCGCTTCTAATAATATTTCAACAAGTAACTCGGCTTCTATGGAAGGTCCTATCGTCATTTTGATAAAAGAACAAAGCAGTTGGGGAATATATAGTTGACACAACTTTTGTTATATTATGTGAGGATAATTATCTAATCGAAACTGATAGATACATCTAGATAATACAAGATTGAATTGATGTATGTATGTATTAAACTAAACTATTTACCAATGCATTGCAAGACGTCTTCAAAACGCTCGATTGGAACGAACAGGGAACCAATATCAATGGCCGATACCTCTCACATCTGTGGTTTACAGATGACATAGTCATCCTGGCGGAATCTCTGCATGATCTGGAAGAAATGCTGAACTGAGTCTGGATGATTCTTCAAAACGAGTGGAACCAAAAAACAAAAATTATGCATAATAGGCATGTGTCCCCGAGTCCCTTAACCGTAAATGGTACTGGTATCGGGGTTGTGCAAGAATATATCTACCTTGGGCAAACTATTAAACTTGGCCGGCACAACTTCGATCGGGAGGTCGATAGGAGGAGTCGTCTGGGCTGGGCGGTGTTCGAAAAGTTTCGTCACATCTTCTAGTCGCCGGTCCCATAATCATTACCGACCAAAGAGTTTGACCAGTGCGTTCTACCTGTAATGACATACGGAGCCGAGACCTGGACACTCACCATTGGCCTGGTACATACTCGTAAGTTTAAAGTAGCCCAGCGAGCGATGGAGCATGCGATGCTGGGTGTTTCTCTGGCTGATAAAATTCGTAACGAGGTTATTCGACAGAGAACTAGAGTAACTGACATCGCACGGAGAATCAGTATGCTGAAGTGGAAGTGGGCCGGCCATGTCTCCAGATGAACCGATGGTCGCTAGAGCCGAAGTGTACTAGAGTGGATACCATGATTGGGCAAACGTAGTGTAGGGTGCCCTGCGGCGCGATGGACCACGACTTGAAGAGGGTGGCTGGCAGTGGATGGATGCGAATTGCCCAAGACCGGGATGGCTGGCGTTCCTTGAGGAAGACCTTCGTTCAGCATTGGACAGCGATAGGCTGATTGATGAAGTACTATGAATTTTATAATTTACTAGAGATTATTATTAGATGTATTTTTTTTTTAAATTCTTGGGGGAAGCCTATATCTTTTGGCTGAGATGATAATGAAGACGATGAAAACCAGTTTTCAGTAATGTTGACTATGAGAACAAAAATCTCAAGTCAAATATTAAAATGAGTTTAATGTGACCAATAAATGACTAATTCTTTTTTTATAAATGTTCATAATCGAGACAAAGAGGTTTAACTTGTATACTATTATAGCTCAACCTAAAGGAAGTGAACATCAATAGATATCTCTATTTGGCCGAGCGCAAAGAGAAAATGTTACGCTATGTTGCATTTTGCCTTTTTCATTCAATTAGAAGGAACATAACCAGCGACATTGTTGTTTTATTTTGCGTTGAATATTCATGCAACATTAAAAAAGATTAATTCAAAGTAATTTGATGCGAATGTACATAATTAGATTGAACGACAAATGTTTTTAAAGATTCAGAATTTCATTGCTCTTGAAGTTTGTTATTTTGTACATATTAAATGAAGATTAATATGGCTCATTTACAAATTTATATCCTTGATTAATATAAACCATCACAGTCAAAATTAATGAGATTATAGCTCATAAAATATGGACTAATTTAGCTAGTTTTCTAGTGGATATTGAAAAAAGTTAAATACAAAAGTTATATATTTTAATTTTAATTTTAATACAGGTGGGCCAAGAATTTGTTAACATTTGAATCTAACATCCTGCGCAAACAAATGCCACGCGGAGCGCGGGAAGGGGTTTGATCATTAGTTCATTTCTCGGAAATTTTGTCATATCAGATCGCTTTATGGGGCAGTTGCACGCTTACTGTGTGAAACAATTTTATTTAAACAACAGTTTGCTTATTACTGTGAGATGCTTATTTCGCATTTAATACGATTTACAGGTCTTAAATCAGTGTCCGAGTGTTTCTTTAATGCAGAAATGGCTAAAAAAGTTCAAAGAGACGAGATCTACGCTAAATGTGAAGCAAACTGGAGGCCCATGGACTTCTCGGACCGAAGAGAACGTGCAGCAAGTTGCCGCTTCTGTTCTACGTAATCCAGATTTATCGACAAATTTATTTGGCTAAATTAGGATTATCCCACACATTATTACGCCTTATTTTGAAATTATATCCATATAAGATCCAGTTAGTGCAGAAACTAAAACTTAATTATTTAAATTAGCACAAGTCGTATGCCGCAACAATATTAGAACTATTTAGTAATTTTGACATCTTATTTTCTGACAAATGTCATTTTCACCTCAACGGACATGTAAACAAACAGAATAACAGGTATTGGAGCAGTGGCGATCTCAAAGTTAAACAGGAGAGGCCACTTCATTCTCTCAAGGTACTGGACAGTAATTTCAACAAAAGAAATCATTTGACTCTACTTTTTCGAAGATTCTCGAGGTCGTTTAGTTACCGTTAATTCTTCTAAATTTATGACAATGTTACAGAAGTTCTTAGGACCGATGCTACTGGAATTTACTGGTTACAATCATAGCACATGGTTTCAACAAGATGCAATTACTTGTCACACATTCGATGAATCCCCGCCGGTAGTCTAAGACATGTTTCCGGAGAAGCTGATTGCCAGACGAAGCGATATTTAGACGATGTAATTTTAAAAAATAATGAAATAAATATTTTTTATAATATATTAAATGCTTTTTTATACAATTTTTCCGAATATTAACTAATTCGTTGTCCACCTTATATTTATGTTTTTTTATTAAATTTCGACTAAAGATGAAACTATGACTTTTACGTCGTATGGCAAATACTTTTATTTTTTATTTTGAAGCAATAAATATGGGAGTAGTTATAAATGACTTTAGTATGTGTAAACCCCTCGGATCGTCATCTAACTTGGGTTAAACAGTAGGTAATATAATGTCGAACTGACTAAAAGTATACAGTTTTCCGTCATCAAGTCTTATAAAAGTGCCTCAAATGTACCTTTAGTATGGAAATGGTTTTGAACTTCGATAGGGTTCTATTATAAAGATTTGACAAACGAATTTTCAACAAAAGACTAAAATTTGTGTTTTAAAATTTTTGTATACATATACCTTTAATGTGCAAAACAACAGTGTCTTGTATTGTAGTCAAAAAATATTATTTAAAAAAAAAGAAATTTTGATATCTTAGGTATATATTACTATTACAATTTAGGTCTTGTGTGTTCTAATATACTCTAAAAACTTTTTTTAACTATTACATAATTCTAACTTATTTCAGTTTTATGACACAAAACTAAAAGATGTGTTTTGTTTTTCAAACTGTATTTTGACATGCAAACTTTGTATTTCAACTTCTCCGTGAATAATCTAAAGTTTCGAAAATCATGTTCTGGTACATCTTGTACTTTGCTACTCACCTCGAGGCTTACAACACGATGCTATCATCGTTCTATTATAGCAGACGTACTTCAAGAATCATATTTCTTTGAACGATCATTCTTTTGTTTAGTGCCAAGACGACCCGGGAGCTTAGTAACGTATTCTTTCTAGAAGTGAGCAAGTGAGCTCTTTTTGTAAATAATCTTTCTGCTTACCTTTTTTGTAATTACTTAGAGAAAAATGTTTTAATAGTAGACGTTACTTATGTTAATTCATCTAGCATAGGCAAAATAATAACACTTATTGCGATTACTTTATTACCGATAACAGCATTAATTCTTTTAACACATACTTGTATTTAAGCTACTTTAAAATATTTTTTTAATTATAATGAAGAGTGACACTTGTAGTCGAGTCAAGTGTTCAGTATCATTGGCGTGGTAACTGTCTCAAGGGCTTTTAGACTATTTCAAATTCCTTGTTTACATAAATCATGTTAAAGAATTGTTCTTATTCTTTCAAGAAGGTGAATTTTAGTTGTGTTTTTCCAAGTGTAATATAATGCATTTATTGTGACCAACATAATCAAAAATATCCTATTTTGATAGCTTAAATTGTATTTTTTGTTTGTAAATACAGTTTAATCACATTGTTTATTGCCTGATTAATACCTACCCGCATAGAGAACAAAGAGCTGCAGAAGTAATCCCTTACCAAATTATCAGCAAAAATGCATCGTCACCACATCAACAACCTTTAATAGTCCACTGCAAGACATAGGCCTCTCTTTGAAAAAAAGATCTAATGCATAAATACTTATTATTTACATTTAAATAGTTACTAAGTAAGAAGTCCTAAAACATATTTTGATTATCTAAAAAACTTATATTAAGGTTTCATAATATTATTGTTTTTATTTCCAATGAATTTAATCAACTGGTAAACTTGTTTTATCCTAAAGTGATATGTTTTTTACGTCTTGGAATAAAATCAGAGCTTTAACAATATCCTCGTCGTCTTTTCTTATTGCTTCAAGGTTAATAATATAATCAATCAAGCAATGCGGCTATCATGGTCCACTTCTGGACAATAGCCTTCCCTACGTTGTTCCACAATCGGCTCAGCGCTCGTTCCCGTTTTTTCATTTATTTTATTTCTTTCTTTGAGTCAACCTCAGTTATTGTTGTATCAATGATTTACAATAATAATTGTATCCAAATATTAGTTGCCGTATAATCTTTAATTTTAAATATATATAAAGGCTCTAGAACCTAAATGCGTGAATAATTACTTACGGATTAAGAACTTTTATTTGTAAGATTTTTATGAGATGTTTAATATATTAACAATTAAGTATTGAAAAGGGATAGGCAGAGAATATTTTTAAATGAAAATAAAATTCTGTTG
Organism: Hypercompe scribonia; assembly: GCA_949316085.1. Taxonomy (NCBI): domain Eukaryota; kingdom Metazoa; phylum Arthropoda; class Insecta; order Lepidoptera; family Erebidae; genus Hypercompe; species Hypercompe scribonia. The sequence goes on along the minus strand of OX438974.1, from coordinate 11,505,048 downwards.
CTGTTTACTGTTTTTAAAATGGTTTCTTTTTAATAAAATATTTATTGTAGTTAGTATGTGTAGTATAAAAGTGTTACAAGTAGTGTGTTTAACGGTCGTGACTGCTATGATAGTTTGGTCCTGGTAAGACTAATTATTGTATTTGTATGATGAACACCTCCTTCCTAAGGAAAGGCCTATGTCGGGTAGTAGACTATTAGAGACAGCTGACGTGATGTAACGTAAGTGTGATCATTTATTCTATCTTAGAAAGCATGTCCATGATATCAGGTCTCTCAACATCAGGTCTGACCACTATAACACGTCACATTACTTATGTTTTAAATTGTTTGTTTGTTCATATTTATTAGAAATACCGTTAATGCTTGAATTATAAAATTTCACGAACACCATGTAAGAAATTACAAAGAAGAAAGAACAAAGCCGAAGGCTAAAGTGTCTTCAATACTAAGCAAAATCAAATTTACAAAACATATCTATGCACTATTCTACTAAAACACTGTACATCATTCTTATCGAGCTTTATTTATTCTTTTTGTCATGTTTATTCTTTTTAAATATTTATCATACCTGCGGTATTTCTGGATCAATAAGACTGCTAAGATCAGCAAAACGCTAATCATTTTTGAGCTGAAAGTCATAACATGCGGGGGTAGTCACTTGTCTCTGGACGATTTCAATTTTAATTGTAAATGATATTTTATATTTTTAGTCGAAACACAACTCTCTCTCTCACAGTTCAAGCCCTTGTCGGTGGAACAATCACCACTCTTGTCTGTTTTCTGTGATCCTTTTAACCGCCTGATAGACTTTCACTCTCGATTTACTTGCTGTATGTATGTTAATCTCCTTCTCTTTTTTTTTTAAAGACGACATCCGCATTGGGTTTATATTCTGTGTCGCAGGAGACTTTACAAACGTACAAGAGACAGACACAGAACACACAGAATCACAACGACAATTTGTGGATGACACGAACTATTGTTCCGTGTCAGGTTTGAACTCTCAACATTCAGTGCAGTAGAAAGCGGTGTATCGACCACTTAAATTACTACGACGTATGTGCATTCCATGTATGTAGGTTCTCTCTTTATTTTCTCTTGTCTTCTATATTGCCTTTGTTATTATTAATACTCATCCGCAGACGGACTTCATCCATAGCTGACTTTCTTGTCTTAAAATATGAAATACTATCTGTTTCTTGCTGCAAGAATATTAAATTTTCAAAAACATTGTAATCGTAAATCACAACTGAGGTCAACTACAAGTAACACTCTGTATATTCAGATAATGATTAAGTATTAATCACTTATACAATTGATATTTTGGCTGTTATATCAGCATTGAAATAAATGTAACCATGAAACACGTAATGGTTACTTAATTGAAATTCAGTATCTGTAGGATAAAAGTATTTTTAATCCTGTTATGAATAAAAATATATTCATTTTAATAAATATGCAGATCCTATTTTCATATCCATTTTCGTCATTACGGGTAACTTGTAATTATATATCCATTTGATCTATCATATAAGCATGTCATGCTATATATATATGTGCATATTATACAAGCATATTGTATAGCATTTCATAATGAAAAAAAAATTAATTTCGGAATCACATCTGTTTCAATTTTAATTCGTTGAACCAATATTATATTTTTCATTAATACAAGATAAACATATTAGGATATTTTTTACTTTTTTGTGGATAATAATATCATTTGTTAAATATAGAAATTGAAATTAGATAACAACGTTCTATATAATTATGATATAGATAATAATTTTAACGCTCGATGCTGGTTTACAGCTTAGTGAACCACCTTTTACCTTTAGAAGCAAGGTGACATCGGCAATTCCAGACAAATCTTAACTTTATTATATTAAGCTTTAGTTACTATTTAATCTTAAAACCTGTAAATATTATTTGTCGTCGAATTAGAACGTTAACACGTTTTTAATCGTACATGGTCAACACCATTGAATTATGAACTATTACTGTCACACTACGACTACCTACCCTACTGCCGTGACGGCAGTGATTATGTTAATATCACCCGCTGGGGAGTTACCTCCTTTGTACTGCTGGGTTCGCTCAAAATTTTGCGGGTTATAAGACGAGACCAAGTAACTTATAACAACTTACGCAAAATTATATTCTATAAGCCCAACATTACTTTGAACTGCTACTGTTATCGTGTAAAGTAAACTCAAAAGTTTGTAACACAAATAAGGGTTAAAGATTTTAATATAATTAATATTATGATTATTGTCTATACGCGTGTATCAAGTATTCCATTCCATAATCCATTTCGAGTACTTGCTGCAATAAAGGTCTTTATTTCAACATTTTACTAACATGTTATTGCCGAAAATTACATAAGTAAAAGTTGCACACTATCAGAAATAAAGTTGGTTCACGAACATTGAAATTGCACACTATGGTAACAAACTTAACAAAAAAATACAGATATTTTAGTTACAAATTTCATTGGAATATCAGTTTTAGCGAAAGGTAGTGTTTAATATTTGAAAAAAAATCTATATTTGATTTTTGAGGACTGCTTCTTTCAAAAAAATGCGTTAAAACTTGATTAGGATAGTAAAATACCAATAATAAACCATTCCATATTAACCTGGAATTAGAGGTAATGTGAAATGGACTTTTCTGCTTTTAAGTGTAACTTATTCTTAACTTATATGTACAAAGCAATTTATTAACCGTGATATTGCGCCTGTCGACATATTACCTTTAATAACTGATAATGAAGTCTCAGTAAATAATTAATACATTGTACATCTATTTATATATACTACAGATATAAACTTGTAAACGATAAATAGCCCTCAATTACGTCTCAACCGTTTTGATAATACCTATAATTTTAAGAATGTGGACAATTTAATGAACAGTAAACTAGGTCGGGCTATATATATATACGACGATTTAGGTCATAATTCAGTCGTGTCGGTTTCTTATAATTTTGTTTAGTGCGGCCAGTTGTTTGCTTATACGTGTGCTTAATTATATGATTATAGGATTATGACAGCTCTTCCATGTTTTGTTGTGGTGCATTATGATTGCATTGATGAGAAATGAGGAACAAAATTGACAGGATATATAGATAGAAATTTTTCAAGCCGTTACAGCGCAATCATAATCAAATCAATCGACACTGGGGGTCGGGATTGAATAGAATAATATGAGAGTAAAAATCCCAGTCATTGTTGTGGCTCGATTCACGTGCTATACAGGTATACTTTTTAGAAATTAAAAGCACAATTTTAGGGTTTGACTACTCTACATAAAAAGGTTTCTCCTACTTGTATTAATTTCTGATGGTGTTTCATGCATTTTTTTTGTGTAGCGGTAGGCTATAAAGTGTTCATGGGATGTATGATGGCTCTTTTGTCGTACAAGCACTCCCAGTAGATTTTTTAGTACTGTATTTTTTATATTTTTTTGTTAGTAAAAACAACGCCCGCACTAGGAATAAATCCTGTGTCGCGGGGGACTTTACAAAAATGTAAAAAACGGACACAAGGAACAACCAAACTCAGAACAACAATTTCTGGATCACACAAAGTATTGTCCTATGTAGGGTTTGAACCCATAACACCCGGCGCAGTAGAGAGCGGCGCCACGCCGCTCTCTACTGCGCCGCTTAAACCACTAGACCAACCGTGCAGTCCCTTGTATTACTATGTATATAACTTAGCGTAAGCTTAGTAAATAAAAACTTGCTAAGGCTAGACGCCTTAATAAGACATTATTAATAAGACATTATTTACTACACTTTTGTAATAAATTAAACATTACTCTGCATTTATCTTATTGAAATTTTTGTACATTATTTACCTGACTACGGCTTAGTCAAAAGGAAGAGACATGATTAAAGTAGAATAAGAAAGGGTACTTGTATATTCCACTGTAGCGTCTAAACTGCTAAACTGATTTTAACGAATGAATTGTCAGTAGATTTGTAACAATGGTCCTGGTGATACAGGTTACATAAACTTCAGGAAAAAAATATATAATGAAATGCAAACGTCAGACTCAAACTATGAAAAAAATTAAACCGAAAAATCATTATGTGTTTGGTATCAGGAGAAATGTCTTCGCAAGCATAGTACAAATATATATTTACGTCATGTTGTCTAAGCAAAAATATATGTCTAAAATGCGGTCGAATAGTGGCTTTTGGTGCCGCGATTTTTACCTCTTCTTAGAATGGGAGTGACTATGCCCGACCTGGCAACGCTTCCGTTGTATCAAATAAATAATAAAGTTTGAAAACTGTAAGTGACCTACGTAAAAGAAGAGGTGTGTACAAATGCACAGGTACAAAAATTGTGTAAGTAGAGCCGTGGTCACACCTACTGTACACCTACTATGATCATGTTGGTGCCAGAAACACCTCCGTTAAACAGACGTGGTAGATATACAGTGGGCGCGACAAAGGTTCTACTTTGATAATTTTGTACCTCTGCATTTCTGAATTTCTGAATCAATCTTAATTCATAATAATTTAATATATGAGGCATTTAAATCAGTTCAATATTTTATTTTTTAATTAATAACAACACAATGTTCTCCTTATAAATATTATTCGATGGCGAAAATAAAAATGTCGTTCATCGAAATATTCTACTTTACACTAGAGCTAACAAACTATTTAAAAAATTCATTACTCGGAGATTAATAAAGATGAACGTTGAAATTTGAAACATATTTCTCTCTCTCCAAAGTTTACCGAATGCCATTGAAATATCCTAAAGTTATTATAACATTGCTTTTTTAATAGTTACAGCAATCTATGTTTCATTGTTGGGTAGCAGAAATATTGTATCTTCAAGATGAATTGTTTGACTAGCCAAAAAATATAAATAATATAACTTTGACGTGGCAAATCTGATGTATCTAATAACAAGGTTTTGAATCATGTGATCAATTTACAAACGCTGCCCAACTCAACCAAATTTTCTATTTACCCGTCCTGAAAGTTATTTCTACTTGACCGCAATATTTACTTAAGGTATCCATATTTTTAATAGTATAATTAAGTTCGTCAAACAACACCTTGGTTTTAATTAAATTTATTCGTCGGCCGATGTATATGGAAGATTCAGCCCGATCATTCAAACTTACACTACGTGTGTCTAATCACGACCTTCAGTCTAGCACATTTCGTACAATGTACGGTACGATGTTGGTTGCTCCAGTTCTTTGTCGAATAACTTCGTTACGAATTTTATCAGCCACAGAAATGGTCATCATCGTACGCCCTATTTCACGTTAAGTTTTTTTAGACTTTTGGACCACTGCAATGGTGATTGTCCACGTATTGTTAGGTGCACTGCTCTAATACCTCTAATAGTCTTTAATGATTATGACATCGGTGACTTGAAGGTGTGATGTAGATTCTTGTACGCTGGCCAGCCCAGGTAAGTTTTTCTATCGCCCTCCCGATCGAAATTGTGCCGGTCAAGCTTAGAAATTAGGCCAAATTTAATGTATTTTTGCACAGCCTCGACAGTAGTGCCACGGGACTCGAGGGTACATGCCTATTCTGCATGTGTCTAGTCTTTTCGATGTTCATCCCCAGTCCCACTGGTTTTGAAAAATGGTCCATACTGTTAAACATTTCTTCCAGGTCATGCAGAGATCCCACAAGGTTGACTATATCGCCTTCTAATCGCTAATCTGACAGGTATTGGCCATTGGTATTGATTTTACATTCGTTCCATTCAATCGTCTTGTAGACGACTTCCAATTGGTAAACAGTTTCGGAGATATAACGTCTTCCTGTCCCCTCGATGCAATTGGATTGGTTTAATCCTCTTTTCTTGTACTTGGATGGTTATCGTTACAGCTTCATAGAAGTATTTCATCACTTGGACATATTAGCAGTGGCAGCAGACATGTCTGCATGGATTCCAGGACAGCTTAGGTCTCAACGATTTCGTAGGCCACATACCCTAGGCAGAGAGGATGACTAGATGCCCCTGTCTTCTCAAATATTTACCTTAGAGTGTGCATATGGTCCACGGTACTGAAGCCTCTTCGAAATTCAGCCTGATCCACGGGCTGGGAGTCATTAGATTTTTGGGCAAAATAATTTGTAATAACCCTTGAAAACAATCTGGACAAATGGTTCAGGAGTGAACTTGAGCGGTAGTTCTTTAGTTATTTTTTGTCTCCTTTCTTGAAGAATAGCACTACCATGCTTCTGCTCCGGTGCAATAGCCCTTATTTCAAGCAATCGTCGAGTCTTTCACTGACGAAAGTATTGTCTTACCACCTTTACCTACCTGTTCAGTGCCTGACACCTGGATGGAGTGACGTTTATTATTCTTTATACTTTAACCAGCATTTAAGTTTTTTTTTCTTTATTATAAATACGCTTTCTCATTATGACCGCGTGACACTAATACGTGAATTTGTGTGGCATGATCAGAATTTCATAAGTTGTGGAATAGCTGGAGAACATTAAAGCGACGTATATGACTAAAGTGACATATTGACCACTGCATGTAAAATAATACTTTATTCTTGTGATTGTGATACCTTAACATTAAACGTTTAAAATGTAGTACTATTATTACACTAGTAACTATTTGATATACACAAACCACTACTAAACAAATTGTTATATCTACTGTACGGTAAAATTTTGCCACTACAGAAATACTTTATCTCTTTAGAACAACGTACTTTGCACTGGACGTATTTTCATTTATATTTTATAGTCAAAAGTGGGTTATTTCCTATAGTAACAAATTTTTTTAATAAATAATACAAGAGCTACAGAAACCCAATGCTTTATCATTTTATTTTCTTTGTAGGTGCCTTTTTTTCTGATCGATTCTGTATCAAAATATCGTTTTGCCAAATTTTCGAGATACAACATTGCCGTTTCCTATCGAACACATATACAGTAGATAACGTATGCAGTAATGCTACATTATAATTGTAATATGTATGTATGTAAATGCAATGTAGTAAAAAGGTGTATGAAAATTTATCATGTCCAGTCACATATTTACACATATAAATATTTTATACAACAGAAAATTAATGTCAAAGAGATACCGTAATATCCCACAAAACTAAACTAAAATAATACATCTCAAGTATGTTTAAAACAAGTAAATTTATGAATAAAATATCGTCAACTTGAGAAAAGAAAGTTCATTGCAAAGTATACAACATAACGTCATAAATTTCATCAATAATTCTAGTTATATTACTTTGAAATAGGAAAGAATGGATGAAACACAATTACTTAAACAGAACTCAACAGAAGCGTCCTATTTCTTTCTCGCCTACTACAGTAATGGGTTTGGTACTCCCTCTTCCCACCAGTGGTGTTGCCGGTACCGCCCTCGTCTCCTCTCTCCCCACCCTACAGTTTCCAACGCCGTCGGTGCCACCAACAATGACCTCGTATTTCAGACGGAATTGCTCAAACACGGAACAGAGAAAACGTGGAATAGATTTTGATATTCTTAAGGATAGATGCAGTCATTTATTTAATATGGAGTTAAGTTCTATTTTACCGATGATGTGTGACTCTCACTAGAGATTGAAAATCAATTAAATTTGAACTTGTTCTGAAAACACTTTTCGATGCTTTTACTCATAAGATTCACTTTTAAGATGCTTTTAATGATGATTTTAAGATTCACTTGCTGCCATGGACATTCTTGTAGATTAAAGCAAATGAGTTGTAAACAGCCACACTCGACTAAATATTTGAAAATTAAACAAACAGTTTAACTATGCTAAATTTCCACGTGTAAAATTATAGGAATAATGCTGAAATGCTTCAATATTAATTTATGACACTTTTTTTTAAAATTAATGTTTATTCAGTGATAAAGACTTATATTTTTCTTCTTATTTTGTTTTCATAATCTTAGAAATAATTATTCAATCAGTCCAACGATTCTTAAGAGGTAATTATCGAAGAAAAATATTTACTTTTTTATTCATCCAGATATTGACATTATTAAAGAAGTCTCTATATTTTTGTGCAAGTGTCAACTGGTTCACGTGACAACAGAATTTTAATTCAAATTTATCAAAAAGGATCTGGACACTTTTTTGAAGCCTATAAATACTAAAGATTTCAAGTATGGTCCAAAAATGTGTCATAATATTATCATAACATATACTTAATCAATTTCTGAACTGTCACTTTATAAAATGGTTTAGTGATAAATCAAGCTTAGTACTCACACTGTAGGTTACGTACAAACTGGCGTTTAGATAAGTTTTATTCATCTCAATCAATTGTTTGTTATATTCCCTCGAACGTTAAGTTACGTTGCAATTTTTATTATATATTCTGGATTTTTTAATTGAGTACAATATGAATCATATATTTATTTATGCCTAAAGATGTCAAAGAGGTAAAAGATCAAACTTCTAAGTTAATGCAATTAAAAGCACATTTCAACATTTTTTACTCTTGTAATTGCAAAACACAAACTAAATTTGGTGAGAATGAAGAGCTTACGTCATCAATAAATAAAGAATCGAAAGTCATTGAGTTTAACTACATTTCTTTATGATTATTTATTTAATAATTTGTGATTGAAAAATATATTTTGTCTTGTGTAAGGTATATTTGTTGTACGTATTTGAGAGTATTTATAGAACGATTAAGTTAAATTGTTTTTTAAATAAAAATGTCTATAGAACTTTCAAGTTAAACTCCCACTTGTGCGGTTATTTTTAATCTTATGTGTCCGAACGTTAAAATAAAGCGCACAATATCGTTTAATTACTGGGTGCCTATAGAAGTTATTTATATATATTATAGTCATTTTAGTAATATAATTTGAAACTCAACAATTAACTTAAAATCACCAACTGTATTTAATCTGCATATTTGTCAGGAATAGTTATAGTTGGTTCATTAAAATGGAATGTCAAATTAATGCCAATCAAAAAACCTGACTGACGACGAGTCCTTTAAATTTTATTGTATTTCATTTGTATTCCAATTTCTAGTATTTCCTACTAGAAAATTATTTTATTAAGGATATAAACATTATCATATACTTATATGAAAGCGTATTTGTACTTTGACAGGTTATAAGTTTTTTTGCTACTACATTCTAGGGCTGTGACATTTTAAAGCAAAATATTTATGCACCATAGTCACATTTCAAACACACTGCAATCTTGACCTTGAAAACTTACGACTTATATGGAAATAGCTAATACGCCACGCTCACGTAACACGTCGTGCGTACTCTGCGTTTCGAGATTTATGATATAATCATTTCAATGGCCTGTCATAAAATAAATTTGAACCATAAATTATGTTTTAAACTGGTTACATTTGTTTGTATGACCTTAATAGCTTCAATTAAAATATGAAGTAAATTTAATATTCCCTTGTTTAGAAATTTATAGTTAATGTGGAATTTATGATAGCCAGGGAACTAACTTATTAACCTTGTATAACTTATAATAATCATTCACTTAAGTAAAAAAGGGTTACCACGGAATGAGAGATTGATGAGACCTGTAAACTCGTACATGCCTTCATTTTGGTGTTTTTAAAATTGTCTCAAAAGTCTCACAAAATATCGTGTCTGTACCGAAAGACATTCAAGGTCAACGGTCACAAAAATTAATAACTTTTTCACGAATACCTCGGTCTTTAGATCTCCAATGCTGTTAACATATATTATAAAATTGTAGATTATAATGTTATGAATATATAATGTTATATTATAAAATTGTAGAGTATAATGTTATGAATATAGAATGTTTTGTTGGTTTATGTACGTTTCAAAATCTTAAAGTCGTCAGACATAATTTTTTTCATCCACAGTAAGCCCCAGTGACACTTGACTGTATGTAGCTAGTGCATTATAAAGTTATACTATATAATTTAGAGTATATTGCTATACCATGGCGTTATACGCTGAAATAAGCATTTAGGTAAATAAATATTTATTTGTAAAATTTACTAATTTATTAAACCACTTACAAACGTCGTTGTTTTTTTCTGAAAATTGTGTGACATGTGTTTGTGTTAGATTATTTACTTTAATCAACTAGTAGGTAAAATTAATAAACTGTAACACATTAATCAAAAGAAGTTACACTTTTGCAATTACGCTTCTCTTAATCACCTTTACATTAGTGTTGTGTTAGTGTTTTTGGAGTTGTTTGTGAATCCATGGAATTTATGTATAATTTCAGTTGTATGATTATATTTTTATAGTTTTTATTTCTATGTATAATTTACCTTCAAAAAATTCTACCTTGTTTTTTAGTGCAGAGAAGTTGATTATAAATTTTAGGTTTATCATTTATCCACACCATTGAAAGATTTATTTGTAAAAAGGATTTAACCGCACTAGATTAGAGTTTTGAATTCAAAGAATCCAATTTATAGTGAACATTATGTATTGTATTTAATATCATTCGATTATGGAAAATAATTATTGTTTAATAAGATCCAAAAGCAAATATTCTAGATTCATAGCACTCAGAACCTTTAGCCTATAGTTGTGGCACATGAATCACACTAGCAGTCCATGTTATGCCATGGACAGCCAAGTTATACAGTTATATTATGTATGTTGTGAAATATTTTCCTACTGACTGATTCATAAGAGCTATTTAAAAAGTTTCAATCGTTTGAAGAAGGGTTTTGCTGTTTCATACATAGTTCAAGCTCGTCCTCTATAAGCTCGTTAGAGTCGAGGTCCGGTCTCCGTGCAGGTGTAATGTTCATCTTCAGAAAGTAATCTTTTGCAATTTGAACTGAATTGATTACCATAGACTGCATAAATCTAAACTTGTTTTAAAGGTTCAGAGCTCAACTGAATTGAACAAGAGAAGAGAACTTGTAATTACACTCTTTATAGATGCTCATAAATCTTTTCAAGTAAGTTACATAATTTTATTTATTGTGACCTGTATATCTTTAGGGTGTGAAAAAAAATATTTTTCATCTTGTTACGCTTCACAATCTCACTTGGTAATAAAAATTTTATTTGAATTTACAAGATGAATGTTTTGACTGCCTCAGTAGCGTAGTGAACGCGATTGCTGCGGTTTCAGGTTCGATTCTCGGATCGGGCCAAATGTTTGTGTGATCAGTAAATGTTTATTTCGAAGTTTGAGTGTTTTCTATTTATAATATGTATGAATTTGCAAAAAAAAACTTCAGTCAAAGTTTTGTCAATCTAGTCGTCATAGTATAAGCTCTGCTTAGTGTGAAGGTAGTGTGAAGCTGTTGTGTGTCAGATATTCAAAATATTTATTTTAATTTATTTATCTGCACAGTATGACCTTAGACAAATAATAGAACCTTTTTCTTAATCTATGTCTTTAGTTATCAACTAAAATGTGACTATACTAACACTATCAAAAATTCCATCCGGACCATAGTTTCGTCTTTTGACTGATTATTTCTTTTAGAGCTACAGCAGGTAAATTATCATAAATATGCACATATATGTATATAAACTTAGAAGGTATTAGAGGCATTTCATTCGCTGATTTTAGCACGAACGGAGCCGGTTTGACCGGGACAATACTACTCTCTCACAAAAATTCAACCTAAAGCGACAGCATCCGTGCTGTCGTGTTTCGTTGGTGAGTACGAGACCGGAAATCTATTAGTGCAGAGGTGACAGTTATCGTGGTAAGTGTGGGAGCCTACACTATTATGATGACTGCCATGCCTTTTACGTCCCCTAGTGGGGCACGAAAAAGCATCTGACTAGGCCGCCATGGTGTGGGTCGCCACCCTAAATTGTCTGTATTCACAATAAGTATGGTGACTGTAACTCTTAGATTTTATTCCTGCTTACCACCAGGCAGAGTAGAATCACTTGGGCAGGCTATTAAAATATAAAACAAGAACAAAAAAAATTAGCCATAACAATGCTGTTTATGTTGTGAAATGAACAATAATCACAATGTATGAAAATAAACAAACAATGTGAACAATTAAACATGTCATGATAAATCTACATCACAAATGTCCGTATTATGTATACAATAACTACGGTATTATTTATTTTATATTGTGGTGTAGTCGCAAACTTCTTCAGTAATATTTGTAAACTAAATAATCATATCTTGATGACCGATGCCGAGGCCATAAAGTTCTTGAGTGACAATCATGTACTGTTTCCAGTATACAGCATTGTTAGGCCACCCATAAGGTGGTCCGATGACCAGGTGAGACCCACCAGGGACCGGCTGTAGTGGAAAACTTTGGAGGAGGCCTATGTCCTGTAATGGACGTCTTCTGGCTGAAATGATGAAACAATCATAAATGCATATACAAATTATTAGTAATCTAGGATTATTGCTAAAACTAGATCAGCCAGACTTCACCTCAAAGCAGACTAACAAAAAACTTTATTGAAGAGCAGGAAAACATATGAAATATTGAAAATCAAACATCTTTGAACCGTCATAGCATCGAGCTGGAATTAAAAACATTGTTGGGACAAATAACAAAAAAAATCTTATCGAGGGTACATTGAAGGTGGAACTTTAAATCTATTTTTGTTGAATGGGAACCAAAAATGAACACTCTTCACTCAATTAAAGAGTATTTTGTTGGATCTATGCCTACGTTGTTAACATTATTGATATCTTGATGTCTTTAAAAAAAATGAAAAAAATAACCCCTTCATTAACACATTCCAAATCATAACATTACATTATAGATGGATTGATGAAACCTACACCGTCTTAGTATCTAGAGAAGTTTAAATAGAACATTTAACAGAGTTATAATAAAATACATTACCAAGAGTGGTGGGCGTAAGTAACCTCTAATGGCCGACAAAATGTTGACCTAATTAATGTCCAAAAACAGGTATTTTAAAATGTGCTTTTATTGCCACTAATAACTGCTATACCCACCATATCGGTAGATCACCACTATAGTAATTTGATAATGCCCTTTTTGGTGTTTTTGAATGTAGTGATCAGTGTGTTTATTCAAGAAAGGGCAAAATTTTTTTTTTAAATCTTTTTTAGCTTGTCATGTTTATCTTATATTTGTATGGAGCACATCACACAATTGCTTTTACAGAAGAATCTTTAATCAATTATGCTAAAATTCAGCTTAAGCTTTTATTTGAGATGACAGTAAAGTCTTTGAAAAAAGCCTTTAGACAAGTGACAACTCTGGTTTACCTTTGTTCGTTGTGTCCGTTTCAGAAGCCATAACCGGCATATATTAATTAATTATGAAGGTATTTGAAATGCCAACGATAAAAATTAACTATAAATAATGTGCTTTATTCTATTGTATACCTAACTTCATACTTAAATTCATCAATTGTATTTAGGTACTATTGGGTTTAGGCCATAAAAAATGATATCGTTATTTCAGTAACAAATTGTACATGTCTAGGCCGGTAGCCCATACAAAGTTGGCGGAACAGGACCGGGAGAGGTTTAGCACTCTCCTGGTCCGCCAGGCCCAGAAACGGGCCAGGTACCGCAGAAGACTCAGGCGCCGGAGATCGTTAAACGATCTCTGTCCTTCATAAACGCAGGCCTGGGTGTGGCAGGCGAGGTCATCTGTCATCCTAGCAGAAACAGGCTGGGAGGGCTACGGACCACACTCGCCTTTTTGGGGACAGGAAGAAAAGAGAACGCTTTATAGGTAGTCCGAGGTATATCAGGGTTCCAGCGATTTCCTTACTAGGGCGCACCTGGCTCCCCTGGAATAGCACTGGTAAGACTCCGTATTCTTGTTACTACTACTACTACTCATATTACTACACGGATTCAATAAAATTAAGAACTAGTACCTATTTATTTGGTATTAATTTACTTTTAAGCTATTCATGTATGCTTCAACTTTAATTACTTTAGTAATTAGTAACTAGTAAACCAAAAAAAAAGCTATGGCTCCACTGTTCTGCATTAGTCATAATGATATGACATAGACATTTTTATTTGATAATAAATTCTAGCTTATTCTAATGTGGTAGTAAAGTAATGAAATTAAAAAAACCTTTTAGTTCAATTAAATGTATAATCACTGGGCACTCAGTTGATTTGCAAGTTCAACTTACATAGTTATACTGTAATATTCTTGATAACAAATCATAAAATAAACAGTAAAGAAAAGACATCGACCAATTTGTATTGGCTTTTTACGTGTGGAAACCCCCTCGGGCCGTCACCCCACCGGGGTTTACGGCGGGGTGGTGTGTCGGAATCGGACCGACTAAAACCACACGGTGTGCCACTCTGCGCCTGAAATAGGAGGGATCCGGGAACCGCTGCTATTACGCCATCCAGATCCCTCCTAGCGCCTGCCCGCCACCTCAGGCACCATCTATGGGTAAACTCTCTATTTTAAGCGACGTACGGCACACGCGGACGTCGCCTCCTCGCGGCTGGCCATTGTAGCGGATGGAGGGGAAAACCCGTCCCGTCCACCCGCGGCCACACTCAAGGCGGCATGAGGCGCTGGTATGCACGCCTCCGCCGCCCGGCTCGCCGGCGGCGAATTGGGTCCGAGTGGATATCGTCCTCCCGGGCCTTCTCCGCCGCCTCCTTCCGCGAAATTACGTCTTCGCAGAAGGTTGCGACCGCGGTAAAACAACTGTCGCTACCGGCCATGGAGCGTATGACGGCCGGTAGCGAGAGATCTTCTCCAATAACTGCAGTGAGGACCCCACGCTGCGCCGCCCAGGCGGAACAAACCGCTAGCGTGTGCTGAGCCGAGTCCTCACTGCAGTCGCAGTGGTGACAGGCGGGACTCAATTCCCTCCTGGCGACCGAGTGCAGATACTTCCCGAAGCAACCGTGCCCGGAAAGGACCTGCGTCAGTCGGAAGGAAAGGGTCCCGTGCTGCCGCCCTGCCCACCCGGCGATGACCGGCTGGAGAGCCTCCACGAGGGCAAAGCCAGCACGAGGAGTCTCCAACCGAAACGACCAACGAGCCATCGTGGCTCGACGAGCGGCCTCACGCCACTCGCGTATCTCTTCGAGCGGGGGCCGTATGCCACTATCCGCCCGGAAGTCAGCCGTCCGCCGATAAACTTCGGCGAGCACTTCCGCCTCCAAATCCCACGGCGGAGTTCCGGCCAAGGCGCACGCCGCCTCCGTCGATACGGTGCGGTAACCGCGTATGGCTCTAACCGCCAATATCCTCTGAGGGCGCCAGAGGCGAGCCCTATTCTGGGCAGTCAGAGCCGCCGCCCACACCGGCGCACCATACAGCGCCATTGACCGGACAACCCTCGTGTATAGCCGTCTCGTCGCGACGCTGGCTCCACCCAAATTCGGCAAAACTCGCCCGAGGGCAGAGGCAACGCCGACCAGCTTTGGAGAAAGCTGTCGGAAGTGCTCGTCGAAGAGCCACCTCCCGTCGAAGATCAGGCACAGGTAGTTCATCTGGGCCTGAACCGGTACGAGGACCGAATTGACTACGATAGAGGCGCCGGGTGTTTGACCACGACGGGGTCCATGGAACAAAAGGGCCTCCGTCTTATCTAGGGCCACCCGTAAACCCAGCGCCTCAATACGCCCGACCACCAAAGAGACTCCCGTGGTGGCCAGGCGCGCCGCCTCTTGAAAGTTCGCTCCCCGGGCTGTGACCAATGTGTCATCTGCGTAACAAATTACGCCCAGCCCGGGGGGAAGACGACCTCGAAGGGCCCAGTCGTATCCCATGTTCCACAGGAGTGGTCCGAGGACAGATCCCTGTGGAACACCGCACGACATGGGCCGCCGCCTCAGAATACCATCTCGGTCCTCGTACATGACGGTACGCTCCTCAAGATAGTCTGCCACAAGCCGCCTCAGGTACTCTGGCACCCCGTGGTAGTGGAGGGCTTCCCTGATGCAGCTAAATGGCAGACTATTAAATGCGTTGGCGATGTCTAATGACACCGCCAACAGCACGCCGCCACAGCTCACCACCTCTTCGGTAACGGCCCTCAGGCGCAGCACGGCATCGAACGTCGAACGCCCCGCCCGAAATTTGTATTGGCTCCTGGCCTAACCATAGGCAATTTATTATTGAAATAATAATATTACTTTCAGTGGCTTGTACCCAAAAAAAAAAATAATTTTATGAAGTTTAGTGTCGAGTCAATAACATAATAAAATAAAACATAATATTTATATTTTACATTTAAAATACCTTAACGATTAGTCAACATGTTGGTTATAATTTTTGAAATGGATACTAGGTTCAAAAGTAAGCTAGAGCCGTCATTTGGTAAATTATCAGCATCTATTTTAGAAAGCTGATCGAAGCAAAAAGCAAACACAGTCACATCCACATAACGAAACGAATGACAGGTGACGTAGGCAGGAAATATAGGTTGATATTAGTGAAATGTTAGAAGGATAGGAATATAAATACGTTACACGCGTAGTCATTTTATTTTATAATCAGTACACTTTTGTACATTTTTAGGTTAAAAAATTAATAAAGGATGTTAAAGAAAAGTATGCTAAAGTACTTTTACAATTTTCAGATACATTTGGCGTATATTGTTTCGTTTTTTACCTTTGAATAGTTTCCCTACAGGATTTGATTAACATGGAAAATTTGTACCACTGTAAATTAAACGGAAGTCTTATTAAAAGCATTTTAATATGTGATTTTGATATCTACTATTGGATTCTAAGCATAATTTATTAAATATTTAAAAACAAGTACTCATAATCTATGATATTAAGAAATCGGCTGACCACGTACAGGGCTAGATTGGTCGGTGTATTTTATTACTGATAAAGAATACTTTGCAAATATTATTTAGCGGCAATAATTTATGCCTTTAGAGTGTCGTTTTACTTACAGTTTGATTGTTAATTTTTGGACAGAAGGAACAATAAAAAATAAAATGAAAAGAAACACACAGTATACGACAAAAGGAACACATTTACAATTTGCACTACGCAAATATGCATTTTGAATGTTCTTAATATATTTTATTACAATTCTTAACGTAAGACATCCAAAGTATTAATCGTGTGGTAGTAAGTTGTGTTTGATGTCAAGTGCCAAAGAAAAATATATTCTATTTACGTCCATTTACATTTTCTAGTTTTGTCGGATATGTAGGAAATATTTATAGATAAATACTATCGGCTATATTATGGTTAATTTTTATTTGTTTATGTGAATGGAAATAATATAATACAAATAAAGATTTAGTACATGTATTATTTACGGTGAGTTTAAGTGTAATTTAATGTGAGTTTGTATATGTGTGTTACCTATAAATTCAATCGTCAAACAAAACAACACTCAATCTTCTACACGTTTGTCTTTTATCTTAACACATTTTTAAGTAAACATCACATTTTTAACTGTAGGTACTTAGATCGTTAACTAACTAACTAACTAAGAATATTTCGATCGTATTCTCAATTATGTCTATAACAACAGCGGCGTAAACACCACAATCATGCGATTAAAATCTTAGTTTACTCTAACCTTTCTGTTTTATTTTATTGCTAATATCTATTGCCGTTTCTAAGCTCAAACACAATAAAGAGGTATTATAAGTTTAAGGTATATGTGTCTGTCTGTGGCATTGTAGCTCTTAAATGGATAAATTTTTATTTAAAAATTGGTTCTTTGCAAATTTGTGATTATAAGTTTATTTCTTAACTGACGAAAAGATCTCAGTAACTTGCATAAGTTTGATTGATTTGAAATTTGATGCACTGCTAACTTTGCTTCTGTATTGCTATCATAATATATAGTTAATGACCTGTCATGACAAAACAATATAATATATTTATATAAGTTGCCGACCGAAACTGTTTTTTCAGTATAAACCGAAACCAATATCAAACTTTCGATCTGGCTCTTAGTTCGGCGGCGATACTGCCTCATTTATACTTTAAGTAACTATTAAATACCGAAATA
Source organism: Hypercompe scribonia (assembly GCA_949316085.1). Classification (NCBI taxonomy): domain Eukaryota; kingdom Metazoa; phylum Arthropoda; class Insecta; order Lepidoptera; family Erebidae; genus Hypercompe; species Hypercompe scribonia. The sequence goes on along the minus strand of OX438974.1, from coordinate 11,487,138 downwards.
TAATGTATTTTTTAAATATTTATGCATATATTCATATTTATATATATAGGTGATGATGATATATAAATATATATATGATCATCATCACCATCATCATCATCATCATGTCAGCGAAAAGACGTTTACTGCTGGATATAGGCCTCCCCAAGGTTCTCCACAACAGCCGGTCCCGTGCCGCCCACGTTCAGCAGCCTCCCGCGACCTTCACCTATTTATTTTGTATCGAGACGCACGATAATTTACGAACTCTCGAGTTTCACCGCGGCCGAAATCGAAACTAAACCCGAAACTAGGTGTTTTAACCGAAATTTACCGGCACTGAAACCAAAACCGAAACTTTTAGACGATCACTTCTCACTTCAATTATATCCGTACTGGAAATACTCGTAATAACCTAGATTTAAATACAGAGAGGAACGCATTGGATATTCGTCAACTTTGTGTTTTAACATTAATAAAATTGTTGATGAGATAATTAGATCTACTAAATTGACGGTAGGCCACGAATTATTGACATTTGAAAAAAATCCTATAAAAAAAACCATTTCATATATTACCAACACAGTTTATTTGCAAGAAAGCTTATTAGTTGGCATTTATTTTTTAAAAATTACGTTGTTTAAATGACCACGGTTTCGACGTTTGCACTCTTCTTAGCAAGCACCAAAATTTTTGAATATTGTCGGCAAAGAGATCGCCAAGATTGCCGACGTCTCTTCGCTGATTTATATTTTAGTTAACGTAGTGTATTTGGTTTATTTTTGTAGACACGATTCTTCAAATAATCCCATTAAAAGAAGTCTGCTGGGGGTAGATCTGGACTTTTGGGTGGCTATGGAATGTTGCCTCGTCTAGAAATCGACTTTTTCGGAAACATATCTTTGACCACCGGCAGGGACTCATTGGATGTGTGACAAGTGGTTCCATCTTGTTGAAACCATGTATTACGATTATAGCCAGCAAAAAAACTTCCCCAACATGTTTGCGCGGAATGTTAGATTCAAATAATAACGAATTCTTGGCCCATCCTAATGGTCTAAATTTATTTTAGCTTAATAAACTTACCGAATGGTATTGAGTTCAACCTAAGTATTCAGTTATTTTCTACTGGGCTTATTGTTCTTAAATTTTAGCTTTGAATGAAAAGTTTCTCGTATTAAAAGTTCAAAAATAAAGAACTATTCAGTGATATAAGTAGAGTCATGCATAAATGTAGTGGCGAAAACTTAGTAATTACCATACTAATAAAGGCAGTAATATAATGAAGTTGACAGTGTTGGTTATCACACAGAATGCGTCGTCGACTAGATTGTTTTAATTTTTCGCTGTGTGATACAATTTGCATAAGCTGTGAGCCTTTGGATACTAAATTACTTTTGTAGCAGAATTATTTTTATACTAGAAGCGACACAAAAATCGTTATAACAAAACTTTTGCCAAATATATTAGAATGTTACGTTTAAATAATAACATTTTTGTGATTAAAAGGTACGATTTTAATAATTTTTAGTTGAAAACTTCCACATTTTTTTGTTACTACAGTAGAAGATCTTTATTTTCTTTGTTTTCTTATCTGTCTCCTTTGGGATACTACAGTTGAAGTCTTAGCAGTGAAAACCCAATAGTTTGCCGCTATTTGTCTATGTTCAGGAGGAACGCAATTGTATTCTTTTACAACTGATGTATCTATTTCTTCCGATAAATGACGTAATCAATTTATGTCTTTTTAAATGAAATTTTACTGTTTACTTCATATATAAATACGTACAGTATTTCAAGTGAATTAAGTTACCTGGCGTTTCCGTTAACGCCAATCTAGTTATATACTTATGTTATCCCACTTAGATATCAAACATTCGAGCTTACAAGAATGCAAATACTCAAGGGAAATTAACACAGCACTAGGAAGTGAAAATTCATCGTCTTATAATACTAAACCACACATGAATAATGATGGTTCAGATTGCTGAGATAAATGTACTACTTTAAATATAAATTTGAAATGGTTAGTTGATAAAGTAAAATATAATTATGTGTAATAAAAAATAAAATTTAACCAAATTAACTGTGAAACAGCAAAAAAATATATTGTATAGAAAAAGTGTGTTTCTTGAAAAAATCTTAAGTCGTAAGCTTTTTTTTACTTTAAATAAATTATCAACTTCTGCAAATTTATAAATTAATTATATGTGCTTTTAAATACTCTTATTATGGTGTCTAATACAAACAACTCAATGAAATTAGTAGAGTTAAATAGAGCATTATGTCTTTTCTTGAATATATAAATAAGACGAAAGAGAAAACAAAGTTAAGTTATGTATTGGAACAAAGAAATAAATGTACTTGCAGCTCAAAATACTGTTACTGTTTATATACTTCCAGCGACGTTTGGTTCTTTGGTATACTCTTCTATTCCATGCCAGTGTTAACGAGATCACGGTTCAGATATTATAATTAGTCATGACAGTGTTTTTAGCTCATATTGCGATTGCATAGATAGTGGATATACCATGGACCATAGAATATAAATTACAACAATAGGATGATACTTGATCATTTGTATTCTATCGAGGAAATATGGGTATAACATAAATAAAGAAATTTAAAAGAAAAATAAACAAAAGACCTGCTTTACAAGATAAATATTCGCCAAACTTAAATATCTGGAATGTAAAAACTAAAACTGTGGAATACTACTAAAACCCGATGATGAAAATATTTTCATATATGGGATAAAAAAATCTGATTGCTTGAGCACCGTATTGTTTATTTGTACAACTGAATATAGCATGATATTAAATTATAGATGAAAACATTAAATCCTCTTATTTACGCTTAGATAACGTATCTTAAAGTGCTACTTAGATGTTATATAACAACATTCTAACAACTTATATATTCTAAATCCTCACAGTTTTTCAAATGTTTTATTTACTTATGAAGTTAAAGCAAATCTCATAATCTCGTTAATAAAAGTATACTGTAACTGCTTAAAAAGTTTTACGTGTTATAAAACTGTAGTCTGACTTTACTCTAAAAGGGTTTGATGGCTTTCAGAGTATAAAATTTTGTATGATGTTATGTTTTGTGTCAATTATCCGATAATTATATTTCAAAGATTACCAATTTTAGATATTTTTTTTAATAAGCTGCTAAACCAACTCAAAAGATATTAAGAGAGGAATGAATTAATAAACTCAAAGAATAATCCTAAGTAAACAGGGCACGATTTACTTACAAACCTCTAAATCTACTCCAACAGATCTTCTATCTGTCTCTACACTTGACAGCAAATCAGCCAGAAATTTGATAAATGATTTTTAGTGAATGTTGAAAAGAAACTGGTGACAAGACATATTACCACCGTTCGAGACAATGCGTCAGTAGCAACACTTATACACATGCAAAGTGCCTTGATCTTCTCGCACCTGACTTAACTGACGTTGATGTGACGTGTAATTTGAAATCTTCAGGATGGGATACTAATATTATAAATGATAAAATTAAGTTGGAATACCCCAGTAATAGTAATACAAATATGCATAATGTGAGGACTCATTATACATACATATATGTATGTATGTGTGACTTGTACTTTTCGAAGAGCACTTTGCCGACAACAATTAAAGAGGACAATGTGACTCATGTTTTCACGAATAGAAATCAAAATGATTTTGCTAATATATAGCGTGTGAAGATACTTTTGCAGTTTTTATTGACAATGTTGTTGTAACTTTCGATGAAAATTCTAAGTGTTCTGATATTTACTGGCTGTTTAGATATCACTCAAAGGCATTTAACAGTGTTTTTGTCTTTACCCTAATTTCAAAGTTAAAGAGCATATAAGTCCAAGATTCTGAACTTCAAGTCTTTCGAAGTTATCTCTCAGACCCAGCCCCAATGCATTAAGATTCCGGTATTCCATAAAACTTTATTTTTGGATCGACTCTATTTATGATTTACGTAAATTGCTTGTGTCCATTTCCGATTGTAGTATTTATACACACGCAGATGCTTTACCTGTTCTAATATGTGGGCAAGAATTTTTAAAAATCCAAGACCGAGTAGAATCGGCATTAAATATTGTTGTCTTGGTTCTATGCCAACATTTTGACTCTGCAGAAAAGTGAAATAATATGACTTTCTCCATTAAATCTTTGTCACAACCAAATGACTAATTTACTATTAGAACACATGTCTGTAATAGAGAGTCTAGTCAATGTACTTATTCCCGGCTCTCTGAAACGGCAAATGCTCAAAATCATGAGTAATAATCAACTTCCACTCCTTACTCTAGGAGGTTTATTACATCATGTGCGGTATTCCATAGGGGTCTGTCGTCGGACCACTCCTGTAGAACATGCTATACGAATAGGCTCTTCGAGGTCACCTCCGCTTTTGGGTGGGTGTAATTTGTTACGCCGATGACACACTAGTCACAGCCTGGGGGGTAAAATTTCGAGGGGCGACCCGTGGTCGGTCCCTCGATACGTCTATGGCCCATGTGCCATAGGCCAACCGTCTAATTTTTGATTGGCCTTAGAAGGAACCATTGGCTTTCCTAGGAACACTACCAATATTTTAACTTAAATTGAGGCAAAACTACCTGTTTAAACTGTTTTTTTTTTCTTTAGTACCATAAACATATATTTACGACAAAACACAGTAAAAAAATATGGTATAATAATAGATTATTGACTAAAAACTTACGTTTTGCTGTGCGTGCGAAATACAATTGTAACATAAGGGACCGAAGTCTACGAATCGTGAGATTGCACTGCCACAATAGTGGCGCGATCGTCTCACCACCACGTTTATGGCCTTGAGTTTGATGGATCTTAAAGTGTAATAGAAGGAATATGTCTTATTATACATATCAATAACTACTTTTTAATAGTTGGCTTTCAAAGGAGCGTGGCCTTTCATGGTCCACCCACCTTACTACAAATCGTTTCGCAATCGGTCTCAGCTTAGTGTAAATAGTTTTCACTGCTTTTGCCCATGGGCGAGTTTTTTCCCAATTTGAGTGGAGCCAGCATCATGACAAGACGGCTATACTCGGGAGTTCTCCAGTCAATGGCGCTATATGGTACATCAATGTGGGCTGTGGCTTTGACCAGCCGGAATAGGGCTCGTCTCTTCAGAGGATATTGGCGATTAGAGACCTATACGCTTACCGCACTGTGTCGACAAAAGCGTTGTGTGCCTTGGCCGAAACTCCTCCGTGGGATCTCCAGTCGCTAAGAGAAAATTGAGACCCGCTTGTCACCATTGCGACTGCAGTGAGGACTCTGCTCAGCACATGCTGGCGGTTTGTTCTACCTGGGCGATGCAGCTCTCACTATAGTTATTGGAGGAAATCTCTAGCTACCGGTCGTCCTACGCTCCATGGTCGGTAGCAATTGCTGTTTTACCGCGGTCTCAATCTACTGCGTAGAATTCATTTCGCAGAAGGAGGTGGCTGAGAAGGCCCGGGAGGACGATCTCCACTCGGACCCAATTCGCTGCCGGCAAACCGGGCGGTGGAGGTGTGCTTACTAGCGCCTCTTGAACCCCTGACTGTGGCCGCGGGTGGACGGGAAGGGTTTTCACAATGACTTAAAAGAAAACAATAAATTAAATTAAACCTAATTCAAATATAACAAATACGGAAGGAAACACCTCACGGAAGAGCAAAACTTCCAAACTTCTATAATGTTTAGATGTTAAATATACAGGTATGTGTGAGTAAATAAAATCATATAGTTACTAAAATAAAACTAAACTAACTAAATTCAAAATAAACATAGAGTTGTTTATCAAAGTTGGGCATAAAGAAAAATAATAATGTTTAGTCTCCCTTGAGGCCAGCGGCCTAGAAACTAATTATGTATATTAGAATAATAGCGTTGTAGCCAAAATGTAGCATATCATATTGAAATAGACCCAATTCTACTGATGCCGTGACGGCCATTACCATGCTAATAGTAATTAACTATTTCAAAGTGAACGGCAATAACATGCCAGAAAATGGGGTGACATATTAATTACTCGACGAATTGCGCTTGTTTTGAATATTACTTACTTGCATTTTTCCCATTTATAGCAAAAATAAAATTCTAAGTCCAGGCATTCAAGGCAAGAGAGAAGATTACGAAAAACTTTCTAGTCAAATAAGTTTACCATCACCCTTATTCACTCTTTGTCGATAAAAACAATTTTGTTTTACATAAATGTCGGTAGATTAAGATCAGTTAAAATTAATAATAACGATGATAATTCAATTCAAACCATTGAAATAACCACAACTTGAAATACGAATGATATGGTATATTAAACCTTGCTAAATATTAGAGGTACAATATGTGATATTATAATTTTTTTTAAAAGACAACTTGCACACGAGGTATATAGTAGGGTCTCATACATGTACATACAACAATGTATTCGAAAACACTTATACAATTAAAACTTTTAAACATACTTTGAATGTTTGTGAATTCGACGTAGGCGTAGTAACATAAAAAACGAATGAAAAATGATACATGAACAAAAACCTCTTTTTAGTTATAAAAAATGGGTACAAGTTTTATTCGTATGTGTATTAAAATATATGATAAACATTATTTTATTTTAAACTGATTCGTTTCGTAAGGCCAGTTATTGAGATAAGTTTATACATATTATTATACGATATGGGCCGTCAAATAATACAATGTAATTTATATTAATGTGAATATAGATTTTGGGGCAGTGGAATTGCGTGGTGGTTACTCTTATTACTGTTTAATTTTTTAAGCTTGTTTCCAGGACAGAATCATTTTTAAAATTCTTTTTTGGAGTTATCATTTAGTCTGCAAAAAGTCTTAGGCTCGGAATTTCTAAAGGAAGTTGCGCTAATTAATTGATTTATATAATTTATGATTCCATTTGCTTTAAAATAGATTAAACCGCTTTACATAAGATTTCTCTGTTTCTTACTTAACTTTACGATTTTAGTTGTTTATTACAAAGTTCGAGACAAAAAATTAATCGTATGACAATATTAAATAATTTAGAATTTGGGAATGTTTGGCCTAACCCACACACGAGAGAAAAGCAATATTCATATGATAATAGATGGTCTCCAAAAAAACTTTGGGTGCCTAAAAATCCCAAAATATCTTTCGTGCCATAAAGATTTCTTCTCCAGGAGGATGGAAGGTGAAGACATCATTTCGCTTAATGAAGAACAATCATATTCTCATGGAGGCTTGGCGTCGTCCTGCCTGCATGGCCGGCTATAAAAGCAAAAGCCAAAACCATTTTGTAATGAAACGATGTCAAGTGATTGAAGAGAACTCATTGCACCGGCCACAAATTAATTAAAGAAAAGGGTAGGAAGATGACGATGATAATCTACAAAGAAAGACCAGAACAACTATCTAAATAGAATAATTGATAATTTTGGAACATTTTATGCGTTGTAAAAACTAGTTGCCAGGTCTCTCGGCACAAATTATGTTCAGTAAAGGCCGACCTCTGTATTTTTGATAAAAATATTCAGGTACATATTACTACAAGCTTTTACAAATTATACAAATATGTATGCTTATACAAATTGGTATCTTGGGGGCGTTGTACTTGCAAGGCGTATTGAAACCTATATATCCATAAGAATGGCATACACTTGCAAAACCTCATATTCGGGCTGTTGATCACTGAGATGGTTTTTTATATAGGAACAAATCAAAATGATGGCATGGACAGATTATGCTGGAGTTTAAAACAATTTATCATAGTTTTAGAAGCCTTTAGACGGTTACATATCTGGTGATGTAGGTATAGTTATTGTCTTCATGGCACATTTTATCGTAGAACGATACGACGGCCTTATAAAAACCACTCTGTCATTACTTTGTACCTACCTTATTTAATTATGTATACCATATAAGTAAAGTTACCGTAGTTACCCATACATTGCATCAGTTCATGATATCATCACCTCTCTAATATTTAGGACAGTTAGATGAACCCTGTATTGACAGATATAGTCACGTAAAATAAACATTACTAGTTATATTGTATTGTTAGCTATTAGATATGGGCAGTCGGTACTGAACCGTTATAACGAACAGTGCAGCAATAAAATCGTTACTTCACTCCATCTGCGTTTACCTTGAACCACCCAAAACCGACCTTACACGGAGCAAGAACTCCACACAGCACAAGCTGTCAAATTGGTGACCCCGACGTAATCTCCGTGATCCGGACATTCAGAAAGAATAGAAGAGCGTATGTACGATTCGTACGCAGAACACAACGCCTCATCTGACTACCGAGTTCCCAGAATGACTACCAGCGGTACGACTCCTGAATTAGCAGCGGTGACAGTTTTCTCAAGACTGCCAGATTTATGGTGCGACCAGCTGTGATTATGGTTTGTACAATGCGAGGCGATATTGAAACCTCAAAAATTAAGTGACGAAGCAAAATTCAATTTAGTTGTCACGAAGCTGGGCAAGGACATCATAAAGCGAGTAAGCGATATTCTGTTGTCACCACCGGATGAAAATAAATACAGTGCTTTAAAAAAATAGACTCATGACGGTCTGCGAAGAGTCTGAGAATCGTCAATTACAAAAATTACTCAGTGAGATTTAGCTCGGCGATCAGAAACCGTCCCAACTATTACGTCATATGCGTGACCTCGCGCGAGGAAAGATTCAAGACGAGACCCTGAATATTATGTGGCAAGGTCATCTACCATCCTCAACGCGCGCCGTACTGGCTGTCAGCGAAGTTAAAGAGCTGTAGAAATTAGCGGCAATAGCTTTTAGAAAATACTCGACCTCTCCAGCTCGCCGAAGTATCAAACAAACCAACACCATCCGATGAGGTTACAAACCTTCAAACACAAGTGGCGCAATTGACTTTACAGGTTATGGAGCTACAAAGAGGCCGATCGAGATTCCGGGAATACGGAGATCATCGTAATCGTTCATGTAGCCGTTCGTTATCGCGCCGACGTAATATGAGCCGACAAGTGGCAGGTGAGCCCAACGGTTTATGTTACTATCACAGATGTTTTAAACATAGAGGAAGAAAGTGTACAGAGCCGTGCTCGTGGCAAAATAAGACCAGTAATAACCAGGGAAACTAGAATCGGTGCAGCAAACGGCGGACATCTGCACTGTCTTACCCTCTCCCCGCCTTCGCATGACCGACTTCATCAGTGGCTTGCGATTTTTGGTGGACACAGGTGCCAATGTATCCGTTATACCAGCAACTAGAAAACCATATAGCAACGACAACGACAACCAATACAAACTCTATGCTGCAAACGGAACGCTAATTCAAACGTATGGGACCAAAAACTTAGTGCTGAACTTGAACCTTCGACGACCGTACTCCTGGACCTTCATTCTAGCTGACGTTAAGCAACCAATTCTAGGCGCCGACTTCCTAAGCCATCACAAGCTGTTAGTCGACGTCTATGGTAGAAAACTTATAGATGCGATGACAACTCAACACGTTATTGGCTCTGTGGTACGAAGCAATGACCCAACAATTAAAACAATAGATATCACATGCCCGTATTACGACTTATTATCAACCACCGTTCAACTCGGACGACCCAGAACTTTGGTTTGCCCAGTTAGAGGGTAAATTTGCCTTGTCTATGCTATAAAATATGTCTTGCTTATGTTATAAGCACCGATACCACTAAGTTCTACGACGTGTTGGCGCAGCCTCAACAAAAGCAATAGGTTCGTCAGGTCCAGCAATACTAGAAGCAACAACAACAACAGCAGTAGGAGCAACAACAACAAGAACAACAGCGGCAGCAACAACAACAAAAACAACAACAGCCACATCAATAATAAAATCAGAATCAAACGCCAGCCAACCAGCAACTTTCGGTCTCAACAGGGATACCACACGCAGGAAGCACCCGCTCCAGCCTGGTTACCCTACGGCCCCATCAGCGTCTAGGCACAGCACACTGCACCTACGGTCCACGTAAGAAGAGCATCTGTCTCCCGTCTATGCAGCAGCCAACTGCAGCCACTACGCAACAACCGCCCCGACTCACTGGGGACACTTCATCACAGCACCGCACACCGTATACAATCCCGACTCACTGGGAACTTGCGGCATTCAGTTCCGACTCACTGGAACTTGTAGCATTCAGTTCCGACTTACTGGAACTTGCAGCACTCAGTTCCGACTCACTGGAACTGCTCACTCCTGGCACTGGCACGCTCCGCAACAGAGCCTACAGACAGCTTACGTCACCAGGTATGCATGAAATGAAACTCCTCACCTCACAAAAGCCGAAGACCAGACTACCACCAAGAAGACCAATAGTGAACAGACACAGTGACAATATATTTTGAATAGAGACAGTAACCATATTAGTAAAAATTAAAGAAATTAAATTTTATGAATAGTTGCAAGTAACAGTTAAGTAAAAAGTAGTATCTGATCTTTATTTTGCTTGTACATTATTTTGTTTTTTTTTAACGTGTTAAGTTTTGTTTTTATGAAGTGGGGAATTATGTACCTACCTAATTTAATTATGTATACCATATAAGTAAAGTTATTGTAATTAATCATACATTGCATCAGTTCATGATATCATCACCTCTCTAATATTTAGGACAGTTGGATGAACCCTGTATTTACAGATATAGTCACCTAAAATAAACATTACTAGTTATATTGTATTGTTAGCTATTAGATATGGGCAGTCGGTACTGAACCGTTATAACGAACAGTGCAGCAATAAAATCGTCACTTCACTCCATCTGCGTTTACCTTGAACCACCCAAAACCGACCTTACACGGAGCAAGAACTCCACCCGGCACAAGCTGTCAAAACTTCACTCGAGCGAATCAAGTTGCTGGAGACTATAACTCTTCTCTCCTAGTTTTCAAAGGTGGAGGGGAGGATAAACACAAAGAATTAAGCTGTACTTATGTCTTCTGGTTATAGGTGTACATGGACGGTGGTCATCAGTTGTCATTGGGTGATCCGTCTGTTCATTTGTATGAGAATCGTTGACTAGAATCATGACCACTACACAAACAGATCTACCGGTTATAATAATTAACCAGGAATATGTTTTTGTCTATGTATATGTTAAAATAGCTTTATATATTCGCTTGTACAAAACGTTTCGTAGAAGCACAAGCGTGACGTAGTCGTGTTAATTAATGTTTTCAGCTCCGTTCGTGTTACATCCGTTTTGTTCCACCCCATATATGGCTTCCTCTCTTTTTAAATGTAAGCTTGTATGCTCGGTTTTCGAGTCACATTTGCGAGATAAAAACAGTTTACATTTTCGGCAGATATCGGCATGTTGTGATCACAAATTAACTTTATGACACAGGTGACAACATGTTAGCGTGTGTGCTTGTATGTTTGTTACTTTTTCACAGCCAACAGCTGAACAACTTTTGATGAATTTTAGTATCAAGATAGCTTAGATCCTGAATTAAAACAAGCGATATTTTTTTTGAAAAGATGTTGTTGGGTATACAAAGAATTGCAACAAATTTTACAAACAGCAAGTATAACTGCAGGACACAGCTAATTAATGACATGGATTGTAAAAAATAAAAGAGTGAAATTAATAAGTTAGAGTATAGCTAAAAGTCGAGTAGTGTAGCATTAAAGAATATTTTGATGAATATTGAAAATAGTCGAGAATTCGTATTTGAAACAATCCTAGTTGAGTTGAATAATTCTGTTTTAGTAGAAATTTAAATTACTTTACACGTTGCACGTTTGACATAATTTCGTATTCTTGTTTGCTATAAAGGCTCCAAATTTTACTGTTGGATTGGCAACGAGCCAAAGAAACTGATTATTTATTTGGTGGTTTGATTATTTGTAGAAAATGTATTATTTTTAGACAATAAGAATGTCTTCAACGCATCTAAATCTTGGCATTTAAAATTGAGAATACTATTACCCTTTTTGTAGTTACGCTTGTAAATATATGTAATATATGTATATATTATAAAAACGGGCACGCTTTAAGAGATATTTTTCCAAAGAACTTAAGATCCAGCAAAATAAAATTTGTAAGTTCATGTTAAATAATACATTTTTATACTGACGAAAAAGCGCAACATAATAAATATTTTTTTTTCTATATATATACATACACATATACAAAAAAGAACAGTCCAAAGACATTATGAAAGTAGAATTCAAACAGCTGGTTTTTTTCTTTTTGATAATCAGACGTCTTTTGAACTATTCATTTTTACTTTGTGAAGAAAATGTCTGAATTTTACAGTAAGATACAGAGTAACATTTCTATGGCATTGAAATGAAAAACAATCTTTTATTCCTTTGATGTCACTTGCACATTGCAAATGAACTAAAATCAGATATGTACGTAGCGTAACTTTGAAATGTAAGTTTAGTCAAAAATAAATTTAAAATGTAAATATACATTTTTCCCAGAACTGTATACAATAAATACTGGCGGTGTTTAGGATCAATTTAGTAACAGCTTGTTTTCAACTTTAGCTGTAACTTCGTGATAATTTTATGAGCGTTATACACGAAAGTTCAAGTGGTTATTGCGTCTAGTTAACCACAACTAACTTACATAACATTCTTTAGTTATATTTAAATCTCGTAAGATTTTATTACGCTTGACCTACTTTATTTGAGTTGTGAATTAAAATTTAAAATCCGGACTAATAATTTAACAAAAATACTGTTTTTGTAACTAGTCCCTTTTAATTTGAAACATATAAACTACAAAAGATATTTTTACTCTAACTTGTATTTATATATTATATTTACAAAGAGCCCATCCATCACTTATTTCTTTTATAAAATAAAAATAACTTTAAGTACTTTTTATACTTATTGGGAAGTACAAAAAAGTTTATGAAGATTAGATTTATAAGATTGTAGATATGCTAACGATCGAACCATAAATAGGAAAAGAACTGTTGAAAAGACTCTTTATTAACACTACGAACTATTATTAAAACCTTTTTCTGAGCATAACTTAAATAAAAACGAAAAATTCTGTCATAAAATAGTTTTTTAAAGCGTCATCATTATTACCTACGCTCGTTTTGGCACAAATCTCCATTTTTGAGTTCAAAGATTCAATACTTTTAGTAGACGTATTCTAAATTTGAATAGCTTCTGTGAAACGGACTTTAAAATGGATTTTGCTTGTTGTACAATGCTACAGAAATGTTAAGAGATATTTTGTAGTTATTTCATGGGCATTCTAACCTAAAATTTTATTTAAGGGTGTAATTAGGACTTTAATTTACATTTCTTTTTATGATATTGGTATACCATACTATATACAAAATACATCTCCTTTCGAAAAGAAGGCTTATGTGCAGTAGTGGACGGTTAAAGAATGTTGATGATGATGACAGACAAAATTAAGTCTGACTTATGTTCGTAGGATCTCTATTTCTAAAAACTTTTAACTAACAGTACTAGCGCTTATTTTTGAGATGGTAGATAATAGTGTAGTAGGTATTTTGTTTTAAGATTATCTTTTGAGGTGTAGTACAGTGATTATAGGCTTATGCCTAAGTCAGTACTACAGCCATCACTCCTAACTTAAACGTTTAACTTAGATGAAGCGGTTAAAAAGAATAAAATGAAATACTATACCTTTGTTACAAAGAGATTAAAAAAACACAGCAACAGACCATTCCCCTTTTTTGTTAAAGCAAATTAGTATTCTAATTTTGTGTACCTACATAAGTAATCATTATTATTACCCTTTGTTTGATAAAAAAGTTGTTCCTTTTTTTTTCATTTTAATTAACAATAACGCAAGTATTTTACAAAAGGGGCACCCTTTTATTAAGTCAGAGTTCAAAGCTTTTACAGGAAATATGGTGTACAAATCCTTAGATACTTATATTCAATAGGTTTGGTTATATGGATGACAAATTGAAAAGTAAACAGAATCAGTTCACAGATTTATGTAGAAATAAATTTTAGCCCTTATTCTCATGATTATATAACGTAGCTGTGTAATCGTTCATTTTTGCTGTAGTTTGCTGGAGTTTAGTCTTATTTCGATGTCGATGTCAAGAGATTTGATCTGATGCATTGCGTCATAATATTGCAAATATAGTGTTACGTTAAAATTTTTTGAGTTACAACTCTATGCCATCTCAGCTTATACCATCCTTGGAGCATTAAACATCAAGATATTTGCACTACAGACACTACAAAGCGAAAATTCAATTGAAATTTACGGCCACAGTAAATACTCCCTTCACCATTTTTGCCGAGTGGACATGATATCCACTTCTGAATAAATATTAGCGACTGAAAAGAACGAAATAAACATTTAGTAGTTTTGACTCAACAGTTGTAATCTGACGTGAACAAAGCTCAACACTGTTTTGAGCTCAGCTGATATCGATGTCACAAGGCGGATTTCAAATCGAGGTATGATTTAGTAAATCGTTGGATTGGCATCTTTCATTTGTGTTACAGTAAAGATATTGAACTAGGCTCCCACATCTTTACTTTAAATTTTCGTTAGATTAGTTCGTCAGTATAACTAAAAGACTGTCACTGGTTTGGTTTCTTTAGAATGCATACACATTCAATTTTTAATGTTACGGCCGCCAAATTTGAAGGTTCGAACTACATTTAACAGATAATATGAGTTATAAATCGAAATTAAAAACGATGTTAAGTATTTTTTATAATGTTTTACTGCTAACAACTACACACACCTTACTAAGGTTATAACGATAAATTTAGGCAAATTATTTTGTCCGGATTTCTCATACTTTGTTCAAAGAAAACGATTTCCATCGTATTAAGTTGATTTATAAATATGATAAAGGTGGATATCGAAAATATTTATTTGTTTGCGAGCGACCCGTGTTCAGAGGTAAATCCATGTTTAACGATATGAACCAAATATAAGAATATATAAATTTATTTACTCATTACATCCCAGAAAAATGTATTGTACTACTTTTAATTTTAGTCTCAATAAAAGGGGACGATTATGATAGAAAAAAGAAATTGCTTATATGGATGGATGACATGTAAGAAGCAGCACGAGCAGACTAGCGTATCTTTGATACGAATAAGCTGTCAGAGAGTACGAGCCCAACCTTATACTCAATTTTTTTTTCTCTAGAAATAGACAGTGTCCGCACTAGGAATAAATCCTGTGTCGCGCGGGTGTCTTTACAAACATACAAGAAACGGAGACAAAGAATACCCAGACTCAGAACAACAATTTATGAATCACATTAAGTGTTGTCCCATGTGGGGTATGAACCCGTAACACTAAGCACAGTAGAGAGCGGCGTGGCGACCGCTTAAACCACTAGGTCAAGCGTGCATTATATTTTAGAACGGCTTCTTATGTTGAAACATGATTTTAGATGTATAAGAATGTATAAGTATGTTTTTTGTATTGAAACCCAAACAATTTAACAGAATGATTATTTGGCCCCAATAATAGATTTATGACTTATTATTGTAGCGGTAGCCCACGTAGCAACTGTCATTTAGTTGCGATGTAGATGGAAATATTTAGCTCTTTTCAAAAACAACTTGGAACGTGCTAACTTTGATTTTATGCTTTATTGCCTACGTGGTAGTATAGCCCTAATTTTAATGGAAGAAGATTGATGCCTTTAATTTAAATTTTTAAACTATATCAATAATGTTACAGAATATTTTTTTTATGATTTATTTAATTTGATGTTGACATCTTTTATTAAAATCATCATTAAGATTATACCAACAACTTTAACTGAGGAACTGTTAAAGTGGAATTACGAGGTCTGATAGCTATAATGTAATAATAAAAATAATTTACTTAAAACTAATTTTATATAAACTTCGACTTATACAAATAAGCAACAAATATTCAGCGCACAAGTGGCAATTGAATACTGGGACGCATGATAAGTTTTAACTTCTGTTATGGGCACCAGGACTCCACCGTAAGATAATCCATGATGTTTATATAATTTAATTAAAAGTTATAGAAAATGAAAGTAGATGTAGTGACAAAGATTGAAAAAGCCACACTTCGGCAACGTAGAGAGGATAGATGATAGAAGACTCACGAAATAAATTTATAGAGTAAATGTTTGTGGAAGTGTTGGAAGAGGTCGTACATGGTGAACATTCACCGATGAAAGGACATGTGAAAAGTACTAAGAACCGACGAGCATACATGCAGCGATTGATGAATGTGGACCAGGCAAAAGAGGTATGTCAGGACCCTGGTAAATGGAGATTAGTTATCTCTGCCTACCTTCTGCGGAAAAAGCGTGACTTTATGCATAATTTTATGTACGTATACATTGCAGAAAATGAATCCTTATTTTCATATTCAACACACGTGATTTCATCATTATTTTTAATATTTATAACTATTTACATGTCTATTGTGTATATATAAAATCTATACGCACATAAGGTTTAAAAGTGTAGCAAGTGGTGGTAAATCAAGTTACATATGTAATATATAAATGTGTAATTGTGTATACATATAAAATTGTCTATATTATTTATACCATTTTCATTATTAAATGGTTTTGAAATTTTTTAAAAAATGTTCACGAAACCAGACGTCTGGAGTCTTTAATAATTTGTCACTTTTTGATACCACTTAACAAAGTTCGTCATCATATCATAATAATTTAAACAGAGTTTGTTGTTAACAAAGCTTCTTTAGTATTTCCGTTGAAATATTTCTGTTTAAAATTAAAGTATTTGAAAATACAGAAGCAAATCTGTGCGCAACGCCACCAGGCAAAATGTTAGTATAAATAATGAGAGCAGGCATCCACGGTGAAGACGGAATACCGGTAAAGTTATACTCCCACCAGACACGATTTCTCTCATAATATTATTT
Source organism: Hypercompe scribonia (assembly GCA_949316085.1). Lineage (NCBI taxonomy): Eukaryota > Metazoa > Arthropoda > Insecta > Lepidoptera > Erebidae > Hypercompe > Hypercompe scribonia. The sequence goes on along the minus strand of OX438974.1, from coordinate 11,470,270 downwards.
GCTACTGTGAGTACGTGACTCGAATTTCAGTAGCTACCTGCTCACGACGATATGAAATTTGTTCACCACGGGAAACTTGCTTATTTACCTTAGGAATTGCAATGCAACTTATGAAATATTTGGCAGTGTTTGATATCGTGGCTCTTATTTATTCGAATAACCTTTATTTATACTATAATCACTACTTATTTTTTATGTAACGAAATAATACCTTAAATTATACATGGCTATAGTACCGGAATTATTCCCCTAGTTTCAACGTAGAATTCAAACTCTAAAGGAGTTCATGAGTCTATCTATACAGTTACCAGTAGGAACTACGAGTATGTGTGTAGATATGTCAGCACATACAATGTGTTTTAGTGAATAGAATATAATACTAAAATAGAAAGTACAAAAACGATGGCTTTCATATTTATTTAATTCGAAGCAAGTGCTAGGTTAGCAATTTATGATCATATAGTTGGCAATATAAAGTAATTTTAGGCGAGGTTGGGCTTATCTATCTACACATTTTATATTGTGGTGGCATAAAAATATTGTCATTCCCTGTCAAAGACCTTGACGGTTGGAATTAAAAGAGCTTTTTCCTGTAGAAGAAAATTTTAATGTAGTTATGAGGGTATTAAAGTTAATGGAGCCCTCCGCACCGACGTCTACCTCAGCGAGTTTATGAGTTCATAGGCAGGGTATCTCGGTGGCAACGTTTTATTTGTGAAACATTTCCATTTCGAAAGCTTCTACGCAGATTATTTTTCACAAAAAAATAAGCTGCTTTTCTTACGTTTGCACAAATTTCGTTGAATATTCTCAAAAAAAAAAATGTGCGAACTTTCTTCTTGTTCATTGTAGCAAAGAAATAAAGTAAGAAATTAATTAGGCTCAGTGTTTTAATCTCAGCTGTGAAAATAAGTAGTAACGACAGTATTTAATTTTATGATTTTGTGATTACAGTGTTGTGCATTTTTAATAAATGTTTGTTTTTCTATTTTTATAAGTGGATTTCAGTTACATAAGTAGACTGGTCGAAATTATAATTTTTCAAATTGAATTCCATTCTGAATAATGATCCATTACTACTTAATGCTGAGGGTTTTTCAAACGGGTTGGCAAATGAGTTGGCATTTGCGAGGCGACGATGGTAATGTCATCCAGCCAGTAAATTTTCCAGATAAGCGCTGTTCTGACGTGCCGGCCAAGCTCCGCTCGCTTATTTCATTAAGTTATTTGCTTTGACTTTAACTCTTAGTTGATGAAATACAAGTCAAGAATTTCTCAAATTACTTGTGTAGTAAGCATTATTATTTTAGATACGTTTATATTTGCCAAGCTTGTTTTTCTAGTAGTTAGTGATCTTGACTGTGACCTTTGACCCCACGACGGGTTCAATTTCCACGCAAGACAAATAATCGTGTGGTGAGCATAATTTGTTCTGTGTCTGAGTGTAATTTATCTATAATATGTTTTTAGATGTATAAGAATGTATAAGTATGTTTATTAGCAAATTGGTTACCATAGTACAAGCTTTGCTTAGTCTCCTAGGTCTTCCATCAGACGACCGTGTATGAGACGCATGAGGTTATTATGATTACAAATTATCTGTGACAGATTAAAAATGCAGAGTGTCGTCAGCGCTATAGATCCCATGGGTATCTTAAGAGCCTACTAAGGGAACAAACTACACAGGAAAATATCGTTACAAGAAAAGGAAAACTTGAAACAAACTCTCTACCAACCTGTCTGGCCAGCGTATAGACCAGAACCTTTTTGCTTAAACTCTCTTAAGCAATAAGATTCATACCTCTGTCTATATTAACAGTGGATGATTAAAGGTTGCTAATACTGATGATCATGCTTATACTAACTGATATGACAGCAACTGCTTTCCCACATAAATTATATAAATTTAAGGATCAATGCCATATACATCTGCGAGTCCAGGGTAGGAGGGTGAAAAATATTTTAAAAGTCATTATTGTATCAACCGAATATATAAAAAGATTCAAATTGGTGGATTCTTTTCTAAGGAATGTGATCAGAAACACTATGAAACTTGTTTAAATGTTCGATGATAGAGATCATTTCGGTCATCGAACATTTAAATATTTGTTTTTAAAAATGATAAGAAAATTCCTCAATATAAATATAAAGAATATAAATAAAATCACTTAAAACGTAGTTTCATAAAAAAGAAAATGTATTACACATAAAAACTAAGTTGTTTTAATAAATTTTTAAGAGGAATGAAATAAGATAAAAACAGTAGGAAGACTACAACTAGTATCTCCTCAGCGGTGTTAACACCAATATACACGTGTAATGAAGTGAATACTTAATTATTTCGCTTGACTTAAGCCTTCAGTCAATAACTGTGCTTAGAGCTTTTATCGCTTCACAACACCCGTTCAAGTTGAACGTTGAATGTCGAGTTGTTCTTAAATGATTGATGGATTTTGCTTTAAGACTTTCCTTATGAACGTTACCTAATTGCATTTTTGTTATTCTTTTTAAGAGCTTTTGTTAAAGAACTCACATTTACCTAGTAAAATAAGTGTAAAAATGTTTTATATTATTCAGCTTTTTTCTCCGCATTCGAGTTGATTAATTTGTAGTTCATCTAAGTTTCGCTGAGATTTCCGATTTGGTCCCTCGGTGGTGTAAATTGTACTGGAAATCCGAAACGGCGTCGTTAGTTCTGCAAGGAGGTTTCCCCTGGGTCGGGTCGGAGAGGGGACGAGGTAACCTTCATAAATCTTTTCCTTGTAGCTTCCCGCAACTAACAAGCCGGCTGCGTACGTTGGGGCGGTGAGGCACGGATCGAACCTTACCGGTACTAAATAACCGTGAAAACTTTCATAATAACACCACTTTAAGCAGATTAAAATATCTAACTAATCATATTTCCATATTAATCATATAGTGCCTAAAGGAGGGTCGGTGTTATGTACGTGCTATTATTAATTTAATAATCTAACGGACATCTCGTTGCGATCTACTCCTTTATAAATCAGTTTAATGGAAGGTCGCCTTCACCCAGATTTAAAACTATTAGTTCTATGGATGGGTGTGGTAGTTTTGGTCAGTGATTGGTTACATATTTCCTATTCAAAAAAATAATATATATGAACTACTTTTACTGCTCTTCATTCTCTTGTAATAACTTTGAGCTGGAACAACACACATTGATATAGCACAACTATTTACTGCCCATCACTTAAACTTAAAAGATTTTGGGTTTTGGGTTTTATATTTATTATTAGTAACGTTTGAAATGATTGTAAAAAAATTCTACATAATTAATTTAAAATTTATTATGATGATCATGCTTAGACATTACTCATTGTGAAATCTTGACACTCATTTTCTCGAGTTCTATTTACTTAATCACAGAAAGAGTTTACTTGTGGCGTACGTTATTATGACCTATGTTAAGTAGAAAAACTTGATAATAGAATGTAATATATCTACTATAAACAAATATTTACGAAAGTATTAACTTTTCACGTACCCTTTGCTTCTAAACCTTCTTGTTATTTCATCATCAGTCTCTTCCATTGCATGCTAATTAGAAATCTTGTTACTTATTCACCCAAAAAGAACTGCTCTGTTTCTACAATAGTTTCTTAATAGGTTTTGTCACTTCACGTCACGTTCTCGAGCAATGTGGATTAGTTCTTAATAACGTTAATCTAGTGGCAGCTCAAACGTCAACCGTATAAATATACAATATAAAGTTTATTTCAGTGTAAATTATGATAGAATAAATGAATGTGAAGTTTGATGACTTGGTAGGATGTTTATCAATCTGTCGCCTAAAGACGGTGTTAATGATTTCGTATTAACTTGGTTCTATTGCATTGTGTTTCAGTTATCTCATAAATAGAGTTTCTACAGAAAATGTTAATTTTTCTTTAATTTCAACAATTGTTAGAGACAACTTATATAAATTCTTAAAAGTAACATCCTCGATTAGCTATAAAAATATTATAAATCTGTAACATGGCGGCAAATTTTTGACAGATATTAATGAAATATTGCTTGAACGTAATCAATCACTATGGAATTGAATGAAATATTTAGAAAAATAAAACTTGGAACTCTTAACTTTTCTCTTTGCGCTTATGAATAAACTTTATTTTATGAATTAAGAAAAACATGATACTTTCAGATACTTTTGAAAAAGTTTGAAGTTCAATGTTCACTTCTCCATTGAACTTTTTAGTATTTATAAGCTTTTTATTAAATACATTTCTTTTATTGTTTCAGCACCGATGGCGGAGTGTTTGTGCATTAGGAACGGGAGGTTTTGCTTTGCTATATTGGCGTCTACGACTGGCAGGTGCACCTACGGCCTTCGCAGCCGCAGACAACCCCGCCTCACGAGATTCCTCTATTTTTACGCGTCTGTACACTTTCGCTTATCTGCCCGTCTTCAACTTCTTCCTTCTGTTATACCCATTTCATTTAAGCTTCGATTGGTCAATGGACTCGATACCAAGAATAATGAGCTTATTTGATGCGAGAAACATTGTTACCGCCATTTTCTACGCCACTATCTCAAAAGTAACTTGGCGAACACTAATGAACGAATTTAAAAAGCATCAGGAAAATTTAGTCCGAGACGCAAAATATTACAGAAAACAAAATTGTAAGACAAAGCACAAATGGAATTACAATTGCAAGCAGTATAATAGAGGACAAGACTCTTATGAACGGAAAAACTATCATGCCCCGCACAAAGAGAATGTATCATCTAAAAAGCTATTGTGCCCGTGCACTGGGTGCAAACATTCACTCACTGAGGAACATACTAGCTTATGTAGAGCCAGCAACAATAACAACGTAACGATGCATAATTCTAGTTGCATCTGCCCGGTATCGCTTGTGAAATCCAAGATAACTAATCCTCAAAAAACCGTTTATAGAAGTCCCCAAGTTGCGTTCCTAGTGTCTATGGCATTTATGGTGCTGCCATTTGTGCCTGCGACCAATTTACTTTTTTACGTTGGCTTTGTAGTGGCAGAGCGCGTTTTATATATACCAAGTGTTGGGTTTTGTTTATTGCTGGGTCTCGGAGCAGGGGTCTTGACACGACACTGGCACCGAGGCGAGACCAAAAGCCGACTGTTCCTGTTGGCTCTATTAGTGGCATTGTGCGCTATGTGCGGTTACACGCTGCGCAGAAACTTGGATTGGCGTGATGAGGAAAGCCTCTTCAGGAGCGCCTTACATATCAACCCTCCAAAAGGTAAGTGTGAACATATTTCTAAATATTTATAGCCTCCACAAACGACCCCATTTGCACAATATATACATACCTATGTGTTAACCAAGTGTCTAATCTCCATTTTAAACGCTATAGTGACCCATTTTCTTTTTTATGGTAAGGGATGTCATCTGGTACACGACGTATTTTCTGACGTTTCCATCAATCACTAGAAGAACCCGATTGCACGTTATTGGGAAAAGGACGACGACGATATTTTTATTTTGTAACACATGTTTTTTATCTTACAGTAGATATATGTTTATATATATATACACATATATCCATATACATAAATATATATGTATAACATATGAATAATATTTATAAAACTATATGCGTTTCTTAGATCAAATAAGAGTCGAAAGAGCTATCTTTTTCGGTAAACTATTGACACATTAGTTACTGTCATCATACAGACTTCTGATACATACAGTTTTGCAGTATCGATAATTACATTTCTAGCAGCAGTTAAACACAAATGAAGTAAGCTACAATTACTTACATAGATAGGTAAACAATCAGAAGAGACCAAGCAATGCAAATACTTAGTAAATACAATGAACACAAAACTCCTTCACAGAATGATTGAGCAGTGACCAATCAGATCCACTCAGAGGTACAACTCCAGTAGTACAGAAAAATGCACTTTAATTCTCTGAAAGGACCTTTTTTTTGTATTTGAGTATATTATTTCACTTTTACGGTATTAATAAGTAGTTTGCATTGGCTTATTATTTGGTCATTTAAAATTTTATTGAAAAGCGATTAAATATATTGGAATAGTAATTTTCTGCATTATCTAACCTTATATCATTCTACAAATATAATAAATATTTAGTTTGGAGCATTTAACATGCAATGGTAATATCATTGTATTGTACATAATTCTGAAATGTGCGATCTATGCAGACCGTTGCTTTACGTCACAAGTTTACGCGTTCATGGCGTATTGTTAGTGCAGGCCGAGTTAACACTTCCATTTTGTACCTTTCTCTTAAGTTTGTTTGTAATTACTCCTCGTTACGGCTCAAAACTAAGACACAATTAATTTACTTGAGAGACAGTTCAAACTACCTGCTCACTGCGTGTTACTTCCTGTAAGTTAGAAAAGAGGTTGTAACGGCACGCCTGCTTGCCTACGAGTACCTACCTACCTGCCCACTCGGGAGCTGGTAATGTATTCACTACTTCCACTCGTATTCAGACTCTTGACCTTTCTAGGACGCCATTAAACATGCATGTTCGTCTCGAGGGACACCGCCCCGGGTTTCTGTTCACATCAGAAACTTTCGCGCAAAGAGAAAAGTTTCATCTGATGGTTCTCATTTTACTTTCCTTTATACGACGCCGACGAATGTTGTTTGGCTCAATTTAGAATATTTTATTTGTTGTATTTTTAAAATGACGATAAATGAATTGTATCAATTCTGACGGTATTTTAATATAGTCTTATAGACAACTAAAATGTGTCATGCCATGTCATTCAACCGATGGCTCAAATTTGAGTTACAATCATCTAGTTTCAAATTTTAATGAGAATTGATTGTTTATGTTATTTTCACAATGATTTCAAAATTATCAGGTCCATGTGTAACTTATGTCTCTACATGATACATCGAATCTGTTTTTATTCTATAATTGTGGAAAAATACAAATTTCTTTAGTAAAAGTGCCTATTTATTCTCCGAGTAACAGTAATAGAAACGAATATTTACTCATTTGTTTGTAAATTATTTTAAATGTAGATATAAAAATTTATGGTATACAATGAGGCTGGCATAATCATGTTTGATTAAAAGCCTCTACATTTTGTATGTAATCGATAAAGATTAAAAGAAAAGATAGAAAAGTTTCCCCAAATAAGATAAACATACAATATGAAGTAAATTATACGTCTACATAGCCAAGGGACTTCATAAATAACATTATCAACAGGTCTCCGAAGTCAGTTTCGTAAATATATACCATTCAAAGGAAAGAAACTATAAGTTATTCAGATACCACAAATAAGATAACGAAATATGCTCCCTTTACCAGAAAAACAATATTTCACCTAAATTATGACACTTTATCGAAGGGTCTCCGATGTAAAACTACCTAACTTCTTTGAAATGGGTTTGTAAGGAAAAAATAAGGAGGCCAAGTTGCTTTTTAAAAGTTTCTGTCTCAGTTCTTCTATTTTTACGAGATCTGAAATCACTTGTAAAATATGAGAACGTCTATATCTGTACCTATGGTGAAACTCGTATATTTACTTATGGGAATACAGTATCGTAGAACAGCGTTCTAAACAGTAGTTTCTTGTCTCATCTTCAAAATTACGGGTTTAAATTTAGATTAAGCTTAAAGTAAAATATGCCACTAAAACATCTAAGTCAACTCGAAGAGACATGCGGTATCACTATATAAATTGGAGACAAGGTTAAAGTTAAAATAAATTTGAAGGCTCGTGCAGCTTTTCGCATAAACTAACTGCACAAGAACTATATACTGCATCATCAAGAAAGAGCAAGTTTATATAATAATAAAATAAATAAATGTTTAAAACATAGCCGTGGCAATTAAGGAACAGGAAACTTTAACTATTATTATTAAACATTTGTATAGTAGTAACAAGGTTTATGATGAAGTACACTAAAACAATTGCAATGCACATTATATACTCTTGTGGTAAACCTACAGCAAGTAAGTAATACTCGAAACATCTGATGACTTCCCAAAACGATAAGTCCTGATAGTTCACTGTTTTTAAGTGAGAAAGTGCTGCATAAATATAATAGTAATAAAGTATTAAAATTATGAATAGAAATCATTATTGGGGTGATATTTGATTTATATTAAAAATGATAAATCAATACAAAGATAAAATTACACAACTGATATTATTTCAGATACAAAGTTAAATTCATAACAGAACTTGAATCCATAGTTCAAAGAGGTTTGTTGAAAAGTTTACGTTCTGGACATTAATATATGAAGTTCAGTTACATACCTTTTAATTATACAGTACTCTTGTTTAGAGGTTTTTATTATTTGCCATATTTAAAAATATATCTTTAAATACCCCAGAGTTTTGGAATACGCTTTCAGTAACCTCTTACACTCATTAAAATACAAAAAAAGATTGCTTAGCGTCAAATATTTCGTGGCCTTGATATCACATCACTTGAATAACCCGTGTGTTAAATTATTACCTCTCTTGTTAACTACTTCAAATAAGCACATAGACATTTTGTTGTCTTTCTCTGTATATTTCATTTCTTTATATATTTTTAATTAAACTATTCTAATAAATCTTGTCACTCATTTTATTAACAACGCAACATATGATTAAATACTGTGTAAATATGGTATATTTCTACTCAAAATGAAATGAAAGCGGACAAAGTCATTACTTTCTTATTGATCAAACTTTTTGATGTTGTATAATTAGTGCTCTTTGCTACTAATAGCTGTATATCAACTCATTTTTAGTTATATATTTATATTTTATATATATGTATGTATTACAATACTATATTTATATATTTATTTTAATATTACTGAAGTTTCAACTGACCTAGACAACCTCTTCTTTTCTTTGTCTCCTGTCGATTTATACATGCAAAGATCACTTGTAAGAGATTGCTTTGAGCAATAAGGCCGCCTTCTACACGTGTCTCCTTGTAATACTTATCTACCATATTGTAATTTATGTGCTAAAGAGCATATTTTATTTTATTCTGCTAACTCAAGGAGTCTCTGTTACAAATGATACCTTAATATGCACTGCGTATCTACATATGAAAACATACTAGTGATTTAAAATTCTTACAAGTACCGTGTGCGCATGAATAATGTCATTGTTTCTTTGTTAACATCACATCCCTCTGCTGCATTGTATTTGCAAAACAAATATAAGGTTAAATGTATTCCGTTATAATGATTGCAGCACATGTTATTTACAAGTAATATTTTACATGAAAGGAGACACGAACGTTTCCATAGTTTCCTGGGCCCGGGTGTTAATTCAATAATGCTTACTTTATTTGTAAGAGTATATAATGCCATAGCTTTACTGAAAATTTGGTGATATTTGGCTGTCTAAACATCAAATTATATAAAGAATTGGTGTACAATAAACCTGTTAAACAAAAATATAACTGAAATAATATGAAGATCTAAAATGTTGCCTTGCTGATATTGTTATTAAAAAGATATTCTAATATTCTAATTAAAATAATTAACCATCTTTTGTTTACTGTCGGTTTTGTGCATCAATAGGGTTGACTAATTTGTTATATTCGAAGAATAAAAAATGTAACCTTTTTCAACTCAAACATAGAAAGAAAACCTAAGAGACTCTGAATCGCTGCAAGGGCTATACCTTCCCAAAAACTATTACTGTTATGAAACCAGTCTGAGTATAAAAACATAGCAGAAAGGATTCCTAGAAGTTCTCTATTCCTTGGTAACGTTAACCCGTGACATGCCGTCATCTATTGTAAGGAAAACTATTGTTACTATTCTCCACAAAACATTTCATTTTGACTAGTCGAGACTTGCAAGCCTTCAGTGTAATTACTGTTTCCCTAGAATTTATAATATTTTGTCGTATAATATTTTTACATGATTTGATTTATACGATCGAACCACATAAAGTGACCATAAAAGAATTAAACAATAAAAGATTCCATTACTTTCATAGATAGGTCAAATTAATACAATAAATGTAGAGTAAGTCTGAGAATAAAAGCAATATAGCTGATTGATTGATGGTGAAATAGATTACTAAAAGCTTCTTTACGACAATGTAATGTTACATATTTGTAAGAGCTTCATGTGAGATGGGTAACTTTTTTTTCAACTAACGTGACCACAATGTAATTAAAAAAATTAGTTTAGTCGCATTATTTACTGTGATTACTAAATTATTAAAGAAAGTATTAAGAATATAAACATAGTAAACAAATTCCTAGTTGCGTTATTCGAAAGCTTATTTTATTTTTCAAGGTACTTTATGTTGCCCGGGTGAATGAATACAAAGTTATGACTAGTTTCTATTTTTAGATAAAATATTAACATAAAAATAAAACTACCTTTGTCTTTGTTCTTTCTTTTACGTATATTCGCTTATCTAGTAATCAGCAGAAAATAAATTTCACACAAGCTTTAGGATAAATTGAGCAAGACAGTCAGTGTATAATCAATAAATCAGTCTTCTATGTGCGTTTCGCACATTATATATTATGTCCACCTATCATGTATAAGATGTGCCGAAACTAATGTCAATAATATATCAATCAAATCAACCTATCGCCGTCAACTGCTGAATGAAGCTCTTTTCTTTTTTAACGTGTGGAAACCCCATCGGGCCTTCACCCCACCGGGGTTTACGGCGGGGTGGTGTGTCGGAATCGGACCGACCAAAATCACACGGCGTACCACTCTGCGCCTGAGATAGGGGAGATCCGGGAACCGCTGCTATTACGACATCCAGATCCCTCCTAGCGCCTGCCTGCTAATGCGGGCACCATCTATGAGTAAACTCTCTATGTCGCCTCCTCGCGGCTGGCCATTGTAGCGGTTGGAGAGGAAAACCCGTCCCGTCCACCCGCAGCCACACTCAAGGCGGTATGAGACGCTGGTATGCGCACCTCCGCCGCCCGGCTCGCCGGCGGCGAATTGGAGCCGAGTGGATATCGTCCTCCCGGGCCTTCTCCGCCGCCTCCTTCTGCGAAATTACGTCTTCGCAGAAGTTTGCGACTGCGGTAAAATAACTGTCGCTACCGGCCATGGAGCATATGACGGCCGGTTGCGAGAGATCTCCTCCAATAACTGCCAACAGTACGCCGCCACAGCTCATCACCTCTTCGGTAACGGCCCTGAGGCGTAGCACGGCATCGACTGTCGAACGCCCCGCTCAAAAACTGAATTGGGCGTCCGACAGATCGGGACCCACCTCGCAGAGGTGCCGAACGATGCGGGCAGAGAGTATCCTCTCAAACAACTTATCCACCTCGTCCAGCAATACGATGGGCCTATAGGCCACTACCGAATCGGCAGACTGTCCGGACTTCCAGTATATAATAATATAACCATAATAGGACCAGTTTACTGCTTTTCCAGCACTCAGGGAAGCGTCCTGACGCCAAGCTAGCGTTCAGGACCTCCCTGAGGCGGTCCGACATGTGTTCGAGGGCTCGGGCCAACACTCAGGCAGGTATCCCGTCTGGCCCGGGCGCGGTGTTCTTAGAGCGGATCCGTAGAGCAACCGCCTCTACCTCCGATTCCCTGACGGGCTGAATGAAGGTCTCCCTCAAGGAGCGCCAACCATCCCGGTCTTGGGCAATTCGTATCAATCTGCCGCCAGCCACCTTCTTCAATTCGTCGGTACATTACACCGCAGGGCGCCCTACACTACGTTTGGCCAATCGTGGTCTCCACTCTAGCACACTTCGACTCCAGTGACTATCGGTTCATCTGGAGATATGACCTTTTATATTACTTTTCTAATTATAACACACAAGTCTAATAAGTTAACGTTACAAACACAAAACCAGAGGTCGATTTAAATTATTCTTCATTAACATTTAAAGCAAACATAAAAAAGTAGTATTATACTAAGCTATAAACCTAAATAGCTTTCTTTATAAACTGCCATATTTATCTATAAACTACTTACATAAACACCCAATAGCAGTGTACGTTTACAGAGCAAATAAAACCGAAACAACGTTCGCATTTATGCGTCTTAAATTGTTACTTTATAGATCATGGTAATCATTAATTTACATAAAACACTAAACAAATAAAATGCATCTAGATTAAACGGTCATAGTGAATAGGGAACATAGAGAGTCACTGATCTGAACTGACAGAATTAATAGCAAAATTTATAACAGTCACATTTTTTTCACCAAATTCGGATGAGTTATCTGTGTAGTATTGGATCAAGAATACAGAGTGCTATCATCCTTATTCATCCCATGGGTCTCGTTAGAGGCGTCTAAAGGAACAAACTACAAAGAACAATATTACTGCAAAGAGATGGAAAACGTGAAACAAATCCTATTATAATAGGATTTGTTTTGATTTGTTTCAGGTCTCCTATGCCACACTTGATGGGTGGACGGACACCAATACATCCTTTCTAAGGAGAGACCTTTATCCAGCAGGACTATTAAAGGCTGTTGATAACTGACGCCTTTTCTAAATACTAATAAATGATTTATAATTTAATGAATGTAGATAATCAACTAATATCTGATTTAAAACCAAATCATCTCAAGTTTCGTGCTTGATTGCTTTACTTGATGTTGATTAGAGTTAACACATTATATCGATATCCTAATTATAATTAGAAGGAAACCAAGGTATCGGGTTCCACTGTAAATACATGTAGAATATTTATTGAATAGGTTTTATAAAAACAAACAGTTACACGAGTTCTTGCTATGATTGGCATAATAATCAGAAATTGTAGGTTGCAAATTCGTAAAGTTCTGCAATGTATATTTAAGTATGCCATGTTCAAACAAACGTATAACGAGTACGAAATGAACAGCGTACATAGGTTAATGCAACTTGAGTAGTATACCTTACAGAAAAGTTTTTGAAATTTTAGATCTAATATAAGTATTTTACTTATAAATTGAAATTATGATTGCTTAAGCTTTCTGTACCAGAGTATTACTTGCATTTGAGACCTAGCAATCTACGCGCTTCCCTGGCTTGCTTTTACACATTTACGTCCCTTTTACCAAATCACTCCAACATATAACAAAAAAGTGAGAGGCAATATGTTACTCATCAATAAAATATGTTGGAAAAATAGGCTTAAAAAACCCCAAACTTGAAACAACTACTTGTGGGTCACACAACTTTATTTATTTTTTATAACTAGTAAAACGTATTATGAATAAAACATGTCTTTAATTCTGTTTTTAATTCCTATTGTAGGTGAATTATTTTTTTAGTTGTCTGTTAAATACCACCTACATATTCTCGTAGGCCTAGTTTTAGACTTATTGATAAAAATCCTTATGAAATGTTATAAAATAAAAGAAGACTACGTTGGTCCTATACGTATCCCTTGAGTCACCGAATTTCTTGAGTCTTTGCAGTTGCGAAGAGATGTCGCCTCTGTGGCAGTCCTCTAACGCCTTCGTCATGGAGAGTGTTCTGACAAACTCTTCCAACTGATCCCATCTTCTCCATTCCTCTACAGGACAACTCGTGCTGGCCTTGGAAGGCACTGTTTGATCGAATGGTGAATCAGTTAAAGTCTGGGACTCATTACCAGCGTACGTGTTTCCCTCCCGTCACGATCTCGGGTCTTTAAGCGGGGCGTGAAGACGCATCGCAATAGGCTACCATAGCGTGGGTGTCGCCATACTGTATTGTCTTCATTCGCAGTGAGTATCGTGACCACCGCTCTTGGATTGTATTAATGTTTTTCATCAGGCAGAGTAGAGTCACTTTGGTTGGATTCCATAAAAAAGTATATTTTTACAAAAAAAAGCGTCTAAGTACTTTATCACTGCTTTATTTGAAACTAGATGGCGTTGTGTGTCAGATGTCTGAAATATTTATTACAATATTAATTATTTTTGCTTGGTTTTCCATTATATTTTCAGTTACTAAAGCGATTACACATATTCTATCATTGGTGGTTCTTTTGAAAAATTCGGTCGAGTCAATAATCTTAGAGAAAAACCCCTGTACCGTTTAGAGTTTGGTTTTTTAAAACGTGTGCTAGCTATAGTATTCAATATCAAAATACATATTATTTAGCATTCCTTAAAGATCCAATAAGATAAATTATATATTTTTATTTTTGATTTCATATATGCCATATCGCCATGAACAAAGCAGGGATATAAAAAAAAAACTACCCATTTTGTTGCTAAAATATTGTTTTTAACTATTTGTAGATATTTACTTTTACAAAGTCAAATTGATTCTGTAAAAGTAAATATTAATTATTAAACTAGCTATTTTTCAGATACATTTTTCTGTATGTAAGTAATTAAGATACTGTCATACCAAATAGACTATACTGATCAGCCTTTAAGATCACGCAATCAACACCTCTAACAAATTTTTAAGCAAAAATCGTATTGATCCATGGTATGTAAATATCTTTAACTATTTACTTACGTGATTGCGTTGATTGACGTAATTATATATCTTGAAATCTTTAGTAAGACTTTTATACTGTCATGTCTAAATGTATTTTTGTTACGTAATTGTAAGTACATCAATCATCGATACTAATGAAAATGTTTCAGTTACCTTTCTTGTAAATTTTGATAGCTATAGCTTTAAAGTAGTTCGCTCAGTTAATTTTAGGATAATTAAAATATATTAATAAAATGTTAAAAGAACTTACATAATAAAATATTCCCATGACTAACCTTTCTAATATTTACGTTTATCTATATTATTATTATGAGAAATGTCTCTGACTAAGAATTACAAAACATCGTTTAAAATAATCAGTCACACTACTAATACTTCTCTATTTGAAACATTACTCTATCCTCGAACGCAATATCATCAGTTAACAATGTAATACAAAACCAGGATGGTTGAATCTCGTCCAATTTGAGATGGCCTCTACATCTCCTTTTATCTTTTGGTAACATGACCTAAAGGCTAACTGGATCCAATTTGTCGCCGACGCGTATTCGCAACTGGCCAATCACAAGGCATCTCCTGTTACACCAATTTGCTGGGACAGGGCGGAGGCGATTTAATCGGCTAAAGGCGGCTTTACCCAGTACTCCTCTTATAGTGACAACTGATGTATTGAATAGTCTATAAAGTAGCTTAACAGGTAACAGTCACGAATATTCAATTAAATCAAAGCCATCTCTTCGATCCAGTGAGGTTACAGTTATTACTGTCTAATGAAAATGACTTCACGAGGATAAATAGGGTGTGGGCTTATTCATATTAAATTGAAATAGATGTTCGTAAATTATAGGATATATATAGGAATATTGATGATGACTTTTATGGAGGCTATCCAAAACGGTGTGTATATTATTGAAGATGGTATTTGTCAAGTGATACCTGGCATCCATTATGTCTAAATCAACGGTCGTCTAACAACTGAAGTAATTTTTTGACTTCTATATATTATTATTTTTCTTTTTATTACACCAAGAACGTATTTGAGGAGCTATTAATTAGACGGGTAAGGGTCTACTTATAAAATAAATCACCAAGTGTCTCATCATAAATTGTAGTAACACTTATACATACATCAGTAAAAGTTCGCGTTCTGTTGGAAAAGTTGAGGTATTTTTCTCGTGTCAGAACGTAATGAATAAATGCATTATTGATTAGTTTAATATCTATAAATACATTATGAAAAAAAAATTATGGATTTAACAATTTCCGTAAAATTCGTAATTTAAAGGAATGTAAGGATCCAATCAAAAGAAATAACATTGTTCAGCTCTCTTAGCATTGTTATTCAATTAAATTAAAAACCTCTAGGTTGAACGCGTTCCGAAATCTCTGTAGGCATGCTGTAGATCAAATTGTTCAATAGTCCTTGTGATAACCTGTCTCATTTTTCAATGGTGACTTCCTTGATCTCTGACAGAGTTTTTGAGGGTAGCTGAAGACTTAATAGGTTACTTGGGTATGACCTACATATTTGACTAGGTTTAAGTATAGAGAACGGCCGGCCCTGCTAATCGCACGATTTAGCGTTCCCATTGGGTAGTGTATATTCATGGATCTCCTTGATCTTAATCCAAAGTGGTCCCAAAAATTAATAATCATCTAAATGCTAATATTTAGTCTAGTGGATGTACGCAGTTCTAATCACAGTTTAATAACTTTCCTTTTTGATTGTAAAAAATTAATTAAAAAAAAGTGCTTCTTTGTAATATTACTATGGACAATTGGACAGCCACTGTGGGATAGACTAATTAAATTAATCACGTTCTAGTATTTCTGTAGGATAGTAACGACGAAGGCTTAAGAAATGGAGAGTTTGACTGCGATTTATCTTGTAAAATATTCTTCTTCACACTATAACACTATTGTTGATTGCGAGACTTCAGACAGTCCACCTGACATTTTACAATTAAATAACGTTAGAGAAATAGAATAAAGCAGATTTCAGACAGAATAAAATTTAAGGTCTCTATCTGTAACAATACATTATAATTTATTATTAATCTCATTTTCATATAAAAATATTTAACATATTCTAAAAATTTTAACATTCAGAATAAATTAAAGAAACAAAAAATATTTAATTTATTTTATCAATTACAAAATCTCTTAACCTTTGCAAGGGAACACATTCTTTTTTTGATAAATGCATTTATAAAGTACTCATTGTCATTTTCCTACCCTTTTCTCAAATTTATTTGGGTTCGGCACAAAGAATTTTCTTCTTCTATTCTTCTTGATTTCTCGAAGTTCTCTTTGGCACTTTCTTTTTCATTACGAAATGATTTTATCGTTTTCTTTTATCACCAGCGCCTTACCTTACTAATATAATCATAGTTCAAAATATTTCGAAATCTCAAACACCCTTGAATTTTCTTATTGACTAATGAAACTACTTCACAGAGCTTTTTTTTACCGGGCAGCCCCAACTCAATATTTAATACAATAAACATACAATATATAAAAGTATAGAAAAACAATAAACAGTAAATAAATATTTTGGCTATTTGACACAACGTCATTTAGTTTAAAACTAAGCAGAGCTTGTGCTATGATAACTAGTATGACTGATAGAATATTTACATACTTTTTTTTTGTAAATACATACATATTATACATAGAAAACACCCAACTTCGAAACAAGTGTTTGCAGATCATATAAACATTTTGTTCGACCCGGGAATCGAACCCGAGACTTCAAGCACAGCACTACCGCTGCGCCACCGAGGCAGTTGTTTGTAAACAGATCGTTTCTCTTATTAAACTTTAAAATAATAAAAAAGAAAAAATAATAACTTTATTGATACAAATTTATACTGTAATAAAAATAATAAAAATAAGAATGAAAGCGTCTTCATTCCTACCTTAATTTTGGTATATTAAAAAATTTTAACTAAGAATTACCTGAACACACATTCACACTTTCACAGCAAACATTGTTTTCACAAAACGTAACGGCAACATCTTGTTGTTTTACGTTTTTGACTCTACGCTTTTGATCAAATAAATAATAAGACGAATTTGACTTCTATGGAAATGATTTAACGACATAAGTCGAAAACAAGAACGGTAAGTACTTTCCTTGCTTTGGAAGTATTACACATTATTTATCATATTTTCTGATACAAATAAAATACCTAATAAGGCCGTTTTGTATGAATTATATCATGTGATATTACAGTTTTTTTGGAAACGTAAAATATGACTATGCAATAATGCCGCTGTTATAAAATACATTTTATTTTAGACTTTTGTAAATTAGCTACAAAAGTATGTTTCAATCCTGTGAATATGTGGTTGTTATCGTATTTTTTTCATAAGGAAACGATGAAATTATATAATACGTAGAATATTTACTATGAATAATGCACAATAATTTAACGTGCTTTCTGAAACACGGAGCCGTCTTAGATTGACCTGGTGAGGATTACTTACCTTTGCAGTCGGCTAACCTAAATGGTAACTACTGAGCCTAAAGTCCATTGTAAACAGAAAAAAAATACAACCATTACCAGGTAGTAGAGCCACGCTGATTTCAGCATGAACGGGCCGACTAGTCCGGAGTAGTACTACCCTCCTACAGAAGACCAACCTAAAGCGACAGCAACCATGCTGTCCTGTTTCGTTGGTGAGTGCGAGACCGCAGGCCCATTGATGCAGGGGTGACAGTTGTCGTGGTAAATGTGTGCAATACAATGCTACGACGACTGTCATGTCTTTTACGTCCCCAAGTGAGGCGTATAAAATCGTAATAGGCCACCATAGTGTGGGTCACCATACTGCATTGTCAGCATTCGCAATGAGTATGGTAACCACAACTTTTGGATTATATTCTTGCTGGAACTTGCAACTTGCAACTTGCTGGAAGCAAGTAGAGTAGAGTCACTTTGGCAGGCTATTAAAATAAAAAAAAGTAAATAATATTGTTAAAATTAAGTGAACGTTTAAAGCAATTACTTAGAAAACAAAGATAAAAAATATTCAAAATGCACGATATGTCAGATGAAAAGAAGGTTAACGTAACTATTATAATTTTTTTCCAAGTAAGGAATATTTAGTATTTGTTTAGTAAGAGTAAAGTTTAGAATTAAAGTATGTAAAATAAAATGTTTATAATCTGAGTTGTAACATAATTAACTTATACATTTCATAAGACAGATATTATTAATTCAGTTAAAATGTATTTTTTTAATAAAGTTACAAATTTGTACGTTTAGTATATAGATTTAGAAAAAGCTGTATTCAAAATAAAAGCTTATAAGAATACATTTTTGCTTATGTTTTCCTGTTTAATATTCTTTACCTTTGATGATATGAATGAAGTTACTATACATTGTGTAAACGTGGTATACATCCTTCACTAAAGACCCCCACACCCACTCAATACTTCACCTTTCACAAGATGTGATTATACGGCTATTTATTACGAGAGTTTTTATAACAGCGCTTCGGACAACTTTCCCAGATCTAATCGGTTAAGCCGCACGGTTTATCGTCTCCATTTTTGGCTCCGATAACACAACTTCGAGTGGCGACTCTCTCAGATTAACGCAATTATCTCTTTCGTGAACTTCTCTTACGCTTACTTAGGTGTCACAAACTGTATTAGTTAATAAATAGCTGGAAATTATCAAACTCCATATTTTTTACTACTAGGTTTTGACGAAGTCCAGATACTGAACAGTATGAATTAATGTGATTGTAGAAAATACCTCGACCTAAATTCAGTAACTGAAAGAAAAATTAAATTGTGGAAAAGGATATTTCACTGATTCTTCTAAACAAAAGTTTTAAAAGTTATGCAAAGAGCCCGATCATTGTTTTCCATTAGACATCCGGCATACTTTTAAAGAGCCCGAAAAAAATTTGGTAAGAAAGCTAACCTCCTTTCTAAGGAGCCTATGTCCAGCAGTGGATTATTAAAGGCTGTAGTGATGAAGATGAAGGTAGATATACGTCACTTCTTTTCATTTTTGAACGAATATATCATACGAAATCATCGCACTTAAAATATATTGTACAAACAAAACAAAACAGTATTGATTTTCATTTTTGTTTTATAAAAATGTCACTTGAAAAATACATAGTATCTTAACTGAAAATTAACACACAGAGTTAAACATATGGAAGACGGATACAGTACCAAATGACCAAATAAAAAATGGAAGATAGCGTGAAAGAGTAAGAAGCTGGAAAGGGAATAAACAGTAAACTGATCAATTACAAAGAAAAAACGAAGACGATAACACATTTAAAGGCTCCCAAATGCATTTGAAAATGAGATGTTGACACTTGCTCCTAATATATATATAAGATTTTATTTTATTTGTTTAGATAAACTATGTTTAGCAAATAAAAGCCCTGGGAGAACTTTATTCGCGAAGAAAGTGTGAAATAATTTTACAGCTAAATTGGTTAATGTGTAATAATAAGTAGAAGGTCTCAGTAAATCAAATTTCCAATGTTTTTTCAATTTTTGCTATAGCGAATAACGAGTAAGGCAATCGATCGTTATTTAATCTACTATCTGTTTTGAGATAGTTTTATGTAGCTAGATTGTTTGCGGTTCTGGATTTGAGGCTAGGTAGTATTGACCCAGTTCAAACTGGGATAATCCGAAAAGCTATTAGTGTAAACTTCAGTGGCGGTTAAATTGATAATAATATTAAAATACTGATGTGTTTAGCGAATTGTATGTTGTTGTTGAATACGTAATTGTAACTGGTAAGTAAATGCAACATGTTGTGTTATGTGACATTAATTTGAAACGAACCATAAAATACAACACTATTAACGTAAATTAACAGTTCATTTACAGGTGGAATAGAAGAAATTTTAGTTTGAACAAAAAACAGACAGAGAACTCACGAGAACTTTCATTGTGCGTTGCAGAAAAGTAATTACTAATCCTACATCATGCAAGTATATAAGTCTTATGTAGGTGTGTGTATATGCTTAAATATATCTCAGATATCTCTCTGTTTATTTTTCTATGTAAAACTCGAGATAATCACACTAAAATTAAGCTTCAATATATTTTTATTTATCAGTTAATTTATGACATAGTAGTCATAAAGGTTTTGAGTGGCGACCACATACAGGAAAACGTGGCTTTTCGTAGGTCCCCCAAAAGGTAGTCTGATGATCTAGTGAGGATCGCGGGAAGCCGGTGGATGCGAGCAGCACGGGACCGGCCGTTGTTGAGAACTTTAGGAAGTTCTATGTTCAGCAGTGGACGTCTTTTGGCTGAGATGATAATGATAATAGTAGTCATAGTTTTTAACATATAAAAATCAATTTATCAAAATTGAAAATCATCTCTTAAAAGCTATTACTTAGTACCCACCCAGCATATTTAAATTTTAATGAACACATTCACAGTTACGATAACAGTTCGAAAGGGATATTCATTCGTTACAGCAAAAATGTAATTTGGGGTATTCAAAGACATTTTTCAATTTATAGCACAAAGACACGGTTGACAGAGCTCAGCTATATTGAGTTTTGATTTGAAAATTAACAATGGATGAGATCTACATAAATATGGTTAGGTAGTGAGGCTTAATGAAACATTTTGGTGAAGGCTGTTCTTATTCGCATACGGTTGTCTCGGTAACTTTTATAAGTAAAAGTGACAGTATATGAGTTTTGTGAAAAGTGATCGTAATACTTCATTATTAGTTTGTGTGTAGCGATTAGATTCAGGTAACGTATGCATATGTTTATAGAATATATCCAAATGACATAATTTAGCTCTCATCTTAACAAAACTATTTTCATCTCTTAGACCGTTAGCAGATCGAGTTGAAAACTTATTTATTACAGATTTTAAAGGTTACACAGTTCAACTTATTTCACTCTAACATGCAATGCTCAAAAAATGCTTTTTATAGAGTAATTTCAATAATATGTATGAATACATAATCTAAATGCTTAAAATAAAATTATTTTCGTAAATTTTAGTTTCAAACTACATTTTAGTGTATGAACATAACTGATAAAACTGGTTTTGCTGGAGAGCTTTAAATAGGCTTTCAAATACACTAAATACATTTCGTGCAAAACTTATATAAACTTAATTTTTATGTCATATTACAATTAATTCAATGTTAGTATAATACTAGAAAAGTGTTTACAACATTGAATAATATATTTTGGCCTATCTGCTCTATAAAGAAATACAATTTATTTCTTTCCTAACTTGACGGTAAGTGTACTAAAGTACAATGTTCTTGAAAGTAATTTTTTCAACCATTTCTCGTAAGTACGATAATAAAAGCCTGATGAACTTAGCGCTTAGAATAAATGTATAACTACGCACGAATATAGGCTAAGAAATAAAAATAAACTGGTTGGTAATAAGGTGGTTGTTTAAAAGAGAAAATATGGTGGTATAAACAATGTCAATTTTTCTGAAATTACTCGTGTAAATGGCTACATAAAAAAGCTTTCAGACCGATATTCCAATCAGCGGAACGACTAAGTATCGCCGTGTCTATTTTATATTTTTTGCTCTATGTTTTTCTTACAGCTAATGGTCCCGATCGTAAATAGGATAAGATTTTTATTTTCTTTTTGATGTGCCCTATTTAAGGAAAGCACCCAGTTACATTTTTATGTAATCGCCTCTTTATGGATGAACGCTTACAGTAAACACACGTGAAATTGTTAAAAGCACGATTTAAGAGCTTCTAAGATTACCGAGGATTATTACTATTGAATCTCGTTCTCCAAATACTCTTTACCGATATTTTTTCTGTAACCGAATAAACGTGTGTTTAAAAGAGTGAAAATTATTTTAACCTAAGTCTTTAAGTTCGTAATTTTTCACGGAACTGTTACCTGATGTTGAAATGACATCATAAATACAAAGAGTCCCTTAAGAAACCATTACTCTTTTGTGAAAATATACTTCATTGAAATAAGTTGTTATCGACGTCCTGGATTTTATTTCTTATTCTACTTTTCAATTCACTGAATCTGGTCTTGGCCTATTTTACGTTGGTCGTGAACTGGATCGACAGCAAAGTAAAAGCATCCCAAAATCTTCTGCTATCAACCCTATTAAATCGTAGTACTAATAAATATAAAAGGTTTAAGGAACTTAAAAATATATTTTTTTAAACGATCGTAAATAACTTTTGAACTTTTATTGAAGAAACATTTTCAAAATGGTTTCATATGTAATAATATTTACGCTTTAATGTATAATTAATATAACTCGTTTAATCTAGACATGATTTACGAGTCTTCAAGATGGTTTGAAAGAAAAATCATTGTTTAATCTTTGTTCAATCTTTTTGTAAAGTTTAAATTTAGAATTACTACGTTCACTACCCGTAATCCATTTTACATTACTCAGTTACCTTATCTTAAGAGTTCATAAATATAAAAGCTAAATCACTTTTATTACAATTCGATCATTTTGTATCTTTTATATGGTTTAGTATTGAATAGACATTATATCTTAACCAATTTATCTGTAATACTTCCATTTGTAAATGATGTTAAAATATTGATAACAATTTACACATGTTCTACTTATACAAAACAGGCTATTTCTCACAGCAATTTACTTATTACTGTATTTATAGACTTCATAATACTTTATTTACTTTATTTATAGACGTTTATGCCTGTAGTATGGATGGATATGGACCTTACGACGTTATTCAAACGTTAAGATTTCTATGTGTTTTAAGTGTTGTATAAATTCTCCCTAAAACACATATTAATTGTAATTTCTTAAACAACAAAACACCAGTGTTCATCACGTATTGCTTTCCTTTATTATATTTATTATAGGAGGTTCAAAGTATACTTTAATTTATATTTTATAATATATACTTTTAATGACAAATGGGCAAATGTAGTATAGGGCGCCCTGCGGCGCGATGGACCGACGACTTGAAGAAGGTGGCTGGCAGCGGATGGATGCGAATTGCCTAAGACCGGGATGGTTGGCGTTCCCTGGGGGAGTATACATAGGGAGGAAAGGGCAATATCATAGGTTACTGCGACTGTGTTTCTAAAAATGGAAATTTTTTGCTTCTAATCTCAATTTAATATAAAAATTTAGATATAGCTATTTTAGGTTAATATGTCAAAATAGCTAAATGGTAGGTAAATGTAGCAAGTTTTAAATTTCTTTATACTGTGTAGATAGAATGATGAATCTTACTTAGAGAATTAAGTTATGTATAAAAAGCTGGGGAAAAAAAAAACTATTCTTGGGTAGATAAAAGTATATTCTATTGAAGTATTGTACGCTTATTTTAATATTATCACTGTCGTCCAAAGTAGACCTCAAAACCGAATTAAATTGAGTAATCTTACGGCGTTCAAGGTAACAAAGCCCTCGTGGAACTGTTGGCATTCTGGTGTGTATTTTAGGTGTAAGATAGGTAATAATAAATTGAAACCTCAAATTTGAACCCAAACTTCGTTATTGAAAAGTTAGCACGTAAAGCTTTGTTAATTTAAAACATTTTAGTTAAATGCTCTAAAATTATGTTGCTTTTAATTTACAAAGTAATAAAATTACAAATTTCATCAGTGAGAAAAGCAACCAAAAGTATTAAGATACATTTAAAAATATTTTTAACATTTATAAGATGAGGGCACAAAATACACAGCAGAGTACATACATATTTATTAATTTTACTTAAGCGGAGATTACTGTCGATACACTCCAGCGGTCACAGTGAAGAATTATAACGTAAATTAAATTAAACTGAAGTGATAAGATAGATAACCTACTGACATTTATAACTTTGCCTCAACAAATACAACTTATATCGGCATATTAACATATAAATAAATATAATTATATCTGGGACATCTGACAGCAAAACTTGTACTATGAAAGCTAGATTGGCTGATTTCTGTCATATTCATATTTGTATACTTTTTTTATAAAGTACTCAAACTCTTAAATTAATATTTGTAGGCCACTCAAACATTGGTCTGATTAGGCAATCGAACTCGACACCTCAGCAAAACAGTTGCATATGTTACCACTGCGCCATCGAGGAACTTTGTTTATCACTAGCTCTTCTTAAAAACTAAATAAAGGTTTATTATATTTACTACATTACGTCGATGTGCTAATGTAAAGCTTTTGTAACAGGAGTTGACAAATGAGCGAGCATCGTTTACTGACAACGTACAATGCAGTGTCGAGTACGACATCAAAAGATTAAAAGGATTTAGTTTAATTAGTTTTGGTTTTGTAATTTCCATCGCTATATAACAGTCTTGAATTACAATAATTTGTCGATCTAAATCAATATTTATTTTTTTTTATAATAAATGACATAACTATGAAATTGCCTTGGTTGAACAATTTTATATTTGAAAAGATAAGACCCGCACTAGGAATAAACCCTGTGTCGCGGGGAACTTTACAAACATACAAGAAACGGACACAAAGAACACCCAGACTCAGAACAATAATTTGTGGATCACACAAAGTGTTGTCCCATGTGGGTTTGAACCCACAACACTCAGCGCAGTAGAGAGCGGCGTGGCGACTGCTTAAACCACTACGCCAACCGTGCAGTCAGAATTAGGGAACCTGACTGTGAAACATGAGGAGATCGTTGGTCTGTTACTAACGCACGTAATTGTTTGTTGAGTACTGTAATTTGCTCTATCTGGGTATAATTTATGTATAGTATATATGTTTAGAAATATAATATGAATGCGTATCAGTAGTTTGCTGTGAAAGAGAGCGACATTTGTGAGTTAATTATAAAACTCTTGTATATCGTGAATCTTAGCTACAGAAAGATCTCCTAAGAAGTTTTCACAAATGAGATCTTAGTGCTTGCATACTTCTGCCACTATTCTAAGGACAAACCTATGTCTCATAACAAACTGCTAGACTGTTAATCTTGTTGCATACTGTTTCACAAAATCAATACGCTATCAGTGGTGACTTCCACATACTGCGCAAACAAAAATGTATACTACAGCGCCATCTACCGGAGACATATCAAGCTACGAAGTAATGAACTACAGAGCAACTACTAATCCTGTATTGCGATTTAAAAATTCACGCTTCGCTCTTTCTCTCTTCTCTCTCTTCTTCTAAAAATCCCAACAACAAACATTGGGACGCGGCTTGCCAATTATGATCACTTTGCCTGGTCGGAGGATCCACCTTATGTGTTGGTGGGACATGACACCCGTTCCTTTCACACATTTAAAACTAATATTCGTAAGAATTAGCTCACTGACTCGACAAAAAATATCATACAATTTTACAACACTTCCATAATTTTTCTTTAAATTATAATAGTTTTAGTTCTAACCACAATCATCCTTTACCAAACAAATGAATCTCGTTATCAAATGTTGAGTTATAAAATCACGATGCTTGTGACCATTCCCATTTTGCTACACAATGTTATTGTGTTTACCATAACTGACCAAAATGTGGGTTTATGTCGTTTGACTGTAATCTCGATATCCAGAAGGCAGTGTCGTTCAAAAATTGAGTAAGAGTTTATTTTTCACAACCGTTGCTTGGTAAATCTTTATAAAGTCACTAACGAAAGGAACAAACCGTGTCAGATTAACACTTGCAAAGAATATTTGATTAAAGGCTGTAGCTGTAATAACATTTATAAATTTTAATTAAAACGAACTTTGGCCTGCGGTGCCACCCGCGACGAAATTAGAGTGAGTTGTCTTAAGAAAATTAATATTTGGTGAATTCATAATTATTTCGGAGGCAATAATTCCTTTTTGTTATATATACGTATATTTTCTTCTAATATCTTGCGAAATCATAATGACAGTTAAGTTTGCTTATTGAGTATCTAGTTAAAATATGTCGTAAATCAATTTGTTTTTAATGTCTTTTATAGATTATTATGAAATATTAATATTATATTCATAAAAGTAAAAAAAGTACCAAATAAAAATAAATTGAGAATAAATCAAAGAAAATGAGGGTAAAATTATAACAAGAAGAAAGAAGTTGGAGTCCGTGTGGTTTTAGTCGGTCCGATTCCGACATACCACCTCGCCGTAAGCCCCGGTGGGGTGACGGCCCGAGGTGGTATGTTCCACACGTCAAAAAAAAAAGCACAGTTTTCTGGTAGAAAAATATATATTTATAAAAAATAACGAATTTTTTAAACATAACAGACTCCTATACAAAGGGGTACGATGTGAATTATTGCAAGACAATTATGATAATCATTATCAATAGTTTGTTTTGTGTAAGTCTACAGCTAAAATTTGTTTTTAAGCGATCTGACCTAATGTTTGATGTATGAATTGAAAAAAAAAAACAATCCCATTATACCAACAACCTTTAACAGGATATTTTGACCTTCTAAACAAAAAACATCCTTTTAAAGTAGTGCATGATTCTTCCACAGGAATTAAATTAGTTTATCTGATTGTAAAAAAAAAATAAGTAAAAAAACATTATTTTAGTATATCTCTTATAAAAAGTAAATTTATTAATATAGCACCATCGCAGTTATTCTGTACTGCACGTATAGCGTAGTGGTTTAAGAAGTTGGTACGTCACTTTCTACTGCACTGAGTGTTATGGGTTAGAACCCCTGATGGGACAACACTTTGTGTGATCCGTAAATTGTTGTTCTGAATCTGGGTGTTCTTTATTTCCTTTTATTTTATGTACCAACGATGTAATCTACTGCAATTAATTTCTAATTCTTTTAAGTTTCCACTCTCGACCTTAGTTTCATTTAATTTCTTCAGTTTCTTTCAATTGTTATACTCGGAACAAGTAAATGACACGTTTTTTTGGCATAGTAGCATTTTCATATTTACATGTTTCTGTTACCATTTTTCAGTGTCTAAGTTACAAAGTGTACTTTAATTTTTTTGACGAGATGTTGTCATTAACTTCAAGTCACAATAAGACGAAGAAGTTATCCATAAGATTAGAAGATATTTAAAGGATTTGTTTAAGGTGACACCCTTATAAGGTTCATTTCACTCTAACTTTACTGTTTATTACATTCAGCCACTATTTAACCATAGAGTCAGTACTGATGGCAATTACAGTAAACCTTTTCGACTGATCTTGACTTTCACACTTGATTTGACTCTATGCTTGGCCAATTTTCTTTACTTCATTTGTAACTTTGTGTCTACATCACCTCACGTCGTACTTTCAGTGATTCTCCTAACCAATAGCGGCATCCTACAAGAAAGATGTAAACATGCCATTCGAACAAAGTTATAGGTAAAGTAGTGGTAACAGTTATCTCTGCGTTTGAGTGACTACAGTTGGAGAAAAAAAATACTTTTGAATCTCTGCATGTACCTCTTCAGGGATTCCTTTTTGTATGTTATCCGTTGTAATTTCTATGTGCTAACTAGGACCTCACCAGTTGAATTAAACAGTAGATGGAACTATGTAATTATCAAATTTAATTGCGTTGAGTCATTGCACATCATTGATTATGATGATTGACATCTAGATTACATTAGATATATCACGTAGAATCCGTATACGTAGTATGAGTAATGTATCTAATTGATGCATCATGTAGTAGAACAATGAAACTAAATCATTTTTATATTTCTATTATTTTATTTATACTTGAGATTTCCTTCCTTACTCCTTATATAAAATCCTAATCCTATCTATAACCGGTTAGGGCTTTGAGCTAATACCAAGGTTTCAAGTAATTCTTCCGTTCTGGTAGAACCTAGGTACTTGCGTCTACACTCATTTCATAAAATTATGTTGGTGAAAAAGTGATGATTGTATAAATATTGTATATAACATGAGTGTATTCTCATATACCTATTAATTTTGAGTTAGATTTTATGACCACTACATACTCTCATTACCGATTTTACCACAAGTTTTACTACAGCGCCATTTATAATTACCAATCATCACATCATTTTAATTACAGAGAAAACTACTCATAAATTTTTATTTTAATCTCACTTGCTTATTGGTGGGTTGTTTTATTAGTAACTTAATAACTAACACAGTTTTGTGTTAAAGTAATGAAATGTAATAGTTTATTTTTGCTAGTAATTATGAATAATAAATGCGATGTTGTCGTTTACTTCGCCAGTGTATTTAAATAATGAATCTTGTGGGTAATTTTATCCTCTTATTAACCTATCATAGGTTATCCACAAAATGTAGATTACAGTTGGGATTTGTATGTTATCAATTATTACAATTATGTACCCGTTTTATATAACCACATCAAACTGTAATTGTATCCATCAATAATAAACGGATATTATTTCAAAATCTATAACAGTCTTTCCACTATATAAATCTGTTATTAGTGATGACTCAAATTTTAATTTCATCGTTTCTAATTCTTTCTAGGATTTAACAAAACATAAATGTGAAAATAAAGAAATAAAATTAAAACAAGATTAATATTTAATTGAAAAATTAACAAATAAACGTTGTGATTTTGTTGAAAACTCAATTTATAGACAAACGTGACCACTGTTTTGAATTTATTTCAACTTCAATATTTATAATTATAAAATAAGATAAGATAGTAATACAATACATACTGTTTTGTTTTTTTTTAAGATTGTTCGTCTCCTTTTTATGTTTAATACATTATTCTCTTATTACGTACACTAGTTACAACCCAGCGTTGTGCTTGCGGGTGGGATCAAGAGGTTGCTCACTTCTTTTATATGTGTACTTAACATTCTGAAGGGCTGTCATGATTTATAATGCGTTCCGTGAAATGATACGTATTTATGAGTCCGCCACATGGTGTAACATATGTACTCTTACATTAGGAGGTAGTTTGGGAATAGCTGTTGTTACCTGGTTGCTCATTTCTTACACGAATATTCAGCTGTTATTGAACGGTCAACAAAGATAATGCACTATCAAAATTAATTTGT
The DNA here is from genome assembly GCA_949316085.1 of Hypercompe scribonia. Taxonomy (NCBI): domain Eukaryota; kingdom Metazoa; phylum Arthropoda; class Insecta; order Lepidoptera; family Erebidae; genus Hypercompe; species Hypercompe scribonia. The sequence continues at coordinate 11,440,935 of OX438974.1, read as the reverse complement.
GAATTACTAGACCTAGCAATTAAACTATAATTATTTATTTTGTTATTAAATAAAATTTTTTTTTTTTCAAGTAGAAGATAACTTTACAGATTTTAAAGACTAATAATATTAAGTAATTCGAGTGACTTTTGGCAGCATTGATCTAATGAACTGTATTTTTTACAGCATACGGCAATTTGGGCAGTGTGCTAACTGCACAAGGACGGACGGCGGAAGCGGAAGTTGCTTTTGAGAGGGCGCTCAAATACCGACCAAATATGGCTGATGTGCATTACAATCTGTAAGTTATTGATATAATTTATAAAATACTACATATCATACTTTGATGTGAACAGCTTGTACTAAATTAGGCTTTGTGGTTCAAGTTATTTTTAAATCTACAATAATTATTTATCGATCCCGGACTAACATAGGTAATTTCATTGGTGTTTGCAAAGTCAATCTATCAAAGTGCACTTCACAATAGTGGTGTCTAAAATATATTTTAGCTATCAGTATTTTATATGCCAATATAAAATTTAAGACTGGATTTGTAATTGCTTCTTGCTAACAAAAGTAATATCCTTCTAAGCAAAAGTAACGTTAATACGAGTGAAATAAGAAAAGGGACAAAGATTTGATGTTAAGCCCATATTATTCTAACCTCGATAACAACAAAAGTTTAATAATACATTCAAAAGGTCGAGAGTACCCGTAGAGGAGAATAAAATAATATTCGCCATGTCTCTCCCAAGGGACTAAAAAGGCAAAAGGTCCGATCCCTATTAAGGACATCGGGAAAAGAAAATATTATAAAATATAATAAATGGCAGGCCACACCACATTTGCTTCCTCGTGTTTTTGAAATTGCCCTTGTCTGAAGTTTTCGTGGAAAACCAATAATGAAAGTTTTTTATTCAATACAGTATTTCTTTGTTCAATACATATGCCCCTGATATTTATAGACTGTTTCTGCTTATTTTCATTTATTAGTTTTTCACTATGTGCAAAGTAAGTTGTGAGGACAATTGAGGAAATTGATCGCTGCATGCGGTGTGTCAGAGATGTGAAGTAACTCTGGCCTGTCATGTGTCAAATATCATCTAACTTTATTAAGTACTTTTAATTATAACATTAAAATTAACGATGTGGGTCACAGTAAGTGTATATACACACATTTAATGATGTTTTGTCGGGGGTTTGTGTCACAGACGTTTGTCTTATGATCGAAGCTGTTTTTAAGTAGCTTTGCCCATTGGTTCTAAATTCTTTAACATCTCTCACATGCAGTGTTAATACAATACTAATTTTTTATCTTTTGTACAGTTTGAGATAGAAAATTCATATCCCGTACGTATTAAACTATTAATATTTTTAGTTTAAGTATAAACAATCTTATTAAGGTTTTTTTCATTAAATTAAAAAAGAGTGGTATGCATACATGTACAAACTTTTTAGATATTTCTGAGATATCATGTCCAAAATAGTAATGGTAGCTAGAAGCGCTGTCAGCGAATATTGTCATGAAGCCTTACTAAATAGTTGTAATCATCCATTTTGTTTGAAATAAAAACATTTGGGACCGTCCATTGGAACAACAAATATACAGCGCGAAAACAAAGATATACTACATTTCCATCTATCGAAAATATCTAAATACGAAGTCACAACCTACAGAGTAACTACTAAACCTGTTTCGCGATATAGGAATTCTCGAGCCGATTAGCGTATATACAAGTTCTAAACACTAATCGTTAGGCCGTGGTTTGCTAGGTATGATCATCTCTCCTGGTCAGAGAATCCTCCCTTTATGTTGGAGAGACATGACACCCATTCCTCCACATGTAATATACATGTGCATTTGCCACTCAAAAAATATTCATGATACGTTTCAGATTGGTTGCTCTATTATATTTAATATTTCAATTTATGGGTGTCGTAAAAGGCGATTAAGGAATAAAATATGCAAGGCACCGTCACTGTAAAGAGAAGCAAAACTCGAAACAAATATTATATCAACCCGTCTAGCCAGCGTGGTATAGTAGGCCAAAACCTCGATGCGAAGGAGAGGCCCATGTACAACAGTGGACTGTTAAAGACTGCAGATGAGATCTATCTAATTAGTTTACTAAATAACGGTTGCTATTATTATTCTCATTTGAAAAAAAAATAAAATAAGAAATTGTCAATGACAAACAAATAAAGTATCAGTTGGCAGAGGAGGTAGCTAACATTTGGAATGTCGTTACAATAGATATTGTACCGATAGTTGTATCGTTGCCGAGACTGATTGATTACCAATAGTTTCAACCAACAGTCTAAGAGCTTTAGAAATTCCGTCTGTGGAGCCGTAACCACCAAGTTCCTTAGGTTATAAGTTTGTGCCTTATAGCAAACTGGCAAACATCATTTCCAACTTTATAACTTTGAGATTTTTAGTCGTATATTCAGATAAAACTTTTGCAATATAATTTTAAAGATTAAGTTCGTAAGCTTCATTACCCAGATGAAATAAAACTGTCTGTCTAGCATCGCAATATAATTTTAACTTATTAAAAACTTTACTGTTGACTGTTCATATATACTCGTATTATATATCTACATCCTGAAACTATAAGCATATACCTAAATTAAAAATACAATAATCTCGCATTATAAAATATAAATAAATTTTGCATGTTAAATGTTAAGATTTATTTTAAGTAAGTAGTTTTTATAATCAAAAATTGGAAATAATTAGATATTTTTTTAAAGTTAAATGTTTCTTTCATCCAACAAAACCCTAACATGATACCCTCGCAGCTGTATCATACATAAAACAAAGGGATACTTTATAAGTAAAAAAAAACCAAAGGTATCTAAATTTTAATTTAAAATGTTTGAAATTTGAAATATGAGTTAATAAGTTAATAAGTTTAAATACGTTTTAGACATTTTTTTATTTATATAGCTTTGCTACTGTTCCAAGAACATAGTGTTGCAAAATGCAATACAAAAACTTCTGCAATCACTAATAATACACAAAGACAAGATATAAAATATAAGCCGCCTCTACTAATATTGCCGTATAATAACAACACTGAAGCGTCCACATAAAGTTGATTAATGAGATACTTATATGCTAATGAATGTTGATATTAAGCCACCGCTGTCACAAAGCTTAAAGGAAAACAATACGCCTGTCTAACCTCTCGAAATGCGTGGTACTCGATCGATAGACATACAACGACGACCCGTCCCATTAATTCACCGAGGATTCCACTTCTTGAATTAATCGGGTACGGTACTCTCTGTCCTGCCACCTAAGCGTTGGGTTTCCGAGCAGTTTCACAAATTAACGTCAAGCCACACGATCATAATATAATTACTGGAAGAGGTCAAAAGGACTGACGTTGGCATTATACACTCAGTTTGATAAGATCTTTGAGGCAAGCCTTCTTCATCCATAGCTTTCAATCAGTTTACGTTAATCCCTCTTTTAAGTAAAAAAGGTAAATCTATAGGTAATTTAAGAATCTTATTTAAAATATGATCTGTTGTATTAAAATAAGTACCACCGCTAGAGCTCTATAATACGAATTACTTAAACGTCCAGGCAAAGAATACAAAGGTGGCAATTAATCTAACCATAATGCTCTATGAAGCTGAGTTTTCTTTTCAATCAGGCGTCAAAAGTGTAGATATAAAAGGTAAAATCAACTTTTCTGTACCTCTTGTAGATTTAATTTTATCCAAGTTTTCTTAGTACCGAAAATCACACTTACATCGAAATTTTATTTACATACTGCTTATTTTAACGTATACAAAGTAAATGTTGAAACCATAAACCGTCATATTTATGAGCGGGATCGGTGCAATCTCGGCTCCTATGAAGATAATAGGTATTGTTTAGCTTTCCATTTTGTTGCGTCAGCATCTTAGCTTGTTTGTATAAAACCCTGTTAATATGCTCCTGTGCTGGTGCTAAAACACAAGCAGGTTTCTTATATAAATCACTGATATTATGATGTTAATGTACATATTCGATGAGAATAGCATGTCTTCAAATTTGTTTGCTTGCCTGTTTAGTTTTTAAGCAAAATGATTTGTACAAGTACTTTATGTAACACAGCATTGTTAGGTTCTTATAAAAATGTGATAAGCACAATCATTCGTTATGTCTCATCGTGATTTATTTATAATATATATGTATTTACAAATATACAAGTAAGTATATTTATCAACAGTATAATTAGACTGCTATAAGTTGACCACCGTGTCTGAGATGTAAGAAGTTCTTCTTACTTACGATCCATAAGCACATACCTACATGTTTCATAATAAGCTGTAATAAGTTTGACAAACGTTTCCGTAGAATAATCCTTTCTTTAGTATGATTACAATTCCTCCAGTGTGTCCCCATGTTTAAGTAGCTATCTGTACGTGATGATACCGGAGCATGCGTTCAGGCGTAAGCTGAATAGGCGAACATAGCACATTTCCTTATTCTATTAAGGTCATATGATATTACACACGTGCCCGATATCATCTTTTGTATTATACTATGCTTCTCTTGTAATCGAAAAAAGCTAAACCTGTAAGCGAATCCTAAATTCCAAGCCCTGTGTCGGATAACAACTCAACATGATTCAATTAGAATTCAATTAGAGTTTTTATTAATAGAATGGCTATTAAAACGTGTAATGTAGTGAAAATTTAACGTTAATGTTTTAAGAATATTATAGATTAATATTTAGATGACTAAGGATTTAATAAATTTAAGGATTGGATTATCTAGTCAATAGAAATATGTTTACAAATTATGATACGATTAAAGTTTTAAATATGCACATACACATAACCCTCTCTTTAAAAAAAAGGTTTTAGTGTACAATACCACGCTGGACAGTCGAGTCGATGAAGTGTTTTATATTCATATATTTTAGTACTCAGAAATTATATTTGGAAGCCTAACCATAATATAAATCTGTACAAACTACGATAAGAGCTCTGTTTACCCATCATTGTAAAATAGGCAGACTAAAAAATTGCTATAGTGAAATCAGCCGACTGGTTATCTGCAAATTCCGTCAACTAACTCGTTAGCACCCCTCACTCGCCTTAACAGTATAATAAGAATAGAATCCCTCATTACCGGGAAACAATGAAATTCACAATGAATGTTCTTTATAAAATAATTATTCCAAGTAGGGGCAAAAAGAGAAATCTTGAAACATAAGCGTCATGGAAATGCGGTGAATTGAAACTCGAAATCTGGTATAATGGACGCTGTGATTTTGCAGATTAGAATACGAATAAAAATGTAACGGTGGACACTTTTTTTGGTTAACATTGGGGAAATTTCTCTACAGGTACAACGGTATAACATCGTATTATTACTCGATGATAATCTTGGCGTACGACATGCGCGTGCCTGCCAAAACATAAAGTATTGTATATCTATTCAAGGATTTGTGGTTAGAATTCCCGATTCACTTGAAACGATATACAGTAGTGATGGACAAACACATGTAAAAGTTCACATAGTAGGGTTGCCAGAAATGTGACCCAATTATAATAATAAATTATTATCAATTACTTATTCGACAAAGTGTGAACAAAGTTTTATGTTACTACTATAAAGTCGTTTTAACGACGTGACCTCGGTAAAGTATTACTGTGTATCAAAGATCAAACGCCAGAAACTCTTAGAGTGGTGATTTATAGTTTTACCCGTTACGCTACCAGGCTAGATGATGTATTTTTGGTAATACTAGACATGCGTTAAAATAATTTTGAAAAGGGGTTAATCTAAGTGTTGAGCTGAATAATCTTTACAGCTTTCGTCGACCTGAAGAGGCCCTCATTCGTTGACACGGAGACTTGCACATTTGCCTAACATTTTTTAATTTTGGGAAAAATGTATAATAATCTCTTAATACATTTTATTGCTAACTAGAATTCAAGGTGAGATTGGATGGGATAGGAAATATAAATAGAAGAAAATTTCTTATAAATTTCAATATTTATTTAATATATAAAAAATGATATAGTATGAAAATTCTCCAATAAACAAATATTTTATATTTTGAAAATAGTTGCACTTTCAACTTTATTTGTAACTGGAGTTTAAAATACTAAAAAATATATTTCATATGCTAAAAAATTGAAATAGAAACAAAAACTGAACAACCCTGCAGCATATCAAAGTTGTAGGGAAGGCGGGTGAAGCGAGGCGAGACTACACCGTCCCAATGGCGATAAGGCGTAGATTAAACTGGTGTTTACTCACACACACATACTTAACATTCTCGCCATCCAGACTCGCGACAACGTTTGCTTGTTATTTGCATAGTTGTTAGTGAAACGATTTGGTCTAGATTTGGACGCAAATGCATGCAAATGCAATTTATACTGAATTATGCAATACTGGAAAATAGTAATTACACACTAAATTTACTAGCGAGCCCTAGTTTTTCTTTTACGTGGGTAACATTTTTCGGACCATACCCTCGGTTAAAGAGACAGAAAGTGTGTGAGGAACTCCCGAAGAATCTGTCTTCTTCACCCCACGGCAGCTTACTTTGGTAATCTTGAGGAGCTGTAGGAACGCATCTGCGGCTTCTGGGGTCCTCCTTGACGTATTTAATGAATGAGGTACATCCCATGATATATTGTGCTATTATACACAGTAGTATATCTCGCTTAAGATAACAACTCCTAGCTGCACTACGAGATCAAATCGCTCCAGAATGAGACCGCAGCGACCCTTAGGCGACGATTGGTTATCTAGAAGCATCTACTGTGTCCACTTTGCCACCTTCTTTGAGCGGGATCAAATCTTTCCCGATTCTGTTCTGCGGGCTTCTTCTGGACCAAATCATTCTGACAGAAGAAGTCCACGGCTGTCCAGCTTTTATGACTCTCCAGCATTGCCGCTATTAATGCTAACGGTGATAAGTTTCATCTGATCTGCCCGATCAGAATTTGACGCTTGGGCTCTCATGTAGGGCAGTCCTCGAACGTCTGCTGAGCGGAGTCCCGGTTAGACCCGCAGTGGTGGTAATATGACGTAGCTTAACGTCTGATTTTATTTAGATACTCACCGAAGCAACCCTGTCTCATAAATATCTGAATCAATTGGTACGTGACACTATCGTTCCTCTTTGTCCGCGCTTCGAAGCTCGACTGAACGACTCTGACAGCGCGCTGGCTAGCACAGACCTGAATTTCGAACAATGCCTGTCAAGCCCGCAAAGCTATGGGTACGTGCGTTCTACAGTAGCATCCTGGACTTATTATCCGGCCCTGTCTCTTCACAATGCCTACTCATAGTCGAACGGTAGAATTCACGTCAGGACAGTCCTCGCCTCATGCAAGAACATGTGGTAGTTCTGTATGATCCGTATAGCCATCAGCCGCTGCAGACTTCTGAACTGAGTCTTACAACAGGAGGAATTTGTCAAGTCTTTAGATCAGACGGGTGCCCCATTGAAAGCCATGTATCACACGACGCCCATGTAGAAGCAGCGAACTTCTCTCTCTCTTCTCTCTCGGTAGGGTGTGCATATACTAAACCTCGTACTCGGGGAACTAATCGCCTGAAATACTCTTCGACGCTCGTATACAATAATTACCATTATCTTGGCAGTTTTTTCCGGTCTCGTGGGTGCAATGGTAGCGTAGGTATACGATTGCTACCTCTAGTTGGGCTAAATGTTTGAATGATTGGCAAATGTTTGTTTCGGAGTTTTTTGTTTAGTTTGGGTATTTTCTATGTTATATTATTATATAATATATAAAATATAATACATATTCATAAAAAAAGTGTACTTTCAATCATTCTCACTTTCATAGTACAAACTCTGCTTAGTTTGAAACTAGATGTTGTTTTGTCTTTATTTACTTCTTTGAGAAAGTTTTCTGAGAGCTATGCTTGTGTTTTTTTACATTACCTGTTACAGATTATCTAGATTTACTTTTACAAAATAGTGTAAAGTTTCAAGCTTGTTAAATTCGAATTGTTATGACATCTCGTTAAATTCTCGACTATGGGTATTCCCACAGGTTGCGCTGCTGTAGTCGGACGGCTTCACCGCACTTTCAACACTGAAAATATGTGGTGACTTAAATATTTTAGTAGTTTTTTTAAATGTGTATAAATTTCTAAAAACGTGTGCAGATGATGTTTATTAAGTAATTCCAGATTTAACATATACCCGGTTGTTACTTGAATAGTCACCTAAGCTTTTAGGTACAGGGATCTTATTATTCAGTCTACAGATATGCTTAAAAAGAAATCTTGAATAGCCACTTCTATTTTATGATATTTTTCACCCAAAGGTTATTTTCAATTAGTTTGGACATATACAAGTATAATCTAATCTAATAATTGATTAAATTATTAATATTTGAACCACACAGTAAAAGTGAAAAAAAAACTTTTACTGTTTTGAAAGAGCTGTTGATACTACTGACGAATATTCTGTGATAACGCTTAGTGAAAGGCACGCTGTAAAAGAAGGTACCGAAGAGGCAGGATAAAAAATTGTACGTGAAAAAAAAAACTTTTTTTATTGTTGAGAAAAAAGAAGTTTATATCTTTTAATTTTATCGTTTTCAAATTTCAATTCCCTCGTATTTATTTAGTTTCAAAGTATTCTTGTATAAAAAATACATTCTTATTCTTTAAATAGTATAAAATTTAGTCTTGTTTTTCCTTGTACGTTTAGATCTTCCAAAGTATCCAACGGATTTAAAGGAAGTTTTTACCCCAATTTAGGTTATGTTACAGGTAAAGATAATACATATTAATGTAAACTCTTATAAATCCTAATAATATAAGATATATAATACGCTTATGTTAAATTGTTAGAACATTAAAAAAGTCTATTTCTCGTAAAAACAAAATTATTAATCACTTTATTGACAACTCTCTGACCACCTGAGTCTGGCAACGGATAAACTACAGTAGTGTCCGATCATTGCGCTCGTGTTTATGAGAGATTTTAACACTCATCATAAGCCCGGATTAGTATCTTGCAGAACAGACCACGTGAGTCGAACTGCCCTTGCGTTCGTTCTCACGCATGACTTCACCCTATTGGTACTTTAGTACAGAGGTAGATTATAGTCTGAAATCATATACACTACTTTTTGTGCCCATGAGACGATGAAGGTAGAGCATCATCCGTCGGTAACTTCGCTGGACACAGTTAGTCAGTTAGTTGGATGTAATAAAATAATCAAAGCATCCAAGTCGCACCATAGTACCAAGTGCCATTATCATTGTGCATTAGAAAATAACAAAAAACATTAAAACGACGCAAAGAACAACTAGCACTTGACTACACCAAAAGGACTCCTGGCCTAGACATGGACAATTTATTAGTGAAATAAAAATTTCATTTTTCAGCGGCTTATGCCTAATAGAAAACATAATTTTACAAAGTTTAGTATCAAGTCGGTTATAAAATAAAATAAGTCGAAATAGAAAAGCAAACACAAAGTTACATAAACAGTACGAGCGAGCGCGCACGAAGGAAATGACAGATGATGCTAGCGAGAATTGTAGGTTAATGTCAAATATCGCTAGGATGAGTAAAAAAACCTCGTAACATATTAGCGCACATTTAATTTTTTTACAATGTGTTTGTACATTTTTTTACATTTTTAAGTAAAAGAAATGAAATATTTTTAAGAAAAATATGTTAATGCACTTTTGTAGTGTTTGGAAATATTTCATAAGTTATCTTTTTTTACCTTTGAATGGTTTTCCCTGCTGCATTTGATTATTTATTTACGTGTCAGCTTGAACAATTTATACGATTGTTAATCAAAAAAACATTTTTTGAAAATAATTTTAAATTAATAATTTTTATTATAATTATATTATTTCTATGCTATTGGATTGTGGCCATAATTAATTAAATATTTTAAAATAACTATTAATAATTTATAATATTAACAAAACTTCTGACCACATTCTGTCCAATATTATTCAGTATTCTTTAATTTATGCTCTTTTATTTTAATAAAAACTCCATTCATTTCACGAATTAATTAATAGCAAAATTGAAGACAAGAAAGTGAATACAACTTAAGGAAAACTTGCTTCTTTTCCGTTCCTTTGTGAGGTCACAGAGCATGGTTAAAATGTATTTAATAATTCTTTACGAACAGGAATTGTAACTTGTGTAACGATGGATACGCACTTCAGTAAAATTTTAGCTTATTTTAACGAATATATATTTGTTTAATTTAATACTTTAACCCACTTTGTTTACTTAAATAATTTCTTGTGATGTAAATCATACAAAGAACAATAAAATAATGCATATGTATTTAGAAAGGAATAATGGTTGCTGTTCAACTGCGTTTCTTTTGTTAAGTTGGCTTCATTGATCTCGGAATGATTCTATAAGTCTAAGTGATTAAATGAGTCATACAATACCTAGTTCATATTAACCTTCATAGTTGGTATCAAGGCCTGAGAAATATTCTGTCCCTGGCTTTCAGGTATTTGTTTTTTTGAGAAGCTGTTGCATGTTGGCAGCACAGAATGGTTGTTGTGGTGAACTTTGGGGGAGACTGATATCCAGCAGTGGACGTCTTTTGGCTGAGATGATGATGATGATTACAAACAATATTTGTAAATTAATGAATCGCATCACAGCCAGCGTATCTTCAACAATAATTTTAATTAAATTTATGAGAAAACAACAAAAATTGCCCTAATATAAATTTTTCTGTATTTAGTTGGATAGCTTTACACACCTCTTGCAGTGGAGGTAATTTTTTTTATATGTTATTAAAAACATTTATTACAAAACTTTTTTTCGGTAAACTATTATATATTATTATATTATATTATACATTCAATACGTATAAGCAATTGTGAGTTATAGAACATAACTATAACAGAAATATAATTATATAACAATGTTTATATTTCATTACATGAAATAACATGATGAAAAATTAATTTCAAAATTAATTACCTCCCTTAAATTTACCTTTTTATGAGTCCCTGTGATCACAATGTCTGTGCTTTAAACACAAAAGGTTTTTTGAGCATCATTTACTTAAATCGTAGACCTTTTAACCTTTGATAATTATATATTAAATTTCCTTACGGAAAAGTTATTACGTTCCGGTTACATTGCTGTTAATGGTCTTGAAGGTCTATTATATAATCTTGAGTGTCTTAACCCTACTAATATCATTAAAGTATCGATTATTTATAGATTATACGGTATTGATATACCAGTTCATATTCGTTATTAAACTAATTTAATAATTCTCTTTTAAGTGGTGTCTTCATGAACGAGAACATTTTTAAATTATCTTCATAGAATCTAAATTCCATTTCTATCGATAGAATGTCTATGAAGAGAAAATGTTTTAATAATAGCAAATATTTTATAATAATGTTTGGTAATTTTGAAGTTATACTTCTTTTGGTGCGTTAGGGAAAAATGATAAGAGTAAGTCTTTAAGAGGCACACGCGCACGCTCACACGAAAAACCGACGCTATGAAATTTGCTCGTCAAAGTTTTGTTTTTTTCTGTTATTAATTATGCACAAGTAATTCTTTTGTGATATTTGAATCAAGTTTATTTAACTAAATATTGTATTATAATATAATTTTCTAACAATGTATTAAATACCTTTTTAAAGTTACACTTTTTCTATTATCAGTGTCGTTTTCTCTATAAACATAGGATAATACGAAGAATAAAATTTTAGAATTTTTTTTATCCTTTTCTGCCAAAGAAGTACGAGAATAACTTCTAACATCCTAAGCACGTATGGAACACATGTACACACTTTTTTGTTTTTTCTTTACTTTTGCCATCTATTCAATATTTTAGCAATAATACAATTTTATCGGACATGCAATGCCATCGAGTTTTATCCTAAGTTTGTACTATAAAAGCTAGATTGACCGATAAAATATTTAAATATTATTTTTAAGTAAACGTATACATGTTAAACTCCGTCACAAATACTTGCAGATTTCACAAGTAATTACCAATTAACGTATGTCTACGACACCAATTACTGCCTCGAAAGTAAAGTGATAGCGTATGCGACTGCTGTGCTGAGATCTCAGGTTCGATTACTAACCGAATTAATACTAGTCGGGTCAAAAATTTTTATTGCGTTTCTCTGTTAATGTATACGGAATATAGATGTATTTTAAATACAGTTAATGCGCGCTGGACGTCTTTTCTTATTAGAATATAATTATAATGCATAATAAACATGTCGTTGTTATGTAATTTGCCATCTCATAAACTAGATATTTGTCAAGAAATATTCTTGCATCCGAGAAATCATGCTATTTCAATGTTATGATTTTTCATCCATATATACTGACACTTATAATGTGTTAATGCACTTATAACACATATTATTAAATTATGATAAACAATAATAACAGCACAAAATAATTATTTACATAACGTTATCAAAAGCGCTCGAAATAATCGACCCGCCAATTCTGGTCCGCGTGACGTAACTAGCTTGCAAAATTAGATTCATCTTCTTCGCCTTAATTAATCCCAAGATTATTTGGGTTGGTTAGTAGTTCAACCGGTTTTACCAAAATATCAGTTTTTCCAAGAAGCGACTGACATCGGACCTCCGGAACCCCGAGGGCAAACTGAATTCAAAGGATGAACAAATTGTCAGTATATTTGAGGGCACTGACTTCCCAATAACGATTGCCATAGATGTTCATGACAACCGGGACCAACAGCTTAACATGCTCTCTGAGGCATGGGTATGAATCACACAATTTCCATATACCAGGCTCTTATTAAAAGTTTCTTGTAAGAAAAACTCAATAACACTTTTTAATCCGATCCGGAAATCGAATCCGAGGCTTATCGATCTGCAGTCACCGTTACCGCTAGACTAACGAGGCAGTTGTGATATTAGATTAATGTCAATAATTTTAATTAAAAATTATATTAATTTCAAATATCATATTACAATTTAAGTTGTCACTTACAACGGCAGTTCTCATGACTGCCTTTATTCAACATACACATTTCATTCAACATTTTACGATAATATATATAACCTAATAGTATTATCCTAGATATTAGATTTACTAACTCTATTATATAGATATATCTAGATATTCTTAACTTGATGGTCAACAACAACAACAGATACATTTATAGTTTATCTTCTATTATTGGGATTATTGTTTTGTAAACCAAAACAATTCTTGGTTAATTTTAGTGCTGACGACAAATTATACTCAAGTTATGTAAACATTAGGTATTTTGCTCCGTACAAAGTAAATTAAACTTTGTCGTACAAAGCTAGAACTAATATTTACATTTCGATATTACATGTTGAATACATGTAATTTGCTAGTAGTAAATAGTTGTTTAATCCATTTCATAATTCATAAAGAAAAAGCTATATAAATAAGTGTGACATTTTGCAATGGTTCATTTGTATTACAATTAATTACCGACAACTCTATTATGTTACAGACAATAAGTTTGTAGTATTGTTGTTTGCACCCTCTCTCTGAAATTTGCTCAGCTGCTGAACCAAAAGTGCTTATTTCCGTTAGACCAACTTCGCGAGTAATCTCGTCTCTGTTCTCGGATACAAGTATTTATAAGCTACATGGAGAGATTTGATTGTACACGGCCCTTTAAGGGTTGATTAGCGATGTGATATGAATTAATATTGACTATTTCTCTATATGCTTTCTTGTATATTAACAAAGTTTTTATAACTTCGTAATGATTGGTTGATAAGTTAATTCGTAAAAACGTAACCAACTCACGTTCGCATTTACAATATTGGTACATAGGTTTAAATTTTATTATAAAAGTGTTCGGACATCTCATCGGATAAATCTACGTCTATTCATTGTATACTTTGAACGAATCGCATAATTTATGAAAATTGAATTTATTACTCGACATTCAAATGGCTCTGGTTTTATGTATTTTGCGCAGTTCATTTTTAAAGAAATATTTATATTTCTATGTATATTTGATAGCAGAACTGAATGTATGTTTGATAATGTAGTTTAAAGTTTGCAGGTCAATAAAAAAATTAACAATAAACAAAATAAGAAACTGGGCATGAAATACAGTCAATGTGCAAATAAAATATAAGGTTAATAAAGCAAAATATCTAAAATTTCCAATGGCAATTAATTAATAGATATTCACAATAAAAACAAATTCTTATACTTGCCAATAATATTTTCATCCAATCTCCGTCCATCGAAATATGTAATTCATAAATCTATCCAAGTACTTACACAATCAAAAGATCATTTATCCTGTTTAGTTGTGTAAGAATTTTTCATATTTATATCAATAAAATCATGAATCGACGGTAAGGTTAATTTCAATTCGTTCAAGTTAATAAAAACGGACAAATAGCTTATTCAAACAAATATTGGAGAAAATTGCCAGAGCAATATGAATTTCACTGACAAATTAGAGGGATGATAAAGATAGTGTTGCGTTGCTTAAATTATAATTAATTTAAGCGTGCCAGTAAACATTAATTCCATTCACAATTTGTCACCTCGGTTAAGTCGTAGAATGTCGGTATCGCGTGACGATGCGGTGCGACGTACCGGCCATCCGACCTGTTTCGTGAGCATTCACTGCATAAATTACTTACAATTTATCCAAGTAAAGTTTGCGTTGTTGCTCAAACGTGCCAAATTAAACAAACATTCTGTCATCATGATTTATACAATGTTAACAATAACAAACCGTATCTGAATTTAATTTATCGCACCTAGACCTCGTGTGACCACGTCCGAACGTTGTGAATTATTTGTTTTCTTTGAACACATTGACTTCACTCGTATCATTTCTATAGTCCTCTTGATTTATGGCTTATTTATTTATTTAATTTTAATGCAAATTTTATGTTTGGTTTGACTTATTATATTTATTATTATTTTTATGGATTTCAGTTCTACCAAAGTAATGTGCATATAAGTTCTATGTTTATGCAAACGTATTATTTACATTACATTTTAGAACTTTGTAGAACTAGCTATATCCGGCCATGTTACACTGTGGCACAATGTGGTTACATTGATAAGACATACATTGACATAAAAGGTATGACAAGATAAAAATAATCTTTGAGACGGTTTATGTCATCATCTTTATCAACATCAATTTTAATCATCATCATCATTGCCATTATCATCAACATTGATTTGTGTCCTCTGCTGGACGTAAGTCGGTCCTTAGAAAGAAGGTGTTGGCCTACTATACCAGGCTAGCGATATGGGTTAGTATAAAGTTTTTCCAAGTTTTCCTTCTCAGTTTGCGGTCTGTGTATCATGTCAAAATATGATTTCAGTCGGTAGAAAACTTTTGAGTTTTGAAGCACCCTCAATGCAACTTAATATTTTACATAATTTATATATTGGTATACTTTTCATAATGTATGAACTGTGTCAAGTTAACATTAAAATTCCTGTTTACTATTATATTGATAACGATTAAGCGGTAAATTGTTGTAAAAATTTAAAACATATTTTCGAGTGAATAAATACCTAGGGTATTGTATTTCAGATTGCAATTACTATCTTTTTTACAACATAATATATAATATCCTCACATACGGATCACAAATTAGGTAAAGCCTGTACTATGGTAACCAGATTACTGATAAATACACTTTAAATATATTTGTAAATACGTATATCGTCATCGCATTTATAACATTTCATAGTCCACTGTTGGACATAGATCTCTCCTTAGAAAGGATTTTATGACACATATATATTACATATTAATTGTACCCAGAAACAGAACAAATGATCGTGTTCATCATATTTTTTTTTCCTGGGTAGAATCGAATCTACGATCTCTGGTTAGCAGTCAGGATCGCTAACTACTAATTAACAGACCTTGTTTCCTATCTCACGATTCGATGAAAAGTAACGAAACAACTATTGAATACCCAATTTCTCTGAGATCGTACTGTCACTCAGATGAGGCTGGTCCACATGTTTTCAAATCTAGCCCTCTCATGATTCATGTTCCTCCATTCATTTTTAGATTGTAATCTCAAACTTTCCGTCAGCCATTAACCACTGCAATTAATTCCACTTGCCCTCCTTAACATTTCATTACCACAATAATGTTGCCTACTTTGTGTAATGTTCTACTTTGTTAATAATTTAGATATGTTGAAGTTTGAAGAGTACCTAACCAACAAGTATGGTAATACGACCCACCCTTGTCTCTAAAGTAAAAGAAAATACCCAGAGCAAACTAGCACATTACTGTGTAAATTGTGTTAAATGAGAAGGGCAATGGAACACTACACCGTTAATTTTGCACGGAAAGTTGTTGTACGTGTTCCACGTTAAAAGGTGGGTATTGCAAGATGACTACGATTTTAAACTACAGAATACTAATTTTCAATGTTATTTTATCTATTCTAATATTGTTAAGTTAAAGTTTGTTTGGTTGAACGCGCAAATCTCAGAAACTAATCGCACGACTTAAAAATAATATTTTCATGTTGAGTATCCCAATAATTGAGGAAGTCTATATAATATCACGCTACGATCAAAAGGAATCAAGCCTCAGTGAAAAGTGTTGCAAAAACGAGGAAAATTTATTCCTTTTGAGAGAAGTAGACGAAGTTGTGCGGAGCAGATAATGTAATTCAGAAACACTTAAGTTTCTGCACTATAAAGTATTATACTATACCTATTAACATAATTTTGTTTATATTTCTTGATTAGTTCGTTTAAGATGTACCAAAAGAGAAAATGAAAAATTGTTATATCGATAAAACTCCTAATTAAAATAATTGTAGAACTACCCTTTGCGGGTAGATAATAATAATAATAATAAATAATTGTAATCTGAGATTATTCACCTATTTGGTTTAGTCCCGTTTAAAACAGTTTGAAGCTCTTGCTTCTCTGCATTTCTGTATCTATAAAAAAAGACAAAGTATGCCACCAACTCAACAAGAGATTAACTTCTATATATCTATACTATAAATCAATCAGATCTAGTCTAGTAATCACCGTTCTAGCAACGGAGATTGAGCAACGTGTTAGTAGGAAAAGCAAGATAAAATAAAGTATCTCAAAAATATTTGTAAGCTATACAATGAATGTAAGTGTATCAATAAAAATGTTAGTTTGTTTGTTTGTTAAGCTTTCAAGCCTAAACCACTAAATCGATTCTATACGAATAATATACTTGTCACCGTGATAACTGAGCTGAGTTGAGGGCAAAATAGTTAATACATATTGTGTACACTATTAAATAAATCTCCTTTTCAAATTAACTGTAATGATAATTTAAACATTACATTAAAAATTAAACACACATACAACGTAATAATTCACTGTTCAAATGTAAATGGAATTCTACACGTCACGCAAAATGTTTTAGAATGCCAAGCTTTGTTGTCACCATAATGGAATTTAACTTAAAGTTTATCACAGACATTAACTAAAAATAGTTTATTATTATAATCTGTTATTAAAATAATTGCTATAATCACACGAGCAACGAAAGGCGTTTTATTTATTTTGAACTTGGTCACATTTCCACATCTGATCGTTAATTTTAACTAACATTAGTAACGACGACTATAATTCCCTTCCCGAACTAGTCATATGATATGAAATGGCTTTTATGTCAATTAGGCAAACGTATATTGCATTAAATTATTATCATTAAAACAATCAAAATTTCTAGCATTAAAATTATAATGTGAAATAAGGCAAAGTATTCAATTATATGCACTTCAAGAGAAAGGTACATTTCGTACGTAATTAAATTCTAGAAGCACATTTAGTACCACACAAAAATGTGACAATATTTAAGAGACTTTTTCCATTATACTTTTTATGTTAATTATTGACGTATTCATGTTCATTATTAAATGAACGTTTTAAAATATTAAAGTTTCTTTTTTTTTTGTTGGAAGGGAAATTTCAATAATTTAAATATTAAATATGTAAACTACGCCAATATTAATGGGAAAAAATCGGGAATAACTTTTCACAAATGGTAATATTAAAATTGCTTGTACAGAAATAGATAAAGTAAATGAACCGTGGCTTATTTATTTAATTTTAAAAATATTTAAAGCCAAACTTGCCAAGATGTATACTACTGTAACATAAAACAATCGTTCTATTTAATACATTTTTACACTGTTCTATTTTGATCCTAAATTTCTGTTTGTAAGCTGGGGTTTTATCCTCTTCATCATAACTTACAAAATAGTATACGTGTAGATAGTCACTTAACATCAAATGACCCGACGACTTTCCCTCTTATATCAAAAGAAAATATATGTTATTTAAACACTTCTTTTAACAAAATTTTTACTTTTTATCTTCTAAACCTAGTGGAAACCAGCTTGTAACTCAATTTTCACAAAGACTCAATCCGAGTTTGTTCAAAAATTTTAGTTTGAAAATTATTAAGCAATTTGAGGTAAATATCAAGCATTTTAATAATGACATTCAGACATCCCACCCTACTCATAGGGAGCTCAGAGCACGAAATTTATTGCTTTGTTAGATTACCGATACTTAACACAACACCTGCTCGCAATCAAGTTACCTGTACATTTGTTCCCAAAGTTGATGTAGAGAAAATTGGTATTATGTAAGTTAAGACGAACCAAGATCACCAATATTGCCAGTAAAATTGCAAAACTTAAGTGGCAGTGGGCGGGGGGCACATTACACGCAGAAACGATGGTCGATGGGGTCACAAGTTCTGGAGAGGCGACCGTGTACAGGGCAACGCAGCATTGGCAGGCTCTCTACAAGGTGGTTCGACGATCTGGTGAAGGTCGCGGGAAACTGCTGGATGCGGGCGGCACGGGTCCGGCTGTTGTGGAGAACCTTGGGGGAGGCCTATGTCCAGCAGTGGACGTCTGTTGGCTGAGATGATGATGATGATGATGAAGTTAAAAATAAAACAAACTTACAAAAATCTTACAATGTGACAGATTTAGCAGTACTCGTATTTAAGCAACTGAAGACGTGATTAATATTATCGTTTCATCCTATATTTTTTCTTTTACTATTAATTATGCAACAATATTAAAATACTTCAAAACCATTATTATATTAATATCACGTAACTAAATGTAAGCATATTAAGCTACACTCACAAGTGAGTCATAAAGATGTTACCCGGTAATCAAATCACTCGTTTCCTTATAGTTAATAAGTGCATACTTTAACTTCCACCGAATAAATTACCGTCCCAATACTGTTTGGGAAAGCTTTGTATGTCAACACAGTGCCCAGCTTTACCAAGGGTGTACCAACTGAACCGCACAAAAGCAATTTCACTCACAATACCAACGTTACAATAATTAGAAGGGAATTAGTAACAAATTATTGCTCGCGAAGAGAAGGTATAATAGCCCGAACGGTCTGGATGGTTCTCATTAGTGTACGTTGGTCCCACGTAGAAGCAGCCTCGTTGTGGCTCTGCATTATTCATGCGGACAATATTGCACTGCCACGTCTGTCTGTACAGCTTTTATAACACTGTACAGTTATATCGGATGATGTTTCATTAACGTAGATATTTTGCATTGCGTTCCTGTAATAATATCGTTCTATTGTTTGGTTAAACACTATTTTTATTGCAGTATTTTGAAGAATGACATATATGTATTGTATTTTATATCATTTGTTGCTATATTGTACATGTTTTAAGGTTGATTTTAAGATGAGTAATCGATTACAGCAAATTAATTCCAAGTAACTGTAAGTTCTCTAGAAAACAATATGAAATGAGTATGACAAATACATTTTTAATATGATATATAAACTATATAAACTTAGTTTCGAAATTCAGACAAGAACCGATTTCTCTTAAATAATAGTCTAAACTAACGAAATAACAAACATATCTTCAGAAGAACCAATTACGTTTGTGTGATTCTATTTCAAAGTTATTTACAAGTTAATATTGCAGAACTAGTTAAATATAAAATATAATTGTGTGGAGCAGTTTTCTCAAACTAATAGTGTTCTAGTCTGACTAATATTTATACTTAATTAAAATATGGTTTATAAATCAATATTAATAAATGCATATACTTTAAATTTCCACGGAATGAACTATGGTGAAAACCACACATAGTTTTTTGCCTTTTACAAGATTTTTTGTCTATAGTCTAGACAACGTATTACACCACTTTCTTTTATTGCTCGAGAATCTTTTTCTCCTAATTGTTTGTTCTACAACTTTATCCATATATCTTGCTTATGTGTGGTCAAAAATGTACTTATGAGATTATATTTTAACTAGTATTATTGTTAAACATATACGAGGGGGCGTTTTTAAGTTCGCGGAATGGAGGGTATTGAGTAATAATAAAAACACAAAATTATTTTTCTTTTTCTATATATTCCCCTGCAACACGAATACATTTTTCAGATCTTTCAATTAGTTTTTTTATGCCCTCGTAAAAAAAAGTTTTATCTTTGTCTGAAAAATACGCCGAAACCGCCTCCTTAACCTCCTCATCAGTTGAAAATTTCTTACCACGTAATTCTTTTTTGGAAAGAGATAATAATCACTCGGAGCCAAATCTGGACTGTAGGGTGGGTGATTCAAAATATCGAAGCCCACCTTATGCAGGGCAGCCAGTGCGACTCGGCTCTTGTGAACGGGAGCATTGTCATGCAATAGCAGGACACCTTTCGTTAATTTTCCCCGTCTTTTTTCTTTGATGGCTTCTTTTAACTGTTCTAAGATTGAAGCGTAGTATTCCCCCGTTATAGAAATGCCTTTATCTTTATAATCTATCAATAATATTCCTTCTGAGTCCCAAAAAATCGTTGCCATGAGTTTCCCAGCCGACTGTGAAACCTTAAATTTCTTGGGTGGTGCTGTGCCCTTTTTGTGCCACTGCATGGAGTCTTGTTTGGACTCGGGTTCATAATGATGAACCCAAGTTTCATCCCCAGTAACAATTTGATTCAATACGCCATCCTTGTCTTCATTGCAGAGGTCCAAAAACGCACGTGAACATTCCACGCGCTGTTGTTTTTGCAATGGCGTGAGCATTCTCGGCACCCACCGTGCGCTAACCTTAGTCATGCCAAGATGATCGTGTAAAATTTTAAAAATTGTTGTATCCGATACTCCAACCATTTCTGCGAGTTGTTTCTTTTTTAGTCGAGCATCTTCCAATACAATTTTTTCTACTTTTGCAATAACTTCTGGCGTAGTCACCTCAACGGAGCGCCCCGGCCTCGGGTCGTCTTCAAGTGATTCCCTGCCTTGTTTAAATAAACTATGCCACTTGTAGACCATTGTTTTTCCTGGGCAAGAATCCCCGTAAACCGATGACATCTCATTGAGTATGGTTTGAACAGACTTTCCTTGCTTAGTAAGGAACTTTATCACCGCACGGAATTCAATTTTCTCCATTTTTTTCACTTCGTTCCCGATTAAAATACTTGGTCAACGATAGTTTAATAACTAATGATCCAATCACAACAAATTTTACTATGCAGACTAATTATGAGTCACTGAATACGGTAGGCATCAAAAGAGCGCGTTTACCCGCCTTTTTCACTGTCATTCCGCGAACTTAAAAACTTACCCTCGTACATCAAATTATGCTCTTGGTTTCATGAGGTTTATTAGCAGTTTGAACAACGTTTGGCGAGCTATGAATTCGGGAGCAGCAAATTCTCATCACTAATTAGCACCAAATGTCGAACTATGAAATTCAATATTACTGTGGGAATGTGAAAGCTTTTGGAAGTTTGCAGCGCTCGTCGGTTGGTTCAATATTTCGCACGTCATATGAATATGTCACAAAAGGTGACTCCGAACGTGGCTGTGAAAGATGAATAGTATGAATAGGGTGGATATACGACAAATAGTCAGTGTTTTTCATAAGTTCGCTCACTGTGGGTAGGCTGTTATTGGCAATATTCATGGCACTGTACAAAAATAACGACTTTACTCTTTTTCAAAAGTTTTAGTGATTGTTTTTCTTTATACAGCAGACCTAATTTTTCCTTTACTATGCGTTACCAATTGTAATAGATATTAAAATTAGTACACAATATTACATGAAAGAAGTAACTCTCCCAAAGACTTGAGTTGTTAGTCGCAAGTTTAGCTACAGTTATTAGATTTCGTATTGATAATGATTTCAGATATACGAGTAGCTTAGTGATTTATCAACAACAGTGTTAGTAGTACTTAAGTATATAATGTCTAATTAGAGGATAGGCAGTAAGGAACTCTGCATGTGAAAAATGTAGTCTTATGCAAAAATTACATTTTGGAAATGATAACGAGTAATTTTATATGTTTAAAATAAATCATAATAACAAAAGAAGGAAAAATTTGTAAAAAATGTGATGAATTCGGTTATTACTCAGAAATAGGTCCCTAATATCCCGGGAGGTTTCCGCTGCCAATTCATTCAAAGACCTAATTTCTCTTCTTACTTTTCAATGGAAAAGTACTTTATTGACCTATAATATTCAAATTTGATAACTAATTGGAAGTTATAATTTTATGACAAAATGTATATTCTATACCTTTGTTTCAGGGGAATATTGCTACAAAACCAGAGACGGTACAGCGATGCTATCAAAAGTTTCGAGAGAGCAATTTACTTTAGACCTTCAATGGCTCGTGAGTACTTGAGATAAATTAATTATTAAAAACAAAGCCGCCTCGGTATTTCTTCATAGCTCTTACTAATAATTTGATTGTCCAATCAAATTATTTTGTGGAGAGTCGGCCCTCTCCTCATTCTCTTCTAATTTTACTTATTGTTTCAAATATTAAAGGTTTGTAACATTCTCATTCTTCAATCTGATACAAAAATAACTCTAAGAAAAACAGTTCAACAATGAAACTTAGTATTTTAAATATCAGTCAAATTTAAATATGTATTTAAAGTGTTTCGAATTACTTGGAAACAAAGTGGTCTTCAAGGTACTTGTTTTCTACTGTGAACTTCTAAACTAAGCTTGAATATACAATGATATTGATAGGTTAGTATTATATATCACCCGAAAAGGGGTGAAAGTTTAGTTCAAAAGTTCGTTTTGACACCTACTCGTTGTCTGGTATCTCAATTTAATATTTATACTTATATATATAAAGATATACTGGACTTGGTCAACGAATATACGAGTAATGTTATTTTAAGCTACATATCTGTGTGATATTAATTAAATATTTTGTTCTAGTGGCTTTCGTTAATCTCGGAACATCTTTAATGGCTGACGGCCGTCTTGCTGAAGCCGCGAGTGCACTTCGGGCCGGTTCTCGTGCCGAAGGTGTTCGAGTCCGTGATCGAAGAGAACATGACGCTGCAAGAGTATCAGCCCTCGTACAGCTTGCAGCGCTACATTCACAACGGGGACACTGGCACAAAGCCCTTTCAGCATACAAAGAAGCGTTACAAATTCTACCTGACACGAACACACCTCTCGTTGGCTGGACGCGACATGTAAGAGAATCTTCTATCGTTAAGGCACGTCGCATTTTAACAAGCATAAAATATAGTTATCCTATTCGGCAAAAATAGTGCCAGCTTTTCATACTAAGCATTAGGTTTTATTTTGGTAAGACAAACTACTCATTGTGAATAAAATAGAAATATTATCCGTACTACTGACAGAATATATATATATATATAAACTGCCTCGGTGGTGCAGCGGTAAAGCGGTAATGAATGCGACTGCTATGCTAGAGGTCTCGGGTTCGATTCCCGGGTCGGACCAAATATTTGTATGATCTGCAAATATTTGTTTAAAAGTTTGGGTGTTTTCTATGTGTAATATGTATGTATTTACAAAACAAAAGTATATAAGAATTCTAACAGTCAATCTAGATATCATAGCACAAGCTCTGCTTAGTTTGAAACTAGACGATGTTGGTGTTAAATGTCCGAAATATTTAATTATTTATATGATATCTAATGCATACAGTACATAAATGTAAACTTACACTTAGAAGCTCAAATCTTCCAACCATGTGTTGGATTTTGGATTTGAATTTGTCGACAGAACAACGTTATCTACATTTTTCTTTCTTTTCACAGAACGTCCTATCGATGGTAGGGGAAGTTTACGTACAGCTACAACAGTGGCCGTTAGCTGAAAACAGTTTATTATCGGCATTGGCATCATCTCCACATCATGTTGGAACACACGTTACACTAGCCCAAATACTTGCTAGAAATGTAAGTTCACTTTTGATTTTTATTTTTGGCTGAGATATCACCTAAGTTCAAATTTGGTAAATAATTGTTCATAATAAACAAATTGTCACACAATGTGACGTAGCATTTGTAAAAAATAACAAAAATAACTTCAAAGGTTTACTTATACTATTCAATTTATGCTTACAAATATCAGCTACACCTATGCATAGGTCACGCTGAAAAATATTATAGAATAAGGAAATAAATTAAAATTTTGAATTATTAATTCTGCGAAACCGTGGATAGGTAATGATTTCATATAATAATCATTTGTTTTACAAATTGGCACCAATTTAAATAGAGTCTGTCGTGCACCGATATGAATTGGAGTACAGAAAAATGTCACAGTTCTTTATTGTGTTTTACATATTAGAGATAATGAAGGTTTATTGCATACTATGTCTGCCATACTCCCTCGTCTTGACTTTTCAGAATGTGGTTTTCGGCAAAATTTTGTGAAAGTTTTTTTAATTTTGAATATTAAATTTATGCTACTATAAAATAAATAATTAAAAATAACAACGATAAAAAAATCATTAGGTAATGGTTGACTAAGCCGGTGTTAAACGTTTGGTAGTGTAAAGTTATAAAGTTCTTTTCTTGTAAAGTTTGTGTTTATTTTTTGTTTGTTTTATCAAAGTAATGTGTATTAATTTTGCAGCAACTAAAGGTTTAATATCATAATTGTCTAAGGACACTACAGGAAAAGAACGGCGACTACCTGTCTACTTCCATCTAGCCTGTAAATATTTAATATAGCAATAGAGGACGTGCACTAAGTGGCTTACGAGCATTGTTCAAGACATCAGAGGAAAACAAGTGGTTTATTTTTCATATTGACGGCCAGCAGTAACAATTAGTGTTACGTAAATGTTTATATATCTCTATTAGATAGTAGAACCGTGCTAATTTTAGCACGAACTGGTCGGTTCGACTGGGGCAGTACTAGCCTTCTCATAGAAGACCAATTTTAAGCGACAGCATCCGTGTTGTCTTTCATTGGTGACTGCGAAACCGCGGGCCCATTGATGTAGAAGTGAAGCCCATTGATCGTGGTAAGTGGTTGAGACTTACACTGCCACGATGACCGTCATGAATTTTACATCTCCAAACGGGGTGTAAAACAGCATCTCACTAGACCGCCATAGCTTGGGTCACCATACTACATTGTCTGCATTCCCAATGAGTATGGTGACCACAGCTCTTGGATCCTATTCACGCTTTCCACTAGGCAAAGTAGAATCACATTGGAAAGCTCTTAAAAAAAAAACAAAAAGCGTAGTACTATGTACTAGTTAACTTATATGTGTACAGATATACTTAAATTTATGTTCCAGAATATACTCGTATATCGATTGCATTATCTACTACCCGCGGCGTCACTGAATAAAGCAATACATAATCCCTCGGGTGTGATATTTTGGTATCGTTAAATCTCGATTACTGTAGTTGTTAAACACACAAAACCTTTCTGTGGATATCATACTACAAAAAACGCCTAATAAATTATGTTTCATTTAAATTTACTTAGACAAATATACATTTCATAATTGATATGTTATTTTAAAACAAAGCACTTAAACTTGACCATACATCGTAAAGTAAAAACAGAATACGATCTGTTTGGGTAACACAAAATTAATTAAAAAGAGAACATCCATAATTTTAAAGACTTGCTGGTGTAATTGTTTGTGTCGTTCTCGTTTCTATTTTTTAAGGGTTTTATATGCTAAGTGTAGTTGAACTAATATATGAGTACGAGTATCAAGAGTACTGTTAAAGAACAAATAATTGCCTTGAATAAGTTTGGTGTCATCGTAAGTAGAAAAAACTACTAACGCCATCTAGTATATTTTTATTCAATATAATTCGAGAAGTTATGTGGTTTCGAGCCATCTAATTTCAATTTTAAACAGGATTAAAGATTTCCTTTCTTTATAATAGTCTCTTTGTTACTATAGTGTTGTCGGTGACATATATTTAACTTTATATACATATACTTTACCTCTTTCTTTGATTTTAAGTCTTACTTTTGGATTTCAGGGGTTGTATTTAAGTGTTCACGTAAGGTTCAATATTACTGTATGTACCAAAATTTTACAATATTGTTTTTAAATTTTGTTACAGGCTAGTAGAAGTATGGAGGCCGAAATGTGGTTCAAAAAAGCTCTCACCATAGCACCTAATGATCCATCAATTAGGGATCAGTTTGGTAAGGTCTTTTTTAATTTATTAATAATTAAATTGATCCATGTCTAGCAGTGAACTGTTAATGTATTGGCCGGAAGCTTTTTGATGGGTAATATGAGAACGATCATTTGTTCTGTCTGGTTGCAATAGACTGACAAGTTTGCTATCGAATATTGAAGAAATGGACTATTCTGTATGTGAATGGATGTGACTCAAACTGTCTAGTGCTGTAAAGTAAGAGCCAATTAAACAATTATACAATAAAATTAACCATATTGCACTTAGCTTTTTCGGTATTATTGAATGTTTTCATTAGTCTTCTACTATTCCAAGAAGGCGGTTGCTTTTTCCTTGCCATAGAAACAATAAACAGGCAAAACAGATTTTTCGTCTTGTATGCTTATTAAATGTAGTCATAAATTTAGTTATATTCATGAACAAAACATCTTGAGTTTTGTAAGACAATAGGAGACTAGATTATCCCAGTTAATATAAGTGGTACCTTTTTCATTATTTTCATCTATTTTTGTGTAGAATTAGATGAGACCCTAACTAAGAAGTGTGTCATATAAAATACTAAGTATATCACGTTGTGTGTCAATTAGTACTAAACCTGTGTTATCCTTATAATCAAGGTTTATTTGTTACCTGTTGTAATTACGTTAATAGATAAAATATATTAAATACATAGCATATAAAACACTTCAGATAAATATAAAATGTTTCCATAAATATAAAACAGCCATAAGTAGCATGTTAAAATCTTTCAACCAATTAACTTCGAATTTTCCAACTTTCGCTTTTAACCCTCAAACGACAAAAAGTTATAAAAGAATTATGTACTCGTTTAAAAATCCTTTAACAGGCAACAATATTCAATAAAAAATAATAATTTATGCACTGACGGGCTGCTAGATTGTCAGTTTAATCATCATCATCATCATCATCACCAACAGCCTTTAACAGTCCACTGCTGAACATCAACCTCTCCTTACAAAAAAGGTTTTGGTCTACTATACCACGCTGGCCAGACATGTTGGAATAGGGTTTGCTTGAGTTTTTCTTCTTTTTTCAGTGATGTTGCCGTGTGTAGTTTGTTCCTTTAGTCGCTTCTTACGGCACCTATGGGATGAAAAGGAGTGGTGATACTGTATTCTTAATCCATCACCACACAGTTAGTGATCAAATATAAATTCAATGCACTGACTAGCTTGTTTTCCTAACGGCTAGTGAACCTGACTGCTATGTCAAAATATGATGATGTATTTGTTTTTAATTAAGTACCTATAAATGTGTTTATCAAGTTAATCAATAAATATAAGTCTAATTATCATTGTACAGGCTTTGTCTAGTTTGAAGTCAGACGACCTTATCTGAAATATCTTTAATCAAAGAAAAACGTCTTATAGTTAAAAAGAAAATCTAAAAAGTTAATTTAACGCAAAAGGGAGCAAATTGGCTAAAATTGCTTTTGTATATCGACAGTAAAATTTTATTTTTAACCTCAATTGGTATTTGTTGTGATATAAAACAGTATACTGATAGACACAAGTCGATGTGTAAAAACTTTCCTAATAAACTCAAGTAAGTAATACTTGCTGTAATAAAATAAACTGCCTCACTCACAAACTGCATCAAATTTCAAGATTACTTTCGAACTATGATAATATTTTAGATAAGTATGAAATCTTTTTAGATTAAACTAAATAAAAATGTTGAGACTGTCCGTTAATCATAAAAGAATCTACATTTAAAAATAGAACTGCAGTAAAAGACAAAATTATAGTCGAGGAAATAAAATCTATGTGTCGTCACAAATTCGTGTGATTTTAGAGTAAAATTTGAATTTTATTATTTTTGTTATTTTTCCTTTTTTGTGATTTTAATTATTATTACCACCAGTATTGATTAGTAGTCTTTTAAAGTTAAAAAAGTTTCATTATCATGAATATGGATACTTCATCCGAACAAACCGCTTAAATTGTGGCATTGGTGCGGGAAGGCTTGAAGTAATGAACGATTGCTACAAATTTAAACTTAAACCAGTCTATGGTTTTAAACATGTACCAAAGATTTATAGAAACAAGTTCTTATGAAGATCTGGTACTGGCAGAACTGGAGTAACCATCCGTCATTTCAGCTAACCTATGAAATCGCTTCCTTAATTCTGTAAACACAGAAAACAGAGCTGAATGATACATGCGCAGTAATCGTAAGTGTGCAAACAATAAGAAGGAAGGTTAACGAAGCAGTAATCATCACTTTTAGACAACCAGTTAATGGTCCAAAGTTGTCTGCAGCTCAAAGACAAACTCGTTTAAGATTTACGTGTGAGTATCTGAATTGGACTGAAGAATAATAGGTCTCCATATCATTCACCTATGAGTGTAGGACATTTTTTTAATGTTGCAGACGGTCACAGAAGAGTCTATTATTGACGTGTGGAAGGATATATTCAAAGTTACATTGAGGAGCTTGTTCTTTTTAGCGGTGGTTTATGTATGATGTGAAGTAGCATTTTGATAATCGAGCGAACGATACTTGCATTCATCGACATGGTTCTATAAAATGGTGGAAGAGGTTGGAGGAGGTTTGACGGCACAACACTATATAACAGAGATTTTAGAAGCTCACGTGGAACCTCACATGGGATTAATAGGATTTTATTTTTTACTGTAACATAAGATAATCCCACCCCACGCCGCTGCACAAGTTAGATAAAATTACAAAAGGTTCGGATACGCACCATCAATTGGCTGGGACACAGTCCGGATCTCAATGCCATGAAGCATGCTTGGAACACTATAAAAGCTGTGTACGCGAGAAATCTGCTTCTCCTTAACAGTAGCAGTACCAAGGCACAGTGGTTTCATAAGAATGGAACAATATTCCACAAGAGCGTTTAATAAATCAGGTCTATAGAGCACCGAATAGAAACTGAAAAGAATAAAAGTACGTGGAGGAAATACACCTTATTAAAGAAAAAAAATCTGTGCTTCAACTTTTTTTTGGTAAACAACTTTTCAATTAACCAACCAAAACAATTTTTTGGTATACCTAGTCTTGCCATAAATATTGTAATAAAGAAAAAAGAAAATTGTTAACTGCAAATAACATTTATTACTTTTACAGTGTGTCAGTTTAATACATAAATATAAAACAATTAAAAATATAAAAAGCTTATTCGAAGTGGTCTCCATTGGCTGCAATACAGTCCTTTAAACGATGAGGCCAGTTATCAATAGAAGCACGCACTCTTTCCATGGGAAAATTCTTCACTGCCAATCGTATAGATTGTTTTAGGGACTCCAAATTATCATGGCGTTTAGAGCAAGCTGTACTCTCTAAAACTGACCACAAATCATAATCCAGCGGATTAAGATCGGGACTAGACGACGGCCAGTCTTCAGCTCTGATGAAGTCCGAAACGTTCGATTCCAACCAAGACTGCGTGGACCGAGCTTTATGACCCGGCGCCGAGTCTTGCTGGAAGGACCATACTTGGTTATTGAACATGGTGATGTTAAGGGGCTTAACTACCTTCTCAAGAATGGTATCTTGATACACTTGTGCCGATGTTTTGATACCTTTTTCACAAAAATATGGCTCAGTCACTCCTTCATAGCTAACACCCCACCAAACCATCACTGAAGTCGGATAATGTCCACGTTGCACTCTGTCGACTAATTGGGAAGCTTCCTTAGAGCTTTGAGCATAAATACGGTCATTTTGTTTGTTAAAATGTTGCTCAATTGTAAAAATTTTCTCATCCGTAAACAAAATTTTTCTGTGACCTCCCTTTGCGTACCGCTTCAGTAGTTGTTTCGATTTTACCACCCTATTCTTCTTTAAATTATCAGTTAAGAAATGGCCAGTGCGTCTCTTATAGGCTGCAAGTCCTAAGTCATCTTTTAAAATACGCGACATGGTTCTAGGTGCTATCTTCATTTCCCGAGATAAAATCTTTTGCTTTCGGACAGGATTTCTTCGAATTCTTTCCCTTACTGCTTTGACCACCTTTTTCGTACGAACACTACGTGGACGGCCAGATCTTTTTCTGTCACAAACAGAGGAGGTCTCATTGTACCTATTAATAGCCCGGTACACAAACATTTTACTAATACCAAGTGTATGGAGAGTTTTAAAAATTGCATTTGGCTCCATACCTACTTTGTGTAATGCTATCACAGCGATTCGGTTCTCTTTATCACCCCACACCATTTTAATATCGCAAAATATTTTACAATGTATTGGCGCCAAAATGAGAAAACACAATGAACAATCGTATAAAAATGACAGATTCGAAATTCAAATGTAATATTTTTTTATAATTAAGTGTAACAGTATTTATGGCCAGACTAAGTATTTGCCATATTTGTTCAAAAAAATTCAATAGTGCTTTTCAGTATACAAACATACACTTAATACTACATGGTTACGAAATTAACGAACCAAACTGTATATTTCACTTTACATTTCTATAAAATGTTGAATATTTGGTTAAAATGTTTATTTCAAAGATGTTTTGAACATCGATGCAGCTTATGAGGTCGTCAGGGTATATAGAAAAATAATTTCAAACCCATCATTATTACATGTTAAGATCTCTTTTTAATTACAGTTCTGTATTTAGTTATTTGCAATTAGCATCAATTGGATAATTAGATAATGTTATGAATATTGTTTAATATTCAACAGCTAGAATAACACACAATAGTAGATTAAATTCATACAACAGATTGTGCATCTTCGTGTCTGTTCGTAAACATATGCTCTGTAAACATACATATAAATTGTGTGTCAAACATAACTGCACAAATGGAACTTACCCACAGTTAATTCTACTAATATTATAAATGTGAATGTAAGTTTGTTTATTACGGTTTCACACGCAAACTTTTCAACCGATCATCATGAAATTTTGTACACATGTTCTTGGAGGTATTAGAAGTAATATGGGATACTTTTTATTAAAAAAATGTTTACTCAAAATGATCTGATACGAAACTTAATGCGGCAGACAAAATTCCACACGAGCGAAGCCGCGGGCAAAAGCTAGTATAGTATAACGCCAGTTTTTAGGAGTATAAGTGACAAAAATGGGAAATTTACTAATATATTTATTGTGAAAATTTGTAATGATAGTTTTAGTTCAGGTTCAGAATTGAGTTATACAAGCGGCCAGTATTTATAAAAGTCACGAAAGTTTAAAAACAAATAATTGACGGTCTAGTTAAGTCTCTATAAATTTCGGTTAATACAAACTGTTGACTAGTTGTTTAATAATACTTTAAGAACATATTTTAAAATAAAATGATTACATTGAAATTGACATTATTTATAGTTCTTCACTATTAGAGTGATTAAAAAATTGATAAAACTAATATATTTTACCCTAGGTATGTTCCTAAGATCACAGCGTAGACTTCGAGAGTCAGCAGAACAACTAGTTACCGCAGCACAGCTTTCACCCAGAGATAGCGTCCGTGCAGCCTCGGCAGCCCGGGCTCTTAGAGACGCACGACGTTGTCGTTCTGCAGAACGATGGTATGCTCGTGCTGTGCAGTTGAATCCCGATGTAAGTAAAGCTGTGACTCAATAAATTAGTCGTGTGCATACTATCTTAACTTTACATACGAATTCTATTAGTATGTGTCGCTTTTTTCGTTTACTCTGCAACTAGAGGGGCTCTCGTAACTATTTACCGTCTGCGCTTACCGTAACGAGCTCTGCTGATTAATTTGATGACGCCTGGAGCCGAAGTGTGCTAGAGTGGAGACCACGATTGGACAAACGTAGTGTAGGGCTCCCTGCGGCGCGATAGACCGACGACTTGAAGAAGGTGGCTGGCAGCGGATGGATACGAATTGCCGGGATAATTGGCGCTCCTTGAGGGAGACCTTCGTTCAGCAGTGGACGGCGATAGGTTGATTTGATAACACACTGTCCATGATTTTTATAAGGTTTGTTTCAAGTTTTCTTTTTCTTTGTAGTGATGTTGTGATATTGTCTTGCATGTTTTATTCCCTTGGGACGAATACTGGGGGCGACACTCTGTATTCTTAATCTGTCATCACACGGATGAAATTGGATGCATTTGGATGCACGGATGTCGTAGTAATTTAAGCGATCAGTGCCTTTTCTACTGTGCTGGGTGTGGTTGGTTTGATCCCCTCATTAATGTATGCTCAGTCTCTCGCTACACTAGATATAATCCTAGGGTAGGAGTTATCTTCAAGTCTGTTATATAAATTGAATAACAATATAATAATATCGTGATATATCCATACATAATACGTTATAATTTACCAAACAAATAATAATTTTTTTTTTTTCTTAATACATAGGCCAAAATTTTCTCAGATTTACTGAAAACTTTCAAACGTAACACTCTAGCAGACATGTATTAATAAGAGTTTATTATTATCAAAATTTCTTTTCTAATCGAATGAGTCACAAGTCACTAAATAAATCGGCTTTATTTTAACAGTACTTATTAAAATGGATGTTCATTTCAAGGTTCAAAGTAGAACAAACTGTTTATTTAGGACGTCAAATCACCTGAGACTTGTAACTAGGACAAACTCTTTATTTACACACATGCTACAGTCAAAAGCATACAGTAGAGTTAAATATGTATTTAGGGTAATTATGAACCAGCTAAAAATAAAAACCTGTTAGCATTTGGATGTATGAACATATATTTACATAAATATTCTCCATATGAGTATCGCACATGTATAACTTTATCATATGAATCTTTCACCTAGGTGTAATTGCCCGTGTAAACCGCTCTTCAGAGAAATCTTTGCTATATTCACTATTGACTAAATTTGAACGTATCGATGAACAAAGGGATAGGGGTCAATAGAGTAGTGAACAGTTGCGGCTTGTTTAAACTACCCAGTAAGGACTGTTGCTAGATCAAGATTCATCCACTTATTGTTTTATCTGAAGCTCCTGTTACGACCTTCGCATCTCCAACTAAGTCTGAAGTCGGACACATTAATATAATACTTAGTACTAGAAATTTGTTTTAGTGATATGTACAAATTACATACTGTGTACTTGACGATACACGAAATATTGAAATATAAGTATTCTTTTTATTTTGTACTGCTTCAAATCTTAAAAGAAACTTGCAATTGTCAAAAATTCAAGGATGAAAATTAAAAACACACTGCGTTCACCTTTCCATATTGTATAAAAGCTACTTACAGCAATACTTCTTATCGTTTATCTAAATTTGTTTTAATTCGCCTAAATTTTATTTAAAATTGTTTTGAGTTGATTAAACAACGTATGTGTGTTAGTGTAGCAACGTATGTAACAATAACTTGTATTTTGTCGGGATGCCATTACTTACATATTTTATGAAATTTCAAAATTTTTTTTTCTAACTTCAACCCAAAAAATAATGGAATGAAAACTCGAGCATTTTAAATTTCTAGCGATTTTTTTGGTGAACTGACTGTATGGTCGATGCGGTAACAGCAATGAAAACAAAGAACAGTCGGACTCACAACAAAGATTTATGGATCACAAAGTGTTGTCCTATATGTGGGATTTCAACCGCTCAAACTACGCTTTGTCATCCATACAGTCAGATTTTCAAATTTATAATGGATCGAATGGAGGTAACGTGTAGTATACATTAATATCAATCACGCTAGTATTTAGGAAGACAAACCTGCTATTTGCGTCATTAGCAAACTTTTACAGAGTTCCAAACTATAAATACATACAAGTAACTGAATTTTCTTTACACATTCTGTTAAATTGCCTATGTTTAAGAAAATTTTACTCTATTAAAAGATTGATCAGAAGCTATAAAACCTTTTATACTGTTTTATTTATGGAATCAGATTTTTGAATTTTAAATATAATATGATTTATAACCCAAAATGTTAAATAACTCGGAAATACTTTGTAAACGTATTTATATCGCTTGAAAATGTACTCCTATCATATTACATTACACATTACATTTACATTGGGACTGTAGAAGTATTTTTGTTTACTAAAATAAGATCCACAATATTCTAAAAAGCAAGATGATAATTTTTCACACAACAAGAAACTAGTCATATCTACAAGTATGTATTTTGTTTAACTACTTTGATATTCCATTGAAGTGTTGTAGTGTACGTGAGATTGAGTGTCTCTTGAGATTACAAATGATGATTACATTCTCATACGATTTGTATGACTTAACATATGCATCAATCGTCATAAAATATTAGAATATGTTAATAAAGTTTATGCCAGTAAAATTAAATTGTATCAGAAATTTGGTGGCGACAGATTTACTGATTTTTTCATTTGTTTTATGTATAATATATATATATATATATATATATGTAATATATATGTAATGTTCTTACTGGTGTTTATTATATTTGGAACAAGAAACAGAGAAAAGGTTTGTCGCTACTATTAGTGCCATTCTATAAATTAATATAAATTAAAATATACGTCAATTTTAGTCATATCAGTCGGTCTCAGCGAGACCGCAGCATTATAGTGCACTAGTGTGCGCGCAAATACATGTACACACTGTGTACCCTCCAGAACTTATTATTAAGTATTTCTATAATCAGAAAATCTCAATAACAGTATGACCTGACCTGGAAATTGAACCCGAGACCACTTGTACGGTAGTTACATACGCTAATCGCTAGACGAACGATGCAGTTAAATTAATATAATAATGGTGAATTGAAATAGATTTTATGTATTTGTCTATATAAAACAAGTTTTTGTTATATAATAGACTGTAAAAAAATCGACAGGTCATGCGGTGACAAGTAACTACACTTTAGGCAGTGGCACCTGCAACTTAAGAGAATTAAGGGACAGGGGTGCCTCCGGATACTTCACTCTGTTGGTGAATAGTAACGAAAGTATGGGTAACGTTGGTTTCCTGTTAGGTTGTGATACTCCTTCAGTCGAGAATTCTAGCTAGTCGAGAATTCTAGCTAGTCGAGAGACTAGTTTTATTTTAGAAAAAAAAAAAACTTTTTGTTAAATTCCCCGCGGACGCAGTCGCGAGTAACTGTTGGTAATAAATAAATAGGAAGCATAATCAGTATAAATCCACATAACAACTTTATAATCTTAAATTTTAAATTTGCAATAATTTGGTACTAATTGTTTTTTAATTGCAGAATGCTGAGTACCACTCTAATTTTGGCGCCATTCTTCACTTAAACGGAAAGTACGCTGCCGCAGCGGCCTCGTACCGAAGGGCGCTACAACTTCAACCGAACGACGACATTACAATTACAAATTTAAAAAGAGTTCGAGCATTGATAAGCAAAGATCGCAGAAAATAATTTACTAAATCCCTCATTAATCAATACTTCATTTAGAAAAAATAAGATGTCAATTGCCAAAAAAAATACTCTTAGTAACAAATTCAATTTACTTTATGCATGCATTTGAATATACATGTGAACTGTTTATATTTTAATGATAAATGTTATGATATATTTTTATGCTGTCTCTTGTTACAACAAAAATTGTTTATGTGAGTTCTTTACTTTTACTTTTCTTTGGTTCGCTGCTGTGAAGCTGTCTTAGTTTTTCAAGCGTACTTAGTTTTGGCATTCGGACGCACGTAAGTAGCCCATGCGGTGTAGTGTAAGGTAGCTGATAATTACCTAATCATATATGTTATTTATCTCAAAAAAAAAATAACTCATCGACATTTTTATGATTGTTGACACAGGCGTATCTTCTTGACTGTTTCAGGTAAGCATCCATTTAATTTAAATCTGTAACTTAAAACACTTTTTTAATTATTTTGTGTAATAGGCATTGTAAAGTCCGTTATAGACACACAAACTACCCTACCTGTAATACTATTCATTATTGCCATATTTAAGTGTTCTTCATTAAATAGCTTTTGTTCATAATACCTTATCTTCTTTTAATTGGATAAATAATAATTCCTGATTTAACAGAATTAAAATTTTAAGAAAGTAAGGTATTAATTATATTAATACATTATATTAACGGCAGTCTCATCTTATTTTGTAAATGTTATAATGTAATAACTACAACTTATAACGCAAATTACAGAATAACAAGGACAATTTTTTGGAGGGCAACTAAACTTTGGAGGAAATAGTTAAAATTTTATTGAAAAAAAAGCATTTATCTCTGAACTTTGATTCTTTTGTAAAGCACTAATAAACTGCCCAGAATATATGTTTTTTAACTGCACGTACAGTTTTGCTGCCACTAACATTATAATAGAGGCAATTTGTTGATTCATAAATTAGACTTTCATGGAATCTTAGCACTGTAACAATGAAATTAATATTAATGTTTATTTTCGTAAATTTAACTTCCTTGTTTCTTTTGTATCTTATACCTATTAGCTCGTCCATTCATCGAATTAAAGATAGTTTTTAATTTATTTTGAATGTATTTGAAATATATTTTTGCGAATGACTAAGAGATGCCTCTGCAGGGTGTGCAATAAATAAGAATTATTAACCATTTATTGCTAAAACACATACTTTTATAAATATATTTGTTCTTTATAGTCTTTGTATTTACATTAATTTCTTTAGTCGCTTGTATATTTAACTGGAATGCATAATTTTATTCAAAATCAGGTAACATTCCTAACTATTACATAAATTACTGTTACGCTATGATAAAAGTTCTTTTTGTTTTCGATTAAAAAATCGACAATTAGTTTCTTAATTTTCGTTTTTAAAACACTTTGAGGGTCTAAAACATTTTTATAGAAGTAGTTACAACTTATTATAGATAGATTTTTAAACTAAACGATTTTATACATGGACAAAAATCTGTAAATTATTTTAATTAATATAGATTTTATTACCTACTTTATTATTTTTTTCGTCTTCCACAACATTCCATTCGTACGATTCTAGTAAAGAACAAAAAAATTAAACATTACTAATTGATTAAGTCAAAACGCTAATATATAATGTTGTATGACACACAGTATTATATACTAGTTGGTACACAGGGTTTGTCTGACATGCCTGTGTCTGGCCCATGTGTTATTGCAGAAGTTAAGGCTGTGTTTGCTTTAATTATGTTGCAGGTTTCATTCATCGATCAATCAAATATGACAATTTCTCTTAAAGTAATCAACGTCGAAACATGTTCCCAAAAAATAATATTTTACAGCTTTTATGGTCCTTTTGTCTCTAATATCGTATATTCATAAAATTATAAACTTGATATTTAACATTTTACTGTGATAAAAGTTAAACAAAGCTACCGTAATATTCAGTTGAAATAGAGAAATAGCTTTTTCAAGATTATTTCCAGCGCGGTTTCTCGGCTCAAATGTCATATAACATTCATAAGTTACTGACAGCTTGTATTTAGAACGTGTCAGGAATTGCAATACACTATATCGTATTCGCGATAATGTAAGTCAGCACACAGCTGTAGAGAACGGCGAGAAATTGCTCTGAGAAAAGCACGGCAAATTAATGTATGTGTATTACACAACATTACCTGTTGTAACTGAATATTTTAATTCTAGATAATAAAGAAGGTAAATTGATTGTTTGTTATGCATTTATTTATGGACTTAATCGATGTTAATGATTTTTATACGCCTGCTTTGAAGGATACTTAAAAGATATAGGGTTCCTTTAATTCGGAATAGAGATTACAAATTCATTGACATAATAAACTTCATTAATATGAGCAAAGTCTCAAGGTATGTGTATACATAAAACACATACCTTATGATATGTGTTTTAATTAGAAAAATTTTACGAAAGATTCTTTCAAATATTTAAAGTAATGTTTGACCAACAGTAATTTCTTGATGGGGTATCGTTATGCCGAAAATATTTGTGTAAAACACTATATAAATTGCTACTACATTTATATATAACAATAATTTAGCTATCATATTTTCATTGATTTTGAAAAAAATAATTGAAAAATTTATGAAATTAACGCTTTACATAACATTTTTTTTTACATTTTAATTGTCAGTTTAATGATTAGGCGCCAATATTCGCAATTAATTTTATTTTAGAAAGTCTGAAACATATCTATGTCATGTTTGTGTAGGTATATAAAAAGGCATTATTGTTATTATGTATTAAAAGTTGTAACATAAAATTTTTGTAAATAAACAATATATAAGTCGAATAATAAATACCGTGTAACGAAAAAAGCATTTTTATACTTCTGATATTATTCTTATTTGTCGTTTTACTTCTCACACCTGTGACAATAAATATAAATTACGCTTTGTAGTAATAGAAGACGGCCAAATGAAATGACTTCTGTTTCTTTAAACAACTTATAATTGTGAGAGATTATTAAAAAAGATATTTTAAAAGGCGCTTCTGTACTGGTATTAAAAAGGTTTCTCAACGAAATTTTTAAATGGGATCCGTAACAAAATGTAAGTTTGCCTGTAAATATTAGGTACCGTTAAGGCTTATGTGTTTTCACGCAACACATGTCCGAAATACAGAAGGGCTTTTTGAATATCGTTAACGTAACTTTAAAGTTTTATTAATATTTTAATTACTGTCGATGCACTTAAGCAACGATTTTACGTGCTCTGGATAAAAATGACATAATTGTTTTTGATCGCAAAAAATACTCCGTTAAACCGGTTTGAACCGGTTTTACCCGTGCAATGTGTTTATTTTACAATTTTTTCCACTTCAGAATGAACAGATTGGAAAATTTAAAATTGTCTATTCAATTTGCAGAGCATAGTAATAATTGTATAATTATAAATAACTGCAGTATGCGTATGCTTCTTTACATTATAATCATCATAACCTTACAATATAAATAAATAAAAATTAATTTTCTTCCTGCTAAGCGCCCACTTCTTCAATATATTCTCTTTTGAAAAAAAAGTTTATGACACTCGTGTGCCATCTAAGGTTTACACTATTTATTACATTTCTTTCACATTATATTTGAAACAATTGTGCCATATTATAATACCTCGGTACAAAAAAATAATACATTTTTACTGTATTGTTATTTATTTAAAATTTTTAACCGAAGCTCGTATGTACGAATAAATACCAACAGATTAACGCTACTCTGTACCTAACCTCATTTAAAGTAGCCATGTAGTTATTGAAAAGTTAAAAAGCCTTTGTGAAGTTAGTTCTAACTTTAAGGTGGGCGCCGTTTCTTTATAAATGTACTGGAACCATGTTTTGTCACATTGTTTTGGTATTAATAGTATATAGGTATTACAATTATTGTACTTCCAATAATCATTACATCAACTTTTTGTCGTAACATTTTTCACCTACTGTACTGTAATTATAAGTAAACAATTGAGGAATTGTAATCATTATTGTTTTTATTGAATAGTAATAAATAGGTATGTATATTTATGGCGTTATGCAAGTAAACCTGCAAATTCCCAAAGTGATATTATATGTTGGTAATTTTGTAAATAAAAGCTTCAATATTTTATGTACTGTTTCATTTGTTCTTTGAAGACTTTCCTGTTTAGAATGTTGGTGCAGCTGATCCGTATGGATGGTAAACAAAACTAGCAATTTTCATCATTGAAGAAAGAAATGATTCAGAGTCCATTCTGGGTGTATCAGGGAGGTTATGGTAAATTGAATAAGAGTATATTGTTATAATATATCTATAAATTAAGTTTCCATATTCTCATTAATAAATTGTCACGCTAGAATCAAATCCTGGTTGCCCATTTTTTTTCCTTTTGACTTAATTATTTTGCAAATGTTCTGAACTGTGAAAGATTATAAATGATTGTAAATATTTTGACAAAGTATGTTGATACTGCAACTCTATCGAATGATTAAGAAATGCTAATTCGTTTAATACTACATGTCGTGAACACATTGTGAATCATGATTGAATAGTATATAAAAACATTGGAGGCTCTATCGTAATTCAATAAAAAAAACAGTAGCAGTCGTGGGACTGCCGATAGAAGTGAAAACGGAACTATTAAGTTGAGAGTAATTAAAACTATATGCAAAAATTATATGAAATTTTTTATGTTTCATATATAGCTATATATAATATATAATATCATATATAATATATAATAATAACAAATTTCATATATAATATATAATATCATATTCTCCATAGCTATAGCCATAGCTATTATCATTAGCATGTCGGTGACGCGAACCGAGGATTTTACCCTCTACCAAAACGCTCAACGCGCCTAAAGAAGTTTTCAATTCAAAAACAGACTGAATGGCATAGGATTTATTTCAAATTCTTTTCAATTCTATTGTCCTACTTAATTTGGACCCTTAGTCAGTTGTTATGACACCTAGGAAATAAATAGAGGTAGTGACACTACATTGTCTTTAGCTGTGAGTAGTGAAATAATACTAGTAAAAAATATACATCGAATGGCAAGAATTTTTACTTTTTTAAGAAAAATGCATAAACAAGCTTAGACACAATGAATGATGGTAACTTTTTGCCACTTAATAAAATAAATTGCATATATTTAATTTTGTTCCACAGCCTTGAGGCCGAAATGCATTCAAAGACTGAGTTTATTGTTGTTATTTTTCAGGGTACTGATGTCTCTTTAACGATTGCTATAGAAGTTCATGACAACCAGGATTGACGGCCTTACGTGCTATCCTAGGCACAAGCGTGAACAACTTTTATACGACTTCGTTAACATCCATATTCTGGGATGTTATTAGGAATTTCTTGTTAGAAAAGTTCATTAGCATTTTTTGATCTGACCCGAGAATCGAGCCCGAGACCTCTTGCTTGACAATTGAATTTGCTAACCGCTGGACCAACGAAGCATGCTACTAAAGTAATAGTAAGGTTTAAAAACTTAGAAGCATGTTAATAAGATATCAATAGTTTGATTCTCAGCCTGAAAAGCAAAACAATTGTTTTGTAATTAATGAATTACAGTACTAACAACAGTATTTTTACATGATCACAATGAGTCTCCCTTTTATGTTTTTTTTTGTGTATTAAGAACCTGCCAAAGTGACTCTACTCTGCCTGATGGAAAGCATGAATAGAATCGAAGAGTTGCGGTCACCATACTCATTGCAAACGCAAACAATGCAGTATGGTGACCCACACTATGGTGGCCTTGTGAAATGTTTTTTCACACCCCGCTTGAGGACGTAAAAGGCATGACAGTCATCGTGACAGTGTAAGGCTTAAACAGTTACTACGATAACTGTCACTACTGCATCAATGGGCCTCCGGTCTCACAATCACCAACGAAACATGACAACACGGATGCTGGCGCTCTAGGTTGGTCTTCTGTGGTAGGGTAGTATTGCCCTGGTTGAGCCGGCGCATTTGTGCTGAAATCAGCATTGCTCTACCACCTACCATGTACATTGCTTAGTGGTGGTGAATATGAACTTCATAACTGTATTAGTAACTATACCTAGTATTCGTAAATTTGACAATACTTCACTTATTTAAAGCAGTTGTATCGATAAAGGAAGCTTAGAATAAATGTAGTCGGCGTTCATAATCCATGGTTATAACATATGTTGCGGTGCTATAAAATAATAGACCTATAACTCATATTGAGAAATTAATAGGTTGTTTGAACTCTCGCGAACTTGCTAACTGATTGTCGTATTAGCTTAGTGTATAAATTTACTGTCTGGGTGAACCCTAACTTTTGTTAAATTATTCTCTTATTATTATAAAATAATAGATTTTTATGATTAAAGTTACCTGAGGTCCAATTGTCTCTTGGAAGGAGTACAAAACCCGACATCATACTTATGACTCTTCAGTAGCAGCTGTCCGTTGGGAATGGTAGTCACTTAGGATCAGATGATCTGTTCCGATGCCAATGTACTCGATCGACCCCTGTATCAAGTAAAATGTCATCAAATTCATATAACATAAAATGATAACCAAACAACAGAATGCTGTAATTTTAGCGACAACTGATAAATGTAATGTAAACCGAATCCCTTTTAGATCATTTTATATAATGGCGTATCTAAACTTTGTACTGGTACTAGTTCTTTCAACATTTATTTGATGAAGTAACATTAGTGCAGATTTTAGCTAAATATAACAATTTAAAATATTATTCACGATATTCAATACATATGCAACACGAGGTACAAGTATACGACGTTAAATATAAAAGCAAATGTGTCTAGAAAAAATTTATACATTTTAATTTTATTTAATTCAATTACTAACTATATGCAGCTGCACTCTAGTGTAGCAAATAACACATTAATAGACTCAGAATAGTGTATATAAATAAACTGAAGACGCGCACATTTAAGCGTAGATCCACATGGGGTCATGGGGGTCATGACTTCTCTGGAAGTGCGGTTTCAAGTAGGTAATCAAAATGAAGCTTATCTTATATACGCAATTAGGTAACTCGTTTGTCTGTTTGCCTCCATTTCATTTAAAATATAAAGCTTTCATCAATTTTTTTTAATTATTCATCGTTGCCTGTTTTCCTGGTAAAATATATGTGTAATTTATAAAATATGACGAACGAAATACAAGGAAAACATGTATTAAAAGTAAACATGTATTGAGGTATATATAAATACTAAGTCCTTTGAAGTATCTAGTTTAGTATAGTAATAACAATAACACTTTA
This sequence comes from Hypercompe scribonia, assembly GCA_949316085.1. Lineage (NCBI taxonomy): Eukaryota > Metazoa > Arthropoda > Insecta > Lepidoptera > Erebidae > Hypercompe > Hypercompe scribonia. Next base: position 11,397,901 of record OX438974.1, on the reverse strand, counting down.
GTAGTTTCTATTCTCTAAATCACAAAAATAATACAATTGGTGTAAAATTGCAAAACATTATAAACATAATGTAAGTCTAAATACGTCCACAACTGGACTTGGGCCTTCCCCAAAGCTCTTCACAACAACCGTGCTACCCACATCCGACAGGTTCCCGTGACTATCACCTGGTAGTCTGATCACCTTGTAGAGGCCTTACCCATGCTTCGTCTTCCAGTACGTGGTTGCCACTCCAGAACTTCATAGCCCCAACGGCCACCTTATCAGTTAAAACCTGTAATTCATTACCAGCGCACGTGTTTCCCTCTCACTACGATCCCGTTTCCTTTAAGCGGGGCGTGAAAAAGCATCTCATTAGGCCGCCAAAGCAGCAAGTTTCGTCCGTGGATCTCCCCAGTCCTGATTCTCCGTCTTCATTGACCGCTTCATTGCTTTTGACCTTTAGCCATCTTATAAAGGCTATTGCGAGTGATCACGTTTCTGTACGTAATATGACACAGTAATAATGAAATTTATGAGATTTGCAATTATTAATGTAAAAGTTTTATATTCATGAATATGTAGTTACGAAACTCAAAGAATTACATGCGTATTGGTATTCCTCTGAAACGATCCGACAGGTTCTAATATATTTTTGTATGCTTGATAGATATACGAATAGATCGTAAAATATTTATCACCTTCTTATACCACACTCTTTCAACTGTATGTCAAATACAGTCAGTAAATCTATTTTTATAACACAATATGATAATTAAAATTATTTCCTGAGGGTAGGTAATATATGTATTTTATGTACGGCCCGCAGTCATAAGTCCAGACACACTACCACGAAATTATAGTATCACAAACAAATTGGACTAACGACGTTTTCTATTAACGATTTTCATACACACAAATACAGCTTACACGAGTTATTGCTGTACACATGCGATTGGTTTTTCTAGTTATATAACGATTTGCGAGCACATTTTTACAAGAGTGTAGATGCATGCCTCAATTGTTATTTATTTACTCAATAATAAATTATATTAGATTATTTTTACCTTGAAGATCGGCAATTGTAATATAGGCAAAGTATTGCATATTAAAAATAATATATAATATATTTCATATTTTGGAAAAACCCCATACACACATACACACTACCGCTAAACAAAGTATAATTTTAACCCAAACATTATTAGTCATTCGAAAAATCATCAGTCTGTGTGTGTATGTATGATTGTTGAGTTTTCTATTTATTTCTACTTAATATTTAAAACTAATAAATTGGTTAATTAACTTTTTTATTATTTTTGTACTAAAATGTTAAAAACAATTCTAGCCAAAATGCAAAAGTTTTTATAAAACAAGACGACGCGTGAAGTGAATACATTTCTTGCGTGTTTTCACTCGGTCATATTTTTTGCCATTCCACAGTTTGGAACTCATGACTGGAAGAAAAGGCGCGTCAAATAAGTTGGAAAAAAGACACTTAGCCCACACACTCGCGCCTTTCCTGTGTACGATAGAGCAGCCCCTAAGCTCCGCAGTAATTTCCCTCGAAGACATTATTTTCCATGCTTCGCGCTCACCCCAGAGCCATTACCATTTGCTTCATTTTCAGTTTCTTTTTGTATTTTGCTTTGACACTTTGTATTTGAATTCTATATTAAGATATGTTTTCTTGAAGATTAGATAGCACATTGTACGTTCATTGAGTTTTTATATTAATAATATCCTTTATACTATTATACTTTTGTAAGGATTATTTATTGGGATTGATTACGTTGTTGAGGATATGTTTATCACGCAGGCTTAAATTAAATTACGTCTAAATATTTATGTAAGTATTACTGTAACAGTATGTTTTTGCATTAATATTTCATTAAGTGTTCATGCATTTTTTTGCCGAAGTTTGACAAGCGCTTAGCCAGGCTAATAAAAGCTTTACCTACCGGGTACCTTATTTCTACCGCTGAGATATTTTCATTTTTACAAACTATTGTTAATGTTTATCCTAAAAGATTGGAACTAATACTAAATGAACCGGAGACGGGCTGCCACAGCAACTTTTTTGTGTTTTTTTCTCGTCTGCGATGTTATTTTTAATTAAGAATTCCAATTTGACAGAACAGTATTTTAATTAGATGGAATATACAAAACTATTATTACTGACTGCCGAGACCATTTTATAAGTAACTTTTTGAGACACATTCTAATTAATTTTAGTTATATTCTCTTCATTACTGAACTAATTACAATTATGACTTGTGGGAGACGAAGCTGAGGCAATTCTTTGTAAATAGTGAAAAATATTCTCGAAGTTGCTAATTCAGTCCAAGCTTTCATTAGTGCGACTCTGTCTTGATCTCAGTACTTATATACTAGTAAAATATACTATACTAATTTCTATCATATTCTAGATATTCAATGTAAATATTATTTAGAGTCGAAATGACTATCAAAGAGAGTATTAGATATTTCATGTCAAAACGAGTGTGTTACTTCACGAAATACTATGGTTGGTTGGTTCCTTCATAATCTTATGATAAGTTACCCTTTTGTGTTCAGTTTTGGTTGAAGGGATAGTAACTATCACGGTATCAGGTTACTAAGGCCTCCTTACCTTCTCTATATTGAATGACTTTCGATATAATTTAGAAGGGTTGGCCATGGAAACAACAGTTTCTGCCTAGTATGACAGAGAGCGTCATTTTAAGAGAAGTTTGTTCTTAATGAGGTTAAAAAAACTTACTATAATTAAAATAAATGTTTGTCTCCATACCGAGCAAAATCACAGGGTGTATTAAAAAACTTCAATATCAAACGATGTCAAAAAGGAGAAAGGCATAACTTCATACTCTTCCGGGCCCATGAATTAACTCAATCATACTTGCTTTATTTTTGAGACAATGTAATACCATGGCTTCACTAAAAATTTGGTTACATTTGGTTATCCAGGAATCAAGTATACAGTATAAGACCAGTAGCAATGGTAAAGTTCACACAACGATCCACGTCCTCAATATCCCATCCATTTTTCCAAAATAGAGAGTCAAGAAATTCAAAATAGCAAGGTCCATCGAATAAACTTTTATCAGATCGACAGTACTCTAAACAAACGAAATCGAATAGGCGTAGATTTTCTTTTAGCGGTCTGGTGCTGTCATCTGTCATTTAGTGGTCAGTTTTGCCAACTGTATATAGATTAAAGGAACAAGACTGTCTATGAATCTGAGTTACATGACATATTAATATGAGTTGCTTAATTTTCATACATATCCTTTGATTTTATCGATTTATTCTCATGTAACTATAATATTTTTATGATTTCGTTATAACCCCTAATTGAAATATATACTGAAATTACTAATTGAAATGTATACTGTTGAACCGAAAATTACCCTTCCCCTTTTACACTCAACATTTCAACTTAACGATATATTGAATTACATTTATACCTAGTTGAAAGATTACTCTTGTTTTTCTTAAATTACTGTTGTAATACTATTTACTTCATTATGTTATTACTTAAAAAAAAGTATTTATGTTGTGTGTTCAGTAACTAATGTTATGTAATGTTTTCGAACATGTTATACCTCATGATGGAAAACAGTTTATAAATTTTAATATAGGATTTTTATAGGACATATTACAATTTCACCAATCTATCTAACAACGCATTACCTATTGTATAAGTTATTTCAAAAATAAGTTTTTTTTTTTGAAAATAGCTTAGAATTTAGTTATTCTCCATCGATTTTAAAAATGACTCCACTGATGCAAGTTTTTACATATATATACATACATATATATATATATATATATATATATATATACATACATACATATATATATATATACTGAGGTAGGCAAGTTAATTTATATACATATATAAATTTAAACACTTTATTTTAACGTTTATTTATATCCAAGTTGCTTATTTAATTGCGAAGATTTTTTAATCAGACAATGGAGGTCTAATTGTAGACACGTGAAGACATTCGGAGTGCAGTCGTGACAGATTTTCAGCCGTGAAATTCTTTATTCTTACCGACGTGTCTTTACTTGTGTTAACAAAAAGGGTTCAACGCCGTAATTATTATTATTTAACTTCAAAAATTTATTAATAACAATAACTTTACACGTCTCGCACGCGGTATTCTGGTAAATAAAAATAATTAAAAATGATTTTAGTAAAATATATCTATATATATCTGAAAGGAGGGATACTACTTATCATTCAATCCTCATTTAATCTAAAATATTTCATGTGTAACTGATGTACTTTTAGCCGATTTTAGTCACAATGACCAGTCTCACCGGTGACCAGCCTACTCCGCAGAAGATATTATAGGGCATAAGTGTATGCGCAAACACAAGTGCTCTCTCTTTTCTCTCACTCTCTAAATCTAATGGGATGATTATTAGACCCGACCCGAGAAATCAGGCGCAGGATCGACGGCTTTACGTGCTGTTCGATGTGCGGGGGTTTAGATACCAAGTTCCAAATTCTGGGCAGTTATTAAGAATTTTTGCAGCCTGAAAAATCCAATAATACTTATTGGCCTGACCCGGGCATCGAACCTGAGACTTTTTGATCAGTAATGGCATACACTATCCGCTAGACCAACAAGGTAGTTGTCGAAAATAGTGTAGTCATGTGTAACTACATTGTTTATGTCAAGACCTTTTAATTTAGTAAGAGGTATTTGAAGTTTTTGGAACAGTTTTCGTAGCGCAAAGCTTGAAACTACTCAAAGAAAACCTTGAAATACATGATGAGAACTGAGAATGCTCATCGTAGGTAGGTATATATTGATGCGTTATATGTATGTAACATTTATTAAGTCAAAAACCACACAATCACACGTTAGTCATAAAAGGGTTGAGCTGAGGGGTAGTAATTGTGTTATGGAGGACTGGCTCGAGATGAATCACGGGACCTTTACATACCGGCTGATGCAAGAGATCACTGGGAAAGGATGCTTCGGAGATCACCTTCGTCTGATCCGAAAGGTGCCAACACCTGAGTGCCACCACTTAAATGACCGGGCCATGGACGGCGCTTCACCCGTTGGCAGAATGCCCGGCGTAGGCGGAGCAAAGGCGTGACTTCGAGGTGGCTATCAAAGAAATAGCGGAGCGGAATTGGGAGAAGTTGAGAACTCTCCCGGTCCACCAGACCTGGAAACGGGATCGATACTGCAGATGACACAGAAGTCATAGAACGATCTCCGTCTTCCATAAGTACGCGCGTATTTTCTTTCTAGGGTACACCTCATTCTCCAGCTATTAGTACTGAGACGGCATGTGGTTTTGGTCTGTTCGAGTACGACATAACAACAAGTATGTGGATGTGTGGAATCTAGGTAGATTATTAGATTGTGTTTGTAAGTGTATCAAATAAACTTGTTAACGAAATTTAGCTATTTTTCGGGTGTTAAAAAGCTAGTTCAAAATATATGTTCTACTATAGCTGACCGAATTTACAATAACGAGGGTTGAATTAACACTTAAAATTTGTTATTCATAAATAACGGTATACGATAAATATAAAATTTTAACTTTATGTAAGATAGAAGAGTAAGAATTCAGTATGCAACAAGTACATGAACAAAACTGAATTTACAATCAAAAGAGGCACAGGAGCACGGCGGGGGCTTGGTTGAACGCCGTGTCACAGTTCATTAATATTAATAGTCCAGGGCAAAACCCACAGCTATGGCTCTCACTCCATGCATAATTTCACTTCTACGTCCGCTACAAATTTTAATTGCTCGAGTTACTACATCGCAACTTTGTTCAGTGTTACAATGACGAATATACCACCTCGTTTGTTGTTTCGAATAAGTACACAATACGTCTGTACTGCGTATACTGAAGCTGAGTATGTTTCAGTTGGGTTACGTTCAAATAAACTTTTTCAGTGCGCCGTTTAAGCTTTCCGACGTATTTAAATTTGTTTTAGTTGTAAATTTAGCACAAAATGCATTAATTTACTGAAAATCAATTTTATGTGAATTATTTTAAAAACTTAAGCATATGTTCTATGTACGTATATAGTGCACGTGGTGATGGATTACGAATACGGAATGTCACCACCCCTATTTATCTCGTGGGTATCGTAAAAGTCGACTAAAGGAGCAAATACAGAAGGCAACAGCATTATAACGAGAAGGAAAGGAAGGAAGGAAGGAAGGGAAGGAAATTTGAAATGAACCCTGTACTAATCCGTCTGGCCAGCATGGTATAGTAGACTTAAACCTCCATTAGTTCAGTATTACCAGCGAACTATAAAAAGCTGTAATGATATTTATATAAATTTACTGTTCGTTATCTAGAGTTGGTCCAAGATACGCTAAAAGTTAATAATATAAAATGACGTACATAGAATAAATATGTTCTTAATTCTCTTGTATAAGCATAGTTTTGTTTTTCTAAGCAATTCTACATTTCTTACATATTAACTCTAAAGTAAATATAATACTTAAATATATATATACTTAAATGTTAATGAGAATGTCTTCATAATCAGAATTATGGATTTATCTGCTTTTGTAAGACAATTAAAATAAGACGTACTTGAACATACAATACAACGGTAAAGTTTATTAGGATTCAAAAGCTTCAACTCGCATTATACAAATCAACAAATACGCAAGTAACACCTTATCTACTTTAGCGCATTACCTACTTGGAATGTTATTTCTGCCGTGTTCGTGTTTTACACCAATGTTGAATAAATAATGTAAAACCTCAAAATTTGACACGTACTCCTAATGAGGTAGGCAAGTTAATTTATGGAAGATCAAATAAGTTATGTATAGGTATTAACTTTGTGAGCTTGGAACACGGACGCAAAAGCCCAGAGCTTATTAAAAGCTGTCACAAAAAGCTGCCTGCATCGCGTGAGAACTCCCTAAAGGATATATATCCAATCTAAGCTGTAACATCACTGAGTAGATAAGTTTAATTAGTTATTATTTTATATACGCTAGTTTATTACCTTTATGATTACATCATAGATATTCCATTAAAGATTATAAAATTAATCATCCATATTTTACATCATCATAGTGATCCATATTACATCTAAGGAGTGGAAAAGTACATGTTTTTGGTATGGAAGATAGTTGTTAGTAAGAAAAAACAAGTAAATGCCAGTACCAAATGTATACATTAAGTCTGGTCAACCTGTTCCAATATAAAGTTTTCTTTTAAAATGAATGTTAAACCTGAAAATATATTTAATCAATGTGCCTATCTTGTCTGTTCCCACTTCTGGTGCTGATACTTGGGTTTTTGTCAAAGAAGTACTACATAAGTTGATGTTAACTCAATATGTACTGGAGAGAAAATTGGTGAGAAACACATTGAGAGATCGTAAAACGAATGATTGACTACGATAACAGAGTTGGATAAAGAATATCGTCAAACGAGTATTCAGTCTCTAAGTGCGAATGAGTAAGTCGAATAGCACCTTGCATGCCGTATCATTGATTCTTGGAGCAAGTGATTGCTCGAGCGTCGACTCCAAAACACAGTAGGTAAGAAGTGGCTTCAGGTCGCATAAGATCGTGATAAGTGCGTCACGTTGCACCATAACGTATATTGAAAGACTCTGCCTACACCAGAACTCTCGAAACAGGCTGGAGACAGAGAGAGAGAGAGATAAAGTTTTTACATAGACACGGCATCGTACATACTTAAAGTAGGTACATTAGCGTGTTAAATCGTATCGATTCGAGTATTGTAGAGATCGATTTCTTTGACATTTCATTCTTCAATCTGTCAGAACAGTCATACGGTATTATTCAGTTAAATGGACTTACTAGGACTTACATTAGGTCGGAGGACTCTCCTCAACTAGTAAATAAAAAAAAATAAGAGTTTGTAAGTTATGTATTAATGAAATAGAAGTGTTATAAAAATATACAGCGTTGAAGTTATTCTTAAGAACAAGTTATGATTTTGTTTTCGCCTAATTACGCTTACGTGGTTCGAGATCGAGTTATTTTCTAAGTTAATAGTAACTAGTAAAGCATAGGCTAGGTCTACTATTCCACTGTAAATGCATTCAGCTTAAACAAAAACTTAAATGATTTACATAGTACAATGTTGCTGTTAATTAATGCTTATACTATCGTAATCTAATGGATATTTTTGTCAATTTTGGCAGTGACTTAATGACGTGTTGCTCTTCAGGCAGCGCCAGCATTCGTGTTGTCGTGTTTCGTTGGTGAGTGTGAGACCGGAGGCCCATTGATGCAGGGGTGACAGTTATCGTGGTAACTGCGTAAGAATTACACTGTCACGATGACTGTCATGCTTTTTACATCCCCAAGCGGGGTGTGAAAAAGCATCTCACAAGGCCGTCATAGTGTGGGTCACCATACTGCATTGTCTGCATTTGCGATGAGTATGATAATCACAACTCTTCGATTCTATTCATGCTTTCCATCAGGCAGAGTAGAGTCACTTTGGCAGGTTCTTAATATAAAAGAAAAAAACAAAAAAAAAAGACCTATGCCTAATTAATCATATGTTGTTCAGGTGGATAAGTTTTAGTAAATAAAGAACCTAATTGGAATGGATGTCCATATTTAGTTCCGATAAAAGTTTTAACACATATTAGCGGACAATCCATCAGAGGACTGGCTGTTGGTCCATTTATACTTTACGTTAAACATTCAAATCGTTGTTCATGACTATTTTAGTCGTTGGAATGAAATTTTCAATCTTCCTTGACTTGATTTATTCTTAAACGGAAATAATTTAATAATTTTATAAATAAAAATAACAAAGTACAGTGAGATTAAATAAGACTATCTGTGAATGGAATATATCTTATTTCTAGTAACATAAAACATTTGTAATAAACAAAAAACAATATACTGTGACGGTCCACAATATTTATATCTATGAATTGAGTATATGTGCATAAATATTCTCCTGTGTGGTTTCGTAAATCTCTAAAGCTTAATGCGGTAACTGTTATCAAAAACCATTTAAGCCATTACAACGCGCTGGTCATGCACTTTGATCGCCTTTGAAAAACGTATGAGAGGGATTTCATCAGAATCCGAAATCCACCGAGAAGCTCAAAACTGTATAAACGATAAGCATTATTAACTAATGATAAATTAGTAGGAAGAAAGAAAGTCGAACAATATCTACTTTTTAGTGAAACACTCTACATAAAAATATTATTCTACTAATATGTATAATTTATATAATAGTAATAGTAAGTAATTTATATAATAGTAATAATAGTAAATAATTTTAAAAAACTGAAAAGTTTATTTGTTTTGTTGGTTCAACGTACTAATCTTATTAACTACTAACTCGAAATGAAAAAATATTCTAATATTGGATAGCCCATTTGTAGAATAAGACTACAGGCTACGAAATTATTCTAATGTTGGATAGCCCATTTGTAGAAGAAGACTACGGGCTACGAAATTATTCTAATGTTGGATAGCCTATCTGTAGAAGAAGACTACGGGCTACGAAATTATTCTAATGTTGGATAGACCATTTGTAGAAGAAGACTACGCGCTACCAAATTATTCTAATGTTGGATAGCCCATTTGTAGAAGAAGACTACTGGCTACGAGTGTGATATACGCTGCGATAAACAGGAACAAACTTTATTCCAGGACAAAGGCAAAGTTACTTGGGTCAGCTAATCTGTCGGTTTGTGATCATGGCTAAACGTAGCTTAGTTGAAACGTCAAATATTTTAAAGGTATACTTTAATTATTAACGTAAGTGCAAGTATACCAGTAAACATAATTATATAGAACATTTAACTTGTCAGCGTATTGCCAGATTATGAGCCTTAGCTGGATTAATTTTAATCTGCCGCTGCAATTATGTTCTCAGTAAAAAATTACCATATATTTATTATATTTAGCAAGATTTTACTGATACTGCCGGTATCTTACAAAACAGTTCCTCTTGGGGCGCACAACAGCAAAACTGAGATTCATGTACACATGTTTCGTATACATTTTAAATGAGTATTATATACTATAATCACTAACTGTAAACCAATAAATTACTATACAGAACTCTCATTGTAAAATAATTTTGTATTTTTTTTACAAAATTTAACCCAGTTATTTAAAGAATATTGCGTAATTGTAACACAATATGAATGTTTGTTCCCCATGTCTTTAAAAAAAAAACTACTCATCGATATCTAAGATCTAGCTCTTTAAGTGACAAAAATATCACTTAGCACCTCGTAGTGACAAATTTATACGCTTCTCTACCTTTGTATATAGATCCAGTAAAAAGATGATTTATAAAATAAAGAAGCCAGACATTAGCGAAAAAGTAATTTCTATACCCTAGTTCTAATACTAAACTTCTAAAATTAAATAGCTAATAGTATCAGAATAAAAAAGTTAACATTGAACTATAACTGTATATTGTGTGACTGTTTTTGCAAAATCTTTACTTGTTTCAAAGTAATATGTCTTCCTACTTGTTTAAATCTAATTATTACTATATGTACTCGTAATAAACTCACCGAGTTGAACATGCTAAGTGATTTATTTCAAGGTCCATATAATATTTATAAATTATCAGCAACTACTTAGAAAATATCATTTAGTTTTGTTAGTCTGTTGTAAACGCTATATCATCTCATATTTTTTTTACAGGACTGTATATCTACTGAGGCTTTTAATTTAGAATTTAAAAAATAACATGTACTAATATTACTTTAATTTTATAATGATTTGGTATACCAAATGGTAACAACACATATTTTGTTATTATGATATTTTAGTTTTGTCTCTGTTAGTGGATAAAATAGTGTTATCTTGTTCAATACACAGCATTCCATTAAGCTAGTCTGCAAGGGTTTTAAAAGTGATGAAGATTATGAAAATGTCGAAAAATAGATACTTTAGTTCGATGTTTCGAAACATATTACTGTCAAAACATAAATCTATTTAACAGAAATACACTATTTGAAGCAATACTGCGAAGGATAATTATTATAATGATACATACGGGTAAATAAATCGAATTGATAGTCAGATCAGTGATAATGAAAAATAGACGTCTTGAAAGTAATATTTTACCGGTGTTTTAGTAGCGAGGTTCAAATTGGAACTCTTTTACACAGAAAAGGAGAAGGCGAAGTTTAATCCAAGCTGAAATCTATCGGTTGTGTGGGTTTGGAGCGTTTAAACGATAAAAACTTACTGATTTAAGAGTTGTTGAAAATATTTGCATTCGACGGAAATGTTGGTGTGGAGGCAAAAATAACCTGTTATTTAGAACTTAGATTGTGATAATATTCACGTTTTCTTTGTATTCTTTTTTCGATTGAAGTTCAATACACTTTTTTTTATCTTTTAGGACACGCCTTTCATGCCTTTTACGTCTCCAAGCGGCGCGTGAAAAAGCATCTCACTAACCGCCATTGTATTTACCAGAGTATGGTGACCACAACTCTTGGATTCTATTCATGCTTTCGATCAGGCAGAGTAGAGTCAGTTTGGTAGGCTCTTAATATATTAAAAAAAAAACACTTTTTTTACGTTAAGTAATCCTTAATTGTAAACGTTGTTTAAATGCACAAAAAAAGATTTGGTAGATGGGTTTCTTAATTTAGTAAAATGAAGCGATCGAAAATAACCAGGTTACCATAAATACTTTAGTGATATGAAAATGGATGCTTCGATTAGCCTCGTATAGAAAAAGATTTTTCGTTGACTAACAATAAAACAAATATTTCACAATTAGGATTTATTTGTATTAGTGAAATTATTCTCTCACGTAAAATAGCTAAAAATAATAATCAAATAACATTATAATTAAATAAATAGCCAGACTAATGGCAGTTATTTATGCTGAATGTAGCCGCCATAGACGCTTATAAAGTAATAGCTACAACAATACCTTGTACTTGAAATAGGAATGGCATAAAAGTAAAGAATTAAATTACGAGTCATGCCCACGCCTAATCTAGACACTATATTTAGTCATCATCATCATCATCAACTGTTAAAAGCAGCAGCCTTTAAAAAGTTTCAGAGGGGAATAGGCCTCTTCTTACCACAGAAATATTTGCATAGAATGCATTTTGTGGTATAGACCACGGTGGCCTGGCGTGTTGGTATAGGATTTGCGTCAAATTTTCCTTCTCTTTGTTATAGTGTTGTCCTGCGTAACTTAGTCCTCCTTAGACGGCTCTTACGACACCCACGGGATGTGTTAGGGTGGTGATATACGATTCTTCTTTTTTCAATCACACAGATACTTATTTCGTATATTCTTTAAACTTATACGAGTACGCCATTAGAAGGAGTATCAATGCACCTAAAATTAGATAAGAAATATTGAAAGAAAAAAGTTGCGATTCTTGTAAGCAGATACTTCAAGTCATCGATAAATATAGTAAAAGCTGATAAACTGTTTTTTTTTATCATGAACACTGGCTTAAGGATAATTAGTTTTACATTTTTTGATGAATAAATATACATATACATACAGTAGCGCTCAAAAGTATTTTGACAACTCAATTTTATTCCATATCACAAAAAATGATAACAAAATTGTTTCCAATCAAAGATTATATTTGAAGTAATGATACGTTTCACAAATTAAGACACTTAAATGTAATGTATGTCTACACAAAAAGAAAACAAAGAAAAATTATTTACGGCACGGCTCAAAAGTATTTTGACATGGAAAGTTTTTTATTTTATAAAATAAAAAAAATATTATTTTTGATATTAACTATTAGTATTTTGTTGCATATTCATTAGCCTTCAAGACCGCTTCACAACGCGCCGGCATCGAGTCAACTAGTAACTGCAAACGATCAATGGGTATTCGGCTCCATTCGTTACTTAGTGCTTCATATAAAGTATGTTTATTTGAATAGTTTCGACATCTTACGCGGCGATTCAGTTCTTCCCAAAGATGCTCTATCGGGTTTCAATCGGCACTTTGACTTAGCCAGTCGAGAATTTTGATTTTAGCGAGTTTCATGAAGTCGTTGACATGTTTCGATTTGTGCTTTGGGTCATAGTCTTGTTGAAAATACCAACCAGGTGCCATATTTGCTTTAACATAGGGTAGCATTTGTTGCTTTAATATATCTGTGTACATAAAGCGATCCATAGTACCTTCTATCCTAACTAAAGGTCGGACTCCGCGGTGAGAAAAGCATCCCCAGACCATAATATTGCCACCTCCATACTTTACTGTGGGTATTTGGTATCGAACATCAAATCTTTTGTTTACAGGACGTCGCACGTACCATATACCATCAGATGACACTAAATTAAATTTGCTTTCGTCACTCCACAACACCTTGGACCATCCTGAGCTCGTCCATAATCTGAATCGTTTCGCAAACGTAAGGCGCAGCTTCCTATTCCTTGCAGAAATTAGAGGTTTCTTAGTTGGATGTTGTCCATATAATCCGAAGTCCTTTAGTCTGCGTTTTACAGTTGAAACGTGTAAATTCACGTCGTAATTTTCCTGTAACTCGAATTTTATTTGCCCAGCCGTTTTTCGGACATCACTTGTCGATAACCTTTTTATTAAATGGTCTTCCTTAGCGGATGTTTTTTTCGGACGACCACTTCAAAGCTTATTTTCAATAGTTTTACGTTTATTATAAGCTTTGTTCCACGAACTAACAAGTTGTCGTGACACTTTAAAACTTCGAGTATCTTCTGCTTGCGTCATTCCACTTTGCAGGGCAGTTATCACGGCATTTTTAATATCATTTGAATATTCTTTAGTCTTAGGCATGTTGATAAATGCAGAGTACTTATACCTTATAGACAAAAATATATGCAGTGTGAGTAGAGCCGCTGCCAGCAAGGAATTGAATGGTTGTCAAAATACTTTTGAGCGTATGTATAGACGTGTTTTGTTTTTTACAAAGAAAGAAAACAAACAAGTTCCAACTTGTAACCTACAGAGGATGAAACACATCATAAATAATAATATAAAAAATACTAAAATTATTTTGAAGTACTCGGTAAAAAGATAACTGCAAAAGTAGTCTTGTCAAAATACTTTTGAGCGCTACTGTATGTATATAATAATATAACAAATGAAATGTTAAAGTCAGTTTAACTCAACATGTTATTATTTGTCCCTTGTACTTGATAAACAGAAGATATAAGTGATACTTTCACAAAAAAGAACGGAGATATATTAAGAGCCTACCAAAGTAACTATACTCTGCTTCATGAAAAGCATGAACAGAATCCAAGAGTTGGAGTCACGAGACTCATTGCAAATGCAAACAATGCAGTATGTGACCTACACTATGGCGGCTTAGTCACATGTTTTTCACGCCCCATTTAAAGGATTCCAGGTCGTATTGGGAGTGTGTAGAGTAGAGAGAGAGAGTAGTGAATTCCATATTTTGAATAAAGACCCAAATTATTTGATTCGAGAGTATATGTTTTCACTCTAAAACGGTGGCTTCTAAAGCCAGCACGTGTTGTCATGTAGAAGAAAGGAGAAGGTGGGATTAGTTAGAAGAGTTCGTCAGAACACTCTATATGATAAAGGTGATAGAAAACTGCCATAGAGGCGATGTCTCTTTGTAACTGCAGAGGCTCAAGGCACTCGGTGGCTTCGAGATTGTTTATAATGGGAATTGCTTGTCAGGAACATCAAGTAAATACAAGGCAGATCTATCATGATAGTGAGAGCAGTGCTTTATGCAGCAGCACACCTGGGTCTTACAAAGAAGCTTCAGATGCACGGATGCGATAAGAATCATTTCAATTTGTTGAGTACACCTAGCTTCCGCGAGGCCGACTTAATTCGAGTCATTAAGTCATTAGACTGAGCCTAATAAGGCTCACGTAGATAGAAATAGCGATAAATATCCTTATTCAGGAACTCAGATTATCTTTTAATTGAGTATTCTGAAAAGTAGGAAGGGGAAGAAATGGCAACCATTTGGAAGAGAACACGTACATCCGTTTTACGTCACCGTCTTGTCGTTGAACGTGACCAGATTCTCGTAGCCCAAATGAAAGTTGCGGTTCAGAATCAGGTTGAGCTCAGCTTGGCCGTAGGGTATCTAAAATAACGCATATGAACTTTGTTACCATCTGCATAACAATACATTTTACCAAGGGCAATATGTCATTAATATGCACAAAAAATAGTGTGGATGACAGGATGGAACAGGTTATCTGCTGAGAATAAGAGGCCACTCCATCGCAAAGGACTCTGATGCGCCACCGGTGCAGGAAGGCGCTAACCCAGTTGTTGAGTTTGAGGGTTGGGTAAATGCTGGAAATTTAGAGAGAAGCTTACGGTGCCAAACCAAATTACTGTAGCTCAATCATCGATTTGTATGATAGAGGATTGCCCTAAACTGTCTCGCTCAAATGGAGGATCGCTGAAACTTCTTTGTCAAAACATCCGAAGCATTAACAGAAACTTTGATGGTTTACTCACGCTACTTGATAGAAGTGATGTACTGTGGGATTTGATTGTTCTTTCTGAATGCTGGATAAAACGCTCTCCCCGTATACCAACAATACATGGGTACACCTCAGTAGTGACTCAAAAACATTCTTCACAGAACGAAGGTGTAGTAGTATATTTTGCCAATTATCTTGTCATTACTTCTTTTGAACCACTTTTGTTAGATGCTAATTGTTTGTGTTTAATGATTGACAAAAACACCATTGTGATAGCGATCTATCGCCCGCCAGCTAATCAAAATGTTTCAATGTTTGTTAACTCCCTTAGCGAACTTCTTTCATCTTATTCATCTTTCAATAACATCATACTAACCGGTGATATCAATATTGATATTTCAGTAACTAATAGGGATCAACGTTCGTTAGAGTACCTTAATATGATTGCCTCACATGGAATGTTACTAGCTCACACACTATACACGAGAAAGAATCATTCTTGTCTGGATCACCTTATATTAAAAACTAAACGACCTGCCTTCTGTTATGTAGCGAATACATCCATAACTGACTATGACACAGTTTTATTTTTTCTTAATTCTAAACATTACTCGCACCGCGCTACAAATAAATTTAAAATTACTCAATTTATTAATTACGAAAAAATTGAGTCAGAAATTATTAATACGGATTTCTCCCCTATATATAGTTTTCTTGATGTTAACGACGCTACTTCTTATTTTACTAATACTCTGAATGAGATTATTACCACAAATTCATTTCTAAAGACTGTGCCCAACCGAAAAAGATTTAAAAAAGAATGGATGACCCCTGGTTTACTAAAATGTTTGCGAAACAGAGATCACCTTCACCGCAAACTTAAAAATAGCCCAAATGATGAAATTTTAAAAATTACTTATTAAAGGTACAGGAACTACTGTGCTAACCTACTTAAGTCTACTAAAATCAAGTATAATAAACATCAAATAGAGAATGCGAAAGGTAATACTAAAAAAGTCTGGCAAGCCATAAAATCTATCACGCACACATTTAGAAAAACAGGGTAACCGCTTGAACTTCTTTCCTCATCTGACCCGGGACGTTCGGTGAACGAAATTAATTCGTACTTCACTAATATAGGACGATCACCGACTGATGACCAGGCCACTGTCAATCTTCACTCGCCACCGTCGAACATTCCTTTTCACCAACACGCATTCGCCTTGTTAGAAACAGATGAGACTGAACTTGAGATTCTCATAATGCACTTGAGAAGTGATTGTGCAGTTGGTAGTGATAACAGATCTGGCTTTTTCCTCAAAAAATTTAAAAAATATCTAATACCACCAATAACGTTTTTTGTAACCTTTCTTTTAGAACGGGCAAATTTCCGGAGGCTTCTAAACTGGCAGTGGTTCACCCAATACACAAGGGAGGTGACAGAGACCGACCAAGTAACTACAGACTCATTTCGATTTTACCCACACTTTCCAAACTATTGGAAAAACTGATGAATAACAGGCTTGTCAAATTCCTAGAGCAGACCCAAATATTATCTCCAACACAATACGGATTTCGCACTGGACTTTGCACGAGTAAAGCAGTCCTTGATTTAACCAATATAATAGTAGCTAAACTTGACCAAAAACAGAAAGCTATAGGTATCTTTTTAGACATAGCAAAGGCATTCGACACGATTTCGATCTTTATTCTATGTGAAAAACTTGAAAAAATTGGAATCAGAGGTACTCAACTATCCCTCTTCAAAAGTTATCTTGATAATCGAAGGCAGTATGTTAGAATCGATGATTACTGTAGCAATGAGCTTCCAGTTGAGAATGGAGTCCCACAGGGCAGTATTCTTGGACCTACGTTATTTTTAGTATATATTAATGACCTCTGTCAACTAAAGCTACACAATACCAATATATTTACGTACGCTGATGATACTGCCCTTATATCCTACGGGGACACTTGGAAGTCAACGTTCGATAGTGCTCAGATCAGTTTTAATTCAGTAACTCATTGGTTGGCTGGGAATCGGCTCACTCTCAATACTGTTAAAACCAATTATCTTACATTCTCATTAATCGCTTTAGGCAGGCCTACCTTATCTTTTCACTCTCTCATTGCTCACTCCTGTAATGCCTTGGCCCACCCGCTGTGTGAATGCCCTGCTCTGTCTCGAATCAATTGTGTTAAATACCTTGGAGTGCAAATAGACGATTTTCTGTCCTTTCACTCGCATATTGACATGCTAACTTCCAGGTTGCGTAAACTTATATACGTATTCAAAGCTCTCAGCAATGTGGTCGACACTCAGGCTCTCAAACTCACTTATTTAGCCCTTTGCCAATCAGTCACACAGTATTGCATCGTTGTGTGGGGGGAACTCACAAAACACATCTCCTGAAACTGGAGCGCGCTCAAAGAGCGGTACTAAAAGTAGGCTGGAGACTCCCGTACTGATTTCCTACTACTGAACTTTACAAGACCTGTAATGTGCTATCGGTGCGAAGATTGTTTTTTTTAAACCTCATTCTTACAACTCACGCAAATATATCCTACGATTACTCGAAATTTGACAGCGTTCGTCGGCAATACAATGTTTGCCCCTCGATCTCAGTCAGAACTAGTCTCTCTCATAGATGTTTTTACTTCCTTGGGAGTTATGTATATAATAAACTAAACAAAATTTTAAACTTCTACTATGTCTAAATATGAGTGTAAGAAGAAAGTCACTAATTGGCTGTGTGAATTAGATTACGATGGTGTTGAAAGTATAATTGTTGCAATAGATGGACGATAGGTATGGATTGCTTGTGATTATTTTGCGTCACTCATAACATATAAACACACACACACATACACACGTACACTCACATACACAAACACACACACACACATATACACACACATACACGAACGCACGAACACATGCACACGTACACACACATACCACCAAAGCTTATAAACTATCTCTCTTTTGGTTCTTATAACACTGTATGATAATTGTAGCTACGTGGATACCTCTACTTTGATCAGAGATGAGGACTGGAGATCTGTCACACAGGTTTCGAACCTTTTTTTTTTTTTTTTTTTTTTTTAACGTGTGGAAACCCCCTCGGGCCGTCACCCCACCGGGGTTTACGGTGGGGTGGTGTGTCGGAATCGGACCGACTAAAACCACACGGTGTGCCACTCTGCGCTTGAGATAGGAGGGATCCGGGAACAGCTGCTATTACGACATCCAGATCCCTCCTAGCGCCTGCCCGCTACCTCGGGCACCATCTGCGGATAAACTCTCTATTTCAGGCGACGCACGGCACACGCGGACGTCGCCACCTCGCGGCTGGCCATTGTAGCGGATGGAGGGGAAAACCCGTCCCGTCCACCCGCAGCCACACTCAAGGCGGCATGAGGCGCTGGTATGCGCGCCTCCGCCGCCCGGCTCGCCGGCGGCGCATTGGGTCCGAGTGGATATCGTCCTCCCGGGCCTTCTCCGCCGCCTCCTTCCGCGAAATTACGTCTTCGCAGAAGGTTGCGACCGCGGTAAAACAACTGTCGCTACCGGCCATGGAGCGTATGACGGCCGGTAGCGAGAGATCTCCTCCAATAACTGCAGTGAGGGCCCCACGCTGCGCCGCCCAGGCGTAACAAACCGCTAGCGTGTGTTGAGCCGAGTCCTCACTGCAGTCGCAGTGGTGACAGGCGGGACTCAATTCCCTCCTGGCGACCGAGTGCAGATACTTCCCGAAGCAACCGTGCCCGGAAAGGACCTGCGTCAGTCGGAAGGAAAGGGTCCCGTGCTGCCGCCCTGCCCACTCGGCGATGACAGGCTGGAGAGCCTCCACGGCGGCAAAGCCAGCACGTGGAGCCTCCAGCCGGGACGACCAACGAGCCATCGTGGCTCGACGAGCGGCCTCTCGCCACTCGCGTATCTCTTCGGGCGGGGGCCGTATGCCGCTACCCACCCGGAAGTCAGCCGTCCGCCGATAAACTTCGGCGAGCACTTCCGCCTCCAAATCCCACGGGGGAGTTCCGGCCAGGGCGCACGCCGCCTCCGTCGATACGGTGCGGTAACCGCGTATGGCTCTAACCGCCAATATCCTCTGAGGGCGCCAGAGGCGAGCCCTATTCTGGGCGGTCAGAGCCGCCGCCCACACCGGTGCACCATACAGCGCCATTGACCGAACAACCCCCGTGTATAGCCGTCTCGTCGCGACGCTGGCTCCACCCAAATTGGGCAAAAGTCGCCCAAGAGCAGAAGCAGCGCCGACAAGCTTTGGAGTAAGCTGTCGGAAGTGCTCGTCGAAGAGCCACCTGCCGTCGAGGATCAGGCCCAGATACTTCATCTGGGCCTTAATCGGTACGAGGACCGAATTGACAACGATAGAGGCACCGGGGGGTGGACCACGACGGGGCCCATGAAACAAAAGGGCTTCCGTCTTATCTAGGGCCACCCGTAAACCCAGCGCCTCAATGCGCCCGACCACCAAAGAGACTCCCACGGTGGCCAGGCGCGCCGCCTCTTGAAAGTTCGCCCCCCGGGCTGTGACCAATGTGTCATCGGCGTAACAAATTACGCCCAGCCCGGGGGGAAGACGACCTCGAAGGGTCCAGTCGTATCCCATATTCCACAGGAGTGGTCCGAGGACGGACCCCTGTGGAACACCGCACGACATGGGCCGCCGCCTCAGAATACCATCTCGGTCCTCGTACACGACGGTACGCTCCTCAAGATAGTCTGCCACAAGCCGCCTCAGGTACTCTGGCACCCCGTGGTAGTGGAGTGCTTCCCTGATGCAGCTAAATGGCAGACTATTAAATGCGTTGGCGATGTCCAACGACACCGCCAACAGCACGCCACCACAGCTCACCGCCTCCTCGGTAACGGCCCTCAGGCGCAGCACAGCATCGACCGTCGAACGCCCCGCCCGAAAACCAAATTGGGCATCCGACAGATCGGGGCCCACCTCGCAGAGGTGCCGGACGATGCGGGCAGAGAGTATCCTCTCAAACAGTTTACCCGCCTCGTCCAGCAACACAATGGGCCTATAGGCCGCCACCGAATCGGTAGGCCGTCCCGGCTTCCTTAATAGGACCAGCTTCCCGCTTTTCCAGCACTCAGGGAAGTGTCCGGACGACAAGCTAGCGTCCAAGACCTCCCTGAGGCGGTCCGACATGTGGTCGAGGGTTCGTGCCAATACTCGGGCAGGTATCCCGTCTGGCCCGGGGGCGGTGTTCTTAGAGCGGATCCGTAGAACAACCGCCCCTACCTCCGATTCCCTGACGGGCGGAACACTGTCCTCGTTCGCCCCGTCGTCTCCGACCGTGAAGGCCATCGACGGGGGTGTGTGCTCCACCCGTTGCGGAAAAAGGCCCTCGACCATTTCCCGCAGGAAGCTGGGCTGGAGGGTCTCTGCAAGGGGGGGGCCCGATGTGCGGAGCTTTTGTCGCGCCGCACGATAAGGGCGACCCCAGGGGTCACGATCGAGACCCTCCAGCATTTCCTTTCGCCTAATTTCTTTGGCGCGGCTGATGGCCAGCTTCAGAGTTTTCCGCGCCTCTCGGTACTCCTCATGAAGCTGGTCCTCCTCACCATCTTCACGGTGTCGCCGCCGACTACGGGTGTAGGACCTCCGGGCACGAGTACAGGCCGCGCGGAGGTCCGCCAACTCCTGGGACCACCAGTAAACCTCCTTCCGTGGAGGCCGACAACCTCGGATGCGGGGCATGGCCGCATCGCAGATCTGCGTAATCGCATCGCGGAAACGACCAGCCCCCATGTCGACCTCCTCGGCCGGAGCCTGCGGAGACAGCCAAGAGTGAATAATGGCTGCCTCCTCTAGTAGGTCCCTATTCAGTTTGGCTACAGCCCACCGCGGAAAGTGAGAAGAACGCCGCGCCGTGTGACCCCTACTGGGGTCCTGGGTCCGGGAGAGCTCGAATCGAATGTAGAGGTGATCCGAGAGCGTCTCAACCTCTTCCAGGACACACCAGTTCCTTACTCGTGCGGCGAGGGCAGGGGTAGCGAACGAAAGGTCCACTATCGACCCTCCCTGCTGTCGCACGCACGTGTTGGTGGAGCCCCTGTTCAATAAACAGAGGCCCACCGAGGCCGCCCACTCCTCTACGGCCTCGCCCCTGGCGTCCGTCCTGGGGGAGCCCCACGCAATGGACTTCGCGTTGAAGTCCCCCAGCACTAAGACGTGCCCAGACGTTAGACGCCGCATCGAGGTTTCCAAGTTGTTAAGGAAAACCTCGAAGTCGCTCAAACTCCGGTTGGGGGAGAAGTAAACACCATATACGGTGATCCCCCCCCACTCGGCAGCAACATATCCAGGACCCTTGTCCCTTAGCGACAAGGGCGGGGAATGAGCCGCCGTGGAGCCGACGACTGCCACGGAACCGTCCCGGTCACCCAACCAGTTTGGACGGGGAGGAACGTAATAGGGTTCCGCGGCTACGGCAACACCGATAGACCACTGTGCCATGGTTTGCAGGAAAAGGTCCTGCGCCGCAGCACAGTGGTTGAGGTTCGTCTGGACAAGGAGGTTGGAGACTTGGTCCATTACTGAACCATCTCTACAACCTCCTCCATGGGCGATGATGTCGACGCAGAAACGACGTCAGAGGCAGCCTGGGTCGACTGGCTAGCCCCCGACACTTGCCGAGATGTGCGTGAAGGCTTGCAGCCCCCCTGTCCAATCTGATGATCGGCGGGCTTGTTACCCGCCGCACACGCTGGGCAGTGTGGGGCGGCAGAGCACTGTGCCGCCTTGTGCCCCGGTCGACCGCAGCGGAAACATAGTCCGCTACAGTCGAAACAGCTAACACACTTGGCGCGTGTGTGTCCCGATGCCAGACACTTAAAACACCTCATCGTTCTCGCCGCCAGGACTGTGATCCTAGCGCTGACGAGACCGATGAGCAGCCTACCGGCGTCGCCTAAAATTTTGGCTGCCTCTACGGGACAGCTGACCCACACCGCGCCAAGCCCTCCTGGACCGGGGCGGATGGTGCCGACCCTAATGTTGTCCACGTTGCACCCTGTCTTCTCTCTACTGCTACTGCAACGCGGACATCTTCGGCCGTTATAGAATCGTCCAGGCCCGAAATGCGCTACTCTGCACACTTAGTAGGCCTGGCGATCCTAACACCATCCGTGGCCGCAAACATGCCCCGCAACTTCTCGGCAAAGGCATCTGCAGTCTTTGCGCCTTCGGCTCCCGGGAACTCGAGGACTCGAGCTCCCGTCTGAGCGAGGCGCAACCTGACTCCATCCGTCCCGATGTCATTGGCGAGACTAGCCCGGGCCCTCTGGAAGATGGCCGCGTAAGACAGTCCGCCGTTAACCGCTTCCGGTGACACGGTGACCACTACCGCCGCGGTTTTGGGTACCTGCAGCTTTCGCGGCCTCTTCGTAGTGGCCACTGCCACCGACAGCGACTGCGGGGTAGAGGCTGCTTTTTGAGCAGCCTTTTTACCCCGCTTTCGGGACTTCTTAGTACCCCCGACTACCTGCCAACCATCCGTGGAAGGGGCAGATATGGGGGGAGCAGACGTGGAGGTGCCAGGTACAGCGGCTGGAGTGGAGAGCGGAGGGAATTCCGCTCTAGACTTGGCCGCCGTTTTGGGCCCTGACCTCGGTGACCCTGTCTTGGCTGTTGCTTTAGCCGCCTGTTGTGCCCTCGGAGCAACCGCAGGAGCGGCAGACACAGACGCCACCGCCGCATAAGAAACACGACCGCCCGCAACGGGAGGCGTTGATGGCACCGATACGGTCTTAAGTCTATTTGCCGCAAGCGGCGGTCGGACAACTGGGGCCGGAGGCAGCCTCGCCTCCAGGCCAGCGAGACGCCCGTCCATCATGCGCCACACTGCGTCCGTGATTTGGCGCAGGTGGGCATCAGGAATACCCCCGAGGTTGGAAGAGGGGGTAAGTTGTGACGGAGTCGAGCCGTCTCTTTCGGGGCGATCTGCCCGGAATTGAGCAAACTGAGCACTAAGCTCAGTCACCTGCCCCGTCAGATGCTCGTTGGCTGCCTGGAGACGAGCCATGTCTCCGATAAGGCTCTTCACGACCCCCGCAATAGCGGCAGAGGAGTCCTTAAGGGCTTTCACAAAACAGCCCTTAAGGTTACTAGACTTGGTGGCCACTTTGTGGATGATGGCCACCGCCGCGTTTGCTCTCTCCTGCATGGACGATGGTGTTTGGAGAACAGAACTCTCTACCATCGGCTCCTTGATTTTAAGCAGGAGATCTGCGACCTCCTCCTCCGCTAATGCTTCGCCGTCCGCCCTGACTCTTCTGTAGGCTCCTGCCTTGCAGAAAACGGAGCCTGACGGGATCGAGGCCGGAGTTCGTGACCTCCCTCTACGGCTGCTTGCGACCTTGGGAGGTAACATCTCCTGAGACGTATCGCTGCCGTCATCCCTGGAGCGTCCGCGTTTCCGACTGTCACAAAGCTCCGTTTCCATAAGCTCCAGTGTGTCCTCCTTCGCACTGGAGTTACTACCCGCGACAGATTTGGAGCGTAATCGCTCCGATGTTCTTCGGCTCCCAGCAGTCATAATAACTTCTGGGAGCCCCACCGAGGCAGGCATCCCAACGAATGCTTCCTCGTCGTTGGCAGAGAAATTGTTGCCCGCTCTTGTACTTTTCTGCTTCCTACTATCCATCTCCTTCTTTCCTTCGTTCGTTTTTATATTTTTGTTTAATTGAATATCCATAGTTGAACCCACGAGATGGGGAGAATAAAGGTCAACCCGGGCAGAGATCCCCAATACCCGGGCAAGCGTACATTTATGCCCAACCGAGGGGTCCGCAGGTGCCTCGGCTGGGGGTGCGCTTGCGACTGAACAACCCATCAGCCATGCATCCCCTGGTCACGCACCAGAACACGGGATTCGGGGTAATTTTTTAAAGAGGTTTTCTTCCTCGCAGTCCGGGCGGCTAAGCCAAGACCCTCGCCCCCGATTAGTGTCGCGAGACAAAATCACGACACTCCCTTCGGGATTACGATGTGACAACGGTGGCAGGAAGATTAAATCTTCCAATGCCTGCTCGGCGGCAGTGTGAGTACACACCGAGCCCGTTCTCCTTTCTCCACTATTGACAGTGGAGAAACGCCGACCCATGAAAGGGTCCCACTTCCATGATTTTTTAATGAGGTTTTCCTCCTCATTGCTCCGAAGAGCGAAGAGCCAACAGAGGAATCGACAAAAATGCCCGCTCTGTTGGACCAAGCCTCAACCGAATGGCCGAAGAAAATGGCCTCCTCTTCTTTGTGCTAGAGTATCAGCCGTTGGCGGTGATGTCCTCTTCTAAATGGTACAGGAAGAAACTGTGCCATCGCCAACGTTACCAGGGTGCACCACGTGGAGGTTTTCTAGCTCAGCACCCCACAGGTTTCGAACCTAGCTCAGACTCCAGCTCTTAATAAGGTTCTGTTAACGTTGTATTTAAGCATATAAGAATATCATTGTACCTTTTTGAGAGAAAAAAATCATATTTATTATTATTCTCTTTATTACATTTAAATATACATATTGATTACATTTTTAAATATATAAAAAATAAAAAATACATATTTAAAAATATAAAAAGTAGTAGACCACCGACATCGGGTACAGGGACCAAGATACCGGTGGTTAGGGCTCCAGAGACAGGAACCTCCTCACAATACGGGCCGTGTCAAGGAGGACTGCCTTCTGCATCAGACCCTTGATCCAACCTTCTAACGTGAGCCTCTTAAGGTGTTGGTCGAGGCTCTTGGCTATCAATCCGTGAACAGATATGATTATAGGAACAATGATCACCGAATCTACATTCCACATATCGGCAATCTCGTGAGACAGATCCAAATACTTCAATTGTTTTTCTTTTTCAACTTTCACGAGATTCTCGTCATGAGGAACGGCGATATCGACAATCATCGCGCGGCGCTCTAATCGATCTATCACCACAATATCAGGCTTATTGGCAACAATAGTCCTATCTGTGATAATAGATCGATCCCAATATAACGTAGCACGACCGTTCTCGAGAACTGGGTCGGGCACATACCTGCAGTAATGCACTTCAAAATTGACAAGTTGGTATTTAAAGACAAGTTGTTGGTGTACAATCCTGGCTACTTGATTGTGCCTGTGCAAATACTCACCATTAGCAAGACGAGAACAACCAGAAATAATATGCCTAATAGATTCTCCAGGACGGTGGCACGCCCGACAAATGTCAACCGTACTATCTTTCAGGATATATTTCCGGTAGTTATTCGTCATGATAACTTCGTCCATAATTGCACAAACAAAACCTTCGGTTTCTCCGAAGAGATCACCATATCGTAGCCAAGACGTCGACGCTTTAAAGTCTATATCAGACCCGTGTAGGGCCCGATAAAATCGACCATGAAGTTCTTTACCCTTCCATACTTCCTTGCGATCAGTAGTACTAAGTACTACAGGTTTGCGCCAATTCTCTTTAGCTAGAGCGAGCGGGGTAAAACCAGTATCCACTGCAACTACATTACGATGCACTCCCACATTAGTCTGTAGAAAATATTCTCTGAGATTGTATATCTCGTGATTGTGTAGAGTCTTGATATTTAATAGACCACGACCTCCAAACTTTCGCGGAATATACAATCTCATAACCGATGAACGTGAATGGTGCATACGGAATGCAGTCAGCAATGTACGGACTCTCCTGTCAAGGGCATCTAATTCGGTCTGAGTCCATCTAAGTACACCAAAGGAATACATCAGAACCGGCATGACCCAACTGTTACAGGCTCGCACCTTGTTACCGCTCGATAAAAGACTTTTAAGTACTTTTTTTAGACGGCCAAAGAAACGTTCCAGTAACATTTGTTTCACGCCAGTTTCTGATATTCCCAAGGACTGTGAAAAACCTAGATACTTGTAAGTTTCGGTGGTAGACAGAGATCTGAGTTTTGTTGAATCTAAAAGTTCTATTCTTTCAGATTCTACAATCACGCCCTTCTTTACATACATGACTGCACACTTGTCTACACCAAATTCCATTTTGATAGAATTACTAAAGTTTTCAGGGACCCTTAATAACGCCATCAATTGTAATTTTGTGGAGGTCAGTAATTTCAAATCATCCATATAAAAAAGGTGAGATATAACTTGATCATCTTTCAAAACTACATATAACAATAGAGATCGACAAACTGGCGCACGCACCGCGCCGACCGACCTCTCGCTCCCTCGCCGTCACGCGTCGTCTCGTGACGTTGTTCGTTGTTGTTGTTATTATTATTATTATTGAACGTTGATGTCGACGACAGGTCGAGGCTGATGGCTAAAACTTCCCTGTGTCTATCAATAGCCTCACTCTAAAGATGGGTGACATATGCAACAAGATCACCCGTGGATTGGTTCGGTGTGTGCATTAAGGTTTAGTAAAGTTTTGAATGTATTTCCTTCCTAGTTTTATATTAAATTCCTCATTTCAATGCTGTAGATTCAAAGTCTTTTCATTTCCAACTTTTGGAGCAATTACCAAAGTAGTTGTAAAGTTTCACGTCGGCCTCTCAAGATTTTGGAAGAATGAGTTCTCAAATTACAAACGAGCGCTTTTAAATATTAACGTTATACAGTATTTTTAAATAAAAAACAGCTTTTCTCAATGTTTACGTAATAATTCTAAGCATTATAATATTTTTTTTAGGAAATATGGTAAAGTTATGTTACAATTTTTATCATAAAGCATTATTAGAAGACAGAATGGGTCAGTCAGATTTGCGCAACATAATACTCTTAGAAAATCAAAAGAATTTGATACCCTTTTGAGAGTCCAATGTAAATATTATAAATATTATCATGGAAGTTCAAAGACCGATTTCTGTTTCAAATACTAAAGAATGTTCTTGTAGAATTATAAAAGCTAAAACGTTAATAGAGATTAATTTATTAAGTTCATTTATTTTAAGTTGATCTGAAATTATTTGATATATTTCACAAGTTTCACTTTTGTCAATATGTTTTATTCCATAGTTTTTTACAATTTTGCTATCGTTTTTAATACCAGAAGGAAAAAATTTGCCATTGGTATTCGATTTTTCATTACAATGTTTGTCAAACTATCCTACACTGGTTGCACTCATCTTAATGAATTTCCAAGCTCTTGGTTTTCCCTAGCTGCAGTTTTATTGGAATATGGACCAGTTTCACCAATATTTTAAAATATATTTATACACATGATTTACAAGGTACAGTTGATTTTTTAATTTAAATTTAATAAAAACGAACACCAAAGAGATGTTGGGATGATGTTGTTTATAGTTTGTGGTAATTTGTGCATACAGCACAAAATATAATTCAATACCACCTAACGGAGAACTGCTAAACAACGAAGTAACTATTTATCCTGCATCACCCAATGAAACTTTTCCCTTACGTTCACTACTTACGAGGGTCCACTTTTACTGTATACACATATTCCTCACATCAATGAAATTTTTGAATCAATTACATTGAAAAACAAAAACAATGAAGTTGCGGATAAAAACTGAATCTTTTGTGATGTGATAACACGATTACTAACCAAAATTATGATAAAAAAAACTCACAAAATAAATCCTGAATTTCACAAATAATTCGAACAGAAGGTAATTTAAATACTTTACCAATAGAAAAGTATTATTTTTATGTAGTATGTACATATTACCAATAGTACCTAGTACAATACGTGTACTGTGGGATCTAAAGAGAAAATATTGTTTGTTTTCTTTGTTAAAAATCCCAGATTCTTAAGATAATTTAAGTCAAGATAATAAGCGTTTTTATAAGTTACATATACGAAAAATAAATCTTATGTGATTATAACAGTTTTGAAATAATAATTTACACAATTTAAAACAAAATATTTGTCCTTGCACCGAAACAAAATTGGTCAAGATACAAGACGAATTCGTGGTGTATGGCTTATTGATGATGAAAAAAATCATAGTGATGTGCGCGGCACTTAGTGAGAAGTTTTAATACTTAATAACCATATGGTCATAATTCGATCACTATTATTTAGTTTTTCTTAGAATGATCATAATAGTTCATATAGATCTACCTATATTCTAAGGTATAACATTATAAAAGTGCTAATATACAATTACATATTTAGTAAGCAACCATTCATTTTTATGTGTATTTTGTATAATTTACTTACAAAAATAGGCTAAAAAGGGTGTCTTTAACAAATACAATTGAAATAAAGACATCGGTTTAGTCCCTATATTTTAGCATGAGAGATTACAAAGTCCGCAAACTTAAATCATTCTGATTCATTCTAATTTTATAGATACGAAAGTGTGCGTATTTGTGTGTTATGTTATTAACTTTCCTCACGATCAATATTGTTCACAAACCTTAATAAGACTATTGATATTACAGTGATTCTGGACGACACTAAATTTACAGTACTGTCCTGGTTTCCAAATGTCTTCAGCACTGTCAGTTCCGATATTTTACTCTCCATCGTCACACATCCAATGATTTTTTTTTTAATAGCCCACCAAAGTGACTCTGCTCTGCTTGACGGAAAGCATAAATAGAATCCAAAAGTTGTAGTCACCATACTCATTGTGAATGCTGACAATGTAGTATGGTGACTCACACTATGGCAGCCTATTACGATTTTTTACGCCTTACTTGGGGACATAAAAGACATGACAGTCATCGTAGTATTGTATTTCACACAATTAATACGAAAACCGTCACCCTTGCATCAATAGGCCTCCGATCTCACACTCACCAACGAAACGCGACGCATGGATGCTGTCGCTTTATGTTGGTCTTCTTTGGGGGGTAGTACTGCCCCGGATAAGCCGGCCCGTTCATGTTGAAGTCAGCGTGGCTCTACTAACTGGATTCCCTCAAAAGCACTGGCATGGTACTCCTCTTATCTGCAAGGTCGACATCAGTGAAACCTTGTTACAGTCTCGTCTTCCACTAAACAGTTACGTTAATAAAGTCCAATCTATTAGATTTCTTAGCAAAAAATATAATTTATCATTATTTCAGTTGAAATTTGTCCACTGTTGGACATAGACTTTACTCAAAATTTACAGCGAACCATTTGTTTGTGTGACGTTTGTAAAACAATACTAAATTCGATTAGAATATGTTTAGAAATAGAATAGAATAAACTTTGTTGCATGTCAGTCAATACCTAGTCTTGCCATAAATATTGTAATAAAGAAAAAAGAAAATTGTTAACTGCAAATAACATTTATTACTTTTACAGTGTGTCAGTTTAATACATAAATATAAAACAATTAAAAATATAAAAAGCTTATTCGAAGTGGTCTCCATTGGCTGCAATACAGTCCTTTAAACGATGAGGCCAGTTATCAATAGAAGCACGCACTCTTTCCATGGGAAAATTCTTCACTGCCAATCGTATAGATTGTTTTAGGGACTCCAAATTATCATGGCGTTTAGAGCAAGCTGTACTCTCTAAAACTGACCACAAATCATAATCCAGCGGATTAAGATCGGGACTAGACGACGGCCAGTCTTCAGCTCTGATGAAGTCCGAAACGTTCGATTCCAACCAAGACTGCGTGGACCGAGCTTTATGACCCGGCGCCGAGTCTTGCTGGAAGGACCATACTTGGTTATTGAACATGGTGATGTTAAGGGGCTTAACTACCTTCTCAAGAATGGTATCTTGATACACTTGTGCCGATGTTTTGATACCTTTTTCACAAAAATATGGCTCAGTCACTCCTTCATAGCTAACACCCCACCAAACCATCACTGAAGTCGGATAATGTCCACGTTGCACTCTGTCGACTAATTGGGAAGCTTCCTTAGAGCTTTGAGCATAAATACGGTCATTTTGTTTGTTAAAATGTTGCTCAATTGTAAAAATTTTCTCATCCGTAAACAAAATTTTTCTGTGACCTCCCTTTGCGTACCGCTTCAGTAGTTGTTTCGATTTTACCACCCTATTCTTCTTTAAATTATCAGTTAAGAAATGGCCAGTGCGTCTCTTATAGGCTGCAAGTCCTAAGTCATCTTTTAAAATACGCGACATGGTTCTAGGTGCTATCTTCATTTCCCGAGATAAAATCTTTTGCTTTCGGACAGGATTTCTTCGAATTCTTTCCCTTACTGCTTTGACCACCTTTTTCGTACGAACACTACGTGGACGGCCAGATCTTTTTCTGTCACAAACAGAGGAGGTCTCATTGTACCTATTAATAGCCCGGTACACAAACATTTTACTAATACCAAGTGTATGGAGAGTTTTAAAAATTGCATTTGGCTCCATACCTACTTTGTGTAATGCTATCACAGCGATTGGTTCTCTTTATCACCCCACACCATTTTAATATCGCAAAATATTTTACAATGTATTGGCGCCAAAATGAGAAAACACAATGAACAATCGTATAAAAATGACAGATTCGAAATTCAAATGTAATATTTTTTTATAATTAAGTGTAACAGTATTTATGGCCAGACTAAGTATATTGTATACGAGTATTTAAAAACATATCAGTTGAATGGCCATGTAGAAACTATACTGACCATACTCTAATGACCATATATAGAAATAACTCATTACGGAGGGTTAATGAAGTAAAAGATTAAGAAAGAACAGATTTGTTAAACTTATTTTTTAAAGATACAGAAGATCAAGGTAATACTCAAAATTCAGAAGTTATATTTGGTTCCCCAAAGATTAGTTGGGGGTTCATCTATTAATTTTACTTATTGTCTAGGTAAAATGCAAGTATGCTTAATATCAGATTTCGAGGGCCAAATGATTATTACATAAATGTAAATTACTTATTCGGTGAACTTGTTTTTGTAATTTCTCCTTTGCTTGCTAAGAAAATTTGGTCTTTACTTTGTCAATACAATTTTCTTCCCTCATTATCTGAAAAAGGACTTCAATAACAATATTAATTGAACCGAAGCATTTTTATAAATTCTTCGTAATACCGGGCGTAGGTGGGAGATAGACATTTAAGTAGGGATTGTCTTAGCTTTGTGATCCGTCCGTCGTCGGCGTAATGAAGCTTCGAACGACTTGTGGCGGCTTTGTTCCCGTTTACCTTATCTATATAGTCACCGACAGTCTACTTATCAGTTAAGCTATAAATGAAATTGTGTCGTTTTTAGTAGGATGGCTTTTTAGTACTTGTTTTGTTTAAAAAGTTTACGGTTCAAGGGATCATAAAATAGTAAAAAAAAGGTAATAAATCTGATTGAATTATTTTTTTCATGTTAGCCGTAGAATCGACAACTGTTGAGGTAAACGAGTTTTAGAGTGGAAACCTTGTCCCTGTAAACTTAGCGTTAGAGAACCACCAGGCCAGATGTTGTGGTGTGTGTGGCGTGTAATAGGAGAGACCTACTACTAGCAGTTCCTTTTAAGAATTCATCCTAAAAATATATTAAACTACGAATCAGAGTTAGGACTTCATCTCAGAATCATAATTACGACTGTAGTACGCAGCGAAAGCACACGAAACTGCAACACCCATTCTGTGAGCAATATATGCTCGTAAAGGAGAAGGTGGAGCGGGGATCAAAAGAGGTTTAGAACAGTACCTGGTCCGTCAGGCGTGGGTAGAGGGCAAGTACCGCAGGTAGATCATACGGCCGAGTTCGCTAAACGGCCGTCGTCTGATAGATTTCTATCACCGAAGCTGAAGGTCCATTCTGAGTGCACACACCCTAAAGAAGAGCCCTAAAAATATGCTCACATAGGTATTTTTATAACCTGGAGACCAATAAGGTGATCAGGGACTTCCTGTCTAGGATACACTTGGTACAAAAGACGCGTGCGGTTTTTAGTTGATTCAAGTCTGATAAAACCGTTCATCAGTTGTTCCGTGGAGGCTATCCTACGGGATTTACACATGGAAACAAAAGTGTAACATCATACAGCACCGATAATAATTTGAGTAATTTCTAATTCAAATTTCAAACTTCAGACCTCCATCTTGAACTGTCAAAACAAAACGACAAGGCAATTTAATTTAAAAGTTATTTTATCGGTTCTTTACAATAATAAACTATATTGTGTATTTATTTCAAAAATTACATTGTTGATGCAAACTTCTCAACGAAACAGTATCTCGTTACATACTCATTTTGGTATGTAAGTTAAAATCTTTTAACGTGCACTTAGCTGTGACAGGTTAACCTACCTCGTGAATATTAATATCGCCAAAATAGCTACGCCACAGGCCAAAGCTGCTCTAAATAACACAAATGCTTTGAATGTGGCTCATTCTGCAATTAGTTTTCGTTACTGTAAACTATATTATCGTTTTTATTGTTCAATTGTGTAGTGTTTAAGAACTAAAACGCCTTAGACAGGGCGTTTAATAATTCTATAGTATGCACATAAAATACGTGAGTCAGCATGTATTAGATACAGTTGTGGCAATATATACAAGCCACTTTGACCTATCCCTTGAATTAATTCAATCAAAAATGAAATAAAATCCTGTTAGAAACACAAGCGCATTGAATAAGTCTGAGAACGAGTAAAATTAGTCAAAAATTATTTACCATAGCGGGGTCACTCTTAACACTTCGTAACTTTCTTAGCACCGATACCAAAATTACCCTACCACAATCTGTACTGCTGCTTATTTTTGACTATAGTGATGTTAGCTATCTAGATTTCATCGAAAATCAATTGAACAAAGTAGCACGCAAAATGTTCGTAAACCCCCTCGGGCCGTCACCCCTCCGGGGTTTACGGTGGGGTGGTGTGTCGGAATCGGACCAACTAAAACCACACGGTGTGCCACTTTGCGCCTGACATAGGAGGGATCCGGGAACCGCTGCTATTACGACATCCAGATCCCTCCTAGCGCCTGCCCGCTAACGCGGGCACCTTCTGCGGATAACCTCTCCATTTGGGCGACGTACGGCACACGCGGACGTCGCCTCCTCGCGGCTGGCTACTATAGCGGATGGAGGGGAAAACCCGTCCCGTCCACCAAGGCGGCATGAGGCGCTGGTATGGGCGCCTTCGCCGCCCGGTTCGCCAGCGGCGAATTGGGTCCGAGTGGAGGTCGTCCTCCCGGGCCCTCTCTGCAGCCTCCTTCCGCGAAATTGCGTCTTCGCAGAAGGTTGCGACTGCGGTAAAACAACTGTCGCTACCGACCATGGAGCGTATGACGGCCGGTAGCGAGAGATCTCCTCCAATAACTGCAGTGAGGACCCCACGCTGCGCCGCCCAGGCGGAACAAACCGCCATCGTGTGCTGAGCCGAGTCCTCACTGCAGTCGCAGTGGTGACAGGCGGGACTCAATTCCCTCCTGGCGACCGAGTGCAGATACTTCCCGAAGCAACCGTGCCCGGAAAGGATCCGCGTCAGTCGGAAGGAAAGGGTCCCATGCTGTCGCCCTGCCCACTCGGCGACATACATATACGCCTGTACCAATATGTCCGTATTCTCTCTATTTCATACAGTACTCTCTGTTCTTTCTATATTCGCAGTCTTATCTCAAAGCACGTTTAAGTTTTTACGTAATTCGTTCTACAGGTTCCGGAGTTCATCAGAAAACTTCGGTGGCGCACTGGTAGCGTGTGTGACTGCCACACTGAAATCCCGAGTCCCGATTCCCGGGTCGGGTCAAATGTATGATCTGCAAATATTTACTTCGGAGTTTGGGTGTTTTCTATGTATTATATGTGCGTATCTACAAAAAAATAATAAGAAAATAAGTATTCTATCAGTTAATCTAGCTGTCATAGTACAAGTTCTACTTAGTTTGAGACTAGACGGCGTTGTGTGTCAAGTGTCCGAAACATTAAAAAAATAAATCTAAATTTTAAAATTTAAAATGTCTAGGTATACCACATAACTTATTGACAACTGTTCCCAGACTTGTTACCAGGAGCAATTAGGTTAAATCTTTGTAAATTTTCTAAATGTAAGTTATAAGTCACTTCTTGACCTTGTAAAGGCTTTTGAAGGATTATTGAATATTCCAAGGATTATTTTTAATACTTGGTTTGTACGTCATAACTTAAAAACGATTAGTGTATTTATCTGGCTCTGTGTGTTTAGGTATATTTGTATATACATTTTTGTGTGTTAGTAGAATGTACATATACTGTAAACGTAAGTATTAAGTTTATGTTCGTATAATATTATTTTTGTTGAGTATTATAAAAGTGCACCACAGACTACACTAAATCAGATTGGACAATACCCATATACGGGTTAACTGTAAGAGATCGCCGTGAGCGATAAAACTGCTTGTTGTAATACCAAAAAGTAGATGTTCATCCATTTTTGCAGTAACGTATATTGTAGCGATTTACAATAAAGATATGTATATAAATAAAAAGCGATATGGTAGTATTGTATTGTCTACATACTTGAGTTGAGACACTTTCCGAGTATTAAAATGAATAAAAATGACTTTCTGACTGGATAGGTAGGAAGCAACGTGGATGTTCGGTATTTTCAACTTATTCTTCAACGCTACAATATTATCCTAACTTAAATGGTAACTATATGAAACAGATGTTAATAAAATATATATAAAAGACAGTGTCAGTCACGTGACACCGTGAATGTGGCCAGATAGATCTAGTTGTTATTAAGAGCCTTGGAGAAAGTCTATTTCCAGCTGAGATGAAAAGTCAGTAATTACCATATACTTTGTGATGCATTCGTGTTATACTCAGATTACACATTTAATATGAGTTTATGTTTTGTAATAAGCAGTTCTAGTACTACTACTGGTGTTAAGATTGATTTCTGTAATAGTTTAAAGAATTTTATTGGGTAGATTGCAGTGATGCAGCAGAAGAGAAGGTAAGTAACAGAAAGATAAGCATGAAATTAAAGAATGGAAAGGCGAATCCAAGATCAGGATGGTTGACACTTCTTGGGTGTGACCTTTTTCTAGCAGTAGGCGGTGAAATAATTAAATGGTGAAATAAATATACAAGTGAGTTTAATTTAAAGAATGTATTTTGACAAGTTCCGTTAAGTGCTGATAAATGAGAGTATAAAAATAAGAATAATATAGTTTAGAAAATAAAAAAAAAACACATGTACAAAAGTCGATTGCAAATAAACAAACATACAGGTGAAGCTATTAAAAACGTCTTAAAAAAATATATATTTATGTTAACTTGTGACTTTACAATTGAAACACAATTTAGAGGTTCTAGTAGTGCACATACAATAATTGTTTTTTATTTAGTTATTTTTTACTTACAGTTTTTTTTTCAGCCTATTGCTGTCTGCTGCCGAACGAAGGTAAGGTTTTATTTTATGTAGTAAATAATTTGTTACTTTAATGAACTGTCCAAACTTTTTTATATATCTTTCTTAAAAACTGTTAGAGTACAGAAATATTATTTGAAACGACGTAAATGTACTAGAAAATACTTACAGCCTTCGATCAGCTTTAGACAGCTAACAGTAGTTGGTTATGAATTTTAAGAGGAAAAACTAGACATTTTAGGTAATGTACAAATTCTAAGGGATGTAAATATTAACGGAAATTAATGCTTTTTAAGGTTTAGAAGAAACATAGTTAAGAGGTACTTAAAATCAATTTGGTAATATTATTCTAAATAACCGTCTTAAAGCTCTAGTCTTTGTATAATATGTTAGGTTATTTTGCAATTATTGAGTTAATTTTATAAAGCATAATTGGTAACGGACATGTTTTAGTGTATTTTAGGATAGTAGCGCTGGTGTTTTGTATCTGAACAGTTATTAGAAATAACATTTATGAGTTTCTTGAAAAAAAATCTACAGTTTTCATAGATTTTTATAAACATAATATAATTCTTAGAAGGATTTTATTTAATATAATACAGATACACATGGCACACAATCTAAAGCTTTATAATTGATAACTAAATTAAATTATAGCAGCTAGTAATTATCTGTTTCAGTGCCAAAAATGAGCCTCAAGATGGACAAGTTACTTATAGCAACGGTCAATTAAGGAAAAACGGGTAACTTAATATACTTACCGAGCCACTGAACCATGCTACTTATCACGACTTAATATAACACTGCCTATATTCAAAGTGCTCTAGGGTATAATCGACCATTCCAGCATTTCCCTTGGGTGTTATAAGGGTTAAGAGATTAAGTCGCGTGAATAAGCAGGCTACACTTTTAGGAAAATCTTTTTTGCAATCACCATATTGAAAGGTGATTGATGTTATTGGCTCGCTTTTCTTAGACGCTTAACAGAAATTTACTTATAGCAGGGTTGCTGTTAAAAAAAATTGAGTTCTGAACAAACAAGTAACAGTCACAAATAAAAGCTTCCAATAATTTTGTACTTTTGTATGATAATTATATTTCATTATTTACCTTAAATAATGCAGTACATATGTGTATTACTGTCTCGTTGGTTTTGTGGCTAGCATATGCAACTGCCGATCTACAGGTCTTAGATGCGGTTCCCGGGTCGGACTAAAAAACGTTATGGAGTTTTTCTTACCGAAAAAGCCCTGATATAGCCCGGAGTCTGGCAGTATGCGGTGTTTCACGATCATGCCTAGGAGAGTGCGCGAGCCATCTGTCCCAGATGTTATAAGAATCTATGGCAATTGTTATTGGGAAGTCAGTGTCCTCCAGTAGATTGTCGTTTTTTTCCTGGTGGTTAGGGATTGAACTGACTAAATCCACACGGTATGGCACTCTGTGCCTAGAATAAGGAGAATCCGGGTACTGCTGTGATTAATTCATCCAGACCCTTCCCAGCATCTGCCCGCTAGTACCAACCACCAACCCCAGGTAAACCCTTCATTTAGGCGACATACGGTAAACACGGACGTCGCCTCCACGCGGCTTATCACTATAACGGATGAAGGAGAAAACTCATCCCGTCCAACTGTGGCCATACTCAGGGCAGTATGAGACGCTGGTAAGCGTGCCTTTGCCATCTGACGACGAATTTTTAGCTGAATGGAGATTGTCCTCCTAGGTCTTCTCAACCGCTTTATTCTGTGAAATAACGTCTTCGCAGAAGGTAACAACTGTAATAAAATAGCTGTCGCTAAGAGCCGTGGAGCGTATGACGACCGGTAGCGAGAGATTTTTATTTATTTATTTATTTTATTTAGAAAAAAACAACGTCCGCACTAGGAATAAATCCTATGACACGGGGGACCTATACAAACATACAAGAAATGGACACAAAGAACATCCACTTTGTGTCCGTTTCTCGTGTGTTTGTAAAATCACAGAATTTATTTCTAGTACGGACTCAGAACAACAATTTGTGGATCACACAAAGTGTTGTCATATGTGCGATTCGAACCCACAACACTCAGCGCAGTAGAAAGTGACGTGGCGATCGCTAAACTACTAGGCCAACCGTGCAGTCAAATCCTCTCTCCTCAAATAGTTTGAGAGCCCCACGCTGCGCCTCCCAGGTGAAATAAATAACCGGCGTATGCTGAACCTAGTCCGAGTACAAACACTTCCAAAAGCTACCGTGCCCGGAAAGTACCTGCGTCAGTCAGAAGGAAAGGGGACCCTTGCTACCGCCCTGACCACTTGATAATGACTAGCTGGAGAGCCTTCACGGTTGCAAAGCCAGCACGTGAGCCTCCAACCAGAATGACCAACGAGCCATCGTGGCTCAACAAGCGACCTCTCGCCACTCAGGTAGTTTTGGTGGGACTCGTGTGCTACTATCCACCCGTAAGTCAGTCGTCTGCCGATAAACTATGGCGAGCACTTCTGGCTTCAAATTCCAGGATTTAGTTCCGGCCAAGACGCACGCCACTTCTGTCGACACGGTGCGTTAACTGCATATGGCTTTAACCATCTATAACCTCTAAGGGCGCTAGAATTGAGCCTTATTCTGAACGAACATAGCCGTCATCTACACCGGTGCACCATGCAGTACCGTTGAACAGACAACCCTCAGGACAATCATTTTTTCGCAATGCTAGTGACATCCAAATTGAGCAAAAGTCACCCAAGGGCAGAAGCAGCACCGACCAGCCTTGGAGTAAGCTTATGGAAATGCTCGTCGAAGAGCCACCCCCCGTCAAGAATCAGGCCCAGATACTTCATCTGCGCCTGAACCAGTACGAGGACCGAATTGACTATCATAGAAGCGTCGGAGGATAGACCACGACGGGGACCCATGGAAAATAGATTGACAGCTAGTTCAACTTTCGAATTAAGTTTACCCTAAGGATTACGGAAGTCCGATACCAGTCACATTGCGGAAAACCTGATGTTCAGGCAAATCGGGCTGTACTAGTTACATATATTTATAATACCCAACATTATATAGTAAGTCAAAGTAGCGGGCGATGTACAAAGTTAGGAACGTAAAATGATTGTGGCAGACAAAGGGTAGAGTGTGTGCAAAAGACACATAATCACCTTCCCGTTTCAACTTCATTTTTTTTATTTATTGATTTTTTTATTTATTTTTAGTTTGATATGACAAAATTGTATATAATATAACATTATACTTACAGTGTGAGTGACTTTGTTGAAAAAAAAGGTAAACTGCCTTCACACAATTAAAATTAAAAAAACTATGTAAATATAACTGTAAAACTAAAATATGTGCAACCTTTAATTTTATAATATTATTTGTTAAGTAACATTATCATAACAAGAAATATCTTGTAGTCCCTTGAAGTTGGTGCCAAAGGTGATAAATGCATTGTGTCAGTTTTCATTAAAGAATTATGAATTCTATTCTAATGAAATATCGTAGATTTTGTTAATTAATTAAAACTGTGACCACAACGCCTCGATGTGTGAGAACAGCGACTCTTAGTCGGTATTTGAGTACCTAACAACCTCTACGACCACGTCTTCTTCGCCGTTTCGCTCGTACGGGATCGGCCCTTTCCTGATACCACATTACGGACTCCTTCTGGACCATAATGTCCTCACAGAAGGTGATCGTGACTGTCCATCCTTCACCACTCGCCAGCATTGCCATGATTAATATTCACCGAAGCAATCGCGCCCGGTGAGTATCTAGGTCAATCGGTAGGTAACACTATCGGTCCTCTCTACTCACGCTTCGAACCTTGGCAGAATAGCTCAGTGTGCCTGCCAAGTCCACAGAGCTTACATATGTGCGTTCCGACGTAGCATTCCGAGCTCATGGTAGCAAGAAGCCTTTTCATCGTTCCGACCGCCAGAACAAATTTGGCCGTAAACCATCGCGTCCATGTCGGCTAGAATGTTCATACAAAATTGTACGGTAGCCCCGTACAATCCGTCTGACCGTCATCTGCTGCACACCCTGGAGTGAGCCTTACAGTGGGGGACACCCCCGACGTCTTTAGACAAGATGAGCTCGTCACACAGGGTCACGGATCGCACGACGCCTATGTAGAACTTCTGCCCGTGGTCTCCTGAGATTAGGCAGTAGTCAATGTAGTGCACCTGCTACCTCTCACGCTTAGGAAATAATCGCCTGAAACTCACTTCGACGCTCCACAAATTGTTTCGGTTGAGGTCTAGGTACTTCATGCATTGACCTACCTAGACTTCAGAGTTATCCACCGTTGGAGGTGTTGTTCAACTTGAGCCGAGTCTATTAAATAGTACTAATTGGATTTGACATTGACTCCAATCAGACTAGAAGGTAACTGTTGCTATTTGTAATATTAGCGGTTAAATTCAAAGTTGCACTCATTTCAGGTTTTTGGTAAGATTTGTAATTATTATTTCATTTTTAAGTATCTTTGTTACAGTTATTTGAAGTCGGTTTAATTTTTTTTATAAAAAATCTTTTCATAAAACGTTTTTCGTTATGAGCGAGAGATACCACATGTATGAAATAATTCAAACGAATGAATCTAAGGCGTATGTTACTTAAAAAACGGTGTATTTGCAGATTTTATATATATATTGTACTTACGTGTAGATATACTTAGATTAAATACAGAGTCTATAGCAAAAACCATATTGTATAGCAAAAATATCATTTCATATATTAATCTGATGTCGACAGCTTACGATATCGATATCCATTGTCACACTCTATTCAATCATGCTGACAATAACAAAACGACTTTTGAGATCGACTGACGATCAAAAGGTCGTGAGATTAAGTCCAGACTATTCGAACTACCGAATTGATATCTATACTCATCGAAAAAGCACAATGCCAAAAACAAGCACGCCTATGTGTAATACGGATACCTATTAATTTGACGTCCGAAGTAACTTTTAACACTAATTAGTAAAAGTTATGTAGAATGTAATTATTAACTTTTTGGGTAATACGATTTGGTTCTTACGAGTATGGTTAACAGAACTTATTAATTGCTTATAAATTAGAATTATATTTTCATTACAATTAATTACTACTTCATTCCAGTTATGCTCTACAGTATAATACGACCACCCCAACCCAAAGATACTATGAAAGTTTTGCGATTGCATAAAATAAAAGCAAAAAATTATTATACT
Source organism: Hypercompe scribonia (assembly GCA_949316085.1). Classification (NCBI taxonomy): domain Eukaryota; kingdom Metazoa; phylum Arthropoda; class Insecta; order Lepidoptera; family Erebidae; genus Hypercompe; species Hypercompe scribonia. Next base: position 11,357,032 of record OX438974.1, on the reverse strand, counting down.
CTTTAAATTGAAAAAGAGAAATGTTCTCTACTCAATAATATACGCATTGTGAGACATTATAACAGTTTGTCTGTTTAATCACTCCGATTTAATACTTAAAAGTTTTCACTTTTAGATCTTCAAACGATCTTTTAGAACCAAATCCAATGGAGAAGTAAATTTCACTTGGAAGAAATTCTTAAAAAAAAATGATTTCAGGGCCTAAGTTATTTATACTCTAATATGGAAGTAACTCTAGATTTGGCTTAAGCATAAACTAGAAGGAGTAAGGTTTGACAGATACAGAAAATATGTTATTTCAGAGTTTATCGGTTCTTCACATTAAATAGAAATTAAAGATTTATGCAAAGCCTACAAATAATTATAGAATTTAATTTAAAATAGACGTCATGTTGTCAATTTAAATATCATTTCCTATTATCATAAGTTTCCATTTTTATGTATTATGTTATTTTTTGTTAAATCGACTCAAAAGATAATATAATCTTATAAGATATTATAATCTTTAAAGTAATTTGAATCACATGTAATTATAATGAGCATGCTTTCATTTTAAACTTAGGTACATACCTACATATGTATGTTAGTATTTCAGGTGGTGTTTTTATTTATTTAATTCCAATAAAACGTGTTGGAATATGAGTTACTGGACTTTGTACGCAGATGTTTTTAAATGCAATATTCTTAGAATCATTTTATTAGATGCTAAACTTTCTAAGTAAATGATTAAACTAATCACTATCAATTCTTGTAAACTTCTACAATAAATTTAATAGAACCTGTTTGTTACTCACCACTGAACAGTGATAGAAAATGATTTTTATTGTAAATATATATAGAAATTCACATAAATTTACACATTTGGACTTTGAATTAATTAAAAAACAAAACTCAGTTAAGCCTTTTCTCGCCTACAACACTGGTTACGTAAATTTGCTACTATGGAGTGTATAAAATTAAAATAAAAAGGCCACATTGGATGAAATACACTTCATTATGTAGATCTGAACTATTTGCAACGACGATTAACGTTTCTTTTTACATACAGACAAACAAAATCACTTTATATAAAATTAAAAAAAAAACTTGTAAATATAGAAAAAAACGCAAAAACTAAATTCAGAAAAGAGAAATTAGTAAAAGGAAAAAATAATTAAAAATGGTAAACAGTTTTGTAAGGTGGTATAAACGAATCAAGTTTTGTCGTACGCAAACAGTGTTTTGTTGTCCGCGGCGGCCGGCAGTGTGTCCCAGTTCCCGGGGTACCGTCCCCTGCTATGAGTTGTCACTGCTAATTTGCACACAATTGTTCATCCCGGACTGAAAGTATAGAAATGAGCGGAGAAATGTAGTCGAGACTCAATGTAACTCACTAATTGGACCCACAAAATTGTATTTCGTTCTAGCTGTGGGCTGTAACGATGGATGTTCGTTAAAACTTCATGTCGAATGAAAATGTAAATGTAGATACTTTCAGTGACTTTGTTAATCGAGAACCATCAAGCGGACTTCGTTACTTATTTGTACTTTCAACTGTGACGATAACGAATACAGTCGTAAACCAGAATTTGATTAAACTTTTTTTATTATTGTGTGCTACTACTAAAGGAACATTTTAGTTCATATTTTCTCATATTGAAACAGAAAAAATGAATACCACAAACAACAAACATAATATATAATTTGAGAACGTTCAGCTAATTCGAATAGAAATTTAGAGTTGGCAACATTTTATTATTTATAAACAAAAAGTGAATAGTCCCCATCGATCCTGTACTGCCAAAAACTGTTACAAGTGGTCTTTGTTTGATATAAAATGAAGCCCGAATAATTGGAACATTAAGGGACCAACGAGTTTGTTTCACTTAAAGAGGTATTCCCCTTGCCCAGTGTCTTAGATATCAAGGTATAAATGGATTTCTGCCTCATTTACAAAGGGTCTCATTATTTGATGATAATTCCTAAACTTATAACAATAGTTTTATGTTCGAATAAGGCAGTGAGTTGTAGGTGGTATTAAATGAGGACGGAGCATATTTTAGAGATTTTTGCCTATGTTAATAAATAATAGGAAAGTATTCAGTAGTTCTTATTTTTTTTAATGCTAGGCAAACCAATAAATTGTACATTCTTATTAACCATCACGACAGTATTTATCTATGCCAGTTTTTTTTGAGCTTTTAATTGAGATGTAGTGATTAACACTAAATCATATTAATAACCTTACACATGAAGTCTGTATTATGGTAGCCAGAGTGTTGGTAAACATACTTATATATTTCTAAAGACATATATGTTACAGATAAATTATTCCCAGCTACGGAAACAAACGATCCAGCTCGTCTCACAAAATTTGTCCTGGGTAGGAATCGAATTCAAACGCTACAGAACTGCTACAGAAAGTGCTACAGAACACGTGTGCTCTTTTGGAGGAAAAAGGGAACATCGGGGTTTCCACGGAGATGAGCGCCATCTGCAGACTGGGTGGCCGGAGGTATGTGTAGTGGTTCTAGAGATTTTCTTTCTAGGGTACACCTTGTTCCTTTTAGTTAGTGTGAACGGAACATAACCACCAGTAGGTGGTACTCAGGGGAATATAAAGGGAAAATAAGGCTTTTAAGTACGTTAGTAAATTTTTAGAATATTATTCAGAAAGCTATGTATCTTATTTTATTGCTGAAATAAATGGACTATTCTATGTGAATAATATCTTAAATACTTTACTACTTTACTTTACTTTATTATAGTAAATAATGTTTCTGTTAGACAAAATAGTACAGAGAGCTTATAACACACACAATGATATAATACTAAGCTGTGCAGATTTTTATTACGATTGTGAAAACCTGTAAATCTATAATTGGAAGAGAAAAGCAACTAGATCAATGGCAAGAATAGTTTATGTTCAATAAAAGTGTAGATAATCATTACTCTTTGAAATTATATGAATACTTTACTCAGGATGCGGGTTCATCAGGACAGTATCTGAAAACGGTATCTTACACACGAACGTACTTATTGTGAAAGTATTTATTAAGACATTAGTGGCTAAATAAAGAAAAATTTTTAGAATAGAAATCTGTATTTGGTCCAAATCTTAATATCCAGTTTGATCTTACTATGGGAGAATAATTCTCCGGCGTCTAGGTTACCAGAGCCGGGGGGAATGATTTATTTATTTAATACATTTGGATTACCCTTTGAATGATTTTGCATGTAGTTGTAAGTGTATATGGGGGCAGTGGCCACATACCATTTTAAATGACTAATTATTAATTCATAAAAACCGACTAAGGAAGCAAACTACGCATGGTAATAGCACTGTGAAAGAAAGAACAATTTAAACAACCCTTTTTTTTACACGTGAGAACTCCCACGGGCCGTCACTAAACCGGAGTTTGTAGTGGGGTGGTGTATCGGAATCAGACCGGTTAAAACCACACGATGTGCAACTCTGCGTGAAATAGAAGGTACACGAATAATGCTGTTATTAAGTTATCTGGGACCCCTCTCAGCACCCACCCGCACTGACCCGGGCACAATAAGCGGATAAACTCTCTATTTAGGTGATATGCGGCAAACACGGCACATAGGGCTTTTACTACCGGTATCCTCTAGGTGAGCTAGTGGTGTACGCTATTCTGGGCGGTCAGAACCGTCGCCCACACTGGTGCACCGTAAAGTGCCATTGACCGAACAACCCCTGTGTACAGCTGCCCAAAGGAAGGAAGAAGCCGTAGAAAGAGCCAGAATCAGGTGCGGATATTTCAATTGGGCCTGAACTGATACGAGGACCGAATCAACCATCGAGCCCATGGAACAATAGGGCCTCCGTTTTAGCCAGGGTCATTCGTAATCTCAGCACCCCAATGCGTTCGACCACCAAAGAGACTCCTCAGGTGGCTTGGCATGCCGCACCACCAAGCCAACCCTACACCAAGTCGTCTGGCTAGCTTGCTACAGTAGGTGAAAATTTCCTGTCTAAGAAAAGGCCTATAGCTAGCAGCACTAGTAAAGGCTATTCATGATGATGATTTACGCATAAGTATGCTCGTTTAAAGTTATTGTATTCCTGATATTTCAACTAAAAGCTTTATCTTTTTAATTTCATTTTTCTTTCATTCAGACTTATCTGTTATTACAGACGAGTTTGTCAAGTAAGAAAATAAATTGAAAAGTACATTTATACGCTACTATCTAAAACTTGAGTGTGTACGTGTATGGTATTATGCTAATAATTTTCCAAGTAACAATTTGTGAAATAGAGTTGGGAAGCAATTAGCACATTTCAAGTTGGTCGATGAAAGAGATCGCGTGTGGTTGTGGGGAGATAGTAGTTTGGAGTAATTACGATTGTTGTGAATGCCGACAATCACTTAGAAGCGCCTTATCTAAGACCTACTTAACGCGCGGTCTTGGCTATTAAGTCATAAATCGTGGGTTAGTCACGCAACGAGCTGACGATTTGACTCGAAGCGAGTTATCTTCACCTTGGCATCTAATTAAGAAAACCTTTTTCTTGTTTTGCTTTAATTGGATGCTTAAATTATACAAATACGTGTAGCCCCATAAACTAACTTAATTTTTGGAACACACTCCCGATTATAAAAACGAAGGTGACGACAAGAATGATAGTTAGTAGTACAATATGAAATATATATTTTTGAAATACAAACATATTAAATAGGTACTTACCGTGACTTTTAGTGTGAACTTTTCCGTGATTAAATTATTAACGTAGATGTTGAAATATTATAAAATATTCCTACTTGTTTTTTTAATCATTTGAGAAAATAAGATACAACTAAAGAAAATCTAGTTCCGTAAAAATTACGAGATATTTCATATCGCCATCGGATTTAAAATTTTCTTTGTTTGGAGCAAGCGACCAGATTGTCCTTCTGATAGATACTGATTTAGTGATAAATATCAGTTGGTGTACTGCGAAATTCTATCAAAGTAACTTCTGTTAGGAAAAGGTTATTTTGTTCTTAGATTAAAGTTTAATTTTAGATCTAGTACAAATAAGTATAAGTCACTAATTCAAAATTAGATTAGGCTCATCACACGTATGTTTGTTACACAAAATTCAGAATGATATATTATTATACATATATGTGCTACATACCATACGCTTTACTGTAATTAATATTAAATAACATTTTATGTATTTAAAAATTGTTCACTCTAAATGCTGACAATTAAATACTTTAAAGGACAACGTGTACTTGTACTACCAATTCTTGGTAAACCATTACAATTTTATGTTCACAAAAGCAGTATAATTCATTCCTTTATTTGATGTACTGAGTAATGTTTTATTTTTAATGATAATAATAAATTATTATGACATTGATTTACATAAAATTAGGTTGTGTAATAAACATGGTGAAGGGGCTCGTGGTTAAGTTGCAAATGAGTAGATTAAAGCTTTACAAAGTTAAGCAATCGTAGCCAAGTCAGTCCATTAACGAGTAAACATTTTTCACACATTGAGACTCCGTCGCGCTTCGAAGAGCACATTAAGCCGCCGGTCCCGGTTACCATTCGAACATTTGTGGAACTCGTTACCGGCAGTATGAACCGTAATAAGTCCCACAACAGTCTTTCTAAAGAACTTAGGTTGTGAATGTTTGACGGCAGTCACTCCTCGTAAAAAATCTAAGTTCATTCGAATCGTAGTAGATTTAAAGCCGACGCCAACTTAACTTGAGAAAAGCGTGTAAGAAGAAAACAGACCAATTCATGCCCTACTTTGAAAATTACAACTTTGAATTATCGTTTGTTTATAAAAAAAGAAAAGCGATGTTTAGCAATTTTGTCCTTACCGCCCTTCCCCCACTTTCACCTTATCTATTTTGCAGTAACTCGAAAAGAATAAAGGTTATTTCTAGCAAAGAATACTTTAGAGACAACATTGAATAACGTTTCTGATTTTTTGAAACATGCATGATTTGACTTCGATCTTTTATAATAATAGACTCAGACTTATTCTTTTTTAATACTTCTTTTATTGTATGGCGAGTGATTGCTGTCAATTTTTTTATTATTTATTTTACTTTCTTATGTCTCGAAGAAATACTTCGCATTTGCTAAGATATATTTAAGATTTATTTAAACACCAAAATTAGCGTAATGCAGGCTATAATTACAAATAACTCTTATAAATTTACTGTTAGGTATGTTATCCCTAGGCCACACAAACTTTTGCGGGATAGCCAATGTTTACATAACTTTTTAATGTTCAAATTTTGCTAAAACTACATTTTATGTTTAACCGTTGTAAATAAATTAAGAAGATTGAGTAAACGCAAGCAAATATCATTTGCTAAATAATATCACTAAACTATGGCAGTACATATTGTCTTCTCAAAGGCAACTTTAGCTATATAGGTATATATAACATAGCTAAACATATAACGAACTATGTATATACTCGTACTTTGATAATTATTCCGTGCTATCATGCGTAAATCTCTTTGTCATTAAATTTCTTGTTCTCATGCCGATGTTTTATGTAATCCTATGAATTGAACCCGAGAGAATAGGTAACTCTAATGAAAGTGAATAAAGACCTAATTGTTAATTGTGCTAATTAACAATTTTGTCTGTATTCATGTCTTATTTGCTGTCTAAAGTTGAGAATGTACCCTTAAATTATAATCGCATTGGTTAAAATTTCTATGTATCCGATAAAAGTAGAACCGAGTTTAATAATTATCCCCAAAAACTCTGAACTCTCATTCCGGCCTCTATCTCGTTTCTATTTTTATGCATTTTACTACATTAAATACATGTTTAGTAACTACTTTATATGTAAACTTTTTTATTAACAACAGTTCTTAACGAGGCGCAAATCGCTTTCAATTTGGATTTTAAGTATTTCACTTTAGCTACTTTTTTACAGGTGTTTAATTTATATTTTATTTATTCCCTAAATTCAGATCTCTAGCTAATATTGTATTAAGTGAGTTTTTCTAAGAAATCTGATGTACCATTTCAAATTAATATCAGATCACATTATATATATAAATATAACCTGACTGCAATTTAATACTACGGAGAGAATTAGATTTTTAAGATGGCAAGATTAAGCTAAAAGATCTAACCCCTAATATATTCATAGGTTTGTAATTAGGCTAAAAAATAGACATCTGATTAGTAGACCTTCGCCTGCACGGCTTCCCTAGTGGTTTAAGCGGTCGCCACGCCGCTCACTACTGTGCTGAGTGTTGTGGGTTCAAACTACACATGGGTAAACACTTTGTTTAATCTACAAATTGTTGTTCTGAGTCTGTGTGTTCTTTGTGTCCTTTTCTCGTATGTTTGTAAAGTCCCCCGCGACACAGTATTGATACTAGATAATGCAGGGGTTGTCTATAAAAAAAAACAAATACCATCCAAACAGCAATTGCCCGGCTAGGTTTTCAAAGATTTATCAGCGATGTACATCTATTTTGCTATATATAAAAATTCTGCCCAAGTTACCTTTTGGTAAATTGACGATGACTATTATTATCGAAAAAGACCAACAATTCAAACTAAATGTTTCAAGGTAATAATGAGATCTTGCGAAGCTGACGGTATATCTACATTAGGACACTGTTGTAATATCTTGTAAATATGTTTAATATATATTTTAAATATTCGTTAAAAGACAAATCGTACACTAGGAATATTCCTGTGTTGTGGTGGACTTACATGCAACGTAAAACGAAAAAAAAACCATGAAATGGCCACAAGAAACATCGAAACTCAAATTAACACTTTGTGAATCACACAAAGTATTGTCCCATGTGAGATTTGAATCCACAACACTCGACTCTTTAGAAAGTGGTAAGATGACCGCGTAAACACGACGTCAACCGCACAGCAATATGTAGGAACCTCCTTAACTGTTTTACATTGTATTCTATGTGTACATCATAACAGATGCGTAAATAAATATAATTAATGAATTAGTGTATTTAAAAGTTAAAGGAAAAGTAAGTAAATAGAGAAATATTTTGGCTATCTAACACACAACGTCATCTAGCTTCAAACTAAGCAAAGCTTGTATTATGAAAGCTTGATTGACTGATTTGACTGATAGAATACTCATATACTTCTTTTTTGTAAATACATACATATTATACATTTGCCTTATTGGTTTACTGTTTAACGTATGTGACTGCCGATCAGTTTCACGCTCATGTCTCGGAGAGCACGTTAAGCTGTCGGTCACGGTTATCATGAACATCTATCGTAATTGTTGTTAGAAAGTCAGGGCCCTCAAATATACTGAAAACTAATTCAAGCTTCACATTCAGTTCACCCTCAGGCTTGCGGAAGTCCGATGCCAGTCACTTTGTTAACCTTCCTATACCCTGCCCTATAGGCCAAGGACGTTGTAGTTTTTTTCCTCGAAAAAAATCGTAAAACGAGTTACAACTGTCTTACTAGCAAAAAATACTTTTGTTTGGAACATGCGGTTATGGTTTGCTCTGATGGCCGAGATTGTTAGCGGTAACTGATGATTTAGGACTATCTATTTTGTAAATTTCAGCACATTGGAATCTAAAACTACAAGGTGTGCGTGAGAGAACCGGGAATATCTGTTATTACGACATCCGAACCCCTTCTAGCACTTGCCCACTAGCACGGGCACCTTTTTCGCGTAAAACTCTCCATTTATTTGTCGGAGGCGATGAGGCTGGCCACTGTAGCGAATGAAGGGGAAAATCCGTCCCGTCCACCCGCGGCCACACTCAAGGTGACACGAGGCGCTGGTACGCGCGCCTCCACCGCCCAGTTCGCCGGCAGTGAATTGGGTCCGAGTGGAGATTGTCGTCCCGGGCCTCAGAAATATAGGTAACAAAACAATAATATATCATACTAGGTATTACATAATTTTAATTGTTTAATTAAAAAGTTTTATTAGGTTCTTTGATAATGATATTTCTGTAGTTTCTATCGTCTTTTACTTTATGGAGTCTGACAAAAGTTATTACAACTAACTTGGTCTTACCGAAAAACAATACGTTTAAGAAAAAGAACTTAACAAATGTCCCAGAGCAGTTAAAACCTTTATTGATTTTTACCAAATATTTATCAAGTAACATGTAATAAGCTGAATGAATAATGACATAATGTATAACATTCAGCCTTGACATTTATGACAAACACAATTGACAAAATCACAGCCTTTCATGGTACAGTGACGGATAACATATTCATATATATACAAATCACTCACAAAGGAATGAGTGTGACTTAACTAGTATTGTACTTAGGTTTGTAATTGAGATAAATAAATAAACTATTATATATCTATAGCTTATAGACAGACGAATACAATGTTAAATTTCCTGATTATTGGTAAAATAGTGATAAATAATAATCACATATTTGTTACAGTATTTATTAAAAAATAAAATATGTTAATGTCAAATTGGAATCAAATCTTATAATGGATTACCATTAAGGGTACCGATTTATGCTACTACGCTACTACTACTATAATACTACCCATGAAGTACTAAGAGTTACTGACGGATCACCGTAAGTGACTTCGGTCATCCGTCGTGGATGACAGTACCATTTTTATTTATTTTAGACGACCTCGGTGGCACAGTGATTGCGTATGCGACTGCTGTGCTTAAACTTTCGGATTCAATTACCGAGTCGGAAATGTTTGTATGATCTGCAAATATTTATTAATAATATCCTAAAGTTTATATAACTATGAGTTTATACTAGGTTTTCTTGAAAAAAATCAAAGCTTCGGCTTTTGAAATGTCGGTCCGTGAGACCGTTCGCGGGTATAGGTGTTACAGTAATTGGCGCGGGTACAGCAAGGTTAAATAACTGACATGCCGGTAATACTGGTTCAACTAGTAACCTGCTGCCTAAGAAAAAGACACATGTTGTACATAGAAAACACCCAAACTCTGAAATAAACAATAATATTTGCAAATCATACAAACATTTAGTCAGATGCGGAAAACGAACCTGAGATCTCAGTATAGCAATCATATACGCTGCCACTGCACCACCAAGGCAGTTTCATCAACAGCTTATAACAGTCTGCTGCTGGACATAGGCCTCTGATTAGTAAGGAGGTTTTGGCCTACTATACCACGCTGGGCAGAAAGTTGGTATAGGATTTGTTTCAAGTTTTAAGTTCATGGTACAATAATAAGTAACAGAAATATTCTGAAATAAAAATAAAATAAATACTGAGTATTGAGTACCCAATAATGCATTTATATAGCACTCAATTATTGATTTAGGTGGCGGGTCGAATTTAGTGAAGTCCCGTCGTATGTGCCTCAGTCCAACGGTACAGGCGATCCATTTAACAATTAAACCGTCGATTTGACACATGACGGAGTGTGCATGTCCCATCGGCTCAATGCATTCGAATTCTGGGTAGCTTGGGAACGCTATCGGACACAATTACGTATTAATGTGTTTATTACGTTTGTGTTTATAGATAACTTAACTAATAAATGTTGTAATGTAGCTTAATCCTTAAAGCTTATCACTAAAGCTTAACAACAATGCATCTTCCTTTTTCCTTCGAACCTTTTTTCCAAAGTAGATTTCGGTTGGATTTAAATCTACTACGATATTGCTGAACTTTGATATTTTACGTGGAGCAACTGCCATCAAACCTCCACAATCCGAGTACTAGGCGATATCAAAGTTTAGTAGAAATACTGTTGTCGGACTTCTATTCAGGATTTCAACTACCTGCAACGATTTGCAACCGGGACCCACGCGGCGACGGCTTAAAGTACCCTCCGAGGCACGGTGGCGACTCATTATCTAAAGAAATGGTTACCTATCCTGGTAAGTAATGCTTAACTTTACAATGCGTTAAGTTATGCGGCTACCACTAAGCCAGAAACCTTCACAACAGCACTTAATCAAATAACAGATAACAATAATATATCATCAATCAATTTATATGTATAAGACTAATTTTAGAATGTAAATATAAACGAAACATCGTGATTAAACATACGTGTTATTTCAACCTAATACGTAATTTTTGAAGTGAAACTTCTTTATCGGGGTTGGAAAAAAATTTAGTGTAACATTTTTTCGTTACACGTCACATTTTTTCGTTACGCGCCATCTTTTTCTTATCCCTACCACGCGTGATTCGAAGTATACTTTCTCCAGCGGAGTAGGGATTGGTAAATGTCTCTAATGTATTGTGCGGCCCGTTTTGAGTAGTTACATTTTTGAAATCCAGGTGGCGATTGCATCGACTTCGGACGGGTTTAAACTATTTTTTTGAAAAATAACGTCATAAAGAAATTTCACTTCTTACGAGTGTACGCTAGTACACGCACACTTTTTTTTTATATATATCATATGTATGTTTACACAAAAAATTTTTATATATACTTATATCAGTTGTCTAGTAGCTACATATATCAATACTAGAAGCTCTGCTTAGTTTGGGTTACAATGCCGTTGTGTTTCAGATGTTCGAAATATTATTATTATATTATTTACCAATGTAATTTTAGTTTAATATTCACATACATTGATAACTACACTATACATATAAGGTGTGTCAATTTCCAACACCTCTATTAAATACAGCAGAACTTGAATAGTAAAAACAAATTCAGTAAAAGATGAAAAAGAGTCCAAAAAGTAGAATTTTGTTGAAGCAAACTGAAGTTTTTATATAAGTCACGCTATTTTCTTAAAATATTTTTATCGTGGTGCAATAGATATGCTTACGTAAAAATAAACCAGCTCGATAGAAGTGATATCTCGATCTCACAGAGAACCATTGCTAAATATTTCTCTTGTTGCTTTTCATCAATTGAGTGAGGTTATTAGAGCCCAAAGCCATGTGCCCCCTTATTTGCAGGGTAGGGAGAAACACAAGTATGGCAATCCACTTATAGCAATTAGCTACAAACAATAATAATATTTCGAACATCTGACACACAACGCCATTTAATTCCAAACTAAGCAGAGCTTGTAGTATGGATACTAGATAACTGATATAAATACATATATGTACATTTTTTAAAATTTGGAAATATATACATTTTAGACTAAGAAAATATCCAAACTCCGAAACAAATATTTGCAGATCATACAAACATTTCCGACTCGGTAATTGAATCCGAAAGTTTAAGCACAGCAGTCGCATACGCAATCACTGTGCCACCGAGGTCGTCTAAAATAAATAAAAATGGTACCGTCATCCACGACGGACCACCAAGGAAATTTAACATTGTATTCGTCTGTCTATAAGCTATAGATATATAATAGTTTATTTATTTATTTCAATTACAAAGCTAAGTACAATACTAGTTAAGTCACTCTCATTCCTTTGTGAGTGATTTGTAAACATATGAATATGATATCCGTCACTGCACCATGAAAGGCTGTGATTTTGTCGATTGTGTTTGTCATAAATATCAAGGGTGAATGTTATACATTATGTTATTATTCATTCGGCATATTACATGTTACTTGATAAATATTTGGTAAAAATCAATAAAGGTTTTAACTGCTCTGGGACATTTGTTAAGTTCTTTTTCTTAAACGTATTTTTTTTAGGTAAGACCAAGTTAGTTGTAATAACTTTTGTCAGACTCCATAAAGTAAAAGACGATAGAAACTACAGAAATATCATTATCAAAGAACCTAATAAAACTTTTTAATTAAACAATTAAAATTATGTAATACCTAGTACCATATATTATTGTTTTGTTACCTATTTTTCTGAGGCCCGGGACGACGATCTCCATTCGGACCCAATTCGCTTCCGGCGAACTGGGCGGCGGAGGCGCGCGTACCAGCGCCTCATGTCACCTTGAGTGTGGCCGCGGGTGGACGGGACGGATTTTCCCCTTCATTGGCTACAGTGGCCAGCCTCATCGCCTCCGACAAATAAATGGAGAGTTTTGTTGAGTGTGATGTTGTTTTGCGTAGCTTGCTGCTTTACTCGATTCTTACACCGCTCCTTGGGATGACTAGAGGTGTTGCACTCTGGATTCTTAATCTGTCACCGCACGAAGAAAATTAAACACAAGAAAACATAGTTACAACACATTTCATGAGAAATTGGTATAAGTCACCATCGTTACAGTCGCTTGAATTAGAGATAGCAATTGAAATAGAATAATAATCACCGAAGTTGAACTGTTACCAGTTTGTAAGCAAACTATCTACATTATTTGAATTTATTTGCAATTGGATAGCGACAATGAATCCTAGAATATTGTTACGGATAGTTATAATTTTCTTACGTTAATCAGTACCTTGGAAATATATAATTTACTAGTTTTATTAATAAAGTTGTCTTTAGTTATTTTATATATAGCGTTGTAAGGGCTAGAAGCAATATATAGAATGCACATATGATGGTCACAACATTTTCTGTTTTATCGTAGACTAATCTCAGCAGCTGCTCAGAAATCGATTTCTTAAGTTATTTCTGCTACAGTTATAAATAGATAATTTTATTGTCTTTCACATTGATGAGCCTGTTAATCTAGTGGTTAGAGACCCTTACTGCTAAACTGAAGGTCGTACGTTCGATTCCCACCCAGGACAAATGTTTGTGTGATGACCACAATTATTTGTTCTGCGTACTTTATCTGTGATATGTATGTGTTTAGAAATATATTATGTAAGTAATAATGTTAATCAGCAGTCTGGTTACTATAGTGTAGTTTTCTACTTTGGGATCAGACAGCGATGTGTGAGAAATGTGAGGTTATTTAATTATTTAAATTAGTTCAAAAATTAGAAAATGTTTGTGCAAAAGTAGTTTTTACTGTAACCCATCTTAAACATCGCATGCTTTCGTCTTGTAAAAGCTATACGGTTTCTTCTTATATATATCATTTTAGCCTATCCGTCTACTATTGAATGAAGGTTTCCCCCAAAGAGTACCAACCGTCTCGGTCGTTGGTCCAAATATGATATATATGGCATTTGTTTATGTGTGTGTATGTAATTATGTATATATATATGTATGTATTTATGTTTATATATATATAAATATATATGTATGTATTTATGCATACATATATATATATATTTATATACTCAAGCGGGAGCGCGTAGTCTAATCGACCGCGCTTATTACATTTGCGTTCATATTATTATTATTCTCTTTATTACATATAAATATACATATTGATTACATTTTTAAATATATAAAAAATAAAAAAAAAAATTTATAAATATAAAAAATAGTAGACCACCGACATCGGGTACAGGGACCAAGATACCGGTGGTTAGGGCTCCAGAGACAGGAACCTCCTCACAATACGTGCCGTGTCAAGGAGGACTGCCTTCTGCATCAGACCCTTGATCCAACCTTCTAACGTGAGCCTCTTAAGGTGTTGGTCGAGGCTCTTGGCTATCAATCCGTGAACAGATATGATTATCGGAACAATGATCACCGAATCCACATTCTACATGTCGGCAATCTCGTGAGACAGATCCAAATACTTTAATTGTTTTTCTTTTTCAACTTTCACGAGATTCTCGTCATGAGGAACGGCGATATCGACAATCATTGCGCGGCGCTCTAATCGATCTATCACCACAATATCAGGCTTATTGGCAACAATAGTCCTATCTGTGATAATAGATCGATCCCAATATAACGTAGCACGACCGTTCTCGAGAACTGGGTCGGGCACATACCTGTAGTAAGGCACTTCAAAATTGACAAGTTGGTATTTAAGGGCAAGTTGTTGGTGTACAATCCTGGCTACTTGATTGTGCCTGTGCAAATACTCACCATTAGCAAGACGAGAACAACCAGAAATAATATGCCTAATAGATTCTCCAGGACGGTGACACGCCCGACAAATGTCAACCGTACTATCTTTCAGGATATATTTCCGGTAGTTATTCGTCATGATAACTTCGTCCATAATTGCACAAACAAAACCTTCGGTTTCTCCGAAGAGATCACCATACCGTAGCCAAGACGTCGACGCTTTAAAGTCTATATCAGACCCGTGTAGGGCCCGATAAAATCGACCATGAAGTTCTTTACCCTTCCATACTTCCTTGCGATCAGTAGTACTAAGTACTACAGGTTTGCGCCAATTCTCTTTAGCCAGAGCGAGCGGGGTAAAACCAGTATCCACTGCAACTACATTACGATGCACTCCCACATTCGTCTGTAGAAAATATTCTCTGAGATTGTATATCTCGCGATTGTGTAGAGTCTTGATATTTAATAGACCACGACCTCCAAACTTTCGCGGAATATACAATCTCATAACCGATGAACGTGGATGGTGCATACGGAATGCAGTCAGCAATGTACGGACTCTCCTGTCAAGGGCATCTAATTCGGTCTGAGTCCATCTAAGTACACCAAAGGAATACATCAGAACCGGCATGACCCAACTGTTATAGGCTCGCACCTTGTTACCGCCCGATAAAAGACTTTTAAGTACTTTTTTTAGGCGACCAAAGAAACGTTCCCGTAACATTTGTTTCACGCCAGATTCTGATATTCCCAAGGACTGTGAAAAACCTAGATACTTGTAAGTTTCGGTGGCAGACAGAGATCTGAGTTTTGTTGAATCTGAAAGTTCTATTCCTTCAGATTCTATAATCACGCCCTTCTTTACATACATGACTGCACACTTGTCTACACCAAATTCCATTTTGATAGAATTACTAAAGTTTTCAGCGACCTTTAATAACGCCATCAATTGTAATTTGGGGAGGCCAGTAATTTCAAATCATCCATATAAAGAAGGTGAGATATAACTTGATCATCTTTCTGCAACCGATAGCCTAACCCTGAACCCTCTAACAGAGTACTGAGAGGGTTCAAAGCTAGACAAAACCACAAGGGACTCAGACTGTCACCTTGAAATATACCTCGCTCGATCTTTATAAGTACGTCATTTATCGCAGCCTGCCGACATCCTGGATAGCGAAGTGTTGTGCTCCATTGACTCATACATGACTTTAAGAAAGTGCACAGAGTTGCATCAATTTTATACAACTCTAGCACTTTCAAAAGCCATGTGTGTGGAACTGAGTCATAAGCCTTCTTATAATCTATCCAACATGTCGCCAGACTCTTACGATTACGACGTACCTGTTGGCTAATGGTCCTGTCTATGATAAGGAGCTCTTTAGTGCCATGGGCCCCACTTCTACATCCATTTTGAGAAATAGAGAGTACCGAATTATTAATTATATGTGTAGTAATTTTGAGTCTCAAAATAGATGTTAGAAGTTTATATGTAGTTGGTAAACAAGTAATGGGTCTAAAATTTTTGGGATCCATGGCACCACCAGATTTATAGAGTAAATGGGTTACACCAGTGGTTAAAAATTGTGGTAATGAACCAGAATCCAAAGCTGCTTGGAATTGTGATGCCAAACACGCATGTGAGCTTCGAAACCACTTAAGCCAAAAGTTGTGCAGTCCGTCAGGACCAGGTGATTTCCAATTCGGTAATGAACGGACTGCACAACTTACATCATCTTTATTAATAACAATGGGTTCCATAGCTGTTATAGACTCACACGAACGTTTGACATCCTCCAACCAATCACCCTCTGTATGAGTGACAGGCACTGACCAGATGTTACGCCAAAATGAATTTGTGGTATTTTCATCTGGAAAATGCCCATCACTCACACATGAATTCGGTTCCTCCCATTTCCAGTAAACCCATTTCTCATTCCTTTGGAACATTCGATTCTGATTATACCGATCGACTCGTTTTCTATAACGTCTTATCCTATTTGCCCATGCATAAACTTTCTGCTTTAGAAAGTCTATGCGCTCTGTGACACAGGACATGTATTGTTGAGGACTAATGGTAGTTCCCAAGAATGCCTGTTTCACAAAGCGCATGACTCTCGGCCGTGTATTACCACTTTGGAAACAAGTTAATTTAGCGATGAGTGTCCTAGTCTCAGCAATACGACGTTCGATTCTACACTGCCAAGCTGGTACACCATTTTCGGGTCGAGTAGCACTTACACGTTCAATACATTTAACACCAGCTACTCGACAAACTGCAATAGCTGCACAGTACAGAATGGAATGTGTATCACCAAGATCTTCGCTATTATCAAAGTAGTCTGATAGTAACGAATCCAGGGCACTCACAAGCGCTAAATTACGTTTATGAATGGGCAAACGGCATAACCGTGGTCTACTATTATCATTTACGAATCGGTATTTTTGAATCGCATCCTCCAAAGCGCTCCTTATCTTATCATTATATTGGGTACTCACGGAAAGAACTTCACTCTCCCCTAGTTCATCAACATCTTCATTTGATAATGCCAACAGAGGTGTGCTGTTGGCTACTATAGTGCGTGACGAAGAAGGGATAGTAAGGTTTCTCCGTATGTCAGAGCGTATCCTCTCAAGTACTGCATCATCCAGCAGGTGACAGCGCTGTATAGCTCGTACTTGATCCGACAATCTTTGTGCTGATACGTTAACGGCTGGTTCAAGTTCCTGAAACAAAGAGACTAGTTTAGCACGGTACGCAGTAAGGTTCGTACCCAACTCTGTAGCCCGAAAATATGCCCGCATGACATTCTCGTTCATGAAAGTTGTCCACTTCATGCGGCGCACATCACCACCGGTAGCGGGGACCCTATTTGAGGTCAGTGGTCCTCGTGATCCCAAGCTGGTCGGTGGCCGGGTACTCTCCTGCCGACGTACAGGTCTTGGCGACGTGGGTGGAGAGAAAAACTCGTCGCTGGAGCTAGAGCTCGACACCTCTGCAACGGCTGGAACATCCAATGTTGCTTCCGGGGACGGCAAGGCGGAGCGGAGCGACGAGTCCGAAGATGTTAATTGTGCTTTTTTTCTAGCTCTTGTAAGCATATTGGCAATTTCTTGAAAATTATTGTATTGACATGACGTTTAAACGTCATGTCTTCGGTAACAGATATTTTTATTGAAAATGCATTTTGGTTCTAGCTTTATTCAAATAATTTCTTGTATATATGTTCATTTTTGTTTTGCTTGATACTTTATGCTTTTTGATGATGAATTTGATAAGTTTGTAGTAATATATTATGTATTTTTAAAATGCGCATGAAAAATGCCAACTGCTTCTGGTGTTGCTAGTTTATTATTATTATTATTAGTCATTAAATACATTTGTCATTTCTAGTAGGCTGTTGCTGTGTCATTGGGAATAAAGTAAAGACAATACCGTCGCTCAAGGTGCTCTCCCCACTCCACAAATTGCAATTGTTTTCGTTGCGGCGCAGTCGTCGAAAAGACTACACGCGCCTGTCGTCGTAAAGGTTACGCGCGACGCTCAACGCTACATACACTTATTACACGCTTGTAGTAGTTCTTCAGCTGTCGCTCAATATTATCTAAATAGGCTTAGAGTTTTGTTGTTTTTTATAAAATGATTTGTCTACGGTTATCACAAAGTGGAATAATCGAGGAATTAGAAAGAGAAGACGAAAAAGAGAGTGAATCAGAGCTTAGCGACCAAGCCTCTGAATCTTCTGACCACATCATTCCAGAGGAACATCTATCTGACGTGGAATCGTACTGCTCGGACTCAAATGAGGATTATTGGCCACTTTCGAAAATAAATAGCTGTTTTACGGGGCGCGATAAAGTTACGAAGTGGCAAAAATCTAACAATAACAGAGTGAGGGGTCAAGTGCAAAATATTCTCTTATTTTCTAATTTTTATTGTTTGACTATATTTATAAATTAGTCTTAGGTGTGTCGGGTTTTGTGTTTCAAAATTTTTGTTTTAATTCACGAAATATATGAGTTATGTTAGTTGATTTAATAATTGTTTCTTTTTTCATAATTTGAGTTACTTGTTGTGACTAATTAGGCTTTAAAAGTAATGATAATACATCTGAGTACTAGGAAATAAATGATTATTTCATAACTAGTGCTTTACTTCTCTTATTCATCCCGTAGGTCTTTTCGGTAACGCGCGCTCGCTCCCGTTACAAATGACCGCGCGCCCGCTTGAAGATATATATGTATGAATTTATGTATATATGTATTTATGCATATATATACATGTAAGTATTTATGTATAAATATATATATATATGTGTGTATTTACGTATATATATTTATAAATGTATCTATTTATGTATATATCATATACGGTATGTATGGTGTATGTTTGGTCATTTACATACATCTTCTTACTTCATATACTCACGTGTGTATAGGATGTTGTTTGTAAAAAAAATATTTGGCGTACAGCGAGAACTTTACACTCTCCTCATTCTATACAACATTGTAAATTATTTTGGTTTATTTCAACTGATTTAATATCAAGCCTGTTAAGTAATATAATCATTTTGAGATAGCATTTATAAGTAAGATTAATTGTTAAAAAAATTAGATTGTTAAAACAGCTAATTCAAATTTCAAAAATTCAAGTTTTACCGTTTTTTCAGAACTATGTTAAAACTGTCTAATTTCAGCCAATTATATAGTATTTATCAATTTATTGTTTACACTGGTGAACCACCCCGGCTTCGTACGTACGAAATCGACATTGGTGAGTAACCAATGTCGATTGCGTATCCATGCACTTAATTCTCTGATACTTTCCAAAATAATCATTTTAATGATACTTTGTAAAAGGTAATTTTGGTCTACATCAAATGCATAATTTGTCTAATGTATTTATTTGAATAAAAATTACTATGATATTGGTCAAAACTCCTCTATATAAGTCACAAATTAAACCTTAAAATATAAAAATGATCGCCATGGGTTTTATTCTGTATGAAAAATGCAGGCGTATGTCATTGTAAACTATTTTGTAGATTTTCTAAAATACGCAATCACCCGTTTTGACATACCTAGAAAAGTTAAGTCAGTCTTATGCGAAACATTGTTCATGTTTAAGTTCTTATATAGTTCTTTCAAATATAATCTACATGATGGTGAAAGCCGTTAGAAACTTTGAAATTTCTAAACGCATAAGAAAAACTTCATGTTATACTATGTTAAGAAGATATATTCTTTGTTTTCGTAAAAAGTTTCCAAAAAGTGTTCACGAAGGAAAAATAAAGTAAAAAGTAGTAGTGTAGTAGTAAGTAAAGTAAATAAATCAGTTTAAAGCCACACCCACTCAACAAGTAAACAGCCATTTTCTAATATAAACGACTGTATTTAAAAATATCAGCACTTTTTAAGATATTTTAGTTTAATTTTGTGAAGTGGATGCAAATGTGTTAGCTACCAACATTTGCCTTACATTACTTTGAATATAATTTGGTTAATGTGCTTACTTATTATACGGTAACAATTTAGTATTAATATTTGCCAATATGTCAATAAATTTTACGAAATATTTTTCTTTTAAAATATTTATTTGTGTAGAGTAATCAATTGTTAATACATTTCACACTTACATTTATTGATTGACCAGTCACACGAAGGAATAATTTTAAAATATCACTAACAGACTTTTTGTTCTAATTTAGCGATCGTGATAGTGACCAAAGTTAGTTTTTTTGGGTATAGGTGTAGTCTTTTTTTTATGTAACGTGCAGAAAAGCCAACGGACCATCACACTACCGAGGTTTGCGGCGGGGTGCTGTGCTACTATTAAGTTTTATGAATCACTAAATACTCAAATTGAATCTACGATAAATAAATACATAAAAAATAAATTCTTTACATTAAAAAAAAATAGTTATTAACAGAAACAGACAATAATATACGCCACCAGTATGACAAGTTTTTTAAATGAATTTTATGAGTCATAATTTCAGTCAGCAAACAGTAACCAAAGAAGCAGTTCTTTTGTTGCTAGTATCTATGTACAACAAATGGCTGATAAACATAGTCTGCTGATGCGTTCGTCACATTTACAACGGAGCAAAAACCTTGTTAAACATTGGTTCTATATAGCTTTAACGGAGAGTTTCAAAATCAAAATATTTGAATCTGTCAAAATATTTCTAAGTACCATTAACCAAAATTGTTGTGTACAATAGGTTTATTTAGTGTTGTAGCAGTGCCAGAGGGCGTGGTCTACCATTCAGCCGATAGTTA
Organism: Hypercompe scribonia; assembly: GCA_949316085.1. NCBI lineage: Eukaryota > Metazoa > Arthropoda > Insecta > Lepidoptera > Erebidae > Hypercompe > Hypercompe scribonia. The sequence goes on along the minus strand of OX438974.1, from coordinate 11,335,992 downwards.
ATGTCCAGCCCAGTGGCGCACGCCTGCCAAAAATAACAACCTCTGGCCTTTTGTACTTGAATAGTCATTCCTATATTTAAATAGCACTTATTCCCTTTTCAAGTACTATTCAAAGTTTCACAATAAATTTTACCGTTCGCTTGTTGACTGAAAACCGACTTGAAGATACTACTTGTGTTAGAAATTATTTAATACAGTTTATTTTATCAATTTAATTGAAATATTTGGAAGGTTATACAGGTAGAAAAGATACAAATTATTATATATTTACAACTTAATAAAAATTCAAAGAAAAAAAATCAATACGGTTCTGAAATCAATAAAAAATAAAAAAAAATCAAATTAATAACATAGTTATAAAATATGACACAAAATAAAAAGTAACACAACCTATTTTTCTAATCTCTCTATATGAACCTTCGAACAGTCGTAAGGGAAGCCGAGGTTAGCAGTTAGAGCCAGAATTCAATCGGAACTGGTTCACACTCTGCAGAGCAAGGACGCACATTGCTTTTGAATCATGGAGCAATAGCAATCCACCTTGACTTCAGCAAACATTCCTGATGTGTTACAAAAACAAGGCAGCCCAACAACATCCGGAGGGCATTGTAGTACTTCACCCGCACAGATTGTACGTTCTTTAAGTGTACCTGGGCTACCTGACTACAAATTACTCGTGTAAAGCAATGTACAGAAAAAAGTACGGAACAACGTGATTTTCACTTGTGAGCATCTAGTAAGCTTGTGAGCCAGCATGTTCGCTCTTACGAACCATCCTCTACGTTCACGTTCAATGTCTGCATCGTTTTTGAGTTTGGTAGTTAGCGAATGACCAAAATATGTAAACTACTGCACACTTTCCAGTGTTAGAGGCAGCCTTTTCGATGTTAAACTTAGTAAAGCCTCTGGACTTTTAAAACCGAGCTCAAATACCATGTATTCATTTTTTCTAGGGTTATACCTACTTCCTTGACATTTATTTTACACCAGCTTGTTAGTTTTATATCAAAATTATATCTATAGTATAAAAGTTAATATATATAGTCTGTGGTCAAACAACTGTTATTGTCTATTCTGTAGTTCCTACTTTCTCTCAATAAATTAATTCGTTCAAAAACTTCCATACCGGTGTTTCATTATAGGTTATGGGCCCAGTTACTTTAAGCCAAGGGAATTATATAGACAAGTTATTAAATAGATCTAATATGGCAGATTGTAAAATAGCAGATACACCTTTAGAGAGTTAAGATTAATATTGTAAATAATAATAATTGTAATAGTGAAATAGCTTATCAACAACTTATAGGTGGACTTATGTATTTAGCCGTCTTAACAAGACCTGATATAGCTTTCTCAGTTAGTTTCCTTAGTCAGTTCAATAACTGCTATAATCATGAGACTTGGTTGTATGCTAAAAGGATTTTAAGATACGAGGGGGCGTTTTTAAGTTCGCGGAATGGAGGGTATTGAGTAATAATAAAAACACAAAATTATTTTTCTTTTTCTATATATTCCCCTGCAACACGAATACATTTTTCAGATCTTTCAATTAGTTTTTTTATTCCCTCGTAAAAAAAAGTTTTATCTTTGCCTGAAAAATACGCCGAAACCGCCTCCTTAACCTCCTCATCAGTTGAAAATTTCTTACCACGTAATTCTTTTTTCATTTTTGGAAAGAGATAATAATCACTCGGAGCCAAATCTGGACTGTAGGGTGGGTGATTCAAAATATCGAAGCCCACCTTATGCAGGGCAGCCAGTGCGACTCGGCTCTTGTGAACGGGAGCATTGTCATGCAATAGCAGGACACCTTTCGTTAATTTTCCCCGTCTTTTTTCTTTGATGGCTTCTTTTAACTGTTCTAAGATTGAAGCGTAGTATTCCCCCGTTATAGAAATGCCTTTATCTTTATAATCTATCAATAATATTCCTTCTGAGTCCCAAAAAATCGTTGCCATGAGTTTCCCAGCCGACTGTGAAACCTTAAATTTCTTGGGTGGTGCTGTGCCCTTTTTGTGCCACTGCATGGAGTCTTGTTTGGACTCGGGTTCATAATGATGAACCCAAGTTTCATCCCCAGTAACAATTTGATTCAATACGCCATCCTTGTCTTCATTGCAGAGGTCCAAAAACGCACGTGAACATTCCACGCGCTGTTGTTTTTGCAATGGCGTGAGCATTCTCGGCACCCACCGTGCGCTAACCTTAGTCATGCCAAGATGATCGTGTAAAATTTTAAAAATTGTTGTATCCGATACTCCAACCATTTCTGCGAGTTGTTTCTTTTTTAGTCGAGCATCTTCCAATACAATTTTTTCTACTTTTGCAATAATTTCTGGCGTAGTCACCTCAACGGAGCGCCCCGGCCTCGGGTCGTCTTCAAGTGATTCCCTGCCTTATTTAAATAAACTATGCCACTTGTAGACCATTGTTTTTCCTGGGCAAGAATCCCCGTAAACCGATGACATCTCATTGAGTATGGTTTGAACAGACTTTCCTTGCTTAGTAAGCAACTTTATCACCGCACGGAATTCAATTTTCTCCATTTTTTTCACTTCGTTCCCGATTAAAATACTTGGTCAACGATAGTTTAATAACTAATGATCCAATCACAACAAATTTTACTATGCAGACTAATTATGAGTCACTGAATACGGTAGGCATCAAAAGAGCGCGTTTACCCGCCTTTTTCACTGTCATTCCGCGAACTTAAAAACTTACCCTCGTATCTTAAGAAAACTCGAGATTTTGGTTTAAAATATTCTAAAAGTGGTAACTCTAAATTAGAAGGGTATGTTGATTCAGATTGGGGAAATAACATTATAGATAGGCGGTCTTATACAGGTTTATGTTTTACTCTAGCTGGCAGTGTAGTTTCTTGGGAGGCTAGAAAACAAAAAACAGTTGCTCTCTCTAGCACAGAGGCCGAGTTTATGGGTACAACTGAAGCATGTAGAGAAGCCATATATTTAAGTAACGTGTTAAAAGAAATAACTCAGGAGTCATATACCATTAATTTATTTAATGATAACCAAGGTGCTCTCAAGATGTCCTGTAATAATAGTTTTAATAAGAGAACTAAGCATATTGATGTACGATATCATTTCTGTAAAGAATGTGTTGATGATAAAATTATACAGCTTAACTACTTAGAGACATCTGAAATGCCAGCAGATTTGTTTACCAAGGGTTTAGGTGGCACTAAACATTTTTATTTTACGCAGTTTTTGGGTATACAGGATATTAAGAATTAAAAGATTTATTTCTTACAATGTACCTACTTTATTTTGATAAGTGGGGGTGTTGTTTTACATTTTTGTTTTATTTTATAGCAAAAAGTATTTAATCTAAGCTTAGAAGTGAATAAAAGTAGTTGTAGAAGTGAAATTCAGTTAATGTAATATAAGTTTGCAAGAATGGCAACGAACTACTTGGTTAATGTTCCAAAACTAAAAGGGCGGGCGAACTACGGCGAATGGGTCTTTGCCGCGGAGAATTTTCTAATCCTTGAAGGTATGCAGCACAGCATAAAACCAGAAGCAGGGAGGATATTAGAAGCCGCAGATGATGTAAAAACAAAGGCGAAACTTATCATGACGATAGATAGTGCGTTGTACGTACACATCAAAGATGTGAAAACTACAATGGAGCTGTGGAACAAGTTAAAAGCATTATTTGATGACTCGGGATTCACGCGAAGAATTGCCCTGTTACGTAGTTTGATCTCAATTCGTCTTGAAAATTGTGCATCAATGCAAGCGTATGTTACGCAGATAGTTGATACAGGACATAAATTGAGTGGGACAGGCTTTGACATTAGTGACGAATGGATTGGATGTTTGTTATTGGCTGGTTTATCTGAAAAATTCATGCCCATGATAATGGCGATAGAACATTATGGAATCAAAATTACAACAGATGCCATTAGAACGAAGCTCATGGATTTGGAAACGGAAGTGAGCGGCAGTGTCAGCAGTGAAGTAAATAGCGCGTTTGCTAGCAGTACACAGAAGTGCCAATCTTATAGGAATAAAACCGGTCACCAGAAAAATAGTCAAGCGACAACAAACGTCAATGTCAAAAATGTCAAAAGTATACATTGTTACCAATGTAAACAACCGGGGCATTATAAGAATCAATGTACGAGTAATGTTAATCCAAATACATTTCAACGGAAACAAACTAATGCGTTCAGTGCAGTATTTTTAAATGGTGAATTTAATAAGCACGATTGGTACATAGACTCTGGTGCTAGTACACACTTGACAACAAACCAACAGTGGATCGAGAATGCATTAGATCACAAGATAAAGGATATTGTCGTTGCAAATAATGAAAGGCTACAAGTTTTATGTTCTGGTGACATTACAATCGTAACCAAGACTGATGAATGTGAATATGAAGTCAAAGTCAAGGATGTGTTATGCGTTCCAGGATTGACAACAAACCTTTTATCTGTGAGCCAGTTGATAAAATCAGGCAATAGAGTGCAGTTCACCACAGATGGTTGTGCAGTGTTCAATAAAAATAATGATTTGGTGGCTACAGCAGTTCTAATAAATGGAGTGTACAAGTTGAGAGTTCCTGACAGTATGGTGGCAAATGTGACAGTCTCAGGTAATATTTGGTATCGTAGACTAGGACATGTCAACAGTAAGTACCTCAATAAAATGATTACTGGAGTTGAAGGAATGAATATTCAGGAAAAAGTTGATCTGAGTAAAACATCATGCACAGTATGTTGTGAGGGTAATGAAAGCCATCTAAGGGTGTTTGGAAGTACTGTGATGGTACATGTGGCCAAAGAGAAGCGCCAAAAATGGGACAGAAAATCAGAAAAACACATATTTGTGGGATATTCAGGAGATGTGAAAGGTTATCGCATATATAATCCTCGAACTAAGCGTATAACAACTAGCAGAGATGTGATAGTTATGGAAGATGAGAAATCCCCAGAGGTCAGCATACCAGTCAATGAAAGTGGAGGAAACTCAGATTCAGTGGGGGATTGCAGTTTGAAAGATTTATCTAGTTGAAAGGACATCAGTACAGATGAAGATAATATATCAGATGATACCTACATACCCAGTGATTATGAAGGGGCTTATACTTCACCTGAGCAGCGGGCTAAGAGCAGCAGAAACTGAAGGCAGCCAGAGAGATATGGGATGTTCAATATTTCTATAAATAAATTTGATGATGCTAGTGGATTATCACAGCTGATCCGCGAAACTTTGTCTGGGTCACCGTGAACAAATTTGATTGCCATAAATGCTTATAGTTTTTTTTTTTTAACGTGTGGAATCCCCCTTAGGCCGTCACCCCACCGGGGTTTACGGCGGGGTGGTGTGTCGGAATCGGACTGACTAAAACCACACGGTGTGCCACTCTGCGCCTGAGATAGGAGGGATCCGGGAACCGCTGCTATTACGACATCCAGATCCCTCCTAGCGCCTGCCTGCTAATGTGGGCACCATCTATCTTTTCTTTTTTTTTATTTTAGGCGACGTACGGCACAGGCGGGCGTCGCCTCCTCGCGGCTGGCCACTACGGCGGATCGAGGGGAAAACCCGTCCCGTCCACCCGCGGCCACACTCAAGGCGGCATGAGGCGCTGGTATGGGCGCCCGGCTCGCCGGCGGCGAATTGGGTCCGAGTGGAGATCGTCCTCCCGGACCTTCTCCGCCGCCTCCTTTCGCGAAATTACGTCTTCGCAGAAGGTTGCGACCGCGGTAAAACAACTGTCGCTACGGGCCATGGAGCGTATGACGGCCGGTACCGAGAGATCTCCTCCAATAACTGCAGTGAGGACCCCACGCTGCGCCGCCCAGGTGGAACAAACCGCTAGCGTGTGCTGAGCCGAGTCCTCACTGCAGCCGCTGTGGTGACAGACAGGACTCAATTCCCTCCTGGCGACCGAGTGCAGATACTTCCCGAAGTAACCGTGCCCGGCAAGGACCTGCATCAGTCGGCAGTAAAGGGTCCCGTGCTGCCGCCCCGCCCACTCGGCGATGACCGGTTGGAGAGTCTCCACGAGGGCAAAGCCAGCACGAGGAGTCTCCAACCGGAACGACCAACGAGCCATCGTGGCTCGACGAGCGGCCTCACGCCACTCGCGTATCTCTTCGGGTGGGGGCCGTATACCGCTACCCGTCCGGAAGTCAGCCGTCCGCCGATAAACTTCGGCGAGCACTTCCGCCTCCAAATCCCACGGGGGAGATCCGGCCAAGGCGCACGCCGCTTCCGTCGATACGGTGCGGTAACCGCGTATGGCTCTAACCGCCAATATCCTCTGAGGGCGCCAGAAGCGAGCCCTATTCTAGGCAGTTAGAGCCGCCGCCCGCACCGGTGCACCATACAGCGCCATTGACCAGACAACCCCGTGTATAGCCGTCTCGTCGCGACGCTGGCTCCACCCAAATTGGGCAAAAGTCGCCCAAGGGCAGAAGCAGCGCCGACCAGCTTTGAAGAAAGCTGTCGGAAGTGCTCGTCGAAGAGCCACCTCCCGTCGAGGATCAGGCCCAGGTACTTCATCTGGGCCTGAACCGGTACGAGGACCGAATTGACTTCGATAGAGGCGCCGGGTGGTGGACCACGACGGGGCCCATGGAACAAAAAGGCCTCCGTCTTATCTAGGGCCACCCGTAAACCCAGCGCCTCAATACGCCCGACCACAAAAGAGACTCCCGTGGTGGCCAGGCGCGCCGCCTTTTGAAAGTTTGCTCCCCGGGCCGTGACCAATGTGTCATCTGCGTAACAAATTACGCCCAGCCCAGGGGGAAGACGACCTCGAAGGGCCCAGTCGTATCCCATATTCCACAAGAGTGGCCCGAGGACAGACCCGTGTGGAACACCGCACGACATGAGCCGCCGCCTCAGAACACCGTCTCGGTCCTCGTACATGACGGTACGCTCCTGTAAATAGTCTGCCACAAGCCGCCTCAGGTACTCTGGCACCCCGTGGTAGTGGAGTGCTTCCCTGATGCAGCTAAATGGTAGACTATTAAATGCATTGGCAATGTCCAACGACACCGCCAACAGCACGCCGCCACAGCTCACCGCCTCTTCGGTCACGGCCCTCAGGCGCAGTATAGCTGACTGTCGAACACCCGGCTCGAAACCCATATTGGGCGTCCGACAGATCGGGGCCCACCTCGCAGAGGTGCCGGACGATGCGGGCAGAGAGTATCCTCTCAAACAATTTACCCGCCTTATTCAACAACACGATGGGCCTAAAGGCCGCGACCGAATCGGCCAGTTGTCCCGGCTTCCGTAGTAGGACCAGTTGCCCACTTTTACAGCCCGCAGGAAATCGCCCGGACACCAGGCTGGCGTTTAGGACTTCCTCGAGGTGATCCGACATGTGGTCGAGGGTTCGCGCCGACACTCGGGCAGGTATCCCATCGGGCCCAGAGGCGGTGTTCTTAAAGTGAATTCGTAGAACGACCGCCCCTATCTCCTATTTCCTGACGGGCGGAACATTATTCTCGGAACGTCCCCCATCGTCTCTGACCAAGGAGGCCATCGACGGGGGTGTGTGTTCCGCCCGATGCGGGAAAAGTCTCTCGACCACTTCCTGCAGGAAGCTGGGCTGGAGTGTCTCTGTAAGAGGGGGGCCCGACGCGCGGAGCTTTTGTCGCACCGCACGATAAGGGCGACCCCAGGGGTCACGATCGAGACCCTCCATCATCTCCTTTCGCTTAATTTCTTTGGCGCGGCTTATGGCCAGCTTCAGAGTTTTCCGCGTCTCTCGGTACTCCTCATGAAGCTGGTCCTCCTCGCCTTCTTCGCGGTGTCGCCGCCGACTACGGGTGTAGGACCTCCGGGCACGTGTACTGGCCGCGCGGAGGTCTGCCAACTCCTGGGACCACTAGTAAACCTCCTTCCGCGGAGGCCGACAATGCGTAATCGCATCGCCGAAGCGACCAGGCGTCATGTCGACCTACTCGGTCGCGGCCTGCGGAGGCAACCAAGAGTAAATGATGGCCGCCTCCTCTAGTAGGTCCCTATTTAATTTGGCTACAGCCCACCGCGGCAAGCGAGAAGAACGCCGCGCCGCGTGACCCCTACTGGGGTCCTGGGTCCGGGAGAGCTCAAATCGGATATAGAGGTGATCCGAGAGCGTCTCAACCTCTTCTAGGACACGCCAGTTCCTTACTCGTGCGGCGAGGGCAGGGGTTGCGAACGAAAGGTCCACTATCGACCCTCCCTGCTGTCGCACGCACGTGTTGGTGGAGCCTCGGTTTAATAAACAGAGGCCCACCGAGGCCGCCCACTCCTCTACGGCCTCGCCCCTTGCGTCCGTTCTGGTGGAACCTCACGCAACGGATTTTGCGTTGAAGTCCCCCAGCACTAGGACGTGCCCAGACGTTAGCTGCCGCATCGAGGTTTCCAAGTTGTTAAGGAAAACCTCGAAGTCGCACACACTCCGATTGGGGGAGAAGTAGACACCATATATGGTGATCCCTCCCCACTCAGCAGCAACATATCCAGTGCCCTTGTCTCTTAGCGACAAGAGTGGGAAATGAGCCGCCGTGGAGCCCACGACTGCCACGGAACCGTCCAGGTCACCCAACCAGTTTGGACGGGGAGGAACGTAATAGGGCTCCGCGGCTACGGCAACACCGATCGACCACTGTGCCATGGTTTGCAGGAAGAAGTCCTGCGCCGCAGTACAGTGGTTCAGGTTCGTCTGGACTAAGAGGCTGGAAACTTAGGCCATTACTGGACCGTCTCTACAGCCTCCTGCATGGGCGACGATGTCGACGTGCGAACGGCATCGGAGGCAGCCTGGGTCGACTGGCTAGCCCCCAACGCTTGCCGAAAATCACGGGGAGATTTGCAGCCCTCCTGCCCAATCTGATGATTGGTGGGCTTGTTACCCACCGCACAAACCGGACAGTGAGGAGCGGCAGAGCACTCTGCCGCTTTGTGACCCGGTCGACCGCAGCGGAAACATAGTCCGCTGCAGTTAAAACAACTGACGCACTTGGCGCGTGTGTGTCTGGATGCTGGGCATTTAAAGCACCTCATCGGTTTTGCCGCCAGAACAGTAACTCTGGCGTTCACAAAACCGACGAGGATTCTGCCTGCGTCGCCCAAAGCCGTTTGACCGACGCTACCGGACAGCTGATCCACAATGCGCCAAGCCCTCCCGGACCGGGGCGGATGGTGCCGACCTTAATGTTGTCCGCGTTGCAGCCCGTCTTCTCGCTAACTGCACACGGACATCCTCTGTCGTTACGGAGTCATCCAGGCCCGAAATACGCAACTCTGCACACTTGGTAGGCCTGGCGATCTTCACGCCATCCGTGGCCGCAAAGATTCCCCTCAGTTTCTCGGTGAATCTGTCCGCCGTCTTTGCACTTTCAGCCCCAGGGAACTCGAGGACTCGAGCTCCCGCCTGCAAGGCGCAACCTGACCCCTTCAGTCCCGAAATCGGTGGCGAGACTATCATGGGCCTTTTTAAATAAGGCCGCATAGGATAGTCCGCCACTAGCCGCCTCTGGGATTACGGTGACCACCACAGCCGCGCTTTTAGGCAGCTGCAATCTGCGCGGTTTCTTCGCGGTAGCCACTGCCACCGATGGTGACTGCGGGGTAGAAGCTGCTTTTTGGGCAGCCTTTTTACCCCGCTTTCGGGATTTCTTAGCCCCCCCGACTACCTGCCAACCATCCGTGGACGGGGCAGATGTGGAGGGAGCAGATGTGGAGGTACCAGGTACAGCGGCTGGAGTGGAGAGCGGAGGGAATTTCGCTCTAGAATTGGCTGCCGCTTTGGGCCCTGACCTCTGTGCACCCGTCTTAGCTACTGCTTTAGCCGCCTGTCGTGCTCGGAGTGGCCGCAGGAACAGCAGATACTGACGCCGCAGGAACAGCAGATACCGACGCCGCCGCCGCATAGGACACACGACCGTCTACCACGGGAAGCGACGTCAACGCTGATACGGCCTTTGGTCTATGTGCCGCGAGCGGCGGCCGTACGACAGGGGTTGAAGGTAGTCTCGCCTCCAAGCCAGCGAGACGTCCGTCCATCATGCGCCACACTGCGTCTGTGATTTGCCGCAAGTGGGCATCAGCGATGGTACCGGGATTGACAGAGGCAAGCGATGGAGACGGCCTTCTCGCTCAGGGCGAACCACCCGGAGTTGGACAAACTGCGCGCTCAGCTCAGCCACCTCCCGTGTAAGATGGTCGTGGGCCGCTTGGAGACGAGCCACGTCTCCAACAAGGCTCTCAAAAACTACCGCAGCTGCAGAAGAGGAGTCCTTAAGGGCCTTTAAAAAAGCACCCTTAAGGTTACTCGACTTGGTGGCTACCTTGTGGATGATAGCCACCGCTGCTTTCGCTCTCTCTTGCATGGACGATGGCGTTTGGGGAACAGAATCCCCTACCATCGGCTCCTTAATCTTATGCAAGAGATCTGCGATCTCCTCCTCTGCAAGTGCTTTGTCGTCCGCCCTAACCCGCCTATAGGCTTCCGCCTTACAGAAGACGAAGCCTGACGGGATCGAGATCGAAGTTCGCGACCTTCCTCTACGGTTGCTGGTGACTTTAGGAGGCAACATCTCCTGGGACGTGTCGCTCTCCTCGTCCCTGGAGCGCCCGCGTTTACGGGAGTCGCACAGCTCCGTTTCCATCAGGCCACCTCCCGTGCCATCCGACGAACATGTAGACCTGGAACGCAGTCGTTCCGATATTCTGCGGCTTCCAGCAGTCATAATGACTTCTGGGAGCCTCATCGGCATAGGCGTCCCAACCAATGCGTCCTTTAAGTTGGACAAGAAGTCGTCCACTCTTACGCTTTTCTCTTTCTTTTCCTTCTTCTCCTTCTCTCCTTCTAAATTTATGTTTTGTTTTTAATTTGAGTTTCCATATTAGACCCACAAGTGGGGGAGAATTAGGTCGACCCGGGCAGAGATCCCCCAGTACCCGGGCAAGCGTACATTTATGCCCAACCGAAGGGTCCGCAGGTGCCTCGGCTGGGGGTGCGCTTGCGACTGAACAACCCATTAGCCATGCATCCCCTGGTCACGCACCAGAACACGGGATTCGAGGTAATTTTTTATAGGGGTTTTCTTCCTCGCAGTCCGGGCGGTTAAGCCAAGACCTTCGCACCCGATTGGAGTCGCGAGACTCCAACTCGGGACTACGGTATGTCGGGGGCGGCAGGGAGACTACGTCTCCGGATGCCTGCTCGGTGGAAGTGTAAGTGCACACCGAGCCCGTCTTACCTTTTCCACCGCTGAGCGGAGGAACTCCGACCCCAGAAAGGATCCTACCATTATGATTTTTTACCGAGGTTTTCATCCTCATTGCTCCGAAGAGCGAAGAACCAACAGAGGATCCGACAGACACGCCCGCTCTGTTGGACCAAGTCTCGGCCGAATTGCCGAAGAAAATGGCTTCCTCTTCGTGCTAGAATATTAGCCGTTGGCAGTGATGAACAACACCATCGCCAACGTTTCCAGGGTGCACCACGTGGAGGTTTTCTAGCCCAGCACCCCATAAATGCTTATAATAGGCCAACCTTAAAAGACAAACATGCCGCTGTTTTTTGACTTGAACCGTTTATGTATCGAACTTCTAAGAATGAAACGGAAGCTTTTAAAAGTAATATTTTGTCTCGTTTTTGAAATATTTGTAATGAATATGCCGCTCCTATTGATCATAGCGTGATAGAATGTACCATACAAAGCTGAAAATTTTTACAAATCAGACTAGTAGTTTTTAAAATTAACGTGTTCAACCAAACAAACTTATCAACTATATGATATTAGTAAAAAAAAAAAATCGTTTCTGTGTATAACAATATATATGTTCATTGTTTACTCGATTCATCAGTCAACCTGCATGACACAAATGCCTTTAATTTTTTAACTCCAATTTAATACTTTTTTATACTTTGATTTAAATTTTAAAAGTCTGCCAAAGTGATTCTTCTCTGTCTGGTGAGAATTATGAATAGGATCCAAGAGCTGTGATATCACTATACTCATTGTGAATGCAGACAATACAGTACAGTGATCCACACTATGGCAGCATGGTGAAATACGTTTTTACGCCTGTGAGGACGTAAAAGGTCGATAGCTGTCACACCTGCATCAATCGGGCTCCGGTCTCGTGATCAGCAACGAAACATCTCAGCTGCCGCTTTGGGTTGGTCTTCTGTCAGAGCGTAGTACTGCCCCGGACGAATTAATCCATTCGTGTTGAAATTAGCGTGGCTCTAAATTGGTTTGTAAATCTCCTTGTAAAAGTGTAAAGTATGACATATTTGCGGTATAAGTACCCGTTCATATGAGAATAAAGAAAAGTAGAAATTATATTTATAAACATAATGTTGTAGACAGGTAATACAATATAAAACAATTCTGCAGATTATTAAATGATCATGATGATAGTTTTTTTGAAAATAATTTTTCACAATATCTTTGTGATTTATTAAATATTATTTATATAGATTGATGGCCAAAAGGACAATTTTTTTAAGAATTGTAACATTGCCAAAGCATATTAAATTTATTCTAAAAACCAAATTTTGTGAGAATAAGATTTACATTCAGGAAATGTGATTTGCATTTCAAATAAATTGTAACGACTTCTACATACAGACACGATATCCAATCTTTCCTCTTAGATGTCGCAGATCAAATCTTTAAATTACAACTAACATGTAATTAATCTACATTTTTAAGACACAATATAATGTGAAACTGTCAAAAACTTTCAAAACATCTAAAATATCAGATAACGTAACTTGATTTATATGCCTTAAAATATTTCTTGTATTTCAAAAGCGCACTTAAAGTTTCAATTTGAACAAAACATATTTATAGAGTTCGTTGGCGTAAGAATCGCGTGTGCTCGGGCGTGGCAATTCGTATGGAGCATATCAATTTAAAGATTGATAAAATATACAGCAAGCTCACGGATAAGCTGTTCCTGCATACGAACCACGAATTCAGATTTGTATCTGATAGATAACTTCATTTTACGGTGTTTACTTACGGTCTTGCATATCACGATATGTTACTTGCTTAGTTTTGCATACATTCACAGCATGTCATTATTTATGTGTATGTCCAAATATTTGAACTACATCTTTTTTTACTCTTATTATTTAACAGACTTTAAATTTAAAAGATTATCTGAAATGAATATACCTACAAAGTTTGAGTTTAAAACTAGAATAAGTTCGAACTCGACTTGTAAGATTTGTTTACATACTCTTTGTTAGTCATTCCTAAGAAAATCAATAAAATTACTCTGTTGAGTATCTTTGGAAAGGAGGATATTTGTTTTGTACCGTGGTTATTGGCAAAGCAGAGTTCAGTTTAGGGTGGTTGAAAACATTATAATAGATACACGTATACATATTCATTTATGCCACCACTTTATATGTAGGTGCTAATGCTAATCGTTTTTATAACATAATGTCATTATAAGACTCATTTTGTCAGATATAAATAATCCTCTGCTGATTGAAAAATGACACAGTTAGCACAGACAACAAAAATGGAATTGTATGAAATACATATTTATTTTACTTTCATATTTTCACTTTCTATTTTGTTTTAATATCTATTATTTTTCATTAACGGATTAGACCTCCATAAATTCACTTTATTGTTCAATTATAAGTCTGTTATAGTTAATAAGTAATGGAAATTCAAAATAAAGCTTATATTATTAGGACTAATAACAACATTAATTGCAAAATTAATTATACTTGAAATATTAATATGTATGCCTACAAGCTTAATCAAAACTAGGCTTTCTGTTAAATAAATTATGGAAAAAAAATCTTGTCAACTTGTATTCTGATCATAACTAGCTATAAATCTTCCATAGCATATAAATAAATAAATAAATAAACAAATTTATTATTATCATTTAGGTTTTTTATCCACATAGTCTATTTATGCATAAAATATAGTACCTAAATATACAAGAAAAACGATATTTTTATCTTATTTTATCTCCTATTCTGCCGTGTTGTTGGGACTTGAATTTATATATTATGTACGTAACAGGATAGTATAAGATACAAACGAAAGTATCTAAATATTCCGAGGTACATATATGGCTATAGTTATATATTATGTGTATAAGGTTCGATTAGGGTCGACAAGCCTTCGTCCCTGTCGCCCCATATGATGGATGGGGTCACATCAGATTTCAGATAGTTTTTTAGCATATTATGTTTTTGTATGAATTTACACAAGTCAAACTTATGAAGGTACTGTGAAAATTTAACCCTTAATTTTGCGTTACCTACAGATTCTTATAAAAAGTCGCTTAACATTTTTTAAGGCAAATCCGATGAAATGGTTTGAATTTTTCATAAATTGCATAGCTAATGGTCTATTGATATAGATATGAAAAATGGTAAGGTTAGATGATTTAAACGTTATGGCTACAACTATTTCCAGTTACACTCATGCAACTCTTCCAAAAAATTTAAATTTCAATATTTCTTCTATTGCACCAGGATTTGTCTTACATATGTGATTGATACTAAAATCAAAATATACACTAATACAAGACAAGAAATATAAAAACAAATTGTTTCAGATTGTTGATTGAAACGTCAATTAAATAACAGTAAGAAATACAACAGCATTAAAGATGGTAATAAAATGTTTTTACATATACTTTAAATATATATTTACCTAAATGTTATACCTTCCAATAACTTAAATAGTACTTTGTAACAACCAGCACCGCATTGTACATACTTGTGTTTGTTACCTCAAAATGTCCACACCGTGTGATCGAGCTGCAAAGGGTTGTTCTAAAGTGAAATTTGGATTCACTTCAGCTGAGATTAGTTTATCAAGTACCCAACTGTGGTTAGATGTCTAACATCCATATTCACAAACAGTACTTATTACTAGTTTTGTAGTAGTGACTGTCTCGGTGGCGTAGTGGTAACGTAAGCGAGTTCTACGCTTGAGGTCTAGGGTTTGAAGCCCGGGTTGGACATCCAGGAATGAAACTCGATACCTCCGCGACTGAGAAATATTTGTATGTCCTTTGTTTTGGAGTTTCAGTTTTTTCTATGTATATTTGTGTTTAAAAAAACATACATAAACACTTCATCAGTAAATCTAACTGTAATAGTACAAGCTTTATTTAATTTGAAACTGAATGTCGTTGTGTGTATAGCGTCTGAAATATTTGACATACATAAGTACACAGAATCAACTAAACGTGCCATATTGATTTTCATTTTATAATAAGCAATTGATAATAGAGGCGATCGGCAAAAGTCTTCATACTTTTATTATTTATAGTGCACTTAGCTTGCACTTCGCACAATTTCAATATTTATATAAGTAAAACTGTATATTTTACCATTTATATTTCAATTCGTCAATTTTACTTGTTAAAGTCAATTGCTGTTTCTGAAGGTAGCAAACGACACATTCAAATACTGTGTTTAAATTAAATACATTCATTAAAAAATGAGCATCTATTTAATACATTACAAAAATATTTAAATATACTTATTTTAGATTATTAACATTACTAAGTTTAGATTAAATAGATTTTTTCTTCCAGACAGAGGTTTCCAGACATAAGTTTAGCTTGTTCCGGTGGATGTCCTGCATCTACAATTCTGCCATATTTCCGAAACTCGACAAAAAATGTGAAGATTAAACCTAAATCTGGATTTTGTGTTGTAGCTAAGTATGATCACGATTAGAATAAAATTGATTGGTTAATTAATTAATTGACTGTGGTGTAAGAATTTAAAAAAAGGATTTTAAAAAAAGTAAAGTTAACCAATCAAAAAAGTGATTCTATTCAACTTCTGAAGATTATTTGGAGTGGTAAAAATAAAAAGGAAACTAACATATTTTCTTGTGTTGTCTTTATTCAAATTTATTATTATTACAACATTAATTATTGTTGTTGTCATATTACAATATACCGTAAATGACCGAACCGATTATTTCTTTATTTATACTTTATGAACTTTGTACATCACCGAAATGAATGCCCAAGGCATTCTCTTCCAGTCAAGCTTAGAGTGGTGAAGATATATTATAAGAAGCTACACTAAAATTGAAAATATACCCTACATAAGTAAATTTCTACATACATGAACACTAGGGTGTCCCTTAAATTTCAAGTTCGATATTTTTTTACGCATATCTTCTTAAAAGTTTCGTAATAACCCTATATTGTCTAGAAAAAAATATTAGTTCGATATATAAACGATAACCCGTGCCGACTTGCTATTTAAACTTGTCGATACAAGTTGCTTAAGTACTGCCCAGTGACCTGTTACGACATGTTTTATTTGCCATTTCGTACGTGATTTTTGAGACTATTAGTGCTTCATTGTTTAGTGCGTAAACATGTCGGTGGAATTACGGAGTGATAAACAAAATATTTTTCTTATCGGATTGACTAGCTACCAAATAAATGGTGCAAAATTACCATCTAATCGACAAGTTCTCTCAGTCCTATTTTACAATATTCGTGAGGTTAAATTGACTGTTAGTGAAAGTGCAAATCTTGTGATTAGGGAGTGCATCATATATTGGGAAAAAGCAAGAATTCCAACAAGGGCATTTCCTAACTGCGTGAAGAAACTTATTGATTTATATCATGTTTGGAGAGAGTTGCAAAAAAATTGTAAGAAAACTCAGATTACGTTTAAGAGTCATGAGAACAATTTTATAATTAATCTTGGTAATTTGTTTGATATTGCACATGCTGATGCTTTTGAGAGAATGAAAATAGAGGAAGATAAATTATTTTTAATGAAACAGAGAGAGCCAGGTCGACCGGGATGCTTAGGTGGTGTAGATAAAAAATTGGCGGAAAAAGAACAAAGATCTAGACAACGACGATTGGAAGAAGAGGAAAGGATTGTAAGACAAAGAGAATCACTAGCTGTTGCTTCTACTTACACCACAAATAACTTAGACAGTGTAGAAGATTCAGACGAAGAACAGATCTTGAATTCTGAACTCAGCTTGCCGGACGTTCCCTGCCATGAACAAAGTTCAAAAAGAGGTAGAAAGAATCTTATAACACCTAAACTAGTTGCAGCTTTAGATCGATGCCAGTTAAGCATTAGAGATACCGTTTACATTCTTAATGCGGTGGTAGAAGCGCTTGGTCTGAGCAGCGATGATTTCTGTATTAACAAATCCTCGATTCAGCGAATTCGTACTGAAACTAGAAAATCAAGGGCAGAAGCAATAAAATCTAACTTCCAAAACAATGTACCCGACATAGTCACAGTCCATTGGGATGGAAAACTATTACCGGGGTTGGATGTACGGAGTTCAAAAGAAGAACGCTTGCCAGTTATAGCTTCATTTGACGATAGAGAGCAGCTTCTTGCAGTGCCGAAACTAGAAAGTTCTTCTGGAAAACATCAAGCGAAGGCTGTATCAGCAGCTCTCTTTGACTGGAACCTTTATGATAAAGTGCAAATAATGTGCTGCGACACAACAGCTTCCAATATGGGCCGTTTCAATGGAGCTTGTGCTATTTTGGAGCAAACTTTAGGAAGAGAATTGTTGCTTTTCGCCTGTCGTCATCATGTTTATGAATTGGTCCTAAAAGCTGTCTTTGAAACCAAGATTAAGCAAATTACTAGTAGCCCAGATATTCCGATGTTCAAAAAGTTCCAAGAAAATTGGAAAAACATTGATTGTACTAAAATTGAACCATCTCTTAATTTCGTAAAAGCACGGGTTGCCGAGATAGACATTCAAGCGTTGTTACTATTTTATAAAGCAGAATTAGATAAAGGTTTTGTAAGAGATGATTACCGCGAATTGGTCGAACTGTGCGTAATATTTTTAGGAGGAGACACAGAGGAAAAATTAAAACTAAGGCCCCCCGGAGCTATACATCAGGCACGCTGGATGGCGAGAGCGATCTATTCTTTAAAAATATGTTTACTTCAGTCACAATGCAGAGTAACTGCGAAGGACAAAAAGGCTCTACAAGATGTTTGCTTATTTCTCGTAATATTGTATGTTAAACCTTGGCTCGAATGTACAGTGGCGACCAAAGCACCTAATCAAGATTTGCGCTTCTTGAAGATGTTAAAAGAGTATGAAAAAGTTGACGCAACAATTTCTAAAGCTTCTATAAGCAAGTTCAGCCATCACTTGTGGTATTTATGTGAAGAGACAGTCATTCTATCACTATTTGATGATGAAGTTGACAACCAAACTAAGAAGAAGATGATTGCCAACTTCAACAGGGACAAAATCTCGGATTTTAGCAAACGCTATGACCCGTCGAAGGAAGAACTGACTCAAAAGTTGTTTGGTAAGTTAAATTGACTTTTTGTTGGATTTCAATTTCAATGTCCAATACTTATTTATTTATTTTCAAAATTGTTGTTGATTTTTATTTGTTATTTAACTTATTTTTCTTTTTTTTTAGACAAAGCACTGGATGATTTCGTATCGGAAAAGAGCAAACAATTTTTATCACGACTGCAGATCGACGACAGTTTTCTAAAGGAAGATGTATCTTCTCGGAATAACAATGCTGCTTTTCTGGAGGCTAAAAGAAGAATAAGTTATTTGAGAGTTGTAAATGATACTGCTGAAAGGGCTGTTAAATTAATGCAAGATTTTAACGGACTTATCACGGCTGAAGAAGAACAAAAACAGTTCTTGCTGCGCTGTGTCCAGGAACATCTAAAATTGTATCCAGACTGTAAAAAAACTACTCTAAAAAGAAGTTACCCTGAATGATTCTTATTTCTTTATGTTTTTAATTAAAGATTAATGTTCATCTAATTTATTATTTAATTTTATTCACTTAATTCATTGTATTTATAGTGAAATTATAGCAGACTGAAATTTTAAGACAAAACACGTTTTTTACTAATCTTTGAAGCTCGGTCGGCACTGGTTGCAATTATGCTAGATTGATAAAATTTTATATTTAAGTATCTTATAGCATTAGTAAAAATTATAGAGGGTATGCATTTCGAAATTCGAAAAAAAATTTTTTTTGTCATATAAGGGACACCCTAATGAACACATATAATACATACATCATAAATACACACGTGTATATACATAAATGCACACATACACACATATTTAGATTATATTCGTACACAACTTAAATATAAACTGAGTCAACTATCGATTAGATGATTCTGCAATCTCGGTAAGCTTAGAGAGAGATTACGTACTTTCTTTATGAATGTAAAACGGTTTGTGGACATCCTGATCTCGAGCGGGAGCGCATTCGAGAGTAGTACTGCCTGAACAAAGAACAAGGAGTTCGCGAAGTCTGAGTTGTGAGAGGAACATGAGAGGAGCAAATTATTTTCTAAGCTAAGGTTGCTGTCGTGATTAGAGAATAGACAACGGAAGTACGGAGTAAGATATGAAGGGCAAAATGGTTAATTGAGAAATAAAAATAGGGCAATAAATGCTCGCTCGATTGCGTCGGTGGCGAATAGGTAAGCATTTTAATTGGTAACATAAAGCAGATACATGGTCATTAGGGTGTCCCTTATATGACAAAAAAAAATTTTTTTTCGAATTTCGTAATGCAAACCCTCTATAATTTTTACTAATGCTATAAGATACTTAAATATAAAATTTTATCAATCTAGCATAATTGCAACCAGTGCCGACCGAGCTTCAAAGTTTAGTAAAAAACGTGTTTTGTCCTAAAATTTCAGTCTGCTATAATTTCACTATAAATGCAATGAATTAAGTGAATAAAATTAAATAATAAATTAGATGAACATTAATCTTTAATTAAAAACATAAAGAAATAAGAATCATTCAGGGTAACTTCTTTTTAGAGTAGTTTTTTTACAGTCTGGATACAATTTTAGATGTTCCTGGACACAGCGCAGCAAGAACTGTTTTTGTTCTTCTTCAGCCGTGAAAAGTCCGTTAAAATCTTGCATTAATTTAACAGCCCTTTCAGCAGTATCATTTACAACTCTCAAATAACTTATTCTTCTTTTAGCCTCCAGAAAAGCAGCATTGTTATTCCAAGAAGATACATCTTCCTTTAGAAAACTGTCGTCGATCTGCAGTCGTGATAAAAATTGTTTGCTCTTTTCCGATACGAAATCATCCAGTGCTTTGTCTAAAAAAAAAGAAAAATAAGTTAAATAACAAATAAAAATCAACAACAATTTTGAAAATAAATAAATAAGTATTGGACATTGAAATTGAAATCCAACAAAAAGTCAATTTAACTTAAAAAAAAAAAATTTGGGTCAGTTCTTCCTTCGACGGGTCATAGCGTTTGCTAAAATCCGAGATTTTGTCCCTGTTGAAGTTGGCAATCATCTTCTTCTTAGTTTGGTTGTCAACTTCATCATCAAATAGTGATAGAATGACTGTCTCTTCACATAAATACCACAAGTGATGGCTGAACTTGCTTATAGAAGCTTTAGAAATTGTTGCGTCAACTTTTTCATACTCTTTTAACATCTTCAAGAAGCGCAAATCTTGATTAGGTGCTTTGGTCGCCACTGTACATTCGAGCCAAGGTTTAACATACAATATTACGAGAAATAAGCAAACATCTTGTAGAGCCTTTTTGTCCTTCGCAGTTACTCTGCATTGTGACTGAAGTAAACATATTTTTAAAGAATAGATCGCTCTCGCCATCCAGCGTGCCTGATGTATAGCTCCGGGGGGCCTTAGTTTTAATTTTTCCTCTGTGTCTCCTCCTAAAAATATTACGCACAGTTCGACCAATTCGCGGTAATCATCTCTTGCAAAACCTTTATCTGATTCTGCCTTATAAAATAGTAACAACGCTTGAATGTCTGTCTCGGCAACCCGTGCTTTTACGAAATTAAGAGATGGTTCAATTTTAGTACAATCAATGTTTTTCCAATTTTCTTGGAACTTTTTGAACATCGGAATATCTGGGCTACTAGTAATTTGCTTAATCTTGGTTTCAAAGACAGCTTTTAGGACCAATTCATAAACATGATGATGACAGGCGAAAAGCAACAATTCTCTTCCTAAAGTTTGCTCCAAAATAGCACAAGCTCCATTGAAACGGCCCATATTGGAAGCTGTTGTGTCGCAGCACATTATTTGCACTTTATCATAAAGGTTCCAGTCAAAGAGAGCTGCTGATACAGCCTTCGCTTGATGTTTTCCAGAAGAACTTTCTAGTTTCGGCACTGCAAGAAGCTGCTCTCTATCGTCAAATGAAGCTATAACTGGCAAGCGTTCTTCTTTTGAACTCCGTACATCCAACCCCGGTAATAGTTTTCCATCCCAATGGACTGTGACTATGTCGGGTACATTGTTTTGGAAGTTAGATTTTATTGCTTCTGCCCTTGATTTTCTAGTTTCAGTACGAATTCGCTGAATCGAGGATTTGTTAATACAGAAATCATCGCTGCTCAGACCAAGCGCTTCTACCACCGCATTAAGAATGTAAACGGTATCTCTAATGCTTAACTGGCATCGATCTAAAGCTGCAACTAGTTTAGGTGTTATAAGATTCTTTCTACCTCTTTTTGAACTTTGTTCATGGCAGGGAACGTCCGGCAAGCTGAGTTCAGAATTCAAGATCTGTTCTTCGTCTGAATCTTCTACACTGTCTAAGTTATTTGTGGTGGAAGTAGATGCAACAGCTAGTGATTCTCTTTGTCTTACAATCCTTTCCTCTTCTTCTAATCGTCGTTGTCTAGATCTTTGTTCTTTTTCCGCCAATTTTTTATCTACACCACCTAAGTATCCCGGTCGACCTGGCTCTCTCTGTTTCATTAAAAATAATTTATCTTCCTCTATTTTCATTCTCTCAAAAGCATCAGCATGTGCAATTTCAAACAAATTATCAAGATTAATTATAAAATTGTTCTCACGACTCTTAAACGTAATCTGAGTTTTCTTACAATTTTTTTACAACTCTCTCCAAACATGATATAAATCAATAAGTTTCTTCACGCAGTTAGGAAATGCCCTTGTTGGAATTCTTGCTTTTTCCCAATATATGATGCACTCCCTAATCACAAGATTTGCACTTACACTAACAGTCAATTTAACCTCACGAATATTGTAAAATAGGACTGAGAGAACTTGTCGATTAGATGGTAATTTTGCACCATTTATTTGGTAGCTAGTCAATCCGATAAGAAACATATTTTGTTTATCACTCCGTAATTCCACCGACATGTTTACGCACTAAACAATGAAGCACTAATAGTCTCAAAAATCACGTACGAAATGGCAAATAAAACATGTCGTAACAGGTCACTGGGCAGTACTTAAGCAACTTGTATCGACAAGTTTAAATAGCAAGTCGGCACGGGTTATCGTTTATATATCGAACTAATATTTTTTTCTAGACAATATAGGGTTATTACGAAACTTTTAAGAAGGTATGCGTAAAAAAATATCGAACTTGAAATTTAAGGGACACCCTAATGGTCATACTTTCGAAGATTAAAAATGTATCGAATGCAGTTATTGAGAAGTTGGTCTAGCTTATGATTATAATGTAATGCAAACATTTTTTCATGAATTATTCTGATATATTTCTGTAAATTCGATAGAAAGTACTGTAAAATAATATGTTGATATGAAAATTGTTATTTTTATAATTTTTTTATTATTTTGATGCATGTTATGAATTTATGAAAATAATAGATTTTGCCCACGGCTCCAGGCCAAAGAGTAGCATATGTTTTTCCTCAAGAATAATAGTATCAGACAGAGTTACTTTCGAGTTTGTAATATTGGTTCGTATTTATAATATATATTTAACGAAGTCATTAAGCATTAGCAACAAGAACAACTAATCTACTCGTATTTACAATCATACAGGTCAATCATAATAAAGGGTAGGGCAAGAATTCGTTATCATTTGAATCTAACATTGCGCGCAAACATGTTAAGGAAGTTCTTGGGACCGATGCTACTGGAATTTGCTGGTTACAATCATAACACATAGTTTCAAAAAGATGGAGCCGCTTGTCAAACATTCAATAAATCTCTGCCGGTGGTCAAAGTCACGTTTCCGGAAAAGTTTATTTCCTGACGAGGCAACTTTCCGTGGCCACCCAGAAATCCAGATCTATGCCCAGCAGACTTCTTTTTATGCGGTTATTTCAAGAATCATGTCTACATCAATAAGTCAAATACACTACGTCAACTAAAAAAAAAAATCAGCAAAGAGCTGTGATCTCACGGTCTCTTTGCCGACGAGTATTCGAAAATTTCAATGTTCGCTTAGAAGACGTCGAAGTGGTTGTCAATTCGAAAACGTAATTTTTAAAAAATGTTCAAGAGTTTTACAATTGAAACTTCTATAGTGATCACTCACATGCATTCGATGACGATATCGTTATCGTGTCAATATCGATAGTAGATCTCGGCGCAAGGCTCTGTGACTATAGTTCCCTTGGCATAAAACCCTACGCTGGCAGTTTTTATATGTCTCTTTGAGTACCACTAGTTACTAGCTGGGAAGATGACTTTATGCTAACTACAAAATCTCATTTCACTTTTAAACACAAAACATAGGGATATGTTGGTTTCGAATAGAATAGAGACTTTTTACGGTATATGTAACGGTATATAGTAAACATGTTATACAAAATAAACAAAGACTGATCTGACACAGTAGGTACTATTAAGTCGGATGGCTAATGACTACGGCTAGTGTAACTTAGTCAAAAAGTCAGATTATTTAAAAGTAAATTGATTAATCACTAAACAAGAAACTTTAAAACAAATTTTCTTAAAATTTTAATCACGTGATGTAATGTTATAGCATAATCAAATTCAAAAATTGGTTTGCGTACCTTAATTGCTTTAAATTATCATCACATTATAACTTCATGACTTTCATTTTTAATTACTTAATACCTCTCTTTCCTTTAATATTGGTGTGTTTAAATTAAAATATCAGTTTCTTTTATTCAATATAATAAAATGTTATTACTTGTCTTTTATTTCAACAGTTACAATATAATTCGTGTGTTATATTTAAACACATATCATACAAATCTAAAACAAACTTTACAATTTTTGAGTTTTAATTACGAAAGGTATATACATAAACGTGTATAGGTATATAACCACTGTTTATATAAAAATACTAAACATAGATATCAAATATAAAACAAATAATTTTAGATTAAATTTTGTTGCTTTTACGAATTCTACCTTTAACAATATCAGTATAAAAAAAGACGATGTCTATAACGACCGTCCATAATAATATAGCAGTAATAATTTTTAAATAGGTTATATTATTTAATGATTATACCCATATACCCAATAATGATTCAATAATTTTAATAATAAAGAGATCAAACAAATGTTTGCAATATACTTTAATGATAAGGTGTGTGTAAGTGTAACTCTTAAAATCTCTGATCGTTGCCGTAAGTTGTAACAAGTTTGCAACTCTCATTCAACAGACTTATCACGTGAACCATCGATCAGCGCCTGATAGTGATAGATAGCAGGAACTAATGATTAATGCATTGTTATAAGTACTACCTTGGTCCGGTGGGCATTATATTTGCGTGCAAACTGGCATAAGGTTCGTTTCGCTAATTACAAAGTTATAGGTATGTTTAAATAGGAATTTTATTGCTTTAATATAAAAGTAATTTTTTTTGTAGCCAATATTTTGACCGAATGATACCGATCACGGACCTAATTAATATATTTTTAACTTTGACCATTTTGAAATTTTCTCAAAATTTGAAAATATAATTGATTTACGAAAGAATGAATGTAATATTTCTAGCTTTAGTTTTGTAGCAGTATACATAATGAAATACGTACTACATCATTTCGAGTGCTCGTTTAATGAAAAAGTATCACCCTAACATCAATGAGGAAGTACGACAGAACCCTGTATCTGGTTGCTTGTATAAATTGAGTGTTTTACTCAAATTTACAAACACATATACATACCTTTCAGTGGGTTATTAAACACACCGTCGCTTGAGTACACATCATAAATCATACAAAACTAGGGGCTTTGTACACAGAATTTGCGTTTCTAATTTCCTGGCATACAAATATATGTATATGGTATATGCGCTGTTCTTTCTCTCTCTTATTATCCTTTTTAATTTTATGTAGTAACTACTACCAGAGACATTATTTAGAACCAGTTTCACCACTTGCTGATGAAGTTTCTGATAAACTAATGTTAACTTATTAGACAAAAAGTATAGAGTTCGGTTTCGCAAGTCTTGGATAGACACATTTGTAATAGGATTTGGAGGATTTGGTTATATGGCCGATAATTATCTGAAGTTTTGTCAGGAATTAATGTAACTAACCTTTCCTGTTCATCTCATCTACTTATTCTGAATTAAAAATATAATACATAAGTCAATTGGTCTCGCATTATCATCTATGAGTACATTTATTCCTTGTAAAAGACTATGGGTCAGTTTTATTAGTTGCTGACAAAATTTCAGGTCATTATCTGACATGTAACACTATGAAAACAGATAAAAGTTGCTGGTGTGTATATGGGAATCAAACATATTTGTCTCAAAATCTGTAGTTATCTGGTAGATAAGTTCAAAATAGTCTATCAAAGACTTAGTTTAAATTTGAATTGTCATTGTAAATGTCCATAAAATAATATGTTAATATATATATGTACGGGAGTAGAATAATAGAACCCATTTTTTATACAATTTTAATATTTGTAAAACTCATTGTTCAAACATTTTAGTCCGCACTTTGTACAAATACATTTAAATTCTCAAGAAATTTTATTTAAAGTTCATGCTAGAAAATTTCCGCATGAATTAATGTAGAGATTTATACTTTAAAAAACCACACGTGTTGTATTTTAAAACGTAATCGACGTAAGATGTTTCAGTATGACTAATGCAAGACTAACCTAATTTCTGCTTACGAAATTCAACTTTGCAACAAACCTTCTTGGGAAACAAAAGCCTCCTTTGTAGGGATAAAATGGAACACAATGTTATATATGAATAGCAGATACGAAACACTGTGTGTGCCTATTGAAAATCATCTTATAACGACTTTATTAACGTGTTGTATATAGTATCAATAACTGCATTAACTATTGTTTAAGATTTATAAGTCATACAATATTATTTTGTAAACGAGAATTCCGTGTATTTAGACTAAGCGATCATCATCATCAAGACAAGTTTTCGACTTTTATAAAGTAATAAATTTTAGGGGACCGATAGTTCTTAAAGTATCAGAAGTATATTTATTTATAGATTTATATTTCACATTAGAACACTATATTGTGTTCCTTCCTTTTTATTTCGTTTAAGTAGATATTTAAAAAAATCATTATTAGCGAATTAGTTTTGCTAATTCTCTTAAAACCATTGAAACATTGACGCCGTTTGAATCAACTAAAATATTGAATCTTTTACAGTAACGTACCGAGGGATACAAAATAACACATACTTAAAGTAAATTAAGCAAAAGAATTGTGAACAAATACGAGTATCTGTCGCTTAAGAGATCGTGTGCTTTTAGTCGAATGAACATAATGACGAAGATACATGGTCGTGTCCCTTGACACGCCACTTCTCTTTTTATCATTTGATTACAATAAAAGTTGATTATAGTTCGTTTTTTTTTTTTGCGAATTATCTTTTTTAAAAATCACTAAATCTGTCAAAATTTTTGTGTTATCTCAGAAATATATCACCATGATATTTTAAATTACCGTTTGTTTAAAAGGAACACCTTTCTGTAATTTTTTGAATGTTGCTTGTATTTAATTGTTACTATTATCTTTCATTAATTGTTTTAAGTCATAAATTATGGAAAAGAAAGCCAGTTCTTTCTTAAGATGTGCTGTAGCTAAGGGGACTTTTATATACAACGAAAGAAAAACATATTTCAGTAGCATCTAACGAAGACTTACCGAACTATAGAGCAACTACTAAAACTGCAACGAGCAAAGAAAGTTCTCGCGTAAATTAGTATTCTTTTATTTATTTGTTAATTGTTTTTCGAAACTTGTTATTAGATTTTAATTATTTTATTTTAATTTCCTCACCTTTACTTAGAGAACAGTAAAAATTTAAGCGAATTCGGTTCACTCAGTGAACTTTAAACTTCATAACATAGGTGTGTTAATTTGTATAACGGTCTGGTTAACAAATACTAATAGTTTGAATAGAAAATCGAAATGGCAGCCACTAAATTGTCCTCAAACTACAAATCACGAACTAAATATTCATTGCATTGAAAAGCTGTTTGATTTAAACTATAAGAGCTGTTTATTACTCATTTACAAACTAGAATGTTGTAGTTTATTACAATATTGTACTATATAATAATAGACATAGACATGTCATATCATCGAATCCGAACCTTTGAAAGGTTCAATCATTGTTTTTAATTTATTTCTTCTGACCTTTTTAAAGTATCCTTCATAAAAAGCTTTTAAATAAACACTTTTTATGTAATTTGACAGTAATAAGAAAGTAAGTTTGAGGTGAACATTGTGCAAAAATTGTCGAATGACAATGTGCAACGATAGCGAAAAAAGGATGAATAATCTGTTACAAATCGGTGAACTTTAAAGAATTGAGTGTCAATTGTATATTTTTACAAAACTTTTGTTGTGTGACCAACACGTGAACTATATAGAATAATGCCAAATATAGCCAGTCAATATTGTTCATATGGAGTAATATCAGCTGAGTCATTCAATCGCAGCGAAGTATTGGTTTGATACAATTTCATTTCGAATAGCGACTGATATTTCAAACATTCAGATGGTTATATAACGATTGAACAATCTCAATCGTTGCAATATACATAAATCAGGTGAGCCACGTTTTCATCAGGAATCTGTTCCCAACAATGTTTTAATGCATTCACCAATTCCTGTCGACTGTGGACAGCGGTATAAGTTTCTTTAAGGCTTCGTTTGAGTTGATCCCATAAATGTTCAATCGGGTTTAGGTCGGGACTCATTGCAGGCCAAGGCAAAACATTAATATTCGCGTCCGAAAGAGCACTTTGAGTCAGACGGGCAGTGTGAGGACGTGCATTATTTTGCATCAAGATGAAATTCTGACCAACTCGCTGTGAATATGGGATGACATGAGGTTGGATGACCTGTTGGACGTAGCTGGCGGCGTTTACGTTGCCCTCATCCAAGAATACCAGCTCAGTTTTACCCAGTAGACTGATTCCACCCCACACCATAATACTGGGTCCACCAAAATGGTCAGTTTCTCGAATACAAGGATCCTCAAAACGTTCCCCTGGTTTTCTCCAGATACGTACCCGTCTGTCATCACTGAAAAATTTAACTTTAGACTCATCTGTAAAGAGCACTGTTCTCCAATTGTCCATGGTCCATTCGAGATGTTCACGTGCAAACCTTAAACGCGCTGCACGATGTGCCCTGGTTAATTTTATTCGCACAGCGCGCATTCTGGATCTTTGTTGGTCTTCATGAAGTCTGTTCCGTATGGTTTGATCGCTTACACGGGTACCAGTAGCATCACGTAAGCGATTTTGTAAGGTACGCGCTGTCACAGTGCGCTCTCGACGTGCAGTAAGTCGAACGTACCGATCTTCCTGGGAAGTGGTGGCCCGATTTCTACCACCACCTCGTCTCCTGGCAACACTACCTGTCTCCTGATAACGTTCCCAAACATTTCGGATCGCATGCCTTGACACACCGAGGCGTGAAGCTACCGATCTCTCTGAATTGCCCTCTTGAAGCAAAACTACAGCTCTGGAAGCTGTTTCCGGGTCCATATGACGTCGAAATCCGGGCATTGTTATTTTAAACAAAGCAATAACACCGAAGCAAATGATAAACAACGATACAATATCAACTTGTGTTTGTTATGAGATGCAGAACACAAGTGATTAGAAAAGTTCGTAAACGCTGAGTTGACCCATTTTTTAGTTTTTTCCGTCTACCCACTTAGGAACCACCCTAAACGTGACATTCCAAACGTGTGACCATGTGTAAACATATGCACTTGGAGTCTACATACTTCAATTTACAAATCAGCAGGCAATAAAAATATTACGGTCGAAGTTCCGAAAAAAATCAAGTGGGCCCTAAGTTGTTTTGAGTAGTTTATGAATATACTATTGAAAATCAACTGACCAGAGCAGAATTGATAACCGTTTGAATGAAATGATACTTCATAAATGATCGGTGGTGGTGGGAGTTTTGTAATTATTTAATTCAAATGAAAATTTTCAAGCAATCTAAATAATTATATAGCCTGTGGGCCACGAATTAGTTAACATTTTAAAAAATCATATAAAACCATTTAATGAGTTCTAAAAATTGTTTATTTACAAGAAAGCTTTATTTTTTAAAAGCTACATCATCTAAATGACCACCATTTTGGCGTTTGTATTCTTCTAAGGCTTAGAATCTAAGCGAACACCGAAATTTTCAAATGCTCGTCGGCTAAGAGACTGCGAGATCACCGACATCTCTTCACTGATTTTTTCTTTTAGTTGACGGAGAATATTTAGTTTATTGCTGTAGACACGATTCTTCAAATAACCTTATAAAAAAAAGTCTGCTAGAGATAGATCTGGACTTCTGGGTGGCCATGAAATGTCCCCTCGTCTGGTAAGCAGCTTTTTGGCAAACATGTCTTTAACCACCGGCAGGGATTCACTGGATGTGTGACAAGTGACTCCATCTTGTTGAAACCATATATTACGATTGTAGCCAGCAAATTCCAGTAGCATCGATTCTAAGAACGGCTGTGACATGTTTGTGCGGGATGTTATATTCAAATATTAACGAATTCTTAGCCCACCCTTCTATACTTCACATATTTCAACTACAATTACGTACTGAAAAATAGAAATCACTGATTGTTATTCATCATGCGTATCTATTTTCTGATTAATCAAGCATGGCCCATGCAACAACACATATGTTTTTTAATTAAGGCTGATCGCAAATACCTTTAAATGATAGGTGAGAACCTATCATAACGTGGAGCGTGTCTTCTTCATAGTACTAGTCGTAATTTTCTACAAACTCTTTTCCCTTCCTTCATTCCTATAAACTATCTGAATTAACCATATTTGAGTGTTCTTTGTGTTTGTTTTAAGGCAAATAAAGAAGAAGAAAAAATTGTACTATCGTACAGAATTACTAATAAATATTTATTTTACAAAATATGTGTAGCTCGAGGACAGAGCTGTGAGTTATTACACGCGTACTACGCGACAGCGGTTGGACAAAAAATTCGAATAATATACAGCCAAAAATACAGATTTTTTTTTTTATTTTTGATTAAGTCTTTTAGACGGTGAATTCAGTTTATCTTTTTATAATCTACATATATATTACTGATATAAAATTAGAATATTGTTGGGATAGGCAGATAAAGTAATAAAAGAATAGAGGAAAAAAGCCTATAGCTTTTCACATGCCTAAAAATCACATATAAAGTAGTAACCGGAAATATTCCAAAGCAAATAAAGCTCTTTAAAGGCCTAAAACAAAGTAAACCGATTAAGTCTTGAATCTGGGTGTTTGACAGTTATTTTCATTTTTAAAATTTATTTTAAACAAAACATGATTAATAATTTCAATAGAAGTCGATGTTACAAGTAGCAAAAGCTAAAGTTTTCATAGCGTCATTGAACCGGCGTTATTATAACAATGGAAGCTACTCATAACATAAAGAAATTATCATAAATAAAATGAATTAACATCTTATGTTACGAGCTTACAGCTTTGCCGATATGATAGAGAAATCTCTAACATTTACATATGTTTTGGAATTTTCCTTGACCATAAGCAAAAATTTCGCTTATTATCAACAAATCTGAATGTAAATTGATCATGAACATAGAATTAAAACGATATCGATAATAGATTCGATTCACAGAAAGCAGAATGCATTCATAAATCTATGGTTACAGCGAAAATCCTCAATCTTATAGGTTCCACAAAATTTCGACAGTGTTTCCTATTATTTATTGAAAAATTTATACTGTTGCTGATAAATTCAAGCTCTCTAATAACGATTTGAAGTCATTTGTATCTTTTGTAGTTATTACTATCTGATAGGATTTAGTGTGCCAAAATTTTGTTGCTTTAGAACATTTCCATTAATTCATGAAATTTGAAAGGAATTTAGTTAATTAATATAGATAGGGCTTTGTCAATCATTTTGCTTTAAATGTACGTTGGTGTGATGAAATTATTAAACAAATATTTTGTACGATGTTTGTACGAGAACTTGATAAATTAATTATTACATTAGTACTGCAGTATAAATACAATCTAAAGTAGAATGGAAGACCATTTGCAGAAAGCAAGCGTTTATGTGTCGAATATGAGCACAAGAGGCTTTAAAAACACATAACATAAAATTCTATTAATAAGATTGATAGTTGATATTACACGCAGTAACGATGGTCAATGGGACCATAAAGTTCTGGACTGGTGACCATGGTGACAGAGTTGGTAAGCCCACAAGGTGGTTCAACGGCCTGGAAAGGGTCGAATGTGGGCGGCATGTGACTAGCTGTTGTGGAGAATCTTGAGGGAGACCTATATCTAGCAGGGGACGATATTTGGCTGAGATGATGATGTCGGCTGACAGTCGTGGTAAATCTATGTCCTGGTTACTATCCTCAGGCAATATTTTAATATTCTTCGTATTCCTAGTAAAGTAGTTCCTTGTGATCTACTAAATTTAATTTAAAGTTCAACTCTGAGACGAAAAAATAAAACATTGGAGTACGGTTATCGGTTAACGTCAATAGACTATCGAGACTAAAGGACAGTTTCACTACTGGCTGATAAAGTATTCTCAACTTATCTGCTATATAAACTAGAGATTTCAGTTTAGATAAACTAGATAAACACGCGTATATCAACAATCTTTGTCCTACAAAAAGTCATTACACTACTTAACGGATAAAGGTTGGTAAATAACTATCTGAAACTTTAATAGGAACTGGAGAAAGTAATCCCGAGAATGTTAAGATTACAATATTGTAATAATGAGGATATTATTGATTATAAATGAATAATAGATGCCCAGATAAGTGTCCAGTGCGGCATTTAATCATGCAAATAGCGGATCAAAATAACCGTGATATGAACCCGGTAATCCACTACATTAAAATTGGTGATTAATCATGGAAGAAATTAATTCAGTGTAATATCGATCTAGTTGTGGTGAACCATGCCTTCGTAGTAATTACTTAACTGTTACACCCAGCAATATTCAAAGTAGTTAAATAAAACATTAATATGGTATATTTTAGTTTGACGATATTGGAATTGAAGATGCCAAACTACTTTGTGACGACAGATAAACAATTAAATATTTCGGACAGCTGATACATCTAGCGCTACGCCATCTATCTTTAAACTACGCTGAGCTTGCAACATGACAGCTAGATTGACTGATAGAATACTGATATACTACTTTTGTGTAAATACATACACAATTTAACATAAAAAATCCATTTTTAGACTATACAAACATTTAATCTGTTCTTTTGTGGAGTGATGTTACTTCCATATATTTGATTAGTTTTTTAATAACGTTTATGTTTGTATATAATATGGCACTAGAATGTCAAATATTTAAAAATAAAATATTATATAAGAGACAGTCAGATGCAATTGGGCAAGTTTTTTTATGTCAATAACAGGTTTTCATAGCGGCTATACCTCAAAACAGATTATTCAAACATTAAATAATTTCAAATGACGTCATCATTTGCTCTAATCTGATAGCCAGTAACTTTTTATATCATTGGAAATACAATTTTACTTGTTAATTAAACAGGTTAGCCTACACTCTTCCTGTGCTGTAGAAATAAAAAATATGAAAAAAATATATATACCTATGGATTTCCAATTCAGTCATCAATTTACAACAAGATTTATCAATTTACTGTATGAGTTAAAACAATATTGTAGAAGGGTAACACCCTCAAGGGTATGTCGGGAGTGCCATATAGACGTCGTTACAATAACTCTCTAAAGTTTAATTAATTGAATTAAAATTGATGTCAACAAAACGTGTAAATTAATTGTTTCTACGTAAATGTATTTCAGTGAGTTTACATATGAAGTATTCGTATCTGTCTTTGTCGGTATTGAACTTTTTTCATATTTTAATATTTTTTTAAGGACATGAAATGTTAGACGCTCCATACTACTTGTTAATACAATTTTATACTACGAGCATGTAAGTTTTTTATTTTAAAAACAATTTATTTTACACTTTTTGATAAAAATCGACCTAAGCATAAATCAAAATGTGTATAATATTTGAAAAAACAAACCCAAACAGACCAAGTACTTTAGTAGTTATTCAGTAGATAATTTATTTTCAAATTTAGGAACGCAGCTGGTATATAAGCTATCAAGTAGCGGCCCCATTGTCTTAATCAAACACAAAAAAAGTTTTGTTCATTTATCCTTTTCCTCAGACATCTTCGAATTCCTTTTCGAAATGAACTGAAACTAAAGTCTAAACAGCTATAGTAGCCAGTCATGTCTGACAGCTTTTACGACTCCAGGATTTCAAAGACCCATTTCGTAAAAAGGAAAGGTCAATAAGTTTTGAAAGGGGTCCCTTACCTAAAACAAAGCACAATTGTATTGAACACAAGTAGTTCTACCATAGTAAACTTGAAAACCTATACAATCTTGATATCATATATTGATTTAAATGTCTTAAATTAGAATTCTAGTAATAAGTCTAAGTGACTTATTAAAGTAGTTAATTCTATGTAGTATTTAGTATGTACAAATACTGCAATTGGTTATTTTTTTATTTCTAATAAAGGAACATTGTCAATTAATGTTTAAATATATAAAGTGCTGTTTAGAGTACATTTAAGGTATGTGCCATGAAAGGCGAAAATATTAAGTTATAGTTACACAATATTGTAACTCAAATCATTTATACATATGAATGTAATTGATATGGAT
This sequence comes from Hypercompe scribonia, assembly GCA_949316085.1. Taxonomy (NCBI): domain Eukaryota; kingdom Metazoa; phylum Arthropoda; class Insecta; order Lepidoptera; family Erebidae; genus Hypercompe; species Hypercompe scribonia. The sequence goes on along the minus strand of OX438974.1, from coordinate 11,302,054 downwards.
GGATCCATACCGTGGGACTCATCAGAGCCGACTGAGGGAGTAAAGTGCGCAAGATAACACTAGTGTTGGGAGAAAGCGTGTGATAACCCCTCGAGCCGTCACTTTCGCTCGTGGCGAATTGGGTCCAATTGGAGATCGACCTTTTATGCCGTATCTTTCAGCAAAATGACGTCTCCACAGAAGGTTGAGACTGCGGTAAAACAATTGGCTCTACCGGTCATGGAACGTATGGCGGCCGGTAGCTAGAAATCTCCTCCGATGACCGCAGTGAGGGCCCGCCGCTACGTCGCCCAGGTGTAGCAGACTGCGGTGCCCAGAAAGGACCTGTGTCAGATGTAAGAAAAGAATACTGTGCTGCCACCTTGCCCAAACGTTGATGACCGCTGAAGAGCATCGACTGTGGTGAAACCAGCGCATGGACGCCGCGACGACTAACGAGCCATCATGTCTCGAGGAAAAGCTTAACGCCACTCATGTGAGGTACATGTGGGGCCCAAATTCTACTATAAATATCGGTGTACTTCAGCGAGTCGGTTCTATTGCAGTTATGCATAATTATGCCCACGGCATCAGGTTGCAGATACCAATTTATTTTTGCTGTTCTCGCAAGCTGTTTGTAAATATTTAGGGCACAGATGTTGCTGACGTGGGTGTTGAGGGTCAGCTTGTCATCTATATTGCGCCCCAAAATTTTCAGCTCACGGGACACACCAACATCGGGATTGCATAGGATCAGGGGTGGGGTCGACCTCCACTCCTGAGCAATAACAGGATGGTGGAATAAGCTTGTTCTTCAACAGTATGGTACAGGCCTTGTGTAGTGCAAATTTAAGGTTATTCTTGATGTCCCACCCAGGAAAAAAGTCAAAGATGGCATCAGCATGTCGCTGCACTCTAACAAAACAAATGTTTGGCAGGTGACGCCCCGTCGTCTCTTATAGGCCCTTCAGGGATCGCAGAACATATTCCATACAATAGGAATCCTCTCTATTTAATAGATAAAGGCTTCCCAAGGTCTTCTCTTCCCTTGCGTCTATCCCAGGAAAACCTCATGCAATAGACTTTACGTTGAAGTCCCCCCGGCACAAGTACGTGCCCAGACGTTATATACCACATCGAGGTCTCCAAGCTGTTGAAAGGAACCTTAAAGTCTTTCAAATACCGACTATGGTAGAAGTATACACCATACACGTTGATCTTCTCCCGCTCAGCAATAACATATCTAGTGCCTTTGTCTCGCTTCCTTTTTGTAGCGACAAGGACGGGAAATGAGCTGCCATGTAGCTGATAACTGCCACGGAGCCATACCAATACTGGCAGGATCGTAATAAGACTTGGGTTTTACGGCCACATCAGTCGAAAACTGTGCTGATCCTGTGCTGCAACATTGGTTGAGGTTCGTCTGGATAACAAGATTGGCTTGATCTATTACTGGATCGTCTATATGGGCGATGGATTTGAAGCACGAACGAGATTGATAGTAGCCTTAGTTGACTGGCGTTAAGATTAGTTGACCGCGACGTTTAAATGTATGGTTGTATAATTTTACCGTTTTAGAATGGTAGATATACACTCCCGAACTAATCGGCTCGGCTCTTCCTTCCTGTGTAAATCAGTTAAAATCTGGAACTCTCTACTAGCTCACGTCTTTTTCTCCCAATATGACCCCGGGTCCTTTAAGCGGGGCGCGAGGAAACATCTCATCCTACCAGGTCGCCACACTGAATTGTCTACATTCGCAATGAGTATCACGACCACCACTCTATTATTCTATTCATGTTTTCCATCAAGCAGAGTAGAGATATTTTGGTAGGACAAGAACAAAAACATAACGAATCACATGGAGGCCTGCAGTCTCCATCTGAAGATTGGCGAACTTGTTGCCCGACGCACACACAGGACAGTGCAAAGTCACTGAGTCGTCTAGCCTTGAAATGCGTAACTAAACGTAATTGGTAGACCTGGCAATTTTGACACTCTTGGCAAACATTAACTAAAAACTAACATTAAATATAAAGATTGTCAGGTCTAGTCCATATTTTGTGAAATATATACGTCAGGATATTAAAAAACATTGAAAAGGTTTTAGGCCTTCGCAATGTTTTTCTTTTATCTAAGCTTCAGAAATATAAAACCTTTTGTTTATAAATGTAATAAAATATCGAATTCTTTACAAGGATAATGAGAAAATAACAGTGAAAGGATAAAACAAGGCTTGCCCTTGTTTTTCAACAACACACATTAGTAAAATTTATAAGTAAATACATTCAAAATGATAACTCGAAACAACTCTCCTAATTCGGATATTTGCTTAAATTTCAAGGATAAAGGGATCAAAAAGTACTTAACCATCTACTTAGCGAAAATTAAAATAATTACGGGGTAGTATTCGGCGGGGCATCCATTAGGCTGTTCCGACCGGAGCGACCGGCGCGTTACAGATAATGCCGGCAACGTGGGGTTATTGTTCGGTACAACAATGGTGGCACTTACATGAGCGCTCTTATCTCGTCAACCACCTCGTTTGTAGCGGCGGACGCCAGCCCACCTGCATAGTCGAGATATTATTTCGAGGTGACATTAGTGTTGGCAACACACCGCTAACTATAAACTACATTGTTGTCTTTTTAAAAGGTTGATGAACACTGGGTAAATGGCGCTAAATACTGACTACAGTATTTACATGTAATCAGTAGTTGTGCTACTTGTTTCACAGTATTCAGATGTTATTGTAGTCAGTGTGGAAAACAGATTGACCGTAAATATAGTCTTATATGTTAGTCTTTTGTGAAATAGATTCTTGATCTGGAGTAAATTTATGTATATTTTTAAAGTTAAAAGCATTTATTGTAACAAAAAAACTAAATGTATATAATGGTTTACTTACAGTTTTTATTTTTAGTTAACAAGAGATATTTGTTTGTGACTACCAAAGTATGACTGGGAGTAAAAGCCTTTGTGTTATGTGTATATATCACGGTTATCTTTTAGAAACAAAATTTTTTTAATTCTAAGTTCTGTATTTTTATACTGTAGATACAAACATTTGATATTAACGTATCTTTTACATGTATTAAATATACACTAAATGCGCAAACTATAGCAATGTATGAAAGGGAGCTTTTACTCTCAATCATGCATGCAATGAACAAACAAGTAAACATTCTGAGTGTGAGCTCAACCTAAATTCAAACCTAAAATCCTCACTCATGAAAGCGAGGCCTAGGTGACAACTGACGTACAAAGTAAACAACAGTGGGCTACACGATCAAAGTGTCCAATGGACTGTGTCCTCGCAACTCCTATGAGTGTTTTTATGTCAAAATTTACTGACTTTTCAAATAGATTTGCTTCATAGGACAACATTTGATTAATACACAGTAAAATTTGTAGAGAGGCTTATGTTCCGTATTGGACTATTAAAAGATATTAATTATGACGACAGCTTGTGACGTTTTAATCCAATATTGTCATGGTCATTGTATTTTTATAATATCTTGACTGAATTTACTTTCTATACATCAACAATCACAAGAAATATGCGTAATTTATGAAAGAATAATACAAAAAAAAACACTTCGAAGATGAATAGGGGTGCTGTATTCTGCATTCCTAATCCATCACCACATGGAAAGTCCCCTTCTTATTTTTCATTATCCTCACCTCCCCCTGATCTTAGTTAGTTACCCCCCATATCCAAGAGTAGCAATGGACTTTTGCCTCTTGTGTAACAAGTATCCATGGGCTGGGTGGTGGCATTAACCATTAAGTGGACCTTCTCCTCACTTTTCCGTTACAACATAAACATAAAACAAACCCACTGCGTAGTAAAACAAGTAAGTAACATTTAAGTTCAGTTTCAGTCTCAATAAGTTCATTAATCGCGGACCCAAAACGCAATTGTGACTCTGAAGTTGAAAGTGTGCATAAGCGGTGAATATCGTTTACCACAGTGTCACATATCAGATCTTCTGCTCTCCTTAACAAATTCTTTTGAGTTTAAAAACATCATACATCTAAGTTTTGTAAACAAACTGCCTCGGTGGTGCAGCGGTAATGAACGCGACTGCTATGCTTGAGGTCTCGGATTCGAATCACGGGTCAGACCAAATGTTTGTATGATCTGCAAATATTTGTTTCGAAGTTTAAGTGTTTTCTATGTATAATATGTATGTATTGATAAAAAAAAATATATGTATGTATTCTATTAGTCAGTCTAGTTATCATAGCACAAGCTCTGCTTAGTTTGAAACTAGACGATGTTGGTTTTAAATGTTCGAAATATTTATTATTATATTTATTATTTATAAATTTAGTTAATCCTGTCCATTATTTGAAATCAAGCAATTAAAAACGTTTATTAATATAGTTTTAGAAATAATATCAACATTATTGTATCAATAATATTGTATCAATGAAATGTAATACAAAATTACTAAGAATTAGCACAAAAAAAAATTGTTTAACTTTTAATCTTCTATTGTATCGATAATTAATATAAAAAAGCTAATCGAAAGATGACGATGATAACATTAAATACTTCTAGAGCCGTCGGAAGCACCAAATACCTGTTGTATTAATAACAAGGGTAGTTTCTTCTAAATAAGTGAATATAAACAAAATAAGGTTATTAAAGTGTCAGTAGAATAGAACCTCTTGTGCGGATCGGACACAGGGTTTGTCCATTAGCCTGATTACGGTCAAAATGTTCGCCCTCTGGGGAGGCTGCGGCTAACGGTTTCCCTTCTCGCCGAATGGACGTAACTATTAAATTTCGCCTTTTACTTCCAGATATGTAGTTCACATAACTGAGATTAAAACCTACACAGATTGAATAAGATGAGGTTTTACATTGCCCGAACTTTATTTAGTGAATATAAACAAAGTTTACATAATACCAAAGGGTTTCGATTTTTTTTATTTTAAAAATTTGAAGATAGATTGCTTAGAATTGAGAGTACTGATTATATAAATATAAAAAATTACGATACGTATTATAAACTCTAGTAATTCCTGAATGAATATCATTATACACCGGTAGTTAATACAAAACACATTATCACAATAATGTGTTTTGTATTAACGTGTATTAATGTGTTTTGTATTTACGAAAATTGCGCTTACGCAGGCGCATAAAATTTGGCACACTTATAGTTTATGCGTTGGAGAAGTGCAGAACGCTAATATTTTTCAATAATAATGCTTATAAAGTACATTAAATCAATAAATAAAACATTACACACACTACCATACATTTCACACACACATACATACACAAGTATTTGTACACGCATACTTTCATTTTGTCCATAGACATAGAGTACTGATATAGACATATCAAAAAGAAAAGTTTTATTTGCCTCATTTAATATAAAAAAAGATTTTAATAATAATGCATAATAAGTACAATAAATCAATAAATAAAACATTACACAAACCAGAATACATTTGACACACGCATACACAAGTATTTGTACACGTATACATACTCTGTGGTCAAATTGTTTTTTTTTGTTTATTATAGACATAGTTGAATGTCAAACAGAAAAGTTTTATTTGACGAATACTACGTGAAATACTGAGCGCTTATACAAATTTATGTAATAAATATAAGTTGTGTAGCAGCAACATACATTTAAATGTACACGGACTATCATTATATGCATAAAGAAAGTTCTGTAGCAGCAATCTGCAATAACAACATTCAGGTACAAAAAAAATATAATTTGCTATTGCTGGTTCTTAATGAAAGAACTTTAATTATGCCTCGACATAGAACATTAACGGCTCGGAGTGAGAGACAAAGAAGGAATATTTCTCTAAGAGGAAGGAATAATTCCCCATCAGTAGTATTCGATAGTAATATGATTTTGAGAGATACATTTAAATGTGCTCTAAATGTCATTTAATGGATTTAGAGTGCAGGTTTTGCAATGCGAAACATGTTGAATCTGAAGTGACTTTAGGCGACCGAACTGCATTCACTTCATGTTGTCACAAAGGTAAAGCATTATTACCACCCTTAAGTCAAAATGAATATTTTAAATCATTGTATAATGGACTTACTTCAAATGAACCTTCAATAAAAAGTAAATCAAAAGATTATTTTGAAAATATTAGGAAATATAATTCATGTTTAGCTATGGTTAGCTCAGAAGCCAAAGTTGCTGAGACAAGGGGAGTGTATCATTTCAAAATACATGATGTTTTTTATCACAGATCAGGCCCAATGACTGCCGCTTATAATCGCTCACCATGTTATGCACAATTATATTTTTATGATGTTGACACTGCTATTAATTATAGGTTACAAGAACGTATTTATCAAACATGTAACAACAACATAATGCGTAAAATTTCACTGGAATTGGACAAAACATTCTACATAATTGGAGTTTTATTAAATTGGCCAGATTTTACACATGGGCAATTGTATGTCGCAGTAAGTAGAGTTCGTTCATTCAATGGTTTAAGGTTTGTTTTCAGAGAAGTTTTAAATCATTAATTAAATTATTGCAATATGCGATAAAAAATGCTCTAAATGGATAGTATTTTAATGCATGATTTTTTTGTTTTGCATCTTCTTATAGCATGTTTTGTTTTAATAAACATTTTTTTAAATAGGTATTCTTTATTTTACTTCTTTTTAATTTCGTATAATTTGTTCGAAAAAGAGATTGGCAAATAACAGTCTTGGTCAAATCTATGGTTATAGTAGTTTAGTTTTCGACAGTAGAACCTTAATAATGTTTGAATATTATATTTTAATAATGTATATTAAGTCACTTACAATTTAAATTTATTATGGTTGAATTTCGACCAGTGGGCGATCACTAGTAAATTTAATTGCAAAAATTAGAAACTATAAGGTCACTTTGAAAAATAGTTACATTTCTGTTTCCTAATGTAATAACTATATATCTAAACGTTAAATAAAAGTTGATCAACTTTTTCCATTTCTACTGTTTTATCTAAACGAGAACACAATAGTGTTAACGCGTAATAATGGTAGTTATCGGGCAATAAACAAACAGACCCAATACTGAACACAGTATTCTACTAGTCTTATTATACAGTTGACAATATTAGAGGATATCACACACCGAATAGAACCCCAAAATGTTTCTTATCTCTAATACTCTATGGCCTCTTATTATTATTTACCGGCCATCGACTTGATACAGAGTGTTATAAATGGTTCGGATAAATATTACAAGCGGTATCTATAACCGACAACTAATTTCTTCAGCTGTAAATTTAAGTATGTTTTAAGCAATACCTTATTCTGGAAATTCTTCACATGGTATAGGTATAATGAATCAATTTTATATCACTGAAAACGACGTTTTTCGTGTAATCAATTACACATTAGTACACAGTACTATTTTAAATTAATAAAAAAAAAATCGATTATTACAATGAGCAGCAATGTTGTACCTCAAAATATACTTAATATAATACCCCTTGTGTAGATATGTAGATATAATATATATAAATTTATAATATATGTCATGGTAAAATTAGCAAACTTCTCGTACTAATATAATCTCTCTAAATTAGTAGCAGAGTACTCAATCATGGCTCATTATTGAATACACAATGTATTAAGATCCTGTCATACGACAATATCTCCGAGATTAATTTAATTACTATTACTTTGTCAAGTATGGTTTTGAAGAGTGGAATAAATATGTTATTAGTCAATTAATATTATAAAATTTCACTTATTAGAAAATTTACCTTCTTAAGCAATATTTTTACTTTTAATTTGGCTTATGTATAAAATATTTTGGATCATTTTATGGAATATACCATCGACTCAGTGTTTTTACTTCAGGTACTTCCCATCAGAATGAAAGAGTCCCGTGTTACCACTTTGTTCGCTCGATGATAGTCAGCTGGTGCGCTTCCGTGGCTACTAACCTCCAGTACTCTAAACCTCCAACAGGGACAGAGAATGAGTCATCGTGGTTCGCCAATTGGCCTCATGCTACTCATGCACCACTTCAGACGGTAGCCGATTGCCTGCTACCATTCAAAACTCAGCCGTCCGCCAATAAACTTCGGTTGGTCAATAAATTAGGTGAAAATTAAAACAGGCAACGTGTAGGGCGGGAGCCAATGTCTCAGTACCACCATTTTGCAGGCTGTCGAAAGGATGCTGTAGGTCACACTCTGAAAAGTGCTCTGCATGAACACAATAACAGCTTGTCACTAAAGATCACGATCCTGTCCATGGGTCAAAGTGAGATTGTGCGGCGTTCACGTTCTCCGAGCAGATAATGTTGGATACAAAGGTCTCTAATCCTGCAGTAGGCATACTCACCTCCATCTCGTATCAGTTACCCTTATAAAAGCCGGGCTAAGATAGCGGTGTTATCTCCTACATGCATGCCACTTTTATCTGGAGGATACTCATGTGTCGGTGTGGTCATCTGTTTGTCAGGAGGCTTAACCTTTCAGGGGATCTCGGCTGCTTCTTCGTTAGGGTATACATTCGATATGTATCTCATATCTTCTCTGCATCACCCAATCGGTTGACTGGCAGAAAATGCCTTAAGCATTAAGTCCGCCGATGCATGTATTTGTGCATAAAGTTTTAAATAAAATAAAATAAAAAATAAAATATACAAGGGCACTTGCCAAAGACTCATTTATGAGCGAATATGTGGTTAACCGAATACGAAATACCACTTTTCTTTCACATGATAAAAAAACTATGGGGTTCAATTACCATAGTAAACTATTCAGAGATTCACACTTAAATTCTTCCCATATGAATTAAAATCTTTTGGCTCAGTTGAAGCGTCAATTATCCAGTTTTATATGTCAGATCGCTAGGAACACACCCAAACATAAAAATACATTTTCAATAAAAATGTGATGTACGAGTCTCAGAATATAATTATAGCATTCCTTTCAAATTCCATTGTCAATTTAAACTCTTAAGCCACTCTTAAACATAAAAATGATCATCAATAACCACCCAGCATTTTAGGTGGAGTCATAATTATTGGCAATCCCACTTAGAGGAAAATTATGAATATAAAGAAATAATTTGTACAAGTACCTACATATAGGCATCATTAAAGTTTTAGCGAATGATGAACATCATTGATGCTGACATTATTACTAAAAAAAATGTGATACTTAAAAATAAAGTGAAAACATTCTGAGAATAATAAGTCCAGTTTTATTGTTGCAGCTATTATAAATTAGTGTTGAATTAAGTTAGCAGTAGTACCTATTTCCATTAAGAAAATGAAGAACATATTTTGATATTACTTTTCTTCATTTGCACGAAAATTTAAAATTAAAATTAATGGATGTTGTTGAATCTAGATAAATTGCAGTTTTCCCGATGTTTAATATTTGAACGTCTTCCCAAATTTCTATTAGCTCGGAAAGTACAAGTGAAATTTTGTTTGACACGAATTTACTGCAGTTCATAAGGAGCTGGAAAACTGATGACTGTCATTACTCATGGGCGTGCCTCGAGCACATTCTTTACTTCTATAGCCTACTTTATAACTTATGCATATACGTGTTCGGTTCATATTTGTTATGGGCCAAGCTGTTCTTGTTCACAACTTGACATCATTACCTAATTATGTATTACCATTACCTGATTACAAATAGACGTGTACAAGTAATGTGAAATATACGCTCATGTTAAATTATCCAAACACTGTACATTTGCTTTAATTAGTTCGTTTCATGTATGTTTGTAAAGTCGCCCGCGACACACGCACACCAGCAGCATGGTGGAATAGTTATCTTTTTAGAACAATAATTGCCACACTATTAATATTCAACAACAACATTATGTTATTCTAAACTGTAATCTATATCTACACAAAAATTTCATCCATATGTATGCAGTCATTGTGGCGTGATTGAGTAACAAACAATTGTCTTTTTTTCCACAAGATATGCTTTTCGCACCATATCTTTCATTGGGGAGACGGAGGGTGTATGTGAGACTCGAGCAACTCACCTCGGCAGTCAGAACAAATTCACACATCGGCGGCTATATTTTCACCGTTATTAGATACTGGCTTTTACCCACGACTCCGCTTACGTGTACTTCGATTAGCGCAATAATAACTAACCTATGTTACTTGTTGATAATATAGCTTACTACTGTAGAAAAATATTTTAAAATCAGTTTAGTAATTTTGGCGTTACAGCGAAAGCGTTAAACAAATGAACTCATATTTACGTTTATAACATTAGTTACGATATAGAATAATTCTTATTACAACACACTTTTACATCATTGTTATTATATTTTTAGGCTTTCTGTACTTTATAATAAAATAAATAAGTAAAAATAATCAGTCAGAGTACGCAAATGAAATCTTTTTGAATACAAACTGTAAAACTGTTTCGTACAATAGAAAATAATATTTACTTAGCACATATGTAACCATTGTGTTTTATATTATGCTAAACTGGATAATTCTACCTAAATTATAAAATTTCATTTCACGTTCAGTAATACTTGTCATTATATTTGCTTTGTAACAAGACCGAGGCCATGCCGATAATTCTTTATCATCATCATCATCTCAGTCAATAGAGATTAACTGCTGGACATAGACCTCCCCCAAGGTTCTCCACAACAGCCGGTCCCGTGCCGCCCGCATCCAGTGGCTTCCCGTGACCTTGACCAACGATGCGTTTTCCAGTACACGGTCGGAACTTCAGAAGTTTATGGGTGCAGATAATCATTCGTTTGTAGTTAATTATCCCCTTACAATTACTTCTATTGGAATTCCCAGCAATTAAACTTTATAAATTACATGTATCAAAATTTTTACCTAAAATGTTTTGTTTTGTTTCTGTATAAATGTTAAAATATTTTTTTTAGTTTCTAAACAAAAAATATTGAAATCAGATAGTTAAAATATTTTTATAATATATTTTTGCTCATATAATGTGGGAGTAGTATCAATTTATTCCTACTAAAATGATGATGTTTTCTACGTCGCTGTTTGCTAATTTAAATGAAGCTCTTTCTCTCTCTCTGAAGATGTCTTGTATGTAACTTAATTGATATCTACTAAGTTCTACAATAAAGCATGAGCGAAGATATCGGTTTAGATAACTTTTCCTGTAAGAATTATTTGCAACTACTCGGGATGTGTATAATACACATTATTAAAAGTTATTCATTTTTCTAAAGCATGTCTATAAATTTTGCTTAAAAACCATTAAAACTCATAAACATGCAAGTTCTATCGTTCATCGCCGAAAAGATGCATGTTCCTCTCAACTTGCGTTGAGAGCATATTTGTAAGTGTCACGATTAAAGTTAAGTTTTGTAGTTATAAGAAGAGTCAAACTGATTTCAAAGAAGCATGGCATTCTGACTGTCTCGTGAGGCAGTACTTTATTTCAGCCTAGCGTCTACAACTACAAAGCGTAGAATTAACTCTTACATATGTAATACGATTATTTTCGGCCACTTCAACTATTTCATGGAATCTTATTGCCATTACTCATCGAGAAAAAACTTTAATCGCTATCTCCTATAAAATTGACACCACCTCCTTACGCTTTTCAAGAAATCTTTTACATTGCGCAACTAATCTAAAGAAACAAACGGTACTTGTGGTATGCTAAACTGATTATTGCAGTTGTCGGGTCGATAGTTATTTACCACCTAATAATTCATCTGTTAATCATTCAGATAGATCTCTGTCTATATTATTTTAGGTACATATGTTGCAGTGGTTTGGCTATAAATTTTAAAAGTATATAGACTATTTTTCTTATTTACATTTCTATTACTTCTTTTATGATTTTCTTAATCTTTAGTTAGGTGAAAAACGGTTTTAAAAATTGGTTTATCTCTTAACTGACGACGGTGACTACGAACCTCGGATTCTATTCATATTTTACATTAGGCAGAATGGAGTAAAAATAAAATATCCAGTTTTAAGTTTTTTACATGAATTAAATCTATTTAAGTGCACTAGTGACAGTAAAACATGTAGTATATAAATTACACAAAATTTTAGATTCATATTTATAAAAAATAAGTAATCATCAAAATCAAGTCACTATAACTTGGCTCCGTTATTTTCCTTTTACAATGTCTGAATTTATTCGGTTGTGTAATATAATATATGTAACGAGAACAATAAGTTTATTGCAAGTATCAAGTTCTCTCACATTTGATATTGCTACTAGACTCGTGTTTTCCATTTCCTTAACGGCCATTCAGAACATTTCAGAAACAAATACAACTGCGATGACGAGATAATATCAAATATATAAATTCGAAATTACTTTTATTTTTGTAACGTTTTGCTATCGTTAAAGTGAATCTGTTGGTACTCATAAAAACCTCGACATTACGAAGTGTTTACATAAATAAAGTTGTAATTACTATATGTGTTCATGTTTGTAATTTGGGCATGGCTTTTGACTATTCTGGAAAACTGTGTTTATTACAAATATATGTAGAAAGTCATGTTTCATGACCTTCAACTTTTCTAGGTATGATAAAAAACACGTTTTGTCTAGTGCAATTTAGATTCACATGAATGAGTTTTACACAAAAAAATATTACAACGACAAATATGTAAGTTTAATTGACACAGTAACAAAGATTAAAACGATTTATTCAGCCACTTCATCAAAATAAGTTACTGCTAGAGTCGTTAGAAGTGAAAACCGAATAAAAACGCGTTAATTGCCTTAGTTATCCTTTCGAGAACAGCGGCAAACTAACACATTAACGTCTTGCAAGTAAACAGTTGAACGTTTGTTTCATAAAATATTTCTCAACCAAATCACGGACAAAGTAAGCGATACGGTTCTGGCTGGAACTCTATGAATAAAATTATCATTTTGCAGAATTGATTTTGGAACACAGTAAAATACACGAACCATGCCAGCCTGCTTATGAGTATCAGTAGCCATTTGACTTCTGTATTATTTTGTGGAATTTGTATAATCGTATCGTATGCACTGAAAATTGGTCTGCGTACCTAATTTGATGACTTGATCATGTTGGTGCAGCTGAATTAGCATTTCTGCAATAATATTGTTTCGAAGCCTTAGTTAAGTTTTATCGATTTTTTATTTAAAATTGATCATCAATCGTCATCACCAGCCGCACATAGACCAATGCTAACAATAGACTTCTCTTTAATAGGAGGTTTTAGAATACTTTAGCCTACTCAATTTAAAAATTGAAATAAACTATTAAAGATACAAAAAATCACCACATAACACCTTCGAATAGAATTTACTTTTTTTGTATTCTATATTTTTGCTCATTTTTTAATAGACTATATTACAGTTCTTCTGTATTTCTCTTTTCTGTAAACTGTAGGTCAACGGCACCATTACCGTTAATAAGATATTTATATAGAGACTAAGCAAGTAAACTCAGACATTTTTGGGAGAAGAAAAACTTTTGGTATACATGTACTTACGTACGTACTCTGTATATAGCAATTTTAACGAAATTCTGATCACGATCAATCTATTAAACCGCAATTTATCCAGTGAGACGTAGCTACGGGATCTGATTATAATTACCTCGCCCGAATGAAAAAATATGCATTGCCTACAAAAAACTTAATTTTTAAGAGTTTATGGATTTTACTTGCTATCCATTTCTATTTTAACTGCATGTAAAAAAGTTGTGTATTTATATTTACAGGTTGAAAACGGACAATTCAGTTATACACTTTTAAAAACAATGAAATCTAAGATCAAAAATCTAAAGTCACCCATTGCCATCTAAAAGTTATTTGACGACATTTTTTTTTGTGTCATTCTTGAGCACACAACACAAATTGTGAAATTCTTTGCATTTTTTATTTAATTTGGTCCAATTTACTTTAAAATTGTATATGATAACGGAAATATTAACAAAGAAGTATACTTAATGACTGAAATTGTAGATTCATTCAAATTACTTTCATAAGGCTGTAAAACAACTATAATAGTTCTAAGTACATTATAAAATATGAACATAGACATAAAAATGCAATTTTGCATATTAATATGAAATAATAATAATAATAATAATTTTTTATTTTTTATATATTTAAAAATGTAATCAATATGTGTATTTATACGTAATAAAGAGAATAATAATAATAATATTGTATTTATTTCTCTCATCACAAAGGTAGTTACAATTTGTGGAGTACATACAGTTTAGTCAAATTACATCATTCCTTTGTGAGAGACTGGTGTCTATGGTAGGAAATCCTGTGTTACAGATCACCAGGCTCACACCTTCCGGACAAAACAAAGTAACAACAGTTGTAGCATAAACCAGTTTCCAATTAATAATATAGGTAGACAAGAGAAAATAAATAGAAAATAACAGTAATAACAATAATAAAAAATAAAAATAATAGAATGTAAGTAGTAACATTTACGTGTAGGTACGTGAGTGAGTGTAAGTATGTATGTATTTATGTGTGCGTATGCCTGTGTCTGTGTGTATGTGTGTGCGCGCGGTGCTTAATAATACAGATCAAACAAAATGCTTTGTACATGGATTATATTAACTTTGAGGCACAAGTAGACTTTCTGTGTCATCATAGCTTAGGTTTCGTAGCCATAACATTAATACCGTCTTCAATTTAAATTTGTTAAAGCAGTATATGCAAAGGATAGCATTAATTTTATTATACAAGTATGGCCCCAAAAAACAAAAGAACCTACGAGATAAAGTCGTTTTATAAATTATATTATCCTGAAAGACCCTATGTTTACGCCGTTTCGTAGCATTAATTAGAGGATCATAGTTGGTAAGTGAGTGGGACTTAGTAATAAGATGGAAAATAAAAAGTTGCCGAACTGTAAGGACATCAAATTTTCTGTACAAGTCTCCCGTGCGATGCAAGGAAGGTAGGCAAAGCGCCACCTTTAAAACTGCCCTTTGAGCACGTTCCAACTTTATCAAAATGCTCTTAGCTGCACCTCCCCAGGATGTGATGCAGTACGTTAGTATTGATTGGCCCAAAGCGAGATACGTCATTTTAAGGATCTTATTATCACATACATGTCTCAAATTTTTGAAAATATAAATTAGTTTTCTAGTTCTAGAAGTTAACACATTTATGTGAGCTTCAAAGTTTAAATTTTTATCAATAATGATTCCAAGGTATTTAATGGAATCTACCATTTGCAGTTCTTTGCAGGTACATGGAACATATTGATTATTACACAGATGTGCAATGATGGGCTGAGGAGTTTCAAGATTAGATTTTTTATTTTTTAGTTGGAATGCTATGTACTTGGTCTTATCGGTATTTAAAGATAGAAGATTGCTTTTAAGCCAACAAGTGACTCGATTCATGCCCTCTTGTGCACTCTGATATGTGTCCTCCCAGGAATCACCTCGAAAAATTAGTACGGTGTCGTCTGCAAAGGTGATTATTTTACCGGTGTTAGGTATATCTAATTGGCAAAGATCATTTATGAAAATTAGAAACAAGGTTGGCCCGAGGATACTGCCTTGGGGCACACCTATATCCAAAGGAAGATCATGACTACGTACACTGTCAATCTGTACACACTGTGAGCGATCTGTAAGGTAACTAGTGAAAAATTGTAACTGTACGCCACGAACACCCATCACTTCCAGTTTTTTGAGAAGTAGTGGGACAGAGACTGTGTCAAAAGCCTTGGCCAAATCTAAAAATATGGCTAGTACCTTTTTCTTGTCGTCCAATTTAGTAACTATATAATTTGTAAGCTCATGTACTGCGTCATCTGTAGACCTATTTCTGCGAAAACCGAACTGTGAATTCGAAAGCATCTTTTTTGTTTCCAAGTAGTTAATGAGTCTATTATTGACGATTTTTTCAATGATCTTTGAGAAACCAGGAAGAATAGATATAGGTCTATAATTATTCACAGAGTCTCTGTCGCCACTTTTATAGATAGGATGAACAAGTGCTCGTTTGAATGCCTTTGGAAAGATACCGGACGAGAATGCCAAATTACATATATAGACTAGTGGGTCTATTAAAATACTTTTATACCTTTTAATAAAACTATTGGAAATACCGTCTAGTCCAATAGCACAATCATTTTTAAGATTTGATATGATCAACTCCATTTCACAGGCATCTGTGGGATGAAGCACAAACGACTGTGACTGAGTCAAAGGATGGTACGATTCATCAATATTTGCAGAATTAATTGTCTGCAACTTCCCTCCTATGACTTTTCCAATACTTGTAAAATATTTATTTACCAAGTTAACCGACTCAGTAGGGTTAATGTTGTTCATCAAGTCTAAGGCTGGGCTTCGGGTTTGTTTAGTGTATGTGATATTTTTAATAACTTTCCAAAGCTGTTTCGTATTGTTTTTAGCGTTATTAATTTCAGATTTCTCGTATTCTCTTTTAACATTTTTAATTAAAGAATTAGTGTAATTGCGATAACGAGTATAGGTCAGCTTATGGATTTCGTTTCTCGGATCTTTTTTTGTCTTTTGATATAATCTGTCCCTATTTCTTATACACCGTAATATTCCCTTTGTAATCCACGGTTTTAAGATGTGCTTTCTTACAGAAGTACGCGTGATTTTAGTGCAGATTTCTAATTCTTTCTTTAAGGTGGAAATAAGAAAGGTAACAGTCTCATTAACGTCGCTCATAGGGTATATTGGAGTTAAATCTATCTTATTGAGGGCCTTATCAAGGGAGTCGTAATCAACTTTTTTGACATGCCTTTTAGGTCTATAATTATTGGATAGCATTTCTAGACTCAATATAACGCTGTAGTGGTCAGTAATAGTCGTATGTGAGATAATACATTTTGCAGAAAATTTGGTCTTGAGGATAACATGATCAAGACATGTGTGAGTGTGTGTTGGTATACAATGGGCCGGTAACATACCATGCGCAGCCAAAAGATTCAAGTAGGATTCCGCTCTGGTGTCTTTCGATGTGGCCGCAATGTCAAGATTAATGTCCCCCGTAATAATAATATTTTGAAAAGATGCTAGGCTTGTTAAAATACTATTTAATGATTCTAGGAATTTAGTAACATTTTTTTCACCAGGGCGACGATATACAGCAAGAATAGTAGTGGTGTTATCAACTTTTATCATAAGACAATTGGCATCTACGAGGATTGGTTCTGATATATCATAGCTACTTGAAGATTTGGAGTACACCACTACACCTTCATTTTGTGTCTTATTGTTCGATGTAGAAGTATGGTTATAGTCATCTAACTGTGGTATACGATCGTTATTGCATAACCAACATTCCGTTAGTATAATTAAATCCCAGTAAATGTTGAAGCTATGCAGTAATGTTTCTAAGTGCGGCATATTACAATTAATACTTCTAATATTTTGAATTATCATATTCAGAGATGAATTGAGTGGATAGAGCATGTTAGTACAGATATTTTCAAAATCACATGTAAAACTATCAGCTGCTGTCAAGTTATCTAACTCATTGTTGATCTGAGTGTTATTTGGATCGAACATTTATGTATGCAATTATTACGTTTACTATTCTTATGTGAACCAAATAAGTCATATATTTAATATTATAATCCAGGGGATAAGTGTTAGCAGTGTAGAAGTTTTCTATACCACTTCTTGATGAAGTCAAGATCACTTTAACAGTTTTTATACTAAACGCATTGAACTGTAAACTTGTGTAGTGTAATTTAATATTGATTAGATGTTGATTGATTAAGCAGACCTTAAATGTGTTTGAGTGTATGTATAGTGCTTTTCGCATAGTTTTTGTAAGTGTTATTTGTAAAAGTTTTATATAAAGAAAAAAATTAATACAACAAATCGGCAAAACAAAACACAAACTGTCAGACGGGTCAATATATACCGAGTAGTTCTTATAACAATAACTTAAATAATTTATGTAATAGCAAGATAAAGAAGTAATCGCACGTTCTAGTCATTTCTGCGAACCCATTCTAGTAAAGTCTTCCTCGCAATTTATACGTGTAGCTCGATGGCCTTCCTTTAGTCTGATATAAACTTTGCCGAAAGAAATCCAGCAGCTGGCCTGTTCGTGAGATTTTGTGAATTCCCGGGCCAGGTAAAAAAGACGTCTAGTTTTAGTAGTTAGATTGTCCGTCACATAAACCGGCGAACAATGCCCTCGTATTTTGAGATGACCGGTATTGATCTTTTCACCTTTAGCATGCACTTTATTGAAATTAACCACGGATTTCATCAGATTTTCTTTTTGAGATGTTGTAGTAAATTCCACCACTATGGGTCCTGGTTCCTTCTTAGTTTTAATACGAAAAATGTCTCGAATTTCACCGTCTAAGATCGGGTTGTTCACAGTTTCACCCAGACGCAAAACATGAGTTTTAAGATCCTGCTTTGCCTCCGGCTTAGCCAAGGGAATGTTACGTATTTCTATGCTAG
Organism: Hypercompe scribonia; assembly: GCA_949316085.1. NCBI lineage: Eukaryota > Metazoa > Arthropoda > Insecta > Lepidoptera > Erebidae > Hypercompe > Hypercompe scribonia. Next base: position 11,283,651 of record OX438974.1, on the reverse strand, counting down.
ATGACTTAAGGCTCCTTTCTAATTGATCCACCTTCAACTCCAAGGAATGTATGTGGTTTTTGTGTGATAAATTTTCCTTTGTGACCGCTTCAAATTTTTGTATTAGGGTATCATACATGGTTGAGAGGAATTCCAAAGTTTTTTGAGTCTCAACGTTTTGTTTCTTAATAGCCTCCATGTCTTGTTTAATACAAAGGAATTCCGCTTCTTGTTTTTTCTGTATAGTACAAAGGAGCTCCCTAATTTCAGCGTTGGCCAAATCACCATGTTTACGCTTCGATCTCCTTGAGATGTTAGAATATTCTTGATCAATATCAGATTGCATTATGTCAGACGCGGTGTCCGATTCTTGTGTAACAATTATTTCATCAGGCGGTATAGACAACTTTAATGCAGATGACGTCGATGGAGGCGATCGGTTAATTGGCATGGCTTCTTTAAATATTACAATTAAAATACTTGCTGTATAATTCTTAACCAAACGCAATAATTTTAGAATTTCAAGCACTCAGTATTAGAAATTTTACAATTTATTAGCAAAAAGTGAAATGATCATTGGGATTTGAACTCATACCGCGCACTTACAGGTGACAAACTCCACGTATTACGCTACTGTATCAGTTAAGGGTAATGTTAGATTAACGCTTCTATACTGTAGTTGCTCAGGTTTATCAAACTACCTGTTGCCTCTGGGGTCCTGGTACTTTTTATATTTTTGCAGAAAGATATGTTTGTCACTCTCACCCAAGTAGGCGGTACCTCACAAGAAGCTTGCGCAAGCGGCGATGGTCGGGTGGGGCGGTCCTTGCAGAAACAGTTGAACAGCAACCTCCTCACTACTTATGCACTTCTATTATTTTGGACGATTTTTTAACTTTAATTTCTTTTAAAAGGAAAACATTAAACAAAATTGCGTGAATTTAGGACACGTCCGTTTGTCGCCGAGGTCCGGGGGGAAGGGAAATGTTTAAAGACAATCTAGTACTAAACGTCATATACGTCCTACGAGTCAAAAGTTCTACAGCAACAATAAATTCTAACCTCAGAATCAAATAACATTTTCAATTTCATTGGATGCGATGCGTGTTGATCGACAAACAGTAGGATTGACTGAGTTTCACTCGACAGTCGGTAGGTATATTCGGCAGCTTGAAAATTGCCTTCATATTTCAGTGTCAAACGTGCCGAAGCGAATAACTTCCTTAGGTATTACACTCAAATTTTATATGAGGAAATCAGTCATGGACGTAAACAACAAGTATAATACGTATATATGTATAAAGCCTAAATAATACGGTCATTCAACCGTCCGGAAATATACATTAAGTTACTTACCTAGGTAGTTCTAGAGATTGCGTTAATTTTGTTTCACATTATTACAAAATATGTCTCTATGGCTACAGATTAAGAATACTAACTGTTACGGTTGCTCTGAGATAGAAAATAAACTTTATAAGGCAACAATATTGCAAAGAGAAGTAAAACTTGAAGTCTGACCAGCGTGGTATAGTCCACCAAATCGTACTTTCTAAGGAGATGCCTATATGTAGCGGTACACTATTAAGGGCATATTGTTGATAATGATTACAGTATTATTAGCATATTGATTATCATATAGTATTTACAAGAATAATAAAGTTTACTATGAAAGTTTTAGTCACTCAAAGTTTTTACGTTATTTACATCATAATGTAATAAATTTATTTTTGTAAGTCTTAACAAACACTTTTACATGTCGATGGTAGTCTCCGATGACGAAAGCGATGATTGATGCCATATGATCAATACTCAGTGTTTCTAATTACACACGTACATGTCTCCATTTTCGTTTTTCCTTCTATTGCAGATTTTAAATTTATATTGGAACTATTGTGTAAATACCTAATAAATGGCAAACCTTCAAATGTTGGCAATTTATCACAGGGGAAAAGTGTTGATATATTTGAAAATAAAAACAGCTCGCACACAATTTTCTTTTAATGTCATTAATGTGTAAATTGAACCCAAATTTATTGACAGATATTTTTTTTGTAATCACAAATGTCTATACACAACATTTTAGCCGGCAAATTGATGGCAATATTCTATGAATATGAAATAACAGAACATTAAACTAATATGATATTTAGTATAAATAAATAGTTGAGTAATCTGATATTTTTTATGTATAACACAAAAAATTAGTATAAAAGTATTTATATCTGTTAAATAGGACCGCAAATTACATTGAAAAAAAAGAATATCCATTATAACAATTGATGAACTTTTATTCAGGACGCCATATTCTTTTATACAGTAGTGTGTCCACAGGCAATAAAATATAGGCACTAGATGCATCGGGAGCACACATCTCAGTGAGGTGACGCTGCGATGGATTATGATTATAACTTTGGCATACAGTAGTCAACTTAGTTCGGGACTAGATGGCGTTGTGTGAATATGATAAACTGTTAATATATTATATTTTTTCCAATCGTTTTAAATAAAAAAGAATTGCTATAATCTATACTATTGTGATACAGAACATCCTTTAAGCATTAAGTTATTTAAAAAATAATTTTAAACAACAGGTGAGTTTAAGACTATAGGCTTTCATAAGAACGTTAATTACGGGTGCGGAAGTTTATTCCAATAATTTTTGTGCAAAGTCAAGAAAATCAATATTCAAACTGTTTTTTTTTTAAATATACGCCAGTCACGACTTGACTGAGAAATTATGTGTTTTTACATTTAGATGAGAATCTGTTGATCCCTAAACTTAAATCACGCACATCCAATTTACGGTAAATGAAGTATTAGTTGGAACTGAAAATATGTTAATGGCATTGACATTAAAAAGTGCTGATATTATTCATTGGCGTAGTTAAAATAAGGGTCAAGATGAAGTGAAAAACAATAGTCTGAGAAACTGTAGCCGTTACGCTTTCAGTATTTCTTTTAAAGCTTTTAATCCGTTTTAAATGAAAGTGCACTACACATTATACAAATTTATTTAAATAAGTTTTTTAGTCGTATAAAGTCTGGACGTTTTCTTTAATGATTTCTTTAGAGAAAGTGCCATATTTTATATTAGATACTTGCCGAATGTACTAACTGATGTTTTTTCTATATACTCGTAGAATATTTATAAAGGAATAGGTATACCGATATGTGATGCGCCCAACCGGAATTAAATAGAAATTTGTTACTTTGTAACCTTAAATTTTTGTTAACAACGTGAATATTTTAGCACCTATTAATTAGAAACACGTTTTCTGTAGTCTGTCTGATTAGTATTACGTGTAGCTTTAAACAATGATAAAATACTGATTGCTGAACGGATTTCATATCCCTTGTGCATCAAAAGTTCTATTGATACTATTTTGATAGATGACATACCAAAATACCAAACAATACCAAACAGTTTATTAAATACTAAACTGTTTAATGTTTAATATTCTTTGCTAAAAATACTTAATTAAAGAAAAAATTGTTTTTTTTTTAGTTTTCTTTTTGGAATTATTTGAAAACTGTTTAGTAACACTAGTTTTGTCTTTTAATTTTTTTTATTTATTTTTAAAATACACCGGTAGGTGTTTCTAATTGTAAATTAAATGATTTTGATCCATCATCATCATTTTAATTATCATCAGCCTTAATAACCTACTGCTGGACTTTGGCTCTCCTTAGAAAGATAGACTTGGTCTACCGAATTTGGCATACCACGCTGGCCTGACGGATTGGTTTAAGGTTTGTTTCTGTGTTCTTTCTCTTTACAGCGATGTGGTCTTGCGTAGTTTGTGCTCTTAATCGCCCCATGCGATGAATAGACTTAAACACAAGCAAATTATTTTTATTTCTCTGACACATTACATGCCTTATGAACTTTATTTTAGGTACAAGAAGTGGCAATTTAACATTGGTTAGGCGACTTTTTACCTTTATATTAAACTCAACGAAGATGATTAAAACATTTTTCAAAACAAAACATGAAGTAATTCTCATTTCACTGTGGCATCCCTGTGAAACTGAAATTAAATTTTGCAAATATGTGCGACCACCATACGGCCGGTGACGGGGTTACAGTCTAAATTAAAATCGGCATATGCATTGGTGGAATTGAAATACTTATTAAATGAATGCCTTTGTTGTTCAAATGTTCTTGTAAAAGCTGAATTACTCAAGCTTCAGTGATGTATAGCCTAGAATCCTTTAAACGAAGCAGTAGAGTTTTCAGTGCTCTTGATGTATTTATTTATACTATATCTAAACTGTAGATGTTTTAAGTACTCTGTCTCGAAAAAAACTTGCACCCGTAAAGCATGTGTAACAAAATGCATTGGGTCCAGTTTGTATAGACTACAAAACAAGTAGCAGCAGTTAATCAGCCCTTGTGGTCTTTTTTGGAATATTAATTAATAATATGTGGAAATATTTTAGTAGTGCTCAATAGTTTGCAATTTAACTTACATATGAGGTAAGTTAAATTGCAAAGCTTTGTTTTCTTTTGCTCAAACAAAATATAAAATGTTAAAATGATCTTTAATACTTGTAAAATACTACATAAAACCTTCTGGATTCTCAAAAGTATTGTAATACATTTTTTAATTATATTATAATTTCACACAGAATCGTATACAGGAATGATTCTCATGTATCCTTCCCTTCCTTCCGACTTCATGAACGTACGTTCGTAGAACGTAGTACGTAGTTCGAGCAGTGAGTGCTGTTATTTAATGCGCTCCCACTTGAAATCAGGATGTCTATTAACCGTACACAAAACATTGTACATGATTAGTTTTTTCAGATAGCGAAGATACTTATAGCCTAATCAATAGTACACTTATAGCTTTAGAGTCTAATCTACAGCTTACAATTATGAAGCACAGGGTGGGCCACGAAATAGTTAACATTCGAAAATATCTTATAAAGAAAACCATTTGAGTTATTATAAAAATTCTTTATGTTTAAAAAAGTTAATCAGTTGAAATTTATTTATTTAAAATTACATGTTCTAAATGACCACCGTTTCGACGTTTACACTCTTCTAAGCGAGCAATAGATCGCTATCTATTGCGACAAAATTTCTGAGAAAAGAAATAGCAGTCACACCCGTCCCTGCGCCCCGAGCAGCATTTGTTTTGCGCGAGATGTAAGATTCAAATGTTATCGAATTCTTGGCGCACCCTGTATATGCATTTTTATGTAACTATATAGTTATGCTATGTAATGGTAGTTAATATACGTGAATTGTAATGTACACCACAAATTACATAGGTAATACTATAGAGTATAGTCCATTTCACGGTTGCCTGGAAGAGACCGCAGACTTCGATAAGGCCGCCCATTGTACCACAGTTTTTGTTGTTTATATTCTACGTTGTAGTTTTTTTAATTATAGTGTGTAATAAGGAGTACCTATCTATCTATATTTGTATGTTTATGTCAATTGTATCTAATTCTGTTGCTGATTACAACTGTAACCTCGATCCACTTACCTTACTAGATTACCATACTACACCCCCAAAGGTTCAGTGACCAGGGCATTAAGTCAGCTGATGTATCTGAAGTTGTTAATAAAGGAACCACTCAAAACATATAAATTTATAATAGAGCTACATATAAAAGAAATACATTATTAACTGTTGCCACGTAGTTGGCTTTAAAGTTAACGTAAAGTATATTTACATATTCACAAGGGATAAACTATGGGTCTGTTCTTTCGTAAGTGGATCAAATTTGGAATACATGTTTCTGCTTAGAGAGGGCCCGCGTAAATCCTTTTTGAGGTCTCTTGTAGGCTAACAAATTCCGAGATTTTATTATAAGATTAATTTCGGCCAGTAAAAAGTCTTTTTGTAAGTAAAAAATGAATGCTAATTTGATATTCGATTTACATAACTATGATATTATATTAGATATTTATACACATAATCATTATCATCATCTATTATTATTATTCTCTTTATTTCATCATTACACATATTATTTACATTTTTAAATATATAAAAAAAAAACAAAATATATATTGAAAAATATAAAAAATAATAAACAAACAACATCGGGTTCAGGAACCAAGACACCGGTGGTTAGGGCTCCAGAGACAAGAACCTCCTCACAATACGGGCCGTGTCAAGGAGGACTGCCTTCTGCATCAGACCCTTGATCCAACCTTCTAACGTGAGCCTCTTAAGGTGTTGGTCGAGGCTCTTGGCTATCAATCCGTGAACAGATATGATTATTGGAACAATGATCACCAAACCCACACTCCATATATCGGTAATCTTGTTAGACATTATTATTATTATCCTGATCAAATAATATGATATTAAATGTAAAAAAATGGTACATAATTGAATATTAAATTATAAAGAAGTAAAAACAGTATGAGATTTAATTAGAAGTTTCTGAACACAATGCGTATTTCCAACTCTATGTCTATCTTGTGTATGTCTATGTTATTCAATTTCATATGCTATGGAAGTGGTAACAATATGTCATAGATATACAATCCAACAATACAATCCAACGGTAGAGAGATATGTAGATATCGTATGAACTAAAGCCAAACAATACAATGTTCCCAAATGTTAACATATTTCGAATAGAAGAACCTGTTATCTCAATTTAAAATAAAATAATGTTCAATGTTTATTATTGCTATCATTATAGAGCTAATTGGCTCAGCTTAACTGAAATGATACACAGCCTATTTACAATCATATTTCTGGTGGCGAGCGAAACATAAGGCGATTGTGCATTTATAACTTTACCATTAAATGTACACAGACACACTCATTCACATACATATATATATGGACATATGTATATATGTCATTTATATACAAGTATTTTTACTAAAGTTTTCAAATATTTATAACAATATAACAGTAAAGTTACAGTCCGTAATAATATATTCCACACGCAAAACTTTATTACTTTTCTATCGCTTTCTATTTACACAAGAGCTGTTCGAGTATATGATATTGTGTATAATACGTGTTCACTTTATTGTATCTGGTTCTGCTTAAGATTTGTAATAAAATGTAAGTAAGTGGATATCGTATAGCTTATGAGTTTGCCGTAGGACGCAATAATACGGCAAAAGACGCCGCTTGTCGTACGTTTGAGGTAGAAGGAATATTGTTGTACATACGACAGAATGCGGAGTTCTATAAAAAAATTGTTAAAACTTTAAGCTGGTAAACTAGATATATATGCAGGTATTCATCATCATCAAGAGCCTTTGACAGTCCACTGCTGGACATAGGCCTCTCCTTAAAAAGGAGGTTTTGGCCTACTATATCACGCTGGCCAAACGGTTGGCATACTTTGTTTCAAGTTTTCCTTCTCTTTGCAGTGACGTTGTCCTGCATAGTTTGCTGCGTTAATGACCTCTTACGACACCCAATAGACGAATACTCAAAACAATAAATCAGAAGCCGTTAATTTCATAAAATTTATGTTACCATTCGAATAACAAATAGAAGGTTTATTTAAAAATGAGACCCGTGCCGGGCAGTGGACAGTTAGACAGTTCACGTGATGTAATCTAAAAATGATTCTTAATATTTCATATCTTTTGAAAAAATTGTTGCTTTTTGAACAATTGTTATAGTGTTTAAAAGTTTTTTTAAGTAAACTAAAAAAATAGTCATAATATACTTTGAAAGTTAGTATTTAATTAAAATGGATTATATTCCGTAATGGCTCTCCATTGGCAATGCTCGGAGTTTCTTTGCACGATCGAATCCGGAATGAGGAGATCCACAGATGAAACAAGGTCACCGATATTGCTAGTAAAACTGCAAAACTTAAGTGGCAGTGGGCGGGGCACAGTACACGCAGATACGAGGGCCAATGGGCCCATAAAGTTCTGGAGTAGAGTCCGAGTACTGGGAAACGCAGCGTTGATAGACCCCCCCCTCACAAAGTGGTCCGAGAGTGGTCGGTGAAGGTTGCGGGCAGCTGCTGGATGCGAGCGATACGGGACCGGTTGTTGTGGAAAACCTTGGGGAGGCCCATGTACAGCAGTGTACGTCTTTTGGCTGAGATTATGATGATGATGATGATGATTTAATTAATATAGTAGATAGCGCGAGTATTTGTAAAACTCGCGCTATCTACTATGTCTGTCTAGTCGGTACTTAGAACAGAAATTTAGACAAACTACCTAATGAAAAGTGCTATTTGCTATTGCTTAAAAGGAAGTATCAGGTTTAATATTGTAATGAAACTATGGTGGAAATACAATATATAGTAGTCAGTACTAAAAGGCTATGTCGGTAATAATTATTATGTGATAACATTATAAAGTAGATGTTATTTTATAATATTTATGTATTTATATATTATATTTTTATAAATAGACTATTTCTAAGGATATAGTTTCTAGTCTCTATACAAAATACAGGCATGTGGACTGCGACCGTTGTCACTTTGTATAACCTCTCTTAGTTTCACTTAAGTGCTAGCCATTTTCCACAAAATAGGTTTCAAATAACGTGAAGCTCTTTGTTACGTAACAATGAAAATACTTGAATTTAAACCAAGAGTCTTATCACAAAGCCCTTATTTGTTTCTAAAATCACTGTTTTTGCTAGTACATGATTTTGTCTTTCGTTCGTCCAGTCTTTGATGAGGCCCGATCACGAAATTTTCCAAGATTATACAACAAATTGTCTTGTTTGTAACAATCTTGAATATTCTCCTTTGAACGTACAATGCATTTCAATTTGGGCTCCGGTAATAGGACTCCGCTTTGTGTTGTACCACAGTTTACATACTGACTTAGATTAATATTTAAATAAGAATTTTGTGTTAAACCTTTTTTGATGTAAATATTATTTAGAAAAGTCAATTGTAATTAAGTTGTTTTCTTGTCGCAACGCAAGTCAATGCAAATATTGCTTTTTTTTTAGTTTTTATAAGCTAATTATAATCTAAGTTATTGTAAACATGTTAGTCTTGGTTTATAACTCTAAAATATTTTTGAAAATATGTATTTAACAGCATTTTCTAAAAATGAAACCTAGCTAGATCGATTCAATGTTTCCGAAATCCCCAGCATACTAAATATTATAAAAATCGTTGGAGCCGTAGCCGAGATTCAGATTATATATATATACAAGAATTGCACGTTTAAAGGTATTAGATAACTATGGTCATAACAAAGAACAATTTAGAAGAAAGTTCTTTAATTAACATGAGATCAGCTGACGTTGTTACTGCAATTAAGAGCAAGTTTATGACCACATACAAAATAATATGTTGTAATTTATCTTCTATCCTTTAATTTAACCTTATTTGTCCTGATTATCATTAATATGGTTTTCGTTTTATCAGGTATGCTTGTCTATGATTTGTGATTCATTAACTTTAATGAGTACTGTAACAAATTGCATAGAAAGTCATTTCTATTTGCTTGTACAACAGCATTTGTCCATTATTACATGATATATAATTAAAGTTCACCAGGACATGAAAGTTTAGAAATTTGTGTCATCAAGCTTCTTTTATGTTAGTACCGAAGCGTGAAAAATATTTTTAATTATCACACCTACTTTTTTTTCTTCCTAGTATTTTTTTCTCAATTAACATTATGGATACTAAGATGCAGCTGAAGCTCGGTGTTTTGTTCGAAGCGACAGATATCAAACTAAAGTACTGGACGCTATCAAAGTTCTATAAAAAAACTGTACACAGTCTCTTTAGGGGTACAAATACCCGTAACGATTGCGGCAGATGTTCGTATGGCAACTGTGATCGGCGACTAACCATATTCTCCGAGGCACTGACTAAAAAAATTCTGGTAAAGTAAATTAGTGCATTAAATTTACATGTGATTATTTCAATTTTATTTTTAGGCTTTACTAGAATTGGAACCATATTGAGATTATCATCATCTCAGCCAAAAGATATCCACTGTTGGACATAGGCCTTTTTTTTGACGTGTGGAAACCCCCTCGAGCCACCACCCTACCGGGGTTTACGGCGGAGTGATGTGTCAGAATCGAACTGACTAAAACCACACGGTGTGCCACTTTGCGCCTGACATAGGAGAGATCCGGGAACAGCTGCTATTACGACATCCAGATCCCTCCTAGCGCCTAACCGCTATCGCGGGCACCATCTAGGGGTAAACACTCTATTTCAGGCGACGTACGGTACACGCGGACGTCGTCTCCTGGCGGCTGGCCATTGTAGCGGATGGAGGGGAAAACCCGTCCCTTCCATCCGCGATCACACTCAAGGCGCCATGAGGCGCTGGTACGCACGCCTCTGCCACCCGGTTCGCCGGCGGTGAATTGGGTTCGAGTGGAGATCATCCTCCCGGGTGTTCTCTGCCGCCTCCTTCCGCGAAATTACGTGTTCGCAGAAGATTGTGACTGCGGTAAAACAGCTGTCGCTACTGATCATGGAGCGTATGACGACTGGTAGCAAGAGATCTCCTCACGCTGCGCCGCCCTGGCGGAATAAACCGCTAGCGTGGACACAGGTCTCCCCCAAGGTTATAAGGGGGGGTTTTGCCATAATTACCATGCGGGTTGGCGATCACAGTGAGATGGTGTACTCAGTAGGACGCTGCTACCCATCCTCTGGTGTACTATCCCTTTGTCGACCTTTACGACACCCACAGGAGGAGATGGAGTGGTACTATTTTTAGCCGGCACCACACGGGCCTATTAAGATAATGTTTACGAAGTAACACATTACAAAGTTCATACATATATATAATAGGATATAAATTCTATGGTCTCTAGACCAGAAACATTGTTTTCCATCATTATTACAGAAATAAATCAAGGCATATATGTATTTAATAGTGGCTATCCTAATGAAGTTGAAAACGTTGTAAATATCTTATCTTCGGAAAGATACAATACTTGACTGTCAATTGACACCTTGAAGATCTTTCTCGCAACATAAAATTCCCAGTTACCTTATCTATGAAGTAAATCTGAATATCAATGACTGTTATTTCAAAAGAGTGCTTGTGTCTCATCCTTGTAGATATTCAGAATAAGCCCGAAGTTTGACGCCCTCGGCGTTATCGGCGCGCGGATAAGTGAAAGCACCCATCGCCATTGAACACTCGCTTAGACGCGCCCTTATCACAAATGTATAGGAAATACATTTTTTATTTAACACAAACATGTATATATTTATTTATATTATACTATTGGCTGACTTGTTTCGTAATGGACATGTTATTTGTTAAATGTTAGCAATGGCTTGGGTTATTTGCGTTATATTATTGTCTAAAACGTTTTTTTATTTTTTATTAAATAGCCTGCATGAATATAATCCAAAAGTTGTGGTCACCATCCTTATTGCAAATATAGACAATCTAGTATGGTAACTACACTATGGCGGCCTAGTAAGATGCTTCTTCACGAACCGCTTGGAGACGTAAAAGGCATGTTTTGTGTTTGTTGAAAAAAGTTATTATATGTATGTATATCTAACCGTATTTTTATTATATTGATAATTTGTAGAATATTTGATATTACCATAATCTTCTACTCAGCTACTGCTCTTGCAACTTCATATTGAAACACTTTATACTTTACAATTTTGGTATACTCAGATAAATTACAATTAACGAAATGTTAGATTGTTGAATTGAAATTTGTTTGTTGAAGAGCAGAACCATGAATCATGATGATGATCAGAACCATGAAAATACTTACATCTTTAACAAACAATAACGACTAATAAAGTTGACTGATTGCAGCTTTCTCCGAAGTATGAAAAAAGGGTTAATTCTTTTGGTTTTTTAATAACTAATAGAGTATTTTTATCCATTGCCTTGTTGGTCTAGCGATTATCGTACGCAATTACCAATTAAGAAGTCTTGGATTTATTCGTGTTGGATAATTGTTCCATCGAATTGTGAGAGTGAAGGAACGGAGAGTGCCAGGTGCACTCTCTGTTCCCTCACTGGTGTATTTGTGCACACACTTGGACACGAGATCGGTTAAGAGTAAATCATTTTTATGCGTAGTAGACAGCTCTGTGTCTATACTTCCTAATAGTCTATGTACGAGACGATAACGAGCAATTACGGGACTATTATGAGTTAACTAAGCAACATGTGCTTACCATTTACCGCTTTAGTCCACCATTTGGTGCTGAAGTGGTTTTGCGGTGAAATTAATTGGTGTCAAATCTAACCATTACTGTACTCTGTGAAAGTTTTTAGGTAGCATCATATACACATCTATTGTGTTTAAAAAGAATTAAAGCAATGACACTAAAATAGGAAATAGACATATTAAGATATCAAACAAATATCTGAAAAGCAATGAAATAGTATAATATTATTTTATTTTGTACTAGCGCCCCGTCTTTGTACAGTTGCAATATACTACACATATTATCTTTCTTTTTTAATCATTCTGTCTATAGAAGAAAGCAACATTAAAATTCTTTGTATAGTTCAAACAATCTAAGAGTGTAAAATCGGCAAACGACTATGTAGAGAAAGCCTTAATATATAAATACATAAAAAACATAACTATATAATATGAGTACTATAAGATTATTTTTTCCTTCGAGCTTGTTTTTCATACTAGATTGGGGTCGGCTTAATGTCTACTACGATTCGGTTGAACTTTAATTTCCATCAGACCTTCACAACCCAAGCTTTCTGTAAGAATTAGGATTATTATAAGAAAATAATGATATGTGAAAGATACATTATCATTTGGTGACAGTTGCTTACTTTAATAGAATAGACTAAACAGAGTACAAAAGTTAGAAACAACAGGTTACAATCCGGGAGTGCCGGCAGAAGTGGAAACTTGAATATTAACGTTATGCGTTTTAGATATTTTGAAATTGTTAGGGAAACATTTTGCACAAATCGTTTTAACTATCAGTATCAAAATGATAGTAAATCATTTACGTGGTTAAATACAATATTCATTTGCTGCACTATCGTACACAAACATGATATACATCGGCACATTCGAGGAAGCGCCCAAAACGCATACATTTTCGCCACGTGGTAGAGAGGGAGAAGGATATTTCCTCTCTTACGCCGTGCCGGTGGTCTACTCTCCCTCCATTTTACGATGTTTTGATCAAATCACGTGTTCTGACGCGAGTTTAAGATTTTTTACCCGTCAAAAAAGTGCACAAGTTTTCACTTTAAAAATATAAAAAAGTATTAGTTAGCCGTTAGCCGTAAGTACTTACTGTTTAGTAAGTTTTATATATATCAAAGTAGAAAGTTTTAACTTAATAACAGACTGTGACTAACGTCAACTCTAATATAGAGTTAATTTTATAAATGCTTGTATATAATGGAAAATGAAATTATAAGTCGTTGAGTAATGCATGTCAGTATAGCAAATACTCTTAAGACATACTGAATTTTTATTCATACTTTTATATTTATAAAAAAATTACAGGTTGGTTAAAAAATAATATCCATCGTTATAATGATTGAATACGGAATTCGCGATAAAGGTATTTGTTGGATTATCAATCCGAACTACATGCAATCTCATATACATGTATCACATAAAACATTACTCTGTAATATGAAGTTCCAACTGCTAAGTTAAAATTAATAAGAACATATCAGTTGGCTTAGTTGTAGCGCTGCCAACATTGGAATTTAATTGTGAATCCAGAACGGTTACACTCGTTGCTCCACTTTACTGCTACAAAACTATTGTTAACGGTTTAATAGTTGCTGATTTACTATAGTTCTGGTAAAAGTAAGGGCATCATCACGAAAAATATAACATTTTTATTACGTAAAAATAATAACATCGTTATATACATTCTAAAGATTCCAAAATGATTTTGGTGTACCTGATGAAAATTTCCACTGATGCTAATTTCATAGAATTTAAAAATGAATAAACTTTTAAATAATTCCCTTATTTTTTATAGTGAAGAGCTTTGTTTTTTACAAAAAGTATATTAAGCAAAAAAGCCATCACGAAGAAAGTCGTGCACGCCACTGATTTTAGTTTTGAATAGCACTTACTTACCATTTCGTGGCAATAAACTATTAGGGGCAATGCTTGTAGCTCCTATCTTTTTCATTTTATCTTTTTATAGTATCCTATATTGTGAAATTCAATTAAAGATGAATCAATTCACAATAAGTTAAATTGTTTTGCTTTAAGCCAAATGACAACATTAATAGATATTAATTGTGATGGATTCAAGCAGTTAAATTAATTACTGTTGTATTAATAATAATATATGATATTTTAGAACATGGCAAAAAAAATAGTTTTTTTTTTTAAGATATGATTAAAAATAATTATAAAATTTAAATTCTTAGACAATTTATACTCTCAATTCTCTTTGTTGATTTGATGAAATTTGTTAAAGTAGAATGTATTTTAACATTGAAATAAAACCTGTAATTTTTTTACAATTTAATTACAATTGACCTGACCGTTTTCTATGATAGCTAAATAAAGATAATGCCATAGGGCGAAACTGGTCACGTCAAACTTTAAAAAAGTCAGTTATAATTCAAGAAATAATTTTTGGTTTAATGGTTATTTAGTTTATTTAGAAAGCTATGGAACATTATGACGTACTCATTTAAATCTAAAATAAAACCTAGCTAGCGCTTTTTCTGCAATTTTAAGTTCTATTTCTGACAAAGTATGAGAACATTGAAAAAGTAGAAAATTACAAGTGAGTTTTTTTCAGGCATGTATTTTAACAAGTCTCATCAAATCAATTAAGATAATGGTAATGATAAATTATGTAAGAATTTATACTTATAATTATTTTCCATCTTATAGATTCACTTATTTATAATACTAGAACTTATCACAGATTGCTATTTACAATAAGACCATCCATTTTAATAACATAAATTATAATAGAATGTAGTAAAGTACCAAATGTAAGTACCGTAATGGAACTATCCAAAAAATTACTTAAGAAGTTTGTAACATAATTGAAACAAATGTAAGATTGTGATTTTAAATCTGAAATTTCAATCTTACATTTGTTTCCACCTGCATGCTCTTTCCGTGCATATGCTTTGCCTTACGTACATTTGAAGTTAATGAAAAACACGACAGAAAATGCTTCCACATACTTATTACTTACTGGTGGTATCTGTGGCAGACTGCCAAACTCATTATTGGTACAGTCAGCAACAAAAATGTAAAGAAAATCGAATTATTTAATAAAAAAGTAATGTTAACCTGCTTTGTTGAAATAATCAAGATTTAAAGTTACTCAATTGACTCATTACAAACTCATTTGATGCAATTTAATAATATTGGTGGTTCTGAAATGCAGTAGTAATAAGTTTTAGGGAAATGACCGCCCTCTGTTAGTTGCTTCTGTATAATACTTTACTTTATGTCTGTATTATACATACCTTCATTATGTTTTTATCCTCATTGAAATGGAATAAGAAATTTTGCAATCCTCAGGTATTTTAATACATTATTCGGTCATTTGGTATCTCTAAAAATAAAGTCATATTTTTTTAGTCTAAAGAGTTACAGTTAACAATACAAAGTTGCTAATTCAGTCCTTAATATATGTAACATATAGTACACATAGTACGTAAATTCTGCCTTTTTAAAAAATAATTTGTAAATTAGGTTGAAAGTTTTCATACTTGCTTAAAGAGGTGATAAGTGCTGAAATTCTTGAAAACGATCACTTTACCTGGTCTCACTTCTATTTTCATAATGTTTCTATTTTCATTTCTTATTAATTCGATTACAGATTACTTTCACTCCGTTAACAAAGGACGTTCGGACGACAAATTCAAAACGCTTGCAGAATCTTTAGTATAAAGGCTACTTAATTCTGAAATTGCATTTTATAACACGTAAGTGTATTTCGAACATGAAAGTGACTTTTTAAAGTCTTTTAGAAAATCTTAGAAAGGTTTTTTTTTTTTTTTTTTATACCACGACGGTGGCAAACAAGCATACGGCCCGCCTGATGGTAAGCGGTTACCGCAGCCTATGAACGCCTGCGGCACCAGGGGCATCACGTGCGCGTTGCCGACCCTTTAAAAACCTATTTACCCCCTTCTTGAAGAGCCCCATACTGTAGTTTCCAGGGAAAACCTCGGCAGGGAGCTCATTCCATAACGGGATTGTTCGCGGGAGAAAATTTCTCTGAAACCGCACTGTGCGCGACCATTTAGGTTCCAATGTATGTGGATGAGCTCCCTGACGATGGCGAGCGGTGCGATGGTAGAAAGTGGCTGTGGGCATCATATCAAACAATTCTTCAGAACACAGCCCATTGTAGAGACGATAGAGCACACACAAGGAGGCAAAGTCTCTCCTAAGACTTAGTGGCTCGATACCGTCTGTGAGATCAGGATCGTCGACTATTCTCACAGCACGTCTCTGAACTGAATCGAAAGGTCAGCAAGCATTGTGTTGAGATCTGCTACGGTTTCAGCCATGACAACTATATCATCAGCAAATTGAAGGTGGGTGATATACTCACCATTGATGTTAATGCCAAGTCTATTCCAGTCTAGAAGTTTGAAGACGTCCTCCTATGCTGCGGTGAACAGTTTCGGAGATATTACATCTCCCTGTCTTACGCCTCACTGTAGTTCAATAAGTTTCGAGCTCTGACCTTGTAAACGGACTGACATAGTGGCGTTTTATATAAATACTTTAATAATAAGTGTTAAAATATTAGTTTCTATATTGTGCCTAATATACTAAGTAACACACTAGTAATAGTTATATAGTCTGTGGTGTAAATTCGCACCTTTTTCAATGTTTGTCTATTCCTTTTTATACTCTGTGGGCATCATTAAAAGACTGTTGTTGTACTATAAAACTTTTCATTAATTTCAAATAAATTCTACATAATCCAATAACTCTAACAGGTTATGGGCCCAGTATAGCCCTGATAATCGAAGTGAAAGTCAGTGAACATAAAATTACAGTGAAAATTGTGAAAATATCGCACGCCGGTAAAACATAACCTCAAAGTGACTGTTGGTTTTACGGATCGAAAACACTGAACATTACAAATATTGTGTCAAAAATGTCGTCAAGCAATCCTCTCGTAATGATCGAAAAGCTTACTGGTCGGGAAAACTATTCCACATGGAGATTTGCAGTCAAAACATATCTCCAACACGAAGACTTGTGGGACTGTGTTGAACCCGCGCCCGGTGACTCTGTCGACTCAAAACGCGACATAAAAGCAAAATCTAAGATCATCTTACTGGTGGACTCTGTAAACTACGTTCACATTCAAGATGCAAAGTCTGCAAAAGAAGTGTGGGACTGCTTGGCAAGTGCATTCGACGACTCGGGGCTAACACGCCGTGTGGGATTACTTAGAGATCTGTGTACAACAAATCTTACTGGATGTCTAAATGTCGAAGAATACGTGAGCAAAATTATGACCACGGCTCACAAGCTCCGGAACATCGGCTTTAAAGTAGATGACGAGTGGCTCGGGACACTGCTACTATCCGGTCTACCCGAAACATACAAGCCGATGATTATGGGTATAGAAAGCTCTGGTATGAAAATAACTGCTGACTCAGTTAAGTCAAAAATTCTACAAGATGTCAAAATATGTGAAAATGACTCATCTGCATTTGCCGCCAACCATAACTACAAGAATAAGGGTAACAAGAAACAACCTAGAAGAGGCCCGCGCTGCTACAACTGTAATAGATATGGCCATTTTTCTGCGGAGTGTAAGTCGAAATCTTCTAAAAAGAATCAAGAGAGTTCAAGTTATGCCGCTGCTTTCATAGCTTCAACACATAGCCTGGAACAAGATCCTTGGTATATAGACTCTGGCGCTTCTGTACATATGACCAAACATAGAAATCTATTACAACAGGAAAAGGAGCCACTTATCAAGACTATAAAGGTAGCAAATGACAAGTTATTATCAGTTCACAGTACTGGTCAGTTGACATTAGATGTGTGTAATGATAAAAATCAGTACAACAAAATTCTGTTCCAAAATGTTTTGTATGTACCTGAACTGGCAACAAATCTACTATCAGTCAGTCAGATTATAAAGAATGGAGGTCAGGTAAAATTCAACAGTAAAGGCTGTTTAATATTTAATAAAAACAATGTTGTTGTTGCAAGGGCAAGCTTAATCAATAATATGTACAGGCTAGATATGAAAAGTGAACATGCATACATATCTGAAGTTGACAAGCAAGACATGTACCTCTGGCATCAACGCATGGGCCATCTGAATTTTGAAAGTCTGGAAAAATTAATAGATAACACTGAAGGTGTACAGTTGTCTAAGAAAAATAAGAATATTACATGTGTCACCTGCCTGCAAGGAAAACAAACTCGCTTACCTCTAAAACAAAGTGAAACCAGCACTACTAAAGTACTTCAGTTGGTACACTCCGACATCTGCGGTCCGATGGAGACTAGCTCGCTGAGTGGTGCAAGATACTTTATGACCCTAATTGATGACTACTCAAAGAAAGTTTTTGTTTATTTTCTACACAAGAAATCTGATGCATTTGAGAAATTTAAAGAATTCAAGAGCCAAGTGGAGAAACAACTAGAATGTAGTATAAAGTGTCTTCGCTCTGACAACGGTCTTGAATATATGAATGCAAATTTCTGTGAGTTCTTAAAAGCTGCCGGAATTGTTCATCAAACCACCACTCCATATACTCCAGAGCAAAATGGAGTTGCAGAACGCATGAACAGGACATTGGTTGAAAAAGCTAAGTGCTTGTTAATTGACGCCAAATTATCTAAAGGATACTGGGCTGAATCTATACACACTGCTGCTTATCTCATCAATAGATCTCCAATTAAGTCACTGAACTTCAAGACACCAGAAGAAATGTGGTCCGGAAGCAAACCAAATATCAGTCACTTAAGAATATTTGGGTGTGAAGCAATGATTCATCTTCCAAAAGAAAAAAGAAGAAAGTGGGACCCAAAAGCACAAAAAGCAATATTTATTGGCTATTGTGATAATACTAAAGGATTCAGATTTATTATTCCTGGCACCAAAACAGTAATCAAAAGTAGAGATGCAGTTTTTCTTGAAACAACTGTAGAGAGAAATTATGTTTCAGAGGTTTTGATACGGGACAGCACAATGTGTCACTCATCATCCGAATCAACTGATGATGACACATTTGAGAGCTCTAATGACACATTACAATCTGCCACTGCTGACTCTGATCAAGATCAAGGTACTGACAGTGACTACTCACCAAACCAAAAGGTTGAAATACCGTCTCACTCCAATATAACACTGAGACCAAGAAATAAAGAATTATTTTCAAAACAAAAAGATGATGAAGGAAAAGGTTACCTGTGCTGTAGTGAAGATATTCCTGTACCGCTGAACTATAGTGAGGCGATCTCATCACCTGATTCCGAAAAATGGAAATGTTCAATAGAAAAGGAACTAGAATCACATAAGCAAAATGGAACTTGGGTATTGGTAGAAAAGCCTAAAGATGCGAAGCCAATTGGATGCAAATGGGTTTTTCGAGTCAAAGATGAACCAACAGGCCCTCGTTATAAAGCTCGTCTGTGTGCAAAAGGGTATGCACAAAAAGAGGGCATTGATTATGATGATACTTTTTCGCCAACAGTCAGGTATGACTCCATTAGAGTTTTATTGTCCATTGCAGCTCAAGAAAAGTTAGAAATAAGTCAATTTGATGTTACTACTGCTTTTCTGTATGGGGAGCTAAAGGAAAACATCCTGACGACAGCACCTGAGGGACTAGACTGCAATCCTAATATGGTATGTAAGCTTGTAAAATCATTATATGGGTTAAAACAGGCACCCAGGTGCTGGAACACTAAATTCAGCTCAGTTCTCAATAAGTTTGGTTTTGAGAAAAGCAGTGCAGATCAGTGTGTTTATATAGGAACAATAAATGGCTTCAAATGTTACCTGTGCCTGTATGTTGATGATGGACTTCTGTTCTGTAAAAGTAAATCTGCAATAATGGAAGCAATTAGTGAGTTGCAAAAGAACTTTGAAATAAAAGTATACTCTGTGCCAACTAACTTTGTTGGGATGC
The DNA here is from genome assembly GCA_949316085.1 of Hypercompe scribonia. NCBI lineage: Eukaryota > Metazoa > Arthropoda > Insecta > Lepidoptera > Erebidae > Hypercompe > Hypercompe scribonia. The sequence continues at coordinate 11,263,643 of OX438974.1, read as the reverse complement.
AAATTGAAAAGCACAATAATTTTATTTTTATTCATCAGTCCAAATACATTGATCAGTTGCTAAAGAAATTCAACATGCAGGATGCTAACCCTAACTGTGTACCTGCTGATCCAAATGTGAAGTTGCAGAAGCCTGAGAATGTACTGAAGAAAGATTATCCTTACCGAGAAGCTGTAGGATCACTTGTACATGCAGCAACGGTGAGCAGACCTGATATAATGCTTGCTGTAAACCAGGTGAGTCGATACTTACATTCCCATGATGAACCCCACTGGAACGCTGTAAAGAAAATACTAAAATACCTGAAAGAGACAAAAAGTTATGGATTATGCTATACATCTAACTGTGACAGCACGGATTTAACTGGATACAGCGATTCAGATTTTGCTAATGACTTGGAAAACAGACGCTCAACGACTGGCTATGTTTTTTTAAAAAGTGGAGCAGCTGTCACTTGGTCATCACAACGCCAGCCTACTGTGGCCTTATCCACGACAGAAGCCGAATTCATGGCTGCTTGTGCTGCAACTAAAGAGGCTATGTGGCTTAGACAGTTACTCAGTGATTTAGGTGTATTCAGACAAAAATCCGTGTGCATAAACATTGACAATCAGAGTGCAATAAACGTGATTAAAAACAGTGAATTTCATAAGCGATGTAAACACATAGATATTAAGTATAACTTTATAAAAGAAAAATATTATAATAATATAATCAGTCTGAACTATGTACACACTAATAATCAGTATGCTGATATGTTTACTAAAGCCTTGTCTAAAGACAAATTTATATTCATGAGAAATAGTATTGGAATGTCAAAACTAAATTAATTTGTATGTGTGTTGTAGAGTATTAGATAGATTACATTATTTAGAAGTCTAGTAAACTTCTGTTGAACTTTTGTTACTGTATAAAACCGATGAAAGGCTTGAATTTGGTAGGAGTGTTAAAATATTAGTTTCTATATTGTGCCTAATATACTAAGTAACACACTAGTAATAGTTATATAGTCTGTGGTGTAAATTCGCACCTTTTTCAATGTTTGTCTATTCCTTTTTATACTCTGTGGGCATCATTAAAAGACTGTTGTTGTACTATAAAACTTTTCATTAATTTCAAATAAATTCTACATAATCCAATAACTCTAACAATAAGCTTCTAAGCTCTCGCCCTCCACTCTGACCCGCCTGTAGGCTTCTGCCTTCGAGAAGAAAGAAGCACAAGACAGACAGACAGAAAGACAAGCCAAGTTGGCTTGTCTTGTTTATGGAAATTTTTGTTGTCTTGTTTATTTTAAATTGGTCTATGGAGAAGTAACCATTCTTACACCCTATTGAAAAGTCGATTCTGGTTGCCAAAGGAGCATCCCTAAAAAGTCCTGAGCCCTAAAAATCTTTCCACATAACTTCGATGTCGCCTAATACTTGTATTGTGGAGGTTTGATAGCGTCACTCCGCGCAAACAATCGCATCTCAGCTGTATCACCGTTCACTTAAAGTCGACCGTGGAAAAATAATTGGAGGAATACAATTTTTCCCTTTGGTTTTTTTCAAATGTTAAGTACTCCCAATGTTACGTATTACAGAGGAGAGGTTTGCACTCAAGTTAATTTTTCAATTAGGTTTGAATTTTTTTTCTAATTTTTAATTATTTTTGTTGGTTTTGCATGAAGTCGGTTCACCTCCTCAAAAAAGATTAATTTCGAAATCTAACCCTTTTTTTACTGTTTTCCTAACAGTATCCTGAATATGATTTTACTTTGAAAGTGTTGTGGATAATCTCTGAAAGGAATATGTTAAATTATTAGGGTTCACTCTCAAGATCTTCGACCTTTGCTGTTAAGGATATCCGTTACTTTATGATGGCTTATTTTCTATAGCGTCATAGTCACTGTATTATTGAACCGTATGGATTATATACCTGCAAAGTATCTAGCACTCAACTGACATTATAGGGTATTGTTAAAGCTCCTACAAAGGGAGCGATTGACCACGACAGCGTTATAAGATGTACATGTGTACGAAGCGATAGTGAAGTTTCTCTCTGGAATGCGGCTTATAACGTATGAATGAAATTCCTTTAGCTAGTTGCTAAAGCTTATCGTGAACTTTGGAAGCTATGTAATTTGAAAATTATAATCAAAGCAGATTAATGCTATGAGATAAATCAGTGGATTTAATATAATGGTGAGATTCATTTTTAACAAACTTTATGACGAATAACTCTTGCTTGTAAAAACATCCCACTGGCAATATTTGAAGTAAATAGAAACTTGAATTTCCTTTTTTGATGTGAAACAAGATGTTTTGTCTTCGGTTCAGTTTCGATTTAAGTAATTGTTGAAAACGTAAGTTTTGGCGATTGGCCAAAGCCGTGCAGTCCAATCATTGCCAATCCTCGCTACCACCACTGAAATGTCCCGACAGAGCGCTCGCAATGCGGGATATTCATATCCGGCCAAGTGACGTCCGCGCGGGGCTACGGTCACTCGACGTACAGAAAGCCAGTGGACCGGACGGTATTCCAGCGGTGGTTCTTAAGAACTGCGCTCCAGAGTTGTCTTCACGTAAACGTTGTCAGCCGTACTTGTATGCACTATGTAACGGTTGTGTGTGCAAATAAAGAATTAGTCCGTTACCTGGAGGATCACTTGCTGTTAAATGATCAGCAATACGGTTTCATACCGAATCGATTCACGGGTGATCTTCTAGCATTCTTTACACACCTTTGGGGTGAGGCTGTAGATAGGCATGGGAAGTCCTTGGCCAATAGCCTCGATACGGCCAAGGCTTTCGATAGAGTCTGGCACCGTTCGTTCCTCTCAAAATTTCCGGTATTCGACCTGCCCCCCAAACTCTGCAACTGGGTGGCCGCATTTTTACACAAGCACCACATTAGAGTCCTCTGCGATGGCGCCACCTCCGATTTTCGGCAGGTCAACGCTGATATACCTCAAGGGTCCGTCCTGTCACCTACACTGTTTCTTCTGCATATCAATGACATTTTGACCCTTGCTAATATACATTGCTATGCAGATGATCACCCTATAGGCAAGTTGGCCGAAGTTGAGGAAACACGACAAGAGCTTGTCACTGAGCACGACCGAGTCCTAGGCCGCATCTCCCAATGGGGTCGTGAGGATCTGGTTCGCACCTGAGCATCTGTGTCTTCTTTATAAGATACAGATACGCTCCGGTCTGCTCTCATCTTTATGATGGATCCGCGCAGTATTTGCAGGAAGCTTTGGATTGGTTACAGGGGCGAGCAGTCCGGATTATCAATAACCCGAAAGTCACTGAATCCCTTGAGTATATGCAGTTGCGAAGAAATGTCGCCTCTATTTCCTCTATCGTCTTTATCATGGAGAGTGTGATGATGAGCTCTTCCAACTGATTCCATCCTCTCCGTTCCTTTATAGGTTGTCCTATCGTGCTGGCCTTGGAAGTCACCGTTTCAGAATGGTAGACATACGCTCCAGAACTAAACGGTTCGGCTCTTCCTTTCTATACAAATCAGTTAAAGCCTGGAACTCATTACCAGCGCAAGTGTTTCTCTCCCACTTCGATCTCGGGTCCTTTAAACGGGTGTGAAAAAACATCTCATTAGGCCACCATAGCGTGGGATGCTATACTACACTGTCTTCGTTCGCCGTGAGTATGGCGACCACCGCTCTTGGATTCTATTCATGCTTTCCACCAGGCAGAATAGAGCCACTTTGGTACATACATTCATGACTTTATTTTTAACCTTTGCAGTATTGTAGTATATAGAATACCGATTTGTTTGATGGCGTAGTCGAAGAGTTGAAAACTACGTAAAAAATTTTAATATTACGTGTATTTACCTAAGTTGTGCCTTGTATTGGCACAGTTCCAATAGACATACAGTAATATGGTATATTTGTTATTATTTTCACAAATGTTTTCTACATCACGGACGCTAAATTCCTTTAAAAAAATCATATATAACGTATGTGATGTGATGTATGTGAGTCCTCCTTTTGCGACGTTTCGGTTATGAACTTTTTCATTCTTTCTAAATGGTCGTAACATTCGTCATCACTGCTTACATAATTCTGTAGAAAACTTTCAATTATTATTATTATACTCTAACATAGAAACTCATAGAAGATTAATCTGGCAGTTGATTAAAAAAAAATCGTTTGCTCAGAATTCAAGGTAGAATATTGCACAATACGTTTTCGAAAGCAATTGATATTCGCATAGATATTGAGTGTCCATTTCATACAGAAAGCACTCTAGAGTCCCATTCGCACAATCGAACATATTTGCAGTTATTGGTGAAGTTGCAAAACTATTCGCAACTGTAATACTGTGTGCGTATCACAATTGTAAAATATTGCATCTGCATCGAACACATCAATAAACTCAGCCTACAGGGTATAAAAAATAGTTCTAAATAAAAATGTAAGCAAATAAAGTTTGACTGCACTGCATTGTAGGCCCATTTTATTTTGTTACTTATTTTTTCAAACATTGGTGAATGGAGCAGCTTTAAAGACTTTTGGGCGATTACGATAAGTACAATTTGTATAATTTTAAAAATTAGTAATGAATAGACCTGTGTAACTTACAACATGTGCTGGAAGTGCGACGAATACTTTTCAGTTAATAGCAGTTTGTCATTAAAGGAATTTACTTGACGCTATTTATAATTCCTTGTATTGTTGTAAACTTAAATTATTCATTGATATAATTTTTGTAGTCATATCGTAAGATTACTACGAGTAGATATATCATGTCTTAACCAAACTAGTTTCGAGTGTGTTCGATGATGAACCTGTTGCCGATCTAGTTCTTAACAGCTACATTCAGAGTCACAGGTTGACAGAATGGGTAGAGTTCTCACGGAGACATCTTTGCGCGAATACGAAAACGATTAGGTCGCCGAAGTTGTCTTGCAATCCTAACTTTCGAATAAACTACTAAAAGCAACATTGCTTAGAGATTATATTTTGTTATATTGAATAAAATTCTTTGTATTACATGCATACTTTTTTATTAGAAAGAATTTAACGCTATTAATGATATGAAAAGAGCGTGACATATTTTTCAATTAAGGTTTTTGCTATCTTATTGAATGGTATTTTTAACACTGATATGATGCACGTAGATGAATATTAAAATTCACGGCAAGCACACAATGTACATAATAACATACACAATCATAGAGTACTGTGAATTTTTTTCTGTGCGGCAATTCTTTCGAATGCAACCCACCAGAGGATATCTAAGACTCGAAGCAACCAAAAACCATACGTTATCTTGAGTACCAGTAGCCGGTTAACTAAGTGTACCTTAGAAGGGAATCATTGGGACCCCGACTTACCTCGGTCCATTCAAGCCATGCAAATGACACTTACTGTTTGCGGTTCTCGTCTTCTTTTTCTACTCTAAAAGGGTGTGTAGCTTGTTTCTGTTTTGGTGACAGATGGCCTCACCTGTGTCTCCCAAGTCAATTCAGGTTGATCACCGGTGTTAAAACATAGACCAAAAAGCAGTCACGTCCTCTAATTAAACCTAGTTTTTAACTCAAAATAAATGTCTTGTTTTAAGTTTCCTTTATTTTACAATTAAAACTAAGCTATAGCAATATCGAATTTAAATGAGCACTCTTTTTTTTTAATTTAATCAGCATAGCCGTCTAAACACATGTTAATAATTAATAAGTATTTTTTTAATTAATTAAGATTTGTATAGTGTTTCATTTTAGTTATTTGTTGATGTATACAATAGTATAATTATTTTCTGAATTGTGAATCTATTTCAAATATATGAATGAATTCATAATCATAACCCGTATAATACTATCTAGTATTGCAATTTTGCAATGACCGACAAGTTAATATTAGTCAATACGGACTTAATCAATAGGACGTCAGTAGCAGTATTAGAATAGAAAAGAATAAACTTTATTGTATACCAGTTGAAACAGTTTATATAACTGGTGACCTTATTGCTAACAAGTAATTTCTTCCAGGTGACCTTTGGGCGAAATAGGAATTGTAAAAAGACAAATTCATGGGCAATGGGGTACTAATAAAAATAAATTAGTACAGAATTATTGATTATAATATACATTAACTCAAACAAAGTAATACATATATACATAAATATACAATATCTATATACATTTTCCTTGCAAAGAAATACAACGAAACATCAAAAAGATAAAATATACTTTAGGTGAAAAAAAATAAGATGACCGATAACGTTCTATGACTACTTTTTTAAATATAGGCAAAAATGTGGCATGTCTTGTAGCCATTGATAAAGCATTCCATAGTCGGTACACCCTGTACCATGAGAGACTTATCATAAAACCTGGTTCATTGAGTTGCTACTGTCACTTCCAGAGAATATTAGTGCATAGCCGGTAGACATCAAAGTTCGTAGATTTATACAAATATTTTCCCAGCATTTACTTTTATTTTTGCGGTATTATACTAGTTATTATATTATTATGCATTCGACTACTGTTTAACCTTCCTATACCCGCGTGTGTGTTTGAGAGACCGACAGAATTATTTTTTGAAATTATTTATAGAAAGGGTAATGTTAGTTGAATGAGCTTTCTAGTACTTGCCTAATTCGACACGACCACGAAATTGGTGTGAAGTGTGACTTTGCGCGGGGGCCGCACTTGGGTAAACTATGCCTGACTCGGTGCGAGAGATTGGCGCGGGTATACGTGTTACTATTTTTGATAAGTAATATTTTTTAAGTAAGTTTCATTAGTTTTTATAATGTCGATTGCATTTATTTATAAATAAGTATATTTCTAGATATTTGTAGATTCATTTATTGTAGTTTTTATTAATACTTTAATATATTTTTATTATAATATAACCTATATTTCAAAGTATTTTATTTCAGTACTTTTATGAATTCATATAAGTTATTACTGTTTCAGAGATTCGTTTCTCGGCGTGATAATGAACGAGGCGTAGATTAGACTGATGTTAGAAGGAAGGCATGATACTGTTGACAAAATATGTGAAACCTATAATGTCGCTAGAGGTTTTTTATAGACTAATGAATGTAGCAGGAATTAATTCATATATTATTTACTCTCAAAATAATCCTGACAAAAAAATTGAAAGAAGAGTTTTTCTTGAAAAAATGTCTTAAGAAACTTATTCACGCACAGTTGAGAAGACGGGCGGCAACTACTTGTTTACCGAGACTAATACGACAGAGATGTGCTGTTTCCAAAATAGATGGTCCTGAATCATCAGGTACCATTAAAAATCTCTGCCAAGGACGTTGTAGCTTTAGTTCCTCGAAAAACTGTAAAACGCGTTACAACTCTCTTACTTGCAAAAAATACTTTTGTTTGGAACACGCGATTATGGTTTGCTCTGATTGCTATACTAATCAATCTAAAGATGATTAGATTTTAATTTTATTTGTATGTTTATTACCTATAGTATTAATCGCGATTTTTATGTTTTTTATTGGAAGAATTTCAATTTTGGCTAACTTTATCGTAGTGTATAAGAATTTCTGATTTTTTTCAAAGGCTGTTTCTGAGGACTGTAAAACAATAATAAATACAAAAAATGAATAAAATATTGTTTTATTTAATTAATAATATCCTAAATTTTAAATACCATATGAGTTTATCTAGGTTTTCTCGAAAAAAATCAAAACTTCGGCTTTTAAAATGTCAGTACGTGAGACCGTGCGTGGGTATAGGTGTTACACTAATGGGCGCTGGTACAGCAAGGTTAACATATTATGGAACTCAATGTAAAATTATTAACTTTTGTTACTATTAGAAAAATATATTTATATAAATAATCAATTTCTCAAATCATTTAGCGTATACGTCCAACCATTATCGCTCTTTAAACTTATCTACAGCTAAAGCAATTAATGCAAATAGTGGCGGGTACCATAGAAATATCCAGTTTATTTAAAAGTCTAAGTGCATTAAATTGGGATAAGAATAATCTCGAATCCACTTTATTTGTTCTAGAAACAAAAGTATATTTATGGTATCTGGTATACTATTCTGAGAAAATATAAAGAAAAATTGAGCTTTGTACTTTACCGAATTTGAGGTACTGTTTTCTTCTAATGAATCACTCTGTCTTTGCAGAGATTTGTATGAAAATCCGTTGAGTAATCTTTTTGGTTATCATGAATTTAGTTTCCTAATACATAATGAAGAATTTACCGGTTATAGCTAACAAGAGATATCATACACAATCATTGTATGCATCAATGCTTTTTTATTACTAAAATTTCGTTTTAATAATAAAAATTAATAAACCCCTAATATATACTAATATATGTATATATTAATACAATAAATAAAATGTACTCCGCCTGATGGATAAAATGAATGAAATATGAATAGAGTCTAAGAGTTATTATCACTGTACTCTTTGCGAATGCAGAAAAAACAGATTAGCGAATCACAATATGATGGCATAGTGAGATGCTTTTTTTTCTATCTTATACCTCCCAGATTTCTTACAATTGACAATTCAACTTATCGATTGTTTAACAAACAAGTTGACCATAAATTATTAATGCCTTTAGATTACTAATAACACATCGAGTTCCCTCGCATTAGACTTTTTATAGCTTGAATGGTAGTATTGTGTAATAGTCCTGTATTATATGTTATAATGATGCTTAATATCCTCAATTTTCGTTTAATTGATAGTACAGGCATTTTTATTTATTCTCCAAATCGTAAGAATTCAACAGCTGTTTAAGGTTTACCAATCTGTTGAAACGCAACTGTGTTTTTATGAACTTCATTTATCTGGTAAACTAATGAGTATAGGTAGGTAATGATAATGACAACTTCGATTTTATGTATGTTTTGTAGTATTTCAGGTTCTAATTTTACTATCACTTCAGAAAATAAGCTTTAACATATTTAGTAAAATTTTAACACCTTTGAAAATTCATATTACCTGGACTTTTATTTAGATGAGAATAAAGTTCTATTATTATATATTAATATTTTTACGTATTATTAGGGCTTTTGTATAATTATATGTGCATATTAAACTTAAAAGTAAAATTTGTGATATAATAATTTTAAAAGCATTGAATAACTCTCGCAACTTCATATGGAATGCCATAGATTTCATCAAAAAGATCTAAAATTTGAAAACAAAGTTGTTTATGGGTAGCAAAGGTACGCTCAGAACGGATTTTACAAAAGAGTCGAATTTTACAAAGGTTTTTAAAAGTTAGTGCGAATTTCTTTTTCTTATTTATTTATTGTATTAAGAATATTACAGCTGTCGGATGAAGGCGAGCATCTCTTTTTAGAAGTGGATCTTTAACACCAGAAAGTTTTATTCGGTGCGTACTATTCTTCTTTTTTACACCTCAACTATTTCTCTTTTTTCGAACAAGTATTAGCAAATCTAACTCCATAGTATAGAAAACACACGATAATTTTGGGAGATTTCAACAAGTGTCTGCTAAAGGGAGACTCCTATACCATGTCATTTAGTTACGTGGTGAAGCCTAACAATTTGTGAATATTGTCTTCAGATGCGACTCGTTGAAAATTTTCCTTCACCTTTCCTTTTCGATCTCATTATTACATACGACACTGAATACATAATCAATCACAGACAATCTTCAGCTGAAGAGTTTTCCTACCATGATCTGATATATCTGTCTACGCTCTCTGAACTTAGGGTGCAGTTTAAATGGCATGGACATGAAGAAGTTTTGCGCAGACGCAAAAATTATTGACTAGCAGCTTAGTTTATCTTTGGAGTGCACCGATGAAAAAGTAATCATTTTGAACAAAACATATACAACATAAGTATAATCTCTAGTGAGGTAACGCTGCCTTGAATTATGATTATAAGTTTAGCCAATTGCCAGCTTTTGATGTTAGAAAAAGCATACTTTTAATCTAATCTAATACAGAGGGATGGGACTATCTCTGTAAGAAACTGATTGTCCCCATCCTTGAAATTTTTATCCCTGTTCTATGTAACCATTGCACGTATCTCACGACGCGTGATGACTTACCATCTATGTGAAATGTGCTCACTGAAATTATTCCTTTTCCAAAACAACTGAAACCTACTCCATATTTTGACCACCGCCTTATATGTTACCTTTTATTTTCAAGTCCTGGAACGTCTTGTTCGTAATTAGCTCAACAAGTTTCTCTTACAGAACAATATTCTTAATCGTTAGCAGTCTGGTTTTCATGCAGGATATAGTACAATATTAATACTAGTCCACATTACAAATGACATTAGAGAAACAAGGATACTGAAAAAATTGACAGCATTTATTCTTCGCTCTTCGCTTACTAAACATCTTTTCATGGTGTAGTGTTACTTACAACCACTTTGATGATTGCAGATATAATCCCATGCACCATTTGGTATGATGTCGAAAGTACTTATCGTCTTCAATTCCGAACTAGAGTTTATAAGTACGTGGAATAATGACAGTAAAAGGACAAAAATTACTCCTAAGAAATTATAGGTATGTCATTGGGAGTTCCATAATGCTTGTTAAAATTGATTGGATACTTTTACCTCTAGTTCAATTTAATGACAAAATTATACTAATTAGCAGCCAGGTTAAAAACTAAAGAATCCTGATTGACCGTATGTTACTGTATGTTATCTTGGGAACTTCGTATCTCGTATATCGTATCTCGATAAACTTGAGCATTTTCAATTTTTTTTACGATACATATTTGGACTACGCAAATATCATCACGTTTTCCACTTCTGTAAACAGCTCAAGTACATTTTAATTCGATTTCGCTGGAATACTTAAATACTTACTTTTCCATATAACATTTTATATAGTCTAGCAACTCTTCTTTATCTCGGAGAACAAAAGTGTCTGAGGTCTTTTGAAAACCTCAGATTGGCAACACCAATGTCACTCATAGTTGAAAATTAATGTAAATATGTAAGTAGGTTATAATTCATACATATATTATATTTATTATCTTTTTTTACTATTTCCTATATTTATTTATTTATTTGATTACTAAAATTTATATACCATAAATATTTTCAAAGGTAAATATTTTATGTAATACTCGTACTTTTACTCATATATACCTAGCACCTGCTTAAAATGAAACCAGTCCATCCAAAGGTTTCCTGGAAGAAATTTCTACAAGAAATAAGGTCACCTTTTGTACATCACATTTGTTTGTAGTTCTATTACTGTAAAATGTTTGTAAACCTTAATATACAAATAAAGTATTATCTATTTATCCAAGGACAGATAAGTCAGAATCGCTTTCACAACTTTAGTAATGGCTTAATTTAAAGCAGTCTCAAGAACGTCGGGGGAGTGAGTATTTATTTTATTTCCGTCATTTGGAATATCATTCTACATTACACTTGACTCCCTGAGGCTGGTACATAACTGTCATACCAATAGTCTAGTCGGGGTGAACTGAGATGGTTATCGCATAAAAAGAAGACAGGTAAGAATCTGATGATTTATGTGATGAGTACATTAAATGTTCCTGTGTTTAAGTTATTAAGTGCAATGAATAAAGGGTCATGATTGAATATTTGACACACATATTTTATATTTAAAAAAGTTAAGTAAAAGCCTAATTAATAAAATAAGTGACTATAAATGTACAATGTTCACAACACATTAAAATTCATTTTTCAATTACATTCAAAAACATGATTCATTGTATTTATCATTTTAAAATGACTTTTACGTCATCAGATAGTTCAATGCAAGCTAAATAATTAACATCTAAGCATGGAGTTAAAATGTAAATTGGTTAAATAATCATTATTTATAGTTTCCAATGACAAATAAAAGATCAACTATCATTTATCATGTAATGAGGTCAAACAAAAACAATTACTTACGCGTATGCATTGTAGTTTGAGATTAGCGGATGGAAAGATGACGGAGTTGTGTTAGTAGGTATAAGATTAACAGAATCCAACCTACGTTAGGGCACAAAAAAGGTTGTAGGGGTCAAGCATTTATAAAGTACTAGAGTTCTACTCTCATACCTTCTAACACTTTATAATAGCTTTATATGAGTGTCAACTCTCGAATTCGCTGTTCGCTGTGAATTTCGAATTATTCGAAAATCTATTAGTAGAGTACAATCTTCAATTCAAAACAATCACACAAAATATACTATAATATAGTAATAAAATACTATTGTAAATAATTTGAATGTACTGATGGCGTAAGTGGTTTAAGCGGTAACTAAGCCACTTTCTACTGTGCTGAGTGGTAGAGTTCAAATCCTGCATGGGACAACATTATGTATGATTTACAAATGATGGTTCTGAATCTGGGCATTCTTTGTGTCTGTTTAAGGTATATTTGTAAAGTCCCCCGAAACACCGAATATATTCCTAAAGCTCAACGATAGCTTTACTTTAAATTAAATGATTCTTAATATTTTCTAACACAATTATCTTTAACTATAACCTAAAACGGAAATCCACTGCAAATAAAAAATTCTGTATCAATAATCTATTTTTTCTATCTTGTTTACTCATAATGTAAGGTACTTACAGGTTCGCTATAAGCACGTTTGAAGGGATGGATCGCGTGCCGCTGGAGATTTATAACTCAATGTAACAATCAGCGAAACGCCTAACTAGCTGACGATAAGGTGTCGGTGAATGATCACGCCTGTCTATTTGCCGTAAAATAGGAACTATCGACTGTTAAACGTTAAATACGCTACGAAATAGATTGTTGGGTTATTCGGTGCTGTGGCGCATCAATTGATAGTCAATGGTATTGGATATTCACTTTATACGTCGATTTGATGTGAATACATTTTAGTTCGGTTTCTATTACAGTAGTAGAAATAGTCTAAGTACCAGAATATTATACGCTTCATTAAGTATCGTTAACTAGATGTACACATGAAAATCATATTAACAAATATTATTATGGTAATTATATAAATCGTGTTTAAATATTGTATAATGTAAAGAGTAAAAATGAAACAATAACTTTAATTATTTAAGTTAAATTAGTAATACCCGTGGAATATCTTGTGTTATTACGAAATTACAAACAAGAATTTCATTGTCATTGTTATTTAATAGTACACTTCTGGACATGATCTTTCCTTAGAACGAAGATGTTGGCATACTTTGTGTCTGGACTCCACGCTGGACAGACGGTTGGTAGAAAATGTATTTTAAGTTTCCCTTTTCTTTACAGTGCTACTGTTCCACCTAGCTTACTCCCTAAGTCGCCTCTTACGATACAACAAAAACTTAACATTTGTGTACAAATAGTGATATACTTAGTGTTACTACCTACCTGCATTTATTTTCCTAGTAAGCGGCACACAATATATCCTTTGTTTTTTTTTGTTTACATGTAGGTCATCTTTCTAGTTTATATACATCCAGTTTTGTACACTTTATTTCTTTATATATTGGTCTCTTTCGCATATACTTCTATGAAAGACTAAGATATGTGATCATTAGTCGAAATTATCAACTAGACAATTACGATTAACGCTTCGCTTAGCTCGCTTGTAGAGTAGTACTGCAGTAGTGTTGCCTTATGAAAAGTAAATCCAGCTATGCATTGTTATGTTAGTTTCAAACTTTAAACAACAGAGACAAATACTGGTTGAAGAATTCAGTTAATTTTTACGACTATGATTATTCTATAATTTGTAGATAAGAAAATAATTGTTATGAATAACTACGAACACAGTTTATATTAGAAACTACTTGCATTTGCTCGTGGCTCCGCCCGCGTCTATGTCACATTTTTTAAGAGGACAACGGCCGCGCTAGGCATAAATCTTGTATCGTGGGAGACTTTACAAACATACAAGAAACGGACACAAAGAACACCCAGACTCAGAATAACAATTTGTGGATCACACAAAGTGTTGTCCTATGAGGGGTTTGAACCCACAACACTCAGCGCAGTAGAGAGCGTCGTGGTGGCCACTTAAACCACTAGACCTGCCGTGCAGTCGATCAATTGTCGGTAAATACACTAATGGAAAAAATGAAGGGATCAAAAAAAAATTTCAAATTTTTGGGCAGTTTTCAACAGGTCGTAACTTCGAGAGAAATGGTCGTACAGGAAATACAAAAAAAGAAAATTGTAGCTCCAAGTATCTAGTTTTTGGATTCGAACTTCAAAATTTTATAGCCTACCTGGTTTTTGAGTAATCGTAGAAAAACCAGCAACAAAAAACTTTTCAAAATTTTTTTAGTTTTTTTTTTGGTCTATGGACGTGGAAAAAATTTTTGTAGCTTAACCACTACAAGGATCGGATACCTTGTTTATTTGGCTTTAATTTGCTTTTTTATACACTATACGTCCACTTTTTGCCGAGATAACGGTTTTCAAATGGAAAAGGATCCTTTTGTCTTTGATTATCGATATCTCGGCAAACTATGATCGCACAGAAATTTAAAGGTGGATTTCAAGAACTTGAATAAATTTTCCTTAACGACTGGATTTTGCTTTTCCAAAAAAATTTTTTTTCATTTTGTCACATGAATTTGAAAATGCAACAAAAAAAGGGCTTTTGGTGGTTTTTTGGAAAATCAAGCGCTGGATCGAAAATATTAAGGAAACCACTAATGTTAACTGTGCTTTTTACAGTTCAATATGTCCACAAAAACCCTACAAAACACCAAATTAATCCAGCCAGCCGTTTTTTTGTTTCACTCGATCGAATTTTTGAAAAAATTAAAGGATCACGTTTTTTGCTCTTAAAAGCTCATAATTTTTAAAAATGAGAAAAAAAATTGTTTTGCCGAGCTTTACCCACATTTTTGTTCCAGAAAGTGCTTAAAAAAAAATTAAAAAAAAATTTTTTTCGAAATTTTTCTCCTGAAAAGTTTAATAAAATAATTCCTATCGCCGGCATTAGCGTTACCCAAAACGTACGACGTGGAGGTCGCGCGGTCGGATTTAAGCTTCCGTGTGTGTGTGATAATTACAAATATTACGAGTATGCAATTGAAACAATAAAAGTTTTGATACTGACTTTACTAAAATACTTAAGAATATAAAAAAAACTGTCAGTGAAGGATTTGTCAGAGAATAAGGTCAGCTATAAGTGTCATTAGCTATACTAATACTTTAGTGTATGTATAATCCTTAATTTACAAAATTAATACTAATCCTCTAACTCAAAACATCTGATTGTTAGTAAACAATAGTAAATACTATACGCAGCTATTAAACCGTTTGCGGCCAAAAGTTAACAAGAGAATTTACGAAATAGAGTTTCAATTTACAAATTTCGTAAACTCTTACTATAATACAAGTTTCACAAATTTCTAACACAATAAATGGAAATTCTCGTACATTGCTTCTCTGGTTATTCATCCTCAATGTATTTGTTCCACTTGTTAATATCCGTCTGCGGAAGAGACTTGCGGAACGGAAAAGAAAAAAAGGAAATGGAATGCTTGATAATTGTGTGATTTGATGATATTACACCCAAGTTATTAACGAACTTTGGCAAATAAAATAATATGACAATTGCATGAATGGATACCGTCTGCCAGCACCTATGCAATTTATTGCTGTCGTTGTTAATAGCGGTTAAGTTAAATTATTTGATATTCGTAAGATTTAACTAATACACATTATTAGTTTTCAATATGAAAGATTAAGTAAAATACAATTGTCAAAAATGTAAATTAGTCATCACTGTGGTGGGACGGGGAGTCATGTCCCTCCGACACAAAGAGAGGATCCTCCGACCAGGCGAGGTGATCATGCCTGGCGGGCCTCAACCCAACGGTTGATGTTGGGATGTTGTACGTATGGGGTGCTGGGCTAGAAAACCTCCACGTGGTGCACCCTGGAAACGTTGGCGATGGTGTTGTTCATCACTGCCAACGGCTAATATTCTAGCACGAAGAGGAAGCCATTTTCGTCGGCAATTCGGCCGAGACTTGGTCCAACAGAGCGGGCGTGTCTGTCGAATCCTCTGTTGATTCTTCGCTCTTCGGAGCATTGAGGAGGAAAACCTCGGTAAAAAATCACGATAGTGGGACCCGATTTGAAGTCGGAGTACCTCCGCTCAGCGGTGGAAAAGGTAGGACAGGCTCGGTGTGCACTTACACTGCCACCGAGCAGGCATCAGGAGACGTAGTCTCCCTGCCGCCGTCGACATATCGTAGTCCCGAGTTGGCGTCTCGCGACTCCAATCGGGGGCGAGGGTCTTGGCTTAGCCGCCCGGAGTGCGAGGAAGAAAACCTCTTTAAAAAATTACCCCGAATCCCGTGTTCTGGTGCGTGACCAGGGGATGCATGGCTAATGGGTAGTTCAGTCGCAAGCGCACTCCCAGCCGAGGCACCTACGGACCCCTCGGTTGGGTACAAATTTACGCTTGCCCGGGTATTGGGGGATCTTTGTCCGGGTCGACTTTTATTTCTCCCCCACGCGTGGGAATAGTTATGAATATGCAAATAAACAAAAATTTTAATAAAAAAGACGAAGAAAAGAAAGACATACATAAGACGAGAAAGTCCAGGAATACGGACGACTTCTCGACCAATGAGACGGAACGTGTGACGCCTGTCTTGCTCTCAGAAGCTAATCTTGCTTCAGAGAGCCGTAGAAGATCGGATCGACTACGTTCGAGATCCGCTATTCCGACAGACAGAGGTGACTCTAGCGCAACAACTGAGACGCTGGGAGCAATGGAGGTGGAGATTCAGGACAACCGAAAACGCGGACGCTCCACAGACGACGAAGGAGATACTTCTCAGGAGTGGCTGCCTCTCAAAGTGGCTAGTAGCCGCAGAGGGAGATCACGCACTCCAGTTTCGGTTCCCTCAGGCTCCGTATTCACTAAGGCGGCAGCCTACAGACGCGTCAGAGTGGAGGGCGAATATGTTGTGGAGGAGGAAATCGCTGATCTCCTGCAAAAAATTCGGACGCCGGCAGTGGAAGAATTGGCAGCCCAGGCACCGGTGTCTTTGCAGGAGGGGGCGAATGTAGCTGTGGCCATCATTAACAAGGTGGCCACGAAATCTACAAACCTTAAGGGTTCATTTGTTAGGGCCCTTAAGGACTCCTCCTCCACCATTGCAGGGGTTGTTACTACCCTCATTGGGGATGTAGCTCGCCTGCAAGTAGCTAACGACCGCCTGACGGGCCAGCTGGCTGAGCTGAGCACTCAATTTGCTCACTTTCGGGCCCAGACGGAACACCCTGAGCGACAGGGCCGGGTTTCAGAGCGACCTGCCCACAGTCACGATTCTGGTGACGTCTTTGATGCCCATCTGCGTCAAGGACTTGACGCAGTGGGGCGTCTGTTGGACGGACGTCTCGCGGGCCTTGAGGCGAGGCTACCTCCAGCCTCCGTAATTCGGCCGACACTCGCAGCGGATGGGGCGAAGGTCAACCGATTGAAGACGTCGCCGCCGGCTCCGCTTCCCGTTGCGGGCGGTCGTGTATCGTATGCGGCGGCAACACTTACGTCCGCCCCTGTTGCTACTGCGAAGACAGCTAAAGCGACAAAAGTGGCGACAAATGCGGCTGTGGCAAAGACGGCTGCTCCCAAGACTGGCCTAAAGGTTACAGCACAGACGAGAGCTGAGTTCCCTCCGCTTCCCACTCCGACACCTATATCTGGCCCCTCTACTTCTGCCCCCTCAAATGATGGGTGGCGGGTAGTCGGGTCGGTCAAGAAGTCCCGAAAGCGGGGTAAGGCTACACAAAAAGTAGCCTCTTCCCCACAGTCGTCATCGGTGGCAGTGGCCACCCAAAAGAAGCCACGTAAACTACAGACGCCAAAGACTGCGGCTGTGGTGATCACTGTGTCACCGGAGGCGGCAAATGGCGGGCTATCCTATGCGGCCGTATTCAAGAAGGCTCGGGATAGTTTCGCCAATCAATTTGGGACTGTAGGTGTCAAGATGCGCCTTGCCCAAACAGGAGCTCGAGTTTTAGAGTTCTCTGGGGCTAAAGGTATAAAGACGGCTGATACCTTTGCCGAAAAGCTGCGGACTATATTTTCAGATACGGATGGTTTAAAGATCGCCAGGCCCACCAAATGTGCGGAATTGTGTATCTCGGGCCTGGACGACTCCGTGACGGTTGAGGATGTCCGCGTTGCGATTCGGGAGAAAACCGGGTGCAGCGTGGACAGCATCAGGTTTGGCACCATCCGTCCCGGTCCAGGAGGCCTTGGTGCAACGTGGATAAGCTGTCCCGTAGCGTCAGCCAAGATTTTGGGCAATGTCGGCAAGATCCTCGTCGGTTTCGTGAACGCCAGAGTCACAGTTCTGGCGGCGAGACCGATGAGGTGCTTCAAATGCCTGGCTACGGGACACACTCGCATCAAGTGCGATAGTTCTTTCGACTGCAGCGGATTGTGTTTCCGCTGCGGTCGACCGGGGCACAAGGCAGCGGAGTGCTCTGCCGCCCCTCACTGCCCAACGTGTGCGGCGGGCAATAGGCCTGCCAATCACCAGATGGGACAGGGGGGCTGCAAGCCTTGCCGCAGTTTTCGGCAAACGTCGGAGGCTCGCCAGTCGGCCCGGGCTGCCTCCGACGTAGTTCATGCGTCAACCTCGTCGCCTATGGAGGGGGCTGTAGAGATGATTCTTTAATGGATCAGGTCTCCAGCCTCCATGTCCAGACGAACCTGAACCACTGTGCCGCGGCGCAGGACCTCTTCTTGCAAACCATGGCGCAGTGGTCGATTGGTGTTGCTGTAGCTGCCAATCATTTTGTCACCCAACCAGTTTGGACGGGGAGGAACATAATAGGGCTCCATTATGTTCCTCCCCGTCCAAACTGGTTGGGTGACCGGGACGGCTCCGTGGCAGTCGTCGGCTCCATGGCGGCTCATTCCCCGCCCTTGTCGCTAAGAGACAAGGGCTCTGGATATGTTGCTGCTGAGTGGGGGGGGATTACCATATATGGTATATATTTCTCCCCCAACCGGAGTTTGAGCGACTTCGAGGTTTTCCTCAATAGCTTGGAGACCTCGATGCGGCGACTACCGTCTGGGCACGTCCTAGTGCTGGGAGACTTCAACGCAAAATCCATTGCATGGGGTTCCCCCAGGACGGACGCTAGGGGTGAGGCCGTAGAGGAGTGGGCGGCCTCGGTGGGCCTCTGTTTACTAAACAGGGGCTCCACCAACACGTGCGTGAGACAGCAGGGAGGGTCGATAGTGGATCTTTCGTTCGCTACCCCTGCCCTCGCCGTACGAGTAAGGAACTGGCGTGTCCTGAAAGAGTTTGAGACGCTCTCGGATCACTTCTACATCCGATTTGAGCTCTCCCGGACCCAGGACCCGAGTAGGGATCACGCGGCGCGGCGTTCTTCTCGCTTTCCGCCGTGGGCTGTAGCCAAATTAAATAGGGACCTACTAGAGGAGGCGGCCATTATTCACTCTTGGCTGTCTCCGCAGGCCCCGGCCGAGGAGGTTGACATGGGGGCTGGTCGCTTCCGCGATGCGGTTACGCAGATCTGCGATTCGGCCATGCCCCGCATACGAGGTTGTCGGCCTCCACGGAAGGAGGTTTACTGGTGGTCCCAGGAGTTGGCGGACCTCCGTGCGGCCTGTACTCGTGCCCGGAGGTCCTATACCCGTAGTCGGCGGCGGCACCGCGAAGAAGGCGGAGAGGACCAGCTTCATGAGGAGTACCGAGAGGCGCGGAAAACTCTGAAGCTGGCCATCAGCCGCGTCAAAGAAATTAAGCGTAAGGAGATGCTGGAGGGTCTCGATCGTGACCCCTGGGGTCGCCCTTATCGTGCGGCGCGACAAAAGCTCCGCACGTCGGGCCCCCCCCTTACAGAGACTCTCCAGCCCAGCTTCCTGCGGGAAGTGATCGAGGGCCTTTTCCCGCAGCGGGTGGAACACACACCCCCGTCGATGGCTTTCATGGTCGGAGACGACGGGGGGAACGAGGACAATGTTCCACCCGTCAGGGAATCGGACGTAGGGGTGGTTGTTCTACGGATTCGCTCTAAGAACACCGCCCCCGGGCCGGACGGGATACCTGCCCGAGTGCTGGCCCGAGCCCTCGAACACATGTCGGACCGCCTCAGGGAAGTCCTGGACTCTAGTCTGGCGTCCGGACACTTCCCTGAGTGCTGGAAAAGCGGGAAGCTGGTCCTTTTAAGGAAGCCGGGACGGTCTGCCGATTCGGTAGCGGCCTATAGGCCCATCGTGTTGCTGGACGAGGCGGGTAAACTTTTTGAGAGGATACTCTCTGCTCGCATCGTCCAGCACCTCTGCGAGGTGGGCCCCAATCTGTCGGACGCCCAATTTGGTTTTCGAGCGGAGCGTTCGACAGTCGATGTTGTGTTGCGCCTGAGGGCCGTTACCGAAGAGGCGGTGATCTGTGGCGGCGTGTTGTTGGCGGTGTCGTTGGACATTGCCAACGCATTTAATAGTCTGCCATTTAGCTGCATCAGCGAAGCACTCCACTACCACGGGGTGCCAGAGTACCTGAGGCGGCTTGTGGCAGACTATCTTGAGGAGCGTACCGTCATGTACGAGGACCGAGATGGTATTCTGAGGCAGCGGCCCATGTCGTGCGGTGTTCCACAGGGGTCTGTCCTCGGACCACTTCTGTGGAACATGGGATACGACTGGGCCCTTCGAGGTCATCTTCCTCCCGGGCTGGGTGTAATTTGTTACGCTGATGATACGTTAGTTACGGCCCGGGGAGCGAACTTTCAGGAGGCGGCGCGCCTGGCTACCACGGGAGTCTCTTTGGTGGTCGGGCGTATTGAGGCGCTGGGTTTACGGGTGGCACTAAATAAGACGGAGGTCCTTTTATTCCATGGGCCCCGTCGTGGCCCGCCACCCGGCGCCTCCATCGTAGTCAATTCGGTCCTCGTACCGGTTCAGGCCCAGATGAAGTATCTGGGCCTGATCCTCGACGGCAGGTGGCTCTTCGACGAGCACTTCCGACAGCTTTCTCCAAAGCTGGTCGGCGCTGCTTCTGCCCTTGGGCGACTTTTGCCGAATTTGGGTGGAGCTAGCTTCGCGACAAGACGGCTATACACGGGGGTTGTCCGGTCAATGGCACTGTATGGTGCACCGGTGTGGGCGACGGCTCTGACCGCCCAGAACATACGCGGTTACCGCACCGTATCGACGGAGGCGGCGTGCGTCTTAGCCGGTACTCCCCCGTGGGATTTGGAGGTGGAAGTGCTCGCCGAAGTTTATCGGCGAACGGCAGACTTCCGGGCGGGTAGCGGCATTCGGCCCCCACCCGAAGAGATACGCGAGTGGCGAGAGGCCGCTCGTCGAGCCACGATGGCTTGTTGGTCGTCCCGGCTGGAGGCTCCACGTGCTGGCTTTGCCGCCGTGAAGGCTCTCCAGCCGGTCATCGCCGGATGGGCGAGGCGGCAGCACGGGACCCTTTCCTTCCGACTGACGCAGATTCTTTCCGGGCATGGTTGCTTCGGGAAGTATCTGCACTCGGTCGCCAGGAGGGAATTGAGTCCCGCCTGTCACCACTGCGACTGCAGTGAGGACTCGGCTCAGCACACGCTGGCGGTTTGTTCCGCCTGGGCAGCGCAGCGTGGGGTCCTCACTGCAGTTATTGGAGAAGATCTCTCGCTACCGGCCGTCATACGCTCCATGGTCGGTAGCGACAGTTGTTTTACCGCGGTCACAACCTTCTGCGAAGACGTAATTTCGCGGAAGGAGGTGGCGGAGAAGGCCCGGGAGGACAACCTCCACTCGGACCCAATTCGCCGCCGGCGAACCGGGCGGCGGAGGCGCGTGTACCAGCACCTCATGCCGCCTTGAGTGTGGCCGCGGGTGGACGGGACGGGTTTTCCCCTCCATCCGCTATAATGGCCAGCCGCGAGGAGGCGACGTCCGCGTGTGCCGTACGTCGCCTAAAAGGAGAGTTTATCCGCAGATGGTGTCCGCGGTAGCGGGCAGGCGCTAGGAGGGATCTGGATGTCGTAATAACAGCTGTTCCCGGATCCCTCCTATGTCAGGCGCAGAGTTTCACACCGTGTGGTTTTAGTCGGTCCGATTCCGACCCACCACCCCGCCGTAAACCCCGGTGGGGTGACGGCCCGAGGGGGTTTCCACAGGTTAAAAAAAAAAATTAAAAAAATGGGATGTTGTACGTATGCTAATTTGCCACGTGAATCTCTATTTCGCGATACAGAATTAGTCGCTGCTTCGTAGCTCATTATCATTTAATGTGTGATGTGATGATCACTTTGATGTGTCTTCGCTATTCGTAGTTCGATGTATCTTCGCTAGATGACGCTGTCGTATATTTTTGTTTGTACTAAACGTGGAAGTCGCTACATAATATATAGATACCGTTATGTTATAATATCTTAATGCTACCCAACGCTACAATTGGCGAACGTTTGATAGAATATTATCTTTGTTATATATTAGACTTTAGAGAATTCATTTAAGAACAACATTGTGCTTGTGATTATTGTGATGATGTAGGTGTTCATGCCTGACGATAGCGACTTTCCACCAGTGTATTCGTTTACTCTCTTTAGACAATATATATTAAAAACAAACTCTTTTTACATACCATAAAAATGTTATAAAATCTAGAAATTCATTATGAATTGTAATGGGTGATCTTATCGCTGTCTGAGATCTTATCATCATCATTAACAGCTTTTAACAGTTCAATGCGGGACATATGTCTCTTCTTAGAAAAGAGGTTTTGGCCTGGCGAGATGGGTTGGTACACGGTTTCTTTTAAGCAAGTAATTTGTTACGCCGATGACACACTGATCATAGGCCGGGGAACGAATTTCCAAGAGGTGGTGCGGTTGGCTACCACGAGAAAGAGTCCTTTAATGGATGGGCGCATTGAGGCGCTAGGTTTACGGGTAGCCTTGGATAAGATATAGACCCTATTGTTCCATGGGCACTATCGTGGCCCGCCCCCCGGCACCTTCATTATAGTCGATTCGGTCCTCGTACCGATCCAGGCCTAGATGAAATATCTGGGCCTGATCCTCGATGGGAGGTGGCTCTTTGATGAGCACTTCCGACAGCTTTCTCAAAAGCTGATCGGAGCTGCTTTTGTCCTGAGGCTACTTTTGCCCAATTTGGGTGGAGCCTAGCGTCGCGACAAGACGGTTGTATACGGGGGTTGTCCGGTCAATGGCACTATATGGTGCACCGGTGTGGACGGTGGCTCTGACCACTCAATATAGGGCTCGACTCTGGCATCCTCAGAGAATATTGGCGGTTAAAGCCATATGCGGCGCACCGTGTCAATGGAGGCGGTGTGTGCCTTAGCCGGAACTCCTTCGTGGGATTTGGAGGCAGAAGTGCTCACCGAAGTTTATCGGCGGAAGGCTAAGAGGGAATTGAGTCCCGCGGGTCACCACTAAGTCTGCAGTGAGGACTCAGCTCAGAACACGCTTGGGTGGTGCATTGTGCAGCCCTCATTGCAGTTATTGAAGGAGAGCGGATTTTCCCTTCCATCCGCTACAGTGACCAACGAGGAAGCGACGTCTGCGTGTGCCGTATGTCACCTAAATAGAAAATTTTACCCGAAGACGATGCGCGCACCAGCGGGCAGATGCTAGGAGGAGTCCAGATGTCATAACAATAGCTGTTTTCGGATCCCTCCTATCTCAGGCGTAGAGTGACACACCGTGTGGTTTTAGCCGATCCGGTTTCACCACGCCACCCCACTGCAAACGCTGGTAGGGTGACGGCCTGTGAAAGTTTCAAGTTTCCTTCTCTGTGCAGTGATACTTTACTGCATATTTAGCTACCTTACTCGCCTCTTACGACGCCCATGGGATGAATAGAGGTAAGGTAGGCCTGGGGTCACTTAGGTAGAAATAGCGCTGGCGGTGTGACGGCTTAAAGCCAGGCAGGGGTGGAGATGTGAGACCTACGGATTGCGCGCACCGATTTGGGGGGCAGTAAATGAACCACGAGGTTCTCACACGGGAGAGGGCCATCTACAGTCATAGGGGGCCCGAGGTACGTCGGGGTACCTGAGACGGCGTGCGGGTTTTGGTCTATTCGAATTCAATATAACCATAGTGGTATCTGTGGGGATTGCTGTACAAAAAAAAAGGGGTGGGATAATACTGTTTTTTTAATGCGTCACCATACAGACAATTGAAGATATTTCTAAGATTTCATTTAGACAGAAAAGGTGACCTGCACTGATGGCGCATTGATAATAGTGTTTATCTCGCTGCTTCTTACTGTACTGAGTATTACAGGTTCGATCTCGATATGGATACATAGATGAATTGAGTCATAAACAATGATTTTGAGTCCGGATATTCTTTATGCCCGTTTTATATATGTATGAGTTTCTCGTCGCACATTATATATGTACTCCAAGTGCGGTAGTACTCTTTTATCAAGAAATAGTAGTATTTAGATAAGTGATGGTACATCTATGATAACGTTACCATATATAGAGATGTATATCTGTGTGAATTTTTTGAGATACATTGTAACTGTAGTTGGATTAAACAATATACATAATGTTTGCACCTACCCTTAAGCACGTAGCACTTGTAGCTCTGAATTGTGTTTTTGCTTTAAGATTACATTTTAAACATTGTATATTAAAGGTTATTGTTTGTGGTATTTTATTTATGTTCGTATTATTAATCTCATCGCTGGACGACGTTAGATAGAATGAACAGTCCAAAAGATTTCGTGTGACAAACCACAAAACGCCGAGACCGTCGATCTGTATTGCCGGTAGCGTTGCCGTCCCCGCTCTGAACATTTCTAAGCTCCTAAAATTTATCCTCAAGAAAATATACATAGTAAATAATGGTAATATGAGTATCTTTGTGAAGGCTATTTGTGCAAAATCGTAGTATGTAACCTTCAAATAGAATCGATATAAACCATAAAAAGGTTATGCATATGTCATAAAAATGTTTGAATACAAAATGTCATAAGTAAGTTCCAAGTATATATAATCGTTATCTAATAATATATGATGAAATATATGCATGAACGAAATGCATTGGAACAAATTGTTTATGTGATTATTCTGCATTATTTTGGTAATATTTTTATGTAACTAATAGCGCTTGAACTTTATTTTTATATTTTAATGTGCCAAGACAACGGTAACTTCAGTATCTGATTTTAATTTATTTTTAATGATGACTTAATCAATAACTATTTTATAAGTTGACTATTGATTTTAAAATAGAGAAATATAACGTTGCAAATAGTTTACGTAAGTATTTAGTTTTCGGTAGAAACATTTTTAATTAGTAAACTATTATCATCCTCATTAACCCTTTCCAGTCCACTCCTGGACATAGGCCTCTTCCAAGGAATTAAATATGCGTATTCTATCTTCAAAGATCAGGTTACCCCACAAGTTTTTTGTTGTTTTTAAAATATATTGTACTACTGAGATTTTTTAACAAAAAATAAGTTTTCGGGTTTTCTTTCTTATAAAATGGCTTCGTTTACATGAGGTTATAATCATTTCATCATCTCTACCAAAGAAGGTACACTAATGGACATAAGTCTCCCCCAATGTTCTCCACAACACCCGTCCCGTACCGTCCGCATTCAACGACTTCCTGTGACCTTCAGACCTTCACCAGGTCGTCGGACCACCTTATGGAGGGCCTACCAACGCTGTGTTTCCAGTACACGGTCGCCACTCCAAAACAATGAACAATTGAGCTCTTTTTCGAAGTTGGACCTGCCTAACTGAATAGTTTGTTACTTCTCTGGGTTACCACTAAATAAAAGTATCATCTGTCTCCATTCTTTCCCCTCCACACTTTTCAGAACACTCAACTGCCACTGCATGACAATCTCAGTATCCTGGGTATGAATATTGGCCGGGACCTCAATTCGCGAGAATATATTGAAAATGTTACTAAGGTGGCCTCGCGGAAGCTGGGTATACTAAACAGACGGTTCTTTGCGCTTGAGCATCTGTGTCTTCTTTATGAGACCCAGGTACGCTCCTGCGTGGAGTACTGTTCTCATTTTTACGACGGATCCATGCAGTATCTGCTGGACGCTTTGGATCGGTTACAGCAGCGAACAGTCTGGATTATCAATAACCCGAAAGTCACTGAATCCCTTGAGTCTCTGCAGTTGCGAAGAGTTGTCGCCTCTATGGCTCTATGGCAGTCCTCTATCGCCTTTATCATGGAGAGTGTTCTGACGAACTCGTCCAACTGATCCCATCCTCTCCGTTTCTCTACAGGACAACTCGTGCTGGCCTTGGAAGTCACCGTTTCAGAATGGTAGACATGCGCTCCCGAACTAAGCGGTTCGGCTCTTCCTTCCTATGCAAATCAGTTAAAGCCTGGAATTCATTACCAGTACACGTATTTCCCTCCCATTACGAACCGCCATAGCGTGGGTCGCCATACTGCACTGTCTTCATTCGCAGTGAGTACGGCGACCACCGCTCTTGGATTCTATTCATGCTTCCCATCAGGCAGAGTAGAGTCACTTTGGTAGGTAATTATAAAAAAAAAAAAACATTATTAATCTAATAATTATACCAATAATATTTATAAAATCACTGTCATATACATCGTGTAGTCTGTATAAATGAAAAATTTCCAAGGAATAATAAATTACTTTTAATAACTTTGCCAAAGAAAAGTGACCTAAGTGACTTGAAGGATTTCTGCAAGGTCATCCTCGATAAGTAGTCGAGAGTAGTTGAACCTCTTTTTTTGCAGGGAAACGCGTGACTTCGCCCGAATCGGTTGAGCATTAGAACCAAAATCAGTAACCCTTAATAATCAACTGCTAGATATAGACCTAAGAAGGTTTGAGGGTTCTATTATATTCCACACTGGCTAAACGTATTGGCATAGGGTTGGGGTCAGTTTTGTTTGTCGTCGTATAACTGTTTTCTGCGTATTTTTCTAAATCCAGGGAATGAATAAGGTTGGTGACAATTTGTGTTCTTGATCCATCACGTTACGGATAAAATACACTTTATTGAGCAAAATAAATCAAATTAACTAACTGCGCATCCAGAAATAGACAGTATTACAATATTTACCTATTTCGATTTTGAAAAATTATTTGTTTACAACGATCATATCTCCGGAAATATTGAGTAGTTTGCGGGTATATATTACTTGTGGATCTATCTTCGGCGCTCTTCTTTCTTATTATTCTAAGTAGAATTATGCATATTGCATGCACAGAATCGATGTATGAATGGAATTGATTCGAGAATTACTGATGTCTTAAGACTTGGATAAGTCACACAGCAACATCCAATCCAAGTCGAACGACCTGCGCTAAGAGGCTGACATTACAGACCCGAGAGATGCGATCTGGAAGAATCATTTTCTTTCATAGATTGGTGCAGAGGATATGCAATGTTCATAAATTTACTCACCTTGGAGGTATCAAAGATGTTATCGTTTCGCGCATTGTAAAGACTCGAGCTGTAATATTTTTTTTAATAATTTTTTTTTGGATACTGTCAAGTATTGTAATTTAATCAAAAAAATGTTGATATGTTAATAGGTTGCAATAACGATGTAATCATATCTTAATCTGACTTAAATTAATCTTAATCAACGTAAACTTGTGTTGCTTAATAATATCACATAAATTTTGTAATATTCCAAGCAGCAATATATAATTTATGGAAGTATGTGTATGCATGGAAGTTACGTTAACGTGAGAACTAAGAGTGGAATGATAAGGACGATTCCTTTGCCGTTTCAAAAATGTCACTGAAGCAAGCACACAATTTAAAATTTTGCATCACAAAATACTTCCGTTGCTGGGTACTTTCTAGCATATTTTACGATAGCAGAATGTGTAAAGGCTGGTTTAATAACTTTTTACTTGAAATGAATATGTATCTATATAATACATGCTTATTTACACGTTATAGCTCTTTATTTCTATAATCAGAAAAAAAATAGCTGTGAATCTACTCATGATTTGTTTATTAAAAAGTATGATACATCATTTTACCTGCATAGTCTTTGACCTAATGCAATTAAAAGATTTTAGGTCTATAACTACCTTTGAAATGGTATACGTGTAAGAAAAGTAATTTTAAGCCTTCTAGTGAAATTACACAAGTCTTTTAAAGCTCGAGTATAAAGTTGATTAAGGTTTATTCATCATTATTATAATAAGTTAGTAAGTTTTAAGTTAATTGTGTAATTTCACTGAAACAGATTGATGTGTTTATTTCAAATTGTTTTGTAAATGAAGATTCATCTAGCATATCTAATGAGTATGAACCGGTTAAACTGTATAACCACATTTAAAAATTAATTCTAAGAATCGATCAATGAAGTATAATATTGTTTTATATTTTTCTTTATTGCTTTTGGTGCGAGTTATGAAGTGTTCTTTTCGACATAATCCCAAGCTTTCTATCTAATTTCAGGTGATCTGTCTACTCGTTTGTTCACTGTTTAAAAATTTGAACCTATGACATTGAAGTCATATTGACTGACCTATTGGTCTTAGGGTCGTGATCTGGTTAGCGATCCTTCCTGCTAAGCCAGAGGTAGTGGGTTCGATTTCCACCGAGAACAAACATTTCATCAATATTGTTGTAATTAACACGATCATTTTTTCTGCGTCTGGGTGTAATTTATCTATAACATTAATATATTATTTGTTTATGTATAAGTGTGCCGCGGTTGACAGTTGGATGCGGGCAGCACAAGACCTTGTCGTGTAGAGCTTTCAGGGAGATTTAAATGGCCGCGTGTGAGATATCAAATCAACCTATTACCGTCCAATGCTGAACGAAGGTCTCTCACAAGAAGCACCAACCATCCCGGTCTAAGATATGTAATAATGTTATTATTATTAGGACATCTAGATTTTCTCTCTCAGATATAATTTAGCATTCATTACTGACATTATTGATTCATTCGCAAAAATTAATAACTGATAGGGACTCGGACTCACTCGGAGACATCAGTTTTTGATAATGTCAATTTACAATGGTAATATTTTCATTATCTTGGCACAGTAAATTTTATTTATGGTTGAAAATCAATTCTGCACTTTTTTGTTGGATATCCTTATCTATTGCTAAAAATACAGAACACATTTAGCATAAAGTGAACAAATTAAATGATAAAATTTTCGTACAGTTATTACCATAACCACTGCGTAAGTGTGCAGTAATAATATCTGCTTAACGACAAATAGAATAATAAAAACTCATTTCAAACTGTCTTTTTAAATGTATGAGCCCAATACTTGTGTAACAGAATGTGTAAATTACTTTATAAATATTAATGCCTCTCGGTCGGAAGGCAAGTAATACCTACCCGCTATGTCAGTTAGTCATAAAAATACTTCACTATATAACTAGATACATCCCTTCCTTTTAAGAACATTTATGTATATTTCCTCTATGAAAACTCCTAATATAGTAGTTCTCTTGCGGGAAATCTTTTTTATTGCCTGCTTATTTTGTTCAACTGACGTTTGTTGACCTGAATGTACCCAATGAAACAGCTTTATTATTCTTACGGTATACTCGAGTTGACTCACTAAATTGAATGTGCTATGTAGGATTGAGTGACTATTTTGTGCAAATAGATAAATTATTTTTTTCTTCATGATATTGTTGGTGTGTACGAATGCTCAACATCGGTACATCTATAGCATCGTTAAAAACAGAGATCTAGCTAAATTCTGAAATTTTTTAAGGTCACTGGGAGTAGCCAAATCCATTTATACGTTTTTTAAAAATATTAACTCAAATACCTTTAATATCATTCTAACAACACTAATATTTCACTGCTTTGTTTTCACTATTTTGATAAAACTAGGGGTCGCCCAGTGGTCGAAATTCGACCATAATAAATTTAAATTGTAAGTGACTTAATATACATTACTAAAATATAATATTCAAACATTATTAAGGTTCTACTGTCGAAAACTAAACTACTATAACCACAGATTTGACCAAGACTGTTATTTGCCAATCTCTTTTTTGAACAAATTATATGAAATTAAAAAGAAGTAAAATAAAGAATACCTATTTAAAAAAATGTTTATTAAAACAAAACATGCTATAAGAAGATGCAAAACAAAAAAATCATGCATTAAAAATACTATCCATTTAGAGCATTTTTATCGCATATTGCAATAATTTAATTAATGATTTAAAACTTCTCTGAAAACAATGTTTTTTGTAAAAACTCTTTCATCGTATGCTAAATGTCTTGGGCCGTTATATTTGGATATATAAAACCTTAAACCATCGAATGAACGAACTCTACTTACTGCGACATACAATTGGCCATGTGTAAAAACTGGCCGATTTAATAAAACTTCAATTATTTGGAATGTTTTGTCCAATTCCAGTGAAATTTTACGCATTATGTTGTTGTTACATGTTTGATTAATACGTTCTTGTAACCTATAATTAATAGCAGTGTCAACATCATAAAAATATAATTGTGCATAACACGGTGAGCGATTATAAGCGGCAGTCATTGGGCCTGATCTGTGATAAAAAACATCATGTATTTTGAAATGATACACTCCCCTTGACTCAGCAACTTTGACTTCTGAACTAACCATAGCTAAACATGAATTATATTTCCTAATATTTACAAAATATTTTTTTGATTTACTTTTTATTGAAGGTTCATTTGAAGTAAGTCCATTATACAATGATTTAAAATATTCATTTTGACTTAAGGCTGGTAATAATGCTTTACCTTTGTGACAACATGAAGTGAATGCAGTTCGGTCGCCTAAAGTCACTTCAGATTCAAAATGTTTCGCATTGCAAAACCTGCACTCTAAGTCCATTACATGACATTTAGAGCACATTTAAATGTATCTCTCAAAATCATATTACTATCGAATACTACTGATGGGGAATTATTCCTTCCTCTTAGAGAAATATTCCTTCTTTGTCTCTCACTCAAAAAGAAGAACCCCAGATCCTTTAATGATTACCTCCCAATTTCTATACTTTCTCGTTCTCTCAAAGGACCTTGAATGTCTTATCCACACTGAACTCTCGGATTTCTTATCCAGAAACCTGGATAAGATATATAAGTGAAGCAACACTTACAGCCTGAAAATTGATTAATTCATTGGAAGTTCACAGATGATTGCTAAAATTTATTTGAAAAAAAAAAATTCTCTGATCACTTGCACTTTTAAATGTACGAGACAGTACTATGTACTTTTCATTCTAAGCTTTTTCATCCATCCGATTGTGGTCTACAAGTGAATACCTCGGAATGATAAATTTGCTACTTGTTATTACTTGGTGTACAATGAAGTGATATATTATATTATTACTCTCGTTATATTTTTTTTAAATACATGCAAATTAGATTTTTAGATACGTTTACGTACATATAAAACAAAATATATTTAAAATATAAAATAGTAGACCACCACCATAGACACCGGTGGTTAGGGTTCCAAAGAGAGAAACCTCCGTACTATACGTACCGTGTCAAGATTGTATATCTCGCGACTGTATAGGGTCTTGATATTTAACTCCACGGTTGGCTTAGTGGTTTAAGCGGTCGCCACGCCGCTTGCTACTGCTCTGAGTATTGTGGGTTCAAATCCTACATGGGCCAACACTTTGTGTGATCCACATATTGTTGTTCTGAGTCTGAGTGTTCTTTGTGTCCATTTTTGGATGCGTTTAAAGTCCCCGCAGCACACGACTTATTCCTAATGCGGGTGATGACATCTGATTCTGGTATTCCCAAAGTTGGTGAAACTTAGATACTTGTTAATTTTGGTGGCAGATAGAAATCTGAGTTTTGGTGAGCCCAGAACTTCTATTTTTTCACATTCTACAATCACGCCCTTCTTTACGTTATGTACGTAAAAACAAACTTGTCTACACTAAATTCCATCTTGATAGAATTACTAAAATTTTTAGTGACCTTTTGTACCGCTATCATTTGTAATTTAGTGGAGGGTGTAATTTAATAGCCTAGTAATTTTAAATCATTCATACAAAGAAGGTGAGATACAACTTGATCATCTTTCTGCAACCTATTGTTTTTTAACGTGTGGAAACTCCCTCGGGCCGTCACCCCACCGGGGTTTACGGCGGGGTGGTATGTCGGAATCAGACCGACTAAAACCACACGGTGTGCCACTCTGCGCATGACATAGGAGGGATCCGGGAACAGCTGTTATTACGATATCCAGATCCCTCCTAGCGCCTGCCCGCTAACGCTGGCACCATATGCGGATATACTCTCTCTATTTAGGCGACGTACGGCACACGCGCACGTCACCTCCTCGCGGCTGGCCACTGTAGCGGATGGAGGGGAAAATCCGTCCCGTCCACCCGCGGCCACACTCAAGGCGGCATGAGGCGTTGGTAGACGGGCCTCCGCAGCCCGGTTCGCCGGTGGCGAACTGAGTCCGAGTGAAGGTCGTCCTCTCGGGCCTTCTCCGCCGCCTCTTTCCGCGAAATTACATCTTCGTAGAAGGTTGCGACCACTGTAAAATAACTGTCGCTACCGACCATGGAGCGTATAACAGCCGGTAGCGAGAGATCTCCTCCAATAACTGCAGTGAGGACCCCACGCCGCGTCGCCCAGGCGGAACAAATCGCTAGCGTGTGCTAGGCCGAGTCCTCACTGCAGTCGTAGTGGTGACAGGCGGGACTCAATTCCCTCCTTGCGACCGAGTGCAGATACTTCCCGAAGCAACTGTGCCCGGAAAGAATCTACATCAGTCGGAAGGAAAGGGTCCCGTGCTGTCGCCCTGCCCACTCGGCGATGACCTCCACGCGAGAGCCTCCACGGCGGCAAAGCCAGCACGCGGAGCCTCCAGCCGGGACGACCAACGAGCCATCGTGGCTCGACGAGCGGCCTCACTCCACTCACGTATCCCTTCATGCGGGGGCCGTATACCGCTGCCCACCCGGAAGTCAGCCATTCGCCGATAAACTTCGGCGAGCACTTCCGCCTCTCCCACGGGGGAGTTCCGGCCAAGGCACACGCCGAAACACAAAGTCGCCCAAGGGCAAAGGCAGCGTCGACCAGCTTTTGAGAAAGCTGTCGGAAGTGCTCGTCGAAGAGCCACCTTCCGTCGAAGATCAGGCCCAGGTACTTCATCTGGGCCTGAACCGGTACGAGGACCAGATTGACTACTATAGAGGCGCCGGGGGGTGGTCCACGACGAGGTCCATCTAACAAAAAGGCCTCCGTCTTATCTAGGGCCACCGGTAAACCCAGCACCTCAATACGCCCAACCACCAAAGAGACTCCTGTGATGGCCGGGCGTGCCGCCTCTTGAAAGTTCGTTCCCCGGGACGTGACCAATGTATCTTCGGCGTAACAAATTACGCCCAGCCCGAGGGAGAGACGACCTCGAAGGGCCCACTCGTATCCCATGTTTCACAGAAGTGGTCCGAGGACAGACCCCTGCGGAACACCACACGACATGAGCCGCCGCCGCAGAACAACATCTCGGTCCTCGTACATGACGGTACGCTCCTCAAGGTAGTCTGCCACCAGCCGCCTCGGGTACTCTGGCATCCCGTGGTAGTGGACTGCTTCCCTGATGCAGCTATATGGCAGACTATTAAATGCGTTGGCGATGTCCAACGACACCGCCAACAGCACGCCGCCACAGCTCACCAACTCTTCGGTAACGGCGCATAGGCGTAGCACGGCATCGACTTTCGAACACCCCGCTCGAAAGCCGAATTGGGTGTCCGACAGATCGCGGCCCACCTCGCAGAGACACCCACCTCGCAGACCTGCAACCTATAGACTAACTCTGAATCCTGCAGTAGCGTACCGAGAGGGTTCCAAGCCAGACAAAACCACAAGGGACTCAGACTATTATTAGACTGTTATTACTCAAACCTTGAAATATATCTTACTCGATCTTTATTTGCATATCGTTTATCACAGTCTACCGACATCCTGGATAGCGAAGTGATTTGACCATTAACTCATACACGACTTTAAAATAGTACACAAAGTTGTATCAACTTTATACAACTCTAGCACTTTCGGAAGCCATGTATGTGGGATCAAGTCATAAGCCTTCTTATAATCTATCTAACTGTGCTGTACCTGTAACTGTACGACGTACCTGTTGGCTAATCTTGTCCTGTCTATGATAAGGAGCTCTTTAGTACCACGAGTCCCATTTCTACATCGAGAAATAGAAAGTACTGAATTATTATTATTGTGTGTAGTAATTTTGAGTCTCAAAATAGATGTTAGAAGTTTATACATAGTTGGCATGCAAGTAATAGGTATAAAATTTTATGTGACATTATTATTTTTATTCTGCTATTATTTTCTATATTAATATTAATATTATATTATATATATTAATATTATTATATTATATTATATTATATTGTATTATTGTTTTCTTTATTTCATTATATACACTTATTTCTTACATTTTTAAATATATAAAAAGTAGAAAATACACATTTAAAAATATAAAAAATAGTAGTAGACCACCGACATCGGGTACAGGGACCAAGACACCGGTGGTTAGGGCTCCAAAGACAGGAACCTCCTCACAATACGGGCCGTGTCAAGGAGGACTGCCTTCTGCATCAGACCCTTGATCCAACTTTCTAACGCGAGCCTCTTAAGGTGTTGGTCGAGGCTCTTCGCTATCAATCCATGAACAGATATGATTATCGGAACAATAATCACCGAATCCACATTCCACATGTCGGCAATCTCGTGAGACAGATCCAAATACTTCAATTGTTTTTCTTTTTCAACTTTCACGAGATTCTCGTCATGAGGAACGGCGATATCGACAATCATTGCGCGGCGCTCTAATCGATCTATCACCACAATATCAGGCTTATTGGCAACAATAGTCCTATCTGTGATAATAGATCGATCCCAATATAACGTAGCACGACCGTTTTCGAGAACTGGGTCGGGCACATACCTGTAGTAAGGTACTTCGAAATTGACAAGTTGGTATTTAAGGGCAAGTTGTTGGTGTACGATCCTGGCTACTTGGTTGTGCCTGTGCAAATACTCACCGTTAGCAAGACGAGAACAACCGGAAATAATATGCCTAATAGATTCTCCAGGACGGTGGCAAGCCCGACAGATGTCAACCGTACTATCTTTCAGGATATATTTCCGGTAGTTATTCGTCATGATAACTTCGTCCATAATTGCACAAACAAAACCTTCGGTTTCTCCGAAGAGATCACCATACCGTAGCCAAGACGTCGACGATTTAAAGTCTATATCAGACCCGTGTAGGGCCCGATAAAATCGACCATGAAGTTCTTTACCCTTCCATACTTCCTTGCGATCAGTAGTACTAAGTACTACAGGTTTGCGCCAATTCTCTTTAGCCAGACCGAGCGGGGTAAAACCAGTATCCACTGCAACTACATTACGATGCACTCCCACATTAGTCTGTAGAAAATATTCTCTGAGATTGTATATCTCGCGATTGTGTAGAGTCTTGATATTTAATAGACCACGATCTCCAAACTTTCGCGGAATATACAATCTCATAACCGATGAACGTGGGTGGTGCATACGGAATGCAGTCAGCAATGTACGGACTCTCCTGTCAAGGGCATCTAATTCGGTCTGAGTCCATCTAAGTACACCAAAGGAATACATCAGAACCGGCATGACCCAACTGTTATAGGCTCGCACCTTGTTACCGCCCGATAAAAGACTTTTAAGTACTTTTTTTAGGCGGCCAAAGAAACGTTCCTGTAACATTTGTTTCACGCCAGATTCTGATATTCCCAAGGACTGTGAAAAACCTAGATACTTGTAAGTTTCGGTGGCAGACAGAGATCTGAGTTTTGTTGAATCTGAAAGTTCTATTCCTTCAGATTCTACCATCACGCCCTTTTTTACATACATGACTGCACACTTGTCTACACCAAATTCCATTTTGATAGAATTACTAAAGTTTTCAGTGACCCTTAATAACGCCATCAATTGTAATTTTGTGGAGGCCAGTAATTTCAAATCATCCATATAAAGAAGGTGAGATATAACTTGATCATCTTTCTGCAACCGATAGCCTAACTCTGAACCCTCTAACAGAGTACTGAGAGGGTTCAAAGCTAGACAAAACCACAAGGGACTCAAACTGTCACCTTGAAATATACCTCGCTCTATCTTTATAAGTATGTCATTTATCGCAGTCTGCCGACATCCTGGATAGCGAAGTGTTGTGCTCCATTGACTCATACACGACTTTAAGAAAGTGCACAGAGTTGCATCAATTTTATACAACTCTAGCACTTTCAAAAGCCATGTGTGTGGAACTGAGTCATAAGCCTTCTTATAATCTATCCAACATGTCGCCAGACTCTTACGATTATGACGTACCTGTTGGCTAACGGTCCTGTCTATGATAAGGAGCTCTTTAGTGCCACGGGCCCCACTTCTACATTCATTTTGAGAAATAGAGAGTACCGAATTATTAATTATATGTGTAGTAATTTTGAGTCTCAAAATAGATGTTAGAAGTTTATATGTAGTTGGTAAACAAGTAATGGGTCTAAAATTTTTGGGATCCATGGCACTACCAGATTTATAGAGTAAATGGGTTACACCAGTGGTTAAAAATTGTGGTAATGAACCAGAATCCAAAGCTGCTTGGAATTGTGATGCCAAACACGCATGTGAGCTTCGGAACCACTTAAGCCAAAAATTGTGTAGTCGGTCTGGACCAGGTGATTTCCAATTCGGTAATGAACGGACTGCAAAACTTACATCATCTTTATTAATAACAATGGGTTCCATAGCTGTTATAGACTCACACGAGCGTTTGACATCCTCCAACCAATCACCCTCTGTATGAGTGACAGGCACTGACCAGATGTTACGCCAAAATGAATTAGTGGTATTTTCATCTGGAAAATGCCTGTCACTCACACATGGATTCGGTTCCTCCCATTTCTGGTAAACCCATTTCTCATTCCTTTGGAACATTCGATTCTGATTATACCGATCAACTCGTTTTCTATAACGTCTTATCCTATTTGCCCATGCATAAACTTTCTGCTTTAGAAAGTCTATGCGCTCTGTGACACAGGACATGTACTGTTGAGGACTAATGGAAGTTCCCAAGAATGCCTGTTTCACAAAGCGCATGACTCTCGGCCGTGTATTACCACTTTTAAAACTAATTAATTTACCGATGAGTGTCTTAGTCCCAGCAATACGACGTTCAATTCTATACTGCCAAGCTGGTACAGCATTTTTGGGTCGAGTAGCACTTACACGTTCAATAAATTTAACACCAGCTACTCGACAAACTGCAATAGCCGCACAGTATAGAATAGAATGTGTATCACTAAGATCTTCGCTGTTATCAAAATAGTCTGATAACAGCGAATCCAAGGCACTCACAAGCGCTAAATTACGTTTATGAATGGGCAAACGGCACAACCGTGGTCTAATATTATCATTTACAAATCGGTATTTTTGAATCGCATCCTCCAAAGCACTCCTTATCTTATCGTTACATTGGGTACTTACGGATATAACTTCACTCTCCACTAGTTCATCAACATCTTTAATACCTAATGGCAACTGAGATGTGCTATTGGTCACCGCAGTGTGTGATGAAGAGGGGATAGTAAAGTTTTTCCTTATGTCAGAGCGTATCCTCTCAAGTACTGTATCATCCAGCAGGTGACAGCGCTGTATAGCTCGTACTTGATCCGACAACCGTTGTGCTGAGACGTTGATGGTTGGTTCAAGTTCCTGAAACAGAGAGACTAGTCTAACACGGTACGCAGTAAGGTTTGTTCCCAACTCTGTAGCCCGAAAATATGCCCGCATGACATTCTCATTTATAGATTTTGTCCACTTCATGCGGGGCACATCACCACCGGTAGCGGGGACCCTGTTTGAGGTCAGTGGTCCTCGTGATCCCAAGCTGGTCGGCGGCCGGGTACTCTCCTGCCGGCGTACAGGTCTTGGCGACGTCGGCAGAGAGAAAAACTCGTCGCTGGAGCTAGAGCTCGACGCCTCTGCAACGGCCGGAACATTCATTGTTGCTTCCGGGGACGGCAAGGCGGAGCGGAGCGACGAGTCCAGGGATGTTGTTTGTGCTTTTAATCTAGCTCTCGTTAACATTTTGGAATTTCTTTCATGAAAATTTTTGTATTGACGTGACGTTTAAACGTTACGTCTTCGGTAACAGATATTTTAATGTAAAAATCATTTTAGTTGTATTTTAATTCAATTTTTATATTGTACACAGGTTCATTTTCTTTCTGGTTTATAAATTAAATAGTATAGCAATTGTAAATTTGTAGCTATAAATATTGTATTTTAAATATATGTAAGAGAAATGCCAACTGTTTCTAGTGTTGCTAGTTTTATTGTATTGTATTATTGTTATTAGTAATATTATTGTTTGAAGTTCTCTTTAAGTTACAGCCTTACAAATAATTTGGGTATAATAAAGGATTAAACAACGAGACATTAAAATCAAAACCGTTACCTACATACTACTTACTACCTTCATTCATTTAGCTACTTCATTTGACAACGTTGTATCGTCTACGAAAATTAGTATTCTTAACGATACCGCTACCAATCTTGAATAATGTCTCCCCGCCTAAATGTGATTAGAAAATCGAGTTTAAACATAATTCTGGATGTCTGGAGGCTGTAGACTATCATGTCTTCATTTTATAATATGATAAATAGTGATTCTATCTTGATCAGTATTCTGTTATTTTTATGTCTATAAATAAGGAACTGCACACCTGAAACCACTGCGTATTAAAGTATGAAAATGTGTACAAATATTCCTTTGGTGACACAGGCAGATACTATGAAAACATTTTTCAAAATACCAACCTCAAGCATTTTCAATTTTGCAAAGTTTAATAACGAAAAGTAGTACGCAGGATATTGATGTGAGGGATGCCGTAATACTAGCCTTACCAAAATGTGTTATTAGCCTTTCTAAACTGTTTAAAAATTATATAAACAAATATCACAAACGTGTGAAACCGAGGTGCATAGCCAGTTCTTTATATTTATCCGAATATAGCAACGTTTTGCAAATAACATAAATGGCCGTGTTTATGTCTCACATTCGCTTTGCTATTCAAGAGAGAAAATTTTAACTTAACGACGGCAATAAAGGCCTTGCCGGAGCTCGTTTACACCTCTACGTAATATTTTCACCTGCGCATGAACGGAAGCAAGGAGTAAAGAGAATATATCTACTTTTACCTACCGCATTTTTGCCCCAACCGTACGCACGACTGAATTGTATTTTATTTGATAAAAGTTTCCATTTTAATGTTTGGTGTTATTGTCTTTGTTAGAATGTGATATTTGTGCTTGAGTAACTCTATAGGTTTAATCGAATTTGTTTCTTTCTTACTGTTTCTTTTAAAATAAGAAGATTCCTATTTGTTGTCCTCTTCTTGTTCGTCCTCTTCTTCAGTTGACGTAACATATTGGACTAATAAAATATATTCAATCTAGTTTTATTCAATTCATATTGTATTCGCTAGAGATTGAATGGTGCTCAAAGAATAATGACAAAATAAAAATTGAGGGCAGTATGAAACGTCTATAACTGACTTTATTTGTAAATAAATATTAAATAATTTAAATGAAAGTTTTTTTTCAATTATGATCAAGTTTTGAGAGTAAAAATAAAGTGGGTTAAACAAAAGTGCATTAATTAAATTAATATTGTACTCCTAATAAACAAATAAACCTAAAAAGGTTGCGTTTTCAGTTTTAAATTACACACGTATGTGTTGTGAAACACTGTCTTTTTTATAATTAATTGTTTTGTAGTAATATTTATGTTTACGAATCATAATAATAATAATAAAGTTTTCATAAAATTCTAAACAGTATAGAACAAGTATTACTTGAATAATAAAATACCCTCTCAATTTTTATTTGGGTTTAAACCAAGTCTGGCAATAATGACAACGCAATCGTCTGTTAATAATTAACAATGACATAGACTTAACATGACATTTTGTTGTTCGTCCCACAGATACAGAATACTAATGATAATATTTCTTTATCTTTGGTCTATTCCAATGTACAGTTATTCCAAAAATTTGTTTAACAGTAAAGCCTAAGGTTAAAGTATTTAAAAATTTAGCTTATATCCTTCTTTAATTTTCACTACTATGTGAATGTGTTTATTCGTGGTTAAAATTCACTGATATATTTTGACAAATACATAACACTTTAACTTTGACTATATTTTATTTTGATTTTCTAGGAATAAGACACATAAGGAACATATCACACAAAATTGATTAGAAATTTAATATTTATATGTTATTTTCGTACATATATTTTTCATCACTAGACGCTAAAAATATGGCAATAAATTTTCATTCGGGCATTTGTCAACATTATTTTTTGATTTATTTCGTTTATAAGTGATAATAGTACTGCGTAAATTAATTTGTAAAGAAAAAATATATATTTCACATCTATAAATACAACGAATCTCGACCATACAGATACAAATATCGGTTACTTGACCCATTTAACAGTAAATCCTACACAAGAACATGTAAAGATTTCAGATATCCCATCAGATCATCGATGCCTTACACATTTTTATTGCAAGAGTAATAATAATAATTTCATTATACACGTAATATTTAAATTTCAATACATAAATTCTACACGGATTCGTTTTATAAACATATAAAAGAATAATTGAGCATCCCTGCTTTATTTTCAAAATTTAGCGAGGTTAACATAAATAATTCTCTTTGAAATACAATTGTGTCGGTGAAGGCAGTCGGGGTGAAGTTTGGTGGTTACGACAAGTAGAAAAGTGGCAACATTAATCTGATCCCCGGCAGCAAATAGCTCTCGAATGCGGTGGACGAGGGTAATGCACCGTGTGAGGACTAGTTGGAGCAGAAACTGAGCGGCTGCGACCGATATGTTCTTTATACGACCTTCATACCTTATATTATATTTTCAACTTACGTTGTTACACAGTTTTTGTTAAGACAACTTCTGCACTTGGAATATGTCGCAAGGATCTTTATAAATATGTCACCACATTACATTAATAGCCTTTACAGTCGACTGCTGTACGTAAATCTCTCCTTAGAAAGTAGGTTTTGGCCTACCATACTGGCCAGATGGGTCAGTATACGATTTAGATTTCCTTCACTTTGCAATGATATTTTCCTACATATTTTGCTCCCTTTGCTCCCATGTGACGAAAAACAGGGTGGTAGCACTCCGTGTTCTTAATCCATCACCACGTGGATACAGAAACATGTAACGGACACAAAAACCACCCAGACTCGAGAAGATTAATTCCTGAATCACACAGTGTTGTCTCACGTGTAGATCGAACCCACTATACTCAGAGCAGTAGAAACGGTGAGGTGACCGCTTAAACCACTTCTTCGTACATTAAGTTCAATTATAGATATGATATGCACACACATACGTACACATGATATGGCATACACGCTAAAAGATGTTATGAAAATATGTTGGTATGTAATTTTTTTCTGTAAAATTATAATATTTAAAGTTGTTTGTGACGTGAATCACATCTAAAGGTTTCTTAAACAATATCTTAAAACATACTTTTGTCTTGTTAAGTAAATGACCTTAATTAGCGTTTGATTGTTTATAAACAGTGCAATTTTTACTCTGTAAGACATTCAGTTTGCGCTCATAATAAAATTCGAGAAAGGAAAAATCGGTTTCACTAATTTTGTTTTTGAAGTATTGTATTTGAAGTATTATAAAATATAAAAAAGTTACAAGGAAAACAAATTTTTCGATTAAAAATATTGGCTTTCTGACATGTCGTCGCAATGGTATTTATCGTCAAATAAAAAAAGCAATATTAAAATAATGGTTCCGAATCGACAAAATTATAAACAATATTCAGATAGACACGTGATTTGGTTAAAAAAAATGCAAATAGTGTCACTCTAACAAAAGATCGATATATTTGTTGATTATTAAATATTTATGAATACTTCCATAAATCTATTTTATAAAAAAAGATAACAATTTACCCGAAAAAAAAAATTTGGAACCTGATACGAGGTTCACTGCATGATCTAGTGTTTTAATAAATTTTAACACTATGCTTATGATATTTATGAGAATTTCAGATAAATTGTAATAATGTTTATCAACTTTAGTAAATTTCTATAAGATCACTATATTACCATTTTCGATGTCATCATCATAATTATTTTCAACTTATTGCAGTTCATTGCTGGACATAGGTCTTTTCCATTGTAAGTCACTCTGATCTATTATATCGATTTTAGGTATGACATGTGAAAATGATAAAAGAATTTTATATTAGATGCAATATGTTTTAACTGCAAATTAAATATATATTTACAGATTCTTTACCTCAATTTTATTAGACTCCATAGACTTGTTACTTAGGATATACATATTTACATTCCTTGTAATAAACCTTCTTGTGATAGAACGCTACGTGTTTTTGTTTTGTTAAATATAAATGTAATGCTTTACAAATATCTTTAATCAGACTCGTCATACTGAGTCACAGTTTTTTTGATTTAATACAAAGAAAATTATTTTATAATTTTTTATTTGTCTGTAATATATTTTTTTAAATACATCTTCTACTACCATGTTTCAAATTTATATTACATTCGGTTCATAATAAACGGAGCTATTGTGTAACATAAATATATGTAGATTTATTTAACGTTACAAATTAATTTGATCCTTTTCCTGTCGTCTTTTCAGCAAGTTGGTTAAAAACTGACCCCAAGAGCACTCAATCCACTTTAAGCAAGCGAATGACGACATCAATAAACGCCCTGCAATATACAAATTTAGTATTATACTCATTTATCATGTTGTCCATATTCAGTAGTTTTGTATCACTAAACTAATCTTTCATACATACATCTACATGATAAAAAAAATATATATATAGACTGGATTATGTACTATATTTAATGCTTAGTATAATTAAAAAATGTTTTCACATCATTTATTGTCAAACATAACTGTTTTTATTTCGTAATCCCGCACATAATTCAGATAATGGTCAAAGAAATGATTATGGAAAAAAAGGGGAATTTATATCAAGCATTAAAAATAGAAGTCTCTCTCTACCGTTCAAATATTAACGACTCTCTCTTTAAAATACATATATTGCTATTCAGGGTTTTAAGTAGAGTAAACCTGAAGTTGCAGAGCGGTCGACTTATCTAAATCATACCACTATGTGCCAGCCCGTGAGTTTGTTTGATATTCTCACTGGACACAGAGTGGATCCAATTATATTATAAGTATCTCATGTACTCGAGTTCAAGGCATGATAATATTTAAAGAACTGTAAGAAATTTATATTTAGTTAAATCTATTCTGCTATTTAACACGTAAACATAATGCTGGTTTATTAGTTAAAAGAAAAAAAAACAGAGATATCTGCGACACAATCAAACAGAGTTCGTTTGACTGTTTATTTTTTAAGGGTTCTGTTCCTCAAAAGTAAGTGTTTTTGTAGGATCATTTCGTTGACCGTACGCTTGTCTTTCTTTCAAGCCCCATTTCATTAGGTACTCACATGTCGGGTTAAATTTACATAAGATACTGTATTGATGATATAATCAGTGTGACTGTCTCGGTGAACATAATAGAAAGGTACGTACACTAATTTCAAATAGGCCGGATATACACTCAATATTCTGGCCGGTGTGGTATAGTAGGCCAAAATCTCCTTTCTAAGGAAATGCCTTTGTTTAGCTGCCGACTATTAAAGGCTGTTGGTGAAACAATTTATATTGATAATTTGATACAATTGATTTTAACTTTGATAAAAATTACGTGTGATCATATATCTATCGTAATCGTAAGTTTGATTTAAAGAAACAAAAAGAGGTCGTCTTCTAGCTCATTTTTAGATAAATCTTAGAGCTCTAAAAAAAGTTATCATAAAGTCATTTTTAAAATTACCTTGATATTTCAAGCAATACTAACTTTTTCTCTGAATAATCTGTTTGTGGTATCATGTTTACGTCGGACGATTATAGTGCAGAACAAGTTACTACATGTAGTGACAGGATATGATCCGCATGTTACGTTTAACACGGCTTGCTCTGATAGTACCTTCTAATTTCAGTACTAAAGGAAGACGCTCTTATTATAGTTACAGATGCCATTCTATCACTAAGAAAACATAAAAATTACCTTTAAAAATTGATTCTTGTATTTACACTTTATTTATTTATTTAGTCTTTATTCACAAATGTATAAAGGTGGACTTAATGCCGTAGCCATTTTCTGCCAGTCGAATTTAGGGTAATGCAAAGCCAAATATGTATAAAATAATATATCCCTTTATTGTACATCAGATTAATTACAAAGTTAACTTACTACTAAAACAGCACAAGTGGTGGTTTTATCGCTCCGGGGCAATCTCTCACAGGCAACCATAGGGTGGAAAGTATAGGGTAGTGTTTGGTGTATTAGAGAGTAAATGCAGATAAAGTATGGATTATTAAATAAATATATATAAATAAATAAGAGTAATTTATAAATATCGCATACACACTTAAAGATAATACTCTGACCAAACTGAGTATAGCAAAGCTGATTACAGGATATTGACCCAGGTAATGTACTTTTATCAGTCTCTTAAGTTTAGGGAATGTCTGCGCACGTCTTATTGGGACAAGTAGGGCGTTCCACAGCCGAACTGCTTGGGCAGAGGAGGAATGGTCAAAGATTTTGGTAGTAAGTCCCGGAATTTTACAATTCAAGTTTGCTGACAATCTCAACGATTTGAAAAGCATGTCATGAAGTAATGTGAAACGAGATTTAAGTAACGTGGAGCGAAAGGATTGAAAATAGTTTTACATAGAAGAAAAAGAAAATTGTATTTTGGCGAAAGCAGATGGGCGACCACATAAATAGTTTGTAACGATAACTGGAAACATGACCATATTTGTATAATACAAATAAGAATCTTATAGAGATTTTGGAGTTTTTGCAGCTTATTCAATTGACTTTTAG
Organism: Hypercompe scribonia; assembly: GCA_949316085.1. NCBI lineage: Eukaryota > Metazoa > Arthropoda > Insecta > Lepidoptera > Erebidae > Hypercompe > Hypercompe scribonia. The sequence goes on along the minus strand of OX438974.1, from coordinate 11,218,683 downwards.
TAAGATCTAGATAAATGATATACGCAGCAGCCAACCATTACGCAGCAACCGCCCCAACTCACTGAGGAACTTCACCGCAGCGCCGCATAAAGCACGTGATTGGAAAAGGTGTAATTAGCGCTAAGTTGACGATTTTTGTATTGCATTATTTAACGTTAAACTCTTTTACCTATATATATGTATGTATATATACATAGAGAAAGGAAATAAATATACATATATATTTCTTTTCTTTCCTTCTGCTTCTTTCTAGAACTTCTCTTTTTTTTTGCTCTGAAGTAGAGGCATGAATTTAAGTCTAATTGACGTGTAAGTCTTTTTGATGATGCTGTGTTAGCTGGTGATTACAGAATTTATTCTAAACGAAGTACCTACATTATCAGCAACCTTTAACAGCCTGCTCCTTGGTATAGGCCTCCTCTTAGAAAGAGAATCTAGGCCCTACTATATCATTTTCAAGTTTCAAGTTTTCATTCTCTTTTTAGATTCTTTTTTTTTCTAAAAATGCAACGCCCGCACTAGGAATAAATCCTGTGTCGCGGGGGACCTTACAAACATACAAGAAACGGACACAAAGAACACTCAGACTCAGGACAACAATTTATGGATCACACAAAGTGTTGTCCCATGTGGAGTTTGTACCCGCAACACTTAGCGTAGTAGAAAGCGGCGTGGTGACCGCTTAAACCACTAGGCTAACTGTGCAGTCATCACATGCAATACGTCGCTAGTGTTGTTTTACTGTATTTGAGAGAAATCACATTTGTTAATATATATTTTCTGCAATTCTCTTTATAGTGCTGTTGTCTTGTAGAGTTTGCTCCTTTAGTCTGCTTTTTCGAAACCTACACAAGATAAATAAGAGTATGAGACTCCTTATTCTTAATCCGTCATACGGATAAGTAACTAATGTGAAACTCAAATGTCTTCACATACACTTTTTGCGTTGTTATTAAACTGCTAAATATTTAGGTATTTTTAAAAGTTTTTAAGTATGTGCCGTAGCTGTATAGATTACATTAGTTACTGTGCTGTGTGATAAAAAAGTTAAAAATAGAAGTGTAATTTTTTTTTTTTAAATTTTGAAAAAAGTGAAGTTCACAATTTCGAATACCCATCATCTACATTCTTTTGATAGATACACAGATTTATTGCTTTCAGACTATGTCATTTTTAAAGTAATACGTTACTGTCAAGCGTGTGATGTGATAATCTTATTCGAAGTGATGGCATTTAATCATTTTGTTTACTATTTTAAGATTTTTTTAAAGGTAGACAAAAAATGGCTACCTTTATGTTTAAAGGATTATTCATTAGTAGTACTCGCAAGACATGGGTAATTTCGATAAAACACATCTCATGTTAATATGGAAGGTAATGACATTCAGTAGTTTTCGTTAAAGAACGTACAAAATCCACTGTACGGACCCGCAGTCTTCCGTAACACAATGTCATACGTTGATATATCAACATTTAACGTCTTATAAGACTTACTATCTTTTCCTCGACAACTTCTTAGACCTCTATTAAAAATTATCAACTCTGCAGAGTGGGCCTTATTCCACGGATGAGTTGGTATGTCTTGTCAGCTGTTGTAGTTGATTTGTAAACTAATTTATTTTCTATATCTTAAATGTTTCAGTTAACGTGCACTTCATCACATCTCCTGATAATTTGTCGTCCTAAAATTGCAATCGACAAAATCATAGAACCATTATTACTAGATATGTGTGATATTTAATACCTAGAAAATTATTTGCACTTTACAAATAAAGTGAATAAATCACAATACCTGATACTACCGGATATTATTGCTTGGTTAGTGTAGAAATTATGACATAAATAACACATGATATGTGCACGCGGTGATTGCTTTTTACATGCAATTATTTACATATGTACTTAATAACAGCTGCAGTTGTTTTAAAGTAATTTATATGCATCTAGTAATTTGGTTTATAAATGATCATTACTTCATTGTTTATTATATATATTAGAAGAAGAGAATCGCCATTCTTAAGTACTAGCAGGTAGAATACATTTCTCGCGGAAAAGACGACCGATTGACCGATTGAAACGTTCTGGAGAGACGACCAAGTACTGGAAGACAGAGCTTCGGTAAACCTTCTACAAGGTAGTGCGATAACTTAATGAAGATTGCGGGAAGCCGTTGGATACGAGTAGCACAAGACTGCTTGTTGTGCAGACCCTTGGTTGAGGTCCATGTCTAGAAGTGGATCGCTTTCGAATGAGAAAATGACGACGTGTAAGCATGTTGAAGAAAAGATTTTTAATCCTTTTTTAACAATAAAATACAAGATATTCACAAATAATCAAGCTAATTTTTTTCATGGAATCATTTTTATAAGTTTCTTATTATGGTTTTGACGAAATATTTTAAACATATATCTACATATACCTATGTTATAACATTGTCAAAGTTATCTATAAATGTTATTTTAGAAAGTGTCCTCTATGCCTAAATACCTACATATGTCTATATGAAGTACCTACACCTATGTAAAGTAACCGCGAAATCCATGTAGGGACCGCATATCGGGTGATAGCTGATAAATTGAAGCGGCCTGTACGTGACTCGACGAAGCAGCCTCATCCCATGCGATCGGATCATGCTGACTCAGCCTTGTCGCGAATATGAACACCGACCCACGCGTGGTTGGACAGTACACGATATTTGATACAAAATTGATGTTTATCATTTATAAAAACGAACATGAAGCTTTTATTTAATAGAACTAAAAATAAGATTTTCTCCATTCATCCTCGGGTGAAAGATATATTTTGAAGTATTGTAATAAAATACATAGAAATATTGGTTAGTCTATTAAAAATAAAGGTTTCTTTGAAACAGAATTTGAGTTGACTGCTGAAATTTAAACATAGTATGTAAGTAAGTAAGTAAAAGCTTCTTACTTCTCATCGAATAGAAGGTTGATTTAAATTTTCCCCGAATAAAACCATTTATTAAAGGATAAAACACGCAGGAGGGGTTATTTAGAAGGTGTGCAACGTCTTACCTACGAACTTCACCATATGTTCTTATATTAAAATATCCGTACATGTTAGTTTTTAATATGCCATTCCTTTTTCTTGTCTTTTTTTTTTACATGATTTTTTCTTTTTAATACACTCTCTATTTTTTTTTATCTCTAATTAAAACTCAGAACTTAAAAGGCTACAAATTTCTATTTCCAGAATCCAATTTTCAAGTACCTTTGTCAAGTTGCATTACTGAAAGTATGCGAAAATGTTTTTGCATAATTTTATGTTGTAAAACGATAAACGCTGAATTCCGTTTTATATAAATTAGTAAAACAACTTGTTAAAATATCTAATAGACAAAGCCTTTTATTTGCTTAATTTCAATTTTACGAACAAGTGTCATTTATAAAATCTTCTAACAAAATCCAAAAATGGTATTTTAGCTGCTAAATTAATAACATAAAAATTAAGTAACTTCAAAAGTAAAATGTTTTGATTAATCATATATAGAGACACCAATAATTTAATTTTATTTGACGTAAAAGTTTCATAAAAGCTACATTGAAACACTGTATGATAAACTTAATAGTTTTAAACTTAGAATTTTAGATTTGTAGGAGCAATTAACAATATTTTACTACGGTTCGACCATACATATTTTATTGAAACCATACGTAAATGCGGATATAATCAAGGTCATTAAACAGTATTTATACTGGATAAGAATTGAGCCCACGGCATCTAGCTTACCACAAGGATACTAACAACCACATAAAAAGGCCATATGTAATCCATTTTTTACCAAATATTTTTTTTTCCCTTTAATTTTGAGTGACCTGTAAGATACGAGTATATTTCTTTGCCATACCTTTGTGTGCACAAAGTGATATCTATCAGCTAGTGTCGGCTCTACAAATACCACATTGTATCTTAGTAATTTATTACCTTTTAAAATATTATATTATATAGATAGATAGAATACAGAAGAAAGTGTTAAAATATTGGTGGTCTTAGATATCATGAGCAGAATTAAAAAAAACACAATATCCCAATGAAAGATTCACAAAATCTAATATTCAAAGAATTTGATTACAAGCAGCAATCACAAAGGGATCTTCTAATAATTCTGATGATAAAGCATCTTTATAGAAAGGCCCAATCGTTTCAAGTTTGACGTCTTTCAATGGTTAGTAATCGTTGTTGCGAAAACTTTTGGAGAATTTTCTTTTAGCTTCACCTCAAAAATCTGGAGCCACACACGTCAAAAAATATGACACTGCCGGATACTGAATAATATAATGACTGGAAAACCAACGTATAAAATTGTGAAAAAAACTGATAACAAGATTACATACACAAAGTAATGTTTGTCCTAAGATAAGACGGAAATCACATTGGATAGGTCGCTACTGTATTTTTTACTGTATTATAGAGAAGTTTTATTTGTTAATTAATTATTTTTTGCAAATAGATTGTGAATTTAATGATGAAGTAATTTTCTTTAGTATATTTATTAAATTTTGAAACTCCACCAGTGACAGGTTATAGTAAAGCTTACAACTTCTATAATAAAGTGGGAATTAGCTGTACTAAATAATGGGCAAATCAAAAAAGAGAAAGATTATTACTCTATTAATAGTGACAAACGACAAGAGAAGGCTAAAAAGAAAACCATTTTATAGAGCACATCAAATGTACTGGAGCTCATTAGTTGGAAACAATTTAATTAAACTTAAGATATCGTGACGAATTATATTAAAGTAGTTTAAAAGTAAAATATAACGAGGAATTATTGTTCTTCTGCCAATTCAAATTGAGGGTTCACTTTAAGCTACGCAAACACTGTACTTTGTCCATAACGTAGTACTTTCACAAGAGTAATTGAGAAGAAAAACAGTAGCAGTCGTGGGACTGCCGATAGAAGTGAAAACGGAACTATTAAGTTGAGAGTAATTAAAACTATATGCAAAAATTATATGAAATTTTTTATGTTTCATATATAGCTACATATAATATATAATATCATATGTAACATATAATAATAATAAATTTCATATATAATATTTTTAGGAAACCAGAAGTGGAAATAAACAAAAAAAAATACAAAATACACCTAGCTTATTTACTAATTATTACAAAAAAAAAATCAAACTTAACCAAACTCTAATGAAATATCTAATATCTAAACAATCACAATTATAATTTAAGTACACGCGAAATTCATGTAACAAAAAGACAGGTTGACTATTTCAACGAGCAGAGGTTCCCCTTGCCAAGTGGCCTCAACGCGAAGTGTGTCCAGACTGAACTCGCAAGCTCTTATATTGACAATAGGCTCCTCCCACTCGACTCCCCTCTACTGCCACAAGAAACGTCACTCTTCTCCTAACACGGCCTCTCCTGACTGGAGGGCGTCCTCGTCCTCCTCTTCCCAGACTTGCGGCTCAGCCGCTCCAGAAGTGCTCGGTATGGGCTCGGTCGCCCCCTCGTCTCTAGGCTGCACATCGTGCGTGGCAGCTCGCTCAAACGTGGACTCTGTAATCTCATCATTGCTATCTGCATAAACAAATTACATTCCAGTTACAAAACAATGAAAATAAGTCTTTACCGTTTTCACAGTGTTAAATCATTTAGAATGAACCATAGGCACTACGTTAGCATAGTTCAAGCAAACACCAGAGAGGAAGCACTACGTTAGCTATCTCTGTTATCACGAAACATAGGCACTACGTTAGCTTATTTTCCATCGTTAAAAACGGACACATGACATAGGCACGACGTTAGCTTATCATGAACACGCACTATTCAATATGTGACCTAGGCACAACGTTAGCATATCACGTTTAATCCACACTTGTATGACATAGGCACGACGTTAGCTTATCATACCAAGCGGGCGTACTCACCCTCAAAGTAAGCAGCGCATGTCTCCGGAGTCCACTCCCCGCGCCACGGCTTCATAAACTGAGCCGCTGCTTGTGTAGATTTACCGTAGGAGCCCGACAACAGTTGTAGCTCATATCGGTCATGGGGAAGCGCTTAGACCACGCGATAAGGCCCACGCATGCCGGAGTCGAGCTTGCCAGTCGATTGCGCCTGCTTAATTACAAAAACAAGTGAGTTGATTTCAAATGCTTGAGGGTTCTCTCGCCCAGCATTCACAGTCGTGTCCTGCTGCTGTTGGTTTCTAGCCAAACGCTCCGAAGCCCGTTGTCTGTGCATCTCCCTCAGCGCTTCACGATTAGGATGAGAGCTGTCCAGGGCCGCCTCACGTACCAGGTGCCTTATGAGAGGCGTCGCTGCTTCAATGCCTACGAGTAAATTTAGTGGCGACCGCTGGGTGGTCTTCTGCTTAGTTATATTGAGGATTAGCTGTGACCGCCACATCATATCTGCCCATTCATCCTGGCGGTGATTACACTGAATGCGGATCATATTCAAAAGTGTTCGGCAGTAACGTTCCACTTGCCCGTTTGAATGGTGCATCTCTGGTGTGATGAGATGCAAGTCGATGCCTAGGTCAGAGACAAACTTTGTAAAGTCTGAGCTCTGAAACATCCTACCCCGGTCTGCGACTAACATTTTCGGTGTACCAAATAAAGAAATAACATTTGTAATGAGTCGTTTTAATTCTGTAGCTTCTTGTCCAAACATAGGGTACAATAGACAAAATTTGGAAAAGGCATCTATTACAATTAGAACGTATCGATAACCATTTGATTGGGGCAGAGGGCCTAATGCATCTACACGAATTATTTCAAAAGGGGCACAAGGCTTTTCCCACGAGTGTATTGGTTGTTGCGGAGCCCTTGGGACCTTTTTATGCGTTAAACAAATTAGACAATGATCTACGTACTTTTGAACAAAAGATTTTAAAGAAGGGAACCAAAAATGTTTCCTAATGAGCCCTAAAGTCTTATCAACACCAAGGTGATCATGTTCATCATGAAATATCCTGAGCAGACTGAGCCTGTGGCCTTTGGGAACATAACATAAAAATCTAGGTTCCTCTCCGACTGGAGAGTACTTGTAAAAGAGTAGGTCGTTTTTATGTACATAACGGTTTGAGTCTAGCCGTCCGTCTGTCAGTTTTTGGATGAGTTGTTGGGTCTCCTCGTCCGCAGCCTGTGCTATTCGAGCCCAGTTCTGCTGTTTACGAACTTCGCAAACGTTAACGGGGTTCCGGCTTAAATAGTCCGCATGCGACATTGAAGTTCCCTTACGGTACTCCAAGGTAAAGTCAAAATCCTGCAGGTACATCCACCATCTGGCAACGCGTGGGAGTAAGTCTTTCTTCTGCTGGGTGGATTTCAGAGCGTTACAGTCAGTTACCACTTTAAAATGAACGCCGACCAGATAGTGTCTGTAGTGCTGCAGCGCCCTGACCACCGCCAGAGTCTCAAGCTCATAAGAATGATATCGAGGTTCAGCGCCCTGCGTTCGCTTACTAAAATATTCGACTGCTCGCTTGTGTCCATTGACGTGAACCTGAAAGAGCACCGCACCGTACCCAATTGAGCTTGCGTCTGTGTGGACTTCGATGGGCAAGCTCGGGTCGTATATTGCTAGTACAGGCTCACTAGTTAAATGTGCGATCATCTCTTGCCGTGCTTCTTCCTGTTCACTTCCCCACACAAATAATGCACCCTTTTTAGTAAGTCTGGTAATTGGAGCGCTCCTAGCAGTGAAGCTAGGGATATAACGACGGCAATAACTAGCCAAACCCAAGAATTGACGCACTTGCTTGACCGTTTTAGGAATAGGGGCTTCTACTAAGGCTTTAATCTTAAGTTCACTTGGTCGTACCTGACCTTGGCTAATGGTGCGGCCTAAATACTCAATTTCCGTTGATAGGAATGAACATTTCTTTAAATTGATAGAGAAGCCAGCTTCAGTAAGCGTTTGAAGTATGTCGCGTAAGTAAGTAAGGCCTTCGTCTATGGTATTACTAAGTATAAGTACATCGTCAATGTACACCAGGATTTTATCAGACTCCAATTGGCGTCGAAGAGTCTTTGACATTATACGCTGATAAATAATGGGGGCGTTCGCTAAACCATAAGGCATCTTTAAATATTCGTAATGGCCCTCTGGCGTAACGAATCCCGTGAGCGGTACTGACTCCTTTTCCATTGGAATCTGATGAAATCCTGTGGCCATGTCAAGGCTAGTGAAGAACTTATGCTTCCCTAACCGGTCGATTTGATCGTCGATCAATGGCAAAGGGAAACGATCTTTGGCGGTAATCTCATTTAATTTGCGGTAATCAACGCACATGCGGTCCGATCCGTCTTTCTTTTTCACAAGGAGTATCGGACTCGCATATTCAGACTCAGATTCCTGAATTATATTCTTATCGAGGAGCTCTTGGATGATCTTACGAACTTTCAAAATTTCCGGCAACGAAAGTCTGTACGGCCTGTAATTAACAGGTGTTGTACTATTCAGTTTGATCGACATGCTGCCAGTATTAACTGTAGTAGCAGCGGTTCCCGAAATGAGAAATTTTGAAAATTCGTTGATCAAGTCAAGTAATCTATCTAGGTCACAACCGGTCAAAGACGTTTTAATAGGGATATCTTCGGTAGATGAAGCACACATGACGTTATCGGTACGCCCCTGTTTATAGGTCAGACGTTGCTGATCGCGAGTACGAACGTATGTTACTCCTTCACGATTCAAAACATCTGTACCGACTATAATTGGAGTGGTTAGAAATTCCGAGGAGACCGCATGCAAGTCGACTTCCAAAGTAATTACGTCGAACTCTATTGGCAAAGTAACGAAGAAGGTAGACTCTACCTCTTGACTACCTATACCTCTTAAAACTCTAAAAGCAGGTTTGCGTGCGCATCTAAAATGTTTTAGCAAAGTGGAGGAAACTAGCGATATACTTGAGCCGCTATCGATGAGCACATCAACGGGTATGCCCTGTATGACTGCAACAATTATATCATTGGACTTACTACCTACATTTTCGTGACAGAAGTTCACATTACTAGCGTTACCAGATTCTACTTTCTTTTTAGCAAAACAATTTTCGATCCTGTGACCGGGTTTTTTACAGAAGCTGCATGGCTCGGGTTTTGTTGTACTAGAACTAGGGGCAGGGTTACTCTTATGACCATTGTCAACACTCTTACTATCGCTGAAAATGGGCTTAGACCGTTTATAACAATCAGAGGACTTATGGCCACGCTTACCACACGTAAAGCATGCCCCGTCATCAAATCTACGCTTACGTGAACTCGTACCGTAACTAGGTTTCGAAGATCGATCGTTATTCGAGGCATTGGGTCTTTTAGAATTAGGCAGGTTCGGTTTGACGTAAATCGAAAGGAATTCTACTAACTGATTTGGCATTAACTTTGCATTTGTAGCAGAAGCGCGAATTTGTGGGTCTGTAATACCGCGAATTACGATTGCAGAGATCAGTTCGTCACTCAAGCCCCTAACTATACGCAACCTAAGTAGCGACCGACGGGCGTAATCTGCATACGTCGGATACCTATCTGAATTCGTACTCATTACTTCGTACAAAATATTCGCAACATCTGGCTTCCTAGGGCACAATGGCTTAAATTCCCGTTTAAAATTGCTCCAACTGCGGTCACCAGTTACCCACTCATTAATCCATGTCCTAGCGTCCCCTTTAAGACAGTTACCAATACGAGACAGACATTCATTATCGCTCCAGCCGTTCGAAACCTTGGCGCGATCTACCTCCTCACACCAGGTATCTATATCGTTGACACTAGGATCAAAATTAGAAATAAAATACGCTTGGTTGGACCTCACCGTAGTGTTGATGGAACGTATGGCGTCAATCAATCGGTCAGTTACGTTCGCATCATGCTCCGTGACCCCACTCATGGAGCGCTCGAGCGAAGGCGGAGCCGCCGAGTCGCGACGGCCCGCACCTTCTCTGGTCGCCTCCGCCAGCCGCTCGCGCCGCTCGGGCAGCGGTGGTTGTGACGGAGGTGGCGTTGCATGAGGTACGGCGACAGCGGTCAGCTCGTAGGGGGCTTGCGGCAACGCACGCTGCCGTTCCTCAAGCGTTGTCAACCTATCTAATATCTGTTGCATTTGTTGGGTTAATGAATTGCCAGGTGGGGTATGTCCCCGTGACGGATTACTCGCTTGCGAATCACGACGTCGGCGACGACGTTCGACACGGCGACTTGTGTGAGATTCAGATCCCTTTGCGCGAGAATCGTGTCGGTAGTGGCGCGATTCGCGACTTCTAGAACGGCTTCTACTTTTACGATTACTGTTATGCATATTCGCCGCTTTACGTGAGATATGTAGACAAGATGCTTCCCTCTCGGGATAGTAAGTAAATTGGAATGAACTCACCGGGAATTACCGATATACAAACGTACTTAATCTTATTCACTTACGTACACAGCATAACAATGCAAACCGCTTGCTATAAAACCTACGTAACTATTTTATATCTACCCACAAAAAGTATCAAATTAAAGTGCTAAACTGCCGATTTTGTAATGGTCAGAGCGGGTCTAGACACGTGTGGTGTATCCCACTTCTGATTTTAGGAAACCAGAAGTGGAAATAAACAAAAAAAAAATACAAAATACACCTAGCTTATTTACTAATTATTACAAAAAAAAAATCAAACTTAACCAAACTCTAATGAAATATCTAATATCTAAACAATCACAATTATAATTTAAGTACACGCGAAATTCATGTAACAAAAAGACAGGTTGACTATTTCAACGAGCAGAGGTTCCCCTTGCCAAGTGGCCTCAACGCGAAGTGTGTCCAGACTGAACTCGCAAGCTCTTATATTGACAATAGGCTCCTCCCACTCGACTCCCCTCTACTGCCACAAGAAACGTCACTCTTCTCCTAACAATATATAATATCATATTCTCCATAGCTATAGATATACTATTATCATTAGCATGTCGGTGACGCGAACCGAGGATTTTACCCTCTACCAAAACGCTCAACGCGCCTAAAGAAGTTTTCACTTCAAAAAGAGATTTAAGCACATTAACCAATTTAATTAAATTAATCGTTCACCGTAAGGACACCAAAATATTATAAATAAAGGATTGAAATGTGTAGGTATTGGAGGACAGAAACTATTTCAGTAGAACAATTGACAACTGACAATCAAATGTACGCCAAATGTATTAAATAGTACACTTGAGAAAAATACATCATATATGTATAAAATCGTTGATTGTAGCTTGCTACAAATGTTCCATAAAATGTAAAATATGTACAGCAAAATAATTACAAAAAAGATCGATAGCGTTGTAGTGCACACGAGCGAACGAATGTTTTATATCTTGCTTGGTGAGATTTATAGTCGTGTGTCCTAGGCGCTATTACCTTACGTTGAATAAGCAAACAATTTGCAAACTTTGTTGAAATCAACGCTCGTTAGTACTTTGCTCACAGCCAATCAGCGTGAAGAAAGTCATTAAGTTTGATTGCGGAGTTATCCTTCTGAGCTTAGTCAAGAAAAAAGTATTGACGAATTAATCAGGGATCAAATATTGGAATTTTCAATCAATGTCATTGAAGCTATTTTAATCAAGGGCTTTCGATTGCCTTGTACCTTTAAATTGTTTCGGTTAGATGAGGCGACAATATTTCTACGGTCATCTCAGAATATCAGTGACGAAGCCGCAGTTTCTGTAATTTTACGGCAAATGTTATTATGAATTACAAGGTAACGACACTGAACTACCTATTAGTCCATAGTCCACCATCTAACCCAGTGCATGCCGTCTTTGTTGTGAATACGTCGACCACGCGGTCAACTACCTCTATGACTGCACGATTGGCCTAGGGGTTTAAGCGGTCGCCACGCCGCTCTCCACTTTGCTGAGTGTTGTGGGTTTAAATCCCACATGGGACAACACTTTGTGTGATCCACAAATTATTTTTCTGAGTCTGGGTGTTCTTTGTGTCCGTTTCTTGTATTTTTATAAAGTCCCCCGCGACACAGGTTTTATTCCTAATGCAGGCTATATCTTTTTTAAAAAAAGGATTAAAAACTATATTTATCTCCCTAAATTAACCCATTAGAGCATAACGTCCGATAAATCGGACGCAACTAAATTCCTTCAAGAAATTAAATAAAATGGTAGTTCTTTTGTTTCTGAACGAAAGTTAAATATTTTTTATATTGGCCAGCCAGTTGGTAATTGTCATGTGACTTATGTCACTTGTCATTTGTTTTTTTTTCAAAAATGGAGGGACGCGGTCGGTGTTTTCCAGCGAAGAGGTAAATATTATTTTGTTTTACTTGGTAAATATTGCTGTATAAATAAGAAAAAAACAATGATGCATGTTGAAATAATGTGTAGCTACCTAAGTACACAATTTATTTCATTTCAATGCAGTTACATTGTTTGCTATGGTGTAAGCTTTGATGCTGTCCGATAAATCGGACGCTATGCATTACGGGCAGTACAATGTGATGTTTGTTTGCTTTTTGCAGCTTGAAGTTGCATGAGATTTTGTCAGCTTTGGAGTGCCAAGATGATGATGACACGAGTGCACATTTTATTTACGTCGAGCCGCCTATTGAGCAGAATGGTCAGGCAACAGACGAGGATAGTGACAAATCTGATGAGGAACATGAAGGTAATCTGAACCACTTGGGGCGGTCATTGCTTCAAAGTACGGTTGAACTAAAACGTTCACAGCCAAGAAGTCACGATGTTATGCCATCTACATCTCCAGGTACCCCGTCTTATAATGCTGGCAATTTACAGGCGTCTAGTGGCGAAAGCGACGACGATGATAATAACCAACCGCTGGCTTCTCTTAGAACGAGAATTTCTGCACCAAAAAACTCGCAAGGTAAGAAGAAAAGGACGACGTTGTGGTAGTTTAGGTTTAAAAATTGGGCTTTGTGTGCCAGTACAGGGTACATGGTGGCGTTTTGCGTGTATACAGGCAAATCTTCCGAGAAGAAAGATTTCAGATTAGGCGGAGATGTAGTTCTCAACTTAGTAGAACAAGAAAAATTGCCAACCAATAATGGCATAAAAATCTACAATGACAATTTTTTTACGTCATTGTCTTTATTGAGACATCTACGTGGGTTAAGTTTTTATGCTACTGGTACTATCAGAGCCAACAGAGTCGAGAACTGCCCGCTAAAAGATATTCATCAATTCAAACGGGAAGAACGCGGCTTTAGTGACTACAGGATGTCTGACGATATGTTTGTTGCTGGAATGAGAATAATGTGGTAACGGTAGCCACAAACTTTGACAATTGGAGTTTGACCTCAGCTACTCGCTGGTCAAATAAAAAGAACTCAAAAGTTGCTATCCCCCAGCCGTCATTGATAGTAAGCCATAACAAACATATGGGAGGTGTAGACAAATGTGATCAAGCAGTTGCCAATCTTTGTACCAGAATGCACATAAAAAAATGGTGGTGGCCCATTTTTGCCTATTTCATAGATGTGTCAGTAGTCAATGGTTGGTTGCTGGCAAGGAAAAAGGGTTGCAACAAAGAAACGGATTCTTTGTTGTCTTTTTTCAGGTATGTAGCTTGGAGTCTGCTTATACAGCATGGAACACCATCACACCAAGGCCTCAAGCCAACCAAACACATGGCCCCTCCAAGATATGACGGAAGAGACTATTGGATTACACCAATAAACACTGACCGTCGCTGTGGCGACCAATGTGGTGGCAAAGCAAAATTTATTTGCATAAAATGTGACATAGGCCTGCATCCTAAGTGCTTTATGACATACTATACTAATGATACATTGTCCTAATTTACAGATTCATATGTTTTTTTTTTATTTTTCTAATAAATCAATCCAAATATCTGTCTTTTTTATTTGAATCAATTTAGTTTACTTTAAGTAGTGCGTGGGACCGCTATGCATAGCGTCCGATTTATCGGACGGGTACTAAAATCAAGAAGATAAAAATATCTTGTATTTTTTATAGCTAAGGCACTTATGGGACCCCAAATAATAATTATAATATAAAATAATCAAATGTCATGCGGTAATAAACTTTATATACTAATATATATATTAGGGTGTCCCTTAAATTTCAAGTTCGATATTTTTTTACGCATACCTTCTTAAAAGTTTCGTAATAACCCTATATTGTCTAGAAAAAAATATTAATTCGATATATAAACGATAACCCGTGCCGACTTGCTATTTAAACTTGTCGATACAAGTTGCTTAAGTACTGCCCAGTGACCTGTTACGACATGTTTTATTTGCCATTTCGTACGTGATTTTTGAGACTATTAGTGCTTCATTGTTTAGTGCGTAAACATGTCGGTGGAATTACGGAGTGATAAACAAAATATTTTTCTTATCGGATTGACAAGCTACCAAATAAATGGTGCAAAATTACCATCTAATCGACAAGTTCTCTCAGTCCTATTTTACAATATTCGTGAGGTTAAATTGACTGTTAGTGAAAGTGCAAATCTTGTGATTAGGGAGTGCATCATACCTAGTCTTGCCATAAATATTGTAATAAAGAAAAAAGAAAATTGTTAACTGCAAATAACATTTATTACTTTTACAGTGTGTCAGTTTAATACATAAATATAAAACAATTAAAAATATAAAAAGCTTATTCGAAGTGGTCTCCATTGGCTGCAATACAGTCCTTTAAACGATGAGGCCAGTTATCAATAGAAGCACGCACTCTTTCCATGGGAAAATTCTTCACTGCCAATCGTATAGATTGTTTTAGGGACTCCAAATTATCATGGCGTTTAGAGCAAGCTGTACTCTCTAAAACTGACCACAAATCATAATCCAGCGGATTAAGATCGGGACTAGACGACGGCCAGTCTTCAGCTCTGATGAAGTCCGAAACGTTCGATTCCAACCAAGACTGCGTGGACCGAGCTTTATGACCCGGCGCCGAGTCTTGCTGGAAGGACCATACTTGGTTATTGAACATGGTGATGTTAAGGGGCTTAACTACCTTCTCAAGAATGGTATCTTGATACACTTGTGCCGATGTTTTGATACCTTTTTCACAAAAATATGGCTCAGTCACTCCTTCATAGCTAACACCCCACCAAACCATCACTGAAGTCGGATAATGTCCACGTTGCACTCTGTCGACTAATTGGGAAGCTTCCTTAGAGCTTTGAGCATAAATACGGTCATTTTGTTTGTTAAAATGTTGCTCAATTGTAAAAATTTTCTCATCCGTAAACAAAATTTTTCTGTGACCTCCCTTTGCGTACCGCTTCAGTAGTTGTTTCGATTTTACCACCCTATTCTTCTTTAAATTATCAGTTAAGAAATGGCCAGTGCGTCTCTTATAGGCTGCAAGTCCTAAGTCATCTTTTAAAATACGCGACATGGTTCTAGGTGCTATCTTCATTTCCCGAGATAAAATCTTTTGCTTTCGGACAGGATTTCTTCGAATTCTTTCCCTTACTGCTTTGACCACCTTTTTCGTACGAACACTACGTGGACGGCCAGATCTTTTTCTGTCACAAACAGAGGAGGTCTCATTGTACCTATTAATAGCCCGGTACACAAACATTTTACTAATACCAAGTGTATGGAGAGTTTTAAAAATTGCATTTGGCTCCATACCTACTTTGTGTAATGCTATCACAGCGATTCGGTTCTCTTTATCACCCCACACCATTTTAATATCGCAAAATATTTTACAATGTATTGGCGCCAAAATGAGAAAACACAATGAACAATCGTATAAAAATGACAGATTCGAAATTCAAATGTAATATTTTTTTATAATTAAGTGTAACAGTATTTATGGCCAGACTAAGTATATTGGGAAAAAGCAAGAATTCCAACAAGGGCATTTCCTAACTGCGTGAAGAAACTTATTGATTTATATCATGTTCGGAGAGAGTTGCAAAAAAATTGTAAGAAAACTCAGATTACGTTTAAGAGTCGTGAGAACAATTTTATAATTAATCTTGATAATTTGTTTGATATTGCACATGCTGATGCTTTTGAGAGAATGAAAATAGAGGAAGATAAATTATTTTTAATGAAACAGAGAGAGCCAGGTCGACCGGGATGCTTAGGTGGTGTAGATAAAAAATTGGCGGAAAAAGAACAAAGATCTAGACAACGACGATTGGAAGAAGAGGAAAGGATTGTAAGACAAAGAGAATCACTAGCTGTTGCATCTACTTCCACCACAAATAATTTAGACAGTGTAGAAGATTCAGACGAAGAACAGATCTTGAATTCTGAACTCAGCTTGCCGGACGTTCCCTGCCATGAACAAAGTACAAAAAGAGGTAGAAAGAATCTTATAACACCTAAACTAGTTGCAGCTTTAGATCGATGCCAGTTAAGCATTAGAGATACCGTTTACATTCTTAATGCGGTGGTAGAAGCGCTTGGTCTGAGCAGCGATGATTTCTGTATTAACAAATCCTCGATTCAGCGAATTCGTACTGAAACTAGAAAATCAAGGGCAGAAGCAATAAAATCTAACTTCCAAAACAATATACCCGACATAGTCACAGTCCATTGGGATGGAAAACTATTACCGGGGTTGGATGTACGGAGTTCAAAAGAAGAACGCTTGCCAGTTATAGCTTCATTTGACGATAGAGAGCAGCTTCTTGCAGTGCCGAAACTAGAAAGTTCTTCTGGAAAGCATCAAGCGAAGGCTGTATCAGCAGCTCTCTTTGACTGGAACCTTTATAATAAAGTGCAAATAATGTGCTGCGACACAACAGCTTCCAATATGGGCCGTTTCAATGGAGCTTGTGCTATTTTGGAGCAAACTTTAGGAAGAGAATTGTTGCTTTTCGCCTGTCGTCATCATGTTTATGAATTGGTCCTAAAAGCTGTCTTTGAAACCAAGATTAAGCAAATTACTAGTAGCCCAGATATTCCGATGTTCAAAAAGTTCCAAGAAAATTGGAAAAACATTGATTGTACTAAAATTGAACCATCTCTTAATTTCGTAAAAGCACGGGTTGCCGAGACAGACATTCAAGCGTTGTTACTATTTTATAAGGCAGAATTAGATAAAGGTTTTGTAAGAGATGATTACCGCGAATTGGTCGAACTGTGCGTAATATTTTTAGGAGGAGACACAGAGGAAAAATTAAAACTAAGGCCCCCCGGAGCTATACATCAGGCACGCTGGATGGCGAGAGCGATCTATTCTTTAAAAATATGTTTACTTCAGTCACAATGCAGAGTAACTGCGAAGGACAAAAAGGCTCTACAAGATGTTTGCTCATTTCTCGTAATATTGTATGTTAAACCTTGGCTCGAATGTACAGTGGCGACCAAAGAACCTAATCAAGATTTGCGCTTCTTGAAGATGTTAAAAGAGTATGAAAAAATTGACGCAACAATTTCTAAAGCTTCTATAAGCAAGTTCAGCCATCACTTGTGGTATTTATGTGAAGAGACAGTCATTCTATCACTATTTGATGATGAAGTTGACAACCAAACTAAGAAGAAGATGATTGCCAACTTCAACAGGGACAAAATCTCGGATTTTAGCAAACGCTATGACCCGTCGAAGGAAGAACTGACTCAAAAGTTGTTTGGTAAGTTAAATTGACTTTTTGTTGGATTTCAATTTCAATGTCCAATACTTATTTATTTATTTTCAAAATTGTTGTTGATTTTTATTTGTTATTTAACTTATTTTTCTTTTTTTTTAGACAAAGCACTGGATGATTTCGTATCGGAAAAGAGCAAACAATTTTTATCACGACTGCAGATCGACGACAGTTTTCTAAAGGAAGATGTATCTTCTTGGAATAACAATGCTGCTTTTCTGGAGGCTAAAAGAAGAATAAGTTATTTGAGAGTTGTAAATGATACTGCTGAAAGGGCTGTTAAATTAATGCAAGATTTTAACGGACTTATCACGGCTGAAGAAGAACAAAAACAGTTCTTGCTGCGCTGTGTCCAGGAACATCTAAAATTGTATCCAGACTGTAAAAAAACTACTCTAAAAAGAAGTTACCCTGAATGATTCTTATTTCTTTATGTTTTTAATTAAAGATTAATGTTCATCTAATTTATTATTTAATTTTATTCACTTAATTCATTGCATTTATAGTGAAATTATAGCAGACTGAAATTTTAGGACAAAACACGTTTTTTACTAAACTTTGAAGCTCGGTCGGCACTGGTTGCAATTATGCTAGATTGATAAAATTTTATATTTAAGTATCTTATAGCATTAGTAAAAATTATAGAGGGTATGCATTTCGAAATTCGAAAAAAAATTTTTTTTTGTCATATAAGGGACACCCTAATATATATATTATATACTAATACTAATATATATAAATGAGTTAAGACGATGTTGCTTAAAAAAAATCATATTGTTATAACGTCGTTTTAGATATACATAAAACTTGAACGATGAGTGGCCTAAAATTTTATTGTTCTATTTAAACAATTTATTTTAATCATTTAATTAATAAAACAAAACTCATCCTAAGTAATAAAAAGTGTTTGGTTTACTTTAAAATATTATCAATACTGCAATAATTAACATTTCTTGTTGACGTAAGTGTAAATATTGACTTGACTGAAAATAAATAATATTGATAGAAGAAAATTAATATAAATTAGGTACCTCGTACCTAATTAAAAATAAAGAATTACCTAGTAAAATTATCCCACAAGCAACTGAGACACGTCAAAACACAAGTTGTACCAAATTATGTTTTACAGTTCTAAATTGCTGCTACGAAGGTTATCTAAGTTCGTCATGTCAGCATTAAATTTTGTAAATTATGCATTATATTGTATAAAAATCAGTTTAGTTTGCTTTCAACTATCATGGCATCAAGTTATATCAGTGATTAAAGAACAAATTATTTAAATGGTTGGCTGTTATTCACTGAATTCTTCTTATTAGTAACTATACTAGTAGTTTTTTAATAACTTATACAACTAAGGAAAAATAAACATTCTTTTTAATTATTAGATCTTTTAGTACATATTAAGGACTTGTGAAGAAGCATTTAGAACTCATTACGAAAGCCCCTGTAATTTCTGTTTTTTGAGATCTTGCCTGCTGCTGCTGGTCTTCTCAGACACACACACACACACACACACACAAACATACAAATTACAGAGTATTATTGGTTTTGAAGGAGATTTATAGCGTTTAGAGGATGTATTAACAATTTTCGCTCACGAGCGTCAGTTTTGCGTTCGGTTAGGTTTTCATGCGTAAGGGAAGAGAGCGGAAGGGTTGAATTTTTTCGGCACATTTATTTATTTATTTATATTTCCTGCAAATACATTGCACAAGGGGAAGTTAATGCTGTAGGTATTTCCTTCCAGTCGACCATTGGGTGGTGTAGAAATACACCATATGTATGGCAAGTGTATCATTGGAGCAAATACGTAGGATTGCTTAATTTATGTGTAAGTAATCTTACGTACCATGTAATATTATAAATACAAATATATAGAAACACATACAGATAAATATACATATATACTATTACAATAATGGATAGACAAATAATTATTTTGATGACTCGTCAAGACTTTCTTATTTATTTATTTATTTATACATCATGCACTTTATGTATATAGGGGGACTTAATGCCTAAGGCATTCTCTACCAGTCAACCTTTGGGTGATGCAGAGTAAATAGGAAGTAGGTGCGTTTCAGATGTTGAAAAGAAGAACTAGACATATACAAACTTTCATATACTAAAATTAATACAAATACATAAATACATACATATACATACTTAAGTTGATGTAAGTCTATATACATACATACACAAATAAATATCATAACAAGTATAAGATGATAATCATGTATTGGTTGATTCTACCAGCTGTTTCAGTAAATACTGCTTCACTTTTTTCTTAAAAGTAAAAGCGTTGCTAGCCATCCTGACTTCGAGGGGAAGCTCATTCCAGAGAAGAACGGACTGCACAAAGAAAGATGAGCCAACAAACTCAGATGTATGGGAGGGGCAACGAAGGAGAAGATTCTTAGAGGACCGAAGCTTTCTGTCGTGATTGCTACATAAGAGTTGGAAATAAGAGTTTAAATATGTTGGCGAAGATGGGTTATTAAGTATAGAGAATAGAACAGTGAGCGCGCGTAATTTTCGGCGTAGACGAATTGGTAGCCAATTGAGCTGCGAACGGAAAGAGGATACATGGTCATATTTACGGAGATTATAAACAAATCGAATGCAGTTATTAAGAAGACGGTCTAATTTATCGAGAAGATCTGCATTCAGGTCGTAGCAGCACACATCACCATAGTCGATTAAGGGGAAGATAAGAGTTTGCACAAGCATAGTCTTGGTTTTTACGGGCAGGAAATTTCTCAGACGATTTAGAGCCCGAAGTGTCCCAGTAACCCTCCGGCACTGTATTGCAACTTGTTCACGCCAGGTTAGTGTGCAATCGAGTTGTAAACCTAAATCTTTCACCGATCCACTCACAGGTATGATAGTCCCATTAAAAGTAATAGCCGGGAGAGTCTTAATGTCTACTCTGTTCATCGACCGGTGACTTCCCACTACGATAGCTTGACATTTTGTGGGGTTCACAGATAAACCAAACCTTTGAGACCACGTGTTGATTGTTTCCAGATCGTGGTTGATCATTTGTATTGCTATCGAAATATCGTCCACTTTACTCTGTAAATAGAGCTGTAGGTCGTCGGCATACAGATGATACGCACAAAGAAGTTCCAGGGACAGGAGGTTAATATACACAGAAAATAATATAGGAGAAAGAATGCCGCCTTGAAGAACACCAGAATCAAGATCACACCAGCTCGAGGAAGATCCATCGACATGAACAGATTGCTAGCGTCCCCGAAGATATGATGAGAACCAATCCAGTGCTTCAGGTGAGACCACAAGATAGGAAAGGATAGACAGGAGTATATTGTGATTGACTGTGTTGAAGGCATTAGAGAAGTCAATTAGTACCAAAACAGTAACTTCAGTGTCTTGCATACCTGCCTTGATATCGCCAAACACTTTAAGCATAAGTATATAAGTATTAAGATAACAGAAGTAGTGCTATGTCCAGGCCTGAAACCCTATTGAAACGGGCTCAATAGGTTGTTTCTGTAGACAAATTCAGAAAACTGTTTGTGCACACATGATTCTAGGACCTTTGAGAGGAAAGGGAGAACGGATATTGGTCTGAAATGGTTGGGGTGTGTGGGATTTGGATTTTTAGGTAAAGGGATGACACAAGCTTTGCGCCACAGTGATGGGAAAATTCCAGAATATAATAAGTAGTTTATGATATGGGTGATTATAGGTAAAATGTGGTCAATAATTGTTACGATCATACGTCGGCTGATTTTATCACAACCAACAGCGTTGGATTTGATAGAGAATATGATCTTTTTGATCTCACCCGACGCAACCGGAGAAAATCGGAAGAGATTTATGTTAGGGCTGTTTAAACTTGTCAGGTAGTCAACAGTGCGATACTCGATTTGGGAATCCAAATGAGCAGATAGAGAAAAATGGTGGTTCAAATCCTCCAAACCAACCGTCCCCTGCAGACCACCCGACCGCTGCTTACTAATACCCAGAGTTCCAAGGAACCTCCAAATATTGGCAGGAGAAGAATGGGAGATGTTGTCAAAAATGTGTCGGCGTTTGGCGTTGCGTATCATCTGGTTGCAGCGATTCCTCGCGATTTTGTATAAAGTGCGCTTTGCTTCGGTACGGTCCCTTCTGAATTTGAAAAAAGCTCTATCTCTTCGTCGCATAGCCAAAAGTATCTCTTTCGTCATCCAGGGAGCAGGTTGCCTCTTTACTTTAATACTTTTGATGGGTGCATGGTTATCATATAGAGCGAGAAGTATGTGATTAAAGTTATGAAGCTTCTCATCTATGCTCATAACTGACGTTACTGCATCCCAATTCAGACAGGCAGCATCCCTAAGTAGCTTGTCCAGATCCATACGAGCAAAACAACGCATGCGCAAAACTCTTGGTTGGGGTTTGGGTGGTTTAAGGGCATAGGAGAGGAAGATTAGATCGTGATTGGAGAATGCCGGTGCTTAAAGTTGACCGTGGTTATGGACAAGCATAGGGGCCGACACCAGTATTAAATCTAACCAAGTGTCCACCCCCAGGCTGTTATGATGAGTTGGCTGTAGAGGTAAAACATGCATACCGGTCGACTCAACAATCTGAAGGAGTTTGCAGGCACGTGAGGTAGGGCGGGTTAGGTCTGTATTGAAATCTCTCATGATGATGTGATGAGTGTATACAGACCCCAAGGATTCCAGAACTGTTTCCAGACTGGAGAAGTAATCTATCGAGGTAGGAGAATACACTGCCCCCAGGACCACCTTAATTCCTCTCACAAGGACTTCAAGAAATAAATATTCTACGGCAGCCGAGGAAAAAGAGGGAGAAGAAGCCAAAATTTTAAAAGGAAGAGAACTGTGTATGTAAATGGCAACTCCACCTCCCCTCCTGGTGACTCGATCATTTCGAACAAGGATATAGCCAGTGAGAGGATAGAAAGCAGAAAGAAGATTAGGTTTGAGCCAACTCTCCGATATCAGGATGGCATGAACGTTGGTGTTACTAAAAGCCTCAGTCAAATCACTATAATGACTGGGTATGCTCTGTGCATTAAGGTGACATACATTAAGCAGGTGCTCTGACTGACGGTTGAATGTAAATTGTAAGCGTTCACCTAATGTTTCAGTTATAGAGGCAGAACTATCATCTACAGAGGATAAAGTAGACTCGTGAGCAGTGTTGTCGGAATCATAATCATCAGTTATCATACGTATTAAATATAAACAATAAAATATACTACAAAATAGTAAATAAATATAAATGTAAAAAAAAAAAAAAAATTGGAATTATATATACGATATCTCAAAATATGCAATACCTTACTATGTTGGCACGAAATTACTCCTCTGCACCACCCACCAGCTAACACCACACAAAATTTGATAATAACAACTAAAAAGAAAAATAAAAATACAAGTGGAATAAAACGTATCAAATAGTGATAGTGTATACAGTAACATTAACACGTTACGGTGTCCACCAACGCATTTCCGAACGCAACCCGTCATGCATATGTCACTTTACGAATGTCAAATATGTTATGTTAAATATGTTGTTGATATTAAATAAACAATTAGACAAGGCCAAGTAGACACAAAAAAATAAGACTATATTGTTTACCTGCCAGTTAGCCGACGAGCTACGTTCAGAAAAAGGCACGTTAATGTGAATATGTCCGATGTATTATATTTTGACTGGACTTTTTTTGTGCGGGCCAGACGACTTATTCTCTTTGCCACTTCTGCCATGGGGCACCATTGCATGAAGCGCTTTTGGGTGCTTTGAAATCAGGTCCGACAGCTCCTCAACGGTAGTGATCTTACAGCGGATGCCAGCAGCGACCGTAACAACAATTGTGCCGTCATTAGTCCAACATGCACGAGTGCCGAAGTGATGCCGGGCCTTGGCGAATACTGTCTGTCTTATTTTGGTGAGAAATTCACGAACAGAAACGGCGGAACCTTTAAGTGCAAATTTAGCCCTCCAGGCCGCCGACCGGAGTTGCAAGCTACGAAATCTCACCAAGATGGGTGATGATCTGTATCCGGTGTCCCTAGCCTGTGACAAACAGTGAAGGACTCCACAGTGCACGTTTTCAGTTGCAGCTTGTTATTGACTATGTCAAGTGCCACTCTGCCACAGTCTTCACCGTCAGACTCGGCAACCCCCATGAGTAGAAGTGCTTTACGACGATGCCTTGTGTCTATGGCATCAACAGCTTGAGCACATTCTTTAATCTGCTTCCGTAACAGTCCCAACATGCTGTATATTAGTTTCCGAAAGGTTCGGAACTCCTCAGCAACTTTTGCAACCGTGTCCTTTGAGGTACTTGTACATTGAAGCTGTGACTCCAGTTCCGCCATTCTTCTGGTGAAGGACTCCTCCAGAGATTTTTGAGCGGCTTCAATGTTCACCAACTGTGACATATTGTTGTGTAGTGTAGTGCTGGTAGGTGGTGGCTATAAATTGGTTAAGATCCACACATAAACTCCTACAAACAAGTGCAGTCCAATATTATGGTGTATTAAGCAAGAACTTGTAATAGTTTTTAGGAAATGTAGATATTTTAAATTAAATACAATTAAGAGCAAATAATTTTCTGTGTACACTTTTTGACACCTACCCTCAAAAAAAACCTTATAAAGATCTTATATCTAGGGGAAGGCAGTTTCAGACATTTACAGCTTGGACAGTGAAGAACGAATTAATAATACGGGAATTATGTGAGGATCAAAGAATAAGGAGATTATCGGAGGAATGAAGATTTTTGTCATGGTTAGAGCAGAGACATTGCAAATGGGGTGCTGGGCTAGAAAACCTCCACGTGGTGCACCCTGGAAACGTTGGCGATGGTGTTGTTCATCACTGCCAATGGCTAATATTCTAGCACGAAGAGAAAGCCAGTTTCTTCGGCAATTCGGCCAAAACTTGGTCCAACAGAGCGGGCGTGTCTGTCGGATCCTCTGTTGGTTCTTCGCTTTTCGGAGTATTGAGGAGGAAAACCTCGGTAAAAAAGCACGATGATGGGACCCTTTCTAGGGTCGGAGTTCCTCCGCTCAGCGGTGGAAAAGATAGGACGGGCTCGGTGTGCACTTACACTGCCACCGAGCAGGCATCCGGAGACGTAGTCTCCCTGCCGCCGTCGACACATCGTAGTCCCGAGTTCGAGTCTCGCGACTCCAATCGGGGGCGAGGGTCTTGGCTTAGCCGCTTGGACTGCGTGGAAGAAAACCTCTATAAAAAATTACCCCAAATCCCGTGTTCTGGTGTGTGACTAGGGGATGCATGGCTGATGGGTTGTTCAGTCACAAGCGCACCCCCAGCCGAGGCACCTGCGGACCCCTCGGTTGGGTACAAATGTACACTTGCCCGGGTATTGGGGGATCTCTGCCCGGGTCGACCTATAGTTCTCCCCCACTCGTGGGTCTAATATGGAATCTGATCAAACCAAAAACAAAAACTTAAATTTAGAAGGAGAGAAGGAGAAGAAAAAGAAGGAGAAAAGCGTAAGAGTGGATGACTTCTCGTCCAACGTAAAGGACGCATCGGTTAGGACGCCTATGTCGATGAGGCTCCCAGAAGTCATTATGACTGCTGAGAGCCGCAGAACATCGGAACGACTGCGTTGCAGATCTACATGTTCGTCGTATGGCACGGGAGGTGACCCGATGGAAATGGAGCTGTGCGACTTCCGAAAACGCGGGTGCTCCAGGGACGAGGAGAGCGACACGTCCCAAGAGATGTTGCCTCCTAAAGTCGCCAGCAGCCGTAGAGGAAGGTCGCGAACTTCGGTCTCGATCCCGTCAGGCTCCATCTTCTGTAAGGCGGAAGCCTATAGGCGGGTTAAGGCGGACGGCGAAGCACTTGCAGAAGAGAAGATTGCAGATCTCTTGCTTAAGATCAAGGAGCCGACGGTAGGGGATTCTGTTCCCCAAACGCCATCGTCCATGCAAGAGAGAGCGAAAGCAGTGGTGGCTATCATCCACAAGGTAGCCACCAAGTCGAATAACCTTAAGGGTGCATTTGTAAAGGCTCTTAAGGACTCCTCTTCTGCAGTTGCGGGGATCGTTGAGGCCCTTATTGGGGACGTGGCTCGTCTCCAAGCACCCAACGACGTTTGCGTGCCTGCCTGCGTCGTTTCTGCGTCGACATCGTCGCCCATGGAGGAGGTTGTAAAGACGGTTCAGTAATGAACCAAGTCTCCAACCTCCTTGTCTAGACGAACGTGAACCACTGTGCCGCGGTGCAGGATCTTTTCCTGCAAACCGTGGTACAGTGGTCGATCGGTGTTGGCGTAGCCGCGGAACCCTATTACATTCCTCCGCGTCCAAACTGGTTGGGTGACCGGGACGGTTCCGTGGCAGTCGTCGGCTCCACGGCGGCTCATTCCCCGCCCTTGTCGTTAAGAAACAAGGACACTGGATATATTGCTGCCGAGTGGGGGAGGATCACCATATATGGTGTTTACTTCTCCCCCAACCGGCGTTTAAGCGACTTCGAGGTTTTCCTTAACAACTTGGAAACCTCGATGCGGCGTCTAACGTCTGGGCACGTCTTAGAGCTGGGGGACTTCAACGCAAAGTCAATTGGAAATTCCCCCAAGACGGACGCTAGGGGCGAGGCCGTAGAGGAGTGGGCGGCCTCGGTAGGCCTCTGTTTACTAAACAGGGGTTCCACCAACACGTGCGTGTGACAGCAGGGGGGGTCGATAGTGGACGTTTCGTTCGCTACCCCTGCCCTCGCCGCACGAGTAAGGAACTGACGTGTCCTGGAAGAGGTTGAGACGCTCTCGGATTACCTATACATCCGATTTGAGCTCTCCCGGATCTAGGACCCCAGTAGGGGTCACGCGGCGCGGCGTTCTTCTCGCTTTCCGCGGTGGGCTATAGACAAACTGAATAGGGACCTACTACAGAAGGCAGCCATTATTTACTCTTGGCTGTCTCCGCAGGCTCCGACCGAGGAGGTCGACATGGGGATTGGTCGTTTCCGCGATGTAATTACGCAAATCTGCGATGCGGCCATGCCCCGCATCCGAGGTTGTAGGCCTCCTCGGAAGGAGGTTTACTGGTGGTCCCAGGAGTTGGCGGATCTCCGCGCGGCCTGTACTCGTACCCGGAGGTCCTACACCTCACCTGCTCCTACACCTGCCCGCGAAGAAGGCGAAGAGAACCAGCTTCATGAGGAGTACAGAGAGGCACGGAATACTCTGAAGCTGGCCATCAGCCGCGCCAAAGAAATTAAGCGAAAGGGGATGCTGGAGGGTCTCGATCGTGACCCCTGGGGTCGCCCCTATTGTGCGCTGCGACAAAAGCTCCGCATGTCGGGTCCCCCCTTCCAGAGACACTCCAGCCCAGCTTCCTGCAGAAAGTGGTCGAGGGCCTTTTCCCGCAGCGGGTGGAGCACACACCCCCGTCGATTGCCTTCATGGTCGGAGACGACGGGGGGAACGAGGACTATGTTCCACCCGTCAGGGAATCGAATGTAGGGGCGGTTGTTCTACGGATCCGCTCTAACTCCGGCCCCGGGCCAGACGGGATACCTGCCTGAGTGCTGGCCCGAGCCCTCGAACACATGTCGGACCGCCTCAGGGAGGTCCTGGACGCTAGCTTGGCGTCCGGACGCTTGCCTGAGTGCTGGAAAAGCGGGAAGCTGGTCCTATTAAAGAAGCCGGGACGGCCTGCCTATTCGGTAGCGGCCTATAGGCCCATTATGTTGCTGAACGAGGCGGGTAAGCTGTTTGAGAAGATACTCTCTGCCTGGTAACTTTGCGAGGTGGGTCCTGATCTGTCGGACGCCCATTTTGGTTTTCGAGCGGGGCGTTCGACAGTCGATGCTGTATTGCACCTGAAGGCCGTTACCGAAGAGGCGGCGTGCTGTTAGCGGTGTCGTCAGACATAGCCTACGCATTTAATAATCTGCCATTTACCTGCATCAGGGAAGCACTCCACTACTACGGGGTGCCAGAGTACCTGAGGCGGCTTGTGGCAAACTATCTTGAGGAGCGTACCGTCATGTACGAGGACAGAGATGGTATTCTGAGGCGGCGGCCCATGTCGTGCGGTATTCTACAGGGGTCTGTCCTCGGACCACTCTTGTGAAATATGGGATACGACTGGGCCCTTAGAGGTCGTCTTCCCCCCGGGCTGGGCGTAATTTGTTACGCAGATGACACATTGGTCACAGCCCGGGGGACGAACTTTCAAGAGGCGGCGCGCCTGGCCACTACGGGTGTCTCTCTGGTGTTCGGGCGTATTGAGGCGCTGGGTTTGCGGGTGGCTCTGGACAAGACGGAGGCCCTTTTGTTCCATGTGCCCCGTCGTGGTCCATCCTCTGGCGCCTCCATCATAGTCGATTCGGTCCTCGCACCGGTTCAGGCCCAGATGAAGTATCTGGGCCTGATCCTCAACGGCAAGTGGCTCTTCGACAAGCACTTCCGACAACTTTCACCAAAGCTGGTCGGCGCTGCTTTTGCCCTTGGGCGACTCTTGCCCAATTTGGGTTGTGCCAGCGTCGCGACTAGACAGTTATACACGGGGGTTGTCCGGTCAACGGCCCTGTATGGTGCACCGGTGTGGGCGGCGGCTCTGACTGTCCAGAATAGGGCTCGCCTCTGGCGCCCTCAGAGGATATTGGCGGTTAGAGCGCCTTGGCTGGAACTCCCCCGTGGGATTCGGAGGCGGAAGTGCTCGGCGAAGTTTATCGGCGAACGGCTGACTTCCGGGCGGGAAGCGGCATACGGCCCCCGCCCAAAGAGATACGCGAGTGGCGTGAGGCCGCTCGTCGAGCCACGATGGCTCGTTGGTCGTCCCGGCTGAAGGCTCCACGTGATAGCTTTGCCGCCGTGGAGGCTCTCCAGCCGGTCATTACTGAGTGGGCGGGGCGACAGCATGGGACCCTTTCCTTCCGGCTGACGCAGATTCTTTCCGGGCACGGTTGCTTCGGGAAGTATCTGCATTCGGTCGCCAGGAGGGAATTGAGTCCCGCCTGTCACCACTTCGACTGCAATGAGGACTCAGCTCAGCATACGCTAGCGGTTTGTTCCACCTGGGCAGCGCAGCGTGGGGTCCTCACTGCAGTTGTTGGAGGAGATCTCTCGCTACCGGCCGTTATACGCTCCATGGTCGGTAGCGACAGTTGTTTTACCGCGGTCGCAACCTTCTGCGAAAACGTAATTTCGCGGAAGGAGGCGGCGGACAAGGCCCGGGAGGACAACCTCCCAATTCGCCGCCGGCGAACTGGGCGGCGGAGACGCGCGTACCAGCGCCTCATGCCGCCTTGAGTGTGGCCGCGTGTGGACGTTAATAACAGCTGTTCCCGGATCTCTCTTATGTCAGGCGCAGAGTGGCACACCGGTTGGATTTAGTCGGTCCAATTCCGACACACCACCTCGCCGTAAACCCCGGTGGGGTGACGGCCCGCGGGGGTAACCACACGTTAAAAAAAACGAAAAGAGACATTGCAAATGGGTTGTTTTTGTTTTAGAAGTTAATTAAAGCCAGTACAGTTGTTTTTCTTTTTCTATTGCCGACTTAACATCAAGTGTCATCTTGAGCAATGCTATCCCTGACGTCCCTACATAGACACATAGTAGTCTATGTTGGAATTCTGATTGATACTCATTGAGCAAGTTGTTCTGATAAATAAAGTGAGACAGTTACTTATATACACAGGCTACTTTGGAAAGGATTTGGACGAAAATGGATAGGGAGGGGGGTTTAGGTACTTTAACCGATGATCGTACATATTTACGACGACGACGACGATATTTAGGAAGTAGTTAATTATGTTGGTAGTGGCAGGTAAAAGTTATTCCAAGATAACGGTTACCATAAAACGGTTAATGTTATTATTACCAGTGGATTAGATGGAGGTAACAAATTGCTCGTCTGATGCAACTCGAGAGCGGCCACATAACCCATGATTTGAACTTTGCTTTGAAAACCCAAGATAATAGAAATGTTGAAGTTATTTATTATTTTAGTAGCTTGCCAAAGTGACTCTACTCTGCTTGGTGGAAAGCGTGAATAGAATCCAAAAGTTGTAGTCATCATACTTATTGCGAATGCTGACAATGCTTTACGGTGACCCACACTATGGCGGCCTATTACGATTTTTACGCCTCATTTGGGGATATAAAAGATATGACAGTCATCGTAGCATTGTATTGCACATATTTATCACGACAACTGTCACCCCTGCATCAATGGGCCTCCGGTCAGGCACTCATCAATGGAACACGACAGCACGGATGTCGCTTTAGGTTTATCTTCTGTGGGAGAGTAGTACTGCCTCTACATGGAAGATCCACGGGGTGCACGTTAGCAATATACATAGTCTTCAGGAACTTCTAGATTTCAGTAGAAGAAAGTGTAGAAATGTTATCGTAAATATAACGGCGTTTGACATTATGTATCATGTGATTATAATTGTTTCAAGCATTGGTAGTTTCTAAGGAGAAGATGCAAGAAAGTATGAATGAAAGTGTGTTGAAAAAATGTTGGTAATAATAGACCATAATGAAATTTATGTTAAAAATATATTATAAAAAATAGTAATTATTCATATAATTAATAGTGGCGTTAACAGATCTCTATCCATCAAATTTCAACAATCACGGTTCTTAAAATATTTATACTAATTTTTCTATTGACTCCAAATTTCAGTTTTACACTAGAAGCTATAAAGATTCTTTCAGTATTAATTGTATAAAAGTGTCTGAAGGAACAGGTATATTTATGATATCCAGCACTTTATGTTATAATAATAATCATCATCAATATCAACAGCCTTTTGCAGTCCACTCCTGGACATAGGCCTCTCCTTAGCAAGAAGGTTTGGCCTACTATATCACGCTGGTCAGACGGGTTGGAATAGGGTTTGTTTTCTAGAAACTATCCTTGTGGTCACAGATTAAAAATACATAGTGTTACCACCCCTATTCATCCCGTGGATGTCGTAAAAGGCGACTAAGGAAACAAGGTATGCAAGACAACATCATTACAAAGAGAAGGAAAACTTGAAACATAATAATAATATAATAATAATATTTATTTATTTAAAAAATAATTCAATACTAGATTACAAATAACTTGGTAATATGTTTACAAATCAATGAATGTAGCATCTGCAATCGAACTTGGCTCAGCCCGTTTCTCGATTGTCAGCACCAATTCGTTCTTATTATTTTATTACAACAATACCTTGATTGTTTTTTTTATAGTTGTACTGTTTCAAGGAGACCGGGGCAAGACGAGGCTCGGGGCAGGACGGGAATTGTGCTTGTGTGCGTGAATAGTAAGCACAACAGAGTGAACACAGCGCCCATTCGCACGGTGTTCAGTCGTGTCACGTGAGTCCGAGCGGCGAGTGCATGTCACTGCGTGTTTTGGTTGCGCCGCGAGAAAAAACAGTTTTGTAAACGATTCTTACGAAGTTATCTTCTGTAAATCAATGAGCACCAAGGTAAGTTTCAATGCTATTGTTATATTATACCACATACTCGTTGAAGTAGTGTTAAACTAACGAATTTACTTTGCTTTTTGGCAGAATAATTTTGTAGGTTAGAACTGTTGTTAATTTTGCAAAATATGTTTGTTGGGGCAAAAAGGTCGGGGCATAAGGGGATAGTATCCCGTTATGCCCCATAAGTACAGGTAGAAAATATGTTTTTCAATTTTAATATTATAATAAGTAAGTATGTTTTTTGTTTGCAGTTAAAATGGTACGAAATTATAAACGTAAAACGGATCGTGGAAAATGGGACGAAGAAGACATGAGAAGAGCGGTTAGAGCTGTGCTTTCAGAGTCTATGGGATTTCTTCGCGCTTCAACTACATACGACGTGCCTAAGTCGACCTTGGAGCGAAGAGTGAGAAAGGCTCGATCTGCTGTGGATGCTGACTCTGATTCAGATAACGACTATGGAAAACAGAAATTAGGACGCTACAAAACTGTTTTTAATAAAGAACAGGAATTAGAATTATCGGAGTACATTAAAACAATGGAAGCACGCCTCTTCGGAATAACTGGTAAAGAGCTTCGGATTATAGCTTTTCAGTTAGCTGTGAGAAACCATATTGAGAATCCTTTCAATGCAGAGACTGGTATGGCCGGAGAAGACTGGTTAAGTGGATTCCTAAAAAGGCATCCTGAACTTTCATTTCGCCGACCGGAGCCAACTTCTACTGCGAGGGCTATGGGCTTTAACAAAGTAGCAGTAGGTGAGTTTTTCACCTTGCTGGAAAGTGTCGTAGAAAAGCATAACCTTACACCTGATAGGATTTATAACGTAGACGAAACTGGCATTAGTACTGTGCCCAAAAGTAATTCGAAGATATTATCACTTAAGGGTCAAAAGCAAGTTGGCTGCTTGTCATCTGCAGAAAGGGGGCAATTAGTTACAGCTGAAATATGTTTTAGCGCCGCTGGAACTTATATACCACCCATGCTGATCTATGCCCGAAAACGAATGAAGAATGAGTTGCTGGATGATGCACCACCGGGTTTTTGGGGTACATGTAGTGACAATGGGTGGATAACTTCACGGATATTTTTTGACTGGTTCAAAAAGTTTGTAGGAATCGTAAATGCCACTGCAGAAAAACCAGTCTTGTTGATATTGGATGGTCATGCATCACATACGAAAAATATTGATTTGATTGATTACGCAAGAGAGCATCATGTAATACTGGTATGTACACCACCACATTGCACACATAAATTGCAACCGTTGGACGTTGCATTTATGAGACCGCTGAGTATATACTATGGTGCAGAAGTGAAAAAGTGGCTAAGAGACCACCCTGGTCGCGTAGTTTCACCCTACCAAGTGGCAAAGCTATTTGGTCAAGCATATTTGCAAGCAGCAACGATGCTGACTGCTATAAACGGGTTCAGAAAATGTGGAATATGGCCACTTGACAGAAATGTATTCTCAGATGCAGACTTCATAGCAGCTGAAACAACAGACACCGCTACTTTACCATCTGAAAATTTAAATACTGAATCTACAATTCAGGGACCCCAACAAACATCGTCCATTCCAAATAAGATTACTCACGTTTCTGCTCCTGCCGGTATACCCATCATCGAGTCTCTATCATCTGAAAATCTAAATACGGAATCGACAGTTCAGTCCACAATTTCAACGCCACCTGTATCGCAGGCAACTCAAGATCAGCCAACCATTCAAGCACAAAAAGATATTTCTGCTGATTCTGCAGTATCAAAACCAGTGAGCACCGAGTTTTTGCCTCAGCCTTCGACTTCTGCAGAGTTGATTAAAGAAAAGACCCCTGAAAGACAAATACAATCAGTAAAATCTTTGTTTACCGTGACGCCTGAAAATATTATAGCTATACCCAAGGAAGTAAGAACTCAGGAGAGAAAAACAAGAAAACGCGGTAAAACTGCTATACTTACAGATTCTCCGTACAAAAATGAATTAATCAAAGACATAAGTAAAAGACACAAGACAAACACGAAAACTGACAAAAAAAAACCTAATAATAGAAAAACTAACAAGAAAAGTCCTGTGAAAAAGAACCCTAAAAAGAAGAATAAAAACCAAAGACGAAAAAATGAAGATAGTTCATCTGAAGATGATGAAAATGATTGTCCTTGCATATACTGTGGGTATTTATATTCACAGTCTACTGAAGGATGGGTTATTTGTAGCGTGTGCCATGGCTGGGCCCATAATTCCTGCGCACGTGTAGACGATGACGATGAAGAGGCACATGTATGTGACCGTTGCCAACCTGACTAAAGTGTGTACTCATTATGCCCCATGACCTTTCCCATTTTGCCCCGATCATGGGGCAAAACGGGATTTTTGACATGTGCAATTTAATTTTTATTTGTCCAAAGAATAAGTGACTCAGTGCCATAAATGATTATAATTTTGTTAAATGAATAGTATACGCGTTGATTTCTTGTAAGAGTTGTTTAATAAATAGTTTGATTTTCACATTATGACGATTTTTCTCTTAAGTATCCCATCATGCCCCGGTCTCCCCTATCAATACAAACCAATACCTATCCAGAATTGAATGTAAATGTATTTTTTTTTTCTTTTGTGGAAAAAAAAGTTGTGAAAGTGTGAAAATGTCCTCTTGTTTGAGTGATGTAAGTGATGAAATGTGTAAGTGTTGTGAGGCTGATGTAGTGGTGTGTAAAGAAGGTGTGTATATGTGTAATGTTTATGTAGATGACTGATATAATACATGTGATTTTACTGTGTCATATCTTTCATTTATTAATATTTCTGTTTCTTCGTAGTAAAGTTCCTGCAAGTACTGACTCACTTCTGCTTTGCATTGCTTTTTTTATCAGCGGGTAAATGTTTAACGTTTTGTTTATTTTGTTACATAAATATGATTCAAGAAATCCAATAAACCTTCTGCTAAATTTTGTTTTCCGACTGATATGTGTCGTACATACTCTATATTTTCGGCGTTTCTCAAATAATTTTGGGTTTGAAGTTAGATCAGTATGTTGTTTTAGGATGATATTTAGGATAAAAAATTACCTGATGTGTCGTGGTGGGAAAATAGATAGGCCTGAAATTACTTATCTTTAGAATTGCTTGCTGTGCGACCTCAATGCGCTTCATGGTGGTTTTGCATGCACCTCTCCACGAAGATATGCAATAAGAAAATATGGACTGACAGAGGATATAGTACATACGCTTCATTAACTCAAGCTCAGCTACGTGCCGTAAGGTTTTGAATACGTAAATGAGTTTCCGTGTTCTAGCACATAGTAGTTTGATATGATCTACTAACTGTACGCGTTCCAATGGTAAACATTTACAAACGTCATCAGGGAAGCACTCCTGTGATATAATTTTGTGATTATTACTAAGCCCAGTTACCTGCCTAATGCTGAAACAGATGACTTAGCTTTTTCGACGTTTAGTGTCAGTACATTTCTCTGAAGCCATTCACTTGTGACATTACATGTGCCTTGGGCAGCATCAAAGATCAGCAGCAAACATCAAAGTAGTATCACACGCGAAGGAGATAATCTCAACAAGAGTGAGTTTAACATTCGTGAACTTGTTGATGTAAACAAGAAACAAAGTAGGTCCAAAGATATTTCACTGTGGAACGCCGTGTGTCACAGGAAGAAAAGTACTTTTATAATGTCCCACCCTCACACATTGCACACATTGAACTCGCTCGGATAAATAACTTTTAAAAAGTTCTAGTTGAGTCCCTCAAATTCCCAGTCCCTCAAGCTTATTTAATAAGATAATGTTTTCCGATGATGATGATGATGACGAAACCGTGTCAAATGCCCTTGCTAGATCCAAAAAGATACAAAGACATTTTTTTCGTTTATCCAAATTTGTACTGATAAAGTTTGTGAGCTTATTTACAGCTTGTTCAGTTGACCGTCCATGCCTGAAACCGTACTGATTTCTAGATAATTGATTATTTTTTTCAAGATATGATTAGTCAAATATTTATTATCTATTCTAAAATTTTTACGAGTACTGGTCGGATAAATATTGGTCTGTAGTTGTTGATACGATTTCTGTCCTCGTTCTTAAACGTTGGACACACTTCTGACACTTTCAGAGAGTTGAGAAATAGTCCTGGGCCTTAGACTGTCGTTAAATATTTTTGTTAGGGGTGGAACAAGAACACCTTTGTGTTCTTTTAAGAATTTACGGTTAATTTTAGCGTATCCCGTGGCACAATTTATTTTCAAGTCTATTATATTTTTTTTCATTTCTTCTTCGTATCTATTATGTCTATTAATTGGTCAAAGTCAAAGTCTGTATTACGACATCAAGTGGATAAATATTCGAAATTCTATGTCTACTCTATCTTTGCCATTTACCAGGTTTCAGGAGTTTCATAATGTATAAAAAAACCATCATCAACAGCCCTTATAGTCTACTGCTGAGTATAGTCCTCTTCTTAAAGAGGAGATTTGGCTCTAGTTACCACACTGGAATGATGGCTTGTATAGGGTTTGTTTTAAGTTTTCGTTTTTTTTGCAGTACTGTTGTCCTGCGTAGTATGCTCCCTTAGTCACCTTTTACGACACCCTTGGGATGAATAGGGGTAGTGACAGTCCTTATTCTTAATCAGTCACCACACGAACACACGAAAAAACCATAGTAGTATAAATTTAAATGTAAATAAGCGAAAACTAATAACAAATATAATACCAAAGATTAAAAATAGTTCAAACTGCCGAGTAAAATAAATTTACTTTGTCTACTTTCCCAATAAAATACTAATATTAAATAAAAATTTAAAATAAATTTGTGGGCCAGACTTTTACTGGTTGGTAATCAAATATTTAAAATAAATTACCTGGACGGTAAGTAACTTGAAACAGAATAACAAATGAACAGAGTCAAAGAGTACTTGGCATGATGTCAGAAGGAAATTTCCGACTGCTTGTAACCTTTATTATTTGTTGCAAACATCAGATGTCACTTACATAACGGTTTGTATATGCTCGATTTAGTATCTGAGTGCCGCTGAGCTCAACATATTCAAGCGCGGCCTTACTGAGGAGACCATTGTGTCTGTATTCATCATATTGTTAAATCCAATTTTAAGATAAAAGACAGACATATTTTTTGATTTTCCAACAGCAACTTTCTACAAAATTTATATTCATAAATTACTTACCTAATAAACATTCGGTTTACTTTTAATCATATTGATTTACTTGTGAGATTGGGTTTTCTGCGTTAAAATTAAGCTGTAAAATTAAAATTCTTGAAGTTAAACCTTTCATAAAACCTTAACTTGCTCCAAGTTTAATTACGTTATAAATAGGTGTTAAAGGTAACGCACGCCAAGTTCATAAACTGGCAAAGTCGGAACTGCCAAAGTCAACCTGTAAGAGTTTGGCCCACTTTATTGTAACTGGTTGGCTGGTAGCGGGTGTCGGTGCTATATGTCACGTTCACAGCCCACCAATTTGTCTGTCATTTGCCAAATCCGAACGCGCCATGAATGTGGGCTGAATATCTACTAAATATGTATCCTATGTTACCACACACCGACTATAATTTTACATACATTAGATTACCCCTGATGTACATGTAATTTAAGGACATCATATTATACGGATTTTTCTCCAGAGAAAATGTAGATTGGCTAATTTGTATTCCGGTATCAACGACATGGCAAATCTTGTTTTAATGAAATAAGAAAGAAATCTCTAGATCAAGTCCCATTCATATCGGTCTACACTAAATATAAATATGAAAAAAAAAAACGTTGTGTCAACTCTGTTTTCATGTAATTCATATTTCAAACCTCAAAAAATAAGAAATGTTCAACTTTATATTTTTTTTTTATTGGAATTAAAATACGAAGTTTCAACACCTTTATTCTTCTCATAGCGACCGAGTGCAAGTTTTATTTGTGCCTAGAAGGGACTTCCGTCAGCCAGAAGGAAAGGATCAGTCATACCATCCTACCTACTCGATGATGACACATGTTATTGCCGTGGAGGCTATCCAGCCGGAGCGACCAACGAGTCATCATGCCACTTGCGTACCTCTTTGAGCGGGGTCTAAATGCTACTACCCATCCGGAACTCAGTCGTCCACCGATAAACTTCGGTGAGCACTTGCGCCTCCTAATACCTAGGATATCCGAGAGTTCAGGTGAGGAGAAGCAGAGTATTCTATCCTGTCCTGGTCCACAGTCAAAACAACTTTCATAGTTACCGTATGTGTGTCCCGACGTCTGATATTTATAGCATTTCATCGATCTCACCGCCAATACTGTGATCCTAGGGCTGATAAAACCGACGAGCAGCTTACTGGTGTCGCTCAGGACTTGCCCGACATTACGGGACTGCTGACCCACATAGCGCCAAACGCCCTGAACCTCGAGTGGATAGTGTCAACCCGGATGCTATTTGCATTTCATCCTGTCTTCGCCTTAATTGCAACACGGACATCCTCGGCCGGCACCGAGTCGTCGAGACCTAAGATATGCTTTTCCATGCACTAGGTAGACCTGACAATATTCACACCAACCGTGACTAGGAATATTCTCCGCAGCGCGTCCGGCATCTTTGTGCCTTTAGCACCAGGGAACTCGAGAACTGAGCTCCTGTTTGGGTGACGCGCATCTTGATCCTTACAACTTGAAACAAACCATATACCTATCCATGTGGACTGCGTAGTATAGTAGACGAAAAAGAACTATGAGAATTATATCTAACAGTAGGCTAAAGATGCTGTTGATAAACATAATTTTTATATTAAAACTATATGTGGATCAATGTTTCATGTGTTATAATGAACTTAACACCTTTTTTTTTTTTTTTATCGTGTGGAAACCCCCTCGAGCCGTCACCCCACCGGGGTTTACGGCGGGGTGGTGTGTCGGAATCGGACCGACTAAAACCACACGGTGTGCCACTCTGCGCCTGACATAGGAGGGATCCGGGGACAGCTGTTATTACGACATCCAGATCCCTCCTAGCGCCTGCCCGCTAACGCGGGCACCATCTGCGGATAAACTCTCTATTTAGGCGACGTACAGCACACGCGGACGTCGCCTCCTCGCGGCTGGCCGCTATAGCGGGTGGAGGGGAAAACCCATCCCGTCCACCCGCGGCCACACTCAAGGCGGCATGAGGCGCTGGTACGCGCGCCTCCGCCGCCCGGTTCGCCGGCGGCGAATTGGGTTCGAGTGAAGGTCGTTCTCCCGTGCCCTCTCCGCCGCCTGCTTCTGCGAAATTACATCTTCACAGAAGGTTGTGACCGCGGTAAAACAAGTGTCGCTACCGACCATGGAGCGTATGACGGCCGGTAGCGAGAGATCTCCTCCAATAAGTGCAGTAAGGACCCCACGCTGCGCCACCCAAGCGGAACAAACCGCTAGCGTGTGCTGAGCCGAGTCCTCACTGCAGTCGCAGTGGTGACAGGCAGGACTCAATTCCCTCCTGACGACCGAGTGCAGATACTTCCCGAAGCAACCGTGCCCGGAAAGGATGTGCGTCAGTCGGAAGGAAAGGGTTCCGTGCTGTCGCCCTGCCCACTCGGAGATGACCGGCTGGAGAGCCTCCATGGTGGCAAAGCCAGCACGTGGAGCCTCCAGCCGGGACGACCAACGAGCCATCGTGACTCGACGAGCGGCCTCTCGCCACTCGCGTATATCTTCGGGCGGGGGCCGTATGCCGCTACCCGCCCTGAAGTCAGCCGTGCTCTGATAAACTTCGGCGAGCACTTCCGCCTCCAAATCCCACGGCGGAGTTCCGGCCAAGGCGCACGCCGCCTCCGTCGATACGGTGCGGTAACCACGTATGGCTCTAACCGCCAATATCCTCTGAGGGCGCCAGAGGCGAGCTCTATTCTGGGCAGTCAGAGCCGCCGCCCACACCGGTGCACCATACAACGCCATTGCCCGAACAACCCCCGTGTATAGCCGTCTCGTCGCAACGCTGGCTCCACCCAAATTGGGCAAAAGTCGGCCAAGGGCAGAAGCAGCGCCGACCAGCTTTGGAGAAAGCAGTCGGAAGTGCTCGTCGAAGAGCCACCTGCCGTCGAGGGTCAGGCCCAGATGAAATATCTGGGCCTGACCACGAATGACATCTGACATCACCAAGATAGGTGTTCCAGCCATTACATCCTCTACGTCGGACGAAAGGACGCCCGCTCTTGTATTCTTCTTTTTCGCACTCCTCTTCTTCTCTTTCTTTTCTGCTATATTTTCATTGTTTGTGTTTTTTATTTCATCCATTTTTGAGCCCACGATATGGGGAGAAGAAAGGTCGACCCGGGCAGAGATCCCCAATACCCGGGCAAGCGTAAATTTGTGCCCAACCGAGGGGTCCGCAGGTGCCCCAGCTAGGAGTGCGCTTGCGACTGAACTACCCATCAGCCATGCATCCCCTGGCCACGCACCAGAACACGGGATTCGGGGTAATTTTTTATAGACGTTTTCTTTCTTGTAGTCCGGGCGGTTAAGCCAAGACCCTCGGCCCCGATTGGAGTCGCGAAACTCCAACCCGGGACTACGATGTGTCGACGGCGGCAGGGAGACTATGTCTCCTGATGCCTGCTCGGTGACAGTGTAAGTGCACACCGAGCCCGTCCAACCTTTTCCACCGCTGAGCGGAGGAACTCCGACCCTAGAAAGGGTCCCACCATCGTGATTTTTTACCGAGGTTTTCCTCCTCATTGCTTCGAAGAGCGAAGAACCGACAGAGGATCCGACAGACACGCCCGCTCTGTTGGACCAAATCTCGGCCGGATTGCCGAAGAAAATGGCTTCCTCTTTGTGCTAGAATATTAGCCGTTGGCAGTGATGAACACCATCGCCAACGTTACCAGGGTGCACTACGTTGAGGTTTTCTAGCCAAACACCCCTAAATTTAACTAACTAAGCTAAGCTAATGATTAATTATAATATGTACAACAAAAGATTAAAGCTGGACTTAAACATAAATGGCACATTTGGGATAGGCGTTAAGTTCATTAACTTGGAAGCGTCGATGCGGCGATTAACGTTTGGGCACGTCCTTGTTCTGGGGGACTTCAACGCAAAGTCCGTTGCGTGGGGTTCCCCCAGGACGGATGCAAGGGGTGAGGCCGTAGAGGAGTGGGCGGCCTCGGTGGGCCTCTGTTTATTAAACAGAGGCTCTACCTATATAGATGATCCGAGAGCGTCTCAACCTCTTCCAGGACACGCCAGTTCCTTACTCGTGCGTGCGACAGCAGGGGGGGTCGATAGTGGACCTTTCATTCGCTACCCCTGCCCTCGCCGCACGAGTAAGGAACTGGCGTGTCCTGGAAGAGGTTGAGACGCTCTCGGATCATCTATATATCCGATTTGAGCTCTCCCGGACCCAGGACCCCAGTAGGGGTCACGCGGCGCGGCGTTCTTCTCGCTTTCCGCGGTGGGCTATTTCGAAGTTGAATAGGGACCTCTTAGAGGAGGCGGCCATAATTTATTCTTGGCTGTCTCCGCAGGCCTCATCCGAGGAGGTCGATATGGGGGCCGGTCGCTTTCGTGATGCGATTACGCAAGTCTGCGATGCGGCCATGCCCCGTATCCGAAGTCGTCGACCTCCACGGAAGGAGGTTTACTGGTGGTCCCAGGAGTTGGTGGACCTTCGCGCAGCCTGTAGTCGTGCCCGGAGGTCTCATACCCGCAATCGGTGGCGTCACCGCGAAGATAGCGAGGAGGACCAGCTTCATGAAGAGTACCAAGAGGCGCGGAAAACTCTGAAGCTGGCCATTAGCCGCGCCAAAGAAGTGAAAAGAAAGCAGATGCTGGAGAGTCTCGATTGTGACCCCTGGGGTCACCCTTATCGTGCGGCGCGACAAAAGCTCCGCACGTCGGCCCCCCCCCCCCCCCTTACAGAGACACTCCAGCCCAGCTTCCTGCAGGAAGTGGTCGAGGGACTTTTCCCGCAGCGGATGGAATACACAGCCCCGTC
This sequence comes from Hypercompe scribonia, assembly GCA_949316085.1. Lineage (NCBI taxonomy): Eukaryota > Metazoa > Arthropoda > Insecta > Lepidoptera > Erebidae > Hypercompe > Hypercompe scribonia. The sequence goes on along the minus strand of OX438974.1, from coordinate 11,177,682 downwards.
GATGGCTTTCACGGTCGGAGACGACGAGGCGAACGAGGACAGTGTTCCGCCCGTCGGGGAATCGGAGGTAGTGGTGGTTGTTCTACAGATCCGCTCTAAGAACACCACCCCCGGGCCAGACGGGATACCTGCCCGAGTGCTGGCCCGAGCCCTCGAACACATGTCGGACCGCCGCAGCGAGGTACTGGATGCTAGCTTGGCGTCCGGACGCTTCCCTGAGTGCTGGAAAAGCGGGAAGCTGGTCCTATTAAGGAAGCCGGAACGGCCTGCCGATTCGGTGACGGCCTATAGGCCCATTGTGTTACTGGACGAGGCGGATCAACTGTTTGAGAGGATACTCTCTGCCCACATCGTCCGGCACCTCCGCGAGGTGGGCCCCGATCTGTCGGACGCCCAATTCGGTTTTCGAGCGGGGCGTTCGACGGTCGATGCTGTGTTGTGCCTGAGGGCCGTTACCGAAGAGGCGGTGAACTGTGGCGTGTGGCGGCGTGCTGTTGGCGGTGTCGTAAAACATCGCCAACGCATTTAATAGTCTGCCATTTAGCTGCATCAGGGAAGCGCTCCACTACTACCGGGTGCCCGAGTACCTGAGGCGGCTTGTGGCAGACTATCTTGAGGAGCGTACCGTCATGTACGAGGACCGAGATGGTGTTCTGAGGCGGCGGCCCATGTCGTGCGGTGTTCCACAGGGGTCTATCCTCGAACCACTCCTGTGGAACATGGGATTCGACTGGGCCCTTCGAGGTCATCTTTCCCCCGGGCTGGGCGTAATTTGTTACGCAGATGACACATTGGTCACAGCCCGGGGAGCGAACTTTCAAGAGGCGGCGCGCCTGGTCACCACGGGAGTCTGTTTGGTGGTCGGGCGTATTGAGGCGCTGGGTTTACGGGTGGCCCTAGATAAGACGGAGGCCCTTTTGTTCCATGGGCCCCGTCGTGGTCCATCACCCGGCGCCTCTATCGTAGTCAATTCGGTCCTCGTACCGGTTCAGGCCCAGATGAAGTACCTGGGCCTGATCCTTGACGGGAGGTGGCTCTTCGACGAGCACTTCCGACAGCTTTCTCTAAAGCTGGTCGGCGCTGCCTCTGCCCTCGGGCGACTTTTCCGAATTTGGGTGGAGCTAGCGTCGCGACGATACGGCTATACACGGGGGTTGTCCGGTCAATGGTGCTGCATGGTGCGCCGGTGTGGGCGGCGGCTCTGACCGCCCAGAATAGGGCTCGCCTCTGGCGCCCTCAGAGGTTATTGGCGGTTAGAGCCATACGCGGTTACCGCACCGTATCGACGGAGGCGGCGTGCGCCTTGGCCAGAACTCCGCCCTGGGATTTGGAGGCGGTAGTACTCGCCGAAGTTTATCGGCGGACGGCTGACTTCCGGGCGGTTAGCGGCATACAGCCCCCGCCCGAAGAGATACGCGAGTGGCGTGAGGCCGCTCGTCGAGCCACAATGGCTTGCTGGTCATTCCGGTTGAAGAGTCCTCGTGCTAGCTTTGCCCTCGTGGAGGCTCTCCAGCCGGTCATCGCCGAGTGGGCAGTGCGGCAGCACGGGACTCTTTCCTTCCGACTAACGCAGGTCCTTTCCGGGCACGGTTGCTTCGGGAAGTATTTACACTCGGTCGCCAGGAAGGAATTGAGTCCCGCCTGTCACCACTGCGACTGCAGTGAGGACTCGGCTCAGCACACGCTAGCGGTTTGTTCCGCCTGGACGGCGCAGCGTGGGGTCCTCACTGCAGTTATTGGAAGAGATCTCTCGCTACCGGCCATCATACGCTTCAAGGCCGGTAGTGACAGTTGTTTTACCGCGGTCGCGAAATTACGTCTTCGCAAAAGCGAAGACGTAATTTCGCGGAAGGAGGCGGCAGAGAAGGCCCGGGAGGACGATATCCACACGGACCCAATTCGCCGCCGGCGGAGGCGCGTATACCAGCGCCTCATGCCGCCTTGAGTGTGGCCGCGGGTGGACGGGACGGGTTTTCTCCTCCATCCGCTACAATGGCCAGCTGCGAGGAGGCGACGTCCGCGTGTGCCGTACGTCGCCTAAAATAGAGAGTTTACCCATAGATGGTGCCCGCATTAGCGGACAGGCGCTAGGAGGAATCTGGATGTTCTAATAGCAGCGGTTCCCGCATCCCTCCTATCTCAGGCGCAGAGTGGCACGCCGTGTGGTTTTAGTCGGTCCGATTCCGACACACCACCCCGCCGTAAACTCCGGTGGGGTGACGGTCCGAGGGGGTTTCCACACGTTTAAAAAAAAACACAAATACACTTGTACACAGGTACAAATATGTGGATTTAGATGCTGAAAATCTTACTAATATTATAACGAGGCAAGTTTGTATGTTTGTTTGTTACTCTATTAAGCAAGAAGGGCTGCATGAATTGGACTGAAATTTTATTACAGATAGATTATAATCTTAAATAACACACAGGCAACCCGAGAAAATGCAGTGTTGCCATTCGGTAAGCAAGATATTACAACGTCCACGTGTAACACCACAGGGCGTCACTGGTAGTACTTCCATAATACTAATTATGATCTTTACTGCAATTTTATTCAATTAATTATTACTAAACTTATAATGTATGAGTGTAAGGTAGTTTTAAACGTCAAAATACATGTTATTATAATTTCTTGTTTCATGTACATTTTTTTAAATTGGTACTAAGAAGATTACAAACAGTTTGATCTAAGTCATCCTCGACGTGTAGCTTATTTAGTAATTTAAGTGTTATAAAAATAGCTTATACTTTCTCTGACGTATAATTAGCATATAAAATAGGGAACACATTTATAAACTTAAATAATTATGTAAATGTAAGAGTGAGTTCATGTTTGCTTGTACATCATAAAGTTCCTTAACTTTCTAATTTGAAAAGGCCGTAATTATTGTTTTTATCTGATCATTTACAAACTTGGCTCCTTTAAATAAAAGTAGTAATTAAAAAAGGAAAATTGTGGGTTACATTCTTTTCTGTGTTGGTAATAAAGTAGATTAAAGATAATATAAATAACTTTTATGCTAGTAGCAATTTAAATATTTGTTTACATTTTACATAAAATGAGGCCGAGATCCGAAAATTATTTAAATAGTTGAATAATATTTAAAGGTCATCATGGATTTTAAAATGAATTTCCATTGCGTCATAGATTTTCTTTCTTTAAAAGTGATGGTTAGGGCCGATTTCACTGCAAAATATGTGTGAAACTAGTGTAGCAACTATTCTCGTAATACCCAGTTAGACCTTCATATTTAGCATTAAAGTGAACAGAATTATAAAGGGGCTATTGCTTTCCCTTTATCGCCAATTACAACGACAGGTTGCATCACCTGGATTATCGCGTTTACTTGGTCACTCATTCACGTTGTTATCAACACGGCCCGTTACAGTATGCAATATCTTAGGTAGATCAAGACTTTCTTAGTCAAATAGTATATCTAACATGCTGAAATTAACATAGATAGGTTACTTAACGTTTTTGATAACTGTTGCGTGTTACTTTAGTTAGAAATATTTACTTACAGGTGTGCAATACTAACCTTGCTTAGTAATGTTTAATCTTAGCTCATTTTAATTTAATTTCGCCTGGGGAATTTATTAATTTAACAGCAAACTTGCTATTCTGTTGACCTTCTGTTCCGTACATTTTATACGTACGTATACAAATTTTAAAAATAAAAAGGGTTAAGACCCTGTCACTTTCCATTATTTTATATCAAAGATACTGACGTTGAAATGTACCCATTTTATTTATGAAAACGGAGTAGATATACGAGACCCATTATATAAGAAACTGTTTAACTGGTTTTTTATGCTCGATATTTATATACATCAAAGTACTTAAATATTAATAGTACATAACCTTTGATTTTTGCTTTTGCTTTTGAGTACATGTCTTCGGTTGTTTTTATAAATGAGACTGTCAAATTTAATGTTAATTAATATATTTAAAATAAACAAAAAATATGAAATATATTATAAAAATCTGTTGTAAAAATCTTACATACTGTAATAAGGCTTTTAAATTAAACAATTTCCAAATCCGTCTGCAATGCAGATTGGATTTGAAATTTCCCGTCATGTTTTTATCACTTTAACATCAGTAGAGTATTTGACCAAAATAGGGTGACCATTCTAGTTGTATATCTTCAATACAACAGAGATATATATACATGAACTAACAGAAATTCAAATTATTAGCAGTATTTAAAACAAAGAACTCTTGTTTATCAATACCTATTATATGTAATTACTACAGCAGATTAAAGTAAGCTGAGCAAAGCTGAAAATATTTGTAAATCAAAAAAGAGGAACGTCATATAGCAATCGTTATTATTAGCCAAGGGTACCATGTTATCTCTGTGAGATGCGAACATACGCAATAAAGGATGGACAGACGCGACGGCTAGACAGACATGAAAGAATTGATAAGGGTCACTTTGGAACATTACCCGACGGACAAGCTAAGCCACGTTCTTTTTTAGCTAAATTAGTTAAGCATTATTTAGCCCTATATGGGTAAGCGAAACAATCTTATTATATGCCACTGTGTAAGCGTCAACATTCAAAATAAATGCTTGATAAAATTATCTATATTAAGTAGGTTAGAATTACAATACAACTAACAAAAGGTTTCTTTAGTCTGTTTATAATTGGTTCTACTTTTGTTTGTTATTCGAGGAACGCCTTCCTCGAATATTTTTTTGGAAGCAGCAAAGTTTATCATGAAATCAAAAGACATGAAGATTTAAAAGTGGTCTTATCAAAATGATAAATATTTTGTTCAAAAAGATAAAAGTAGAACAATTAGGAAAAGCCAAATACAAATTTAAGAAATAAAGGCAAATTAAATTTTTCAGTCTTTTATATGATTTGTTAAATTTTGTGAATGTAGCAAATCGTCAGAGTCTTCTCTGAACTCAACTTTTATGAAAAACTTGTTTCCACAGACGTGATATTCAGGTGATTTTTAATAATCCTTTATAACGGCTTATAAACACGATGAGCCATGTTTATGGCAATAAGCAATTAAATGAAGCATGAATCATATTCAATTCATGCTTAATTTAATTAACTCCAAGGGCCTTCAGTCACTATATTTTTTAATTATTGCCAGAGAACTATTTAAGTACTTTGGAAAAATTGAAATATACTTAAATATACTTTGAATTGGTTTCACAATTCACAGTTTATTGTATTATTATACATATGAACGTTCTGATAACCAAAGTCACGCAAATTATTTATCCTATAAATCATCACGAAAGCCAAATACTGCTGATATACATCTGTATATTATACAAATTAAGCTGATGTGTTCAAAAATTCAAAAAGTTTTGCACATATATTATGCTATCTCTAAAACTCATATTTCAATGCTCGGTATTATAATAAAAAATATATAATATATTACCTACATCAACTTACTAAAAATTGATTGAAAACGGAAAACAAGGCTACACTTCATCGAAAACTTCAGTTTGGTATGCAGGTCGCAGAAGTTTTTCTATTAGAAAACTTTTCAGTATTAGCTCAGGAGGAACTGTACCTGATAAATGGTGATAGATGAGCCCGTCTCCAAAAAAGGTTGCTCGCAAACTGTGCAACCATCCCGAGATACTTTTTGGGGTATACCACAAGACATTTATTTATGGTGCACAGTTGTGACTACATAATGTTAGTCTTGTAGCCATCAATCATAAAATATCATTGGTTCGCTTCATCACTTATTCAGCTCTACTTTGTTGTTCACGACTCAAGCTTGTGACATTTTTGTGAGATTGTAATTATTTTGAGTGGTTCCGGCCAGCTGTGACAAGGGAACGAATTTAAAGGGAATGCACACTGACAGATATCCACTGACTTGCTGACCCGAACTTTGAGTTCTGGCAGAATGTGTAATTTTATTTTGGGTCAGTTATTTGCGGACATTTCATAGCGGTTATATTCGAATGGTTTTGTTTGTAAATTCTGATTTTTCAAATTACACTGGTAGTTTAAATTGAGGCTTTATTCGTATGGTACTATAATATATTTTAACAAATTATTCGTGTATTAACTATTTTGTTTTTATCTAAAAATTTCAGGAAGAGTTTGAAAAATTGCCAAAAGTAACAACTATCAATTTTTTCTAATAACAAACGGCATCGATAGAAAACGATGAAAATCCTGTTAAATTTAAATTTGCTGGTGTCATTCTGTGTTATTCTAAATAAAACTGGTATTTGCAGACTCGACTATAACGAAACATATACAATTTTGTTAGCTTGATTAACCGATAATAATTGATTAGATAAACTATTCAAATATGTGAAATACATGTAAAATACTCGCAAACGTTTCGGCAAACAGTGCTATGGTTTTAGTATTAAATTTTCATTAACTTCGCCGCATTCATAATAAGTTTCTTAGTAACTGAAATACAATTTTAAGTATATTTTAATGTGTACATTTCATATATAATTGTAAATACCAGATGGGTATTTTACCACTTTTACTAAAATAAATGAATGAAAAATATTGTCTGGAATATGTTCTAATGGTAGAAAATATATTTACATGTTTTTATTATATTTGTAAGAATTGAGTGTCGTATCATCATCAACAACGTTTAACGGTCTGTTTCTGGATATAGATCACTCTTTAGAAAGAAAGTTTTGGTCTTCTATACGGCACTAACTACAAGGATTGGAATAGGGTTTGTTTTAAGATTTTCATTTGCAGTGATGTTGTCCTCTTAAATTATTTCCTTAGTGACCTCTTAGTCGTATGAACCCACTAAGGATGGCCGAATGGTCCATAGGATGAATATGAGTGGTGCCACTGTATTTATACTGAAATATACTATACTATTTATACTGAAAGATATTAGTTATTTATGCACATCTAGCGGCAATTATTTTGAATTAAGCTTATTTTTTCTATGACCATTCTATAAACACAGTTGGAGTAGTCTACACACTCCCTTATTTCACGAGAACGCAATATTCTTAATGACACCAGCAATAAAATATCATCAAAATATTTCTAGCACTGATTGAACATCATATTATTGTGAACGATGCCGTGTTGTAATGTTTCATTATACTCGTATTTAGATAACTTTTAAAAAATATATCTAAAGATTGTTTTTATAAATTTCGTAATTCTTATTCTTATTTTACAAAAAGATTACTACAAAAAAAAAAATTTTTAGAAAACTTTTCTGCTTTAACACTTTAACACTTGCATTTACGTTGCTAGGTTTAATATAATTTTGAACTTACTACCAGAACTTTCATGACATATTTATTGAATACATAAAATGTTACACACATTTTCATTTAGAGTAAAATAATAAAAAAAATCCTAGTCTGTCGCAAAAATAATTTTTAAACAATTAGATAAAGAAATCGTTACAAATCATTTTAGTTCATGTTTACAAAATATAAATAGCTCACTGCCATGTACCTCATTTAAGATATGATTTATAGACTTTCAAAGGCTTAAAAAGCAGCTTTCACTTTCAGTGATTTATTATTCTGCTTCTAAGTATTTGTGGAATAAAACAGAAAGGTATTAAAACTGCTGACGATCAATATCTGTCAAAGCGAAAAAATTCAATTAGAGAGCTCCAAAATTCTTTCATTGGGTAAACGGAAGGCGTGAGAATTGAAAATTGTATGAAAAGATTTTTTCTATACGCGTTTAACACATCAGTATAGAAAAGTGATGTGTTGTTGATGGAAATACTTTGGATATCGATTAAATCAAACAGTGAACTGTTGGATCTGTGGAACTTACTGTATATATTTGTTCACCAAATTTATGTTTTTTAGTCAGAATGATAAAAAAGAGACGGGTTGGCATGGAGAAGGTCTTAATTTTCTCGTAAAAAGGCTAACACCGAGCATCGTATGGTGGTAAATAACTCATTCCAGCCACAACCACTCGGTTCCGCGAAGTAGCACCCAGTGGCCAGGGTTACTTAATACCCCGTAGTACTGATATAGAAGAACCTGGAAACTCACCATTGTGGCCTCACAATTTTTTTTAATGAACACGAATGTTGGCAAAGAAAGTTTATTGGACTATCCGACTACTCTCTAGCACCTCTAGGTATCCAGGTATGAAGTATACTACCGAAGCTTCTACTGGGACCCGTCATCAGATTCTGACTGGAAGATAGGCTACTGATGACAAGACCAACAAAAACCTTACTTCAAACCAACCATCGATTTGAAACATAGAATATTCGCAGTCTTCTGCAAAGCGGTAAATTGAGCATTATTGAGGGTGAAATGAAGTTTCTCAATATTATGACTTATAACAGCTCTTCTTCAGTCGCGCTACACTAATAGCAACAATATTAACATGGTGGATCACACCCTCTCCAAGCCATTTTCATCCGAAAAAATGTGCCAGGGCAGCAAATTACCTCCCATTCTTTCCATCCCATTTCATCTACGATAAGTGTATCCTTAGTTGAACCCTCCAGAACTGAGATGGCGGCGTATTTGTTATTAGCGTCAAGCTCTGTGTTTCCTATATACAAACGATACCACTCTCCATAGCTGCAGATAAGGTCGAGGTGCCTACTCTCCTGAACAGAATGAAAAGAGCCAGTGAAAAAAAGTCATGGTTATTAATAGAACTGGCAAACTGAAACTCACAGGTTTCCTTAACCTTGAAGGTGGTAGAGGATGTCATCTACTTTGAGTCCAACATCACCAATACCGGTTCATCCGATGATAAGAAGATGTATTAGCATAGCTTTTAACCATGCTTATACGTCTCCCATCTTCCATCTGCCCTGTTAAATAAGACAGAAGGATTGTAAAAAACAGAACAAAAAAAAACAAAAATGATATGGGTACCTTTGTTTTCTCAACATTCCTGTGTGGACGCTGAAATCTACCGAGTGCAAGCACGTTTAAGTTTTCGAGATGCAGTACAGGAGGCTGCTGTGAATACCGTGGACAGCTCACCACACAAACACATCCATCAAGGAGCTGGATATTCTAGATAGCTTATGCCTACGCAGAATCCTCGAATACTTCGGACACAATTGGAGGAGGGCAGAATATAGGTACACACTGCAGGAACACGTGGCGAGCTGTCACTCGTAACATACTTCCAAATACTTCCCTCAGAATTAACAATAAGGATAACATCACAAGGAGAGAATAAACTATGTTGAAGACATCTAATAACGGACGGTGACACCTATCTAACAAATGAGGTGAGTGAGGCACGTTAAACATTTGACATTTTCTAAGAAAGATTGTGTAAATTATTTGAAAAAAGGTAAAAGAACAACAACAAGAATTCCGAATCATAGCAAAAAAAAATTGTGTAATTATTTGTATTTTCTTAAAAACAACCTATTATATCTAAGTATGGTTCTGTCTAGCTTTGATCCCCTCAGTACTGCATTATAGACGTCACAGCTATACTATTGTTTATAGAGAAATAATCCAGGTTCATTTCATCTACTTGATATACCTAGATTATCTACATTATATGTAACTATGTATTTCTCCTCAATTATATACGTTAAAAATGTTATTGAAATTTAACAAAACTACGAGTATTCTTCGGACCTATTAAACTACGAGCCAAGATATCATTATTAAATTCTATGGATTTGGTTAGGCGGGATTTCATATAACATAACCCACATCTTTTGGTAGAAAATAAAAACATATTCTTAAACAATAAGAGAGGGTAACCGGTGGCGTAGTTTTAACGCTAGTGATATCGATTGTTTCAACTGAAAACGCTGGACTAACGACATTTCCATTTTCGAGATAATAATTTTTCACCTTACCTTGTTCTGTGTGATGACGATAAAATTATGAGTAAACGACGCTGTGCAATATTTTACCTTAAATTAAGTTGATATCTCTTCATTATGATGTCATTATTAATAAAGTAATAAGACCGCAGACAGAGGCCAAGAAGCGAAATCTAATACGACGACACCCTACTAAGGTAATAACGGAGAAACCCCCAACAGACAAACGTTAATTACCGTACTGTTACTTAGAATATTATGTTTCATTTTAACAGTTGTTTAGAAATGTAAGTATAAGTATATGCAAAGAATCTATAAGTTAAATTATTTATTTATTTAAAAAGTTTGTGGCGGACATAATGCCAAAGGCATTCTCTACTATTCTACCGTTGGGTGGTGCGGACATATTTGTTTTTGAGTTGGGATTTTTTCCATGTAGTACGTTTACAAAATAAAATATACATATTATGCTTATAACAGTTGTAGTACAAGTTAAAGTCAAGAACAAATAGTACAAGCTCTGCTTAGTTTGGACTTGTATGATGTTGTATGTCACATATTCGTAAATATTATATTATTACTATTGTTTTTACATTAATGTAATGCCATTTAAAATGATAAGCATTATTTATAAGACTGTACTATTAAACATTGAAATCATTTCCAGAAATATGTAGTCTCTCGATAGGAAACGTCTTGATTACCAATTCCATCTATTTATTTTCAGAACTCTAAACTAATGCGGCGTTCAGAATATACTATGGGCTTTGAAACACGGTTTAAAAGCCCATAGAATGCTCTAAACTGTGTTTGAAATTTTCCTTTTTTAGTTTTCACTCATTTTACATTACGCTATTACCATGTTTAAAATGGTAAAAAAAAACAACAGACACTTATTACTAAGGTACTACTGTCGGTTTTACGTTTCATATGTGCTGATGAACACTATTTGAGTATAATTATACTTAAATTAAAGTGTTCAATTATCAATAAGCACAGGTATGTAACCTGTGCTTATTGATAATTATGTTACTGTTTCCCAATGTTTTAACTCCATAAAGGGACATTTGGATCATTTTTAATGAATCCACCCGATCCACTTAGTCTCTTAAACTTACAAAAAGCCATACTAATGTCTTGACATCAATAGTTCTTCAAGTGATGTAGTCGGTAATTATTCTCGTTGCTGCATCATTCGTTTAGCGGTTAACGTATGTTATTACCAATTGAGATTTCGGGTTCGTTTCCCTGGTCAAGCCAATAAGTATTATAAAGTTTTCTTACTTGAAATTAATCATATCAGCCCGGAGTAAGGCAGTTGGCGATATTTCACGCCCGTACTCTGGAACACCACGATAAGCTGCTGGTCTTGGTCGCTCCGTGAAAAAACTGACATTCAGGAAACCGGTTGAACTATGAGCTAACCCAAAATAATCTTGGGATAAATAAAGGTTTTAATCAAGTTTTAAGCTTTTTTGTGACTTTGTATACGAGCTTTATCGTATAAAAATAAGCAGAAAACTTATCAAAAAATATAAAATTCTTTCACTGCTATTATTGATCACTGTTGATTTCTTAGTCATTATGCTAAGTGGTATTAGACTTAAGAAAGAGTAGTTAGATGTTATCAATCATAGAGCACTAAGTTACTCTTTGTTGAGGAATATATATAACTGTTGTAGCTATGTTGGCACATGTGATGATTTATTACTCGCTAACTTGTACTCACGGTTCCGCTCGAGTCATAAAGATGGAGTAAAAATATTCATAACCCAACTCCGACTTCACGTAAGGTTAGCGTGTATCATCGAAGTAGCTTCTGTTCATAACCTTTTCACATAAAACACCTTGGTATATATATAAAACTACTAAGAATGTTTTACATCTAGGTATGATGGACCAATTTTGAAAATAACAACTTAACTTTACATATAAATACTGCAAAAATATTTATTATATAAAATATAATGCTCAGATGTTTGCGGTGCACAATTAAGAATTGAATTGTTTTAAAAAATTATTAATTAAACAAGCTTAAATACTACAAAGCATTTATTTTTTACTGCTTCAAAAAGTAATTAACAAAAAGTACCAACTTAAGGTAAAAATGTAAAGGTATCTACAGAACATATTATTTTGTCAGTGTTGCACGGAGAATTTTGAGAGGCAAAACATCACCATTTTTTTTTCTTTTGTAGACATGTCTTGGCCCGTGAATCCATATTTGCTTACTCCATATACAATTTTAAAACAAGAACTTAGACATCGAAAATTACTTTTATCCATTAAATGATAAATTTTGCTGTAACAAAACTCCAGGGCTTATCACGTCACTAAGACTCATAGTTAATAACATCGACCTTAACTGGTATTCCCTCACAGGTGAGTACCACAAAAAGACGTCTCCAAAACTGCGTCTAACCTTGGCCCCCATAGGCAGTCACACCACTGTGTGCGGTTTTACGTCTTTTCGACTAAGAGAGAAGTCCACGAAACATGTCAATAGTGTTAAGCAATTTTCAAAGCTCAACCTTTTCAGCCCTTTATCTCTCTAGTTACCGGTATACGTAGCCGACGATTGTCTCTTATTATAAAGTTATACAAAATTATATTTTAATTATAAGACTCACAAACATACATCCAAACTTTCGAATTATAATAGTAGCTAAAGCACAGATCACAACAAACTATTAAAAGTTTTAGCGGTCCACGCCCTCAGTCTGGGAACCAACACAATACTCGTGTACCTATGTTCGATAAACAGAATTTGGTAGACAATCTATATTTATATTTATTTTGTATTCTATTCATGTTTTGCATCAGGCAGATTAGAGTCACTTTAGTAGGCTCTTAATATATATATAAATATAAAAAAATTGAAAACTACTTCCAAGTATGCCAAGTATAGAAAAAAGGTGCTAGTAAGAAGTGGAACTGTACAATATTTTTTAACGGTCACATATAATGACAATTAATTGTATATCGTACAACGACAAGTTAATAAAATGATGCCTTATTTCGTAACTACAAGCTGATGCATGATTCCTTGATGATTCCTTGGAATGCATGCTACATCATTATTTTATTTCACGTCTATGATTTTACTTCTGTTCCAGTTTAACCGATTTGTATGTTATAACATGTTTAGATCGTCGAGAATTCAAGAGTACCTTATCTGCTTAAATACCTTACCAGTGCAAGTTTGCATATTGTGGGGTGGAACCCACAATATGCAATATTCCAATGGCAGGAAGTGTAATTTTGAAACTCATTTCGGCTATCAAACGCTGGAGTGTTTTGCAGCAAAATGAGTCCACTCGAAATTGACAATTTGGTTTGCCATCGTATTTCCTTTTCCTTGATTACTGAGCGATATCGTGGCTGATTAGTATTAGTTTTATGTGACTTTCATTATATTACGTGTACATGAAGAAAGAAAGGTTGATCCATCACTTCATGCAGGCTTATTTTAAAATAGTATGTCACAATTTAATTGACTACAACCACGTGGTTTTGTATGTAGAAGAATCTGTCAGAACGTAATATGTTACTGTAAAATTAAGTTTTTTTTTTCGTTGTTTTCATGGAGTCAGTAAAGTTATAGGTGATTTAATTCACCGTTTCTCCTTGCAGGTGCACACGATTCTGGAGGAGCACACAAACGTTGGCAATACAGCTCTAACCTTTGAATGAGCGGATAATGACATGGGTGGTGGTAGTCACTTCCCTTCAAATAAATGGCCTCCTTGTGTGCTACCTATTACAAAAATATTAACTCTATTCCTGTACTCTCATAATCTATCAACTCTAATGGAATGGCTGATCTCCGTTGAGACTTGCTGCCGTGGCTGAAATTGGCCAAGAGTAAATTGGAGTAAATTTAAATACAATTGTTATTTACTGTAATCTTAACCTTGATTTTTTTTGAGATTTGTTTAATTTGAATTTATGGTTTACCGATTTGTAAGTATAATGGTACTAGTTGCGCCGCACGGTATTCTCCTTGTACCAAATTTCATCAGAACTGGTCCAGCTCTTTGAGCTTGAAAAAGTAACAAACATATAAATACAGAATACGCAAAAACAGTCGCCCTTATAATGCCACAGTGTGATTAAATAAATCTCTTTCTAGACATATTAGAACTAAAGGCTAAAATGCGAGACCGGAGGCCCATTGATGCAGGATTGACGGTTATCGTGGTAATAGTGTGAGCCTTACACTGCCACGATGACCGTCATGCCCTTTACGTCCTCAAGCGGGACCTGAAAAAGCATCTCACTAGGCAGCCATAGTGGGAGTCACCATACTACATTATCTGCATCTGTAATGAGTATGGTGACCACAACTCTTCCATTCTATTCATGCTTTCCATCAGGGAGAGCGGAGTCATTTTGGTAGGCTGATAATATATACATATACCTAGTCTTGCCATAAATATTGTAATAAAGAAAAAAGAAAATTGTTAACTGCAAATAACATTTATTACTTTTACAGTGTGTCAGTTTAATACATAAATATAAAACAATTAAAAATATAAAAAGCTTATTCGAAGTGGTCTCCATTGGCTGCAATACAGTCCTTTAAACGATGAGGCCAGTTATCAATAGAAGCACGCACTCTTTCCATGGGAAAATTCTTCACTGCCAATCGTATAGATTGTTTTAGGGACTCCAAATTATCATGGCGTTTAGAGCAAGCTGTACTCTCTAAAACTGACCACAAATCATAATCCAGCGGATTAAGATCGGGACTAGACGACGGCCAGTCTTCAGCTCTGATGAAGTCCGAAACGTTCGATTCCAACCAAGACTGCGTGGACCGAGCTTTATGACCCGGCGCCGAGTCTTGCTGGAAGGACCATACTTGGTTATTGAACATGGTGATGTTAAGGGGCTTAACTACCTTCTCAAGAATGGTATCTTGATACACTTGTGCCGATGTTTTGATACCTTTTTCACAAAAATATGGCTCAGTCACTCCTTCATAGCTAACACCCCACCAAACCATCACTGAAGTCGGATAATGTCCACGTTGCACTCTGTCGACTAATTGGGAAGCTTCCTTAGAGCTTTGAGCATAAATACGGTCATTTTGTTTGTTAAAATGTTGCTCAATTGTAAAAATTTTCTCATCCGTAAACAAAATTTTTCTGTGACCTCCCTTTGCGTACCGCTTCAGTAGTTGTTTCGATTTTACCACCCTATTCTTCTTTAAATTATCAGTTAAGAAATGGCCAGTGCGTCTCTTATAGGCTGCAAGTCCTAAGTCATCTTTTAAAATACGCGACATGGTTCTAGGTGCTATCTTCATTTCCCGAGATAAAATCTTTTGCTTTCGGACAGGATTTCTTCGAATTCTTTCCCTTACTGCTTTGACCACCTTTTTCGTACGAACACTACGTGGACGGCCAGATCTTTTTCTGTCACAAACAGAGGAGGTCTCATTGTACCTATTAATAGCCCGGTACACAAACATTTTACTAATACCAAGTGTATGGAGAGTTTTAAAAATTGCATTTGGCTCCATACCTACTTTGTGTAATGCTATCACAGCGATTCGGTTCTCTTTATCACCCCACACCATTTTAATATCGCAAAATATTTTACAATGTATTGGCGCCAAAATGAGAAAACACAATGAACAATCGTATAAAAATGACAGATTCGAAATTCAAATGTAATATTTTTTTATAATTAAGTGTAACAGTATTTATGGCCAGACTAAGTATATAAAAAAAGACATTTTAACATTTTGTTTTTACATGGCCTGGGATTACTATGTAGATACATAAATCAAAAAAATACAGTAAATAAACTAGTTCGGTGTTGCGTTACCTTAGTAAAACCGATGTAAAATGCACAGAGCCCGCAGCTAAGCCGTTAATCCCAGCGGTTAGCTCACCGCGACGATACGACACGACACACTAAACTACGTAATTGATTTTACACAACGTTATAAGTGCTAACAAAGTGCCGACGTGTTCTTTAGTCGCAATAGCTTACTAACTTCATTTATAGATCTTCTTCACTTATATGTATTTACTATTTTAAGTCTAATTTGGTGTTAGAATTGAAATTGCTTTATTAAAATAAAGCTGATTTGAGGTAAATATTAAATAAGGGTAAAGGTAATTATCAGATATATTAAATTTATAAAACCTAGAATTAATAGTTGTTCGTTCAACATGAATTTCTCTTTTAGATAAAACTTTTTAGTAAGCAGAGATTGCAGTTGGAGAATGTAGTAAATGTTTTTTACAAACTTAACTTGAACTCTTGAACCGATTTAAAGAAGTAATAATAATATTATAATGTGTAGACATTTCACACTACACACAATTATTGTGAAATGTCTATCAAACCTAATAAATATGCTGTTACTATAATGTATAATATTATAAATACCCTACCCTAGCCTACCCTCCGAGACGTCAACGCGAACGCACGTACTTAGTTGTTTCCGTATTTTAAAAATTTATAAACTATATAAAAGTGAACAAATCTCTTACTAAACAAAACAGTGTTCTTCTATTATATCCCAGTGACAATTGTGTTCAAAGCCAAAGTGATTTAGTAACAATAACGCAAATATAAACAGTTCTAACAAAAATAACGAACTAACAACGGTTTAAAAAAGTGTACAATATTAGACTTTGACCTCATTAACTGTACAAACAAGGGATCAAGACCGGTTGTTTGATGTTAAAACCACCTACACTTAACTAGTCACCAATTTTAAAACATATATTAATTGTAAAGACAGCTCTGAGGATCTTTGGTGTAACAAATTTATTATTGAGTTTTATTCGGTTAGCTCAAAATGTCAAAAACGCAAAGAACACCACCTGCAACCTCCAAGGCAACTCTAAAGCAGGGACAATCCCTGTCTGAGTCGGACCTAGTGTCAGCCCCCAACTTAGATAAAGCGGTGACTGATACTTCTGTGCGCTGCAAACGCCAACGTATTGAAGATTCACCAAACAAACAAAAACCCGATAACGATCACAGCGCTGCATGATTTTAAGTGTGAGCTGCTGGAAATGCTGACAAAATGGAAAGCAGAGCATAACCAGTTACTAACAGCTTGGAAAGCTGAACAAACTGTCACATTATCCAAGCTAGCCAACGACGTCTCGGATCTTAAGAAACAATGTCACTCAATTCAGTTAACTAACTCGGAGATAGGACGCGGTATGATTTTCATCAACAAACAATATGAAGACATCAATGGTAAGATACAGCAAATGGAAAAGCAGAAACTAGAAAATGTGGAAAATATTACCCAATTTCAAAAGGAAATTCAAGATCTACACTTTCAGTCTCGACAGGCTACTATAGAGATTCGGAATGTTCCAAAAAGAGAGGTAGAAACACCAGCTGAGCTCATTTCCATTGTAACAAGACTAGCCAAAACAGTTAATATGGATATTCAAGCCGATGCTCTTCGAGACATATATC
This sequence comes from Hypercompe scribonia, assembly GCA_949316085.1. Lineage (NCBI taxonomy): Eukaryota > Metazoa > Arthropoda > Insecta > Lepidoptera > Erebidae > Hypercompe > Hypercompe scribonia. The sequence continues at coordinate 11,160,449 of OX438974.1, read as the reverse complement.
GTATACCTGGTAAACCTGGGCTATGTCGACCAATTGTTGCAGAACTATGCCGCGTCAATACGCGAAATGATTTACTAACAAAAGTACGTCAATATAACAAGGAACGCCCACTGAATGAAAAAATAAATACTCAAGTTGTTGGTATTGATGGTGTTAAGCAGCCTATCTATGTTGACGAACATCTGCCTCCTACTGTCAAGAAACTAATGTACGAAACTCGTAAATTTGCTAAAATTCATAATTATTCCAGCTGGTATTCAAACGGACGAATCCTTCTACGCAAAAATCCAGGGGAAAAACCGATTCATATAAAAACAGAGAAATGTCTTGCCATACTGTCGGACGAAACATGACTATACCTGCCTTTTCAAATTTTCACTTTTATTCAGTACGCATGCATCTATATCTTAACTATTTCTTTTATTTTACTATATGTTGGTTTTGATGGCTATTTGTGGCTTGAATACTTAACCTTTTCTGTAGCTTACTTAATACACACACACACACTCACAAACACTTCCACATATACAAGCACATATTTTTTATGAACATCAAAAATATCATAGGCGATGAGTCTACAAGTCTCCCCACCCCACAAATACTAGATATTTTCTTCCTGAAACCTTTGGCAGCCGCTGCGGACTCTATATACATAACCAACAATGATTGATCACAACGCCTCAGTATGTAATGAAATCGACAATACTCATATAGCTCGCTCGTATTTTTCTTCACCTGAACAATGCTCAGCTTTTGTGGAGCATCTAAATCAATATTTAAAGGTCATACATATCAATATAAGAAGCCTAAAAAAGAATTTTGACCAATTTATTACAATGGTAACAACCACTAACATTGAATTTGATGTTATTCTACTCACGGAGTGCTGCCTTAGGGTATCAGGTCCTCTACCTAATCTGCCGGGATATTCTTTCGGTGTGACCACAAACAATACAACACAAAACGATGGAGTTGTGATATACACGAAGTCAACTCTTAAAAATACATACTTTGAGCCTTTTCTTTGTGACGCAAATTGCCTTGTTTGCCTTATTGATAATACCGCAATTGTATGTGTGTATCGTTCTCCATCATATCTTGAGCTTGAGGAGTTTTACCGTGGTTTGGACAGCTTGATGGCCAGGCTAAAGCGCTTCACTAATGTGGCCCTGATAGGCAATATTAATATCGACATAAAACCCAATAATCATGACCGTCATTCGGGCACTTACCTCACCCTTTGCGCTTCCCTAGGTTTACTACCTGCTCATACATTACCAATAAGATCGGATAACTGCCTGGACCACGTATTATTGAAAACAAAATGTCCAGCTACTGTTTTAGTTCTGGAGAGTTATATTACTGACCATTTACCAATAATCCTGTGCTTGAAACTAGGGAAAAGAACCATTCCGCAGCCCTTCAACGCAAATCGTTACAATTACAACGAAATTTAAAACGAAATAGATAGCATGGACTTTTCCTTGGTTCTTAACGAAGCAGACTGTAACTCCGCCGCGGATCTTCTTATTTCGAGTATCCAAAAAGTGATCTTAAAACATACATACACTATACGATTGTCAAGAAAATGCCGTGTAATCAAACCATGGATGACCCTGGGTTTAGTTCGCTGTATCAGAAACCGGGATAATCTCCACAAAAAATTAAAATCTTCTCCTGATAACAATGTTCTTAAAATAACCTATATTCGATACCGTAATTATCTTAATAGTCTACTTAAAAAACTTAAACGTACACATGAAAAAAACTAGTTAATTAATGGGAAAAACAATATCAGGGCCACATGGAAGGCTATTAAGGCCATCACTAATACTAACTCTAATCCACAATCCCCTAGTGTGCTTCTCCTAAATTCGTCTGACACAAAGACTTCATTAAACAAAATAAACAACTTCTTTGTCAATGTTGGTAAAGGCTTGGCTTCAAAAATTAAATCTCCATCTCCGCCTTTTGCTCAATACCAAGGTAGGCCCCCCCCGAGCAACTCTCTCGTCATCATGCCAGTCGACAACAAGCAGGTGCATAGGATAATAATCGATCTCCGTAGTGACGGGGCGACTGGTTATGACAATATACCAGTTAAAGTCCTCAAGCAATCCTCTCTTGCTTTAGCAATTCCTATAACGTACATTTGTAACCGAGAGATCAAAACTGGCACGTTCCCAAACGCCTTTAAGAAAGCTGTCGTTTACCCGATCTACAAGTCTGGTGAGAGAGTTCTTGTCACAAACTACAGACCGATATCGGTACTGAGTTGCCTGTCCAAAATACTAGAAAAGATTCTTAACAACTGTCTCACCTCATATCTTGAGAAACATAAAATTATTGCAAGTAATCAATACGGATTTAGGCGAGGAATATCTGCCGAAGATGCGGTCCTAGACCTCACTAACACGGTTGTTAACAAACTAGATCAAAAACTAAAATGCTTTGGCGTCTTTCTTGATTTGTCAAAGGCGTTTGACTCCGTGAGCATCCCCATACTGATAGCGAAAATGGAAAACATTGGAATCCGTGGTTTGGCACTGCAAATTTTTACAAACTATTTAGCAAATCGCTCGCAACGTATAAGAATAGATTCAATGTACAGCGACGATATGAACACTAACTTCGGTGTTCCACAGGGTAGCGTTTTGGGGCCTACCCTCTTTCTTATTTATATCGATGGTCTGTGCCGCTTACCAATACCAAATTGTGATATATTCACCTATGCAGATGACACAGCACTTATAATCTGCGATGACAGCTGGGATAAAGCTAGATGCAGAACAGAAGAATCTCTTCGCCAAGTGACGGAATGGCTCTCAACTAACTTATTAACACTCAATACTGAGAAAACAAAAGTCGTAAGGTTTTCCAATCCCCACATAATCTCACCCCCAAAGGAAACTACTGCTGTAAGAGCACACACGTGCCTGAGCAGCTTTGATTCAAGTACTAACGCCTGCGACTGTCTAACCCTCACTATGGTCCCAAGCGTCAAATATCTCGGGGTGATTATCGACGAACACCTTAACTGGCGCCCTCATATTGATGCAGTGAGTGCACGAGTTAGAAAGCTAATTTATATATTCAAAAAACTCAGACACTCATCTGATTATGCAACCCTAAGCCTTGTATATCAGAGCCTTTGTGTCTCCGTAATCACATACTGCATCCCTACTTGGGGAGGAGCTTGCAAGACCATACTAATTCAAGCTGAAAGGGCTCAGAGAGCAATCTTAAAAGTTATGCACTTCAAGCCCAGAGATTATCCCACTGCGCAACTTTATTCTGAGCTGAAAGTGCTTACGGTGCGACAATTATTCATTTTGAAAGCAGTACTATGCCGATACTCTTCATTACCGCTAGATAAAAATTTCCTTAATAAACGTAAAGGTAAGGCTGCATGTCCACCTGTAAAATGTCGTACTTCTTTCGCAAACCGTCACTACACTGCACAAAGCGCACGCTTATATAACAGAATCAATCGGTTACTGGATGTATACATTTTGACTAGACACAATTTGAAAACTAAACTTACTGGTTGGTTACAAGAGTTGTCATACGACGATACTGAAAAGATTCTAGTCATTAGCTTATAGTCTCAGTAATATATTATAGTATATATTGATAGATAAATAAAATATTATAAATACTTTCACTTAAACATACAAACACATGCATACACACACACAAACACACATACACATAACATTTCACACTATACAACTCGCCACAAAACCTACTATTGAATGTTTGCAATTGTTATATTACCTTTGTACGTAAATGTAAGCCAGTAACTATAATACGGAGCGGAGACCTGGTGACCTATAACACGGGTTTCTACCTAGCTTAGGCACCAGTCCTCCACAATATTGTCTTGAGACATTGTATTACCTACTAAGCATAATATTTGTATACATACGAGGGGGCGTTTTTAAGTTCGCGGAATGGAGGGTATTGAGTAATAATAAAAACACAAAATTATTTTTCTTTTTCTATATATTCCCCTGCAACACGAATACATTTTTCAGATCTTCCAATAATTTTTTTTATTCCCTCGTAAAAAAAAGTTTTATCTTTGTCCGAAAAATACGCCGAAACCGCCTCCTTAACCTCCTCATCAGTTGAAAATTTCTTACCACGTAATTCTTTTTTCATTTTTGGAAAGAGATAATAATCACTCGGAGCCAAATCTAGACTGTAGGGTGGGTGATTCAAAATATCGAAGCCCACCTTATGCAGGGCAGCCAGTGCGACTCGGCTCTTGTGAACGGGAGCATTGTCATGCAATAGCAGGACACCTTTCGTTAATTTTCCCCGTCTTTTTTCTTTGATGGCTTCTTTTAACTGTTCTAAGATTGAAGCGTAGTATTCCCCCGTTATAGAAATACCTTTATCTTTATAATCTATCAATAATATTCCTTCTGAGTCCCAAAAAATCGTTGCCATGAGTTTCCCAGCCGACTGTGAAACCTTAAATTTCTTGGGTGGTGCTGTGCCCTTTTTGTGCCACTGCATGGAGTCTTGTTTGGACTCGGGTTCATAATGATGAACCCAAGTTTCATCCCCAGTAACAATTTGATTCAATACGCCATCCTTGTCTTCATTGCAGAGGTCCAAAAACGCACGTGAACATTCCACGCGCTGTTGTTTTTGCAATGGCGTGAGCATTCTCGGCACCCACCGTGCGCTAACCTTAGTCATGCCAAGATGATCGTGTAAAATTTTAAAAATTGTTGTATCCGATACTCCAACCATTTCTGCGAGTTGTTTCTTTTTTAGTCGAGCATCTTCCAATACAATTTCTTCTACTTTTGCAATAACTTCTGGCGTAGTCACCTCAACGGAGCGCCCCGGCCTCGGGTCGTCTTCAAGTGATTCCCTGCCTTGTTTAAATAAACTATGCCACTTGTAGACCATTGTTTTTCCTGGGCAAGAATCCCCGTAAACCGATGACATCTCATTGAGTATGGTTTGAACAGACTTTCCTTGCTTAGTAAGGAACTTTATCACCGCACGGAATTCAATTTCCTCCATTTTTTTCACTTCGTTCCCGATTAAAATACTTGGTCAACGATAGTTTAATAACTAATGATCCAATCACAACAAATTTTACTATGCAGACTAATTATGAGTCATTGAATACGGTAGGCATCAAAAGAGCGCGTTTACCCGCCTATTTCACTGTCATTCCGCGAACTTAAAAACTTACCCTCGTATATGGAATATTGTGGTGAGAAAATAAACGATTATTATTATTATTATTCTCTTTATTACATATATTGATACATTAAATACACATATTGATTACATTTTTAAATATATAAAAAAATAAAAAATACACATTTAAAAATATAAAAAATAGTAGACCACCGACATCGGGTACAGGGACCAAGATACCGGTGGTTAGGGCTCCAGAGACAGAAACCTCCTCACAATACGGGCCGTGTCAAGGAGGACTGCCTTCTGCATCAGACCCTTTTTTTTTTTTTTTTTTTTAACGTGTGGAAACCCCCTCGAGCCGTCACCCCACCGGGGTTTACGGCGGGGTGGTGTGTCGGAATCGGACCGACTAAAACCACACGGTGTGCCACTCCGCGCTTGAGATAGGAGGGATCCGGGAACCGCTGCTATTACGACATCCAGATCCCTCCTAGCGCCTGCCCGGTACCTCGGGCACCATCTGCTGATAAACTCTCTATTTTAGGCGACGTACGGCACACGCGGACGTCGCCTCCTCGCGGCTGGCCATTATAGCGGATGGAGGGGAAAACCCATCCCGTCCACCCGCGGCCACACTCAAGGCGGCATGAGGCGCTGGTATGCGCGCCTCCGCCGCCCGGCTCGCCGACGGCGAATTGGGTCCGAGTGGATATCGTCCTCCCGGGCCTTCTCCGCCGCCTCCTTCCGCGAAATTACGTCTTCGCAGAAGGTTGCGACCGCGGTAAAACAACTGTCGCTACCGGCCATGGAGCGTATGACGGCCGGTAGCGAGAGATCTCCTCCAATAACTGCAGTGAGGACCCCACGCTGCGCCGCCCAGGCGGAACAAACCGCCAGCGTGTGCTGAGCCGAGTCCTCACTGCAGTCGCAGTGGTGACAGGCGGGACTCAATTTCCTCCTGGCGACCGAGTGCAGGTACTTCCCGAAGCAACCGTGCCCGGAAATGACCTGCGTTAGTCGGAAGGAAAGGTTCCCGTGCTGCCGCCCCGCCCACTCGGCGATGACCGGCTGGAGAGCCTCCACGGCGGCAAAACCAGCACGTGGAGCCTCCAGCCGGGACGACCAACGAGCCATCGTGGCTCGACGAGCGGCCTCTCGCCACTCGCGTATCTCTTCGGGCGGGGGCTGTATGCCGCTACCCGCCCGGAAGTCAGCCGTCCGCCGATAAACTTCGGCGAGCACTTCCGCCTCCAAATCCCACGGAGGAGTTCCGGCCAAGGCGCACGCCGCCTCCGTCGATACGGTGCGGTAACCGCGTATGGCTCTAACCGCCAATATCCTCTGAGGGCGCCAGAGGCGAGCCCTATTCTGGGCGGTCAGAGCCGCCGCCCACACCGGTGCACCATACAGCGCCATTGACTGGACAACCCCCGTGTATAGCCGTCTTGTCGCGACGCTAGCTCCACCCAGATTGGGCAAAAGTCGCCCAAGGGCAGAAGCAGCGCCGATCAGCTTTGGAGAAAGCTGTCGGAAGTGCTCGTCGAAGAGCCACCTGCCGTCGAGGATCAGGCCCAGATACTTCATCTGGGCCTGAACCGGTACGAGGACTGAATTGACCACGATGGAGGCGCCGGAGGGTGGACCACGACGGGGCCCATGGAACAAAAGGGCCTCCGTCTTGTCCAGGGCCACCCGCAAACCCAGCGCCTCAATTCGCTCGACCACCAGAGAGACACCCGTGGTGGCCAGGCGCGCCGCCTCTTGAAAGTTCATCCCCCGGGCCGTGATCAATGTGTCATCTGCGTAACAAAGTACGCCCAGCCCGGGGGGAAGACGACCTCGAAGGGCCCAGTCGTATCCCACGTTCCACAGGAGTGGTCCGAGGACAGACCCCTGTGGAATACCGCACGACATGAGCCGCCGCCTTAGAACACCGTCTCGATCCTCGTACATGACGGTACGCTCCTCAAGATAGTCTGCCACAAGCCGCCTCAGGTACTTTGGCACCCCGTGGTAGTGGAGTGCTTCCCTGATGCAGCTAAATGGCAGACTATTAAATGCGTTGGCGATGTCTAACGACACCGCCAACAGCACGCCGCCACAGCTCACCGCCTCTTCGGTAACGGCCCTCAGGCGCAGCACGGCATCGACCGTCGAACGCCCCGCCCGAAAACCAAATTGGGCGTCCGACAGATCGGGGCCCACCTCGCAGAGGTGCCGGACGATGCGGGCAGAGAGTATCCTCTCAAACAGTTTACCCGCCTCGTCCAGCAACACGATGGGCCTATAGGCCGTTACCGATTCGGTTGGCCGTCCCGGCTTCCTCAATAGGACCAGCTTCCCGCTTTTCCAGCACTCAGGGAAGCGTCCGGACGCCAAACTAGCATCCAGGACCTCCCTGAGGCGGTCCGACATGTGTTCGAGGGCTCGGGCTAGCACTCGGGCAGGTATCCCGTCCGGCCCGGGGGCGGTGTTCTTAGAGCGGATCCATAGAACAACCGCCCCTACCTCCGATTCCCTGACGGGCGGAACATCGTCCTCGTTCCCCCCGTCGTCTCCGACCACGAAGGTCATCGACGGGGGTTTGTGTTCCACCCGCTGCGGGAAAAGGCCCTCGATCACTTCCTGCAGGAAGCTGGGCTGGAGTGTCTCTGTAAGGGGGGGGCCCGACGTGCGGAGCTTTTGTCGCGCCGCACGATATGGGCGACCCCAGGGGTCACGATCGAGACCCTCCAGCATCTCCTTTCTCTTAATTTCTTTGGCGCGGCTTATGGCCAGCTTCAGAGTTTTCCGCGCCTCTCGGTACTCCTCATGAAGCTGGTCCTCCCCGCCTTCTTCGCGGTGTCGCCGCCGACTACGGGTGTAGGACCTCCGGGCACGAGTACAGGCCGCACGGAGGTCCGCCAACTCCTGGGACCACCAGTAAACCTCCTTCCGTGGAGGCCGGCAACCTCGGATGCGGGGCATGGCCGCATCACATATCTGCGCAATGGCATCGCAGAAGCGACCAGCCCCCATGTCGACCTCCTCGGTCGGGGCCTGCGGAGACAGCCAAGAGTGAATAATGGCCGCCTCCTCTAGTAGGTCCCTATTTAATTTGGCTACAGCCCACCGCGGAAAGCGAGAAGAACGCCGCGCCGCGTGACCCCTACTGGCGTTCTGGGACCGGGAGAGCTCAAATCGGATATAAAGATGGTCCGAGAGCGTCTCAACCTCTTCCAGGACACGCCAGTTCCTTACTCGTGCGGCGAGGGCAGGGGTAGCGAACGAAAGGTCCACTATCGACCCTCCCTGCTGTCGCACACACGTGTTGGTGGAGCCCCTGTTTAGTAAACAGAGGCCCACCGAGGCCGCCCACTCCTCTACGGCCTCGCCCCTAGCGTCCGTCCTGGGGGAACCCCACGCAATGGACTTTGCGTTGAAGTCCCCCATCACTAAGACGTGCCCAGACGTTAGACGCCGCATCGAGGTTTCCAAGTTGTTAAGGAAAACCTCGAAGTCGTTCAAACTCCGGTTGGGGGAGAAGTATACACCATATACAGTGATCCCCCCCCACTCGGCAGCAACATATCCAGTGCCCTTGTCTCTTAGCGACAAGGGCGGAGAATGAGCCGCCGTGGAGCCGACGACTGCCACGGAACCGTCCCGGTCACCCAACCAGTTTGGACGGGGAGGAACATAATAGGGTTCCGCGGCTACGGCAACACCGATCGACCACTGTGCCATGGTTTGCAGGAAAAGGTCCTGCGCCGCGGCGCAGTGGTTCAGGTTCGTCTGGACCAGGAGGTTGGAGACTTGGGCCATTACTCGACCGTCTCTACAACCTCCTCCATGGGCAACGATGCTGACATGCGGACGACATCAGAGACAGCCTGGGTCGATTGGCTAGCCCCCGACGCTTGCCGAGAATTGTAGGGAGGTTTACAGCCTCCCTGCCCAATTTGGTGATTGGCGGGCTTGTCACCCGCCGCACACGCCGGGCAGTGAGGGGCGGCAGAGCATTCAGCTGCCTTGTGTCCCGGTCGACCGCAGCGGAAACATAACCCGCTGCAGTCGAAACAACTAACGCACTTGGCGCGTGTGTGTCCCGATGCCAGGCACTTGTAACACCTCATCGGTCTCGCCGCCAGGACTGTGATCCTAGCGCTCACGAAACCGATGAGCAACCTGCCAGCGTCGCCCAACATTTTGGCCGACGCTACGGGACAGCTGACCCACACTGCGCCAAGTCCTCCTGGACCGGGGCGGATGGTGCCGACCCTAATGTTGTCCGCGTTGCAACCCGTCTTCTCTCTTACTGCAACGCGGACATCCTCGGTCGTTATGGAGTCGTCCAGGCCCGAAATGCGCAATTCTGCGCACTTGGTGGGCCTGGCGATCTTGACACCATCCGTAGCCGTAAACATACCTCGCAGCTTCTCGGCAATTGTGTCCACCGTCTTAGCACCTTCAGCCCCAGGGAACTCGAGGACTCGAGCTCCCGTTTGGGCGAGGCGCATTCTGACACCTACTGTCCCGAAATCGTGAGCGAGACTGTCCCGGGCCCTTTTGAAAATGGCCGCGTAGGACAGCCCGCTGCTAGCTGCCTCCGGTGACACGGTGACTACCACGGCCGCGCTTTTAGGCGCCTGTAGTTTGCGCGGCGTCTTTGTGGCAGCCACTGCAGCCGATGGCGCCTGCAGGGTAGAGGCTGCTATTTGTGCAGCCTTCGTACCCCGCTTTCGGGACTTCTTAGCCCCCCCGACTACCTGCCAACCATCCGTGGAAGGGGCAGATGTGGAGGGAGCACTTGTTGAGGTGCCAGATACAGCGGTTGGAGTGGGGAGCGGAGGGAACTCCGCCCCAGTCTTTGCCGCTGTTCTGGGCCCTGACCTCGGTGCGGGCGTCCGGGCTGCTGCCTTGGCCGCCTGCCGTGCCCTCGGAGCAGTTGCAGGAGCAGCAGAAACTGCTGCCGCCGCCGCGTAGGACACGCGACCGGTCGCAACGGGAAGCGATGCTGACCCCGATGCAACCCTCGCTTTATGGCCCGCAAGTGGCGGCCGGACAACAGGAGCTGGTGGCAGCCTTGCCTCCAGGCCAGCCAGACGCCCGTCCATCATGCGCCATACTGCATCGGTTATTTGGCGCAGATGGGCATCAGGAATGCCACCGAGGCTGGAAGAGGGGGCAGACTGAGACGGGGACGTGACCGGATCCTCTGTCGGGCGATGCGCCCGGAATTGGGCGAACTGAGCGCTGAGCTCAGCCACTTGCCCCGTCAGGCGATCGTTGGCCGCCTGGAGCCGAGCCACGTCCCCGATGAGGGTATCCACGACCCCGGCAATAGCGGAAGAGGAGTCCTTAAGGGCTTTCACAAAGGAGCCCTTAAGGTTACTCGACTTGGTGGCCACTTTGTGTATGATGGCCACCGCCGCATTCGCTCTCTCCTGCATGGACGATGGTGTTTGAGGAACTGAATCCTCCACCATCGGCTCCTTTATTTTTAGCAGGAGATCCGCAATCTCCTCCTCCGCCAAGATTTCGCCGTCTGCCCTGAGCCGTCTATAGGCTTCCGCCTTGCAGAAGACGGAGCCTGACGGGGCCGAGATCGGGGTTCGTGATCTCCCTCTGCGGCTGCTTGCTACCTTAGGAGGTAGCATCTCCTGGGATGTATCGCTCTCCTCATCCCTGGAGCGTCCGCGTTTTCGGCTGTCACACAGCTCCGTCTCCATGAAGTCCAGCACGTCCGTCCTCACACTAGAGCTTCCACCCGCGGTAGACTTGGAACGTAATCGCTCCGATGTTCTTCGGCTCCCAGCAGTCATAATAACTTCTGGGAGCCCCACCGAGGTAGGCATCCCAACCAATGCTTCCTCGTCGTTGGAAGAGAAGTCGTCAGACCTTTTTTGCTTCCCACCATCTATCTCCTTCTTTCTTTCCACAGTTTTTAGGTTTTTGTTTTTGTTTGTTTGAAATTCCATTATTGAACCCACGAGATGGGGAGAATAAATGTCGACCCGGGCAGAGATCCCCAATACCCGGGCAAGCGTAAATTTATGCCCAACCGAGGGGTCCGCAGGTGCCTCGGCTGGGAGTGCGCTTACGACTGAACTACCCATCAGCCATGCATCCCCTGGTCACGCACCAGAACACGGGATTCGGGGTAATTTTTTATAGAGGTTTTCTTCCTCGCAGTCCGGGCAGCTAAGCCAAGACCCTCGCTCCCGATTGGAGTCTCGAGACTCCAACTCGGGACTACGATATGTCGACGGCGGCAGGGAGACTACGTCTCCTGATGCCTGCTCGGTGGCAGTGTAAGTGCACACCGAGCCCGTCTTACTTTTCCACTGCTGAACGGAGGAACTTCGACCCTTGAAAGGGTCCCACCATCGTGATTTTTTACCGAGGTTTTCCTCCTCAATGCTCCGAAGAGCGAAGAACCAACAGAGGATCCGACGAACACGCCCGCTCTGTTGGACCAAGTCTCGGTCGAATTTCCGAAGAAAATGGTTTCCTCTTCGTGCTAGAATATTAGCCGTTGGCAGTGATGAACACCATCGCCAACGTTACCAGGGTGCACCACGTGGAGGTTTTCTAGCCCAGCACCCCTCTGCATCAGACCCTTGATCCAACCTTCTAACGTGAGCCTCTTAAGGTGTTGGTCGAGGCTCTTGGCTATCAATCCGTGAACAGATATGATTATCGGAACAATGATCACCGAATCCACATTCCACATGTCGGCAATCTCGTGAGACAGATCCAAATACTTTAATTGTTTTTCTTTTTCAACTTTCACGAGATTTTCGTCATGAGGAACGGCGATATCGACAATCATTGCGCGGCGCTTTAATCGATCTATCACCACAATATCAGACTTATTGGCAACAATAGTCCTATCTGTGATAATAGATCGATCCCAATATAACGTAGCACGACTGTTCTCGAGAACTGAGTCGGGCACATACCTGTAGTAAGGCACTTCAAAATTGACAAGTTGGTATTTAAGGGCAAGTTGTTGGTGTACAATCCTGGCTACTTGATTGTGCCTGTGCAAATACTCACTATTAGCAAGACGAGACCAACCAGAAATAATATGCCTAATAGATTCTCCAGGACGGTGGCACGCCCGAAAAATGTCAACCGTACTATCTTTCAGGATATATTTCCGGTAGTTATTCGTCATGATAACTTCGTCCATAATTGCACAAACAAAACCTTCGGTTTCTCCGAAGAGATCACCATACCGTAGCCAAGACGTCGACGCTTTAAAGTCTATATCAGACCCGTGTAGGGCCCGATAAAATCGACCATGAAGTTCTTTACCCTTCCATACTTCCTTGCGATCAGTAGTACTAAGTACTACAGGTTTGCGCCAATTCTCTTTAGCCAGAGCGAGCGGGGTAAAACCAGTATCCACTGCAACTACATTACGATGCACTCCCACATTAGTCTGTAGAAAATATTCTCTGAGATTGTATATCTATTATATCTATTGTATATTATTATTATTATTAAATAAATCATTTACATATAGACATAGAAAAACGTAACTGAACCCACCCAAGTTGTTTCTCAATTCGTCGCCATGATTTTTTAACGTTGGTTTGACTAATAACTCTACTGCACGAGAATGGTGGTTATGTTCAAATGTATCTATGTGTACGCACACATGCAACTTTTTGTTTTTTTTAACGCATAGCCTCTAATTGTATTTGAATGGTATTAAAATACCTGTAAGTTTTTTTGTGTCTAGAACTAAAATAACTCGAGCTGACTTGCATTGATACATCTCAATAACTGCATACTTTAGCGCATCTCCGTGTTTTATATTAATTGTGATACTCGTTGTTATTACGCAATTCATTATTATAACTTTTAATCTACTTTAAAATCATATTAAAAGCTAGTTAATAAAAACAATAAAAGTATTTACAATATTTACATACACGTGTCAGAAAATTCCTCTGCATCATCACCTATTGGCAGCGTTGCTACATTGAATAGTAATGCTAATTCTTTATTCTAGACAAAGGCTGGCCTTCTGGTCACAAGAATCGTCGTTCAGTTGCTTAGCTAGTTGTTTAAAAATCCTATATCACTCTCCAGTCTACTAACTATCTTTAGCTACAAATATCATACCATAAAATAGGACCCTTGCGGCGTGAAAAACGACAAACAAATATGCTTTCACGTTTATAATTTTAGTAAGGATATCATATTATACATGCTTCTTTAATTTTAATTATTAGGTCTTATTGTTTAAATATTTATTAAAATTATAGTAACATTCTGTTAATAGAAAATCTTTCATTTATTGAAAAAATTTTTTAAATTTTCTTTCCTTAATGTCATTAGATAGATAATTTGTTGAGGATTTGAATGTACATAACATTTGGACTAGATGCGTGCATTTTTAGTTTAGATATTGATAAGTTTAACCTATTTTTGTGTCGTAGTGTATATTTTGAGTTAATATCTTCCAAAATGCATAGCATCATATCCCATTATCTCTGACAGAATGGATTAGCAGATAATATAGTAATAGGACAAGATAGAGGCAACTCTGTATGACATTAGCTTTGCATAACATTTCAGAATTAACCAGTATATAATTAATTTCCTGGCTAACTCTTCTGTGTCATTTACCACAGACAGAAATGCTAGAAGGCTAACATCTACAAGCACTGGAAGAATACCCAAACGAACAGATATGGATACTGGGGCCAAGCTCCATCGTTCAAAGCTACATTCAAAGTTTTATGAAGCGTGTTTGAATAATTTTGACAACTTCTGCTCAAAGTGACGAATATTTGCAAAATGCAGATAACCAAGATGCATGTTTGAATTTAATTATAAAAAGACATTAATGAATAATTCTATAAACCTAATATATATTAATTTTAAGTAAATTATTCAGAAATTCATCAATTTTTTTAATTTTGACCTCTATGAATGTTTGAAACCCATCTTACAAGACCGGGGGCCCAAGAAGGTGAATAGACATTTTCTCTAAAACTTTAATGTTAGGTGCAAATGAATTAAATTTTAGTATTGTCGAAAGTCTACATTACTTGTTAACTCTATTACTATATGTATTTTCGATCAATCAAGATAATAATGGTATAATATAGTTCTAAAAAAAAGATATATTTTAATAAGGGATGTAAAATAAAACTGTATTCGTTATGTTCGTTTTCGTAAATTGAATGTCAATGAAATCTCGATTCATTTCTGAGTACATTAATTATTGAGTAAAGTCACATTTTTTTTTTTTTTTTTTTTTTTTTTTTTTTTTAACGTGTGGAAACCCCCTCGGGCCGTCACCCCACCGGGGTTTACGGCGGGGTGGTGTGTCGGAATCGGACCGACGAAAACCACACGGTGTGCCACTCTGCGCTTGAGATAGGAGGGATCCGGGAACCGCTGCTATTACGACATCCAGATCCCTCCTAGCGCCTGCCCGCTACCTCGGGCACCATCTGCGGATAAACTCTCTATTTCAGGCGACGCACGGCACACGCGGACGTCGCCTCCTCGCGGCTGGCCATTGTAGCGGATGGAGGGGAAAACCCGTCCCGTCCACCCGCAGCCACACTCAAGGCGGCATGAGGCGCTGGTATGCGCGCCTCCGCCGCCCGGCTCGCCGGCGGCGAATTGGGTCCGAGTGGATATCGTCCTCCCGGGCCTTCTCCGCCGCCTCCTTCCGCGAAATTACGTCTTCGCAGAAGGTTGCGACCGCGGTAAAACAACTGTCGCTACCGGCCATGGAGCGTATGACGGCCGGTAGCGAGAGATCTCCTCCAATAACTGCAGTGAGGGCCTCACGCTGCGCCGCCCAGGCGGAACAAACCGCTAGCGTGTGTTGAGCCGAGTCCTCACTGCAGTCGCAGTGGTGACAGGCGGGACTCAATTCCCTCCTGGCGACCGAGTGCAGATACTTCCCGAAGCAACCGTGCCCGGAAAGGACCTGCGTCAGTCGGAAGGAAAGGGTCCCGTGCTGCCGCCCTGCCCACTCGGCGATGACCGGCTGGAGAGCCTCCACGGCGGCAAAGCCAGCACGTGGAGCCTCCAGCCGGGACGACCAACGAGCCATCGTGGCTCGACGAGCGGCCTCTCGCCACTCGCGTATCTCTTCGGGCGGGGGCCGTATGCCGCTACCCGCCCGGAAGTCAGCCGTCCGCCGATAAACTTCGGCGAGCACTTCCGCCTCCAAATCCCACGGGGGAGTTCCGGCCAGGGCGCACGCCGCCTCCGTCGATACGGTGCGGTAACCGCGTATGGCTCTAACCGCCAATATCCTCTGAGGGCGCCAGAGGCGAGCCCTATTCTGGGCGGTCAGAGCCGCCGCCCACACCGGTGCACCATACAGCGCCATTGACCGAACAACCCCCGTGTTTAGCCGTCTCGTCGCGACGTTGGCTCCACCCAAATTGGGCAAAAGTCGCCCAAGAGCAGAAGCAGCGCCGACCAGCTTTGGAGTAAGCTGTCAGAAGTGCTCGTCGAAGAGCCACCTGCCGTCGAGGATCAGGCCCAGATACTTCATCTGGGCCTTAATCGGTACGAGGACCGAATTGACAACGATAGAGGCACCGGGGGGTGGACCACGACGGGGCCCATGAAACAAAAGGGCTTCCGTCTTATCTAGGGCCACCCGTAAACCCAGCGCCTCAATGCGCCCGACCACCAAAGAGACTCCCACGGTGGCCAGGCGCGCCGCCTCTTGAAAGTTCGCCCCCCGGACCGTGACCAATGTGTCATCGGCGTAACAAATTACGCCCAGCCCGGGGGGAAGACGACCTCGAAGGGTCCAGTCGTATCCCATATTCCACAGGAGTGGTCCGAGGACGGACCCCTGTGGAACACCGCACGACATGGGCCGCCGCCTCAGAATACCATCTCGGTCCTCGTACACGACGGTACGCTCCTCAAGATAGTCTGCCACAAGCCGCCTCAGGTACTCTGGCACCCCGTGGTAGTGGAGTGCTTCCCTGATGCAGCTAAATGGCAGACTATTAAATGCGTTGGCGATGTCCAACGACACCGCCAACAGCACGCCGCCACAGCTCACCGCCTCCTCGGTAACGGCCCTCAGGCGCAGCACAGCATCGACCGTCGAACGCCCCGCCCGAAAACCAAATTGGGCATCCGACAGATCGGGGCCCACCTCGCAGAGGTGCCGGACGATGCGGGCAGAGAGTATCCTCTCAAACAGTTTACCCGCCTCGTCCAGCAACACAATGGGCCTATAGGCCGCCACCGAATCGGTAGGCCGTCCCGGCTTCCTTAATAGGACCAGCTTCCCGCTTTTCCAGCACTCAGGGAAGTGTCCGGACGACAAGCTAGCGTCCAAGACCTCCCTGAGGCGGTCCGACATGTGGTCGAGGGTTCGTGCCAATACTCGGGCAGGTATCCCGTCTGGCCCGGGGGCGGTGTTCTTAGAGCGGATCCGTAGAACAACCGCCCCTACCTCCGATTCCCTGACGGGCGGAACACTGTCCTCGTTCGCCCCGTCGTCTCCGACCGTGAAGGCCATCGACGGGGGTGTGTGCTCCACCCGTTGCGGGAAAAGGCCCTCGACCACTTCCCGCAGGAAGCTGGGCTGGAGGGTCTCTGTAAGGGGGGGGCCCGATGTGCGGAGCTTTTGTCGCGCCGCACGATAAGGGCGACCCCAGGGGTCACGATCGAGACCCTCCAGCATTTCCTTTCGCCTAATTTCTTTGGCGCGGCTGATGGCCAGCTTCAGAGTTTTCCGCGCCTCTCGGTACTCCTCATGAAGCTGGTCCTCCTCACCATCTTCACGGTGTCGCCGCCGACTACGGGTGTAGGACCTCCGGGCACGAGTACAGGCCGCGCGGAGGTCCGCCAACTCCTGGGACCACCAGTAAACCTCCTTCCGTGGAGGCCGACAACCTCGGATGCGGGGCATGGCCGCATCGCAGATCTGCGTAATCGCATCGCGGAAACGACCAGCCCCCATGTTGACCTCCTCGGCCGGAGCCTGCGGAGACAGCCAAGAGTGAATAATGGCTGCCTCCTCTAGTAGGTCCCTATTCAGTTTGGCTACAGCCCACCGCGGAAAGTGAGAAGAACGCCGCGCCGTGTGACCCCTACTGGGGTCCTGGGTCCGGGAGAGCTCGAATCGGATGTAGAGGTGATCCGAGAGCGTCTCAACCTCTTCCAGGACACACCAGTTCCTTACTCGTGCGGCGAGGGCAGGGGTAGCGAACGAAAGGTCCACTATCGACCCTCCCTGCTGTCGCACGCACGTGTTGGTGGAGCCCCTGTTCAATAAACAGAGGCCCATCGAGGCCGCCCACTCCTCTACGGCCTCGCCCCTGGCGTCCGTCCTGGGGGAGCCCCACGCAATGGACTTCGCGTTGAAGTCCCCCAGCACTAAGACGTGCCCAGACGTTAAACGCCGCATCGAGGTTTCCAAGTTGTTAAGGAAAACCTCGAAGTCGCTCAAACTCCGGTTGGGGGAGAAGTAAACACTATATACGGTGATCCCCCCCCACTCGGCAGCAACATATCCAGTACCCTTGTCCCTTAGCGACAAGGGCGGGGAATGAGCCGCCGTGGAGCCGACGACTGCCACGGAACCGTCCCGGTCACCCAACCAGTTTGGACGGGGAGGAACGTAATAGGGTTCCGCGGCTACGGCAACACCGATAGACCACTGTGCCATGGTTTGCAGGAAAAGGTCCTGCGCCGCAGCACAGTGGTTGAGGTTCGTCTGGACAAGGAGGTTGGAGACTTGGTCCATTACTGAACCATCTCTACAATCCCCTCCATGGGCGATGATGTCGACGCAGAAACGACGTCAGAGGCAGCCTGGGTCGACTGGCTAGCCCCCGACACTTGCCGAGATGTGCGTGAAGGCTTGCAGCCCCCCTGTCCAATCTGATGATCGGCGGGCTTGTTACCCGCCGCACACGCTGGGCAGTGTGGGGCGGCAGAGCACTCTGCCGCCTTGTGCCCCGGTCGACCGCAGCGGAAACATAGTCCGCTACAGTCGAAACAGCTAACACACTTGGCGCGTGTGTGTCCCGATGCCAGACACTTAAAACACCTCATCGGTCTCGCCGCCAGGACTGTGATCCTAGCGCTGACGAGACCGATGAGCAGCCTACCGGCGTCGCCTAAAATTTTGGCTGCCGCTACGGGACAGCTGACCCACACCGCGCCAAGCCCTCTTGGACCGGGGCGGATGGTGCCGACCCTAATGTTGTCCACGTTGCACCCTGTCTTCTCTCTAACTGCAACGCGGACATCTTCGGCCGTTATAGAATCGTCCAGGCCCGAAATGCGCAACTCTGCACACTTAGTAGGCCTGGCGATCCTAACACCATCCGTGGCCGCAAACATGCCCCGCAACTTCTCGGCAAAGGCATCTGCAGTCTTTGCGCCTTCGGCTCCCGGGAACTCGAGGACTCGAGCTCCCGTCTGAGCGAGGCGCAACCTGACTCCATCCGTCCCGATGTCATTGGCGAGACTAGCCCGGGCCCTCTGGAAGATGGCCGCGTAAGACAGTCCGCCGTTAACCGCTTCCGGTGACACGGTGACCACTACCGCCGCGGTTTTGGGTACCTGCAGCTTGCGCGGCCTCTTCGTAGTGGCCACTGCCACCGACAGCGACTGCGGGGTAGAGGCTGCTTTTTGAGCAGCCTTTTTACCCCGCTTTCGGGACTTCTTAGTACCCCCGACTACCTGCCAACCATCCGTGGAAGGGGCAGATATGGGGGGAGCAGACGTGGAGGTGCCAGGTACAGCGGCTGGAGTGGAGAGCGGAGGGAATTCCGCTCTAGACTTGGCCGCCGTTTTGGGCCCTGACCTCGGTGACCCTGTCTTGGCTGTTGCTTTAGCCGCCTGTTGTGCCCTCGGAGCAACCGCAGGAGCGGCAGACACAGACGCCACCGCCGCATAAGAAACACGACCGCCCGCAACGGGAGGCGTTGATGGCACCGATACGGTCTTAAGTCTATTTGCCGCAAGCGGCGGTCGGACAACTGGGGCCGGAGGCAGCCTCGCCTCCAGGCCAGCGAGACGCCCGTCCATCATGCGCCACACTGCGTCCGTGATTTGGCGCAGGTGGGCATCAGGAATACCCCCGAGGTTGGAAGAGGGGGTAAGTTGTGACGGAGTCGAGCCGTCTCTTTCGGGGCGATCTGCCCGGAATTGAGCAAACTGAGCACTAAGCTCAGTCACCTGCCCCGTCAGATGCTCGTTGGCTACCTGGAGACGAGCCATGTCTCCGATAAGGCTCTTCACGACCCCCGCAATAGCGGCAGAGGAGTCCTTAAGGGCTTTCACAAAACAGCCCTTAAGGTTACTAGACTTGGTGGCCACTTTGTGGATGATGGCCACCGCCGCGTTTGCTCTCTCCTGCATGGACGATGGTGTTTGGAGAACAGAACTCTCTACCATCGGCTCCTTGATTTTAAGCAGGAGATCTGCGACCTCCTCCTCCGCTAATGCTTCGCCGTCCGCCCTGACTCTTCTGTAGGCTCCTGCCTTGCAGAAAACGGAGCCTGACGGGATCGAGGCCGGAGTTCGTGACCTCCCTCTACGGCTGCTTGCGACCTTGGGAGGTAACATCTCCTGAGACGTATCGCTGCCGTCATCCCTGGAGCGTCCGCGTTTCCGACTGTCACAAAGCTCCGTTTCCATAAGCTCCAGTGTGTCCTCCTTCGCACTGGAGTTACTACCCGCGACAGATTTGGAGCGTAATCGCTCCGATGTTCTTCGGCTCCCAGCAGTCATAATAACTTCTGGGAGCCCCACCGAGGCAGGCATCCCAACGAATGCTTCCTCGTCGTTGGCAGAGAAATTGTTGCCCGCTCTTGTACTTTTCTGCTTCCTACTATCCATCTCCTTCTTTCCTTCGTTCGTTTTTATATTTTTGTTTAATTGAATATCCATAGTTGAACCCACGAGATGGGGAGAATAAAGGTCAACCCGGGCAGAGATCCCCAATACCCGGGCAAGCGTACATTTATGCCCAACCGAGGGGTCCGCAGGTGCCTCGGCTGGGGGTGCGCTTGCGACTGAACAACCCATCAGCCATGCATCCCCTGGTCACGCACCAGAACACGGGATTCGGGGTAATTTTTTAAAGAGGTTTTCTTCCTCGCAGTCCGGGCGGCTAAGCCAAGACCCTCGCCCCCGATTAGTGTCGCGAGACAAAATCACGACACTCCCTTCGGGATTACGATGTGACAACGGTGGCAGGAAGATTAAATCTTCCAATGCCTGCTCGGCGGCAGTGTGAGTACACACCGAGCCCGTTCTCCTTTCTCCACTATTGACAGTGGAGAAACGCCGACCCATGAAAGGGTCCCACTTCCGTGATTTTTTAATGAGGTTTTCCTCCTCATTGCTCCGAAGAGCGAAGAGCCAACAGAGGAATCGACAAAAATGCCCGCTCTGTTGGACCAAGCCTCAACCGAATGGCCGAAGAAAATGGCCTCCTCTTCTTTGTGCTAGAGTATCAGCCGTTGGCGGTGATGTCCTCTTCTAAATGGTACAGGAAGAAACTGTCCCATCGCCAACGTTACCAGGGTGCACCACGTGGAGGTTTTCTAGCTCAGCACCCCGAGTAAAGTCACATATACCAGCTAAAGCTTTATATATTTAAAAAAAATAGTTTATTCCAAATTTGCAGAGATTTTCAAAATAAAATGCGAACTAAACACAGTGTAATATATATTTGTCAAGAGTTTGTTACAATTTTGGTCAATATGTTCAACATTACACACGCCAATGTAGTTCAACTGATAAGGAAAGGTGAAGAATTTTCTTGCAGTGTCAGATTGAACCAGGACCTGGCTACTTAGCTGAAATATACTAGAAGCTGAACGACAAAGTGGAAAAAAGTGCCCTTCGGATACATCAAGGAACAGAAACGTCTGGTATATTATCATGAATTTCCAACCACTTCGATACGATTTTTTTGAATTCATCTTCTGATTCTGAACTGCTTGATTAGATTAATAAGATAAAAAGGCCATCTCAACTGAAAATATAAAGATTGATCTTACAAATACTTTCATGAAAGAACATTTCAGCGCGCCAATGGTCTGGTAGCTCTAAATATGTGTCACATACAGTCACCAATGACTTTGTTTTTATCGAAAAAAATATTAAAATTACCAAGTTGGAAATGATGACAGTTATCGCGGTAACTGTGTAAACCTTACACTGTCACGATGGCTGTCATGCCTTTTACGTTCCCAAGCAGGGTTTTAAAAAACATCTCACTAGGCCGCCATAGTGTGAGTCACCATACTGCATTGTCTGCATTTGCAAGTATGGTGACCACAACTCTTGGATTATATTCATGCTTTCCATCAGGTAGAGTAGAGTCACTATGGCAGGCTTTAAATATAGAAATTCTTTATTGATGACAGTTCTCCAATGAGCCCTGTTACACTCCGCTACTTTTAACAAATTAAGGAATGGCTGCAAACTGAGAGCCATTAATGGTACAATAAAGAAAGTAATAAGGTTAATTCAAGATTTTTATTTAAATATCACTTTGACGAGGAACAAAAGCGATAATTTATTTTTACGTTATTTACATGTACATAGATTAGTATACCCTTGAATGTAAAAATAGTATTTAATTAATAAAATTTTATTGTTAATATTACATAAGTGTCGATATAATACAAGTTAAATAGTAATATTGTGTTGAATAACAACAAAGTTACAAAATGTCCTGAATAGTCTTCACACAAACATTTCCTTAAAATGTTGACGTCAAGTCGGCACCACTTGTTACAGTTATCTGATACCAATTATATTTGTATTTTTGTTTTCAAGGTCAATTAGAAAAAAGTAAGCTTACGTGAAATAAAAAAAAACATTTGACTGAGAGACCTTAGTGTATTTTGAATATACCATATTTTTTGAAACGTTCTGTAGCTTAAACGGTTTATTAAATTTTAGTGTGAAGTTGAGGTGTCGCTAAATTTATCTTAATTGTAAGAAAAATATCGAATATATCAAAACGATTAACTATATAAACGAAAAGGGAGGTTTTTATTATTTTTTTCTTCAATACCTATCAATTCGAGTATTAAAATGAACGTCTCATGAAAATTTGTACAAATTTTTAATTTAATTATCATTTGAAACGAGAAATGATAAAATATGAGCTTTTTGATTTTTTAACAATAAAGGTAATATGTTCAAATTTCTTGTTGGTTTAAATGAGTATAATTCCCAAAAGTTATACTTAAGATATGAAATATCTAGCTATCGTGGTTTTAAGTGGTTTAGTTAAGTAAATAATATTTACTCTCCTATAGCACCATTAATTGAGGTTGGCTCGCGAATGATAAAAGCCACAAATGGTCACCAAAGTTATTCAATAAAAACAGGTACTTTATAATTTGAGATAAAAATTTCTGTGACGTAGTTGATAAGCAATTCATATTCGTAACAATTACATATTATAGTGAAATGTAGCAGAAACATTTAACGTTAAAAAGAAGGAATTTTTATTGTCTAATTTTTATGAGTGTGTTATATCTTGTCTAATTATCCAATCGTGGATAGGCAAAATTGAATTTGCCATACTCGCAATCACTCTATTAGAAAAAGAAAAACATAATTACTGTAAGCTTGGCAAACACAAGCACGAAATACATCGTTTATTAAAATTTAACATGGTTTACCTACGTTGTAGTCGGTCATGCCAATTTGTTTTAATAAAGAGTTATTCATTATTATTAACATCAGTGTATTAAAAGAAAAAGTTTTTAATGTAATAAACTATATAAGATAGTGAACATTATTTTTTATTATGCATAATGAACGTAACACACTGTATAATAAAAATAGAGCGTATGAAAATGATGTTCACATTATACGTAAATTTCATGCTTTTATCTGAGGAACTATTATTAAAACTTCAAAATAAATTCGTAAATCTACATCCAAAACCAAAGAAAGCCTAGTTTATGATTACTAACTTTATATTGCGGTGATGTTTAATTAACACAATAAATTACACGATAACTATCTGTGATATAGATTTGAATAAAACAAGGTATTTTAGTATAAGAGGTAAAACAACACCACGTTACACTCATCACCTCCATAAATCATTGTGTTTACGCAAACCTAAGTAAAATAAACATAGTCGAAACTAATTAGTGTAGAAAATTCACGTGGGACCAAACAGGGTAATATGGGCGAAGCACAGTTTGCGCTCACAAAATTAGGGAAGTTTAGGGCCAAAGTCGCCTCCGTCCGGAACAAGTTAATTTAAACTGCCCGAGTAATTTGCACAGAACCGTGACACTAATTCAATTAGTTACTAGGTATGCAAACAACGCTGGACACGATTGTTTCATAGTTTCACCCGCTTATTAACAGTTTATATGTGAAAAATCTAGATATATTTTACTTACGCTAAACGATAGCCTGAATTCAAAATCAGCGTCAACCCAATTCACTTATATTCCTATTATCACATTTTTTCTTAAGTTTCAATTAATTTAACACAAATTGACTGACTACAAACACCTCGGCGAATATAATAAAGAAGTTTTGAATAGCTCTACTTCATCTCAGACGAAGACTAAACTTATTATAACCAGTCTAAGTAAAAATTACTCACGAATGAGAAGTTTCTTTTTAGGAAAAACGATAAACTTCTAGTATATAGCACATATAATAGGAATAGAAATATTGTATTACTGACAAATATTAACGCACAGCGTACGACTTACTTATAAAACTGTAAAAGAATTTGAATGATATTCTTAAAGCATACTAACAGGATAGTAATTAGCCAAAACCATCACAAGAACTTGTAAATTCCCGGGAAACCGGTCTACCCACTAAGCCCCGCGGCGGCTTACCTCGGTAGTCAGAAAGGGCTCCAGAAACGTATCAGCGGCTTCTGGAGTCCTCCCTGTCGTACCTAACAATTGAGATACATCTTGGGCACCTCATACCCCAGGGCAAGACGCTATTGCTCCTTTCACTGTTTTGCACAGTAAGAAGCAGAATAGCACCCCGCCCCAGACGACACCCGCGGCCGCACCGGTGCATCACCTGTCTCGGGTCGCTTACAGCGGTCACACCGGCCCAATTCGTGGGTGCAGCGACCCTTAGGCGCCGATTAGGGAGCTAGTGACCTCTACTGCATCCCCTTCACCGCCTCCTTCGAGCGGGATCGGCTTTTTCCCGATTTCACTCAGTGATCTCCTTCTAGAGCAAAACATCCGCACAGAAGGATGTCGCGGCTTCCCACCCCTCGTCACTCACTAGTATCGCTATCGATGCTGACGGTGACAGGTTTTGTTCAATCTGTCCGACCAGGACTCGATGCTCCGACACCCATGCAAGGTAGTTCTCCAGCATGTGCTGGGTGGAATCCCTTTCAGACCCGTAGTGGTGGCATTGTTCCGTAGCCTCCCATCCTATTCGATTCAGATACTCACCGAAGCAGCCGTGTTGGGTGAGAGTCTGTGTCAATCGATAGGTGACACAGTCGGTCCTCACTACCTACGCTTTGAAGTTCGGCAGTACGGCTCCGACAACGCGTTGGCTAGCACAGCCCTGGGTTTCGAGCCATGCCTGACAAGTTACCAGAGCTTGCTTATGTGCGTTCTGCGTAACATTCCAAGCTCATGATCTGGCGCGACCTCTTCGTCAATCCGACCGACAGAATGAATTTTTTCGTTGACCATCGCGTCCATGTCGGCCAGAATGTTGAAGGGTGGAGATCGCGCCAGGATCGTCGCCGCTTCATAGGAGATTGTGCGGTAACCCCACACGATCCATATGGCCATCAACCGCTGCAGGCTCTTGAGTAGTGCTCAGACGGGTGCCCCATAGAGGACTACGGATCTAACAACCCCTATGTAGAGGTGGCGAACTTCTTCCCGAGGTCCCCCGAGACTGGGCAGCTGACGATGCAGCGTACCTGCTACCCTTTGCACTCAGGGGATTAATCACCATCTCGAGACTGAGAGACCGCACTTACTCTTTCTAACAGAGACGCAGATCTGTAACCCGTCCGATCCAACGTACCTGTACTATCCAGGGTACATCCTGGAGACCCAATTCCGTACCCATGCAGGCGTGTGCGTATACATCAGGGACGTGATCTGCTGTCAGCGTCTTCGTAACTTGGAGGTTCCTGACCTTTCTGTTTTATGGGTTCTTGTGGATACTGGCCTAGACCAAATAGTATACGCCAGTGGTTACCTTTCGTATAACGGAGACTAGGAGACGACAAGGCTATTGAACCATCTAAATGTAGCTGCAGATTCGGTCCATCGACGCTTTCCATCTGTGAAGGTTGTGTTTCTTGGGGACTTTAATGCATACCATAAAGAGTGACTGTACCCTTATAATGACACTGACCACGCTGAAAAAGAGGACTACAAATTTGCAATATCATGTGGCCTCTCTCAGTTCGTCCACGAACGCACTCGTATTCCTGAAGTCGTGAGCCACATTGCGTATTGCCTGGACCTTCTGCTGACAACCGATCCTAACATATATTCGGTTTCTGTTTCACCAGCACTCGGGAAATCGGATCATTGTGTGGTGAAATCTGTGTCGCTACTCGCCTCCTGACACCAGCCCTAAAGGCACTAGGCGAGTGTGGCGATACAAGTCAGCATATTGGGATGAGATGCGTCACTTTTTCGCCTTGAAGGCAAGTCTCCTTTTCTTCTAGAGATCCATCGTGCTGCGCAGATGCTGCCTCGAGTGTGATTTATCAAGCTATGGAGTATTTTATTCCTTTTGCTGAAGTACCCCTTGAGACCAAAGCTCGTCCTTGGATTAATGCTGAATGCCTCTTAGCTGAAAAGCGTAAGCGTAAAGCCTATTTGTTTTGGGTTGATGCTCGTAAAAACAAAGCGTTGGGTCCTCAGGAAAAGAAGAAAACATACAACGCAGCGGCTAAATCTTGTAAAAAGGCGATAAGAAAAGCTCGTTTTGACCACATTGGCCACATAGGGGAAAAGTTAACTTCCTTTTCCACAGGGAGCAAAGCTTACTGGAGCCTCGCCAACTCGGTCGAGAAAAATTTCTGTCGCTCTTTGCTGCCTCCTCTGTACAAATCTCACGGATCCCTGGCCCACAGCGCTAATGTGAAGGCAAATTTATTTGCGAATCTCTTCTCAGAGTATTCTCGTATCGATAGCAATGGCAAGTGTCCACCTCAGTTACCTCTGTTTGGCCCTAAAATGAGCGCCATTAAAATCCACCAAAAAGAGGTACAAAATGTTTGCTGAACCTGGACGTTAATAAGGCCAGTGGTCCTGATGGCACTCCAGCAGTGGTACTGAAGTGTTGTGCACCCGAGTTGTCTCTTTTTCTGACTCGTCTATACCAACTCTCTCCAGAAACTGGCAAAGTTTCGAGATCCTGGAAGCTTGCTAATGTTCAGCCTATACTCAAGAAAGGAAGCCGTGCAGACCCAGCCAATTACAGACCTGTCGCGATCACCTCTATAATCTGTAAGATTATGGAGCGTATCTTAAATCATCGTCTCCTGACATATCTTGAAGCAAACGAGCTCCTTAGTGATAACCAATATGTTTTTCGCATTGGATGCTCGACCGGAGATATGCTAATATGTGCCACCCACCTTGAAGCGAGGCTTTGGAGGGTCACGGTGAAGCAATAGCCGTTGCATTAGACATCTCAAGGGCCTTTGACCGGGTCTGGCACGAGGTAATACTTAGTAAGCTTCCAGCATACACCATACACACTGAGCTTTGCGGCTGGATATATGACTTCCTGAAGGATCGGCCGATTTGCGTTGTCTTGGATGGTTGCTCTTCTTATCTAATGGCAATTAATGCTAGGGTAAATCAGGGATCTGTTCTCTCTGCAACCTTGTTTCTGCTGCACATAAACGATCTTTTAATACCCGGTGTTATTAACTACGCCGATGACAGCACCGTAATTGAGAGGTATGTGTCCAACTCGGTAGTCCAGAGGAAGTACGGTCCTTGAGAGAGTCCATGATTGAACGGGTGAACATGACATTGCAGTGGATGTCCGATCGGGGTGACGCCAATCTTGTCCAATTTAACCCTTTTTTTTTTTTTTAACGTGTGGAAACCCCCTCGAGCCGTCACCCCACCGGGGTTTACGGCGAGGTGGTGTGCCGGAATCAGACCAACTAAAACCACACGGTGTGCCACTCTGCGCCTGACATGGGAAGGATCCAGGCACAGCTGTTATTACGACATCCAGATCCCTCCTAGCGCCTGCCCGCTAAAGCGGGCACTGTCTGCGGAAAACCTCTCCATTTAGGCGACGTACGGCACACGCGGATGTCGCCTCCTCGCGGCTGGCCACTATAGCGGATGGAGGGGAAAACCCGTCCCGTCAACCGCAGCCACACTCAAGGCGGCATGAGGCGCTGGTACGCGCGCCTCCGCCACCCGGTTCGCCGGCGGCGAATTGGGTCCGAGTGGACGTCGTCCTCCCGAGCCTTCTCCGCCGCCTCCTTCCGCGAAATTACGTCTTCGCAGAAGGTTGCGACCGCGGTAAAACAACTGTCGCTACCGACCATGGAGCGTATGACGGCCGTATGAGGACTCCACGCTGCGCAGCCCAAGCAGAACAAACCGCCAGCGTGTGCTGAGCCGAGTCCTCACTGCAGTCGCAGTGGTGACAGGCGGGATTCAATTCCCTCCTGGCGACCGAGTGCAGATACTTCCCGAAGCAACCGTGCCCGGAAAAGATCTGCGTCAGTCGGAAGGAAAGAGTGCCTTGCTGTCGCCCTGCCCACTCAGCAATGACCGGCTGGAGAGCCTCCACGGCAGCAAAGCCAGCACGTGGAGCCTCCAGCCGGGACGACCAACGAGCCATCGTGGCTCGACGAGCGGCCTCTCGCCACTCGCGTATCTCTTCGGGCGGGGGCGGGGTGCCGCTACCCGCCCGGGAGTCTGCCGTTCGCCGATAAGCTTCAGCGAGCACTTCCGCCTCCAAATCCCACGGGGGAGTTCCGGCCAAGGCGCACGCCGCCTCCGTCGATACAGTGCGGTAACCACGTATGGCTCTAACCGCCAATATCCTCTGAGGGCGCCAGAGGCGAGCCCTATTCTGGGCGGTCAGAGCCGCCGCCCACACCGGTGCACCATACAGCGCCATTGACCGGACAAACCCCGTGTATAGCCGTCTCGTCGCGATGCTGGCTCCATCCAAATTGGGCAAAAGTCGCCCAAGAGCAGAAGCAGCGCCGACCAGCTTTGGAGAAAGCTGTCGGAAGTGCTCGTCGAAGAGCCACCTGCCGTCGAGGATCACCGGTACGAGGACCGAATTGACTACGATGGAGGCGCCGGAGGGTGGACCACGACGGGGCCCATGGAACAAAAGGTCCTCCGTCTTGTCCGGGGCCACCCGCAAACCCAGCGCCTTACTACGCCCGACCACCAGAGAGATTCCCGTGGTCGCTAGGCGCGCCGCCTCTTGAAAGTTCGCTCCCCGGGCCATGATCAATGTGTCATCGGCGTAACAAATTACGCCCAGCCCGGTGGGGAGGCGACCTCGAAGGGCCCAATCGTACCCCATATTCCACAGGTGTGATCCGAGGACAGACCCCTGTGGAACACCACACGACATGAGCCGCCGCCTCAGAACACCGTCTCGGTCCTCGTACATGACAGTACACTCCTGTAGATAGTCTGCCACAAGCCGCCTCAGGTACTCTGGCACCCCGTGGTAGTGGAGTGCTTCCCTGATGCAGCTAAATGGCAGACTATTAAATGCGTTGGCGATGTCCAACGACACCGCCAACAGCACGCCGCCACAGCCCACCGCCTCTTCGGTAACGGCCCTCAGGCGCAACACAGCATCGACTGTCGAACGCCCTGCTCGAAAACCGAATTGGGCGTCCGACAGATCAGGGCCCACCTCGCAGAGGTGCCGGACGATGCGGGCAGAGAGTATCTTCTCAAACAGTTTACCCGCCTCGTCCAGCAATACGATGGGCCTATAGGCCGCTACCGATTCGGCTGGCCGTCACGGTTTCCTTAATAGGACCAGCTTTCCGCTTTTCCAGCACTTAGGGAAGCGTCCGAACGCCAAGCTAGCATCCAGGACCTCCCTGAGGTGGTCCGACAAGTGTTCAAGGGCTCGGGCCAGCACTCGGCCAGGTATCCCGACCGGCCCGGGGGGTCCAATTTAACCCTGCCACAACATAGGCGTGTCTTTTCTCTGGAAAAAAGAGTGGTTTCGATTTAGCACCCACTTTCAAAAGTCTGTCCTTACCGATTACTAACCATTTAGAACTTCAAGGTATTACCATCTCCTCTAACCTCAACTTTGGGCAACAAATTGAGTCTATGGCACAAGTGGCGTCCAATACTTCCTTCCAATACTTCCTTAATCTTTACACTGCCCAAGTTCGATCCTGCATGGAGTACTGCAATCAAATCTTGGACGGTGCAGCCAAATATCATCTAGAAGCTTTGGACTCAGTTGACTGAAGAGCCTGTAGGTTAATTAACAACTAAAAGCTCTCAAATAACAGACTACACACCCTTGAGCATCGTCGTCGAGTTGCCCGCTTATCAGTTTTTAATAGGATACACTTTGGAGAGTGTTCGAAGGCTCTTTTCAAACTGATTGAGCCATCTCTCTTTAATCGGACTACTAGACACAGGCAAAAATTTCATCCATACGTTGATGACATACCTAAAAAGTCGAACTAAACGGTTCGACAGCTTGTTTTTGATGAGAGTCGCCAAGATTTGGAACGAACTGCCTGGGTCTATTTTTCCTGATGAGTTGAACTCTGGAGCCTTTAAAAGTAGTGTTTGATACCAAGCGTGGTATCGTTGGACTGGGTGTGTGACACTAGTAGGGATTCAAATAAAACCACTGTGCACTGTACTATGGGTTCGTAGGACTCCACGGTTTAATTGGCTGTCGCCTTGTACTAAACAACACGTTTTGTTCTCCTACAATTTTGTTCTCGTCATACAAAATGTTTGTAGGCCTTATAAACTAACACGTGTAAAATAACGATAGCGCGATCTAGGTTTGTAACAGCACCCTCTAGGGAACGTAACGTAAACTAATATTTTGGTTTCGACTTTGATCGCACTATGCTGTTATTGGTCTCGAACATACCGCCCACCAAGGACGTTACTGACGGAATGTCTTTCTAAAAATGAACTAAGCATTACAATAAAGTTGCAAAAAAAAATATAAAAGAATTGAACTGTAAACCATAAATACACTATATAAAAATAAGTTGAACTGTATACAAGAAAACCAATTTTATCTAAACATTAACAAATAAAACACGTATTGAGTCGTGTTGTAAACAACAATACAAACTTAATGACTAAAACTTATTCTAGCATATACGTATATAAACATGATTTCATGGATCGCACACCGACATCAATTTAACTTAACATGTGTAAATAATAATAAAATAATTACTTATCCATTTTGTTGTACAATTCGATAAGTCCATCATCCTTTAGTGAATAAAAGATTACAGTAAAACAAGTCCTATGTAGCAACTGGTAATATGCAAACCTTAGATGTTGGCCTTTTAAATGTTGAAGACTGAGTGCGCACAGTGACTACACGGGTGATACCATCATCACCAGGGTGTTTCTCTGATATGCGACCAACACAACATCCCCAATTTTAGGTTCGGGAACTTGACAAGACCACTTATAACGATTCATCAAACTACATAGGTATTCTTGGGACCAACGTTTCCAGAACGACTGTACCATTTTTTGAACTAATTGCCAGCGTGACAAATGACCCATACTTGCATTATCGTACTGTTTATCTGGTACACTTACTAACGGCTCTCCAATTAGGAAATGTCCAGGTGTTAAGGGTAACGGTTCGCCAGGGTCTGTGACGCAAATAACACTCATCGGTCTAGAATTTAGACAAGCTTCAACTTGGTTGAGGAGCGTGGAGATTGTTTTTTTTTTTTTTTTTTTCACTGCTTTTTTGTCCCTGTATTCTATTTGATTGTCCTTGATGTATTCCTTTGTGTCCTTTTTGTCCTGATTGGTATTTACCTTTGTTCTTGTTTGATCTCGTTGTCCTTTAGTAATATGTTCTATTGATCTTATTTTATCTACTATTTCCTGACTGTTGCTATTCCACTTTTGTAGTTGAAATCCACCTTTACTTAACAAGCCTGTCATTTGTTTGTATATTTCGAGTCCTGCTTCTACGCTATGACAACCGGTCATTAAACCGTCCATGTAGAAGCTGCTGAAAACTCTGTCCTTAGCTAACGGGAAGTTCTCACCTTCATCATAAGCGATCTGATGCAGGGTTCTAACTGCCTGATATGGTGCTGATGCGGTACCAAAGGTAACGGTCATGAGCTCATAATCAGTAATGTCTTTCTCAGGACTGTCTCGCCAGAGTATGCGCTGAAATATTGCGTCTTCTTCGGCTATCCTGACCTGGCGGTACATTTTGATTATGTCTGCTACAAGGGCTATAGGATGAACTCTCCATCTTAAAACAGTGTGTCTTAAGTCCGACTGTAGTGTAGGTCCTATCATCAGCGTGTCATTGAGTGAGACTCCGTTACTGTTCTTTTCGGATGCATTGAAGACAACGCGAACCTTTGTGGTACTTTTGTCTTCCCGCACAACCGCATGATGAGGTAAGTAGACAGCTACCTCTTTATTTTTGTCCTGCCCTTTTACTGGTCTCATATGTCCTAAACTTAAGTACTCATTCAAAACTTCGGTATAATTATTTTTTAATTGTATGTTGTTACTTAGTCTTTTCTCTAATGCCTCGAATCTTTTTTAGCTATAGTACGTGAATGTCCTTCTTTACAAGGAGGATCTGCATCTCTAAACGGTAATCTGACTAAATATCTTCCATTGCTATCTCTCTTTGTTGTGGTACTATAGAGCTCTTCGCATTTCTTCTCTTCAGGTTTAAGTAATTTCTTTGAACTAATGACCTCTTCAATTTCCCAAAACTTTCTCAAAAGTTCGTCTTCTCGTATCTGAGCATGCATGACATTTATCCTATTTGACGTGTCGTTTTTTTCAGAGTTCAATGTTCCAGATAGGATCCAGCCCAAGGCAGTGTTTTGTGCTATAAGATTATTGGAAGGACTTTTTAGCATACCCGACCTAATAATGCAACAGTAAACGTCAGCCCCTAAAAGAACGTCAATTTTATTAGGAGTGTTGAAGCCTGGATCTGCTAACTGAAAGTTTGTAGCACCTATCCAATCCAAGTTTGTGTGAATGCTATGTTCAGGTAACATTCCGGTGATTTTGCTTAATATATAAGCATTTACACAAATTTTAAACTCTGGCTGAATGCGAGATTGGATGTTGACCTGTACCATGTTCCTAATCATGGTTGTACTTTGACCACCCAGACCTGAAACGAAACCTCGAATAGGTATCTTTTTCAGTCTGAGGGCTTGAACTGTGGCTTCTGTGATGAAGCACGCTTGTGAACCTTGACCCAATAAGGCACGAACTGTGTGATACTCACCTAACCCCGACTCGGCCTTTATTAGCGCTGTAGCTAATAACACCTGTCTAGGTTTGAGTACCTTACCTGTAGACAAACATGAAACTATCGGATTAGACTCCGTTGTTGAACTAGCACTATTGATAGTTTGGTTTGCTGTGGTTTGTCTATTCTTCTGTGGATCTTGGCTTAGATGCAGGAGAGAGTGATGACGCTTCTGGCAAAGTTTACAAACTGTTGATTTTTTACAATCACGTACGATGTGATTGCCACCTAAACAGTTGAAACAAATATTGTTTTGCGACACAAACTTGCGCCTAATCTCTATAGGTTCTTTAACGAATCGTTTGCAGAAACAAAGTTTGTGATTCTCTGTGCAAAATTCGCATCTTACCTTCATTGTACTAGTTGCCACCATTGTCTTTGTACTATGAGCGTTCAAACTTACACCACTGACCCGATGAACCGTACCCCTGTTTGAACTTGGCTCTAGACATTCTAGAGCGCGAAAACGATTTTCGATAAAAACTTGAAATTGATTGAAACTCGGCAAGTCGTTATTGGAATCGTTGCAAACACTGAGCTCCCATTGTTTTCGTGTTTCATCATCTAACTTGGAAGTGATTATATGTATGATAATAACATCCCATGTAGTCACATTGATACCTAAATTGGTGAGCGCATTTAAACAATCGCTTGTGGTGTCAAGCAGCTCTTTTAATGATGTTGCTGATTCCACATGCATACGTTTTTGACCAAACAATCTTTTTAAAATACAGTTTGTTAAGTTTTTCTAATTGAGTCCAACACTGCATATAATTAGAATCGGTTATTGGCGTATGACGGATCAATTGCTCTGCTTCACCACAAAGATGACTCTTCAAATAATGAAGTTT
Source organism: Hypercompe scribonia (assembly GCA_949316085.1). NCBI lineage: Eukaryota > Metazoa > Arthropoda > Insecta > Lepidoptera > Erebidae > Hypercompe > Hypercompe scribonia. The sequence goes on along the minus strand of OX438974.1, from coordinate 11,126,925 downwards.
TTGCACATTGTCCAAAGATTCATTTTTATGAACCAACGACATAAAAAGATCGTGGAAGGTTGTCCACTCTCCATATTTACCCGAAAAAGTCGGTATAGCTATTTTAGGCAACTGTACGAACGTATTAGCAGATTTACAAGTACTAGGATTCTGATCAGTTTGTAGGACTGAACCTTTAACAACAAGTGTTTTATTGAGTGTTGTTTTCAATAAACTTTTGTAAATTATATATATATCCTCTACTTTATCATAAATATCACTTGCCTCAGAGTTTTCTATGTCTTCTAGTTTAAAGTTTTCAAATAATTTAGAATTAGTATTTTTAAACATAGCCCAATCTTTTTCTAATAATTCTTGTTTTGTTTCAATATACTCTGAGGTTAATCTATCCTTACCGCTTTTCTTAAAATTAATCAATCCCTTATTTATGACATTATATAAACTTTTCATAAGATTAATTGACCCTTCCATTTTGGAGGTATGTTTAAAAAAAGTAAAATTTAACTTGAAATTAAATTTTTAAACTTAACTTAAGCGGTTCTGAAAAAAAACTACAACTATCTCAAAATCAACTCTAAAATCTTCTAAGTCTCAATTATTGGTTAAAATTTTACAAGTGTTTTAAAATTCTAAAAGTCGGGTAGAAATCGGGCATAGGTTCCCCGTTCCCCCGTTTTTCTTAAATTATTCTAAGTTCTAAATCTACCATGCACACGAGAAATTTTACAAGTCCAAAATATTAACAACAAATTTTTACAAGTCCCAAATTTCTTGCGATTCTTCAAAGTAAATTATTTCATAGAAATAAAGTCTATAATAGTTTAACTTGATTGTTTGAATTTAATTACTGCTCAGGAACTAAATAAATAAAAATTGTACTCACAAATTCACATTTGACACAAACACTTTGTTGACATCAAAGTAGCGACCTCTGGTGGACACTGGTTGATCTGCAAGCGGCTTCCGGTGAAAGGGTCTGCTAACTTGCTCGTGATGGGTTGCGCTTCGCCTGTGTAGCACTGGATATTGCACGTCCTCTGTGGCGGCAATGTTGAACTAACACGCAGCGGCTGATCTCGCCAACAACGACGACAGACGTAGCTGCCGCTGCTGCGGTGAGCGTGTACTCTAGTGCAGCGATCCACTGCGAGTTACACGAGGGAGGCGACGCCAACGGTGACGCCGTAAAGTAGTCCTTAACCCGGCGCGTAGGACCAATGTTTGATACCAAGCGTGGTATCGTTGGACTGGGTGTGTGACACTAGTAGGGATTCAAATAAAACCACTGTGCACTGTACTATGGGTTCGTAGGACTCCACGGTTTAATTGGCTGTCGCCTTGTACTCAACAACACGTTTTGTTCTCCTACAATTTTGTTCTCGTCATACAAAATGTTTGTAGGCCTTATAAACTGACACGTGTAAAATAACGATAGCGCGATCTAGGTTTGTAACAGCACCCTCTAGGGAACGTAACGTAAACTAATATTTTGGTTTCGACTTTGATCGCACTATGCTGTTATTGGTCTCGAACAGTAGAATGAACAGGTTTCTTCTTTCTTCTTCTTCCTTTCCATTAGTTGAGATGGAAGACAAACGCCTGTTCCATTACAAATATAAATATATATACGTATATTTATTGCATACAGTTTTTGTTGCACTGATGGCACTTCACAGAAGACTTATTATTATTGCATTTTGATTTGACCTGACACTTTGTGCGATTTTCTTGTCTCGTATATTTTCAGGTGATCGATATCGTCCGGTATATTTTCAGATATGGTAGTTTTTCTATTACTTCTACTCAGCGTCCCAAATTCTTCTCCCAGTTGTAATAAAAAGTCTCTACGTTTCATTTTACTGCCGTTAATAATTGTATACAGAACCCAAGCATTTATACCAACCAAATCTAATACATTATAAAACGTGTGAACTGGCCAACGTCTAGAAGGCGCTTTACAGTGTATTTGCGACTCATAGAATCCACAACATCTGTTCCATATTTTGTGCTATTGTAAAATAACATTGTCTCAGGTTTTTCTTTGAACTAGTGCCTATTGTTACATCGGGATGCATAGTACTCAGCATTAATACATTTTTATTACGTTTAGCCTGTAAACAGCCAAAGACGTATCACTTGTGTTTAGTATAAGCGTATAATTCTTCTTTTGTCATCTTCATAGAATCAAGGATTTCTTTACAAACTTTGTGCCCACAATACTTGTATTTTTAGACTTCAAATAATTCGCTGGTATAAGTGAAGTGAAAAAGTTATCACATGTAACATTTCTACCTCCATTAACGTAAGGTTCTATCAATTTTTTCACTACCCAGTCACCTAAACGCTTGTATTTTGGTTTATTATTATCCTTTTCAAGGTAAGGAAGTACATTTATTACATAATTTTCATCTGTGTCAATAGTCATCCAAAATTTCTGACCATATTTGTCCGGCTTGAGCTCATAAACTGAGTAATTCGGCAATGGCCTTTGGAAGTAAAAAGTTGTTCGTCGATTGCTATATACGGCCCATGTAAATAGTGAACTTGTGCATTCATATGCATATCTTCATTTAGTCTTTGGCTTCTACTAAAGTAGTCAAATCTCTCTTTTAGTCGTTGGCCATACTTCATTATCTCACGGAAACGATTACAAGATATTATTGCTTTTATTATAGGATTACCCCATTTTATACCCATAAGAAATCTAGATTCAAGCTATGGGTTCCAATTGCGCCTCTTATGTAAAGTATACCAATAAACGCTTCTAATTCTTCCACCGTTATATTCCAATTCTCATCTTGTAATTCACGTCAAGCCTCTTCTATAGTATATGCAAAGATATGCTTAATCATTTTTGTTGTAAACATTAGTTACGAAGGACTCTTACAAGTTTCATCCACGTTTCGCTTGGCATATGGGGTTGGCTCAGCGCGATCTTTAAAAATATTTCAACAGCTATACCTACCAGATTTACTACTGGCTTCTGTAACTGTCCAAACTATGTTATCTAAAGAAACAAGAATGTTACTAGAGCTTGATAAGAATTCAGAATTGTGGTTGATCGATATTGTAGATGATCCTCTTCCCATCGATAACCGGCTGCGATGGCCTCGAGCACCTCGACCTCGTCCTCGTCTTTGAATCTGCCTCTGAACTTATGCCTCATTCACGGCATTCATAATACTTGTAACTTCTGAAACAAGTAGGTAAGATATAATATTTACAAAAAAGATCTATAAATATCCTATTACAGTGTTTTGAAGACATATATAATAAAGTTAGTTACCTTGAGATTCGAGGCCTCTTTGAACTGTATTTTCAGATTTGTTAGAAGAAGAACTAGAGCTGGTTGCCAATACATAATCATCATCCGAGTATTGTAAAGGTTCGCCATCTGATTCATCCTCCGAAATGTCATTTAAACAAGACACGATTTCATGAGGTTTTATAATTTTATTACGTTGACTGGATATATTTACTATAAGACGTAACTTGGCCGCTAAAAAAAACAATTACGTGCACTCGTTACGAAGAGCCATAGGCAAATGACCACTGGGGCCTCTAACGTGTAGATACATGCTCGCTCTCGTCTTACCTCTACACCGCGGCAATTCCTTGATTCAAATTATTGTTTCAAATACTAATAAGACAAAAAAGGCCCAACGATGGTTAAATCATGCTATCGTTTCTGAAATATTTTTGTTGTTATTTAATCAAAATATATTTAAAATATACTGAATCATTTTATTTAACTTTGAAATAAACATTTAACAATGTTAGCGCTAGTGACATCTACAGAGTAGAGAGTGAGTAGCGCTGTCTACCACTATAGACCAACAAATCACAAAAATATAGTGAAGGTGAGAATTTATATTACAACATTCCTCCTAAATTAATACCTTCCAATAATACTGTGACAAAGTTAAAGTAAAACTTATTAGGCAGACACTACTAATCAAGAACTATTTTAATTGCATGACAACATTTTCATTTCTATTTTATCTATAAAATAACAAAATTTTATTTTACACAAAGGCTTCGTAAAAACATCTGCATATTGCTCATTTACACATAGTTTAAATCTATTACCCTATCATAGTACTTTTCTTTAATGAAATGAATCTTAATGTCAATATGTTTGCACCGTTTGTGAAAGTTTATGTTTTTAATGACACTAATAGCACTTTGATTGTCTAAGTTCAAGCACACAGATTTTTATTTAAACGCACCAATATCATACAGCAAATGCTTAATCCACATAGCTTCTTTTGTAGCGGCACAGGCTGCCATGAATTCAGTCTCAGTGGTAGAGAGTGCCACTGTCTGCTGTCTCAGATAGGCCCATGTCAATACTGCACTATTTTTCATAAAAACATATCCTGTGACTGAACGTCTCATGATAGGATCGTTAGCATAATTAGCATCACTGTAGTCTATCACAGTATTAGGCTCTGACATTGGCGTGTAGCATAGACCATATTCTTTGGTCTCTTTTAAATATTTGTAAATTTTCTTCACAGCATTCCAATGACTGTCATTGTAAGTATTTAAAAATCGACTCACCAGGCTCACTGCACATGAAATATCTGGTCTGCTTACTGTAGCGAGGTGCATCAATGATCCAACTGCCTCCTTGTATAGAATGTCCTTCTCCATTTCTCTTTCTCCTTTTTCCAATTTTGTATGTGGATCAACTGGAATGCTGACGGTTGGCGCAAATGTTTCTTCATAATCAATGCCTTTTGTTTGTGAATAACCTTTTGCACAAAGCCGAGCCTTGTATCGTGGACCTGAAGGGTCTTCTTTAATGCGAAACACCCATTTACAGCCAATCAGTTTCATATTAGATGTTTTGTCCACTAAGGTCCATGTGTTATTCTAATGATGAGAATCAAGTCGTTCCTGAATTGATTTTGCCCATTTTGTGGAATCAATTGACTTCAATGTCCTGTCATAGCTGTCAGAAACCTCATTTTCACATAATTTGTCTTCATAACATAGGTAAGAATTTTTATTTGATTTCTGAGCATCACGGTGCTGTTTTCTTGTTCTCACTGTTATATTGCGCTCTTTTAATTTGTTTCGACAATAAATTGTAAAGTTCCAGAATGTGTTCAGCTAATTTGATAGCTTAATTGGGTGAGTTTTCCATTAATTCACAATTGAAACTTCGTTAACTAGTTAATTATAATGAAGTTGTTTACTGAAGTAATCTACACTTTTAAGTGAAACAAGTGACATTAAGGTAAAAAGGGGTTTTGGATTTGACCACTCCCCTTTTTCCTTTAATTTCTTTTTTGGTAGTTAATCCTCTTTCTACCTATTTACTAAATACACATAATAATAATATATATAATAATATATATTTTTAAACAACAAAACAGTAGTAATCAATACTTAGTAAGTGTAAAAAACGAGTGCAATTAATTTTGCAATGTCTTATCAACTACGTTGGTAACATAGAATGACCGACCTCTGTGACATCAAAAGCTGTGTCAAACATTTTCTGTAATATATAAAAAAATTACCTCTGCAGTCACAATTCAACAGAATCATTTTCATAATAAGAGAACCCAATAGAAGATTTCTAAATTTGTTTTAACGTAGAAGATTAACATACGGGTCAGGGTTTGCTCCTTTTTGAGTAACTTCACGATAATTCCTTCCTATAGTTGTGCAAGGATAGTCTTCCTAAAGAAAATAGTTATAATAATGAATATGCATTTAAAAGATCACTGGTAAAAATGGTTTAAGCAATGATAAGCTAAAGGTACACTAAATTTTAATTTTTAATAAAGAAGCAATAATCACGCTCGAAACAAAAAACACGAGACATCTAACGTGAATGACGACGATGTGCCTCAGATCACTTGGGAAGAAATGGCGCTGGCGGTGCGACGGTTTAATCATCGCTGAGTCTTGAGGTGGCTCTGCTTGTGCCCGAGGCCTTGTTCTTTCGTGGACCTCGGAACAAGTTACCCGATCAATCCAACCTCATAGTGGTAGGTACTTACATCGATATTGAACCCACCACGAGTTATCAAAGGCTCGTACTCAACGCCTGATGGGACTACAAATATGGCTGCCGAAGTCAATTCCTCAATCGGTTGGAGTAACGCGAGCATTGATGCGATTGCTGTCTAACATAAGGGGATCCAATGATTTCCACAGAAGAGTCTATGCTGGAGTTCGTAGAAGTCATACCGTCGTTCCGCAAGAGACATATGGAGGTAGTTTGACCCTATTTCGCTATCCCTGAAAAGGTGCAGGTCTCAGGGCAAACGCAGGAGTTGCGCAGTCAATGACCCTTTATAGGGCTGCGGGGGCTTCAGTGTGGGCGGATGCCCAAGGCCAGCAGTATCGTGCTACTACGACGACCGTAACGAGCGCTGGTCATCAGGGCCACAAGAGAATACTTTACGACTTAGGTAATCAAGCGCCTAGCACGCGCACTGTAAGATCCATTAGGGAGGATTAGCTCGAGAGAAATCACGGGACCCTCACATACCGGTTGATGCAGAAATCGGTTTACCACTTTAGCATTGAGAAATAATGCATGGAGATCACCTGTGTCTGTTCCGAAAGGAGCCAAAGCTTGAGTGTCACCACTGCGATTGTCGGGCGTTGGACATGGCGCTCCAAGTACTAACAGAATGCCTAACCTGGGTGGTGTGAACTCGTGGTGGTCATCGAAGTGGAAATTCTCTCGCTCGACAGTATAATTGTGGTCATGGTACGAAGTCAGAGAGCCTTAAACTCTGCTGTCTCCTTCTGTGAGCAAGTTATGCTTACAATGAAGATGCTTGCAAAGAAGATGCCTGAGTTGAACTGGAAAAGGTGTAGAACTCTGCTAGTCCGCGCTCGTTCCCGGGCCCGGTGCCGCAGACGACTCAGGCGAGCTAGAGTTCATAGAGCGGTCTTTGTCCTCCGTAAGTGCAAGCCAGGGAGTGTCAGGTGAGGTGAGGTCTCCTTGTAGCGTGATGCGCTCTATAGTGCGGTTTAGCTAAAGCAGCAGAAAAGTAGCAGAAGAGAGTGCATCGGAATTTGCACTCATTAGGGGATATCTGCATGTAGTATGCAGATGGCTCGAGATACGTTGGAGTGTCAGAAATTTCTTTTCTATGGTACAACTGGTTCCCTGACTACTAGTACCTGAGACAGCGTGTGGTTTTTGGACGCGTTTGGAGGAAGCAGCGAATTCGCCCATCATATTTAGAACGGTTTATAATAATAATATTTTTTCATTTTCAAATGCACAGTCCATAGAAAGGTATTATATTATTATTAGGTTTACAAAGTTATACATCAATCATACATACATAACTATTTAGAATTTGCTATGTTGCTTAGTATATTGGAATGACATCCTGTGGGTCGTCATCTAATGCCAAACTATGTGGCTGTTAAATTTGTTGGTTAAAGCAGCTACCAGGCTGTTGGAGCTGTTGCCTACTCACTACATAAGGGCATTCGCTTGCGCAAAAGTGTATAAAAGTCAGACACGTTTGCCACTAGGAACATCCCAGATGCACTGCAAAAATGTGGCAGTCCCAATGTTGGATAAAACCAAATAATGAATATAATTATTCCTCTTAGTATTCTTGCCACCAACGTGTGTGGGAAGAGGATTGAATGCTAAATTATTTAGAAAGGTTTTCTTGCTTCAACATTTTTGGGAAGAATAAGTAAAAGGGTTATGTACTCGTAAATTTGCCGACTATTAACCATCGCATACCATTAAGAAAAGTACCTTACTTTAAATACTACTTTTAAACATAAGGTTTCTTTTTACTAATGTTAATTGAAAGCTAAATTTAACTGCAAGGTCTTTTTATGAAAATATTTAGATTTTGTTACAGCGATCCACAACAGAATATGAACAAATAAATATAATATATAGCACCATTGCGGATAACCATTGGGTGCACGAAACCTTCATTAAATGATGGTTTATAGGGTACCCTTAAGGCTTATTTATCATACTCAGGGTAGAAATCCGACTCACAAATCCTGGTCTAACTTTATGGAAACTTACAGCCAAGATTGAAATCGATTCTGCGTTTACCGGGAAAAAGGGTCCCGTGGGAAATTAAAAATAATCGTTGAAGCATAGCCTAGCTACACTTAGTATTACTTTCGTTAAAATATTTTAAGAAATTTAAAGTATTGCCTTTGGGGCAGTGTAAAGTTAACAATAATTTGTTCCAAGCTCTCACAAATAATAAATTCAATTAACACACGTCAACTACATTACATAAAACAATGGATTTTCTTCCGTTTGAAACAAAAAACCGATAACTAAATAGCAATGTTAATTTTTATCTTCTGTTAACCATGAATGCCTTACTTAATCTCCTGAAAACCCTATTAAAACGCTAATTTACAGTTTTAAAACTAAAATACATTCCTTATAATATTCTTGATTTTATAGATATTCAATAAAACTTTGAAACATTTAACTTAAGACAGCACCTCACCTTACATCGGCCACAGTTTTAACCCTGAACAGTGCTTCTGATTTATTGCTCGCTGGAATTGTATGTCCTTATTCTTTACACAAATGAGGTGTAGACATTTATCATATCACGGCATGCGTAGTGTATCTTCTTAATTTTATAAAACTTCTTTTAGAAATAAACTATCACCATAATTATGAACTATGACTATAACGATATTTCGATCCATTTATTGGTAGTTACATCATAATTTTAAGTTGCTTATAATGAATTTTATTTAATTTCAAACAATATATATCACATTGTTAATCTTATCTCCAGAATACAATAATTCAGACAAAGAATCGCCAAAGGAACAAATGTTGGAATAAGTCGTATCGATTTCGTATTATGTAGGCCTAAGCTACTAAACTTTTTAATAAAAGATGTTGTTTATCTCTTTTCTCATTATACGTTCAGTAAATGCCATTAACGGAAATAGTCTCTCTCAAGAAACAAACTACTATCACGTGTTTAGCAATTTCCTTTTTTTGTTTTTATTCGACTGAAATAAAAATGAAACAATATATTTTTATTTATTTTCTAATTATAAGTCTTATGTATCAATTCCGTAAAAACTAAATATACTATTTTTTGTTTACTAAGAAATATTATAAGTTAACGTACCTAATACTCATCAAATGAAAACACAAAAATGTTGGGTAGTTTTGTTCAATAGCACTAAAAGGCCACTATGCATTTTTAATAGAAAACATTTTGCCAAGACGGACAAATCGCATTATTGTCCTCGGGTCACGCTAGGGTCTCTTAATGTGACCTGAAAAGAGTGTCCATTAATAAATAAAAATATAATGTTTCAACGAGCTATTGTATTGCTACACATCTAGTTATATAGCAACATTGTTTTTGTTTTGTAGCTCTGTTTCTGTTGTAATTTTTTACCGTATTATTACCATAAATATGTATACCTATTATATAAAATATATTTTAATTTAAAATATGTATCCTTAATAGACATTTTAAGAAACTAATAAACATCATTGCGTAAAATTTCGCTACTTATCTTTCTTAATTTTCAAATAAAGATCACCACATCTGTATACATTTTAGTAGTATCAAATTCAAATTATATAATGTCATAATGGATACTAAACTTAGTTCGTTTTGAAATATAATATTATAGAAAGTTAAAAAGCGCTTAACAAAAGTAAAAAATAGAGAAATTTTAGTTTAGTGATAAATGTAACAGCAGTAATACAAATATAGTTTATTCTCCGATCACATAGTTCAGCTCACTACAGCCCATACCGAGAAAATATCTATACATTTTTATCGATAACTAAGTTGATAATTTTTGATGTCACCACCATTTCTGATTTTTACCGATGCAAGACATTAACATCTATCTACCTTTGCTTTACAAATTTGTTTTATAATACTTAATCATGCTGAATCAAATTTATGTACTTTCAGTTAGATAACTTTGTGACTCACTAATTTACCATAGCTTTCAGTTTAGTAATAGAGAAATAGTTTCAAATTTATCATTATTTAAGGGTTATGTCGACCTGTTATTTAATTGTGTAGAAAACTGTTTATAAATTAGTAAACTTTCAACAAGATGCTTCTTAATATAATACCTTTATATTTGAATAGCACTAGACAATAGTACTCAATATTATAATAACATAACATAATGTCATGCCTTTTGCGAGAGGGATGCTTAGAGACAATAAATCTTCACTTACTGTGGCCCAGATCCACCTCTTTTATTTCGTCCATATTCACCAATCGCTGCATGTGTTTGTGCAGTTTCCTGGTACTTTTCAGGCGGCCTTTCTTCAGAACATCAATAATTAAGTCGACAAATGTTCACCTTGGACGATCTCTTCTGACACTACCATATAAATTCCTTTCGTAAGTCTTCTATCATCCAATATCTACGTGCCGGCACTATCGAAGCATGACCTTTTGAATCCTTGCCACTACATCTTTGATCCACTCACTAACATTCACACTATATACACTTTTAAAGGAACGCATCTCTACAGCACTAATTCTGCTTGCATATCTTTTCTGCCATACCCATGATTCACTATCATATATAAGGGTGGAGCTACACTATTGTACACAGTTAAAAGGACCTTTTTTGACATATTTCTGTTGGCAATCGTTCACCTATTTTCATGTACTCCATTCCTATATATACATACGAGTATATAAACTCCTGCACTTGTTTTACATTCTTTTTTTCAATTGTAATATACAAATCAGTCTCGTCAGTCAGTCATTTTTATGCTTTTTATTTTAAATTCATGATTTATAAGAGTTACCATATTCTGCAATACCTCCGCCAATAACGTAAGTAGTACTTGATCATCGGAATGGAGAAAGTAATTGATTGATAACTTATCAATCCCAATTCAGAAACTTTCAAATCGATCAAACAACTGTCGATGAATAAGTTAAGATACCAGGAACCAAGAGATACTAAATATCTCTGTCTGATACCTCTCAATATATAAAACCAATCTGTATTAGGCGTCATTTATATAGTCATAGACTTTAGAATTCTCATATAGAGATTTAAGAGCCTGCACGTTCAACACCGTAGCATACGATTTGCCGCTGATACTGAAAAGACTAATTTTTCTGGAGCTTGAACGTTCCTGCAGTGACTCCTTTCAACGATAACAACCGGCACGATAACAACCTTACACCAGTCTTCTGGCGTTTGATATATATGTAAGAGTTGGTACAGTAGATTTACCACCGAGGCCCGAGGCCATTTTGCAGTAACTTACTCGACACTCTGCCAACCAATCGACTCTCTCTCTGCCCTGAAGCCATTCCAGCTTTCATACCCTTTATTGCTCTTAATATTTCAATTATACTAATGTCGTTGGCACCACAAATTTTACTCACATAAGGTATATTTGCGATTTCAGTACTTTAAGTATTAGAAACTACTCCTCCAAATTCAAATAAACTTTCAAAATATTTCTTCCAACGCTTTATTTTCTTTCCTCATTTAGAGCATTGCTGTCTACATCACCACATAAAACTTATTTACACTCAACACCACATTTTGATTGATTTTTCTAGCGAGCACATTCAACCACGTTATTATTTTCTCATACACTCCTCAACTGATATTTTTATCCGATCATTCCGGTATAAATTATTTACATTTCGCTCTTTTAGCAACTCCATATATGTCGTTGGCTGACTTAACTAGCCGACTCATCAGATTTTCTCATAATTCTTCAATATTTTTTTATATTAAGATTTCTTTAATACGCTGTCAAGTTTCTCTTTAACCTTTTTCTCAAATTCTTTCCTCTTGCTTTCTTTGTTTAACACTTTCACTTTTATTGTTCAGAGTTTAGTTACTGGCGCATGAACCCGATACCGCCAACGCCTGAATAGACCATGCATCATACAAACAACCAGGAAATGAAGTGTCGATATTGACGCCACGAAATACTCTTGCGTCTGTAACGTTAGTTTTTAGTCTTTTATCCACTATAATCAAATCTATCAACGTTCTTTCTTATTCTAATAACAAGATAATAATGCGTGTAATGTCCAGGGGAGTTCAACGATGCGAGATCATTCGATAAGAGTCTTGAGCGACAAGGCTGCGATACGAGCGGTTACCCAATCCTAGACAAATATTTGAAATATCGAGCAAGCCATAGGGAAAAATTGAGAAAACATTTTATGTAGTAACCGCTAGTTTATTTATTTTATATCACGTTGAATATTGTATTTCCCAAAAGTGTTCCACGTGAATATTCTAAATTAACAAAATGTTCTTTAAATATTTGTTAACACTTCTTTGTATCAGTAGTAATTATTAAAGAAATTACTAAAGAACATTTCAGTAAAGGTAATTTAAAAACAAATGTATAACTGAAATATAGAAATCGTCAATAATATGTAGTGTCAATAAGTTTAATAAATTATAGAGCCAAACAAAGATATACTATATTTGGTTCAATAATTTATCGAATTTCGAAAGAAAAGTCAACATCATTTACAAAAATATGTTACCTCCAAATATCAACCGGTATTGATGTAAGTGCCATGAAAAATGAACACATATATCAAAGGAAGCGTATTCATTCGAATAGGTAGAGTGGATACCTACTACGACATTTCTTAGAATAGATGCAATAACGGTCATGTCGCTATGATATGTGACCCACTTGATCATGCCAATATCACTAATCGTAGGGCGGAAATGGGTAATAAAGTCTATGTCATGGCCTATCCGTGTCATGAGTAAATAGTAATAAGGGTAATGTTAATAACATCAGGGAAAAATCAGGTCAATCACAGCTATAACTAAAATTATGAAGGTGCGACAGAGACACAGTTATGTGGTCCAGATTGAGAAGTAATTTATTGACGTTTGTAATTTAGTTTGCGTCTGCAAATAAGTGCATTCAGTTGTCTGTCTTTGTGCACTTGAATAACATAACGTAACTTTAAATGTGCATGGAACTAAGGAAAAGTATCACACCTACCATATCCATTCATTCTGATTTATTTTATTTACATATTTATTTGTTAAGCTGCTACAGATCATTTCCTTGAAGATGTAACATAAATTCCTTTAAGTTTTACCATACATTCATTTTACCGTGATTATGCTACGCTTTATTATTATATTTTGTATATAATCTTGATAATTTGACAACTCTGTGTGATGAAAAGCATAAATAGAATCCAATACTGGTGGTCACACTATGGCGGCCTAGTAAGATGCTTTTTAACACTTCACTTAAAAGAACCGAGATTAAACTGGGAAAGAAAACGTATGCTGGTAGTGAATTCCAGCTTTTAATCGATTGGCACAAGAAGAAAGCCATTTAGTTCGAAAGCGTATGTATTCCATATTAAAATAGTAACTTCTGGGCCATATGTTGTACTGTTGTTTATATGTTGGACTCTATACATTAGAACTGATTAAAATCATAACGCACATTCTGTCAAAATATTCTACTGGTTGGGATCTCAGATGCATCAATTATACAATGATTCGTATTTAGACCAGTTTTGTCATTGGATTTAGAGAGTCGTGAAAACATACAGGGCATACCGTGGGTACAACAAACAACACCAACAAACATACGGGTTATTTACATCTACAGCTCTGAAATCATTTTGAACTCGCCAGTACTTCGTGAATCATATTCGGAACAATAAAGTACTTATTCTAATTTTACTTCTATCCCGCTACGTTGCAAAATATAGACAAACTATAAACTATGAATGAAACCCAAAAACCTTTCGTTATTTTACCTTTCTCGTGATGTTATGAAAACACGGCTTGTACTTTAATTAACTTTGTACTAAACAGGATTTTACTATAAAATACGATATATTATTTTAAGAAATAAATAAAAGATCTTATGAATAAGTTTACGTATTTGATTACGTCATATTTTTTAATATTCTATTGCATATTATTACTCAACTTACTAAGTACCACATCAATCAAACGTTCTTTAGTAATACACGTTCTACTAGAGTATCAGCTGTTAATAAGGCTACCAAATGATGCTAAATTCCAGGAGTTTGACTCAGCCATCGAAGACTACACTAAAAACGAATCAGTTTAGGATTAGAGAAAGAAGATTCACATGGTTTTTATTAGATCAGACAAAGATAATGCTTGACATGAAAATTAGAGTAAAAATCAACCCGCTGAAGAAGTGGCAAGTGCCCCCGATCGTCTGCCAGAGCTAATTTAATTAATTATTAGTATTCTAACTAGTAATGACACCTACGGCCATACCATACCATATCTACGACTACTAAATACCAAATAACAATGATGCTAGTTCAAACCTGCTCTGCTAAGCCTAAAATTGCTAAATAGAAACAGATAGATAGATAGGTACTCTTTATTGCACACCTCAACTAGGAAACATACAATGTAGAATACAAAAAAAAATAGTGGTACAATGGGCGGTCTTATCGCAGTCTGCGATCTCTTCCAGACAACCATTAGTACTACACTGTATAGTGTTATGTAGTTTATGGTGCAAATCACAATTTACGATTATAAACAAACATTACATAGCATATCTACATATACATATATACGAATACACATTCATACACTTACATAGGAATATAAATATGAATACAAACATAAACATGCATACACATACCCGTACAGCATATAGTTGTTACAGAGATAAATAGTAATCCTTGACGAGTTTCTTAAATGTATTCACCGACTGTACCCGCCTAATAACCTCTGGCAATGAGTTCCACAGGCATACAGTGTGTTGGGATTTCCAAAGGGGTGTCCCATAAGTCCTTTGAACTGAAAAAAAAATATAAAAAAAGAACTATGCATAATATAAAATTTTTATTTATTGTTTAGTAATTTACATTAAAAGGGAATTATTTTATAAAAATCATTTTATCTAAATGTGCTCCATTTTGTTCTTGGTACTCCTGTAAACGACGACTAAAATTTTCTATCACTGCACGGCAAGTACGCTCTGAAATGCTTGACATTTCTCGCCGCATATTTTCTTTTAGTTCATTAACTGACCGCGGATTTGTTTCGTAGACTTTAGACTTAAGGTAACCCCATGAAAAAAGTCCATTAGACTCAAATCCGAGCTACGTGGTGGCCAGGGAATGTCTCCTCTTCGAGATATCACTTTGTTAGGGAAAAGTTGATGGAGGACGGGCATAGTGGTGTTGGAGGTATGGGCAGTTGTGTCATCTTGTTGAAACCAGGTCCGGGTATTGAAACTAGGAAAATTCTGCAACTCTGGTGTAAAAAAATCCTCGATCATTGCCATATACCGCTCCGAAGTAACATTAACCGCACGACCATGTTCGTTCTCAAAAAAGTATGGGACTACGATGCCATGCGCTGACATAGCCGCCCAAACTGTGACTCCAGGGCTATGTAAGGGCCTTTGATGTTTAAGACGTGGGTTTATGCTATTCCAGTAGCGACAATCTTGCCTATTGATATGGCCGTTGCTGTGAAAGTGAGCCTCTTCAGAAAATAACACATTATTAAACGAAGTAAAGCGGTTCATCATTTTATTTTTCGAAATTAAGTCTATTAGTAGAATTAGTATGTTTTAATTCCTGCACTAATTGAATTTTGTATAGATGAAATTTCTTATCATTCTTTAAAATGCGCTGTAACGTCGATCTGGATATATTTAATGCACTGGAACGCTTACGAATGGATTGAGTAGGATTTTTACGAACTGACTCTTGCACTTCGTCGATGTTTTCTTCCGTCCGTGATGTCCTTGGTCGGCCCAATCGTTGTTTATCGAACGTAGAGCCAGTCTTCTTAAACTTTTGAACACAATTCTTAATCGTTTGAACACTAGGACAGTCATTAAACGTGTATAAATTGCAATATTTTCTAAATTTACGGCGCGCGTTTAAAAACACACGCACTCAAAAAGCACGGTCCGATCTGGTGAAACGCTCCATGGCGACTGAATTCCGAAAAACTATTCGTGCTTCCCTCGAACCCTGCGCGCTACTCCTGGGCGCCATTTGAATTTTATTCGAAATTTAAATTTCAAAGGACTTATGGGACACCCTGTATAAAAGTGACAGGATATGAGTATTCCGGCGAAGGCGTATTGGGAGCCACTTGAGTTTTGTACGAAAAAATCAAAAATTAATCTGATACAGAAATTTTGAAGTCTCTTAAGCTTATCAAGTTAGGCCTCAGTTAGATCGAGATCTCTGACATCGGCATATTCGAAAATGTATAGAAGAATTGATTGTGTAAGTTCAATCCTAGTGGTAGTTGGAAGAAAATGCTGTAGTCTTAATCGTCTTAAATAGCAGCTGCAGAGGTGTATATTTTACGGATAACATTTTGAATTTGAGTATTCTAAGAAAGTGTTTTGTCGATATATTTTTTACGTTATCACTGATTGGTATTATGACTCCTTCGACAGACACTTGTGGTAGTGCAAGCTAGTTAACTATTGTAATATTTCTGGAGCTACCGATGACTGTTACTTGCCTCTTACTGGGTTAAATACGTCTTATAGACATTAGCGTCAAATCATAGTCGTCATCGAAAGTGTCATAGAATAAATTACCTGTATCGATCTAAAACTATCCGTTTCCAATTTATTAAGCCTTTTCATATTTTCACATTTAAGTACTGCATGAATCGTGAGATTTTGAATACAAGTTGCAAAGGAAACAGAAAGAAACATCCTGTAGTACCGTAGTGCCCGTAAGATATAATAACTTTTTGTTTAATGTCCAAGAGTATCAAGTACTTCCACGACAATTAGCGCCTAACCTTGTGCTTTAAAATACCCGATAAATGTCTTTTAAGGGTTTTATGTTTGAGTAGGCCACTTAAGGAAATTAATACGATTTAAAAAAATAAATAATTGGTCTGAATGATACAATGCAATATTTTTCTGCTAGAGCGTACCTTTTTCTATACTAGTATTACCAAAAAGATTTAACATGCAGATTTCAGAACATGAACTGGCTGAAATCAGTAGTTTAACTGCCAGTGACTACTCAACAGAATGTTCAAAAAGCTTTCTTTCTATGACTCTCTCGCTAATTTTTGATCACCACGATCACTAGTAATGTGTTTTTGCCTAGTTTAAAGTTTATTACTCTGCGGACCAATACTGGCAGATTGCTCACTAGCAATTGCATCAGTAAATATTTCACAGTTCTGAAAGTTTTAACTTATGACGCACCTAGTTTATGTAAAAGTCGAAATCAGACACGTTTTTAAAGACAGTACAGATATTTCAAGCATAAAATATCTAAATTGATACATCTTTACCCAAAATAATAAGAAGTGCACTAGAACACACTGTTTGAATGAGGAAACTGCCTAAAATTATAATTATTAAATATGTAAAATGTGTTGTATCAGGTGTTTTACAATTGCTTATTGGGTAGACTATGGTTTTAAACCTGTTCAAGAAGTAGTACAGCAGACATTTGTACAATAATCATTGTTTTTCACCGGTATTTTAACGGATGTGTAATATTAAAAGTTTACTATACTTACTACACTTTTAGCCATGGGTATAATTTGTCGATAGTGAATTCTTGATTTAGGTATTTAGTGAGGTGGTAATTAACATTGAAACGTTACAAGTACCAGCGCACGTGTTTCCCTCCCATAATGACTCCGGGTCCTTTAAGCGGGGCGTGAAAAAGCATCTCACTAGGCTCTACTATCACTCATCTGCTATACTAGCGTCTCACTAGGCTGTACTAAATTTAATCTAAATAAATTCATCACGCAGAGAAGAGTTACTTTGATAGGCCAAGAATAAAAAAAAAAGATAAAAAAAAGTAAACCGATTTTTAATTCATTAATTTTTATAGATTTACCCCTTATTCTTGGACATTGATTACACATATATTGCTAGTAAATTTCGAATATATTGTTTAACCGTTTTGGAAGTTCGCATTCAGTATCATCATCATCATCTCAGCCAAAATTTCAACATTCACTGCTGGACATAGGCCTCCCTCAGGGTTCTCCATAACAGCCGGTCTCGTGCCGCCCGCACCTAGCAGCTTGCCGCGACCATCACCAGGTCGTCGGACCGCCTTGTGGCGTGTGCCTACCAACGTTGCATTGCCTGGTACGCGATCGCCACTCCAGAACTTTATGGCCCCATCGGCTATCGTTTCTGTCACTATAGAGTTTAGTTTAGTATGTTGACTAGCCTGTTTTCATAGTGGTTCATAATTTTGACTATTATGCCAGAAATCATGAGTTCGATTACTAACCACCACAAATGTTTATACTTAAACACAGAACAAATGATGCAATGCAAATGCTGATACTAAATACACTACAGAAAAACTGTGAACGTTGTATGTAAAAACATATCGATCCGCTCTGGCTTCGCACGGGTATAACATATATATCCTATGTCACTCACTGAAAAAATGATTAAAGTCGATCCAGTAGTTTTAATTTATTCATTACTGCCCGTGACCCGCACGCGTTAAATTTGGAGTAATATAATTCCTCTTTCCCTATACCATGAAGATTTCCTGCTATCTCTGGAATGTCTAAATTCATACCTACATTACTTATTTACTTTTTACATTTTCTACATCTTCAATCAATCAATCGACAATTATCCTTCATTGTTATCAATTGTTGATAGTAATGCATTGAATACTTTTTTCTGATCGATGTTTAATCGTGGCTCATCTTGAGCTATATTATTATAGCTTAAGATGAGCCACGATTATTTGTAAAAGTCTCGTTTGATCGTATAATCTTTCTTTTGTGTATTCAGCACTGTTAGTTAAATCTGAGTTAGTAGTATTAGCTAGCATCGGCAGCCCAAAATCCTTGATCGATTTACCCGAAAGTAATTGCACTACTTTGTTCAATTCAAGTCAAATATGTTTTGATCATATTGTACATCATTTGAGTTTAATTCTCACGTCGCCGAATCAGAATATCAGTGGCCATGTTTTCTTGAAATTCATTCCATAGACTAACAGAATTAGTTACTTGACAAAACGCCACTATGATGGCAAGCAAATATCTTAATGATGTAGCTGAACTACAAACAGCTGCTTCTGATAATGTGTTTTCCCAGTGAGAATCGTCTTCCAAGAGCCCCATAGCTTTGCATGCTGTTTGATAAATATTGTAAACAACACCTTGTAGAGTTCTTAGGTGTGCAAAGGATGTCGGGCCTTTTACAACATGCAGTAACATTCTCAGGTAAAAGCATTCGCTGTAGTTGGGATGAATGACATAGACTCTGCCAAGAGCATCCATTTTTACTCCGGGGAAACCATTAACTGCAGTACCTTGTTTTCGCCGTTGAAAAATTTTAGAACTCTGGTTCCATGTATAGCAACTTGGAACTCTGTCATACGTCAGTGTTTCCGCGAAATCATCTTGAGCACATAACTTGAAGAATGCTGTCAATGTTGTAACCCGCGGGTTATTAACAACTTCTTGTATATTGTTCTCAGTGAAATATACTCTTTATCCATTTACTAAATGAACTCCAAGGTGGACCATTGTGGGAGCCCGGTCGTGCACTTCGAATGATAACATCCTCCATACAGCTTCAGAGCTGCAGATGTAACGTCCAGACAGATATTTTTCCACTTCATTTGGTGATTGTATACTGAAAGTGAATTAATCACTGCCTTTATATTAATACATAGTACATTAGTACTTAGTACCATATTAGATTGACTTTATTGAATTGCACAACTCTACGTTTATGTAGGCATCAAAAATTTTTAAAAGGAGCGGATTATAGGGAACGATCCATCGGTTATCAATATCATGGTTTCGGACGGTAGCATTTTGCCCACCCTGTTCTGGCGATCGTCGACGATATTTAGGATATCCGTCATCGCTAGTACTTGTTTGAGTTTGGAACGACTTCGCAAATTTTTTGCTGCATTTAGAATCTCGCATACATGGAGAATTCGGGTTTAAAGTCCCGCAAGGGCCGTGTACCATATGTTTCTTTACGATTTCGTATAGGATAGGATCTTGATCTTTATCCGGTAATTCAGCTGAACTAACCCTGTCAATTTGGTTTGGTCTAATTTTGTCCACTAACCACACCAGCAGATGTACATGTGGCAAGCCACGTTTCTGCCATTCTATTGTGTACGTGTGACAGCGCGGCGGACCGTATATATGAGACTTGTTAATGAGGTTCAGGAGTTTCTTTACTTTTAAATGGAAGACTCTGTTAACTATATCGTATCTATCTTGTGGAGTTAATATTTTCTTTGATTGCCGGCCAATTTGGGTTACATGTTGCAATTATAAATAAATCAGGTTTGCCGAAATTTCTGACGTAAGTCATGGCATCTTACGATTTCTTGTGTAAATATCGAGGTCCACTTGTGAATGATGAAGGTAGTATAACCAACTGCCCAATACTGTTGCGGTGTTCATTCGCCTGTAAAGCATCCTGAAGGTGAACGTAATTTTCAGCTCTCAATTTAGTTTGATTATTACGGATGTAGCCCAATCTCTCAGATTCAATTTTCACATATTGATCTACCAAGTATTGGTTTGTTAACATTCCATATAAGCAAAGTGCTGAAATTATTACGTCCTGTCATTATACAGTAGCAATAGTAGTTCATACATTACACTGTTTTACGCAGAGGTGTACCACCGATTGGGTCAACTTGAGAAACATTATTGGCATAACCATTTTCTCCACGACATATCATTAAAGTCAGGAGTATCTTCTGGTACACTCTCAACTGCAGTTTTGAAAGACTGTATGTAGCAATTATGAGAATGTAACATCTTGGAGAGATCTAATCAAATCTCTATAAATTGGCTGTGCGACATTTGAACACCGCGTAGATACTTGTGTATCGGGATCTGCAATAAAATATATTTGCAGAAATTTGTGATCATCCAGTCTAAGTGGTAGCAAACACCCAGCTAAGTGGTACACTTGCACTTGAACCCACACTCAACGACTTGATTACTCTTAAAAGAGGTTATTTGAAATGCATTATTATAACGGCGTAAATTGCGCATGAATTGTTTGGATTTCTAATGATCACAAGGAAGAAGAGAGTAGAGTGGTTCAGGTGGAAGGAGAATTTCTTCTAATTTGACTTTTCCTTGTAAGTAACACATGCCTTGCGATTCGGCCTTGAATTTCAATGCCAAGTAATACTAATTTGCTATTCGTTCGACTAAAAACAAAAGATAATCAACAATCATCAACAACAAAAGATACCTATTCTAGTAAGTTCTTTTTCTCAATTTAAATACCTCACCTTAAATTACGATTTTTAAAAACAATTTCCCTAATATTAAATTCATTTTTATTTAATCTAATTTTATCTAACTTTATGTACCTACAATTACTATAATACTATATATAAAAATTAATATTAGAATAGAATTTCATTTATATTTTAAAACTATCGTACAATTATTTATCGTAACTTACTTATAATTACTGATACGTTGTCGCGCTGAAAAGCACGTTTTTATTAAGTATGTTATTCTCCTCGCTAGAGAGCTCCGATAATAAACGCGTCCGATCGCTGATCTAATTGGATAAGGATTAATACGGTATTGGTTAAAATCGCTTCGAAAATTAGCCATTATTTGTCGTAAAAAGTAAATGACAAAAAAATGTTATTGTGGGATATCCATAAGAGATAGACATATACCATCGCAGAGTTTTCTGTAGACCTTTTCAATGTGTACAAATAATTAGCACATTATTTTGATAAATCTCGTAGGGTTCAGCCTGCGTTTGCAATGTAAGCGGAAAAAAATTGATAATTAACAACATCACATTAGAAACAATAACAGTATTTCTTCACTATTACACGATATTATTATACATATAAACCTTCCTTTTGAATCACTCTATCTATTAAAGAAAACCGCATCAAAATCCGTTTCGTAGTTTTAAAGATTTAAGCATACAAAGGGACATAGGGACAGAGAAAGCGACTTTGTTTTATACTATGTAGTGATATGTATGTATGTACTTAGAATTATATCACTATGTTTAACAATAGTTTGGTTGCCATAGCATAGGCTCTGCCTTGTTTGTGACCAGACAACCGTGCATAAATTGTATGAGATCATTATTACCATACTCGATTTTTACAATTCACTACTACTTTCATAAACTGTTATATTTAAAACAAAAATTATAAAATGATTACTCCTGAACAGGAAACAGATCACCCCTAACCAATTTCAGAGATCTATATATTAAAGAATAAAAGTTCTGTAAGAGCTACCCTTCTCTTAAAATTCCTGTCGTTTTTGAAATCGATATCGGTATTTATATTGATGCAAATATTTTTAAAAGTATTGCTAAACTTAACGTATCTTTTTTGTCCAATATAAAAAAAATATAACAATATGAAATTAAATATTACCAGTATTAGCAACGGTACTCATTTCTTTTTGTGTTATGACAACAATATATTCTGTACATGTAGAGAGTTATGGTTTAGTGTAGATTTTAAAAAGCCCGTTAATTTTCATAATTTTTCTTTTAATTACTTGGCACTAGCCCACTATGTTCCACCAATGAGTATCTGTCCATCACATAATTAGTCTACCATAGTAATCAAAGCTAGCCAACATATTAAGATTGCCTGGTAGATAAATTTGATAGAAAACAAAAGATATTCTGGATTATATTTTAACTCTTGACGATATTAGAACTCCATAGTTCTATTCTGACAATCAAAGTACTTTTTTCGATAGGTATTTGTAAAAGATTTTAATTAATAAACAAACGTGTGTCTCCGATTAACTTTTATTTGATACTAAACTTACCATACATGCATATTTCGAAGGTGGGTGGTGGATGCTAGCTAACATTTAAGGCGTCAAAAATGGCTTGTAAATGAATTCAATAAAGTATGTAATCCAAAAAAGACTATAAATAAAATAAAGTAAGCTGTAACTTGTTGTATACAGTTGCTTTTAGTCAAATTTTAATCTAGTTGACAAGAATTTAAAACTGGCTTATTAATAAGTTTTAGATACATCTAAACAAAGATTAAATCGCAACAACTAGCATCAGTAACCAGATCAGGTTGTCTTCTGGCATAAGTCATCTCTAATTCCCTATACTTGTTTCGTTTTAATGCAGTTCTTCTATATCCTTTCGGCAAATCATCTTCTCATATTTTTACCTGCCTTCCTATATGTCCCTTCCCATACTTGAAGTACCACTACGTAACTTTTTTTATCAATGTCTATGCTTTAACTTTCCACATATGTACCGTCCATTTCAACAATTTTGTTTTTATTCTACATCTGCGACTGTATGATGATTGATGAGGATTCTGTAATATTATTTGTATTATATTATTTTTCACACCCTGGTTTTTCAATGACTGCCATATGTAACTATGTTTTGGAGAGCGAAACGTTTTGTTATAATCCACAAATGACAGATAGTATGATTGATTATGTTCGTTACATTTTTCAAATACTTGTTGAACAACATGTATTTGGTCAATTGTTTCTATATCTAGTTTTTTGTTTATACTTTTGTTTACATCTTCTATCACTTTCATGAGATTTTTTCTAAAGTATCGATTTATTTTATCTTGTATATTGCATTGTTTTTTGGTGTTGCTTACAAAATCTTTCATTTCCCTTATATCTTGTTATGATAAGTTGTTACTATTCTAGGGTTAGTTTGGTTGTGGGACTTTTGTGATGGTCTAACAACCCCACGGTAACTGATTGAGATTGAGTTGTTACTATGTTAGACGTTTAATCACCGTAAATTAAAACAATGGTGACTCATGACTGGTTATGTATGCATCTACACGGTGCAAATAAAATAGAATACCGTAGTATTTATCGTGTTTTATTCTGTAGAAGAAAATGCTTATAAAACATATATGCTCACAGTTCTTCTACGGTTGAAGAATAATGTTCTAACTAAAGTAATGAGTGTTGTTACTTAACAAAAAAATCTCAAGGTTCATCCGATACAGAAGCAAAAAAAAATATAAACTTAAAGCATATCTAATCATTTGTGGGTATTTAGGTACTATTCAAAAGAATTTGGGTTTTAAATTATCTACCTTTTCAGTTTATAAAGTCAATGTTAGTGTCCTTCTATTTTAGAAAGCGTTTAAACACTTGGGTTTAATCTATTTTTGACAGGTAAAACAAATACAAATTGTTAATAGGAACGTCTATTCACTAGATATAACTATTTCTTTTCTTTACCGAACTGATTAATGACTGGTGTGTAGACAAGTTTTCAACTGGCGAACCATTAATTACAGAAAGCCTTGGTTTTTGAATCTGTTGCGTGTTAAGTCACTGTAAACATACAGAACAGACGAACTATTGCGTTTAATTATACGGTAACAAAGTCTTATGCTGGCTTATCGGCAGCTATACTAACTCAGCAGTTACGAACTCGAGTGGCTCTTGTACAAATTATAGCGTTGAAGACTTTAATTGACATGATGGTGCGGTATAAAAGTGTATAGTGCACTTTGATTATTAGCTGTAATTTTTAATTGTGGAAAAGGTTTTTAGAACGAACATAAAGGCAGTATAAAGCAGTAGTAGGTGTAAAAGTTTGCCTTGGAACTAAGATAGAATGTAATGAGTATTATTTAAGTGTCAATAGTTTACGATGTTTCAGATTTTATTATTTAGATTTACAAAATAATAATAATTCATTTCCAATATTATTTAAGAAGTTCAAAATTTACATGATAATCGATTTAACTAAGTTATTGTAGATAATTAATAATGGCATCACGTAACCCTGAAATAGAGCAAGTCTGCATTATTGAAACCAGACTACTGAATAGCATACACAAACATAAATCATGTATTTAACATATATTATACTTACTTGCAATAGACTACAAGATTATGATGGTCCTTCCTTGTGTAAAGAAGAAGCGATATAAAGTCTGATACACTACTCAAAAATTCTCTCATGAAAAACAAAAATCTGCACAGCGAGACGAACAACTCACACTGTAAATATAAACACAAAAATTATCAACTTACACATCATATCACATCTACAACTTTTAACACTTTACTGCTGGATACAAGCCTCTCCTTCGAAAAAAGTAAAATTACATTATTGTTTTACTATGAATGAATAGACAGAAATATCACAAGGACAATTTGTTCAACCCAGAACTAATTATACCTAAAACAAACAAAAAGTTTTTTCAACATCTAACACTTGAACAAAATGTATAATCAAGGTTTCCTAGAGACAATTCTTAGCACGAGGTGTTTTATTTTTAAATACAGACCTGACTTTAATCTGGAGGTCCTTTGATCAACATTCACGTTTACGTGACTGAACTAGCGAGACAGAATACACAAAATAAATATTCACATTCCTTAACTCTCAAACCTATAAAAAACAGATCAGAATACCAATATCCAACACATAACGGCGTTTGTTCACGTAAAGCTAATAATGTAATTCGATCAGCGTATCTTTTGTTCAATATTTACTTTCTATGTGCTGAATACCTCTAAATTTAGATTGTATGACTGTGTGTGAAACGGAGTCAAAGAGAGAGATATCAAGAAGTGTTCGGTGACGCCGCGCACCGCCCTGCCTCTACGTGAGAGATGGCTTTCAATATCAAATTGAATTCCGCGGTTCATTGATTTTCAATTTGTTAGGAAGTACTCTCATCGTTTACCATAGACACACTGAGGAACAGACTATTGTAAATCTGCCGAAAAGTTTTGCTCATATTATTTAAATAAAAAAGAAAATTAGAATCTACAGCAATATTAAAAATACTATTTAATTGACGGCACACTATGTTGATTAAAATATTTAATAGTAAACATCGACTTACATATGTACAAGTATCAATGAATTAAGAATTAAAATGTCTAAACTATCGGACTCCATAGGGAAATAAATTCATTGTATTGTGTTCCAGGTAAAGTAGTTCTTATTCTTCTTCCATTGAGCTAAGTGAATTCTAAAATAAACTTACATCAGACTTAAATCTACATTACGAAATACATACTTTTGAAGAGTAGGTACTCTACCTATGCAGCTGGTTAAGTACTTACCGCGCACTCACAATTAAGTTTCAGTTATGATTTAGTTAAAGTCGTCAAACTCATTAAAGTTTGACTGGAACTGTGGATATCGTTTATTTTCATATAACATTTCAGTAGAAATTGTATTATTCCTTCTGCTTTTAATAATCGTTTATAGGTCATTGTTATAGTCGTGATAAATTACTGGAGATTCGCCCTGGCTAGCTTCGATGAACAGAACATTTTATTGTTTATATTTAAATGTAACGTATATTTAAAAAAGCAAAACTATGAGGCAGCTGGACTTTTTCAATATTTTCAACAATTTGTCTTTTAAAAAAGATAAATACCACACTATGATACACTACTATATATCATCAGTGTCGCGGGGGACTTTTAAAACATACATGACACGAACACAGAGAACTCCCAGACTCAGAACAACAATTTGTTAATCACACAAAGTGTTATCCCACAACACTTCAACGGTACGATCAATTTTCAACAATTATTTTCTTATTTATACACACTTTAAAAAGTCACCTACTTATAAGCCTAATTTATGTATGATTCAGATTGTCCATTGGTAAAAACTGTGTTTAATTCTGTTCAATAGTTTTTTAAGGATAGCGCAAACAGACAGACGTGATGGTGGACTTTAATTTATAATAGAAGGTAATAATTACAGTAGCGTAAAGTAAATCATTCATGTAAAATATTTATTATTTCGAAAGCTTTCCACCTTTTGTGTTTTACGTGTATGTATTTTACAGTAAATAAAACTCATTCGACAAAGTCGTCAACACAATTAATTGAGACGGAAACTATCTTGTCGTTTAATGGCTAAAGAAAAATGTCGCAAACAGCTGTATACAATAATGTTGATAATAAAAATATTAACTTTACAACTGTATACGCATGGTCAAAGCAACCTTTATTTATCAATAACGTCCAAAGAAAATAGATTTTGCCCTGAGCATTTTGTGGAAAGGAAATGTGTGTTTCCCATGATTTATACCCCAAACAGGGGCGTGAGGTGGCCGGCTCGTATGAAACCGGCTGCCCGTTGGCGATAAGCAGAAGCCTTTCTATACACAGAATACACACTAAGAAAGAAAATAAACAAGCTGCCCTCCCAACCTTACGCTCTGCCAATAATCTCAGAACCCGAATAACATTGGGTCGTTATATAACTCTTATTACAGACGCAACATTCACGAAAGTATCGCTTTAAGTGCCCATAAACTACGGACTTCGTAAAAAGAAAAGGGGTTTTCAATTATACTGTAGTGCTCTTTGATTTTTATACCTTATAGTTATTAACTGACCAAAATTGACGTTCTGGAAATTGTTTTTATGAAATGTTTTTCAATTCACTCAAAAGTTTTTCTTGTTTCCTATTTTGCATTCAAAAATGCCTGAATAATATTACAGTAATTTGAAAGTGTCATTATTATTTTGCTTTTTTTATAGTATAATTCAGTATTGCGTTGGTTGTGTTAAAAATAAATACATGCAACTGTCGTTAAAACATTAAAGTACACCGGCTGTACTATGTACCGATGTGTACTTTGATATTTTCACGATCTTCTTTGTTATAATAGATGGATTCTTCTGATGATTATGGTTATGATCCCGTATCTCTTTTTTGTTCAGTATACTCATAAAACTAAAAACGATTGTATTATAAGTAAATTGAGGTTTTTTTACCCATCATCACATTTTCTATAATTACATATTTTTCTGTCTTCGTACATAAAAAAATAATGTAATGTTAAGAAAGTATTTCAGATAAAACTTAAAACTTTACAATTAGCCATCTTTCTTTATCTCATATCAAGAAATTTTATTGCTTTATGAAATTTTATAACGAGAAAACTAATCCAATACTTTCCTAGATATGGCGAACTGAAGATTTCTTATTACGTAGTTGTTTTAATGTAGTACTTTTTGAAAAAGTAATTTTAAAAGTTAGAAACCAGTTCAGTTTTAATCAAAGTTCTTTAGTTTTTAAACAAAATAAATTATTTAAAACTGCACCGAATTTATAAATCGTTATTTATATCATATTTAACATTTATAAAAGTCATTATCGAAAAGCTACACGTTCCATTAAAAAGTTAGTTAACATATATTTTTTTTATTTTCATTTTCACAGGAACATTATTTCAGGACTGTATTTAAAACATTACTGAAAGTATTATACGATAAACCTATTTATTGGACAAAGGTGTTTTAACAACAAGTGTAGCACTGTTATAGAATTCTATTAAAACTTTAAATAGTACGTATAGATGCAATATCCAATGATCTTAGAGATACAGTTATGTAAATATATTGACGTGAAAATAATAACCAGTAATTGAAAAATTTCACGTCATAAGTACTGTTTTTATCACATGAATAAGACAGAAAGAACATAGATTAATCTTGGCCTGAACATGAACAGCCGATTTATTTATAATATTAGTTATAATAGTTTTTTTTAATATACATTAAATAATGCATGATATATAAGAAGGGAATAAAGAAAGAAAAAAAAACTTGCGCACGTTGTCGCGTTTTCTTAACAATACTTGACTAATGTCAATTTATGTTTCCCGCCTGTGTTACCTGTCAATTCACTTTGCGCGGTTCGCTCGTACTGTATGTGACTTTGTGTTCACTTTTCTGTGTCAACCTATTTATTGTATGATACTAAACTTCGTGTGTATGTTTTTATTGCGCTAAGGTGAAAAATTTAATTTGTTATATCAATAATAAATTGTCCATGTCTAAGCCAAGAACCCGTACAAAGTAGTCGATGTTCTTCTATATGTCCTTTAATATATAATATCACCTATCTACGTAATAATTCATATGATCACGTACACGTAAATATGCGCACACGCGACACATGAAAAAACACTTTTTATTTTTCGCTATTACCCTAGCTTAGTTTAGTTTTTTTGTATTCAGACGTTCATTTCTTTAGACTATTTGACTTGACAAGACAAAGATTTTTAGTAATTCTTTTAATTTCTGCAACTTAATAAACATTCGTTATGATTATAAATACAAAATTGCAAAGTGACTTAAGTAAACTCTGGCCTAGACAGTAAAAAAGCCTCTTTTAGCTAAGGGATCATTTTGGTCTACAAAATCTAATTTATGTTCCTGAACAAATTGGAAAACGCCTTTGTGTCCCTGTATTACCGTAATGTCCTTATCATTTGTTACGAATTAAGTTATTATTAGTTAAAATGACGTAAAGATTTAAAAAAATTAGAAATTAATTCATCGATAAACATAATAATTTATTTCACTATTTGAAACGCCGAGTGAATATTGTTTTGTTTTTACAACAATAATTTATATAACATTAATAAAATGCTCTAGCTAAACGTGTATCCAGGATAAACTATCCAGTTAGGTAGGTCCAACTTCGAAAAAGAGGTTAATCGTCGAATCCAGCTAGGTTGGGCAGCTTTTGGGAAGCTACGTAACGTCTTCTCGTCACAAATACTACAGTGTCTCAAGACAAAGTCTTTGACCAATGTGTGTTGCCAGTGATGACTTACGGCACAGAGACGTGGTCGCTCACTATGGGCTTAATAAGAAGGTTCAAAGTCACCCAAAGAGCAATGGAGAGGGCAATGCTCGAAGTTTCTTTACCTGATCGAATTACGAATAAGGAGATTCGCAGACGTACCAAGGTCAGCGATATTGCCAGTAAAATTGCTAAACATAAGTAGCAGTGGGCGGGACACATTATACGTAGGAACGATGGCCTATGGAGCCATAAAGTACTCTACAAGGAGTTCCGACGACTTGGTAAGGGTCGCTAGAAGTTGCTGGATGCGGGCGGCACGGGACCGGCTATTGTGGAGAACTTTCGGGAAGGCCTATGTTCAACAGTGGACGTCTTTTGGCTGAGATGATAATGATGATGAAGAATAAAATGCTAGTATAGTTTTGTCTTCTCAGATACGTCGCATTTTGATACTCATATAAACTTCTAAGTTTATCAAATGTGTTTAAGTTGGTTACAAATACTTCAAAAGATTTCATTATAGAGAGTTTTTGGGTAGATGCTAAAACAGTAACAACTACAGTGAGCAGCTCTTACATTATTTGATTAATTTAATAGTTTTTTTATTTAAGAAATATAAATTCAGTTATGCTCTGAATCATTGTACTTACAGTTATCGCAGTGATTACAAGATCAAAGCCAGGTATTTAAACCATCTACCAGCACAACAAAATGATTGGTCTTACGGACATCTCACGGCCCAACATAGGGCATTGCCATCGTATTAAAACCCCTGCTATGGAACATCTTCGGCCAATTTTGGTGAGATTTATTACCACAGAGGCTACTTATGCAGCCTGGCGGTCCAATATAGCGTTAAAGGAGTCCAGTTTCTCAGTAATAAGCCAAATCTCAGTGTAAGTAATAAATACAATACGCCAGACGATTTTCACGTTCAAATTTTTTGCAGACTGAAATGGCGAATTTCTACCAAAAATATATCCTTCTGCATTCGTTCAAACCATAAAATTGCTACTCGTAATTTGAACTATTTTCACTTATACCTTTTCCGTCTTAAAAGAAGATTTATTGTACAAAATTGCATATCACATTTAGTATAATAGTAGAATCATATAAACGCATAAATGCAGACTAATCTGTCAGAGAAATGACGGAAACTCACACCTGCAGCTATCCGTACTTACTTGACCTACCACGTCATATTTCACTAGTTAGGAATTAGTTTATAAAGAGAATTTCGACCCATATTCACTAACGGAATTAAAATTAATTTCAATTCAGTGTATCTTGTTTCATTTACCTAGATCAAGGATGATTTTGTACTAATTTACATTATCTACGTGATATTGTTGGACCAAAAATACTGTTCGTAATTATGAGCTCATCGTATTAAGACTAATCTAGTCTAAAAATAGCCAAAATTCTTTTTTTCATTGTAAGAAGTAGGTTGAAAAAAATAACTAAATACATAGGTGTGATTTAAAATATCCTTGTTTTAATATTAAATCAAAAAAATGTACTGGAACTTGCTTCAATACCCAACTATCCGTAAATAAAGAAAATGCAAAATTAGTGTTATGTTTCTATACTAAACCAAATATAAGATTTTTATATCCTTGTCTCTATTACTGGAAATATTTACTCTTAATTCGTAAACAAAGTTTACTTATGTAACATTTAATATGTGTAATACATAAAGTATCTTGAGAATGAACCGTTGCGTATCAAATTTAAATTAAGGGAGCACAATCTCGAACCTTTTGGTGAACAGACTCTCAATTACCGTTGTTACAACATGTCTCGGGTTACAGGAAAATATAATTTATTATAAACACGCTACCTTTAGAGATATTTATTTAAATTTTCTTTTGGACTGCTTTACAGAATTTAGAAAATTTTAACTTCTGTCGTTCATTGTTACTTCAAAAATCTCCTTTGAAAAAGGTAAAAATTAATCTCTTTTGAATTTGTGTAAGCACAAAAATATTTTATATATTTTCTGAAAAATCTTCTACCTAACGTCTTTTTAAATAATGTTACGGTCCACGTCAACTTAAAAATATACAAAGCCTCTATATTTAAACCTTTTTTTTCTGTGGTAAAAAAGAGATTAAAAGATAATTCAACAATATTTCTCACATATTTTACACTTTAGACTTTACAACCCTAAATTATACCAACGCTGTTACAAATGCCTTTCAATTAAGAAATCTCAAGCAAAAATGTTGCTTTTATCTGTTTTAAAGTACACAATTTTAATCCAAATTGTTTTAACCACTCTAAATCTAATGCAGCTTTAAGCAGAAAGTTGCATCACGTTACGAGTAGAAAAGCTTCCAAAGTAAACGAGTTTTAAATTACGAAAGGAAAAATTGGTAGAAAAATATTTTAACAATAAACCCCTCTACCACGCAAGTTTTCAAATTATCGCGATTATATGACGCGATCTTGATTGCTACGCTAATTACGTGGTGGTGAACTGTGCGCGCATTCTACACCATTAACCCCAACTTTTATGTCACTGTCACAGCAATAAATTCAGTATCTACAGCGAACTAAACTTTATCATTTGGTGGAATCCTCAGGGCAATATTAATGCCACGTGGAATTTCATTATAACAAATGAATATAATCGGTTTCAATAAAAAATTTAGAGATCAGTAACTTAGAATATTTTGCCGGTATTTTTAGACCAGTTTTTTATTGTAATATTTTTTTATTATACATAAATTTTTACAACAAAAAAAGATAAAAGAAAAAAAATATTCAAGGAAAACTCGAAAAATAATCACTTGGCTTTTAGAGCACGTTACACTTTTTGATTCTGATTAAAAATCAAAATCCAGTGGATTAAGAATCGACGATGATTTCAGCTCTAATGAAGTCAAAAGCTTCATTTCCGACTACACTTGGGTGGATCGAGCTCTATGGCCCAGTACTTGCCTACTTAGTACTTTTCCTACTTATTGACGAGCTTCTTTAGAGTTTACGGAATAAGTTCAATCAATCTGCGTTTAAATATATTGCTTAAGAGTATTAAAAAAAATAAGACAACTAGAATGTATCCTTTGTCACGGAGAAGTTTACACCAACATAAGACGAACGCAAAGAACACCCTGACACATAACAATTTGTTTATTACACAAAGAGCTGTTCCATATGAGGATCGGCCCTCAATAGATAAAATTTAAGAAGACATTTTATTTTACCACCCTCATGTTTCTTTATGATATAATGTGCAAAATTTAAACCATCTTATAGATACTATATTAATTTTTCTGTTATACATTTTTTAAACTCGAATGCAGTTTCTTCGTATTCTTTACATCACTGTTTTGATCGCGTTTTTCGTGCGCATACTACGTAGATGGATAAATTTTCTGTTACAAAGAAAGCAGTTGACTTTATTACCGCAATTCGGTCCTCTCTATCATCACAGACGGTAGGTGTAAAAATGAAAAAAAAACACAATGCATTTGCATATACAAAAAAATCCAATTTGAAATCTAATAGTATGGCTATTAAATCTTAACAGTATGTATAGGCAGACTAAGTATATCAATACAGATAAACAAAAATGTTAGTTAGTTTATGTAAGTTTCAAAAACTCAAAGGGGTAAGCGTTAGTTGAGCTCAAATTTTGACATATTCATCATCTAAACCGTTTCAAAAATTATGATTGTCTATTTTTTGTGTCAGTATTGCTCTTCAATTTACATAAATGAAACCACAATGTGCCATAGTGTAGCATAGAAGACTACAGCTAATTATTGACAAAATCCTTTTCATTCATTCTGTAACGTAAACAATACTTACTTCAAAATAGCCTTTAAGAAA
Organism: Hypercompe scribonia; assembly: GCA_949316085.1. Classification (NCBI taxonomy): domain Eukaryota; kingdom Metazoa; phylum Arthropoda; class Insecta; order Lepidoptera; family Erebidae; genus Hypercompe; species Hypercompe scribonia. The sequence continues at coordinate 11,093,522 of OX438974.1, read as the reverse complement.
CTTTTAATAAAAGAAACTTGAACATTTCCATTTTTTGTCGTAGTCATCCTTTACAGCGAGTGATAAAAAAATTAATTTCTAACAGGAATACAAATTTCAAACCCCAACCCTCAGCGTGAAAATGACTTTTTTATTATGTGTTGAAGGCTCCCACGGGCATTCTGTAAAAACCAAAACGAAATACTATTTGTAAATGGAATCACGCGTATATTACGTCATTGTCCTCATGATTTTGAACTTTTGTCAAATCAATCGTATTATCAGTTATTTTCATACCTTTTCACACTCTGCCATATTCGTATTCCTTTCTAAGCACGTCATGTTTTACTCAATAAAGACGTTGTTTTTTTTGTACAGCGTGACTTATTAGCATTATTATTGTTTAAAAGGGTTACAATATTGTTATATTTAACGCGCAAGGTCACTACCCTCACTTGTTGTTTCTTGTTTGTTCTGTTGATTGTTTCTGCTGTCGGTTGTGTTTCGTCCCTACGGTGGTGATTGCACTCGTTGATGACAGGATTCAATGATGTTGATAGTCAATATCCGTCTTTCCAGTTTTTTTTTTGTTTCAATCGCTTCACGTAACAATTTTTCCTGAATAGTATCTACAAAGATAGTTACATACAATCTGTGGATAGGACACCATAAAGTTGAAATCTACATAACTATTATAAGGTTATTGTACAAATATTTTTGAAAAATAAATTATTATTTTTAATATTATTTGTGTGTCATCCAAATTTAAGAAGTAATAAAAAAAAATATAATTATATTAATGAGTATAGTTTCTTAGCTGGCTATACCATGGAAAGCGGATAAATTTATATGTTCTGAGTTCAATGATTAATTAATCTCCATACCTAACATAAGAAAATAGAAGGTGGATAATGCCTAGTTTTAACATCAAGATAAAAGTTAATTTACAACAAAAAAAAACTTCATTTGTATTTGTCTTGGGTTTTTTTCCAATATAAATGATAATTTTCATGAAGATATCGGTATACAGTTCTGATAAAACTTCCTATAATCGAGAATACGAACCTCCGAGAACTATTCAAATACAGGAGAACAATAGCCGTTCAATAGAAACAGCTATATTACGAGCGCATTTTTTTCATTTGAGATGGCACAGATTGTACGTATTTCTGTTATACTGTTTGTTATTATATTGAAAAGAACTATTTTATATCACTCCAAATAGAATTATACGTTAAACAATCGTTGCATTATTTACAGTTTATTAATAGTTGTTTCTTTTTTAAATATAGGGTCTACCTAAGTGACTCTACTCTACCTTATTGAAAGCATGAGTAGAACCTCAAAGTAATGGTCACTATACAGTAGCGCAGTGGGCGATTAAATAGGCACTGGTGTATCACTAGTTAACTCAGATATGGATGCGAGTGTCTATGACTAAATGCTCTCAGCGTCGAAGACCAAGACGAGCTCAAAATGTGGCGGAATACTCACCGACAGGCATTGGCACAGTGGAATGCGCCACTGCAATATCCGTGGAATGTGCGTTATCCCGCTGCTGGTGCCGTTCTGCCTAACCTTGAAGCTTGGGTAGATAGGGAGGGAGGCTGCGTCGTCTATCGACTGACAAATGTACTCACCGGGCATGGTTGGTTCGATGAGTATCTGAATAAGATGGATGCGGACGGTGCTAGAATGGTGATATGGTCGTAAAAATACTAGGTGGGAAGTGTCTACAGCTATCCTCAGGATAGTGTCAGGCTAGGCGCGATGTCGGTCCTTGGAGGGACCTAAAATAACGTGGTACGGGTCCTCCGCAGAGCAAAGCATTTGAGATCGGCCGTCAGGGTAGTTTTTGGTAGTTATATCATATCCTCTGACTCCTGAGTCCCCAAAAAGCCGCATATCCGAAGAGAGTTTCATACACTTCAAATAAAAAAAAATGCGTTTCTTTAAAAATAGGTACAAATAAATTGTTAATAATTGAGGTTCTCTGAATTTTACCAAATGATTATAAGTATTTATTTTTACAAATTGAAGAGCAATCAATTAATTCTAATTGAATTAACCGAACGATTAAAAGAAATGGAAGTGTCTTGAAATCATTGTTTAGGAAGCTCGCATCTGGAACGAACTTCTCTGTAACTACAAAAATATAATGATAAGTAATGAAAATTATTTTAGAAGTAAACTTATTTATTGTTCTGACAGATTGTTGTTTTTTTTTCGAAATTCGGGCTGTTTTATGTGCCTTAAATATATTCAATATATTTTAGTGTATTAATTGTGTTACAAATAATAACGGTTCATTTACCGGTGTTAAAAATAAGTTTAATTGTAAACAAGCAGTATTAATTTTATCTTCTAAGACAAGTTTTAAGTTGTTTAAATGTGTGTGACAAACATAAAATGTGAGCAAAGTTTAAAGTCTCTCTTTATTTTGCAACAATATCCAACGTATCTAAATTTTGCTGCAAAACTTATTTGAACTTTATACTTCTGTATGACGTAGAAGAAACATTAACGAAATGGATAACATAACGTTGTACGGCAACAAAGGCAAAGACCCGTAGATTTTACCAACATTTTGTTCCCATAGTCATACCTTACTTCAAGTCACGCGACTTCAGGGCCTGCCGAAGTTTTAGATGAATGCCCACAAAGTTTACTCGTGAAGAGAACACCGAGTTACGTTCCATCGTGCTTGGTACAAATTTTACGTCTATTGTGTCGAATAACTGCAGTTAAGAATCACGTTACAACGTGTATGAGCTCAAAATTGAACACTTCTTTAAATTGTAGGCTAGTGTAAAATAAGGATAGCAAATCAGACCCAGGTTTTATGAAAAAGTCTAAGCACTAGTACAACTATACATATTACTTCTTGAAAGATTTTCTAATCTAAGACTTTTTTTTGACAATGGAAAAGTAGAAAAAATACCATAATATGAATAGTAGTAGAATTTAACCTTTGGGGTAATAACTGTGACATTATATGTGTAGGTAAAATTTAGATATGTAAGAAAATAATTTAAAATTTGGTGGTGATCATATCTAACCAATTTGTACTTTGCCCTTAATTTGATATTGAAATTTTTCAGAGAATCACACTTCATTCTAAGACTGCTGAAATAGTTTTATCAATTTTGATGAAATAGCTGCCGATGAAATAGATGAGGTAGCTGACACCCTAATTTAACATAAAAAAGTATTACCATGGGATGTGCAAAAAATTGAAAATCTGAGTGTAACACCACGGTACGCCGCTGATCGTGGTATGTAATGAAATTGTAAATTAACAGTTCGTTCAACGCAAAAGGGAATATCCTTCGACTAGACTTACCTTTAACGGTCAGGTCATCAAATGTGCTAGATCACGGGTCAATGGTTGATGTTAAGAATTTCTATATATCTTACGGTGTAAAAACTTCTATATGTTATGAGTTGCAAGATTCTTAACAATGTAGGACACCACATGAAATTGTTAATAATCTCAATAACTAATACTCAATTATAGAAACAACGTACGTAACTAGAATAATAAACTGTAATAATAGCAACAAAACCAACATTTAGCAATATTGGCGCCTATATTTTAGTGTAACTTTTCGCCCATATCCAATACAGGATTGACTACTATTCCTCAGAGATAGTTACAATAGGAAACACTTGAAATGCTTGGCAAAAGTACATGGGCCAGCAATACAGCTAACAATCTTTTAAGATTGTTTCGAATAGTTGACTATTGATTTTTTCTTTAACCACCTTAAAGAAAGGAGAAGGTTCTACGTTCATGTTGTACTAGGGTATGTTTTTTTTTATATTATTTGTTTTATTACAATACATCAGGCAATAATGTCTGAAAGAAGAAATAGATTTCTTAGTGAATTAAACCAATAAAATGAATCTGATGAATCATATTTAAAACGTAAAATAGAGATAAGAACTGAATTTACAGTAAACAAAGAATATAAATTTTAATTACTTTTTTTGCCAATTACTTTCAAAATAAATCATAGGAAACTAAGAGCGACATCTACGAAGTCCAGTGAATGGTACGATAAACGATCACTCCGCAAGAAAAAGAATCATTTCAATTCGGGTCAGTCCAGTGCAGTTTGAATCAGTTCAATTCAGATCAATCCAGTACTGTTCAGTTCAACTCGAATCAGTTCAATCCAGATTAGTCCCGTACAGTTTAGTTCAGTTTGACTCAGCTCTATTCAGTAAAGTCCTGTCCTGTCCCTTCCTGGTTATTTATTTTATAACAAGTTAGTACTCTGCGTCTTTCATGGGATACTGTATCTACTGGCTAAAACCTCCTTACTAACGAGAGGTCTATTTTCAGAAGTGGATTGTTAAAGGCTTTTCATCAGGATCCTTCATTAAAACAGAAAATATTGTCCGTTTCCTCCTATTTTATGATATCTACTCACTAAGTATATAACATCAAAGGTCATTTTTAATACAAAGGTAATACGTAGCTCGTGTACAACGTTACATCCAAACATCGTCTTACAAATTAACGAACTTTACTAGATTACTAGGATTAAAAAAGATCTTAGCAATCTATAAGCTTACCAAGGTTTAATAGATTATGCGTAACTCAATAGAGGTTGTAATATCTAGTGAGTTACACATTTGTTAATATTTTAAAGATGTGGAGAGGGCTTTTTTTAAGTAAAACACATAAAAGTAGAAATGTAAAACGTTAAATACTTAAAGTTCCAAGAAAAATTATGAGTACTTACTTAGTAAAAGTACAAAAACTCAATAAAATCTTAAAAATGTATATTGTTAAGTTTTAAATAACGTAAAACAGCTTGTTTTGATCCAATCTGTACTTTTGAAAGTTTACCTTTTATTCAATAGAAGAAAATAATCAGTCAATAGTTTAACAACAGACGTATGGCCCTAATTCACACTACAGATAATCTCCACTTTATATTATTTCGCAAAACATTTCAGAGAAACATAAAACCAAAATCAAGAGAGTAGAGATTGTCTAGTCAACAGCTCTCCCGCGGCATCACATTAAAGTTTTAAGGAGATACAAGTATTGCCGTGCAAGGTGAACAGGTTTTGTAGAAAACATTTTACTCTGTGATTCACACTACTGGTTTCTGTTAATATTTTGTTGTTGTAGTACGTACACAGAATGACGAATTGACTGCTGATTCATTATTTCACATTTATGTTTTACGATCGAACTAATTAACGATGTCATTTTATCTTCTCAGATTATCTTCCCTTTGTATCAAGGAGACATATCACCGTTCCTTCGTGTAGATACTTACTAGATAAATACACACCTCCTCACTAAAAATTTATGGCGCATACATTTATTTTATTGTAATTCAACCCTTTGCAAACTAATAAAATATTATTAGGCATTTTAAACACAAATAAGCTCGTCTTTAATAATGTGAACCGACGCCATAATAAATAAAAATGCCTTTTACAAAAACTAAAATGCTTTAGTCGCATAAATAAGAAAGTATGAGCATGAAGAAAAGCTTATAATAACGCGTGATTTGGCATAGCTACGGGTATAATTAAATTCCAGCGAGCGAAAAATTTCTCGCAAAAAAGAAAGTAACATTTCTGACGTCAATTACCTAAAACGTTTCAAGATATCTCAAGAATTAACTTGACTTCTTTTCAATGTCAATTAGACATGAAATTGTCACAGAATGTCTTCGTTATAAAATCATTACGTTTGCATTGGGTTACGACTGCTCGTAAATAAAATATTTATATAAAAGATTTATATGTACTTAATTGTCGTTTCAATTTTTTTTTGTCATTACGGTATTATTAAATTTCAGACAAATCTGTTGTGCTTTTAACTTGCTAAAGTCAACCTGCTTCAAAGAATTTTTCAACTGATTTTGTTACCCAATATTATTTTTTTTTGGAATGATGCCTATTTAGACTATCGAGAAAAACATTATCATTAAATCATTTTCAGTTGTTTTACTAGTAATCTTCTAGTATCTAGAAAATCAATTATTTTATCGTTTCTGTAATCATTACAGTCTAAGAAGTTTAAATAAATTATGTCTTTTATTTCCGGTTCCAAAGATCGAAGCGAGAGTTAACAAAAATAATAAAATAAGGGCTCTACTTTTATATAGTTAAGTGATTGATTGAGTATTTGTTTCTCAGAGAGCGCGTTAATCCGTCACTCCCACCTGTCGTGAATACTAGGCACAGCCAATGTAGAAAGTAAGAATCTTCAAAATATTTTACAAACTGGCATGTAAAGACTTCCGTCTTTTTCAGTTATTCTTAGAGGGTAAAATAACTTACATCAATTTATAGAGTTGCTAATTTTGCAAACTCATAAAGGTACAATAAGTTTTCGACGTAGCGTTACCGGTTGCAACCATGTCGTTACTGGTTGTAATGTTGTCAACAATCATTAACAAAGAATGTCGGAATGCAAACAAAAAATATGTACACTGATATCGCAACTTTGTTTCGAAAAAAAAACCTTTAAGATTTGCAATATCTGATGTCAATTTTTTTTTCTATTTTTGTTGAAACATTCTGAAATAATTCTCCTCTGAAACACTTTCCACCTCATAATAAAATCATTATTGCAATTAGTTATAAGGCAGAAAAAACTGTTACTAAATCAACAAAAAGTAAAAAAGGTTTATTAAATTAATGTTTCGTTTGGTAACACTGAAACCACATATTCAAAATGTGGCTTTAGTGAAGATCTGCATTTAAATATTACTAATTAAAATACATTTTCTTACGTTTATTTAATAAGCGTTTTAGAATTAGTAAGTAGACAAGACCCACATCGTTTAATTTTGCGTATAACTGTAATAAATTTCACATAGCAATGTATTCATATTTGTCGGTTATTGTTAGTTATGCTTCACGTTAACAAGGAGTGCAGTATAAAAGCGATTTGTTACAGGCACACCACGACTGCGCACAATGAAACAGCTAACAATTGTTTAGTGTTAGTTTGTAGCCATGCTTAACAATAGAAACTTTACTCATTGTGTGTTATAATATACTCTATAAGTCTCTCTTGGAGTACCGATGAAACACATAATAAACAGCTTAAATGGAATAACACGTCTCTAAAAGTAAACTTTTTACATAGAAAGTTACAAAATAGCAGAAGTGTTATAATTATAATACATTTGTCGGGCTATGAATTAGAATGATATCAGAAATTAATTGCTTCAACTCACGATATGTCGCATTAAATCTTTGTAGAAATTGTAATGGTGACGTTTATAGTACTATTATCGTAGAAAGAAAATATTATAAGGTTACTTTCAGCCATTCATAAGTTGTATGCGATATTATTATTTTAAAACTGAATATAATTCCTCCGTGTAAATTGCTTTTCTAATGTTAAGCTAGATGTTCTTATTTGAGTTAGGAGTGAGAGAGTTTGAAGTTTAGGTTTGAAATTTGCAAACAATTAAAAATATTGAGAACACTAAACAAGAAACAAATGTAAAAGAAGAATATTTTAGTCCGTGTGTTACTGTATAATACGTAATCATTATTTATGCGTGTCAGTATGGCCTAGTAAGTAAAAGCCTCCTCTCCAAGTAGAGGTCTATGTCCAGCTGTAGACAATTGAAGGCTGTTAATGTTTGGTTTAAGGGCTGTTGTGACTCAGCACGTCACCTGATGCGTCGGGAACTCCTTTCAATATCCTGTTCGAGGCTTGTACTAGGATGTTAGATGTAAGCAGTGTGATTTTTTCTCTTTTCACAACGGTACTATTTATTTATTACATTTTTAATAAAATGCTTGTAGGTGTCGTATGAGGCGACTAAGGCAGCATACTCTGCAGGGCAACATCACTACAAGGAGAAGCAAAATTTGATATAAACCCGATACTAACCTATCTGGTCAGCGTGGTGTAGTAGTCCAAACTTCCTATAAAAGGAGAGGCCTATGTCCAACAGTGGACTATTAAAGGCTGTTCAATAAGATGATGCTCGTATAGCTAACGTATTTAATAAAATTACAATCCAATCCTCTTGTTTTAGCATCCTCATGTTTGCTTTGACTATTAAAATTTCAAATAAACTCAAACAAAGTCAAAAAATTTAAAAAGTATATCAAATCATCACAAATAATTATTTTTTGTAACAGTCGTTTAAGTATATCATAACAAAGGAATCATAATAATGAATATTTCTCTATTTTATATCAATCCAATAAAACGCAAATTATTGTTATTATTATTATTATTTCATTTTTTTATAAATATTTCGGACATTTGACACACAACGTCATCTAGTTTCAAACTAAGCATAGCTTGTGCTATGATAACTAGACTGACTGATAAAATACACATACATATAATTAGCGGACAATAGGCCTATCGTGTTGCTGGACGAGGCGGGTAAACTGTTTGAGAGGTCTCTGCCCGCATCGTCCGGCATCTCTGCGAGGTGGGCCCCGATCTGTCGGACGCCCAATTTGGTTTTCGGGCGGGGCGTTCGACGGTCGATACCGTGCTGCGCCTGAGGGCCGTTACCGAAGAGGCGGTGAGCTGTGGCGGCGTGCTGTTGGCGGTGTCGTTAGACATCGCCAACATATTTAATAATCTGCCATTTAGCTGCATCAGGGAAGCCCTCCACTACCACGGGGTGCCAGAGTACCTGAGGCGGCTTGTGACAGACTATCTTGAGGAGCGTACCGTCATGTACGAGGACCGAGATGGTATTCTGAGGCGGCGGCCCATATCGTGCGGTGTTCCACAGGGGTCTGTCCTCGGACCTCTCCTGTGGAACATGGGATACGACTGGGCCCTTCGAGGTCGTCTTCCCCCCGGGCTGGGCGTAATTTGTTACGCAGATGGCACATTGGTTACAGCCCGGGGAGCGAACTTTCAAGAGGCGGCGCGCCTCTCCACCACGGGAGTCTCTTTGGTGGTCGAGCGTATTAAGGCGCTGGGTTTACGGGTGGCCCTAGATAAGACGGAGGCCCTTTTGTTCCATGGGCCCCGTCGTGGTCCACCACCCGGCGCCTCTATCATAGTCAATTCGGTCCTCGTACCGGTTCAGGCCCAGATGAAGTACCTGGGCCTGATCCTTGACGGGAGGTGGCTCTTCGACGAGCACTTCCGACAGCTTTCTCCAATGCTGATCGGCGCTGCCTCTGCCCTCGGGCGACTTTTGCCGAATTTGGGTGGAGCCAGCGTCGCGACGAGACGACTATACACGGGGGTTGTCCGGTCAATGGTGCTGTATGGTGCGCCGGTGTGGGCGGCGGCTCTGACCGCCCAGAATAGGGCTCGCCTCTGGCGCCCTCAGAGAATATTGGCGGTTAGAGCCATACGCAGCTACCGCAGCGTATCGACGGAGGCGGCGTGCGCCTTAGCCGGAACTCCGCCGTGGGATTTGGAGGCGAAAGTGCTCGCCGAAGTTTATCGGCGGACGGCTGACTTCCGGGCGGATAGCGGCATACGGCCCCCGCCCGAAGAGATACGTGCGTGGCGTGAGGCCGCTCGTCGAGCCACGATGGCTCGTTGGTCGTTCCGGTTGGAGACTCCTCGTGCTGGCTTTGCCCTCGTGGAGGCTCTTCAGCCGGTCATCGCCGAGTGGGCAGGGCGGCAGCACGGGACCCTTTCCTTCCGACTGATGCAGGTCCTTTCTGGGCACGGTTGCTTCGGGAAGTATCTGCACTCGGTCGCCAGGAAGGAATTGAGTTCTGCCTGTCACCACTGCGACTGCAGTGAGGACTCGGCTCAGCACACGCTAGTGGTTTGTTCCGCCTGGGTGGCGCAGCGTGGGGTCCTTACTGCAGTTATTGGAGGAGATCTCTCGCTACCGGCCGTCATACGCTCCATGGCCGGTAGAGACTGTTGTTTTACCGCGGTCCCAACCTTCTGGGAAGACGTAATTTCGCGGAAGGAGGCGGCGGAGAAGGCCCGGGAGGACGATGTCCACTCGGACCTAATTCAACGCCGGCGAGCCGGGCGGCGGAGGCGCGCATACCAGCGCCTCATGCCGCCTTGAGTGTGGCCGCGGGTGGACGGGACGGGTTTTCCCCTCCATCCGCTACAATGGCCAGCCGCGAGGAGGCGACGTCCGCGTGTGCCGTACGTCGCCTAAAATAAAGAGTTTATCCACAGATGGTGCCCGAGGTAGCGGGCATGCGCTAGGAGGGATCTGGATGTCGTAATAGAAGCGGTTCTCGGATCCCTCCTATCTCAGGCGCAAAGTGGCACACCGTGTGGTTTTAGTCGGTCCGATTCCGACACACCACCCCGCCGTAAACCCTGGTGGGGTGACGGCCCGAGCGGGTTTCCACACGTTAAAAAAAGGCGCAATCTCTCCGAACCGAATCAACGCTTTAACGTTTAATAATAAATCATCATCATCATCATCATCATCTCAGCCAAAATACATCCACTGCTGGACATAGGCCTCCTCAAGGTTCTCCACAACAGCCGGTTCCGTGCCGCCCGCATCCAGCAGCTTCCCGCGATCTTCACCGAGTCGTCGGACCACCTAAATATGAATAATTATGAATGTTTCGGACATTTGACACACAACGCCATCTAGTTTCAAACTAAAGCAGAAATTGTGCTATGATTATTAGACTAACTGATTGAATACTTATTTTTTTTTAGATACATACATATTACACATAGAAAACACTCAAACTTCGTAATGAATATTTGCAGATTATACAAACATTTGATCCGACCTAGGAATCGAACCCGAGACCTCAAGCACAGCAGTTGTATTCACTACCGCTGCGCCATCGAGGGAGTTAAACCCAAAAAGTCAACCCAAATTAGAAATTCTGGTTCATGGTGACATAATAACAAGACAAATGATGATTAAGATCATACATTCCCAGCCTATAAAGCATAAGTGTGTGCGCAAACATAGATGCACTTTCTGTTCTCTAACTCTTACGACCCGATTGGACGGTTATCTAATACCACTGGGGAGAGATTAGACACAGAACTGCTTTACGTGCTCACCGTAATACTGCGGTTAAAACTGCAATTTCCAAATTCCTGGCTGTGATTAAGTATTTCTTTAACCAGAAAAATTCAATAACATTTTATGATCCGAGACCCGACAATTTCATACGCTAACTCCTAGAACAACAAGACAATTAAACAAAATAGATAGACGAGATAGATGTCACTGTAATGGATATTACTCTTTTCATTATTGTAAAACATGGGTCGGTCATTATCTAAATTATACTGTGAACTCGAACTTCAAAAATGCTTTTGAGACATCACTGCATTGTGGTTTACATTCGTCTACTTTGGAAGCAAAAAAAGAGGATCAGGGTAACGATTTATAATACAAACTATGTATAAGGTAGTATTAGATTAACGGACAAATATTAATGTCTGTCAACAATAAAAACTTTACAATTAAGTCCAACTTCAGAACTTCGAGCAGCAAGCACACATGCATTGATCCTTAAAATTTTTCATTTAGGTCATTAGAAAGATTAGTTAGAATGGCAGCAAAAAAAATATCTTCCAATGTAAAGAAACGCTGCTCTCGCGTTTCATGGGTAAAAAATTTGTAACGAACCAAGGTTCCTATATTTTCTATACGTCGAGCCTGAAGCATGAATAGAATCTTCTTTTTTTTTTTACTTCTTTTTATAAAGACAACGCCCGCACTAGGAATAAATCCTGTGTCGCGGGGGACTTTACAAACATACAAGAAACGGACACAAAGAACACCCAGACTCAGAACAACAATTTCTGGATCACACAAAGTGTTGTCCCATGTAGGATTTGAACCCACAACACTCAGCACAGTAGAGAGCGGCGTGGCGACCGCTTAAACCACTAGGCCAACCGTGCAGTCCACGGAGTGAGACCACGTGCAATCCAAAGAGTTATGGTCGCCACACTCATTGCAAATGCAGTGTGGTGCCTCAACTATGGTGGCCTAGTGAGATGCTTTTTCACACCACGCTTACCACTTACCACTCCTCAAACTGTAAGAGATAAAGTTTAATTTTTGTAGAATTTTATGCACTCTAAATCCTGTTAAACAATAAATTTATAATATATATACTTCGAACGTCTGACACATCACGTTATCTAGCTTCAAAGCAAGCAGAGCTTGCACTTTAGCAGGTAGATTGAATGACAGAATATTTAAATACTTTTTTGTAAATATGCAATATACACATAAAGCATAGAGAACACCCAATCTCAACAGGTCACATAAATATTTAATCCGTCCCAGAAATCCAACCCGAGACCTCAGAACAGCAGTCGCATACATACATGCGACTTCAAAACAGTTGAAGGCAGTCAGGAACAGTTATGTGACATTACAGTAAAATTTTTATATGCATTGCATAAGTATTGCAGTATGTCAATATGAATATATACATTTATTGCTATATGCATTTAGTACGTCATTCAATAAAGCCTGAACGATATTTTCTCTGCAATAAGCCGCAGATAATATTACAAAGGCTACTAAACTGCCGCTTCCAACTTATTGCTGTTGAGAAGTTGAATTAAAACAGCTCGACCTGCACGTTGGGTAAAAACTATTTATAGGGAAATGGACTGTCTGTGTAATGTGATAGTGGTTATACTAACAGAATTGTGTGGATGTAAAAGTAGCTAATTTTAAAATAGTTGTTATTACTTTTCAAAATGAAAATGATTTTATCGTTTATATTGTAAGATAAATCAAAGCAAATTAGTTAATATATAATGAAGAAAAATTTACCATAAGTACTTTTGAAATTCACTGACCTTCAAAAGAAATATTACAATGTTTTCAATTATCTATGTCTAGACCAAAACAATAAAATAAATTGATGTCCACTTTAGAGTGAGTATAAAGTAATTTCGAGTAACGTAATCATGGCTCATTGTTTATTTATCTATTTTTTGTATTTTGCCCAGTGCTGTTTAGTATTTTCTACTTCATATGTATTATTATGTAGTCTTTCTCTAAAATGCAATTGGCTTCATTCTAATTTCTATAGGCAGTATTTAATGTTACATGAAGACTTCTTTATTATCTATAACCACTTCGTATTACATTCGCTGCTCAGAAGCTCGGTAAATGAGAAGTTTGTTAAATAGTTTCTATTATTATCAATTATGTGGCAATAACACAAAATGATACTACGTAGTGTTTTTCAATTTTAATACTTTGCAGTATCGTATGTGTCGCCATCAACATAGTAAGAAAATAAAGGGTGAAGTTTTGAATTAAGGTACAAAACCCTTGTTTAATTTGAAGACACTTAGCGTAAGCTTAGTATCGTACAGTATCGCAAGCGAGAACATATTCTTGAAGTAAGACTGAATATCGATTTTTACGCAAAGTGACTGCTATCAGACCAATAAACTGCTACCAACCCAAGTAGTTACCATGTGACTTAGAAGTTCTGCAGAAAAACGTATAAAATCTCGGTGTCTCTGTAGATTGTAACTTGTCATGGATCACATACATAACAGAGGTAAGCAGAAAGTTTTTTGGACCATATCATTCCCTCAAACGTCTTTAATTCTTTTTTCTTTATCCGATCTAAGTGCTTTTTCCTCAATTCCTTCTTCCTTTCTTGCTTGATTATGCTGATATCACTTTTTTTGACATTACGGAAGAACTCTAGGATAAGTTTCAACGGATGCAAAGTCTTTGTTTTCACTTCATATTTGGCGTGAAAAAATATGGTCACATTTTAGGATTCCGCAGAAAACTAACCGGCGTCTGGATGTTCACGTCTTTTCCTTACTATATTCAACACTATACAATCTCAATTTGCCTTCATACCTTCGTAAGTGTTTCAAGCACTTTATTTGCAGGACAAAGCTCTGTCACTCCTCCTTAATTCTTCTCCTGCGAACTCCTTCTCATACAATAAATCTCTACTTCAATTCTTTCAGTTTGCTGCCCTAATTAGGCCCTTAGTACATTGAATAATTGTATGTATGTACATATGTCTGTATTCATGTACAATTTAATGTATTTATGTATTTACTATTGTAGATATGAATTAAATATGTCAAAAGAATGTTGTTACTGTTTGAATTATTGACTTTGATTTTACTTTCTAAACTAACTTCGTTGGAAAAAACCCAGGTTTGAGTTAAGTTCAGCTTTGTAGATTTTTTCCTAGTTACTTAAAAATTTAAAATACATTTTAAAGTATGAAGGATAACATTGTATGTAAATGATATTTATCTATTCACCATAATCACACTTCGATCTCCTTGAATAGTCCACTGCATGACATAGGCCTTTCCTTAGCAGGAAGTTTTGGCCTACTACTGCTACTAACTACATATATGTATATATGAAATTACATAAAAACAGCTACTGTAAGTAAAAACCCACGAAAGCTCAATCGACTTAAATCTGATAAAACAATTTTACAAATCGATTGTTTACAAAACTATAAAATCTATGTTTTAAACTATCGTGATAAAACGTTATAACAAGATATAAATATTTATGTTGTGATAACGTTTAGATATATAACTTTTGAAAATATTATGCTTAGACTTGTTTGTGAGATTATATATTATCTTATGAACGTACATCGGAGTGTAATGACTTCAGGTCACATAAAATTTCCTGAAAATTAAAGATATGAAACAAAAATTCCTAAGTACATTTGATATTGAAGAAGTCCACTGTACATGCTGGTATCACACAGTTAACAATCACTTCTTGAAGGTATGAATTTCTAACCAGCTTTATTGCTTTCTGTTGTATAGTAAACTATATCAAATATAACTTGGATCACCGTAAACATTTCGCTTTGTCATAAAAAATGTACATAGAAAAAGAACTGCAATTTGAAAGGTAGATGTGAACCTATTTCATTTCCCTGTAAACCAAGTTGATTGGTACAAATACTAGTTGCTGTGCCAATATATTCATTTCCATGTAAAACATGAAGTTTTCTCACTCTCTCAGACAATAGTAGTATATTTCTAATAAAGTTAAACTTTTTGTTTCACGTTAAATAAAAATATAAACTATTGGAAGTATTAATAAATTCAACTGTTTTCTTGCTACATCTTTTGTTTAGTCGAGGAGTGTACCAAATATAATAAAGCTTAATCCCTTAAGGTTCAGGACTTTCGAAAAAGATACAGTTTCTAACTACATCCAAAACGTTTACGTAAACTAAACCTGGAGCGAGTAAAGAGAACGGTAAACCCGCATTGTAAGTTTTTTTAGCTTTGTAATTTTACATTTCATGAGGAACAACGTTTTGTTGGGAATAAAATTTATTTTCTTCAAACAAATTTCACTTCTCCGAGAAATAATAAATTAGTTTTGACAAGAATAATTTGACAATGGAATAATTCAAAACATCAAACATTACATAGATAAAACGGGTATTATAGACGTTGACTAAACACACGCGCACAGCAATGGCTCGGTATAATGAAATAAAGTTATTTGAAGCATCTGGCGTCTCGTGGACAGTTGTAATGGTAATACGATTCAACGATTATAGCAGGACCCAATGTTCCCCCTCGTAGATGTTTGGAATAATGAAAATCTTAACGGTTTGAGCCCCAAATTAGTTCTGTATATTACACCTTACAGATGGAGTTAGGTATAGCAGTACGGATAATGGTTATGGAAAACAGGAGAACTTCTGAAATTGAGAAATTTTTCATTCTGTTTTATATTCATTGTTAACTCTGCCTTTATTAAAATACACGTTTATTATTAAATAAGTGTTTCGATAAAGATTATCGGTCATAAATCTTTTAAAATGAAATACTTTAATAGTCTCTAGATATTCTTAGGTACACAAAGAGTGATTTATTCTCAGTGTCTTTAATTATTGTCTTTTGTTGAGCTCTGAATGATGTTACTTAAGATTTTAGAGACACATTTTTTTGTAAATAATTGCGTGATGAAAGCAACTAGCTTAAGAACTAATAATATTCACCCCTTTTATTTTTACGTGTGGTAATTCCCTTAGACCGTCATCAGGGTGTGCGGCGAAGCGGTGTGTTAAAATCAAACCTACTGAATATATATACAGTGATATACTAAAACCACACGACATGCCACTCTGTGCTTGAAATAGAAGGCTGTCGTAGTAATAGCTGTTCAGCTAATGCCTCGACAGCACAGCTACTAAATAAACTAACAAAGCCTACTAAGCTGTTATCATTTTCCTTTAAACTTTGTTATAAATAATACTATCCTGAATTTTTTCAATTTTTTAATAAACATTTTGACTAGACGAGGAGGGTGAGGCGCAACCTCTCCGAACCGAATCACGCTTTAACGTTTAATAATAAATCATCATCATCATCATCATCTCAGCCAAAATACATCCACTGCTGGACATAGGCCTCCCCAAGGTTCTCCACAACAGCGGGTTCCGTGCCGCCCGCATCCAGCAGCTTCCCGCGACTTTCACCGAGTCGTCAGACCACCTAAATATTAATAATTATGAATGTTTCGGACATTAGACACACAACACCATCCAGTTTTAAACTAAAGCAGAAATTGTGCTATGACTATTAGACTAACTGATGGAATACTTATTTTTTTTTTGTAGATACATACATATTATACATAGAAAACACCTAAGCTTCGAAACAAATATTTACAGATCGAACAAACATTTGGTCCGACTCGGGTATCGAACCCGAGACCTCAAGCATAGCAGTCGCATTCACTACCGCTACGCTATCAAGGCAGCCAAAGTAATTAATATCTCACAAAGAGATACGATTTCGATCAATCGAAAGATTGGCTTATTAAACCCTTTTTTTTTCAAACAACTACCCATTAACACCCGATGTTGTGGGGTGAATGAATATAAAATAACATCCCACTTTAAAGGCACTAGAGGTAGTTTCTTTTTTTAAATTTTATCTCACCAATTTATCGGCGTAAATAGCATGTATAATCATGCAAAGTGACAGATTTCTAGTAGTAGTAACCTGTGAAATATAATGTGGACTGATAGATGAATGAACGGATATCACGAAATTATAAGTTTCGTTTTTGCTGTTGTGGCAGCGAAACACAAAACAGTGAAATCAGTGGGTTGTTTTTTAAGCAATTAGGTAATTAATATTAATTTAATTTGATGTTCGTGGTATTTCTGAAGACAAATGTTTGTATAAATGAATACGTCAAAACTAAAAAAATATTAAAATTTTCTTTGAGTCTAAAAAGATATTAATGAAATTCCTAAAACAACTAATTAACTTGATGTCCTTGATGAACTTGATAATATTTTACAGATCAATTAACCGCTTAAGTTCACCCGTTAAGATCTAACCTTTTCAGTGATCATAACTAAAACCACACGGTATGCCACTCTGCGCCTGTGATAGGAGGGATCCAGGAACAGCTGCTACAACTTAATCCAGATCCCTCCTATTGCCTGCCTACCACCACCAGGCACCATCTACGGGTAAACTTTCTATTTAGGGGACGTACGGCATACGTGGACGTCGCCTTCTCGCGGCTGGCCACTGTTAGGTTAGGTTAGGAAGGTCATGCGTCAGTTAATTAATTACAGCACCCTATGAGCCGGAGCGGAGTCTATATAATGACATTTGAATAATTTTTATTTTTCTTAAATTGGACCACCTTTTTCCTAAACCAAATTGGCTCCTGAGTTATCAGTGCCTTCAGCTACACACCTTAATCAGTTTCTCTGCTCATGGGGTACAATAGATACTAAAATAGGAGCTCAGCAAACTTTCAATATTTAATAAAAACAGTCAAAAATAAATATAACTTTAAATACAATATGTCTGCATGTAATCGTACATACATACTGGAATAAAGAAAACTACACTGACTTCAAAAATAGTAAACGGAATCTGCCTACCTAGAAACACTAAAAAGTGAAAAATAAACTGAATTATTAATTTGTTGAAAAAGCTCAACTTTTTCTTAAATCAAAAAAACTTAATAATTATAATTTAGCTATTTTTTATAAAAAGCCAAACACATATGTAATTACTACGTGATAATTCTTGTCTTAAACTAATTACCTATCAATTTAAATCAAATATTTTACAATATATGCTAGGTACTTAAAATTTATTTTAAATCGGTGCCCAGCCAGTGCCACGTTGGTTGCCTATCATAATTACTTAACTTATTTTAATTGTTTTCGTGAGAACTAAAGTCGATTTACATAATGTATGTAACATTTAACGTAAATCGACTAACAATGAAAGTTACTCAATTTTGACTTATCTCATACGTGACTGAGAATTTAAATAATTAAGAAATATTTAGTACTAAAGTTGTATAAGGAATTGCTGCAGAAAATTTTAGATTTTAGCTACAAGATCATTAGTCTATAGGGTGAAAAATCTTACTTGAGACGATACAAGATTAGATAGTGAATTTTTTTTATGGAAGTGCATTGTAATTGTATTAAATTACTTTGTAAACTTAAAAAATAATGTTGTAATCAGACTGCTGACAAATACTTAAATGTGCAAAAGACAGCACAAATGAGCGTGTTAGTCACGCAACTACATGTATTTTGTCTTGAGTAGGAATCGCATCTGCAATCATCGCTGATTTAGCAATCAGGATTACACTATTACACCAACTGGTCAATCTAATATAAAAAAAATGTTTTTAAGAAACAATGACAACTACACAAAGGAAATAAAAAACTTATTATAATAAAATACTTTTATAGAAACAACAATTCTCATAATTAAGCTAGTCTGAGTCCTTGTGACACAACAAAGCGGTGTTATTTTCTTCGTAATACATTAGTAAAACTTTGTCACTATTTTATATAACTACTGTTATACTTTTTTTAATTTAGTCAATTTTTACTTTAACCTTTTAACCTTTACTGAGTATAAATAGGCACAACAGAATTCACTAAAAACCCTAAAGGTGACACTGAGTTTCAATTTCGTTTCAGATACGTAACCAGAGAGTTAGCACGCGTACAGCATTTATCACTAATCGTTTTTCTATTTTATTCTCATGTTCGCAAGTAAGGCATGGCACCTATTGTGTAATACACCGGCACCTTGCGGGGTATCGGGGGTAAACGCTGGCGAACGTTCCCTCGAACAAATTGAAAAGCAATGAACCGCGGAATTCAATTTCATATTGAAAGCCATTCATCTTTGCCGCTTCTTCGAGACCGCCTGAAAACGTTACATCTCGACTTTGCTACTCTCCTTTATCCCTAAAAAGTTCGCCTTTTTTTCGAATTGTATTGAGTAACCAGATATAACATAGTGTTTTGAGGTGGGTCGAGTTCGTTATGTTTATCTCAGAGAGTCTGCGGTATGAATACAGTTTTACAAATATGAACTAAAATGTAAGCTAAATAAATTATTGCATGCAGATTAAAATAATATCCTTATACGTATTTGTAACTGGGAAATGTTTGAAGTTAACCCTATTGTATAAACAACTTGTAACAACAATGAACTCTTATTAGTCTCTTTTGGAAGAAATTAGTAGACTATAGCTGCTTTGTTAATCTATTTTTTTTGGGTATAGCGGCCAGTTGAGCAGACAGGCGACCTGATTGTAAGCGCCTGGTGCCGCCTATAGATACATTTATTCATTATGGGCCTATTGGTTTAGGGTTACTGATACTGACTGCTAAACCAGACTTCGTGGGTTTGATTCTCACCCAGGGCAAAACTTTGTGTATGTCGGGGTTCCAGAGATTTCTTTACAAGGGTGCACCTGGTTCCCCGGTTACTGGTACCCGAGACGACGTGCGGTTTTTGGTCGGTTTGAGTCTGACACAACCACTTACCGGTGGTATCCGTGAGGGCTACCAGCATAATTTATGACTTACTTGCCAATCACATAATTCAGTGGCAACTAGTATATTTTACAAGGACGAATAACAAACATTGACTACGGCATTTTATATTTAAAACGGGCCTTTCAAACTTGACGATCATTATTACGAAACATAAAGAAATAACTTTACAAACTAAAAGTCATTTGTGGCTTTATAGCTGTTATAATGCAGCAGTTGATATTTTTTCCGTAAGCGAGTTTCGGTGCAAACATTAACACTAATGTCCTGCTATGAAATAGGAGGTAACTTTGTGAATTTTTGTAATATAACTACTTTACTTTTACATTCTAAAAAGGATAATCATTTTTGTAGTAAAGCATATTAATTACAATAAAGACCATTAGTAGTTATACAACACGAGGTGAGCTTTTCAACAACTTTCGTGTATTAACTTTCATTTTGTTAAAAATATTTAATTTTCGAATGTGGAGTGCACTCGTGTATTACTAAAATAATGAGTAATTAATTAGTTACTCAGATTATCAGCTTAGTGATTTTTTATATGCATAGGTTATGTTTTAATTGAATTTCAGTGTTACAATATATAATAATATAAATATCCGTGTGCCAGGTTAGGACTTCGCGGTTAGTTTTGATAGAATATTGACTTCTTTGCTTGATTTTATATATAAGTAGCTGACCCACTTTTAGTTTAAGTTATACATATTATAAAATATACTATATAATATTGATCATTACGACCCATTTTATAATAGGTATAGAATACATCTATGTGTAACTAACTTAATATTTCATGTTATAAAAAATTATACTTTTACCATATCATTTGTACAATTAATGGGGAGTGGGGAACTTTTTGATAGAATAATTATTTTTAGTAGTATAATATATTGTGACCACAAACAAAAAGAAAATAAATTATGTCTTAAAAAATTACGGTCAGCAAAAAAATTAAGGTTATTTTTTTATGAAGATATTTTTGTTTATTCTATCTATTGTCGTCTACTGCCGAACAAAGGCTTCCCTCAAACAGCGCCAACCGTCAATCTTGAACAGTTCGCATTCAACCACTGGCTGCCATTTTCCTCAAGTCATCGGTCAAGACTCTTGCTAAATTGCGGCCTTTTCTCTAACACATGTCCGCCCCAATGACCATCAGTCCGCCTGGAGACGTGACCGGCCGACTTCTACTTCAATGAGCTGATTCTCCGTCGATCTCTGTCGAATTATTTCATCGACTTGAGAAAGACTCAGCTTATAAAATATTTATTCAAAAACAGTGGCAACCTACTTTAAGAAATAAAAAAACCAAATTATAAATAAATATAACCTGAGTGATCAAAAATGGTGAAAGTAGAATTATTATTACACTCGCTGCATACCTACTACATATGTTTAATCGAGGTGTGCCTAGCAGCCACTTCATCATAGCAAGGTACCTGCATACCTACTATGATCATAAGGGTACCAGGGACACCTCACTACTATTTTTTGTACCTATGCATGAATGTCCATCTGAATTATTTTCATGTTTCGTCTTTTATAACTTCTTTTGTTATGACGTCGGGTTATAGTTTTTTAAACTTCTTTTTTAATATTTTTCTGTTTCCCGATCGGGCATACCTATAAACTAGCCGTGTAATGTTTACATTGTGCCTCCTAAGAAAGGGTAAAGACCGCAGGGCAGCACCAATACGCACAAACTGGCAGAATCGGACTACGTGAACTGTACCTAGCCTTTATTACTCAGACTATTATTATAAATCTATTGACACCCCATTCGTTGAAATCGATTCAACAGGTTGGACGCATACATAGACTGCCAAAACATCGCCACAGTCGGGTTATAATACAAAATACAAATAAAAATCTTATCACGTCACACTATAATCTTGAGTATTTAATCTAAATCTAAAAAAAATATTATTTAAAAACATTTCTGCTTGATTTAAAAGGTTTCATTACTGTACAGTAAAAACTATGCAGGTTATATATAGGGACAGTTTTTAGAAACTTTATTTCATATCATAGTGCTAATACTTAAGGATTTTTTTACCACATTAAAATTTTTAAGCTTATAAATTGTCATAAAAAATTCTGGTAACGCTGTATGAATAAATAACATAAACACAGTAAACAGAACCCCAAATTGAATAGAAAACATGGGGTAAGCTACATAATTACTATTACTTCGCATAGGGCGCTTATTAATAAAGCCCCATAGAAAGCAGCGCACAAACACGAATGACCCATGAAAAGAGCTAGTGAACGTTATAATGTGTACACAAAGGCTTAAGGGCAGAACATCTAACGTTTCCACCCATTATGAAGCGAAACCACCATTCAGAGGCTCAAATGAGTCTTAATGAAAGGTACGATACCATTATGAAGGCAATTGTGAGCTCATAAAGGAAATTAAAAAGAGACAAAAAAGCTTGCGCTAGTTCGCTGCAAAAAGATGAAACAAAAAGGTGTGCGCGTATTCGTTGCAGAGCGCTGCTACTTTACTGTGTGAGTGAAAGAACTGCTTTTTGTATGTACTTCACAATAATGACGTAAGGATCATTGTGTTACTAATTACAAACAAGAATAGAAACAAAGGTTATATAGTACAAATGACTAAGTAGTATTAGATCTTTTGAATGGCAGGGCTACTGAAATGAATTGTGTTTCTAAAATTAAAATTTCGTCAGGACAATGTTTGTCTGGTTATTTATCCTACCAACAATATGGATGTCAAGTGTGATATGAGTAAGCTTCTAATACTTTCTTTTATGTACGACAAACATCTATAATTTCAACTGGAATTGTTTTCACTTTAACAAAACAGAGAATCTTTATTAATAAAAAACTATATACGCAATGCACACAATACTCTTGTAAAAATCAACACTTACTTGTTAAATCAAAACTTTGTGAACGTTATAAACTTACATTTACACGAATTCTAATAATTTATTCAATGTTATTTTAGGAAAATTAGAAATGAAACCAATTTTACCACTGCCTACATATACTGAAACTTAATGTGGCAGACCAAATTACACGCGAACGAAGCCGCGGGCAAAAGCTAGTATTAAATAAATAAAAGTAACAAATTAAAGAACTATTATAGATGCATAAAATCAGTTTTAGCAATGTATTTAGTATTGTTCGGTATTAATAAATTCATTTTATTTAAATAAATAAAATAAACAGTGGACAAAAGAAACAAAATTTTGTGTATGAAATTTTTAATTTTCTCTAGTATTGTTCTAATTAGTCAAAAAAGATGATTCTTTAAACATCCAATATTTGACGTGTTTGCTTCCTGAGTATCATATTGCAAAATTAAATCCTACAATCCTACTATAGTCTACAAAATAT
Source organism: Hypercompe scribonia (assembly GCA_949316085.1). Lineage (NCBI taxonomy): Eukaryota > Metazoa > Arthropoda > Insecta > Lepidoptera > Erebidae > Hypercompe > Hypercompe scribonia. Next base: position 11,070,404 of record OX438974.1, on the reverse strand, counting down.
GCTTTAAAACACACATTTTAATTAAAGCATGTTTGCTGTTCATGATATTTAATTTAAAATCATTCGATACTGTACTTATTTACACATTATTTTTACATCAGAATACTACACGACCACAGCAGCAAAACAATACAAATAATCGTAAATAATATAGTAAGTACCTCGCGTGTTCCGTATCTAAAGTTTTTCTAAAATATGACATGTTATAGACACGTTTGGTTATTTTAACAAAATTCAATGAGAACTATGATTACCGTAGTACTATCAACTATTACGCAAAACGTCACCTTTGACTGTTTGATTTAATTTAGGTCTTTACAAGTAAAACTGTAATTTTCCCTTAAAAATCAAGTGTTTTAGTATTTCTTGGTAGCCACTTCGTAAAAGGAAATTACTAAAATTGTAAATTGTGTACATAAAGAGTCACACGTTCAGTTCGTTAACACTTGCAATTTACATAAAAAATCGATACTTTGTGTTACGTTTCATTTCATTTTTACGTGTAGTGGTGAAATTTGGCGTCTTCAAGTTACAAGGTGACTAAATATCTAACATTTCTCAAGCAAAAGCATCTAAAGCATAATTGAGAGGCAACTATTCTCGTCCCTCTTATATAGAATCGCGTCTCAATGTCAAAATAACTCATATAGCTAACAATTTTCGTTTTAGTTTGTGGCTAAAAATATTGTCTTGATGGGAAAAAAAAAGAACATTGAGCAGAAAACTAAATTCAAGAAGTACATTAGTTAATAGAAAACATAAACCATTTTTAACGTTTAATACAAAGAAATTAATTTGACATGACAGTCCATTACGTTATTTAATGTTTTGCTAAGTTGGAATTTCGTTATCAACGATGGCAGTTATTCTGCGTCTTTTATATAACGTTAAGATAACGAAGGTTAAGTACCTACTGGGTTACTATTATAATATTCTTATTTTACTTGTTACTATTATTATAAATATGAAAGCGTGTTTGTTTTAATGTTTATCTTGCTTTTAATTAACAATGGAGTAATTCTATGCTGTGATTTTTATGTAAAACATCTCCGCGGTAAAGCATTTCGTTCCCATGAGATGTGTATTTGAACTCCTCAAAACTTTTTAAACTCCAATAGATGGCGCTATTAGATTTTTTTTGTCTAATTGCACACGGTACGAAATCTGTCATTAGGCTTTATAAAAATTCCCGTATTACCTACTCCTTATTTTTTTTTTTAATGTTTTTAATTTTTAATATTATAAATACGGAAATTTGTAAGGACATATGGGTATTTGTTACTCTTTCATAGAAAAATTACTCTAACTTTACGATAATATGGCTTATACATTAGAATAACGTTTAAACTACTATTACTTTACTACAGCAAAAACTAGTTTTTTCTTCATAATTGTTTTTTGTCACCTTATTTATCTACACTCTGTTTACTTCTATATTGTCTTTTTGATAGTTAATAATCATTTTTACTACAGAAGAATTTTTAATCGATTTTAATAAAGCTACTATGTCAACTTGAGAAAATAACCAATGTAGTTTCTAATTAAGAATAAGAAGTGACACCCCTATTTATTCTGTGGGTGTCGTAAGTGACAACTTAGAGAGCAAACTACGCATGGTAATAGACCAAACGCAGTACATGCAGGAATCTGAGCGGGAGGGTCTCTTGTAAGAGGGGGGCCTGACATGCGAAGCTTTTGTTGCGCCGCAAGATAAAGGCTATCCCGGGTGTCACGATCGCGACCCTGCATCTTTTCTTTTTTACATCCTTGGCGCAGCTAATAGAAAGCCTCAGATTTTTCTTTTAATTGAAAACACCACATATTTCTAACTCCTGCGTCCTTGAGGAGGCTTCGATCCAAAAAGATTTTCCACCCAGACAACAAAAAAAAAAGAAAAGGTCTGAATTCATATTACGAATAACACATTTTGCTTTATCAACCTTATTCTTTTCTAGAAAACAAATGAAACTATGAATAAAAGTACCTCAATCAATATAAATTAAGTCACAAAAACGTAAGATAAATTAATAGGCGAGTAATGTAGGGTTTGAACAAATCAATAAAAATGTTTACAAAATAGAACTTTTTGAGCTCAAAAACAGAATCTCGTTACGAGTTTAACTCATTCATAAAGTATAAATATTCATCTATTGAAGATGTATATGTACTTGACCAGAATTATAGTAGATTACTTAAAAAGTATTTCGAATTCAAATTCATGTACCAGCAGTAAATTAAAAATATTTTTGGATAAATCTGTTATATTAATTTTTTAGAATATTTATGCTAATATTATAATGCAAAGTCTAGGACAAAAATAAATAAACTGTCCATAATTACCTAATATCTTTTCATATTTTTAAATTGTAATTTCTTGTAGTTTCTACAACAAATTACAATTTAAAGATGTGAAAGAGCCTTTTTGTATCTACAAAATAAAATGAAATTGTTTATTACATGGAACATCAAGCGTTCTAATTGTGCTTCTTTACCCTTTTAAGTCAGTGAGCGAAAAAATAAGTAAGAAAAACGACTTTTAAAAGAATAACGGTTTTGGTTATTTTTGTGACTTTTCGGACCCAGACATACAAATTACAAGTTTTATTTAACAAAATTCAGGTAGACGTAATCAAATTCTACATTTTAGATGTTTCATGTTGTTCCCAAAACAGAAATACGAGGGGGCGTTTTTAAGTTCGCGGAATGGAGGGTATTGAGTAATAATAAAAACACAAAATTATTTTTCTTTTTCTATATATTCCCCTGCAACACGAATACATTTTTCAGATCTTTCAATTAGTTTTTTATTCCCTCGTAAAAAAAAGTTTTATCTTTGTCTGAAAAATACGCCGAAACCGCCTCCTTAACCTCCTCATCAGTTGAAAATTTCTTACCACGTAATTCTTTTTTCATTTTTGGAAAGAGATAATAATCACTCGGAGCCAAATCTGGACTGTAGGGTGGGTGATTCAAAATATCGAAGCCCACCTTATGCAGGGCAGCCAGTGCGACTCGGCTCTTGTGAACGGGAGCATTGTCATGCAATAGCAGGACACCTTTCGTTAATTTTCCCCGTCTTTTTTCTTTGATGGCTTCTTTTAACTGTTCTAAGATTGAAGCGTAGTATTCCCCCGTTATAGAAATGCCTTTATCTTTATAATCTATCAATAATATTCCTTCTGAGTCCCAAAAAATCGTTGCCATGAGTTTCCCAGCCGACTGTGAAACCTTAAATTTCTTGGGTGGTGCTGTGCCCTTTTTGTGCCACTGCATGGAGTCTTGTTTGGACTCGGGTTCATAATGATGAACCCAAGTTTCATCCCCAGTAACAATTTGATTCAATACGCCATCCTTGTCTTCATTGCAGAGGTCCAAAAACGCACGTGAACATTCCACGCGCTGTTGTTTTTGCAATGGCGTGAGCATTCTCGGCACCCACCGTGCGCTAACCTTAGTCATGCCAAGATGATCGTGTAAAATTTTAAAAATTGTTGTATCCGATACTCCAACCATTTCTGCGAGTTGTTTCTTTTTTAGTCGAGCATCTTCCAATACAATTTTTTCTACTTTTGCAATAACTTCTGGCGTAGTCACCTCAACGGAGCGCCCCGGCCTCGGGTCGTCTTCAAGTGATTCCCTGCCTTGTTTAAATAAACTATGCCACTTGTAGACCATTGTTTTTCCTGGGCAAGAATCCCCGTAAACCGATGACATCTCATTGAGTATGGTTTGAACAGACTTTCCTTGCTTAGTAAGGAACTTTATCACCGCACGGAATTCAATTTTCTCCATTTTTTTCACTTCGTTCCCGATTAAAATACTTGGTCAACGATAGTTTAATAACTAATGATCCAATCACAACAAATTTTACTATGCAGACTAATTATGAGTCACTGAATACGGTAGGCATCAAAAGAGCGCGTTTACCCGCCTTTTTCACTGTCATTCCGCGAACTTAAAAACTTACCCTCGTAAATCATATTTTGAAGTTGTTTTTTACGTCTTAACTCACAGTAATAGTAAATGTTCTTTATTAAGTATTGATAAATAAACCTTAAGTATTCAAGAAGTTTGACTTATTAGTCTATTCTATAGTGTACGTGTATACGTTAAAAAAGTTTTCTATTTAAATATTTTACGCTTAGTCTTATCTTGACTTCAAACAATTATATTTTTTACTATAAAATGTACATCTTAACTCATAGCCTTTAAGTACTTAGTTCTTATTATTATACAGGATCATCAACTCAAAGAGAAGGCAAACACTTCTAAAATTGCCTTTTTACATGTGATCTCCCACAATTTTACAACTAACCTACTTGGAACTGTAAAGGATAGATCTCTACTTAAGTAATTAATGTTACGCCGTCTTTGTCTTTAATTGTATCATTATAAAGTTCCAAATTATACGAATTACAACTTGGCTAATAAGTTTTATCACAATTTCTGTTTCGCGCCAGGGGATTGTAGTTACTTCAGTATTTCATTACTAAGCAGTTAAAAGGGAATTAATTACTCTGTATGGAAATTTATTAGGGTCATTCATCGTCTCCAGAACGCGTTACAGAGCTTTAAAGACGTCTATGGATCCCTCTTTAAGGGTTATATATGTATATAGTATCATATAGCAGTATACAAAGCATGACCAATGTAGATCCTGACAATTCTATCTAATAGAGGCGTTTGTTTTGTATATTTGCTTATTAGCCTTTCACGTCTTATTTATAGAACCTGCCAAAGTAAAATTTTACAAGCCTTTTGTCGGAGTACAGCAAAAAAGCATGGAATTTTTTAAACAGAACAAGCGCTAGTAAACCTGTACCAAAATTGATAAACAAAATTCACATTGTCGCTGGCAAACTAATGCAAAAGCTATTGAAGTTATAGATTTGAATGTCACTTTTTTTGATACATCATCTTTTATTAAACAGTTCATTTTACAATTTTCTTCCAGGTATATAAAAGAAGACGTATGTTTCCTAAAGGAAAGATAGCTTGATCTAAGCTAAAGGAAACAAAATATATATTAAATACTGAGTACAGACACATTCAAGCACTCCAATATTATTTAAATGCTTACAAAACTTCCAATTAATTAAGCATCACCGTGTTTATCTTATCAACGTGGGTAGTATCTTTAGAAACCCTCATTATTTTTAAAAGATTTATCCAATGACATTCTACATCATGTGTTAAATTAATATAAAAAATAACACTTTAAGAATATTAAATTTACCCTCAAAGGAATATTTTCGATTTTACCACTTGGTCCGTGTAGTAAGTACGAGTAGTACGACGAGTTAACGGTAGTAGGATGGACGAACATAACGTAACTATAAGGATTCTGTTTCTGCCGTTTTAGCTGTGGAACCCCAATAACAACTGAACTACACGTGTAACACACAGTTAACGACAAAAAAATGTTACTTTTAATTTCATGAATAGAATTTAAATATTTTGTAACTCATATAAAGTACGAGGTAATGTACGCATTAGCTTAGAATTACTTAACTATCGTTTGATTCCATCTAAACTTTTTTAAATGTAGAACCTAAAATTTTGCAAAGAACTGTTGAGTCCTTGGCAGTGGTTAAAATACCTATTAAATACTTGTGACATCATTTCATTAGTTTGGTATACCTATAAAATTTCATGGAAGTGTAAGCAAGCAACAAAAACGAAGTGTGTCCATCCATGTTATCCCCTTGATAGAGACCCAAAACACAATTCTTTATGAAGAATGTATCGTTGCTTATTATAGGCACAAGTTATGAAAGTTGATAGACGATATGTCCACATTAGTGTTATTAGATCTGTTAAGGGTGACGGAATGACCACCTATCACTATAGTGTATAATTTATAATGCATTTTATTTAGACACATTTGGTTTATTTTATTATTAATTTTATTCGATAATGTTTACCTATTCTATTATTTGTTATTCAAACTAAAATAATTACATTAGAGTTATAATACATACGAGCATACCATAGGGTGGGCCACAAATTATATAGTTAACATTATAAAACAACTATAAAAGATTATAAAAATTGTTCATTTACAAGAAAGCTAATTAGTTTGAATTTATTTTAAAAAAATTATATCGTCTAAATTACTACAGTTTCGACGTTTGCACTTTTCTAAGTGAGCACCGAAATTTTCGAATACTCGTCAGCAAACAGACCGTGAGATCGCCAACATCTCTTCGCTGATTTTTTCGATTCTAGTAGCGTCGTTTCAAGAACTCCTGCATCATGTTTGCGCGGGATGTTAGATCCAAATGTCAACGAATTTTTGTCCCATCCAATATAACAATCATTTTATAGCTTATAACTTTTGATAAATACTTCAATCTTTTTTACTTTAAAATGCAAATTTTAATGAAATCAAATATAAATGTTGTTTTTTTGAGTCAGTGATACACTCAAGTAAAGCCCTACAAAATTCTTATATTATTTTAAATGTATTATTACAGAATATCAATAATTGAATTCCTTTACATGAGTAATGTTTGAATATATATGAGTTTAAAATAGCTGACAAAGCATTCCCTTAACTTATATTTGCTTCTATTGGTCTATTCCCATAAGAAAGTAAAGTTGAATTAAACTTCTATTGAATTTTCCAATTCAAGAGATGGCACGTGACACAATGTTTTGAGCGTGTTTATTTGAAACTTTTGCGGTTTATTATTTAATTTTCTCGAATTACACAAGAATAACTGAGTTTTTTTATTTCTGATCAAATTCTATTCTATATATGTTTCTGAGCAGTTTCAAACTTCAGACAGTTATCAATATTTTATTGCCACCACTGAATTGAACATAAATATTTGTCTATTACATAATATATATATTATGTAATAGGCAGATGGCTTGCAATTGAATTGGACTAATATGTAGTGATGTCAGACACGAACCGATTAAAAACTGCAGGCTGTCTCGGGTACTAGTAGCCGAAGATAAAGATGGCAATAATCTAGAAAGGAAATCCCTAGCCCCTACACCTGCAATTAGTAATACCCTATCGAACAAGTTTAATGTTGATGTGCTGGTGTGTCATAAGTCCGAAAAGTACCAGTGTTTTTACAAATTCGCTAGAGTTAAATTTAACTTCAATCTATTTTCTATTTAAATTTTTTGTTCGTTCAATAAAAATAAAAGTTAACACAAAATGTAAAAAAAAATGTACTTTGATGTCTCAGTAATGTTTTACAGTGAGTTAGAATTTTTTGTCAAAACCAAATTCTACAAAAAATAATCAGATTCGTCTTTCAAAAAACTAAACATTGCTTTGAAGAACCTCCTCTTTTAGATTTTAAATATTTATTTTCAGATCAGTCAACATTAAAAAACGGTTTCTTAATGTAAAGCAGTATATTTTTTGTGAACAACTTTTTATCTCTCCAACACACTCGTACAAAACTAGGCAAACTCCGGGAGTAATTTCGCGAACTCCATTTTACTTTTTTACTCTTGACATTTCTCGACAAACTTAGATTTATTTTATTATTATTATTATATTGTATTGTTTTTTTTTTGTTTTTCCTTGGATGTGGAGAACCATCGGGGAGGCCTATGTCCAGCAGTGGATGTCTTTTGGTTAACATGATTATGGTGATGATTATTATTTTTGAACATTTTTAACTACTTATAGGCTATAAAACTAAAGAATATATACTGAGCACGATACTAGTCACTGTTCATTAATTACATCATCAATAGCCTTTAATAGACTACTGCTGGACAAAGGTCTCTACTTAGAAAAGAGATTTTGGTCTATCATACAACGCTGGCAAGATTGGTTTGCATAGAGTTTTTGCCAGGTTTCCTTTTTTTTGCAGTGCTTTTGTCTAGTCTGTTGTGCGTCTTACGACAGCTAATAGTACTTTTATTCCATATCCAGCTTGTAACGTTTGTAACGAAATTGTGAAATCTACATGAAGATGGAAACCCCCCTGGCCTCAGGTAATCATTTTTTTGGGCGCCCTGGTATTATTCAAGCCGAGATTCTCTATTTGTATAACATAAGAGTGAGAGTGAGAAAACATGAGTCTTTCATGTTTAAAGAAATATTTAATACCTAATGATTCTTACTACAGGCTGGGCCACGAATTAGTTAACATTTGAAAAAATCCTTATAAAAAAATCATTTCATATGTTATAAAAATTGTTTATTTACAAGAAAACTAATTAGTTAAACTTTATGTTTTTCTAAATGACCACCGTTTCGATGTTTGAAGTCTTCTTAGCGAGCACCGAAATTCTCGAATAGTCGTCGGCAAAAAGACTACGAAATCACCGACATCTCTTCGGTGATTTTTTCTTTTAATTGACATATTGTATTTGGTTTATTGATGTAGACATGATTCAAATAACTCCATAAAAGAAGTCTCCTGGCGATAAATTTGGACCCCTGGATGACCATGGAATGTCACCTCATCTGCAAATCAACTTTTCCGGAACTGTGACCACCGGTAGGGACTCATTGGATGTATGACAAGTGGCTCCATCGTGTTGAAATCATGTCTTACAATTGTAATCAACAAATTCCAGTAGCATCGGTACCAAGAACTCCCGTAACATTTTTACATATTCAGCAGAATTAACAGTAACTGAACGGCCGCGAGAATTTTCGAAAAAGTATAGTCTAATGATTCCTGTTGCTGAAATTGCAGCTCATACCATAGTTACCTTGGGAGAATGAAGTGGTCTCTCTTTAGTTTTGGGATTTTCGCTGCTCCAATACCTGTAATTTTATTTATTTACACGTGCGTTGAGATGAGAATGGGTTTTATCAGAAAATGTTATAAAATATGGTCAAAATTACTAAATCGTTCTAGCATTGTTTCAGCATACGACTTGCGCAAATTTAAATCATTAGGTTTTAATTCTTGCACTATTTGGATCTTATATGGATGTAATTTCATACATAATTTCAAAATATGCAGTAATAATGTGCGGGATAACCCTAATTCAGCCAAACGTTTGCACGTCGATAAATCTGTATTACGTCGAACAGAAGCGGAAACTTGCTGCACATTCTCTTCGGTCCAAAAAGCCCGTGGGCCTCTAGTTTGCTTCACATTTAGCGTAGATCCCGTCTCTTAGTACTTTTTCACCCATTTCTTTATCACAGGAGCACTTGGACACTGATTTAAGTCGCGTAAACAGTATTCAACACGAAATAACCGTCTCACAGTAATAAGCGAACTAATGTTTGAATAATATTGTTCCGCACAATGAGCCCGCTTCGACCCCGTGAAGCGATCCGTTGCGACGAAATTTTCGAGAAACGACCTAGTGTTCAGATCCCTTCCTGCGCCAGGCGCCGCATCGTTTCCGCGGAATGTTAGATTCAAATGTTAACGAACTCTTGGCCCACCCTGTACATTAATAATCCTCTCCTAAAGCAAACCCTAAACATTCAAAGAGAATTCCTTAAAATATATCTACAGTTACGAAATAAATGTACAAATACTTAAATTACTACTATTGTACATTGGTAAAAGGGTTCCTACCAAATCCATCAAAAGTTTACATGAATCTGTTATTTTTGTGACGCAGACCGCTGTCCTTTATTTTTCTAAAAAATATTGCCTCGTGAATATGTACTTCACAAAAAGCTACAAAGCAATAAAAGAAATGAAACACCGTTTTGGTTCTTTCTTCGTTCAAAGACAACTCAAAAAAGACAGAAATAATTACGAATATTTAATTTTAAATTTTCGTTAAAGTGCCAAAAAGATTAAATTATACTCCACCGTCGGTTTCTTTTTATTTGTAGGCCGGCGTCAGCTAAAACGTTAAAGATCGAATGTATGTATGTATGTATCAAAATAACTAAATTGAAAACATTAATGTTTAAATTCTATTTGAATACTAAATTGAAAGTTAATTTACTAAAGCATATATTGTACGTTCGCAAGAGGTTACAAATACACTAATAGTAATTTGAGAATAGATATTCAACACACCGGCAGTGATTGCGTCTACAAAACTCGGCTTGGCTTATCGTTTTAACAAAAATCGTTTATTTTCACATACAGAAATTTTATAGAATTTCTATCGCAGTAAAAGTTTCGTATAATGTTTGGTCTTTGTATTTTTATTTCAACGCGTATTTATTTGAATAAAACACATTTCACAAAAACACAATTCAATGAATTTACACTTTTATTTAACAAACTTATCAAATAGTAGAATTGGTTCTTCAGGAAAATTGTTTGTTCGGGATATTTTGCCACGGTATTTTAATTTTTCAACAGCTTTCAGTAACTCAGTTTCACATTTCATTTTAAGATTAAATTTGAAATCCTTTAAACATGTTTTGAACATTTGATTACTTTAAGTAATGAAACTTGCAAAACGTATGTAAAATATCAAAAACAAATTAAAGTTAAAAATAGTCTATATGAATACAAATAAATGAAATAATTAACAAAATGGTTCATTATGTTAGAACAAATTAGAAATAATTATCAGAATAGTACGTTTAGTAAGAATTGCGATCCCGTTAGAATGGAGCTGCTGTCGAAGAAAGTAGGTTAGATTAGAACCGCGACTCCAGAATAGAGCTCACCTCTGGCGCCCTCAGTGGATATTGGCGGTTAGAGCCATACGCGGTTACCGCACCGTGTCGACGGAGGCAGCGTGTGCCTTGGCCGGAACTCCTCCGTGGGATTTGGAGGCGGAAGTGCTTGCCGAAGCTTATCGGCGAACGGCTGACTTCCGGGCGGGTAGCGCCATACGGCCCTCGCCCGAAGAGATACGCGAGTGGCGACAGGCCGCTCGTCGAGCCACGATGGCTAGTTGGTCGTCCCACTGGAGGCTCCACGTGCAGGCTTTGCCGCCGTGGAGGCTCTCCAGCCGGTCATCGCTGAGTGGGCAGGGCGACAGCACGGAACCCTTTCCTTCCGACTGACGCAGATCCTTTTCGGGCACAGTTGCTTCGGAAAATATCTGCACTCAGTCGCCAGGAGGTAATTGAGTCCCGCCTGTCACCACTACGACTACAGTGAGGACTCGCCTCAGCACACGCTGGTGGTTTGTTCCGCTTGGGCGGTGCAGCGTGGGGTCCTCAGTGCAGTTTTTGGAGGAGATCTCTCGCTACCGGCCGTCATACGCTCCATAGTCGGTACAGTTGTTTTAAGGGAGAGAGGGAATTTCACAGAAGGAGGCGGCAGCGAGGGTCCAGGAGGACAATCGCCACTCGGGCCCAATTCATCGCCTGCGAACCGGTCGGTGGAGGCGCGCGTACCAGTGCCTCATGCCGCCTTGAGTGTGGCTGCGGGTAGCGGGACGGGTTTTCCTCTCCATCCACTTTAGTGACCAGCCGCGAGGAGGCGACATCCACGTGCGTACGTCGCGTAAATAGAGAGTTTATCCGCAGATGGGCTCCGCGGTAGCGGACAGGCGCTAGGAGGGATCTGGATGTCGTAATAATAACTGTTCCCATATCTCTCCTATGTCATCCGCAGAATGGCACACCGTGTGGTTTTAGTCGGTCCGATTCCAACACACCACCCCGCCGTAAGCCCCGGTGGCCTTACGTGGTGACGGGCCGAGCGGGTTTCCACAAGTTAAAAAAAAAATACCAGCTCTGCTTAATTTAGGATTAGACGGCCGTGTGTGAGATGTGTGATTTTTTAGTTATATATTGAAGTTGTGTATGTCATGCACAATAAAAGCTAAAAAATACTGACAGTTTTTATTTTTTATTGGTCTTCAATATAAGGCTATAGGTCCGTGTGGCAACGCATTTCAAACACGGTGCATCAATATATCTATTCATCCCATATGTGTCGTAAGAGCCGATTAAATGGGCAAACTACGCAGAATACAAAGACAAAGATAATTTAAAATAAACCCTATAATATTCCACTGCAATTTGATATTATTCCACTATGTTCTCACAACGCCATCATTCAAAAATAAGCACAGCTTGTATATATATATATACATATGAATATACATATATCCAGGCAGTTCCAAGCCTTAATCGTAGATCGATCACAAGAAAAAAGAGACGAACCGTTCTAAAACGGTGACTTCCAAAGTCAGTACAAGTTGTCCTATAGAAGAAGGGAGAAGGTAAGACCAGTTGTAAGAGTTCGTCGACGATAGAGGACTGCCATAGACGCGACATCTCTTCGCAATTGCAGAGACTCAAGGGATTCATTGACTTTGACATGACAATAATTATATCTTGTCTCCTCACCAGATCTCTAAACTTCTCTTTTGTTTGTTCTGTGTTATGTGTTTAAGTTTTTGATTGTTAAACTGAAGTTTTCTATCGTCGAGTCTGTGAGATACACGGTTTCTGTTCAATAGATTTCCGATATTTTAATTTATTTTCGCCATAGTTGACAACACTATATATTATTTATCATAGGCGCCAGGAGGGCAGTACTAGTAGTACTCGATCACACTCGATTACGTGAGGCGTACAAAATGCTTTTGAAGAATTTGTTGCCTCTCATCCACCTGATTTTTTCAAGAAAGGCAACAATGTCCTGCCACTGAGTTGCCAAAGATACATAGATGGTTTGAGTGATTAATTTAATTAATAGATATAAAACATATAGGAAAAAAACGTTTACTTATTTCATAAAAACCAGCAATTTGATAGGTGAAGACCTAGTATACTATTATACTTTATACTAGTTAATAGTAGATATGTGTGGATGCGTCCATTGATAACAATTCTGGTGGGGTACTATTTATCTACACACATATTGTATACTATACCTTATTCTAACTTCAAATTATAGAATACGCAGAAGTTTGATTAAATAATACCACTGTAACAAAACTACAGAGAGTTTCATAGTAGGTGTGTACACAATGTTACCTTATGAATTGCTTACGCTTTTCAAGGAAATTCACTTAACTTGATAAATAGCAGTAAGCTGTTAAAAAGCAATTCATGCTTTGCATTGAAATTTATTTTAGGTGGGATGCTACAGAACCATTAAAAAACCGAAATTTAATGGACTGAATCGATTAAATTGAATGATCAACGTTGTTAATAAAAAGGTTATTTATTGTTGATATAAACATTCTTACCTATTATTAATATTGCTTAGAAATGAGAGATTTTAATAATTGATTGTAAACTATGTCAGTGAAATATTTTTTATTAATCTCATAAGTCTATAGTCTAATACAGTTAGATTTAAAGTAAAATTAAACAAAAGATAACAAGAAATATAAAGGTAAATGATCTATATGATCTGTTGCTTTTATTTCTAATTATTCAAATTATTCATACGTACTAATATTTATTTATTTATATTATACCGTCGTTATTGTCTAGTTTTTTAGATCAGGTATGTCCGTGTCGCTTAAGATGAACGTTAAACATTATAAGAGTAGAGTATTACTCAACCAACAAATATATCATTACTAAATCAGAATTAACTTATATTCGTAATAACTATATCATCTCTTCACCAAAAAGCACTAAAATGCTTGAGTAATATTACAAAACCCCTGTGGGTACCTTATTATACACTATACTAGGTCAATAAAAGTCCTATGCAACTTTCTGATACCAAGTTTAAAGTAAGTAGTAGAATAAAAAACATAAAAATATCAATGCTGCATAGGATGTTCACTAAGAACTGAAGGCCCCAAGCCAACCATTCTTGCAAGTGGTGCACCAGTTGATCGACAGACGAGGCACCAACAAACAAAACATAAACCTAACCTAAGCACCAGCAAAAAATGTAAGTTTTAAATACCTCTGTCTAGTGTAAATGCGAAATGAAAAATAAATTACATTTTTTTATATTTTATTTAAACAGTTTTATGTATTTATGTATATTTGTGGACTTAATGCCTTAGGCATTCTTTACCAGTCTGCCCAATATATAAATATTCCTAAATAGAAATATATTATATTACTACATAATGTGTTAATTTAATGTACAGCACTTGTTTGATATTAACAATGAGCTGCCAGTCAATTAATGAAATACAGCGCAACATATTACTCTTTCAACATGCATATTAAAACAAACACTAACTTCTTTACATCTGAAGGGGAAGAAAGAGAAGTATTAAACTTCCACATTTTGGTGATCATCATATTTGTCCCACTGTGTCCTACGGGTCAAACATATTGCCGTATACATATATTTTTCAATAGGCACACTTATACGAATGCCTATGTTAAATATATAGAACATGTATGTATTACATCACACCTAGACACAAAATCATACCTAGAAACAGAAAAAGTAATCTATTTCATCATGATACGAAATTAGTCCTCGGCACTATCTCTAACTTAACTTTTACCAAAAGAACGTCAGAAAAATGTAGAGACGTATATTTAAAGAAAAAATCTACAAGCAAAAATTCACCCCCTTTATACAATACATTACGCAACAAACCTGACTAATAACTAATTTGGTTGAGCAGACAAAGCAACAGAAGTACAATAGAGTGAAAAATGATTCTACGAACCAGGTAAAAAGTTGGCTATAAGAGACCTTGCTGTAAATGGTTGGAACATTGTCGCATCACTCAGTACAATGTCGACTTTTGACGTTCAGACAGCCTTGACAAATGATATCATTTAATGAAATTCATTTTGTTACTTTTGGTGTTGAATACACTTCGTGTAGAATATAGTAATCCTTTGAAATTAATGTATAAAGGGTGATATTTTAATAATAAATAATCTTGATGGATACAAAAATAAATAAACAATTATATTTCACATCTTTTTGGAAAATAATAATTTTACACGTTTTGGTTTTGACAAGATCTCATTTCCCTTTATGAGAAAGCATATTAAAGACACAAATTACAAGGTAACTAACAATTAGTTGTATAATTGTAGACCTAGATTTTTCTAAAACATAAATATCTATATTGAGTAAATTATATGTTAAAAATAAATTGTGCGTCTGTAATATATAAAAACAAAGGTCGTAAAAGAAATACAAAAAAATAATAATTTAGAAACACACATTGTTAATAATAAATAATGAGACAAATAAAAAATGTTTGCAGAATCTAATTTAAACACGAACCTTGGTTACATGTTGTCTATGATTTACGTCTTGTTGTTATATATGTATTTACATTTTGTTATATGTATAACAAGATTTATTACTAAGGCTACAGTAAATTAATATATGGCTATTCTAAAACGTGCAAGAGTGAATAGAGAAAATGAAATCAAAATATTACAAATCCTTTCATAATTGGCCTCAGCTATGTATAAATAGTTTTTATTGCCTCTGACCTTGAGTGACTTTGCCTAATTTGAGTGAAGCCTGGATCACGATAAGACGGTTGTACACGGAGGTTGTCCAGTCAATGGCACTATATAGTGCATCGGTGTGGGCGGCAGGTCTGACCACCCAGAATAGAGCTCGCTTCTGGCGCGCTCAGAGAATATTAATAGTTAAAACCACACACGGTTACTGCACCGTACCGATGGAAGCGGCATGCATCTTTGACAGAAAACCCCCGTGGGATTTGGACGCAGGAGTACTCACCGAAGCTTATTTGCAGACGGCTGATTTCCAGGTGGGTAGCGGCATTCCACTCCACCCGAGGAGGTACGTGTATGGCGTAAGGTCGCTCGTCAAGCTACGATAACTCTGTGGTCGTCCCAACTGGAGGTTCCTCGTACTGACTGTCTGCAGTGGTGGTTCTCCAGCCGGTCAGTGTCGAGTAGACTTTGTGGCAGCATGAGACTCTTTCCTTCCGAGTGAAACACGTCCTTTCCAGGCACAGATGCTTCGGGGAGTATCTACACTCAATCGCTAGGATGGAATGGAGTCCTGCTTATCACTACTGCCGCTGCAGTGAGGACTCAGCTCAGTTCACACTGATGATTTGTTCTGCATGGGCGGTGCAGCGTGGTGCCCTCACTGCAATTATTAGAGATCTCGTGATATCGACCGTTTTACGCTCCATGGCCAGTTGCAACAGTTGTTTTACCACGGTCACAGCTTTCTGCAAAGACGTCATTCCGCGGAAGAAGACGGGCCTCTCACCTAGGAGGAAGATCTTAAATCGGACCCAACTCACCGTCGGCGAACTGGGCGACGGAGGCGTGCTTGTCAGTACCTAAGGCCGCCCGGAGTGTGACCGTGAGTGGACGGGATCGGTTTTCCCCTTCATCTGCTACAGTAGTAAGTCGTGAGGAAGTGACCTACTTCACCAGCTGACGTTATCAATAAAGAGTTCGCACGAAAGCAGTTCGCTAGAAGGGATCCGGATGGCTTAATAAAAGTTCAAGAATCTCTCCTATTGCAGGCGTAGAATGACACACCATGTAGCTAGTCGGTCTGATTTTGACACACTACACCGCGACAAATCCCCATGAAGGTTTCCAAACATAAAAAATGGTGTAAATACTTTTTTGGCCGTAAGCCTCGATCATCTGTCAGATCACCTCAGCGGGGCGTTAGATGCTCGCTTGGTATGCGGACGCTACCCTGAATGCTAGAAGAGCGGGTAGCTCGTCCTGTTGAAGAAGTCAGGTTGATTGGGTCGCGTCCTGTAGGCACATCATGTTGATGGATGAGACGTGTCAACAGTTTAAGAGAATCTCTGCCCACATCGTCTGGCACCTCTACTAGGTGTGCCTCGGTTTGTTGGACGTCCAATTTGATTTTAGGGCGTGGCATTCGACAGTGGAACTTACAAGCCGCCAGGGGAGTCTCTCTCCCTGTCCGCTCGGTCAATGGATGGGTGCGTTGAGGCGCTGGGTTTATGGATGACCTTGGATAACAGAAGCCCTATTGTTCCATAGGTTCTTTAGTGGTACACCCCCCGGCGTTACCATTGTGGTAAATTCGGTCCTTGTATCAGTTAATAGATTAACATAATGGTACTTAAGACTGGTTTATGTACATAAAATGTATATAATTTATTCTTCTTCGTCCTAGCCCTTATTATTCCCAAAATTATTTTGGAGTCGGCTATTAGTTCAACTAGTTTTATCTGAATATCAGTTTTTCCACAGAGAGACTAGCATCGGACCTCTGCAGCCCTGAGGGTGAACTGAATTCGATGGTTTAACTAGTCGACTGTATATATCACGGCTCTGACTTCTCAATAATGATTGCTATAGATTTTCATAACAACCTTGACCGTCGGTTTGACGTATTCTTCGAGGTACGGACGTGAGATCCCGCCAAACTTCCGTACTGCATGCCGAAATTCTTGTAAAAAAACCCCAACAACACTTGGCTCGGCCCAGGAATCGATCTCAATGATGATTGTTAATCACATACACTAATCGCTACACTAACAAGGCAGGCAAATATGTATTATTTATTGTTAATAAATTTAATTGTATTAAATAATAAATGTCATTTCGTAATTGCTAAAATGTTTTTCGTGTTTTCATAATTAAGCTTACTTAAATATTCCGCTATAGGGTATGACATTTTGTGTATGGTACCGCATATTATTTCAATATTTTATTTATCTTAATATATATATAAATATTAAGGTTGCTAAGATCAGATAAAATTTCTTAATTTAAATACACGTTGTTTAGGGTTAAACACATTGACTGAACGGATGGCGTAGTAGATCCACAAATTGTGATTCTGAGTCTGGATGTTCTTTGTGTCCGTTTCATATACATATGTTTGTAAAGTCCCCCGCAACACAAGAATATTTCAAGTGTGTGTTATCTTTTTATTACAAGGAAAAAGTGTTGTTTTAGTATGATGTAAAGTACAAAAAACTCGAACTGTTAAACTTTTCATGGCAGATAAGTTTGATGAATAGCAAATCTAAACGTGCAACAGGTGACAAATTTTAACATTCCTCTTTGAGTATACTCAAGCGGGAGCAAAATGGCCTCAGCAATGCCTCCCTGGAAAGTTATGGAGAATGTTAGTATCGACTGACACAAAACCAAATAGGTCTGTTTTAATATATACTTAGACAGACAGACTACAGACTTAGAACAACAATTTATGAATCACACAAAGTGTGTCCCATGTGACGTTTGAACCCACAACACTCAGCGCATTGGAGAGCGGCGTAGAGACCGTTTAAACCACTAGGCCAACCATGCTGTCTAAGGAATAATAAGGAATAAAGTTAATACTAAGATGCTGCCTTGGATAAACCACAACAACTATTTTTTAAGTCAGAATTCGTATACTGAACAATTTTGACTAATTGATACCAGTCACTAAGATAAACAGTACACAAGTAAAGCTTTTTTCCCTTCATCCCAATTTTTTTTCTATCTTGTGTAAGAAGATAGGGCAGGATATATTATCGAAAATTTTGGTAGTATCTAAAAACTTCACTTCACTTCACTTAGTTTGTTGCAGCATACGCTCACTCAGAATAATGAATGAAGAAATGGGAATTCGTGGCCACGCTCTTCAAAGATTATTAGAGTGTCAAAACTGATTCGTATATTAGTGATGTATGACCTAAGACCTATCCATGAGCTACGGTGTACCCCAGGGTTCTACATTAGGATATACTCTTTTTCTAACTTATATTAACTCCTCTGCAAGCTCTCGATTTCATATTGCACAACTTTTAATTACACTGATGATACGGCTTTGGTTTTAGCATATTAGGGACTGGTAAAGTACTAATGCGTCTGCTGAGCAGGTGATTAGCACTATTATGAGCTGACTATGCTCTAATTTATTAACTTTAAACTTTGTACCTTACTCTTTCAATAAATTAGTGCGGACAACCGTAGTCGGATGCATCCTACCTTAAAGCTCATTCTCGTATTAAAAGCCCTTCTATTGTTCACTGTAACTGTCCTGCAATAACTAGATCGAATAACGCTAAATATCCGGGTGTTATTATCGACCAATATATTAACTGGAAGCCTTACTTGGCTCACGCGTCCGCAAACTAATCTATGTATTTAAAAAGTTTAGATGCTCGGCCAACTTCAGTATACTCAAAAACCTATACTACGCTATACCAGTCTGTTGTATGTTACTTTATTACAGTGTGGGGAGCCGCAGCGAAGTCTTACTTCTTGGAGTTGGAATGAGCACAAACAGCTGTTTTAAAGATTTCAGATTTTCAACCTGCATGGTTTAAATGTCAACCTTGCTTTACGAGGAATGCCATGTGCTAACCTCGAGACAGCTTTTCGTACTACAAACATTCCTGGCGAGGCACATAATGTTGCACTTTGATGAAGCTAAGCTGGTAAGACGTCGAACCTACCAGGTGTACCCAGTGCAGCCCTTTAGAACTACTCTTGCGAGTAGAAATTTTCGTGTCCTTAGTCTGCCGGCCGGCTCTATAGTCTGCTTAACGATAAAGCAAAATTTTTTCACTTTATAAACATAACCTAAAGGTATTAGTAAGTAGATTGCTTCAAAACAAGAACTATACAGAGACACAAGAACTTCTTTGTATATCAATATTATAATTAGCATTATCTATGTATATGCATGAACTGTACTTGTAGGTATCTTACGAATCTATAATTCATATTTACACACAAATACATATACGAGTACACACGTACGTTTGTACGGGGTGAATACTAAACAAATGTTCTCCATACACAACACTTAGTGTATGCTTGTGTTAAAAATAACCAACAGAACGCAAATAAAGTAATAATATATTAAATATTTAGTATGATATTGGGGCATTTGGCGTGAATCAAAATGTACATCGACCAGGAGGCTGCAACAACTGAAATGTTTGCAAAATCGTGAAATGGTGGAGTTTTCACTGAGAATACTGAAGAGAGAAATGCAGGGGTGATGGGAACACGAGTATGTCTAGCTTGAGCTTAAAAGTTGTGGACAATCTACCTTGTGTCTCAGAAGCTAGAAATATGGAGTCTATTACATTCCCTTATTTTTCTAGTCTGACTGGTTTAAAATGTATCAATCTCGCTTCATATTATTTTATCTTTTTAATTACACTAGTGGCATATACTAGGTGCCAGATAAACTTCTTCTGTATACACCCAGTCTTAATTTGGTACTACATGCTAATGATGTGTGTACTACTTGCTAATCAATGAGCTAGGATGCTAGCCGTAGGCGTTGCATACTTGCAGAAATTTCTTCTAAGGTGGTCAGTATCTTCGCAAGAGCACAGCTAGACCGACAGTGGAGGTGCGAAATACTCCCTTGACTTCGTCATAATCGGGAACAATCTGCTAATCATTACTATGATTGATAATTTTATTCATAGAAATATTTTTACAGAAGTAACAATAATAAAAACCCAAGATTTCATGTTAATAATGAACATCTATTATATACCAATGATACATCTTAATCTACATTTTGACATAGTCATTAAAAGCTCCCGTGGCCGACGACCATGTGTTAAAGGTTTCATGAAACTGAATGAGGCATAAGTTCTATGTCAGGATCGTGTAAAATAACATCCCCTCATCTCTGTCTACTCCAGACCTGCAAGAGGCATAAGTGTGTGTATGTAAAGAAAGTTTAGAAATTCAAAACGTCAGCTTTGATTGCCATTATAACCTTAACAATAATATATTGGCAAACTAAAGACATATGTAGACAACTGAACTTTGTATGAGATGGAGTTTACTAGAAAAGTTTAGCCACAAACTTCACCTCAATTTACGAATATTTCTCTTTAGGCTTAAACCTTTCACATAATTCTAAAACATTTTACTACTGAATAAGTTTTGTCTTTGTGTAACGTAATCTTCTACATCGCCATTCTAATAGGAAACTGAATACATTTTACAACTAAGTTAAGAAGCTTTGTGTTGACAAAGGAAATCTAAAGCTAGTCTCTAAATGTAACCGCTACATTAAGCAGGGTAGCGCTAGGAGGGTTCTGAATATCTTAATAACAGTTGTTTCCGGATCAGGGGATAACAGGGGTAGAGCGGCACATCATGTAATTTTAGTCGGTTCGATTCCGGCAAATCACACCGCCGCAAACGCGACCTCGAAGATTTCCACACTTGAAAAAAAATATCTAATAGTACGACGAATAGCATTAATATATTAATAAACTTATTATTTTTAACTGCAGTTTGAAGTCCTTTGATTTAAAATATTTTTACATAGTAATCTCATTTCGTAACGTACTTCATTTTTTTTAACATGTGGGAATCAATTCGGGCCGTCCCCCTACCGGGGTTTGCAGCAGGGTGGTGTGTCAAAATCTGACCGGTTAAAACCACATTGTGTGCAACTGCAGATATGAGGGATTTGGGATCAGTTGTTATTGCGACATCTAGACACTTCCTAACGCCTGCCTGCTCACTCGGGCACTATCTTCCTGTAAACTCTTTATTTACACGTGTGCTATACGTCGGCTGACCACTGTGGTGGATGAAGGGAAAAATTTGTCCCGTCCATCCGTGGCCACACTCAGAGCGGCGTGAGGCGATGGTAAGCACGCCTCCGTCATGTTATATTATATATAATATATATAATATCAAATATAATTGTATATAATATATTATTTATCTTACATTTTATTCGTATATAATACATGACTAAATACGGCGCTCACAAACTGACAAACTGATGTCACCGGACGTGAGCTCTATCGGAGTTAAAGCACTGCGGTCCCTTAGGCTGCAGCAGTATGCTGATATATGTGTCTTTTCTTACACTGCACAGGATACCATAATTAGTTATCCTTGCTGTTTGAATGTAGAAGGGTCAATTTAATAATAGACTTAAAACTAAAATAGGCAAGGAAACAGAACCTTTATTATATTTGTAAAGTATTACTTTGTCTTTTAAAAGAACTTATCAACACGTGTGTTTTTTTTCTATTTTAAGACCTTGCTAAAGTGACTCTACTCTGACTGATGGAAAGCATGAATAAAATTCAAGAGTTATGGTCATCATACTCATTGTGTAGGCAGACAATGCAGTATCGTGATTCACACTATGGCGGCTTAGTAAAATGTTTTTTCACGCCTCGCTTGGAGACATAAAAGGCATGACAGTCATTAAGGCATTGTGTAACACACATTTACCACACAGTTGTCCCACAGTTGTACCACGACAACTGTCATCCCTGCATCAATGACCCTCCGGTCTCGCACTCACCAACGAAACATGTAGTATGTATGCTGTCGCTTTAGGTTGGTCTTCTGTGGGAGGATAGTACTGCCCAGGTCGAGCCCGCCCGTTCGTGCTGAAATTAACGTAGTTTTACTTCCTCCAAAACTACACGTTTAATATAGTCGGCAATTATTTAAATAAGTATGCTAGGAAAGACAAATGGCTCTTTATTAAATTTAATCTTTAAAAGACATTTATTATTACGGGATTGAACACTCTCTTTGTTGAAGTATAGTCATTGTACAGAAGTTTTTCATTTTAAATACGCCATCTTTCTCTTATCCATTGAAATATTGTTTTAAAGAGAAAGATGTTTTTTTCTCAGTCCCTATAGTATTATCAAGCACTCACAATAGAGAATCGTGATTTCTTTGACGTAATTTGTCAACCAGCTGTCTTTATCGATTGCGTTTCGTAGCCCTACATAGTGAGGCGCTAATGGGTAATCTCACATCAGGCTCGATTTGGTCTGACTAGTGTTTAAAATCATGTATAAACTCTCACACTAGGAGAATATCCTAATTTTAACGACAAGCAATTTTGTATAATCGCGATAAACGTAAATTAAGTATTTATAAAAATAAGTCAACTTTCTATATTATCTGTATAAACTATCAATTCGAACTTATTGCACTTATGCAATTCACACCATGGTACTGATATCCACTCTAATAGTATTAAAGAGTGTATAAGGTTGTTCTTTCTTCTATTGGGAATAATTTTCAGGGCAAAAGAAACTTTGAAATTAAAATGATACCTTTTTTATTATATTAATTTTACAAACGTAAAAATAATTCCTTCAATCCACGAATTTTTTTCCACCAATGTTAATAGTTCTGTATAGAAAACTCGTAGTTATTAACTTAATTTAAATAGGAACAAATCGTTGCTTAGTTAAACAGGACGAGTTAAGATAATTCAAAAATAAGCACGCTAAATGTGTTGTATTGAAACCAAAGTGCGCCACAAACCAGTGTTACTGTGTCCAAATTACTTATTTTGACCTCCCCCCATTCATTATGCATAAGGGGTGGTGGGGACTTCTGTCGGCGCCAGATACACCCCAACATATAAAAAGATCGCTATGAAGATAACACGTCTAGTTAATATTATGCGTGGACTACCCGTTCAGATCATGAAATTTTATCAGAGCTTAATTGCTAGCAATCTTTTTTGCAATTCAATAGATTTTTAAAACTGAACAATGTGTGTGTAACTTGTAATAAAATATGCTGACTGAACCATTAAAAAGTTAATTCATGTTCGCTTGTTATTTAGCTTACTTTATAATTTAAACGAATAGGAATCAATATTGGTCTATTTTTTGCATGTACTCGTATATAATGTCTTATTAAGTTACAGAGTACTCTTTAGAAAATTCTTGAGCCTATTAGTATACATACAAAATCTTGATCCATATAAATATGATCTGCAAATATTTGTGTCAGAGTTTGACAGTTTGCTATGTATAATATGTATGTATTTACAAAAATAAAGTATTAATGTATTTATATCAGTTGTCCAGTAAACATAGAACAAGTTCAGCTTAGTTTGATAGAAGAAGACGTTGTGTGTCAGACGAACGAAATGTCCGAAATGTCCGGCATCTTGACATAAAACAACCTCGGTCCCCTAGGCATGATCATCTCACCTGGTCGAAAGAGAGCATCCTTTGTGTTGGAGTGTCATTCTCACACATGTCATGTCATGACATGACGTAATAGAATATAATAAAATTTAATGTAATATAATATTCTATAATATAATATAATAAAATATAATATATCATTACAGTACTTAAATTCGATATATTACTTAATACCCAGATATGTTATAGCTAAAAGATTTATTAAACGTAAGTTTTGATGTCTAGCTACATCAGTATGAATACCATAACGGCTTACTTCAAAAGTTTCTCAATGTTTTTCATGACAGTTTTATCTTGACGTTATCCACATAAACATAACACGGTTTACTTATGTACCTACTTATCTTGCAAACTTGCAAGATATAATGGAAAATATTATGAACATAGTTTCTCACGTATGAAGGTAAGGAGTCAGATTAGTAGGACGCGTCTGACTCTCATTAGACAAAATTGGTGTAATTATGAAGATTAATTCTGAAAATGAGGCATTACACCAACAACCGAGATATAACGGCACAAATCTTCTTTGTGTACGTGAGGGGTGCTGTTTAACAGCTTTCGGTACTGTTGCTCTAAATACAAACCAAATAGTAGTCCAACTTTAAACCTAAAGTTTTAGGATACGTTGTATGCGTTAGTTAAATATTATAGCCCTAATTGCTTTTTACAAATTGTAATTAAAAATGATTTGTAAAATATGAATAAATTTATCAAAGTTATTTAATATAAATGGTCTCAATGTGAACGACTATCGTCCTTGCATAGTGAAACAAAAATATGAATCATTTTCTATTTAATCGGTGGTACCAATAACAGTTTTTAAAAATATAACTAACTTCAACGAGCCTGAGTATATAATAAAATATATAAGTTAGGCAGTAGAGCCACGGATAGATAATAGAGTTACACTGATTTCAGCAAGAACGGGCCGGTCCAAACGAGGCAACACTACCCTCCTCACAGAAGACCAACCGAAGGCAACAGTATCCGTGCTGTGGTCATTCGTTGGGTAGTGCGATACCGGAAGCTCGGTGACAGTTATCGTGGTAAGTGTGTAAGCCTTGCACTGCCACGATGATTGTCATGCCTTTTAAGTCCCCAGCTGGGTGTGAAACAGTATCTCGCTACGCGACCATAGTGTGTGTACTGTGATGTCTGCATTCGTAATGGTATGAAGACCATAACTCTTGTATTCTATTCATGGTTTCTATCAAGTAGAGTGACAGGCTGTTAAAATAAAAAAAAAATAGACTTAAAATCAATTTACCAAATGAATTTAAAAATAACAGAGTTCTCAGGTTGTAAACATTTAAAAATAATACAACCAAATTAAAATCGAATTCTTGTTTAAGCGATCTTAAAATCATTATCACAGTACTAGTGTGTAAGATATAGGGTATAAAAACGGTATACAAAAGTGCTCCTGATTAAGTAGATTACTTTCGATCTATCACTGTTTATCAATATGTGAATCTCGCGGCAACTCTGTTTCCGCAGAAAGAGTGTAGCTCCACTCTGCATTCAGAATCCAAAAGGTGATAGACTTTGTATTATACGAGTGTCTATGACTTTCTAAGTTAAAACAAAAGTTTTAACATGGAACAAAAGTTAACATAAAACAAAAGTTTTATAAATATAGAAATTATTAAATATTTGGCCATAAGCGACGAGATCTTTATTCAAATTTCATCGAGCTGTGACCATGATCGTTATAATGACATCAAAAGGTAAGTTAACATGAAACATTCAACCTTTAAAATTAGATATTACGGCGATTTGGTAGCTATTTGTACTTACCTTTATTGACTTTGATTTGATGAGCTGTAACAAATTACTCTACCCGCCGTGCATTTAAATTTAGAGACTTAAGTTTCTTGACAGATAGGACATAATAGACCTTTTAGTCCAGTAGTTAGTGACCTTGACTACTACGACAGTCGTATATTCGATTCGAATATAATTATATGATGAGCACTATAAAATTATTAGTTATCCGGGTGTAATTTATCTATAATGTGTTTACAGTTTTTAAAAATTATAAACATGCTAATTAGTATTTCAATTGACATAATACAGGCTCTACCTAGTTTGGGTCCAAATAGCCAAGTGGGTGAGATTATTATTATTTCATAGGTAACTTTTGTCAGTCAGCTACAAAATGTATTAATGCTACTCAAATGATTAGTAATATTAAAAAATATTTATATTATAGTTTGAAATGGGATATTAGTAAACACTAAACAACTAATTCTCATAACATACATTTTATTAATTTATATAAAAGTTTCGCTAATTAACCCTGTATTCATTATTATAGAAATCTAAACATAGTTATATGTAAAGGGGGTCTTAATCGCAGGGTAAAACAAAAAGGTATTCGTATATTCTTACATGTGTAGTCATTAGACGAATTAATCGTCCGAAAGCCGAAACTCACTAAGTGTACCTGTAGTATACTTATAGTATACCTACGAGTATATATGTTCTGGTGCGAAATTCTTTTATTCGGGGTTGTTTAGAAGAATAAGAGACTTGAGTAATATAACAAGTGTAGTAAATTTCCTTACACCAGTTTAGGCATAGCCCCGGTTGTTTACACAGAATTATTGCATACTTAATATAGAATTAATTATATTGTTTATTCATTATTGCAAACTCCGTAATTTATTTGTAAAATTTATATAAAAAACAAGTTCACCTACACGTACCACAACAAACAGACAGAAATAAAATCATATTTTTCAAATCTTATCATATTCCTTTTTTTCTGTATGACCTTCCGTTGGTTAGCTTAGACAAACTTAGTGCACTCGAACCTAATTCGCCGCCCGCAAACCGGGGGGCGGAGGCGCACGTACCAGCGCCTCATGCCGCCTTGAGTGTGGCCGCGTGTACCGTACGTCGCCTCAATGGAAAGGTTATGCGCAGATGGTGCTCGCGGTAGCGGGTAGGCGCTAGGAGGGATCTGGATGTCGTAATAACAGCTGTTCCCGGATCCCTCCTATGTCAGGTGCAGAGTGGCACACCGTGTGGTTTTAGTCGGTCCGATTCCGACACACCACCCCGCCGTAAACCCCGGTGGGTGATGGCCCGAGGGCATTTCCAGACGTTAAAAAAAAAGACAAACTTAGTGACTACTTAGAGCAAATAATTGTGATGACTGCCTACTGTGTTAGGTGCTAAAAGGGATCCGGATATCTTAATAAAAGCTGTTCTTGGGTCACTCGTTTTTGGCACAGAAGGAAATATCGTCTTTATAAGTATAATTCACAGTAAAATATTTAATGCCCACTTTGTGGTGACAGATCAATACCTTAGAGTTTGAATGCCCCTGTTCATTCCGTGGGTGTTGTAAGAGACAACTAAGGGGGCAAACTAAGTACTACAACGGCACTGTTAGCAGAAAAAAACTTAAAACAAACCCTATACCAACTTTTCTGACCAGAGTGGTATAACCTCCTTTCTGAAGAGAGGTCTTTTTCCAGCAGTAGGCAAATAAAGGCTATTGATGATAATAATGATTACGTGTAAATACGATTTTATTCTGTTTTATATAAGTATCGAATTCCGAACTACAAGATCCAAAACCTATTTAAAAAAATACTACTACTTAAACAAAAACTACTTAAATAAAAAATACAAAACTTGTTTTTCGCCTCATTAAATTAATTTTGTGTCCAATTATAAGAAACAAACAAATACTTCAGTATATTTTATTTTCAGACCTTATTTTTCACATCGCGTTGCCATTTTCGAGCAATTAAGATAAACCCATACATATTCACCGTGTGTAACACATGTTGTATGCAATTAAGATAAGCGTACACATAATTTTCTCGGAACTAACAACGCTGTTGTAATGTGGTCATTGAAGTGGATAGGTCACCAGTCAAGCGAAAGATTAAACTGATTGTTCACTGACAATTGAATCACAAACGTACTCGCATATATATACATATATTCAAATACATACGTAACTTTGAAATAACAGTATACATTGATTGACCAATTAATTATGAACTGTGAACATGAGCAACTCCTAGATAAATGAATATTTACAATAGTAAACAATATATATTGCAGATTGTAGTTTAGAAATATTATTGACTATAATTATGTAAACTATTAACCGAGAAAATATTGCTGTGGCAATGTGATACTAATAAAAAGGATACCCTATAGGTTGAGTTATTCTTACAAAACAATTTTAAAGCGTTCATTGACTATGATTGTTCTATGATTATAGTTACCATAAAAGATTATTAGATTTCTTTGAATAGGAATTGATTCCATAAACGCATTACCAAATGCACGCTTTGTGGATTTTCTTTTTTAACGCATATAAAACTCGACTCAACGTATTGTTTGGAGTTTTTATCAGTATTGTCTAAACATTTTATGAATTAATTTTCTAAACAGCACAGTTGCAATATACGATACGAGCACAATAATGACACATTACTCGATCGACGTCGCACATACAATATATTTCATTTAAAGGAGAATGTATAAAAAATAAAACAACCACATCCCGTCAGAACGTTAGTGAAGTGAAGAAAATTATTTGATTAAAACGATAAATTATCGTGTTAAACCACTTTTATGGCTTGAGCTTAAAATTTTGTTGGAAAAGTTTTTAGACGATAAAGCCAGTGGTTCTTATATAAAAACAAAAATTTTCATGCAGTTTCATAAAAACAAGATGTCGTAAAGTCTGTTATGGAGGAGTGGGTAGAAACGCTGTAAATAAAATTTAAAGGCAAAGGTTTGCCTTTCTACAACACAAAATACTAGCTATAAAAGCCTTTACTACAGAAGAGTCTATTGTTCGAGATTTATCATTTGAATATGTCTTAAAATCAGAAGTGATCAAATCAAAATAAATTATTTATTATTTTAGTAATATCTAAATTTTATCCATCCAATATTTCACCATGGCTCCTTCATTGTCTGTTGCTCTCTATAGCGAAGCTTGAGAGGCAGTGGACTAGAAAGCAGACAAGTTTTAGTTTGCAACGGAGCGCCACTTTCACAGTGTGTTCAGCGTGGTCGGAAATATTCGTGTTTGTAAACGATTTGTTAACCATGGGAGAGTCTTGCTTCGGTACAAGTAGGTCGGTTTGAGATTTAGTGTGACCTTAGAGCCTTACAAAGTGCCAGCGTTAAGAGAGAACCAGGTTATCGAAGCTCAAACCCTCCTCTCTCTAATTCTGGAGTAGATGTTAAATAGTAGAAGATTTACAATATGAACACATAGTAACTACATTGTTTATATAGATTGCAAGAAGGTAATTTTCTAGCATTATCGTTAGATTTAATCTTCAGTCCTTAAGGCACTTTTAGTATCCTACTTTTAATTTAATATTCAGACTCGAAGTCTTCATTGATTTCTCTATAATTACTAAAAATAATAATAGAATAACTATTTATTAGAGTGACACATTTGACTTATTAAATTTAAAACAATATGTTGTCTTACAAACCAGCCTACCTCCAGAACCTCGATATCACTTTGTACTTGAAGACTAATGGTAGTCTCTCCACATAAGAATACTTAGTTCAGCCTTTGTAGGAGCCAATTGATGACAACAGAGATCAATTTATTATCTAACATTATATATGATTTCAAATGTTTTAACAACAAGTAATTATTCCTATTGAGGAATCCTATTATCTTAGTTGCATTGGCAAAGAATCTTGGCAACTTTAACAAAAATTTTAATTTGAAATTTATATGTGAAATAACATACATACATACTTTATTGCGTCACATTATGTAATTTGACTAACCTTCTAGACGTATAATTGCTTCACGACTCGATCTGTACCGACCGTGTCGTGTCTTGGTGGCACATAAATTGAAAAAAAAACACAATGGTAATTTAGGAAATGTATCAAGATGCTTAGTTTTGACTTTATCTAGATCTAGACCTCGTTGATCTTGTTAGATCGCTCCTTAACAACAGATTGACAAATAGCTCAAAACTGTGACAGAATTAGAGTTGCTTGGATAATTATATTAATTTTGATGGTTCATATTTAAGCTGTATTAAAATTAAATTGTACAAACACAATTACTAGATTATATTTTTTTCGCGTTTATAAGTCTCGAAGGAGAATGGGTTCTATTCAAGGAAAACGATATTTTCTTTACTTCCTTGAAACAATAAATCTTATCAGTGTTTGATATAACTTTGTTGTAATCATGAAAATAACGGTTTTTATGAAATCCAAACCTCAAAAGGAAAAACGGAGCCCTTATAGGACCACTTTATTGTCCGTCCATCCGTTTTTCAAAACCCTTTTTTTCTCAGGAACGCGTGGAGTTATCTACCTGAAATTTATATCAAATACTCAAGTCTACTGTCCTTTGGAGTTGTGAAAAAATTAAACTTCTAAGCGAACTCAACCAAAAGATACAGCCGTTTATTAGTTTTATTAAACTGAAATTCATATCAAATACTCAGGTGTATAACACTTTCAAGCTGTAATAAAATTAAACTTCTATGTCAACACAATTTGTACGAAACTATCGGTGCGCACTCTCAGTGAATAAGGATTCAACTAAATAAATAATACAACACTGATTTTCAAATTTAAAATTTGAATCACAAAAGAACATTTTATTTACTAAGTCTCTTTATTATACACTTTACATTTTTACCCAAAAAAAAAATGTTTCGGTCAGTATAAGATCATTTTACACAGTGCCCTATTTCCATGTAAACGCATGTGTTTGAAATAAAGTCAAACACTTAAGAGTTTTCGTTTTATTTTTATTATGTCTGACAGATTCACACTCGGGATGTAATTGTGTTTTTACACACAATGCTGTTGTTAGTAAAAAGTGTTTCTCTTAGAAATTCTTTTTATTACACCTACGTTTTAATTACTTTGAACGTCGTTCATGCTATAATTAAATAAAAAGAATATTTAACTCATGTGTGTATTTTAAAACATATCACAAAGCATACCCCCTCTCGCACACTACCCATTTCTTTTTCTTTCTCGCTCGTTAAATTAATGTCATCGCGTACGCACGAAAGCCAAACTAAAACTCTTAAAAAAGCACAAGATATACGTAAAATAATAAGCAAGTGTTTCCTAATCTCGCTTATCTAGTAAAACGTCTTGTTGGTGATGAAACGCAAGAACATGCACCAAAAAACGGGAATTGTCGAGGGTTTGAAATCAGCAGTGAAAAACAATTTGTCAATATTGATAATACTTTATGATATAAACTTGTAAGTCCAAACCAAACACAAATGCGGCAGTTAACTCCGTTCCTTATATATGTAGTCGGCAGATAAGTTGATTAAGTTCTTTAAAATCACTTATCTGTCGTCTAAATGTTTGTTTTATTTGTATCTTGAGTAACAAAAAGGATTGAATGCTAGATTAAACATTAAAAAATCCAGTCTCAAGTTTATTTAATTAGTGCAACAGCCGCTTCACAATATTTGCTCAATTGCTACAGAAAAAAAAATATCTTGCGTATAAAGAAAGTCATTACGAACTATATCATACTTGCAATTAAATTCAAACCCAACTATAATCGGATTAAGTGGCCAGAATACTAGTAACCATTTTTACGCTGTACTATATTATTAACTAAATAGGTGAGAACGAAATTCCAACGCTCGAAGGAGTACTTAAATGTACTCTATCGCAATTTGGCAATCCGTTGCGGTGCACCTAACTGTCACTCTAGTGTGCTGCTCCAAATAGTCCTCAAGTGACAGAGTGCTACTCTAGTCATTTTACTAAACTCACTGTTATAATTTAACCGAATCCTCTTATTTAATGTTTGACAAAATTTAAGCAGATAATCGATTACAGATCGAGTAATCGTTACACATGCGGCCAAATTCTACTTTATAACCTCTATAGGTAAATCTCATTCACCTTACACGAAGTATTTTTATGTGTTCATTTTTTTTAAATTTATGTTTTAAACAAACAATATTATGTACTATATATTAACTCAAAAACATATAATCAGGTAATTGTGTACACTTGAATTTTAAACAGCTAAAATATTAACCATCGAAGTTAATGTTTTTATCCAAATAATTCAAATTTCGTAACAGTTTTCGGGCTGTTTGTCAATCTGAATTTGTTATTGAGTTTAGCGATATGATCTAATATGATTTAAGCGTTCTAGTTATCAGGTCTCATACATTGTTTAATCTTCAAAATTAAACCATTAATGTCAAAATTAAGGATCTTGATACTTTTTCTAAATTATCATTGTTTTTTTTGTAGTTTATTTCCCACCAAGTCACGACACGGTCGCTACAGATCAAATTATGAATTAAAAGCAATTATATTTGTAAAAATCTTGAAGGTTAGTCAAACTATATTATTTAACCTAAGAAAATATGTATATAACTTATCTTAGCTACAAATTTCTCAATTTTATTTTTTATTAGAGTTGCCAAATTCTGTTAAAGAATAATTATTTGTTATTTAAAACATTTGAAACTTTGTGTAAAGTGTGATAATAATATGACCTCTGCAGCCATCAGTTGACTTCTACGAAGTCTGAGTATTCTTACGCGAAGCAGAGCTATTAGATCTCTGCGATTCAAGTACTAGGAGATATTGAAGTTCTGTAGATAGGGTAGTTTGAAAGGAAATTCATTCTTACTATTCAAATGTTTGTTACTCGAATAAACAGTTTTTATATTTGTTAGTATTTATTGTAATTGTAGAGAATTTAATGAAAATTGAAGAGCAACAGACAATGCCATGGCTATGCAATGTCCATTGTTACGAAGATTAAGAAGACGAATATTTCTAATTATTTCAATATAATTCAGATTTCGCTGTAAGTGCCGTACAAGTTTTTGTGTTTCGAGGCGAGTAAATGAAAAGTATAGCATAATTTGCTTACAGTAATCACAGTAGTAGGTATACCAATTTAATTCATGATGTTATAATAAACCTTATTTACTCAATAACAAATGTTCCATAATAATTTATTCAAAATAAACGTACACATGTTTACTTTGTCAATGACATTTGAAAATACATGTTATGTTTATTATGAAGAAATATAATTTATCAGTAACCCGTATATATAAATGTAATATTGAATAAACGAATTGACTTATAAAATTCTAGTGTTATACGAACAACAAGCTTTTGCTCGAGAGTATGTCGGAAATCGCGGTAAAGCTTCACAAAAATCAGTTTTGTAGTTTTTGCGTGAAAGACTTACAAATATCCATACATCCACACAAACTTTCGCATTTATAATATTAGTAGAAGAATATGCTAACATAAACTTTCATGAACGAAAAAAATAACTTCCAGATCTAAATAATACACGTGTCACGAGACCCGGGATTTGAAAGCGCTACCGACGCATGACTAATTGGCCTCCACTACGAAGGCAAGAGCCAGGAAATAATAATATCTACATACGTAATTCGCTCACTTCATCTTCATAAGTCCGCTCCGAACATATTACGCAATTTTTATTACGTCCCCATCTTACCCACCACCCTTCCCCTTCAAGGAATTTACTAAACAAGAAACTGCAATTTCCTGTGGCTAATTCATTGCTATTATTAATCTTGCTTGTTGTATCCTTATTATACGTTGGAATATGGTTCAATGTAACATTCTTTGATCACATAGATCGGCGTTTATGGTCACAATGATCTAATTGTAAAACAAATTCTTTATTTTTAGTAAACTTTTCACAATTTTATTTAGTCGTTAGAAGTAGGAGTTAGTCAGGAATAATTAGTTTCCAAACTAATACGAGTATAACCGTCCCTCTATCTTAGCCTTTAAAAGTATAACAGTAGTTCAATGGCCTTATATACTACAAATCTGCAGTTCATTTATATCTCATTTGATATTTTGTAATTACTTGATAGATTAACCTGCAAATGATTGTCGATGTTCTTTTGATAGGTTGTTTTAAATTCATCTTATATTTTCAAGTATTTAATATTTGTTTATACAATTTCTAACTTAAAATATTTATTAATCTAATATTCATACCATATTAAACATAACGGCAATGTATCACACTGTTTATAAATGTTGCAGTATGGTATAAATAAATAAATTGAATTGAAGTTCGAACGTGTTCAAATATTTAAACAGGGGGTGACTAAAAGCATATTCACCTAAAATACTCTATCGATTGCATAGTACATTGAGGTTGCACTAAAGTGCACTTACTTTAAATATGTACTTTGTACTTATGTCGCTTCTTAATTATTAGTATGCTATTCATTCATAGCAAAGCTACTGGTAAGTGGACCGAGGCTCTTGCGCGTTGAAAAGTGAATTTCGAAAACAATATTTGTCTAGTGTTTATAAGTAACTATGGAATAATTGGTGACTATGGTTTATTTTGTATTTTTTTTTGGTAGATATAGATAATTCAAAAAGTATTTAAAATAAATAAATAAAATAAATATATTATTATTTTTTAAAAATGACACTTTATTTTCCTACCTCATTTTTTAAAAGAGTACAGTGAGTAAAAAAGGATAAAAACTTGAACACGACAGCGTAAAAAAGGGTAATAATTTTCCTATGTCGTCTTTTTTAGACCCTTTTTTTACGTAGTCGAGCTAGAGTTTTGCTTGCTCTGGCATAGGTACACTAGCCGTACAATATCTGTATAACATATATTTTTTACTAAACAGTAAATAGGTACCATTTTAATCTAATATTCTAACGTAACATGGGTTTTTTCTTTACTTTAACGATTAGACCATGTTAACTGTACGATCGCACCTAAAATATACATATTGGCAACAATATATTTAGCGCATGCTCCGTAAAACCTATTTTTTGATACCAAACTAGTG
Source organism: Hypercompe scribonia (assembly GCA_949316085.1). NCBI lineage: Eukaryota > Metazoa > Arthropoda > Insecta > Lepidoptera > Erebidae > Hypercompe > Hypercompe scribonia. Next base: position 11,035,857 of record OX438974.1, on the reverse strand, counting down.
ATGATTATTCAATTTCATATTCAATTCCGTCACAGACAGTATTGATAAGACTTGTAAAACCTGTCACCCGGCCCGTTATTATGCATCTATTAACATTTTATTTCTTAAAATCAGTTGAATAATTTAGGTGTTATATTGAACATAAAAACACACATAGACTACTAAAACCGTTTCGCATTTCATTTTCGCCTTGCCATAGTCGGACAAAAATAAGAAAAAATCTATTGTATTACACACAACTAACAAATGAGTGTCGTATTATGACAGTCGAATTACTGGACTCTAGGTTGAGTTTTCCATCTTTATACTGTTTTGTTGTTTTGTTTACTTTGCTTCCTGAGTTGGCTCTTACGGCACCCCCAGCATATATTAGGGTGTTAACACTCTGTATTCTTAATTCGTTATTGCGCGCACAAAAAGTTGAAACAAACTCTTTACAAAGCCAGACGACCAGCCAGTTATAGTACACCAAATCCTCCTTTCTGAGAAGAGGTCTATATCTAGCATTGAATTAATATAACCAGTTGATGTTGATGATGAAAATGTCTTATTTGAAATTATTTTTCGTAAATTAATATCACATGTATATACCAAGCAACACAGAAGATAAGTAGTTCATAAACACATTAATATGTTATACTGGCTAGACAGATTGCTATAGTATTTGTATCAAGCTTTCCTTTCCTTTGAAGTGCTGTTGCTATGTGATATTTATCCCCTTAGTCGGCTGTTACGATATACCCATGGGATGAATAGGGTTGGTCAAACTTCGTACTCTTAAACCATCTTCGCACTAAGGAGAAGTATATACATTAACATTTTCATGTTAGAAATATTTTTACTTAATATATATATACTAGTATATATATACGAGTACTTATATTTAAAACTTACAGTACAAATGTGAAACCAGGATTTGTTTTTTTAAGTTTTTTTAATTTCTATTAAATTGACCAAGAATATTAAGAAAAGAGTATCGTCGGGAATTATTGGCGTAAATCATTTTTTAATTCAATTTAAACTACACAGTGTTGTTGTTCTCGATATGGGTCGCATGGACACGTTCATGGATAGTGGATACGCCGCTAGATTTTTCATCCATTATTTATTTTAAACTACATACTTATTTATTTACAACTTGCATTTAGCAAATACTCGTTCATTACAAAACAAAACAAACATAATTTTGACGTTATTAAAATTACTTTGACGTTATTATTTTTCAAAAACGATAAAATATGCCTTTTATAAAATTTAATTTAATTTAAGTTCTTAAAAGTTATTTGACAAAAATAGGTGCAATCATTGGATACAAACACTGTTTTTCTATATCTTTAGTCCAGCTTCAAAAGCTGAAAATGTGGCATTTAACAAGCCCAAATGACGACAACGACTTTACGAGTGCTGCACGTAAGATACGTGTTCATGTCATCTGTGAAGGTATGCATCTCATTGCCATAACTATCTTTCAGCAAATTTAAAAACTACTTACAGAACTTGACAATATGAGACCTGATTGAAAATATGGTTTTTAGCAATCTTAAAATATTTTATTGTTTATTGGAATAGAATAGAATAGACTTTATTTTACACCAAATTTATACAGATTACATATATATAAGAGCATATCAGTTGAGTAACCATGTACAAATGGTGGTCTTATCATTAAGAAAAAAAAATAGTTAAACAAATTGTTGGCCAGCATCCATGCAGTTGGTGAGAGCAAGATCGGAGACCTACCGATGCAGCGGTGACAGTTATCATGATAACTGTGTGAACCTTATGCTGCCACGATGACTGTCATGCCTTTTACGTCCCCAAGCGGTGCGTGAAAAAGCATCTCACTAGACCACTATGGTGTTGATCGCCTTACTGCATTGTTTACATTTGCAATGAGTATGGTGACCATAACTCTTGGATTCTATTTATACTTTCCATCAGGCAGAGTAAACTCATTTTGCCAAATTCTTGCTGTAGAAAAAAAAATCCAAACATTGAAATGAGTTAATAGCAAAAAGCGCAAAATTTGACAAACACTAAAATATTGTATAAAACAGAAACACAAATTGGGACTTAATAACATTCTTTGTTCATAAATATTTGTGTTCAGAACTGAAATCACATTCAAATTTCCTTGTAACCGTAAGGAAGGTCCACACTATTTTATCAAATCCTAAAGCAATTTCGCCTTGCAGTTTATCAAACCCAACATTTAAATGACCAAAGTCGGCTTACAAACAAGTTGTTTGGTTGATGGGATGGCATCGTTCCGCGTATTGCGTTGTTTAGACCTATAAATCTGTCCCTAACTTCTTGAAACGTATCTAGTGTTTCGGCGTCTCATTTTGTAGACTTTCTGGAAAACCAATTTTAGTATATTGCATTAAAAGTTGTTGCCAAATGCAGTTTGCGTGTTGATTCTCCCGTTTTCTCGCCCTCCCTGTCCCCTCATTCCGCACATGAATACGCATTAAAGTTGGATTTATACAAATTGGAATTCAGTTAACTCTCAGAGGGTATTTGAGCCAGACGTTAATATTAAATGTAATTACTTCTGCATAGGATTTGAAAAAGTTTCTTACAAATGTATATAACTTGTTTTTTGTTTAATATTGTAATTTCTCTAACTACTGCAGACTACCGTGTATGACATGTATAAAGTTATTATTATTACCGTAATCGAGCATTTTAGTACAGCTAAATTCGAAAATAGTTTTTTATAAACGAAATGAAACTATTTCGACTGCTTCGGTGGCGTAGTGGCAGCGTATGCGACTGCTGATGATGAAGTCTCAGATTGGATGCCCGGATCGAACCAAATGTATAATCTGTAAATATTTCTTTCGCAGTTAGGGGGGTTTTATATGTAAAATATGTATGTATTTAAAAACAAAGGTATGTTAGTATTTTGCAGTCAATCTTGCTGTTACAGTACAAACTCTGCTCAGTTTGAAGCTAGATGTCGTTGTGTGTCATGACGGATTTTTAAAAAAAAATATAATATGACATCCTCACACATCACACACAGCTGTCTGATCCTAAGCTAGGCAAAACCTGTACTGTGGTTACCAGACTGCTGATAAACATACTTATATATTTCTAAATATATCAATCTTATAAATAAATTATACCCAACACAGAGCAAATGTTCGTGCACGTCACACAAAGATTGGGTGGAGATCGAGTTATATTATTATTATGATACTTACTTTAATTATTTCCTTACAAATTTTCAACTAATTCATTACAATTCAATGTGAAGTTTTGTATCTAACATCAATTTAACGATAATTTTATCAAACATCAAAATGTCTCACTTTTACTACTTGCCGGTTAGTTCACGGATAATAACATTCAATTTAAGTCGAAGTATTTACGCGTACCCGCTAGGTCCCAGCGCAGCTGATATTTATGGAGGTCTGCAACAGCCACCCCAAATTGAAATACATTAATATTTTACCATAAATGCGACACTTTCATGCGGAACATAACGTTATCGTAATTGGATTCTTCCTTCAAAACGTAGTTGTACGTCCACATATCATGTGAAAACTAGCGCGTTTAAATAAATAATGATATGTGCAATGTGTCAAACCTACGTCGAAATGACATAACTTTAAATAAGCTGACTTACTGATGCATAATGACGTAAAATAAAATATTTCATAAGAAGTTTTCAATGAAATTGCGTTTTGTTATTTACATACCTATTATTGATAAATTAACTGTTAATTTGTCACTGTTCATTGTTTTAAGAATCTATTTAAGTAATTTATCGGTTTTTGTTAAAGTTAACAACAATAAATACAATGCATAATGGTTAGGGCGTCAAGCCGGCAATCGAGTGGTTGAGGGTCGAAACAGTACCTAGAGCACTACCAATGTGAATCCAATCGTATTACAGGTGTTATTTACGTACATTAGGGTACCCAAGGGATAATGCAAAGTAATATTTTGATCCACGTTGATGGCACTGTAAAAAACAGTAGAGTAAAAAATAAAATGGTAATGTTTAGCTTGTTTTAAGGAAGCTGTTAGATGCAGGTGGCACGTGACCGGCTGTTGTGGAGAATTTTGGGGGAGCCCTATGTCCAGCAGTGAACGCCTTTTGGCTGAGATGATGATGATGATGAAAGAAACTTAATTTGTAAAAGTCTTTTTTGGAATTTCTTAGCTTAACTTTCTTGATTCCTCTACAAATATCTTATGAGCACCTTGTAAGATCATCGTGTTATCTTAAATTAGCTGGTCTTTCAACTGCAATTGTTAAAGTTTCAAGTCTTCTTAATCCAAATAGTTGATCATCTTATAGAGTCTATGTTAACATATTTTGATCAACATTATTATTAACTATAAGGCTAAAAAGTACAATAACTAAACTGAGAAAAATTACTACAAAAAGTAAACCACTAATCTTATATATCTAGAAACAAAGAACTGAGAACAGTGACTTAAAAGATTCTAAAGCTTATGAACCTTACACTACTCTTCTACCGATGTAGGCTCTTTTACTTAAAAAATCTAGGAATGTTATATAAACTTATAAGGATACTTAGTAAATTTAAGGGTTCTATTCCAAAAACGACCTTACACAAATATTCCTAAGAAGACAGCCATTTTTAATCCGACCTCGTTATAAAATACTTTTCTGGTTAACGATCTCACTTATACTATCTTACAAACTTTCTTTTCTCTAGAATAAGAAAGTGATAACACATCTTAAAATTCGTTGTAACTTGGCAATATCTCTTTGTCTGCCTCTAAAATACTTTCCTTTAAATCTGAGCTCTCAGGAAAAAATACCAAGAAATTTTCTTCACGTCAGTCTTTCAGTTCTTGGACCTCTTGTGATCTTCACATTTTTCGAGAATTTCCCTTTTTCGAGACGACAAATAACCTTTCTGCTGAATTTCAAACCTATAGCAGAAAATATTCATTGAAATTGCTTGTTTGTGAAAACATATTCAATATAAATATTCTTAATGTCCTTGTCTTAGATGTTTCGCAAAGCACAGGATAAATATACTACGAAATCAACCTACCTTAGATTTTTGTGGTATCAGTTCCATTTCTCTATGTTAAGTTTTCTGTATTCCTTTCGGTAATGAATACAATATATTTTGGATCTTGAAATCTTGGCACCCTTGCCCTATCCCTTTCTTCACCTTTATTCATCTTTTTCTTTGAATCCCTTTACATACTGGTACATTCTTTTGTTAAATTCCGTGTCATCTACTCGTATAAGGACATGAGAAACTGGTTAACCGTTATCTGCTGAAGTTTAAGAAAAGTTGACAATTTAAGTTAAATACACTTGGTGTATATTTTTAGAAAAGCTCACAGAAAACTTTCTATTCTCGGTTGATGAGCATTATTATCACAGATTTTTTAATCAATCATAAGAAATTGATGAGACAAGTAGAAACATAGGGACTCTATTAAACTTAGTACCTTAAGTCACGTCAAAATAAATAATTCAAGGCACACGCTTATAAAAATATACGCACCGGCGGGGCGTGTCGCACAAAACTTCACTACATCTCTAGTCATATGTGGCATGTGTAAACCCACTTACGCCTCTCGCAGGCTCTTGCAATAATGTTGCGTTCGCAATACTTTTTAATACAGTAATGGTTTGCTCATCCGTTGAATTACGAATACGCAGAAAGATCTTTTTATCTCGCGTACAAATCGAATTTTCTTCTGTTACAATATTTCACGAAAATGCAAGCAGGAAATTCCTTTGTACTTCGTTATGGATACGCTCATATTGCGTGGCATAGAGAAACTAGTAAAGAACGTATAACTCTGTCGCTGACGATATGTATTGGAATGTCTCAGACGATGAGTGTACCTAAAAGTGAATAAAATTTTATAAAATGAACTTAAATTTGAAAAAGACATATCACATTTTTTTATTATATTTTATGAAACATTTTTAATTTAAAAGTTGAAATTAATCTCAAAGTATTTTGTAGTACAAACGACGCAGAAACGATGGCCGATGGGGTCATACAACTCTGGAGTGGCGACCGTGTACGGGGAAACGCAGCGCTGGTAGGCCCCTCACAATGTGATCCGACGACGGGGTGAAGGTTACGGTAAGCTGCTAGAGGCGGGTGGTACAGGACCAGCTGTTGTGGAGAACCTTGAGGGACGCCTATATCCAGCAGTGGACGTCTTCTGGCTGAGACGATGATCAGATAATGATGATTTTGTGGTATGGTTTAACTACTGATTGTATACAGCATTACAAAAGTTCACGCACTGATTAATTATAATAACCCTACTCATTTCACTGTTGTTTAATCCCAAACACTATTTGTCACACAATTAATTATCTTTTATGGATGTCAAACCCACGGGTTCTGGTGTAACATTTTAGATCAATGATCAATAGACCAACAGATATTACTAGTCTCAATATTTTAGAAGTTTGCAACGTCAAGTGAAAAATTACGCTCCACCATGTATGATTATATCGCCTGTTTTATGATTTCCCTTTATATATAGTAAAAGAATATATAACTCATTCAAAAAATATGATGAAAAGTGTAAATCTTTGCTACTTTAGTAATTTCCGTTAGAGTAGAGACCACATAAGTGCATTATATTTTTTTTTCGGTGCGAGAAAGTCCACCGCCACCTATTTGTGGTATATCGAACTCGCACCGATCAAAAACCGTGCATCTCCCGGGCACTAGTAGCCGGGGAACCAGATGCGCCCTTGAAAGGAAATACCTGGAACACCGACGTCCGAGGTATGTACGTCGATGTTCCAGATTTTCCAGGTTGTTCCAGGTTCCATCTACCTATTACTTCTAGATGACCCCCTTTTGTGTCAGAACCCTGATTTTCACTTTTCTGCCATCAAAAGGGCGTGCGTGCTCTGTAGCACGTCGCGCTACTACTCCGTCAGTGCAATATACCTAATCTTTATTGAACTTACTAGATAATAAGATCCACAGAATGGAAGTTCTTTGATTCCATATATTATATTTTTGTATATATTTATATTTTATTCATATTCAAGTTTGCTAGAATGGTATTACACGAATTCCTGTATAATTTAATTCTTGGAGTACATTAGATTAAGATGAAAAATAGATACACACAATAACATGCAAAATATACGACCAAATGTTGTCAAAATATTCTAAACTATAATTTATCATAATCAAAATCACAGCGGACGTTGACTCCAACCAATACCAATTCAATAGTTAAACAATTAATTTGCAACCATAATATTATTTTATCAAAAAGGGTTCGTTATTCTTACATGACTGCTAATTTGAGTAACATTTTATTCGTCGGTTGTCGATTTTATATTGGGTAACAGAGTAACAAACAATTTAACTTTGAAATTTGTGATATTAGCATGAACAACACCCCTTTGAAAATATACCGCGCACAGATGGCACACCCTACAACTCCAACCAGTTCATACTACACTTACAAGGAGTAACTTTGTATGTATAATTAGAATGTATTTACAAAAAAAATCATATAATATTTATTCCTAGTTTGTTTCTAGAAATCATTGTATATTTTGGCTTAATTTGAGCGTAGTTGTATGTCAGACTATCCAGAATGTTTGTATCATTATATTTATCTCGTAAACAAACTAAAAGTAAGCGCGTAAATGAAGCCAAACCATTTAGTCATCTGTCGTTCAGAATGAATTATAGTTACTGTTTTTGTACATATCGTTAAACTACCTATGATGTGATTTATTTCAACTCCAACTGCAAATTAACTGTGTACTTTATATTTGTAACTTTCAATTCATATTTGAAGGAAAAGTTATTTAAAAAGGATTTTTACACAACTGGATCATTTTGTTAAATTATCATAAATTTTTGGTTAATAAAACCACACTAATTACGCTATATGTACATATACACATATATCACTTATGTTATGTATATGTATGTTTTTACATAAGTGCTTTTTTAACTTATAATTTAACGTAAAAAGATAGAAGATTTTTAAAATGATCAGTAAATTTATCACTATTCATAGCTTTAGAAGCAAAAATGTGCGGTATATTTTATTTTTAAGGTCAAGCAGAGCCGCCGCGATGGGCCATTAAATCACAATTAGAAGTAATGCGGGTGGATGCGTGAGAGGAGACTAAGGGCTTAGCGGCCGCGAGCCTTGGCCATAGGACTTTATTGAACTTACCCGCAAGTCTTTTTAATACTTATTTTTAACACCTCGAATCATAATTTGTTACTTGAAATATTAAATCTTTGTTTTATATATTTACTTATCCGCTGTTTAAGTGTTGATGTACAGAACTAGTAAATGTATAGTTTTTTTTTTGCTTATAATAAATAAAATGTAATAAAAACACAGCCTTTTACAAACACTCTAGAAGTAAAAGTTAGATCCAGAGAGAGTAGATAAGGTAAGACCAGTAAGTCAGCGTGATCGTTAGTAAGTCCAAAAAAAATCCATTTTTAGTAAAAAATATAGCCGACATTTGTGAGAGTATAGTGGATAAAAACTTCATTTAAGAACGTTACCTTATTGCTCTTATTGGTATTCCAGAACCCTTTGGGTCGAAGAAGGTTGAAGATAGTAAATGATATTGAAAAAATCGTCCAGAGATAATAATACATAAATCTGAATTGTATCAAATTAAAAAAGAAAGAACTCTACTTAAAGTCATAGAGTACCATAAGAGCTAAATCGGTTAAAAATTACTAAGAATTGGTATTATATAAATCAATGTAGAATGAAAATTATTGGCAATAAGATAATAAAATTGTTTTGTCCTGAAATATTTATCGGTACTTAGTTAGACATTATCTAAAGTCAAACAATCGTAGTCCCGCATCGAAAGTGTGACGTAATTGTAAGCTAATCTTTTACACTTTGTGCTCTGGCATTTTTGTAAATTTTTATATGAATTATTATTATAAGTTTTTGTATTCTACAACATACATTCTTGTGTGTTTTGTTTTGTTGTGCCTCCTAGCAAAGACCTCTACCTATTTTTAATATAAATTTTGCACGCCACTCTCGTCCAATATAGGCCCGCTGTAAGATAAAACTAAAGCTTTAAAGCTCCATCGTTCTCCCCTCTCTTTGGTTGTTTGCTTCTAAGTTCTAGAATACTCCAGTTTTCTTGTTTTTTCTCATCATGTAATCAGTCTACCTCCATTTTTGCTGTTTAATTTTCGTAAGCATACCTATCATTTTTGCCCGGACTCTTATTTGTCCGTTTCTTGCTCTATCTCTTTCGATTATTTAGTTTCATAGATCTGTGGCTATATAGCAATTTATTTTATAATGAGTATGAAACTTTCTTACTTAATTCTTTGGATTTCATAACTTCCTTCAGAGACCAATATTTCCTCAACTAACTTGCGACTAATTTCTTTGTTCGGTGCTTGGAAAATATTAGCCGACCCAGGCCTGAGTACCCATCTACGTAGTGAAGTGAGTGATCACCAACTTTTATTTTTATTTGTTTTTAAGTTCATTAATATTTTTTTCTTGACGTGTTCACTATCCGATCTACGTCGAAACTTTCCTTACGTAACGCTTCAAGGTGATTTGAATTTTTCTCAAACAGAACTATGACAACCATAAACCTGTGGTGATTTAATTTTGTTCCATTAATATTTAGACACAGCTCCCACCAATCAATTTTTCGAAAGATGTTCTCCAGAAATGTACAAGACAGTTTGAGGGACAATGTATCACCTTCACTTTCTCGTCTTCTTACTTGGGACCGCTGCCAGTTGTATTTTTGCTTTACTGTTAGCATATATATTTAGATATGTAGTTTATGTTTTGTTGTATTCATTGTATTTTTCCATTATCACTGCATTGCTTCACTATAAGAATGTGAACTAAGGATGAAAATTTTCTCCTAAGGCCAGCTCGTTCTGAAGGTTGATTTGCATGTAAATTTTGGCTTATTCTTTATAAGAAAATTTTTGAAAATGTTTTGTAGATATTGGACATGAGACTAACATGTCTGTAATTGGAATGTTTTTGTTGTATCCTCTCTCTTTATAATTATAGGCTTTCCTCAATTTATCTTCAGTATCTACTTTTTGTTGATCTCTCTTAGTTTTTACATGCTTTACGTACACATCCTTTTTAATTTGCACGTATTTCCAAAGTCTGTAGTTTTCTGATTTGTCAGTCTCTTGTGATGTTTTTTTGTTTCTTTAGTGATTTCATCTACTTATTAAGATTGTTTTTTTAGGAAGTGATAGTAAGTGTTTCTTTTCTTCTATTAACTGTATTATTTTATCACTTACGAGTAGATGGTGTTTTTGTTTTTTAAACTTGTTTGATTTATGATTTCAATTTGTGGCAGTTTATCTGATATCAATATTGTAGTTAGTTATTTCCATGGCTTCTGATAAGGATAAAGCAATCTTATTATAGTTTTTCTTGGTTATTATACATGGTATATTGTTCATATGTTTTATGAATGCTTTAGGTAATTTTGTTCTGGAAGAGGTTCTAACTAAGTGACGATCAGTTATAAAGTTCAGTTTATGTATGGTTGCAGTATCTGTAAATACTTTCAATGTGTTATTAAGAAGGTACAGATTTTGTTTTAGTAGGCAGTCTAAGAGTTTTACTACTTTACACTATACTCTGATTTACTTGTGTATTGAAATTTCATTAATATATATAGTATATACCATATACTTATTAATATAATATGTATATAATATAATTGTTATAATTTTTATTAATACTTTACATAAATCTTTGTTTAGGGCTGCAATTTCATTTTTATCAGCTTGTTTAGTTCGTGTATAGATTATAATTGTGGTTTAGTTTTTTTTTGTAATTTGATGTTTTGAAAATCAGGACTGTTGTTCTGTCGTCAATTCCAATGATGTTCACAAAGTATTTTGGGATATTGTTTTTGTAAGAAAATTCATATTATCCTCCAGTCTCTGCTTTTGAGTACAATGTGAAGTTTGTGTGCTCTTCTATTACTTCATCGGCCCTTCTCATTTTACTAATGCCCATAATGTCCCATTATGTCCTTTAGTGTAGCTTCCAATTTCAATAATAATTACTCTCGAATCACTTTTAGTGTTCTTTTGTTCAATGTTACAATATTATAAATATAGTTATAGCTAGAGAGTAATGGTTTTCTTCTCTCTCGATAACCGGTCGTAGTGAGACATTCTTTCGTTGTAAAATGATTTTGTTTTTGTAGTAACTTTTTTTTAGCTTTGGATGTGGTTAATTTTGTAGTGGTTATGTTGCAGTGAGCTTTCAATGTTTTTATTGTTTGTAATGGTGGTTGTAATGTTTTAATGTTTTTATGTATTCTTGCCTGAGAAGATTATAGCAAATAACAGAGGTCTCATTTTATCAGTGTCATCTCTCTTCTTTTTTTCAGAATCTGAATTCTATTAAATTCACCTGTTATGATTGTCACTCCTGTATGTTTAAACGTAGATAGTCAGATAGCTAGTCAGTAGGGTAGTCAGATCTGATTTCTTTACTAGAGTATATCTGGTTCCCTGGCTACTATTACACGTGACGGCGTGTGGTTTTTGGTCGGTTCGAATCCAACATGACCACCTGTCGGTGGTATCCGATGGGATTACGACATAAAAAAAGGGTAGTCAGATCTTTTGGTATTTATTATTGTACACTTAATAAACATCATATATAAAGAAAATATTAATAAATAATATTTCAAAATGTCTTGAGTACCTATAACAAATACTTCATCTTTAAAAAGTTATATTGATTCTACTCCACCGTCTAATGAGAGTGGACGTGAAGCGAAATGAAATTTCCGGCACTCAGAGACTCTTTTGTTCTTTACAATCTCATTAAATACGAAATACTTTACAAATACCGTCCAATTCACCGCGAAAATCTTATTATACCTCAATATCTGAGATTCAGGATGGAGTCTTATTAACGAGAAAAAAAGGGACAACGATTGACCGAGGGTGGCACACCCACAATTTAACACGAATTAACAACCACAATGCCTTGAAATAATGAGCAGGGGAGAGAGAAGTTTCCCACGAAATCCTCCCGGGGCTTCGTGAAGATGGTGATTGATAGATCGAGTTAACGCGCGAAACCACTTGTGTAATACCGATTATTTCGTATTGATCAGATTCGGTTTTACCTTATCTTACTCTCATTAATATATTTATTGGGACCCTTACGGAGATCAAGAAAGAATAAGTGAGTATTTTGTATAAGTGTGCTTCCTCACCAAGTGGGTACAAAACATTAACTTCATCGCGACATCTTAATGAATGGCTCTATTGTTGTTAACGTATGCGTTATCATAACTTTATTTCAATTGAATTCTAGTAAAAAATATTACTTATTAACTATTATTATTTACAAATAAACAATTATTATTACGAGATCCGACGAAAGCAGAAACCATTATCATATGAATATGTCAGATCAATTTAAAAATTTGAATAAATAAAACTAAGGGTCTATAAGTACATATGATATTGAAATCATCATTCTCTTACTCTTAACCATTGAGACACTTTACTTTCCAGTATTAGTCCATGTCAATAACTTGAAAGAGTGTAAATTAAGGTCTATACATAAGAATGAAATTGAAATAACCATCTTCTAACTTTACTGTTAAAAAGGTTTAATTTTAATCATAAAATCACCTAAATAACTTAAAAGAATGCAACTAAAGATCTGTACAAACGCATGATATTGAAAAAAATATACTCCAACTCCTCATCATCAAAGAGTTGTGCCTTCTATCAACAACTCTTCTAATCAATTTGAAAGAAATAGCTTGATACAACTAAAGGAATAAAAAGATATATATAATATACTTCAACTCCTAACCATTAAGAAGTTTTATCTTCCATCATCAACTCATCACCATGAGATGATGACCAACAGAACAAATATTACTAGTAGATGTACATACTAGAATAATTTTAGAAACGAAGACTTATAAAACACAATACGTGGCTACAAAATTTGAAAATTGCTCTCGATTTCTTTGGAATTCTATCATCAGATCCTGACATGGTGATAATGACCCCACCTCGATAGTATACTTATTTTAATACAAAAAAAAAATAAAAATCGGTCAACAATTGAATGAGTAAACTGTGAAAATACATTAAAAAATATATACAAACAGTGGAACATAAAATCTCCTCCTTTTTTAGTTGTTTAAAAAGAGTACTGTGTGTTACATATAAACAACAAGAAATAATTTTTACATTGTTATCATAGAGTTATAATATACCAGCGGCCCATCCCGGTTTCGTATGAGTAGATATAGTTTTTTTTAAAAAATAAAATTGTAAATTTTAACACACTCTGGCAAACTTTGCATGTTTAGAACACTCCATCTAGTCTGGTTTTGACAAAACGAACTATTAAGACATCCCATTTCGGGGCTATGATGTAGCAACGACCTACAGATAGATATTCAAACAAACACATAGATCCACACTTTAAACTTATTACACTGATATAAAAAATAGGGACTTTTGGGTCGGGGCTGGACAAAAAACTAGAATATTGTAAAGATCATGAAGACATGATGATTGCATGCTTTTTGACGCTGACATGTACGTGGGCGGAGCTGCAGGCAAAAGCTAGTGTTATCTATAGTGTAGTTGTAGATTTTTATTTAATAAACATTTCCTGCATTTATATTCCACTAGGTATTAAATGTCACATGATATTATCTAGCAGCAAACCTTTGGAGAAGTAAATGAGGAACATTAAAAGTGTATCAAAACAATTATATTATTATCACAACACATATATTAAACTAATGTGACAACGGGTCTAACTCTATTATAAAACATACATATTATTATGATTTTGGACTCGGACTTTCCAATGCGCCTGATTGTTGTAGATTCAAACCCCACAGAGGAAAACACTTTATGTGATCCACAAATTATTAAACTGCGCCTTGTTGTTTTTTGTATCTGTTTCACATATGTTTGTAATGTTACCTGTACTACATATTACTAGTAAAAGAGCTATCTTCATAAAAAAAAACTTTCAACAGCTGGAACAAATGAAATATTTGGTATTCTCTTCTGAGGACACCTACGCTGAAAATAAATTATTACCTTAGCTAGCCTACCCTTAAATAAGTTTAGTCAACGTGAATTTTATTGTACAGGTTTACTGAAATCTTAAATGCTATAATTGTAAAAATTAAAAATAAATGGTATATATGGCTTAAAAAGAGTGGGTGTGACAACATTATATGTATCGGCATACAAAATTCACCAAACCTACTATTTTAAAATTAACATTAGTGTAGTCGGTGCCAGCACATGTGATTTGCTTACATCAAACATAGATATATAATTATTATATTAACAAAGTTTCAAACATCAAGAGAAATGTTCCAATAAATATAAAATTCAATGCAACAATGGACATTTTGGTGAATGTACATGAAATACAATATTACATGCTACAACAAAATGTTATTTATAATAACCATAAAGACAACGATGGGGACGACTTTTCACGTTCTCTCCTCATATTTAGGGTTTTTGTACAATTTTAATGCGCCGACGACCGACGGTCGCTTTCAAACGCGCGCTTACAGCGCTGCCGATCACAAATGCATTTACAAAACGACGCAAAAGCGCATTTAAAGCGCTTGTACTAAAGTATCAATCACTTCCAAATGCGTGTGAACTTCGTGTTGCGTTGTCGGAGTAAGGGCGGTAGGGGTATGGCTCTCTTCACTGGTGATAACGCAGAGAATTCTGTATCACAATATTTGAACGTGTCTGCAACACTTTTGTACTACCAATGCATGTTTTTACTACATATTTTTTTTAATGTTTATAAATGTTTAGATACTGTTTACATATACATTTCATTTAAAATACATTAACACGCTTCATTTGCATATTTTCAATGTGTTAAAAAGTCTTAAATCAACTATACAGTGATAATGAGACGATGCGAACTGAAGTGCTTAAAAACTTATTCACATATATTGTCGTAATATTTTATGATCTCATCATTTTAAATGTAGAATTAGAACTTTCACTTATACAATTTGGTTCTAAATATTTACTTATTTCGTCAGTTTTCCAAATTTTCTAACTTAACAATTGTATGATTCTCTATTTATATACATTTCTATATTTATATATATAATGAAAAAACTTACATTTGTAAAAGAGTCGATAGACGCTTAAAATTGATAGTTTTAGCGACTAATCTTGGCCTGAATGTAGGTTGCCTATTTGTTAATAACATAAATTAGAAGTATTTGTTTGTATCAATAATCAATTATGATCGCAACTTAATAGTATCAAAATAACATTCATTAAAAATGATTTACAGTATTATAAATCGTTCGTGTTGTAACATAAATATATAATTGAATGCAGCAGGGTAAACAATTCAAGGGCAAAAAAAAAACAGAACACGAAAATATTTCCGAAAACTATAAAAGTACGTTAACATACTATTCTTTGATTTTTTTTATTTTTTTCCTGATAAACGTCAAAAAAATTATCAATTGTAAAATCAAATAAAATGAATATGCATGTCACATTTTTTTTCCTATCCTAGCAACATTTGATTAATATTCTCCTACGTTTCCCGACCATGTCACCTGTCATTCGCTTTTCATGCGTTCCTCGTACTCTGTTTTGAATTTGACCGAAACAATTTGACCTTGAGTTTGCTTTTCTGTTTCAACTTATTTTATTACATAACTGACATGATCTTAAACCTCATAAAATTATAATTTCTATTGAGTGTAGGTAACTGCAAAATAATATTGCAATTTTAATAACCAATTGTCCATGTCTAGACCAGGAGTTTATACAAATTCGCCGATGTTCTTTGCTGTGCCAGTGATACAGCGGTTTGTGGTAACTTGTTCAAATTCAATCTACCGCATCTCCCTTGAAAGCGTCAATTGCGAGTTTTAACTGTCAATGACGACGTTAGAGTACGGAAAAGTAATATCTTGACAATTGGTCTAGATATAAAAGCCACAGATATATGAGTAATCTGACAAAAAATAGTTCTGTTTGACTTCCTATAACGAAAGATTTCCTTTTTTCTAGTTATTTAATTTTTATCAAAAACGTTTAGTCTAATTTGCAAAAGTTAAATATTATAATTTAAGAGACGACAAACTATTTAACCATCAACACACAAAAGTCTGAGTTTTCATCACACAATCAAACTGTATTTTCTTCGATGTATATACATATGTAACTCAATATTACATCCAATTATGTACGTTATTTTACCAGCTTCCATATCCAGCTCCCAATACTCTGAAATTATTTTTTTGCATTTAATCGAAAAATCAGCGGTACCTGGACATCATAATTGAATAAAGCGAACAAGCGCACAAGCGCTTCATGCAATTAACTCGCAAGTTAACTCACAAGAGTTACTCGACTTATCAGTTTTCTATTCGTTGATTGGATTTAAACAAGCTGTTTGCAAATTTTCATTCATTTTACATAGATCAGTTATTGAAAATTCATTTTAGAAAAAGCCATTGTTAAAAAAGGGTATTTACGTATTATTATTTTGATGGTGTAAAATTTCTTCTTAGGTTGTCTTTATCATAAAAGATTGATGGTGGTATAACCTTTTAAAAGAGATACAAGGTAGAAAAGGTACGTCAGCGGACAGTTCAATCAACAAATCAGTCGTCACTGGCGTGCCATTAAGTAACAAAGCAAACGAACATTGTTTGAATGTAATGCAGCAAGCCCGCTCATTCGTCCGGAAATGAGGAACTATCCATTATAGGACGAATAGTTGCAGCGAAATACACAATGGACGTTTTCCTGTGTACTTGGTTGTACTTACATTAGAAGTAGTCAGAGTTTGTATTAAATTTATCATGAAGAAAAAAAAAACTACTCAATCATACTTGTGTATATTGCTAAATTTACCAATAGGAATAGGAAGATGGCGGTAGTGAAGGTCTAATCTACCTAAATAAGGTCGTGGAAAGTCGTTGGGTAAGGGCAGCTTAGGGTCGGTTGTCATAAAGCACTTCGAAGGAGATATATCTCTAGCAGTGGATGTTTTTTAGCTGACATGATGATGATGTTAGTAGTAAAAGATTAAAAAGAGAAGAATTATTAATCAATATACCTCATGTTAGTAATTATGTTTGTAAGCAAAATTATTTATCAAAATGAATTATTTAACTAAATGAAGAAAAACATTTTCAAACAATATTGTTTGCCTAATGGTTTTTTTAATGTAAAATGTTTAAGTAAAAAAATTAACACAAATATCTCTCTGCATTACATTTATAATCTAATTATGAAAATATAAAAGGAAAAAAATCATAAATTCGAATAGGAATAAAATATGTTTGTACATAAAGTTATTGACGAATACTCTACAAAATAAACGTGTGGATGTAAGGCCAGAAATAATATATTATATTGCACGAAGGTATATCACAGCGGCGACAGGTGTGCGAAGGCAATCCTCTTTTACCCTCTCCGAGCTTTTCGACCCCAAGAAACCCCTTTTAAGTAACATGACTTTTAACTTTGTGACCCATCTTTGCTTTAAAGTGCTCAGACTTATCCAATTCAGAGCGTTTATTACTAAGCTTCCGAGGCGTAATTAAAGCGGAAAATCAGTGCGTTCCAGACCATGGAACACGCTAACGTTGCCTTTGTTCATTGACGAGTATATATTTCTACGAAAATTACATTCGTTCCTAATTTATGATCGAGCTCTTTCACTTTGCTAATATGATTTAAACTAGATTTGTTTTATTACTTTATCAAATAACAATCGTTCTGTATGTTTAGTTTTGAGAAAAATAAAGTATGAGCGTGAACCGAATTATATTTGCTGTGAACATATTTTCGGTAGCCATTTTCCAATGCCGATCAACCCTTTTGACAATTTATCGGGACATCACATTTTCATACAAGCGGGTGGCACGAACAGCGCGACCACCTCTCATACATATTCAAATAACGAGACTATACGTAGCAGAAATACGCTGCGCCCCCGACGTGTTAGAATTACAAAAAAGCACACGAAATATATCATCTGATAAACAATCTATATCATGATAAACTGTTTACAGATATGAATCTATTAAAAAGTACTTATTTTCCTTTGTCGTGGTCCTTGTAGTAAACGATTTACCTATCACTGGCATCCTGATAGCTGATATGTAAAAATGGGCAAATATTTCATTGACCACGACTCAATATTTAAAAGCGTAAGTTTTTACTACCCATGACTTTTTATGCTTTATATATTATAATGAAAATAATATCTTTGTGTTTGTGGGATGTCTTCCATATGCGTCTGTCTGTTAAGCCATTCCATTATTCGTCCTTCTTCTTTACGGTCCGTCTAAAATATCAGGCTGTATCATAATTATATAAATATTATAACTAAATGAATTTAACGAGGAACAAAGTTAAACAGTGTAAATAAAACTTATGAAACTTTTTAATACATTGTAA
Organism: Hypercompe scribonia; assembly: GCA_949316085.1. NCBI lineage: Eukaryota > Metazoa > Arthropoda > Insecta > Lepidoptera > Erebidae > Hypercompe > Hypercompe scribonia. Next base: position 11,017,378 of record OX438974.1, on the reverse strand, counting down.
AATCACAAAAAAATGAGAATGACTACAAAACTTTATAAAAAGATATTTGGTTTTAAATAATGAAATGTGTTCTATCAAGACCGATGTTATTAACTGTAGGGAAAAACAATGGAATACTACAAATCAACAGATGATTGACTTTGTAACGTATTGGAGAACGACTTTACGCTGGCTATAGTGACCTTAGTTAGGCACCTCAGAATCAATGTGACTAAGTTTCATGGAAGTCTCTCATATTCAAGCCTTGACAAATAGCTTTTAGTAGTCCAGTGTTAGTCTGGGTAGCTCTCCTTAGAAAAGAGATTTTGGTCAGTAGGGTTAGTATTCTCTTTGTAGTGATCTTGTCCTGTGGAGCTAGTTCCGCTAGCAGGCTTTTACAACACTCACAGGATGAATAGTGATGGTAACACTCTGTATTCTTACTCTATTACCACACGGATAACGCGACCTAATTTAATTTAAGTAAACAAATAGTCGTTGTTTGCCCGACATCGCTACAATTTCTTTCGATTACTCAATTCTATTTCAAATGAAGGTAAGAATACTCTTTGCTGTTGGACATATTCACGCCCAGTACATCATGTAGGCGGATTTTAATTAAAGTACGATGAAAATAATTTCTGACCTTCACTGGCACTCCCTTGTTGAAACTATTTTTAGAAAACAAATTATTCCCAATAATTTGCGGTCTACGGTTATAAATATTCCTATGAATTTGTTTACAAAATCTATAATACCTTTGACCTTCGTTTTAGGAAGGTACAACATGAAATTTTAAAATTAATTTAATTTTAGAAATTAGTCACTAAGAATTAGTTTAGTTAAATAAGAAAAACACTTACCAAACAACAAAACAAAACATTATTGTAAAGTAATTTCATAGAATATAGAGACACATGAGAATATATGGGGTAATATAAATATTAGATGCACCAATCGGTGCCCAAGTACGGGCCGGCGTTTACAAGAATACACAATGTGTTGCTAGAAAACGTGGCACAGATGGACGCAACATGAAAATTTAATTTGTACCAGTGTTATTTTCATTAGTTATTAATTATTTAACTATAAATAACTTTTGACTTAATTTTATTTGTTATAATAACATTATTACTTAACGTTATGTTTTATTTTATATATGACTTTTTAATATTTTTTTAAATAGTTTACAAATTGATAATCCATAATATTATTTGGTAATTTATTACCGTGATGTGCAGTTTCACCAGAGAAAGTGTCATTGTAAAAAGCTGAATATTAAAAAACCTGGAAAGTGCTACGCAAATAAAAGCCTATATGTTGGCAGTTAAAATTATACCAGAACATACTAGGTTACGGCCGATTGACACAGCACCAGGTAAACCATTTGCAGAGTAGTATTATCAGCAGAAAATCTAAGATTTTTTAAACTATATATAGGTCTTCTGGTTAGGAAGGTAATTACTGTCATTGTTTACACCAGTCCATTTTATTGTTAACAAACACTCCAAGATAATTAGCGTAGCACTGACAATGGTAGACATTGTCAGTGTCAGGCAGTTGCAGGTTAGGGTGTTAGATGAACAAATGTGAACTTATAGGTGTACAGTTTCTACAGGTGGTTTTAAATATTTGGTAATTAGAAACGTAGAAATTGTGTTAAATTAACATTTGATGTTAGTAAATTAAATACCAGCGGATGCATAACTATACGGATGAAATTTAGCAACTTCCCAGCTCTTACCATAAACAATGCCGTGGAGATGCCATGTTGGAATTCGTATTGTTGTAGGCTAGGAGGCAGAACTTGTTTAAAAATTCTGTGTCGTATTTTCGGTTACTTACTTGAATGTGTCTAAGTTTTCGAAGCGTGAGTAAGCGAAGATTGAACCAGATTGAAATTTCTAGGATCTCGACTTTATTTGAATAGTCAAAACGTCTTGGTATAACAAGCCAAAAACGTTCGAGCCGCGATAACCACATTACATACAAGCCACTGATTCCAGCAAGGTCACTATCACATGAAAAAATGAACTAAACCAGAAAGCCCTATTAAGTCTACAAGTTAAGATGTCCGATAAGTGTACTTATAGCTTGAACTCCGATAACATACAGTTGTTTAAATATAGCCCCGAAGAAATGGGTAATGAGCTAATTCAATTTTATGAGCTACTTTTGATTTTCAAAAGGCTACCAAAGAAGACTGCAGTCATGTGTGAACGAACAAGAGCGTTGCAAAACGCAATGCTTACAAGGTCGTAAAATGTCTTAATGATTTTCAAAGAATTTTTTAGTATAGTTATTGAGGATTGTAGGTTATGGAATCATAATCGTACTAGCTAAAATAAAAATAAAATCATATTTGCAATATTCATGTGGTGATGGATTAACAATACGAAATGTTGCCACTACTATTCATCCCGTGTGTGTTGTAAGTAGCAACTAAATGAGTAGACTATACAAGTCAACAGCGCATCAAAGAGAAGGAAAATTTGACAAAAACACTATACAAACCCGCCTGGCTAGCGTGCGACAGTTTGCCGAACTTCCTTTCCAAGGAGGACATTGCAATTATATAGAATATTAAAGGCGACGATGATTTGCAATGTAGCGTACATTACATTACATGCATTACATACTCATAAGGAATTGTTACTACAATCACTCGTATGTTGCCTAAAAAGGACATCCTCCAAATTCATCCTCCATTCCATCCTCCATCTTTCTACTCAATAAATATTTTAAAAAGCGTCATGTCAGTTTTTATTTCTTTATTACGAGCTTTAATCTGTCAAATTATTTTGTGGCAGATTTCCTTAAAAATAGATAGTAACGATTATACGCCACGTGTAAAGCCAATGTCGTCTGTAAAACAACGACGTATATATCTGATTATTCTTTAGTCTACAATCAAATAAACAATACAAAGAACAATGATGCATTTGACTTTTCATGAAAAATTTCATTAATTAATTTGTATATTAGAAATAATTTATGTATTGTACTTTATGAAAGCTCTTGTACATAGTAACCTTTCGAAATTTGAAGACTTCGAGAAAGCCGTTTTAAAATTATATAGTATAAGACTAGCTGACCCGGCAAACGTTGCTTTGCCATATAAATTATTTCTAAGTAATTTGAGCGGGATGAAAAATGATTAAATTACTAAAATGGCTATTAAAAAATAAGGGTTGATCGTAGAAGGGTGAAAATTGAGGATTGTATGTATTTTTGTATGTTGTATCATAAAAAAATAGAAATTAAAAATTTTGTCTAAAAAGTAAGAAAAAAAATTTAGGGTTGTACTACCCCTAACATTTAGGGGGATGAAAAATAGATGTTGGCCGATTCTCATAGATACCGGATAAGCACAAAATTTTTTATCAAAATCAGTCAAGCCGTTTCGGAGGAGTATGGCAACGAAAACTGTGACACGAGAATTTTATATATTAGATTATTTGCGAATTGAAAGTGCTCTCGTGTAATAATAATTATATTATCATGCAGCGAATACCTAATACTAATACATTGATTGTAAGAAATTAATGAGTATTTGTAGGTTAAATTGTACTTATGTAATACGATATTATTAGTTTTATCAGCGATTGTTTTTAAGTTGTAGCACATATCATCTACTAAATGCTTACGTGTTTATAGCCCGCAAATAAATATTTAAATAAAAACAATAAAGAAATATCAATATTTTTTTATTTGAAACAGTATCCAATTTTAACATATTATCTATACTGATATTAAAATTATATAGTAAAAAACTGTATTTTAAACTGTAAACTAAAATAAACTGTATATTAAAATAGTGGATTTAGCCTATTTCAAGAGAATTGCTTTTGTAAAAAGTGCGACTGATGACTAACAAATAAATCAAAAATAATTAAGTTAATTGACTATTGTTATTTCAACGATCACATTTTCAAGTACAAAATACACTACTCATTTTACAAAATAAATATATAAAATGCATCTCGGTAACGCACACATTAGTAAATACGTACGCTGATAAAAGTGAATACCTATAATTAATATTCTAGTATAAAATAAGTCATATCAATATTTAATTATTACCGTAATATCACTAAGACTTAAAATATTTTCTGTCTAACTAACTCTCAAACACGCACACACCTCATTTGATTATAATCTGATCAGATCATCTTCATACTTATTAACTTTGCAACATTTTTATAAACACGATAAATGAGACGAGTTGAGACCTAGAATAAATCAAACAAAGTGATGTAGGGATTGCGATATTTCTTCATTTAGACGATTCATTACAACTATTTTCAGTAGTACTAAGAAAATGTTTTCCTTTTCTTTTTAAAATTCGACTGGGATTTATCAAAAAACTTACAGGTACAAAATATAAAAAGTTTAATTTCAAACAATCTCGGAAGTAATGGGCAAGAGGCGATAAAACCGATATCTTTGTCGAGTTTGGATACGTTCTCTTGTAATAGCGAGAGCCAAGTTGTAAAGAGAGTAACGTCGAAGGCAATAAAGTGACCGATAAAATTGGTTCGCTGTCCAAAAGAGAAAACTTTGCATATGAAGCGTACTTCTAAGCGAACATTATGTTATGACCTTTTATAGATAGGTATAGTAATACTCTTTGTGTCTCACCTACCACTTAAAGGTGAACACTGACTTACAAGTGTGATTTCATCCGAAAATTTATTTCTTTCATTTGCACATTCACATCCATCATTTCACATCCTGTGTGGCATAAAAAATTTTTCGCCAATAGACCTCTAATCTGTACTTTCCTCCTTCAGCTACAGAATCATACACAATAACAAATTTCATATGCATCACAAACATGAATATAATCCCTCACTACCCTATGTTACTAGTTCTAAAACGTACTAGTCCAAGAACCCGTGAGTGCCAGACCTTCGTCATTTTATAAAAGCTGAAAGTTCTTCTATGTGTGTCCCTAGTACAGGTAAGAATGATCCCCAAACATGAAGCTGAGGCAGCGATGGCTTTGGCAGATAACAGGCAACAAAAGTGTGTAAAATTCCATCTCAAATTCGTCATGATATAAAACTTGATTTTTTTATATTTGATTCATAATAATATCAAAACTCGCGTTGCTCATTGCCAGACAGTTAGTATGGTTCCAACCCTCTGCCGGACACCCCTAAACTATTATAATTTATAATTATACTTACGTTATATTATAAATCCTAAGTTTTATATATAATTTTTTAGGAGCCTATGAAACTATGTTTACATAGTAGCCGGACAGTTTCGAAGGTTCTATCATCTTGCCAGACGCATTCAAAGGCTGCGGTCCGAATTGTGCTCACAGCACTTACGACGTTTAAACTGCTAACGTGTGGACCGATTTAGTGAGCGCGCGATAACGATAAAAATGATGAAAATATTTAGATTTAATTAAAATAAATTGATTTCTCTGTAAATTTTTTATCTTTAAAAAATGTGTCCTTTGGTATAATAAACACTAAAATTTGATTTACTTTGTTTCATTGGCTTTATAATTTTAATAGCATTGACAATAATAAACTTCTTAAAAATGAAAAATAATATCAATTAAATTATTAGATTTTCGACATGATTGACATTGTATGAGAAAAATTTTACTCAGTATTATTTTAAATATTTGTTATTGAAATTGTAAAAATTAATTAATGAAATTTCTGGATTAAGAAAAAAATAAACTGCACAATTTGAAATTAATAATAATATGCGCAGTGAAGGGCCGCAATAGACCAAGCGCTCTGTTTCATTCGCACTAGTTACTGTATACGCTCCTTGCTCTCCTGATTACTGCTCACTTTGAATGCGTCTGGCAAGATGATAGAACCTTCGAAACTGTCCGGCTACTATGTAAACATAGTTTAATAGGCTCCCAAAAAATTATATACATAAAATTTAGGTTTTATAATATAACGTTTAGTTACTGTATTCGCTACTTGCTCTCCCGATTACTGCTCACTTTGAATGCGTCTGGCCAGATGATAGAACCTTCGAAACTGTCCGGCTACTATGTAAACATAGTTTAATAGGCTCCCAAAAAATTATATATGAAACTTAGGTTTTATAATATAACCTTTAGTTACTATATACGCTCCTTGCTCTCCCGATTATTGCTCACTTTGAATGCGTCTGGCAAGATGATAGAACCTTCGAAACTGTCCGGCTGCTATATAAACATAGTTTAATAGGCTCCCAAAAAATTATATATAAAATTTAGGTTTTATAATATAACGTTTAGTTACTGTATTCGCTCCTTGCTCTCCCGATTATTGCTCACTTTGAATGCGTCTGGCAAGATGATAGAACCTTCGAAACTGTCCGGCTACTATATAAACATAGTTTAATAGGTTCCCAAAAAATTATATATAAAATTTAGGTTTTATAATATAACGTTTAGTTACTGTATTCGCTCCTTGCTCTCCCGATTATTGCTCACTTTGAATGCGTCTGGCAAGATGATAGAACCTTCGAAACTATCCGGCTACTATGTAAACATAGTTTAATAGGCTCCCAAAAAATTATATATGAAACTTAGGTTTTATAATATAACGTAAGTATAATTATAAATTACTAGCTTTTGCCCGCGACTTCGTTCGCGTGGACTTCAGGTTCGTCCCGTCTTCTAGTAATAAGTAAGAAATACGGTAACTAAGCACTGCAGAGCCCTAATCATAGGCCTATAGGTAGCTACTGCAGTATGCTCCTATAAACTACATATAACGATCTTTTTCCTTCAGCATAAACATGCAGATTCTTCGCTTTGGAAACACGTGAGCAAGCCACATAGAGCTGACCGTGAGAAAAACATGGCGTGCCCAAATGTAGGCCTGCTACCTTCAAGGTTTGACCCTGCGATTTGTTGATCGTCATTGAAAATGCGACTTTTAATGGGAACTGCAGGCGTTTAAAATTGAATGGCAAGTTGTTGGGTATGATTGGGATGCGCGGTATAAGAACATTGTCTCCCTTGGCTTCTCCAGTTAAAATTGTAGCCTTCACTATATGCCTTCCTAATTCGGTAACTCGCAACCGAGTACCGTTGCATAATCTTGGCGCATCCAGGTTACGCATTAACAAAACGGGTACACCTACCTTTAATTCCAACTTGTGTGATGGCACCCCGGACAACTCTAAAGAGTTTAGGAACTCTACGGGATAACTTGTAGTGTCATCGGATGACATAACTGTGTCAATGGAATTATACACTGATGTTTCGCTGTTTATTTCGGCCAAGATTTTTTATTTATTTTCGCAACAGTCTCATTTTTTGGTGCCAATATGGTTCTTTCACACAACCAATTTTCGTCAAGAATATTTTGTTGTAGATTCGGAAAAACTTGTTCAATAAGTTCGTTTTCTGTCTCCACAGCATGACAAAATTGCTGTGTGAAAAGAACCATACCTTCTTGGTCGGTGTTTAGGTGGCCTTCACCAATTTCTAGCAGTTTTTGAGCATATGCTCCTGATTCGACATCGCTGAATAACTGGACTCGCATGTTAGTGGCTAGTAGTAGTGGTTAGTATAAAGCTTTTCAACTTTAGACCACAGATATGAGGCTTTTAGACATGCGTTAATTTCATCTGCTGCAGTGCCTCTCTCGATAACAGGTAAAGTCTGTCTAAAATCCCCTGCCAATAACACTACCACACCACCCATCAACTTTCGATTGCTGTGAATATCTTGTAGACAGCGATCAAGCGCCTCAATGGCGCGTTTGTGTGACATAGTGCACTCGTCCCACACGATCAGCATACATTGTTGCAAGAGGGCGCCACGGGCACTGCTCTTACTGATGTTGCACGTTGGGGTTTCTTCGCTCGCCAGATTAAGAGGTAATTTAAAAACCGAATGTGCCGTTCGTCCACCGCTCAGCAATGTTGCAGCGATCCCAGAGGAAGCCACCGCTAATGCAACTTTACGGTCCTTACGAATTTTTGCTAGAAGCAAATTAAGCAAAAATGTTTTACCTGTACCGCCCGGGGCGTCAAGAAAGAAAAGGCCGCCTTTGTCAAGCTCAACTCGTTGTAATATTTTGTTATAAATGTTTTTTTGTTCGGGTAGCAGGCGTGGTTCAGTTTCGCTGACCTGAGCGTCTAATAAAGCAATATCGTAGCTTAGCTCTTTGATCAAATCGGTCGACAACTCTCCTCGACGCTCTGGTGTAGGCATACCGAAGTCAGACAATTTCTTACCGGAAATCGTTATTATTTTGTCCTCTATATGTCTCAGTGCTTCATTGAAACATAGATCATTGTTGACTTGATCCATCCTTTCAAATCTATGCAAGATATCCTCCGATAATGCAGATTTATACTTATCCCATAGTTGAAGAGGATTGGATAAACCGCAAGTGCATATCAATATTGCAAATAGTTCTCTTATTTGCGAAGGAGAGCGACACAGCACTGCCTCTTCCATTGTGGCATCCCAGTGGTTGTCATCTTCCAACAACCCCAACTTCTCACACGCTTGTCGAAAGGTTTCAAGTTCTTGGCCGTCAACTGTTTTTAGATCCAAAAAGCTAGTGGGGCCCTGTACTACATTCAGCAGCATTCGCAAACAGTAACATTCGAAGTTACTAACATGCACTGTGTAAATGCGCCCAAGAGCATCTCCTGCCTTCACACCTGGCCAGCCGTCGACAGGTGTGCCTTGTAAACGACGTTTCCATTCTTTCGACGACACGTTCCATGTATAGTAGCGGGGTACGTCAACATAAAGTAATGTTTTTGCAAATGCGTCATTTTGGCAAAGCAGAAAAAATCCAGTTAGTGTCGTCTTAGGTGGTGCGGCCATTCTCTCTCTAAAATTGTTTTCAGTGAAGTAAATCCGCTGACCATTAGGCAGATGAACCGCAAGGTGAGTGACTGTTGGGTGTCTTTTATGCAGAGGCAGACCCAAGATCCGCCACGCTGCTTCGTTACTACTAACATATCTACCGGCTCGATACGTTTGCACCTCATCTCTCGGGTCAATATTAACATTCCCTTGCTGTCGAATGTTAAAAATAGCCTGGTCGCTGCCTTTGTTTATATATTTACAAATATATTTTATCGCCTGTACCGTATTGCAGAACTCTACATTTATGTGACAGTTATAAATTTTAGACAGAAGAGGAGAATATGGGACAATCCAGCTATTGTCAACCAATACTTCCTGTGTTCCACCTCGGGTTTTTAGAGTTATCGTACGGCCGCCATCTCCTGGTGTTCTACGCCTGTACAAAGGATAGCCTTTGTCGTTAGTTTGAGTATCTTTTAAAAGCGCCCTTGGATACTTTTTGGTGCATTTTCCTTCTTTCATGCATGGTGATGACGGATTTAGTGCACCACAGGGACCGTGAATCATATTTTTGGTTACAGTATCGTAGAGTTTTCGATCACTTTCTGGATTTGGTATCTCCGCACTTATGACTTCATCAATTTGGTTGGGGCGTAATTTTTCCGTCAACCACAGCAGTAAGTGCACGTGAGGCAGACCTCTTTTTTGCCACTCGATCGAGTACATGAAACACTTCATATCTCCAAATATTTTACCTTTTGTAAGTAGAGCAACCAATTTTTGTACTTTTATTTTAAATAACCTGGCTGTTAAGTCATGTCTGTCTGTTGCATTTTGACCTGGAATGAGCTCTTTAGTAATTTCTGGCCAAGCGGGATTACATGTCATTGTAATAAACAGATCAGGCCTCCCGTAGTTACGCACGTATGTGAACGCATCCTGCGTGTACTCATGAAGATATCTCGGGCTATTTACAAATGACGATGGGAGTATTACCAATTGACCCAAATTGTTTGGATCTAAATCCGCATCATTCCTGACCGCGTCTTGTAAATGTATATAGTTTTCTGCTCGCAGTTTTGTTTGGTTTAAAGCAATAAACCTTAAGCGCTCACTCTCCACTTTGACATACATGTCCACCAAAAACTGAAGAAAGAGAAGCCTACATCGAAGCAATAAATTAAAAATGTTGCTACGTACCATCATATGATACGCATAAAAGTCTTTGCACGACACTTTTTTGTTCGGTATAGGCTGTTTTGTAACTGGGTTTGTCTGAGGAATATCAAAACTGTACCCCTCTTGTCCTTTCCAAAAAATTATCGGGTACTCGAGAGCATCATAAAATCTATGAGTGTCCGGAACTCTAGTAAGCCGGCCATCGTGCGCCTGAATAACAATGTCCCGAGACGCAGTTTGTTCAGTACTAACTACTACGGCAGCTATTTCGTTTGTGGTCGGGGCATTGAATCGTCTTTCGTGTTCACCACGTGGTACACACCTGGTACGTACTCAGAACGCCTATCAACTTGTGCTTCCTCATCACCCATGAAATAAACTTGCAAAAATTTTGGTTGCGTATTAGCAGCAGGAAGCAAAGAGCCAATTGTGTGGTATATTTGCCCTTGGATTGTAAAAGTCGGGCAAAATCCTGGCATCGACACAATGTTATCAGCTCCAAAAGATATCATATGGAAGCATGTATTGTATTTTCTTATGTTTTTTAAAAAACGGCGAGACTCATCTGTTTCATTTGAAAAAAGTTCTTTAAGAGGTTCAACAGGCTCGTCTATTGAAGGAAGAACTACTTTTCCTCCCGAACAACACATGCCTGCAGCTTCCTCTTTCCATTTAAGAGCACCGCAAAATCTGCATTCTTTATTCATCGCTTCTATTTTTATAAGCTTGTGGCTTTCGTAATCAAGAGTTTCATCGTACTCAAATGCAGCTTTATCGAATACTCCCCACGCGTTTCTTGTAAATATTAATCGTCGCTGTTGTGCCCTTTCAGCAACAGCGCGTCTGCGAGCTTCAGCAGTTTCAACAGTTTCAGTAGCTCTTTGGGACCCTATGTAAGTCGCTTGCTGAAGACGCCGAGCTTGAGACTGTTCGGGTGTCTCAGAAGCCCGTTGAGATGCCAGATATTCAGCGTTCTGTTGACGTCGAGCTTGAGACTGTTCGGGTGTCTCCGCAGCCCATTGAGATGCTAGATACTCAGCATGCTGTCGACGTCGATCCTGGGACTGTTCGGGTGTCTCAGAAGCCCGTTGAGATGCCAGATATTCAGCGTACTGTTGACGTCGAGCTTGAGACTGTTCGGGTGTCTCTGCAGCCCGTTGAGATGCTAGATACTCAGCATGCTGTCGACGTCTATCTTGGGACTGCTCTGGTGTCTCAGCAGCTCTTTGAGCTGCCTCACGCTCTGCTTGTTTAAGCCTTCGCAGTTCGGCTTGTGGAAACGTCTCGTTAAGTCTAGCTACTTTCATAGTTCGAGCTTTATTAGAGCTTTGGGAAAGATTAGACTTACGCTTTCGCGGCATAATTCTTAAGTACGTGTTGTTTCTATACTTCCAAAAAATACAGTACGGTAGTTATTGTTATGATTGTACTTTAATGCAATCCTTGCCTATTTAATTAACCTATCTATATAGTAATTCAATTATCAATGAAGTAATTCGCTATAATTAACCTATTTATATAATTTGTTATAATTAACGGTAAATAACCTATCTATATAGTAATTGAATTATCAATGAAGTAATTCGTTATAATTAACCTATTTATATAATTTGTTATAATTAACTGTAAGTAACCTATCTATATAGTAATTGAATTATCAATGAAGTAATTCGTAAAATCATCAAATAAAACTTAGCGCAGTTTTTTACAATAAATTCTTTATCAAGATTACAAAAAAAAACTTATTCTTTAAAATTAACTCTAAAAAGTATTTTAGGTGGAATTTTCTGAAAAAAAAGCTGGTAGTTTTTAAATTTTTATTTCGCTGTAGATTTATTTGTTTCTTTTTTTTTATTTTAAATTACTTGTCAGTATGTCAACGCTTGAAATTGATAAATTGCCTAAATTTTGCTTACTTTTTACCAAACAACCTTAGTAGAACAAAAATTCGCAAAACGGACACAACCGTCAACGACGTCTGCCCTCACGCGTCTGCCCGCGTTCGGGTCGCGCATTCAGCGATGAGCCACTTCTTCCCCACCGCACCTACCCCGCTCCCCCCACGCCCCGTTCGCCTGGCGCCGCTGCCGGTATTTATCACCGAAACGGTATTTATCGCCGAAATTGCTATGACTCTGCATTTTAAATCTGTGATATCTTCGAAAATATTTATTTAATTTACATGCTGTAAAAAGCCATATTGATCTTTATTAAATGCACAATGTATTTAAGATACTTAATTGGATAAGAATTAATACTGTATTGCTTAAAATCGCTTCGTAAATAAGCCATTATTTCTCGTACAAAGTAAAGGATAAAAAATGGTTATTGTGGGTTATTCCTAAGAGATAAACATATACCATCACGGACTTTTTTGTAGACCTTTTTAAGTTGTACATTACTGTAGTAAATTGTTTTGATCTATCTTGTAGGATTCAGTCAGCGTTTGCAATGTAAGCGCAAAAAATGTGTTTTTTTTACGACCTCACATTAAAAACCTCAAAAATTGTAGCTTATGTGTTATTCTGATGTATAAGCTATAACCTATGTGTTATTCTGATGTATAAGCTATATTGTGGTAAAGTTTCATTCAAATCCATTCAGTAGTTTTTACGTGAAAGAGTAACAAACATCCATACATCCATACTTACAAACTTTCGCCTTTATAATAGTAGTAGGATAATAGTTTAGGGGTGTCCGGCAGAGGGTTGGAACCATACTAACTGTCTGGCAATGAGCAACACGAGTTTTGATATTATTATGAATCAAATATAAAAAAATCAAGTTTTATATCATGACGAATTTGAGATGGAATTTTACACACCTTTGTTGCCTGTTATCTACCAAAGCCACCGCTGCCTCAGCTTCATGTTTGGGGATCATTCTTACCTGTACTAGGGACACACATAGAAGAACTTTCAGCTTTTATAAAATGACGAAGGTCTGGCACTCACGGGCTCTTACTCTATACGCTTAAACCAGTTCCATCTCTAGTCGTTTTGCGTTCCTCGAAACGTTCTAAGCTAAAATTCTAAAGAGCTAGACTTTTTAGTCATAGTGTCGTTCATATTTTTCTATTACGAATACTACTTGTAGTTATAGTTTACATAGGTAAACGTTGGGTTTCCTAACTGTTAAAATAAAGATATAAAGCTAAATGTAGTTTCTGTCTAACACTAATTTTTTTTTTTTCATGTTTCTATTCGCTGCCTAATGCCTGAAGTTGTGATAGCTTAGAAAAAGTAATTCGTGTGGTAAGCGGGCGTTGTCTGCGCCCATACAATCGACATAAATTTATTGGCGTCTACCCACATTGTACATTTATATAATATGACCATAGTAAGATATAATTTGTAATTTGTTTATTATGAATCGATGACCTTGATGCACAGTAAATCTTGAATGAGATTATGATTGCATCAATACTGTAAGCACTATTGTAACTCTTTTATATAAATAAATAAATAAAAAAATAATTTTAAAATATGTCTATGTTTTACAAAGAAAGACGATAGTACTAATTATAAATTTGCTATTAGATTAACTGTTTTCATTTTGATTTTTTATACTGATGTATTTTTTATGAAATTATCATAACATGTACTGGTGCAAATATTACTCTGTTGGAGTGTTTTGAGCTAAAAGGTTAAAAGTTATATTTATAGTATATGCCAGAGTGTTAACAAAGTAGTATTTAATTAATTGACTCAATATTATAAGTATAACAACTAGAGATTCTGTAACGGTCTAATTTTGATCCATTTGAATATTAAATATTTCAAATGTGACATGTTTTCCTGCATCCTATTTATTTCGTCAGACATACAAAATATACAAGATGATTAGAATTTTACAATAAGCTCGACAAAATATTATTGCTTGGCCATTATTAGAAGTTTTTAAAATTAATACCATATTAATTTGAAATTTATAGGACGCTAAAATATTATAGTCACATTTTTCACATTAATCTAGTTATACAGATAGAAAATCTGACAGAGCATAAATAAAGATTCAGATAAACAATTACATTTCACGATTCAGTGAAAAAATAAAGAATATTAAGCACATATATGTCGTTGTATCCATGGCCACAAATCCGCTTACAGTGAACGTCCGATCAAGGCTATAAATTGGAATAGGATTGGAAACAAAATAAAATTAAAAGTGTGTACATGTAGTGAATCATGGGGTTCGAGGCGGGTGACCCGGAGGATTTGGCAACCGATACACGACTATGCACTTAGGGACAGGCACCGCCGGACCATTGCTACTTCGAATGTTGAAATAACAGCCGGAGCTGCGATTGATGTGCCTATGAATTATATTATTATTATAATGAATTACTCGTGCTTCCCTCAGTAATATAAATTGTTTTATGGCAAAGACATTTCTTTTGATCTTGAAATGGAATAAAATGCTTTACTTCCTTAGCCACTCGTGTAGAAATTACCGAATGTTTTTATGCTAACATAAAAAGATCGAATTGTTGCAAATCTTTGGATCATTATTTAGTTTTTTTACTTTATAAAATATGCTTTTTTTATTGAAGTGAAACTTCTTTATCGGGGTTGGAAAAAAATTTAGTGTAACATTTTTTCGTTACGCGTCACATTTTTTCGTTACGCGCCATCTTTTTCTTATCCCTACCACGCGTGATTCGAAGTATACTTTCTCCAGCGGAGTAGGGATCGGTAAATGTCTCCAACGTATTTTGCGGCCTGTTTTGAGTAGTTACATTTTTCAAATCCAGGTGGCGATTGCATCGACTTCGGACAGGTTTAAATTATTTTTTTTAAAATAACGTCATAAAGAAGTTTCACTTCTTACGAGTGTACGCTAGTACACGCACACATTTTTTTTGTTACATTCAGCTTACGGTTTCTCTTTGCGGTTAATATTTTAATGATGGGTTTAGCTAATGCAAGGCCTACGGGCTAAGGGTAGTTTTTGGTGAGGCTCTTTTATCCACTTAGAATTAATTTTAATGACGATATTTGTAAAAAAAGGCAACGTAATACACGCTGCTACTTGAAATTAAAAGTATAAACCGACGACAGTTGATACTGAAAACCTGTCAAACTGAAAAGTGAGTTGAATCTGTAATACGTGGTAGATGCACGTAAGAGAGTGGAACTAGCGTAGTATGAGTTTTACAATGTGTGTCGTAGTCCCATCTTCAAATAAATATATTTTTCTACTCGGTCATGGGTTATTGTGCAAATATGTGTGTAAGGCTCAGGACGGTTGATCACGTTGCCACCCCAAAAGCCGTCTCTTATTGTAAAATATGTTGTCGGAAACAAGTATTCCGTCAAGTAGTATTTCTTGTGAAAAGTTATCTTGTTATAATTATAGTTCCTTAGTACAATACTTAGTAGTGGTACTAATGATTAAAATTCTAATTGTCCATTGACAGAATTTAAGTCTTCTCGGTCATTTCAACCGACACCCGTAATAAGTATAAAAGCAAGGTTAGGCAGAAATCAAGTATGCAATTGAACTCAGCCCAGAGACGTCATTTATATAAGTTTTAAACCTTGTAAGTATATTTTTAAGTAACGCTACACATGTTCGCTTATATCCACACTACTGTAAATTTTATTTACTCTTTGATTTTAAAAATGTTTAACCAGCCTAACATATTAAAGCTATTGAATAAGGATGAGCAAAAGAATATGATGCGAGTTATTAAAGATAAATGAAGGAATGTTGTTCTTTGCGTGAGCGTACGCTCTTATCATAGCAGAAATTAATTTAATTACTTGATTCAATTTTACAAAAAATCAGCAATGTACTCGTATGTTCAAAATTAAACAAACAAATTAACCTTTTAAATCCACATCGAAGAATCTCTTCTTATGTTGATAAAGTAAAAGATCCTGGTGGATCTTCTCGGCACGAAAAAAAGTAAAGTGTAATTTGACATCCCATAAAATATAGAAAAACCAGAAGACCATTCCTGTTTACTTTAGTGTACGCTCGGTTCCATTCTGATGCACTCGCCTCCCATGACAACGTGTAATCCATCACATACAGTGCCTAATATTCGTTACTACTACTTGTAGGAGCTACAACTTGTATATTCTTTTAAAAAGTCTTTTAACATGTAATAAGTCATTAAAATCGTATACGCTTATCGAAAAAGTTTTACGTTTTAGTTATTTATAAATTTAGATACAATCGATTAATATTCTTAATACCGAAACCGGCGACGCTTACATTCACAATCCCTTGCTGGTTCTGCGCTCGTTTTATAAAATATTGCTAATAGTGTATTAGATATTCTAGTCACGCACTTTCCCTATTACAAAGTATAAATAGAAAGTGAAAAATTAAAAACAAAACGTCTGTAAAATGGAATTCCGAAATTGAAATCAAATAGAGCCTACTATCTAAAAGTACTTTCAGTACTTTTACAGTACTTATAATAGGTCTTATTTTAGAATAATATTATTCTTTCCGAGTGGACTTATTTTTGTGTGATTCGAATTCTTATTATATCAACATTCAGTTTTTACATTTTTAGGATTACGTACGTTTCTTTATTTCACAACATCAATTGGATTTTTTAATTAAACACTGCCATAGGCAGACGTTTTAAAGAAAGATTTAGTTATTTTTGTAGGTGTCATACATGCATAGTCTTGATAAATGGTGACATAGACAACACTGATACATATATTTAATTATAAGCAAAGGTTTTAATGATGAGATTGTTTATTTTTCTTATAGCCGCAAGTAAAATCACTTCTTAAAAACCTTAATTTGTTAATCGCTGTTCTCGCAATATTAAAAACGGTAACAAGCATATGTTAAAGAAAATATATATTAATAACAATATTAAATAATAATTGAGTGCAACCAGACATCAAAGTATCCATTTTAAATACAAATGTTCGTTCCATATGTCTAAGCAAGGGATCCGTATTAAAATTTAATTGAAATCCTTTGAAGGGCTTATGATGCCACATCACACATCACACGCATCAGGGATGTGACAGGATTATGATGCCACGGTGATGACTAATACGAGTGTAATTTCTATTCCTTCGAAACGAGGCCGCAGCCAATTCTATTAATTGGCTGCGGCCTCGTTTAACTAAAATTTTGGACTGAATAGGCGATTGACAGGTATGTTTGTTTATAGTCAAACAAGACCTTGTCTTTTTGACATGTGTCCCAATAACGTTTAATTGATACGAATTATGTCAGTTTAATATTGAATAATGCTTGTTCCATTTTGTGAAATCAGGTGTAATTTCTCTTATATAAAATTTAAATTGTATCAGGAAGGATCAAGTCAGTAGCAGCTAACACTAAAATTGATTGCATTATATTACCGCTTTGGACGGCTCATTTTTTGTAATTTAAAATGAAATAGTTCGAACCGATTCTTGAACGATATTTTTTGTTTTTCTTATAAAGAAATTGCAAAGGTTTAACCTTTTACACTCTGGACATACTTACTTTTTTGTACGTATAACTGTAAATATACGGAATACAGCTATCAATAAAGTTTTTTTATTTAATAGAATTTGAGACAATCTGAAGTAAATTACACTTTACTACAAAATAACTGTGTCGAGTCCCCAATCATGAAGTATCCATATTAATTAATTCTCTTGAATTAAAATTAATTTAGTAACTAATTATTCTCAAATACATGACTTAAATAGCTTGAATGCTGTTCTTGGGATAGATAATAATTGGTTATTATTACTTGTTTATGTGTACGTAGAAAAATATCATACAAATAATTTGATGACTTTCCAATTTTCTGTGACACGTTATTTCTTGCGAAATTCCAGGAGCATATATGATATTGCTAAACTTTAGTGACAGTGGGCGGGGCACATTACACGCAGAAACGATGGCCGATGGGGTCATAAAGATTTGGAGTGGCGACCGCGTACTGGGAAACGCAGCGTTGGTAGGCCTCCCACAAGGTGGTCCGACGACCTCGTGTAGGTCACAGGAAGCAGCTGGATGCGGATAGCACGGGACCAGCTGTTATGGAGAATCTTGAGGAAGGCCTATGTCCAGTAGTGGACCTCTATTGACTGATATGATGATGATGATATGGCGTTTCTGGTAAATGTAAAATATCCTTATGAGTAAGCTTAAATGGTTAAATCTTCTGTTTGCGCTCAATAAAGTGTTTGATTATTTAACAACTTTAAGTGAGCAAAAAGTACATGCGATGTTAATTTATTGTATTTCTATTAAAAATACACAGAAAATATTTCATATAACGTAATCAAATCAAAAAAATGTGTCACAGAAGAAGTTTAAATGCCCTTTGCTATCGACTCCTGCAATAGAAACTCGATACCTTCATTTGTTCAGTAAAAAAAGATCTTGACAAAAAGGCAGACAGGTGAAAAATCTCATATTTCTTTATTAATCTATATTAATGAAAGAAGAGAAAGACAAGAAAGAAAAAGTTAACTTCTTTGTAACTGTAACTTTTTCATCCTCTATGCCTTTTTACTTTTTCAAATTAATATTTTTCAAAAATTAAATTCATCGAATTAGCTTTCTTGTAAATAAACAATTTTTATAATATATCAAATAGTTTTTTATACGATGTTTTCAAATGTTAACTAATTCGTGGCCCACTCTATATATAAAATCATCTTATTGGCTCATATCTCACGTTTCTAACATACAATTCAAAATGAATTGCTTTATGGTTTAATTATTTCGTACTTGACACAACCATTTCTGCGCTTATTAATATAGAAATTTCAGTAGACTTACAACTTGCGTAGTTCTTGCTTCTGTAATTAAAATTAATGCTTTCACTCAAATTTAATGCATGTACGACAGCTTTTTATGTACTCTGGAACAATTGATAGAAATGGAGAAAACGACTAAAAAAATTGTCCATTTTATTGAATAAAATGATATAACATTTAGTTATGTAGGTACAATGACATACAAGAATAAACTATCATTAAAATAACACAAGTTTCCTTGTTTTAAAACTTCGATCGGGAGGCCGATAAGATGATTCATCTGGGCTGGGCAGCATACGGGGAGTTGCATCACATCTTCGAGTCACCGATTCCATAATCATTAAAGACTAAGATATTTGACCACAGCATCCTACTCGTAAAGACATATTAATCACATTTAAAACATATTAATCAGAAAACACAATTAATTATATTGTCAAAATTGACATTGGTAATTGAATGGTTACTGTGAATTTATTTGATGGTGTATAAAACTTAAAGCAAATGACTTCTTTTGAACAAAAGCGACGGCTCTTGAAGTAAAAGTATTGTGATAAAAAATTCTAATATAATATTGTAAAAAATACATTCTTTTTTTTTTATTTAAGAGTCTGCCAAAGTAACTCTACTCTACCTGATGAGTGAGCATTAACAGAATCCAAGAGTTATGGTCAATGCAGTATGGTGAATCACACAATGGTGGCCTAGTAAGATACTTTTTCACGCCTCGTTTGGAGACGTCCAAGACATAACAGTCATCGTGGCATTGTGTTGCACATACTTACCAGGACAACTGTCACCCATGCGTCTATAGGTTTCCGGCCTCGCACTAACCAACGAAACACGACAGCACGGAAGCTGTCGCTTTAAGAGTCATATTCTATTCTATTCTAAATTCTATTCTAATTTTAAGCCAATTTTAAGTATTAACTTAACTTAACTTAAGTATTAACTTAAAGAATACACAAAAGTATATAAATATATATATATATTGTTGATAATAGGTAGAAATATTTATAGTAGATAAAAAACTAACTTATTCATTTGGGCTATGAAAATAAATAACACGGTTGAAACAGTATAAACGCATTTATACAAAAAAGGGACTAATCCCAATAAGAGTTAAAGGGTAATAAATTCAGATAATCAGTGTGGTATTTGTTGTTTTGCGTATTGGTATTAAAAGATTACATCAGGTTTGTGACTAAGTTATTAATAAACGACACATTTACTTATGTATATAGATATTTGTAATATACACTTATATAGTAAGCCAAAACGTCCTTGCTAAGGAGAGGCCTATGTCCAACAGTGACTGTTAGAGGCTATTGATGATGATGATGACCTTAATAAATAGGACCCTCACATACCTTTTTTTTTGTGTGAGAAAATCCCCACGGATACCACCGAAAGGTGGTTATGTCAGACTCGAACCGATCAAAAGCCGCACGTCGTCTCCGATACCAGTAGCCGGGGAACCAGGTGCACCCTAGTACGGAAATCCCTGGCATCCCAACGTACTTCAGGCCACCAACGGCTTGTAGATGCCTCCCACCCCCGTGTGGGAACTCCCATGTTTCCTTTTCTTCCTGCCCCAAATGGGCGAGCCCAATCCGTAGCGTTCGCAAAGCCATCCCGGCCTGCTCTTTCTACTGTGACAGATGGCCTCACCTGCCACCCCCTGGCCTGCGCTTATGGAGGACGGAATTCGTTAATTCTCTGTATCATGGCTACAATTATGTTAGTCCATGTTACTGAACGAGGTAATCGCCACTTTGATGGCCGCCTCAAATCACGCCTCTGCTCCAACTATGCCGAGCATTCAGACAGCGTGTGAAGCGCTGTCTCCACGGTCCGACCATCGCAGTGGTGGCACTCAGGCGTTTGCTCCTTGTGAATCAGACACAGGTGATCTCCGAAACATCTTTTTTCAGTGATCACCTGCATCAGCCGGTATGAGAGGATCCCGTGTCAAGCAAATCCTCTATAATGGGTCTTACCAACCCTTACACACCTACATATAATACTCGTATATCTTACTAATAACGTTGATAGGTATACCAGAAGTGGTTATTATGGCGGCAATCGCAGTCATAACGCCTGACTTAGGTTTGAGGATCACTAACTAGATGTAAAGCTCTGTCACAGTTATAAGTTTACGTCGGGCGTAAAGTTTTACTGTAGCTACTATAAGCATTATTTCTTAAATAAAACTTCCGTGCTAATTAAATGTCCCGTGTGCAGAAAACTTTACAAACATATAAGAAACGGACACAAAGAACACCTAGACACAGAACAATAAAAAAATTATATTAACTAATACTACTCAGTGTTCGTTACTATACCCACTAAGTAGATATTTATGAGCCTTCAACTTTGGAAAGTTTATAAACTTTATTTCTAATGTAGGCATTACCTAAATTAAAAAGTCATTAGAAAGATCACAAAAAGTATTATCAATGTAAGATAGTCGAATAAAATATGATTTGTATACATAGATTTATTATAAGACGATATAAATCATTCATACTATAATTTATTTTAATATTTTTTTAAAAGTCCCTAAATAATTTCAAAGACGGTGTTTTTCATTTTATTCAATTCTCTGTAACTTATTTGAATTTTATTTGATTCCGGTAAGGCTGGAAACGTCTAACATCCGTAAACCAATAAAATTAAGTCATTTTACATTTGCCACGAACGCGTCGAACTCCTTTCGTGTCCCGTTCAATTTTCTTGACAAAAGTGCTAGAAAGCCTGCCGTGTCTATTTATGCACTCATCTGTAATATGTTTAGATAAATACAGCTCGTTTCACAAGTCTCGCATCAAATATTTGTTAACAAACAAACTAAAATCATTTGAATAATCTTTATAATATTCCGCTTCACTGAACACTGTTATTAAACATTGTTATAAACATGCTAACAAATTGAGTTGAGAGCGGTCAGCTGAAAAGTAATAACAGTGTATAACTAAGTAACCCAATAAAGTTACAAATTAATGTAAATTTGATAGTGGAAAGTTTTTAATACATTTTATATAACAGACGTTTACATCGTACACCAGGAAAATTGAACGTTACGTGAAACACTTTAGAGTCTACATTAAATAGTGTTGAAAATGTTTTTAATTAAAACATTTATATTAGCACGTATTTGACGCAAACTAAATAATCTATAACAAGTTAAGAAACAATTACAAGCTAAACATAATAAAATTAAAACGTTGTTTATTTTCTAGTACGCTTGCTGACAATACCATAAAACAAAAACAAACATTAAACACTAGCATTTTGCAATTGTCCTACTCACGTTTATGTTATGCTACCTATACCTCTGGAATAATGTATTATATCAATATATACATATAAATATTTAATTGTGTACGCTTCAAAAACTCAAAAACTACTGTAAACTGTGTGTACTCAAAAACTATTTTGACACGATATACGAGTACAGCACGCTACAGAAATTGATTTAATCAATATTTTTTTTAGAACTACAAACACAGCTAAGGAAGGTATTGTACGTTATTGTGCTGTATTCCTTTGTATTCTTTTCTATATCGTTAAGTATTTAGTACCTATCAGTTTTAAAGATTAACACGTAAAAGCGTAACGAATAAAATAAAAAAATACACAATTTCAAATTTATATCATAATTTGAAACATTTTTATACAAAACTTAAAATAGTAAATTAAAATTATTTAACAGTAAAATAAAATTACTTTTTTTTTGTTTACCTCAACTCCTTATCGGCAAACAGAGCGGCAGAGATACCTTACCAGCGTCTAATGCTGCTCTGAGTGTAGCCGTGGGTGGACGGGACGGGTATTCCTCTTCATTCGCTACAGGGGCCAGTCACGAGGAGGTGACGTCCGCGTGTACCGTACGTCGCTTGAATAGAGAGTTCACCCGAAGATGATGCCTGTACTAGCAGGTAGGCGCTGGGAGGGGTCTAGATGGCTTAATAGCAGTAGTACCCAGATACTTCCTATTGCAGGCACAGAGTGGCACAGCGTGTGGTTTTAATTGTTCTTATACCGATACATCACCCCGCCGCAAACTCCAGTGGGACGACGACCCGCGGGGATTCCATGCGTTAATAAAAAATATATACTAAAACACAAGATATAGTACATAACTCGAGCAAATTTAAGTAACTAAAATTTAACAGAAACCAGAAGCTTTGAGTATATGAATATAATATGCATTGTGGTAGTGTATTATAGTTTGTGTAGCGTAGGAGTATTGTGCTAATTTGAAAATATGCAGGTATTTGTAGGATGCAAGTTTTAAAAGGAAGAAATATAGTTAAGCTGTGGCGTAGGCTAATACATTTTGGTTGTATTTCCTCAGTCTGACCTACTAAACTGGATATAGTTATCCAGTACCACTAGACAGATGGAACAGGCAGTTGTTCAGTTACGTCAAAGTCAAGGGTTTTCAGAAATACAGTTGCTGCTTCGTATTCTTCCTGGACAGTGGGTAAATATTTAATATTTTATTCAACTTGTTTTAGAGATATGAGTCAAAATAAAGCAAGTTCTTCGAGGCCATAGTGTGGAAAGTCTGTTTTTTACATATATTGCCTTTACAGCGTTTATATTTTAGCAGAACAGGATCGTATTTAAGCATCGTATGATTTTTCAATACCACTTGTAAGATGAAAGTCTTTGAAATTGTGAGAACATTGTATCTGTTGCGTAGATAACCAATGAAGACACAGAACGGTAGACCACAACTCGCCTTCAAAATTGCACGCTGTGCCCGCTTGGCCTGTAAGAGAATAGTCTTGGCAGCATGCTCTCACGATATAATCAAATAGTTGATCAACGACTGACATACGGCAAAATAAACCATTTTAATTGTGTTTTGGCCGATTGAGTCTGATATTTTCTTAAAATGTAGAAAAATTTACGCAATTTCTGGTACAAAGACCTCCATATGCGGTTTGAAGGTCTGATCGATCACTACACTTAAGTACTTTATGATATTAGATCTTCGCAAGATAGGTGCAAGTGTATCTGCTTAGCTTCCTTTTGATAACCCGTGACGGTAGGTGAGACTGAAATTTTATGTGTAAGCGAAAGCTAAGAATTTTATTTTCTATAAATTTAACATTACCACATTACTTCTCAGTCCAGAGCAGACCCAGCTATCACCACTGAAAAGAAAAGTGGTGTCGTCAGCATATGTGATTATTTTTACATATCTTAATTATCTTATAATTCTTATTATATATAAAGTGTGTACAATGAAGATATAATAAAATAAATAACATCCGTCTTACCTTTTTGACGGAGGTTAAAAAGTCAAATTATTTAAAATAGTAATAAATACTAGTTCTTAAAAACACTTAAATGAAAACTTTCAATTTTTTTTTATCAATATCAAAAAGGAGAAGATGTCCAGTTTGAATGTCTTTTCATATATGTTCGAGCACAACTATATCCTATATAGACAGATTTGCTAAATTCTTTATTGTTTGAAATAATGATTTTGAAATGGTCCCATTTACATTTTTATAGATGTGATGATGACTTTTGTAGACAGACAATGGAACTCTTCAAAATAATCGTTAATCAACCGCGATTCCTGTTATCGTATATATGCATTATTGACGCTAATACACAACATAACATCACGTTTGTGTATTGATGGTCTTATTATTACCACGTCAGGACCTCACCAATGGGTCCAAAAGAAATCGAGAGAAATCTACAAATTATACAGCACCGATGATGTATATTAGCTTGTCTCTCCAACTTTAAAGATACGTTTGGTAGTCATTGTCGTATGTTGCTGAGGTGATGTAGGCAAAGTTCTTGATCTTTGGAAGTTGTGGGATAACTCTTTCAATAATATAATCGAGTAACTGAGCCACATAAACGTTTTAAGATTTTTGTTATAGTTCTTCAATTATAATCTGATATCTGTGACAACCGTACGAAGTAACTCTGAATAAGCGATTATATTTTTTATTATGTATATTTTCGTTCGTTATGAGCCACTTTTTACTCAAATGAAGTGTACTATATAATATTATAAACGTAAAAATTCTCATCTAAAATTTACCTAGTTACTTCTAAAAAGACACAAGTGACAACTGTCCCAGAGATCAAAATTAAGATAAGAGAAGATTACGGCACTTAATGAATTCAATTGCCACTTAGTAACCATAATATTTTTACAAACATACAGCATATTTGGCGAGTTCCATTATTTATATCTATGATTGAGGAACGATTCCGAGATGTTCAAACAATATTGTGGAGTGTTAATCTCCACTTCTGATAACATTAATCCTTCTGTTATGTCTGAATTTCAATGAAACAAATTTCCAAAACCGATGACAGCGACGAACAGCGCATCTGAATCAACTATGGTGTCGCGTCAGGTCTCCTACAAAACAAAGAGCTACTTACCACTGACTACCACATATTTGTAATATTTTTTAATATTTGTAATAAATACTCTTTGTTAGAATTATTTTAAGTCGATGTCATTTTTTTTAAAAGTTCTTTATTCAAGTTAAAATAAATCGTAGTTTTGAGTTACTGATTAGCGATCAAATGATAAAGGTGAGAAAGTCTAGCAACAAATTGCACTTGTAGCAAACTACCTTTAATTTTTAAATTACGTCTAACGAGCAACCTGTGTTGGATGATAATGGCCGGAACAAAAGAAGGAAGCTTCTATCCTGCAATTAGTGACAATCTCACATGATATAAGCTATTGTCATGTAATTTGGTATTGTATTTGAAAAAAAACATTTAAAAATCTCAACTGTAACGTGTTTTAACATTATATTTTAAGAAGGAAAGGTTATTAATTCAATTGGGGATATGACGATATGCACAAATTTATAACGTTAAATTAGTTTAGTCGGTTTTGTGTTGCATACTAAGCGTACTTTTGCTTCTTTTTTTGCTAAGAACAGTTTGTGTTGAGATGCAAGAGTTATATTCATTAGCAAAACAAGCGTATTTTGTAGATATGATTGTTTCAAAAATGTATATTGCTCAAATTATATTACAATTCAAAAAAAAAAAAATTATGATACCAGTGTATCGCTATAGTCAACTGAGGGTCAGGACAGCGGCAATGCAAATAAAAGAAAAACTTCTCTTCCTTAAGATGAATGACTGGACTGGACTTATTAATATTGACATGAATCTCCTTAGATTCATGTCAATATTAATAAGTCCAATAGTACACTATTAAAGGATGTTGATGAAGATCAAGAGTTGAGAGTTTAGAGTCTATAGAAGGATATACTAAAAAATATATAAGCAAAAGTATATAAGTATTCCATCTGTCAATTTAGCTATCACAGTATAAGTTCTGCTGTATCAAATATCTAAAATATACTAAGTTCGATGAACTAAAGGAATAAGCTTATTTGTTAAAATATATTACATTGTATTAAAACATTAATTAAACTTTAGATTGAAGTAAACAGTCTTCACACAATTAAATTATAGATAAGACTACCAAACACTAATAGTAAAAGTTTAAGGAATTCGAGATACTTCTTTAATGTTTCTAAGGAACCTACCATTCTGTTTTATTGTTTCATACTAAATGATTTAACAAAGTTACTTCAAGATTCTTGCCTTTTAGCAATAACTAAATGTTAAAATAATTCAATATATGTCACAAACAGTTTTCAAGAGACCAATTTAATATTTGTGTATCTCCTCATAAACATCGTGTTTTTAATCTGTACACAGAACAAAAAAGAGCGTTCTCGTACAACAATAGAGAAAGCTTAATGTAAAGGTTTTGTTTTCTTGTCACGTTTTTTCGCCGTTTAAACGTCCCTCCAACAAATGGCTCGGAACATAACTACATCGACACAGACGTATACCCAATACGAGAAAAAAGTGTACATGTATTATGTTCCTATCAATATTTTAGTTTGCCAAGCTCAAATTTAAAGCGGTGGGACAAGACACGTTTTAGTGTTATAAATAAATATTGATTTATTTATTTTTTACTTTATATTAACTCGTTTGGCAATATTATAGTTACATTAGAGAAAAATAGGAACCAAACTGACTTAAAAAAAATATTAACTTTTCACATTTATTAAAGTACCCTGATCGTTCAATAAGTATTTGTTTTTTGACGACAGGTGACGTTAGTTAGAGAGTTTCACATTGCTATCGTATACGTAAATAGCTGTGGCCGTTGGTGTCCCGTATGGAACGGTAATAAAATTTTTGAATGATAAAATATGTGTGAGGAAGGTGTCGGCGTGATGGATGCCATGATTGCTAACACTGGACGACAAGCTATTTCGAGCAATAATGTCGAAGTAGTGTTTAGACCATTTTAAATAAAATACACAGGAGTTTTTACATCACGTTATCACCGTCGACGAAATCTGCATACATTTTGTTATACACCAGAGAGCAAAATACTAATACCATAACTCAAAATTTTAATTTTCCTACTTAGAGCCACAATATTAGATTCATGAAAGCTCCAAACTTGTTGAAATCATTTTGTTATTCTTTAAACTAAGAGAATTGAAGGAAAAATGAAATAAATTATTAAAAGTTTAGGTTTTTTTGAGTTAAACTGTGGTACGATATAAAAAGTCAAATACAAGTATAAACTGTACTAAAAAGACCAAGCGCACGACTTCAAATTAAAGTCAATATCAGTTAAATAAATACATTTCTTATTCTGTATTTTATGGAAAGAAATGAAAGAAGTGTTGTGAAAAGTATATAAACCTAAAAGGAGAAGATATTAAAAAATATTAAAAAAATAAATAAAAATAAACATATAAATAGGTAATCTAACATGGGTACTTATTGATAATCCCACGTATCCTATCTTGTAAGCAATTTGAAAAGTCATTAATTTAGTGTTAATTTATTTCAAACATTTATTTAAAAAAAAAACGCCATTTCTGTGACTGTTACTCCAGCAACACAATGTATGCAGATTTCGTCGACGGTGACAATTATTTACTACTAAGATATTGACAATCATTACCAAATAAGTGATAACAACGTGAGCGATGTAGTTACGGAGAGAGTGATCCACTCAAAGTCACCCATAGGTGTCACCCATTTAGTGAAAAAAGAATACAGAGAATTTTCTTCGCATCTCAGTTTACAGACAATGCATCATTATGAGGATTCAATCTTTAATTGAATATTATAAGTATAAGTAATATCTTTATCAATTTTCAGATCCAATTTTAATATATAATGATAGTGTAATGGTAATTAATTTATTTACTAACTTTCAAAGTAAAAATAGACACTTTTAGCGATAAATTTGCGATTAATCTTATTAAGATCAGTCACAAAGAAAGAGGCTTCTATTTTCTATGTAATCTTTTGTCAATTAGAGTATAAAAATTTCGATAATTAAATAATGACTAAAGTATTATAGATAAATGTGTAGTGGTAATAAAACGACGAGAGATCCCTATAGGCACTCATAGTACTAGATAGTCTACATATAACCAACATTATAAATAGAATACATAAGAATACTTTGAGTGGTGTGTTTCTCATCGTCATCTTTGTCTCTTCAAATTTTATTTGAAAACAAATCTTTATTCGTAACATTATAAGCAAACATTATTTAAGATAAGTGAAATTATCTAAAACTCAAGTGAAATAACTGTACGAGTAAGTAGGACCTACCAGAACAATATACCATATTTGAGCCTCTAGTTATACTAAATATATATTTTTTATTTTTAAAAAAGACAACGCCCACACTAGGAATAAATTCGTGTGGCGGGGGACTATATAAACATACAAGAAACGGACACAAAAAACACCCAGACTCGGGATAACAATTTGTGAATCACACAGAATATTGTCCCATGTTGGGTTTCAATCAACAACATTCAGCGCAGTAGAGAGCGATGTGGTGACCGCTTAAACCACCAGGCCAACCGTTCAGTTTTTCTTATGTACTTAATGTTATGTGTGTTTCAGGATTACCCAAGAACTCATCGCACACCCGACGGGTTGCCGTAAGTTCTGGCAATTGGCCAAAACAGTGCAGTCCATTCATTGTCAATCCTCACTACCACCACTGAAATGTCCCGACGGATCGCTCTCCCATCAGCCGCAAGATAAAGCGAATCTGATGCTGACCTTTTTGCGACCAACTCCCGAATCGAGGACCGTGACGTGCACCTACCCACCATTTCGACCTGCAACGTTACAATGCGGGGTACTCGTATCCGACAAGTTGACGTCTGCGCAAAGCTACGGTCACTCGACGTCCGGAAAGCCAGTAGACCGGACGGTATTCCAGCGGTGGTTCTTAAGAACTGCGCCCTAGAGTTGTCTTCATCATTAACGCGCTGATTCCGCTTGTCGTATTCCTCAGCGATTGTTCCGGATATCTGGAGAGAGGCGAATGTCCAACCCATCCCCAAACAACGCGACCGCTGCCACCCGGCCAATTACAGATCCATTCACTGTAAGATACTCAAACGTGTCATCAATAAGCAGTTAGACCATTACCTGGGGGATCACTCGCTGTTAAATGATCAGCAATAACCGATCAACGGGTGATCTTCTAGCATTCTTTGCGGACCTTTATGGTGAGGCTGTAGGTAGGCATGGGGAGTCCTTGACTGTCAGCCTCGATACGGTCAAGGCTTTTGATAGAGTCCGGCTCCGTTCGCTGCTCTCCAAACTTCCGGTATTCGGCTTGCCTCCCAAACTCTGCAGGTGGGTAGCCGAATTTTTACACAAGCGCCGCATTAGAGTCCTCTGTGATGGTGCCACCTACCTTCGATTTTCAGCAGGTTATCGCTGGTGTACCTCAAGGTTCTATGCTGTCACCCACACTGTTTCTTCTGCATATCAATGACATGTTGACCCTTGGCAATATACATTGCTATGCAGATGATAGCACTGTTCATGGACGATTCTATGGTCATCCTACAGCCAAGTTGGCGGACGTTGAGGAAAAACGACAAGAGCTTATCACTGAGCTCAACCGGGTCCTAGGCCGCATCTCTTAATGGGGTCTTGAGAATTTGGTTGAGTTCAATGCCAAGAAAACACAGGCATGCACGCTCTCTGCCAAAAAGTCTCCATTCCTTCCCCTCCCCGCTTTTCAGACCACTCAACTGCCAATGCAGGACAATCTCAGCATCCTGGGTCTGAATATTCGCAGGGATCTCAACCTGCAAGAGTATATTAAAAGGGTCACTAAGGCGGCCTCGCAGAAACTGCGTATACTGAACAGAGTTAGACGGTTCTTCGCGCCTGAGCACCTGTGTCTTCTTTATAAGACTCAGGTACGCTCCTGCGTGGAGTCCTATTCTAATCTTTACGATGGATCCGCGCAGTATTGGCAGGACGCTTTGATTCGGCAACAGTGCCAAGCAGTCCGAATCATGAATAACGCCAAATTCAATGAATCCCTTGAGTCTCTGCAGTTGCGAAGAGATGTCGCCTTTATGGCAGTCCTCTATCGCCTTTATCATGAAGAGTGTTCTGACAAACTTTTCTAACGGATCCCATCCTCTCCGTTCCTCTACAGGACAACTCGTGCTGATCTTGGAAGTCACCGTTTTAGAATGGTAGACATACGCTCCAGAACTAAATGGTTCCGCTCTTCCTTCCTGTGCAAATCAATTAAAGCCTGGAACTCATTACCAGCGCACGTGTTTCCCTCTCATTACGGTCTCGGGTCCTTTAAGCGGGGCGTGAAAAAGCATCTCACTAGGCCGCCGTAGCGTGGGACACCATATTGCGCTGTCCTCATTTACAGTGAGTATGGCGATCACTATTCTTAGATTCATGCTTTCCATCAGACAGAATAGAGTCACTTTGGTAGGTTTCTATAAAAAAAAAGGCATAAACATACAATCTACTCGTGCTTTTACATTTATTTCAGATTAAATTTGTATACAATCACTATAAGAACAAGTAATAACTCTAAAATAATACCAGTATTAGATGAATAAAGAACAGAAGCCAGCAGAGAATAACACAAATAAAATTGCTAGTCTAGCAAAAGCACAGCAAAAGATTTTAGAGGGCAGAACAGGAAAGCAATGCCGGTTCTAAGATTTTCTTTATTAGTTTTAGAATCTGTAATTAAATTATTATCCTAATATTGGTAAGCAGAAATGGAAATATTTTACAATGTTTCTAATAGGTACACATTGTTGACATGAGTATTTTCATAATAATGTAAAATAATTTTTTGAGTTCAGAAATTATTCTAAGAAGTACACAAGTGACAGTAGTCAACAGTACAATAGTAACCAATAAACGGTTTTTTTACAGTTACCACCTTCAGAATCTAATTCAAGACATACAATATGGTCAGATGTTTTAATAACAAAGATTATAACATATTATCCATACAATTTTTTTGAAAACAATTACTATATATCCTTCTTAATATCCCCGACAAATAGGCTTGAAGAGTTTGATAATGTTCAGAAGCACGCCTAAATGAAGCAATAGCGCTTAAAAAGAACTGACCCAGACTTTAGTACACACACTTTTACTTTCCTCTGAAAAAAGCACAAACATTTTCGTTCATTTTTGTCTCAAAACCATAAATATGATACCATGACCACTCAACGCGGAGCAGGGGCGAGTACCTACTTACCTACCAGAAAGCTTTAATGCAAAATTGGATTTCGCGGTCCATTAATTTTCAATTTGCGTGATTGCAATTTTGGAGGTTTGCTTCTCCCAAAGACGTCTGGATTGGGGACAGAAAATAACAAAAAGGATTTAGGATGAGATTGGAATGAATACATTACAATTCTACTTTTCGGCTTATTTATTTAAGACATGGTTTTGTTTTATTACAAAAATGTTTTCATAAATTGACATTTATAAACTTTTTTTAATTTACAACCACCTTTGGACCATTACCATCTTTACGGATAGGCATCATCACTCATTAAAGTTTATATCTCATACTCGTATTTTGTATCCAACATCCGGTACAATTCTTTTTAATGTGCACATTGTAAATTTAAAAGAAATGACATTAATAGGTATTATACGATGTAAATAATATATAATACTAACTACTTTTGTGCGTAAACATTAATTGAATATTTATTGTTTAATTCACTATTCTTAAAAAAAGTATTTTTTACGACTATTTAGAGTGTGCTGTAAATAAATAAGTTTTGTGGAACCTTTCTTACAAGAAATTTTTAATAATAATATGGAATACAGAATTTGTTGGTATTTGTGTATTTGTATTAATTTGTATAATGTGCTGTTGCTAAATATTTGCAGATATATTCAAAATTGCCATTTGACGCGATATTTATTTCCCAGAGACGGTGGTCAGAACGAGTATGCCATATTAAATTGGCCAGATTCGCGATATTCAAGGGTCAGTATCGTTTATCACGCCCACACACAAACACACACGAACGCACGCACGCACGTAGGCACACACACACGTAGACCTGCATACAGGCACGCTCACATACCATGACACATACTTCTCTCCCTTCAGAACACATAGACACACTTATAACACATACACTAATTTACTCTGGTTCGTATATTATACTGTTGTTAGAATTCTGACGGCCCCAGACCGGAGGAAGTGTTTTTTAACTTAAGCATTAATTTTCGCACATAATGTAAGTGTTCCTATTCTTTTGGTTTCCAATAAAGGTTTCATTATTTATTATAAATAAAAAAAATACATAAATTTTCATAATAGTTTCATGCCTGAGCCTCAGTGAGGACGTTATTTAGAAATTATTTTTAACTTAGAGCAAGTAAATATTATTGACAATGTTAAATTATTTTCAAATTTACATTTCATATTTTTAATTCATGTGACCAAGTATGAATGGTATTTTACAGACATCCAAAAAATGGGAAATTAATAAACAGCGTTACGCGTGACATCCAGCCACGATATTAGTTTAGGAATATTTTTATTTGGCAATAGAAATGTTTGATGTTTCTCATGTATATTTATATTAAAGTAAATATAGATTTATTGTGATTTTACAGTTTACAAACAATAAGTGCATCTGACATTTTTTAATTATATTGCACAGCTCTAATCCTCACAGATATTAAATATTTGGAATCTATATGTTCATGTTAATCCTTTTTCTGTGTTTAGATTTCGTCTCGTATTTGATATTATTACACTAAGAGTTTGTTAGTGTAGCATTGAAATAACTTATCAGACTTTGTAAAATTTACATCTTACCTTTATCAAAGGAGCCACCTAATTCAAAGTAGTTTTTTTAACGAGACTAATAGTTGATGATATAAGAATACTTTTACAAGATAGTTCATAGTTATTAATAATACTAACCAAACTTTTACCTTTACCTTACCACGTTAACTTCCAAAGTCACTATATGAAATCTGACTCACTAACAAAAATAACAGTAACTAACAGATTAATTTGCAAAAACACACATATTATATTTTAGAAACATTACTAATGTTTTTACTAATTACTGATTTCTGGCCGCAAAGCTTTAAAAATGTTTTTATAATTCAGAATATTTAATCTGAACTTTTTTAGTGATCATTATACGGTCACATTTTCATGATCAGTCTTGAGATCCTATCAAAAAATAGTGTTGTTTGTGATTTTTTTTTAATTACACATTTCTAATGTATCCGTGATGATGAATACGCAAATTTTCATAATGATCGGTTGAGTAAATAAACAACGAAAGAGAAACAAACAAAAAGAAACTCAAATTAAAATTTATAGTACCAGTTAGAACTTGTTATAATTTAAGGTTACCCGCGTTTGTATTATACCCACATATAATAATACGAATACTGTTTTATTCAAACCCTATCTTTTAAAAATATATAAAGATGATGCAAGTGAACTATAAAAAATATAAATATGCGTCTTTAATGTGATATTTAGTGTACATAAGTTGATTACATTAAACCTTCGTCTTTGCGATCTGTCCATTTCGTAAATAATATGCCATGAACAAACATACACACACGTACATTTCTTCTACGTACCCTCTTAACTCGAGGCCCGACCCGAGAAAAGTGTCGTTTACCCTCACGTTATCTTCAACTTCGAATGTCCAAATTCGTTTCATTTCGTTACAAGTGAAATATAGTTAAATCGAAAGACTAGAACCGAGTAAAGTGACATTTCCCACATTTGATCGCGTCTACATCTTTCGATGACGGCCGTTAAAGGTGAATACAGGCTTGTATTCCTCTTGTTGTTTCTTTAACTAGCCAAGACTTTCAACTAGTCTGTTCTGTTGCTTATATGTAATATCTTATTATTATAGGACATATAAAGCTGTCAATAGATACTCCGAACAAACCATGAATTCTGCTTCATAAATGTAATTCTTGTACAGCTAACATTTTAAAATAATAAAATGATAATAAATAAAGACTGTATATGTAAATATTAGTGAATGTAAACATTTTAATTTCGAGTACAAATTTTGATTTAGTAATAGATTAAGTAATCAAATACTTAATTTCCCAGAGTCTATATGAGTAAATTTTCAGGACACACTTGTTACAAGTAAAACAAATTTACAAACGTATCACATTATTGTTAAAATATGACTTTCCCTAATAAAACATCACCTAAGTTAGCTACAAATGGTCATAGATTATAGTGTAAAACGGGAGAATAATGTATTTTATATAGTAATCGAAGTTCGAGCAAAGTCTAAACGTTGGTCTCCCAATTTACAAATGATGTTCCTCAATTTTTGAAAAAGGGTTAGGTTATCATGAGTTACAGTTGTGCATATTTTTTAAATCTTTTAGAGCTAATAACAGCAGATGGCAGATAATTGAGCAAATGGAACGAGCATGAGAAAACTAGACAAACAAATCGATGAAAAAAAGAAATAATTCTTAAATAGTTTTAAAATACTACATATATAAGTCTATTGTCCTCTTTAGGGTTTTATGAAGACTCTGCGTACTCTCTTTCTGCTAAATGTTATTAACTAGTTTTCGAACGTCATTCGTAACTTTTTTAGTCATTGTGAAGACCTGCCTAAGTCGAAGCTTATAGTGTTCGTATTTTCATCAAAATGCTAAAAAAGATTTTCGTGAAAAAATACCTTGTACTTGGAAACCATTGTATATTCGGAACTGGAATTGGTTTTTGGCTCCGTATTAGTTACATTTACTATGCTAGTCATAGCGAAGAGGTGACAATATCGATAATTTTTACAATAAGTAATTTTTTACTTTATGCTATACATGAATTGTACATACATATATACATGTATCGATCAAAATCAATCTATTCTGCCTGATGAAAAACATGAAAAGAAACGAAGAATTGTAATCACTTTACCCATCTCGAATACAAACAGTGCAGTACGATGACCCACACTAGTGCAGCTGTACTAGTGAGATGCGTTTTGTCGCCCCGCCTAAAGGATCCAGGATTGTAATGGAAAGGAAATATGTGTGCCGGCAGTGAGTTCCAGGGTTTGGCTGATTCGTACAGGAAGGAAAAGCCGTTTAGTTCAAGACCGTATGCTTTCACTTTAAAACGGTGGCTTCCAAGGTTAGCATGTGTAGTCATGTAGAAGAAGGAAAACGGTGGGACCAGTTGGTAGCTGGTCAGAACACTGTCTATGATAAAGGTGATAAAGGTCTGCCATAGAGGCGACATTTATTCGCAACTGCAGAGGCTCAAGGTAATTACTTTCCTCATTTTAATTCCCAAGGATGCAAATACTTAGTCATAAATGGTCGATTGTCTTAAAGAAATTATTGCGTACGCATTCTTATTCAATTTACATAAAAATAAATCTAATATTTGGAGAGCACAAAATGCATATTTACTACAATGAACATTAAATGAACTTGAGATAATGTTACTATATTATCGAATTTATTTTTAAATAAATTCACCAAGCGCAGTATCCCTAACGTGAACTGATATGAATGGACAGTTAACAGATATCCGAAAATTTGTGTCTTTCATTGATGTTGTTGTAATACAACAAAATTTATGATAATACATTCACGAGTGGACTCTTAAATTAAATGTGAAAATAGCGAAAAAGAGTAATGCTAATAGTATAAAAATACTTGTACTATTGGTTGAAGTTGAAGATGGATTGTATCGTTGATTCATTATCACATACTCATGTGTAGTGTCTTGAAGCTGCAAAAAATTACTCTAAGGTACCATTATAAAATCTACATATTTATATTAATTCTAACATCTTCCAGAACCACTAAAATATATTATTGAGGTCTTTTGAAATACTAGAACTTTATAGAACAGCGTGTCAGCGTATTCTATAATTGAAGTGTACCCATTTTTATGTCAATAAAGATTATTATTATTCTCTTTATTACGTAAAAATACACATATTGATTACATTTTTAAATATATAAAAAATAAAAAATACATATTTAAAAATATAAAAAATAGTAGACCACCGACATCGGGTACAGGGACCAAGATACCGGTGGTTAGGGCTCCAGAGACAGGAACCTCCTCACAATACGGGCCGTGTCAAGGAGGACTGCCTTCTGCATCAGACCCTTGATCCAACCTTCTAACGTGAGGCTCTTAAGGTGTTGGTCGAGGCTCTTGGCTATCAATCCGTGAACAGATATGATTATCGGAACAATGATCACCGAATCCACATTCCACATGTCGGCAATCTCGTGAGACAGATCCAAATACTTTAATTGTTTTTCTTTATTATTATTATTCTCTTTATTACGTATAAATACACATATTGATTACATTTTTAAATATATAAAAAATAAAAAATACATATTTAAAAATATAAAAAATAGTAGACCACCGACATCGGGTACAGGGACCAAGATACCGGTGGTTAGGGCTCCAGAGACAGGAACCTCCTCACAATACGGGCCGTGTCAAGGAGGACTGCCTTCTGCATCAGACCCTTGATCCAACCTTCTAACGTGAGCCTCTTAAGGTGTTGGTCGAGGCTCTTGGCTATCAATCCGTGAACAGATATGATTATCGGAACAATGATCACCGAATCCACATTCCACATGTCGGCAATCTCGTGAGACAGATCCAAATACTTTAATTGTTTTTCTTTTTCAACTTTCACGAGATTCTCGTCATGAGGAACGGCGATATCGACAATCATTGCGCGGCGCTCTAATCGATCTATCACCACAATATCAGGCTTATTGGCAACAATAGTCCTATCTGTGATAATAGATCGATCCCAATATAACGTAGCACGACCGTTCTCGAGAACTGGGTCGGGCACATACCTGTAGTAAGGCACTTCAAAATTGACAAGTTGGTATTTAAGGGCAAGTTGTTGGTGTACAATCCTGGCTACTTGATTGTGCCTGTACAAATACTCACCATTAGCAAGACGAGAACAACCAGAAATAATATGCCTAATAGATTCTCCAGGACGGTGGCACGCCCGACAAATGTCAACCGTACTATCTTTCAGGATATATTTCCGGTAGTTATTCGTCATGATAACTTCGTCCATAATTGCACAAACAAAACCTTCGGTTTCTCCGAAGAGATCACCATACCGTAGCCAAGACGTCGACGCTTTAAAGTCTATATCAGACCCGTGTAGGGCCCGATAAAATCGACCATGAAGTTCTTTACCCTTCCATACTTCCTTGCGATCAGTAGTACTAAGTACTACAGGTTTGCGCCAATTCTCTTTAGCCAGAGCGAGCGGGGTAAAGCCAGTATCCACTGCAACTACATTACGATGCACTCCCACATTCGTCTGTAGAAAATATTCTCTGAGATTGTATATCTCGCGATTGTGTAGAGTCTTGATATTTAATAGACCACGACCTCCAAACTTTCGCGGAATATACAATCTCATAACCGATGAACGTGGATGGTGCATACGGAATGCAGTCAGCAATGTACGGACTCTCCTGTCAAGGGCATCTAATTCGGTCTGAGTCCATCTAAGTACACCAAAGGAATACATCAGAACCGGCATGACCCAACTGTTATAGGCTCGCACCTTGTTACCGCCCGATAAAAGACTTTTAAGTACTTTTTTTAGGCGACCAAAGAAACGTTCCCGTAACATTTGTTTCACGCCAGATTCTGATATTCCCAAGGACTGTGAAAAACCTAGATACTTGTAAGTTTCGGTGGCAGACAGAGATCTGAGTTTTGTTGAATCTGAAAGTTCTATTCCTTCAGATTCTATAATCACGCCCTTCTTTACATACATGACTGCACACTTGTCTACACCAAATTCCATTTTGATAGAATTACTAAAGTTTTCAGCGACCTTTAATAACGCCATCAATTGTAATTTTGTGGAGGCCAGTAATTTCAAATCATCCATATAAAGAAGGTGAGATATAACTTGATCATCTTTCTGCAACCGATAGCCTAACCCTGAACCCTCTAACAGAGTACTGAGAGGGTTCAAAGCTAGACAAAACCACAAGGGACTCAGACTGTCACCTTGAAATATACCTCGCTCGATCTTTATAAGTACGTCATTTATCGCAGCC
Organism: Hypercompe scribonia; assembly: GCA_949316085.1. Lineage (NCBI taxonomy): Eukaryota > Metazoa > Arthropoda > Insecta > Lepidoptera > Erebidae > Hypercompe > Hypercompe scribonia. Next base: position 10,979,188 of record OX438974.1, on the reverse strand, counting down.
TGCCGACATCCTGGATAGCGAAGTGTTGTGCTCCATTGACTCATACACGACTTTAAGAAAGTGCACAGAGTTGCATCAATTTTATACAACTCTAGCACTTTCAAAAGCCATGTGTGTGGAACTGAGTCATAAGCCTTCTTATAATCTATCCAACATGTCGCCAGACTCTTACGATTACGACGTACCTGTTGGCTAATGGTCCTGTCTATGATAAGGAGCTCTTTAGTGCCACGGGCCCCACTTCTACATCCATTTTGAGAAATAGAGAGTACCGAATTATTAATTATATGTGTAGTAATTTTGAGTCTCAAAATAGATGTTAGAAGTTTATATGTAGTTGGTAAACAAGTAATGGGTCTAAAATTTTTGGGATCCATGGCACTACCAGATTTATAGAGTAAATGGGTTACACCAGTGGTTAAAAATTGTGGTAATGAACCAGAATCCAAAGCTGCTTGGAATTGTGATGCCAAACACGCATGTGAGCTTCGAAACCACTTAAGCCAAAAGTTGTGCAGTCCGTCAGGACCAGGTGATTTCCAATTCGGTAATGAACGGACTGCACAACTTACATCATCTTTATTAATAACAATGGGTTCCATAGCTATTATAGACTCACACGAACGTTTGACATCCTCCAACCAATCACCCTCTGTATGAGTGACAGGCACTGACCAGATGTTACGCCAAAATGAATTTGTGGTATTTTCATCTGGAAAATGCCCATCACTCACACATGAATTCGGTTCCTCCCATTTCCGGTAAACCCATTTCTCATTCCTTTGGAACATTCGATTCTGATTATACCGATCGACTCGTTTTCTATAACGTCTTATCCTATTTGCCCATGCATAAACTTTCTGCTTTAGAAAGTCTATGCGCTCTGTGACACAGGACATGTATTGTTGAGGACTAATGGTAGTTCCCAAGAATGCCTGTTTCACAAAGCGCATGACTCTCGGCCGTGTATTACCACTTTGGAAACAAGTTAATTTAGCGATGAGTGTCCTAGTCTCAGCAATACGACGTTCGATTCTACACTGCCAAGCTGGTACACCATTTTCGGGTCGAGTAGCACTTACACGTTCAATACATTTAACACCAGCTACTCGACAAACTGCAATAGCTGCACAGTACAGAATGGAATGTGTATCACCAAGATCTTCGCTATTATCAAAGTAGTCTGATAGTAACGAATCCAGGGCACTCACAAGCGCTAAATTACGTTTATGAATGGGCAAACGGCATAACCGTGGTCTACTATTATCATTTACGAATCGGTATTTTTGAATCGCATCCTCCAAAGCGCTCCTTATCTTATCATTATATTGGGTACTCACGGAAAGAACTTCACTCTCCCCTAGTTCATCAACATCTTCATTTGATAATGCCAACAGAGGTGTGCTGTTGGCTACTATAGTGCGTGACGAAGAAGGGATAGTAAGGTTTCTCCGTATGTCAGAGCGTATCCTCTCAAGTACTGCATCATCCAGCAGGTGACAGCGCTGTATAGCTCGTACTTGATCCGACAATCTTTGTGCTGATACGTTAACGGCTGGTTCAAGTTCCTGAAACAAAGAGACTAGTTTAGCACGGTACGCAGTAAGGTTCGTACCCAACTCTGTAGCCCGAAAATATGCCCGCATGACATTCTCGTTCATGAAAGTTGTCCACTTCATGCGGCGCACATCACCACCGGTAGCGGGGACCCTATTTGAGGTCAGTGGTCCTCGTGATCCCAAGCTGGTCGGTGGCCGGGTACTCTCCTGCCGACGTACAGGTCTTGGCGACGTGGGTGGAGAGAAAAACTCGTCGCTGGAGCTAGAGCTCGACACCTCTGCAACGGCTGGAACATCCAATGTTGCTTCCGGGGACGGCAAGGCGGAGCGGAGCGACGAGTCCGAAGATGTTAATTGTGCTTTTTTTCTAGCTCTTGTAAGCATATTGGCAATTTCTTGAAAATAATTGTATTGACATGACGTTTAAACGTCATGTCTTCGGTAACAGATATTTTTATTGAAAATGCATTTTGGTTGTAGCTTTATTCAAATAATTTCTTGTATATATGTTCATTTTTGTTTTGCTTGATACTTTATACTTTTTGATGATGAATTTGATAAGTTTGTAGTAATATATTATGTATTTTGAAAATGCGCATGAAAAATGCCAACTGCTTCTGGTGTTGCTAGTTTATTATTTATTATTATTATGTTTTTTTTATTATTATTCTCTTTATTACATATAAATACACATATTGATTACATTTTTAAATATATAAAAAAATAAAAAATACATATTTAAAAATATAAAAAATAGTAGACCACCGACATCGGGTACAGGGACCAAGATACCGGTGGTTAGGGCTCCAGAGACAGGAACCTCCTCACAATACGGGCCGTGTCAAGGAGGACTGCCTTCTGCATCAGACCCTTGATCCAACCTTCTAACGTGAGCCTCTTAAGGTGTTGGTCGAGGCTCTTGGCTATCAATCCGTGAACAGATATGATTATCGGAACAATGATCACCGAATCCACATTCCACATGTCGGCAATCTCGTGAAACAGATCCAAATACTTTAATTGTTTTTCTTTTTCAACTTTCACGAGATTTTCGTCATGAGGAACGGCGATATCGACAATCATTGCGCGGCGCTCTAATCGATCTATCACCACAATATCAGGCTTATTGGCGACAATAGTCCTATCTGTGATAATAGATCGATCCCAATATAACGTAGCACGACCATTCTCGAGAACTGGGTCGGGCACATACCTGTAGTAAGGCACTTCAAAATTGACAAGTTGGTATTTAAGGGCAAGTTGTTGGTGTACAATCCTGGCTACTTGATTATGCCTGTGCAAATACTCACCATTAGCAAGACGAGAACAACCAGAAATAATATGCCTAATAGATTCTCCAGGACGGTGGCACGCCCGACAAATGTCAACCGTACTATCTTTCAGGATATATTTCCGGTAGTTATTCGTCATGATAACTTCGTCCATAATTGCACAAACAAAACCTTCGGTTTCTCCGAAGAGATCACCATACCGTAGCCAAGACGTCGATGCTTTAAAGTCTATATCAGACCCGTGTAGGGCCCGATAAAATCGACCATGAAGTTCTTTACCCTTCCATACTTCCTTGCGATCAGTAGTACTAAGTACTACAGGTTTGCGCCAGTTCTCTTTAGCCAGAGCGAGCGGGGTAAAACCAGTATCCACTGCAACTACATTACGATGCACTCCCACATTAGTCTGTAGAAAATATTCTCTGAGATTGTATATCTCGCGATTGTGTAGAGTCTTGATATTTAATAGACCACGACCTCCAAACTTTCGCGGAATATACAATCTCATAACCGACGAACGTGGATGGTGCATGCGGAATGCAGTCAGCAATGTACGGACTCTCCTGTCAAGGGCATCTAATTCCGTCTGAGTCCATCTAAGTACACCAAAGGAATACATCAGAACCGGCATGACCCAACTGTTACAGGCTCGCACCTTGTTACCGCCCGATAAAAGACTTTTAAGTACTTTTTTTAGGCGACCAAAGAAACGTTCCTGCAACATTTGTTTCACGCCAGATTCTGATATTCCCAAGGACTGTGAAAAACCTAGATACTTGTAAGTTTCGGTGGCAGACAGAGATCTGAGTTTTGTTGAATCTGAAAGTTCTATTCCTTCAGATTCTACAATCACGCCCTTCTTTACATGCATGACTGCACACTTGTCTACACCAAATTCCATTTTGATAGAATTACTAAAGTTTTCAGTGACCCTTAATAACGCCATCAATTGTAATTTTGTGGAGGCCAGTAATTTTAAATCATCCATATAAAGAAGGTGAGATATAACTTGATCATCTTTCTGCAACCGATAGCCCAACCCTGAACTCTCTAACAGAGTACTGAGAGGGTTCAAAGCTAGACAAAACCACAAGGGACTCAGGCTGTCACCTTGAAAAATACCTCGCTCGATCTTTATAAGTATGTCATTTATCGCAGTCTGCCGACATCCTGGATAGCGAAGTGTTGTGCTCCATTGACACATACACGACTTTAAGAAAGTGCACAGAGTTGCATCAATTTTATACAACTCTAGCACCTTCAAAAGCCATGTATGTGGAACTGAGTCATAAGCTTTCTTATAGTCTATCCAACATGTCGCCAGGTTCTTACGACTACGACGTACCTGTTGGCTAATGGTCCTGTCTATGATAAGGAGCTCTTTAGTGCCACGGGCCCCACTTCTACATCCATTTTGAGAAATAGAGAGTACCGAATTATTAATTATATGTGTAGTAATTTTGAGTCTCAAAATAGATGTTAGAAGTTTATATGTAGTTGGTAAACAAGTAATGGGTCTAAAATTTTTGGGATCCATGGCACTACCAGATTTATAGAGTAAATGGGTTACACCAGTGGTTAAAAACTGTGGTAATGAACCAGAATCCAAAGCTGCTTGGAATTGTGATGCCAAATACGCATGTGAGCTTCGGAACCACTTAAGCCAAAAGTTGTGCAGTCCGTCTGGACCAGGTGTTTTCCAATTCGGTAATGAACGGACTGCACAACTTACATCATCTTTATTAATAGTAATGGGTTCCATAGCTGTTATAGACTCACACGAGCGTTTGACATCCTCCAACCAATCACCTTCTGTATAAGTGACAGGCACTGACCAGATGTTATGCCAAAATGAATTAGTTGTAATTTCATCCGGAAAATGCCCATCACTCACACATGGATTCGGTTCCTCCCATTTCCGATAAACCCATTTCTCATTCCTTTGGAACATTCGATTCTGATTATACCGATCAACTCGTTTTTTATAACGTCTTATCCTATTTGCCCATGCATAAACTTTCTGCTTTAGAAAGTCTATGCGCTCTGTGACACAGGACATGTATTGTTGAGGACTAATGGTAGTCCCCAAGAATGCCTGCTTCACAAAGCGCATGACTCTTGGTCGTGTATTACCACTTTGAAAACATGTTAATTTAGCGATGAGTGTCCTAGTCTCAGCAATACGACGTTCAATTCTATACTGCCAAGCTGGTACAGCATTTTTGGGTTGAGTAGTACTGACACGTTCAATTAATTTAACACCAGCTACTCGACAAACTGCAATAGCCGCACAATATAAAATAGAATGTGTATCACTGAGATCTTCGCTATTACCAAAATAATCTGATAATAACGAATCCAGGGCACCCACAAGCGCTAAATTACGTTTATGAATGGGCAAACGGCATAACCGTGGTCTACTATTAATATTTACAAATCGGTATTTGTGAATCGCATCCTCCAAAGCACTCCTTATCTTATCGTTACATTGGGTACTTACGGATATAACTTCACTCTCCACTAGTTCATCAACATCTTTAATACCTGATGGCAGCTGAGGTGTGCTATTGGCCACCGCAGTGTGTGACGAAGAGTGGATAGTAAAGCTTTTCCTTATGTCAGAGCGTATCCTCTCAAGTACTGTATCATCCAGCAGGTGACAGCGCTGTATAGCTCGTACTTGATCCGATAAACGTTGTGCTGAAACGTTGATGGTTGGTTCAAACTCCTGAAACAGAGAGGCTAGCCTAACACGGTACGCAGTAAGGTTCGTTCCCAACTCTGTAGCCCGAAAATATGCCCGCATGACATTCTCGTTTATCGATTTTGTCCACTTCATGCGGCGCACATCACCACCGGTAGCGGGGACCCTGTTTGAGGTCAGTGGTCCTCGTGATCCCAAGCTGGTCGGTGGCCGGGTACTCTCCTGCCGACGTACAGGTCTTGGCGACGTCGGTGGAGAGAAAAACTCGTCGCTGGAACTTGAGCTCGACGCCACTGCTACAGCCGGAACGTCCATTGTTTCCTCCGGAGACGGCAAGGCGGAGCAGAGCGGCGAGTCCGGGGATCTAATTTGTGCTCTAGACTTAGCTCTCGTTAGCATATTGCTAGAATTCCTCTGTTAAATATTTCGACATGACGTTTAAATGTCATGTCGCACACATATTTCTTTAACGTAATTTAATGGTTTTTCTTCGTAGAAAAGTCCTGTTTTTTACATTATAGTGCATTGTAGTTCGTTTAAGAATTTGTTCCAGTTGTTTTTTTGTATAACGGAGAAAGAAAATGGAATATTTTTACAAAATATGTTTTAGGAATTCTAGTTGCTTTCAGTGTTGCTAGTTTAGCTTTTATTATTATTATTATTATAGAACAGGTTTTTCTTATTCTTACACATCAAACCTTCTATCTAGAGACAAATTCTTGAGATAAATTATTATTGAGTATTATTGATACGCGTTTAGCTTAGTGCTTAGCAACTTGGCATACGAGACTAACACGCGTGTAATAGTGTTTGTCCTGCTATTTTCAATATTTTATTTATTTAATCGAAATTTAACAACATAACAACATAACATGTGGATTATGTGTGTACCTATAATGGTTATTCATATCCATTACACATACACACATAGAAATGCGAAATTTTCTGGTTTAGTGTACAGATATAAAAAAAATTTCGGAATGATTTTCTTACAATTAAAAACCTTTTCATAAATTAAAAACTCTTGAATTTTCGGCTTTTTTGAAGGATTTTTGACAAATTCCTCTTTGACACACACATTCATACTTGTAGTATATAGTCATTGTATATTAGTTATAATATCCAGCAGTGGACGTCTCGTGGCTGAGATTATAATGATATTAGTTACTATAAAAATTCTATTACAGATATATTAATTTAAATACTTTCATGTTCGACAAAATTTGATAAATTTGTACATGGTAACTAACTGACCTCAGGCTTTTAAAGTTAACACGAAATCTAGACGATGAAGTATCCTTCATGCTTCATTATGAAGGATCCACAAAATAGTTCAACATGATTATATACGTTGTCACGATCTCTTGCCAGACACACACACACAGCATCTAACAAATGACACTCTGAGTAGATTTCTGTGTTTTCAACAAACATTATGTCTAATTTAAAATGCTTGTATTCATAATGGTTGTTAAAAGGTAAAATTACTTAGTTTGTACATGTTTTTGTACTCAAGGACCTTGTTATGGTGATTTACATTTAGTAAGAGAAAATTAACATTAAAGAATTATTTCACCACTCATACTAAAATTTATTTTTTGAAAGTTTTAATATTTTCGTATTTTATGGTAAACTAATACAGTAAATTGTAATGTTGGTTAATTTTTTTTAACACTTTCTGCAGTTTTACTTCAATGTTTCTAATTTGTAAAAATGGAAAGTACACAATTTTGATTAGAAAAAGATTTGTCATGATAGAAAGTATACATGTGAGTATGATTAGTACATCTTCGCGGTCAAATGGCTCTACCAATTTTGATAAAATTTAGTATTTTGATCATGTATGTATACTTTGAGTACATGTAAATTTATATAACATAATATATATATTTATATACATATTAGTTTACATAATTACAATTATAACTTTGTGCACCTACTTTTCTAGATGTCTAAACCATGTAAGTTTGGTAGAGAATGCCTTAGGCTTTAAGGTTGTCAATACACTTAAAGTGCATGATGTGTAACAAATAAATAATTAAAATAATTATGCTCGATAAAACAAATCCTCTGTTATACCAATTTCCTCTGTAGTACGTATTACAAAATTAGTAAGAAATGCCTGACAGACGCTTTCTTTTCATACAAGTCAAAATCGTAATGTAAAGTTAATCCCTTAGAAATTTTACCGAATTTTTAGAATCAAATTTGCTTTAGTTCAAGATTACTATTTAAGTCTTCTAGTTTTGTTGTGTTCAAAATGGCCTTACTTAAAGTTAATCTTTTAAATATATTCTTGAATTCAATATCATCTACTCGATAATTCCATTAGGCTAACGGATAGGTCATTGAGAAAATTATTCAAAATCACCCAACTCTGTTTCAAATCGCTATTAATACCCGTGAGAAAATGATGACTCGCACAACTGACCGAGGGTGTCTCTCGTCGACGTTTACGTTCTTTACTTTTTACATTTATCACCATTTAAAACGTTTCAATAGAAACGTACATTTAATAAAGAAAATATTTTATAAACAGAATATTTTATGTATCTATATTTTATTATGACTATTTGTCATGACCGAGCCATGTTTATGGCCATACGGCACGTTTAGGCCAGAAGATTTGATACTGACTAGCCAGTACAAGAACTGAAGAAGCAACATTGCGCTTTTCAGTTCCTTCCACCTTCCTTTCTATTAACTTTCAAGTTACGGGTGTTTAGGTACTGTGCACTAACCGTCGGATGACCTCCTTTGCGCCAATTTTTTTTTCCTTAGCCGAAATCTCTCTGGATACCACCTATTGATAGTATGTTAAGCTCGACCTGGCCCTCTTATATCATGAAGAAAAAACGAGCGAACGTCTAAATTGTAGAAAAATTAGCTTTTGTCCGTGGCTTCGCTCGCGTGGAATTTGGTCTGCCACGTTAAATTTCATAACAGATCATTTTTAATAAATATATATATATATATGTACAACATATGTACAAAATTTCATGATGACCGGTTGTGTAGTTTTCGTGTGAAACCGTAACAAACAAACTTACATTCGCATTTATAACATCTTCGCTATCATGCTCGTACGGTACGGAAACAAGATGTTTTCATTGTTTTAAAACAGGTTTCGTTATTGGTATACCTTTCAATGGGTTGAAGCTTGACTCTTATAAGTCTTTAACTATGTAAGTTAGGAGCACCTAAGTAAGTTAACAGTACCTACTACCTTTGTTGCCTATGAAAAAATAATAATATCAAGTTCCATAAACAGTAAAATCACGTAAACATAATAGTAACGAAATAAAATCTACTATACGTTCTGTGTCGTGAAAGTTTTTGTTATTTCGTTTACTAAAAATTAAAATACATAATACAGTGCATAACTCATTTCAAAAACGCATCAGTGTTTAATCATAGTTATAATGCGTTCATCTAATAGACAAGTTAATGCTTTACACTGAAGTAGGCACCCACAACCCCCAGACATTCATAATTAAATTCTAGTTAGGCAGCAAGGGCGCCTATGACGCAGAGAAGCTTTTCAGAAATGGAATTTAACAATTCACATAAAGTTCTAACTAGAGACGGAGAAACCATAACTTGGCATAATAGCATATGCATATTAAGTTGGACATGCGGCTACAACAGCTTGTGTTATGGTTCGATTGTTGTGTGGTTTCTCAAAGCGAATGAATTTGTACACTGCTACATACACTTCAAATGTTTTCGTAAAGTTTTAGTTACAATATAGTAATTACCAGCACCACAAGTACAACAGTCACATAATAATTGCACCTTTTGCTTACTACATACATTTAGTATATACTCAGTTACATACATAGAATATATGGTAGACCAAAGCTCAAGCGTACAAAGACAAATGAATACATCTTCATAATATAAACGTACGCCCACATAAGCACTATCTACGCCAAAATATGAAATTCCAATTTGAGTGATGCACCTCAAGTCGTTACAAACTCGTTTCGTTACAGCCTTTGGTACAGTTGATATATTTATTTTCATATATCGTATCGCTATTTTTCACAGTAACAGAACATTGAGAAAATATTATATCGATACAACTATTTGAATATCAAGAAGAACATGATACGATGTTATTTGTCAATGTATTTTCGTTCAGCAAATAAATTGAATTAAGGTTGTTTAGATTAGGCGTTATATAACTCACACAAATGTTATGAAAAAGTGAGTTAGTAAAAATAAACTTCAAAAGAGAAAACTATATTTCCTAATCTTGGTAAAGAAATGGATTTTTTGAGATTAAAGTCATATAAATCTTACCCGTTTCCTTGGGTTGAACAGTAATAGTAGATATTTACAGAAGATTGGTAAGCAGATATCTTTCAAATGTTTAGAGACTGGTCACCATTAATACTTAACCACGTAAAATATTTCGTGAATTTGTATCATAATTTTGCGTCAAATGTCGAATACGATTTTTCTTGTAGGCACGAGCAGGTCTATTTCCATTTTGAAATGTCAGCCTGAAGCGCGAGGCTCAAGTGTTTCGTCAGAATATTTGAATATTTTAATATCGACGCTCGCGACGTAACAAAAATAAAGTTTTGTTCAGTGGTGAGCAACTGAAAACAAAGTATTTTATTATGATTCGGTGCAGTTGATTAACGCATTCATGTTCAATAAACAACACTGACATATAATAAGATGCATAATAAAGCACAAACGAAATTCTGTACAACGACTTTGTTTATAGTTTCACACAAAGCTACAGAATCAAATCCACCTTTAGAATAAATTAAGTTTGTTTTTGGTTGCCATGTTAACTGTACCGTGTGAGTTTGTGGGCTGAAAACAATTTGAACCCCGCCGTGGCTCAACCAGTTTTATAGTGACCTCCGTACGTGGAGCGAATCCAAACCGCAGGGCGTTAATGCTGCAATAGGCATATTGTGCCAGCACCCGCGGCATTACATGCTACATTTACAAACTTGACAACTTTTGGAAATGTATTCCTGCTACACGGTTATGTTACTTCTGGTATCGATTTATTAATAAAATGCACAATTATATGTATATATATATATATATATACACATATACACATAGATACAAATACGAAAAACAGGATAAATTAATGTTGTTCTATTACGTGGATCGCAGGTAAAATTAGAACATTGTAGGGAACCGAAGAATATAATTTCTCAGTAAAGAGAAGCTTTCATGAGGATTTAGTAACTTAAAGGGTCGGGTTGTTTCAGTAACCTTGTTTGCGCTAATAACTTTGGGTAAACTTTCAATTTCTTAAAATCCTAACTCCATGAGCGATTAAATAATATTTGGTTTCAAAATAATAAGTGAGTTTAATAACATAATCTAATATTCATGTTTCCACAAGACACTTAACTAGATAATTATTGAGGTATATCTTTTGAAGTATAATTTGAAATTTCTCTTAATGTCACTGACATAAACATTTAAAAAATATTTACAAAAGGAAGTATTAACAAATAAAGCAATACATTAATTGTAAAAGAAATACCTTTCATTCAGTGATACAGAAATAAAACAATTCTTATAAAAAGGAAACATACCCATTGCACAAACGTAACATTGGCAAGTAAATATAAGTGGAAAGAGCTTAGCTCAAGTGAAAAGTAATTAAAAATTATGTTACGCAATTGCCAAGCGTACGTACATATTTGAGGATGTATTTTCTAAAATAATTCTCCCATTGGTACGAACTAAACTTTTGTTTTGAACGCGTACAGCCGTCATTTGACATAGTTTTATCAGGTGCGTGTGTGTATAAATATTTTAGTGCACAGTCCCTCAGGCTTATTCAGTATTGAAAGCCAAAGTTACCGTCTCTACTTTGTCATTTTTACATATTTATTAGACAAGGATCCCTTTATTAATATAAGATGTTGACAGAGTACACAAAAACGTAAAAAACGGTGGCTAAATATTAATGTGGCTATATTTTTCTGTTTAAATCCGTGCAAAGAACCATTATAATAAGACTATATATTGGTTTTGTAGTAAAGAAATAAGTTCAGAGTCATTAATATAAAACAAGTTCATATGGCAAGACTAAATAAAATCATTATCAGCAAAGTATTATTTTTTTGTACCATTATATTGATGCTGCTATTTCAATTTGATACTATGAAACGTTACCTATTGTTTATCGTATAAAAGGCTTATATTCAAGAAGTTTAATATTCTATTATTCGAAACCAACTTGGGGTGGCAAGATGAAGTTATAACTATATTAATTATTCATAGTATGAATTAAAGATGTGTATTAAACATTTAAAAGTTTTATTTGAAATTACTGCTTTAAAAACAGTAGACTCGAAAATAGCCCTTATAAACTGCCTGTTAGTTAAACTTACAGTTGGGGTTTTGGGTTACTATACCATGTTTCCTAGATGACCTCTCCTTAGGAAAATGTGGTCCAGAAAGGTCAGTTGGTTGGTTGTTTATAAGGTTTTCCTTTTCTATGCAATGTTATTGTACTACGTTTGCTCAATTAGAGGACTTATGATATGACGTTGAATCTTTTTGCCTCAAGAATTAAGATTACCTAACGTATCAAACTTTACAAAAGTATCAATCAAAATTATTTTGCAAGGTTTTTTATAACTTATGTAAAACATTATGTAAATTACACAAACTTTTTAAACTTTTCAACAAGACAAGTTAATTATTCTGTCTTCTGTGTCCGCTAAACGTTTCTAATAAAATAAAAAGTGTCATCATTAGATGACCAATTTTCATGGCAATGTGGCCGAGTAGATAGCAGGTAATCAGAATCTAAATCGTTGGCAGACTTTAAAGAATGTATTTAATAATATATTCCGTATTACAAAGTACGAAGGTTAAAGTTAAACGTAGAAAAATTCATGCAACTTTAGTGAGTTAACATTTAATAGATTGCAACTATGTACTATTTATTATATTCATCGGGTGAGCGACGACTCGATGAAGGAAAATACGATAATAAGGGTAAAACAGTAACGTTATAGCCATTGTAAAAAGTAAAATGCTCTTCCTACACAAATAATAAAAATACAATTTAGAATAATAGGACTGACGGGCAAAGTAATGGGGTCCCATCAATAACAGACATCCCAATTACTTGTAAAGATTTTACCGAGAAATATACGAATATAACATCTACTAAGGTTTTACCTTTAAGTTTTAAAAGTATGTTATAAAATAATATTTGTAAATGTGTTTACATTGTAGGTGTAAGTGTACACGAATTATGGTTTATTAAGAACACTTAAAGTACAGTTTCACAGTAGAAGAGAAGCTTGGACATACACAAAAGATAGTACAGAGTGGGCCACGAATTAATAAGCATTTGAAAAATTGTATCGAGAGCTAATTAGATGGACTTTATTTTTTAAAAACTTCGTCGTCTTAATGACTACTGTTTAACGTTTACACTCTTCTAAGCGAACACCGAAATTTTCGAATACTTGTTAAAAAAGACAGCGTGAGATCGCCGACATCTCTTCGCTGATTTTTCTTTTAGGTGACGTAGCATATTTGGTTTATTGATGTAGACACGGTTCTTCAAATAACCCCACAAAAGGAAGTCTCCTGGGGATAGATCTGGACTTCTGGGTGACCATGGAATGTCGTCTGGTCTGAAATCAATATTTCTGGAAACATGCCTTTTACCACCGGCAGGGACTCAATGGATGTTTGACAAGTGGCTCCATCTTGTTGAAATCATGTGTTACGATTGTAACCAGTAAATTTCGGTAGCTTCAGTCCCAAGAACTTCCGTAACATTTTCACATATTCAGCAGAATTAACAGTAACTGAAAGTAAAGAAGGTTTCAATGATACCTTTTGCTGAATTTGCCGACCATACCATACATTACCTTGCGAGAATGAAGTAGCCTCTCGTGTTTAATTTTTGGGCGTTTAGTACGACTTACGCAAATTTAAATCATTTGATTTTAGTTCCTGCATCTTTTGGATCTTATTTGGATGTAATTTCAAAATACGGTGTCATGCACATGGGCACGCACACACATACAATCACATACACACCTAGGCATCTTCCTATACTTTGGCAGTAACACTAACAATGCATAGCATGACCGAACACTGTTTCCCAAGATACAGGCTTAACCCTAGTTTGGGATTCTGAATTAGTACCTATAGTAATATAATCATGTAAACGATGTGTATATAATGTTGTAATTTTAGAACCAAATAAACAATAAACATACTCATTCTGAAGTATACTATGCAGGACAACATCACTGCAAAAAGAAGGAGAACTTGCCAAACCCTTTTTTTAAGCTACGAAAACTCCCTCGGACCTTCACTCCTATGTATACTCCCTGTAGTTGATACTAATTGTTCATTAATCATAATTTACCAAGCAAATACTAAACATCAAATTTGGTTTATAATTTGCGTAACACAGATATAAAAGAATCAGTCAATCAATCGCTTGTTACTATTTTTTTTCTGAAGTTGCGATAAAAGACACAACATTCTTACCAAATAAAAGGTATGTTAGCACAAAAAATTTTATAAAACCGATTTTAGATTTATAGTTATCAAAATTATGGATTAAGCCATCTACGACATTTATCGTACGTATCTATAAAAAATTGATAAAGAATAAAACACTAAAACTGACCGCGCGGGCCACAAAGATAAAAGTCACTTAAAGCGGCACAATATGTACATTTAGTACAAGCCAAATTATTCTTTGTGCTAGTCGCTTGTGGCATATTACCTATGCGATTTCCTTACCCAAAAACGATAAAATCAGTGTATTTGTGTATTTATTTTGTTTTAGTTCGTAGCTTGAAATTTTATTAAGTGCAACACACATTGCAAACTATTAAAAATTCTACAATATTATTTGTCGCAGTTCAAAGTCATGATCAAAAAATCAAAGTTAACGTATCTTAATAATTATCGCTACCTATACTAACATTAAGCCAACATACACAGTAACTAATACCAGGTAGTATAACCACGCTGATTTTAGCATGAAAGGGCTTGCGCGACCGGGGTGCACTACCCTCCCACAGAAGATCAACCTAAAGCGACAGTATCCGTGCTGTCATCTTTCGTTGGTGAGTGTAAGACTGAAGGCCCATTGATGCAGGAGTAATAGTTATCGTTGTAAGTGTGTCAGCAATACAATACCACGATGACTGTCATGCTTTATATGTCCCCAGGCTGGATGTGAAGAAGCATCTCACTAGGGCGCCATAGTGTGTGTCGTCATATTGCATTGTCTGCATTCGCAATGAGTTTGGTTAACATAACTCTTGAATTCTATTCATGCTTTCCATCAGGCAGAGTAAAATCACTTTGGCAGGTTCTTAAAATAAAAAAAAAATATAAAATAAATAAAATAATTAAATAAGTAGCCATTTAAAACAGGGTAAATGCGGGTGGGTGGGTACCATATTTGATCGACACACACAGTACGACCAACAGTGTGGCTATCTTCTACCATCCGATATTATGTTTGTGTGCGCATGGTAGACTGCCGGGCACGCAACCACGTACTCAAACTGAGAGCGGTATATATCTATGAAGGTAACTTATATATCCATAAAAGAACGGTGGGCCTAGTTTAAGCGGTTGCCACGCCGCTCTCTATTGCGGTGACTGTTGGGGTTCAAACTCCACATGGGACACCACTTGTGTGATATACAAATTATTGTTCTGTGTCTGGATGTTCTTTCTGTCTTTCTTGTATATTTGTAGTATAACCTTAGTTGATATTATCTATACATATGAATAAAATTGAAGTGACTGTTCGTAATGTTGAAATAACAACTTTTTAATACATTATACGATACATACACCAAAATAATATTTTTTTACAATTATTATCAGTCTATCTCTTTATTCTGGCTAATCTCTGAAATAGCTGGACTGATTTTGACGAGACTTTTATTGGCAGGTAGCTGATTTAATAAGAAGTAACTTAGACTACTCTTTTTTTAGAAAAAACAATATGGTTACGCGAAAGCAAAATTAAAACCAATGAAACAGTGAACAACATACGATTGAAATAAATATAAATTCCACGCGGACGAAGTCGCGGGAAACAGCTAGTTATATAATTATACTGATACTATATATATATAAGATTATATTACATTAGTATTATTATTTTGCTCTGTTGTACTCTTTATTTCTTATATATGGACAACTATAAATCGAAGACTCGTGGCAGATTACGCGAAAGATTTAATACCAGCTTGAACTCATAAATAAAAATTAATAATTGAATTGCAATGGCATTAATATCGTAAATTATAGTTAACGAGCTGAATGGTCAACTGTGATATAATGTAGCCAACGAGATGGAAAATGAATCGCCTCATCTGTATCACATTATTTTCAAGATCTGAAAATTAATTACGCAGAACGACGAGTTTATTTTTGATTCGCTAGAACGGCAATTATCAAGGCTTTGTTTATTGTTTTACCTTTCAAAGGAATCGTTTGAAGCAGTGCTATAATTTGTATTTTCACTTGATTCAACTTCGAGAAAACTTGGAACCTCTATAACTCCCTTACTTAGTTAGTCTGTAGTTATTCTTTATTAATACGCTTTCGAAATTCAAAATAATTTATTTGTGTTTAAAAGTAAAAATAAAAGAAAGTTTTTAGTACAATTAAAAAAATTAAAAATAAGGAAAACAACAACATTATGGTACCACAATTTGTATAGTTGTTGTGTGTCTGTGAGGGCACATGTATATGTGTGTCTATGTGTGTGTCTGAAATGTGTAAGTCGATGGTAGTGTAGATGTCTCTACGTGTTCAAAGTATTGGACACTGTTAACGTATTCGGGGGGGTCTCTCGTTTACAAGATAATGGAGTGGTTTTATTCAGTTCAATACTGCTTTTTTGCAATATTTGTAAAATTGTGATGTCCGTATGTATATTTCAGTGTAATATTGTATCATATTGTATTGTATTTCTTAATTTTATTGTATAGTTGTGCCAAACGTTTTCTTTACGCAACTGTATGTTTATTTGTTTGTAACTTTTGACTTTTGTAATCGTGCTATTTCACACATATTTTAGTTAACACTTTTATCAAAATTAAGGGCTCGATTTAAAATCTATTGAAAAGATAAATCATTTTAACGAAATGCCTTCATAGACCGGAGCACCCACGCATACACAAATACCTCATAAAATAATGATATTTGAAATCAGGAGCAGTCACGTCGAGCACCGACAGACACGTTACTGTGAAACTTAGACACGGCGAATTTTTATGAGTGTCGCATCTAGACGACACGCGAGGGACCCTGTGGCTTTTGAAACGACTGGTAGTCAAAGAGAAATGGAGATTTTGCAGTTACAAATGTGGAAGCAGTAGGTAGAGGCCGTATTTCTTCGCGGATTACTTTCTCGGAAGCACACTTGTAACGCGTGTGCCGGAATTTTTATTACTTGCGGTTCCCAGAGGTACAGTTCCACGACAGAGATACATTCCAATCATTATGTTTTTTTCCGACTGTAGTGTGCTCATACTATTTATAAAAATGGTTAATAAATGAAATTGCTTGCTTGACATACAGCTTGGTAACAGCAAAATATGATAAAATGATTAAGTTTATTATATTTCACATTGTCACAGTGTCCTTTACCATTTCATTAAGCACATAATTAATTCTGAGACAGAGAATAATCAATTTACCCGTAATCTATCAATTGATTGTATCCATATCTATCGCTTGATCGTTAATTGCTTTATTAATCTATTCCGTTTAGCAATAAAGCAGAATATTGTGTTTATTATGCTACTTATAATTGTTTACTTATAAATGGAGTACTTAAAGTCGATTTAAGTTTAATTACAGTTGATATCTGAAATATTCATTTGATGCAATTCACAAGTCCGTGTGGTAAGGGATTAAGAATACACAGTGTTACCACCCCTATTCATCCCGTGGGTGACAAGACAACATCATTATAAAGAGAAGGAAAACTTGAAACAAACCCTTTTCCAACCCGTCTTGCCAGCGTGGTATAGTAGGCCAAAACCTCCTTGCTAAGGCGAGGCCTATGTCCAGCTTCATGTATTAACAGTTTTGTTACAAAGAAATACTGCATCTATATATATATATATATATATATATGTATATATTCTATATTAACAGCCTGCCAAAGTGACTCTACTTTGCCTGATGTAAAGCAGGAATGGAATTCCAAAAGCTGTGGTTACCATACTCCTTGCAAATGCAGACAATGCAGTATGGTGACCCATATTATGGCGGCCTTGTGAGATGCTTTTTCACACCCTGCTTGGGGACGTAAAAGGCATGACAGCCATCGTGACAGCGTAAGGCTTACACAGTTACCACGATAACTGTCACCCCTGCTTCAATGGGCCTCCGGTCTCACACTCACCAACGACACACGACAACACGGATTTAGGTTGGCGCTTTAGGTTGATCTTCTGTGGGAGGGTAGCACTGCCCCGATCGAGCCGGCCCGCTCGTGCTGATTTCAGCGTAGCTCTACTAATCTTGCTATATCTTTAATTAGCAAAAAGTATTAAATATTACTCTTCTATCTAAGTGTTTCTTACTTAATGATGCTTTAAGCGGACACTCAATTTTATGAAAAGTAGCCATACATATTTAAATTTATAAATATTACAGTATAAGATAAAAATAACACTTACATTAAATAAAGTTCCCTCTTGCAGTCCTACAGAATAATAGTTACACGACTAAGGACGATGACAAATATCTTTGAAATGTATTCGACAGTACCTGAAACACCGTGACGGGATATTCTACTAAACGAAATTACCCCAAGCTTTATAACACCTAAATCTTATCACACGAAATTTCATAACAAGTTGGTGCAGGGCCCTTGTTAAGTAGTTACTTACAACGCCTCAGCCCGCTTTTATTAAGCCTTGATGAAAACTTTACATCATCATATTTTCTGGATCGTTCACCTAAATTAGAGGTAATTTATATCCCAATGTACACAGGCGGTGCCCGTTTGAGCTTTATTAAACAAATAAAGTAATGAATTGGTGAGCTTTCATAAACAAGTGTGCAGAAATTTGAAACTTTATTATTTACGAACGGTGAAAGACACAATGCTCAAATAAATTAAGGGTTCACGTAATGGTTTGGTAAGGTTTGTTTGACTTTATTTACCGTGATGACACGTTTGACAGTTGGTCGCTAGCAACATCGTTCAGCCATATTTCGAATCAATGTTGCAAAATGTTATCTTTACACTTCGTCAAACTATTGATATAAAATAGATGAATGAAATAAAAAATTTCAACAAAACGTCGGAATATGGCTAAGAAATTACGTGGGAAACAGTTATTGACCGTTTCTACAGTTGATTGTGTGTGACAAAAGCCATAAGTCAAGATGATTATCAGTGCAATAATCTCTGATAGTGTCTCCGGCTAGCGCAATGACAACCTGGTTTTGTACCAAAAATAGGAACAGAAATTTTAATATAATCCCCGTGTTCAGAGTAGCGTGAAATTAAAAATATTAATATTGTGAGATATCGCAGCTGCTATTAATCCGAAGCGAGATTACGTCAAGTACAACGAAGATCATGTATGATGTTCCTACGGTATTGTTACCGAGGTTACTAAGATGTACGAAGTGTCGCGTTATTCAGAACAACTGACAACCTATTAATTTTCATGTGACAAATATTTGCTTTAGAGCGTGTAGAGCATATGCATTAATTTGAATGTGTTTGGTGTACTATAACTGTAATTTTTTTGCCGAAAGTAATAAAATACTGTGTATTGTACTAGTGGAAATTATTTTCTTCTAATATAAATTAACACTTGTATTGCCATTGCAAAGATATAAATTTATATTGTCACGTGTGAGATCCACTGTTGTTAAAGTTTTCTGG
Organism: Hypercompe scribonia; assembly: GCA_949316085.1. Taxonomy (NCBI): domain Eukaryota; kingdom Metazoa; phylum Arthropoda; class Insecta; order Lepidoptera; family Erebidae; genus Hypercompe; species Hypercompe scribonia. The sequence continues at coordinate 10,959,718 of OX438974.1, read as the reverse complement.
TAGGATAATTCCCAATACATTAGAATTAGAAAAGGATTGTGAGGTGCAATAACTAAGATAGAAAACTTTTTGCTGATAACATAGCGCCGTCGCCTTGTGTTTACGGTACTATTAGTACATATACAGACAGCAAGCTTGGAGCATTTATCCTTATTAATACTTTAGCCTAGTTTAGTACAGCGTGGTAGGTAGTACGATACGTATGGTGACGGACTAAGATTACAGAGTGTTAGCATCCTATGGATGTTGTAAGAGGTAACTAAGGCAGCAAAATACGTTGGACAACAGCACTGCAAAGAGGAGGCAAAGTTAATTAAACCCTATATCATTTGGTAAGCGTGATATAGTAGATCAAAACCTCAAACGTTAAAAACTGATAATTATTAGTACAGTAACACTTTATAACAAAAAACATTCATAGAGTTCCCGTACTGTTAATTTAGTATCGAGCTCAGTAGTAGCAGTCGATCGCACGCAGAAATGTATTCTACAAGAGTCACAAATATGGGTACTCAAGTATATATTATATGTAAATATTATTCGATATACGATAGTTACCTTTTACGAAGTTAATTCATAATATCTTATAACCTAAGGAATGAAATATGTATATCAAGCTTAATGAGAATAATCATTTGCCTAACTTATCGGCTTTTTGCTTTGTAATTAGAGAGCGTAAGAGCGAAAACATAGCTGTATAGTATGAGAATCGTTAATCAACCGCCCCGGAATATAGGAATTCAGTGTGATAGCCCGCATTTGGTTTAATTACATAAGCTATATTACCTCATTAAATCCCAAACCAAAGGAAAGATTAGAATGGATTAACTAATATTTGAAGCAAGTTGAAGTAAATGAAAACTATGATTGAAGAAACTTTTCTCAAAAAATTATATTTCTTCGGTGCATTTTCTATTAGATTTATATGCGAGAAAACTTTTGCTGAACTCGTACGAATATAAGTGTATAAACGAGTAGCTTAAAATGTTCCTATTTTCACACCCAACACTTGTAGAAAATGACATCAAATTTTTTGGCTTTTTTTTATTGATAGTTCAGGCATTACAGGCGTTTATCTTCTATCATGCTTGATAGAAAGTGACGATGAGGATAAAAATAGGAATTTATCTATAAAAATCATATTTACTCTTCCTTTGAACATTGAGAATCATTACATTTCGAACTATATCGATTTGGTATAGAAGTGGTTACAGCTAAAGTCATTCAAAAAACTTAGTTTATTGTGTGAACAATAAAGAACTTTGACTTTTAACCAGTTATACTGGCTAAGAGAGAAACGATAATACAATAAGCTGTACCACAAAACAAGTTAATCTATAGGTAATGTAAACTACACATCTATTAGTCTACTCGTAAGCTAAATACCAAACAAACTTTAAGAGTTAAGCATTATTTAATTTAGGCCGCAGATTATTTAAATAAAAAAAATACTTAGTATTATACGGTTATGTTTACAGCGATGTATATGACTAGTAACTGTCCGGTGGTTTTGAGTTTTTCCGTCCCCTATCCATATGTCCTGCTTGCGGTAGTGTCGCGCTTCGGGTTCGGCGCTACTCCTTGACTAATACTGGTTTGGGTACGAGATTTGAGTAGACAGGCCGACTCGAAATTATGGTCCCTTTTTTAAAAGGCTAACCAGGACCCTTCACTGTTTATTTATTTTATTTGATATTCTTAATAGACTTAAAAAAAAAAGACACCTCTGTGGTTTATTTCAATATTTCTTCCCAGAGTGAGTCTTGAAATGCCGGCGCCTTCTAGTTATTAAGTCCAACGTGTGAAATTGTCTGTAAAGACTTACTTACTTAACTAAATTCCTTACGCATTTCTAACACACATATACACACACTTACCATATATATATATATATATACTGACACAATCGTCTGTCATTCATCCACAAAACATGTCATAATCTGGATTTGAGTCTTCTTCGATTATCATCATACATAGACTTATTGCTTTTATTCTCATGAACGCGAACGCACATTCTTGAAAACAAGTTTTCTAGTTGCGACATGACGAGATCCTTGGACAATTTTTTGGTTCGCTGTTAACTAGAATCAAACACTTACATCTGGAATCCCTGCAAAACCCTATACGTCAGAAAGTTTTTCTGAGATTCTTATACAAAAGGGAGAATGTATACAATCCTATCATATACTCTATCTTATATCTCTTGGGTAACTTAAGATATATATATAAGTGTAAGGGGAATACATGAGTAGATCAGAATAACAAACTTTTATTAGGTGACACTAAAGACGTTTAGACTCGTTTAGACTTATCCTGAAGTATGTTTGTTGTCGGGGTGGAAAATCCCTTCGGATCTCCGGCTCCTCGTTTAAGCAGGAGCCAGGAATATGTGCTGTTTCCACTAAAAACCACCCCGGCGGCCGGTCTCAGGCGTCCTTCTCTGAAGGGGACCTGGACCATATTATTTCAGGTCCCCTAAAGAGTCAACGCCGCGCCTACTCAGACCCTATCCTGGGGAGGCCATAAAGGCTTCCCCACCTATCAGTACAGTTGTCGTAATTTGTTGGGACCCGATCGCATTTTTGCGACCAGGCCGCAACAAATTATCCTATCGCCGACCGCAGCAACTAAATTAGTGTTACCTAGTAGCAACATTACATCAAATATAAGCATTAGCAATAGTTTACAAAGCACAACGTAACATATTAACACAGTGTGCTTTGTGGCTAATAAATGGCATAATATATCATAATGTATTAAACGCACTGTTCTAGTGACACTGCAGGTGAGATTAAGTCGGTGTGCCATGTACAATCCTGCCTCTTGATTTATATTGTGCATTGTGCAATACCCTCGATGTAAACCTTGCTTAATTATGAATCACGTGAAATTTAGACCACGTAAACACTCGATATACCATGGTAGAATATAAGTCAGATTGTGTTGGTTTTCAATTGTAATTAATGGAGTTTTCAAATACAGTAACAATTTTATTTTCCTGTCTTCTGTGAAACAAGAAGTTGATATAAGTTAAAGAGGTTCTATGTTGCTGCTAAAGAAGATTATATGAATAAGCTGTATCGAATATTAGTTGAGGTGGTTCTCTTTTAAACATTCTTAGAAATGGTCAGGTTCAACAGAAAACTTACTTACTACTTCTATACAAATAAATATTTTAACAAGCAGCACTAGCTGCTTGTTTGCACTAGCAAACTATAACCTGACAGTACCCTCACAGTTAAACATTAACGCAACTTTCTATTAAGACTTCATAGCAACGAGAAAATTTTCTCACCAAAAATAATTTACATATTTCGCAAGTTGTTGTAATTTTTAATATTGCTTCTTAAAAATACCACAGTCAAGAGCGAAAGAGCTTCAAGTTTGGAAGAAGTCTCCGCGAGATTCACAATATATTTACAAAACTTTGCATCGTTTGCAAGATTTCCGCTGTAAAATTACCCTCGCTTTTACATCCACTTCTGTAACGTTCTTTTAGAGGTCTCGGTAGGTGGCAAAGGATGCTGTACAATATGTTTCATCGGCATTATATCAGTGCGCATTTCATATTCTCGCGTATCCTTTACAGCCTTGGGTATATTTCGTTTACACGCTTCGTGAAAACTCAAGAGTAAAATTAAAGTATTGTATTAGAACAAAATGCGTATATCATTTTTTTATTAGAATTGCGAGTGTTGGTGTATTTTAAACTTAAATAAATATGTAGCTATTACTTTATTAAAAAGTTTCAGGTTCAAAATCGTACTGAGAAATCAGATTATTATCAGATTATTATGATACAGATAAGGTTCGGTTAACATGGCGGACGTAGGATTTCATTTGGTGATAATGCATAAAAAATAAAATTAAACCTCCACCTCCTTTCACCGAAAATGCATAAAAAAATAAAATTAAACCTAAGTGCCACATAGCAATTCAGCTACAATATATTCTAAGAAAAGGATGAACTCAAAACTTGGAATAATATTGCCTTCAAGTAGCAGTGCTTTTCCAGAAAAATTCATTGACATAGTCATCATCATAAACCCGTTGTAGTCTACTGCCGAACATATCCCACTCCCAAGGCACACCACGCAGCAAAGTGCAACAGAAAAGTTAAGAGAAACGTATTGTTATTGCTATTGATCAGTTATGATGGTTTACAGTAAAAATTTTGGATGTAATTAAAATTGTTGCCTGGTAGCGTGTTTGACCTTTAATCCTTTTTTTTGCATAGTGAGCAATTTTGCATTCGCACTCATGTATTTGAATAGTCTTATTGTAAACTTAACATGACAAATACTTATATTTGGCCTTTGCTTATTTTTTTGTATTTATTTCATGCCTAAAGGAGAAAGGAATAATGCCATAGTTTCCTTGGCCTAGGTGTTACTTCAATCGTCCTTCCAGATCATTTCACCCCGGGCTGGGTGTAATTTGGTACGCCGATGACACATTGATCACAGCTCGAGGGATGAACTTTTAAGAGGTGGCGCGCCTGGCTACCGGAGGCGTCTCTCTGGTGGTCAGGTGCATTGAGGGATTTATTTATGGGTGGCCCTGGATGAGACAGAGCCCTTTCGTTTCATGGGCCACGTCGTGATCCACCCCCAGGCGCCTCTATCGTAGTCAATTCGGTTCTCGTACTGGTTCTCATGATCCTCGATGAGCACATCCGACAGCTTGCTCCAAAGCTGGTCGACGCAACTTCTGCGCTTGCCCCATTGTTGTTTAATGCAGGTGGAACCAGCTTCATGACAAGATGAATGTACACAGAAGTTGTCCAGTCAATGGCACTACATGGTACACCAGTGTGGACGGCGATTCTGACCACCTAGAATAGGGCTCGCCTCTGGAACCCTCGTAGGACATTGGCGTGTAGCGGACCGTGCTTTGTATTATATATTATTAGGTCTAATTACATTAAAACATTCTAACTTGTGTGTTTATTTGTGTTGATATATATAAGAGTACTTTTTAATAATTCAATCATTTCATTTTATTATTGGCGCTTACGTTACATCTTTCCAACTATATACTTAGGTAACATTAATATATTATTTTTGTTAATGTATATATATTGTTTCGAGTGAGAGGGGATTACACATTGCTTTCCAACGCGTCACACCGCTAACCGATTGTGAATTGCACTCCATACGTACCGATATTTACCGTCTATATTCCAAATTTTATACTTTCGTAATTAGGTTCTTAATTTCGTATCTTCTCACCTTCTGTGCTTATTCTATACATATAAATATATTCATGCTTTCGAGTTTCTTGTGTGAATCGTAAACTGTATAACTTCTGTGTAGTATTTTAATGTAAAAAATTTCGATAACTTTTTAGTATGGATTTCTATTTCACTATTACAGTAAGTTAAAAGTTATCTTACTACATGCACGATTTTATATAGCGTTCAGAGCCATACGCGGTTACCGCACGGTGTCAATGGAGGCGGCGTGCGCCTTGCCCGGAATTCTCCGTGGGGCTTGGAGGCGGAAGTGCTCGCCGAAACTTATCAGCGGACGGCTGTATTTCAGGTGGGTAGTGGCATTCGGCCCCCATCCAAAGAGGTACACGAATGCTCGTTGTCCGTCACGACTGGAGGCTCCACTTACTGCCTTTACCGCTGTGGAGGCTTTTCAGCCGATCATCGTCGAATGAGCAGGGTGGCAGCTAGAGACCCTTTCGGTCCGACTAACGCAGGTCGTTTCCAGGTACGATTGCTTTGGGAAGTATCTGCACTCGGTCGCTAGGAAAGAATTGAGTCCCGTCTTTCGTCACTGCTACTGCTATGAGGATTTGGCTCAGCACACACTAGTAGTTTGTTCTGCCTGAGTGGTGTAGCGTGGGGCCCTCAACGCAGTTATTGGAGGAAATCTCGTGCTGCCGGCTGTCATATGCTCCATGGCCGGTAGCGACAGCTGTTTTGCCGTAGATGCAACCTTTTACGAAGACGTCATTTTACAGAAGGAGGTGACGCAAAAGGCCCGGTAGGATGATTTCCACTCGGACTCAATTCGTTGTCAGCGTACATGGTGGCGAAGCCGCACTTACCAGCACCTCATGCCGCCCTGAGTGTGGCCACGGGTAGACGCGACGGGTTTTCCTCTCCATCTGCTGTAGTGGCCATCCGCGAGGAGGTGATGTCCGTGTGTATCGTACGTCGCCTAAATAGAGTTTACCCGTAGGTGGTCCCTACGTCAGAGCGGACGGGTACTGGGAGGGGTCTAGAAGACCAAATAACAGCAGTTCCTGGATCCCTCCCATTCTAGGCACAGAGCGGCTCACCGTGTGGTTTTAGTCGGTCTAATTCTGACACACCGCCCCGCCACAAAACCCCAGTAGGGTGACAATCAATAGGGGTTTCAACACGTTAAAAAAAAGAAACAAGGTGTTACTTTAGTCTTACTTTGTTTTATTTACATACATACATAACAAAGAATTAAGTTATTTGAACTCATACTGTAAAAGTGAGATTATATTATAACGTTGTTTTTTTATGTTCCTTACGAAATGTTTTTAAATGGTCGTATATGATATATCAAAGATATAGCACAATTGGCACACCTTGGACAATTACTACAGTCGAAAATGAGACTATAGGTATATATATCTGTGAGGGCGCATGAGAATCCTACACGATAGTTGTCGTAACTGAAAATAATAAAATGATTGTTTACTAATTATATTCTCAACTCACAAGGTGTATGTAACTCAACTTTAGATAAATGTATTTAACTATATCGATATTACGTACAAAGGTTGTAGATATATATTTTCTCTTAAAATTTTTAAAAATCATAGTAACTAAACACGAGGCTACGCTTGCCTTCACAATGTTTTGCGTAGAGACGCTAGCCTACGTGCTGACAGATCAGTACATATCCAATATCCGTCGCGTAGAAGGAGTAGTTTACCCTTTAAAGAATAGTAAAAAAAGGATGTGAAATAAAATGCATATATATATATATATATATATATATATATATATATTAAATATTTATTATTCATCTTCAACACTTGACATTAAACTAGTCGAATGACACATTACATAGATTCCACCTTACATAGTTACTTATCTGTTAAAACATGTTTTAACATACATGTTTTCCAACAAGGAAGCATAAGATAAACATGACGATGAAGACCTTAAACGTAGATACATAAATCTGGTATGATACGCTTAGCAGACTTAAAGCCTAATTTTAAGAGGTACTTACAGGCTCAGAAGAGCACACTACCAAATAACTAGTAAAATCGCCTCATCATACAACACTCTTCTGCCAATAAAGTAACTGCGGCCAGTCGCAATAATAAAATTCACACGGTGATTCATTTCGTAAATATACGATCGATAAGTATATATATATATATCTAAAGTCAAAGCAGTAAGAGATAAAAACACAGACAGATGTCGACCGGTGACCAGAATTACCAACTATGAAAAGATTTAAGAAATTTGATTCTCTATGAATCGTTTTTACTAAATAATTGTGAAACATTTGTCACTTAATTTTCATACAAATTTTTAGATCTTACTGGTTTATTCACAATCGATTACTAAGAATTTAGACATATCGTATTTAATCGATTTTTTAATTACTTACGTAATTTATTTTAACTTTTCTTGCTTCTTAGAAAGAAACAGGACATTATATTTCATGACTTCTTTTAGAATTTGTTTTAATACACATTTCAATTAGAAAATTGCTGGTTCTAAAGTTTCCTTTCTATTTCGGATCACTGATAATGTTTTCTGTACAATTTAATGGCGCTAATATTTAAAAATAAAATAATAAGAATACTATTAAATTCGACCCGTATTCTTATCAAATGATATTATTTTACGTATTAGTTTTTGTGAAATAGAACCGCCAAAAGGATTTGCAACCACACTTCTCTTTTTTCAACTTACTAGACAAACAGAGGACATCGGTGTACTTGTATATTGGGTAATGAGATGCTAAATTATAGGAAAGCAGGTCTCGCATTCTGTTTGTCTTCATTGTTGATGCAGTTCTATAGCGGTATTTTGCAGTGCAACATAAAATTGTATATGTAACTCTATGTTCAAGGGTTATTTCTACAACATTAGAATTGATTAAATTTTAGGGTTCTGAGATACTTATAAAACAAGCAAACGTTTTTCAACCGTGCTTTGTTTGGAAGTACCAATTGTATTTCATTTACACCATGCTAACTTTTTTCCTATTATTAATTTTGACCTCCTAAGGTCAACATTAATAATAGAAAAAAATGCATATAGTATACCCCGACCTTTCGTGGCATACTATATGTAAGTATTTATATTAATAACAGTATAACAAGAACTTCGTAAATGTTAATGCTTGCTTTTAGTATGTACTTACATAGATTTTAACTTTTAAAATAATTCTAGATTATCATTGTACAAATAATGTTATGACAAAATTGGGACAGTTTATGAACATATGCAAACAAAAGAATCGAAAGTGCCTGTGCCTGAGCCAGTTGACCCTACTCAAGAGCATAAAAGGACAGAATCACGTTATTAGTACTGTTGACCCATGGTGTTCTGTAGTAAAGAAGGATATGTTATCTGCCACAAGACCTTTTAAATTCAATAATATTGATTTATTTTAAGGAATTATTTCAACTTAGCGTTAATCAATTGCCGTTAATGGATATTCACATTATTTATTTATACATCATGCACTTTATGTACATAGGCGGACTTAATGCCTAAGGCATTCTCTACCAGTCAACCTTTGGGTGATGCAGAGAAAATAGGAAGTAGGTGCGTTTCAGGTGTTAAATAGAAGAAGTAGACATATACAAACTTTCATATACTAAAATTAATACAAATACATAAAAACATACATATAAATACTTAAGTTTATGTAAATATATATACATACATTCATACACAAATAAATATCATAACAAGTATAAGACGATAATCATGTATTGGTTGATTCTGCCAGCTGTTTCAGTAAATACTGCTTCACTTTTTTCTTAAAAGAAAAAACGTTGGTAGCCATCCTGACTTCGAGGGGAAGCTCATTCCAGAGAAGAACGGACTACACAAAGAAAGATGAGCCAACAAACTCAGACGTATGGGAGGGCCAACGAAGGAGAAGATTCTTAGAGAACCAAAGCTTTCTGTCGTGATTGCTACATAAGAGTTGGAAATAAGAGTTTAAATATGTTGGCGAAGATGGGTTATTAAGTATAGAGAATAGAACAGTGAGCGCGCGTAATTTTCGGCGTAGACGAATTGGTAGCCAATTGAGCTGCGAACGGAAAGAGGATACATGGTCATATTTACAGAGATTATAAACAAATCGAATGCAGTTATTAAGAAGACGGTCTAATTTATCGAGAAGATCTGCATTCAGGACGCAGCAGCATACATCACCATAGTCGATTAAGGGGAAGATAAGAGTTTGCACAAGCATAGTCTTGGTTTTTACGGGCAGGAAATTTCTCAGATAATTTAGAGCCCGAAGTGTCCCAGTAACCCTCCGGCACTGTTTTGCAACTTGTTTACGCCAGGTTAGTGTGCAATCGAGGTGTAAACCTAAATCTTTCTCCGATCCACTTACAGGTATGATAGTCCCATTAAAAGTAATAGCCGGGAGAGTCTTAGTGTCTACTCTGCTCATCGACCGATGACTTCCCACTACGATAGCTTGACATTTTGTGGGGTTCACTGATAAACCAAACCTTTGAGACCATGTGTTGATTATTTCCAAATCGTGGTTGATCATTTTTTTTTTTTTTTTTTTTTTTATACCACGACGGTGGCAAACAAGCATACGGCCCGCCTGATGGTAAGCGGTTACCGCAGCCTATGAACGCCCGCGGCACCAGGGGCATCACGTGCGCGTTGCTGACCCTTTAAAAACCTATTTACCCCCTTCTTGAAGAGCCCCATACTGTAGTTTCCAGGGAAAACCTCGGCAGGGAGCTCATTCCATAACGGGATTGTTCGCGGGAGAAAATTTCTCTGAAACCGCACTGTGCGCGACCATTTAGGTTCCAATGTATGTGGATGAGCTCCCTGACGATGGCGAGCGGTGCGATGGTAGAAAGTGACTGTGGGCATCATATCAAACAATTCTTCAGAACACAGCCCATTGTAGAGACGATAGAGCACACACAAGGAGGCAAAGTCTCTCCTAAGACTTAGTGGCTCGATACCGTCTGTGAGATCAGGATCGTCGACTATTCTCACAGCACGTCTCTGAACTGAATCGAAAGGCTCAAGCTGGTACTTCGGTGCTCCCGCCCAGAGATGACAGCAATACTCCATGTGAGGTCGAACTTGTGTTTTGTAAAGTAGTAGCCTTTGTGCCGGTGTGAAGTATCGCTTCGCTCTATTCAGAACACCAAGTTTTTTTGATGCCAGCTTGACCTTCTCTTCCAAATGAGCTCGAAATTGGACGTCACTGGAGATGTCGACACCGAGGATTCCAATACTCTGTGAGATGGTAAGGGGTGTATTCTGGAATTGTGGAACCACAGTGAACGGGGTTTTCTTAGCGGTAAACGCACAGACTTGTGTCTTAGAGGGGTTAAATTGGACCAGGTTATCCCGACCCCAATCGGAGACTCTGTGTAAGGTGCTCTCGATTTGAGACACAAGTTGTACGAGGGATGTTAGCTCGGCCCGTGTAATACGCATCTCCAGTACTGTCGTCCGCATAACAATGGATACCATCCGTGGACAGCATATCATTGATATGCAGCAAGAACAGCGTTGGAGATAGCACGGAGCCTTGCGGGACACCAGCGTTTATGTCCATGCTTTCGGGACAGCTACCATCGACGACGGCTTTTATGCGTCTACCGGACAAAAAGCTATTTGTATTGCTATAGAAATATCTTCCACTTTACTCTATGAATAGAGCTGTAGGTCGTCGGCATACAGGTGATACGCACAAAGAAGTGCCAGGGACAGGAGTTTAATGTACACAGAAAATAATATAGAAGAAAGAATGCCGCCTTGAGGAACACCAGAATCAAGATCACACCAGCTCGAGGAAGATTCATCGACATGAACAGACTGCTGGCGTCCCCGAAGATATGATGAAAACCAATCCAGTGCTTCAGGTGAGACCGCAAGGTAGGAAAGGATAGACAGGAGTATATTGTGATTGACTGTGTTGAAAGCATTAGAGAAGTCGATTAGTACCAAAACAGTAACTTCAGTGTCTTGCATACCTGCCTTAACATCGCCAAACACTTTAAGAAGAGCAGAAGTAGTGCTATGTCCAGGCCTGAAACCCGATTGAAACGGGCTCAATAGGTTGTTTTTGTAGACAAATTCAGAAAACTGCTTGTGCACACAGGATTCTAGGACCATTGAGAGGAAAAGGAGAACGGATATTGGTTTGAAATGGTTGGGGTGTGTGGGATTTACAATTTTATATTAAGGGATGACACAAGCTTTGCGCCACAGTGATGGGAAAATTCCAGAATATAATGAGTAGTTTATAATATGGGTGAGTATAGGTAAAATGTGGTCAATAATTGTTACGATCATACGTCGGCTGATTTTATCACAACCAACAGCGTTGGATTTGATAGAGAATATAATCTTTTTGATCTCACCCGACGCAACCGGAGAAAATCGGAAGGGATTTATGTTAGGGCTATTTAAACTTGCCAGGTAGTCAACAGTGCGATACTCGGTTTGGGAATCCAAATGAGCAGACAGAGAAAAATGACGGTTCAAATCTTCCAACTTCCAACTTCCATATCTTGGCGGGAGAAGAATGGGACACACACATTATGTCTTTGATAGCCCACTGCAGGACATTAGCCTCTAACAAGTAAAGAGGTTTAGGCCTACTATGCCACTCTGATCAGGCGTGTTGGTTTATGATTTATGAAAAGTTTTGCAGTATTGTTGTCTTATATAATTAGTTCCCTTAGCCGGCTCTTACAATACCCACATGTTACTTGATTACTCTTTTAATATTGAAATACCTTGTAGAAATTACATACGATTGAAATATTTATAGTATAGTAAATTTGAAAATGTTTTATTAACAGTTATATTTCTAAATTATTTGACATGGAAGTCTAGTGTATCACTCGAGTATTCGAAAAATTATTTAACATTCTGACAAAATATATGAAAATTTACAAGAACGAAGTTGCGACTATTTCTAAGTTATGAACTTATGAAGTAAATTTAATTACCTAGCTAAATTTACGTAATTTTGTAAATCTTAAGTTAGAAATACGAGTACCTATCCACAGGACTGGCAATAATTACTTTGGTTTCAAATTACGTTGTGTGTATTTTGTAGGAGAATATTATAGGTATATCTACATCTCTTTTTGCCTTGAAGGGAATACTTGCTGCAATAGAATGCTTTGTACGCATTTTGAACGAAATTTCTATAACGGTTGTACACGAAATTCAGAATACTACTATAATATATAGATATGTATTAGGAATATAAAAAAGCATTATTTTTATTTTTGTCTTTTGTGAATTCACAAATATTTTGTTAGAAGACTAATCAAATCCGTAATCTTTCGAATACTCGAGCATACCATCTAAAATAGTCTAGACATAAGAACTAATTTGTATGAAAATGCAGAAAGTCAAACTTAAAATAATATGTATTAAGGTGGGTCAAAAAAACTTTTAATTTTTTTTTCTTAGATACCGTGAAAATATTGTCAGAAATGACAGAAAAAAAATTCTTTCTTTTTTTCTGGTTGAGCTCTTACAATTGATATTAAGCGGTGGCGATTCGTAATTTTTAATTTTCCATTTAAATCATACAGGATTTTTTTTATTTTCTATTGATTTTTGACGCGTTTGAATGAGTTATCTAGTAAAAACAAAAACTTATTCTTGTAGGGAATTTCACAAACTACAAAAAAGGTCTGATATGATTTTTGGCTAAGTTGACTCTTTCAAAAGTTTAACTTTAAATTTTAGAAGATAGTTTTTACAATTTTTTATATTTCATCACAAAATAATGGTTCAAAAACATGATATATTCTATTTTTCGTAATACTAATGGAATGTTTTGGCAAAATTATAATATTTTTACAAAATATCGTAAGAAAAACCAATTTTAAGATATTTAATTTAACTTTAACTAATAACTTGATAGAAATGGTTATTGCCTGAAAAAATAATAAGGGTCCCATTTACACTTGACTATTAGATGATGTGAAATAATAAGAGCCGTATTAAAGTAATTTTTTAATTGCAATAAAACTTTATTTTGTAACTTGTACTTTTTTCACTTAAAATCAAATTTTTTTTTTATTATGAATTCATCGATTGAAAACAAAAATGTTATAAAAATAATAATATTTTGATAATCATAAATAATATTATTATATGTTTTTGAGCCATTATTTTGTGATAAAGTACAAATAATTGTAAAAATCATCTTCTAGGATTTAGAGTTGAACTTTCACCTCACTTTCACCATTATGCGAAAATAACTGTATAAAGAAACACACAGAGCGTTATGCTTATATTTTTTTACTCATTTCAAAAAAAGAAGAGGTTCTTAGTTAGGTTGTACTTTTATTACGATTTTCATCTCAAAATTTTGTCATTTACAAATCAATTTCGAATTTTTTTCTTAAATTGTAAGCACATAGGTACCCATTGTTTTCTAGATTTTAAACTTGATGAAAGAATATCATCCTTATGGAGTAAATTAAGAAAAGAATGAATGACAGTACGTTATAACTTGTCGTTATGAACTTGTGAGCTCATTAAAGCTGAGTTTTTTTTATGAATGGTTTTGATTCAAATTATACTAATCATTTTATAACTACCTTGGTGATCAAGTAGAGCTGTGCTTGAGATGACTACTGTGCTTGACGTTTGCGGCTTAATTCGGTTGTGTGTGAGCATGTGTCATTTCTAGTTATTACTATGCCTTAGTATCAGCAGAAACATATTTATACTGGATTGCAAAGATTAAAAACAAACACTTTGAAGTTTTGATATGCCACACTTTGTTTGAGGGGTCTTATCTCTGTTGTTCCGCCGAAAAAGTTGGAAACTGAAAAAATATTATATATATAAATCATCTTTAGAAGAAATATATCCACATCATGATCTAAGCAACATCGACAATTTTCAGGTAATGATTTACAATATATAACAAAGGTCAGCTAACTTATATTATTATTATAGTTTGGAAACTATCGTTCTGACTAGTTACGCGAACATTTATTACTCTTTGTTAACCGCTAAGAATTTCTAACTAAGTTAGCTTCTCGTTAATTGAACTGATACTCTATACCTATCGATTGATCTGCAATTATTGGACTTTTATGTATCCTTGTTAAATAAAAATAATAACACAAAATGGGCAATTACCTTTGTATTAGTAAGTTTAATATTGTTTTTCATAATTTGTCTTATAATACACATGTTTTAAATATCGACACATGTTGACACACACCACAACGTGATATTTTATTTAAACAAGTTACCAAAATTATTTGAAATTATTTTAATCGATGGTTTTTAAATTTAAACTAAAAGTAATATTGGTGTAGGCATTCTAGGTTAACGAATTGATATTTGCTTGATCTTCATTTAGCATATGCTTTAAAAAATTTTTGTATCTCCTTACGCATGGTTTTCATAATTGTGAAACACTCTGATTGTAGTTTAAGGAAGGCAGAGAGTGTCTAGGAACCGGTCATTGCCTTCTATTATGTAAACATTCAGCCTTTCTACTTCAAGAGGTTATTTATTTTCAGAAATAATAAAAGACAACATATTGCTAAAAAACTTTTTTTAACCAGTCATGTTTAACCATTACATTTGTTTAATACCAGCGCCTCTGTCAGTAGAAAATTGCTTCAGATGCTTACCGCCCACACAGCTCACTAATCAAGCTACGAGGATTCTACGCGTGTAGCCCCGTAGACAGGTGCTACGTGTTCTACGACTTTCAGATAATGAGTTTACTACAGGGTGTGGATTTTATATACCTACACTTGTTTGTGGAGCTCACGAACGAAATATTTCGTTTAAATGTACTATTAAGGTGACATTAGACTTGAATCCGGATTACACTCTTGACTTAAATTTTTTAACTTAAAAATAGTTACGTTGTGACTTTGGATTAATCCTGATGGTTGAGTTACAAACTGTTTCTAATTTCACATAACAATCCCTTATAAATGACAGCCAATATTTATCACACAATATCTTCGTATAAGTTCAGAAAGATTATTTCACTTTTCACAAGAATTCCCTCAAGAAAAATATTTAAAAATTTTGCTGTTCTATGAATGGTAACATGTTTGTCCGTAAAGCGCAAGGTTAGAAGTAAATACGTTGGTCTCATTTGAAGAATCACTAGCAGAATTGCTCAGGAGTATGTGACTATTCAGGGTGTCTTCAGTTATTGTAATGTTAAATTTACTTTTAAATATTTTTTCAACATTCTCATTGTGTTGCAAACTTTTTTAAAATGAGCTTTCTTTACCGGCAATAGAAATTATTTAAATTATGATACTCATCCTAAATACACAAACAGTTTCACAATACATTAAAATCATGCCATACACTTCCTTAATTCTAATTTTTTATTACATCTCAACATATCCCTGGGTGTACATCGGACTACTCACATTGTATTTATTTATAAAAATGGCTAGTATGCTTAATATTAACACTGAGTTAGACTCGCACATTTCTGCAGAATTCTATATCTGCAAACCAGAACGCTGTCTTGAATTCTTTTGTAACAAATATTCTTGTACAACTAACTATTACACATTTGTAAGTGTGGGTAGTATTAACATTTTTTTACAAATTCCGTATTTTTCTAACACATATTAGCATTGTAATAATTTACTGGTCTCCACCTTTAAAAACAAGAAACAATTTTAATAATTTTACAGCTTAGACACCGTCTTCAATGAATTTTGTGATGAGAACCTGGCCCTTGTGAGCGATATAAATATCGATATAAGCCAATAATAAGACAGTAAAGACTCTTCAATCGATAAATATCTCACTTTTAATGCCTCCCACGGCAGCTATCCTACTCACAACTATCTCAGAAAATTTAAAACATGTCTATACTAAAAATTTACAAACTCTTAACTCTTATCTCATTACTTTTGTGTTGGAATCTTATATAACAGATCACATGCCTTTAGTGTGGAATATTAAAACTGGCTATTTTTCAATATTGCAGTACTAAAACAACCGTAAACTATTTAGTAATATCTTTCAACTTCGACTCGATAATGTATTGGAGTGAGATTTTAAGGCAACCTCGGCCGGTATTAATCTCTCCTGAGATACATATATATATCTCAGGAGAGATATACAATTTGGCACTATCCACTAGGGTCTTCCTTGTGGTTTTTAAAAAGGCTATTATTCACCCTATATATAAGTACGAAGATAAAGGCTGTGTCGGTAACTACAGACCTTCTGCTATACTACCATTCCTGTCTAAGGTACTTGAAAAGATACTAAACAATGTCCTAAAAATACCTAACTAACTTGAATATTTCGACTACTAATTACATATTTCCAGATCTCTCCAAAACTTTTGACATAGTCTCTGTCCCTGTCTTCTTGGCAAAAATAGAAAATGTAGGCATACGCGGTTCACCACTTAAAACTTTTGTAAGCTACTCGATTAACCATAGACAACTAGTAAATGTAGAGGATTATGTGAGTGAGAAAGTAACAACCTCCTGCGATGTTTCACTAGGAAGTGTACTGGGCCCTACACTATTCCAAATACACATTAATTATTTATGTGCTATCTCTCTTCCCCACACAGATATCTTCACTTAGGCAAATGATACTGCAATCCTAATCTCAAGTCATAGTTGGGCAATAGTACAGTAGTGGTACAGTTGGGGAAAACAGAATTTCCTAAATGAAAGTAGTGCCTTGATTGAACCCGAACCTTCTTACTCTTAACTTCTCTAAAACTTTGTACATGCCCTTCTCTAAAAGAAAAAAATTATAACCCTTCTGAAAACTTTTGCTTCAAAGTTCACGTTTGCTCACCTTAATATACGTGTACCTGATTTAAACTCACCAGAGCCTAATCTACTAAATCTACTAAATACAAAATCTTAAATTTCAATAGGTAGTGGGCTAAGGTAGGATAAACACATAGACCGTATCGACGGAGGCGGCGTGCGCCTTGGCTGGAACTCCGCCGTGGGATTTGGAGGCGGAAGTGCTCGCCGAAGTTTATCGGCGGACGGCTGACTTCCGGGCGGATAGCGGCATACGGCCCCCGCCCGAAGAGATACGCGAGTGGCGTGAGGCCGCTTGTCGAGCCACGATGGCTCGTTGGTCGTTCTGGTTGGAGACTCCTCGTGCTGGCTTTGCCCTCGTGGAGGCTCTCCAGCCGGTCATCGCCGAGTGGGCAGGGTGGCAGCACGGGACCCTTTCCTTCTGACTGACACAGGTCCTTTCCGGGCACGGTTGCTTCGAGAAGTATCTGCACTCGGTCGCCAGGAGGGAATTGAGTCCTACTTGTCACCACTGCGACTGCAGTGAGGACTCGGCTCAGCACACGCTAGCAGTTTGTTCCGCCTGGGCGGCGCAGCGTGGGGTCCTTACTGCAATTATTGGAGGAGATCTCTCGCTACCGGCCGTCATACGCTCCATGGTCGGTAGCGACAGTTGTTTTACCGCGGTCGCAACCTTCTGCGAAGACGTAATTTTGCGGCAGGAGGCGGCGGAAAAGGCCCGGGAGGACGATATCCACTCAGACCTAATACGCCGCCGGCGAGCCGTGCAGCGGGGGCGCGCATACCAGCGCCTCATGCCGCCTTGAGTGTGGCCGCGGGTGGACGGGACGGGTTTTCCCCTCCATCCGCTACAATGGCCAGCCGCGAGGAGGCGACGTCCGCGTGTGTCGTACGTCGCCTCAAATAAAGAGTTTATCCGCAGATGGTGCCCGAGGTAGCAGGCAGGCGCTAGGAGGGATCTGGATATCGTAATAGCAGCGGTTCCCGGATCCCTCCTATCTCAGGCGCAAATTGGCACACCGTGTGGTTTTAGTTGGTCCGATTCCGACACACCACCCCGCCGTAAACCCCGGTGGGGTGACGGCCCGAGGGGGTTACCACACATTAAAAGAAAAAAAAGGATAAACACAGAGGTTTGATCACAACACACGTAAAACTAATCTAAAACTAAACTAATGCATCTACTAAGTCACTTAAAGGCACAACACCGTTTGATGAGTAAAATTTGTAGAGTTTACTTGACGCTAGGACAACCTATCAATCAATATTGCATAACGTATCTCATAAGCTTAGAATGGGTTAAAAAAGACTTGCTTAAAGTCCTTTTAAAAAAAAAACTTTCAATTATCCCACGGTTAGATTATACTCAGACACGAACATTCTAACAATAAAACTAATAAAATATCGTATGTTAATAATAAATAAAAATGTATGTACTTACCTTGATTCAATATGACCATAATTTAAATCACTGTACAGCAACTTTCACTTCTATTTGAAATTTTTGTGTCAATCAGATCCAGGACTGTCAGCTAAACTACTGGCTTCTGCCTAGTCTGGTAAACAGCCTCAGGTTCCTTTAGTGACATACGAGCACATACTATATAATGTCTTGCCAACTTTCTGTAGTTAAAATACATGCTTAAAATATTGTTCCGTTTTTAGCGGTACCGTAATACTTATGTCCTTACGTAATCTCAGACGCAAGAATCAAATCAATGTACTGGAATGAAAACGTACACTTTTACATTATATTTGAATGTGAATACTTGCTCTGTAATCATTCACGCACTTGTTAATTAGTACTCAGTTCGGAAGGAGAGAATTTATGTTTATATAACAACGAAACGGTCGGAATAGCAAGATGAGAAACAAGAACAGTGTCTGTAATTAACATAGTAATTATAGGCGTCTAATTGCCTCACTGTTCATGCCTTGAGTATCAAACGGGCGTGACAGGACTGAAGAGTGGTGGGGCTTCGACTCCCTCGTATAATAGCTATGACATTTAATTAAAGAGATACTGTAGCATCAATGCGTTGACGGCCCTACACGAAACGTGACTGCGCTTAACTCCTAAATATTAATTAATATTTACGACAGGCGATAAATATAACATCATGAACGTAATCCAGTGACACCGGCTGCTTTACAAATAAATTTTCAATGGATCCAAAAATTAGAAGCCTTTGTTAAATAAATTAAGGCTAACGATAAATTCTCATTACCGTATTTAATATTCGTTTATATATTGAGTTAAATGTAATAAGGTAAAATGAATCAATAAATTTGAAAACAATAGAGATTGCTTTTGTCAATGTTTTCGAAGCTCTTAAAGCATACCTGTATCCTGAATCAAGTAAATAATAAAGTTGGATCATTTAACAAATCATAGTTATAGCATATTCTTCTTCTAACTCTAACACCCCCATCCGTTATATCTATTGTTTTTTTTAATTTTTGCTGTCTTATTTTAAAAAATAATAAACTATATAACTATATTATTGCACACCTAAAATTGAATTTGTAGAAATTTTACTAATTACTAATTACATTTTTGCATTACGAATTTACACATCCCATTACAAGATCCATATCTAACATCTATTGCTAAGATGTGGTATTGTAATGAGTATTAATATTATATTATAACGACATAGAGTCTAAGTACTTGTCCTTTTTTTGAATGCTTTTAGTAAAACCACATGAAATCCTGCTCTGTCAATATTGTACATTCTAGTGTTTCACTTATCCTCATAAAGAGCATTTACTTACAAATAGTTCGTGTAGGTCATCATTTGAATTGTTTCCAAGTGTTCTCATGTTTTAAGTCGGTCGTAAAGTAAAACTGAACTGAACGTTTCATTTGCTGTTCAACTCTTCTACAGTAATGCAAACCTTAATTCATATTGGTTTAATTAAACTTTAAATAAATTAATCAAGGCTTAAATTTAGGCTTTAAATGCGACTAACATTTGATGGGCCTGTTGATCTAATGGTTCACTTACCATTGGACCAACAGGTCTAATAGAACTGATAATAGAACTCACGACCTCTGGCTTAGTAGTTGGTATCAGTATAGATAAATAATGACAAATAAAAGACAAATAAGGTGTTATTAGTACGGACATTTATTTGTTCTGTGTCTGGGTGTAATTTGTCTAAAGTATTTAAATACTTAGCGATATAATACAGATATACATATATGTTAAGGTAAACACTCGAGTGTTGGTAAATCATAGATTTTACTAGTAAATCTCAGTATTTACCAACAGGAGATGGTAAATGTGAGAATTTGTAGAGAGGGATTGAAGTTTTCGTGTTTTTGTCACTGTAATTTAGCACATACTTATTTGGAAAATGTTACTTTTGTGAATAAAATAATTCATTGAAACTCCAAATAGTGAAGAACAACAGAGAGGATTTGGCACTAGTAGCGTGCTCCTTACGGTCGTTCGCCTTCGCCTAGTAATGGTTACCGTTCTAACCTTTTTCTTTTTTTTTTAACGTGTGGGAAACTCCCTCGAACTGTCACCCTACTGGGGTTTACGGTGGAGTGCTGTGTCGGAATCGGACCGACTAAAACCACACGGTGTGCTACTCTGCGCCTGACATAGGAGGGATTCGGGAACAGCTGTCATTACGACATCCAGATCTCTCCTAACGACTGCCCGCTGCCGCGGGCACCATCTGCGGATAAAATCTCCATATAGGTGACGTACGGCACACGCGGACGTCGCCTCATCGCGGCTGGCCACTATAGCGAATGGAGAGGCAAACCTGTCCCGTCCAACAGCGGCCACACTCAAGGTGGCATGAGGCGCTGGTACGCGCGCGTCCGTTGCCTGGTTCGCCGGCGGCGAATTGGAACCAAGTGGAAGTGGTCCTTCCGGGCCTTCTCCGCCGCCTCCTTTCGCGAAATTACGTCTTCGCAGAAGGTTGCCACCGCGGTAAAACAACTGTCGCTACCTCACGGCCTCACGTCACTCGAATATCTCTACGGGCGGCAGCCGTATGCCGCTTCCTGCTCGGAAGTCAGCCGTTCGCCGATAAACTTCGGCGAGCACTTCCGCCTCCAAATCCCACAGGGGAGTTCCAGCCAAGACGCACGCCGCCTCCGTCGGTACGGTGCGGTAACCGCGTATTGCTCTAACCGCCAATATCCTCTGAGGCCGCCAGAGGTGAGCTCTATTCTGGTCGGTCAGAATCGCCGCCCACACCGGTGCACCATATAGGACCATTGACCAGACGACCCCCGTGTATGGCCGTCTCGTCGCGACGGGCGCGTCTCCACCCAAATTGGGCAAAAGTCGCCCAAGAGCAGAAGCAGCGCTGACCAGCTTTGGAGAAAGATGTCGGAAGTGCTCGTCGAAGAGCCACCTGCCGTCGAGATAGATAGATAGATAGATAGGTACTCTTTATTGCACACCATAAGTAGGAAACATACAATGTAGGATACAAACAAAAAATAGTAGTACAATGGGCGGCCTTATCGCAGTCTGTGATCTCTTCCAGGCAACCGTTAGATGGACTATACTGTATAGTATTTTGTAATCTGTGGTGCACATTGCAATTTAGGTATATTAGCTACCATTACACATACATATATACAAATACACATTCATATACTTACATTGGCACATAAATATGAATACATACATAAACATAGATACAGATATAGCATATATTTGTTAAAAAGATAAATAATGATCCTTGACGAGTTTCTTAAAAGTACTCACCGACTGTGCCCGCCTAATAACCTCCGGTAAGGAGTTCCACAGGCGTGCAGCCTGCACTGCGAAAGACTTATCAGCGAAAGATGTGGTGTGTGTTGGGATCTCCAAAGTTCGATTTTCTAATGACCTCAAGCATCGTGTATGTGTGTCATGAATAAAAGTGAAACGTTTTTTTAAGTAGATAGGAGTTGTAGGATTATATAGAATATTATATAGTAGTGACAGGATATAAGTATTCCGGCGAAGTCGTATTGGAAGCCACTTGAGTTTTGTACGAAATTCGGATATATGATCATATTTGCGTAAACCAAAAATGAATCTGATGCAGAAATTTTGAAGTCTCTCAAGTTTATCAAATTGTTCCTCGGTTAGATCGAGATAGCTGACATCGGCATAATCGAGAATGGGTAGAAGAGTGGTTTGTGCAAGTTCAATCCTAGTGGCAGTTGGAAGAAAATTCCGTAGTCTTCTTAGACAGGCTGCAGAGGCGTATATTGTACGGCTAACATTTCGAATTTGAACATTCCCTAAGTTCTTTACGTTGTCACTGATTGGTATTTTGACTCCTTCGATAGACACTTGTGGTAGTGCAAGCCAGTCCACCTTTGCAATAAGTCTGGAACTGCCGATGACTGTCACTTGAGTCTTACTAGGGTTAACTTTAAGCCCGTACATCGTTGTCCATCGACATATGTTACTCAGATCCCTGTTTATAGTATCAATGCCTAGAGGCAGCTCGTTAAGACTAGTTTGGAAATATATTTGCAAATCATCTGCGTATAGGTGGTAGGAAGAAATAAGTTTATTAGTGATGGTATTAATGAAAATTGAAAATAGCAAAGGAGATAAAACGCCACCCTGCGGTACACCAGCGGACGTATTCAACCAGATGGAGTAGTTGTCATCAATACGGGTACGTTGCCGGCGACCAAACAGGTAATCACGAAACCAGTCAACAGCTGATGGAGATATGTTGAGAGAGCTTAGTATGGCAAGAAGAACGTCGAAGTCGACTGTGTTGAAGGCATTGCTAAAGTCCAATAGACATAGCACAGTGAGCTTTCCACTGTCCATTCCAGCCCTTATATCGTCAGTTACATTAACAACTGCAGTAGTTGTGCTGTGTCCGGGACGGAAACCGGATTGCAGTGGGTTGAGGAGGTTATTTCTGCAAAGAAAGGAATTAAACTGATTGTGGATAAGGCGTTCAAGGACCTTTGAAAGGAAAGGTAAAATGGAGATAGGTTGATATTCGGAATAGGATACAGGGTTACGATTTTTTGGTAAAGGAATAATTTGGGCTTCTTTCCATTTTGATGGGAATACGCCGCTAATGATGGATTCATTCAGTATGCGGGTAATTATGGGTAAGATTGGATCAAGGATAAGGAGCACCATATTACGACTGATAGAATCGGATCCAGTAGCGTTTGATGTAATGGACCGGATACTCTTCTCAACATCACAAGCAGACACTTGACTAAAGACCAAAGGAGGACAGTCAGGGGTTGGAAGTGCTGAAAGATAATTTAGTGTATTAGTTTTAGTTGTCTTATTAAATACAGACGAAGTAGAGAAATATTGATTAAGTGAGTTAATATCGAGCTGGTTACAAGACAGCTCTTGACGCTGTTTTCCAATCCCTAATGACCGAAGAAATTTCCAGACTTCGGCTATCCAGCCGAAGTCTTGAAATTTTGTATCACCGTTTTGTACGGCACTATGAACATATTGGCGTTGTGCATTCCTACACACCTTGTTGCAGCGATTTTGCAAATTTATATATTTCTCTTTGTTGTAGTCTGTTGGTCTAGCTTTAAATTTAGATTTTGCCGCTGCTTTGCGCCTAATTATTATTTTTATTTCATCTGTAAGCCAGGGAGATGGTAGATGTTTCAGCTTAACAGGTCGAATTGGTGCATGTATGTCATATAAGGCCACCAGTTTACTGTTAAATATCTCCAGCATATCATCAATGGAGGATACCGACAGAAGAGGAGCCCAGTCCAACTTCTCTGCATCCCTTCTAAGAAGACCAAGATCTATACCATTAAAGTTGCGCTGCATTAAAATTCTCGACTTTGCCTTAGGGGGACGGGTATTGTATGAGAGAAAAAGAAGGTCATGATAAGAAAATTCGTCGGCTGAGCATTGCCCGTGTTTGGCAACGCGATCGCTTGACGAAACAAAAATTAGGTCAAGAAGAGAAGGAGTACAGTTAGGGAAGTTATGGGTGGCATTTAAAGGAGGAAGGAAAAGGTTATTGGATTCTGCGATAGAGAGTAGTGATGAAGAACGAGAGTCATTCTTCAGTAAGCAAGTGTTAAAGTCACCCATAATAATGGTTTGACTGTACAATGGCAAAAGTGATTGTAGGATATTTTCAAAGGAGGAAAAAAAGTTGACACGTAAAGAGGGACAGTAGTAAACACCTAGTAATAATTTTAAGTGGTGTAGCTCGACTTCCACGAACAAGTGTTCACCAGCGTTTGATGGCGGTGGCTGTGAAGATATACTCACCACCTTATGTGATATGTAGTGCCGAAGATAGATAGCCACACCACCACCACCACCTGTTGTTCGATCGTTTCTTATGAGTGTGAAACCAGGCAAAGAGTAAGAGGATGAAGGAAGACAAGGTTTAAGCCATGATTCCGAAACAAGAATAGCGTGAATATCCTGGCAATCAAGATTTGTCAGCATATCGGGGAAATGGGCCGGAATACTTTGGGCATTTAAATGGATGACATTGAAATTACGTGTAACATCGCCAAAATGTCGCTGAAGTGTGTCAGCCAATGGTGAAATACTAAGGAAATTGTCATTATCATTACTACTGAGTGAACGAAACTCATCACTATCAGAGTTCATAGTATTTGCTAGAAAAACAATATAGTAAAAGAAAAAGTAATAAGTAAATAAAAATAATAAATAAATAGCAATAGAAGAAATATATATAGTTAAATATATCTATAAGCTAGAAGATGCAAATTTCAACAGCAACCGCAGTATAGTCCACCTGCCAGCTGCTTGGCGTTCACAAAAAAGCAATCAATATAATAAAGTAGAAAAACACTAAACTAATCAAAAAAATAAAAATAAAATAAAGTAAGATAACAAAACAAATTCAAAACATGCCAGTGAAAAGTTGCAAGATAAGAAAAAAAAAATCAAAAAAAAAAACAATTGCCACAGTTGATGTACCATGATTAGTTGCTTTAGGTTTCATAATTATAAAAAAGTAAAATAAAAAAAAAATAATTATTATCTAAAGTGAAAATATAGTTAACATGTAGTGGTTAGTTGAACAATAATAGGAATTTAAGAAACGCTTAGAGTAAAATTTTAAGTATATTGAACGTAATGACAATTTGAGTGAGGATCAGGTCCAGATACTTTATCTGGGCCTGAACCAGTACGAGACTATGATGGAAAGTGGACCACGACGGGGCCCATGGAACAAAGGGGCCTCCGTTTTGTCCAGAACCAACCGCAAACCCAGCGCCTCAATACACCCGACCACCAAAAAGACAACCTGGTGACCAATGTGTCATCTGCGTAACAAATTACGCCCAGCCCGGGGGGAAGACGACCTCGAAGGGCCCAGTCGTATCCCATATTCCACAGGAGTTGTCCGAGGACAGACCCTTGTGGATCACCGCACGAGATGGGCCGCCGCCTAAGAATACCATCTCGGTCCTAGTACATGACGGTACGCTCCTCAAGATAGTCTGCCTCAAGTCGCTTCAAATACTCTGGCACCCCGTGGTAGTGGAGTGCTTCCCTGATGCAGCTAAATGGTAGACTATCATATGCGTTCGCGATGTCTAACGACACCACCAACAGCACGCCGCCACAGCTCAATGCCTCTTTGTTAACGGCCCTCAAGTGCAACACAGCATCGACTGTCGAACGCCCCGCTCAAAAACCGAAATGGGGCGTCCGACAGATCGGGGCCCACCTCGCAGACAGTTTACCCGCCTCGTCCAGCAACACAATGGGCCTATAGGCCGCTACCGAATCGGTGGGCCGTCCCGGCTTCCTTAATAAGACCAACTTCCCACTTTTCCAGCACTCAGGGAAGCGTCCAGATGCCAGACTAGCGTCCAGGACCTCCCTGAGGCGGTCAACATGTATTCGAGGCCTCGGGCCAGCACTCGGGCAGGTATACTGTCTGGCCCGGAGGCGGTGTTCTTAGAGCGGGTCCGTAGAATAACCACCCCTACCTCCGATTTCCTGACTGGTGGAACATTGTTCTCTTTTCCCCCGTCGTCTCCGACCATGAAGGCCATCGACGGGGGTGTATGCTCCACCCGCTGCGGGAAAGGTCCTCTACCACTTCCTGCAGGAAGCTGAGCTGGATTGTCTCTGTAAGGGTGGGAAGTGCGGAGCTTTTGCCGTGCCGCACGATAAGGGCGACCCCAGGGATCACGATCGATATCCTGCAGCATCTCCTTTCGCTTAATTTCTTTGGCGCGGCTGATGGCCAGCTTCAGAGTTTACCACGCCTCTCGGTACACCTCGTGAAGCTGGTTCTCCTCGCCTTCTTCGTGGTGGCGCCGCCAACTACGGGTATAGGACCTCTGGACACAAGTACAGGCCGTGCGAACGTCCACCAACTCCTGGGACCACCCGGGCCCATGCGCGGTAGGTCGCTTGCTTGTGAGTAACAACGTGAGCGCACCTACGATCGAACCAGGGGCGGGCCTTCGTGCTGGCGACCTCACTGTAGGGAATATAATGTTCCATAGCAACAGTGATCTCACCAGCAACGGCAGATGCATTTTGCGAAAGATCCCTGTCTTTGAAGCAGCGTTGAGCCCAGGGGATGGATGCAAAATAATCTAGCATTGCATCCTAGTCTGCTGATGAGTAGTGCCATAAACGTCGTCTCGCCGCCACAGGTCGTGGTGGGGCAACAAGGAGCACCGTGGTGGACACCAGGCAGTGATCGGAGGATCCCAGAGGGGAGAGAACCGATACTGCGTACTGCGCTGGGTAACTCGTCAGTAGTAGGTCTAACAAAGAGGGCGCTTGACCTGTTATGTCTGGTATGCTGGTGGGCTGGAGTACCAGTTGGGCGAGGTCATGCGTGAGAGCGAATGCGTGGGCGATTCGACCCGCGTGGTCAGTTCTGGTGGGCCCCAACCAAAACTCATGGTGGGCGTTAAAATCTTCCAGAAACACCAGCTCAGCGGTCGGAAACTGCTCCTGTGCCTTATCTGCTGCCTGACTGAGATGGTCAAAGATGTGAGTTGTATCAGTCTCCGGAATGGGATCGATAAAGGCACGCGTAGATTCGGCTTGTAGATCCGAAATCTACGTATAGCCAGAGGATAGAGAAGGATGGGTCCTCAAGGCAGCGCAAATGGCGGGAACAAACATCCGCCCTGACAAAAAGACAAACTCCAGCCTTTGCGAGAAAGCACTCCTCAAGTATATAGCCGGGATAGTGGAGATACGCCGTGTCATCAGGGCGGCGTATTTGTGTCTTCGTCAGGAATAGCATGGCCGGCCGTACCGTCTCCAGGTGCTGATAGACGTCACTGAGGTTTGCATGGAGTCCACGGATAATCGTGAACTCCACCTCATGAAGCTTTTCCAAGGATTTTTTATTTGCACTGCCATGGTTATATGTTGGGAAACAAGGACATAAAAAAGGCATGACAGGCGTCGCGGCAGTGTAATCTGAGACTCGGAATACTGTGGTTTCACATTACGGTGAAGCACCACGGTGACCGAACCGTCGGACGGAAGGGCCCCCGTACCCTCCCGGAAGTGGTCGCCGGGCCCCACCGTCCGGTCACCAACCGGCACGACGAGCCACTCGGCAGATTAGGCGCGACCTGACGGGGCAGCCTCCCAGGATGGTTAGCCGTGGTTGGGCCCCTCTCTATGCCACTACCGTTTCTATGGGTCTCTCTGGCCGACGGTTCAATCCACGGCACCCCCACAGTGACCCCACGAGCACTCCACTGCTCACACACACACCACGACAACTGTCACCCCTGCATCATTGGGCCTCCAGTCTCGCACTCACCAACGAAAGACGACTGCACGAGTGCTGTCGCTTTAGGTTGGTCTTCTGTGCGAGGGTAGTACTACCCCGGTCGAACTGGCCCATTCGTGCTAAGATCAGCGTGGCTCTACTACCTTTGGGTGAAATATTACAGTCATTATGTCAGTGAAAGGCTTACACAGTTACCACGACAACTATCACCCCTACATCAGTGGTCCTCCGGTCTCGCACTCACCAACGAAACACGACAGCACGCATGCTGTCGCTTTAGGTTGGTCTTTTGTACGAGGGTAGTACCACCCCGGCCGAGCCGGCCCGTTCGTGCTGAAATCAGCGTGGCTCTACTACCTACAAAAGTTCGTTTGGACAAGGAGGTTGGAGACTTGGTACATTACTGGACCGTCTCTACAACTTCCTCCATGGGCGACGATGTCGACGCAGAAACGACGTTAGAGGCAGCCTGGGTCGACTGGCTAGCCCCCGACACTTGCCGAGATTTGTGTGAAGGCTTGCAGCCCACCTGCCCAATCTGATAATCGCTGAGCTTGTTACTCACTACACATGCTGGGCAGTGTGGGGCGGCGGAGCACTCTGCCGCCTTATGCTCCGGTTGATCGCAGCGGAAACATAATCCACTGCAGTCAAAACAGCTGACTTACTTGGCATGTGTGTATCCCGATGCATGTATTTGTAACATCTCATCGGTCTCGCCGCCAGGACCGTGATCCTAGCACTCACGAAACCGATGAGCAGTCTACCGGCATCGTCCAAAATTTTGGCCGACGCTACGGGACAGCTGACCCACACTGCGCCAAGCCCTCCTGGAACGGGGCCGATAATGCCGACCTTAATATTGTCCGTGTTGCACCCTGTCTTTTCTATTACTGCAACGTGGATATCCTCGGCTGTTATGAAATCGTCCAGGCCCGAGATTCGCAACTCTGCACACTTGGTAGGCCTGGCGATCTTAATACCATCCGTGGCCGCATGGCCCGCAACTTCTCGGCAAACGTATCTGCCGCCTTTGCACCTTCGGCGAGCACAGGCTGACTCCTACTGTCCCAATATCATTGGCGAGACTAGCCCAGGCCCTCTGCAAGATGGCCGCGTAAGACAGTCAGCCTTTAGCCACCTCCGGTGACACGGTGACCACCACTGCCGCGGTTTTGGGCATATGCAGCTTACGCGGTTTCTTCGTGGTGGCGACTATCACCGATGGTGACTGCGGGGTAGAGGCTGCTTTTTGAGCAACCTTTTTACCCCGCTTTCGGAACTTCTTAGAACTCCTCCGACTACCTGCCAACCATCCATGGAAAGGGCAGATATTGAAGGAGCAGACGTGGAGGTGCCACGTACAGAGGCAGGAGGGGAGTGCGGAGGGAATTCCGCTCTAGACTTGGCCGCCATTTTGGGCGCTGACCTCAGTGCACCTGTCCTGGCTGTTGCTTTAACCACCTGTCGTGCCCTCGGAGCAACCGCAGCACCGGCAGACACAAATGCCGCTGCCGCATAGGACACACGACCGCCCGCAACGGAAAGCGATGATAACACCGATACGATCTTCGGTCTATGTACTTCGAGCGGCGGTCGGACAACTGGGGCCGGAGGCAGCCTCGCCTCTAGGCCAGCAAGACGCCCGTCCATCATGCGCCATACTACTTCCGTGATTTGGCGCAGGTGGGCATCAGCGATGACACCGAGATCTGTAGAGGCTCGCTGCGATGGCGAACAGAACTCCCTACCATCGGCTCCTTGATTTTAACCAGGAGATCTGCTCCGATTCCGCTAATACTTCGCCGTCCACCCTGACTCTTCTGTAGGCTCCTGCCTTGCAGAAAACGGAGCCTGACGGGGCCGAGACCGGAGTTCGTGACCTCCCTCTACGGCTGCCTGCAACCTTGGGAGGCAACATCTCCTGAGACGTATCTCTCCCCTCATCCCTGGTGCGGCTGTCCGGCTCCAGTTCCATTAAGTCCAGTGGGCCTGTCCTCGCACCAGGGTTACCATCTGCGCCATCTGTTGAATAAGTGGATCTGGAACGCAATCATTCCGCTACTCTTCGGCTCCCAGCAGCCACAATGACTTCTGAGAGCCCAATCGAGATAGGCGTTCCAATCAATGCATCTACTGCATTGGAGAACTCGTCCGCCTTTGCGCTTTTCTCTTTCTTACTCGTATTCTACTTCTTTCCTTCTACATTTTTAATTTGATTTATTATTTTTTATGTTCCATAGTACGTCCCACGATTGGGAAGAAATAATCGTCGACCCGGGCAGAGATCTCCCAATACCCGGGCAAGCGTAAATTTGTAGCCAACCGAGGGGTCTGCAGGTGCCTCGCTTGGGAGTGCACTTGCGACTGAACTACCCATCAGCCATGCATCCCCTAGTCACGCACCAATTATATAGGTAATTTTTTATAGAGGTTTTCTTCCTCGCAGTCCGGGCGGCTAAGCCAATACCCTCGTCCCCAATCAGAGTTGTGAGACATAACCACGACACTCCTCTCGAGATTACGGTATAATAACGGTGGCAGGAAGATTAAATCTTCCGATGACAGCTCGGCGGCAGTGTGAGTACACACTGGACCTGTACTCTTTTCTCCACTATTGACAGTGGAGAAACTCCGACCCATGAAAGGGTCTCACCTTCATGATTTTTTACGAGGTTTTCCTCCTCATTGCTCCAAAGAGCAAAGAGTCAACAGAGGAATCGACAAACACACCCACTCTGTTAGACCAAACCTCAACTGAATGGCCGAAAAGATTGGCCTCCTCTTCGTGCTAGAAAATTAACCGTTGGCGGTGATGAACACCGCCATCGCTAACTTTACCAGGGTGTGCCAAGTGGAGGTTTTCTAGCTAAGCTTACCCCTTACCGTTCTAATCTATTCTAACCTATATGATTCAATAATAGTATATGGTATTTAACATAGAGAGACAAGGAGAAAAAAATAGCATACAACAGCAACTGTTTAGACTTCAAAATTTTCTGCAAAAATATTAAAACAAGACAAAGCAGACATTTTTTTAACATGTTTAATTCAATAATTGTCAAGTACTTGAGACAAATCCTAATATTTACCAAGTAAATGGTGGTTAACATTTTTAAATAAACAATGAATATTGAAACGTTTCGAACTTTTACCATTAAGAGTTGGTCAATCAAATATTTTACTAGAAAATCTTAAGATTTATCGTAGTGCCGGTTTTAGAGTAACATACATATCGTTAATCTGGTTATCATAGTATAAGCTCTCTAGTTTAGGATTAGAATTCCTTAAGTCAATGGAAATGTGAGACAGATATGTCAATCTGCTAAGAATTACTACTAAAAGAGTGAGGAGAAACTAGAGCGTTACTGAAACCTAATTTGTGTCTATAAAAAGGCGGAAGAGCTCCTAAGAATAGAAACAATAGAGATGAAAAAAAAAGAATAGCTGTTCCTGTTCCACTGTATCACAATCACAAAGTAATGGATGGTAATGAGATTTGTACCGATTAATAAAGTGAATCATCCTAGCTATTTTTGTGTAGTTATCATATTTATAAAACTTTGCTCAAAATTATTTAATTTTTCCCAAAAAGTTGTTGTGACTACAATTATAAACGTTTTCTAATAGTTTACTTTTCTAAACTTACCATGTTTAAAATCCAGTTAGTTTGAAAACTAGGTGGTGTTGTGTATTATATACTCGCAAATATTTTTATATTATTACTAGCAGCCCACCCCGGCTTCGCACGGGCATAATATTATTATAAAAGAAAATATACAATGTTTTACAGTGAGTTTCTAAAAAAATAACATTCATTGAAAACCAAAAACTAAGATATTAATTATTTTTTTTTGAATATATTCGGATGAACTGCGCGGCAAGCTAATTTCGTGATGTTGACTCCCCTCCAGTATCTCTTCAACGCATAGCTAGCCGAGCTTAGTTTTTTGTATTATTTAAACTGGTGATATCTTTTGAATGGAATATCCGAATCGAATCACTTAAAAGGTAATATGAAGGTATTGAAGTAGTCTTTAATAATGATTTATTTATTTTGATAAGGATCAATACCTAGATACGAATAAAGAGCCTTTTCTAGTGGTGGTATATATATATATATATTTTAATAAAAGGACTCTTAGTGTATATGACTATAAAAGATAGAGACATGTTGTCGCAACATTTTTTATAGATAGTGATGTGTCCTGAAAAATTGTAAAACATCATTTTTTTCTATCACTAATAGTTTTCGATATAAACAGATATAATACTGATGTGAGATGCTGTAGCTTTATGTTCTTACAAAGGTCTCTGTCTTACTATTCTCGTACTTTTTCCTACTTATGTATATGCCAAAGCACGGAAGAAAATAGTAATTACTATTGTAAGCGATTGAAGTGACCACCAGTTTTATTTTTTTTTATCAAAGTAAATATTTCACAATAACATATTATTACGATGTACAATATAATAATATGTTAGTATGTTACGTATGTCGTAAGACGAAAGACAATTAGAGGCACGACTACTGTGCGTTAGTAATGGGAATATTTATTTCGAGTTGAAAACAGACGAATAAATCTGTACAGGGTCTGAGATGAAACGAATCACTCTACAAAACTATTAAGTTCAGGGCAGCTATTATTCTATTCAACAACAACAACGATTCAAGTTATTATACCTCATGTTTACTGCTTACTATTAACAAGTTTTGTATCTTACGTTTGATGGTCTATGTTACATACGAGCAATTTGAATATTTTTTTACACTGACAACGTATATTATTTACAAAACTAACCTTCGTAGACAACTTTACTGAATGGTGAAAAACACCTTAGCTAAATATCATTAATATTAGAACTGAACATATATTTACCAAAGTTATTTATTTGAAAATCAGTTGTAGCCCACCATAGAAACAAAGAATTTCGAAAATAATAAATAGCGTAAAAGCAATAGAAAACAATAAAATCAAAAATAATGTTTATTACTTCAATTCATCAATTCTGTATAACTTTAAGCAAATTTTACAGATGCCAGTAATTTGTTAATTTTTCAATGTGCTATTTTGGACCAAAAAATGAAACATAACTCTGTAATAAAGCACAACGTTGTGCCATTGGACGTCTCCACAGATTCCTTCGTAATGAATGCAATTATCGTATCGCTAGACAAATGATTGGCATACGCACAATGATGTTATTATTGCATGGGCGCATGATTCTTGACGTCCTTAATTTAAACTAGGATTCATGTTGGTGCAATATTGTCGTAACAAGATAGATTCAATTACAATGTAGTTATTATTATATTTGAAATGT
The DNA here is from genome assembly GCA_949316085.1 of Hypercompe scribonia. Taxonomy (NCBI): domain Eukaryota; kingdom Metazoa; phylum Arthropoda; class Insecta; order Lepidoptera; family Erebidae; genus Hypercompe; species Hypercompe scribonia. The sequence goes on along the minus strand of OX438974.1, from coordinate 10,926,640 downwards.
CATAGTATGTAGTATTACAAACATTAATTTTGATGTGTTGTGTGTGAGACACACACGTGTGTGTGTGTGTATGTGTGTGTGTGTGTGTGTGTGTGTGTGTGTGTGTGTGTGTGTGTGTGTGTGTGTGTGATCAGCTCTTTGCCGACATGATGTAGAGGTAGTCATTCATTTAACGGACTCTTAGTACACTTCTACAGCACTGATTCAGTTGAAACTTGATGTAAATAACAAATTATATAACACGATAATAATATAGTGACCGTGACCTGATGCTGTAGCCAGAATAGTCTGCAGAGTACCTAAATCCTGGACAACTAACAGCGAGGATAAATGTACTATTAGTGTCAAAAGCCGAGGTACATAGAAACCTGATGCTGCAGCAAAGTTAATCTAATACAGTCTGAAACGAGTGAAATAAAAATTAAATTAGAATTTAAAAAACCCCCGACCAAATATAATTCTTCTAAAAAGTAAACAATAAATATCTGTTAGCCCTTATAGTTTAAATTAGTAAAATTTTGATCTAGGTATCCTCGTTGCGTCGGAGGAACCACAGTAAATAGTAAGTCAACAGCAACTTAGATTTGTCTAAGCATGAGAGGCAAGAGGATAGCAGTCCGATCCCCCGTCCCCCCTGACATGACGAGGATACCTGGATAAAAATTTTACTAATTTAAACTATAAGGGCTAAAACGTGTTTAGTTTTTAGTAGAGTTATATTGTGTCAGGGGTTTTTCAAATTTTAATTTAAGTTTTTATGTTATGATTTTCAAGCAAAACCTAAATTTATCAACTATTAATGGTAAAGTCTGAACTGCTCTAGGATAATTGTTTATTTTGAACTTTTATGTACTATCATAAACTTGTTAAATCTTAGAATTTACCTCAAGACAAAATAGACGTTGAAACAATATGTCACAAAAACACTGTTATTGAATCATGTAGGTTAGGTTAGAATAGCGTCAATTAACACACTCATTAGGTGATGTTGCTGTCGGTATGCCACCAGTCACATATAAGATAGTTCTCTATCTGATATGTGATATGCCTAAATCCCAGTTTCCTTGTTCTTCTCTTTGGCGCAACTAATAACTTGCTTCAATTTCAGACACCTCTCGGTTTTTCTCTTCAAGCTGGTCTGTGAAAGCGTTTTGCATGGTTGTATCAATATTGAATATTGGTTCATTATATAATAATTTCGAACTCTTGACTTGCTCATGTTAATGTATCCACATGCCGTGTATTGTGTTATTAAATGTTTCTCCGAATCGATGCTTCATCTATGGTACAGATTATAGAGAAAATAATCATTTTTACCTAGAACATTTTTATTACTTGTACTTTGCTCATACCACGAATGAAAGTCTGTGTCTTAATTTATATGTAGCCTTATTTTATATTTGTTTTGTCTCTAACTCGTAATATAACATTCGTTATAATTCCCCGTAGCAATATTTAGCCAAGCAGCTCACGCAATACTTGATTAAAACACTGGCTCTTTGTTTTGAAATAGTATCGTACCTTGTACCTCTACTTTATGAAACAATTCACACAAAAATAAAATACGAATACTTCTAAAAAAAAAAAACCATCGACAATCATTCTCATCAGCACACTGAAAAGAGTCTATTCAATAGTTTCTTTACGGTAACCGATCATCGTACAGGGTACATGAAAAGTGTATTTGGTGCAGAGGCAAGCAAGCATTGTCACCATGCGCACGTACAAAGTTATCGGTTCGTTCGCCAGCACCGGCCAGATGTATTGGAAACCCAACAGGATGTCTCGCAAATAGAATGTGGCTTGCATACCAAATAGAATAACATTGCACCGACAAAATGAAAAGCAAAATTATCTCTATTTGAGAACGTGTTTTGCAAAGTTAAGTGCATGTGTATACAGTGTTAATATTACCATCTTTATCAAAACAAAACATTTTGTATATACACATCCAAAAAGACTGTGAGATGTGCTATTAACGCTATTCTAGATTAGTCTTTAGAGTATTTTTTATCGTGAATGATAGAGATTTGTACATAACTTATTCTAAACTATATAAAAATACACAGAATTTTAGAAAATGGTAGAACCAAATGCAAAAGTAGTAAGTGTCAGTGAATTTAATACGAAAATCACACACATGATTAGGTTATTCTGCAATTATTGAACATTCAGAACATCAGATCAATAAATCTTAAAAAAAAAAAAATCTTTATATCTTTAAAGTTTCTTAAAAAAAGATTAATTGTCAAGTATATCAAATGAGGGCTTATTGTACGCTTTGAATTTCTTGTCAATTTAATCTTAATATTCGGGCACGAAGGTGCCCTAATCTTCTTTTTTCTTGAAGTAATTTCTACATTAATTTATAGATCATTTATGTAAGCAAGAACTTATTAAATAAATAAATCAACTCTAATGAAAGAAACATTATAATCACAAATTAATTTTATATATCTATAACAATTTAGAATTTATCTCCAAAATAAAGTAAAATGATTATTTATACATTAAATATTTATTTATTTTTTATTTATTTATTTATACTTATACTTAAAGAAATTACAAGTTAAATTTAACGACGGTTTCCGCACTAAGCTCGTGGGTTGTGTCGCGGCAACCAATATGAGAATTCACAATATTTAAAATGTTTATAAAGTTTAGTTGAAATAGAATATAAGATAAAATTAAAACAAGGTTAAAAATAAACAAAAACAAAACAGAAAAATTTGTATAAAAGTTGGTCTGTAGCTGAGAGTGAGTCTTTTGTGTGTATGTATATGTGTGTGCTTGCGTATTATCCTTTGCTACTATTACCCGTGGTATGAAAGAATCAATTCAGTTTCATCGTATGAAAGATTCAAAAGCCATTTAATTATCAGTCGCTTTACTTCTCTGGTAGTTAACTTAATAATATCTGTATGTATTTGACAAATTTTGTTGTACACTTTAGGGCGGAGATATATGGTCTGTCTTTTTATGAAGGTGGTATTTATGGTAGGAAGTGGGATTCGGAATACACGACGCTGGTTCAGACAAATCATTGAAGTTGTATTTAAAATTTCCTTGTGCATCGATGTTGTTATTCTTAGTATAAAAATTTGACGTACTCTTAGTACCTTACATTCTTTGTAGAGGTCGTTTGTTGGAAATCTGAATGGTTTTCGCAGCATCACTTTTAAAACTGCCCGTTGGGCTCTTTCGACTTGCATCATTTTCGTTTTAGCAGCACCACCCCATGCCAGAATGCAGTAGAAAAGTAAAGATTGTGTAACTATTTTGTAAATTATTATAAGATTATTTTTGTTCAGGCTATTGCGAAGAGACTTTAAAATATAAATAGTTTTTCTTATTCTACTGGACAATTGAGTTATATGACTGTCGTATGTTAAACGTTCATCTAGTATGATTCCAAGATATCGAATGGAGTCTGTACGTTCTATGGTACCGCAGCTACAGTTAAGTCGATTGTCAGGAGTACAGGAATGAATTCCCAACGCATGTCCTATTGGGAGTTTTGATGCAAGTGTCTTGTGGAACGCGTTGAATTTTGTCTTTTTTAAGTTGAGGGTAAGGAGATTTTTGTCAAGCCATTTTGCAATGAGAATCATTCCTTGTTCAGCGGATGCTATTGTTCTTGACCACGATGTATTACGAAAAATTATCACGGTGTCATCTGCATAACACAAGGTTGCCGCATTAGTCATAAATACTTTGAGAATATCATTCATGTAAATGCTGAACAGTGTGGGGCCCAGAATACTTCCCTGGGGTACACCAACCTCGATGCAGCATTGGTCACTAATTGTGGATCCCACCCTAACGCACTGATAATGATTTCTCAAATAACTGCTAAACCAGTTAAGTGTAATACCTCGTATACCTATGGCTTCTAATTTACGAAGCAAGATAGGGACGGACACGGTATTGAACGCCTTCGATAAATCAATGAAAACTCCTAAGCAGCATTCTTTGTTATCCAATGATTTAGAAATGACATTCGTTAGTGAGACTACAGCATCTTCAGTGGATTTTTTACGTCTAAAGCCAAATTGGTTTTCTGAGAGTAATTTATTGTTTCCGAGAAAGTCAACTAACCTTTTGTTTACAATTTTTTCTAGAAGTTTCGAGAATATGCTTAAGAGGGAAATCGGTCTATAATTATTAGGAATTGACTTATAGCCGTCCTTATGTATTGGAGTGACAACGGCAATTTTCCAGCATTGAGGAAAAATCCCTGCACTCAGGCTGAGATTGAAAATACGTGTCAGTGGACCAATAATATATTTTTTAACTTCTTTTATCAGTCTAGGGGAGAAAGCGTCTAAACCCGGGGAGCTGTCGTTCTTAAGGTCGTCGATAAGTTTAGTAACTTCATAAGGGTCAGTTGGTTGTACGAAAAAGGACTTTCCTTTGATTGTTGCATTTGAAGAAGTGTAAGCCGAGGCAAGGCAGATTTCTGGAACATTCAGTTTATTAAGCACGTCATGTGCTAAATTTCTTCCAATATTTGAAAAATGTTGGTTGCAAATATTGAGTGATAGAACTGGATCGGAATGGTTTTTTGTTAGTTCTATAGTCGCTACACGGTTGTTTGATAAGTTACAAATCTGCTTAATAGATTTCCATAGCTTTTTGGAATTACCGGACTCTAGGTTACTATTCAATAGTTGGGTCTCGTGGTTTACTTTGAGGCGTTTTTGTAGGTTAGTGAGGAAGTTACGATATCTTTTATATGTAATTAGACAAATGACGTTATTGGGATTATTTTTGCTTTCAAGATGGAGCTTGTCTCGTGTTCTCTGGCATCTCATTAGTCCTGGCGTTATCCAGGGTTTTAAAGAGCTCTGTGAGCGACTAATAGTGATGGTCCTAGTGTTTTTATTCATGGATGTTATAAGGATTTTGTTAAATTCATTTGCAGCTACTTCGGGATCCTCAGTGTTATAGATATTTGCCCAATCTGTCAATTTCATGTCATTAATAATTCCGATTGTATTGGTCTTTAATCTGGTACGAAGTGGTGAACTATTTGATGATTCACCCGTCATAGTCGCTATACAAATATCGTGATCTATGATGGCAGCTTGACAAACTATTCCTGTGGATAAGGATTTATCTTTAATGAAAATATGGTCTAAATATAACCAAGCTAATAAAATAATTTTTCATTGTAATTTAGATACACACACTTAACCAATCCTGTCATATTATAAGTATTAAATCAGAGGCTACCACTTTTTTTCAGTTAAGTTGTTCTCGATAATTAATATTAAATCTTATTTATTATTACTTTACAACAATAGGTAACATACGTAGAGAAAAATTAAATAATGAAAAAAATTGAGGACATTTTTCACATTAATTTATGTAGAAATAACTAAACAGGAACCACATTACTTCATATTAAAAACAGGTTAAATAAGAAATTTAGTGTTCCACATGAAACCACATCTTAAGACAAATTATGAGGGGCTCAAGGTATATGTGGATATGAATAAAAAGCGTTTCAGGGTAAATTGAAAGTAATTTGCTATGTTCAAGAAAACCGTACCTTAGCATTTAAGAGAAAGTTGTAAACGAGTTTAATTTAGCTACAGCTTGCTAAATTACCTACGTACATTCTAATCATCAAAGTACGTGTAAAAGTGAAGTTAATGGAAAGACTTAGCCATAATGAAAGCACCTTCAATAATAAAAAAGAACCTGAGGCAATAATTTATTGCACAAGTAGTGTTCCGTTTGAGAACAACCCCAAAGTACCAATGTATTATAAAATACTCGGAGTCGTGAAACTACAAACCGTAAAATATAATTTAGAAAAAAAATAGTCTCTTAGATTAATTTATTCTATAAACTATGAACTAAATTCAATGTACAGTCAAATAGTTTACACGAAACTAGATTTACACGTTTACAACAAAGTGCTGCTGATCAATGTTGATAGGGCATTTACATTTTACTCGAGAATCTCTTAGGACTGTCATGATTACTGATAATATACTATTGCAGTGATAATTTATTTTATAGTGTTTACACTGGCAAAACCAACTTATTCGTTAACTTATTTTCACTCCGCATGCTGGTTATTGTACATTACTATTCACCAGTGTATCAGCTTTCAAACTTTTATTTAAGTGAAAATGTTAAAAATGTTTCCAAAGAAAGAGTATGTGACTGTGAAACTTGTGAGCTCGCTTACAGCTCACCTAATTTATTACGAAACTATGTAAGCCTATCAAAGATGTTTATATGTTGTCGTATGTTTTAAGAATTTTGAAATAATATTTCAAGAATTCTTAAAAAATACTAATAAACTGACAGAAAAGTACCAGATCTAAGAATTTTGTTTTGTTTGTAACGTGAGTCTTTTGCTGTCTACCGAACACACTAACATAAACAGGTTATTATTGTGAATTTACTTCGGCAAGATTAAACCATAAAATTATTTATGAAAAATACATTGCAAATAACTTACTCTATAAACTGCAGAGCAGTTTAGTTTTAGTTATTATATATATATTACTAATCAAGTATACAATGTTTTTTCAACATTTACTGTTCAAAATTAGAGTTAACTTTTATGTATACGATGTAGATACGATTCTTCAAAAAACCTCATAAGAAAAAGTCTGCTGGGGATAGATCTAGATTTCTGGGTGGCCATCGAATATCGTTTGTTAGGTAGTAAAGCCACGCTGTTTTCAGCACGAATGGGCCGGTTCGACAGGGGCAGTACTACCCTCTCACAGAAAATCAACCTAAATTGACAGCATCCGTGCTGTTGTAATTCGTTGGTGAGTGCGAGACCGGAGGCTCGTTGATGCAGGGGTGACAGTTGTCGTGGCAAGTGTGTACAATACAATGCCATGGTGACTGTTATGCGTTTTACATCCCCAAACGAGGTGTAAAAAAGCATCTTACCAGGCTGTCATAGTGTGGGTAACCATACTGCATTGTCTGCATTCACAATGAGTATGGTGACCACAGCTCTTGGATTCTATTCATGCTTTCCATCAGGAAGAGTAGAGTCACTTTGACAGGCTCGTAAAAAAAGCAAATAATAGAAAAACCTCGTCTGATAATCAGCTTTTCCAGAAACTTATGATTGTAGCCAGTAAATTCCAGTAGCATCCTTCCCAAGAACTCCCGTAACATGTATGCGCGGGATGTTAGATTCAAATGTTAACAAATTCTTGACGCACCCTATAGAGTAAGAAAGAATAAATTTTATGAAGAGAGAAATTATAACAAAATTTAGTGATCACCTTCTGAATTATGGCCACCACCAAGTTTGCTCTCTCCTGCAAAAACGCCAGTGTTTAAAGGACAGACACCTTGTCCACCGGCTATTGGATCTTCTGCAGGAGATCCACAATCTCCTCTACCGTTGCGCTTTCGCCCTCCGCTTTGACTCGGCTGACCATGACTTCGTAAATTAACCGAAGAAGAAACTGTTACATTGATCTATTTTAACTTTTTTCCTAGTGTAATGTCATATGATATATTTTTTGTGGGCAATGCTGCTGATGTTTAAAGTATCTTTGTGTCGTAAAAGAGAGCTATTTGTGAAATATGTAACTTCAGTTATAGGCAATCATTAAGAGATAAGTTTAAAGAAATTGATATCGTGACAGTCCCATCTTAATCGTATTTATAAAATTTTTGAGTGTAAGGACAGGTAAAGAAAAATATTTATTTATTTACAAACTTGTGTTGCCAACGACCAGACTACAAAAAGTAAGCAAGTCTTTTAATATGAAGATGTGCGATTCTATAATAAAAATGCTCACAAATTTCCAATAGTTAATGATAACAAATTTAAGCTCTTAATAAAGCAAAAACAATGCTACATAGTTTAGATTATTTAAATGACAAAATTTGGGATTGATACTATTCCGTTCCGCGTTTACGTTCATTGTATATGAAAGTGATGGGCATTTATTTGTTGTTGGATACAGTATTTCAATTTTCCAATTTTTCTCTTTTCAATTGTTATATTTTTATTATTCTTTTCTTTCGTTACGTGGAAGTTGAATTGTGTGTATGAATTGTACAGTAAATTGTTTGTGTATGTAAATGTTAGCTTAGTCTAGGCTTGTGATATTAATTCATATTTAAAATTATATCTTTAGTTTTGAGTATTTCCACGACCTACCCAAATATCTTACTGGCGATAGTGTTACGCTTCGGGTCGTTGATCTTGAATTATAACGGTAAGGTAACAGTATGGTTGGGATCGTATGGATAGGCCGACTCAAAACTATGGTGTTTTTTAAAAAAAAACCCAAACCTTACACTGTACTCAGGAAGTTTTAATTTAATCTATGTTCTTGGACGTAAAAAAAGACAAATCTGTCACTTGTCACATTTTTATATCTATAAAAGAGTAAAACATCTTTGAAAGATTTACTTACAAAAATAAACACAATTTATAATAAAAACTGATCGACGCTTCTCGTGACCAGAAGGCCGACCTTTCCTTTTTTTTTTTTTAACGTGTGGAAACCCCCTCGGGCCGTCACCCCACTGGGGTTTACGGCGGGGTGGTGTGTCGGAATCGGACCGACTAAAACCACACGGTGTGCCACTCTGCGCCTGAGATGGGAGGGATCCGGGAACCGCTGCTATTACGACATCCAGATCCCTCCCAGCGCCAGCCCGCTACCTCGGGCACCATCTATGGGTAAACTCTCTATTTTAGGCGACGTACGGCACACGCGGACGTCGCCTCCTCGCGGCTGGCCATTGTAGCGGATGGAGGGGAAAACCCGTCCCGTCCACCTGCGGCCACACTCAAGGCGGCATGAGGCGCTGGTAAGCGCGCCTCCGCCGCCCGGCTCGCCGGCGGCGAATTGGGTCCGAGTGGATATCGTCCTCCCGGGCCTTCTCCGCCGCCTCCTTCCGCGAAATTACGTCTTCGCAGAAGGTTGCGACCGCGGTAAAACAACTGTCGCTACCGACCATGGAGCGTATTACGGCCAGTAGCGAGAGATCTCCTCCAATAATTGCAGTGAGGACCCCACGCTGCGCCGCCCAGGCGGAACAAACCGCCAGCGTGTGCTGAGCTGAGTCCTCACTGCAGTCGCAGTGGTGACAGGCGGAACTCAATTCCCTCCTGGCGACCGAGTGCAGATACTTCCCGAAGCAACCGTGCCCGGAAAGATTCTGCGTCAGTCGGAAGGAAAGGGTCCCGTGCTGCCGCCCTGCCCACTCGGCGATGACCGGCTGGAGAGCCTCCACGGCGGCAAAGCCAGCACGGGGAGCCTCCAGACGGGACGACCAACGAGCCATCGTGGCTCGACGAGCGGCCTCTCGCCACTCGCGTATCTCTTCGGGCGGGGGCCGAATGCGGCTACCCACCCGAAAGTCTGCCGTTCGCCGATAAACTTCAGCGAGCACTTCCGCCTCCGAATCTCACGGGGGAGTTCCGGCTAACGCGCACGCCGCCTCCGTCGATACGGTGCGGTAACCGCATATGGCTCTAACCGCCAATATCCTCTGAGCGCGCCAGAGACGAGCCCTATTCTGGGCGGTCAGAGCCGCCGCCCACACCAGTGCACCATACAGTGCCATTGACCGAACAACCCCCGTGTATAGCCGTCTCGTCGCGACGCTGGCTCCACCCACATTGGGCAAAAGTCGCCCAAGAGCAGAAGCAGCGCCGACCAGCTTTGGAGTAAGCTGTCGGAAGTGCTCGTCGAAGAGCCACCTGCCGTCGAGGATCAGGCCCAGATACTTCATCTGGGCCTTAATCGGTACAAGGACCGAATTGACTACGATAGAGGCACCGGGGGCTGGACCACGACGGGGCCCATGAAACTAAAGGGCTTCCGTCTTATCTAGGGCCACCCGTAAACCCAGCGCCTCAATGCGCCCGACTACCAAAGAGACTACCACGGTGGCCAGGCGCGCCGCCTCTTGAAAGTTGGCCCCCCGGGCCGTGACCAATGTGTCATCGGCGTAACAAATTACGCCCAGCCCGGGGGGAAGACGACCTCGAAGGGCCCAGTCGTATCCCATATTCCACAGGAGTGGTCCGAGGACGGACCCCTGTGGAACACCGCACGACATGGGCCGCCGCCTCAGAATACCATCTCGGTCCTCGTACACGACGGTACGCTCCTCAAGATAGTCTGCCACAAGCCGCCTCAGGTACTCTGGCACCCCGTGGTAGTGGAGTGCTTCCCTGATGCAGCTAAGGCCGACCTTTCCTAGCACAGAGAATTAGTATTGTCATTCAAAGTTGCAATGCTAATTCTCTGTAAGTGCTACCAGTAGACAGCAATGCGGTGAAACTTCTTGACGCTTGTATGTAAATATTTCCATTATTTTTTATTTTAAGTATTTTAATTCCATTGACAAAAACATTAAAACGTGAAAAGGTTTAAACTGTTGTATTATTTAAAGAAAAACACTTTACATAATAAATTACACTTCATTACATGTTTCACAGGATTTGCTTAAAGTTTTCTTTCTCTTACCAGAGCACAGTTCTGCACAGTTCGCTTCCTTAGTCGACTTTAAAGACGCCCACAAGATGAATAAGATTGATGACATTGGATAACCTGCGATCACTACATTGTATAGCAGTATACATATGGGATATATCATTATCATCAACAGCCTCTTACAGTTTACTGCTGAGTATAGGTTTCTCCTTAGAAAAGTGACTCTGGCCTATTAGACCACAGTAGCCAGACAATTTGGTATAGGTTTTCAAATTTGCCTGCTCTGTGTAGTGCTATAGTGATTTGTAATTAGGAGGCAATTAGTAGATTCTTTAGACACTCACAGGATGAATTATATGAAACTTTGTACTCTTAATTCATTACCACACAGGCATTATATTAAATAATAAATAAATTCAAATTTTTTTTTTCAGCAGAGGGAAAGTAATATTAAAATCAGTAAAAAAATCTTATAAAGGACTAAACTCACTCACTTGGTTTTTGGCAAAACGAATTAAAGAAACTTTTTATTTCTATGTGTGTATGTATTGTCTATGAGGTTTTTGTGTATATAAAGGTCTGTCTGTCTTTAAGCTAAGTATCACGTATACGTTTTAAGACAATTCTCATGTATCGGTACTTGAAAAGGTCAGAGTAATAGAGGTCAACTTTTTAGGATTACCGCTAGGTACGTACTAAAGTGTAAGCATAAAAGGCAAACGCGGTTCCTCAACGAGGTGTGGAACGTCCCAAGACGGTCATTTCGACCCAGCATCCGAAAATTGTCACCTCGCTGTCGTCTTCATTTGCAACAAATATAGGGCCTGAGGCTGAGCAATAAATTTCTGAATTTACTTTCCCTCCGTTTTCTCAGACGTGCTATTTTTCAGGCTCTTTGTTACATTACAAAAAAAAGACACTTAACATCAATTCTCTTTGCTGGAATTGAGTTTACAGGGCAACTTGTCCATATCCATAAATGCACAAAGTCACCGTCTATATTAATTCTGTGGCTATCGTAAGAGGCAACTAAGGAAGCAAACTACGTCGGACAATATCACCGCAAGGTGAAGAAAAACTTGAAAATACCCTATACGTGGTATAGCAGGTCAAAACCTCCTTGTTAAAGAGAAACCTATATTCAACAGTGGGCTGTCAAAGGTTGTTGAAGAGTTGAATCTATTTTAATATGTCAATACCGTCAGCTGAAATATTGAACTTATTTCTTGACATGAGTAACTTGAGAATGAGGAAGAATGTAACCTACATTACGTTACTGAAATGTCGAGAATTATGTGTACTATCTGAACTTTCTATACCATTACTTGTATGTGTATGCACGTTCAACCAATATAAAAATCTGATATATTTCCATGTTTGTTTTAGGATGAGATTCGTCATTGCTTCAATTAAATACTTTCGAATACGGTCGAAAGCGACAAAATAAATATTTTAATGACAACTCCTGCTCCAGGAAGTCTACAAAGGGATTTTACAAACATACATGCAACCAACACAAAGAACACCCAGACTTAGAACAACAATTTGTGGGTTACAAAAAGTCTTGTCCCATGTGAGGTTTAAACACACAGCACTTCAGCGCAGTAGCAAAAGGCGAGGTGACCAATTAAACTGCTACGCCATCTGTACAGTCATTTTAGTTTAATTAATAATTTAACCCTTCACTTACAATTAATAACACATTTTATACTTTACATTATTTTTAATAAGTAAAGAGTCCAAGTTACTTTACTATAAGCGAGTATATCGTGCAACATATGGTAAAAAGTAATAGACGATCCGAGGACCTCCTACTTGCATGAAATCGAATAAAAAATAATCAACTCGATGCGAAAGTACTCGCATAAGTCAGCAAACGGATTGACGCGTGACAAGCGCCTAAAGTGCTTTCATATAATATCATTCTGTATATTTTATTTCTTCGCCATCACTCATATGTTGAATAAAGCTCCATCTTTAAGTAATGCATTAACATATGCGTAACATTTAAGCTTTTTGCTTTTTAAAGGTTCAACTATGATGAGACAAAAATTTCATCCGTAAATCGTATTTACAGTGGAGTAGGTTCTTATTTACTGCTTGCAAGTACTTAAATAATGGGTGGACCGGTGAAAGGACTTTTATCAAACCAAGGGTCGGTACTAAATCGAAGTGTCAGCAACAGAGCCCTTGTACTTGACAATAAAGGGGAATATACAGTCTCTTTGTTTTGTTCTGCAAAGGTTAATATAACACCGATTAAAAAAATATTTTTCAATTTTAAATTATTTATGCGTATTATAAAAATACAAGGCCACTCATATGCAAATTATTTGTTGACGTTGGGAACGTCCGGATAAAGTCGCCTTCATTTCCGTAGCCGGATTTCGAGTTGTGGGATTGTTTTTGACAAGTATTTTGTACGTACCGAATTAAACGTAGCCCTTAACCTTTCATGATAAGCCCTATATGTTCAAGCGCCCGATTATTACATACGTATAAAACTCTTAGAATGTCTTAATAGGGATTTAATAAGAACTTGAGACTTTAAATAAAATATTTTTATGTTTATAATAGATGAAAATCTTATATTCTTATAAGATTTTCATCTATTATAAAAAAAGAAAAAAAATACTTTCTGAAATAATACCGTGGTAACCTAAACAAGCTGTTATTACGAATGCAAATTTCGTTTCGAAATAAAACTATTGTTCATAACTAAATCTAAATATAAAACTGCCATAACTACCCCAGTTTCGTACAAATCAGATAATAAAAGTAATAACAGTCAATACATTTGTCAGACGTGCCGACTGTTGAAAATAAGAAGAATATATTAGAAAACATATCGTTTCCCCTACCAACGGAAACCTAAAAACTGTAATAGTCGTATAATTTAAGTTGAATCGAGTTGGCACAGTTCCCATTGTTAAACTACCTATAATTATGTATGTTAATACGTGCGAGGTGGTTCAGATATCGTCTAACGACTTCCTTTGATAAAAATAAAGTTGCGTTGAAATTTCAGTTCCGTAGTTGCAAGTTTATTGCCAAATTGCGTGCGGCGACTTGCCATCAAGATTTCGCCATCGCTCTTTATATAGACATTGATTTAATTTGCATGCGAACGTGGTGAAGATATCAATAATCGAGATTTCAGAACGTATTATTACACCCATAGATCATCTATCGCTATATTTAACAGTAAACGAACATTTAAATTGAATAGAATAAATTCAAAGCAACAGTAATGGATCTATTTTGTATACGTCGGCTGTTTCTCGAGTTCAAACTCAATTGGCGGACGACGTATCTTAAGCGACTATTTACATAATTATATATTACCTATCTTACTGACGTATAAATAACTTAGTTACTGACTATTGGTTTGCTCTTTTTTTACAATGGAAAAACACATAAATTAATAAACTGATATGAATTACATTATAATATAATAATAATAAAATAATTAAACGAGTGAAATCTTAGCTGAAACTGGAATGCACATAAAATCAAGCTTTGAAGAATAAATCGATATGTTACATAGCCCCGTAAAATGTATTTGCTAAAAAGATTTATTTATTATTACTCAATTCGCCGGTAATAATAGTTAGGTAAACTAATAACTTGTTATGAGTAAGTTTTGTTTTAATAAAATTCATAAATATTTGATTAATGACGGGACTTAATTATTTCCTTTGTTCTGTTGTTGTTATGGGTTACGATAGACAATGTGGAAAGAAACCTACTCCACAGCAAAATGGTGTGATTATAAGTACTCCTATACAAGTTTTATTACTATGAGATCACAAAATATTCTTACTATACTAAATTTAAACTTTAATTTATAAAAACAATTCTCTTTTCTTCTTCTTGTCAAAAAGCAAACACGATATTCTGCCATGGGAACAGTATAGTCCGTTCCTCTGCAAAGTGCCTCTGGAGTTCAGCTGGAGGAGCACAGCGAAGAAGAAACCAAATGCGACATAGTTCACAAAACAGTAAAAGTACTCCAAAGTAGTTATGACCAATAAGGTGATCAATAGCTTGGAATCAATCTTCAAATAGTTAAACCCTCATTTTTCACTTAAGCTATTTTTGGATAGAAATTTTATTGGAAAAGAAATGTCTATGAATTCGTAAAGAGGCAACAGAATAACATGAACTAAAATTACTCAACTCGATTAATAAAAGAACAAGTTTGTTATATTATATATCAGAACTTACTTCTTACATTACAAAGAGCAGTAAAAATATTTGTTCACACTACTATGTACTACGTACTCTTCCAATTACTAAAAAGAAAATATTTTATTCAAAAACCACATTTTAACGTTTAATTTTCAACTTTGCCAAAATAATGTTCTCTAGTAAAAATCATCGAATACTTAAAGTATAGTTTAAAGACATTCTTGTGAGTCTGGTCATAATATACACTGGTCAAAAACCCACTCAATAGTAAAGTAGAGACAAATTAAAAAAAAGATAAACAACATCATGTCATGCACCTACGTGAAAAGAATTTAAAAACAACACTTTACTTTAATTAAACTTCGACGCTTTGTCGTCAGCAACGTGTGTATTAAAAAGTAATGTAAGTACTGAACGGGAAATATATGAGAAAAACAAAGCTGGAACAAATGAATTAGACACAATCAAGTAAATCTCTTCCAGGTCGTTCGAACAAAATACAATTTGTGTCGGCTTTCTTTTGTGTAAAGCGCTTCTTTTTATAAAATTACTTAAATTTAAACACTCCTTAGACGAAGGCCCAAAGCGATTACATTAAAACATTTCGATCGGGATTACGGAAGCTTGATTTCCGTCTTACGAAATCGCGATTAATACGTAAAAATGTATAAAATGAGCTCGGTGCCTCTTTAGTAGATTATTAACAAAGATTTTGTGATGTCGCCCTCAGTAACATTGTTTTATATTTAATGTTGTTTACTCTTTTACACGCAGACAACACGGTAATTTGTTAAAGGATAATATTTGAGCTCGTTTATGAGAGCGTGATGCGGCCATATTTGTTTGCTACTCTGCACCAACAATACCAGGCTATCATCTGTCAAGCTCAACTGGCGACAATATGTACAAACGGACGATGAATAAATTGGTCATCATTTATGTTGATGCGTGACGCTGTTATTATTTTAATATACAGATAATAAAAATATTACTTTCATTTATTGCTCTTTGTAAGTGAAGTTAAAAAGTATAATTTTACCTACTTAAATTATGATCATTATTCACAATGTTGAACTGTGTCGTGGTTACTTGATCTTTCAATATAAAATTAAAACTAAAATAATATTAATATATAATTTCAATATACTATATTGAAAGTAATGGAATTCATTAGTCATGTCTACTAAGATTTTTGTTATTATCTACCTTTCCCTATAACACTCACAGATAACCACAAACATTTGCTGTATCCCGTACAATATTACGAACGCCCAGATGTTGTATGTATATGTCAAATTAATACGTGTGTATTATGTATTTAAGTGTAATAATAACCACACTTTGCTGTACGTAATCATAAACGTTATTACTTTGAAACTGGCTACATATTAATAAACCTTGATAGTAATTATTGTCTTCAATTTGTACCCACTCCATCACTTTTAACGACTAGTTGTTATTTCAGCAATGTAATAACCATTGTATGGTACAGTGTTACCCATTGTTTAGAAGCGACATAAACTTAGTTTGTCGATCGATCGATAGATGGCGCATCTCGTAATTTCTGAATCACGATATAATTTGTTTTACATGGCGGTTTAAATGCACTAGATATTTATTGTTGATCAACCTTTCAAGATGCATGTATTGGTTTCTATATTTGTGTAAATATATACAATATAGTGCGATACGGTGGTTTTATTCGAATCACTTAAAGTGACGGTGACAGTAGTGTCAAGGAGCGCCATACGTACACCTATATTCATTAAAGGGATCCAAATAATTAATTATTTTTTTGGCACTTCGTAACAATTATGCTTACATTGTGATAAATATAAAAATTGAATTTCAGTTACCTTTTTTTTGCTAGTTAAACTTTTCTCACATGTAATATTTTCTGGTGAGCGTATTTAATTTTAATGAAAGTTTAACAACTACAGATATATTAATTTTCATCTTCTTTAGCCTTTAATGCCACTTTAAAGTGTAAAAATGTCAACGAAAACAAGAAAAGCGATATATACTTATTTCAACTACGAGGTTCATTTGTTCTCAAATAAAATAATATCCATTAAATAATCCCCATGTTACTTATTTAAAGTATTTATATAAAATAAGAATGGTCTAATAGGAGTTGAATTCTGGTTAAGAGGACTTTTTTAAATCTTTTATAATTCGAAGCTCATTTCAACTTAATATATATTTTACTGATTAGTGTGCATAACTATCTCTTATATCAATGGATGATTTTCAAAATAATTTTGTAATTACAAGTATTTATGAAATTCTTCTGTATTTTGAAGTTGTTTATTATTGTTTCTTTTCATTATTTTTTATTTGAATGTGTACATAATAAAATAAAACTATAAAGTGTTTCAAAAACGAGTCATGTCAGGCCAAACTAATTAACAAGTAACGATAACTAATTTTCTTGCAAACTCGTAAATTTATGTATAGCAAACAAACTCTTACACCTTTTTATGCTACCCTACCCTTTTATGCTTGTATTTTATAATTACACAACATTTTGACTCTCAATGAGATACCCTGATACAGACTCTTCTTAAAAAAAATCCTTTTATGACGCCTCACCAATGTTTTTGGGATCCAAGTAAAGATTTGGATCCCAAAAACTAAATGGAAAAACATACATTCACTTTTATTTTACTGTATAGACATAGTACAACAAAATGGACCTTCCATTAATTGAAAATACTCTAATTTCATTACAGTCGCTACGAAACAAAACGTTAGAGGAAGGCACAACGAGTTTTTTCGTACGATAAATACTAAAAACGCAATACGGTCTGATTAATTCAAAGGGACAAAAATACTAATGTCGTTCGAAGACTTTCTTGTTTCTCGAAAGAGAAAAAAAAGCAGATTAATCTTGGAACCCTTATTAACAAAGCAATTGTTACTGAGGCTTAATTTTGAAAACCAACAATGAAAAATAAAAATGGAGTAGACTGCGCTGCGTCCTCTCGTCTAATGAATGAGGAGCAATTTCAGTTTAAATAAAAGAGAGAACAATAAAATACCCATTTTAAAAACAGTACGATGAGCAAATTGCCGGGCATTCAATTTATATACAATGAGGGAAAACTGTTATCATTGCTACCACCATCGAGAATAGCCAGCGCAGAACACTAACACTTCGTGGTTTTGCTTTTTATACAACGCTAACTCGCATATACGCGTTTAGCTTACGCTTATATATAAATTCTTATATTCACACTTAACGTACCTCAAAAAGTTCAAAATAGACATTTTTTTTTCTAAAAAAGACAACGCCTGCACCAAGAATAAAACCTGTGTCGCAGGGAACTTTACAAACACAAGAAACAGACACAACGAACACCCAGACTCAGAACAACAATTTATTGATCACTCAAAGTGTTGTCCTATGTGGGGTTTGAACCCACAACACTCAGAGAGCAAAGTGTCGACCGCTTAGACCACTAGTCCAACCATGCAGTCACCCATGACTGCATCTATAAATGTTACTGTTATTGAATGCTAAACGTTTGACAGGCTAAAATCAGAGTACTGTGTGTTTTCTTTCTAGATTACAACTAAGGCTACTGATACCCGAAACGGCGTGCGGATTTTAGTGGGTTCGAGTCCAACATAACCGAGTTCGAGTCCTACCAGTCATTCATTAAATAAATATAAATAAATAAAATATTTATATAAACATGCACAAATCACTTGAAAAACGTACAAAATTGTATTATTTTCAGTATTTAAATTACTTACGACAAGTTATCAAACCTTGCTCAAAATATTTATGGTATTCTCTTACCAGCGATACCAACTATATTCCTAGACTACTAAATTTTAACATTGTCGTTGAATTTTCATATTACCACGAATTCTAAAAACGTAATACTATTTGTGGAATTCTTGTGTACGGCGATACATTATAGCTTTGAGCCCCGTGGCTGTCAAAATATATTCTGTAGCTTTTTTTATTTTAATAGCCTGCCAAAGTTACTACTCTGGAATGGATTGGAAAGCATGAATAGAATTCAAAAGTTGTAGCCACCATACTCATTGCGAATGCTGGCAATGCAGTATGGTGACCCACGCAATGGCGGCCTATTTCGATTTTTTATGCCTCACTTGGGGACGTAAAAGACATGACAGTCAGCGTAGCATTGTATTGCACAAACTTACCACGACAACTATCATCCTTGCATCAATGGGCCTCCGGTGTCGCACTCACCGACGAAACATGACAGCACGGATGCTGTCACTTTAGGTTGGTCTTTTGTGGGAGGGTAGTACTACCCCAGACGAGCCGGCCCGTTTATGCTGAAATCAGCGTGGCTCAGCTACCTGGTTTTATTTGT
The DNA here is from genome assembly GCA_949316085.1 of Hypercompe scribonia. Classification (NCBI taxonomy): domain Eukaryota; kingdom Metazoa; phylum Arthropoda; class Insecta; order Lepidoptera; family Erebidae; genus Hypercompe; species Hypercompe scribonia. The sequence goes on along the minus strand of OX438974.1, from coordinate 10,907,643 downwards.
TAACTATTTATAGTTTAATAGCAGTGTATGCATTGAAATTACCTGACTAGTTGCGATTAAAATATCCTTTAAATAAAAAAAACTTTTTATGAAACCATATAACGATTGCGTTATGCTTGACTTATACACTCATAGTGTTCATATGGTGTTTATACACTGATGACTACTGCTAGATCGATGAAGAGACCAATGCACTGTCTAATGCCAGTCTGAAGGAAGTCGTAGCCCACAAGGGCAAAATAGGGTTGAATGCAACTAGAAACAGGTGGAACGTCTGTATATTTATCAAAATTTAGCTTGTTCAAAATCATCACAGCAAATCATTTACAAATTTTTATTAGAGTTACATTTAACTATTTGCTTCTAACAACATGGGTTTTCCTCGAACAGGACCTCTATTTATCACAATGAACAGCATTTTTATGATATATAGGTTGGGTCACGAATTAGTTAACATTTGAAAAGATCGTGTAAAAAATCATTACATATATTATGAAAATTGTTTATTTACGAGAAAGCTTATTAGTTAGAATTTATTGTCTAAAAATTACATCATCTAAATGACCACCATTTCGACGTTTGCACTCTTCTAAGCGAGCACCAAAATTTTCGAATACTAAAGTAAATAGACCGCGAGATCGCCGACATCTCTTTGCTGATTTTTGTTTTAGTTGACGTAGTGTATTTGCTTTATTGATGTAGACACTATTCTTCAGAAAATCTCATAAAAAAAGTCTGCTGCAGATAGATATGGACTTCTATGTGGCCATGGAATGTCGCCTCGTCTGGAAATCAGCCTTTCCGTAAACAGATCTTTGACCACCGGCATGGACTTATTGGGTGCGTCACAAGAGGGTCTATCTTGTTGAAACCATGTGCTACCATTGTAACCAGCAAATTTCAGTAAAGTTGGTCCCAAGACCTCCCGTAACATGTTTGCGTGGGATGTTGGATTTAAATGTTAATGAATTCTTGGTACATCCTATATATTAAATTATTAAAAAATTGGAAAATGCATATTACCTAATATTTCAGCGAAACAGTTATCTTTTATTGATACTTTAATTGAAAGATATTTATAATGTCCGACAGTATAGAGTGTGTTTACTTTGTGTGTAGAGTTAAACGTAATCGAGTAAAATTGACAAAAATACCCTACATTAAAATAAATTGCCCGAGGCAATACTAATCATGTAAAATGTCAGCAGCGTAATACGTCACAGTGAAACAAATTCAATACTCTTCGCGTATGCGTATACATATATGAACATACTAAATGAGAAAAGGGGAGTTTTTTTCATTAAGTCCCTAAATTGCTACGAAATATTTCATTTCGATGGAATGATTGGCTCCGGCCCAACTGTGTGACTCGACGGATGCCGACAGACCTCCGACGTTCACTATCAGATGTTCGAGGTATGCTATTTTTCTCTGTAAGAATACAAATGTCTTGCCAAATTGTCTACAGCCAAACTAGTCCAATTTAGAAAGCAATTTTGCAACCAATTCGTTTTGTAGGCGGATCAAGAGGCCAACCTTAAATATAGCCATTAAATCGTTTGCGCCGAACCCACATTCGTCTTTTTAATGCGAACTTCCAACGTTAACAAATAAGAAACTCTTATAGAATCTAACTTATCACGCCTACTCTTTGCATGTTATCTATACAACTATACCTGTATTCTTAAAAATAACTGAGATCATTTTTTTTCGAAAGTACCTTTAAAATACAAAAAAAACTTTTAAATCACCTTACAGGGCAAGTTTAATGATTTCACCTGTTTTTTATACCTGTATGTCAGTCACTACACAATATTGTGTGATTTTCATCATGTTTTTCTTATTTTGGATATCAAAGAAAGCACACAATATTTAGAGATAGAATTATGACATTTTATATCTGTACCGATGTTAATAATGAGCGTAGTGATCTGAATTGATTTAAAAAAAATCCTTTTTTAAAAATTTGCAACATATAACTTTATAAAATAAATAATACACATTACAAATATTTCTGTTAACCACTTCAGTTAAATTATATACTTGGTGGAATTCGGACCCGTAAGTACAATAGAAGTTCCTTATTCGCGGGGTATGCGTTCCGTAAATATGCCGCGAATACAGAAACCGTGAATATGGAATGGTAATTTGTATGGGGTTATAGGGGATACGTGCCTAGATGACGAAATAAAAAAGCAAATTGTAGATAAAAAAATGTTTAATTGAACTTTCTGATCATACAGGTTGATTAATTACATATTATCATCAGGTTTAGGCAATGGTTTAAAGAATTTAGTAATTTTTTCTTGTTTGGCATTTTTTAAAAGCTCCTTCAACTCAGACTGATATTCAGCAGTGGCATTAGCAATTTGCCTCTTAAAAATAAGGCTTCGTTCCATAGATGGATCAATTTTCATAAAGAAATCACAAAGCTCATTTGCCATTCTTAAACCTTCACTAAGATTTTTCAAATTAAATGTTACGTTTTCAGCGCTTGTTGAAGCCTCTTCTTCGATGGGTTGCGAATTTAACATTTCCTCCAAGTCGGTTTCAGTCAAATCTTCATCTTGTGCTTCAAGAAGTTCCTGAACATCACTTGATTCTATCTGATCGAACCCATCTCGTCCTATTCCACTCGCAATTTCGACAATGTTTGCAGTTAAACTTTGAATTTGCACAGGTTCTTCCTCATTTTCCGCTGTCAGAACAGGCCACAGTTTTTTCCAGCATGATTTCAATGTGTATGCCTTCAATTCTTGCAATGATTCTTTTATGTTTACGATGCATTTCGCTATGTCAAATTGCTTCCAGCATTCTATAACATTCATATCAGGATCACATTCCATATTATCCAGTATGATTTTGAAGGTTCGTCTAATGTAGTAAAGCTTAAAGGCCTGGATTATTCCTTGGTCCATAGGTTGAAGCAAAGCCGTCGTATTGGGAGGTAAAAATGTCACTTTTATATTTGGATGCATAGTTTCAAGTTCGCGTGGATGACCTGGTGCATTGTCCAAAACTAGAACTGCTTTAAAGTCTAAATTCTTTGATTTCAAATAAGTTTCAACTTCAGACACAAAACAATTCCGGAACCAGTCACAAAAAATAGCGCTTGTAACCCACGCTTTCTTATTAGCACGCCAAAACACTGGCAGGTCGTCTTTGTTTTGATTTTTTAACGCACGAGGATTTAAAGATCTATAAAGCATGAGTGGTTTAATAACACAATCTCCAGATGCATTAGAACAAAGCAGCAATGTAACTCTATCCTTTGCTGCCTTAAATCCAGGGGCAGACTTTTCGCTTTTAGAAATGAATGTTTTGTTTGGCATTCTTTTCCAAAACAGTGCAGTTTCGTCTGCATTAAATACTTGCTCAGGCTTATACCCTCCATCAGCTATCAGGTTCGCAAATTCGTTTGGATATCTTTCTGCTGCAGCAGTGTCTGCAGATGCAGCTTCTCCAACGATTTTCATGTTATGCAATGATTGTCGCATTTTAAATTTATTGAACCAACCTTCCGATGCTTGAAATCCTCCATCTATACATTCACCACCACCACTACCACCAGGTTCCTTAAAATGTGCATAAAGACGCTTTGCTTTCTCCCGTACCAATGGACCACTTAGAGGCACCCTTTTTTGATTGCGGTCTTCTATCCATAATGACAACGCCACTTCCATTTTTTCTATTGCTGGATCACGAACAATTTTCGCTGACAGTGAAGTTGAAGCTACAGACGACCTTATTTTATCTTCGGATTTTTTTATCGATCGTACAGTTGATTCGTTGACATTGAATGAACGTGATATCGATGCAAACGACTCTCCAAGTCGTAAACGATCAAGCATTTCTATTTTCACTTTAAGTGGTAACACTGATTTTTTTCGCATCGAAACACGTTTTTCATTTTTTTTGGTTGACATTATTACAGCGAAAGACACGTGTTACTCGATCAGAATTTTTGTAACAAATGGAAAAGTAAAACAACGAAACACGCAATGCGGCTCTTACCCGAGGACAGAACGTCCTATTGTGGCAACATTTAATAAATTACTTTATGTTTTGAGTAATAAGATACATAATTTTACCTACACATTCTGTTTGTGTATTCTCAAAAACACCGACTGCGGCGAAGGCGGCTTACGTCAAAGAAACTGCCGCATAAAACAAACAACGCCGATCACTTTAGAAATCACAATCTAGACATCGTTGTAATAAGGTCTATTTTATTTTTTATCCTTCTACTGACGTGTCGACAAAGGATAGCGAATGCATTTTTTTAGGTAGGTACATGTACGCATCGATATTTCGATTCGATCCGCGAATAAAGAAATCTTAGACCGCGAATATAGGAATTGGATCACATTTTTTCAATCCGCGAATAGTGAAAACGCGAATAAAGGAAGCGCGAATAAGGAACTTCCACTGTACCTCAACGTCTGAACCATTGATCAGAAATTAAAATACACCTTACAAAACCAGGCAAAATATTAGTGGTGCAATAACAGGGCAAAATATAAAAAAAAGTCTGTTAAAACATTACAAATTCCAAATAAAATGTGTTTCATTAGCACTTAAGGATAATCAATATTTGGCACTGAAATGTAGGCATTCATCCAAGCGGACGCCTACGGCTAATGTATATTTATATTGATGAAAACTTTGTTGACAGGGGACTTTCAACTCGACAGCGACATGAAAGAGCTGTATGTGAAATGTTATGAATAGATATTTGTTGGCGTGTATGTGGTCTAACGAGCGAAGTTCTGACGTGATTGAAACCGTTGCCTTCCGATAGTCATCGCACCCTTTCATTCAACACTGACCTAAGGGTCACCCATATACATGCACATAATGTAAGCGGTCGCCTTCATATTTGGTATAACGACTTAATTAAAACTTTACATAGTTTCCGACCGGACGATGGAGTCGTCTGTTTATATAACTCCCTTTTGATAAGATCTTTTTAATTATACGGGGCTCGAATTAATTATACTAAATGTGACTTTCTAAATAAGAATCTCATTCATAAACTTTGTTAAATACAGCCAGCCAGTTTTTATTAAATATATCTAACAAATTTGTTAACGAAAGACAAGTAATGACAACAGAACATTCTGAATTAACTATTTTGTTTTATTTTAATATAATGTTGATAAACAAGGACACGGTTTGTCGATGGTAGCCGATTACCGGTGCCTATAACCTCTAATAACGGCACTAGTGTCACTTTTTCGATGTCAGTCCGTTAAAAGGGGCTATGTCGACCCTACTCACCAACGCAAAAAAATAAACAGAAAGACAGAGGACTGGCAAGTTATTAGTTATACTAGTCATACTGAATTTATACTTACTAGTCAATTTGCTTATATAAGAATATATTACTTATAACGTAAAGAATCATACATACACTCACGCTACAATATTTTGCCACGATTACTTTGGCCGGTAATATAAGAGGATGTAGTGTTTATGATTAAAAATAAACAAAAATAGTGTACAGAAGAGAAAGATTTCTATAAAAGAATAAAAAGGAGCTCTATTTGAGATGATCAGGGTTACATACCTATAAATTGACTTTTAGCTGGAATTGCTATTATTGCTGGAAGGGTCTCACGCTCCACTTAGGTAAATATTGCGAACTACAGTGTAAAAATTATTTGCTACTATGCTTTACACTAAAGTTGAACTAAATATTGAATTTCGTGACAGTTACTGTTTTTAACCTCAATTTAAATTACGTATTGCTAACAGTAAGTTCAAATAACTGAACTGAACTTAACTGGCACATATTAAATAGATCTTACTACGATGTCTTACGACTGAAACATAGTTGACATTGTATGCCAAGAACGATCGAAATTTGATTCGATATCCGAGCCAAGTGAGCAGCACCAACGGTAAGGTAGCCATCGCACGTTGGCAAAGCAAACTCGCGGTACGTGAGGTACATAAACTTGTAGATCGAGCCGCCGAACCCTCCTAGGACATATTGGTCACGTATTTTCACCAACTGCTTTTATTATCTCTCCGTCGTCGCTTTTAATTTTCTGCCAAAGTTAATCGTCGCTAAGCCGACTAACTGCCGTATTCTTCGCAGTTGGTTTTATGTCTTATTTAATGACTCGAACTTCGCAAACATCAAACTTTAGTAATGGAATTATACAAAAGACTTCAGTATTATTATCGATGACATATTCTAGTAGATAGCATTGTTTTGAGTCACCGCACATATGAATATATTTATTAACTAAAGATGTTACAGTTTGAGGGAAAAATCAACTTATCGCATGAATAAAAAATTAAACCATAATTGAGACAATCGAATCTCCCAAGGTAATCAATAAATCAAAATGAAGTGATGTAGACTTTAGCTTTGATAACATTCTCATTATCAGCTATTGCCATTTTATTTTTTACTTTCTACAGTAAGATTATATTTCTGTCAAGCTCTTATTGATCACAATGCTTATAAGTCTGCCAGTCCATGTTAAATATAATCTTTTCAGTTCACTATGTTATTACTACACCAGTTAATTATTATTATATATTAAATAGCTAATACTATTATACTAGTTAAGATCCGTGTGGCGATAAATTAAGGACGCAGAGTATCATCACTCCAATTGATACCGTGAGTCTCGTAAGAGTAAATTATGCAGGACAACGGCACTGCAGAGAGAAGGTAAACTCGACACGAACCCGTCTGGTCAGTGTGGTATATAGTAGCCAAAAATCTCCTTGCTAAGGAGAGGCCTGCTGAGAGGTCTACTGGACAGCAGTAGACCGTTCAGGGTTTAATGTGATGTGATGATACCAGGTAACGGCAAAAACTGTCTATGTATATACTGATATAATGAATAACTGTATTTTTTTTATGAAACTACGTTTCTTGTCTTCTTATAAGTCATAAAAAAAATGTTGAGTTTGAATGTTACAATTTTGTTGTAACTTTAACAGATCTAAAACAATCATAAATCTTAAAGTTGTAAGCTGGTACAATCAGTTTTTGTTGTGTTTTTCTTTCAATCACTATATTTAAATATTTTAAATAAACAAATACTATTTCAGAAAGTTATCGTGTTTGAACCCACGCAGTATTATTACTAAATTTGGTAACAATTTTAGAAATACAACGTTTGTGTCATAGTTGAGTATAAACGAAATTGCTAACGTAAAATATTGAATCCATGTTACCTTGTTTTCAAGTAAAAGAGATAGTTGAGTAATATAGTCAACAATTCATTTATTAATAAACTATGAAAACAATCCGAGTTAACTGACATTTAATTACATTCATAATATTTTGGTACTAATTAAATTAAATTTCTATCAACAAGCTAGTTCTATTATTCTGAAGTTCTATTCACGAGCATGAGCATTCTAACTATTTCAGTCACTAATAATACTCCCCTTTACAATAAATTTTATTAAACCTCTAAAAATTTTCTCTTCTTCGCTCACTAAATATGTGTTATATTGACTTATTTAATTTTAATGGCCTCCTCATTAAACAGTACATTTTAATAACGCTATTGAAGGACTAAAATGTATAATTACGGACATATAAGAATGTAGATTACATTCCTATGACGTCGCATTCCCACCGGGCTGAACGGACCAATTATGGCAATCAAACGTTGGTTACTGCCACAGAACAGAACAGACTTACACCCAACATATCACTTCGTTTTTACACTTGAATTTGTTATTTTTGTATCTAGTTTATATAATTATATGAATTTGACGGTTCATTGCCTAAAGAAAGTGTTCAAAAGCCTACCAAGCTAGTAAAGCTGATACATCAGCTAGTGCGACCTAGGTGAAAGAACAGGTAACAATGATATGTAATACTTATTATAATAATCACGATCACGCGACATTGAAAGATTTCAGAATAGACCAAATAGAATAGAATAGTAATAAAAACAGCAAATAAACCTAACTCTTTTGAAATCTGTAGCTGTTTAATGATTTGAAATGTCATATTTTGTTTTAAAATTACTTGAATTTAAAAAGTGTATGTCATGGATCGGAATGAATTACGCTGGAAAAATTTCTGCTCACGTCTTTAAAAATCATTTATTACGACTTTCGTTGCGGTCTCTCAAAACGGTACTCAAAAACAATGTTACGATAAACTTCGATAAGTATTTCTTTATGAAATCTAACCTTGTTTCGCTATTTACAACTGGTTTGATAATTTAAACATATATTAATTGAAGCAAACTTTCTGTTTATTCTCGAAGAATATCCTTCTACGGTAATTACTAACGTAAGTGTTGTGCGCCAGATGTTAGAAGCTGATAGAAGAATGACATGTCAACAGATTCGTTTAATATGTTGGGTTAGGCTTGTCCATGCAGACGGTATGCAAGCCCCAACCATCGTGTCACTTAACCACTAATATTCAAGATTAATGACCCGAAGATTCTTTTGTTAGCACAACATTTGGGTAGGCCGTGGAAACATTTAAAGCCACGTTTGCATACATAAAAATGTACTATTGAATTGTAATAGTACATTTAGTGTAAGACTTTAGTGTAAGAAAAAAAAATATAAAAAAAGCACTTTCAAACAACAAACATAAATGTGAGAGTGAACAGTATGAATCCCAAGCAAACTTGTCGTTTAGTAATCTAAAACTGTGTAGTAAGTCTTTCCGCATAGTTTTTGTTTTATTAAGGTTTTAAATTTTTAACGCTCATTTTTTGATGTTTGCTTGGAATTTTACTGTAGAATGACACACACTGACATCGAAAAGATTTGCTTACTTTTTGTGTTAGCAATATGAGTTTATGTTTATTTTTAGTGTTGATATCAGGAATGTCACTAAACTTTATAAATAAATGAATATTTTTCCATACACACAAAATTTTCAAAGACTTATTGTAATGCGACTGTCATAATACCAATTTCTTAAAAATTAACCTCCAGGAACTACATACAACTGAGATTATAAATGGCTCTCTTCTACAACGCAGAAACACAAAGAATAAAATACTACATGACATTACACAATGAAAAAAGCTAAAACACACTAGTCCAGATGTTGTAAACCATGTATGCTGCAGAGCGGACTCTATTCCACAATTCATCAATGTGTGGGCCCCACAACTATTTAAAGTCTAGAGTTATGCCCAAAAACTTGATGGCGTCCACAAGAACTAACTCCTTTCCGTTTATCAGAACACTGGTTTTAACCTGTGTGACATTTGGAGTAAATCTAAGCCATTTAGTTTTTTTCTTGTTTCAAAGTAAATTGTTAACATCGAACCTGTTCACGATATTAGAGAGAGTACTATTTATGTCATTAGTAACTGATTGTTGTCCTTTAAGTTTAATCAAAAGCGAAGTGTCATCTGCAAATAACCCTATCTCCTGATTACCTGTAATCAAATTAGGCAGGTCATTGATGAACACGAGAAACAAATATGGGCCCAGACTAGGGCCCTGTGGAACCTCCCTTTTAACCAGAGTCTTCAACGATCTTCGGCCATTTAATCTAACCCTCTGGATCCTATTTCCTAAATACTAGTACTCCTAATTCCATAGTGATACAATTCCCTGACCAATGTTTCATGATAAACGCAATCAAATGCGTTGGACAGATCACAAAAAACACCTAACGCGTCCAGTTTATCTTCCCAGGTACTAAATGTACATTGTAACTTGGTTTTACTTTCAAAAATAAAAGATAAGTTAGAAGAATTTGTTTTATGGACTCCGAAGATACTGTACCTGCGTTTGAATAGGGTGTAGAAGAGCCATCTAAAAAAAAGTGTGTGTACTGTTGCAGCCTATGACCTCATCCAATGCTTGGTACTTAAAAATGAACAAAAATCACACAAGAAGGAATAAAAATATTAGTTAAAATATTATCTCGTTTTCAATTTAAAAAAAAATGTTTAATGCTACCCCCGTACATAGTACTATACTGTGAAGTTCTAGAATGTAAAAATTCAAAAACACTTTTTGACCCGACCCAGGAATGAACCTGAGACGTCTTAATCGGCAGTTGCATACACTAACCGCTAGGCCAATGAGGCAGTTATACTTAATAACGGTCCAGAGTTTGGTGCCTCAGAGAGCACGAAAAGCTATCAGTTCTGAGTCTGTGTGAGTCTGAGTGAAAAGCTATCTGAGTTGATGTCTCCCCGGTCGTGTCGGATAACCATCCCATCGAATTCATCGTCCCATTCGTCCAACAGTGGAATATTAAAGGCTATTGATGATGATAATGATTATTATTATTTTATAAGATAATAAGTACCCAATTAATTAAACAGATGGAATGTATCTAGTGCTAAAAACGTCACTTATAAAAACAGTCACATAGTAGTTGCTAGACAAGTAAATCTATATGTAAAATCTACCCTTTCTATATACAAATAAACATGTTTTCGTGTCTACGAGTGAACTCGTTATTCTAACTTTTATTGAGATAAGGATAAACTCTTATTTGTTGAAGCTATTTGGTTTATTTTGGCTAGTTTTATCTTAAATATCTTTTGGTGTAATTATAACTTTCTGAGTGATATTGAATTTTTAGAGTTGAAAATATTTTACGTAATTTATTTTGACCTTCTTCATTCATTAAGTCAAAATATTATAAAATTTATTCGATCATTTGAAATTCTAAAGAAACAAGATAGTTATACACTGTTTTTTTTTAAAGTAAATGCGTGAATAACCATTAATATTTATCTATCTATTGAAGTATAATCTGTTGTAACTGGTGAATTTAACCGGTCACTGATGAATATAAGGTGAAACTAAAATACGTGACACGATAAAGACCTTGTGATATTCAAAGTCATTTGTATCACATACATTCATTAAGTACCTAACATTTAATATTGATACTATTTTGAAACCTAATCCCTCTTAATAAAATTACAACACTTTTCCTTTTTTAACTTGTAACACAGTGCGATCGTACAACGAGTACTTAAAAACGAATGCTCCAAGCGGTAGTAAAAATGAACCAAAAATTAATTTTGATGTTTTCAATCTGCCTTACCTCGCACATTAAACCGTATGACACACCATATGTGACAAGCGTTACAGGTAGAAAGAACCTAAAAAAGTGAAGGTCTAATGGTAGTCACTCCACGTAAAAAATCGAAGTGCAACCTTTTCATTACAGATTTAAAACCGACTCCAACTTAATCTAAAAAGGAGTTTTGTTGAAGAATGATATTTCAAAGAACACTAATCTATATAATTTTGTTGCATAACTACTGTCTTCATTAACGATCGACTAGTACATTTGTCTCGTGGTAAGTGATCCTAACTTGACGACCTAAATGGTATCAATTATTATTAGACACTTTTGCCTTCATTATCAGTTTGTAAATGAACAATATGCACTAGCAATCTTTATTTTTATCTTAACTTAACATAAATAAAACCTTTTTTACCCATAAACATATAAACGTACAATATAAAATACACCATTACTACGAACATAATTTACGGAATAGGATTTTAAAATTAATCATTTGGGATTCGTTCTCCAATTTCCTTTAAACGAAACATTTCCTTTCAATGTTTCATTTTACATTATTGAATTTTTCTGTAACCTAAAATAAGAGACGTTTGTAGCTACAAACTTCTGTATACATATCAAAGTTCTGGTTATGTCAAATATTGCTATTTTACTTACCTAATTATATCAAACCATTTTCCTATCCTAATCGTGATATTGCCACGATATACTTCTTGCCGCTTCTAAATGCTATTAAGACAGTTGATGTCGACAAATTAAATTATACTTAGGAGCTTAACTGTGCCATTAGGCGTATTAACATCTGATTGCGAACAACAACGTGTATTTACAATGTACTTTCGAAAGCATCAATGTTTTAATTAATGTATATTATATTATAGAAAGCTTAAGCACAGTCACGACTATTTCGCTCAAAAATATCAGCAAATTTTGATTTATCTGTGAAGATTTAAAATAAGTTAAAACGTAGATCTAAAATAGCCATGACTGTCTTTTGGTTATGTCGGTTTGATTAATACAACTTCAAAGGGCCGAAAAAATAAGTATTTGATGTAAAAATTAAGTAAAAGCTTCTACGAGTTCCAAGAAGGACTTGACAAAAAGACCGATTGAATAACAAATAGACGGAAGAACAATGACTCAACCTTGTAATTACTACTTATTTCCATTCCAGAAAAGGAATCTTAAAAAAGATACATACAACTGAACGTGCAACTTCTTCCTTTTAAGGACTCAATTAACAACAATGTCAGGAATGTGCTCATAGTGTGTGACGGATTCAGTAATCGAAAAAAGAGATCTGATAGTTCAGATCAATGGTGTGAAATGGATCTCGGTTAGATTACCTTTAGAGAATGCCTTTTCATACCAATGTAATATCAATGCATAGATAACAACATACGACGACAATATCAGTTATCAAACATAAAAATTACTTATAGCCGCCAAAGACCTATCTATCTTTGGGTACTGTTTAAAAATTGAATTAGAAAAACTATTTTATAAATAAAAATTTTTGTACACGAAGATACAATAGTTATTTGGCAAATACAAAATGTATGTAATATATAAATTATATATATATATATTAATTTAATTAATTTATATATATATATATATTATAACATTATATAACATTCAATAGACTAATTTTCTATACGAGAATAAAATAAATTTATGATCTTTACCAACCTTTAAAAGACCACCTCTAGATATATTTCTCTCCTCAAAAAGGAAGTTTAGGCCTTTTATATCACAACCGGTCAGATTTATATAGGGTTGTTTCAAATGTTCCTTCTACTCCTCTTACGACACTTACAGGATAAATAGAAACCAAATCTGGATCTATTATAGGACTCATAAGTTTATCTTCAGTAACTGCCAGAAGCAAGATAAGATAAACATTCATTGAACTAAACATAACTGCTATAACATTTCATTTACATTTTATATAAACCATTACAACCAGCAACCATTCCACAAACGCAGTAGTAGATATACACAGATTCTTTAGTTTGACAGTAGATAATAATCTTAGTTAAATTAGCACTTGAATGATGTATATGGTAAGCTACAATCAGTATTAAAGAAGTACTCCTAGGCAATTTCAGTCACGGCGGTCAGTCTCAACGAAGGCCAGCCAACTACGCAGCAGATATCATAGTGCTCAATTGTGTGCGCAAACACAGGTAAAGTCTCTGTTTCCTCACTCTCATAATCCGATGGAACTCTCCGAGACATGGAGGTTACAACACTAACTTCCAAAATCCAGGCTGTTATTAAGCATTTCAATAATCAAAAAACTTAATAACTATATATATATATTTATATATATATATAATATATACATATTACATACATTTTGCATTTGCCAAATAACTATTGTATCTTCGTGTACAAAAATTTTCATTTATAAAATAATTTTCCTAATTCAATTTTTAAACAGTACCCAAAGATAGATAGGTCTTTGGCGGCTATAAGTAATTTTTATGTTTGATAACTGATATTGTCGTCGTATGTTGTTATCTATGCATTGATATTACATTGGTATGAAAAGGCATTCTCTAAAGGTAATCTAACCGAGATCCATTTCACACCATTGATCTGAACTATCAGATCTCTTTTTTCGATTACTGAATCCGTCACACACTAGGAGCACATTCCTGACATTGTTGTTAATTGAGTCCTTAAAAGGAAGAAGTTGCACGTTCAGTTGTATGTATCTTTTTTAAGATTCCTTTTCTGGAATGGAAATAAGTAGTAATTACAAGGTTGAGTCATTGTTCTTCCGTCTATTTGTTATTCAATCGGTCTTTTTGTCAAGTCCTTCTTAGAAACTCGTAGAAGCTTTTACTTAATTTTTACATCAAATACTTATTTTTTCGGCCCTTTGAAGTTGTTTTAATCACACCGACATAATCAAAAGACAGCCACGACTATTTTAGATCTACGTTTTAACTTATTTTAAATCTTCACAGATAAATCAAAATTTGCTGATATTTTTGAGCGAAATAGTCGTGACTGTGGTTAAGTTTTCTATAATATATAATAATATACATTAATTAAAACATTGATGCTTTCGAAAGTACGTTGTAAATACACGTTGTTGTTCGCAATCAGATGTTAATACGCCTAATGGCACAGTTAAGCTCCTAAGTATAATTTAATTTGTCGACATCAACTGTCTAAATAGCATTGAGAAGCGGCAAGAAGTATATCGTGGCAATATCACGATTAGGATAGGAAAATGGTTTGATATAATCTAGGTAAGTAAAATAGCAACATTTGATATAACCAGAACTTTGATATGTATACAGAAGTTTGTAGCTATAAACGTCTCTTATTTTACAGTTACAGAAAAATTCAATAATGTAAAATGAAACATTGAAAGGAAATGTTTCGTTTAAAGGAAATTGGAGAACGAATCCCAAATGATTAATTTTAAAATCCTATTCCGTAGTTAATGTTCGTAGTAATGGTGTATTTTATATTGTACGTTTATATGTTTATGGGTAAAAAAGGTTTTATTTATGTTTAGTTAAGATAAAAATAAAGATTTATACAACAAAATTATATAGATTAGTATTCTTTGAAATATCATTCTTTAACTACACTCCTTTCTAGATTAAGTTGGAGTCGGTTTTAAATCTGTAATGAAAAGGTTGCACTTCGATTTTTTACGTGTAGTGACTACCATTAGACCTTCACTTTTTTAGGTTCTTTCTACCTGTAACGCTTGTCACATATGGTGTGTCATACGGTTTAATGTGCGAGGTATGGCAGATTCAAAACATCAAAATTAATTTTTGTTTCATTTTTACTACTGCTTGGAGCATTCGTTTTTAATTACTCGTTGTACGATCGCACTGTGTTACAAGTTAAAAAAGGAAAAGCGTTGTAATTTTATTAAGAGGGATTAGGTTTCAAAATAGTATCAATATTAAATGTTAGGTACTTAATGAATGTATGTGATACAAATGACTTTGAATATCACAAGGTCTTTATCGTGTCACGTATTTTAGTTTCGCCTTATATTATCAATACGAAACACCAACAAGAATATATTTTATCAGAACTGCAGCTAAGAAATTTGTATTGCATTACTGTAGAAGAGGCAGAAATACCTACCTACTTTATAAACTATAAATTAATATACTTGTATATTGTGGGCATAAAGTCTTAGGCACAACAAAGGCATTGTTGTCAGATACAAACTGATTAACAGTTTGGCGATATTTGATATTGTTATAACTATATGTTTCGTTTCGCTGTCAGTACCACTCTTTTGTGTCTACTGGTCAATCAATACACGTAACTTCTTAGCTTTTGTTTTGTTTTCATCCATCATTCTTACACCAATATCCTATTTGTAATATTCTGTTTTGAGAATAGGTAAATAACTTAAAGAGAGGTCTATGTTCAGGAATGGATTAATAGAGGTTTTTGATGAAACAACCTTTCATGAGATCTATAGGGTGGGCCACGAATTAGTTAATATTTGAAAAAATCGTATAAAATAATCATTTGACATATTATAAAAATTGTTTATTTGATTGAAATTTATTTTTAAAAAATAACATCGTCTAAATGACCACTGTTTTGATGTCTGCACTCTTCTAAGCGAGCACCGAAATTTTCGAATACTCGTCGGCAAAGAGACCGCGAGATCACCGACATCTCTTCGCAGATTTTTTCTTTTAGTTGACGTAGTGTATTTTGTTTATTGATTTAGACACAATCCTTAAAATAATTCTATAAAAATAAGTCTGCTGGTGATAGATCTAGACTTCTAGACGGCCATGGAATGTCACCTCGTCTGGAGATGAGATTTTCCGGAAACATGTCTTTGACCACTAACTCATTCGATGTGTGACAAGTGGCTCGATCTTGTTAAAACCATGTATAACAATTATGGTCAGCAAATTCCAGTAGCATTGGTCCCAAGAACTCCCATAACATGTTTGCACGAGATAATACATTCAAATATTAACGAGTTCTTGGCCCACCCTAGAATTACAAGAGGGAGTTAATTTTAAATGTGTCAAATTTTGACGATTTAGTACTATTAAGAATTTTGGCTAGAAAAAGGAACGATTTATGGTAATATACCAAATTAATATTATATTCCTCATATTATCGTCTAGGATTACATAAACAGCTGAATTATAAATCTAAAATTTTCTAATTTTAATTTATTTTAAGCTTAACGTCCAAAACATTACCTTCTAAAAACTTTTGAACAAATTTTGAAGACAGTAAACTACTTTACAAAATGATAGATAAACTAATTTTCATGCCTCGGTTTAAACTTAAAACATTTTACGTAGGTGCCTTATTTTAATCTCCTTGTTCTTGGTAATTATTTAACCGTATTCTAGAAAGTGTTATTAACCTACGCACTAAAGCGAGTGAACCTGTAAGGTCGTCCAAAACTTGAGACTTTAATAAACATAATATATTCCCAACTGAAACATTTACTAAACCCATCTGCGGCATGATATTTATTTTAGTTCATGTGGGAAGGAAAAATTTTTTTATATCCCACATTGTGTTGAAAATAAGCAGATTTTATATTTATTAGTGTGACAACCGAGCATCCCGTGCATAACCATAGGAGTAAAACTCCTTGCTTTTATACTTGATTACTTTCGTACAATGGCCTGAACAAACAATAATACAACATCGGTTGGAGAAATATAATTTCAATTATGTTCCAACTGACCTCGTTGTCCGCAGTTGTATAGTATAAATAGTACTGTATTTTTCCTTTCATCAGCAATATTTTCAATGCTTGGCTGAAAGTAAGAAATGAATTCACTAGATATTGCATTTTTTTGTGAGAATAATAATTATATCATTCCTTTTTCAGATTTGAACGAAGAATACAACATAAACAGAAAGTAAGTTGTTAATTGGGCCCAAGTGCCACCTTCCTAACTTGGTTTTGGTTACGGCAGAGTCTCTAGCCCTGATGCGTACTTTTTCAGAGGTACTATAGGAACCAGCTTTTACATGGTGGATATTTTCACCTTCTTTTTCTTTTTTATCTTCCGCTTGGGCTGGAAAGTAGAGGGGATCGTGACTGCAGCAGCCGTCTGCTGGGTTACTGAAGTACGACCCTGACTTCCAACTCTCTGAGAAAAATCGATCTAAGAGACCGGTCTGGAATCGAGCAAACTTCATAACAATCTCAATTTGCTCCCAGTCTAGGTGGTCTACTCTTACCCGGCGCTTCACTGCCACTGGCACCGTCGAACCACTTTTTAACCTTGAGATCTTTCCCATAACCTCGGTAGGTGGACAGGTGCTCTGCGCAACTGAAGATGACGCCACTGACTTATATAACTACCTAACCTTTTTTTTTTTTTTTAGCTTGTGGACACCCCCTTTTTTTTTTTTTTGTACTGTGCGGAAATCCCCACGGATACCACCGCAGGGTGGTTATGTCGGACTCGAACCGACCAAAAACCGCAAGCCGTCTCAGGTACCAATAGCCAGGGGACCAGGTGCACCCTAGTAAGGAAATCCCTGGAACCCCGACGTACCTCGAACCAACTACGGCTGCAGTGGCCCCCTCCTGTGTGGAAAACTCATGGTTTCTTTACTGCCCTCCTTCCCCCCGAAAGGGTGCGCGCAGTCCGTAGTACTCGGATATCCCCCCCAACCTGCTTCTGCTAGGGTGACAGATGGCCTCATTTGTCACCCCCAGGCCTGCACTTATGGAGGACGGAGATCTTCTAGTGATCTCCGGCGCCTGAGCCTTCTGCGGTACCTGGCCCGTTCCCGGGCCTGGCGGACCGAGAGAGTTCTAAACCTCTCTCGGTCCCGCTCCGCCATCTCCTTCGCAAGCATAACCTGCTCGCAGAAAGAGACGACGGAGTTCCACGCACCCTCGCTCCGTATCATGGCCGCAACCATGTTACCGAGCGAGAGAGTCCCCACTTCGATGGCCGCCATGAGGTCACGCCTCTGCTCCACCCATGCCGGGCATTCTGCCAGCGTGTGGAGCGCTGTGTCCACGGTCCGGCCATCGCAGTGATGGCACTCAGGCGTTGGCTCCTTACGGATCAGACACAGGTAATCTCCGAAACATCCTTTTCCAGTGATCACCTGCGTCAGTCGGTATGAGAGGGTCCCATGATGCCTCTCAAGCCTCCATAAGGGGTCTTATCGCCGAAACAACGGCATGTCCAGCGCTTGGCTGCCCAAGTCGTTCCTTCCACTCCTCTACGAGGGCCTGGCGGAGTTGGGATTTCTGATTTTCGATGTCTCGGGTTTCAGGACTCCGACCCAACTCCCGCGCATGCTTGCGCCACTGATAGAGAGCTGCAAGGGCTCTCGCCTCCAGGTCCCATGGTGGAGTTCCGGCCAGGAGACTCGCCGCCTCAAAGGAGATCGTGCGGTACCCCCTTATAATCCTGATGGCCAGCATACGCTGTGGTCGTCGCAGTAACGCAATATTGCTGGCCTTCAGGACTTCCGCCCATACTGGGGCCCCATAAAGGGCCATGGACCGCACAACTCCAGCGTAGAGTCTCCTGCATGAGTCATCGGGTCCCCTCATGTTCGGCAGCAAACGTGCCAATGCACGCGCTGCACCAACTAACTTGGGGACCAGACTTCGGAAGTGATGTCCGAAGTCCCATCGGCCATCGAGTACTAACCCCAGATACTTCATAGAGGGCTCGATGCCGATGCAAGTACCTCCTACTGTGAGGCTGAGTCTATCAGGTGGCTTCCTCCGAGGCCCATGAAAAAACAAGGCCTCGGATTTGTGCAAAGCCACCTCGAGACCCAGTCGCCGGATTCGCTGCACGACTTGGGCAACACCGGCCGTGGCCCTCAGGGTTGCCTCACGGTGTGTCTTGCCGCACGCCGTCACAAGCGTGTCGTCCGCGTAACATGTGACGGCTACACCATCTAGGTATGCACCGCGAAGCACCCAGTCGTAGCCAATGTTCCACAGGAGAGGCCCTAAGACCGACCCCTGCGGAACACCACACGACATTTCACGTCGACCGAGACCGGTTCTACTTGGGTAGATAACGACTCTTTCCGACAAATACGCCCCGACAACGCGGCGGAGGTAGAGAGGCACTTTATGATATACTAGCGCCTCTCTGATACAACTCCAGGGCAAAGTGTTGAACGCGTTGGCGATATCTAACGACACCGCCAACACCACTTCACCCCGAGAAACGGCTTCCTCCGCTAGAGTCCTCACGCGCATGATCGCATCCACGGTGGAGCGCCCCAGACGGAAACCGTACTGGTTATCCGCCAAATCCCGCCCTACTCTGAAGAAGTGCTTGACGAGGCGCCATGCAATCACTCTTTCATAGAGTTTGCATACCTCGTCAAGCAACACTATGGGCCGGTAAGCGGATGGTGAGTCCGCTGGGCGCCCCTCCTTTCGGATGAGGACCAGTTTTCCCGTCTTCCATATTTTCGGAAACTGGCCCTGCTCGAGGCATGCGCTGAGAAACTCTCTTAGTCGGGGTTCGAGAGCCGGCGCCTCATCATCCAGAGCCACGACCCATGCTCGTCCTGGGATTCCATCGGGTCCTGGGGCGGTGTTTTTGGCTTTAAGCCGTCGTACTGCCAGCGCTAGTTCTGCCCAAGTGACCTCAGGTACGTCGTCGTCGTCCACGTTAGGCGCCTCAGGCGCTGCAGGCGGAGCCATCGGTGGTGGTATGTGCTCCACCACATGCGATAGAAACAGGGAGCCGACAACCCTTTCAAGCAGCTCTGGCTGAAGACATCGGGTTAACGGCGGGGCCCATGGCCGCATTTTGCCTCTAACCATACGGTAAGGGCGTCCCCACGGATCCCGCTCGAGTATCTCCAGCAACTCGCGGCGGGCCTCGCTCTTGGCCCGTTTTATCGCTGCCTGAAGAGTCCTCTTGGCGACCCTGTATTCCACCAAAAGCTCCGCCTCTCGAGCTGCCGCATCCTCGGGGCGGCGACGCCTTCTGCGGAACCTAGACCATTGACGGCGCGCGGTCACGCAGGCATGTCTCAGCCTTGCGATCTCCGGCGACCACCAATAGACCTGGCGTCTCGCAGTGTTGGGCTGAACCCTAGGCATCGCCGCATCGCAGACGCGGGTCATGGCCTCCCGGAACCATAATGCCTCGGCATTCACATCTACAGGCCTGTCTGGTGCAGGAGTCCAGGCCTGTACGATGGCGGCTTCCAGGAGGACCTCTCGATTTAAGCGCTTGAGCGCCCAACGCGGCTCAGGTGGATTTCGTCCAACCGGCACGCCATCTGTGGGAGCGGAGACTTCAAACCGAATGTATCGGTGATCCGAACCCGTCTCCTCCCCCACAATGACCCGCCAGTTCTCAACACGGCGTGCCAGCAAGGGGCACGCGAACGAAATGTCCACGATCGAACTACCCCTCGCTGTCACGAACGTGGGAACGGACCCCTGGTTTAGGGTAACTAGGCCGAATCTTTCGGCCCAGTTCTCCAGTGCCCTGCCCCTCGGGTTCGTGCGTTGGGAACCCCAGGCCTCTGACCAGGCATTGAAGTCACCGAGCACAAGAACCGGGTGGGGGCGACAGGCGTCGACGACGACAGCCAGCTGAGCGAGCCATTGCTCATACTCAATTATGTCTCGATTCGGCGTGAAATAGGCAGCCACGACCGCTATATCCCCAAACAACGCCGCTATGCAACCCCGTTCCCTTGCAACCACGGTGAGGGGAGGAGTGCCAGCGGCAGTGCCGTGTACCAGAGCCGCTGAGCCATCCAAGTCGGTCTCCCAGGCAGCCCCGAGAAACCGGTGGACGTATGGCTCAGCCACGGCGGCAATGTGGATAGACCACTGTGCCATGCTCTGGAGCAGAAGATCCTGAGCAACGGCACCGTGGCCCACGTTTGCCTGGAGGATGCGGAGATGCGAATCCATTATTGGATTTCCATCTCCGCCCCCCGCCGCAAATCTTGCTGCCCTCCGGCAGTACTCTCCGGGCTCTTCAGATGGGGGCCAGGAGGTCGACCTCCCAGCTTCGGATCCGACAAGACGCAGGCCTTACTGCCAACCCGGTGGTCGGCAGGTTTGCTCCCCGCTGCACACCTAAAGCAGCGCAATGGAGCGTTACAGCCACTCGCCTTGTGACCAGGCTGGCCACAACGGAAACAGAGGTCACCTATGGTGACCTCTGCTGTACATTTTACCCCCACATGTCCCACCGACAGGCATCGAAAGCATCTTGCCGGTCGGGTCTGCAGGAGCCGTGCCTGTGCCCGCAGAAAATCACCAACTAGGAGAGTACGCCTGTCAGCGATCTTTTGGGCCGCCGCAATAGGACAACTGACAACCGCTGCCCCCTGTCCACTGGGGCCGAAGCGTATTACTCCAGCCTTTATATTATCCAGAGGGCAGCCTCCGGCCTTCATCACAGCGAACCTAAGCTCGTCCGTCGTAACAGAATCGTCCAGGCCTGTGATGCGTACTTCAGCGCATTTCATAGGCCTGGACACTCGGACGTCTGCTGCGTCCAGTGAGTCCCTTAATTTAGCCGCTAGGGCGTCAGCTTTGGGGCCACTGGTGGAACTGGGGATCTCGAGAAGCCGGGCTCCTGTTCGCGTATTCTTGCACCGGACGCCCGGTATCTCGAGGGCCTTGAGGTCGACGTTGGCCTTGACTTTCGCCAAAACCTCAGCATACCCCAAACCCCTCTCTACTGCCTCTGCCGTCAAAGTGACGACGATTGCCGCAGAACGAGGGGTTCGGAGTCTTTTTGTCGCTCCTGTTGCAGCGGCGGCGGCCTTTCTGGCATTTTTATCTGCTTTTTTGGCGGCCTTCCGTCTTTTCTTCCTATCACCGGCTGCCATCCACATCCCTTCCTTCGGTTGCTGTGCTACATCAGCCGGGGCTGAGACTGGGGTTTGGATTTGGGTTGAGTTCGCCTTCCTCTTCTCCTTCCCTTTTTCCTGGGTGGCCTTTTGCGACGTTGTTGTTGTCTTTGGCTTGACCACTCTTGCTACTGTTTGGGCTGTTGAACCTGCTTTAGCAGCGGCTGCATATGTTACGCTTGGCGGAGTTAGAGGTGGGCGATAAATTACGTTCTCTATTGCAGAGATACGCTGGCAAAGCCGCTCCTCCATCTCCGCCATGAGTCGGACTATGTCCTGTTCCACTCAGCAGGATGATGTCGATTGCGCTGGCGTGGCACCAGCATTACCATGAGAGGAGTCTAACGTCCTCTCTCTCACTTCAGCAAGGTCTGCTTCAAGGCTGGCTTTCTCCCTCTCGTGGGCCTTGTTTTCGGCCACTAGGAGTCTTCCCGCTCCGACGATAATTCGCACGACCGCCAAAAGAGCCTCTTGTTCTGGACTTCCTGGTCCTTGGAACGTCTGAAGGAAGCAGTCGGCTACACTGATTGCCTCCTCAATCTGGTTGTGGACACCCCCTCGGGCCGTCACCCCACCGGGGTTTACGGCGGGGTGGTGTGTCGGAATCGGGCCGACTAAAACCACACGGTGTGCCACTCTGCGCCTGAGATAGGAAGGATCCGGGAACCGCTGCTATTACGACATCCAGATCCCTCCTAGCGCCTGCCCGCTACGTCGGGCACCATCTGCGGATAAACTCTCTATTTTAGGCGACGTACGGCACACGCGGACGTCGCCTCCTCGCGGCTGGCCATTGTAGCGGATGGAGGGGAAAACCCGTCCCGTCCACCCGCGGCCACACTCAAGGCGGCATGAGGCGCTGGTATGCGCGCCTCCGCCGCCCGGCTCGCCGGCGGCGAATTGGGTCCGAGTGGATATCGTCCTCAAGGGCCTTCTCCGCCGCCTCCTTCCGCGAAATTACGTCTTCGCAGAAGGTTGCGACCGCGGTAAAACAACTGTCGCTACCGGCCATGGAGCGTATGACGGCCGGTAGCGAGAGATCTCCTCCAATAACTGCAGTAAGGACCCCACGCTGCGCCGCCTAGGCGGAACAAACCGCTAGCGTGTGCTGAGCCGAGTCCTCACTGCAGTCGCAGTGGTGACAGGCGGGACTCAATTCCCTCCTGGCGACCGAGTGCAGATACTTCCCGAAGCAACCGTGCCCGGAAAGGACCTGCGTCAGTCGGAAGGAAAGGGTCCCGTGCTGCCGCCCTGCCCACTCGGCGATGACCGGCTGGAGAGCCTCCACGAAGGCAAAGCCAGCACGAGGAGTCTCCAACCGGAACGACCAACGAGCCATCGTGGCTCGACGAGCGGCCTCACGCCACTCGCGTATCTCTTCGGGCGGGGGCCGTATGCCGCTATCCGCCCGGAAGTCAGCCGTCCGCCTATAAACTTCGGCGAGCACTTCCACCTCCAAATCCCACGGCGGAGTTCCGGCCAAGGCACACGCCGCCTCCGTCGATACAGTGCGGTAACCGCGTATGGCTCTAACCACCAATATCCTCTGAGGGCGCCAGAGGCGAGCCCTATTCTGGGCGGTCAGAGCCGCCGCCCACACCGGCGCACCATACAGCGCCATTGACCGGACAACCCCCATGTATAGCCGTCTCGTCGCGACGCTGGCTCCACCCAAATTCGGCAAAAGTCGCCCGAGGGCAGAAGCAGCGCCGACCAGCTTTGGAGAAAGCTGTCGGAAGTGCTCGTCGAAGAGCCACCTCCCGTCAAGGATCAGGCCCAGGTACTTCATCTGGGCCTGAACCGGTACGAGGACCGAATTGACTACGATAGAGGCACCGGGGGGTGGACCACGGCGGGGCCCATGGAACAAAAGGGCCTCCGTCTTATCTAGGGCCACCCGTAAACCCAGCGCCTCAATACGCCCGATCACCAAAGAGACTCCCGTGGTGGCCAGGCGCGCCGCCTCTTGAAAGTTCGCTCCCCGGGCTGTGACCAATGTGTCATCTGCGTAACAAATTACGCCCAGCCCGGGGGGAAGACGACTTCGAAGGGCCCAGTCGTATCCCATGTTCCACAGGAGAGGTCCGAGGACAGACCCCTGTGGAACACCGCACGACATGGGCCGCCGCCTCAGAATACCATCTCGGTCCTCGTACATGACGGTACGCTCCTCAAGATAGTCTGCCACAAGCCGCCTTAGGTACTCTGGCACCTCGTGGTAGTGGAGGGCTTCCCTGATACAGCTAAATGGCAGACTATTAAATAAATGCATTGGCGATGTCTAACGACACCGCCAACAGCACGCCGCCACAGCTCACCGCCTCTTCGGTAACGGCCCTCAGGCGCAGCACGGCATCGACCGTCGAACGCCCCGCCCGAAAACCAAATTGGGCGTCCGACAGATCGGGGCCCACCTCGCAGAGGTGCCGGACGATGCGGGCAGAGAGTATCCTCTCAAACAGTTTACCCGCCTCGTCCAGCAACACGATAGGCCTATAGGCCGCTACCGATTCGGCTGGCCGTCCCGGCTTCCTTAATAGGACCAGCTTCCCGCTTTTCCAGCACTCAGGGAAGCGTCCGGACGCCAAACTAGCGTCCAGGACCTCCCTGAGGCGGTCCGCCATGTGTTCGAGGGCTCGGGCTAGCACTCGGGCAGGTATCCCGTCCGGCCCGGGGGCGGTGTTCTTAGAGCGGATCCGTAGAACAACCGCCCCTACCTCCGATTCCCTGACGGGCGGAACATTGTCTTCGTTCACCCCATCGTCTTCGACCATGAAGGCCATCGACGGGGGCGTGAGCTCCGCCCGCTGCGGGAAAAGGCCCTCGACCACTTCCCGCAGGAAGCTGGGCTGGAGTGTCTCTGTAAGGGGGGAGGCCCGACGTGCGGAGCTTTTGTCGCGCCGCACGATAGGGGCGACCCCAGGGGTCACGATCGAGACCCTCCAGCATTTCCTTTCTCTTAATTTCTTTGGCGCGGCTGATGGCCAGCTTCAGAGTTTTCCGCGCCTCTCGGTACTCCTCATGAAGCCGGTCCTCCCCGCCCTCTTCGCGGTGTCGCCGCCGACCACGGGTGTAGGACCTCCGGGCACGAGTACAGGCCGCACGGAGGTCCGCCAACTCCTTTGATCACCAGTAAACCTCCTTCCGTGGAGGCCGGCAACCTCGGATGCGGGGCATGGCCGCATCACAGATCTGCGCAATAACATCGCAGAAGCGACCAGCCCCCATGTCGACCTCCTCGGTCGGGGCCTGCGGAGACAGCCAAGAGTGAATAATGGCCGCCTCCTCTAGTAGGTCCCTATTTAATTTGGCTACAGCCCACCGTGGAAAGCGAGAAGAACGCCGCGCCGCGTGACCCCTACTGGCGTCCTGGGACCGGGAGAGCTCAAATCGGATATAGAGATGGTCCGAGAGCGTCTCAACCTCTTCCAGGACACGCCAGTTCCTTACTCGTGCGGCGAGGGCAGGGGTAGCGAACGAAAGGTCCACTATCGACCCTCCCTGCTGTCGCACACACGTGTTGGTGGAGCCCCTGTTTAGTAAACAGAGGCCCACCGAGGCCGCCCACTCCTCTACGGCCTCGCCCGTAGCGTCCGTCCTGGGGGAACCCCACGCAATGGACTTTGCGTTGAAGTCCCCCAGCACTAAGACGTGCCCAGACGTTAGATGCCGCATCGAGGTTTCCAAGTTGTTAAGGAAAACCTCGAAGTCGTTCAAACTCCGGTTGGGGGAGAAGTATACACCATATACAGTGATCCCCCCCCACTCGGCAGCAACATATCCAGTGCCCTTGTCTCTTAGCGACAAGGGCGGGGAATGAGCCGCCGTGGAGGCGACGACTGCCACGAAACCGTCCCGGTCACCCAACCAGTTTGGACGGGGAGGAACATAATAGGGTTCCGCGGCTACGGCAACACCGATCGACCACTGTGCCATGGTTTGCAGGAAGAGGTCCTGCGCCGCGGCACAGTGGTTCAGGTTCGTCTGGACCAGGAGGTTGGAGACTTGGGCCATTACTCGAACGTCTCTACAACCTCCTCCATGGGCGACGATATCGACGCACGAACGACGTCAGAAGCAGCCTGGGCCGACTGGCTAGTCCCCGATGCCTGCCGAGAGTTGCAGGAAGGTTTACAGCCTCCCTGCCCAATCTGGTGATTGGCAGGCTTGTTGCCCGCCGCACACACCGGGCAGTGAGGGGCGCCAGAGTACTCTGCCGCCTTGTGCCCCGGTCGACCGCAGCGGAAACATAATCCGCTGCAGTCGAAACAACTGACGCACTTGGCACGTGTGTGCCCCGATGCCAGGCATTTGTAACACCTCATCGGTCTCGCTGCCAGGACTGTGATCCTAGCCCTCACGAAACCGATGAGCAGCCTGCCGGCGTCGCCCAACATTTTAGCCGACGCTACGGGACAGCTGACCCACACTGCGCCAAGTCCTCCCGGACCGGGGCGGATGGTGCCGACTCTAATGTTGTCCGCGTTGCAGCCCGTCTTCTCGCTAATTGCAACGCGGACATCCTCTGTCGTTACGGAGTCATCCAGGCCCGAAATGCGCAACTCTGCGCACTTGGTAGGCCTGGCGATCTTGACACCATCCATAGCCATAAACATTCCTCGTAACTTCTCGGCAAATGAAATGTGTCAGCCGTCTTAGCACCTTCGGCTCCAGGGAACTCGAGCACTCGAGCTCCCGTTTGAGCGAGGCGCAACCTGACTCCTACTGTCCCGAAGTCATTTGCGAGACTAGCGCGGGCCCTCTGGAAGATGGTTGCGTAGGAGAGTCCGCCGCTAGCCGCCTCCGGCGACACGGTGACTACCACAGCCGCGCTTTTAGGCACCTGTAGTTTGCGCGGCTTTTTCGCGATAGCCACCGCAATCGACGGTGTCTGCAGGGTAGAGGCTGCTGTTTGTGCAGCCTTCTTACCCCGCTTTCGGGACTTCCTAGCCCTCCCGACTATCTGCCAACCATCGGTGGAAGGGGCCGATGTTGAGGGAACACAGGTGGAGGTGCCAGGTACAGCAGTTGGAGTGGGGAGCGGAGGGAACTCCGCTCCAGCCTTGACCGCTGTTTTGGAGCCTAACCTCGGTGCAGGCGTCTTGGTCGCTACCTTCGCTGCCCGTCGTGCCCCTGGAGTTGTTGCGGGAGCTGCAGACACCGACGCCGCCGCTGCATAGGTCACGCGACCGCCCCCAACGGGAAGCGCAGACGGTGCCAATGCGGCCTTCGGCTTATGCGCCGCGAGCGGCGGCCGAACAACAGAGGCCGGTGGCAGCCTTGCCTCCAGGCCAGCCAGTCGCCCGTCCATCATGCGCCATACTGCATCCGTTATTTGACGCAGATGTACATCAGAAATATCCCCGTGGTTGGAAGAGGGGGTAGGTAGTGACGGACGTGAGCCTTCTCTTTCGGGGCGATCTGCCCGGAATTGAGCAAACTGAGCACTAAGCTCAGTCACCTGCCCCGTCAGACGCTCGTTGGCTACCTGGAGACGAGCCATGTCTCCGATAAGACTCTCTACGACCCCCGCAATAGCGGCAGAGGAATCTTTAAGGGCCCTCACAAAAGAGCCCTTAACTAGACTTGGTGGCCACTTTGTGAATGATGGCCACCACCGCGTTTGCTCTCTCCTGCATGGCTGATGGTGTTTGGAGAACTGAATCCCCCACCATCGGTTCCTTTATTTTCAGCAGGAGACCAGCAATCTCTTCCTCCGCTAGTGCTTCACCGTCCGCCCTAACTCGCCTATAGGCTTCCGCCTTACAAAAGACGGAACCTGACGGGATCGAGACCGGGGTTCGTGATCTCCCTCTACGGCTGCTGGTGATTTTGGGAGGCAACATCTCCTGGGACGTGTCAATCTCCTCGTCCCTGGAGCGTCCGTGTTTCTCGCTGTCACACAGCTCCGTCTCCATTATGTCCAGTGCATCTGTCCTCGTACTGGAGTTACTGCCTGCGGTGGATTTGGAACGTAACCGTTCCGATGTTCTTCGGCTCCCAGCAGCCATAATAGCTTCTGGGAGCCCCACCGAGATAGGCGCTCTAACCAATACTTCCTCCTCGTTGGAAGAGAAGTCGTCCGCTCTTGTACTTTTTCCCTTTCTGTTTTTCTTCTCCTTCTTTTCCATAATATTATTGTTTGTGTTTGTAAAGCTTTCCATTTTTAAACCCATGAGATGGGGAGAACTAAATGTCGACCCGGGCAGAGATCCCCAATACCCGGCAAGCGTAAATTTGTGCCCAACCGAGGGGTCCGCAGGTGCCCCGGCTGGGAGTGCGCTTGCGACTGAACTACCCATCAGCCATGCATCCCCTGGTCACGCACCAGAACACGGGATTCGGGGTAATTTTTTAGAGAGGTTTTCTTCCTCGCAGTCCGGGCGGCTAAGCCAAGACCCTCGCCCCCGATTGGATTCGCGAGACTCCAACTCGGGACTACGATATGTCGACGGTGGCAGGGAGATTATGTCTCCTGATGCCTGCACGGTGGCAGTGTAAGTGCACACCGAGCCCGTCCTACCTTTTCCACCGCTGAGCTGCTTCAAATAAACCCATAAAAAGAAATCTGCTGGGGACAAATTTGGACTTCTGGATGGACATGGAATGTCGTCTCGTCTGGAAATCAGCTTTTTCGGAAACATTGCTTTGAACACCGGCAGGTACTCTTTGGATGTGTGTGGCAAGTGGCTTTGTCTTGTTGAAACCATGTGCATCGGTCTTAAGAACTTCCATAACATGTTTGTGCGGGATATTAGATTCAAATGTTAACAAATTCTTGGCCCATTCTGTATATACACATACCGAGCATGTATCTCCAGCATCTTTTTACAATAGGACCTTGAATAAGTTTTCGCTTTTTTGTTTTTGCTTAAAGAAGTATTTAATATATCTATAAAACTTTGTATATTTATACTACGGAGAAATGACATTTAGAAATCTATAGATGCATGTAAATAACGTTTTTACGTTTTTTTTAAATTACATTTTGAAGTTATAATAATTCTGAAGTACTCAGAAATACATATATGTATCTTTGTATTTATATACTTTACAACATTTATTCATCACTAATATATAAATGGTCTAATCATTTGTAAAGTTATATAAATGTATGAGAATGTTATATCAGACTGTGACACAAATCTCTAAAAAGTTTCAATGAATAAAATCGGGCCTCTGACAGTTTCGTTACTAGTAACTTTTTTCTATTTTTGTGCCAACTTAACATTCTCCATCAAATATTTAATTGGAAATCAAATTCCTTTACAAAATCATCAGCATGTAAAACGAAAAAAGTTTTCTTAATAAATATTCAAATATTATTGTTAAACTTTAGGTGATGACTTGATTATTGATTAACTGGAGGATGTACATGAGATGAAAATATACATATATATAAATTGTTGACTCTTTACTCTTACCTAGATGTTGAATGCAGTTAGTAGGCTCATAAATATCTAGTTATTGCGCGTTTTGAGTGGTAGCCGCGATCCCGACACACTTCCGGAACTAACAACCTCCAAGGCTGTAAACGTCTCCAGCGCCTGACTTTCGGTGATTTACTTCAATTTTATGTGTCGCCTCTACTCTGGATTTATATTAAATTTATTTTATGGTGCAATTTTACAACCCTGAACACGTTACGATGGCCATTTACGTCGTTTCGTTCGAACATGTGTTTAACCGTATTCCGTTGCCTTTATTTATTTTTAATTAGATTTCTGAACAATTAACGTACCAAGTGAAATTTTGACACAATTATAGAAGTACTTTCATTCGGAGAGTTTTTGAATTTAAATTATGTTCGATGCGGTTACGCATGAAGGTTAAAGTATATTTTCTTTCAAATATATGTTTGTAACATGTATGTAATATGCGGCTATGTTCGACTTCGTGTTCGTATAACAGACCACAAAATAGACATTTAATTGTGATACAAATAAGCACCTGGAAATAATCATTTAAGGTCAACTTCAACAAAATATTTGAAACAACATAATGTGTGCAAACAGCATAATGTTAAATACTACCAACAACACTTCTAAAGATAATACAAGCAATACCCTAATGATTAGAAAGAGTTCTTAGATTGGACTTTTAATAACTTGCTCATTTCATATAATATTTCTTTTCTATGTAATATTTCTATGGTAACAATTGAAACTTAACTAAAAAACGACTTCTTTTACATCTAATAATATTTCTCATTGATACTGCAATCCTGTCCGTCATATCGTGATGTTGTACGGCTTTGCTGAATTGATGATAATGATGTACTTCTAACCGATTTCGGCCAGTGCGACCAGTCTCAACGAAGACAGCTAAATACACAGAAGTTATAGTACACAAGTGGGTGCGCGCAAACACAGATGCACTCTCTGTTCCCTCACTCTCCTAATCCAAAGGGCGAATATCCGACAAGACGATTTATTTTAAGTTTTCCTTCTGTTTACAGTGATTTTGTCTTGCATATTTTGTTCCCTTACTCGACTCTTACGACACCTATGGGATGAATAGGGGTGATGACACTCTGTATTCTTATTCCGTCACCACATGATCAAACAATAATGAATCAAAATTTTGTAGATCCCATTTAGTAATAGAACTTACAGGCAGTACTTTGCCAAAATATGTTAAAATTAAATATACTTGATGAAAATACTGTTCAAAAGCACTTAAGTTTTTTTATCTTTCATGTTGTCATGGATGTGTGTAATTGTCGCACTACAGAACAGGTGTCGATTATTATTGAATGTCGGAAATCAATTTGTGAATTTGTATGTGAGCCAAATTCTGTAAGCAATAATTATATGATATAAGTATTTTATATACTATGTTATAGTATGATATATATTACATTATATACATATGACCGAAATGTGTAATAATTTTGGAATCAGTTTTGTTAGTTGATTAAATTATTGATTCTTGACTAAAGTTGCATCTATCTGACACTATTGATGATTTTTTATAATATATTTCTGATGATTTTTCATTCTGATAATTTAATCTTGGATAGACAACACAAATCCTTCAGTTTATTTATAAATACTGCCTTTGGATACATTTGACGCCTCTAAGTCAAAATGTTCCTGTTTGAGTTGATTATCCGTGCAATATTTTTGTCTAGCTATTTACTTTTTGTTCGTCTGTCATTGGTAAATCTATGGAATAACTATTATCATCTGGTTTTAAGGTGAGTAAGGTGTCTTTAAAGATGTACTAGATGTGAAAATTAGTATTAGGTCTTTATGTATTGGACTATCATTAGGTTTGTTGTACATGTATGTGTGAATGTTGTGAACTTGTCTGCTGTGTAAGTCTTTTACGTTTCCTAGACCACTGCCTCCTAACTTCCTCTTAACATTGAATCTTTCTGACGCTGAATGATTGTCTGCTAGTTCGTGTCATTCTATTATTATAATTCCAACCTGATACATTTCTTTTTTATTTAACTGCCACACTAGGATGAAATCCTTTGTTGTAGGGGACTTTACATATAAACATACACGAAACGGATACAATGAACAGCCAAATTCAAAATACAATTTGTGGATCACATAAAGTGTTGTCTCACGTGTCACAATACTTCAACTCAATAAAAATCGACAATGGTTTAAGAACTATTTTGCCATCCGTGTAGTTTATATAGACATGTTCAATGGAAATACGTCAGCGTATGCCCATTGCATTGATTTATCTTTATGCTAATCAAATAATCATACGAGCATTCCCTATAAACAATGGATTACATTTTTAAGACATAATACAATAATCGAATAAATCTAAAAATGTCTCTTTCGTTAAGTTTCTTGTTTCTTAGAGTTCGTAAATTTTACATTATATAATAATGTAGAGTTTTCAGTGGATTAGAAACATTTTCAAAGCTCTGTGGTCGGCAACGGCTATTCAGGTCACCATTCATTTCCCGTGGACTGCCCACCGGTATAGATATATCACTGAAAGGTAATATTGCCGTCAGGAATTGTGATAGCCATTTCTACCTGTATATTAGAAACGGGTTCATTAAATTACATTCAGATTATATGAAAAATTTTATAGTATTTTATAAAATATTTTTTTTTGTTATTATGTACGAGTACGTATCAAACATTAAGTACTAAACATAAATGTATCCTGTTACTAACTCTGGCTTATTATAATAAATAAATATAAAATAAATAAATATTTCGCACATTTGACACACAAAGTCATCTAGTTTCAAACTAAACAGAACTTGTGCTATGATAACTAGACTGACTGATAGAATACTTACATACTTCTTTTTGTAAATACATACATATTACACATAAAAAACACCCAAACTTCGAAATAAATATTTGCAGATCATACAAACATTTGGTCCCACCCGGGAATCGAACCCTTCTTTTCCTTTATCTTTTAATCAGTTACCTACTGATACACAGATTAAATAAGAGATATAATAAGATCTCATATTTTCTGTAACTTACTGTTAATTTAATTTAAATAAAATGTAATTTAGTTAATTCATAATAAGCATTAAAGAGTCTTAAAGAGAGATCTAAAATAAATTTCTCGAAGAAGAAATAGCGTCGAGTAGTAATACTTTACTATATGAATCATTCTTTTTACACGTTAAGTAAAATAATAAACGTTCAAAACATTATACAAATGTAACGTTATCTAATAAGATCTACGTCATGTTTATACCAAAATAACATTATAACGACATTTCCGTCATAGGACAGTACCGCTCACACGCAGTTTGAGCTCAAAGCAATATTGTCATGTTATTATTTGGGACATTTACACCGCTAAGCCAGACGTACGGCCCATTTGCCGTATCGTGCGAACTGCTAGACGTAACTCATGGCCTCTACATTAATATCTGCCAAATGTGCACTTACATCCAAAAATTAAAGTAATACCGATGGTTATTTGCAGGTCCTTTGGGATAAATAAAACATTGGACTGTTTATGTATTTCGCAATGAGTTTTCCTTTGGTAGAAATACGAGTATAAACGTTTTTGTAAAACTATAAACGAAATGTCGGATGACCTGAAATATTTAATAATAACTTATGAAGTTTCAAGACTTTCACTCATTGCCAAATTTATTTCAAAACCTATTAAGGTGCCTCAGAATGACCAATTCGTTCAATTATTTTGCTTGTACTAGACTCTTTATCTAGTTAGATTCAGCTAAATAAAGTTAGTAAGAAATAACATAATAACATATATTTGTGATATAATACAAATTATGCAAGTGGTCAAGTGGTGGTTGTCCGTGTGGTGACGGATTAACAATACATAGTGTTACCACCTCTATTCATCCCGTGGGTGTGGTAAAAGGCGACTAAGGGAACAAAGTATGCAAGACAACATCATTACAAAGAGAAGGAAAAATTGAAACAAACCCTATTCCAACCCGTCTGGCCAGCGTGGTATAGTAGGCCAAATATGATGATGATGAAGTGGTCAAGTATTTATTATAGATAAAGGTTCATTTTGTGATGAACATAACTAAAATCGACAAATCTATACCAATTATACGATACAATATTAAAAATATAGACGGACAGATATATAGAATCGGCTATTTTAACTTGGCTATGCTTATTCTAATTAGTAAATTGAACTGCTTTAGGGAAGTGAACCCATAGATCTGTAAACTTAAGAAAATACAACATTTTCTCAATTAATATTTAATATTATCTACAGCAGATTATCATAATTCTACAAAGTAAGTAAACTAAGTAACAATACAAACAAAAGTACTTAAACAGAAACGTATCTGAAAAGTTTTGAAACTAAACATTTTCAAGAGAAGAATACAAAAATTGTATGATGGATTATTTGAAAATATTTTATATTCATGTCCACGTTGAATCAGTATTGTTGTTCATTTTCATTCAGGGCGGATCCCAAAGGACCCAGGCATGACGTGATTCATTTCCAGACTGCATTATAAATTTGTATTCCATTGTTTCTTTTTCAACAGCCAACTGGTTCAGTTACCTATTGTTAAAGCTAACAAAAGGATTGAGATATGCGATTTTTAAGTGCAGTAGCAAGAGTTTTCAATTGTTTTAACGAACTTTTGCTGTGATTATTATATTACATTACTAAATTGATTTTGATACTTGCAGTACTTACTAACTTCATGTCTCTGCCACCTTTTAATTCTCGTGTAGAACTTGAAGTGTATGAATGATATAAATACTATTTATAAAAAATGCAATACGATTCTAGCTCCGAGTCTAAAGAAGTTTCTTGAAAGTAAGCCCGTGACACATATGTAAAATTAATTTCAGTCAATCTGTTATTTTTCTCATTGCATGTATACCACGTATGTATTTGACACCGATTGCTATATTTCCAATAAAACTTCTTAACTACAGTTTTATAACCATAATAAAAGCATTAGTTTATTGTTTCAAAAAAAATTTATAACGTCAATCAACATTTAACAATCAAAGTTCACATAGATAGTAAAACATATTTAATATATATCAGCTCATTGAATTGAACGTATGTTGAAACTAAAACAACCAAAATAGATAAAATCAAAGATTTATACACATGCCTTGTGCACATAGCAATAAACTTGTAAGAATCTGCTTAAGCCCATGTATGATATATGATGTACGATATAATAACACCAAAGAGTGTCTATTGATGTTGATAATGATGTAAGTGTTAATAACAAAGAACCTGATAAATCGATAGTGCTCTGTGAGGTAAACCCATATGAGTTTTGAAAAAAGGGTAAGATTTGAAAATGTACTCGTTTTTTTTATTTTTATTTTTTTGAAGTTTATTTTTTTATTCTTTTTCAGGTTAAGTTTTGATACACAACTGTAATTAGTTCAACAACAGTTAACAATTACAAAAAAGAAAAAAATAAATTTAAATTTAACAGTTACACAAAAACGCTTAGAAGATAAGAAATAAAACTTCTTGCTAAAATATTCAAATCTAAAGTAAGTAAATTTTATTCAATACAAAACTAATTTAAAGTTTCACTAGCGTAAGCTTCGTGAAGGTATTCGCTGAAATCAATGCGGATTATATTACTGTAACTCGACAATGACCTACATCGTTAGAATCGCCTTATTCTTCAGATAATTGCGTTTTATGAAGCAATTTACCCGTACAATATCGTAAAAATGTTTATTTTATCACACCTTTTCCATTTTAGCGTAATACCTACCTGCGAAAATTCAGAACGAGGACGATAAAATTGTATGAAGGCTAATTTGAAATTGAATCGATTTCAAATTTACACGTATGAGGTTATATTAGAAGTAGCGGAATCGTACCTGAATAATTCGACCACTTTTATAATGTTTAATCCACCAGTTTTGTAATCAAGCCATAGACTGGATTAATTTGTATCCTCTTCATATTTGGCCTTACAAATTTCGACCACGTTTCACAGTTTCGGAAACAATTGAATTGGTTACCTATTTGGCAGCGTCGGCATCTCTACATACTTTCCTATTTAACTTTCTACAACTTTTATTTTCCTTCATATCTTTGCGACCATTTCGAGCATTTTATTCCTAGGAGAAACCCTGTCACTTTTTCTCTTCTCTCCTTCTTCGAACTTCTCATGCTTCAAGTTGTTGTGACAATTATTTTTATGTTGCAGTTGTTCGGCTATAGATTGCCTACCGTGTGCAATACACAGCAATTCTTCACCAGATATGTTTAGAAAGAGTGCCAGGGATTATTATCTGTGCCTACAACAATCAGGCCCTTAATATACTTTATGTATATATGTATGTCTATATCTATTCATGTAAGTATTCATGTCTATCAGTATGCATAAATATGGTATGTGTATATTAATTTGTACAACATGTTTTACTGTATAAATCAATTGCTTTTTTTTTTATTCGTTTGTCTACAGATTCCTATGTACATATGGTTGTACCCTTACGTCTCTCCGCTATCCTCTATTTACAAAGGGCTTGTAAAAGAAAACTTAATTTTTGGTTAAGCTCGCCTTTGCGAATGACTTTTCCTTGTGCCTTCTATGTTTATGTGTTTAGTGTGTACAGCAAAGAATAAATAGAAATGTTGATTTTAATGGATGAATTGTATGAAAAAATTTACGGATTACTTGGAAATAGCAAAATGACGTGTTTGTAGAATGAGAGTTTACAATTAATGATCATTTAATTTAATCTGAATACA
This sequence comes from Hypercompe scribonia, assembly GCA_949316085.1. Taxonomy (NCBI): domain Eukaryota; kingdom Metazoa; phylum Arthropoda; class Insecta; order Lepidoptera; family Erebidae; genus Hypercompe; species Hypercompe scribonia. Next base: position 10,871,576 of record OX438974.1, on the reverse strand, counting down.
AGAGATTCTTTTAATAAATTAAAAACTTTGATTCGTGTATATTTTAAAACTTCTAAAAGTTTTGCACCGACTGAACACAAATTTTGACACGGTATACATACCTACTTCGAAGATTTTAATTATACATTTCGCACGTCAGTTGTTTTAATCATCACTCAACAATGCACCTACAGTGTCCCTCCATGAGACGTGGCATCATACAGCTAATAGTTTAACAAGTTATCAGATTAGATACACAAAAAAAACATATGGTCGGAATGAGAACCTCCCTTTTGTTGTTGGTTAAAAAAACGTTTACAACTACGGGTTCTAAATATTAATTATTGTAAATATTTTAGTGACAGATTTTGATAAAAGTAAAGCTATGAAGACTATAAAATATCTTTAATAAGCGCCCCATGCCGTTCAAGATATTTTTAGTATCATTTATCTTAATCACTCTATATTACTTTTTCAATCAATTAAAAATTTTTTTATACTTTTATTTACAAAAGCATATTTTATTATATTATTAACTTCAATGATGATTGTTGGATCATTAAAAATTAAAAAAATAACAAAGAAATAACTCATATACGCTTCAACGCATTATCGAATTTAGATGTATTAAAAAAAAGTGTTGATCCTGAAGGTTGATTATTCTCTTTTTGTTTCATTCTTAAAACCTTCCAAAGTAACCTTCTATGCCTGATAAAAAATATGAATAGGATCCAAGAGTTTTGGTCACCATACTCATTGAAAATGTAGACAATGCAGTATGATGACCCACACTATAGTGGCCTAGTGAGATGCTTTTTCACGCTCCGTTCGAGGATGTAAGAGGCATGACAGTCATCGTGGTAGTGTAAAACTCACACACTTACCACGACCTAAAATTAAATATAATTTACTCTTAAATTAAATATCCTGTACTGTAAAATTTCGTATTAATGTGCCCTATTAAAGTAAGTAAAAATCGAGGTCAAATGATACATTACACACATACTATATACATACATACTGCCTCGTTGATCCAGCGGTTAGCGTTGCAACTGACGATCAAGAGGGTTCAGGTTAAATTCTCAGGTTGGGTCAAAAAATGTTATTGAGTGTTCTACTTACAAAAATGCTAAAAGTACATCATCTTTACGTACAGGCTACAAATATAGTAGGTGAAACTAATAAAAACCCAAAGAAATACTAATACTAATACAACCAAAGACAAAACTTTTCATATGTCACCAGAATCAGCTTAGTCAATCTTATTGTGTAGATTAATTCTCATTTTGCACAATATGAAGTAGTCTGATAATATCTAATAGCAGCATATTACGTAATAAATAACTGATTAATTATTAGATGACTATCTGGAGACGACACGAAACAATTAGAGAGGAAAGTGACGCGTGAGAGATTAACGAAAGGTCAGAGTTGGGATAAATTATTTGCACGTGTTTCATGTTCTGAGGATGCAAGATCCAATAAATAAGATTTTCCTTCCAGACTTCGAAAATTCGTTATTATTCCCTTCCTTATTATGATGCACTTTCCAACACTTATTTAACAACAACGTGTTTTTCTGTTTTTATAGTTTTTCAGAAGTTTTTTTTTATCCTACAAGTTATTTTTTACTTTCGTTTTGATTTAAAATGGTACTAGTTCCAATTGCGTTAGCTGTGATTGCCTATAATTGGATGAGTAAAAAACATGTATTTTCAATTGTTGTAATTATGTGTATCAATTATTGGCGATCCTAAATAAATTAAATAAATAAATAAAATAAACAATGCATCGAAGAGAATTTTCACACAATATGCGAACGACTCTTAGTTTTCTTAAAAAACTAGCAGACTTAAAACTTTTATTGGACGCTGACATCTTTGAAAGCAACCTTTAAAATTATTCAATATCAATTTTCTGCGGGATCGTGGTATTACTTACGTCAAATCGAGCTGTATGTACTGAAGCTGGATTGCCCACCATACCGCAATAATATTAAGACATACAAAGTAGTTTAATCCCTCAAAATATAGGCTCAATGTTACAAAAAGAACAATTCCAGAAATTACAATCAATTCCTGCAATAGATACGGGAATGGCAGTAATATCTCGCCTCATAAATAAAGTTAAGATTATTATTACTTCACTAATTACTTGAGATATATATATACATATATATATATATATATATATATGTGTGTGTAAAATCCAGCACATATATATTTATTGAACTGTGGTCACAGAAAATTGCAGCACAGGTCGTATAATACCACGCCTACCCTACTAAGGACTGACATTAATATATTTTATTGTGCTAGGTAAATGTTATTAATTTTCATATGACTATGTTTATGGCGGGTATGCCGAAACCGCTCCCACGCAATACGAAACTGACAATAAACTATGCTACACTTGATGTTTAGAATATTGTTCTGGGTTAGGTATGTGCCTAATAATTCCTAGTGCTACTATATATTTTGTGTTGTTACTGCTCGAGTAATTTCGTGATGTTGTTAACAAGGTAATGTTTACTTGCCCAAATGCTACATGAGATGTCAATGACCCAATGAAATGAATGGTAGTATATTTAAATGCAGTACATGGTGTGTCTAAAATTTTGCAGTAGTGACGTTGGTAATGGAAAATACTTCTGCGTCTGGTTTCTATTTTCTACAAGTGTAATTAATGAAACGAGTCTCTGCCCTAAAACAAGGTGTCGGTGTTTTATGACTTCATCACACTACACTGCTGGGCATAAGGATTGAATGTAGATGTTCCTAAATTAAATTAGAGGATTTGGATATATAATAAATCCACTTAACACGAGGACAAAAACATTTTGCTTTCACGCTCAAAATAAGTTCTGCCTTTTCAAGTATGTAGATATCATATAATAGCTTAAACCGATAGCTTTTACTTATCTGTTCTTCTGTCCCTGGATGTTATTAACTATTTTTTATGCTAAAATGTTTTAAATCCTCAACAATATGTGGACAAATTTCCAAGCTAGTCGGTAGAAAAGCTATCTGGAGAAAACGTTTCAAAGCTATTATATATCTACTATACCCTACTTCGCATTTATAGCTTACTCTTTGCTTATGGGTCGCAATGTCGGCTTATTAATCATTTTCATTTCAATAAGTAGTAATCACTAAGCAACTCTACATATTAATCCAGACAATAAGCTAATCTTTTGACAAATTTTATTTAACCTGTTTAAATAATAATCCTAAGATACATAATGAATTTGAAAGTCAATTTATTTGTTTGTTTTATTTTTGTTTATTACAAAAATTTCTGCTACCTTTGGAAGTAATGCTTATCAGCGAGTAACATACGCTACTTTTTACAGCAAAAATCAATACACACGCGTGTTTAACTCGATAAAATCGTAATATATGTTTTAAATTATAATTCATCAATTGTTTTTCACGCAGTGAGTAAGGTCACCAAATCCCAAAGCCAGGGAGTATTGGACTTCAGTGACGTCACTCACTTTCTGATACTGAAAAGGGTGCGAATTCATAGGGCGGCAAAGTACCACGCTATTAAGTGGTGTAAGATTAGTTCTAGATAAGTAATCACGTCACCTAACATGCAAACGATAAACATTTTAACTTAAAAGTATATTTCTTTGAAAATCGAAATATTTAAAATATTCGAACATTCAAGAGTTCAAAACAATAAGAGAACGATTTAAAATAATTTATTCCAATACGTAAATCACTGTAGAGCTGACTTTAGTGCCTGTTACATTTTACCATCAATATAGCGCTGTGTGAAAGCGGTCTGAAACTTCGTTACGTCACCACTACATTGCAGTGTCACGTAGGTCGCAGATTTAATAGCAGTTTGCACAATTCACGCGTGACCGTTTCTCTATAAACTTTGTATGTCCGCTAACCGGAGTTAAACGTCACATTAGAGAATGCAATCGATTTATTTCATACTTTGTGGACTAGAACAACTCCATACATTTGTCAATGTCGAGGATAAGTTTGTTTCAAATTGATAAAATAATAAGTATACAGTAATACTTTGTAGTGACCTTAAATCTGTGATGTTATAAAATTTATATTTTAGTTAAGATACTGAGAAGGATAGCTGCTTCTCAACATAATTAAGTTTAAACTTTCCTGTCGCACTGAATTTAATACTGGAACTGCGTATTTCAATTAGAATCCAAGTTATAGAAAAAGAAGGCAATGAAAATATTAGAACTGTGCTACGAAGTTATGCGAACGTCTACGAACTCTTTGATTTAAAATGTTGTTCATGTTAAATGAACACATTCATATCAACAGCTTTTATTAATTCACTGCTGCACATAGGCGTCTCCTTAGACAGGAAGTTTGAGCCTACTACAATACCTCAGCCAGACAAAGGTGTGTTTGAAGTTTTCCTTCTCTTTACAGCGATATTTTCCTGCGTAATTGGCTCTCTTATTCTCCTCTTACGGCACCTATGAAATAAATAAGAGTGGTGACACTCCGTATTCTTGGTCAATCGCCACACGGTACACATTCATCATTAACTTAATGCCGACGATCAGCACGATCTCTCTTACATTTCTTCAATTAATATGTTAAGAGGATGTTTCAACACATATTTAATATCATTTGGCAAATGAAGAAGCTTGAGTTCCTGAACATTTGTAGTAATTAAATATATATGAAGTATAGAAATCTCAAATAATTAATAGGTACATCATCCATGTTCAAAACCTATGTGAAAACGACTACATAATAATACAGACGTTCAGTATACATACATATGTACGAGTATATTGACTTCACAAGGACAGTTCAAGTTGTTCGACATTGTCAAAAAAACTTAGTAAATGAGCAAAAATCTAAAATCAGGCGGGCTTTAGTATATTATAAATGTAACATTCATGTGTAGACAGAAGTGTGCCTAGGTATTTATTTTACAACGTTCCTTTCATTCCTATAATAAAAGCCGTGCCCCTAAAATACATATTTTTATTAAACAATGTAACGAATGTTGACGATTGTAGGAACTAGGAACCACGTACGTAAACTGGTATATATAGCGCAGACGAGGGTCGGCCTTGCAATCGTCCTGTTTATTGCCTTCCCCCTTCATATAATACCAAACAACTATGAAACAGCCCCATACACAATCCTCTATTGTCCTGGCGATATATGCCAAAAATATATCATTTCGCCACTTTATTGTCGCGTTTGAATTCACATATTGGCTCATTTTCGACACGATTGTTGGCCAACGTTGCTTTTTGTTAAGGAAACGGGACTTGACTTCCTAAAGACGTGTAATAAATTACTACTTTAATGTCTTTTATTTGCGATCGAATTATAAAAATTACACTAATTTTTAAACTATCGCGTGCCATACTTATGTAATTATGTTAACGAGAATTCAAGTGCTCACGATAGAAATCCTTGACGTTCCGATCAAGTCATATTGTCTATGATCACTATTAGTTTTTAAATTGAGCACATTAAATAACATAAACATTGTTATATGAAATGTATTATATTTCATTGTTTACTTAATCTACACTACAAAAACCTACATCTAACTCTCTATCAACTATTCTCCATTATTACAATTCTAATATAAAATTGTTTATCATTTTCTAGCTCATATCGTCGCAACGCATTTAAAATTATTCTTACCTTGATATTTGAGTCGCTTAATTATTGTTTGTAACATTAAATAAAATTTCGTTTCGTTCAGCTTATTTATAATTTATCAAAAATTATCTTAATCGTGCAAAGTGAACATTTGTAATTATTATTTATTTGTTAATTTGTGACTGCATAGATGGCACATGTTCATATGTTAAGCTAAAAAAAAAGACAAACCAACTGTAAAAAAATTAACACAAACTTTATAGTGCGAAGCGGTAGCCATTAGTATTTTTAACTGAATTCAGTGGCTAGGTGTCACTTCAGATGGAGAGAAAAATTAAAATTATATATGAGAATTCTGACTTAAACCTTTCAAAATTGTAAAGTGTATACCTTAAGATTTGATCAAAGTGTCAACTCGACACTTGTTCAAAAAGAAATTTCATTTTAAAACAAATATTATCAAAAATATTTACATTACTTGTACTAATTATTCTTAACTATGTTCAATACTACATAGCACATAAAAAAGTATTTTTTTTATGTAAAATAGGTCGTTTGTAAACAATAAAACACACAAATGGATACGATGAAAATACAGTAAGTAAGCCCTCAAAAGGAGCTCACCACAATTTTAAGAATACTTTACCATTTTCAAATAAAGACGATTAGCAATCCACTTACTATTATTAAGGCTACAATTCCGAGTAGATGCGACAAAACCCAAGTGATCAAGACGAGAAATCCAAAACAATTTCATTCGAGTTCTTCAATTTTATTTAATCCCAGGAAAGTCGCCACGACCTGCGGGGCTCAAGTAATTTCCTGAAGGGGGTAAAGGGTGCGGGGGCTCGAGCGACGGGAGACGCTTGAAAAACGAGAATTACACCATTCGCTAATTGCAGCAATCAGTTTAATGTAGTCGACGAGACCGAACTGAATGGTATCCGGCCAATGGCCGCCTTATAAACAACTGAGTGTCTTTTTAAAAGAGTAAATACATTTTAAGTCCATCTTCTAAAATATGGGTTTACTTTTAAATCTTAAGAAGAATATTTATGCTTCTTCGTATACGTATAATACGCATACTTGTATAAAAACTCTTAATTTCATTTTGGCATTATATGAGACAGTGTCTTGAAAGAATACTGTATTTTAAACTATACTGACTTGTAACTCTCGGAATCTTAGAACGTTGCTTTCACCAGCTTTAAGGCGCAAAATTAAATGGACAATTTTCAAACAAATACCGTCGGAGATGAAAAGGAAAAATCTTATATTTTAATCATAACATGTTTTAATAGCAAAACTAATTTAAAAAACAAAACATAATATTATTATACTGAACTTAAATTTTAGGTATGTTTTTAAGATTAATTTGTTTGTTTTTTTTATACTTTTAGTTTTACATCGTAGTATCTTTAAATGTTAAAATCTTAAATTGTAAATTACCGAGTAGTCATATGTTATTAGATAGCAATATAGACTGTCAAAACTGTAAAATGAAAAAAAAATAGTGGCCGACCTTCGACTAAGATGTGTGCAGCAGAGTAATAAAGTTTAGCGAATATTTCGCGAGCTTAAAACGTAGCTGTCATACACCAGCATAATAAAGTTAACCGGTTTGTTGCAGTTACAGTGTAAGATTCAATTTAGATATGTTATTGAACTAAAAACGAAAAAAAAATCAATTCTATAAAATATATTGAAAATTTTTATTTCGCCTTGTTAGTGAAAGGTAGCCTTCACTGTTAGCACACACTACCATTACTATTATCAGTAGCACCATTAGAGTACTTTGAACTTTGAGTAGCATCTGTGTGACTATCCTCTAATTTCCGCAAGCTCCTTTGATCCGCAGTAGACAGGAAGTACCATATTCGATCTAAAGCGATCTCCTTACTAGAGTCGACTACCTACAATTAGCCTAATATAAACCTTCCTTGTAAGGAAAATATACCCTAATAGCATCGAGCAAATAAAACTTCTACTAAAAATCTTGTAACATTGCAATTTCAAACGTAGGTAGTACAATTGATAATCCAGTTTAAAAAGACACTAAAGTAACAGGAACGAAATGAAAGGAGGTTCGTTTCAAGTTTTGCTTCCCATTTCAGTGATGTTGTCCTGAGTAGTTTTGCTCCTTTAGTCGCCTCTTGCTACACTCACGAGATGAATAGGGGTGATGACATTCTGTATTCGTAATCCGCTATCGTACGGATTCTTAACACATGTGAGAGTTACATAAATACATCTCTATTCCTAAAGTGTTACAGGTTCACTAACGCAACCTACCTGAATAGACTCCTACAGGACAAACTGGTAGGTAATGAAGGTTTTACAAAATCCAGTCAGGTCTGTAGAATCTCCATCGACGACTATAATAAACTATTGTTTTTACAATAAATAATAAACACATTCATATGTATCTATTAACACTGACATCTTGCAGAAAGGTGTAAGTCAAAGAGAAAAGCAAATGATTTTGAAAACCGTAAACATATTTGGAAACAAACAATGAAAGTTTCTAGATGACTTCTTATTATGTTTCTGTAACAACCCGTTATTATACCGGGCACGGGCTCGAGTAGAATAGATGAACCGAATAGTCGTCACGTATAGTGTATATGGCAAAATTTTCAAGAGCAAGCTTTCCATGGCGTCAGAAGTTACCACATTTTACATTGTTTACCGTTTAATTTAATATCACGCTGTCTGTAGTAATGATGTATTACAAAAGATGTCAAAATAATTTTATTCACTCTGTTCTCGTACATTTTATCTGATTCTAAGAAATTCAATAACCAAATTGGCGCCGCATATTCTTGAAAGCACTTTATTGGCACCTGTACAAGTTTGATTTGATTAGTACTCTTTTGAAACCACCCAGTATAAGATGTTATAGTGATAATAACACGGGAATATACAGCAAAATCCTGGATATATCTTTTTTATTATCATCCTTTTGGACTATGACCTAAATATTTGAATTAAGTTTTTAATGCAACACGCGCGGTAATCCATAACCTTGAGCATCTAGTGGTGATTATTATAATGACTGACATACATTAACATTACATTTACATTTCATTATTTAAAATATCGTTTAACAGCAATATGACACTTGCATGTGGTGTCAATTATTTTAGATTTTTGGTAAACTACTTCTTTGAGAGTCTAAAGGCCTTCCAAGAGTGAGTACTTTAGTGTATTAGATGAAAGATTTATTACAATTCTATAATATTCTACAAAATAATATAAGATTCAAAATTATTATTATAATAAAAACTAAAAAAAAACACTATTTGTATGTTCTAACTAATATTTTTCCTCCGAAATACATTAAAGTAGCGTACTAAATTTTAAACTATCGATTTCAATAACGTATAATTATGTTATGTAATGGGATGTAAGCGGGTGAACCTTAACTTTTCGCCCATTTTTTTTTTGTTTAACGTTTAGAAACCCCCTCGGGCCGTCACCCCACCGGAGTTTACGGCGGGGTGACGGCCCGAGGGGGGTGTCCTAATCGGACCGACTAAAACCACACAGTGTGCCACTCTGCGCCTGAGATAGGAGGAATCCGGGAACCGCTGCTATTACGACATCCAGATCTAATTTTTTTCCACCCCAAGCCAACCTCACCTACACGTGGTGCTTCCTGGTAAACGACGAACGAGGCTCTAGCGACCGATCGATGGTGGTATATGTATCCTAACGGACGTAACTAAGTGTACGAGTAAAATGAAAAACCCCTGAAGAGTTTCATTACAACAGAGCTGGAGATAAGTCCGTACTGAGGCAGTTCCAAAAGCTTTTTAACGCTATCCTGTTCGGAGGTAAAGTACCGAAAGCGAAGAATAGAACTGTGGACATCATATTCTTCAATAAAGGTGACAAGACCATGTTAAAGAACTGTGGACCCATTTTCCTGCAAAACTGTGTTTACAAACTGTTTCTCAAGAGTCAACACGAACTGTTTTGGACAAAGACTCGACGGATTCCAAAAACCGAAGCAAGCTGGGTTATGGAGTGGCACCATAGATCACGTCTACACAGTGTGGCAGATTGTACAGTAAATGTTTAGCGTTCGTTGACTATGAGAAAGTCTTTTAATCAATCCAGATCCGGTCTACTCTGGAGTCTCTGCAGCGTTACCAAGTAGGCTGGCGATGCATTCAAGTGATGAAATGTCTCTACGAAGGCGCCAGTATATCCAATCAAGTACAGAATCACACACAAACAACCACACTTTCTCTTCTTCTCACCCATTACAAATTGAAATAAGATCCATTGGTTTTTTAGTGGTTACAAGAGGATCGCTTCAACCAACTTTAGTTTTCGTTTTATTTTATAATTTAAAAAATAATCTCAGTATTCTTTTTTAACTATTTTCTACTCAAAAGCATAAAAGCTTACTCAATCAATTTTTATTAATGTGAGTCCATTAAAGTATGACCTAACCAATTACGTTTTCCAGTCGATCGGCATCGATCATCAGCTTGTATAAATTTACCGTGGTTTGATCTTATTGATTTTCATAAAAAAAGATTCTTTCTAATTTGTAAAAAGTTTACCATAATTTAAAGTTAAATTGAAAGAGTCCTGTCAATCTAGACTAAGCCAGGACAAAATTAGACAAATATGTGTAAATGAAGCCCTTTCGTTCTTCCTTTATATTTAAATATGCGCGCGTATACCTTTGACGTTTTGTCTACGACTGGTTTTGTTGAGGTGGCAGCACTTGTCTAAGTATGTTTTCTCCTCGGCTTTGTATTACGGAATATTTAATATAATAAGATTTGTAAAATAAGATTAATTGAAGCAATAGCTTTTAATGTTGTTTCTTTTTTACGGGTTAGTAAATGTTATTAATTATTGTGTAGCTAAGCATAGATTCGGTTAGACAATGATTGTTATAAAAGTGACTTGTGATTTTATAACCAAATACATTAATCTTTTTTACAGAGCCACAACTTGGTTTTTTTGCTTCAATAAATAACTGTCCTATTACAAAACAACATTAATTGTAGCTGTTGTTATAGTGAAGCAAAGTGAAGATTCGAAGACGAGCATTTTATGCATAACCTCAATCATGGACGCCGAAAAAAATGTATTCATAATTCCAGAGCAATCACAGCCGGTCAAGTACCATGATGTTGTAATGAAAACCCAAATTTTTTTGAAGGTCATAACTACGCTACAAAGAAGACATGAAAAAAGACAGGTTTGGATTTCATTAACACAAGAGTTACGTGACACTTATATGGATGAAGATGGGAATATGCAATTTAGAGGATATTTATTGGAGGAGGCTATTCAAAGAATGCAACAGCCACTTTCTGCGAGTGAGATGTCAACAGACGCTCTGACTAGAATATTGGCAAATTTGCTGAATTAAAAAAAGAATCCAAACAATTCAATTTCAAGAATGTATCTGAAAAGTTTGTACTAGAGAAGTTCACAAAGAAAACAACAAGTGTTACACAGTGGATGACAACTTTTGAAACTGAATGTGTTTCTATAGGTATTAGTGAGGACATACAAAAAATTCAAACGTTTCGGTTATTTTTAGATGATTCTTGTCAAGATTGGTATAATTCTATGCTTATTAAGTATACAATTGAGTCGGAATGGTGCATTTGGAAAACAAGCTTTTGTGAAACATATGCAAGCAAGGGCTGGACACCGATAAGATATGCTATTTTATTCAAATACAGGCAGGGCTCGTTACTGGAATATGCTCTTAAGAAAGAGAGGCTTTTATTAGAGGTAAATAAATGCATAGATAAACCTACTTTAATTGATTTAATTGTAACGGGGTTACCAAACTTTATAGCTGATGAAATTGATAGAAACAAATTGAAAAATACAGAAGACTTGTATACAAGTCTTCTGTATTATATTATATAATATATATATATGTATTATATATTCTTCTGTCTAACTACTATAGTAGTATACGAGGTTTAGAACATTTAATGAATATATATAAAGTAAGATTAAAGAAAATAAATTTAAGGAAAAAGCATGCAGAATCTGTGAAAAAGAAAAGAAAGGTGCACGGTATCATTCAGAATCTGTATGTTGGTTTAGGAACAAAGATAATGATCGTTTTAAAAAAGAGTCCATTCGAAGTGTAAATAATTCTGAATTAGAAATGAGTTTAAATGAAATAGATCCAAAAAACTAGTAATTTCACCATTAATCAAAATTAAATTAAAAATAAATGATTCCATAGAGACGCTAGGGGTTTATGATTCAGGATCAAATGTGAGTTTAATTAATTCAAGATTATTGTCCTTAAAATACCACCCTCGCGACAGTAACAATAATCAAGCAAATTTAAAAACGATTAATGGTATAAAAAAGTCAATAGGAATTGTAGAATTAAAGATTAAGTTTTTTGATATTGAAGAAAATGTCAATGTTTTTGTTATAGATAAACAAAACTTTTACTATGATTTTTTGATTGGATTAGATTGCATAAAATCCTTTCAGCTGATTCAAAATGAAGACTTAACAATCACTCAAAAATTTAACGAAAAGATAAAACAAAATGAAAATATTCCTGGCTTTACAGGTAACAAAATACAAAACAAACAAAGTGAAGTAAATTTCAATGAACATATAGAAGTGGCGAACTTCAACATTTCAGTTAATCATTTAGACACTCAAAAAACGGTCAGAAATAGATGAATTAATATGTAAATACAAATCGCTTTTTGCAAAAGATAGATATGATGTAGGTACAGTGAACGGCTATGAAGCACATATAGATCTATTAGTAGATACATATTGCAGCAAAAGACCATACAGGTGCAACTTTAAAGATAAGAAAGAGACGGAAGACCAAGTTTCAAAGTTGTTAGAAACAAAGTTAATTGAAGAATCCTATAGTCCCTTTGCATCCCCAATTACTTTAGTATATAAGAAGGAAGAAGGTAGAAAATGTAGACTGTGTATTGATTTTCATGATTTAAATAAAATTGTAGTACCCCAGTCGCAACCTTTTCCTCTTATTGAGGATTTAATGATTAAGACACGAAATTGTAAATTCTTTTCGACATTAGACATAAATTCCGCTTTCTGGTCGATACCTTTAAGAGTACAAGATAGAAACAAAACAGCATTTGTTACACAGGAGAACCATTATCAATGGACCTGCCTACCGTTTGGTTTGAAAACTTCTGCAATTTTTCAAAGAATACTAACAAGCATTATTAGGAAACACAAATTATCAGACTTTACAGTAAATTTCATCGATGACATTTTGATATTTTCTAAAACATTTGAGGGACATATAAAACACTTATCGTTGCTATTAGAAGCAATTTCAAAAGAGGGCTTTAGATTAAAATTCTCTAAATGTAATTTTGCACAAGATTCTGTAAAGTACCTAGGTCATATCATACAAAATAACACTATCACTCCATTAAAGGATAATTTAATAGCCATAAAAGAATTTCTCTGTCCTAAAACAAAGAAAAATGTTCGACAGTTTTTAGGTAAAATAAATTTCTATGGTAAATATATACCAAATGTAGCAGTGTTATTAGATCCTTTACATAATTTGCTAAGAAAGGACCAAACATTTACTTGGACGGACAAATGTCAAGAATGTTTTGACACACTAAAGAGACTTCTATGCTTGAAACCTATTTTAGAAATTTTTGATCACGAATTACGTATTCATATTTATACTGACGCCAGTATTCTGGGTATAGGAACTATTTTGAAACAACCACAAAAAACTGTGGAAGAAAAGCCATGTGCATATTTTTCAAGAAAGCTAAATGACAGTCAGAAACGGACAGACCATAAACCTCTAGAAAAATTGAATATCAAGGCAAGGACAGACGAAGAACTAGGGGACCTTACATATTATTTATCCATATACCAGTAGTTGTTATACCAGTAACAGCTTAATGGGGGGAGATGTAAATGAAGCCCTTTCGTTCTTCCTTTATATTTAAATATGCGCGCGTTTACCTTTGACGTTTTGTCTACGACTGGTTTTGTTGAGGTTGCAGCACTTGTCTAAGTATGTTTTCTCCTCGGCTTTGTACTACGGAATGTTTAGTATAATAAGATTTGTAAAATAAGATTAATTGAAGCAATAGCTTTTAATGTTGTTTCTTTTTTACAGGTCAGTATATGTTATTAATTATTGTGTAGCTAAGCATAGCTTCGGTTAGACAATGATTGTTATAAAAGTGACTTGTGATTTTATAACCAAATACATTAATTTTTTTTACAGAGCAACAACTTGGTTTTTTTGCTTCAATAAATAACTGTCCTATTACATATGTATAAAAATTAACTATTAACCAGGTTACAAAGATATTTATTAAGAGTCCATATGAAAGTACATTAAACATTTTGATATAAAAGTAGTAGTGGTTTTTTAGCGTGAAAACGTTTACTGATAATTGAATGAACGATGTATTTATTATTATTTATAAGATTCATCTTGTTTTCAAATAATATTTACAGTGGACCCCCGGTAGTTCAACAAACGTTTTGCAGGGCAGTGTTGGACTATCGAATTTGTCGGATTATAGAGTACTGTCTAAAACCTCTTATAGTCCGAATTTTTTAAAAAAGAGTACCTTGTAATCCGACAAATTACAGACAAATGATAAGATTGTATATATTGTTATCTCCTGGGCTTGTGACGACATTACTAGGTACGTATACGTAGTACATAATGAATAAACAGCAAACAAGGAACGCACGCTAAGCTGCACCGCTATCACACGTTGTCAAATTTAAACTAAGCAATCGAAATTGAAACAATACCTACGCGTCGAGCACAAGCTGTAACTTGTTCAATAATGCACGATCTACATTAGCGAAAATTGTTTGATTGATGTCGGATTACAGGTGGGTCCGGATTAGACAGGGGCCGGATTACCCAGGGTCTACTGTACTACTTTAAAATTTTAATTGATATAGTTTGGTACTAAACCAACTGAGTGTATATCAAGTCTTTAAATTATGTAAGATGTAACACATTCTTTATAAGCAAAATAGAATCGTGCATACATCTGTATAATATAAATATACTGAAAACTTACATTTTCAATGCCTGTGTTGCTTTGTCAGGTGTCAGTCAACTTATTCATTTGCAAAATTATGTTTTCTAGGAAAGAGATGACATTTATTTTATTCTATAAATACAATATTTATACATTTATTATGCAGAACCTGCAAAAACCAAGCGAACATGTGCACGAATCAAAATAATCAGCATTAACTAACACGCGTACCAGTATCCACTTGACATACATAGCTATAGGCAGCGAAAGCTTTTCATAAAAAAAACTCGCGTACTCAATTGCTGAATATTACGAAATGCTGACGTATTTCAAATTTATGCCAATTCGTGATATTCAGCACATGCTAAATAGATTTACATGAAGTACTTTTACAAATTCCTTTCATTGAATGATAAAAAAGTGTGCAGCAACGTTTTGCGGAGGCAATTTATGTACTCGAAAAACGGTGTGATAGACGCATTTTATCCACTCCATTTTGTACGGCTCTAGTAACGTTATTTGTTCCGAGTCTGATCTGAATCTTAGCGGTAGCGTCCATGTAATACGACCTCTTTTAATTTTAATATTTTATTCTTTCAGCTGAAGTCATTTATATGTAGTTACTTTTGCGTAACCCACTTAACACCAATGATTGTAAATATGTCAAATCAAATCTTCATTCAAGATAGATGCCAGTAGGTACTTTAAAGCACATTTTTTTCATTTAATGTGTTCAAAGTTATACCTGAAAAGTCATCAATATTGTACACGTAATAGATTTTAGTAACACCATGGAAATAAAAAAATTGAAACGTTCAAATCATTAATTTACCAGAATTGTTGACCTGTTTCATTGCAAAAATGCATTAAAACATATTTTACAAGGACCTAGTTACATTAAGGACTCTCGATTGCGGAATCTCGATTGCTACCATTTTTAAGTAATCAACTCCATACGAAGGACCGTCAACCCTCCTCCACCGTCCGATATTTTACACCAACGGTAGGACTACGTGCTGCATAAATAACATTAAATTACAACACCACAAACTGAATTTCCAATCTCAAATTACGCAGTTCCCATTCGTACCATCCGTCTTTACAATCTTAAAACCGATAAATCAGTTCTAACTCACATTACAGATCTTGATTGATTTGTCGCCAAGTTGAAAATTCACCATTGTTAACTACGTGGAGATAAATTTTCGATTCCAAATGCCCGGTGAATAGAATCGGGAAAAATAAAAGATGGAATAGAAACTGACGGTTCTACTATCCGCCGGGCGGCGACCTAGCGGTGACGAACTCACACAATTTATACGACTTTTGTACGTCACTGTCAATTTTGTAACTGTTACTTTCCCTGGAAGTATTTATTTACTGTACTTTAGCATACACAGATTAAAGGAACATGCAAATCACACCGATGAAAAATATATTACCAGAGTGAGCCAGTATTCTAAAACTAATAAAGTTATTATCGACAACTCTACAACCCGTTTTCTGTAACTCAAACAAAGTTAATCCCAAGTGTATAAAGTTAAAACTTGTGCATTGTATATTAGTTACAAAAAATAAAGTGACCAAGTACTAAAAATTATGGCAATTTTAAACCCAGTAAATCACCAGAATTGGCCAATATTCTTTTATTTCATTCATTGTTTATTTTAATTGTATATACGTTAAAAAAAGCAAAATAGAATTAATACCTGATTAACTGTAGCGTAATAACTGGAATATAACTTGACAATCTAAAAGTAGATTACGTGAAACCAGTAGACAAAAACAAGATCGACACGAAACAAAGATCTGATGTAGGGACCACTCACTTGTTGTAATATACAAACGATTTAGTAAATAGTAACATGCTGTGCTCATGTAACCAATGTACGGTATGTATCTGTCTTGTGATATTTGCCTGAATATTTTGTTCCTTTAGTCGCCTTTTATGACACCTACGGGATAAATAGGGGTGGTAAGAGAAGTAAAACTTTTGAACAAACCCTTTCTTTTTTTTTTTTTTTTTTTTTAACCTGTGGAAACCCCCTCGAGCCGTCACCCCACCGGGGTTTACGGCGGGGTGGTGTGTGTGGTTTTGAACAAACCCTATTCCAACCCGTCTGGCCAGCGTGGTATAGTAGGCCAAAACCTTCTTGCAAAGGAGAAGCCTATGTCCAGCAGTGGACTGTAAAAGGCTGTGATAGTAATCATAATCTTGTCGTATCAGATTGAAGGGCACAAAGGCTGCTGAGCATTTAAAATCGGACTTAGATCCATTTTTAAAGCAGTGACACAACTGGTGTTAACACCAGACACGGATTGTGGCTTTGACAGTCAGTCACTTATTACGTCTAAAACCTCTACACAATGAACGATATCCGTTTAAAGGTATAAATACACACAACCTGAGTTTATCTGCAGCATTTTGAATCGGCGTAACTACAGAACATGCATGTAAAATTAAGACAATTGTCAATACCATTTTACTGAAAGAAAGATTTGTCCATGAATTCAAAACAGTGGTATATAATTTCTTAATCATACATTCAGTACGGACTGACTAGTAGCTTTGCAAAAGTTAGAACTGAGGGTTGAACGTTAAGCACTGAGTCGCTTTTGAGACGCTTTTGAGCGTTGAATACTCACGAACGTGAAAGATTCGGGGTTCCACACTCGAATTACACGCTCGAAAATCAAATAGTTACCACTTTTACTGGGAATGTATTAATAATTATTTAATTAGAGTGTATTTGTTATTCATCATGACGTGTGACTTGCCTGTACACTACCACTCAAGTTGAAAATCATTTGTATCGATGTATTAATATGTTTTCAATAAGTAATCGTGATTTTATTTATTGTTTTGCATTCATAATTTCGAGTGTTGCATTCAAAAACTGGCCTCATCATATTAAAGAGAAAAATAGCATGAGTTTTAAAAATATTCAGGCTTGTATGTCTTATTGCGTGGTTACAAAAAAGAATTTAAGATATATAACTTTCTTAATTCATAAGCTACAGTTCAATAAAAAAATAAGTACAACAATAATATCAACTCATTTTCTATAATACTAAGAATAATGTTTTTTTTAATGACAGTAAATAAAGTTTAATTTACGAATAAAACTGTTTTCTATCAACTAAATACAGTGTATGTATTTAGTTACTTCACCATTTAAGTTACTGAGTCTATAACCAATACCATAAATTTATATAAAATAACCCCAGAAAAGCAAAATAGTCCTGAGGAAAGCGATAAAACTTTCTCTAACAAATATAATCCACACGGACAAAACCGCAGACATGGCATATACAGTAAGTAGTTACTAATGAACTGATTTATTCTTCACATACTTTGCAGACACTCGCGGTCGAGATCGAGTCAAGCGTCGAGTTCAGCGCTATAATTGAATGTTTTATCTACACTCTTGATTAAGCGTTGGAGCGTTTTAAAACCGATTCGATTCCCAAATCGTGCATTTCAAACCTGTTTGAGCGTAGATTCGAACGTTTTAGCACCGACTCGAATGTGTTTAGAACACTACTGAGTAGTAATGTATGGCCTAAACATCTACTGCACCTACTTTAATAAAATATATAACCTGCATTGAAAAATTTTAATGAAATTTTATTGTGACGACATATATTAGTCTGCCTGAATACTGTAAAATTCATCTGATACAAATACAATTCAGATAAACGTTGGTGAAAATTTTTTTTTTATCAGTCTATGTCATCCTATTCCACTGTATTTGTAACTGTGGCTGTTCCCTATGGACAATTACCTTTATATGTAAATTCACCTATGTGGAGTGGAGTTACTGTTGTTTCAAATATCACCTTCCTGAGTCTCAACACTATTGGAATAGTAGATTTTGCAAGTTACACATTTAGAGTAATCTTACTAGCTGCTAATTTTGCAAACTTGGAAGGTTTAGATTTTCTCTTTTTAAATGTCTTACAAACATTTTGCTTTCTTATAAGGTTAATTAAACGTTTTTAAGCTATAGCAGGAGACGGCTGTTTTTCTTATTTTTCTAATATAATAAAGGAGACGCTAATTTTGAAAATTTTCACCCTGCCAAAAATCGTCTTGACATCAACAATACAGTAAAGATTGCCACCATTTCCACGTTACTTACTCCAAATTGTATTCGTATTGACTTCTATGCATTTAGTACTTTACAGATATAATAGTTCTCAAATATGGCGTTGATTCGTTGAATCGAAACCTGATTTCTGGTTAACAACAATTCCAGACTATGGCAGAAACTGTTTTCAAGATTTTATACATTGGTTCATTAGGTGGGATTTAGCTCTAATCTTAAGGTTGCTTAATGTCTAAACAGCTCTGGTTAAATTTTACACGGAGTGCTCCAGTTACCTTTAGAATAGCTCAGTTATGTATTCCATGCCAATTTGAAGATATGGTTTTTTCTGTCAATCAAAGAGCCCACAAGCTTTTAAACTTCGTTGGACAAATTGGAGATATTTAGATTGAAAATATGTATGTTACCATTTTAGTCACCATACGCATTTTTTTGAGACTGAAATTAGATAAACCCTATTTTAAGTTAAATGTGTATTTCATTTACTAATAAAAAGACATTATTTATTCAGCAATT
The DNA here is from genome assembly GCA_949316085.1 of Hypercompe scribonia. Classification (NCBI taxonomy): domain Eukaryota; kingdom Metazoa; phylum Arthropoda; class Insecta; order Lepidoptera; family Erebidae; genus Hypercompe; species Hypercompe scribonia. Next base: position 10,852,316 of record OX438974.1, on the reverse strand, counting down.
TATATAAATCCTTTTATTACAAATAAAAAAATCTGTAACAGAAGCATTCAGTTTTAACTATTAACTTTGATCTGGCGGGTACACAAATTGATTTAATTAACTTTGACTCTAAACTTCTCTCTTAAACTGACGAATAATTAAATGTGGTTTGTTTACACTTTGACGATTATTTAAACGGGTTTAAGACTTTATTTCGTGTTGATATTGCAAATAAAACTATAAATTTCAGAGTGAGTGTAAATCCGGTTATTCATACCAATATCCTGGTTTTAAAAACAAGAAACTTTACATGGATGAGCTCATTGAGAAACTTACAGGGTACAGTTCAAGTAAAAATGAGAGGGGGAACAATAAAATGCGGATTTTAAAGGCTGTACAGAAACAAATTGCGACTTTCAACGTTCGCAGCGAGCTAGGAGATGAGATTTCACCCATACCACTTGTTTCATTTACTCTAAAATACTAAAAACATGTAATTTAACATTATTTTTGTAACATCTGTGTAAATAATTCATTTTATACAAAGAGGCCTGAAAGTAGTATACCGACTAGGCATGTCGTCCATGTGGTGTGACGGATTAAGAATACACCACCTCTATTCTTCACGTGGTTGACGTAAAAGACGACTAAGGGAACAAAGCATGCAAGACAACGCCATTACAAAGAGAAGGAAAACTTGAAACAAACCTTATTCCAACCCGTCTGGTTAGCGTGGTATAGTAGGCCAAAACCTCTTTGCTAAGGAGAGGCCTATATCCAGCAGTGAACTGTAAAAGGCTGTTGATGATGATGATGATGATGATGACTAGGCAGAACGTTCCGGCTTCCTCGAGAGCACCATCTTTTCGCTCTTCCAGCACTTAGAGAGCCGTCTGCCCAACAACATTAGAATTATTATTTAAACACAAAATTGCATTTGGCATAATTTTGTAGAAACTTTCTAGTTTAACACTCTGAAGCTACAGGCGGACTTAAATAGAGTCCCACAACCGTTTAATCAGAGGCTGGTTTAATTATATTAGATGAAACATAATCTCTACGAGTATTATCTGTACAGGCTTTTCAAGCTAAAACTTGTAACACAATAATAGTTCTGTAGAGAAAACTATGACACGAATAAAAAAAGTCGATAGTAGAGGCCGGCTGGTTCATCCCCCCGCGAAGATTTGTTGGTGAGATTTAATTTGAGATACGGTCGCGACCACACACTAGCGTCGCCAACTTTTCGTAACTATACACAGAATTAGCTAGCATTGTATTACTTTAATACTACTCTCGGCCTATTTCGCTATCCAACGTTTGTATGATATATACGAACAAAAACTAGTGTGATGTTTTTTTTCTAGGAAAGGTCTGTCGCACTTTCTGAATATAACGTTTATGTATAAAATATTGTGTTAGCGGTGGGAGTTAGATTCGGACTGAAGATTTTTTTTGAAATATAGTTTTACATTTTTTTAACAGTATATTTAATTTAGTTTTCTGCTACCTCGTTGGTATAGCGGTTAGCGTACGCAACTGTCCATCAAGAGACCTCAGGATTGATTTCCACCTCAGGCCAAAAAGTGTTAATAGATTTTTCTTAAAAGGAATTCTCAAATAACAGTCACACGTGTGTGCCTCGGAGAGCAAGGTAAACCGTCGGTTATCATAAACATCTATGATAATTATTGGGAAGTGTGTGCCCGCAAACACACTGACAACTAGTTAAATCTTCGAATTCAGTTTGCCCTCAGGGTAGTGAAGTTCCAATAATATATTTTTTCGCATTCTAGGAACTTCCCATAAGAGTGTTTCTTTGTATGTTCGGCTAATTCACAAAGATATTATTGTTTGATGACAGTGTACCCCCACCGCTTCTTTTCTTGTGTTGTCCTTTTGTTCTAGTCTTGTCACATTACTTGACTTCCTGATAGTTAGACCAAATACATGGTCTCATTGTCATCAGTCCGAAAAGGAGGAAGAATTTGGAGGTTGACAAAACCCTTTAAAAGTTATAGGTATACCACGAAAAGTATGATTTGGTGAAGTGTTAAAAACTGATGATGAATCAAAACACCAACGACACTACTTGATCATAGTTATGTATATGATTTACTGAGGAGGATATCAGAATTTTGAATAAGATAATGAGCAGTTGACTTTATCTTCTCAATCAATTGCCATGCACTGCTAAACAAAGATCTCCCTCAAAGAACACCAACCATCCTACTGCCAGCCATTGTCTTCAAATCAGTTGAAGTCAGGCTAATACTAACTTAATTCTGATAAATCCCTCTGATAAACTCCACAAGAGGGTGAAAATGTAAGAATTATAATAATTATCATGATTCTTATAAATATTCTTATATTATTATTTTTATTTATAATAACTGCCTCGTTGGTCTTACGGTTAGTGTATACTACTATCGATCACGAGGTGTCGGGTTCAATTCAGGGGTCAGGTTCAAAAATAATATGTTACTGAGTGATTATTGAAATAATAGTCTGGAGTTTGACAGTTAGGATGTTAACTCCAGGACTTTGTCTTTCACTTTCGAGATAGTGCACCTGTATTTCACACACACTTGTGCATTATAATATTTCCTCAGTAGCTAGCTGGTCACCGTTGAGATTGACCACCGTTTCCGAAATCGTTTAGTAGTACAATATCATTATCGTTTTATAAATGACAATTTCTATATTTTGAATTTAGAAATTAGCAATAAGAATTTAGCGGCGCAGGAAAAAAATTATCATGTTTCTTTCAAAAACTCTGTACTAAGTGTACTCGTATAAGTTCAGAAATATTATATTATAACGAAAATATTTGCTAGAAATTATCTAAACCGCATATAATTTTAAAATTTATTTAGTTATTGAAGTGTTAGTAACAAAAACTGAAACTTATAACATAATAAAACAACCCATTAACTTCACCGATTATTAACTATAATGTATAATACTGCCAACAAGTGAACTAATAATACAAAACGATCATGAAAACATAATCTGCCACTAAGTAACAAGCACACAACAATGTAATACGTGTAATAAATAAGCTTATACATAACGCTAAAGTAATTAACAAGTTCTAGAATATTGTTATAATTATATATATATATATATCTAATATATAAAATTCTCGTGTCACAGTTTTCGTTGCCATACTCCTCCGAAACGGCTTGACCGATTTTGATGAAATTTTTTGTGCTTATCCGGTATCTATGAGAATCGGCCAACATCTATTTTTCATCCCCCTAAATGTTAGGGGTAGTACAATCCTAAATATTTTTTTTTATTTTTTGAACAAAATTTTCAATTTCTATTTTGTTATGATATAACATACAAAAATACATACAATCCTAAATTTTCACCCTTCTACGATCAACCCTTATTTTTTAATAGCCATTTTAGTAATTTAATAATTTTTCATCCCGCTCAAATTACTTAGAAATAATTTATATGGCAAAGCAACGTTTGCCGGGTCAGCTAGTATATATATATATATATATATTATTCTAATTATAACAATATTCTAGATTTATTTATTTATATATAAATATACATAAATAATATTTATAATATTTATTTTATATATATATAAATATAGATAAAAATACGTATACAAAGCGTTATACCACAATGAACTGTAAAGTTATATTGGCACTTAGTACCGACTCAGATTTTACCAAAAAGCTTACGAATTATGCGATGAGCGCGAGTTACGATTGGTTCGATCGCGTTTGTAGCCAGAAGACACGATTGGTGTGGCATGTATCATTCATAAGGAAATGCGGCGTCTGGCGTACATCGCGAATATTTCACAGTCGGTTTATCGAAAGAGCAGAGGCGCGTTTAAACCCTCATAGAGTACGGGCACAGGTGGCTCGAATATCCTCACCAATACTATGAAGACGTGATCGGAAAACCAAATCGCAATTGGCAACTCGGTACTTCCTTTTCAAATAATGAAATTTGAAATTTATTGTACCGATCGAAGTCTTCCCTGTTCCACTGTTCCAATAAATTAGGACGTAGGTAACTCGGCACGCGAAGAGAATTAAGGTAAAGTTCCCTCAAACCTGTTTTAGTACTTAGTTTAAATACGGAATTTTAACTTATATTAAAGCTTCACGTTCCTACCCCCAATAGATATTGTAGTGAGCTTTTGTTAAATTCTTATGACTTTTATTTACATTAACAAATACTGGTAGTGGTTCCATATACAAACGTCAGATCTTTGAAATAAGCGAAGATATTTGCCATGGTAGCCAGACAGCTAAAAAACATACACACTTGTTTTTAAACACATAGATATTATTTATAATCCACGCCTATACGCAGAATATATGATCATAATCAATACACATTTATTTATCGTAAAACCAGATCGAAGGCACGACTACACTTACCTACAGGGAAATAAGCTAACTCATTATTTAATTCTACGTATCTACATATAATGTGTTATTTCTTTAACATATCTAAAAGCCAAGGAGAACTTATAAGCTACATACAGATTGCCAGTGCCATTCTATTGGAAAGCGATATATTGAAAAACATTATTTACTAGCATAAGCGTTGCACGTCCGTTACAAGAATAGAATCTAAATTTCATTGAAATTCTATTAAGAAATGCTTAAAGTGTATTATAAAGGTTCCCTACGTTACACTGCACGTGGGCAAACATACATTAACTTCGTAAAGTAGCCATTTACCCAGGACATGGCGAATTATTGGATTTTAAATTTATTTTAACTTAATTACCAACAACAGATGTATTTTCCACAATTTATTTAGTGATTTTGGAAATTGTTTATTACGAAGTGTTGAACTAATGCAATCAATTTTTGGATGTGGCGAATATAGGACACGTACGATCATTTAGTAACTGTAGAGGAAAATAATATGAATCTCGGCCTATTGCCAACACTTTGAAACGTTGGTACTTGAAATATAATAACTATCATTTATTATTTTGTTTTAATATAATTTTTAAAAGCACACATATTTGTGAATTTGAAAAAAAAAAACCAATTTTTATGGCAGTAATAATGCACGATGACATAATATGTTGTAAGAAAGCTGTTTATATGAATAGTTAGTAGTTAGTATATATTTTAAAACCGATAATAGAAATCTCGATTTCTCAGTTCTTTTGGCATTTTTATGAACCATTTTGCAACAAATCGTTATATACATGTATTCCATAACAAACTACTGGAAAAAGGCAATACAATAAAGTTTCTATCTAGCTCGAACAACTGTAATTTATCCAAATTATTACGCTTTCACTGAGAAGAGATGCTCAGTAACGTGAAAGACAAACTGTTTCCAAGGAAAAATATTTTGCCTTCATTAAACTAAAATGTTCTCAATAAACACAAGGTTGTTAAAAGTTTTAATGGTAACAAAAAGTTTCATTTGAAGAATGTTTCTGATTGCTTTTTTACTCAATCTCATCTTATCAGTCAATACAGGAGCTTTTTAATTAAAGAATTTTCGTACATCGGCGCGGTGAAATCAATTATTAATATTATATTGAGTGCACAAGCGCTCGAACATTTTCATTTCTTCCAAGCAGTAACAAAAAGTCGATCTATTTTTATTCAAATGTCAGTCTCCTTTATGTTGAAATGTTTATACTCATACCTATAAAAACATTTGTTACATTAATGGAATAAGCTTGCCTGACGGAAAGTAATATTGAAGATAAAGTTCGTATACGGCAATGGTATGGAAGTGTGGAGGGACGAGGTATCATGTCCCTCCGACACAAAGGGAGGATTCTCGGACCAGGCGAGGTGATCATGGCTGGCGGGCCACAGACCAACGGTTGATATTGGGATGTTGTATATATGCTAATTGCCACGCGAATCTTTATTTCACGATACAGGATTAGTAGTTGCTTCATAGTTCGTTACATTCATCTGTTGTATATTTTTGTTTGTGCTGTAATGTGGAAGTCACCACAGAAGTAAACGAGCAAACTAGTCAGCTCACAATAACTACCGCTGCCCATTGCTATGTTGCCCAGCAACACCTGCAGGATACTCTTGTAGATTTTTAAGGTGTGGTTTTACTTATGGTTATAAGAAAAGTTGACAATACTTTGCTTTTAATAACACTTTAATGCTCACCACACACAAGAAACGATGTTTAAATTAGAAGCCACAACAAAAGTTAGAAACATAAATTAGTTAGATTTAAACAGTCCTTCAATTTCGCAAGACCTAGAAAGAAACCTAGAAAGTAGAAATAATATTGCATGATAAATATTAAATATATGTATAAGTATGGTTTATGATGAATTCTTTTTAAAACCAACCCAATGGTGCCAAGCCTTAAGACACGCGCGGGCAGACATCGTTGACGGACGTATTGAATTCCAGGAGTTGGCGGACCTCCGCGCGGCCTGTACTCGTACCCGGAGGTCCTACACCCGTAGTCGGCGGCGAAGGCGAGGAGGACCGGCTTCATGAGGAGTACCGAGAGGCGCGGAAAACTCTGAAGCTGGCCATCAGCCGCGCCAAAGAAATTAAGAGAAAGGAACGGCTGGAGGGTCTCTATCGTGACCCCTGGGGTCGACCTTATCGTGCGGCGCGACAAAAGCTCCGCACGTCGAGCCCCCCCTTACAGAGACCCTCCAGCCAAGTTTCCTGCAGGAAGTGGTCGAGGGCCTTTTACCGCAGCGGGTGGAACGCACACCCCCGTCGATGGCCTTCATGGCCGGAGACGACGGGGGGAACGAAGACAATGTTCCGCCCGTCAGGGAATCGGAGGTGGAGGCGGTTGTTCTACGGATCCGCTCTAAGAACACCGTCCCTGGGCCAGACGGGATACCTGCACGTGTGCTGGCCCGTGCCCTCGAACACATGTCGGACCGCCTCAGAGAGGTCTTGGACGCTAGCTTGTCGTCCGGACACTTTCCTGAGTGCTGGAAAAGCGGGAAGCTGGTCCTATTAAGGAAGCCGGGACGGCCTGCCGATTCGGTGGCGACTTATAGGCCCATTGTGTTGCTGGACGAGGCGGGTAATCTGTTTGATAGGATACTCTCTGCCCGCATCTTCCAGCACTTCTGCGAGGTGGGCCCCGATCTGTCGGACGCCCAATTCGGTTTTCGAGCGGGGCGTTCCACAGTCGATGCTGTGTTGTATCTGAGGGCCGTTACCGAAGAGGCGGTGAGCTGTGGCGGCGTGCTGTTGGCGGTGTCGTTAGACATCGCAAACGCATTTAATAGTCTGCCATTTAGCTGCATCAGGGAAGCACTCCACTACCACGGGGTGCCGGAGTACCTGAGGTGGCTTGTGGCAGACTATCTTGAGGAGCGTACCGTCGTGTACGAGGACCGAGATGGTATTCTGAGGCGGCGGCCCATGTCCATGTTGCTCAGGGGTCTGTCCTCGAACCACTCCTGTGGAATATGGGATACGACTGGGCCCTTCGAGGTCGTCTTCCCCCCAGGCTGGGCGTAATTTGTTACGCAGATGACACATTGGTCACAGCCCGGGGGCTCGTAGTCAATTCGGTCCTCGTACCGATTAAGGCTCAGATGAAGTATCCTGGGCCTGATCATCGACAGCAGGTGGCTCTTCGACGAGCATTTCCGACAGCTTACTGCAAAGCTGGTCGGCGCTGCTTCTGCTCTTGGGCGACTTTTGCCCAATCTAGGTGGAGCCAGCGTCGCGACAAGATGGCTATACACGGGGGTTGTCCGGTCAATGGCGCTGTATGGTGCACCGATGTGGGCGGCGGCTCTGACCGCCCAAAATAGGACTCGCCTCTGGCGTCCTCAGAGGATATTGGTGGTTAGAGCCATACGCGGTTACCGCACCGTATCGACGGAGGCGGCGTGCGCCTTGGCCGGAACGCCCCCGTGGGGTTTGGAGGCGGAAGTGTTCGCCGAAGTTTATCGGCGGACGGCTGACTTCCGGGTGGGTAGCGGCATACAGCCCCCGCTCGAAGAGATACGCGAGTGGCGTGAGACCGCTCGTCGAGCCACGATGGCTCGTTGGTCGTTCCGGTTGGAGACTCCACGTGCTGGCTTTGCCCTCGTGGAGGCTCTCCAGCCGGTCTTCGCCGAGTGGACAGGGCGGCAGCACGGGACCCTTTCCTTCCGACTGACGCAGGTCTTTTCCGGGCACGGTTGCTTCGGTACTTACCTTAGATACTTATCTGCACTTGGTCGCCAGGAGGGAATTGAGTCCCGCCTGTTGCCACTGCGACCGCAGTGAGGACTCGGCTCAGCACACGCTAGGGGTTTGTTCCGCCTGGGTGGCGCAGATGGCCGTAGTTGTTTTACCGCGGTCGCAACCTTCTGCGAAGACGTAATTTCGCGGAAGGAGGCGGCGGAGAAGGCCCGGGAGGACGATATCCACTCGGACCCAATTCGCCGCCTGCGAACCGGTCGGCGGAGGCGCGCATACCAGCGCCTCATGTCGCCTTGTGTGTGGCCGCGGGTATACGGGACGGGTTTTCCTCTCCACCCGCTATAATGGCCAGCCGCGAGGAGACGACGTCCGCATATGCCGTACGTGGCCTAAAATAGAGAGTTTACCCATAGATGGTGCCCGCACTAGCAGGCAGGCGCTAGGAGGGATCTGGATGTCGTAATAGCAGTGGTTCCCGGATTCCTCCTATCTCAGACGCAGAGTGGCACACCGTGTGGTTTTAGTCGGTCCGATTCCGACACACCACCCCGCCGTAAGCCCCGGTGGGGTGACGGCCAGAGGGGGTTTAAACAGGTTAAAAAAAAAAAGATAAAATATACGTCTTGAATTCATCAAAACTTTCATGCGTTTTAGCTCCATTTATAATTCTACATTAATTCACATGAATATTTAGTATAGGAATTCGGTTAAATAAGCATTCATCATTTTGTTTTTCTTTTTCATAATTCGTATTGATTGAGCTGCTTATAATATTAATATTTTATTGCCCTTTATTAGGTTTATTTACGTATCTTCATGATTAAAGTAGAAATTTCATTCTATTAATTTGTTCGTATTTATTTATGTGATTTAAATATAATTATAATACTTATTAGTTTAAGGCTTGGCACCGACTTCCAACTTATTAGTAAATAGCACATATCAATAAAAGGTAGCATTAAAGTAATATTAAATCTTTATTAGTTACTTTACTTTTTAGTTTAGAAGTCGGTTTTTTAACGTAGTTGTTTTTATTTTATACTTTTTAGTTTATTGCTGATTTGTCAATAAGCTAGTGGTAGACCTACAAAAGGTGCTGCGCGCCTTAAAAAATATAGATCTCAGGAAACGGCAACGGATAAAAGTAGTCGTCTCCGTACAAATGCTCTTCGAAACACAATTTCACGTTCTTGTGAGACTATTAAAGATCGTGAAAAACGTTTGTTAGCCGTGAAGACATATATGAAATCACGAATACGTCAAGAAACTTTTGAACAGCATAATTCTAGACTCGGTAAGATCCAAGAGCGTCTTGCGAATAAGTCTTTTCAGCAGAGAGCTAATAGACTTGGTCTAATTAATGAGCGTATAGCAAACTAGTCTCCCAATCGGAAAGCTCATAGAATTAGTCTCATTAAGGAGCGTTTAGCCAAGGAGTCAGCTGAGCAAAGGGCGTTAAAGAATTCGTTCAATGACTGAGCGTAATTTTATAACCACCATAAATCAGCATGCTGAAGTACCAAGTACAGTCTGTAAGAAATTATTATATCCAAAACAACAGATGTCATTAGACACAGTACGTCTTGACTTCCTTCCGGAGGAGCTAATACAAAACTTGAACAAATTTATCACGTGGTTACGTTGCTCGACTGCCATAAAAAAAAGGGAAGTTCCTTCTCGGACGTACTGGAACAACATGGAAGTTATGTCTTTACCTCCTGAACTGACTGACTTGACAGATGTAGAACTAAGACTTTTGTCAAGAATAGTTCCTTTTATAAAAAATTGTTAGGCTACAAAATCGATTCAGTCAGAGTTGGTGCCGTGGACAAGTAATCTATATATATAAAAGAAAGTGGTGTTAGTTACACCACTTATAACTCAAGAACGGAAGAACGGATTTAGCTGAAAATTGGTGGGGAGGTAGCTTAGAACCAGGAGACGGACATAGGATACTTTTAAGTACGTACGTTAGAACGGGTTTAAGTAAAAAAAAATCTGCTTATTTATTGCCTCTAAGGCGGAACAGAGTTCGCGGGGTAAGCTAGTTCTTTATATGCAAGACGTCGTTAAAGTGGTGGAGTACTTACCGTTACCTTTAACTCAAGCAGATGTTGTGTTTGTTATTGAAATACGTGAACATTTACCAAATCACAGGCAGTTTCAAGTCGACATACCAATAAATAGACATCGGGGCGGGTGAAAGTAGATAAAAAATGCTCATGAAATAAAAACTTATGGACGTACCTGAATCTAATTTTTATGGGACCAATTCGGAACTATTCCGCATCGAACAAAAAAAGAATTACGTAAATCGGTTCAGAAACCTCGGCGAAATTGGTGTACATACATAAAAAAAAATATACCGGTTGAATTGAGAACCTCCTCCTTTTTTTTAAGTCGGTTAATAAACTTAGTTGATTACTATAATAACGGAAGTAAAATAAATTTTTAAATAATATATCATAACATATCAACTTTTACAATCCACTGCTGGACATAGGCCTCTCCTTGGCAAGAAGGTTTTGGCCTACTATACAACTCTGGCCAAACGTTTTATTTCAAGTGTTTCTTCTCTTTATAACGATATTTTCCTGAATAGTTTGTTCCCTTAGTAGCCTCTTACGACACCCACGTTATGAATAGGGGTCTAATAATACTATGTTTTCTTAATCCGTCACCACACGGAGTTTTACTTTGAAGTTTAATTTTTAAATAATGCATATTTTTTAGCCAGTCATTTTATATTTTGGTATAGACCTCACTTTTAAACATATGCAACGCTGGGATTCTTGCTAATTCTTGTGATTTTAATAATCTTATTGGTTAACATGTTATCTGTGTGACGTAAAAATATAAAATTTACATTTAACCGTAGGGAAAATATACAGTGTGATTTTGCAATCTTTTTCTAACAACCAATGTAGGTGTGATTTGATTCCTTGAACCGGAATATCTTTCCTATTTTTTTGCTGAGAATCTAATACTTACTACAGAGCGGTGTTCAGTACTCAGAGCTCAGTGAAGCGACATAATATCGAAGTACCTATCGATAATCTAGATACTATACAACGACTAGATTTGAAATCTACAATTGATACAATTTCTTTCTGTTACAGTCATTGCTATGACTTCGTCTGTCTGACACATTCACGCCTCATTCACGGTTTATTGTAATGCTAATATTGTTTCTATATTTATCTACTTTCTATTTTTATCTACTTACATATCATTAAGTATATACATCTCTTTTTACACCATGTTTTTCAACAAAACGGGTCTCTTGGTCTAGTGGCAAGTGATGCTGACTGCTAAACCAGACGTCGTGGGCTTGATCATTTGTTTTGTACCTGGGTGTAATCTTTCTACAATATGTATGTATTTAGAAATATTTAAGTAGTTTGATTATCATAGTATAGACTTTGCCTAGTTTGGAATCAGAAAGCCGAGTATCTCTAACCTGAGAAACTAGCTGTCACTCATACAGAAGATGATTGATTTCGCTATGTTAGACGTTCTTATGATAATATTACAGTTATGGAACCATTGATGAATATGATATACGGTGTGCAGTCTATTCTTTCTCGAATTAGTGATCACCTGGTCCAGACGTACTGCACAACTTTTAGCTTAAGTGGCTTCAGCTCACATGTGTGTTTGGTATTTCAATTCCAAGCAGCATTGGATTCGGGTTTATTACCACAACTTTTAATTTATTGGCATTGGCATAACTCACTTACTCTATAAATTGAGTAATGCCATGGATCCCAAAAATTTCTTGTCTATCATATATTTAGCGACCATGTTTAAATTTCTAACATCTGCTCTGAGACTCAAAATCACTACACACGGTAAAACATGTAAATATATATAATATATAATAATATAGCAGTGGATTCCGTGGTACTAAAGAGCTCCTTATCATATACATGACCATAAGCCAACAGGTCCGTCGTAATCGTTAGAGTCTGACGACATGTTTGATTGATTTTATGAAAGCCTATGACTCAGTTCCACTTATATGGCTTTTGAAAGTGTTGGAATTATATAAAACTGATACGACTCTGTGCACTTTCTTGAAATCATGTGTGGGCAATGGAGAACAGTGCTTCGCTATCGAAGATGTCAGCAGTCTACGGTAAACGATGTATTAATAACGATTGAGTGGATTATATTCTAAAGTGACAGTACTCTACTGCAGGGTTCAAGATGATCGAGTTATATCTCACCTTCTTTATATGCCCCTACTAAACTAAAACTGCTAGCCCCCAGTAAATTACGCTTAACAGTGTTACAAAAGTTCAGTGAAAACTTTAGTAATTCTATCAAGATGTAATTTGGTGTAAAGTAGTGTGCAGTCATGTATGTAAATACGGGTGTGTTTATAGAATTTGAAGGATTACAGCTATAAAAACTCAAATCTCTGTATACCACTAAAACCTACGTATATTTAAATATTTCACAGTCCTTCAGAATACCAGAACTCCAAATGAAATGAACGTTGCAGGGATGCTTCCTTGGTCACCAGAACAAAGTGCGTACATAAAAGTCTTTTGTCAGGGGGTAGCAAGGTGCGAGTCAATAATGGTTGAGTCATGCGGGATCTAACCTCCGTTGATGGCTTTCTTGGTCGGAGACGACGGGGGAAACGAGGTCAATATTCCATTCGTCAGGGAATCGCAGATAGGGGCGGTTGTTCTACGAATCCGCTCAAAGAACAGCGCCCCCAGGCCGACGCTAGCTTGTCGTCCAGACGCTTCCCTGAGTGCTGGAAAAGCGGGAAGCTGATCCTATTAAAGAAGCCGGGACGGCCTGCCGATTCGGTAGCGGCCTATAGGCCCATCGTGTTGATGGACGAGGCGGGTAAGTTGTTTGAGAGGATACTCGCTGCCCGCATCGTTCGGCACCTCTGCGAGGTGGGTCCCGATCTGTCGGACGCCCAATTTGGTTTTCGGGCAGGGCGTTCAACGGTCGATGCCGTATTGCGCCTGAGGGCCGTTACCGAAGAGGCGGTGAGCTGTGGCGGCGTGCTGTTGACGGTGTCGTTGGACATCGCCAACGCATTTAATAGTCTGCCATTTAGCTGCATCAGGGAAGCACTCCACTACCACGGGGTGCCGGAGTACCTGAGGCGGCTTGTGGCAGACTACCTTGAGGAGCGTACCGTCATATACGAGGACCGAGTTGGTGTTCTGCGGCGGCGGCTCATGTCGTGCGGTGTTCCGCAGGGGTCTGTCCTCGGACCACTTCTGTGGAACATGGGATACGACTGGGCCCTTCGAGGTCATCTTTCCCCCGGGCTGGGCGTAATTTGTTACGCCGATGATACGTTGGTCACGGCCCGGGGAGCGAACTTTCAAAAGGCGGCACGCCTGGCCACCACGGGAGTCTCTTTGGTGGTCGGGCGTATTGAGGCGCTGGGTTTACGGGTGGCCCTAGATAAGACGGAGGCCCTTTTGTTCCATGGGCCCCGTCGTGGTCCACCACCCGGCGCCTCTAGCGTAGTCAATTCGGCCCTCGTACCGGTTCAGGCCCAGATGAAGTACCTGGCCCTGATCCTCGACAGGAGGTGGCTCTTCGACGAGCAGTTCCGACAGCTTTCTCGAAAGCTGGCAGGCGCTGCTTCTGCCCTTGGGCAACTTTTGCCAAATCTGGGTGGAGCCAGCGTCGCGACGAGACGGCTATACACGGGTGACGGCCTGAGGGGGTTTCCACACGTTAAAAAGAAAAAAAAAACGGTGTCTGATACAGAAAGCAGTCCTCCTTGACACGGCCCGTATAGTGAGAGGGTTCCTGTCTTTGGAACCCTAACCACAGATGTCTTGGTCCCTGTACCCAATGTCAGTGGTCCACTTTTTATATTTTTGAATATGTCTGTTTGTATTCCTTTTGTATGTATTTAAAAATGTAATCACTTTGTATGTATAAATGAATTAAAGACAATAATAATAATAATTAAAAAAGAGACCGATAGGCCATTGATGCAGGTGTGACAGTTTTGTTGTAAGAATGTGAGCCTTGGAGTGTCCCCAAGCAGAGTGTGAAAAAGCATCTCACTATGCAGCCATGTGACCTGTATGGGTCACCATACTGCATTGTCTGCATTCACAATAAGTGTGGTGACCACAACTTTTGGATACTATTCATTCTTTCCATCAGGTAGAGTATTCGCTTTGGCAGGTGCTTAAAAAAAATGGACATCTGACACACAACGCCATCTAGCTTTAAACTAAGCAGAGCTTGTACTGTGGTAGCTAGGTTGACTGATAGAACACTAACATACTTTTATAAATACGTATATGTTATACACAAAAAACAACTAAACTCCGAAAAGAACATTTGCAAATCATTCAAACATTTGGTCAAACCCGTAAATCGAACCCAAGACTTCATTAAATACACGTGAAAAACTTTAATAACACAAATCTGTTATACTCGTAATTCAGGAATAATTAGAACCATCAAAAGTGATACCAAATTAAAAGATTAGCTCTGGTTACAACAAAAAGGTGTAAACATTTATAAAAGAATAGGCATGTAGACCTCCTGGTACGCTATTTTTTGAAAATGATGATAATTCCACCCACATGTTTATTAAATTTACGAAATTATATTTCAGTTTTGTCATACGCCACAAAAGCACGATATTACTATGCTTTTGTTAATACGTAGTTCTGTGTTGACTGACAGAATACGGTAAAAATTTCTAACCGCATATGTGATAAAATAGATTATTATTAGTAGTACTCTATAGATTCCCATGTGTTTTATATTAAATTTCATACTATTTGTTATTATTATTATTATTGCATATAATGATATTTCAGTTTTGTCATACACCACATTAGCATGTTATTACTTCACTTTGTTTCTACGTAGTTCTGTGTTGACTGGCAGAATACGGTAAAAGTTTCTAACCGCATATGTGATGAAATAGATTAGTACTACTAAGCTAGCATCGTTGGTCTATTATATTTTCATCAGTATTATCTTAAGAATCATTCACATTTCACTTTATGGGCTAGATGGGTTGCTATTTAGTATTCCTGACTACCAAGTCAAAAGCCGTATATAAGCACTATATGCTCTGTGTTTTATTTGTTTGTGTTTTGTTCTATGTCTATCGTCTAGGTTTAATTTATCTTATTCCATTATTATTTACGATATTTTCTAAGATATTCGCTAAGATGGTATGCAGTCAAAAGCAATTTTAGTCAATATTAAATGCACAACATATCTAAAGTATTGGATTAAATAAAGATTAATATTATATAGGTCAAAAACACTAGTAAGTGGTAATACTACCCTCCCACAGAAGACCAACCTGAAGCGCCAGTATCCGTGCTGACGTATTTCGTTGGTGAGTGCGAGACCGGAGGTCCATTGATGCAGGGATGACAGTTATCGTAGTAACTGTGTGAGCCTGACGCTGCCATGATGACAGTCATGCCTTTTACGTCCCCAAGCTGACCGTGAAAAAGCATCTCACTAGGCCGACATAGTGTGTGTCACCACACTGCATTGTCTGCATTTGTAATGAGTATGATGATCACAACTCTTGGATTCTATTCATGCTTTCCATCAGGCGTCAGCATCAGCTGCCATAATGACAGTCATGCCTTTTACGTCCCCAAGCTGACCGTGAAAAAGCATCTCACTAGGCCGACATAGTGTGTGTCACCACACTGCATTGTCTGCATTTGTAATGAGTATGATGATCACAACTCTTGGATTCTATTCATGCTTTCCATCAGGCGTCAGCATCAGCTGCCATAATGACAGTCATGCCTTTTACGTCCCCAAGCTGACCGTGAAAAAGCATCTCACTAGGCCGACATAGTGTGTGTCACCACACTGCATTGTCTGCATTTGTAATGAGTATGATGATCACAACTCTTGGATTCTATTCATGCTTTCCATCAGGCGTCAGCATCAGCTGCCATAATGACAGTCATGCCTTTTACGTCCCCAAGCTGACCGTGAAAAAGCATCTCACTAGGCCGACATAGTGTGTGTCACCACACTGCATTGTCTGCATTTGTAATGAGTATGATGATCACAACTCTTGGATTCTATTCATGCTTTCCATCAGGCGTCAGCATCAGCTGCCATAATGACAGTCATGCCTTTTACGTCCCCAAGCTGACCGTGAAAAAGCATCTCACTAGGCCGACATAGTGTGTGTCACCACACTGCATTGTCTGCATTTGTAATGAGTATGATGACCACAACTCTTGGATTCTATTCATGCTTTCCATCAGGCAGAGTAGAGTCACTTTGGCAGGCTCTTAATATAAAAGAATAAAAAATAGACCACTAATAAATGAATTAAATTATAATTACTGAATTACAATAAAACCACATAGTACGCCGTTGGGTGCTTGAGAAGTTCTAAGCGACAAAAAGCGACTTCATTTAATACTATGTAAAAATGCAAATGTATTGCAGAATATTTAAAAATGTTTATCAGCAGTCTAGTAACCATTGTACAAGTTCCATCTGCTTTGGAGTCAGACGGCTGAGTGTGAGGGCATTGAGGTTATTATTATTATATATTATTTATATCAAACTCCTTGGCTGCCATAGCGTGGGTCGCCATACTGCGTTGTTTTCATTCACAATGAGTATGGTGGCCACCACTCTTGCATATTATTTATACTTTCCGTCCGGCAGAGTAGTCATTTTGGTAGGCATCTATAAAAAAAGAAACAAAACCTTCAAACTTTCCGAATCCTTCTACCCAACCTTCTTGTTGCTAAATGAGTTAAAGAGCGCAAACTTTTTAACAACAACCAGTTCAGATGACAGACATGTCACCTCTACTCTCTTACGGTTCTGAACTTGTTGTACATAATTATAAATTAACTTGTTGTTATCAAGAAAATTTTAGAACGATGACAAAAGTTTATCGTAAATCTTTGGCAATATTCTGCAAAAGTTTGAAGTTACATTTTTTATGCCTGTACATTATTACAGCAACCTAACTACTAGACACAGGTGAAAAAGTTTTAGGGAATCTTCTACTTTAAAAAACTATAAAAGCGAATTTCGAACATACTCGTTGAATTTTACCTATCATTTTTACTTTCTTCGATATAAAAATATATTCTTGTCTATTTGAAAAACACCATCTCGAAACAGATAAAAATATATCCAGCATTAATAAAATTCGCAAAGGTTACATAGAGTAGTTATAATAACTCAACTGAATAACTATATCTCTACTTCCAGTTCGTACCGCACCAACTCTCTTGCTAGCAATAAACGCCCCGAGAAATATTTTCACATCGTTGTGGAAGTTAAAATGAAAGTAACTACACCCTGTAGAGCAATAGCGAACCCTACACCGACGACGGATAATGCTGAATATTTCTACGGGTTATATAATTTTATTCGTGAGACGAAGTCAAACGATTGCGTATCAATTGCATAAAAGCTACATACAACTCCAGTTGATCAAAACTTTCACAATTGCAATTCACACATACCATTGTTCGGCCGAAATTTGACAACTGGGTTATGACGACAAAGTCTACACACATAGGTATACCACAGTTCGTATTCCATTCTATTGTACTAGTTTGCAGTTTCATAATTCCCGTTTCTTGACAGTTCACTTATTAAATTTTAGATGTAAGTATCTATCTTTATTAAATAATGTTAACTACTCATACACTGTTAATAGTCATATATTGGTGTGACTTTTATTAAAAAAATTATATTTCATTTTGATCTTAACTTGAAATATATGTACGATCATCCAATTTAACTTAGAAATGTACTATAAATGTTTACAATGTATGTATATCAACACGAGGTTAAAAAAGACAAAATATATTATACTTGTCTTTCTTAAAGTACCTGTTAAAAATACAAGTAAAGTAAAGCTAACCGTTTTTGTTTGCATACTCCACAAAAATCAATCAGCGTATCGCATAAACCTGAAGAAAAACATCAAAAATAAAATACAGATAAGTCTTATATTCGATTTGTAAGTAACGTCACCGACATTGAAGAAAAGAATAATAAATTTTGATTACTTTCTCACGTCCGCAATCGTGATTCGATTTCACAATTTTTCACCGCAGCCCTTAAGAAAATCATTATTAAAATGGAAAACGTTATTATTTTCAATCATGCATTTTTCTTCGCCGCATTTTCAATAGCGATTAGAGGCTATTTACAGTCTATTGAAGAAGATTCTTATTTGTTGAATAGATTTTTTGGTAATGTAATTATAACAAAATTTCAAAAATTTCTTTTAGGGTTTAGAGTAAAATATGAACTAAAATTACGCGATATATTTTCTATCGAGAATCTTCTTGGACTTTAATAACATGTTTTAATATATATAAAACAATGTAACTTACATTTTCTTTTCACAGCTTATACTGTAATGTATACGAAGAACAAATTTCTCCCGTACGTTGTTTGCTAGTTACCAACTAATAAAAAAGTTTGTGATAGCAGATTAGAAACTACGCGAAAGAAGCGAGTTTGGACTGTGGCTTACGTGACTAAATAAATCTGATTCTACTTCGACCCTTCCTCAGCCACTGAGTTACTGATGTACGTATCGATACCGCCGTCTGGAACATTCAAACTGTTAACACACCAGATACTTGTCTGAAATCAAAGCTTAAAACAGATTAACTTTGGAACACAAAGAGTATCTACCTTCGTTAAAGTTCTAGCACTTTCTAAATTAGGATCGGTGCCAAATTACTTTGCACAGCTTTGCACATTCTAAATGTTACATGTTTGTGCATTATATTTCTTAATTGAGAGCGAAATTAAAATAATGTTGGTAATTAATTTGGTTACGTTAGATGCTTCTTTATGACCGGGACGGATGTTACAATTGCACACATGAAATCATTAATTTATTTTTATTTATGTACAAGATATAACTTTTAATAAACAAATTGCGTAAAAGAGACAGATTGGTATCATACTCATAAAAAGATATTATATCAATTTGGAAATGTTAAAGGCAATGAGCGATTGCCATGTTGGCTTTTTAGGTTCTTTATCATTTTTAAATTAGATACTTATTGGCTTATATTAATATATGTAAATAAAAATATAATAAATAAAAAATAAAAATGATTGAAATTATATCTACATAAATTTAAAAGTAATGTGCATACGTTGTGTTTATGATTCTTTTTTTTTTCTTAAAAACTGTAGTAGATGCAAACAAAGTTTATGTTTTCTATCTACTATTACTACTCGATCTATTTTGAAATTCGCAAGAACATAAAACACTTACACCTGACATGATTTATAGTTTTTGTTGAAATCAAGATGCTTTAATAAATTCCTTCTCATCAATTTTAATTTAGCATCAACCGTTGTCGACTTGTCGGAGGCAGTCGGCTGCGAAGATATATGTATAAATGAGTAGGTATTAAATGTTCAGCGCCAAGTGTTTTAAATGATAATATTAATATGATTTTAATTTTATTTGTGATTTTAGGTACTATTTTTAATATGAATGATATATATGGATGTATGGAAATGTGTATGTCTAAATGTAAACAATTGTTTCTTTTTTTCAAGAGCCTGCCCTAATGACACTACTCTGCCTGATGGAAAGCATAAATAGAACTCTTAAGGGGTAGCATACTTTTCAGGACAGCCTTCCTTAGTCTTTGGAATGTTCACTACTAATTCATTAAGCTATAGAAAGAACCAGGCACTCGTTTTCAGGCCTAATATACACTTTTTGCAAAACCCAAGTATAATGATTGTCAATTGGCTAGAGTACTCGTGAAGAGACTTTTCTGTTGCTTCTCCAGGTAATATATATAGTGGTAGACGAAAAAATCATTCTAGTCGTTTAAATGGATTTAGGTGGTAGACGAAACCGTTTTCTTTAAAATCTAACATCCATCGCAAACATATTACTGGAGATCTTGTGACCGATGCTACTGGATTTGCTGGCTACAATCGTAACATATAGTTTCAACAAGATGGAGCCACTTGTCATACATCCAATGAGTCCCTGCCGGTGGTCAAAGACATGTTTCCAAAAAAGCCCGCCACCCAGAAGTCCATATCTATCCCTAGCAGATTTCTGTTTAGGAGGTTATTTGAAGAGTCATGTCTACATCAATAAACTAAATATACTACGTTAGATAAAAAAAAAACAACAAAGAGATGTCGACGATTTGACGGTCTCTTTGCCGACGAATATTCGAAAACTTCGGTGCTCGCTTAGAAGAGTGCAAGCGTCGAAACGGTATTTATTTAGACGATATAATTTAAAAAAATAACTTGCACTATTTAACTTTCTTGTAAATAAACAACTTTAATAATAAAGAATGGTTAAATTGTAAGGGCCGATGTTGAATGTGAACCACACCAAAACGTCAAATTTTTTTCTGCATTTCATTTGACATTTATCAATTACAGACTCACTCAATTTGAACTATAAAAAGATACACAATCGTGCAACGTGTTAAAGTTATTCAGACTTATCATGAAAATAGGCGTTCGATTCAAAATGCATGTCGTGCATCATCGTGATTTTTCGGTCAATTTAATCATCCAAATGTGTGTACAATCCTAAAATCCTGCAAAAATTTGAGCAAACCGGTTCTGTAGGAGATGTGGAAATATCAATGCATGCTCGTACAGCTCGTACTGCAGAAAATATTGCTGCTGTTCGCGATAGTGTGGCTGAAGAGCCGTCCACCTCAACTCGTCGTCGTGCATAACAATTACACCTCTCACGCTCGTCGTTAATGAACATTACGCATAAAGACTTGCATTTACACGCTTATAAGGTGCAATTGACTCAAGAACTAAAGCCTAAAGCCATTCCAAATGTCGTCAATGCTCAGAATGGTGGCAAGAAATGGTAACAGTGGATGATCAATTTTCGAAGAAAATCATCTTCAGTGATGAGGCACATTTTCACCTCAGTGGATTCGTCAATAAGCAGAATTGCCGCATTTGGGCGAATGATAATCCAAGAGTAATTGTCGAAAAACCAATGCACTCACAAAGAGTGACAGTTTGACGCAGTTTATTGGCTGACAATATCATCGAGCCGTATTTTTCCAAAATGAGGCCGGTCAGGCAGTTACTGTGTATGGTGTTCGCTATCGTGAGATGATAACGAACTTTTTATGACCCGAATTGGAAGATATGGATGTGGACGATATGTGCTTCCAACAAGATAGTGCCACTTGCCACATAGCTAACGAACCAATTGCTCTTTTGCTCAAAAAATTGAATGGCCGTATTATCTCACGTGGTGGTGATGTCAATTAGCCGCCAAGATCATGTGATTTGACACCGTTGGACTTCTTTCTTTGGAGTTATTTGAAAGAAAAGACAACAATTCAAGAGCTAAAGGATGAGATAATTGGGCACATTAATGACATTGAACCTCAATTATGCCTCAGCGTCATCGAAAATTTGGACCACCAGATTCGAGGTCGCCGCGACTATTTGACCGATATTTTGTTTCATACACAATTGAACTATACTATGATATCATAATAAAAAAAAATGACAATAATTGCCAAAAAATTTGTGTTTTATTCAAAATCAACATCGGCTCTTAAAATTTAACCATCCTTTATATCAAATGATTTTGTTTTTGTACAACTTTTTCAAATATTAACTAATTCATGGCCACCCATATATATATATATATATCGATTTTATATACGTGTCAAAACAAAGTTCTTTTATTAAAAGTTATTTTAATTAATTAAATGAGTTCCTTAGTTATTCAATCATAAATTTGCCACAACTTAAATGAAAATTTGTAACATGAAGTTGAAATGAAAAGGATTAACTCAAAGTTTTAAATTATGATTAAAGATAAATATTCCCCTTAAAATGCTAAACTAATCTCGAGTTCAAACCATTCACATAAAATTAGTTGCGGAGTGGGTTGGTCCACTTTACCACAAAGTTAGTTCACCTGAGGCGAGTTAACTCAGCGTGCTCCTTTATTTCCTTCTATTTTTAAATTAACTCTGAAATAATAAATTATATTTATTTTTAAATAGATATTATTACACATCTAGCTTTACAATTAGAAGATGCCACCATGTTCTAAGACAGTCTTTTTTTGGTTTGTGAACATTGATTAAATTAAAGCTTTGCGAGTATGGTATAGGCTCTGGGTTGCCTTTTTGAAAGACTATTGTTTCGAGTCGGCCTGTCCATAAAGAGGGCATACTATCAAGTTGGGCTACAGCCCACCAGGAATGATCACTTTGCCTAACCAGAGGAACCTCTCTTTGCATTGGAGTGACATGACACAAACCTAAAACCGCATAGTAAACCTTTTTACATAGTTTTTGAGAATTTAAAAGAGAACATATTTATTGCAAAGTCATTCTAGTCGTTTAAATGGGTTTTATGAAAAAATACACATTAAAAATATAGTGTGTTGCTGTGTTGTCTCGGTGCCGTGAACAACAATTTTCAATGAGAGAAATGGAACAGCTGTGACGTTATAAGCAAGCCCCAAACAAGGTGATTCAACTACCTAGTAAAGATTTCAACAAGACGTCGAATATAGGCAGCACAAGACGGTATCGGTAGAGCCTTGAGGGTAGCCTATGTCCCGTAATACAAGTCTTTTAGCTGCGGTGATGATGACGTTTAATTTAATGAACGACTGAAGCAAAATAATTTATTTTCAACCTAGGAACCTATTCATTCACAGAATTTTGAGTAAAGAAATAAATTTTATTATCTTCCACTGGTAAAAGTATTTTTTTAAGTTTTTTCAGTATTTAAATTCAGTCATTAACCTGGAAATTAAAGGGAAAACTCATTTCAATGAAAGTTTATACAGGTGGGCTGTGAAGGCTCATTAATTATTGAAAATATGAAGATTGGGCTCTCTTCGTACTTTTCTGCGAAGTAACGTTTCGCTTTCTTGGTAGTGTTTTTAAGGGCCCGTGTTAGACATTTTAAGAAACATTTAGAATAACTGTAATATATTTAGCATGTTCTAGACGCTTTATTTCAGTTTTATAATAATATATGTTTGTTATAATTTATAATCATATTCATGAAGACGCAGGCAAATCACTTCTCATTGCTATGTTATACCAAGCTCAAGGTACTTTTTCTTGACAGTAAATTTCTGCAGTGGTTGATCTAACCCGAAAAACTTCTAACCTCTAATATATAAACTATTCGGTAGCTTCAATGAAATACCGATTAAAAAATCAAATATCTGCTTCAATCTAAAGAAAATAATGAAAGTAAACCAGTTAATACACGGTAGACTGTTAATAAAATTGTGATTGTTGAATAAATAATTTCAATTTGAGACTTTTTCCATACTTAAGGCTACTTTCTCTTTTTATTTTTTCTTTAAATAAACAACGCCCACATTGGAAATATATGGGCATATATCCTGTGTTGCGGAGAACTTTGCCAACTTACATAGAACAGACACAAAGAATACCCAGACTTAGAACAATATTTTGTGGATATATTGTGATACCAAGTGTTTTCCCATGTGGAGTTAGAATCCACAACACTTGGCGCAGTAGAGAGCAATGTGGCGACCTCTTAAACCATTACGTCATCTGTGCAGTCACTAGTTGCTGATAAAGTCCCTTATACTAATGTGAACTTATTTGCCAGATAACTGCAGATTTCAGTTTCACAAATTTTAGATAGAGACATATTTGTCAGATAATCATTTATACATCAGCAACTTTTCTCTGTCAAATAGCGTTATGTTACAGACAGCTATCTGAAACTTTATTAGAAACTCGTGAAACTGGCCCTCACTCTCTTAGAAAGAGCCATAATTTTAACTGTATATGTATTCTAAGCTAAATAACAACTCGTACTTTGCTTATAACTTTAGCGATTGCCTAGATACTGTCGATATTATTAAAGCGTCATAAATAGATAGAGTCGCCTGATATTTTTTTATATTGATAAAACTAAGCATTATTGCTAATTTATAAGCTTTGGATGTAGGCATACATAAATTTTACTTCAATCTATGCTTACAATTTAAAAAAAAATCAATTAGATATAATTACTGCTACGATGTCAAATGAGTTTTCGAGGCGACTGCGGGGAATTGTCTCGATGTGTACATTAGGAACCCGAGTCGCAACAATTACGATAACCTAGACAATTTTTGTAGAAACTGCTCTTTTCACCATCCACATTTACAAAATTAGATTTGAGAGGATAAATCTTCCCTCCTCCCACTCACGTCGCACGTATTGTGTAAAGGTTCTATTCAAGAATATTTATATGGAATATTTCACTTGCAACCTGACATACGAAATAACGACGATTTTATAAAATACTGCTTGCTGGGAAACATCAAAGTAATATAGACAATATGGAATAACAAAAATTCCAATTAAATGTCTCGTAAAAGCTTATGTTAAGAACTTCCTTATACGTATGATAGACATTATTCGACTTTGCATTCCAAGAACATTATGTGTCCCATGCATGCGTTTAAAGACAAAATTACATTAACAACAAAACGTTAGCGAGCAAATCCTGATGTACATACCATGAAGTTAGATTGGAAAACTTCTCATGTTGCAATGTACTGTTTCTCTTTAGTTTGCATTACACTAATAAGACATGTAATAACTATCTACTGTCTTTAATTTCATATGGTTAAATCATTATAGTTCCTTACATAATTATTAAATATAAATATCCCAGTTATTATTTTATTTTTAGTTATTATTTTATAATTTATTATATATTAATTTTGTCGGCTGTATTTAAAATGAAATATTTTAATGAAAATAATGTCTTTGGGTTTTTAAAGCTGAAAAAAAATAACATAAACATTTTAGAACGATATAACCTCACTTAGTGAACGAATAACACAAAAACGATGGTCAAATAACAAGGAAAAAGATGCGTCATTCGCACAGGACTCAAGATTTTAATTTAGAAGTCATGTAGAAAATATTATAATCCGACCTTGCTAAATTTTTCCCCTAGG
The DNA here is from genome assembly GCA_949316085.1 of Hypercompe scribonia. Lineage (NCBI taxonomy): Eukaryota > Metazoa > Arthropoda > Insecta > Lepidoptera > Erebidae > Hypercompe > Hypercompe scribonia. The sequence continues at coordinate 10,827,206 of OX438974.1, read as the reverse complement.
TAATATTGCTTCTAGACGTTTGTCGTAAACAGAGGCTTTGTTGCAGCAATTTCCACGATACCACATTTCTGCGAGATTAAATTCGTAATACGGCTTCCGTTTGGCTCAGTTCCGTATTCAGTGCGCCTACTATAGAAATTTGCTTAAACGTTAGCAGATATCGTAATATCTGGACGTTTATCGAGATATTTCGATTTTGACTCCCAATTAGAGCTATTTTATTAAAATCATTTTCAATAAAATCATTTATTAGCTTCTGTAGGCGCATATAATTTACAATAAGGGTTTAGCAGTGGTTCTCATTCTAAGACGGGATTAAACACATTAGCGCCCTGTAAAGTTTTATTGCCGAACCATTTTAACGAACGTTCGTTTCTTGAATGTGTTTTTCATAGCCCCACGTTTGATCCATAAAAATATAAACTTAACACATTGTATCAATAAGAAAAAAAAAACAGATTTCTACACGTAGTGATGATATATTTAAACATGTGAAATAGTCTAAAAGGCTTTAATTACTATTATGTAGAATGTTATTTTAATTAATTACGTGAAGTACTACTATTGTAACAAATAATCAACAAAAACTAATCCTACTAATATTATAAATGAGCATGGAAGTTTGTTTGTTACGGTTTCACGTGAAAACTACTCCACCGATCATCATGAAAATTTGTACACATGTTTTTGGAGGTATTAAAAGTAACATAGGAGACTTTTTACTAAAAAAAAAAAATTTTTAGTATGAATATAAAGTAATGTAACAGACCAAATTCTACGCGAGTGAAGCCACTGGCAAAAGCTAGTACAGTATAAAGACGTTACATGTGCGATAATAGAAAACTTTGCTAGAATTTTCGACAACATAATAAAGATACCAATTTAATAACACGAGCGGTTGAAATATGTCGCTCATTAATTTGCATTTCGGCGCGATTTTATCCACGTTTCTTTAATTGTTATTAATAGTCGTACCTACGTAGTAGGGGTCTCCGGGAAAATGGGATCTTTTTCAGAATGGCTTATTTGTCAATGTCAGAGCGCCAGTGACGCCTGCGTCTGTTTCTGATAGCCTCGTTGTTTCGTTTTATTGGTTAGGCACGTTATTTGTGACTGACATGTGTATGTACGACATAATTATTTATGTAAGCTAAACTTAAAGATATAGAAATTCTACTCAGAGTAAATCCAAGTCTTTAAAAGGCCGAGTATACCTACTCAAGTTTCCGTAAAATAAGTACTCATTTAACATTTTTCTTGAAAAGACACATGTTGCTTGTTTGTATTTTCAAAACCCATGTAACTTTTTTATTAAAAGGTTTAAATCGCTTAAAACATAATTACTTTGTATAGAATAACCTTAAATTTGATTAGGATATTGTAAAGTACCCATAACAAGTAGGATAAAACGATTTTACAAACTAAAATACCTAGTTTAAAAGCTAGATCAGAAATATGAACTTATACAAACCACTAAAATTGATCTACGTTTAATTTTGTCTAAATGTATAGGTACGGCTTAAAAATATATTTTATCTGTAACCAAGTGGAACAAACAATAATAACCTTGCCTCGTTTCAAAATGAATTAAGAGGTCTGTCTGTATTTTGGGCTGCGAGCAATTAAACTTTAAAATATCGGGTGTATACTACACGTACTACTAGAAAAATTACCTTTGTCATTTCACATTGGATAAAGCCGTTGTAAAACTGACATGAGTACTGAATATCATATATTTTCATTATATATAAATAATAATATAATCAAGCAATAAATCTCGAAACTCCGCTACCAACATTCATCTCATTTCATATCTGCATGTCCGTGAGCAAGGCCGTCAGCTATTTGTCATTTTATTAGTCGCGCGCTCTGCAATATTCTGCAAAATAACAGTGTAGTCGAAACGAGGAGATTGCTTCTTAGTTTACTGCCTCGACTTGAGACAGTGAAGTGAGAAAAAGTTGTAAATTTTGCCGAAATTGGACGTTTATACAACTCAAGTGACCTCAAGTGCCTAAACCGCTTTCGTAATCTGGACTAGGAAAAATTTATCTCTCCTGCTTTAGCTTCACCTTTTGCTGTACTACATATTGTCTAGTGAATATTCTATTTGAACAAGTTACTAGTCACACTATTTGTATACAATAGAAACACGCCCATGCTCGTCGTACATATGTGTTTGTACTTAGAAAATCGATCAACTCAAGTGATGTTTCTCTAACGCTACACTAACTTTATACTGTACAGAAAGACAACGAAGACCAAGCTACCATTAAAATGCATTCCTAGATATGTATAATGAATTCTGGTTTGATTGCAAAGATAATGCAAACAGTTCAGTTATTAGAACGATTTATTCAAGAAAGATGTTTTCTTGTAACTTCAAGTGACCTTTACAATATTTAGGAAATCATTCACGTTTTCCTAGAACCTAGTGTCTCGTAAATGAACCTAACCTACCGTTCACTTTAATTTATAATATCGGTTTAGAAGGTTTTATTAAACTTTATATTTGTGATAATAAAAAAAAAATTGTTTGATTTCAACATTGAACGACTGGGCAACTTATGTATGACTTTGTCGTAATGAATAAACTACTTAATATAATATATATATATATATATATATGTATATATTATATTACTATATGTAATATATAAAATTCTCGTGTCACAGTTTTCGTTGCCATACTCCTCCAAAACGGCTTGACGGATTTTGATGAAATTTTTTGTGCTTATCCGGTATCTATGAGAATTGGACAACATCTATTTTTCATCCCCCTAAATGTTAGGGGTAGTACAACACTAAATTTTTTTTTTTTTTTTTGACAAAATTTTTAATTTCTATTTTTTTATGATACAACATACAAAAATACATACAATCCTCAATTTTCGCCCTTCTACGATCAACCCTTATTTTTTAATAGCCATTTTAGTAATTCAATCATTTTTCATCCCGCTCAAATTACTTAGAAATAATTTATATGGCAAAGCAACGTTTGCCGGGTCAGCTAGTTATACTATATTATATACTATACTATATTACAGTAAATTTATTTTGAATAATATAATATTATTCAAATAAATAAATTTACTGTTTTTGTGAATGGTTAATATTTCCTGAAGCTATAAAAAAATGTTAGTTAAAGAAATCGTAGTTATTTAGGTGACACTTGTTCTGAAGAGAATTTCTTCTCGCACGTACAAACGCTTATAGAAAATTTAGATAAAATAACATTAAAATTATAATAACATTCAAATTACTGAAATATAGGTCGTAAATATAAATTTCAATTCACATTAATATCTTTCTCTAGTAATAAAAACCGCTCAACAAATTATGATCCGTGCCATACCCATTAGCAAATTGTGTAATTTTCCTTTTTCAAGTTTCTGTTGGCCCCGGACAAAATTATTTTACCCTCGCAACCCGCCATTTAGACGAAGGAATGATGAAAATTGACTTTAATAATTACATGATTCAAATTACTCCTCGGTACTGTAGTACATGGGCACGAAACAAATTAAGAAAAATATTTTCAACTCTAACATAAATTGAAAGTCATATTTTAATTTAGATTTTTTTTTATCATAGCAACCGTATTTATGTTTCGAATTCAAGTTTACAAATGATTATAATAATTTCATTCTTTGTGTCAAAAGTTATTATCACTACGGCACTCGATAGTGTAAAAATCAATTACTTTTTATTCAACGTGCATTTTTAAAAATATTTTTTTAGAGTTTTAATTTTTATTATTAATTTACCTACTGCATATCGTAATTACAAAATGAAATAAAAGTATTCGTCAAAAAAGACCAATAACTTGTTGCAACTGACGCCTGTAAAGTGTGAGGAAAGCCGGCGTATTTGGACTGGTGCCAGAACATAACAGTAGTTCTTTTCCTTATCCAACTATCAAAAAAATTTCAATATTTTCATTACAAATATTACATCCATAGAATATTTTATAGATAGCAAAGAAATCAATTCCTTTAATTGTACTGATTTTCTGATTTAAAAATTTATAGCAGTGGATAGTGATAATAGCGTAGGCACATTTTGTAATTTTGAATAATAATATAATAACTTAAAGTAACTCACATACAGTCGACTGATACAAAAGTATATAGAACCAGTGTTTTGGTAACCAGGTGACGATAAAAGTACTTTTATATAACAATAAATACATATTATAGTTAATTTGTACCCAGACACAAAACAAAAGATCATACTCATTATATAATTATGTGTAAGATTAGCTGTCTTAGGTGAGAAATGCCCACCTTGGTCTTCTCGATCAGCAATTATGATAAGTGTATTACTCACTGTAACATGCTAATTTCAGAAAATATCGTTGCTGCGTGCTTTTTGATCACAGGTGTTAAACATTCATTCGGGTCTTTTTATTATGATGACGGGTATATCAAAAAGTTATTCGTTTTATGTAATAAACATGGTTAATTTTATATAAAATATTAAAATTAAATATTCTTCATACTTAAAATTAAATATTCGACATAGTAGAAAAAACAGATATTTTAATTTTATTTTGGCACGAGATTCGCTTGGCATGTGCACATGATAAAAAAGTCAAATGGATGTTACAAGCACAGCCAATGCTTCAACTCTGAACCAGGTTTGATTACTTAGACGTGGGGTCTCGAGACGAGAAGATGAAAAGAGAAAATAGAAAAGTAAATGAAAATATTTACTCATTCTTATGCAAACATTCAATTTATTATCACTTACCATATATTTACCTCTATGTTTATTAAGCAAAATTAAATAAACTTGTGCATATATAGGTACATAAATCACAATGCGGCTAACAAAAGTATTATACCAAAGCAAGCAAAAGCTGTTTGACAATAGAAGCAAAGGAATTCATATTTGCTACTGTTCCCTCCCACGACCACGGAATTTAAATGAACTTTCGCCAACAACAATGACACTAGAGACTTTTGTTCCATGAACAATACATTTACCGGTAGAATTAAAAACTGTGGACAAAAGAGTACAAATTCATAATGCAGCCATACTCGAACGGTAATTACGTACAGTGTTCAGCAACTACATATTATTCCATATTAATTATGTATGTAAAAAAAATACATTTTTTTTTATTTACAACCTACCAAAGTGACTCTATTCTGCCTTATGGAAAGCATGAATAGAATCCAAGAGCGGTGGTCGCCATATTCACTGCCATACATTTATTTTCGTGCGTCTACCATTTCTTTCGTTATTCATATAAACCATCTTTTTCTTATTATAATATAAATATAAACCTTTCACCATTGGAATAATACTATAATTCGAGAATATTTCCTTATCACAATAGACCAGACGTTAATAGGCTTCCAAAAAACAAACGTTCAAGCTTGCGCAATAAAAACAAGATGAAATAACAAGAAACGTCCACAAAGCGATTGGTTCTGTAGACAGACGAGCCGACGACAGCCCCTTATCAGATGAAACATGTTATTTGTCTTGAGGAAAATACAAAAGTCAGCCAAAAGCCTCGACCCGGACAGCTCGAAGCTGGCAAACTGTTTAAGAATACAAAATGTCTCTGATCCTATAAAAATGCACGTCAAACTAGCTAATGTAAACAGCATATAAAAATATGTAGGCTGGTGTAAAATACATTACGAAGGTTTTCTGCATGAAACGGCCTTGAGTGCTAAGATTACTGAGTTTATTGATATTTTATCGATTGAATTGAATCTAGTGTTCAAAAATACATAAATTAGTTTAAAACGATAATTATTAAGGCAGACAGAAAGAATATTATTTATTTGGATAACAGGACTCTTAAAGATAACATTACGTATTCAATTAAAGCATGTTTGCTTTCTACCATACATATCACTTAATTTTCATTTTATCTAATATCCATCGTTTTAATCAGAGTAATTAAAATGTTTCACAGAAAGGGTGGAAGCAGCCCTTTCTTAAATCTTGTTTTGTCGAGTGCCTTCGAACGAATTGTGAGTCTCTTTGAAGTCAAACTCTTGACGTCATCAGATCCACATTCACTTGAAGCTTGCTCTTTTCTCGTCCAGATTCTTCTGTTTGTTTACCTGTGTATTACAAATAATCCTTTAAAAATACAACATTTGTATTTTAATTATTTAATAAATTAATTCTCTTTGTAACTGTATCTGGACGCATCTAATGAGAATTTATGTGATTAAATGATTACAGCATTTACTGTACATTTACAGTGTCTACGTTACTCGTATGCTTTTCTTATGTAAAACAGGTAGAATAGTTATTGCCAGAGCTTTCGTAGTCACATTACTTCGTAAGAGAACAGACTCTTATCTCAGAAGCTATGGCTTGTTTATCGTCCGACTCCCATTTATGAGTTCGTTATTTCCCTATTCTTACAACATAAAAATGTCGTCCATAAGAATAACTCGGAGCTTTTATCTGTCTACGTACATTGATAAGGGGAAATAATGAGAGGACTTATATGGATTGATACCGATTAAGTTGTTGTTATGGTCGAGTTAATAAAGTTAGAAGTGCCATTTTGTGGCTAGATTGTATCGACACGAATATATTTTGGAATCGTAGCGCCCAGACTTAATTTAGTCGCATATCGTAAACTCCGTTTTCTCTGTTACCAATGTTTTCATTTACATATTTTTAGAAGTTACACGGTTGACAGATGAAACTTCGGATAATTTTCATAAAAAGTGGATCTATTCTCGTACATACATTACCAGACGACTTCATAAAACCATGTGACGGGGAAAACTTCGCAGTAGATCATGAAAGTTTCGCTATTCATAAAGGTTTGTCATTAAAACTCTTTTGTGAATATTAATTGACAAAACAATTTATCGGAAAGGATGTAATGCATATAAAAAAACCTAGTTCCAATGTAACGATAACACATATTGTGTGCGAATTAGAAAAACAATCCATTTTGTGTCATTCAGTCCGGTGACCCGTTTTCACCCAGAGGCACTCGCGACGTCTTATTATATTTTATGAAGCTTCCATACATTCCTGAGGGGATTTGTAATGTTCGCCACTCGGCAACATTGTCCCCGGATCTTATTACCACCTTTGTACATTACCTTCTGTTGTTAGCGTTTATGTTCACGTGTCGTGATTTGCAGTTTATATATAGATACTTTATTTTTACACTTATTGTACGTATATTTACTATTTCAATTTTAACAGTAATGTATGCAGTTCATTACATATAGAAACCTAAAGGATATCTTGTTGCAAACATTCTGTGTGGTCACGGGTTAAGAATACGAAGTGTCGCCACTCCTGTTCCCCGTGGGTGTCGTAAGAGGCGACTAACGACTTAGAAAACAAAAGAGGCGTGAGAACATCACTGCAAAGAGAAAGAAAAGTTAAAATAAACCCAAGCTTTTGTGTCATAATAGGCCAATACCTCTTTTCTAAGAAGAGGCTTATGTCCAGTACCGGGCTATTAAAGGCTGTTGATGGCAATGATCGTTACACTAGCACTTCTAGATTTAAAACTCTTTAATTTTTTACCATATTTTTAAACAAATTACAATTTTTGAGTTTCCAGTTTTATAAGTTGAATAGCTCGAAGATGTTTAAAGAAATGAAATATTTGTTGACAATATATCTGCAGTAAAAAATTTGCTATTTTTTAAATATTTGTCTACTAAATACCAAACTAAAACTTAAGAAAATTGTTAATAATTTGAGGCAACATTTTCAAACAATTGAAATTATTCACTGAAATTATTAACATTAACTAAATCCCTTTTATGTTCTTAAAAACTACTTATATAAATCCTTGATTTTGACACGGTTCCTAAACGTTAACATTTACATCTTTATTCCCTTAGACTCTACCAAATGAAATAGGTGAAATCTCTAATAAAAATCTTGTTGAAGATAATAAATTTCTAAAAAAAACAAAGAGAGAGAGAATAAAGTTCTAAAACACACACGGAAAAATTACGTTTGTGTATAACTTGAGAAGGGTGAAAGGTGTCGGTGAGGTGGTTTACAATGCTTCATAACAAATATCTGAGTCTGTCTGTAAAACAATTGTACAGACTCAAAAGTAATTTCATATGTTTTTAAATCGAGTTAAATAATTATCTTGTTCAAACCTCATCGCGTTGTAGGAACCTTATTATCTTTCTAAGGGACGTTGTTGTTTTAGGTTAATATTCTGACAAAGCGAAAGTGGCCTTCATTTTAACTGTTCTGTTTCTAAACCTGTAACTCCGATTAACAAAGGGTACAGTTTAACATCGCACAGTTAGTGTACTGGTTGACCTTCTTTGGATATGTTTAGGATATTTACTATGAGCTGACACTACATTACCATTTAATTAATATATTTAATTTAGAGATTCGTATTTCAGTGGTGACTGTTAATATATTTTAAAATCAAACATGCCAGGTCAGTCCAAGATAGATGACAATTCTCAACATATTGTGACCCTTGAATGTCTCGGAGAGCATCTTAAGCCGTCAGTTCCAGTTACATTGCAAACATCTTTGGCAATCATTATAGATAGTTGGAATCCTTAGAACAACAGTCTTTCTACAGAATTTGGATGTCGCCGAGTACCTAGGATATGAAAGGGTCGCGAGAGTCGTTTTGCGTAAAAAATTGATGTTCAACCGTATCGTAGTAGATTTAAAAAGCGATCCCAACCTAATTTGAAAAAAGGCCCGGTTTAAATAATCTCAAATCAATGAAGCGATAAAACAAAGTGAAACGAGGACTTTAGTAAACAAATAGTAGGTCTCAATTTATTATCATCAATTCCAATATAATATAGTTGAACTTCATCATCAAATAATTTGTAAATATTTTAAGAAAAGATTATATCTCAAAGTGAAATAACGTGTTTAATCTTTCTTACAGCACATTGTGAGAGCGTACGTTCTAAATGATTACTAGGAATATTGATGGTTGTGAGAGAGATACCGAAAACGAGGATAAAAGCAATTTAGAATATGTGTAACAAAAAGTCCATGTAATAGCAGCTAATGCATGTGAGTATGGAAAAAGTTTTCGAGCAGCCATTCTCAGCGTAATCTCAAATTAAATCTCCGCTGGCGCGTCGGAGATGCTAACTGCCAGCCTTCGTTATAAAATATGTATACAATAGTCTTTTTTCGGGACTTTTATTAGGTAACGTAAAGACCACGAACTTCTTCTTAGAACATGAAATGTTTTTAAACTAGAGATCAGCTCGTTACAGGTGAATCACTTAGGCGAGAAGTTGGCGTAACTAACTCACCTATGTATATTTCCTTAGATTCTTCGAACATTAAAAACAAAATAAAGCCAAGCGCATTGCCAGATACGATCATCATATGAGTAACATTACTAGAAGGGACTTTAGTTACTTCTTCAACCATATCTATTATGTCCTGTGATTTAATGATAAAATATAAATTTGCCATAGGTAATGAGCACTTATCTTTTAACTCCATAAATAAAAAGACATTAAATTATATAAGTAAATATGTATGTATGTACATTATGGTTAACAAGAAAAACAGATATGTACTTATTTTATCTTATTGTTTCACATAAAGCACCTTAATTAACAAACCTATAAATTTAATTGAAAAGATATAAAAAGTATAACAGCTCGTAAGAAGTATCCATATAACCATATCGAGAAATGGTAATGTTTTTAAGGGTGTAATACTAATAAGTGTAATACAAGTGTAATACAATAATACAAGGTATTGCTGAGAAAATGTAGTCGTTTCAAAAGTGCGAACCTAATTATTATTAAATTAACCTGTTATATTTTAATAAACCATTACTCAAAACGCTTCCTACGCATTTCTTAGGCATTAATACCTTTATTCTTTGATGCCGTTATAATCAGCGTTATATTCATTTACCATGGCAATAACTTAAGATAACTGAGTTTCTGAGACTTCACGTCTTACAAAGCGTTAAATAAACTTGTTCGGTACACGAAAATTGTTCTAAACACAGAGCTACTATAAATTGCGACGACTAGTCACAATTAGCTTAATTACTTACAAAACAAAATATATACAAAATCTTATAATAGTCTACAATCTATTCAGTGATTTGAGGAAAGCGCTCTTTAAAATTAAAATTCACATTGAATGTTGGTATTTTAAAAAAAAAATTCTACGATATTTATCTATAATTAAATAAGATATACGTGTAGCATAAAATACAGTGATATAACAAAGTTATTTGGTGTCCCAAACAATGCAGGCCTCTCCAAATTACTGTAGAATCCCTTTGTTTTCCTATCTGCCTGCGGTACAGTTACCTTAGCGGCCTTACCCTGTCTCAGGCCTAACACTAATATACTTTCTTCCTCTGTCCTGTCTATAAATGTTTATTTTCCCACAGAAAGTTAGGGTTAGCACTCTTTAACTAAAATCAACCAAACTTATTTACAATATACATCATTATGTCGACAAAAAAATGGGATAAAAGCAGGAACATGATGACATTGGAATCATTTTTTTTTTGCAAATATTGCAGAAAACTATTAGGACAATAAACATTTTTCTAAATCTTGATCAATCAACCTATCACCATCCACCGCTGAACCAAGGTGTCCCCAAGGAGTGTCAACTATTCCGGTATTTATAAAGTTAGTGAATACATATACGAATACGTACAATGTAGGTACATGTCTGCAGCTTTAAACCGTCTACTTACTAGAGACCTAGAGGCCAAATGTTAACAGGTCGTCAGCTGACTGCCAACTCTGTTAGGAATTATCTTATTGTACTGAATAGATCACACGACGATTACAAAGAGAGTGTGTGAATACAAGACTACTTCCTTCTGAGATTTTCGGGTACATAGTTGTCTTTGCCGGGAATTCCAGTCCCACCAGAGTCGCCTAGCCATGGGTACCTGCAACAAAATATGCCATATAGTTTATACATTTAACTTATCAACATGTTATAATAAGTAATAGTGAAGATAATAATATCACTTTTACGGAATTATTAAGGAAAAAATCAGTGATATTTTTGATGAGCATTACATCATTACCCCTCTTAAAACATGAGAGTTTGTGCATGTGCTTTAGTACATTTGTAAATCTTTAATTTTATTTAAAAACAATTTATCAACTACCATAATTATTTGAACTATAAACCAGCTGACTTGCCCTATCTTGTCTACACCTCCTATTGTCTGTAGTGTGATGCCATACGTGAACCAATTTCTTTACTACAAAAAAGTTTGTACAGAGCCAATCTTAAAAGATAGATATATGTCGTCACAAATCTTTTTTTAGAAATGTCAAAGGTGAACAAGTCTTGCATACGTTAATTTTGCAAAACTTTTAACTATTTCTTCAACGCTCTCAAAAGAATTAATTTTCTTCTGTTTTTGCAACATTTTTCATCGATACTCTGCTCCCTTTGGTCGTAATATTTTTATACATATATAGCCTATAAACTTCCAGGATAACTGAACTGCTTAACACTAAAAGATTTTTTATAATCGCTCCAATAGTTTTTGAAAGTACCACGATCAACCAAACAAAATCCTTATCTTCATAATATTAAATAATAATACTTTTTAAAGTTTTTTTTAGTCATCTAGAAATAGCAAACAAATTCGTTTTAATTAGTTACCAACTACTTTTCTTTCATTTAGTTCGCTTGTTCAAAATAATTAACGTTTTCATTCAATACCATTAATCGTTATAGACACAGAGAAGTAAACGTTATTATGCTTACCGTCCCTAAAGAAACCACAAAATTTACCACGTCAAAGTACTACTAAACATAATGCTGCCATTCATGTTCCCAAAGGTTTTTAAGAAATATTTTGAATATATAAGTTGTACATTTTAGTATTTTTTTTAAATAAGTCTATTAGGGTGTCCCTTAAATTTCAAGTTCGATATTTTTTTACGGATACCTTCTTAAAAGTTTCGTAATAACCCTATATTGTCTAGAAAAAAATATTAGTTCGATATATAAACGATAACCCCTGCCGACTTGCTATTTAAACTTGTCGATACAAGTTGCTTAAGTACTGCCCAGTGACCTGTTACGACATGTATTATTTGCCATTTCGTACGTGATTTTTGAGGCTATTAGTGCTTCATTGTTTAGTGCGTAAACATGTCGGTGGAATTACGGAGTGATAAACAAAATATTTTTCTTATCGGATTGACTAGCTACCAAATAAATGGTGCAAAATTACCATCTAATCGACAAGTTCTCTCAGTCCTATTTTACAATATTCGTGAGGTTAAATTGACTGTTAGTGAAAGTGCAAATCTTGTGATTAGGGAGTGCATCATATATTGGGAAAAAAACAAGAATTCCAACAAGGGCATTTCCTAACTGCGTGAAGAAACTTATTGATTTATATCATGTTTGGAGAGAGTTGCAAAAAAATTGTAAGAAAACTCAGATTACGTTTAAGAGTCGTGAGAACAATTTTATAATTAATCTTGATAATTTGTTTGATATTGCACATGCTGATGCTTTTGAGAGAATGAAAATAGAGGAAGATAAATTATTTTTAATGAAACAGAGAGAGCCAGGTCGACCGGGATGCTTAGGTGGTGTAGATAAAAAATTGGCGGAAAAAGAACAAAGATCTAGACAACGACGAATGGAAGAAGAGGAAAGGATTGTAAGACAAAGAGAATCACTAGCTGTTGCATCTACTTCCACCACAAATAACTAAGACATTCTAGAAGATTCAGACGAAGAACAGATCTTGAATTCTGAACTCAGCTTGCCGGACGTTCCCTGCCATGAACAAAGTTCAAAAAGAGGTAGAAAGAATCTTATAACACCTAAACTAATTGCAGCTTTAGATCGATGCCAGTTAAGCATTAGAGATACCGTTTACATTCTTAATGCGGTGGTAGAAGCGCTTGGTCTGAGCAGCGATGATTTCTGTATTAACAAATCCTCGATTCAGCAAATTTGTACTGAAACTAGAAAATCAAGGGCAGAAGCAATAAAATCTAACTTCCAAAACAATGTACCCGACATAGTCACAGTCCATTGGGATGGAAAACTATTACCGGGGTTGGATGTACGGAGTTCAAAAGAAGAACGCTTGCCAGTTATAGCTTCATTTGACGATAAAGAGCAGCTTCTTGCAGTGCCGAAACTAGAAAGTTCTTCTGGAAAACATCAAGCGAAGGCTGTATCAGCAGCTCTCTTTGACTGGAACCTTTATGATAAAGTGCAAATAATGTGCTGCGACACAACAGCTTCCAATATGGGCCGTTTCAATGGAGCTTGTGCTATTTTGGAGCAAACTTTAGGAAGAGAATTGTTGCTTTTCGCCTGTCGTCATCATGTTTATGAATTGGTCCTAAAAGCTGTCTTTGAATCCAAGATTAAGCAAATTACTAGTAGCCCAGATATTCCGATGTTCAAAAAGTTCTAAGAAAATTGGAAAAACATTGATTGTACTAAAATTGAACCATCTCTTAATTTCGTAAAAGCACGGGTTGCCGAGACAGACATTCAAGCGTTGTTACTATTTTATAAGGCAGAATTAGATAAAGGTTTTGTAAGCGATGATTACCGCGAATTGGTCGAACTGTGCGTAATATTTTTAGGAGGAGACACAGAGGAAAAATTAAAACTAAGGCCCCCCGGAGCTATACATCAGGCACGCTGGATGGCGAGAACGATCTATTCTTTAAAAATATGTTTACTTCAGTCACAATGCAGAGTAACTGCGAAGGACAAAAAGGCTCTACAAGATGTTTGCTTATTTCTCGTAATATTGTATGTTAAACCTTGGCTCGAATGTACAGTGGCGACCAAAGCACCTAATCAAGATTTGCGCTTCTTGAAGATGTTAAAAGAGTATTAAAAAGTTGACGCAACAATTTCTAAAGCTTCTATAAGCAAGTTCAGCCATCACTTATGGTATTTATGTGAAGAGGCAGTCATTCTATCACTATTTGATGATGAAGTTGACAACCAAACTAAGAAGAAGATGATTGCCAACTTCAACAGGGACAAAATCTCGGATTTTAGCAAACGCTATGACCCGTCGAAGGAAGAACTGACTCAAAAGTTGTTTGGTAAGTTAAATTGACTTTTTGTTGGATTTCAATTTCAATGTCCAATACTTATTTATTTATTTTCAAAATTGTTGTTGATTTTTATTTGTTATTTAACTTATTTTTTTTTTTTTAGACAAAGCACTGGATGATCTCGTATCGGAAAAGAGCAAACAATTTTTATCACGACTGCAGATCGACGACAGTTTTCTAAAGGAAGATGTATCTTCTTGGAATAACAATGCTGCTTTTCTGGAGGCTAAAAGAAGAATAAGTTATTTGAGAGTTGTAAATGATACTGCTGAAAGGGCTGTTAAATTAATGCAAGATTTTAACGGACTTATCACGGCTGAAGAAGAACAAAAACAGTTCTTGCTGCGCTGTGTCCAGGAACATCTAAAATTGTATCCAGACTATAAAAAAACTACTCTAAAAAGAAGTTACCCTGAATGATTCTTATTTTTTTATGTTTTTAATTAAAGATTAATGTTCATCTAATTTATTATTTAGTTTTATTCACTTAATTCATTGCATTTATAGTGAAATTATAGCAGACTGAAATTTTAGGACAAAACACGTTTTTTATTAAACTTTGAAGCTCGGTCGGCACTGGTTGCAATTATGCTAGATTGATAAAATTTTATATTTAAGTATCTTATAGCATTAGTAAAAATTATAGAGGGTATGCATTTCGAAATTCGAAAAAAAATTTTTTTTTGTCGTATAAGGGACACCCTAAAGTCTATATTTCTAAAAGACCTCACATATTATACAAATATTGGAGATGTTTTTACTGTATAAAAAACTTATGTAGCCCACAAAAAGGAATAAAGAATTCGAAAGTCAATCTAATGTTTTTCAAAGAATAGCAAGTTTTTAAATTTTTCTGCAAAGCTCTAAAGCTAGTAACGTAACGTATACATTGACATAGGAATACAATATTTATATTTATTCCGAAGATGAACGACTAATTTGGATCCTAAGCTCCTCTTTCAAATGAAGCCGTGGATAGCAGATATTCTGTGTCCGAGGATCGAAATTAGTATAACATATTTGAAATACACACGTGTGTGGAGCTGTGGGAGAGCCATGCTTCAGCAAATGTTACAGAAATAAATAATGTTAAGTTATTTCTTTCATTGCTTTCTACAGGGTGAGTTAAGTTAACGGAGACCAAACCTTCCCCACTAGGGCAGAAATGTACTAATATGTCTTAAGTTACAGGTGAACATCGGTGGCGGTAGTTCCTTATGTTTCTTACTTTGCGTTAGCTCTATGCATATATCCAATTTAAAGCGCCAGCATCCGTGTTGTCGTATTTCGTTGGTGAGTGTAAGACCGCAGGCCCATTGATACAGGGGTGACAGTTATCGTGGTAACTGTGTAAGCCTTACACTGCTACGATGACTGTCATGCCTTTTACGTCCCCAAGCGGGGTGTGAAGAAGCATCTCACAATGCCGCCATAGTGTGGGTCACCATACTGCATTGTCTGCATTTGCAATGAGTGACCTCAACTCTTGGATTCTATTCATACTTTCCATCAGGCAGAGTAGAGTCACTTTGGCAGGCTATTAATATAGAAAAATAAATAAATATTTTTATTAATTGCATGTTTGTGCTACAGATTGTATTTAAAATTGTTAATTTTAAAATATTAGAAAACATCTTGTATACAAAGTAAGACGACATGGTGGCATCGTAAAAATAAAATAAAAGACGTAATAACGTAAGCTAGGAGCTTTACCACCCAGGCATTGACGAGCGGTAAATGGTTTTTGTTATTACATAGTAAACCAGCAAAGTATGGAATATACATATGTATTTTATTTTATAAATATACATAATTATGTGCAGTTACAATATCATATGGTACACAGTGTCTCTTGATCATTTTTAACACAATTATACTTTTCGTAACCTCACATCCTTTATGTATATTGGTAACACTTATTTAGCTAGTTTTTTATAGTTTTGCCACATGCATATTATGTAACATTGTTAAAGAACAAATATAGTTTTAAGGAATTAAACAATACATTTTAATGGTGAGCCAAATTAAAAATTGGAAAATAATTCTTAATATAGGTTTACAATAATACTAATTTTTTTTCTTTATTTTATAATTATAAAAAAGCGTGGGGTGCTCAATAAATCAGCTCTCGAGAGTATTTGATCGATATGATATATCTAAAAATGGTATAAATGATATGGTACAAAGTATTATTGTAATAAAACCAATAATTCTTTTGGTACGACCCGGAAATCAAACCGAGACATGATTGGCAGTTGCATACGTTAACCGCTAGAATAACGAAGCAGTGTTTTATAAAGTGCTAATATTGATCTTTTATTTATAGATGAAATTATATTTCATTCCTTTTTTTCAAAACCCGATGAGTAATAGCACCAAAAAAGTGGAAATCCCGTTCAGTTTAGAAAAATTAATTTAGAAAAAAGCGAAAGGTATTTTCATTTTGAAAGTAATAAGAAAAGCGTAAAACAGAACAAACCAGACACTCTCGAATAGATAGTATAATAATATTAATAAAAATTTACTTATTAAAACCTGTAAGTTATTATTTTCCACTAATTAATTAATGCCAACTAATTGGCTTCCTCATAAATAAACAATTTTTATAATATGTCAAATGGTCTTTTTATACGATTTTTTCAAATGTTAACTATTTCGTGGCCCATCCTACAGAAAAAAAAACGATAGATATAAAATATTATAATATTCTCGATTATGAATAAAATGCTAAATTCATTGGATGGTCAAGTGAAAATAACTAAAATCACAGATGGCGACAATGTTGGGTCCAAAATTATGAGGCATCAAATGGAATCACAACTTTATTCCTTTGATTATCTGACTCCTTTTTTGTTTTTTTTTTTATATTAATAGCCTGCCAAAGTGACTCTACTCTGCCTGATCGAAAGCATGAATAGAATCCAAGAGTTGTGGTCACCATACTCATTGCAAATGGAGACAATGCAGTGTGGTGACCCACACTATGGCGGCCTAGTGAGATGTTTTTCCCCCGCTTAGTGACGTAAAAGGCATGACAGTCATCGTGACAGTGTAAGGCTTACACAGTTACCATGATAACTGTCACCCCTGCATCAATGGGCCTCCGGTCTCACACTCACTAACGAAATACGACAGCACGGATGCTGGTGCTTTAGGTTGGAAATATACATAAATATATAAATAGGTCCTTATTGATTCTACAGCTAGTTTATTTTATAATACACTGGTATTATGAAATAAACCACTTCTTCTACTTCATTTAAGATAAATTTATTGTTACCTAACAACACTTTGAAATCTGAATAATTTAGTTTATCGATAAACAAGTATAAAGGAACCGTACTTAAAGCTAAGGAGTGTTTGTTTGATAGAACAACTACTTGACCTATAAAGATAAAATTACACAGGCAGATAGTTTGAGAGTTAGAAAACTCAATTAATAAAAGAAAGTGCTGAATGATTTGCAGTTCCTTACGATTCCTTTTTACTGAGTTTGTGTTTCATATTTAGATGTTTCTATAACTAGTAAAAAATTTATTCATCATCTCATCATCTCAGCCAAAAGACATCCACTGCTGGACATAGGTCTCCTCCAAGGTTCTCCACAATAGCCGGTCCCGTGCCGGCCGCATCCAACAGCTTCCCACGACCTTCATCAAGTTGTCAGACCACTTTGTGCAGCGGCCTACCAACGCTGCGCTTCCTAGTACGCAGTCACCACTTCAGAACTTTATGGTCCCATCGGCCATCGTTTCTGTGTGTAAGTGCCACTTAAGTTTAGCAATTTTACTGGCAATATCGGTGACCTTAGTTCGTCTGCGGCTCTCCTCATTCTTGATTCGATCACGCAAAGAAACTCCGAGCTTTGCCCTCTCCATTGCTCTCTGGGTGACTTTGAGCGACCACGTCTCTGTGCCGTAAGTCATCACTGGCAACACACTGGTCAAAGACTTTTGTCTTGAGACACTGCGGTATTCGTGACGAGAAAACGTTACGTAGATTCCCGAACGCTGTCCAACCTAGCTGGATTCGACGATTGACCTCTTTTTCGAAGTTGGACCTATCTAACTATATAGTTTGTCCTAGATACATGTAGTCGTCAACCACTTCGAGGGTAGATTCTCCAATTTTCACTGGACTGGGTGTGACTTGGGTATTGAACATAATTTTTGTCTTTTCCATATTTATTTTTAAACCCACTCGTTTAGAGACTGTGACAACTATATCATCAGCAAATCGAAGGTGTAAGTAAGTTTATTACCAAAATAATAAAAATAAAAGAGAATAAATGTGTTTGTCGCTCTTTGTACAGCTAACTGTCTTGAATAAAATTTGAACAAATAACATGTGGATCAGCAGCCAGAATCACTAACTAGAAGACAAAAATTAAATGTTACTTACTGATTAGGGCATTCACTACAGGTCTCCATGTATCGGGTATCTGTAAAGTTGCTCTTGGGTTGCTTGAATGAGAGTGCACACTTGTTGGGCAGGTTGCAAGGGGCTTCGGGTAGATCGGTGCGGTCGCAACGCCACGGTTCATAGTTGTTTAGCGCTTTCACTGGTTTAGGATCTGTCATCCAAGTCAACGCTTGTGTCACTGTTACGAACCATACATCTTGTCTGTAATATAAATATTTGTAAGTTTAACGACCAGGGTTCCAATAACCAATATCTTTAGCTTTGAATGCACTAACAGTTCCAAAATTATTGTTATGACAATTAGGGCCAATTTCACCAGTTCCTGATAAAGTTTCAGATAATTATCTGCCATTTAACACTATTTAGCAGATAAAAGTTGATGAAAAATATATGCATGTCTGACATACATATATGTCTCTATCGTAGACTTGTGAAACCGTAATCTGTAGTTCTTTGACAAATAAGTTGACATTAATTTATCAAATACTTTATCAGCAAGTGGTGAAACTGACCCTTACTAAACAAATTAATTCATACTATATATTAATTTGTTTTATGTACAGTAATCAACGCGATCGCATAATAGGCGTGCTTAGCCTTTAAATTTCTTAGAAATCATTTATTAATGACATGAAAAGATTTTACATCTCTACATTTTATACACCTCTTATTTTATAAGTACGTTGTTAAATAAGCACTGCAAGCATCACTCTTGTATAAGTTGAATTGTTGTATTATATTTGGCATCTGTGACAAATATTTATTCTAACTGTTGTTTACTTTAAACTTTAACATTCACTACAGAACACTGTATATTCAAATACATGTAAATATATGTTAAAAATCCTAACATTCCACGCCTCTTAGCTTTTGAGAATCTGGCCTTTACAATGTTTTACACCACTGATGATTACTAATCACTACTAACTACTCGTATGTCAGCAAGCTAAAGTAAAATAGCCTACTATATGACTATTCACATCCTCCAGCCATTGTTTATTGCCCTACATACAAGCTGTAACGATCACAAAGCCACAACCTATTTATTTTTTGTTATTTTTTTAAATCATACAAATTTTTTCAAACTTGTAGTTTTGATCATGTAAATACTTTTTTAATCACAGAATGAACACAGATTAACAGTGAAACTTACAACTTTCTCATACGAGACTTGTTGCTTACCTTACCCTAACTCCATCACCCACCTTATACGATTTCCTTTTTATAATTAGCCTTTTTCTTTGTCCCGTTTGAAACGATTGTGTATCCTCAAAGAGATTTGGCTTCAAGTAGGCGGTCGACTATAAAACAAGGCGAAACCTAATTGCAAGGTTACCCCGTAGAACCCAATTTGAATTGAGAAAGGAGTAACAAAGTGACAATTATTATAAATACATAAGAATGAAATCATTGTATCTGCCCTAAGTTCAAAAAATCAAAAATCGTATTTATTTTGTTTTGTTAGACTAAATATATGAAATTACAACGTCGTAATATATTTCAAACGAGATCTAGATGGCAATTACTTCATAGTAGTGTTCTCATGTTCTGATGTCTGATCTTTGCATGAGAATGGGTACTTGATAACATTGTTAGAAATTTTAACGGCAATTCTTACGAACAGGACGCAGGAATAATACAATGAAGACTTTCTGGTTTATTATTGAATGTTTAATAAATATAGATGATGAAAGTCATTTGAGGGAAGAAATTCGTATGTCTTATATAAAGCACCTATGTTAAGTCACTGACCCTAGTTTTTTAGAAAAGAGGATAGAGACTAGGTGAACCAAGTCTTACAACTTATTTGTTAAGGATATAGAAATCCTACCTCAAGAGAACCAAGCTACGGGGTGGCTTCACAAGAAACCAGTGATAAGCACTGTTTTCGTTAGTTTTGAAGAAATAAGTGGGGTTTCGAGAACAAAAATCCCTTCCCTGATTCATGGGCAGATTTAAAAGATGGAAACACAGTTGTGATTCTTGGGTTGCAAGTATCCGTAAACAACGTTGGTCACTCACGTCGTTAGTAATCCAACAGACAGATTACCCGTTGCGCCATAAAAAAATACCAATCCTCAAAAATATTTGAATCTAAAAGAAAGCTTCACTAAGAGTGACAGTTATATTCACACGATTTCCTTTATCATTCAAGCATTGTTCTATTATTACAATACCTGCGTTCTATAATATAGTTAACCCTATACTGTACACTTCAGTGTTATACGATATTTGAAGCTCAGAGCACAAACCGCTCCCTTTCCAGGTACAATTTATACCAAAGGCTATTATATGATACCTACCTTCTATAAAATAAACCAACACGGAATCAAATTATCGAGGTCCAATCGAGTTTCCTAGAAAATATAGTAAAAGTTTAATGTTACACTTGCGATTTACCCGTTTTCGCAAGATTTCATGTAAATATCGGTTTCCATAACAAGTAGAAATTTCTAGAGAAGCATGAGTTAAGGTTTTGTTATTTAAACGGAATGGTAAATACAGTAATAAATCAGTTCACAATGATGTATATAATAGAATACGCAAGTTACTTACTAAAAACTATAAACGATTATTTTTTTATTTTCTTAAACAGATACTTATTTTTATTTAATGAAATAATTAAAATAATTCTTAGCCGTATTGGTTATATAGTGAGACAACTATGTAACGTTATTGTTAAGAAATTGCCACAACATTAAGGATCAATTTCACCAGTTACTGGTAAAGACCTTGATAAATTATTTTGAACTTATCTGCCAGATGTCAATAGATTTCGGTTTCACAAATATCGGGTAGAGACAAATATGTTAGATAACAATGTAAATATTTGCAACTTTTATCTATTAAATAGTGTTAAATGGCAGATATGTGAAACTTTATTAAGAACTGGTGAAACTGACCCTAATAATTTGAAGAGTAGATTCTTTTAAAATAAACGTTTAGAGCAATTTTATTAAAATTACTTATCGCCTACAACAACATATTACAATTGAGTGTGAAAGTCTAATAACATTACACAATTTATAAGACCAAATGATGAAGATGATGATCCTAGCCGATTTCGGCCACGGCGACCAGTGTTGACGTAGTCCAGCCAACTTCGCAGGAGGCATTATAGTGCAAAAGTGTGTGCACAAACACTAGTGCACTCTCTGTTCCCTCGCGCTCATAATAGCACGGAACGACTATCCGACACGATCAGAGATTGATCAGTGCGTGCGAGTGCACGTACTTGTACAACTTAGAGACAAGGCACAGATTCCAAACATATTACAAGCAAAATAGACACTATCTAAAACCCTAAAAAGAATGACTCCTGATTTGTAGATATTTTTAGATAGTACAATCCCTTTCCGTAAAAGTACACCTGGTCGTTCAGCCCTTGTATCATAAATAAAGTTAATTAATAATAATTTACTTACAAACCAGCCGCCCAGCGTAAAAACTTGTGCAGTCCTCGTTCAAGTTCTTTAATCTGGAACCAGTTCGTATGGAACGGCATCATGTATGGCGCACGATTCTGCTCATAGTATCGGCTAAAGTCCTCTTGAAGCCATTCTAGCACCTAAAAAATAAAAGATATCGTAGTAAAATAGACAAAGAAAAACAAACAATAACATATTTAAGAAATAAGTGCCCGAATAATATGAATGCACATCAAGAATAAGTAGTTTTAATCTTGTAATATGTAGAAAATACGAACCACAAACCGGCCAACTAGATAATAAGGCTTAAGCTACAAGCTCATAAAACCCGTATACAAATTATATATTATAGTGTTTTTATACCTGTATAACCGGGTTTAGATATGCTATTAAAACGGGAGATAAAATAAATAGCCCACTCTGCTTGTACTCATACGTGAATATATGATATTATTACGTAACCCGGCTCCCGTTCTACTTATCATTTCAACTATCTGTATAGGCAATACTGGCTTACTCAGATTTTATACACTACCTATATGTTGTCCTCTTAATTTTAATATTAATAGCACTTTAGCGTGAAGTTAAAAAATATCTTTAAAAATGTTTATTATGTTCATGTAAAGAGCATATTATTTACTCCTTGGTTTAATAGTAAGTATTTTACAAATTCTTTAAATTTCAATAGATTTTAAAAGTATTGTTCAACAAAATTACAAGACACAATTTAAATGTCACTGTTGGCTGTAAACAAATCTAAAATAACAATAGTTGATTTACAATATTTGAAGCACTTGAACATTAGATGAAATAAGCACTAAATTAAACTAGAAGGGTTTGTATCTAAATATAGTAAGTAGTTTGAGTTAATGCAAGCATACATCATCGTTATCATCGAAATAAAATCCTTCTCGGTATAAGAGCTACAATATGGTAATTATTTTTGGTACCACCTCTATCAACTGTTTTTAAATTTAAAAAATGTTGATTATACTTTAATCGATGTTTTTACTGTTAGATATACCAGCACTTCAACGTGGCATCTAAGTCATGAAATATCGATCATAAAACTCGTTACGTAAACAGTGGCAATTGGTATCATATTTTTAAATCAAACTTTTACAACATACCTAAGTAATTATTTACAGTTAATAAGCACACTCATTTTTTTATCTATACAGAAACTATAAAATTCATCTGTTTAAAATAATTGTACAACACTGGAATTATTTAACTTTTTGTTTAATGACTTACTGTTTAATATTCAGGTGTACCTTTTACATAAATTTCTGTCTAATATAACGCCAATTTATAATATAATATTCTTAAATAGAGTTCACTTTCGACTTAAGTCAGTAGGACTAAAAAGACGTATTCTATTACGTAATTAGAAATATTATTTACAACGTTCTTACTACTTTTAGTACGTATGCAAATAAAGTAATACCCAATAATTAACTTTTAACAACAAATATTGATGCACGAATGACAGAGTAACAGTTACAGTAAGTTAAAATATCTAGATAACTGTCATTATTATAAATTTACATATAAAATTTAATAGCTGCAATACAGAACTTCGATATGAAATCATTACTTGAAATTTCAATTCCTTTACTAATAAAAATACCCATACCATTTCAAAATGAGAGAAGAGAATCTGATCTAAGTATTTTATTCTCGAGTTCGAACAAAACTTTAATGACACGTTCTTTAATATTCTACTGCTAGGGACATTCTCATATATTCTCCAAGCTCAATTTTAAGCTTTTACTCTGGGGGTTATTCCATAAAAATAATCACTGATTTTGCTAAAACATAAATATCATATTTTTTAGGATTTTATTCCCTGTAACAACTGGACGTGGCAGTTTCATATGACCTACAGTAAACAATCGTTTTAATACAAACATTTTCCTCGAAAAGTACGAATATTATTCGTAAGTTAAATAGATAAAGCTGTACCTAAGTCTATTTGAGCCCATCATGTAAAGTTTAGTAACAACTCAAGTTTTCATTTCAGTGCATGGAAAGTAGCCATTAACTTATAGTATTGAAAATTCGATTAATACTACCAAAGATTTTATACCACGTAAATTACCCAATCAAAGTTTTACAGAAGACATTATCTATTATAGATTTTTTATATCAAAAACAATATTAATAGTACTCTGTATTTAATTTTTTAATTAAAGCGAAATTTTTGATCTAACAAAACATTCTGGCTTGGATGTTGTGGACCTTAATCTTCAGTAGTAAAAGTAACAGAAAATGTTTCAGATCGCCACAGATGTCTAGCTCTCTGGACATCTGTGGTGAACAAGACTGTAATAAATAACACCAATATTGCAGAGTTAAACAAGTCTGGCGACAATAATCTATTTACATTAATTCCAAGATACAAATAAATATAATTTGAAACCATTGCCATACTTATAATAAAGTGATTGACTAAAAGCGACAAATTTTATTTTTGTTAATTGATAGAATGCATCGACACGTTAAAACTTCTTTTTTAGGAAAGTAAATTTCTAGCCAGAGAGACAAACCCTACAAGAATAACAATACATAACAACAACAATACATAACAATACATAACTCCTATCGAAGATCTTAAAAAAATTTCCAAAAAAAATATTAATATCTTTCTGCAGCGCTTTGCAAAACTCTGACTTTTCTTTACCGGTTTAGAATTTCCAGATCCCAAGATTATGATTAAACAATTTCAGAATCCCGGGATTAGTTAAAAAGATGGGATCAAATCCCCTAATCATAATACGAGTTTTAAGTTTATAATATTTTGATCATGGTATAAGCCAATAAAACAAGTATTAGAAATAATATTTTTTATTTTTGACGAGGAAGGCATGAAGAAACAGCTTAATGTAATCTACCATGATTTAAAGATTTGATATCGTTATTTTTTAAGCAATAATATTTCACATTGGCATTCTTCTTAAAACCGTACGAAACTTGGTCTAGTGTATTCCGTATACTACCAAAACTTAGAAAAAAGTAATCAAATAATACCTAATTGGCTTCAACTCCAGTATGAGCCTATTTCTTTAACAAACCTTAATTCTTATTACTTATTGATCGCCGAACTTACGAATACAATGGAAACCAATGTAGTACAAAAGTGGCTCGGTCATAACCGAAAATTATTAGCGTCTTCTATTTGTAGTCTCATGTGTTATATTCGAGACAATAGAATGCACCATTCTAAAAATCTATAATAACATAATATTGAAGAGTTTATTTGATTATTTGCTTATTTTCACATGCTAACTTCTTAAGCAACTAAGAATGGATTCAAAATTTATTTTGTATTGGCTAGATCCTTCTTTAGAGACGTTTTAAGATTTGTAACACTACGACACCATAACTACGAATGCAATTTGTTATGTAGAACAGTTTCAATAGGTTCAAATGTAAGTTATCAGTTTTCATTTTTGTAATTTATCAGTCATTAGATTTAAAAAAAACAGATTTCAAATAATCTATTCTTTTGGCACTACGTTACATACAGGGCATAATACAGCCCTTATATATAGTTTCTCGTCCCATCGGATTATGAGAGTGAGGGAATAGAGTGTGTTTTTCCGCACACACCTGTGAACTATAATATTTCTTGCGTAGTTGGCTGCACTCCGTACAAACTAGCTGCCGTAATCAAAATCGGTATCATTATCACATATGACTTCACCTTTTCATCAAAGGGTTATTACAAGTGTATAATGTTTATCCAGATACTTAGTTTACGATCAGCCATTGTGTTAAATGTTACAAATATAACCACGCTAGGCTATTAAATATATAAATTAACCAGAAACAATACAATAATTTCTATAAACACCCTTTTAAAAGTTATTAAAAACTTACATCATCGGCATCGTGATTGTGTAGGACGCACTGATCGAGATAAGGGCAATGTCCACCCTCGTAGGATTCCACATAGTGAGCGTTAAAAGGCACCTCCCACAAACCTATTAACATCAAAACATCTTCATTAATAATACTCCTTCAAAGTACTTTCTAGGCTGTGTTCCGTTAAAACCCTGATTTATTTTCAATATTATCCTATTAATAGCCTTCACAGGAATACGCCAGTATGTGAGAATTGATTTTAATATTTTGCTAAATTTGTTAAAATAAGATCGATGTTATTAAATATTACCCGTAAGAGGACCATTCAATTCTCTATAAATCAGTGTATATTTACTAAAAAAGTTAATGCATGTGTATGTCCATCTTCAACTAAGTAGTAATAGTAGTAATTAATGATTCTGATTAGTTTTATACAAGTAGATAAAACGAATATGAAATCTGCTTATTAAGAATCGTATAAATCAACTTAAACAGCATTAGATCAGAATATGGTTAACATTTTTTATATTCATATACAACATCATATCTTTCTATTCACATTTAAACTGCTATCAATAACATCTGTAATGTAATTTATAACTGACCTGGGAAGGATTTAGTGGGACAAGTGCCGGACTTGCATTCGTGGGCGATCTTGTAGTCGAGCGTGTAAGGCCACACCGGGATCGGCAATGGAGGCACGCCCACCGAGCTGTCGTAGATGTAGCCAAAGTCTTCCAACACCTGCCGAATTATTTTTGTGCTTAATGGTCGAAAAGTTTAATTGTAGAGGCAGAAAGATTTTATTAAATACGCTTCTAATACATCTGTTGGAAAAGTGTAACGAAGCCTCATATCTGAGTGATTTTTAAGTCTTACCCACGTTTTCCACTCAGTACATTTGTGTGTCTGACAGATTATATTAGATGTCCTTAAATTATCTTATTTGACTCATATGTATGTATTCCCAAAGCGACGATATGGCGTCACTTGAAATACAAATGTAACTTTAAGTGTCCGTCCGTATTTTAGGGTGCGTTGCCACGATAAGCGGTTATTATGGTCAAACTAATCAACCGCAATAAGGAAAGGATGAAGATTTTGAAGCTATGAATAAAAAATAATTATATACTGTCAGACAGGAAACTGATAGATTAAATTTCGAATTGCAAAATCTTTTCAACGATTAGACGAGTGCTAACGACGACTGAACAGATTTTTTTAATATTTCATACAAAATAATATAATTGATGCATTCACTAGTATTACAAGCCATATATTGGAACCTTATCATTTTGTCTGTTTAAAAAATACTTCAGTCTACGGAAGCGAATTACGAATTAACACTCGATAGCCTTGAGTTATTCAATAACGGGATAGTTGGAAGCCAGTGTGTGAAATAAAATAATGGAGGTCCTTATCTTCAACCAACTTTTACGAATGACATAAACTAATAACCTGTTCAGTGTTTTTTTTAATAACAAGCTAGTGCAGCAGTGATTATGCTTTTTTTATCCAATTCAATTAACACATTTTGAGACTGAATATGTTGTAGTCTGTAAAGGTTCATATTTATATTGATACCCTAAAACAATATCATTTAACCTCTTGTGAGTATTATCATCTACAAATGAATATCACTGTTTAAGAATTGAATACTACGCAAGGGTCAAGTAAATTTTGTTTTCTTGCAGCACAATACTTTTTCGTTTTTGAAAAGGTCTTCAAAAGAATTGTACAGATTCACTGAAGACTAATACAGTAACGGCTGCCTATGTTTTGGATTTATCTGTTTCATAGTATAAAGATATACATTTTACAATTTCAGAGTAGACTCTTATTTCCGACACGCAAACATTAAATTATTAAAAAAAACGAGTATCGATTCGTACGCTATATTTATCCTCCGTGTAATTTATTCGACGTTCCATATAGTCATTTCGCAACAAATCCGCGTACAAAGTGTGCTTCAATTCGTTTTATTTAGATACATATACCATCGGTACCTATCAAAACGTCGATACACGACGTACCAACAGCCTTGTTTGACAACTGACATACGTCCCCCGTGACTACACAGTACTACGCATAGCAAAAAATTCTCCACCAATTTCACTTTGTATTGCGTCACAGTGACGCCGGTAATTGTCAGGTAACGAAGAGATGTGTTGTTGAAATATTGATGTAGAATGCCTACGTGATATTCAACGACCAACAAATATGCCGATAATAAGGCTGTCGTGGTTATTTGTTATTCAAGGTGTGTAGTTTTTGTGGAGCATATATATTCAAAGAGAAGTATGCGTGTATTTATATACAATAATCCAAATTTGTTTACTACGTCGCGTGTACATATGTCATATTTTCTTGACGAGAAAATTTCCATACAAGATTTAACCCTCTATAAAAGGTAAGTAGTAATAAGTAAGATAAGACCTCTCAATAACTTCTCATAGACCGATTTTTTATGGTGATACACTGTATCTTTAAGTATAGTTTTGAAGACTAAAGCTCTTAAAAATTATTATAGAAACATTCATACGTTTAACTCAATAATATAATGATTTTTTGCATCTTCACATGCATTCTGATCACACGGATGAAGCTTCAGAGGCCTTTTGTATGTTTCTAAAGATCGAAAGTGCCTTATTGGTTTAAGGGAAGTACTCTATAGTCTGACATATTCTATCTCAAAACTTGTATTTATTAAAATCTGCACTGTACAATAAACTCTAAGAATTGAGTTTCCTGATGTTATCAAGTCTTGTATAAAGTTACGAGTTTATGATCTCAAAACAGGACATGTTAATATAAGCTTGTTACAGTTTTTCTAAAGAGAGGCCTATATCCAGCAGTGTACTGTTATAGGCTGTTAATAAAGTCTTATAGAGTGACCAATTCGTGTAGAAGCCGATTACCATAAAGTACCAATTTTACACATTTTTTTGCTACACAAGTAACTTATTTAAATGTTAGCAAATATTTGAAACAAATAACGTATTGATAAAGTGATCAATAAATTTCAATGAATTACTAACTGTACACCGTAATCACTACACGATACACAATGAACAAAGTAATCAAGAATAGTTACGAATTAATTAAAAAATTCTTCAGTGACATGAAACGAATAAAATTTCCTAGAAACGTAATAGGCCTGTCTTTTATTTAAAGAAAAATCAATATAAGCCCGAAAAACAATATAAAGTGTACCTTGAGACAAGATATAATTGTATTCTGGAAATCGTATTCCGCACACGTAACACATCGCGCGTCACTTCCTGTTACTATGTATGTGTCCCTCACCAACGAAACATTCTACTATTAATTTTGTTTTATACAAAGTGTGGCCTTGTGGTGAAGGATTAAGGATACAGAATGTCACCACCACCATTAATACCCCTTTACCTACGAATCCGTCTGCACAGTTTGGTATAATAGGCCAAAACTTGCTTTCTAAGAAGAGACCTATGTCCAGATATGAAATAATGAATACTTTTGATGTGATGATGTGGTACAAAAAGTGAATTTCATGAATAGTTAAAACGTATAGGTACTAGAAAAACTTAGCATCCCAAGTCTCTCCAAAATATGATCATTTTGAGTAAAACGAAAAAATATATCTTCACGAAGTCATTTTCAAAGTATAGGTACATATATTTAAAAGTAAACGTTCCATTGAATTACAATAGTTTTCAGCTTTCGGAATATATCGTTCCTTAAATACTCCTGCTTAGAATGCATAAGAAGGTTAAAATTAGTTAATAATAACCTCCAATTTAAATAGCTTACAGTTACAAACTGTAAGGACAGTTATAATCTCAAAATTTGAGAAGCGGACAATACATGAGTGTAATGTATGTGCTATAAATGTAATTGTTTATTGCCAGTGATAATTAAATTGTCAGATGACAATAATTTTTCAGATTCACATTTATTTGGTGCTTAAAAATTACGTACCGAAACAAAAAAAAAAGCTGATGAATATTTTTATATTAGAAATGTACTTTATATCTATATCTCTATACATCTGTATAAAAGTGGATCTGAATTAATATTATATTTTTTGTTGTGATGCATTTTGTTATTAAGAACGGGGCCAGGGTTTCCATATCTAAATTAAACAAACCTTTGACAGAAACACTTTTCTGTATGTTCTAATAAATAAGGTGTAAATTATTCCTTCTTAACATACAAATAATTTAATAATTTCCTTTAAATGCCCTTGAAAGATTTTGTTTTAGGTGAAAAACACAAATAAAATACTCAGTCTACTATTGTGTCCACTACTAATGAACTAATATCAGTGTACGCAGTTAGAAAATAAACACGAGTTGAATTGATAGACTAGCCTTAAAACGAGTTTTAAATTACCAAAGAGCTTTGTGTGTGTGTGTATATCAACTATGTAACCACTTAAGTTTTGTAACGAAACAAAACTTATTAACATTTTACCAAAATACATAAACGAATGGTCTTTGTTGACAGATGACATTCTCATTACAAGGATAAATTAAAAAAGCAGTAATTTGTGTTCGTGAAAATTATACTAGTATTGGGATAATAAAGCAGATTAAATAGTAAATACATATGTAAATATACGCGATTTGGGAATAAATTCGTTGCTGTTTTCATTTCAATTGTTTACATATAAAATTAAGTTAAAGTTAACGTAAATTCTACCTTAAATTGTGTGTTTCTTCCAGGTTTCAAGAAGGGTGCCCTAGTGCCGGAGATCTCAGAGCGGGAAATGTTTGCGAACTTACGTAGAATTTCACGCATGCCGATCATTTCACCCACCCATTCTTCGTAGCCTTTGTCTTGAAGACCTTGTTGCTGTGATACTGTCCCTGTCGCTATCTGCAACATAAGTGTTGTATAAGCCACGTCCGCGTCGTCTTAAGAAAATTTACCTTTGATTTGGAACTCACGTCGTACAGAAATTGTGTTTAAGTATAATTTTTTTAACATAGACTAATGATATCGGACCGTGTAGTATGCGTGTTTATATAGCAATGTGAAATTTTTGATAACTTTTTTGAGATGAACCCATACTACCTTACATATTTTTTGTTCTCATACTCAACATCACGTTGTCCAGTACAAGCTCTAGCAGACTGATATATCTTAAGATTTATAGAACGCCCCATGTGGTAATCAAATCTATTTCTACGTCACACAAAATAAAAAGTAAAACCTTATTTTAAAATGTGTAGAATGCTTATAAATATTTATTTTAGTATGCTTTAATCAAATACAGCTCATATTTACCACAAGATAAAGATCAAATTGAGATGGAAACTTAATAACAAAATGTTTAACTTCTAGGTCATGGACATTCTATTTGTAGAATATTGAAACTTATTCACTAATTCTCTTGTAAATGACTACATTTGTATATCACAAATATGTACATTGGTCAACAGTTAGACAGTAGACAACACGTAGTATATGGACATGACAGTTAGCCTTCAAATTATTAGAAACCCGATATTTCTGTAAGGTCGCTATGCAGGTTCTGAGGTCAGAATGCTAACACATGATTTCTGATTACTATTTTTCCTAAAGCTATAAACTTGAAAATGAATTTATGAATAAAATTTAATATGGATGAAAATGTATTGATAATATTTAACTTAAAAACAAACACTATAAGCATATACTTAAATACTTACAATAGTGCTGTACTACATATATAAAATAATGGAAACCAAAACAAAGGCACTTGATTAATAGTCATCACAAAAAAGTTTTTTTACAATTTCTAGTCCTAGTAAGAAAACCGTATGTCTATACGCGACTTAGCTTAGAGGATTTAGTGTTACAAAGCTCAATATTATATTAAGTAAGCTGCGACAAAGTGCTTAAATATTGAAATCTTGAAAAAGAATTATATGTCTACTTTCTGTATCATGTTACACTTCGCTGGGGTTCGTTGTGACTGCACAAAACAGATAAAGACCATTTTTAAAGCGTATGCTACGTAATTGTATCGTATCAAACTTTGAGCACAATCAGTGCAAAATTTTTTGAAGTACACGAACGGACATAACATTTTTATATAAACGATTATGTTTATTAGTTTCGTTCTTACCTCATGACCGTCGTGTGCAAGAGCTTGCACCTGTACGTAGTTACTGTAAGAAAAAATGTAAAA
The DNA here is from genome assembly GCA_949316085.1 of Hypercompe scribonia. Lineage (NCBI taxonomy): Eukaryota > Metazoa > Arthropoda > Insecta > Lepidoptera > Erebidae > Hypercompe > Hypercompe scribonia. The sequence goes on along the minus strand of OX438974.1, from coordinate 10,795,260 downwards.
GTTAATTAACTACATACTATTAAACGATTATTAAGTGGTATTTTTCTAAAAACTTTCCTAAACTTTCACCGCCAACATTATTTAAGGAGCACACAATAATTGGATAAATAATATAATGACTAAATTTTTTAAAAAGTTAGTTCATGTATGTCAGTAGGCTTTGAAATATCACTGCATAGACTTTACTTGCCATACACGTATGAAATTTAGCGCATAAGTACTCAACCATTGTGGAATTTTGCTACCGTTTTCGCATATTTTTTAAACTCACAAAGTATACAGATTAGAAGACATAAACTTGAGAGTTAGTTATCATATTTGAGATGCACAAAAGATTGAGAGTATAACGAAAGTTTTCGTTTATTTATTTATAAAAAAAACTCCAAAATTAATAACAACTCAAAAATTAACAGCTTCACTACAATCAGATTAAAGATACGATCATATAAAGTGGTTAAGAATAGGAAGCATCTATTTATAGTCTACCATAACCGATCATTATTACTGTGATCATATATGCTCATTAATAAATAAATGGTTATTAAAAACAAAAAATATTTTAAATTAAAAACGCTGATAACATTTTGTATTAAGAAGAAAAATCCTATGCTATCGAAATCCTTACGATTTCGACAAGTAAGTTGAATTTAAATTTAAAGTCCCACTTCCACGACTTCACTTTTCAATCTATATTTCAAAAGAAAGAATGAAATTAATCTTTTTTATTATTCCGAAATAATATTAAATAAATTTCTTATTTTGCTAGCTCCTTTTAATTAACCGAAATCGAATCGTAAAATCTAAAATATTTTTGCCCTTAAAATTAAACCTGTTTTTCTTTACCTAAATATGCGTTGTATTTAGGTAATTAAATAACAGCAAACAACCGTCATATATTCTTAAATTTACGAGGGAGGCCCTTCAAACACATAACATGACAGGTCCACAGGTAATATAATAATGAATTACGAGTATTTCTGAAACATATAATTATATAACATAAACTGTGGTAACTTAAAAGTTTATTACTGTATTAACTTTTATCATTTATCATTGATATTACATATGTATATCTATCAATAAAAGAAATAGTAAGACTAATAGCAAAACCTGTCTTGTAATGGTGACCTTAGATTCGGCAGCAAGACATTCTAACTGCACCGTAAACAATCTGGCTATATTTCGACTAATTAGTGTATAAAAATTCAACGAATCATTATAAAGTCTGTTCTGGTAACACAGTTTCTAAATCAAGTTGCTTTATTAAATAATTCTTAATACAAAACAAGTTAACGTTTCAAAAATAAAATTAGTAAGTTACGTAAATATATACTTATTTAATCTTTTTTGCGATTTAATTAACTTACTTCGAGACTATTCTAAATTGTACTGTAGATAAATATTTTTAATAGTAGGTATGTGTCTGTGTGTTATTTTCATTGTATGTTATTTCAGAAACTAAAAAGCGTATTACAGCTTCAAAGCATGATTAAATTCTAAGAAAACCAAGAAAACTTGAAACCAACTAATTTCAAAGAATCACTTAAACATACATTATACATATTACACTGAGACATATATAATGTCCAATTTTAATATATAAAAACGTTTACTGCTCGCAAAATCTATTATACTGTGATATAACTAATTTAAAATACAAAAAGTTCCAAACCAAACATCTTTGTAGCGTTACTGTTTACTAATTATCTCTATCTGTTCACTACATTTAATTTATTTTTTAGTTACTGAGTCTAAACTATTAATGCAGAAAAAATCAGTCTCCAGCAATCAAAATCAGTGGAAGTCGTGAAGGTGGAGCACAAATTACTAAGATATGTAACCTAAGAAACATATTTCAAACAACTTACAGGAAGAGGAATACAACCACTTTTACCGTAACCAAAAGTACCGTCAAGCTTCTTTTTAATTCCTCAAATTCAAATAAAAATAAAATAAAAAAAAAACAAAAATAAATAAAAATAAACATTAAATTACCTGTATTCGTGAGAAAGGAAAAATGTTCCTCGTATAGAGCAGCCATTAGGGTTCTTAATTTTGCCATTAAATACTTTTTTGTAATGTTCGTAGTTGTTCAAATTTACTGCTCCATCGAATGTCAACAATATCATTTGGGGCGTCTGTAAAGAACAACGTCCAGTTATTTGTCTAATTTTAAATTGAATGTTTTGTTTTCTAAATAAGTATCCGATCTATGATACTATTATTTAACCCAATTACGATCGTCTTTGTTGTATTTGTATTATGCCAATGTGATAATAACCTGTAATCTAGTTGCGAAACAAAAGTACCGGCAGGTAGGTTGAAGGTGGAACGTTCAATTGAAAGTCTATTCGTTTACATTGTATCTTATATTGTGAAATTGATACTTACTGACTCAGTTACGATTTACTTAGAAAGTTAACACGTTAAAATGTCATCTTTACAGGCTGTTAGATAGATTAAATAATCTGATAAAAAACACAATTTATTAAAGTGTGTTACTATAAGTCTCTGTTCTACTAGCGACTGAAAGGAGTTATTTTCGTTCGAATTGTTTTCTGAAATCGTAATATTTTTAAAATATTAATCTTTTTAAAACAATTACCATATAGCGTAGGCCAAGAATTCGTTAACATTTGATGCTACTTGAATTCACTCACTACAATCGTAACACATGATTTCAACAAGGTGGAGCCACTTGTCACACGTCCAACGAGTCCCCGCCGGTGGCCAAAGACATGTTTCCGAGCAAACTAAAAGAATTTCCAGACGGGGCGACATTCCATGGCCACCCAGAACTCTAAATCTATCCCCAGGAGACTTTTTTTTATGAGTTTATTTGAGGAATCGTGGTTACATCAATAAACGAAATACACTAAGTCAACTAAAAGAAAAAAGCCACGAAGAGATATCGACACACATACCCAAAAACTAAAAAATGTATCCAAATTGATAGGCAATGTATAAGAAAATTCAATTGTATTTATAGCAAGAATATATAAATATTACTCATATATGTTATTTATGTTATTCTATTACAATAATAATAGATCATCCGAATGCTAAAAAAGCGAAGTAATAAAATATTTTCTAACACATGACAACGACAAAATAAATTTTATTTTGTATTCAACTTACGTCTTCTGGATCAAGACCATCTGGGATTAGGGTTCCATCCTTGGAACAAAAGCAGTCTGGAAGCTGGCACTCGGCAAGATCGCATTTAGTGGCCAAGTCTAGCGGCACCTCCGTCGCAGGTGCAGGCGCTACGTGGAATTACATTTTATTAATGAAATAGAAATACTTTAATTAGTAAATGATATAGGTATTTTTACTTGTAAAAAAATAGCAGAGAGTGTTATGCTTTTTAAACCTAATAAGGTCACTTATTAATTGTTTATTCACTAAAAATCAGAAATATAAGATTTTATATATTTAAACCTATGCTAACGTTAAAAAAATAAATTTACACATAACACTTTGAAGATGTAACTAACGTCGATGTCTGTAATAATAAATATTTAGTAAATAATAACATTTTGAACACCTTATACATAACGCCAGTCGCAAACTAAGCAAAACTTGTACTGTGGATATAAAACAACTGATACAAATAAATATATACTTTTAAATACCTAAATATTGGGACATAGAAAACACCCAAACTCCCGAAATAAACATTTTCATATCATATAAACATTTGGCCCGACCCGGGAATCGAACCTGAGACCTCAAGCACAGCAGTTGCATACGTTACCACTGGCCTACCGAGACAGTCAAGTGTTGTGGTAGTAAAAACTGTGTGACAGATATCGACGTCTTTCTTCAACAATTAAAATGATATGATTTTGTGACATTTACATAATGATAGTATAGTACTTTCTCTATGAATGTTTAGTAGGCAATGATAAAATAATAAATAAATAAGACAAGGACAAAATGTGTGTATTGTAAAACTATGTGAACATGTTACTATGAAACTATATGTGTGTGTATGTGGATCACTAATGTGTGTGCATGAGTGTTTTCGTGTGGTGTATGTTTGTGTGTATGTTGTACCATACACTATGACAACTTTAGGTCACTTTCACGTACAAGCTTTCTGACTCTTCATACGTTCCGTTTTTAGATACCAAGTAATTACATTCTTACATTCCAGTCTTGATAAAAGGCATACGTTATATATTTTATTTCGTCTTTTATAAAAACAATCGCTAAGACAACCTGCTAGTAGCGTCTACCTGCTAGGGTCGGTAGGAAAAATCTTTGCATAAATTCAAAGCTAAGTATCTGTGAGACCTGTTTAAATAACTGCAGTGTCATCTGCATACTGCAGGAAGAGCCGACAAAGTCGATGAACATACATATAAGGAAAAGAGTAAGGCCTAGAACGCTGCCCTGTGATACCCCAAAAACAAGATCTACATCACTGTTAATATATGAGTCGACCCACACCCTATGTGTTCTTCTTCTAAGATAGTCTCGAAATATGCTAGGTGCAATACCTCTCATGTTGAGCACTTCCATTTCCTTTGACAGAATGGGCACAGATCGAGTCAAAAGCTTTGGTAAGGTACAAGAAAATACCTATAAATTTTATTTTGTTACCAAACTTTTGAACAACATAGTTAACCAAGTCCAAGACGTTATCTGTAGATTTTGCTTTCCTGAAACCGTATTGGCTCGAGTAGAATATATTATTATGTTCTAAATAGCTTAGCATTCAAAACCTAGTAGCTTAGCATTCAAAACCTTTTCTAATATTTTAGACAGTATTGTTAAAATCGATGTAGGCCAATAGTTTTCAACACGATCTCTGTCTCCACCTTTGAATATTGGAGTGATAAAGGCCTTTTTAAGTATCAGAAAAATGTCTTTTTCAATGTTAAAGTTACATAAATGTATGATAGGATGGTTTAATGTACACCGAGCTGATTTAATAAAATTTATGGGTATTGCATCGTATCCCACCGCACATGTAGCCTTTAGCTCATTTAATACATTATTTATTTCGCTGTAGTCAGTTTCAAACAGAACCAGAGAAATATCTCTCAGATTTACTAAGCTACTTATTTCTGGAATTAGAATCTCGTTGACACGCTCACCCGCCCCTAACTTAAGTGCCAAACTTTTACCTACATCGGCAAATTAGTTGTTCACAGTATTGACAGGGAAAAATGAATCACCACACAAGTTAAGAAGAGAGGCTGCTTCATTTTTCTTAGAGTTCATGTAGCTTTTGGGTTTCCCTTGACCTTAGAAATTTGTTTTTATCGTATTGTTCATTGTTAAAATAATTGAGATAGCTGGTATACTTTATTTTAGCAATCATGTTATTGGGTTACTGTTGCAGTTTTTTCATGAAATTTGCTACGGTTACGAATGCATCTTAGAAGGCCAGGGGTTACCCATGGTTTAAAATTTTTTTCCTCTGTGATATATTCCTAATTGTAGAATGGTTATAGAATTTCTGAAAAATATGTGCCTTCAAGGGAGTTAACAATGGCTAGCAAATCAATACGTCTAGACATATAATATGGTTTTTGTACTGTATCGTAAAATATGTAATGTTTAATATTTTGGTAACAGTATTTTTCCAAGAGATCTTCTAATATTTTATATTTCCTGCTTACAGCAGTTCCACTACGGGTTGCTCGTTCAGCTATCTCCTGATTGCCTGCTGCCCAAAAATTTTTAACCACTTCATTTGTCATACGTTCTTGTATCAAGCTGGGTTTATTCTATTATAAAATATGACTACAAAATTATTACAATATATCTCAATAGTAGGTGATATTTTTCGGTTAAAAATTGGTCTACATATACCAGTGAGTGAAATAAGTTCTTATTCGTTCCTAATTTTTTTACGTCATTGTTTCTTACCGGACTCCATAATTAAAATGAAATGAAATCCTAAGTAATTTTAAATAGTATACTTACTAGTAGCTATGGGGCCACATCTTGCTTCAGCTTTAAATGTGCAATACTTGCTAATATCATCGAAGTATAAACCAGAGGGACATCTGTTTACATAAGGAAATCCATCAACGCACTGAAAAGAAAATGTCATTCTCTTAATATTACAATTTGATCTTGTAACTTTAAAACGAAATGCGTAGTAAATTCTATCAATAAACAAACATTTAATACTAAATAAGAAACATTATTTGTATATATCACCATTAATTTTCATTTTCATTTTTCAAAAAAAGTTGTTTCATTTGTTTTTTCAATTTAAAAATATCTATGCATATGCATGTACTTCGCAAATTTTTCAAATAAGATAATCTACAAAACACGTATGGTCATCCTATGGCTAGACTACAATAACTTAATGAAACAGTTTAATCATGTTTAAAACATTATTATTTGGCACAAATCTCATATTCATAATTTAATTAGACAGTTTTCATGTCTTGTCAATTAGAATACATACGTAGATAGATGAAACTTATGAAAACGTAGATTTTCAAATGACTGTTGCATTTTAGACGCATAATATGTTATAGTACCACTTCAAAAGTCTCACTCTGCAAAATTAAAATAATAATCGCCTCTTATTCTAATACAATAAAATACTATTTATGTCACACACTGCTAATAACCAACAGTAATCATTGGATGTTTACTTTTCGATGTGTAATGGAAACGTAAAAAACATCCTTGTAAAATAAAAAGCGAATCCTTATATTTGAGAAGCAGAATACAATGCAATTTGTTTAAACGAAAAATGTGTACATAAGAGTACGTACATGCACATTTCCGTAACTATTAGGATACACTTTGAGCAGATAAGAGTGTCTGAAATAAAAAAATGTCTCCTAGTGAATACATCTAACTACTCAGTGCCGCGAATGTTGCCTTTGTTGATTGCCTACGCATTGTGCACGTGTACACTTAAATAGTTTACATTTATTTATAGAGAACTAATAAAATATATTAGGCATACTCAATTTTCAATTAATTTATAAGTACCGTAATTGGCACAGATTTTGAACTTTAGACGCGAATAAAAAAAAAAAATAACAATTAAAATGAATTATTACATTATTATGAAATTCAACGAAAATAATGTTATACTTTCATTAAAAGTAAAGACTTAGTAGCAAAGGATTACATAATTTAAATGGGGTTTCATTTTATTATTGAACCTCGGTTGTGTTAAGTTTTGTATTACTTATGTAACACATACTAATGATATAATATCGTTAGCGTATATAAACGAATCCACACTAGGACAAAACCCACTTGAATATAACCCATTCGCATTTAGAAAATACCGACGTATGGTTAATGTTTGTTGGTCCTTAACAAAATCGATTACGTCCCTATTTTTTTGATAAGAATGAACTATAATTATTTTGCCAGACAATTTTCATGTATCTAAAGAAAATATAATTTATATCTACTCGTAAATGACTATATATTCAGTAAAACATAATCTAACCAGTACCTTCCTGTAAATTAGGTTTTTATGTATTAAATCTTATATGTGTTTCATATTATAACTACCGTAACTTATTTCATCATATACTATAACATAACTTATAAGCATATGTTAGAACTTATTCCATCTACAAAAACATTTTTCATGTTCAAAAAAATATTTAATAGGTTATTCAAAAAATATTTATTACGCATGAAGAGGTTAATTATCCTTATATTTTCTTTTCATTTTAATATAAACAAGCTTTTTCTCTGCGTATATGATCAGGTAATGTTATGAAAATATGAATACGTACATATTTTTTATTCCTAATTTAGTTGTCTGAATAAAAGAGTCCTCCGAGTTAATGATGTGAATGTTATGCGGTGTATTCTTTACGAAACATTTTTTCGAATGTATTCACCAATTAGGGAGTTTTACGAGTATGTGTTCCTTTGAACTGTGAATTTGCCATTACCTCATAGTTTTTGTACCATATATTTTAATATTGCCTACAAGTTTTTGGTCAGTGGACTATTAGAAATCATTTATTCATTTGTAGTCATATCAATAGCTTACACAATATAGATCACTTTTGTATTGTCTCATATTGTGGATTTAAAAATTCTAGAATACACCCATGGACGGTATTTTATTCTTTATTATGTCTCATCAAGAACTATTTTCTTGACTAAATATAGCCAATATCGTTTTTCAACGTTGACAAATCAAAATCAATAAATAAAAATCTCATTGTGTGTTGTAATCAACACATGCATACACTTATACGCACGCACACGTATACATGCACAAGTATGTAAATATCACACGCGAACACACACGCAAGCATGCACAAGACGCGCGCGCGTACAGAAACCTGATGTTTCTTACAGAGGAGCTTATTATATCAATGGTTATGGCTATGAATGTTGTTACGTGGATATAGTGTAATGAAATATGACATTTGGCAATTTAACATCACTATCATTGAAGTGGGATCACTTATTTTTTCTCATTTTCACGCGTCTAATGTCTTTTTATAACAGAATATTATAACAAATACGAAGGGACTTATTATCCAGGGCATAAAATATAGGAACCTGCTTAGTAGTCCCCGGGTAACACTTCAGTCTGGAAATTGTCTGGTTATTTGCACATTTACAAGTAGAAAATAATAATGTTATGTTTCTCACGAGTATGTTATATGGAGTACATTGTACAATGTTCCATGATACACTTTCAACTGCTAATCTCGTGTGCATATATAAGTTGACCATTATGTTTATCTGCAAAAGCAATTGTAGAGAAATGAAAACAATTATTCGTACTTCAAATTTAACTAAACATATGAAATTTAGGTTCAATCTCTCAATAGCAATATAGTTTAGGTTTTTCTTGTAATACTCCTAAAACTATAGTAACCAACAACTAAATAATACAGATATTACCAAGCAACGGTTATGGGTAGCCATTTTTATTTTTGAATCCGTCCAATTTTGCGGACATAACATAAACTCAACTGTAATCCCACGAGGGTTAGTCACGCGGGGTTACGTTATTACATACAACGGTATACGAAAAAAGGAATTCAACATTTTATGCGAAAAATGTACAGTGTTTGTCCATAAAAATATGAGCATAACGTTGTTGTTCCTTCGCGAGCTACAGAATAGGAATTAGCGCCTGATATAATGCATGAAGAAGAATATATTTTCGACTTGTGTGGATTTTCTCGTAAAAGATGGCTAACGTATCATTAATAGAGACTATTTATGATCTTGTTAACCCAGATACGTACATGCTTACAGTATGTATCGTATTTACTATTAACAGTTACAAAAAAACATAATGAAATCTGAAATTGTAAATAGTTTAAGTTTTTGTGATTTCCATAAACTATATTTAGTTTCAGTATTTTGTAAATAATTCATTGTATAATATGTATCTTTTTTTGTTTATTCTAATGTGCTTTTGTGTAACAGAAGTAGTTTAATTTATTTATTTAAAATATGTTAAATTATAAATGATTCTGGTCTATTGATTTTTCGACAAGTAGATATAAAAATACGGAAACGTAAGATGTTAATACATCATTGACATTATGCATACAGAATGCGGATACTATATTCGTCGGTATATTAATATTCTACGCACATAGACAACAGAGACACGAATAATAGAGAATTGTAGAAATCCTACTAGCAGGGCACAAAATACAAGTTTTTTAGTAATTCATCTATTAATATTTTACCTAACACATAGTGAAGTAACTTTAAATTGTATTTTTATGTTCGAAACGTAAACTATACAATCAGCATTCTCGCTGAACTGGTTTGACCGAAACCGGTTCACCTAAATGAGAAAATGTAAAAATGAAATCCCTAAAAGCGATTTTCTTAATATCTCTTAGAACTGATTCATTTATGAACTAGAAAACAAAATGTATATAGTATTTTTTTGAATTATATTTAACAAACATTGTCTTTATAATTAGCGTTTATTTGAGAAGTTCCTCTCGGCCTTGCCGGGCAAAGCCAATTTCTTAAATTTCCTGATTTATCCTCGTGAACAATACCCCATTTCTACTATTGTCTTCCCTTCTCTTCAAGATACCTTTCCAACTATAATCCGCAGGCTTACCCCCTGTATCTATGTAAATACGTAGCCGGACTAAAATTGGAGCTAACAAAATGTGGGCTTTTAATACACCTCTGGCCTATATCTTCAAATATTTATGTATATTTTGATAATCATCATTTCGATATTCTTACTTGATAAAACCTCCTACACGTGGCTGGATCTGCAAAATTCCCATTTCCTTGTGTTCCTTGAGGACATACAAACTCCTCGTCTTTTTCTTTTTGTTGACAACTTCCTGAAAGACAGTTAATATTATTTAGCAATCCTGCATAACACTTTTACCAACGTCCAATATACGTTTAGAAAACTACAGTTGAACCACTGCTACCCTAGGGTGAAATGTGAAGGTGAGCTTACAATTTCTAATTATTTCCTACTAATAAAGCAAGAAATTGACCTTTGACTAGTATGTTTAAAACTGTAATTTACTTTACAATTAAATTGTACGTAGGTCACATGCATTTGCGACAAATAATACTTTCAACAAAGATTTAGTACCATTCTGTTAAAAGAGAAAGTATGTTATGCAAAACATTTCATATTAGATAGTGACGTACTGACTATTTAACAGTGGTCACGATTATGATATTAATTTAATTAACCTAGCTTACATTAGGTCAGCTGAAGTAGCAAATTTCTTGACCGAAAAATCTAGAAGAAATAATGATAATATCTCGTATTTAAACAAGATATTATCATCATTTTATTTAATTTATGCCACGAGAATATGCAGAATATTTTATTTAAATTTAGCAGTTAAACAAAGAAGAAAAACACTTATAACAGCTATATCACCTTCAAATTAATTTAAAAATCTTAGTCATAATACCTGAACTAAAAACCAAATTTTCATAGGTACCTAAATTTAACTACCACTACCATTATGCGCATATTTTCAGTGTTATATCACTTTATTTTAAACTTTTTCTAGGGCGGGTTTTACTTGTTTTAATGAATATTTTACATTAATTACTCTTGCAAATTTTATTTAAAAAAAAATTGCTTATGGCACAAATCTTTAATTTAAAGTTGAGCTCTACCAAATCTCAGTCTAATCAGACCTGCCGAACACACTATAGATGACGGTAATTTTTATGAAACACATCCAGTTGGAGTTCGCGATATTTTTAGCAGGAACAGAATCTGTATGTATTATCTATCACACTACAAAATTAATAAGAATGCAAAACTACAGCATATTGTTTCCTATCATCCTTTCTTAGCATCGCCAATATTTTTTCCTAATACAGCATTAAGTTTTTCGATTTTCGGAAACATATTTTTTACAAAAAAGAACTTCAAAAAAAGCTGATAATGACAAATTTGAATAACATGGCATCTTCCAAAGTAGAACTTTTAACCAATCATTTTATTATATTAAAAACCATATTTCGGGCACTACTTCTTTAGAACTAAAATGCCCAACCATTTTAGTTACAACAGTAAAGTTTTACTAGAAAAGTTTATCCTAATTTCTTCTCAAATTGGAGACTATCGGATATTTCCATAGAAAACTATTGCTGGAAGCCAAGAAACAATATTACTTTCTGTAAGTGTAATAAACAAAATCACTAAGCATCCACGAATATAAAAGAATAAGATTAATAAAGTGAAAGTGGGAAAAGATTTATTAAATAATGTTGTTTAAAGAATCGCAATAAATGCAGCAAATGAATATTTCCAAATACCACAACCACTTACATATTATGTACTGAATTACGATTAATAATACAAAATTAATCCCAACCTTAAATGTAGTCTGAGTAATCCTAATTAATTAACGCAATGAAAATCGTGGACCACATCGAATATAAAATAATTAAACAGACAGCCTTAAATTATTCACCACCTAACAATTATGTTTATACAATGGCTCTGAGAGTTTTTGAGCAGTGAGTGTATTTCCTGTTAATTGAATAGAAGATTAATCTGTGAGTGCTTATCTCACAGTCCATAAGCAAACAGATAAACCGCAACACAAAGCCTATTCATTTATTAACTAGTTAATATTTAGTAGGCCCATCGGAGGCTTGAGAGTTTTTTTTTTATTGTGTATATCACTTTTGTGTATCAATTAAATGTTACTGGTTTATTACCGTAGAGTTTGAAACTTAATTCAATTGCTTGGTAAGTTTCTGTTCCTTATTGCAAAAGTTTGGATTATCAATGTACATTCAGATACCTAAGTAAATTGTTAACGAAAGTAATAAGTGAAGCGTCAACCGCTTTGCTTATTATCGAAAAGTAAAATAATTACGTGTATTTATATGATATAACTAATGAAAAGAATCAAATTCTGCGTATATTGTATTTCAATCCTTGGTCTTTCAAATTAACAGATTTTTTTTGCAAAAAGAAGAAACTCATGCAAGATGTTATATAAAAATAAATATGTATACTAGTGTTACTATATGCAAGACCTACAACAATCAAAATGAAATTTATAAAATAAAGGAAAAACTTGCAAAATTGTCCATCAACTTAATCCACTGACAAGCTTCGAGACGTGTGAAATATCCGTCTATAAAATCAAGCATACGGGTTATGTACATACGTACTCGTATATAATAAGTGTCAATATCCTCGGTCGTAACTGGTCATACGCCTCAGTGTCAAGTGAAAGAAAGGACTTGCCAGACGAATAATAATTAGACACAACAACCATATTTGAAACTTTTTATGCGTTTTAATTCAATTATATGTACCCTGTTTCTATAATTGCATGGCACACGCTGTTTTGTTTGACCAAATAGACAAAATAGAAGGTGATCACAATAGAAAGCTTTCACAGACTGTTATTCCTTGTAACAGTTACGTTAACGACTAACAAATTGATCGTCGGTCCGCTTGCATAAGATTACGGATTACGCATTGCTTGATTTTTAATTCCTTATATGTAGAAACCGATGCTGTGTTTTCTAACATTTTTACCGCTTATATAATTAATTCTCATAATAAATACATTTTAGAGGCACTAACCGGCAATGAAAATTGAGCAAATAATGAAAATTCGCATGTAAGAAATAGTGATCACGCTATTCGCAGACCGCGCACTGTTCACTGTGTGTATCGACATGTCGCCTTTCACCGCCGCGCGCGCACTGACGGTCGGCGCCGGCCACTCGCAGTCATCACCAGACGACCTCCACCAACGGCTTTCTCCTCAAACCCCCTGACATTCATCATATAAAGTGATTGCGTATCTCAATGATGCCAATTTAGGTTCCGTGTGTAAGATGTAACCGTATATGTTAGCTCCTAAGTGAGTATACGAGCTCTGTCTATAATATATTTAGCGAAGAAAACTGTACTAGAGATTGTATGTACATATATATTAGACGTCAGACATATATTTAAAATCAAAGGATGACCTGTTGGTCCCGTGGTGATGGTATACTACACCTATGAATTCTAGATTTCTTTTTATCCACGTAAACAGTATTATTACTATTGTAATATTGTAGTATTGTAATACGTAACAATGGTGTCTCTTGTTATAGAGAACGAGCTTCAGTGCGTAGAACTATATATATCCGTGTGGTAACAGTTTAAAAATATTGAGTGTCACCACCGAGCCGATTAAGCGAGCAACTACGTCAGACAACCGCACTGTAAAGAGAAAAAAACTTAAAACAACCTTTTTTTTTAAACATTGGAAACCTTCTTCAACAAACCTCCCCTAACATTAGAAACTTGACTTGGCCGTCACAATACTGGGGTTTGCAGTGGTGTGGTATGTCGGAATCGAACCGGCCTAAAACCACCCGTAGTGTCACTCTGTGCTGGAGAAAAGAGGGATCCGGGAACCTTGAAACAACCCTTTTTTTTTTTTTTTTAACGTGTGGAAACCCCCTCGGGCCGTCACCCCACCGGGGTTTACGGCGGGGTGGTGTGTCGGAATCGGACCGACTAAAACCACACGGTGTGCCACTCTGCGCCTGAGATAGGAGGGATCCGGGAACCGCTGCTATTACGACATCCAGATCCCTCCCAGCGCCTGCCTGCTAATGCAGGCACCATCTATGGGTAAACTCTCTATTTTAGGCGACGTACGTCACACGCGGACGTCGCCTCCTCGCGGCTGGCCATTGTATTGGATGGAGGGGAAAACCCGTCCCGTCCACCCGCGGCCACACTCAAGGCGGCATGAGGCGCTGGTATGCGCGCCTCCGCCGCCCGGCTCGCCGGCGGCGAATTGGGTCCGAGTGGATATTGTCCTCCCGGGCCTTCTCCGCCGCCTCCTTCCGCGAAATTACGTCTTCGCAGAAGGTTGTGACCGCGGTAAAACAACTGTCGCTACCGACCATGGAGCGTATGACGGCCGGTAGCGAGAGATCTCCTCCAATAACTGCAGTGAGGACCCCACGCTGCGCCGCCCAGGCGGAACAAACCGCCAGCGTGTGCTGAGCCGAGTCCTCACTGCAGTCGCAGTGGTGACAGGCGGGACTCAATTCTCTCCTGGCGACCGAGTGCAGATACTTCCCGAAGCAACTGTGCCCGGAAAGAATCTGCGTCAGTCGGAAGGAAAGGGTCCCGTGCTGCCGCCCTGCCCACTCGGCGATGACCGGCTGGAGAGCCTGCACGGCGGCAAAGCCAGCACGTGGAGCCTCCAGCCGGGACGACCAACGAGCCATTGTGGCTCGACGAGCGGCCTCTCGCCACTCGCGTATCTCTTCAGGCGGGGGCCGAATGCCGCTACCCACCCGAAAGTCTGCCGTTCGCCGATAAACTTCGGCGAACACTTCCGCCTCCAAACCCCACGGGGGCGTTCCGGCCAAGGCGCACGCCGCCTCCGTCGATACGGTGCGGTAACCGCGTATGGCTCTAACCACCAATATCCTCTGAGGACGCCAGAGGCGAGTCCTATTTTGGGCGGTCAGAGCCGCCGCCCACATCGGTGCACCATACAGCGCCATTGACCGGACAACCCCCGTGTATAGCCATCTTGTCGCGACGCTGGCTCCACCTAGATTGGGCAAAAGTCGCCCAAGAGCAGAAGCAGCGCCGACCAGCTTTGCAGTAAGCTGTCGGAAGTGCTCGTCGAAGAGCCACCTGCCGTCGAGGATCAGGCCCAGATACTTCATCTGGGCCTTAATCGGTACGAGGACCGAATTGACTACGATAGAGGCACCGGGGGGTGGACCACGACGGGACTCATGACACAAAAGGGCTTCCGTCTTATCTAGAGCCACCCGTAAACCCAGCGCCTCAATGCGCCCGACCACCAAAGAGACTCCCACGGTGGCCAGGCGCGCCGCCTCTTGAAAGTTCGCCCCCTGGGCCGTGACCAATGTGTCATCGGCGTAACAAATTACGCCCAGCCCGGGGCGAAGACGACCTCGAAGGGCCCAGTCGTATCCAATATTCCACAAGAGTGGTCCGAGGACGGACCCCTGTGGAACACCGCACGACATGGGCCGCCGCCTCAGAATACCATCTCGGTCCTCGTACACGACGGTACGCTCCTCAAGATAGTCTGCCACAAGCCACCTCAGGTACTCTGGCACCCCGTGGTAGTGGAGTGCTTCCCTGATGCAGCTAAATGGCAGACTATTAAATGCGTTAGCGATGTCCAACGACACCGCCAACAGCACGTTGCCACAGCTCACTGCCTCTCCGGACATGTGTTCGAGGGCATGGCCCAGCACACGGGCAGGTATCCCGTCTGGCCCAGGGGCGGTGTTCTTAGAGCGGATCCGTAGAACAACCGCCCCCACCTCCGATTCCCTGACGGGCGGAACATTGTCCTCGTTTCCCCCGTCGTCTCCGGCTGATCGGCGGATCTCCGGCCATGAAGACCATCGACGGGGGTGTGTGAACCACCCGCTGCGGGAAAAGGCCCTCGACCACTTCCCGCAGGAAGCTGGGCTGGAAGGTCTCTGTAAGGGGGGGGCCCGACGCGCAGAGTTTTTGTCGTGCCGCACGATAAAGGCGACCCCAGGGGTCACGATCGAGACCCTCCAGCATTTCCTTTCTCTTAATTTCTTTGGCGCGGCTGATGGCTAGCTTCAGAGTTTTCCGCGGCTCTCGGTACTCCTCATGAAGCCGGTCCTCCTCGCCTTCTTCACGGTGTCGCCGCCGACTACGGGTGTAGGACCTCCGGGCACGAGTACAGGCCGCGTGGAGGTCCGCCAACTCTTGAGACCACCAGTAAACCTCCTTCCGTGGAGGCCGGCAATCTCGGATGCGGGGCATGGCCGCATCACAGATCTGCGCAATGGCATCACGGAAGCGACCAGCCCCCATGTCGACCTCCTCGGTCGGGGCCTGCGGAGACAGCCAAGAGTGAACGATGGCCGCCTTCTCTAGTAGGTCCCTATTTAATTTGGCTACAGCCCACCGCGGAAAGCGAGAAGAACGCCGCGCCGCGTGACCCGTACTGTAGTCCTGGGTCCGGGAGAGCTCAAATAGGATGTAGAGGTGATCCGAGAGCGTCTCAACCTCTTCCAGGACGCGCCAGTTCATTACTCGTGCGGCGAGGGCAGGGGTAGCGAACGAAAGGTCCACTATCGACCCTCCCTGCTGTCGCACGCACGTGTTGGTGGATCCTCTGTTCAGTAAACAGAGGCCCACCGAGGCCACCCACTCCTCTACGGCCTCGCCCCTAGCGTCCGTCCTGGGGGAACCCCACGCAATGGACTTTGCGTTGAAGTCCCCCAGCACTAAGACGTGCCCAGACGTTAGACGCCGCATCGAGGTTTCCAAGTTGTTAAGGAAAACCTCGAAGTCGTTCAAACTCCGGTTGGGGGAGAAGTATACACCATATACAGTGATACCCCCCCACTCGGCAGCAACATATCCAGTGCTCTTGTCTCTTAGCGACAAGGGCGGGGAATGAGCCGCCGTGGAGCCGACGACTGCCACGGAACCGTCCCGGTCACCCAACCAGTTTGGACGGGGAGGAACATAATAGGGCTCCGCGGCTACGGCAACACCAATCGACCACTGTGCCATGGTTTGCAGGAAAAGGTCCTGCGCCGCAGCACAGTGGTTCAAGTTCGTCTGGACTAGGAGGCTGGAGACTTGGTCCATAACTGGACTGTCTCTACAGCCTCCTCCATGGGCGACGATGTCGACGTGCGAACGGCATCGGAGGCAGCCTGGGCCGACTGGCTAGCCCCCAACGTGCGCCGAAAATCGCGAGGAGGTTTGCAGCCCCCCTGCCCAATCTGATGATTGGCGGGCTTGTTACCCGCCGCACAAGCCGAGCAGTGAGGGGCGGCAGAGCACTCTGCTGCCTTGTGCCCCGGTCGACCGCAGTGGAAGCATAGTCCACTGCAGTCAAAACAACTCACGCACTTGGCGCGTATGTGTCCGGATGCTAGGCATTTGAAGCACCTCATCGGTCTTGCCGCCAGAACAGTGACTCTGGCGTTCACAAAACCGACGAGGATCCTGCCTGCGTCGCCCAAAACTTTGGCCGACGCTACCGGACAGCTGATCCACACTGCGCCAAGCCCTCCAGGACCGGGGCGGATGGTGCCGACCCTGATGTTGTCCGCGTTGCAAGCCGTCTTCTCGCTAATTGCAACGCGGACATCCTCGGTCGTTACGGAATCATCCAGGCCCGAAATGCGCAACTCTGCACACTTGACAGGCCTAGCGATCTTCACACCATCCGTGGCTGCAAAGATTCCTCTCAGTTTCTCGGCGAACCTGTCCACCGTCTTTGCACCTTCAGCCCCGGGGAACTCGAGGACTCGAGCTCCCGTCTGGGCAAGGCGCAACCTGACCCCTTCAGTCCCGAAATCAGTGGCGAGACTATCCCGGGCATTCTTAAATAAGGCCGCATAGGACAACCCGCCACTAGCCGCTTCCGGTGTTACGGTGACTACTACAGCCGCGCTTTTAGGCACCTGCAGTTTGCGCGGCTTTTTCGCAGTAGCCACCGCAATCGACGGCGCCTGCGGGGTAGAGGCTGCTTTATCTGCAGCCTTTTTACCCCACTTTCGGGACTTCTTAGCTCCCCCGACTACCTGCCAACCATCGGTGCAAGGAGCACAGGTGGAGGTGCCAGTTACAGCGGTTGGAGTGGGGAGCGGAGGGAACTCCGCTCCAGCCTTTGCTACCGCCGTGGACCCTGACCTCGGTCTAGCCATCTTGGCTGCTGCCTTCGTCGCTCGTCGAGCCCTCGGAGCTGTTGCGGGAGCAGCAGGCAACGACGCCGCCGCCGCATAGGTCACGCGACCGCCCACAACGGGCAGCGCTGACGGTGCCAATGCGACCTTCGGCTTATGCACCGCGAGCGGCGGCCGGACAACGGGGGCTGGAGGCAACCTCGCCTCCAGGCCGGCGAGACGCCCGTCCATCATGCGCTACACTGCGTCTGTAATTCGGCGCAGATGGACATCAGAGATGGTACCGAGGTTGGGAGACGGAGCCGGCTGGGACGGAGACGGAGACGGAGCAGTCTGAGACGGGGACGGGGCCAGATCATCTTCCAGACGATGCGCCCGGAATTGAGCGAACTGAGCGCTCAACTCAGCCACTTGCCCCGTCAGGCGATCGTTGGCTGCCTGGAGACGAGCCACGTCCCCGATGAGGGTCTCCACGACCCCCGCAATTGCGGAAGAGGAGTCCTTAAGGGCTCTCACAAAGGAGCCCTTGAGATTACTTGACTTGGTGGCCACTTTGTGAATAATGGCCACCGCCGCGTTTGCTATCTCCTGCTTGGAGGATGATGTTTGGGAAACTGAGTCCTCCACTATCGGCTCCCTAACTTTTAGCAGGAGATCAGCAATCTCCTCCTCCGCCAAGGTTTCGCCGTCTGCCCTTACTCGTCTATAGGCTTCCGCCTTACAGAAGACGGAGCCTGACGGGGCCGAAGCCGGGGTTCGTGATCTCCCTCTACGGCTGCTTGCTACCTTAGGAGGTAACATCTCCTGGGATGTGTCACTCTCCTCATCCCTGGAGCGTCCGCGTTTCCAGTTGTCGCACAGCTCCGTCTCCATGATGTCCAGTGCATCCGTCCTCGCCCTGGAGTGCGTAGTGGATCTTGAACGTATCCGTTCAGATGTTCTTCGGCTCCCAGTAGACATAATAGCTTCTGGGAGCCCCACCGAGGTAGGCGTTTCAATCGTTACGCTTTGCACTTCAGACGAGAGGTCGTCCAACCTAGCTTTTCCCTCCTTCGTGTTTTTCTTCTCTTTCTGTCCTTCTTTTTTATTATTTGGTGTAGTTTTTAAATTTATAGATTCCATATGAGACCCACGAGAGGGGGAGAACTGAAGGTCGACCCAGGCAGAGATCCCCCAATACCTGGGCAAGCGTAAATTTATGCCCAACCGAGGGGTCCGCAGGTGCCTCGGCTGGGAGTGCGCTTGCGACTGAACTACCCATCAGCCATGCATCCCCTGGTCACACACCAGAACACGGGATTCAGGGTATTTTTTTAGAGAGGTTTTCTTCCTCGCAGTCCGGGCGGTTAAGCCAAGACCCTCGCCCCCGATTGGAGTCGCGTGACTCCAACTCGGGACTACGATTTGTCAACGGTGGCAAGGAGACTACGTCTCCTGATGCCTGCTCGGTGGCAGTGTAAGCGCACGCCGAGCCCGTCCTACCTTTTCCACCGCTGAGCGAAGGAACTCCGACCCTAGAAAGGGTCCCACCATCACCTTGAAACAACCCTTTTTTTTTTTTTTTTTTTTTTTTTTTTTTTTTTTTTTTAACGTGTGGAAACCCCCTCGGGCCGTCACCCCACCGGGGTTTACGGCGGGGTGGTGTGTCGGAATCGGACCGACTAAAACCACACGGTGTGCCACTCTGCGCCTGACATAGGAGGGATCCGGGAACAGCTGTTATTACGACATCCAGACCCCTCCTGGCGCCTGCCCGCTAGCGCGGGCACCTTCTGCGGACAACCTCTCCATTTAGGCGACGTACGGCACACGCGGACGTCACCTCCTCGCGGTTGGCCACTATAGCGGATGGAGGGGAAAACCCGTCCCGTCCACCCGCGGCCACACTCAAGGCGGCATGAGGCGCTGGTACGCGCGCCTCCGCCGCCCGGTTCGCCGGCGGCGGATTGGGTCCGAGTGGAGGTCGTCCTCCCGGGCCCTCTCCGCCGTCTCCTTCCGCGAAATTACGTCTTTGCAGAAGGTTGCGACCGCGGTAAAACAACTGTCGCTACCGACCATGGAGCGTATGACGGCCGGTAGCGAGAGATCTCCTCCAATAACTGCAGTGAGGACCCCACGCTGCGCCGCCCAGGCGGAACAAACCGCTAGCGTGTGCTGAGCCGAGTCCTCACTGCAGTCGCAGTGGTGACAGGCGGGACTCAATTCCCTCCTGGCGACCGAGTGCAGATACTTCCCGAAGCAACCGTGCCCGGAAAGGATCTGCGTCAGTCGGAAGGAAAGGGTCCCGTGCTGTCGCCCCGCCCACTCGGCGATGACCGGCTGGAGAGCCTCCACGGTGGCAAAGCCAGCACGTGGAGCCTCCAGCCGGGACGACCAACGAGCCATCGTGGCTTGACGAGCGGCCTCTCGCCACTCGCGTATCTCTTCGGGCGGGGGCCGGATGCCGCTACTCACCCGGAAGTCTGCCGTTCGCCGATAAACTTCGGCGAGCACTTCCGCCTCCACCTTGAAACAACCCTATGCCAACCCCAGCGTGGTATAAGGCCAAACCAAATAATGTTTGACCAAGAAGAGGCTTATGTCCAGCAGTGGACCATTAAAGGCTGTTGATGTCATGCGATGATGTGAAATCTTTAGTTGAGAGCAGGGGCAACCAAAAGTATAACTTAAATTCACATGAATGAAATACGGTTTCTATAACACATCATATGTTTCTGGGTAAAACCGCAGTATTGGCGCTATGTCTTAAAAAAATAAAGACGTAGCTGGCAGCCATTAAGGATATTTGGAATTTAGTACAGGTTCGTTATGGATAGAGTTAGAAGTCTGGTATTATAAGGTAGAATCATACATTACATGTCAGTTGGAACCTGAAATTTAAAAACTATGTTAAAGTTAAGTATCTTAGATTCTTACTGACACATTACACTAATCATCAAAATTTAAAGATGTTGAATAAAATGTTTAACCTAAAAACAACAAAAAACGCAGTTTCAGTCCTGTTTTCTGAACCTACAAATTGCATTAACAATTTTATACTTAAATATGAAACGTAGTAGATTACCATTTTGACATATTTCTACGATTTCTAATTTGACCTGGGCCAGGCCGGGCGATTTCAATATTTTTTTTATTTATTTGAACAAGGCATAAGTGTCACAAAAGTATTACTTACATGCCAATAAATTTTATAACATTAGCATACATAAGATAGAAAATATTATATACCAGACTTTGGTCACTAAACAATTATTATTAAGTAACTGTGCCCGTGACTTCGAACGACATTGATCGCGATCCCGATCCCCGGAATCCAGGAATAAAAGTAGCCTATATATTGCTAAGTAACCTTATCTATCTCCTTGTCCCATTCAAATCAGTTCAGCAGTTCCAGAGTTTAGCCCGGCCATACGAACAGATAGATATACGAACAAAAATTTTAAAAAGGGTGGCACTTGAGAATACCCAGTTTTTTTTATGACAAACAGACTCTTCAATTTTATTTATGTCTTGATAATTTAATAACTAATATATTAATAACTAACTATGAAAGTTCATACAGGGTGGGTCAAGAATTCGTTAGCATTTAAATCTAACATACCCCGCAAACATGTTACGGGAGTTCTTGGGACCTATGCTACTGGAATTTGCTGGTTACAATCGTAGCACATAATTTCAACAAGATGGAGCCACTTACCACATATCCAAAGAGTCCCTGCCGGTGGTCAAACACATGTTTCCGGAAAAGCTGAGAACCAAACAAGGCGACATTCCATGACCACCCAGACCTCCAGATGTTAAAAGAAAAAATCTGCGAAGAGATATCGGCGATCTCGTGGTCTCTTTGCCGACGAGTATTCGAAAATTTCGGTGCTCGTTTCGATGAGTGCAAACGTCGAAACGGTGGTTATAAATTAACCTTACTCCTTAACTGCAACTAATCAGCCTTCTTGTAAATAAACAATTTTTATAATATACAAAAAGGTTTTTTTATACATTTTTTTCAAATGTTAACTACTTCATGGCCCCCCCTATACTAAGCCTGGCCCGATACACACTACTCGGTTGTCCCGATGTTGACCGAAAGTTGGCGCAATTTAATTTGAAGAAAAATTATACGTCAATAAGGATGGTAAATTAAGGGGTGAAGAAGAATCAATGCCGGTGAAACTTTTTGAAATTAATTATGGATTAACAGAATTAAGAAAGCTTGTACTAGAGCTTGCTTTACACAGGAACATTAGAAAGAAGATTAGATGTGGCAACTGCCAATAGAACTTGTACATTAAGTCGCATACGTATAGGTATCAAGTACCTATTTGCAAAATGTCATCCTAAGACGCTCTATTGGTGAACTCAACGAAGATAGCTCGACTCAGCGCCATCGTGAGTCATATCATCATTGTAATGTAAGTTACAGTCAAATAATCTTTTAATGATAATCGAGCAGAGCACACAAAGTACCTACTGTTTTCCGAAAAATGAATCAGTTGGGAGAAAATTTGTAAAAAAAAATTAAAAGACTTAATCACGCAAATGTAACGAACCAAGCAAAGTAAATGCTTGTGTTCTATTATACAAGTCATTGTGTCAAGTCAAGCGGCTAAACGCGTTTTATTCACATCGGAGTTGCAGATTATTCTCAGCACGGGCAGTCGTGCGGAATAACAGTTCTGTTCAAGTGCCGATGCATTAGATTTAGTTTTTACCGATTCGACAAAGCTCGAACTGAACTGTCACATTTTATTTGCCTAAAGCTAAGCTAATAACGCTCGAATTGAATTAAATTTAAACAGTTATTGTTACTGCAGTCCTACGAAATAAATAGCTTTGATGGTTCTGAAATAAATTGCTTCTTAGTGGACTCTTCCAAGCTAGCTGCTAATGTTGATAACGATTTTATACAAAAAATAACGAATTACCTGATTCAAACTAGTAGTGCGAGACAAACTGAATTTCCTCTATCACTATCACTGAAAGTGTAGTAAGCCTTTCCTTGTTTGAGATTTACCGACCAGAGAAGTGGATTACTAAAAATGGTCACGTTATTTTACATAATAAATGAAATACAAAAAAAAATCAGCTTCAATTTGTGAGTAAGAAGTCGCTAACATATTGTTTTACATACATTTGATATGTGACGAATTGCACCTTCCCCTTGTCACGTAACGTCCTGCTTTGTTAACTCCTTCACTCTGTAACCTCTGGTATATGTCAAATGTAATCCCTTAGTGCGAACTTTATACTTGTTGGATTATTTAAATGACACAAAATATATTTATTTAAAAAAATATAAACAAACATAATTTAATAGTGATATGGTGCACGGATAACGTAATGGTTTAGTCTATAGTCTGGGTATTTTTTGTGTCCGTTTCTTGTATTTTTGTAAAAGCACCCGTGACACAGAAATTATTTCTAATGCGGGAGTCATCTTTTAAAATATATATATATATATATATATAAATATTATATATATATATATATATATATATATTTATGCGTTGTAATCAAGAAAAATAAATTAAAT
Organism: Hypercompe scribonia; assembly: GCA_949316085.1. Classification (NCBI taxonomy): domain Eukaryota; kingdom Metazoa; phylum Arthropoda; class Insecta; order Lepidoptera; family Erebidae; genus Hypercompe; species Hypercompe scribonia. Next base: position 10,771,586 of record OX438974.1, on the reverse strand, counting down.
CCGTTAGTGTGTGAGACTGTGCTAAGAAGTGTTAACAGTTAGTACTCCATGAGAACGCAAATTTACAGCCGTCCCCAACCTAGTGTGGGAAAAAGCCTCGTAAAAAGAAAGAAGGTAAATATAACACTTCTTTGGCATTCAATATGACGATTGAAACGATTGTTTTATTTCCCCACACGTTATACCTGCTTCGGAAAATAGTCGTTCATTATACACACACTACTGCCGGAAGATTACAGAAACCTTAAAAAATGAAAAATAAAATGTATTGTTGTTCTCAACCCAGCCATGAATGCAACAAAAGCGTCTACGGTGTGTCGTTATCACACTATTCTGATCCAGGTTTACTGAACTAAGTGTAGCTGAATATTCGGCGCTTCAGCCAAGAAACTCGTCACTCATCGAATGTTCATTATTTGGTCAAATTACTATACGTGGCATCTGTAGTTATTAAGTCGAAATAACTATGTATTTGTTATGCGTTTCAAGTCTTATATCTCATTGTTTTAATTATGGGTAATTAAAACTTACTACCGTTTGATCAAAGATCACAAATTCTTCTCCCCATGAAGCAGAATTAGTAAAGTAAAAACCGAAAAACACAATTTGTTGCTATCTGCAATATGTATCTATATCGAATGTACAAGCAAACGGAACACCTACTAAAAATCACTGAAAGTATGTAACTCTAGTAAAAAAGAAATGGTTAAAAGGTATGATCGCTTTTAATTTCAAGGAATTATCAGCTCCTTTCTAAGGAGAGGCTTATATCCAGCACTGGACTGTGAAGGCTGTTGATGTGATGTGGTCAGCTCAATTTATCACGAAAGTAGATGGAACGTGTTACTTTAAAGATTCTACATCAAACAAAGTTTTTATATTGAAATAAAAAAAAAACAAAATTAAAATCATACCATAAACAACACAAAACAGTTAGATATTGTCCTTAGTTTGCAATTAAAAATGTTTTATAATACACGTTTGCCTGCTATTATAAGAGTATAATGTACTTTTAAAAATTTGAAAATTTAAAGGCTGTAATTTGCATAGGTACATTACATAAATTTTTACAGATAGTCTTTTAATCATTTTGAAATAGAATGTAAAAACGAATGCCAAGGTGTTAAAACTAAGTTTTATTTACAAGGAAAACCTGTAGAGACGAAGTGATTTCAGATTTCCCTTGATCGCACCGTAACTTAAGTTACTTAACTTAACTGCTAACTAAGTTTTCTATTATTTTATAGTAGTTTCTGACGACAATGAGAGCTAAATAATTTCAGGGAAACGTAAAAACAATTTTTAAACTAGGAAAATTTACTTTGACGTATAGCAATACACATAGGGAATGACGAAACGAGATAATTTTATTTGTTGCTTATCAAAAATTTTCTAAAAAATTATTTCTAAAAATACATAAACTACTAAAATTACATTCCATTCAGACTCACACTGGCCCGGTCTTAAGTTGTCCGGTCTTTACATGAAACAAAGAAAATTAAACAAAATAACTAGCACAAAAGATATGTTTTATTTCAAATTTACCAAGTATATGATTTAATATAATGCAGAGCTTCAGCAATAGGTAATAAACATGAACAACATTTCTATTTATGAACGAATTACGAACAGACGGGACTGACTGTGACTTCGCCCGACGCGACGTGTCATTGTTTTAAACGTCAACTTTGACATAACATGAAGTACATTTCACCAGAAAATTATGGTTAAATGTTATTGTTTTACAATTAAGTAATTGTTGAATCGAGCTATTGTCGTTCAAATATAGAAGTTTTATTTTAGTTGATAACTATGAGTACTTTACGTGAACGTCAACTCAGTGCGTATAATTTCTTCTCATTTGTGAACATTTACACGTAGTACAAACAATAGTAGATTGTTATTTATTCTCAATTAAACTTTACAGATGCTTTAAAGCAAATGCTAAATCTGAATCAGCCTCTTACTAAGAGCGTGGCGTGTGAACCGACATGGAAAGTATTAATCTACGATAGAGTTGGCCAAGATGTTATATCTCCTTTAATATCTATCAAGGAGCTACGTGAACTCGGCGTCACTTTGCATGTGTAAGTAGCAATGATCATCATTTTTTGTACCGCAACATAACTAACTACTATACAACTAACTAATCATCTTGTGTCTCAGGTCATTCGGATAATTTAATATCTTTAAATAGGAGTTCATTAATTGACTTAGTAAGACTTAAAAAAAATATTAGTACATAGTGTTATTTTTTAATATTTATTTCTCTTGTAATTTAATGATGCAGAGCTATCTTAGCATATTGTACTGATAATTTTCCACTCGGCACCATTTATACAAAAGAGGACAGCTTAATATTTGACCTATAATGCTCGAATTGCGCTCAAAGTATATTAAAATAACAGAAAAAATATTATTATTTAAGAAAACCTTTGCACAGGAAATAGTTTTATTTAAATATTTTATTGTAATATAAATAATATTAGAATATGTAAATTTCAGGTTATACAGTTGAAGGATATTTAAGTATTTTTAAGCATTTCCTTCTATACTAATATTTTTTTTATTATTTATTGACAAAAAGATATTATGAGCTACATTGACAGTACTCTAACACTATTGTATTCGGACACAACTACATATACAACTGTATAAATTCATTTTGCAGGTGTAATATAAACAATGTACTTTGTCAGCCTTTAATAGTCCACTACTGAACACACTGACCAGATGGGATGATATAGGGTTTGTGTCCATTTTCCCTTCTCTTCACAGTGGTGTTATCCTGCATAGTTTGCTCCCTTAGTTGCCTCTTTCCACACATGGTAGGAATAGGAGGGTAATACTCGGTATTCTTAATCCATCACTACACAGAGTATATTATATAAGCTTGTTATATTTTATAATTTACCTTAAATAACTTAACATAACATAGATTTCTGTTATAATAATAAATATATTAAAGAGTTTTTTTAATGAATATTCATTTGAACTTCATACATTTTTTTACTTCAACTAAACAACAAGATATAATAAGACATAAGTATGTTGTTTAGTATATGAGTTAAAAGAAGTCTTTATCTTGTTGGTGTTGTCCCAAAAAGGGACAATGGTTACTTTTGCAACCCAGTAACCCTATGGAACAAGTGATACCAGTATTTTGGTCCCAGAAGTCCCATTACATTACATTCTATTTCACATTTTCTCATAATGGAAGTACAAATTTGTGTTACACAAACATGGAATAGCACAACTTTAAAATTGCGGTAAATAAAACTGGTAGTTTTATATTATATGTGTTACAATGTTGTAGTACAAGGAATATATATATGAACACTCAAAGACATATTGTAAAATTTCTATTATTAATACAATTTAAATTTCAGACAATTGCACTCTGACCGTGATCCAATACCAGAAGTACCAGCTGTATACTTTTGTGCTCCAACAGAAGAGAACCTTGGTCGCATATGCCAAGATTTAGATAATGGCATCTATGACCAGTACCATTTAAACTTCATATCACCCATCACAAGGCAAAAACTTGAAGATCTTGCAGCATCAGCTATACAGTCTAACTCAGCAGTCAATATTCACAAAGTGTATGACCAGTATTTGAACTTCATATGTTTAGAAGATGATCTTTTTATCATGAAGCATCAACAATCAGATTCATTATCTTATTACTGTAAGTGATATTAACAATTTCTGTGTATGGTGTATTAATATAACATATGTGATATAGTCCATGCTATATAATATTATTTTGCAACACTCACTGTTACATTCAACTTGCAACTATGGTGTATAGGGTTCCCACCAAAAAATGAGGGTTCCAAGTCAACCTTACTTGCAAGTAGTGCACCTGCTAATCAACAGACAAGGCTCTAGCAAGCAAAAGATCCCGATTAGCGATAATAAGCTCTCCACCTATTACGTGGGACCGAGACACTGATGAAAAGTGGGCGTTTAATATGTCTCGTTGAAACACATGGAATTTCATGCATACATATATGCATGCCATTTAACTAGAACAGAGGACCGCTAAAATGGATTTCTTAAGTATCTTAGTGGAATAATTAGACTTTGCAAAGAAAATCAGATATTTTTAAACAGTATCCTCTTACCACTGATTTTAGTAGATCAGAACCAGCTTACTAACTAAATGTCCTTCTTAAATATAAATAAATGTAACATTACTTTTATCTTTTCTCAGCTATAAATAGAGGTGACACTAAAGACACTGAAATGGAAGCCATAATGGACAGTATAGTTGAGAGTTTATTTTCAGTATTTGTGACATTAGGTAAGTTAATATAACACATGTGATGTACAATTATATAATAAACAATTGCAGTAAATATCCTAAGTTGAACTTTAACCTGTTTATAATTGGGAGCTAATATACCCAACCAATTATAGTCACACTCATCAAATTATTTCGTCACACACATTGACAGCCTTTAATAGTTCAGTACTGCACATAGGCCTAAAATTATAATTATCACTAATTTTAAGAAATGTAAAATGAAAATATGTTTTTTATAGGGAATGTTCCTATAATAAGAAGCAGTAAAGGTAACGCTGCGGAAATGGTTGCAAAGAAACTAGATAAGAAATTACGAGAGAATTTGTGGGACGCCAGAAATAATCTTTTTCATGGCAACACTGGTCAAGTTGGTTCTTTTAGTTTCACACGGCCTATGTTAATATTGCTCGACAGGAACCTCGATATGGCAACGCCTTTACATCATACTTGGACATACCAAGCTTTGGCGCACGATGTACTGGATTTGTCACTAAACAGGTTTGTTGTGATTTCGTATGCCATTTAATGATTAATACAAAACTCTTTAGTTGTACATCGTATTACAGAGATAAGTATAGAGTATAGTGTATATGAAAGTACTAGATGTCAACATAGAAAGCGGGACACTCTTGCCAAAAGCATTTTCCTTCAGGCCACTGTAGGATGGATAAAAATCTTACGGATAAAAAATAGTAGTTAGCGGTACATCGAGTTTTGAAATAGTTTTTTTTCTTTTTAATACAAAAATCCTATCTCTATGGGTGGAATATTAAAAAATTAAGAATGCTATATATTACAAATAGTATAGTCCGAGTCGCGGGGAGCCGATGGATGCAGTTGGCGTCCAGTCATACGGCGTGGCGTTCTAGGGGGGAGGCCTATGTTCAGCAGTGGACGTCTTCCGGCTGATCATGATGATGATGATGATATATTACAATTCATTATGAATGCATGATCAATGCGTAACGATGTCGTCGATACTTTTTAAAAATTAATTATGTTATGCAGAGTCATAGCCAAAGTAGAAAACAAGAGTATACTTAAAAAAAATGATAAATTTTTTATTATTTAATTTTACCTTCCTCAATAAAGCAGTACACTGTAAGTATGCACTAGTGTAAGTTATGTTCTAATTTTATGTAGTAATTTACAAATTTAATAATAAATTTAAGCAATGAAACAATACTTAAGTATGATTTCTATTTATTTAGAGCAGCGGTTCCCGAAAACACAGGAGCGGCACCCATTCCTGGGCAAAAAGCTAAGACGCGAGTTTGTGACCTTGACGCCAAAGATCCGCTATGGACAGAGCATAAAGGTAGCCCATTCCCAACAGTGGCTGAAGCTATACAAGAAGATCTCGATAAATATAGGTAACAACAAACTTGAACTTATCGGATTATAGTTCTGTTGCAACAACCTTAGTAATTTGATATAGGATTCACCCTAAAATATACTGACAGTTGATTTTCAATCTTTAGGAGCTCAGAGGCTGAAGTAAAAAAACTAAAAAGCTCTATGGGTTTAGATGGGGAAAGTGACTTGGCCCTAAGCATGGTGAGCGATAATACTCAGCGACTGACCAGTGCGGTGAATTCACTCCCTCAACTAATGGAAAAGAAAAGACTTATCGATATGCATACCACTATTGCAACTGGTAAGTAGTAAATGCGTCTAACACTTCTCTATAAAGAAATAAAGCTAAGATCAAAATTGTTTTTATACCAGCATCATATTTGTATTTAATACTGATACTTTGTATACTTAACACTTGTGGTATTATATTGTTCACTTATAAATACAGTACTATGACGAAAAAATTTATGAAATTGTTATAAGGTGATGCAATTATGAGGTAACAAACTTATGCAAATATCAACCGAAATGAGAACCTCCTACATTTGAGAGTTTGGAGTATGCTAAAAACAGTGTAATCCATCAATTAATATTTATGATACATTTTGTAATTCTCACTTTAATATTTAGGCAATTTGAGAAAGTGTAAATTATACTTTAAATAGTAAAAAAGCCAACAATTTCAAGTATTTTAAAAATGTCATGCATAGACCGTTAAACACCATATTCGACATTTTCATTACAATTAATATGTTATACTTACAGCCATCCTAAACGCTATTAAATCAAGGCGGCTGGACTCGTTTTTCGAATTAGAAGAAAAGATAATGAGCAAAAGCAGTAGTGTGGAAAGTAAAGCTGTTATGGACTTAATATCAGACCCAAGTGCTGGGACAGCGGAAGACAAAATGAGACTGTTCGTTATTTATTATTTGTGCACATCACAAATACCCGATGACGAATATAAGAAGTTTGAAGCTGCACTTGCAAGCGCCAATTGTGACGTCAATCCTATGGCTTATATGAGGCGGTGGAAGTAAGTGGTTTGTGTTTTAAACGTTAGTGCTGTATTCAAATAATCGATTATTGTTACATAGATCGATAGTTTACTTTTTTATAACATAGTTTTTGAATTACAACACTGGCCATATTGACAATTTAATAAATAAATATTTCAGACATTTTACACACAACCTGTAGTTTCAAACTAAGCAGAGCTTGTGCTATGATAACTAGACTGACTAATAGAATACTTATATATTTCTTTTTGTAAATATATACATATTATACATAGATAATAATTTAATAAAACAGAATAATTATTGATAGTCCACCGAGACTTTTTCCCCAAATTAACTTGGGTCATCTTAAATCTACTACGACGGAACTTCGATTTTTTACTAGGAGTGGCTGCCATTAGACTTTCACAACCCATGTACTGTCATCATCATCAACAGTCCATTAACAGTCCACTGCTGAACATAGGTAAACTTTAGAAAGAAGGTTTTGGCCTACTATACTACACTGGCCAGACGGGTTGGTATAGGGTTTGTTTCCAGTTGTCCTTCTCTTTGCAGTGATATTGGTCTGCGTTACTTGCTCCTTTAGTCGCCTCTTACGACACTCCTGAGATGAAGAGGCAACACTTCGTATTCTTAATCCGTCAACACATGGAAAGTACTCAAGCACTCAAAGTACTGTAGAAAGACTATTGTCGAATTTTTATAGGAGCTCTAACTACCTGTAACTATCACCAAAGATGTGCGTGTGGCAACAGTTTGAGTAATTACTTATTAAAGTACTTACACCATAAAATTTACTAATACATTTACAATCTGTTCCTTTTAGTTTAAAAATTCACATGCCTTCGTAATTGAAATTTTTACAAGATTTAATTTTTTTTTATTCGTTTATCTAGTTAGAACCTATTTAATATGTCAATATTCAATATTAAAATAATTCTCTTTCCTATTTAATTTCCTACAATATTAAGCGAAGGTAGCATATAAAATGATTGAAAAGGATAAATATATTAATCCTAATTGCATAATTTTTATTTTATTTTTTAAAAGTTCTTTTGCATTAGGCAATTTGCATTATATAAGCATAGATATTAAACGAAGGTAGGTTTTTGAAGTGAAAACTTCTTTAGGCGCGTTGAGCGTTTTGGTAGAGGGTAAAATCCTCGGTTCGCGTCACCGACATGCTAATGATAATAGTATATCTATAGCTATGGAGAATATGATATTATATATTATATATGAAATTTATTATTATTATATATTATATATGATATTATATATTATATATAGCTATATATGAAACATAAAAAATTTCATATAATTTTTGCATATAGTTTTAATTACTCTCAACTTAATAGTTCCGTTTTCACTTCTATCGGCAGTCCCACGACTGCTACTGTTTTTTTTTTAAATGTTTTATCTTTTATTGTTTTGTTCCAGAGGTTTCACGAAAATGTCAAGTCAATACGAGGGTGGTGGCACAAAAACTGTTTCAATGTTCTCCAAACTGGTCTCTCAAGGATCTTCGTTTGTAATGGAAGGAGTTAAGAACTTGGTTGTCAAGAAACACGTAAGCATAATCCAAAATAAAATAGCGTTTTTTTTAAGGTTTCTAAAAACATCATTAGAGACTTACTAGGTTTCAGTATTTAATGCAAAACTTATAAAACTCTTAAGTTCAAAAACTGAAAAAATCTGTACTGTAGGTACTAATTTTGACACGATATACGAACCACTTCAAATATAATAATATTAATAACTCCACACTCGTCTGATTACAAGTTAGGCTCACTCACTTTTCGTCATTTCAACCATATTGTGGCAAAGTAGACTTTGTGCAGCTAGTAGTGTACAAGGAACAAGTTATATTAAATTCAAAATTTTAAAACCTCCCGACACAAAAAAATATGCAAAAATCACCGAAACATTAATACGGTTATATCTTCTTATTTATTGATCTGATCTTCATCCTGTATGGCTAAAAACTATCACTAGAAAACTTACTTTCAAATAAACAAAATACATCCAAATCGATCCATCCGTTTAGTCACTATGATGATACAGACAGACAACGATCAAACTTATAACACCCCTTATGCGTCGAGGGTTAAAAACTATGTTATGTTCACGTAACAGAAGCTGCCGGTGAGCCGCGCGGTGGAGGCGGCCCTGTGCGGCGAGGCCACGGAGCTGTCGTGGCTGGACCCGCGCGCCGCCCGCACGGACGCGGCCGCGCGCGCCCGCGCCGCGCGCCAGCCGCCGCCCAGCGACGCCGTCGTCTTCGTCGTCGGCGGCGGCAACTACATCGAGTACCACAACTTGCTCGACTTCGCCAAGGTAACGACGACCTCGCACACAGCCGTCTAGTCCCAAACGAGAGCTTATACTACAGTAACCAAACTGCTGTTAAACATATTCGTGTATGTCGAAATACGAGGGGGCGTTTTTAAGTTCGCGGAATGGAGGGTATTGAGTAATAATAAAAACACAAAATTATTTTTCTTTTTCTATATATTCCCCTGCAACACGAATACATTTTTCAGATCTTTCAATTAGTTTTTTTATTCCCTCGTAAAAAAAAGTCTTATCTTTGTCTGAAAATTACGCCGAAACCGCCTCCTTAACCTCATCAGTTGAAAATTTCTTACCACGTAATTCTTTTTTCATTTTTGGAAAGAGATAATAATCACTCGGAGCCAAATCTGGACTGTAGGGTGGGTGATTCAAAATATCGAAGCCCACCTTATGCAGGGCAGCCAGTGCGACTCGGCTCTTGTGAACGGGAGCATTGTCATGCAATAGCAGGACACCTTTCGTTAATTTTCCCCGTCTTTTTTCTTTGATGGCTTCTTTTAACTGTTCTAAGATTGAAGCGTAGTATTCCCCCGTTATAGAAATGCCTTTATCTTTATAATCTATCAATAATATTCCTTCTGAGTCCCAAAAAATCGTTGCCATGAGTTTCCCAGCCGACTGTGAAACCTTAAATTTCTTGGGTGGTGCTGTGCCCTTTTTGTGCCACTGCATGGAGTCTTGTTTGGACTCGGGTTCATAATGATGAACCCAAGTTTCATCCCCAGTAACAATTTGATTCAATACGCCATCCTTGTCTTCATTGCAGAGGTCCAAAAACGCACGTGAACATTCCACGCGCTGTTGTTTTTGCAATGGCGTGAGCATTCTCGGCACCCACCGTGCGCTAACCTTAGTCATGCCAAGATGATCGTGTAAAATTTTAAAAATTGTTGTATCCGATACTCCAACCATTTCTGCGAGTTGTTTCTTTTTTAGTCGAGCATCTTCCAATACAATTTTTTCTACTTTTGCAATAACTTCTGGCGTAGTCACCTCAACGGAGCGCCCCGGCCTCGGGTCGTCTTCAAGTGATTCCCTGCCTTGTTTAAATAAACTATGCCACTTGTAGACCATTGTTTTTCCTGGGCAAGAATCCCCGTAAACCGATGACATCTCATTGAGTATGGTTTGAACAGACTTTCCTTGCTTAGTAAGGAACTTTATCACCGCACGGAATTCAATTTTCTCCATTTTTTTCACTTCGTTCCCGATTAAAATACTTGGTCAACGATAGTTTAATAACTAATGATCCAATCACAACAAATTTTACTATGCAGACTAATTATGAGTCACTGAATACGGTAGGCATCAAAAGAGCGCGTTTACCCGCCTTTTTCACTGTCATTCCGCGAACTTAAAAACTTACCCTCGTACATACATATCACAGACAAAATCAAAAATAAAAGTAGAAACATAATCTATTTATTCACTTTTTACATAACGTAACGCATAAGGCGAGCTAAATGCTATGGGCATTTTCTTCCAGCCAACGTTTGGGTAATGCAGACGTATGGGGCAGGTGTATAATTTAAAGAATTCAATATACAGTGGACCCTCGGCAATCTAGCCCCTGTCTAACCCGGACCCCCTCGTAATCCGACATCAATCAAACAATGTAGATCGTGCATAATTAAACAGGTTACAACTTGTGCTCGACGCGTAGGTATTGTTTCAATTCCGATTGCTTAGTTTGAATTTGACTACGTGTGACAGCGGTGCTGCTTAGCGTTTATTCATTGTGTATTACGTATACGTATCTATTAATGTTGTCACTAGCCCAGAAGATAACAACATATAGAATCTTATCATTTGTCTGTAATTTGTCGGATTACAAGGTACTGTTTTGTAAAAAAATCAGGGCTATAGGTGGTTTTAGGCAGTACTCTATAATCCGACAAATTCGATAGTCCGACATTGCCCTGCAAAACGTTTGTCGAATTACCGGGGGTTCACTGTATTATTAAATTAAAAAATGCTACGAATAATTAACCTGTATCTATATACTCGAAGCATACATATCCATACGTACTATATTAGGCTGTGTATATAAAAATATATACACATATAATATAACTTTCAATAAGAGGTTGCTTCTTCAAGTGAATAGGATAATTGTGGAAGAGGATATCTGGTCTTTACTTTCGTAATTTTCTGGCAAACATTCTTTCTTACCCTGTGTTAGTTTTCTTCAATGCAGTAGCATTATTAATAACGGCGTTACGGACCTTTAGTTATTTTATCAAAGCCATTACTTGATTGACGACTAATAATTGTTATTCTATTAATTTCATGTACCTATATTATTAAGGATAAAGTCATTATTTATAATCTTTCAGCTTTCCAAAATACATCTATTCTTCGTCTAATTAGAATAGAACAAAATTTGTTTTACACCAATTAATACGAAATATATTCAAAAATACAACACATTAATGACCATGAACAAATGGCTATCTTACCATTATAAAGCAATTGCTTCCAGATAAGCTAAAGATGGACAAATCAACTGTAAAAAGATGAACAGCCTGTATATTAAACGACTTATCATAAAAACTGGTGCAATGAGTTGGTACTGCCAGTACCAGTCACTCAGGATCTCAAGAATCTCGAATGTCTTAGGAAAACAAAGCGTTCCTTTACCTAAAATAGAGTACATGGATGAAATAGAATACTGTAAAGTATAGAAAGAATATGAGCATTTCATTGAAGATGAATTAGGAGCCACGTAATTCATGAAGACCCTTTTTATTTTAGAACTATTATACCTGTAAAATACGTTCCCTTATACCATTGCATTGCCAAGTTTTTTGAAAGTCTAAATTTATCGTATATTACAGCAACAAGCGACGAACGGGATCCCAAGAAAAATAATATACGGCGCCACAACTCTACCCAACGCGTCTCAGTTCTTGAAACAACTCTCACTACTCGGCGAGGAAATCCAATAAACATCCATTTTGCAACCGTAATCATAATGTATATTGTAACATAAACTGAATATTATAAATAATTTAAATTATATTAAAGTTTCGTTTGTTTGGTTGTTTAGACAATGAAACAAGTGTCTCAACAAGTTGGCATTTTATTTACAATGACATTGAAAATATAGCTAACATCTAAGAATCTACTAATAAATTTTGATTGTTTAAACAAGAAGTATAAAATCTAAATCACAAGAGATTTTTCAACATTTATCAGATCTTAGCACAAGTTATACAACATTCTGAAGAAATATCTGTCAATTTTAAAAGAAAAATAATTTCACAACCTAAAAACATAGAACAGTAAAGACGACGCAGACGTTAAAACAAACTTGTTGATTTTAGATCCCAGCCCTTAGACTATTGTGCTTAATTAGATATACATAGAAACTAAAACGTGTATGTTTACTTAAAACATATACATAGTTAATAACTTTCGAAAAATAGTAAATATATTATAGAATACTCTTACACTAAACATTAATGATAAAAAAAGAAATAAGTAGTATTTGAAGGACAAGGAACTTGAAACTCGCTTAGCGCAGCGGTCACTGCTGTCACTACTGTCACTGCTGGTCTATTGTGATAAAACTTGTTAAGTAAGTAAGCTAATAAACAATTATTCTTACAAGTTACGAGTACAACATTATCACTGAACATGATATGGTTTTGGCACACTGAAAACTCAACTAACAACGAAATGGTAAATGTCTAGAGAGCAAATTAGCAATGTAAGTATTTCTAAAACATGCATAGATCTGTGCAACAATGGCTAGATCGTGTTACTGTATATACAATTGCTCGTTTGTATACATTGAACAACTTCGATGAACATCATAAGTGTTTGTGCTGAAAAAGGAACGGAATATTGACGGTTACACAATTAAATGGACATTACATGGACCTTATAATTTGATCACGGAACTTGATCAATTCGGTCGGTTCTTTGATTTTTTGGCAGTTGGTATAATTTGAATGAAGAACTATTAAATAATATTTTACTTAATAATATTGTGCGTTCTTAAAAAATAATGAAATGTCAAATGAAATCAACAACACAAGTGATCAAGTACAATATAAAATATTACAATTAAAATCATGGCACACTTTGTATAGGTATGTCAGTAAGCCATTCAGTTTACACATTAGTTTCTTTAACCAATAAGCATATCAGATTATAATGGATCGCTGCCCGTATACATGACTATAAAATCGTCGTACAAATCGATACCGATAGTAGATATAACAATATGTTCAACACATACAGGAGTTACATAAAAAATATAAATAAGAATTAGAAAAGTTCCATAGACAGATAAATGAAATCCAACAATGCAACGACGAAACCTATAGCAGTAATCTTATTATATAAACTATAGTAGTAAATACAAGGACCACTGACAAACTACTAAAATTACACAGATTATTAAGGCGCATTTAGACATTTATTGAACATTACTACACTTATAATTATTAAAAAATTTAAAGCAGTGCAATGCTTAACAATCAAGCAATGATTTATTATGACAATTCAAAAAGCTTTAACGATTAAAATAGTTAGTCAGGTTGCACGTTACACGCAACCTCGACAAATTGTCACAAATAAGTCCTAGTCATTAACAAGCTAATAAATCGAGATATGTTTTACAACATAACATTTTTGGAAGGAAGACCTTTACATGTACAGTTATCTTTTCTTTGAATGTGCTGTGATGAAATTCCATTTTTGTCCATTATCGTACCATGGCATTTATATTTCTGGTTTACTATTTATCTTGTTCACTCTAAGCTAAACGCTACTGCTTACATATAGTAGTGTAATAACCTTGGGTCGCGGGTGAAAATTCGACCTCGAGCCATAATGACTAATATAAATTTTTGTATGGGTTATAATAAATACATCTGAATAAAGAAATGTTTTAGTATTATTATTTGAAAAAATCATGAAACTAGATACAATAAAAGTCCAGTTAATAAAGTCTGATGAATAATATTTAAAGAATACCTTTATCTTACAATAGCATCATACTTTTAAACATATATCAATGACAATATCAACAATATCTCAAGTAGAATGAAAATGAAGACTGCCAAGTTCTCGAATTTTCACCTGTGCGCGTCGTTTGATTAATGATGGATAATTGAGACTTCTTATTAGACTTAATGTATTATCTATGTAAGAACCCAGGCCATGGCACGTATCAAGAGATTGTAATAAGTTTTCAGTGAAAGGTATGGACGGCAGATTTATTAATAAAAAAAATTATACCTATCGTATATTATCCAAAAATGTATTGCATTGGTTTTCCAAGTGAATACACATTTTGACCAGTAGCACAAACAAATAAATATTTCGTATTTAAACTTGGAATGTTCAATCAAATTTTTAGCTGTAAAGGCTTGCAAATACGACTAAATCAGTTATTCTACTAAGTATCTACTAATTATGTAAATTACATAAGTACATCAACATAACTAAGTCAAATCATATAAAAAGCGTCCCTCACTGTTTCTTTAAACTCTTTAACAAGACAGCACAAAACTTAAGATATAAAAAATATACTGAAGAAATGGAATGTTAAAAGTACAATAGTCGTTATCTTAATGCCAACAAATTTCCACAAAAGGAATGTCACAATTTCAAAACTTTCGCTTTTGACATAAAAACAATAAGTAAAAAAACACTTAAGTAGAATGGATTATGAATATAGTCAGATCGTGAGAGAGAATAAGAAAAAAGATAAAAAAAACTAAATGAGATTCAACTTCAGTTATCTGTACCTAAGTCATTAATTATTGTATTGTATTAGATCAACAATAAATATTTTTACAAAGAGAACAAAACGTAATTAATAAAATCTATATGTAAGGTCAATACTACTCGAATTGTGAGTAGAGTAACAGATCATATAAAATTACTACATTACGCCTATAAGATCTCACTTTCCCAAACTATTACAGAAACAAAATATTGTATCACCTACATTGATGCTGGCAATCTTTTACACTTTTAAAATGAAATTGCAAATTAATAAAATCTGCGGGTAATTAGAAATATTAGTTTTACGGGAAATTAACTAGCTATCACTTATATTTTCAGTCTTGCGCGTACAGATCTTTCACTTTTACCGATGAAAATAATAAATTGTGTTACTCAAAATACTAAATAATGATAAATGGTAGGAGTCTCTATAAAGTGATAACTGCGAACGACAGAAATATTTTATATATAGGATTTAACGTAGAGTACTATTTATTATGACAACATTGAATTCAACAGTGCATATAGGTAAGTTATTAATAATTCCACTACTTAACAGGTATGTATGTAGTAGGTATCTGAATATGACAGAGGATATTTAGGACTTAGCTTTAGAATCACAAAACTTACGCTAGGCATAGCATAGTTGATCAATAACAAACTTTAAAACAACTACTTTGAAGGGTTAAATAGAACAATCACAATACACGTCTGACGAACCGCATATTTGTGAACGACAGTACGGTCCAAACTGGATGTCACAAGTTGTAACTGCGGTTCAACATCCTCCTTGCCTAAAATACTTTTATCATATCCAACCATTATCATTAAAGTGTAAATATTCGTCACTTTATTATTCTAATGAATTTCGCAACAGACCTTAATATTATGTGATTTGTCAGTATCACCACACCTAAGTAATAATTACTTAGTCAGTATCTTTTAAAGAGAACATTTTATTATCCTACCTAATTATTTTGTTTCGCTTGAAATTTATTCAATAAACATTTCTTAATATTGGGCAAACTATGAGAGGTCAAGATTAAACTGATATTTTTAAATCTTGTTGTTACTTGAAATCCAATGTATGACAAGTTGAAGTCGAATTTATCATTTTAAGAAGAGACAGCAAATATATGTCTCATAAAATGTAAGATAGTTTTAAAAAATAGTTTTTGAAAGAATATAGTGTAACTCCATATTAATTGTTTATCTTCAACTACAGTCACATTAATTATTATATTTTAAATCCAATTAAATCGTATTTATATTTTCATGCAAGCAGAAATAATAAAATGACTAGACATAATTGTCTTATAAACAGTTCGTTGATTTTCAATAATTATGCAACATACCTACAATATATGTTTTATAAGCACTGCTTAAGTATACAGATTGTAGAACGCTGATTTTAATAGGTAGTTATTACATGGCGCAAAGGCGTCACAAATATAGCGATGACAAATCTCATATGTACCTAGTAGCAAGTGTTTTGACAATGAATACCAATCAATGTATCAAGCTTTGGCCAAATGACCTTGTCTGAAGAATATGTCCAACTTGGTCATTTGAAGACCTTCAGGACCTAATTACCTTTCTAGGTAGATATAACAGAGGAAATTGGAAGATGAGCAGCCAAACAAAACAACTATTGCTTAGACTGAGCATTAGCATTGCGACTTGAGCTGCTGCTATTGAGTGCCATCTTCTGCATTTGTCTGATAACAGTAGTAGCGTGGTAAGCCTGTTTCCAGCGCGACTTCGCGAAGTTCTTTTTGAGTTGTTCAGACACGGTGCCATGGATATTCTTGTTGCTGGCAGCATTTCCTGAAATCCATGGGTGAGCCAAGGCTTGCCTGGAAAAAATAAAATGAAAATATAAGAATACACATCACCTCTAAAACAGACGACTGGGTTTTTCAAACATTTTCTAAAACCCACCAGCCATGGGTAGCATAATTTTTTTCGATAATATACCTGTGCTGTTTGTAAAATTAATAGAAATATTAACTGTTATAAATCGTGAAAGTAATTTATGTCACTTACAAAGTTTTTAAACGATTCTATTTGGTTTTCAAATGATTCAAAATTTAGAATTTAATTAAAATTGGAAAGCACAAGCAAAACGAAAGTGTTGCTATCATTCTGCAAACTGAGAATTATGACATGCGGATCTTACAATGAGGATTGGCATGCGTTATTACTATTATCAAAGCATTACTCTTATGATTTAAATTCCAATTCTTCTTTGGATTGAAATTCAAATTAAACCTAATGGTTTATTTATGCATGCATCAATATTATATTTACGTATAATCTACAGTATTTAGCACGTTTTAGCAATATTTATAAGACAGGTATTACAAAATATAAAAATGAATGGTGTCGTGAGACACCAGGTAGGAACGAAGTTCCTTCGGATAATGTGGCATCGACACAATTTGCAAAAAAAATCGTGCTCAATTTTATGTAGGTTTTCTTGATTTTTCTCTTAAATTTTGCTGATTAGTTTTTATTTAAGTACAAGAAAGTATTTAGGAAATTCAGTATTTTAGGAAATAAAATAATAAATTCCTTAAAATAATAAAATAATAAATTCCTTAAAATAAAAAAAACATCGTAATTCAAATTTCAACTGAAATAACAAAAAAATATGTATCTTTATTTTTTTTTGTCAACATTATTATTAATTAAAAATTACATAGAAATAGAAAAATAGAAAAAAATAATAAAAATAATAATAATACGTGATAGATAGTATGAAACGTAGCACACATGACGCGCTTTCGCGCCTGCGCACGTCTCATTTAACGGTTTTATTCCACGCACTTTTTTCCACAGATTTATTCCACGCACTTTTTCCACGGATTTTTTCTTATGGTTTTACCATCACATTTTTTTCAGTTCGGTCCCGCAGCGAAATCCCTATCCCCTCCAAGCCTGCCGTAAGGAACTTCGTTCCAATAAGTAAACAGTGTTTAGAATGCCTGATACGTCTATGTAATGTATGAAATATAATGACCATTACACACCTTCCCAGGTAGACGGAGCACGCACTTATAAATTAAGTTAAATTTGCTACCTAATTCACCATTCAAATATTTTTTATAAGAAAAGGTACACATTTCTTGCTGTAACATAAAGAAAAAAAAGCTCATGAAAACATAATTTCTTTCAACTGTTTATTTCTTTAGGTCAATGAAAGCTAGATTATTCGTAAGTCAGATTGTGATTTTCAAGTTTGCCATTTAATAGAGAAACAAAGTATAGTATAGTATATATAAACATCGACAGGACTTTAACAAAATGTTAATTAACAAGTTTATAATTAAAGTAATATTATTTAACAAAAATGAACAGTGCCAATTAGAAGTTTACTGTGCTTCTTTGCTCTGAAGTTTTGTACTTAATCAGCTATTTATTTTGTATAAAAGAGAATACCCGGATAAAATAAACAATACCTTATACATTCTCTAAGCAGTTTAGAAATTCTACAAATAAATTAAATAAATATTTCGGACATTTGACACACAACGTCATCTAGTTTCAATCTAAGCAGAGCTTGTACTATGATAACTAGATGACTGATAGAATACTTACCAATACTTTTTTTTTTGTAAATACATACATATCATACATAGAAAACACTCAAACTCCGAAATAAATATTTGCAGATCATACAAACATTTGATCTGACCCAGGAATCGAAACCGAGACCTCAAGCACAGCAGTCGCATTGGCTACCGTTGCGCCACCGAGATATTCATTGGCTTGGTATTTAGAAGTACCTATTGGATTGATTAAACATTTAAGGACAACAATTAAAATTATCTAATAGTCTTTTTCTCAAACTAGGTTTGGATCCACTTATACGCCTACTGCGATACGGTTGAATTTAATTTTTTTATGTCAAGCGATTGCCATCAGATCTCTATAACCCTAGAAGGTAATGAAGATATTGAACGTAACAGGCGACATCGAAAGATCGTTGTATGTTCTGTAGAAAAAGTATTTTCGGACTTTTTAGGGCATCAAACACTTATCCATACTAATAATTAATCGTTACATTTCTTATTTTAAACAAGCCAAAACATTTCAGAATTGTTATTTCGCCAAATGGTACAAAGATTTCCGTTTAAGTATTTCTTATGAATTCCAGTAATTTTTGGGTAAAGTAAAACAATGCTCAAAACAAAGACGTGACGAATTAATCTAGCGTCGACTAAGTAGCAGACCATTGTCCAGTGACAATGTACTCTATATCGTTGACGTCGTCGTGTTGGATATCCGGATCGCTGAGACGTCAAAACACGGATTTGTTCAATAAGGCTGTTTGCTTTGTGTTTTGTGAAATATGCAGTCTTAACACATCGGGTGACTTCTCGACAACTGGGTAGCGTCAACAAGTGTCCCAGGAAAGTGAAAGTCAAGCGATGTGGCTCAGTGACATTTTCTTTATTAAATAATGTCTTTGTCTATAATATATTTAAAAAGATTATTTTATGGCCAATCTATGCAAAATAATACTATATTAAAGAACCGCAAAATCTATATATATAAAAGAAAGTGGTGTTAGTTACACCACTTATAACTCAAGAACGGCTGAACGGATTTAGATGAAAATTAGTGGGGAGGTAGCTTAGAACCAGGAGACGGACATAGGATACTTTTTATCCCGTTCGACCGCGCTTCAGTCCAAAATCCAAAATCTGCTTATTTATTGCCTCTAAGGCGTAACAGAGTTCGCGGGGTAAGCTAGTTTATTATAAAATCCAAACAACTCAGAGATATAAAATTTATCAATTCTGTTTATGAATCCACGACTTTAAGTTCTGCACATGAAAACATATTTCAAATTGCACTTAAAATAGAAAAATTAGCCATGTCTGTTTGGTCAATTCCAAAATAAAATTTCTATGTTAAAATAAAAGATTATTCAAAAAAAAGTTAAATTACGAATTTGAGTTAACGTTTAAAGTGTTTTGTGTTATACAAGGAGACTTACTGTAAAATATTACCATAAGTATCTGTACGAGTAGCGAAACAAATCCATTTATATCCAGAGCAGTAATGGCCTGCCATGACATTGCTATGAAATTTTAATGACACCGAAATATAAGACAGATCATACGAGCAATCAATGTGTAGTTGTTATGACTCCTACACACTATAGCGCAGGTCGCCGTGCCGGTACATACTACTGGAGGTCGCAGAGAATCATTTCAGTTATGACAGCCGAGTTAAGCGCTGGTGGTGTAAACTTTATGTTCTAAGTTCTTAACAATAGACAAAGAAGCCTTTAAAATCGCTATCGCGGCTATTCATTAATTAACAAAGATTCAAAAGTAGCAAAGAAATTTTGAGTGCGTTCCAGTTTGCAACGCAGAGTTGGCAAAAGAGAATTCACGAAAGTAATGAGGCGTATTTTTTTTTTAATTTCCGCTCTACTAGTTTTCACAGTGCCGAATAAACTTGAAATTTCATTTAATATATCCATCTCTTTATTTAGATTTTTATAATTGGCATTTGTGGGATACCGCCAGTTTGCACGGCAAGGCCGGCAGCTAAACCACCCACCGGCATGGTGTGTAGGGTGCTAGGACGGTATAAAGGCCTTTATATTCGCAATAAAGTCACATAGAAAAATATATCGGAACATCGGTATAATATAACCATGCTTCGGGTTTATTGAAATAAAAGATATGCAGATATAAGAAAATTATATAATGAAGTAATTTACGGGTGTTATGAGTGAAAGTGTGGATGTATTTCAAACGTGTTAGTGAGGATATATGTGACACTAAAGTGACATTATTGAGCCGGTTTACATATGAGGATTAGTTGAACATGAAGTTGTATTTAAAAGAAGTTTCATGTTTTGAACTACAGGTTTGGTTTCTTTAAAATTTCAAGTAGCTTATGGAGTGGAGTCGGTAACATGTATGGTTTTAGAAAGAAATTTGTATGTATTAGTAAACCTTGCCTGAAAAATGTTTTATCAAAAACTAGTCGCAAATTACCAATTGCTTTAAGAGCAGAACCAGATCTGGCGAAGGGCCCGGGAGAAATGGGTGTCTCTTGTTAAACATCGGTTACAGTTGGATACTTAAAAGGGATCTCTTCGAAGATGTAGCCGTCATTTGCAATTTTGATGACCCCTAACGGTGAGAAACAAGACATATGGTTTGTTTCGATATCGCAAGGCCAAGGTACAAGGTATAAATTCCATGACCGTATACCGAGAACTTCTAAAATAGACAAAACATATAATACACCGCGTGGTTTTTTGTGGTAATGTAGGAATGTTAATATTGGGCGGTCAATCAAAGTACGATCTGCAACTTTGTTACAAATATAGTCAAAAATGTCGGTATATCTTAATTATTGTTGGTGTTTGTAATTGGCAACGGAGTGGGCAGAAAAAATGACACGAAATAAAAAATGTTTTGTTTATGCATGTAAAATTGTCAATATATGTATAACTAAAAGTATTTCATTATGTGCCTCATTGTCTTTGTGTATTTCTTACTGCCACAAGTATATTTTTTAAAGGAAAATATTAAAAAAACTGAACCGTGATAAAAAAAAATGGAATCTCCCTACTTAAAAACACTCAAAAGTGAAAAATAAACTGAATTATTTCTTTGTTAAAAAACAAAAAACTTTTCTTATTACTTAAATAAAAAGTTTACTTAGCAACTATAATTTAACTATTTTCAACAAAATTCTAAATGAACGTAAATTTATTTCTCCTAATTAAAACTATTACTTATTGGTAATTAAAGTACATGAAAATACTACTACATGAAGATACTATCATTAAGTTACATGTAATTATAACTGCATGAAGTAGTTGTTGTTTTGATTGTTGCACCTTATAGTTGTGTTTATTGGTTATTTAAATTCTAAATACTATTTTTTTTAATTAAATAAACATGTTAAAATTTTATTATTGATGTGTTAAAACATGATCTAGTCCTAAATTTAATTTAAAAAAAAAACAGAAGTTTGTAGGATTTGGGATGGCTTCTAAAAATTATATGAAAACAGTATTACTGGAACTGAAGAAGATAAGAGTATTGTACTTTATAAATATTTTTTTCACTTCTGGATATCTATGAAGACTATTTAGTTCTCTTTCCATATCTGATGAATAATAAGAAAATATCAGATCTGTTTTTGACCTCTGGACTAAGCATTTTTTTAAATTGGTATGCTCTAAATACCTTCTTCGCAAGCGATACATGAGTCGGTACGTCAACAACTCGCGCGTGTTTGTTTGTTTTAATAAGAAGCATTATTTTAAATATATAGTTTAAAAAGTAATCTAGTAATCGTGATTGCAACTACAATTAGTAATAATAATAATAATATATAGCTCTTTATTGTACACCAGATTAATAAAAGAGGTAACTTACAATTAAGGAAGTACAAGTGGCGGCCTTATCGCCCGTTGGCAATCTCTTACAGGCAAAGTATAGGGCAGTGCCTGGTGTACTAGAAGTGCATAGGGAGAGGAAATTAACGTAGTATATATAAATTATATAAAATAATAGTAACACGCCGTGTAAATTTTTAAATAAATACGAGTATATACAAAAACCAACTGAAACTTATAGATATTCCAAACATACATACCTAAGGGGAACACCTTTACCTACCCGAGTGTAGCAAAGTTAACTATGTAGCATTGATATCTCCCAGATAATATTCCTTTACCAGTCCCTTAAAGGCTGTCAATATTTGCGCACGTCTAATTTCAACTGGTAGTGCTTTCCACAGTTGAACCGCTTGGACAGAAAAGAAGTGGTCGAGGAATTTAGTAGTGTGCCCTAGCATTTTAGTAGTTAAACTACTTTTTACTATCACTTCATGTAGTTTGTAGTTATGATCACTAACTACTTTATATAGTCATAGTAAGTAATCAATAGTTAGATTGTATTTTGCCCAAAATAGGTTACAGTGCATATGTCTTTTCTTTCCTACACAATACTAATTACTACATCGGCAACTTACAGTCTCATCTAATTTCTTTTTTTAAACGTAAGGAAACCCCTCGAGCTGTCACCCAACCCAAGTAGGGGTTGTGTGTCCGTATTGGACCAATTAAAACCACATAGGGTGCCACTTTGCGCCATAGCATCAACTTTTATTAGATCAGATCACTTAAACAACTTGAATAAATACAACTAAGGACCTATTAATAACATATATAATAATAATAAATATTTTGGACATCTGACACACAACGTAATCTACTTTGAAACTAGATGACGTTGTGTGCAGAGCTTGTGCTATGATAACTAGACTAACTGATAGAATACTTTTTTTTTTATAAATACATACATATTATACATAGAAAACACTCAAACTTCGAAACAAATATTTGAACCTGAGACCTCACCGCCACCAAGGCAGTTCCTATATACCTATACGTGCATATTATATTTAAAGAATCATCATTTAGCCCTCCACTCTCAGCCCGCGTGAATAACTTGAAAGATTACAAATTAAAGTTTATATATACGCATGGTTTTGAAATATTCATGCTATAACTCCTTATTGTTAACGAGTTTAACCTTCTATTATCAGCTGGCTTAAAAAAAACAACTACAGACCTGTTCAAACCCATGATATTGAAAGATTTATCCTCTAACTCTTAAACTTTAAGTATATCTGTATGGCTGTACCATCCGTCATCAGCTAATCTGAGTAATTTTAAAGAATTCGATCAAAGGTAATGAACAGACGATAATGACTTACAGACGCAAATACTAGAATCATTTTAGAAAATATATGAAAGGCGTAATACGGGTCTAAAAAATTCGAGGATTGCCCTCGATTTCCTTGGGATACCATCATCAGATCCCGACATGTTGATAATGGGAAAAAATATACCCTTTTGAAAAACAAAAAGTATTTTAAAAACCGTTCCACAATTGACGAAGTAATCGGTGAAGACACGCTAAAAAACATACAGTAGAACATAGAACCTCCTTTTTATTTAAAGTCTGTTAAAAATGACCCCACCCATGAAATCAAATGTGTGGTGAAACTGTAAAGACACTTGATATGTTTAATTGTTGTGAAAACAAAGTGGACATACTACAAATCTTACAGGACACAGTAGACATCACCCAATCTCTGTATCACAAAACGTCCATATGACTATAATGATTGTGATAGGATCAGATTGACAACACATTCTCGGATGTTAAGTTAATAAATGTTATTATTAATTAAATTTTGTATGGTTCTGCGATTTTTCAAATATTTTTTTAAAGAATGCTTTCAAATTGAATGCATGGATCGTATAATGGTAGAAACGATCACGCCGCCGCCTTCTACTTTCTGATTCGCAGATCGAATTGCATTTTAGACATTTCGATCCATTACAATCCGCAAAATCGGATTGAGTTTAAAGAAAGCACATCCCGTATCAAAACGCTTATTTAAACATCATAAAAATTAAAAAAAAACAGGCAATTAATTTTCTCATACATTATGAATAATACAAAACACAGATGAGGACTGGAGCTATAGATAAGGACGCAAGTAAAATGGTTAAGAACGCAATTGAAACCATGTAGAACTGCTAGTACTGTTAGAACTAAAAATAAATAGGTAACACTACCAATGATTGTAATCTCTAATGTTTATAACCTTATTTAAACACAAAATACTGGTAACCTCCAAAAGGGGAATCAATTAATTAATAATAAAATTAAATTCATATATATCACTCAGAAATATGATAAAGGCAATAAGAATGACTAGTATGACTCCATGTTTACCATAAATGATTTCATCCACCATATTGATGCAATTTATACACAGATAGCCAAAATAATATAATAGATTAAGACTGATGAGGGTTCATGTTGACTGCTTTGAATGTTAATAGCATTCTTTTTTTATAAAAGAGGTCAGAAATCATCTTTTTATGATTGACCGATGTATCCTAAATACAGAAAAATATGATTGTACCTATTATTTCATTTTATGTATAATATTTTTTTATGCATTTTATATTTAATAATAGATAAGCAATGTTACTAGAATCAAATTTTTTATGAAACTACTCCAGGAACCATTTTATTTTTTTCTGATGTGGAGCCTGGTGAAAATCAAAGAATTAATTGTCTAACTTCAGTTCTGTGACGTTGTCATATCATTCCTTTCGAGTCAGCCCATAAGCACAGCAGCACAGTTCCGTGTCTAGTCTGTGTAGTGATGGATTAAGAATATGGAATGTCACCAGTCCTATTTTTACCATGAGTGTGGTAACAGCTAAGACAAGGAGCAAGCTAAACAGAATAAAAACTTTGCAAGTAGAAATCTTGGAATAAACCCTATACCAGCCGTCTGGCCAGTGCAGTGTAGTATCCAGCAGTAGAAGGCTGTTAATGTTGGTGATGGTTCACATTTACAGTGTTTAAGATATGGTTTTCTTTTGTGAGCATTTCATATTGTATCTTATTCAGTTTTAAGTAAAATTTGTGAAAACAAAAAGTAACATGAAGTAGACACGTTAAAATTTTTAATCTTGTAAAAATTTCTGTAAAAATATTTGGCCCCTACATTTACAAAAATGTTTTGAAAATAGATTTTCGAATTATATCACAGTCACTTTGAAAATCACTTTATTCTATAAATAGGTTTTCACAAACACTTTAACAAGTCATGAATTTTAAATTATATGCTGCCATTTTATTGAACTAGCCTTGTGAAAAACTGAAGAAATAAACTCGAAGAAATAAATCTCTTTAAAAGTCCATACAATATTATTAAATAATATATGTGAGAGTAATGTAGTGATTCTTTAGTAGATGCTAAACTATTTCCTCATAAAACATGTACCTGCTCACCTTTTGTTAACATATGTAAAGATTAGTATTTAAAAATTAAGTATGCCATATTGTATTTCGATTCAGTTGTAATAGAAACAGATATATTAGAATTTATAGCTGTAATAATTACAGTTCGGTAAAAACTACATACCATAAACTAATTTGATTACAACTATATTTTTAAAATACTGAGACACCAAAATAAAAACTAATTTTATAGGTACAACACTAAACAGACAATATTTTATTAAAATTTGTAGTAATATTAAGAAAAATATATTGACAATAAAATAAATAACTGTGCTTTACAGTGAGAATGACAAGAATTAAGATGATGATTAAGATAGGAATTCTAATAAGATCTAAGAAGATATGAGAATAAACAACATACAAGATCACAAAATATCTAATTACATCCGAACTTAACAAATATGAAAGTAAAGCACTTACTTGCAAGTGTATCTCTTGTCCACATCGACACACATTAAATGCCGGATGAAATCCTTTGCAGAATCACTAATATCGTCCCAATAAGGAGAGTCAAACTCAAAATCTCCTTTTAGGATCTGAGCAAAGAGATTCGCATCATTCTCATCATAAAAAGGTGGGTAACCACATAATAAAATGTATGATATTACTCCTATGCTCCATACATCAACAGCCTTGCCATATGGCTTCTGTGCAAGTACTTCAGGCGCCACATAACCAGGTGTGCCACAAGCTGTAGCCATAATACCAGAATCTTCAATCTTTGACAAACCAAAGTCACTTATCATGATTTTACTATCCTCATCTGCACTATAGTAGAGCAGATTTTCTGGCTTTAGATCCCTGTGCACTACACCCTGCGAGTGCATGTAGTCTACAGCTTCCAATACTTGTCTTATCAGATTGGATGCATCTTTTTCAGTGTAAGAGCCTTTTTCCACAATTCTATCAAATAATTCGCCACCTGTGACTAGTTCCATCACCAAATACACTTTATTTTTATCTTCGTATGTCTCGAGCAGCTGGACAATATTCGGGTGAGAAAACATCTTCTTTTCAGCACCTTCACCTTTTGCTTGTTCACTAAATCTTTTTAACACCCTAATTTCATTTTCTAATGAATCCTCTTTACCTTTGAGAGCCTTTTTATCGATAATTTTACAAGCGAATAGCTGCCCATTTTCTTTACTCTCTATCAAACGTACTTCGGAAAACGCTCCAGTACCAAGCAAATCTTTAACAATGTATTTATCCTCGATTGATGGCTGTTTTTCTGATTCCTTACTGTCCTTTTTGGACTTTCGTCCGAAATCTTTTTTGCCAAACAGAGGCATCTTCGCGCCCCACGCTCACAGATTTTAAACTACACTATTACTTATCTAATAAATATCTACGTATACACGGTAGCTAGGTATAACCAGACTGGCTCGACAGAACAATAATCTCGCTCGGTTGGATTCACGAATGTTGCGCAGGGCGCCCAAGGTCATACGATTTGTCAAAAATTTATTGCACGTTTTGTTTCATATAAAGTGGAGTTTTTTGATTTCAATAAAATAACATATTTAGATTTAAATAAGTTTAAAAGTGTTTATATATATATATATTTGAACTAAGTGTTATATTTAATATAATAAAAATAAGATCACGTTCAATGTTTTTTTATATATATAAAAATAAATGATTCCGACAATGCAAAGCTACAACAAAACGTTACTGCTCCAGCAAAAGAAAGAAACTATTACGTGCTTGCCTAGTTACTTAATTTTATATCTGAGAACTATGGTTTTCATTCCAAAATCTAAAAATTAACAACTTTATTAAGAACAGTCATCGTTTTATTGAAAATATTAATCTATATTTATGTCTAGATTTCTCCGGTGCGGTAATGCATTGCCAAGATGTTTTATCTTCTAGCTATTGTACTTATTTATATTTAATCAGTAGGTAGTAAATATTCCCTAATACCTTATGTGGTATTTTTACTTTTTTTGTTAATAGAACACTAAATTTATTTTTAATTCAGACAGTATTCCAACATACCATACCACACCTTGAAAAGCATAAAACACTGCCTTGTAAAATCTGCCAATCACACAGTTATTCATTTCAGTTCGTTATTTTACTTTATTTAAATATGTTACCGAAGTCAGAGATAGGGTGATGGCAGTGATGTTGTAGATAGGTATACTACATAAGTATGCAAAAATATCAAATAATAGATATGTACACATGCCTACTCACGTTTAAACACTTATATAATATCAAAATGTTAAAATAAATGTGTATATACATATAGATAGCATTTCAAGCAATTACGTAACGATAATAGTAATGCATTTAAAGGTCACTGACACGAATCTGATAATAACAAATTTCATTACTCAAGTTGCTTGTATTGTGCCCTAGTGGAAAAAACAAATTCTGGCAAAGTTTTCTTTATGAAAACAAAACTAGAGAAATCAAAAATATAATAACTATTCTTCATAATTCTGGTTATCCTGTCACGTTACAGGTAGGTAGTTGAACATCATTCATTTATTTGAGCATGCATTTTAAAGTACTTTATTATTTATATTCAAAATTGTTGCTGCATGTATATTAATTTATTAACAAGAATTGCGACTCTTGAGTTGCAGGCATGGGCGACGATAGTTACTTACCAACAGGTAGGTAGGTATATCATAAAAAAGGTACCTATATCATAAAAAGCTAAGTTAACTTATTATTTTTAATGTAAATCCGTAAGTGACATTGGGTTTGCCCACGTTAACGCTTTTTTTACTGATATACAACGCTATCTCGCTTCAAATTAAGCAGAACTACTACTATGATATTTAGATTGACTGATAGAATACTTATATACTTTTTATGAATACATATATATTACAGTTAGAAAAAAATAAAACTTCAAAACAAATATTTATAGATCATAAAAACACTTGGTCCAACCCGGGCAACAAACCCAAGACCTCAAACACAACAGTCGCATTCGTTACCACTTCGCCAAAGAGGCACCTGACATAACAGTTTTGTTTAATAGTTAAAAAATGACATCTGAATAAATTCTCTGCATATTGCAACAAGTATATTCTCAAAAACAATTAGAATGAAACACACTTATTTACTCGTAATTCAATTCTGATTACCCTTACACTTCATTAGTTTCTTTATTTATATAACACTTTTGCTATAAAATAATTTGAATATTTTTAACTTTCTCAATACACTAATAGTAAATTCCTTGAGGGATCTATGTAATACAGACAGGAGTCAAACACTGCGAAAAGGGGTGGCATTGGACTTTTTTTTATTGTCAGGGTGGAAAATAGACGATGTAACTTAAACCGATAATAATTTAAATAAGGAACGCGAACGTGAATACATTCGTGTTTCTATCTCACCAAATAATTATTTCTGCTCGTATAGTAAGAACATTGTTTACGCATATAAACAATCCAAAAAAAAATTAACTATTCTTTTTCTTCTTTAGAGCTGAGCAAAAGAACGATGTTACCACAACATTATTAAATTCCTTATGGTATCCCCTATATGTTTTTCGCAACCCCTATTTACATTTTCCTTTGTCTATGCTTCTACCCCCTGACGTCACGCTGAAAATCGACCAATCCCATTGCACACAGTATTCGATGGCCCTCATAAGCGACATCACTACCGCGCTTCACTTCGTACCTTATCTTTTAAATGTTTTCGTTGTCTGACAATATGTGCCGTTCGAAACTGTTCTTGGCTGTGATTAAAATTGTTTAAAATGACCAGTGTCATTACTTTGTCACTGTGAAATTTAGTTTCCTTTTTATTTTGTCTCAAGTGCATTAGTTTCTAAAACATCGCGAGGGGGTGGTGCCGTGATGCCAGTTCGTAAGCAAGGTGAATTTCAATATTCCAGTATCGACGTTTATTGTCTATAGTGGTTGTATTTCGTTCATGCTGTCATTGAAGTCTTATTCAATTTGCACAAAGAGCTGACAGCGCTCACTACGGCACCCTTCTGTTATTCATATCGATGTAATAGGGTTGCCAAGCACCCACATTGAACTTTTTACGTACTTTAATACGCTTCACCTACATCGTGTTATACTTTTGACCTATATTAAACTATAAATCATTCTCTATTTTCTGTTATTACTATTTTATCTCATAAAATACAAGTACAACATTTTAATAAAATGTAGGTCGGGTATTCGTATGATTTTCGGATTCGAATTTGGGTATCTATGTTTACTCGTAGGAACAATGGAAATCATTCGTTTTTATTAACTTGTTTACCAAACAAGCCTGTTACCAAATTAATATTTTATCAGTTCAGCTTAGAGTCATGATAGAACCAATGAAACCAAAAAGTAAACATGGCCTAGTTAAACGACTATTGTTCGCATGTAACTATCTAAAATATATCGTGTGACCTTTATTTATTGATTGTTTACATTGCTGTGACAGAAGCCCATCGAGCATTAGAACTGCTGGAAGACTACCACAGCAAATTGATAAAGCCGCAGGACCGACAGCTGCGCCTAGCCATCGAGAGAGTTATTAGAATATTTAAATCTCGCCTCTTTCAAGCACTACTTGGTAAGTTTGTCAAACGTTATAACTTTTTAAAATCATTCTATTACTACTATTAACTATTCTCGTTGATGTAGGACAACCGGAATTTCGTTAAAGAAATCAATTTTAAATATTATAAAATGACGTAGATTCCAAACCATCTCTACAACACTCTACGGTACAGCTACCTATACCTACTCATAAATGCTTTTAGTATCATAAAAATGTTTCTAAAACTACTTAGAAAATGAACGCCTACATTTTACATACAAGTCTGCTAATGCATTGTGATATATATACATCAGTTATACGAATTACGTACAGAACACTCAGTTTTGTAGTAGACTTATGAGAATAAAATCTGACCTGTTTATATCATCGAGCTCTCATTAGATTTCTGCAGGACTTTACCTAAAAAATAAAACCCAAAAATGTGTAGGTAATAAAACCCAGAAATATTTACTTACTTAAATTCTTTATCGGATATTTGATCGAAGATCACGAAATGAAACCGACATCGGTAGGTAATCATAAACCGGTCAAGTAGGTAGGCATGGACAGCCTTCGCGTAATGTCGAATCATTCTCATAGAGGCACTATTCAAAAGTGTTTAGCTATAGCTCTTAGATCCCGTGGTCGTAACATTATAAGGCAAATATATACCTATAAATTTGTTTTTTTTTCCTTTTTTTTTTAAATAAAAGTATAAATAAATAAATTAGGTTTTTAGCTTAACAGCCTCGTCTACTACAGTCCACAGGGCTAGCAAATGTTGTAAAATCAGAATGAAGTTTCTCATTGATCAATTGTTATTACGTACTTAATTAATACACTTGTAATAGGTACTTATACTAAGCTTTCTTATTTTCTAACCGTCATATCGGAACACATACCTGTTCAACATATTTATTAATAACTATTAACACAATAAAACTAAAGAGTCTGTTTAGTTGTTGTTAAAACGCCGTATTATCTGAAACGATAAGAAAGATTTCAATGTTTTTTTTATATAATATTATATAGAAAATTAATAGACAT
Source organism: Hypercompe scribonia (assembly GCA_949316085.1). NCBI lineage: Eukaryota > Metazoa > Arthropoda > Insecta > Lepidoptera > Erebidae > Hypercompe > Hypercompe scribonia. The sequence goes on along the minus strand of OX438974.1, from coordinate 10,740,354 downwards.
TCATACATTCTATGAAACATTTCACGATGACCCTTAGATACAGAGTAATAATTATAAACACACGAAACTAAGCAAGGCAGCTGGTTTATTTAATAAAGAACTGCCGCACTAGGAATGATTTTTGTGATTAAAAAGAATGCCCAGAATCAGTACCACTATCACTGAATAAAATATTTTTTGTCAGATCCGATGGCGAAACCATGTAGATTGTTTCATAATTTATGTGAACATACAAATTAATTGATCATACATTCATAATATATCTCAAAAGGAAAGTACGTTTGTTTCAGTTTTTATTTTATTTAGCAAAAAACAAAGTGGATTGTGAAGTTGCTTCCTGTTCACTACCCGTACACAGACCGATAACGGCAATAGGTTCCAATATGATAAGACCCAGCAAATTGAAGGTAACGCAATCAACATAAAAGTATTTTATCGACCAGATATAAGTAACACCATTCCCGTTAGAACCGTCATGAATACACATTAGTATTTAGCAAACTTCTGTCTTTCATCAATTTAAAAAAAATATAGAAGTAAAGAAAAGTATACAAACGATATTTATTATTGGTCTCAAGAGGAATTTCCTCTTGCAAAAAAAGTAAACAGTATAATTTAACAGAAAGTGAACTCTTTGCAAATTGATCTGAAAAAAAACCGAATATCGATTACTGATCACCTGATTCTTATACATAATAAATGTCTTACGACCGTTTGGAGACAAGCCGAAAGAAAACAGTGTTGAGGTAATAGAAATATAGTTGTATAGGTAGATGATTATATAATATTTGAAAGTTAACTTATGATAATTTATGGTAAGCTTAAGCACATTACAAAATTTCATGTTTTCTTAATCGTGTCAAAAATAAATTGGTTTTTTATTTGGAACTAGCTGTTGCTCAGGGCTTCACTTGTAATTTTTTTTCTTACTTAGGTAGTTGTTATCGACGACATAGCGTAACTTTCGTCAAGAAAGTCTTTTTTTTCAGTACCCTATGATGTGTACTGCCGCCCTGATAACCTATTTGCATTATGTGGTAATCGGTTTAACTGACAACAAGGCATTATATGCGAACAAATTTATTTGATTTTGGACAAAGTAAAACATTTCTAATTTTAATTTTTGAAATAGAGAATATCTATGTCATTTTTGTCACATTTACACATTTCGTTTGGTGTCAATGCAGTTAATTTTCATTGAGATATTTAAAAATAGAAGGAGAAAATTGGTTCTTTTCGCAGTGTTAGTTATTTTGCTTTGAACTTCAATTCGACTTTGAAGTTCATTGGTTGAAGGTACCGCTACTGGCTCAGTCAGCTCAACAAGCTATTAATATACGGAACACGCGCGTGACTGCATAGTGACGCGCACTAGTGCTCTTGATTCTTCCTTGACCACGACACGGCTATTGTGATCCACATTATATTTAGCGAGTAATAATAAATATTACACTACTAGCATATTGTAATTACTGATATGGGCGAGATTTTCGCAGACAGCATTCTTAGAAGATATCTTTAACCGAATATCTATGAAGTCGTTAGGTTTTAGTTACTTATATTAAACCTAAACAGATATTTTTTAATATAAAATAAAATAAATAAAATAAAATAAATATATTTCATAGCGTCACAATAATTAGTACTTTTAATTAAAATATATCGACAAATCGCATATTAATATATGAAACTTGTTATATGTTGCGAATTTAATCTTAATTACCAATTTGAGTACACATTTGTGGGTGTATTTGTGATTGAAAAATCCCTTCGGATTTCCGGCTACATAGGGACACAGGTGCCATGAGTATGTGGTGTTTCCACTAAGCACCACCCCGACGGACAACCTATGGATGCCCTGCCCTGGGAGAAGCTGGACCACTGAAAATGTGATTTCATGTCCTCCTTGAATCGATATAGGCTCTGTCCAGGGAGAAAACGTTTTGTCTACTTAATCTTGGCGTAGCAGCCTGGTTGCACCTTCATGTTTCCCCCTCTCTCACCCCACTTTCCCCCTCTCTCTGGTTCGCTCCCGCGGTTCCGTCGACTGTTCATACCGCTACTGACGTCTCTTTTGCCCAGAATCGACGTTCTTCCGATCCCGATCAGCGGTCTCTTCTGGAGCATAACAACTTCATAGAAAGAAATTATTGCACCCCAGTCCATTTCAGCATTGTAGCAATGATTGCTGGCGGAGACAGGTCTCGTCCAATTTGGTCGACCAAGATCTCGCTTTCAAGTACCCACGTGAGGCGATCCTTCAGCGTGCTGAGCGGAATCCTAGTCGGTTGCACAGTGATGGCATTGTGACGTTTCTTCGTGTCCGATCCAACTCAGATACTCACCGATGCAAACATGCCCGGTGAGTATCTGCGTCAGTCTGTAGGTGAGAGCTAGCGTACATACTCGTAGGTACGCTGGTAGCATAACCCTGCAACCAAAACGCATCTATAATGCAAATCACTTCGGTACACAGATATTGATCACGACACATATCAATCCAATGGTATGGTTACTTATACAAAAATATAATAGATAATTTATTTATATTTTTAATTATGTACACTTAGCCATAAATATAGGTAACATCACCCAGTTTGGTGTCGGTTTTACATCTACAACAGTACGACTGAACTTCGATTTTATACGCTGTACGATTACCATCAGACCACCACAATCTAAGAACTAGGCGAAATTGAAATTCTGTGAAAAGTGTTGTCGGACTTTTTAGGAATCCAACTACTTGTAACGATTGTTAAAACTGTTCTAATTGCAAAGGGGATGGCACGTAATAGTCAAAAATGATCACTCATCATAGTCTGCCGTAGTTAAGATTTATTAGCTTTGCAATGTGTTAATTTACGCGGTTCCACTACGCTACGAGCCCCTCGTTAGCGTAGCTTACGGATAGATAAAACAATAATTAGACAAGCACTCCGTACATTCCTTTCACATAATCTTAGAGCCATTGTAGTATTATAGTGTAGCCCTTGTTTAATTATTCACACCTTTTACATGGTTTAGGAATTGTAGAAATAAGTTATAAGTCAACCAAACTGAAAGTGACTTAATTTAATATGTGTTGACTGAAATGTTTTTGTTACGTTGAAACAACCTTGTCCAGGAGTCGATGTGTGCTCAATTGCAGCTGTCCGCGTGCGTCATTTGCTCCTAATGAACACACATGGGCTTCATCGCCTCACAAGCGACCGTAGTTGTAGTATGGTCTGCTTAGTAGTAAATCTTATTTTTACTACACATCAGGTCAGTTATGTTCAAAGCGGTTCGTATCAACTCCGATAAATTGACATATGAAAAAAATTAGACAAGAGTTATGTCGATAAATTTAAAAATCTATAACTGCGTAAAAGAGCGGCTTAAAAAGGACGAAACAAGAAAATAATTTAGATAGAAATTCAAAAATACATAGATACAAAAATGGTCAAGTTAGAGCGCTGGTCGATCCCATTTTTTTGTTTACTTAATACTTTTCCGTTGCTCGATCGAGTGTATACACTTAGGTAAATACATCTTAAGCATATATTTTGATTTTAAACAATATTATATGATACATATTTATCACGTACTCGCCAAGACCTTTCTTTGATACCAAACACGTGGTGTCTCATCTGTTTATTTTATTCGAGGTTACAGTCTGAGGCTTAAATTCATTTTTTATAAAATTTATCGAGCCTCTGTCACCTGGGTCATCATTACAAACCTATTGACACCTCATTCGTTAAAATTGGTTTAGTAGTTTAGAGGCTACAGTGGACACACACACACACAGACTTTTGGCTTCGTTGTGGTCATAATATAATTAGAGGACCTCCCTCTGACTTGTATTGTCCTTCTTCTAACGTCCTAGTCTCATACCAATATACTTTAACTCTAATATATAAAAACATTTCGCGTTTACCGCATCTTTAAATCTTAAATAATACAATAACTATGTATTTCTTTTGAAGAAGAATAATTTGCAAACTTTTACAGTTACTTTTAAAAACGTGTGGTTTGGACTCATATACAAAGAGAATCACCTAAATAAATAAATTAGGTTTATATATCAACAGTAAAGTTTATCGGATTGACGTAATTTCCATCAATGTTCCACACTATTTCGTATGAACAGTTGTGGCTTCAAAAACACATTCTTTTCTTATTTAGATACACTACTGATTAGCTCAATACGATATTAGTATAACGAATGGAATAATATTGTAAATGTTACGTGTTTTTATCATATCACATGTTTCATTTGCGCATGTTTTGTTTAGATACTCTGCATTTTATAAACTTGGTATAAAACAATATTATTGAGATATTTTGTTATTTATTAAGCATAAATGAGATAATTAACTGGACCAGTTATTGTCGAAGTCATTTTAAATGTTGCGGAACTGACCTTACGATAAAATTAATCCTCATAAGATTTTGTTATGAACTATATCTCCACGTATATGAAACAAAACATTTAAGAATAATAATGTCGTAACTGTCTTTCAGCTTTAGCTTGTTTGTCTAGCGATTACCGCATGCGACCGTCGATCAAAAAGTCTTAGTTTCAATACTCGGGTCGGTTTAAAAGTGTTATAGATTTTTTTTTTGATTATAGAAATGCTTAGTAACAACCCGGAATTTGGAAGTTGAAGTCTTAAACCCCGTAACTCGCAGAGCACGAAAAGCCATCCGTCCGACGCCTGATTTCCACGGTCGTGTCGGATAACCGTCCTATCAAATTGTAAGAGCAAGGGAACAGACAGTGCAACTGTGCGCACACATTTCTGCACTATAACAACTCCAGCCTCGTTGACTAGTTTCCGTTGAGGCTCGTCGCTATGGCAGAAATCGGCTAGCAGTTCATCATCATCATACTTGATTTTCATTGTTTCTTTATTTAGTTCATCTTTTTTTTTATACTTTATGCACATAAACAGTGACAAAGATGGTTTTCTACCAGTCCAACTTAAGGCGAATGGAGTAATATTGTAAATGGTATGTGTTTTTATTGTTACCTTAGCAACCTTTTTCGCTTTAAAATTATTTAAAATAGATCAATAGATGAAAAAGATTCATATGATTTCCACTCATAGTATCTACCTACTCATAATGCGTAAATTCAGACTATGACAGAATCGATGAAAATATAAAACCAAACATACAACACAATGAATTTTATTATGTCCGAAGTTCAACTTTTCAATATTTTCTAGTACGTAGCATATATGTAGTACCTAGACATATGATATGCATATTATAATAAGTATTTGTAAAAATGAAAATAACGAAATGTGTATCGCCTAGAGAATAGCCTAAAAACGTCCACATTTCCTTCACGTCATGATGACAGTAGATCTAATACCGACTGCTAAAATTAATACCGCCATATTTATCCTGCTTTACCTTTTAATTAATAATAAACAAAAATATCCAGTTTGTATTGTAGTACGATAGGTAAACGCGGTCGTAGGCTCGACAATATGTGCGATGGACTGTTTGACCTGGATCTCGAGATACGGGTCACCGGCTATATCTACAGGAGCCTTTTGCTGACACAATTCAGTCTTTGACATGTTTTAATTAAAATTTATTCTGTATTTAACAATTTGAAATGTAAAATCGTGTGTTCAGTACCTTACGTATGAGCGAAGGGAGGTCATTCAACATGTGTACCTAAGAAACTCGTAAGTTTGGAGAACAAAATTCCCATTCCTTAACTTTCATCATTATAACCTAATGAGGTAGATATGAGTTTTGATGTTTTTCACATCTTTTCAATCTTTTTCTTTTTTTTAAATCGATTAAAAAAGAAAACTCGCGCTGGTGCTGATTATTTTTTCGAATACCTACCGAACACCGAAAACAATTTTGGCTTAATACACATTTATACCTTATAATTTATTATATATTTCTCATTGTGGCAATAACTTATAGAAACACATAACGTTTATTCACGTGTTACTGAAAACAAGCAAGTAGCATGCCAATTTAAGTGATTCACAAATGGAGAAGATAGAGATTACAAAGGGCTCTAACGGGAACAAAGTTTGCTAAGTAAAGTTAGAGTTTTTTACGAGTTGGAAGACCATATTTAACGGCAATTAATAACTTTAAATCTCGTCGTTGCCTTCAAGAGTTTTTACAATTCATTCTAAGTGTGCCACGGACAGCTAAATTTTTATAACCGATATTATTAGTTATTTATAGAAATATGCCTATACTTGACTGGAATGTCGTTGACTGAAAGAGAATGCCCTGGACATAGGAACTAATATTAGTTCGGCTAAGTAGGTATGTATTAGGTAAACAATCATGTTAACATGGTATTATTTTAAACCAGTAGATTCTTTAGAAATACAGTTTGTAGGTATGTAAATTAATCTCTGTTATGCATTTCAGATCCATTAAATCTGAGTTTTGCTTCATCATGTGTGACCAATGGCATATCTACGTTATAACCATAGAGATATCGCTTATCAATAGTGTAATATTTCTTTGTGGTCGTAATGAATGTGTAAAATGGAGATTGGGTAACCTATTTAAAAGCGATAAGTGAATGAGTAAATAATAATTTTGAATGATTTTGATAAACGGAGATATCAACAAATACGTTATAAGTATAGCTACTTATTATTACCTAAGAATGATTATTATTATTGGTATGCATTACAATATCTTCTTCATCATAATTATCATCATCTTCTTAATTTATCTAAATTCATTTGAGTTTTCTTTTTCCGTGTCATCCGAAAGATCACTACTTACTAGTCCTACCTTTCTAGTTATACCCTCTTTTACGCAGTCTTTCATTTCATTGCAGAATTATTTTGCCTTTTTCCTTTACGGACGACCGACTGCCCAATGATAACCCTTCTAGTTCTTGGGAATGTGATCGTTATTGATACGTACATACGTACTTAATATAATCGATGAAAAATTGAGAATCACGTGCTCAGGTTCAGTTTAAAAAAACCTTATTGTCTATAATAAATCGAAGTAGACTCACGCTTTAACAAAAATATAAAAAACTTCTTCTGTGTACTCAGAAGTTTTTTATTAGCACACACACACTAATAAAAAACTTCTTCTGTGTACTCAGAAGTTTTTTATTAGTGTGTGTGTGTACTTATTTTTGTTAGAGCGTGAGTCTGTACTGGTTGTACACAAAAGAAGTTTTTTATTAGTGCATTGCAACACTTTGTAGAAGGTTGATTATTCTAGAAACGGAAACAAATCTGATGATCTCTCACTTCGCTCACTTTGGAAATGGTACTTGTAATTCTAAGATATTAAAGCAAGATACAAACATCAAACGTTATAGCGTAAGGGTATCTACCATAGGATAGCTATAACGTTGCCTAACTTGAACACATAATTTAGTATCTATACCTACATCTGCTATACCTACCGCTAACTGTTTAGCCCTATTTAAAATATCGCCCTACATGTTTGTCACGCAAATCTTTATTTAGAGAGTTAAACGAAATTTGTACAATACCTGCTCACGCACTAATTGAAAAGATTTAGCTATTATTCTCCTTATATTTTTTTATTATTTCTGTATTTTGTTTGCTTTCTTGGGTTCTGTCTAATTTTACATCTTTTTCTTCACAAAATACTAAACTATATATCGAATAAAAGCTACTTAATATTACAAAAAGCTGAGTTTGAAACGAATTTAATGTCTATCAGATTGTAGTTGTGATGCTGAGTCCGTGCTTTATATCGCTAGTCTCTCATATCCTTATTGTAAAGTGACAAAGAATCATAGTATACTATGTACCTAACTATTATAAACATGAATATGTTTTTTTACTGATTTCAATTGATTTACTTAGTTCTACGTTAAGAGTTGTTTCATGACGGACGATCAGCGCTGGTATATTTTAAGTATGTAGGTACCTATTATACCCCAAAAAAGTCAAGCTTGCGGAAAATTTCTCTCTTAAGCCGGGCTAAAATGGGATAAAAATAAATTTGTTCATATTTCGTACCTACGTCATAGTTTTAAACTTTCAACGTTACTTATAACTCTTTATTGTTTATTCTTTTTCTTCTATAGGTAAATTTCAAGAAAATTTTGATTTGTAAGCACTGATAATCAAAAGATTCTGCAGTTTTTTCATTGATGATTTAGTTTATAATGACTCAGACATCAATTTTTGGCATGCTTAAGATAATTTTTAACATCTGCTAATTATCTAGTAGCTACATGGTAGTTCTAAGGAATCCATTGACAAATTTTTACATTATACCAGACACAAAAATAGGAAGTCAGATTGTGGTAGTAAGTTGTGATAAAGTTTACACCAGTGTTGGCTAAGTTTTATTTCGTGACGTGCACAAAGTTCACTTACTTTTTACATAAAACAAAGAGGGTTCGCCGCCCGCACGTTCGATATCGATCTCAACACGACACGATACTCACGCTATACTTTCCATAAACCTACCTATTTCTAAATGAATTGTATTAACTAATTTTTAAGTATAACCTTTTGCATTCAAACTCTCGATAAGTCCTATGGAAATTACTAGATATTATATGTTTTATAATAGATTAAGTAGTATAAACAAGATCCTATGTAGTTATTTATTGTATGAAGTAATATTTGCGTTCAAAACAGCAGCAGATCTGACTTTTATGAACTTGGATCCACTTTTTGCTCCAGAATGAGATCCAATTGCTTTGATACTTAAATTCTACAACTTTGAAACTTCTTAGGGTCAGGATTGCATTTCCACTTCTACAGAGGAGTTGAACATGAGTCTATTATTATTGGTAGACGATGCCCTGATAAAGTCTCAGTTTCGGTAGGATAGCGTCAGTTAAAAGATCCTCTCTTATTACAAATATTTCCTATGATATGATTAAAATAGGAATATGTCCATATTATTTAACAGATATTCAAGAATTTTACGAGCTCACTCTTCTCGATGACACTAAGTCGGTTCAACAGAAGACTGCGGAAACAATACGGATTGCTAATAAATGGGAGGCAGATAACAATCGCCGAGAAGTGAGTAAATAATTTCATAAACTACTTTCATAGTTATAAATGAGAGGTATATACAGTAGAAACATCAATATTATAGAAAATTAAATACTTAATCTTGGTTTTACAACAGAATACAAGAATGGCAATAAGTAGGTCGTTTGCAGTTTACTTCGAACTGTCTGTGTCGGCTGGTTTTTTGTTGATAGTTTCAACGTTATGCAAGCTGTTTCGTTTATTTCCATTCGTTTATTCTCAGAAATAAATGAATGAATAACATTTTTGTTTCAATTAGTCTTTTCAATTTTTATCTCACATATCTATTTCGAGGATCTCGTCTTTGTATAACTTTTTTGTTGTAGATATCTGCAGAAGAAAGTGACTATAGAAGCGTTTCCAATGCCTTTCTTCAGGATACCAACAAGAAATCGGATTCACGAAATGCCACACCGGACTCGACGAAGGTTTGTAAATTCTAAACACATATTAAGTTCTTTACATTGAAGTTGTCAGGCAGTCAAATTGCAATGATTAATTGACTAGCTATATATTTACTTATGATTCTATCTACAAGGGTGTAAGTTTTGCTTAAGTTTTAGGCTTTCAGAATATCATGGCTTGAAAATTTGAGAATAATGTTCCGTTTCTTTTTTTTAGGTGCAGTCTGTCGTGGCTCAAAGTGGTGAAACAGAAGTGAAAAAGGTAAGTGAGCCGGTATAGTGCAAAGGTGAACGGAGTAGTGTAATTTTTCCTGAAATATTTACATCATGTATTTATTGGTATAACAGCAATGGTGAAAACTTAATTGTATTCATTCAAATGCTCTCTGATAGATATAAACATGTTTAATATTTTTAGTGTCATGAAATAACGCCATCTGTTATTGGTTTTTGACAGTCTTAAAACTTTTAGTTACGGATCGGGCGGTGGATCGATGCGCTGATTTTTTTTTATTTTGATGACGTGACGTTTACGAAAGTAGCTGAACGAAGCGCTAGGTACAACAAGTGGACGGTAATGGCGGATGGTTGGTGTTTCGCGTCTCGTAGTACTATTTATAACCTAAATTATAGTACAAGTTTTCGGCGATATGTGCGCTAACGTTTCTTCGTTGTGTGGATTGGTGCCGTTAAATTTCACAATTGTGCCAATGACGTACGAACACTACATCGACTGAAAGTATATTACTCTTTTTAAATGATAATCAGTGAAATGATATTGCACACAAAATTTTGACATTCACACTGCCGAGATTTCGTATTCGTTTCAAGTAAGGCCATTTGATAAACACTAATCTATTTTTAAACATTTAGTAATTTCTTTATACATTGGGAACGTTTTCAATTTTTGGTGAGACTAATGCGACTTCGGAGCTAGTTTTGCTTGTAACAAATCGTTGTTACTCGCTGATGGTTATTAGGTACAATAAAAGTACTATGGTACTACTGCTATTGTCAAGTGTCCATAAATTGCACACTAATAACGTAACACGGACATTCTAATTAAGGTTCATCGCTTTTGACATTCATACCATCCTATCATCGGACACAAGTTGGTAACACGCCTAATAATTACTTAGCCATACATACCTACCTACCTACTAAAATCGCTATCAAAAAGGGCTCGGCAATTTCGTTCATTCATTAGATAAGGACTGCCGCAATTTTAAACTAAGCTAACATGATAAAGAGCTTTGAGTGTTATGGGAGTACCTGCAAATGTTAAAAAGTGGATGCATACCTAGATAAAAGGTCACATATTTCCGATGTATTGGTGCAAGTTAGTTGTGGGTTCTAGGTAGAGAATGGTGCATGCTGGACATCGTCAAGTAAGCTGAAAGTGGACACAAGTGTGTAACTAACAATGCATGCAGTGTACATAGTGTAGTCGGACATCAAAATATATTCCCTGACGGTTATGCACACTTGTTCTCAAAAATGACTGAGAGACGGAAGAAAAAAACACATAATGGATTCCTTCGGAAAGTCTCCTCCTTGTTTAATCTTGATACGGTGAGTCTTTTATATGATGACACACAAACCAGTAAGAAACAATTAATGAATACATTAAGATTTTCACCATTGTTACTTGAATTTGCTAGTCTGATGTATTATACTTATGATATAAATATATGTAACTATATATTGGTAAACAATATTATATTTTTAAATGTACATAATAAATTATAATTATTTTAATACATAACTATTATAAACTAACATCTTGTGCAGGAAATGAATACTAATAGACTGAAATACTTTTTGATTGTTGTCATTAACAACTAGGACCTCATTTTTTTATTGTTTTTTATTCAATTATAACTGCTGTAATCTAACAACATCTGTACATTTACTTGACATACAAAATACATGATTTAATCAGTTGTGCATCCAGAGGACTTCAGCTACAGTAATAGTATAAGTTATATAATATAAATTATATTACCATATTATTTATTAACTTCTTATAACTTTCAGGCTCACGTCACATCACCAGAAATGAAGCAGGTAAATAAAACATTACTTGGAAATTTCCTTTTGACCTTAGTTTCTTTAAAATGTACTTAATGTTCAGTGTAAAATGTAAGTATTCTTATAAGATTTGTTAAGACTTATTGCAGTACTATGATTACAAATTGTATCTTGTAAACTCTATGGTAAGTATCTAGTAAATTGGTTAAAATATAAAAGGAACCCTGGTATGCAGTTCCTATATCAAGACATTATATTGTGATTTACATTTTAATTGTAAATGGATTTATAATATGGTTGTCATAAATGTGCTATTGGAAATGAAACTTTTTGGACTAGATTTTTAATAATTTTTCTGACCTCAACTTGTGATATCAAACTATTTCTTTTAACATCTTTATATGACTGCTGTCTAATAGTATATCAGTATTAGCATATTAGTTGTAAATATATACTTAACAAATCGAATAATGAGCATTATAATATTCTGTACTGTAAAATTTCAGCCTTTACAGGTTAACGGTATAGAAGGTGGGATTGAGCGTACGCAAGGAGAAGATGGATTTATTTACATGTCTGTGGTGCTATCGCGTGCGGGCGGTGCTGGGCTTGGGTTCAGCATTGCAGGTGGCTCCGACAACCCTCATGTTGCGGATGATCCCCATATTTACGTAACCAAACTGATACCTGGAGGAGCAGCGGCCGCCAGTCAGCTGCAGATTAATGACGCAATATTACAGGTTACATTCCAAAAACACATATGTTATAAAGAAATTAAGCCTTTATAGTATAATAGATATATAATATTTTTATAATGTAATATTCTATTATCTAATAATCACAAAAATATGTATATATTTAGAAATATTTAATTGGATATATTTATCAACAGTCTGATTACCATAGCACAGGCTCTACCTATTTAGCATGATAGGGAAATGTGTGAAATTACTACTATTATAGTGCTTAAAAATACTGCAATGTTGTTGAACACTGTCTTATTTGTAACTGATGAGAGACGGATATTATCTATATACTGGTGACAATTACTATCTATTTTAAAGAAAACCTCTGTCAGATAGACTGTTTTCAAAGTATTTAGGAATCTCTTTTGGGTGTTTAATAATGATAGAAATATTTATTTATTTTTCGATACAGGTAAACGATGTAAATGTTGAAAATGTAACGCATGCTGAATCAGTTGACGCTTTAAAAAAGGCTGGCAATACTGTGAGACTGGTAAGTGTTTACTTATGCATGATTTAAAACCTAAATAGCAAGTAAATATATGAGTCATAGACATAAGACTAAGGAACTTAATAATGTATGAGTATGACATGCTCTGACACATTCCATTGCCAAATTATTTCTATCAGGTTACAGTCGTCCACTAGTAACTGCCAATATCGAATCATAATCAAACTATTTAACGCGCCCTATTCAGCGTTCGGCCTTCGTACAAGGACTCTTATAGAATACGCATTGTGTCCCGCGAAAGACGTGAATCATTTCTAGTAACGAACCCATCTTTTAAATCAAAGTTTTTAATTCATTGCAGAAAATACGACGCCGCGCTACAGATGATAATAATACATTAAATGTTTCACAAGTGTCTAAACCAGAAGAATCTATTGAGATTGAGTTGGTAAAAGGCGGAGCTGGTCTTGGATTCAGCATAGCGGGAGGCCTTGGCAATCAACATATCCCTGGTGATAATGGTATATATGTGACTAAGATAATGGCTGGTGGTGCTGCACACAGAGATGGACGCTTAAGGGTTGGAGATAAACTACTTATGGTTAAAAATACTTCAGTAAGAACTTTTATAATTTAATTAATCATTGTAATGATTTTTCCTGTGACTATTGTTTTATATTTTATGCTTTTTTTACAGCAAGGGGATATTAATCTAGATAATGTGACCCACGAGGATGCAGTGGCCGCTCTGAAAGCGACAGGGGAGCGAGTATTACTCGTATTAGTGCCAGGTCCTAGACACGGTCAACCTTCGCCGCGTACGTCACGAGCAAACACTCGTAAGTTGTATATTAAACAGTGCAAGTTTTTCTACTCAGAAACAGTATTTTTTCTAGATGAAAAATTTTCTTTTGTCTTTTGTTTTGACCCTTGTACTCTAGTAATTTATTGTTCTTAATTGTTCCTTTCGTACATATACAATGTTAAATGCCAATATTTGTCCTTGACCACCGAACTAAATTATGTTACTTGTAAACGATTCTCAACTCTATGGGTTAATATGTAATTCTTATTTTAAAAGTGTTAGACTATTTTGTCGCTTAATCTGTGTTGACGTTATAATAATCAAATTTACGGTAATAGTAACGCTTATAATACAAGCAAAGAAACATTGATTTTCATGATGACGTACTCCTTGCTGATTTCGTCCGGGCGGCCAGTCTCAACGGAGATTAGTCAACTACGTAGGAGATGTTATAGTGCACTAAAGAGATCAGGTGCAGGACCGACGACTATACGTGCTCTGTGATTTTTATATATAAGAGGCAAAGAATAGGCCTCCCTAACGACCTTCAAACCTCGGCCCTAAAATGTAAATTCAATAGTGGCTCTGACCAATGTCATGCATTATTAGTAGATCAAACAATTTGGAGCTATGCTACCTCATAAGTGTGTTAATGTGTTTGCTAACATGTGAGTTATTCTAGTTATAACTTATTGTTGGTTGTGTAAATTTAGATCATAAAATATAATAACTCTGGTTACTAATAAATAAATTTGGAGATTTCGTGAGATTATTTTCTATATATATTATTAAAGTCATTGAATGACCTTTAAAAAAAATCCATTAACTTATTATAATTTATTGAAAAGTTTCTTAAGTATTTTAAAAGAGTAATAGGCTCTATATTTCTATGGCTCAATTTCATTGATTACATTAAAACCTACAGTTTTTTCTATCTAGTCAGTTCTGTAAAATCGTCAGTTTCTTAATTATTTCGTCTTTATTCCTTACAATCTCATTACCGAATCAAAATGAAACGAAAGCGCTCTAGAATTGCTATTGTAAACACTAAAACTCTTGTTGACAGCTTCAAGCACGGCTAATTCTATTCGCCGCGAAGACGTTACGGATAGTAACGAAGAAACCCGTATCGTTGAGCTCGAGAAGGGCTCTCAAGGTTTGGGTTTCAACATCGTCGGCGGCGAGGACGGGCACGGTATTTACGTGTCATTCCTATTGGCCGGCGGGCCAGCCGAGCGGTCTGGACAGCTAAGACGTGGAGACCGATTACTCGCAGTGAACGACGTCGATATCACTCACGCGACTCACGAACAGGCTGCAAAAGCTTTAAAGGTATACATTTTAACTAATTATCTCTCACCAATCATTCTAATTCCTTTATTCAAATTGTACGAAACTATCCCTTCGGTACAGATAAAAATATATGTAATATTTATTCTTGTATGGACGGATGAGGTAGCGTTTTAAGTGATCACCTTGCCACTTTCCACTGTACTGAGTGTTGTGGGTTCAAACCCCACATGGGATAACATTTTGTGTGATTCACAAATTGTTCAGAGTCTGGCTGTTCTGTGTCAGATGTTTGTATGTTTGTAAACAGTGACACGAAAGTTCCCTAATGCAGAGTTATCTGTTTTTTTAAACGTGAGAGAGGAGTTGTGTTGTTCGCTGGAGGGTTAATATAGGATTTTGAAATTTTAATTTTATACATAATCTTCGTCTTGTCTATTTTGTCTTGAAATCTGTCTATCTCATCTCATCCTCGATGGCCTAGATGAGATAGACAGACCTTTAAGTTGGAATCTTTGAGGTGTTCTGTTTATATAACAATGTAATCGGCAAATCAAAGGAGACGGAGTATTTGCCATTGACACGTTTCACCTACACCTTGAACACGTCTTAGGTGAGGCTCACTAGTAGATGATACCATATCACTTTAAGTTTACCTTGTACAACGTATTACGCGAAAAGAGTTAAAACTAAATAATGTTATTGAAATTCAAGATAATTTAATTTATTGCTAAGTAATTATTTAGATTATAGAATACTCTTTTATGTAAAATAATGGTTTAAACAGTAAAACAGTTAAAATTGACATCCACCCAATATTTTGTCATTATTTCTAAATAATGTATGTAAATTGTTAGAGATAGCACTATAAATATGTTATACTAGAATCTGATAAGATGCAATCGAATTGATAACTGTTAACGATTAAATAATATTACTTAATCTTATGTGAGTACATGTGTTATTGCTACCAAACATTTGATTCTTGGCAATTTATAGTAGTATGTTTAAGGCTGACTCCGGTAGGAATTACTCGTTAGTACACAAGGTTATAATTGTATTTCGAAATTGAAATAAATATAATGATGGCAGTATTTATTTCGTATTCTACAGTCTTATTTACTAAAACTCGCCAAAAGATATAAGATCCATCCATATCTTAACTACTGTCTTAGCCTCTACCTGCTTTGGACTCGTGTTCTTATAAATACTCGTACATTTTATTTTTCAGAGCACAGGTCAACAGGTAAAGCTCACGGTGGTTTACAGGCCGCAAGAATACAACAAGTTTGAAGCTCGTATAAACGAATTAAAACAACATCATACCCTTCTGAGAACATCACAGAAACGATCGTTATATGTCAGGTAAGTTCGGAAAGTTTTATATCTTACGGAAAAAAATGAAAATATGTACTAAGTTTAACCCAATAGTAAATTACAGTATGTTAGGATATTTACTGTTATGCTGTGTTTTGAAAATGTCCTCGTCCACTAAATTACATATACGAAAAGGCATACATTTACAACTCTCCGGGTTAATATGTTGTTCTCATTTTAAAAGTGATGAAATATTTTTGTTTCGAGGCGTTTGTTATAAATGTTATGCCCAAATAAACTCAATAGCAAGGTGACCTTTACGTAATTCAAAGGAAGTTTTAGACAAAACTTAAACAAAGTATGCCCTCGTACCAGGTAATTCTATTGTTGTCACGATTTAAATACGCTGTAAACAATAGAAATGGCTTAAGTGCATATACCCATAAAGTATTCCGTGTCATGCTCGCCTGAATATCGTATTAGCTTATAACTTGAAATTAAAGTCGAACTCTTGAATTTTTCCTAGTATATTCCCTACTTGATTAATATCTAATGTTGTTTATCGTATTATTTGAGATTTCCTAAAGTCAATATGCATACTTTTTTTACATCAGTAGTTGCACTTTAAAACATTCCTATAAGAAACAAATAACAAAAGGTATGTGTTATATATCAAAGTATGTTCAATTAAGTTGCCTATTAATTTTCGCCGTCTAAATAAATCGTTTGTAACTTTACTAGCGATCGACCATATTCCCGTTTCTATAAATAGAAAAAAATCCTTGAGTCTCAATAAAATTTCATTGTCTTAAATCATATGATGTTTAACGTTAGCTAATGTGAATTGTGCTTTTTTGCAGAGCATTATTCGATTACGATCCCGTGAGGGACGATGGTCTACCGTCGAGAGGACTGCCATTCAGATACGGTGACATTCTACACGTCACTAACGCTTCTGACGATGAATGGTGGCAAGCTAGGTAATTTTTCTGTTTCTGTTTTGCCCAAAAGAGATTTTTCTTTGGTATTTGAAAAGTTGGTTGGTTCTAACTTCAAAGGTTGTAAATATTAATTATTCTAGGATAAGTAGACACCTTTAATTAAAAAAAACACTCATTCCATTAAACTGAAGGCTACAGAGATGCTCATATAATTCGCATACTATTAAATATTAAAAAATATGAAAAATAATATAAATTAAATTAGGAAGGTAGTTCTTTATTCAAGTTCGAATTATTTATTCTTAATGTATAGATGGCTTGTAAAAAAGTGTTTAAAGATATTGGATATTCTTCTTTTTTCAGACGGCTGGACAAAACGGAATCAGACGCGATCGGCATCATTCCGTCGAAACGACGATGGGAACGAAAGCAGCGAGCTCGCGACCGGCAGGTCAAGTTTCAGGGACAGGGCACGCCCGTTAGCACTGTTAGTATGTCACGCGATATCATCACCAAGGTTATCGTAGGGTCATAGCAATTATTTATCTGACTTCGATGAGATGATCATTATTTTGAAATTTATTTTAAATCATATCTCTTCTAGCTAAAGAACAGTATAATTAGTATTTGTAGTATTTATTTCAGTTATCTAGGAACATACTAGCACTACTAGCCCAGACTAGTACGAGCTCTGCTTAGTTTGGTACTAAATTCCTTTGAGTAAATGTGGTAGATTTATATATATGTATATCAATTTTCTAACATTAGCATCAAAGTAGTGAAAAGTTATATAAAATAAGTCTAAAGAAGAACGAAAATCTGTTAGATGTAATTATAAAAATATTCTCAAAATGAAGTTAAATTGTTTCACCTCTATCAGACTTTATTAAATGTTTATTTATTGTTGTATTTTAACATGATTTCAGAGTCAGTCGACTTTGGAGAGAAAAAAGAAGACATTATCATTTAGTAGAAAGTTCCCATTCATGAAGAGTCGAGAAGACGGAAAATCTGAGGATGGTTCAGACCAAGAACGTGAGTACATTGTTGTTAAGTACTTCCACTCACTGTATAGATAACATTCACAGCGCACAACCAATTGTCATACATTTAAATATCATTAGATACAATTTACGAGCATTATAAATAATGTATTATATGGTGCAGTGTGTATTATAATAATTGCCAACAATGAGATGATGATGAAATGATTTCCATGACTATGGTGTACAAAGGTAAACAAAAAATTAAAAAACTATTTATATTGTGGGCTATTAAATGAAATATTTTTATTTATCCAGAACATGACGCATTTTTTTTATAACTCAAAAGGAATTAATTAAACATAATCCTCACAATTAGGCAAGAGTTGAAACTTTAATCAGATTGGAACAAAGTTTTTTCATTTTAAAAAATAAATACAATAATCAAAATCGGTCTACATTCTTTCTTATGCTCAGTATGCTTTCAGTATTTTTGTGCTAGCAAATAGATCACAGAAAGTTTTTCTTTCACAGTTAATAGATTGCAACATTGTTCGATGCCATCTGACCACTGTGGTATAATAGGCCTAAACCTCGTTTTTAAGGAGAACTATGCATATTTCAGAAAGCATTTTTATACGTATAAATTAAGAAGTTCACTCAGGTTTTGGTTTTAAAAATGACGGAACAGCGTTGTCCGAAGGGCGAAGGATCCTGTCTTTTTTATCAATAATTTTGATGTTCAAAAGTAAAACGCTTACATGATTCATCAATAGTATTTGTCACCCACGGTCATTTTTTGTCGCACCTTATCAAGCAGCTTGTACGTATGTAGTCTCGGGTTAAGGGATTAATGATACAATAGTGATAAGTACTAGTGGTTAACCAGGCAATAAACATGAACGCTTTTATCATACCATTCAAATACACGGATAGAGTAATTGTTGTTCAGGTATATTAGAATATCGATGTTTTTCGGAAACGCGAGTAGAGAAACCAGAAATAAACCGTTCACTGTATTTAGCGTTTTGGCTACGTCTTTGGCATTGAGGCTTTGATGACGTGCATAATATCGGGTTAGTTCTCAACTAGAAATATTACCACTAATATTATGCTACCGGGATTATTCTTGAAAGTACTAACTCTCTGGTCATACATACATAAAGAAGCCAGTGTTAGATTTAGGTATATCTGAGGATTCATTTTCAAGATTTATAAAACTTCCTTGTAAAAAGTGTAAAAAGCCCCTCTAGGTCATACATAACTCATGTGCATAATGTTGCAGGCGTGCTGAGATTGAATTAAATTAGTTTTGTGTTGGTAGCACACTGCACGCTTGCTATATGAATTTATAGAAAGCCTCACCCACATTGCATATTTTAGTTTCGGTATTAATATTGCACTCTAGTTCTCAGCATACCTCAAACAGTCTTTATGATGAGTTAACTCGTCTAAAAATTTGAATATAAGTTATAAATACAATTCACTGTGTATCATTAAAAATTCATCTTAAAAATTGAAACAAGGCATCATATTAAATATAATCGAAAAATTCCGATACTTTTGAGGTAGAAAATTTAATTGCAGCGTCATTTCGACATACCTACAATATTTTAGAACTGACTGATAAATATCGACGATCTATTTTTACCGAGTTAGGTATATTTACTACCCACAAGCATGGGCGCCGCCAGAATTATTTTCAGCATATACACATACTATCAACCAATATAAAATATAGAATTCGATCGACTGCACGGTTGGCCTAGTGGCTTAAGCGGTCGCCACGCCCCTCTCTACTTCGGTGAGTGTTGTGGGTTCAAATCCCACATGGGACAACACTTTGTGTGATCCACAAATTGTTATTAAGAGTCTGGGTGTTCTTTGTGTTCGTTTCTTGTATGTTTGTAAAGTCCCCCTGCGACACTGGATTTTTTCCTAGTGCGGGCGTTGTCTTTAAAAAAAATATATATACTAGGTCTTTACCTATGAAATAGACGTGTTTGTAAAATAAATTAACATATTTTTTCCGTATATTTTATATTTATTAATTAAAGTAGTCACCCTCATAATCGATTTTTTTCGAAAGCATTTTGTACTGCGTCTTGGATAACATTATACACCCGTTGGTTTAAACGCATAAAAAATATGATTTCTTCGATGTATTTTCTTTTCTGACTGGAGGATGCAAGTGCACCTCTAACACCCTTCCCGGCGCCCATGCCCAAAAGTATGGTCAAACATTTATACATTTAATATCTAGCCCAAGTTTAATATATACGTTTGATTTTTCATCAGAGAATCAAGGGGATTGGTGTATATTTAAATACAACATGAGCTTGGCCGCACCAACATACTAATATAACAATTTTGTTACAGCTTTCATGCTTTGTTACACTCAGGAGGATACTAATGCAGACGGTAAGTGCACAATCTCTTCTCCTTCTCCTGTTTATTACTCTCGCTACTGTGCTGTTAATCGTATGTAGGTCATTACGCAGTTTTTTTTTCATGCGGCTGCTAATAACCACTATGTAAAGATAGGTCTTTTTTACATTGGAGCTATTCGCTTATTCTAACCACAATAATTTCACGTACGTTTATGGAAGTTATTACGGCTGTCTTCGTGATGTTCAATTAGTTGTGACAAGAAGGGACCAATTGTACACTGTTGTTGCTAAGGGCAGTCAAACCAATTTGTATCGTGTTTTTTATTAATTTAATTAAATTTGACTTTAAGTTTAACCAATCTTTGACTGTCCTTAGTACCAATCACTTAATATTATATACTATGATTAGGTATGGTAATGTTTCATGTCTTGAATATTTTATACTACACATATGTATTTTATAGTACAATCTGTAATAATCATCGTATTGGTAACGTTTCGAATGTAATTATTGCAAGAATTCCATAAGAGACACCACTATCATTTTGAAAACATCATGATGTAGTGATATTTATAATGAATTACTTTTAATCAAAATGTACCGGATCTATGTGAGTAACTTATCGCTTGTAGTGTGTATGGAGACGCATGGTGATGCCTATAATTACAATATAGGTCTAGTAATACTTTGCCAGCAATCGGCATACTGCTTGTCGAATTACATGATGTTGTGGGCAATCCGGTGACAAGCTATGTACTCATTACTTCTGTGTGTTAGATAGTTTTATTTTTTAATATGTAGCTCCACTGCACAGCTGTGTTTCAACCAGTTCATTGATTACTTAGCTTTGATAAGTGTTCTGTGTATCAGTGTTGTAATGTACATTTTGCAGCTAGATTGTAACTAAGTGTAGACATAACACAGGTGTGCAGTGCGAGCTTCAAGTTACGATTTGGTGTTCCACAAGTAGTTAATGTTGATACTAAGAAGTGGTCCCAGCGAGCACACGGGTTGGTTTGAGACATGTCCGGCCAATGTCCCGTGCTTCTAGTTGCCTTATCGGAGCCACCAAAACAAATGCGTCTTAATTATCATTCGGTCGATACTACATACTTTTTTTTGCTATTTATTTTTCGAGCGCTATTCATGAACTAGCAGATATCTGTTAAATGAGACATCGTCGTACGATCGATCGAACCTATCTGACAACTCCGTCCGGACGGAGGTTCGCCATCCCTGGTTCCGTGCCCCTGTACGGACGCAATATCTGCGTATATTTTAAATGTATGTAACGTTAATTTTTCTACGTGTAGGGGAAATCTTGTACCGAGTGGAACTTCCCATGATGGAGGAGATAACGCTCATTTATCTCGAGGACGAGAGTAAGTTTTGGGAGTGAGGCGTAGCTTGCGAGTGCCGTAGCCGATACCTTACCTCCCGCATTCTGGTTATGATCATCAATTAGAAATGTAGTTTTCATTTCAATAACACTCCAGTTTTTTATTATTATTTTTGTCATATTTTCTTTACGTTGAGTTGTTTTTATTTCATACAACGCGATTTCTCTAATAGCCTCTTCGCACTCGAAAATATTACCATCGAGCTCACGAAAGTGTTTGGATCATCGTTTCAAAATTGTTTGATCACGCCGGGGGGCTACGTCCCGCTCACGTCACGTCGCCACACGGTAGTGTCGGTTGTGGAGGAGAGGGAGGCACTGGAAGCACACGAGGACACAAGAGCCGCCTCTGTCACTAGCTGACGCTTCACGCGCCACGCATGCGAGCACCGATACGCGCTTTGCCTTAGTTCCACACACGTCACTCGTCACCGGCATGTTCAGATGTACCGACGATCTCACAACATTCCATTCGAGCTTGTTTTCTATTTTCAAAATTACGCTGTGCTGGTTTACTTTGAGAGTTAGTTTTATCGCTTAAGGCGTCTAGGGATGCTGTAATTATTTTGTTAGCCTAGCAGTCACCGCCGTATTGGCTGTTGTTTAGAAAATACTGTACATTTGCTTATTATTTGTTTTTGTTTAGGGCTGTGTTGATGGGCGTAATTGAGCCAGAAATAAATAAGTTATACCTTGAAACATGTTATGAAGTCATAAAAGGACTTATTTAGTTTTGGTTTGTAGTGAATCCGATTCATGTTGTTCTAGTTATTATAAAAAATGCAATTCAACACAAGAACAAGTAAAAAGCGTGTTAGGTAGTTGGAAACATAGTCCAAATCGTTTTCTGTTTTTATATTAATATTGAAATCTAATGTTCGATTCTTAAAGAATAATGTTTCTTGTGTAGTATTGTGATTATTTTCAAGAAATTGTTTTGTTACAGTAGCTGACGGATGATATAATGCATTCATAATTGCGTTAGGCAAAAGCGTATCGATAATTCTACAACAATTATGTTCTATTTACTTCACTGAGTTCATTGTTTAAATTTACCAAAGTTGGTGTAGGTAGTTTTTATATAGTATACATATTATATTTATAGTAGATGTTAATGTTCTATTACAAATGAACTCTACACTTTAAGATAACGTACTGAAATATTAAATTAATATGGCAGATATTGATTTCACAGCACTAGTATTGCACGTAATACTATTATGATACAAGCACGATTCGCACAATTGATCTTGTACACATGTTACGGGAATCAACAATATGAAGCTAATAGACACGAGTTCATAAGCATTGCATTTACAACCACATTGTATATTGAAGAGTGTCAATCCATTGTTAGTTACAGAATCATGAAAACGAAACACAATCCACTCGGTCAATAGTTAAATTTGTTATCAAAATGCTAGATACTTAGACTTATAATGAACTTATAGTGAATGTGTTTTTAAAATGTAATGTTTTACAGGTCAAGATGAAACGGTGCTATCGTATGAGACCGTACAACAGTTGACGATAACTTACACGCGGCCTGTCATAATCCTGGGCCCGCTCAAGGATAGAATAAACGACGATCTAATATCTGAGTTCCCTGAGAAATTCGGTAGCTGCGTGCCTCGTAAGTAAATTATATTATTAAAAACTTCTAATTTTGCAATTGACTATCGATTATTTTTGGAACGAAGTTCCTTACGGCAGGCTTGGAGGGGATAGCGATTTCGCTGCGGGACCGAAATGAAAAAAATGTGATAGTAAAACCGTAAGTGGAAAAAGTGCGTGGAATAAATCTGTGGAAAAAAGTGCGTGGAATAAAACCGTTAAATGAGACGTGCGCAGGCGCGAAAGCGCGTCATGTGTGCTATTTTATTATTTTAAGGAATTTATTATTTTATTTCCTAAAATACTGAATTTCCTAAATACTTTCTTGTACTTAAATAAAAACTAATCAGCAAAATTTAAGAGAAAAATCAAGAAAACCTACATAAAATTGAGCACGATTTTTTTTGCAAATTGTGTCGATTCCACATTATCCGAAGGAACTTCGTTCCTACCTGGTGTCCCACGACACCATTCATTTTTTTATTTAAGATTTTGGTCACATTCTAATGTAAAGAATAAATTGAAGCAATTTTTCATTAAATAAAAAGACTAAAAAATAAAAAAATAATCGTATACTTTATTATGAAGTCTTGAACACCTTGAAGTCGGTATACTTTTTTTAAAGTTAATTATACTGATGAAGTGACCCAATACCAATCTAGTTTTTAATATACATGCCTTTATTAGCCCAACTGCGTCTTTTCGGTGTTCTATCCTCACTGGACTCATACACTGCATCAAAGTACACGATTACTTTCGATTTGATATTTTCATAAGTATGGTATGTAAAAAAAACAAAATTTAACTGCAATAAAAAATAAAATAATACCCGAGAAAATAAAGTTTAGGCATAGTCTTATATTCATATGTTATCAAAGTAAAGTTCAAAATTAATTTAAAATATAAGGCTTACAATTATTTTACTTACAGTATTGTCCATCATTAGAGACCAATTTCTCCCACCTCGCTGGCAGTAATCGAATCCCCCTTCGAAATAAATGGTCTATCTTTTGACTCGATCAGTAAGTCGAGCCGTTTTTCGGTTTCTTCGAAAGCGCCATCGACCGAAACAAGTAGTAATCGAAGGGGACTATGTCCAATGAATACGGCAGGTGTGGTAGAACTTTCCATTAAAGTATTTCCGGGTAAATGTTGGCTGGTTTTGCCACATGTGGCCTAGCATAGTTAGGTAACAGAATCACTTTGTCGTGTCTCTACTCGTATAGTGATCGCTTTTCTCAAACTCAAACGCATTGACTGAAGTTGATAGCGAACTTCCGTGATAGCTTCATTAGGTTATCAGCAGCTCATAATAAACTACACCCTGCCGGTCCCACCAAATGCATAGTAGAAGAAGCTTAGAACCGTAGATGTTTGATTATGGGGACGAAGTTGATGCGTGGGCATACTCCACGGATTTTTACGCTTTGGATTGTCGTAGTGAATCCACTTTTCATCTCCAGTGATAATACGATGCCGAAAACCTTTTATTTTCTGCTGTTGAAGCAACAACTCACACATGAGAAAACCTCTTTAAACGTCTTTCAACGTCAATGGGCTTCAACTCATGCGCCACCCAATGTTCTTGCTTTTGGATCATTCCTAACGCTTTTAAACGTTTTGAAACGTTTGAAAGTTGAAGCATCTCCTTGCAATACTTTCCCGAGCTCTCTAACGTCTGATATAGATCTTGGCCAAGCAATGCCTCCAATTCTTCGTTTTTCGTTCGTATAAAGTTAGAATACTTGATTAAAATATTTATTTCAAAGACGTCTTGAACATTGATGCAGTTTATGAATCCTTCAGTGAATCTTAGATAATTTCATTTACCATTTATACAAAACACTCTATCTGCAGATACAACCCGCCCTCGTCGAGATTACGAAGTAGACGGGCGCGACTATCACTTTGTGGCGAGTCGTGAGCAGATGGAGCGTGACATACAGAACCACCTCTTCATTGAGGCTGGACAGTACAACGACAATCTGTACGGAACCTCAGTCGCTTCCGTCAGAGAAGTTGCGGAAAAGGTAAGTTTATCTTTCAATTATCGACCAATCAAGTTAATTTTCAACAACTAATTGCATTTACGCTTTTTTTAGTCTAATTAAATATATATTTCTGATGTACCAATTCATTATTTTACAATTCTTAGACTTTTTATTTTATTCCCATGACAAAAGAAAATATTGGCAAAGATAACGTGATACGTTGAAAAAGTATTTTCGTGTAACCAAATATCTCTTACAAATTTTATGTCAAGATGAACGAGGGGTGATCAATAAGTAATGATCAATATATAAAATAATGATTAAAGTACAAAATATATTTTATTTTTCAACATTGTCTCCTAATAAATTAATACATTTAGTATATCTTTTTTCTAAACTCATGATTCCCTTAGAAAAAAATCTTTATCTGGGTCCTCTTCACCACCGAGGAACCACTTTTGAATCGAGGAAAGAGATAGCAGTCGCTGGGAGCCAGATCTGGCGAATAGGGAGGATGTTTGAGCAGTCCGAATCCCGTTTCTTGAATTGCAGCCATCGCAAATGCGACTTTGTGACGTAGGGCGTTGTCTTGGTGAAACAGCACTCCAGCTCACAGTTTGCCGCGTCTTTTTTCCTTGATAGCCTCTTGCAATCTTCTTATTTGGTCTGCGTAGTAAGGGCCCGTTATGGAGGCTCCCTTTTCCAAACATTGCACTATGATAATTCCTTCAGCGTCCCAAAAAACAGACACCATAACCTTTTTTGCTGAACTTGACACCTTGAATTTCTTTGGCGTTGGTGAGTAGGCTTGTTTCCAGGTCATCGACTGTTGTTTGGTTGCAGGATCAAAATGGTGGATTCAGGTCTTGTTCATGGTCACGAAACGATTCAAAAAATTTTCTTGCTCGGTCTGCAACTTTTCGAGATTTTACGTTTCTTTTTTTGTTTATCGGTTAACATTCTCGGCACCCAAAGCGCTGTGACTTATGACATATACAATTCATTTACAATTATTTTTTAACGCTGCCATATGAGATCCCTATAACCTCAGCAACATGCCTTACGGTCACTCTTCGGTCGACCAATACGATTTCTTTTACTTTTTTCACGTTGTTCTCGGTCAGGGACGTGGATGGGTGTACCTCACGGTGTTCAACTTCAGTGAATGTTCTGCCCAGTTTAAATTCCTTCACCCGATTATTATTATTTATTGATCACCCACCGTATTGACAGATAAGTTAAACATTTCTTGTCGTTGGTCATCAACCCTTAAGATTGAGTTGTTTTCTATAATTAAAATTGTTTTTTTTTGTTTAAATTTGCAAGTTGCAACACTGACGTGTATTATATTATGTTTCAGGGCAAACATTGCATTTTGGATGTAAGCGGTAACGCAATTAAAAGGTTACAGGTGGCGCAACTGTATCCTATTGCCATATTTATAAAACCAAAGAGCGTAGAGTCTATAATGTAAGTATGAGTTCTAATTAGCCGTGTAGCCGTTATACTCGTATTTCAGCGTTATTGTGATGATTCTAAATAAAATGTTCATTTTAAGGGAAATGAATAAGCGAATGACTGAGGAACAAGCTAAGAAGACCTATGAGCGCGCCCTTAAAATGGAGCAAGAATTCGCCGAATATTTCACTGGTTCGTATACATTAAATATTACCTGAATTTATTCCCGAAAATAAATTGTAACAGAAGAAATCACAACAGTGTAGTTACTAACATTAAGTTAGACTGCCTCGGTGGCGCAGTGGTAGCGAATGCGACTGCTGTACTTGAGTCCTCGGGGTTGATATCCCGGTTCAGACCAAATGTTTGTATGGTCTGCAAATATTTTTTTCGGAATTTGAGTGGTTTCTACGTATAATATGTATGTATTTACAAAAAAAAAGTAAATACACATATATGTATTTATATCAGTTGTCTAGTACCCATACTACGAGCTTTGCTTAGTTTGGGGCTAGACGGCGTTGCGTGTGAGGTGTCCAAAATATTTATTATTATTATTATATTTATAGCGGTGGTGACGGGTGACACGCCGGAGGAGATCTACGCGAAGGTGAAGGCGGTGATCACCGCGGAGAGTGGCCCTACGGTGTGGGTGCCGCGCCGCGAACCGCTGTGAAGTGCCATACAGCCCCCTCCCCCTCTCCCACCACCACATCACCACCCACTTCACTAGTACCTATTATAGTGCCTCGACTCCACTCGCCACCCCTGCTGACGGAGCGGAGCGCCCGCCTCGCTCGCGGCTTTAGATTTACGATAAGAGTTTCTTGTATCACCGCTTCATAGATAGACCATATCAGAGTTAGTTTAACTTTGAGAGATTATACATTGTTGACGAATTTCGCTGTTGATAGCGTTCACCGTTGTTCACTATATTTACGCTTACGTATTCGTGCAAATATCGCGCTATCGATACGGACGAGTCGTCAGATGCGAATTTTATGACCAATTATTGTTTTAAATTGTTTGACAGAGCTCACTGTTTGTGCTTCGATTGACTATGTAAATTGTATATTTAATAACATTTAAAAATAGTATTATACGAGTTAATTTACTCAGGTTGCTAGAAACGTTTTGAATTTTTCGTCGTTATGAAATTACAATATTTGGATAGTGCATATATCGTACGAGACGAAGCACGATGCACAGGTGATCTAAACCGCTAAAAAGTGTATACTTATTTATTATATAGTTATGGTATAGTAACGCTGTGTAGTTGAACCCACCTCACGCATGGCTAGATTAAGACGTACATAATCAGGATTATTTGCTCAAGTGGCAATCTATATCGTAATCATTGAATCTCATGACATTTCTGCACACTGTTGTTCCTCCTTTACACTTTAGGCGAGGTGCAAAGTTGTTTGTTGATCATTTTTATAGTAAGCAATTGTGTTATATGGTGTGAAATGTCTCACCAATTAAATAGTGTTCGACATTTATTTATTGAGAATTTTATTTTCTTACGGAATAATTGATGCTCATCTGCAAATATGGCATTAGACGCGGGCATGTCAATCTTAACTTGCAATATTTCATATGTTTGTTACGTCACGACGAATATTCTTCTAATTATGGTGTTCTTAATTAAGCAAGTAATTATAACATCGGAGTATTATGTGTGTACCTTAGAGTGAACAGTGATGATGAATATATTTTTTAAAAATAAAAAAAAACACGGTACTTAAATATTTTATTAATAAATGAGAATGTTAAAGTATTACTTAATAAATTCATACATGACAAATGCTATTGACGAATATTATAGACTATTTTAACTTTCTTGACCGAAAGTAATTACGACAAATATGTTGGTGAGCCAGAACTGATAATTTGTTAAATCTACCAAAGAGATTTGACATTGTGTATATTAGCAATATTCGCGAAGAATTCTTCAACTTCTTAAACTCGTTTGTCGTGATTCCTTTTAGTATTATTATTTTGTGTATTGTAAATAATGATAGATATTTTAATTTATTTTTAAGATTCTGTATCAATGTATTAACACCATAGTCACGAAAATGGTTTATTTTAAAGCTATTTATTTTATTTTTATAAGTAGGTATTTTATTTGTAATAAATTGAGTTTGTGCAAATTAATTGTATAATGTCTTTTAACATGTAGTTTTAACAATTCGCAACCATATTTGCAGATGTACAATGTTTATGAGTTAGTGATGTTCAATAGAATAGTTTGAATAAAATTATTTACGTTGAAAATTCATTGTTGTTTTTATTATACTCTTTTAGTTTCTATTAATTTTATTCCTTCCTTTAAATTCTTTATTATGTCTTTTTCCTCTTGCAATAATAAAATTATTTTATTTTAAAGGTTATGTTGCGGATACTAACGCAAAGACAAAAGATCACCGCGAATCATCCAGTGGTTAATGTTCCTTATTTTGTTTTGTTTTCCTTGTTGCTGTCACTATACAATAGAAATAAACTGCCATGCTTAGGACGGAGACAGTCTGATGTTTGTCACTTTTAAGTGATCAAGATTTTGACCGCAAAGAGGCCCCCCATATATACATACAGGGAAATTACACTCGGGTAGAACAAATGTTCGTGCTAATGCCTAATCACACAATTATTTGTAGGTGAGAATCGAACCTTGGACCTCTGTCTCAGCAACCTAGGACCTAGGACACTAACCACTAGAGACGCTAGTACCAGCGTATTTTTAACTTTTAATTGACCCGGGAATAAGATTAGGATTGTATAAGAATTCAATGCCAAGCACTCCTTGTCGATTCTTGCTGGTACACTGCTGGTGACATTGACACAAGAGACAAATACTTGATAAAACAAGGATCATTAGTTTACATACCAACGTCCAAAGCCATAAGAGACGATGTTCTGCATATGAACTAAGGAACCTCTCTATTTCCACTTTGCATAATTTCTCTACTCGTTCAACTTTAGATCACTTTACTATTGAACTAACTGGAAACCATCATATTTAGATACCAAACTCGATTTATTATATTTACGGAATCCATATGTGCATTTTTATATAAGTTCCCATTCGACTGCCTCGGCAGCGCAATGGTAGCGTATGCGACTGCCGTGCTTGAGGTCTCGGATTCAATTCCCGGATCGGACTAAATCTTTTTAGGATATGCAAAAATTTGTTTCGTTTTACAGAAAGAAAGTATTTATGTCATTTGTCTAGTACGTATAGTACAAGTTCTTTTTAGTTTCGGAGTAAATGGCCATTATGTCAGGTTGCCGAAATATTTTATTTTTATATTACCAATGGTGTCATTGCCGTAGACAGAATTTAGATATTTATATTAAAATCAGGCCGAGAACAATATTTCACATATTAAGAAACTTGTTTTTCGGGGATGTACGTGATGAGTTCGTATTTTCTGATTTGGTACTTCGTATATTTCGATAGTATAAAAAAATAAAACAAAATTCGGCTAGTCATAGCGAATTTAGACAGTTGGTTTCGGGTTGCTGCAATCCAAGTATCCTACTGCGTAGGGGCGATTGTTTTTGGTCATACAAAAGAGCTCGACGAAATAACGCGCGAGAACAGTGCGGCACGACCGTTGTCGGGATGGCAACAAGGCACTTGGAAACTCATGGAGTCGTAATGCCAACAGGGTTTGCGGCAGGATGATGTATCGCAATTGAACAACTAAATTCACATTGTATAATGAATACGGGGACTGTTTAACTAGAAATTATTAAGCTATCTAAGCATAAGTCGTTCGCTAATAAGGACCTCTTTGTGTACTTCTAAATTGTTAAATACATACAGAATTTATAAATGAAATAGAGCTGCAGACCAGTTTGAAATTTAAAATGTGATAAGTATTCAAATATTTAGCTTGGAGAAACAGGGTTTGAGATGTCAAATGTTACAGATTTTAAAATCAAGTTTTATGTTTAAGAAAACGTTGGTGATACTGTTGTACGGTGCCATTTATGTTTCTTCCGTAGCAAGAGGAATAACAATAACGTTTCCTCGACTCTATGGTACCGACTGAACTCGGGCTTTGATGGACGTCGCTAAAAATCAATTGCACTGCAGCCGCGTTGCTCATCAAATAAGACGATTCTCGGCGCACCTAATGATTTTGCAACAACTATGTTGTATCCAGTCCCGAGTTCGACATCAACCATAAATATATAAAATTACGCCTGTTTCCCCTAAAAGTAGGTAGGATACATTAAACGTTCCTTTCTCACCAATATTTTGGTCCCGCGTAAAAAGTGCCAAACCTATTGCCGCCAATCAGGCTATTGTATTTGCCGACATCAACCATCTGGTTTGAAAGCGCCTTAATAATTAAGAATAGCGACAGGTCCTTGCTCCGCCTTTATTTGATATATCACCAACATGTGAAAACACCAATGTGGGACATGAAATGGAATCTAATATCTTCAGTTAAGGATTACTAAGTGTGTAAATACAACAATACAGTACAATACAACAGTTAAATTTAAATAGGTGGTTACATGCTTATCTTCTATTTCGACTTTATGAACTTACGAATTATAGGAAAAGGAACCTGTATTCTATAAGAGATACAGGTTGACATGAATAAAGCTAGAAAGTGGAGAAAGGTAAAAGATGCCAATGAATGCAATTTAAAAATTGTGTTCTAAATTGGTAATTTCGTACTTGAGGAATAACATAAATAACATGTTTTATGTTATTTCAATTCAAATTACTTAAATTTCTTTCTTCAAAACTAGTGATAACATTCTGAATATTAACATTGCAGTGATAGATAACGATTTTTAGTCATTAATGGATATAACAGGTTGCACTCCGGGAGTGCCGGTAGAAGTAAAAACTTGAATATTAATGTTGAGCATTTTTGATGTTTTGGAGTGGCTAGGGAATAATTTTGCACGAATTGCTATAATTATCAGTATGAAAGTAGTATCATTTATATGGTAAAATACAATATTAATTTATTGTGCTATCGTACACAAACCTGACAATTTATAAACATACGCACATTCGTGCTCTGCGCCGCCTAAACGAAACAGCAGGCGCAGGCATACATTTTCGCCGAGTGATAGAGGGGTATACTTCCTCTTTTACGCCGCGCCGGCGGTCTACTCTCTCGCAATCTTACGAATTTTCGATCAAGTCACGTGTTTAACATTTTTTTAGCCATCACAAAAAGTGCACAACGCCATTAAAGAAGTTTTCACTTCAAAAATTATGATTCTAGCACCTCTGTGTTCTTATTAGTTCCTATTAGCATCAAAGTGCAGTCCTGGTCCTGAGAACACCACAATCCGTAAGTACAGATTTTGAGGTACCTTAGAAGATTTTTCCCAAAGATTGAGTTTGGAAGAATATAAACAAATAATGTTTTTTCATGTTAATTACATTTAATTATTTTATATCTCATCAAGCACAACAGTTGTCTTTTCGGACACATAAAGACCGTCCAAGAACTTTCTGATGTCCTTATTTTTCACTGTGGTAGACTGCTGAATAAGAGCAGCAGAGCTGGAAACATCTTCCAGTGAGTTGCCCTCTATGATCAATTCATCCTTCTGTTTGGGAGAGTTTACGACAGTCACACCAGGTGCCATCTTGACCCTTCTGATGTATTTTTCTCCCAAAAAGTTACGGATTTCGATAATAGTATTGCCTTCTGTGGTGACACAGTTGATAGGGAAGTGAGCATATACTGCTCGCATCTTATACTGGAATCCTTTAGTGACACCTGAAATATGGAAAAATAACAATAATAAAATGTTTTGCAATTATCACTGAATACTTATTTTATAATAATGTATCTGCATATTTATCCGACTACTGATGCTTTGTGGTCTATGCACACTAGGACTTGAAGATGAATTTTGCTACTCATCAATTATTAAGATTTTCTAGAGTTCTAAACTACCTTATTTTAATATAACTTAACTATAGAACATAACAATAGGCCAATAACAACGTAATGTTAGTAGGCCTTGTAGTTGAACAGGCATGTTTGTACAATTACAATTAAATATAAGTGTTCCATGGTATCTAGGATTTGGACCAAATAGTTATAAAATTGAAAAATATCTCCATAACTAATTGTCTACTTACTTATTATGGGATTACTAGGTTATAACACCTAATTAAGTAGCCCTAAGCATTGCATACATGGCATGTGAGTGCAGTTCAATTAAACATAGGAACTTAAAAATATACTCCAGTTTGCAGCGATAGATGTTAATAAAGACATGATATCCAAAGCAACTACACATTAAAGAGTAGTTTGCCCTTTGTTTAAATATTGGTAGATTAAATAACTGACTATCTAATAGCATTTGAACAATAACAAACAACTTACCTTTAATCATGTTTTCAACGTGAGAGCACACAGTCCTCACTGCTGCGAGTTCTTTCTTTGATCCAAACCATTTCTCGACTTTCAGCAAGCGAGGGTTCATCATGCGAATGTCCACAGCCAAGTGCTTGAAGTTCCTTTTCAAAACGCCGCGCGGTCCTTTCACTGTCACCAACCGCGACTTTACATGTACAGTGAGACCCTCAGGGATCTTCACTTTTTGATTCGCAACTATTTGCTTCATGGTCAAGCCTAAAACGACAACAAATCCAGTTACTACACTTAACCTACAATTCGCAAAACTTGTCAACTGAGGTGTGATGTTTTATGTTTCGTAAATGAAATATTACGTTGAACATAAGCTAAATATAATATCTCATTACCACAGACCACTATCACATAAATATATTAGTAGCTTTATAAGATTTTAATGGATTTCAGCAATTAAAAACACAATCACCTACTTTCTTTGACAATAGAGCCGGAAAAGGCAGTTTGGGCAAAAAAATGTTGCCTGTACCAAAAAATACCAAAACTGTCATTCTAGTTCAATTAAATTGATTTTACAACCGTATCGGATGAAAAGTTAAACTTATTAAAAATAATGTGACAAAGCTTTTCAGTTTAGTACCTTGCCTCATAGTAGACCGAAAATTAAAGGACTTTGAAATTAATATTGAAAACTTTTCTTTGAAAATGGTGCAACATTTGCCGTTTCAAAAAAAAATTGATAAATACTAATATTTACTTTATCACTAGAATTTCAAAAGTTATATTGCTTTTTAGAAAATAATTCACATAATTATGCAACAAGTGGTCACGAAGATCTTTTTTCAAATCACAGAATTGTGTGCAGCATTGGTCCCTAGTTTCATAAAGCATTCACACATCACTCTTCGAAATTGAATTAATGGGGCTCGTTACAATAGGTAGTCTTGAGCCTATGATAATATTTGTTTACACCATTCCTGTTTATTATGACGAACAAAATAAAATTAAATATATAGGAAGTAATCAAATTTTAGAAAAATTTCAAATGACCCTTCAGGCAGTGATAAAGCCGGCCAAGAGCAAGGCCGAGCGCAGAGGCGAGTTAGGGGCAAAATGCGCCCATGGGCCCCATTGTTGACCCGGAGTCTTCAATCAGTACTGCTCGAGAGGGTCATCGGCTCTCTGTTCCGATCACGTATGGTGGAGCACACTCCACCACCGACGGGACGCCGGCTCTCTAGCCCCGATTGTGAAGATTCTTCAGCGCATACGTCGAGCAGGGCCAGTTTCTAAAATTATGGAAGACGGAGAAACTAGTTCTCAACCGAAAGGAGGGGTGCCCGGCATACTCACCATCCGCTTACTAACCTATAGTGTTGCTTGACGATGTATGCTAACTCTATGAGAGAGTGAATGCATGGCGCCTCGTCAAGCATCTCTTCAGGGTAGGGCCAGATCTGGCGGATGACTGGATAGTCAGTACGGTTTTCGTCAGGGGTGCTCCACCGTGTATGCGATCATGGACGTTAAGACTCTGGTGGAAGAAGCCGTTTCCCGGGGCGAAGTGGTATTGGTGGTGTCTTTAGATATCGCCAACGCATTCAACACGTTATCCCGGAGTGTCTCTCTACCTGCGCCGCTTAGTCGGGGTATATTTGTCGGTGAGACCCGTGACCTACCCAAGTAAAACCGAAACCGCCCTCGGTTGACGTGAAATGTCATGCGGTGTTCCACTGAGGCAACCCTGAAGGCCATGTCCAATGTTGCGTAAGTCGTGGGATCTGGAGGCGAGAGCCCTTGTGGCTCTTTATCAATGGCGCAAGGAGACGCAGGCGTTGGGTTAGAGTTGTGAGAACCGAGAAATCGAAGATCAGAAATTCCAACTCCGTCAGGTCCTCGTGAAGAAGTAGTACGAACGACTTGGACAATCAAGCGCTGGGCACGCTGTCGTTTCGGTGATAAGACCGTTATGTAGGATTGGCTTAAGAGGTATTACGGACCCTCTCATACCGGCTGACGCACGTATCAACAGCCTTTTACAGTCCACTGCTGGACATAGGCATCTAGTTTAGCAAGGAGGTTTTCACATGTTCACTGGAAAAGGATGTTTCGGAGATTACCTGTATCTGATCCGCCTGAGTGCCACCATTGTGAAGGCCGGACCTTGGACACAGCGCTCTACACCCTGGCAGAATGCCCGATATGAATGGAGCAGAGGCGCAACTTCATGGTGGCCATCGGAATGGGGATTCTCTCGCTCAGTAACATGATTACCGCCATGATACGCAAGAGCGTATTGAACTCCGCCGTCTCTTTAGCAGGTTATGCTTGCGAAAGAGATGGCAGACCGGGACCGGGAGTGGTTTGGAGCTACCGCAGAAGACTCAGGCGCCGGCGATTGTTAAACGATCTCCATCTTCCATATACACAGGCCTTGGGGTGGCAGGTGAGGCCATCTATCACTCTAGTAGAAGCAGGCCGGGATGGCGATACGAGCGCTACAGACTGCGCTCGCCCTTTTGGGGCAGGAAGAATAAGATTGCCAGTTTAATACTGTGACTTAAATCCTATAGAATTAATATGAGCAATGGTGAGGAGAAGTATAGCTTGGCAAAATCTTGGTGGTCAGAATGTAATAAACTTAGCTTAAGTAGCATTCTAGTCGGTAACTCGATAAGAATTGAAGAATTGTGTTGAGCATGTGATCCAAATAGAAACAAATATGACAGTCAATAGAAGAATTTTCACATTCCTTTGTAATTGTAATAATTCTTTTGTTTCGTTGGACCAAATAAATAGTACAGTAATTTCAGACAAAATTTCTGGTGATCAAAAATTTTGCTCAGACCTAAAATGGAAAAGTAATTCATAAACTTACATCTTTCTTTTTTCATTTTAACATTATGTGTTTGCTGGCTAGTCTGTACTTTTATGCTGTCTAAAACAAATTATTCGTAGGCACAATGCAAGTATTTAAACAGGTACAGGTTCCCCTATTTTTTTCCAAAGTTTTTTTTTTATATTAAGAGCCTGCCAAAGTGACTCTACTCTGCCTGATGGAAAGCATGAGTAGTATCCAAGAGTTGTGGTCACCATACTCATTGCAAATGCAGACAATGCAGTATGGTGACACACACTATGGCGGCCTTGTGAGATGCTTTTTCACATCCCGTTTGGGAAAGTAAAAGGCATGACAGTCATCGTGACAGTGTAAGGCTTACACAGTTACCACGATAACTGTCACCCTTGCATCAATGGGCCTCCGGTCTTACACTCACCAAAGAAACACGACAACACGGATGCTGGCGCTTTAGTATTTTTAATTATATATTATCAGGGAAATACTATGGTGCCCTAAGGCTTGTTTATACTTTGACACATTCA
Source organism: Hypercompe scribonia (assembly GCA_949316085.1). Classification (NCBI taxonomy): domain Eukaryota; kingdom Metazoa; phylum Arthropoda; class Insecta; order Lepidoptera; family Erebidae; genus Hypercompe; species Hypercompe scribonia. Next base: position 10,703,752 of record OX438974.1, on the reverse strand, counting down.
AATATACAACATGTTTCTGTGTACGTTTATATGCTTTAATTGAAAGTACATACTAAAATTCGATTTTTGTTTAATTCGTTCAGATTACAATCTATTGTAACGTATTCCGTTTTTAATGGATTTCAGTTGTGTTTTGTTTGTCTTTTACGTTAATATATACGTATTATTTACCGATTACTATAAAATTCTTAATATTCCCAAATAACAAAGATCGAGAATATAATGAATGAGATTAAAATTGTGACAGCTTTGAGACTTTTGACTTTTGACAGAAATTATTGTAAACATCTGACTGATTGTGAATTTTAGTATTCCGACTCAAAATTGGATATAATAAATGAATTGAGTGAATTAAACATATATTTAAATTGTACAATGATGTTCACTTACTTCAATCGTATTTTTACCCGAGGTAAATTACAATTTCACATAACCTCTTGAGAAGCCAAAGAAAAAAGTTATGTAGTGTGTTTTGTATGCAGGTTTGGGTACTAAGCCGTCATGGGACATCGTGACAGGAGTCTGTATTGAAAGATTACCAGTAGTCACTCCTTTATTAAGTGAAATTCAAAATAAATACAAAGATCTGCTTTATACTCTTGAAGTAGAGAAGAGCATGAAATCCCAACATGAAATTAAACATGAAAGTGATAAGTAAGTATTTCAAGTAGTTATATTATATTTGAAGCCAGTTATTGCTTTTACTACATCATATTTGAAAAATGATAGTACTGGACTCATCCCACACTCAATCATCTGATCTCCATTTAGGCATAGCCTGTGTTATGATAATCAGACTGGTAATAAACATACTTATATATTTCCAAACACAGACATGGAATAATTGAATACATACTCTTGCCCATCATGTACTTATTAGTACTTGGTGTCAAACCTACAAATCTGGAACATGGACTGGTTTTCAAACTAATTTTTTTTGTATTAATAATTATTATTATTTGTAATGATTACTGTATATTGCATAACTGATCATGCAGTTGGAATGTTAGCAGACAGCATAAACTAGTTTTAAGTATTGTAATCATGATCAATATAATTTGGGAAACATTTTCACTCCTATATTTTCACAAAAAAAATGTTTCATACACCATTACTGCTAAAACTTGTACTGTATGTATAATACATGTTTTAAATAAAATTATTATGTTCTAATGTATATGATTTAAAATGATATTTTTTTAATTTGATTTTTGTTTAAAGAGTGCAGGCAGAACTTCTCAAGAATGAGTCAGTTGATGTAGATTTAGACGCAGTAAGTAAAATTACTGCACAGGACTTTGAGGATGCATCTAATGAAGAATTTAACCAATTCAAATTTGCCAATATTGAAACAGGTATAATTAATATGTTCCTTAAAGTTAAATAATAGTAAAGATCCACCATGGCTTACAATGAGGTAGAATAACATTTTTAACCTTCTTTCAATCTAGTATTGATGTCTCTACCCAAAACAGTTTCTGTATATTTTTTTGGTAATTCATTAATATTAAAATATATGATGCTTAGTCTATAGTATTTTGCATTATACATTATAATATTTTGCCAGCATTGCTGTCAGTTGTTATTCAATATTCAAGGTGGAGTTTGAACAAATATTTTCTTGAAATATAATATTATTTTATACTTGCTATTAAAGTTAAAGAGTTTGTTGGGTTAAAAGTTGTAATCTCTGGTACTACTGATTCGAATTGAATTATTATTTTAATGTTCAATGGCTCACTCATTGAGGAACCAATAGGACATGTACATTAATGCTTTTAAGGTGCATTAAAGTTACACGGGTCAGCTAATAGTCGTATTTATACTTAATATAATATGTAAACTAACTGCCCCGTGACTTTGTTTGCGTAGTATTTGACATTTTGTTTTTTTTTCAACTTTAGCCTATTTGTTGTCCAGTATCCTTTTTTGTTTCCTAGTTAGTCCCATTAAAATCGGTTCAGTAGTTCTCTAAAAATTTAGGAAAAGGTAGTTTGTGTTTTAGTATAGCATGAAAAGACCTATAAGCACTTGAGACAACATAGTTTTTTTTCAAATTAATATATGAATTACGAATTTAAAGTCATTACAATTCGTTAGTCAATTTTCGATATTTTTTCTTGGTTGCATAAATTTGCTGCAGTTTTAATTCTTAAAGATATTATTGATTAAAATGTGATTTTTTCCAGATGCTGACAAAAAAGGTGATAAAACCTCAACACAGAGATGTCTTCAAAAGCACTTAGTATTGGTTACTTCAATAAAGTTGGGCTCTGATTTAAAGACATTACTACCTCAAGGTTTGTGGAAAGAAGGAGAGACTTTAAGACAGGTAATTGGTAATTATGTACTATCTTTATGCTTTTTAATTTGATAGGAAGAGACCAAGTATTGTTTAACAACAACCAGTTCCAGTTACAAATATGAAACCCTGAGGGAGCAGATGCTCCCATTCCATCTGCATAAGCACTTTTCCCGCCATTCACCATCGTCGTCATCATCCTATCGCAGTTCTCCGCCGGACATAGGCCTCGCCTATTGCATGTCATTCATGAAACTCCATTGCCTTACTTCTTTGTTTTTTTTTTAAATAGAGTACCAAAGTGACTACTCTGCCTGATAGAAAGTATGAATAGAATCTAAGAGTTACAATGCAGTATGGTTACCCATACCATGGTGGCCTAGTAAGACGCTTTTTCTTGCTCCGCTTGGAAACGTTAAAGGCTTGTCGAAAACAGTTTCTCTTCTGTGAAAGAGTAGTACCTCCTACTCCGGTCGAGTCGGCCCGTTCGTACTGAAATACGCCATCTAGTCCCAAACTAAGCAGAGCTTGTACTATTTGTACTAGATAAATACACACTCGTATATATTTAATTTTATTTTGTAAATACATAAATATATATATATAGAAAACACCCAAACTGCGAAACAAATACTTGCAAATCATACAAACATTTGATCCGACCCGGGAATCGAACCCCAAAGCAGTCACATACACTACCACTACGCCACCGTGGCAGTATGGCTCTACTACCTTTTATAACTTCTTGTTATTAAATAACTTTTGGAATATAGACGTCAAAGCTACTATAGTCGAAAGAAAAAGAAAGGATCATGTTTTTCAAACAATTATTTTTCCTAGGCGAGAATCGAGCCTTCGATTTCTGACTTCTTCAGTCAGAACCTCTACTTAAACCACTAGACCAACAGTCTAATATTTGTGAAGTTTCTGTAAATTACTAATACTAATTCGTGATACTATGTTTTCTTACCACTAGACGGCAGAAAGAATTGTACAAGAGCAATGTGGGCCTGAACTGAAAGTGCAATTTCTATCGAATGCTCCATGTGGATTTTACAAGTACAAGTATCCCTCTGATGTCAATGGAAAAGTTGGAGCTAAGGTAAGTTAATTATTTATTCTTTGCTGTATGCCTGTGACGATCCTTACTTGTCCCGTATCGTAAAATTACGTTAACTTAACGGTGTAAAATAAAATCCTGCGATCCTGTTATTAAAATTTTCACATTCTGTTTCACAGAACAAAGGTTGACAAACACCCGCCACTAGTGGGTATATGCCTCGAGTCTAATTCCTTATGTGGACGCTCAGACGATCATGATATTTTTCATAATTCATTTAAAGTATTTAAGCGAAAGATAATGCAGTGCTAGATCTTGTTGATTTGTACTTATATTTCTATTTTTAAAGAATATGTTCTTAATTTACATGAAGTATGTTTTATCTTCAAATTTTTTTTTTCCAATTGTATGTAGAAAAAATGTTATGTACACCTATAGCGGATATACGTATAAGTCTTTATTTTTAACTTCTAATGTAAACCGCCTCTGTAAATGTATGTGTATTGTAAACATATTTATATCTGAATAATTATTTATTAAACCTTTTTTAAATGTATTCTGATTTAGGTAATTTTAAAACTTTCCAAATGGTCACTCTTGCCTAATTAAAATGTTCGCTATATGTTGGAATTATGTTATCCATAGCCTTGGGAGATCATTTGACCTTAACTCAGAACTAAAAAAAAACTTGCCATTTTATTACTCAGACTTGTTAGGCGTTCTATAAATCATCCAAAGTTATAGGGGTCATAAAGTAGTTTGATGGATATTAAGGTATTCTTTAGAACTATCGATGTGAATTAAACAAGACTCCAAACCCACCGAATCTTAAAACTAAAATAATGTCTTAATGTGATACTTGCGGTTAACCGCAGTACTAAAACGAGTCGGCAACAGCTAATACTATTGTTGAGGCGATGTGTTCGTCATCGTCTTGTTAACTTTTTGCCGCCGGGTCGAAAATCAAGACAGATTTACTACTATTGATTTTATTAGCGTTCTTATTACCGATGATACCCAAGATGTCTGTTTAATTAATACAACACAAAGTTATCGTGAAATCGGCACGGGCCGGATTAGTAATGAAATAATGTCTTTAAGACATAATTTCTTGTCTGTGTAGTAAATATTTCAGTTGTTCATAACAAAAGAGCCTCAACATGCAACATTCAACTGTAAACACACGTTACTGTCTAAAAACGCATGGGATTTATAATTTAAAGAAAGTATCTGGTGTTTGTTTTTTAACAGTTCCGTTATTTTTAAGTCGATTTAGAAAATCCTTTTTCATTTTAAAGAATTAGTCTTAAACGTAATTCACAATCTTCTTACAATTAGCAGTTCTTATGTAAATTCATTAAATAGTAAGTAAATAATTACAAAACAAAAATTTATTTACAAATTTATGTATTTATAAAGTTTTAAATATTTTTTTGCTTACAGGTATTCTTCTATTATGCAAATTATAAAAGTGGTGCTCCTAAGACGACAGCAAACTGGCTTACTAGAAATGAACTCAAAGAAATATTGCCCGACAAATACAATAAATCGGTCAGCGAGTTCCTAATAGAAGAGACGCATTGATAAACATATTTGTAGTAAACGTAGTAATAAACATATTGAACGTTATGATTTTATTATTTCTTGTGGTCCAAATGTCATGTTATATGGAAGTACAGAAAGGTACCGACAGTGTCAACGACACTGACATAAAACTCACCAACTTTTTTTCGTAGACACCCATATCTTCTTCATGTACCTATCATATAAAAAAAATGTAATGAATTTAATATGACAGTAGATTTTTGGGTAGTTCTTGTGGACATTTTATTGGAATATACGTATAGATATGTAATGTAGGCAAAGACAGTCAAGAAAAATCCATACCAATATAATTTTGTACTAATTAATAATTGACAGTCAATATCTAACGTGGTGTGTCACCGAAAGAAGAGAATGTGCCTCATCGTTACACCGGTGTAGCCTGTGGTGTAAATATGTGGAACGCACGTATCCAACTAATATTACAATAACAACATCCTAGAGGTTCCAAAGGTGCCCTGGAAGAAATTGCTTATTAGCGATAAGGCCACCATTTGTACGTGGTCCTTTAATTGATATGTTCTTAAACGTAAACTATTAAGTGGTGTGGAATAAAGTTTATTCTATTCTATTCTATTTTACAAACGCTACAGTTTCGCAAGTTGTATAGTTGTCTTGAAGCTAAAAGTCACAAGTGTGAAAGTGACAAAATCTAATATATTTTTTTCATAAATAGAAAATGTTTCTCATCTGGAACTCCTTCATCAGAAAAATCTACAATGTAACTACACACATATTAATATTTGGTTACAGTAAAGTGCGCAGTTAGTTTTCGTCTCTTATTGGGTACCAAGAAATATTGTTTAGCGCGAATCTCTTGGCAGCAAGCGCTTCACGTTAAAGCATGAAAATAGAAGTTTACTTAAACAATGAGCGTGGTTTTATAAGTAAACAGTTTTTGGTACCGAACTCCCGAACATTCGAAGAATAAATATTGCTAATTTGAGTTCTGTGTTAGGGGAATAAGACTTAATATTGCGGAATAAATGTCGATTGTTAAAATAGAGAATACATACTGTATGAGAATATTTTGTTCTTGAGATTTAGCTTCTATGTTCTACTGTTAGAGTAGATTGTCTTTTATTTCATTTTATTGACTAAGGATGGAACATGTTAACTGCACTTCCCAAGGCTCCCGCTTTTCGTTTACAAACAAAAGTGTGCTGGTTTTGGTTTGTGTTGTATAAGATTTACTGATTTCCTATGAAAGTATGTAAATAAATTGTTAATGTTTCTCTTTCGTTAAAATGTTGTATATAGTTAGCTGATGTACCGATATTGGTAGCATGCTTTATAATAGTCGATTATTATTGATTTTGCGCTTTAAAATTAAACTTTCAGTCTTTTGTTATGGTATAAGAGGTAACTAAGCAAGCAGCGCACCTCGTATTAAATGGCTATCGCTTGCCGTAGACATCTGTAACTCAACAGTAACGAGTGTGTTGCCATACTTTAAGTTGTCTCCCCAGATTCAGGGAGTACGATTTTTCGTGTGAACCTTTGACGTATGACAACCATTTTTCATTAAAAGTAATTGTTTTGACTATGGTGCTTAGTTGCAATAATGTTAAACGACTACATGAAAGTTAGATTTCAACAAAAGTCTTTAAGTAGTCCATTGCTAGATATAGGTCCCTCCTTAGAAAGAAAGTTTTGTTCTATTATATCATAATATAAGTTATCTATAGTATAAGTTAAATTTAGTGTCTAGCAATGCAACGGCGTGTTATAATTGAGTATTACGTACCTAATTATCTTAATTGCCGTAAATGTACATGATTATATACTATGCGACTCTTTCCAAGGCAGTAACTATTTATACCTTAAAAATCAACGAATAATTGATTATATAGATAAATATAGTTATTTTTTTAGACTTTTATATATTTATTGTTATATGTAATTAAATATGTTTATTTTTTGTCCATGTGGTGACGGATTAAGAATACATAGTGTTACCACCCCTATTCATCCCGTGGGTGTCGTAAAAGGCGACTAAGGGAACAAAGTATAAAAGGCAATATCATTACAAAGAGAAGGAAAACTTGAAACAAACCCTATTCCAACCCGTCTGGCCAGCGTGGTATAGTAGGCCAAAGCCTGCTTGCTAAGGAGAGGCCTATGTCCAGCAGTGGATTGTAAAAGGCTGTTGATTGATTGAGTTTTAATTATGTAAATATTTATATTACTTTTAAAAAAAGTAAATGCCGTCAATGTGTATCTAGTAGTACCTAGTTATTAAAGATTTAAAAAATAAACGCCTACATTTTTGGTATATACTATTTAAATTTAAAAAAAGATATTATTTTTAGATATTACAAGTGATAAGTTAAGAGACATAAGATTTAAAATCAACTGAGTTTATTTCACAGATAATATTGCTCGTAAAGGTCATGAGACGCTTTTATTAACTTCACCTATATATTTGTTTGTAATCGACTTTTGTAAGCATATTGTTTGTCTTTTTAAACTATATTTTTTAACTGTACACCTTAATTTCCTTAACTTTCGTCTACTCAACGGATATCACACATTTTAAATGCCTTTGATAAAATTAACACTTGCATGTCTTGTATACCTTACGTTATGCAAAACATTTGTATATCTCTGAGATCCCTACACAGTATACACTAGTATGTATTTTCACTAATTTAGGTACATGCCATTTTAATGTACCTATTCATCTACATTCAAAATAGCAACAAGCGCCTACTATTTTGAAATGTGCAATGTGTATAAATGCAGCATTTTATTTGTTGTACTGAAGTAGAAAAACTACAACTCACTATTTATAGTATACAATACGACATATATATTTATAGCATACGATTTCTGTTAGGTTAAGTACACACGATAAGTATAAAATTCTAAGTAAACTGAAAGGAGGAGGAAACAAAGAGTACGTACTTTTCGTTTCTTCTTAAATGCATGAAATGAGTTCCAATGGAGGTTTCATTATTCAAATTAAATAAGTTTTGAATGGAACCTCCATTCAAAATTTGGAATCAAATTTTTATAAATAATTTAGTACAAAAAGATGTCAGATATTAAACGTTCTATTACATGCATCATTAGTCAATTTTATGGACATGCAAATTAATACATTGTATAATATATATATTATTATTACAAATAATAATCACATACAATACGTTAACAATTAGAACTTTAAATGTCAAGTTTAAATTTATGACGTCCATATTTTATTATTTACTAGATCGCCTTGTGCTTAAATGTCGTACATAAGTCATCAGTTTTAAATGCTTTGTCTAGTATTAATGACCTCCAGCTAATCTTAAATGCTTGTTTTTGAAGTAGATTAGCGTAGCCAATATCATAGGCGAAGTTCAAACTTGAAACCACGCGACAGGAAGTCCGACGGCTGAACAAACGGTTACGCAATGTGAAACTTAAATATGCAATAATAAAGCAATGTTATGAATAACACTATGATTTTTAAAAGTTAGAATACAAGAATAAAACTGTTAAATCAATGTTTACAACGCCATTACGCACTTTTTTAAAGAAACTAACACTTTGTCTGTGTCTGTCACGATATCATTACATATTGGGTAACAACTAACAAGCCCATATAAGTAAAAATACTACAGAGTGGATTATACATCTACATAATAAGCAGTCATCGCCGCTCTATTCATTTGTTTTATATAGTTACCCTTAATGCCAAAACATTCACTTTTATATATGCAATTTTTAGTTTCAATATCTGCCAATTTGGTCAACGCACAGTCATGATTGCCACAGTAATAGTTCAATTGTTTATTTCTTGAATACATTGCAAATTGCACAATATTTGTTTTAAAATATTTGCTTATAAATCATTCTTACTAGCCTTATATTTTATTGAAGTGAAAACTTCTTTAGGCGCGTTGAGCGTTTTGGTAGAGGGTAAAATCCTCGGTTCGCGTCACCGACATGCTAATGATAATAGTATATCTATAGCTATGGAGAATATGATATTATATATTATATATGAAATTTATTATTATTATATATTATATATAGCTATATATGAAACATAAAAAATTTCATATAATTTTTGCATATAGTTTTAATTACTCTCAACTTAATAGTTCCGTTTTCACTTCTATCGGCAGTCCCACGACTGCTACTGTTTTTTTATCAATAAATATAGCTTGATGCCAATTTAGAATTTGACAACATATAAAGTGCTATCACAGTCTAATGAAGGGATAAAGAGTCTTTCAACAACACAGTTCAATCAAGGGATTTCACGGCAACAGACGCAACAAATGCGACATCTTCACGCAAAAAATGGTCAGTTTTTGCGATATTCCAAAAATTGCGATATGGTTACTGATACTACATATAATATGATTGATACTACATATATTGTCACAGAATCCTTCAAAAGCTTTTATTAATAACAAATCGTTCAACTACAACCAGTTAGCATGCCATAATTACCTACCACTTTAAAAGTTTATTATTTGTTTGCCACACTTCGCTGTGGCCCATAAGGTTGCAAAAAATATTATATATATATAATAAAATAATGCCATCTTTAAATTATGTTTTTATGCAACTTTTGAGTTTTTGATACGTTCTTAACGTTTAATGAAAATCAAATTATCATTTTTATAAAAATAGACAGATTACGTTAAAACACCACTAAGTTGTCACATAAATGTTATTAATTAAATTTAATTATTCATTGCCTATAGTGAGAGTTTAATCCCAAGCGTGTCAGCCGATTCTGAAATGTAAATGATACGAATAATCAGATGTAGATTCTCCAATTCCGAGACATGGATATAAGAATTTGCAAGAAGTAGAAATAATGTAGACGATAGATTTAATCGTATGGGGTAATTAAGGCTCTAGTGAACACGAGAAATAATTACTAAAAATGTTTATTACAATATAGAATTCTTATATCCTCTTAGAAATATAACTTAAATGGTTCAGTTCATTATAGAGTCAATTTCAAACGCCAGGTCCCTCAAAAAATTTTAAGAAAAACAGTTCTTACAGTAAAAAGTTCAAATATTGTATTTTTCTTATTTTTTTTATATAATTTGTTGTATTATATGATTTCAATAAATGTAGTATACAATCCATGAATTCGATGTAGCCTATGTTCTGTGTTAATAAAGGAGAAGAGTAGGTATAACTAATATATACTCATATATGTAGATATATTGTGAGAGTATTTTGTTCGTGTGCCTTCTAGCCGTTAAGGTGGATATACGTCTATACATATATGTATGTTTGTTTGGATCTTAAATTACTACTCCGTCTAGCGGCTTTGTGGAATGTAGAAGAAATCGTAAAAGTCCCGAACACACGCAAAGCACTTGCTCTTAGTTGTTTCGACCCAATGGTAAATGAGGCGAACGCTTTTTGATAATAGAAAACTAACAAACTTGGAATGACAAATTATGAGGATTGAAATACAGTTATATTAAATTATTTTTACCGACTTCGTGCGCCTACGTCATGACGAATTGCAATGAACTGTATTCTTAATTTTCGCAGTAGGTGTTACTTCTTTCAAATTAGAATTCATTTTTTATAGAAACTCTTTTCCAAAGACCCCTTTTTTGTTGTCAGAATAGAAAATTTCTTCAGACCTCCAGCTCCTCAAGGACGCAAGGGTTAGAATTTTGTGATGTTTCCCCTAAAAACCACTCCGACAGCTGGTCTCAGGCATCTTACTCTTACTCTGAGTACTCTGTTATTTCAAGTTTCCTTCAGGACCGACGCCGCGCCTAACCAGGACTCTTCTTGGGGTAAGTCGCAAAGTCTTCCCCTCGTCAGTCAGCCCAGTCGTTATATTTTGTTGCGAGTCGATCACATTTTTGCGACCAGGCCACCATTGCCCAACTGCAACAATTAATCTGCCACTGAAGGTCTCCTTGCAGCTTGTGGCCGTGTCGCGGCTCATATTGCTGCCGACGTCCTCTGTACTCGGGATCAGCCCTTTTCCGATCATGTTGTCTTCAAAGGGCGTAAATTCTTGTTAACCTTATCCAATAATATTTTTTATAAATAGCAAAAACACTACAATAATACCACAAATACTGTAGTTGCGCCTAAATGTTACCAAAAGTTCTATTATTTGCCAGTCCGTCTATTTTCCAAAGTCGTATTATCAGATAAAAACTTGATTACATTACTTTTACAATATAATATCTGGCTATTTGCCAGCATTTAGAAAATGCATATAAAATTAAAAGATCGAGAGATTGAGGGACTTTCTTTTTAATTTGAAATTCGTTCATAAGTAGGATTTAGTGGTAGAAGATATTATGTCCTGGTAATCATTATCAAGCAGTTATTTAGTCCATATTTTAGTCCATGAACTGAAAAAAAAACACCTTTGCATTTTGTTTCAGTGTCACTTCTCAGTGTGAGTCTTAAGAAATGCTGACACGTCCCACTTGTAAAGTCCAACATGTTAAAATGTTATATAACAACATATTGTACATTCCTGAATTTTGTCCGTTTCTACGATATTCTCATTGCAGCACAATTCTTAGGTGTAGTGTGACAATTTTTGTCATAGTTCAGAGTGTTTTTTTTATAAACTAGGTATCTCTGACAACAATATCTACCCTAGTTAAGATCTGTTGTTATTGAGACATGGTTTTAGGTATAACAAATTAGTCCTTTGTATTGTCAGAACAACAATCGGTTCTATGTTCACACTCTACTTAATTTGTATTTATGTCGTTTTTCAAAACTTTGGTCAAATAAGGCTGGCCATGGTGAATAGCAGTAGAAAAAAAAATCTGTAGACAAACTGGACACTGTACGACACTTAAAACAAACGATTCATTAAAATATAGGAAAAGTGATCTTTAGAAACAGTACATCCCTAGCATGCTTTGTCATATATGATGATGATACGCTCTTAGTCGATTTCTGTAACCAGAAAAACTCAATAACGATTTTGTACCCGACTCAGGAATTGAACCGGAAACCTCTTGATCGGCAGTCGTATACGGTTACCGCTAGAGCAATGAGGCAGTCTGATCAGGTAGTGTCGTATATAAACGGTATCCTATTGAGTAGGTCATATGCTTTTAAAGAAGTAATCTTAGTTGTATCAAAAATACATGTTTATTTTATTACTCAATGCGAGTCAATATGTCTATAAGTCACCAATAAAAATAAGTCACGGTGGCCGGTTGGTCTACTATTTCGCAGGTGTAAGGAGTATTAATATCACTGCGAAAATAATTTTTATGTTGTCATAAATTTATAATTTGAACACCTGAGCATTAAATTATCTATCGTATTGCTAATAGCTAGCAGTTTCAACAATATCATGTTACCCACCGACACCTACATCTGTATTTAATTAATTACAATTGATTACATTAAATAAAAGAAGCCGTTTCCATGTTAACGTAGCTTAAAGGCTAAAGTTGAGTCTCAGCGGGGGGCGCAGCCCGGGGCTTCGAAACATCTATAATTGATAAAATTCTCAAACACACCACTTAATTTCTTTCCATCATTTCACTATTTTAAGGAGTGAGTCATTTTTTCTTCAAATAAAACTTTAACATTATTTATTTCATTGATGATGCCGCTTGTTTACACTTTATTATGTTACTTATTTATTATACAAGTGATTTATTTCACTTAACTTACCCACCTGTTTTGCTAAGCCCGTCGTTGTATAGTTATAGAAATGTACAAATATTTCTATCTTATCGGGTATGCGTCACATACGGCTTCCATTACTAGAAATTTGATCTAATGATTATTTTTATAATACATTTTACAGTTACGAATTTTTAGAATGATGCAAAGTGACATCAGTAAAATAAAATTTCAAGATCACATTGCAAACTAATTAGTCATCAAGCAGCAATCATCTTGGAGAATACAAAAAAAGTCCCGACGAAATTCACATAATGTGCGTCAAAGTTAGATAAAACGGCAAATAGAACTTGAGTGGGCCATTGTTCCACAGTTAATGGACCACCGACCGATATGCGGCGGCATCCACGCAAAAACAACTCTGAAATATCGGCATCGGAAAAAAGGAAACGAAAAACAACATATTTCGCCATTGAGGTAGGCAGCCGAGGAATTCGTCAAAGTATTTTATCTCGGGCTTTCACAGTTCGATGGCGGTCAGTGTTAAGTTATTGCCGAGACAAAGTTATCGACGTAATGTGAGACTTCTCAGACAAAATAGAAGACTTCTTTGAAAACCGCTATAACTAGTAGGTAGCCTTCAAGAAAATGCTTATGTTAATACTAAAAGAAAAAGATATGCTTTACAAATGTACGAGTAAGTTTAAAGGCCAGATCTTAATAAATTAATGATATTGACTTGACCATTAGAAAAGAATATTGCCTCTGACAGTGTGCTTTTTTTAGAGTGTGTATCAATTGTTCATACTTATACAACAATTAGGCTACTTTATGATATGGATTTTTTGTTTAAAAATATGTTTTAGAATTAGTTTATTACATTTGTCTCTTAAAAATAGGAAGTAATATAGTAATAATGGGTTTGAATTGTTTGTTATTTTGCAATGTTTTTAATCCTGAAGTTAAAGAGCAAAAAGTGGTTTTTTGCTTTTTTTTACCCGTATTTAATTTTTATTTTGTGAATGATATGTAGTTGTTTTGTTCGCTGTCTATTTTGAATGTAAAGAAAAGAGCCTACAAGATTGGGTGAGAGACTTTTGATCCTCAGATGTCGGTGGTCGCTTAACATCGCATGCTTGTATGCTTAATGTGTCGTAAAAAAACAGAATGTAATTGATTTTTGACGACAAAACATACTACATATACATTTATTGTTTTTGTGTTTTATTCAAGGGGACAGAGGTTTTGCCGACGTCAGTAGTTTTCATTTTAACTTACTGATTATGCTATCTACAAAGATAATTTAGCTTCAAACCATAACATTGTTTTGTATTGTAGTGTTGTGTTCTAAATTACCTTAAAGCAGAAACCCGTGGGAGATAGTGGGGGGTACCGTTGTATTGTATTGTACTATTATGAAATAATATAAATGATATAAAGAAGTGTTATCAGTGTTATCACTTAAACATTTAAAAAGGGAACATGTTAACGTGAGATAAGAATACACTATTTGGATCGCAGATAAGGGTTTCTAAGGACACTTAAAGTGTGTGAATATTTATTTCACGTAAACAATACATACGTCTGACCTAACAGCGGCACTTGGTCTATTCAAAAGGGGAAGACAATTTCAGTGGTGAATTATTGCTCTGGTTAAAAAGATTTCTTATCAAGCTTTATTGTTGCTTCTTCAAATGAAAGGAAAACAAAAATAGTATCGTTTTTAATAGTCATATTTTAGTATATATTAATCATACAACCTCGTGAATTGTAAAATATGAAAAATGACTTGAAATATTTAATATTTTACATTATTGTAATGATCTTAAATAACCGTACCTTTTGGTGACGTTAGCTTAGATGTTTGCTTCTTTAAGGCATTAGGGGGTTTTTAAAGCAGAAGTATTTGATTTTATTCCGACTTGATAATGACATTAAAACTCGTTCCTATAAGTGACATAATAAACAAACGAATATCTGTATAGTTATTTGTTATGACTTTCTCCAGCGATAAATAGACAGACAGACACATATACAAACGGTCGACGGATGGACTACAAAGTTATTTTGTAAGAGCTACTATTTTCCATTTGAAAAGAGTCACCCCTAAAAGGATACACACAGCTGAACATAGAACCTTCTATTTGTGAACACGAAGCTTAATAAGAATGACAATTTAAGAATAACATTAACGTTTTCCTCTAAAACACTCTCAAGATCAGGACTCGATGAGAGCAAGACAACTATAAGAACATATCTTTTCATATTTTTCAAATAGGCACATTGATGACGTAAAAATCGCTAAACATACATCGTCCTCTTTAAAGTCGGTTATTAACTTTTTATTATATCACAAAAAAAAAGTCTTTTTGTAGTCAGTTAAAAAAGTAAGTATCAGGCAGTTCAAAATACATATATTTTAACCTTGCTGAGCCGAAATTCACTCACTTTTCTTGTGACTTTTTATCGACTTCAAAAATGGCTCCTCCTTTTTGAAGTCGGTAAAAAATGCACTGTTACAAGATTTCCGTTCTGTTTCACTGTATGTAGTTGTTTTAGTGTGTTCACCGATTACTCCATCAATTGTATACTGTTTTTGAAACTTTTTTTTGTATTCGAGAGGATATACTCTCGAAGTGGTCCTATTATCATCATCTTCGGAGCTGGTGATGGGATCCCCAGGTAATCTAAGGCAATCTTCAAATTTTATAAGCACACACTATGGCTTTCATACATTTTCTAAAATTGTACTAGTATTTGCATCTAGTGGTTATCGCCTCATGGTGATGAGTTGATGATGGAAGATACAACTCCTTAACAGTTAAGAGTTGAAGTCTAATTCTTTAAAAATCATATGTGTGTATGTTACTTTTAGTTGTATTCTTTCAAGTTATTCAGGTGACCTGATGATGGAAGGTACAACTTCTTGATTGTTAGGAGTTGGTGGATAATTCTTTCAATGTCATAAGTACGTAAAGACCTTAATTTACATTTTTCAAGGTATTCACTTGAGCTCATGACGGTAATTTTTTTTTAACGGATAGGCGTTAAAGGACGATTCTTTAAATATCTTATATACTAATTTGTTAAATACAGGTTTGAGAACGACTTTAAGCAGATTTGAGGTACTTAGCACTTATTATAATGAATTTTTATTTAAATTAGTAGGTAATTATGATTAGACAAAAATTGTCAAATAGTCACTTGGTAAATAAGTCCTAGCAACTTATATACAATAGTTACTAAGTAAATTCTTAATTTTAGGACTTTGTGAGTTGTTGTGCAATTGGGACAAATAAATAGTTCAGTTTATTTTTCGCTTTTTAATCGGTTTTTTTTTATAAAAATTTTAGGTTCAATGTGAAGACATTAATGTTAACAGGATACGCTAATCATTGTAATATTTTAAGCTTTTGAATTGTAAGCTAGTGGACTAGCCGTGTTTATATTTTATCTGCTTTAAATAAAGCGTCTAAGCAGGCAAATAAGTGTTTGATAGTTTGCTATATTACAGTCTTTATCTTATTATGTACATAATTGATTCGTGAATTCGTTTTAGTGCGCTACAAATAGAATGTACAATACATTCTATTTGTAGCGCACTAAATCGTTATGAGCAAGCATGTTGTGGATTTCTTAACTCAGATATGCTCTAATAAAAGGACTAGTAAGAGGAAAGAAAGAAAGAAAAGAAAGCATCATCTTTAAAATTTAAATAATTAAATTATAAAAATATATAATATAATTATTTAAATTTTAAAGTACCTCAAACTACCTAAATTTAAAAAAAAAACGTCCTTCGATGTATTCTTATGATGACGTAAACGCTAAGAATAACTTAGTTTACATGTTGTTTAAAATTGAAAGTTTCCACATCAAACTTTCTCCACAATATACAGTAATAAGTGTTGAAATTACATAGGCTCTTATTGAGGTATTAATAAAGTCAAGTTCGGAAAACACATATGCGACGGTATTAGATATGCCTAAATGTTTCAAGCCGCAATCAAAAACCAATCATGTCTTTATTACTTACTCGTCGAACATGAGTTAGCTGGTCTGTCGGTGTGTTTGTAGGAATGTGAGTACACGGCACGGGCACGTCGGTGTGCGCGTTTACACATGTACGAGGGCGGAGGGAGCCCTCGCAGGCTGCCAGGTGGGCTCCCATTAGCAGCGTCGAGCCTCGAGCGGCCGCTCTTCATCTTTATGATAATTATTTTCTGTTTGTTTTCGTCGAAGAATCGGCCCGCCTCGCCGGCGAACGCTTCTCAGAACCAACTTCCATTGTGGTAAATTAAAGCCGCCCGGACCCCTGCCACGACGAGAGATAATTCGACAGGATGCCACATATTATTAATTGCACTATGACTTGTGGAAATGGGGCTTTGAGTTTAGTGAGTCATTCATTCCGGTGGATCTGACGTTACCCTCTCGCGTGGGAACGCATAACGTACCCGATATACGTATGCATTAACGACTTTTTAAGATCGGTTGAAATCTGTCCATTTTAATTTCCATAGGATTTTTTTAATTAAATTCTGTTACTGAAATGGCCTGCAGGTCAGTTTACAATCGCGTACACCGCGAATCAATTAAGCTCTGTTGGGGTAAAGCGATAAATTTCCAATTAACTGCATCGCGAGAATTGAACTGGTACAGAGCGATCAGTTCGTTAACTAGAGTTTAACAAGGTAATAAATAGAGGATTCGAGGTAGACACCGGTGACCAGTAAAAGAGCAGCGTAAATAAGCCGAAAGCCTTTAATAAAAAAAGGGAACCTCGTAATGTTTACAATCTTGTGGCTTTATTCACTTTGTGTTCTAATTTCATGGTAAATCGAGCGGATAAAATTCTCCTGTATCAGGCAGACTCATCGTCTCGATGGCTGCCGCGCCTCCTCCCGGTGTCATCCCCTCCCCGTCTCCGTTGGCTGACAGTACGAAGCGAGCGATCGCTCGGGGCGATCCGTCTGCAGACATAGGTAACCACCCTGAATCGCTATTAAATACGAATCTAACGGCAAGCCTGACTGAAGAGTAATTGAAAGGAAGAAATTTGTGGAAAAAGACAGCATATATTTTATGTGTACTGTAAATTGTAAAACTCTTTAACGTAAAATGCTTCATAAAGCTTTTACGACCCTGTTTCAAACTGTGAAATAAGAAAGCTAAAATAAATATACTAAAATATATTAAAATATCATAAAAGATGTAACGTCCCAAGGCCTTGTGAGACTGGGTATAGCACAGTAACTATTCTTAATCTTTTTTTGATCTCATTATTTAAAATAAATCTCATTAGTTAAAATTAAACTTTCATACGTTTACGTTTTTCATTAGACTTTAAGAAATTTTACTATAATGGAGAATATAATTTTAGTGGAATAGACCGTTTAAAAATATTAAGTAACTAGAATGTTAAACAAACAATTTTTAGTTCTATCTGCGATAGCAAAGAAACGTTTCGTACTATAGGGCAGGGAGATCGTGAAACTTCATAACCGTAACTGCAACTATCGGATTTCCTAAAATAAATTTTGTGAAATCCAACAAGTACAAAAAAATACAATATGTTTACAATAAAATACTTATATATTAGTGTTCTTATTTATTATAATGTTTAATATAATAAAAGTAAATATAGAAATAATTTTTTTAATTCTTATAATTAAATTTAAAAATTTAAAATGGAGTTTTATAAAAATAGATCCTAACAGGATAAAGGTTCGTGTGGTAACAGTATCTCGAACAAACAGAATAAATGTTTATGTGAATAAGTCCAACAGTGGACAATTGAACAATGTATGATGATGATGAGGCACACTTACCTATAAAATATTACCAAATAAGAGCACAAATGCTCTTAGCAGTGGTTTGTATATTTTTGAATCCCAACACTAGGAATACGAGTTTATTTTAACACAATAAGTTGTTTATGTGTGCTTTTAACAACTTTATGCTACTTAATATGGGAGTATTTCATGTTGAGAAACATATTTGCTTACATTAAAAGCCATTGAAGCTTCGAAACAAAACTATAAATTTTATAGGTAATAGAAATTAGAATTTTGTAAATAATCCTCATTGAAATATATAAATATACAATTTTATACAATTTATTACATTTTTCCTTAATCTTCATAGGTTCAGATAGCAATCACTACATTATTTAATAAAAAATAATGTTATTTTCCGAGAAGGCATAGATTTCCGAAACTATTACGAAATTTGAAATCCGCAACCAACTATATCCGAAACCGGTACAACATTATTAGCATATACATAGGTAGGTGTCTATAGAAAGATCCGTTGTTTCATATGCATAACATCCCTGACTATGTATAATGTACCTAGTTAGATGTAACCCTTCCAACATCCTGACGTACACTAATTTATCAATAAAAGTATTTTCTTAAATGGGGATATCGAAACTATTACAAAAATTACGTTTACGTGGGACTAATGAAAATGAAACACGAAAGTTTATTGCAACAATTACTTATTTAGAATAGCTGATTTACAGTCTACCCTCACTATATTAAAAAAGTAAATTTTTTCATTATGGTTGCCGTGGTTGTAAGTGAAGTGTGCATGATTCTCAAGAGTGCATTGGTTAGGAGGCTCGACGGGTTATTAATTTTATGGTGTCGATGGCCGCACGCACCTGGCTGCAGCGGTCACTGCCGCTGTGCCTGCATTCCCCACTACACTCCCCTCACTCCTCCCCACCACGCACCGGGATCAATCACATAAGTACCCGGGTACACGTATAACTAGCAAGAATCCAATTATTTGTTTGTCTTAAAAATATTTACCTTTAGAAAAATAATAGTCAGAGATGTCAGTAGATTTAGTCAATCTTTTATCATAATAAACATTTGAAATCAATAAATACACAATAGTTAAAACACTTATTCTGAATTTTTTTGTACAAACTAAATCAATGTCCACATGTCTATCTTTAAACCATAGCATTAGATATGTGATGTGGACAGCATTCCCCTCTTCATCGAACTGGTTAGAAGCAGTGCGCGTGCATTATAATGTAAATGGCACATTCGTCTACAGGTGCCGTAGAGAACCTGATTGTGTGCTGTATTAAGTTAGGTATTTGAATAAAGCATTTCATGTGTCAGGCATACATCGCTGTCTCACAGTCGGTGGTGTAACCTACACGGTCACAGTTATACGGCATTATGTAATCACCATTCAAATCGTGGCCTGGCGTAGTGAGAGATTTTGACATGTTTTGGTGAAGGTCACAGATGTAAGTAGTACGAGACACGCGGGCGACAACGCTGCTCAGACGATGTGGAAATGCAACTGATATCACTAAGTGTATGTGTACATTTGTACTACAATATGGTTAAAAATAAACGTTGTTTATGTTTTAGATAATATTAATGTGGAGTGTGACTCGTAAACGCGTGTAATCAGTTTATTCAGAAATTGAATTTCTTACAAGACACTATTAAATGACATACTCGTAGACATAGTTATTTTATTTTAAGTAAACTAGAATGTGTATATTGAAAGTTCTCTGTAGTTGGATATGATAAGTTAAGGAAAGATCACAGATACTAAATTTAAATATGGATCTGATAATAGAGAAGTCGGGCTGAACATTTAATATTACTATTTTACAGCAGTAGGATTAAAGGAACTTGTAACACGTAAGAAAAATTGATTTATTTGACGACATCTCTTAAAATCATGTGCTGTCAAGGGTCAACCCTAAACAATAACGGTTAAGTGGGGGACATGTAGAAATTGCAACAAAAAATATCGTCTGTTTATTTATTTTTTTAAGAAGGCAATTGGATATGTATATGAGAATTATTCCTGTACACTTCACAAAACGTAGAATGAATTTAATAGGCTTGGTTTGTATTTTTGCTCTTAATTGGGGTTACCTGAAAATGCGAGGTCTGCGCGTGGTTTTAGGAGCTGATAACTACTTAACCTCTGCCAATCTGATTGCTTTTTTGCCATTTTCTTTGTTAAAGATCGATGCCCATGGCTATTATTACCTGCATTGAAGGTGATGACGATCACAAAATATACGTATAGAACAAAGATTCTCTGTTAAATGATGACCTAAAGCTAAAAAAGGATTTTAGGATTTCCTAATATTACTTAGTGCTACCTGATTCCGTATATTATAAAATGCTTAGGAGTGATATCATAGCTCACCTATGATAATACCCTACTAACATGTTAAATTAGTGTATCATATTTAAAAGGGTTCCTACAAAAAGTCTAAATGTTGCAGACAGACATTAAAACTTCTCAATTCGTTTTTAAAAGATATTCGCCATAACATCGTGTTAACCTTTTGCTGTTAACCCGAGTTAGCTTTGCATTTCTTTTTTTCTGTTATTATCTTATAAAAAGTCTGATCCTGTGCTTGTTTACTTCCTTGGTATCATAACAAAACTGTACTAGGTTAGTTTTTTTATCCTTTTGTGACTATTTATCTGAAAATGTGGTACATCTCGTAAAAAAGCATCTCACTAGGCCGCCATAGCGTGGGTCGCCATATTGCACTGTCGTCATTCGCAGCGAGTATGGCGACCACCGCTCTTGGATTCAATTTATGTTTTCCATCAGGCAGAATAGAGTCACTTTGGTAGGTTAAATATATAAAAAAAAAGAAAAATATCGTATCATATTTAGAGAGGATTGCAAGCAGGAAGCTGAAGAACACTTCAACAAAAATACAACAACGAAAATTATCACTGGTGCATATATTCCTACTAAAATATTTGCGGACATACTTAAAACTTTTTCCAATTATCGCTACCGGTAAGGATTCTATTTTCTACTCTATATATCACTGCTACAGGCATTGATAAGGACAAAAAGTTTCAGAGGTTTTTTTAAGATTATATATTGTATATATATTAATTAGATATTTCTTAATTACTTTTGATAGTGAAACTCTTTGTTATCTTTGTTACTCTTTATTTTGTGATCATAAGTAATTTAGGAACGTCTTATTGTAATCACAAAAGAAACGTCTAAAAAGCCTATTGGCAGATATAAACAGAAAAAAATATAAATTATCCATATCAATAAGATTAGTAGCGATATTTGAAGTACATAGAAAGTAGAAACACTGTCGCTAGCAATAATTGCAATAAATTTTCAAGTATCCCTACTAGTAGGAATATTTCAGTAGGTACAGTATAGTAGTACAACGCTAATGTTAAACATTGCCTTTAAATGCAGAATCCTAATAACTAAATAAATAATAAATAAATAATTCAGACATTTGACACACAACATCATCTACTTTCAAACTAAGCAGAGCTTGTGCTATGACAACTAGGTTGACTGATAGAATACTTATATACTTTTTTTTTTGTAAATACATGCATATTGTACATAAAAAACACTCAAACTTCGAAAAAAATATTTGTAGATCATACAAATATTTGATCGGACCGGGATCGAGCCCGAGACCTGAAGCACAGCAATCGCATTCACTACCGCTGCGCCACCAAGGAAGTTAACAAACAAAAGTAGTTAGAGTGTTTATAAGGATTAAAATTCTTTGAAAAGCCAGAATAAACCAGATTATTGTTTCGTGTGTGTTCTACGGTACAACACTAGTCAAAAAAGAATCGACGATGTCTGTATTGGGTCTCTAACTCCCACAACATAAATATCATTATAAGGCTTGAACATTTGGATGGGAGGCGCGAGTGAAAAACAAAACAAATTCAATAATCATTTAGTGAAGGCACAAATTCCAACAGAATCACAGCTCGATGATAGGCTGCTGTGAAGTTCAATCTCATTGACGATACCGCGTTCGATACGGTGATATGTTTTGTTAAAGATTTATTTATCTCCGTGAAAATTATCGTCACAATGGGCGTTAGATCGTTTTTCATCGTTTTTTATAACTTGCATATTCTTTGTAGTTCATTGTTGTGATAAAAAAATCTTCTATTGATTTTATATTACATTAATTTAATTTAGTAGCATTATCCCCTTTTTAACCGTTGACATAGATATTGAATTACCCGTTTTTAAGGTATACCACAACGTCTTAAGTGACTATTACATAGTTTTATTAAAAGAAAAATATATTCTTATCTACCTATGCTATATATAATATAATACTTTTATAAAACTAAAGAAATTGTTTGTTTGGTTGAACGTACAAACCTTAGGAGCTATTGGTCCTGTTTGAAAAATTCTTTCAGTGTTAGATAGCCCACTAATTGTGTGATTGAATTGATCCTTTTTAAAATTTACATAATAAAATGTGCGACAACATATCTATCTTTTAAGGTTAGCTCACTATAATCTTTCTTGTAGTAAACAATTTTGTTCACGCCCAATAACGCAACTACTAGTAATTTTTTTAAATTTAACAAAAAGTGAAAGATGACAAGCAAAAATAAACTAAAATGCTTATAAATGTATCACACTTCCAGGATACAAAGACAGAGAAAAATACAAATAATTAATTGAATTATATTACTCCTTAAAGGAAGTGTATAATACAATGCGTATAACGGGAGACATTACGTGTTAACTCGGTACCAGCTGGAACCGCGTTCTTACCCACGCTACAAAACTGTTTATATCATTACGATGGTAACTAGATGGGTCTCTAATTACTTTATTCTAACTTTACTCGTCATTATATCTAATGCTATGTAGGAATTAGTACCTATAATATTTATGGATACGTATTTATAGTGAATGCGGGATACGTTCAAAGGAATACAGATATAATATAGAATAAGATTATGTTGGAATTATAGGAAATTGAAAATGTAAGCATGTAAAATTATCCTGTTAGTTGCAGGAATATCTTATCTAACCTGCACCTGAGATCCGGTTAAAAGACCGGGTGTACCACATCATGTGATTTTAGTCGTTTCACGTCCGGCTTACGAATTTACCGTTTACCCCTAGTGGGAAGATAAAAATAGCCCATTGACGGAAGAGAACCACATCATAATACAAATGGGTCAGTCCGACCATGTTCGATACCACGGTCTTACGGATAGACTTTCGTTGCTTGCCCCCCTGATTTTGGGCAAACAATTCAAAGGGCGGCAACACTCATGACTCTTGAGTTTCAGGTGTCTATGGCCAGCTGTAGCTACTTAACGTCAGGTAATCTATCTGCTTGTTTGGTTACCCTTGCCATAAAAAAAAACAAAAAATAATATCCAGGTAACCCAGAAGGTTTCTTCATCTTGTGAAGAGTGTATAATAAATTTAAAATTAAAGTCACCTGGCAATTACATCACCTTGTGTTTGCTAACTTTATTGTACAAGAAAATTTTTGGTGACTACCGACAGCAATATAAGTCAACATTTTTGAATAGGTGGTCAAATCTAATAGATTATTTTTTTAACTTGATAATCATAAAGTTATCATGATCATAGTTGGTACCCAAAATACCGGTGTAGAATATTTATGATTATGCTATTACTGGATATTAATTATACTATATAAATTAATCAGTACTGGAATTTATTTATTTATTTATACTTTATGCACATAAAAAGTGACAAAGACGGACTTAATGACCTTAGGGCGACGCAGAGCCAACACAAGGTAGATGCACAGAAACTAGGACGAAAAAGTAATAATAATAAAAATTAGATTTCTACATACACACACATACATATAGATACATATATATGTACACATACATTATACAATAATACTCATTCTAGATTAAATAAATTATAATAAAAGTATAGATTGTATCAAGAAGGTTAGTCGAGTGTAGAAAATCAGAGCGGTGGGTAGGACATTGAAGAAGTAAGTTATTGGCAGACCTAAGATTTTTAATGTGGTTGGCACCTAAACACTCAAATTGAGTAGTTAAGTAGTGCTTGTGTCTGTCAACGTTGACGAATTGGAAGCCTCTTCAGATGAGAGCGAATCGAATGCAATTATTGAAAAAACGGTCAAGTTTATTGACCAGATCCGCATTCAAGTCAAAGTAACACACGTCACCATAGTTGATTATTGGGAATATTAGGGTTTGAACAAACATTACCTTAGTATTCGTTGGTAAAATGTTCTTAAGCCCATAGAGAGCCCGCAACGAACCCGTGACTTTTTGCTACACCACTACACAGATGCAACTTGTTTTCGCCAGCTAAGAGTTGTGTTGATATACAATCCGAGTTCTTTCGCACTTTCACAGTATGGGATAACCATACCATCCATACCATATATAAGTGACGCAAGTGAAGCAAGGTTGACTTGGTTCATGCGTGGTTACTTCCAATGATAATACCCTGATATTATACGGGTTCACCGATACTTCAAACATATCAGACTAGTGTTTAATGGCTGCCAGGTCACTATTTACGACCGAGACCACGGATGATATGTCGTACAACTTAGTTTGATAATAAAGTTGCAAGTCATCAGCATAAAGATGATAAGAACACTGAAGTCTTAGGGTGATAAAAATAATAAAGGTAGAAAGGAGAACAAGGTAGAAAGGAGAAATACCACTCTGGGGGACGCCAGCAGCCAGACAGCACCAGCTAGAGGTATCTTCCATCTTGACTGACCGCTGACGATTTCGAAGGTAAGAGGAGAACTAGCCCAGCATATCTTGAGAGAGTGAGATATGGGACACGGCAGCAAGGAGGAGTTCTTGATTGATAGTATTGACGATAGTGAAAAAATCTACCAGTACTACGGTAGTAATTTTAGCATTTTCCATCCCCATTTTAATATCACCAATCGTCTTAAGAAAAGCAGAAACTGTGCTATGACCTGGTCGAAATCCAGACTGACAAGAACTAAGCAAGCTATTGCAGTAGACAAAGCGGTACACCACCAAGAGTATCTGTTCCAAAGGAAAAGCTTTCATCACTTAAACTGGTTTCAGATTCAAAGGCGGAAACATAATGTTCACTATCTCACGACATGAATAAAAACGAAATATAAATAAATATATGTAAGTATAAAAATAAATATAATAATAAAGAAATATACGAGTATACTTAATAATGTGCAGATGTTCTGGTACACTGTTTGTGAAGAATAAACAGAAAAAGAAAGAGAAAACAAAACCTTAAGATACATTTTATAACATCGTGAAGAATCCCAACACGAATGCAAAACAATATTCGACATAAAACGTATCTGAATAGCATTGACCGAAATGAGTGAAGGATTAAATCTATAATCTGTGTTATTCATTAACAATCTGCACAAATGCCACAATAAACCGAGAAAGTGTATATTATTGTTGTGCTCGCAGAAGTAAACAATATCTAAGAATATGTTTTCATAAAGGATATAAGGGTCTCATTTACCAGAGATACTCGATTTAAGCTAAATATTGCTTAAATAAACAAAGGGCAATAAGTTAAAATTCCCAAAGAAGAAAAAATTAAGTGTCACTGCTGAATTACACTTGCTTACGGGACCCAATATCACCAGAGGATTGGTCACCGGGTTTTAAGAAACCTGACTGTGTCTTGTACTTCGCTAGCACCAGGGACCTTGACGACTATGATACTGCTCTGAGTCCAGCTAGCAGAGAGCCCAAAATGAATTCTGACCTTGATAAAGATGGATTGCCTGGTTTTTGTCAGAAACTCCTTGGTGCTAATAGCAAAACCCTTAACTCCCGATTTTGCTTTCAATATTAACGAAGTTAGATAAATTCTTTTATCTTCACTCAAAAATTTTATCAAATAACGTGTGTCAAATTTTATCAAATAATTAATCAATTGTGTCAAATAAAGAACGTCAGTGACCTATACTAGGTCGCTGACGTTCCTTATTTGACACTCCAAGTCGGCGGCAGATCCTGATAGAAGAAGCAGTCATGTTTTTGAGGCTCAAGTGGTTGTTAATGACTTAAAGCGTAATAACTTTGCAGTCCTCTTTTTCAGCTTCTTCGATGCCCAAAAAAAATTAGTGACTTACGCCGCTGTCTGGTTTCTATGGCGACGATCTGTCTAGAACAGCCCTACCTATTTGCTTTCGAAGCAATTAATAGAAAATTAACTCTCGAAAGGTTCGGTACTCCTCTGCGACCTTGGCAACGGTGTCTTTGGCGGAACTAGCACTTTAAATCTGAGAAGATCTTTCTGGTAAAAGTCTCCTCAAGCGTCCTTTGCTATCAATATTATATCACTGATTTGTGACATGCTTGAACATTTTTTTAAATAAAATTGATGATTGGCGTTGTAAAGTGGTGCACTAGCAGAGGGTGTGGATTAATTTACTCACTATGACATTAAATGCTTTGCAAACGTGAGTACTAGTACTTCAACTGTATTTACTTGTCAAAATATATAAAATGAATCAAAAAGCGTATTAAATATAATTAATATTTAATTTCTAAACTTGCGATACGTCTATTATTTTCTGCACGTACCACCGACAAAAATTGTCTTCCTTAAATTTATAATAAAACATTATTATTTTTTATTCAATTAGGAGTCAATTCAACAGGTTTACCAACATTTCTTTATTTGGGAGAGGTAAAGAAATGTTATGAAATCATATGTTACATTATATTATTGGCACCAAGTAGTGTAGGCGTCACAAAACTTGAAGTGAAATAATTTTCACTCTTTTTTGCTGAACTCTGTGTATTTGGAG
Source organism: Hypercompe scribonia (assembly GCA_949316085.1). Classification (NCBI taxonomy): domain Eukaryota; kingdom Metazoa; phylum Arthropoda; class Insecta; order Lepidoptera; family Erebidae; genus Hypercompe; species Hypercompe scribonia. The sequence goes on along the minus strand of OX438974.1, from coordinate 10,676,575 downwards.
CTTAATACTATCTACATCAAAATTTGGATGTTATACTGTACACAACCAACGTTTATAGAGTTTACGTATGTATATAATTTTAAAATTAAAAGAATATTTGTTCAAGACCGTAATAGTGCTAAGCAAGGTAACATTTTTCATTACCTGTAGTAACATAATAAGACTGAAAAGTTTATTTAAAGGTTCAAATATCTCAAATTATGAATCAGTTTAGAATTATAATTTGTTACTAAAAAGTATATACTCTTAGAATCAAAACTGTAATCGATCATTTCTATTAAAAATCACAAACCGATCCAGAATTTTCCCTAGAGTCAAGATCGCTCTTTGCCTAAAGTTTGCAGCCAGATATTATATAGGCTACACCTTTCATTTGTTTATGTAAAGATTCTATAATATTAGTGCGTTTATATATTCAAAAATGTCACTTCAGGTTATGTAATAGATTTTGTATTTCGATACGATAATTATTAAAAAGATTAAGTATTGGACATCTATACTACAATATTAGGACGCTAAAGAGTTTGTTTGTTTATTCGCTTGGACATACTAATCTCAGGTACTACTAGTCCGATTTGAAACATTATTGACAAATTATACTATTACTTTAGTGTTAGATAGATCAGTTATTAAGTAAAGCTATACATCATCACGCTACGATCTAAAGGAGCGGAGTATCAATAAATATGTCGCAAAAACGGGGTAAAATGTTTTCTTTTGAGAGCTTCCATTGTATGCTCTACGTGAATGGTTAAAGTTTTCACAAAAATAATGTAGAACTTAATTGGTTCTCTTTAAAAGATCCAAAAAAAGTCCGCGACGGCATATGTCTATCTTTTAAGGTTGACTCCTTCTAACTTATTTTATTGTAATATAAATTTGTTCACGCTGTATAATGTCACGTTACAGATAATAGAAGACGCAGACGAGATTGCGAGGGTTAGCTTGCGTGACATATTATTAAAAATATTTCACAAATACTATACGTAAAGAACAAGAAATTTTGAAAATGTAAAATCCCCTGTACAGAACCAAATAAAATAACGTTACACTATTTATACAACAGTTAAACAATACTCTTTCATAAACAATAGCTCAAACTGCGTCATTTTGTTAACAAAAAGTAAAAATTGACGATGCATAAAGCCGTATTTATCTACCCATATTAACAAAGGCGAGCGAACGTTTTAGCACCTCCATAAAAACTGAACTGAAACTATGGTCAATAAATTAATAAGTCATCGTCAACTGCCTCCAATTACTGAATAATATAAAGCGAAGTGTAGCAGGTAAACAAAATAGAGCTGTTATAAATTTTACAAGAGCGGTTGAGTGGCCACACTGCGTCTCGACCGCATAGTGCAGTTTTTTTTCATGGACTTTTTGTTCGTTGGCATTCGTTTCGTGAGTTTACTTCCTTCTGTTTATTTTTTTTTTATGGTGGCGCTAAGTTTGAGTACAAAAGAGGCAAAATAGTGCGTAAGCGCTAGCGCAACCCTGCATCGTTCCTGTCATCACCAGTTTACAATGTGTCATGCAATAGGTATGCTGTTCAAAGAGAGATGTTGATTTTGTAAATGTAAATTTTATTTGATGTGCACATAACTATGCGCTATGTAATGTGGTTAAATTCCTTTTAGATCAAAATTTACTTAATAATTAAGTGCTTTGTTTGCTATGTTGTGTAAATGTTATAACATATGTTAGTACATCTGGTACTCAAATACATCCAAAATTAGAATACATACCTCGTTTTTTTTTTCATAATTTGATAGCAGGTTTATGTAAACTTAGTAGAAATAATCCAACTATGCACAGATTGAACATGAATTCATTTTTTGTTTGCATTTTCTCTTTTTGGCTGCGGCTTGCCGTAACACGCTTTGATTTTTTTTAATTTATCATTCAGGTGGTATATGAAACTTTTTTAAGGTGAGAAAGTAGTAATAGTGATTTTGTAATAAAAAATAATTTACGATGTTATACTAAACTTTTTACAGATTTTTCACGGAGAGAATAATAAATCTGCTCAATTCTGTTCCAATTCTCTCTTAAAACTGGAAGCATATAAACATGAAAAATATTATTTTCGTGAGATTATAATTTTGAAGAATCAATTACACAGTTAAAAAATTAAAGCCGTTCTCTAGTTAATTTATTTTAAGCAATAAAATACACCTACATGGAATACTCGTACAATTCATTTAGTTTCACTCATGTTAATAAATAAGTTATCAATAAGTTACGGTCAATTATATCGATTTCATGTCAATTAAATTCAATCTTATATTTTTAGTTTTTCACGAGTGTCAAATGTCAATCAGTCAGTCAGTCAGCTGACTCACATTAACACTTGCCAGTAGCCAACTGCTACTGCTCTTGCTTGCTTTGTTCATCTGTTTTGAGTTTTCCAAGGTATTTTTTGTGCTTTCCCTTTTATTTTGCGTATTTAATTATCACTTCTTTCTTTTTAAGGATTCTGACACTGCCTGATACAATTGTCAGCAGTAACCTTCTTCGAGGTTTGCCAGATTGTGCTTATAGGTTTTAAGGGTCTAGTACTTCTTAGCTACTAAGGGAATTTATATTTTGTTCAATGGATTTCAATTTATACTATTATGGTATTATTATTATAATATGTGTAACACACATTACCTTACCAGGTGCCAAGATCATATGTTTCACCTGCAAAATTTCTAGACGTTATTTTATTTATAATAGAAGAAGAATGAAATACTGTAATTTTTTTGATATTTGTTTGTTTTTGTTGTTTTTTTTCATTGGTCTTCCCAAAACTTTATGCCTTTAACCTAGCCTATATCTTCTAGTCATTGGGGTTCATTCATATGACTTAAGCTTTTTCTACTGCTTATAATAAACATTAATCTATAAAGAGCATATTTTGGTTTTTATGAATGAGTTGTTAATTAGATATTGTAACGTAATCTTACTTTTATTAAATTTTAAATGGTCTACTCTAAGATTTAAGAGAACTTACACTCTTTTCCGTGTGGGACTGATTATATTTAGGTCCAATGTTTTTTGTGCCTTATTACGATAGCCTTTACTGCTTTACGTCATCAACCAATTCAAATATAAATCTTCAATTAAATTTTGAAATTAAAAAATGTTCTTCAAAGTTCCAAATATACATAAAGGTCAACCAATTACTAAATTATATACTCTAAACCAGTGCAAAGTGATCACAAAAAATGCAAAGTACTGAATCCGACTCCAATGTTTGTTTGGTAACTTGTTATTTGTACTCTGCTCTGCTACTCTGAGTCATCACACAACAAAGGTAGAAATTTATAATGTATATCTTTCTAAGGTAGACTGGCAGAGAATGCTTCTAGTATTAAGTCCGCCTCTGTATACATTCTGCAAAAAGTGATAAATAAATAAAGTTTGATTACGACCTGATGATTTATTAAACTTATTACAAATTATCAATGCATCTTTGTACCGTTTTATTACATGAAAGTAAAATTGTTAAAAAAAATACAATGGCCCTATGATGTCATCGCTCTAAGTTCAACAGAACAAGATTAAATGACACTAAGTGCAACACAAAAGGATACCGTACACCGCACATTTCACAAAGCGAATGTTTGCATTATCGCCACAACTTTGTGTAGATTCGAGTACCTGTTGACTTTCCCTAAACACCGCTGTCAGTTTTTTTGACAGCTATGTAATGTCGTGTTTGTATTTTGTCTGTGTTAGATAATCGCCATTGTCCTGCTAGCGCCAGCGGCATCGAATACAAGCTTCTGTACTTGGAACTATTTGGCTTTATCAGCTAATTGTTTTCAATTAATTCACTCTCTATTTCAATATCTAAATTACAAAAAGACGTTGTCTTTTCCATTACTGTCATTCCTGTAACCTTATTAGATTATCATTGAAAGGTTTTAAAGGTAACGGTAATTTTAACGTGATTCATCCCGTTGTGTGAATCAATATTTTTTTTAAATTTTGTTTAACATTACTTCTTTCAACAACAATTGTTAGGTTCGGAAATTGTTGTAATCTTCACCAGATTATGAACCGTTTGTTAGTTTTGAGAATTGTTGATGGAAATGTATGGAGAAGAATTTAGCAAGCACTTAATTGTTACCCCTGTGATCTTTACGACTGATAAAATAGACCACCGGCAGTGTTGAAATACCTGTTCCGTATGCACCTAATTTGAAATAAAAAATAGATATTACTGGGCTTTTATTTGTTTTTGCGATACAATACAATAATTCGAATTGTAACCATATAATTGTTAAATATTAGTAGATGGTATATTAATATTAAATTGCATTACAACGCTGAAATCAAGCGTATTTTCAGACTTTATAGGACTTCTAAAATCATATGGAGATTTAGACATATAAGTTTCGTCACAACAGTTTTCTTTAGCTATAGAACAAGTGACAAAACTCGATCAAAATGAACGACTTTTATCTAACTACAAAGGTTTGTACGTATAATAACTGATTGTATGTGTAAAAATATCAAAATTATCAACACTAAATAGTACTGATATTGTCGATAGATTTATCCATTGATATTTAACAAAACGCACTAGGTCCATCACACATCACAATCACAATAGTGATTGCAATAATCATTATAGCAATTACTATTCATTCGATTGATCTACTTTACTTTAATAGTGATAATATGGACGGTAGCACATACTATCGATAGTATTATGCTCAATAGAATCGATATTCTTGCTCTTTATTAATATTATTACTTAATTTTTTTGACAGATACTATCAATAGTACTTCAAAATTACGAAACTATTAATAATCTGACTAATATTTGACGAGCCAGTTGGTTTGGTAATTAGTGATCCTGACTGCTAAACTGGAGATCGTAGGTTCGATTCCCACTCCGGAAAAATCTTTATGTGATAAACACGATAATTTATTTGTGACATATATATATTTAGAAATATGTAAGTATGTTTATAAGCAGTTTGGTTGCCATAATACTGGCTTTACCTTGTTTGGGATCAGACGCCTGTGTGTGAGATGTACGAGAATATTATTGTTAATTTGCCTAGCTTTCGACGTTAACTATCAAAAATCAATTATTGATAGTAAGGCAACATACAATATAAAAGAAAAATGGGGTTTTTTATTGCAATCATATAATGGTCATTTTTGTTATTAATCTTTTTATATCAATCTAAGAACATGTAATGTCTTTTAATCTTGGTATCGACTTTAAACATGTCAGAAGGAATGTCTTTATGAAGTTACCTCTCCATATTAAAAGTGACATAATATTGAGCGCTTATAATATCAATATATTTTACAAACAAGAATTTGCTTGATCTGTCTTAAAAAAAATCCAGAATACTCTGTCAGTCAATCTAGCAGTCATGGTACAAGTTCTGCTTAGTTTGAATTTAAGATGTGGTTACTTACTGAGTAAAATAGATTTTGGTAAAGAAATCTTATAAAACCCTGATTTATGAGTCGAAGTTATGTTATGAAACCTACCATTGATTGACTTGACAATCAACTGTCCCAAGGATATCAATCTCATTTCTCAATAGCAAATAAAAACATCTAACTTTTCATCTATTCTAATCAAACTTAAAAATTAAAAAAATAAGGACTAATTTAAATTTTAAAATATAGGAAGATCTAAAACATCTGTGCGCGTTGAATTCTTTTCCTTGAGCGTATGTGTTACGCCATTACAAGGTTACATCTACAGGAAAATGATCAATTATAAACTGAAATATATTGGGACATAGTTATTTGTAATTATGTTCTTAAGATTCCAATTCGTAGTATGTGGTACCTACCAATTAGGCACCATGCGGGTGGATTGGCGGTCGTTATTTCGAAAGTGGATAATTTCTTTATCGACGGTAGAGGGCGCGCGTGAGGTCCGAGCAAGCCTTTGGTCAATGCCGCCAAAGCTTCCAACACCTACCTACCACCAGAGTGTTTTTCAATTAAGGGAAATAAAGTTTATTTACGCACACATATACAACACTTAAATGTTAATAGTACAGGAAATAAAAGTTAATAAGAGTGCGTTAGGTAGATTGATGAAGTTCATTTTGTTGGTTTCCGAATACAAATATTTTAAAAGAGAATCCATTGCAAATTAATAATAAGTTAGCGTTCAATCAAAGTCATACATATTTTTTTATTTTGGTTTTACAGTATAAGTATTACTGTAAACTTAAAATTTTTGCTTATACATTTACAAAAAAAAGAAATAAATACTGAAAAGCACGAGAAACTTTTTCTACAATTTACATTTATACTGTATAATATTACAAAAAGCAGAAAAAAAATATAAATGAATATTTTTATAACAATAATCAACTCATAAGAAGAGTATATGATACATTTCGAAAGTGACACTGATGTAGACACCATCCGATTGTATAACTGCATTTGTATGAATGAATTGTTTTCAGCTCTTAAATCATGATACAATTCAATATCTCAATGTACTGGCTCAGGTGCTTAATCGAAAAAAATATAACGTTACGTACCTACCCTTGTTAAAAACAAAATTACGAAAACAAATTTGAGAAAGAAAAACTTGTTACAAAGCAAAACTCTTCGGTTGTACATAAAAGATATACAATGTTTAAAATGGAACCTAATTCTCGTCAAATGACCAGTCATCATCTGTACCTTAACCACTGGTAGTATGAAAACAAGATTTTCAAAATCGTGAGTAAATATTTGCTCGCCTGACCATTCCATAAAGTGAGCTGAGAGGAACAAAAAATACGTTAACAAGAAAGGTCCTGTGGGAGCGGCCGCGACCGAGACGAATATACTTACTCGTTACTGGTACGAAAAAGACGGAGCGTGCCACGCCCACAGCCACCCACGTAGTCGTAAACAGTCCAAATCCTTTGCACGCTTTCATGTATCCCAAATCGAAATCGCTCCAAGCATCAAACTGCCATTCGATAAAAGATACTCACATCTCATCCTCAGTTCATAAGATCTAAAATTGTGTGTACACTTTTAAATAAGTTATTCTGAGTTGTTGTCCTTTTGTGATCAAGATCATAATGATAAATAACCCGAAGGATAGGAACCACTTGGAGAATAATAATTGATTTTGATGTCTTAAACATAAAATATTTCTGATTGTATATTTTGAAATGTTTGGATAATAGTATTTGGGTATTGTCGGTCAGTATTTAATGTAAAAAGGTTAGATATGTGTAAATAAATAACATAATCATGGGTTGTCATCGTTTATGTCTAAATAAATAATATTTCAATCATCGTATGTATTTACATATTTTTGATCGGACTGTCAAACAATTACATTACACTGATTGTATCAAAGATCACGATCGCCTTAACACCTGAGATTATCAATTTACTTTATTATTATAACGTATCCTATCTATATTTGTTTCCAGGGATACAACCAAATCGTTTTTACAAGGTACAATTTAAATGTCTAGGTAATAAAAAGAATACATGAAAACTTTCTCCATGTTGAGACAAGTCCAAAAGGAATTTTGTGTGAACATAAAACCTCGACAGGTTTCATCTATAAGATAAACGTTCCTATTAGAGAAGTAGTGGTTGTTTTAGCTCGTTCTAATACCATAAAGATGGAGCAAAAAAGGATAGCATTAACATAGAAGCGTTAACTGGTAGGCGGCTCAAAGAACACCGTTCCTTTTATTGTGGGTTTAACAACTCGTGTGCTTAGCTGTTGTCTTAATGTTAGTATAACATAAGTAATTTATGTTTTTAATTTTACTTAAGAAAGTAAATCATAAGAAATGTAATAAAATGGAATGGAACTACAGATCTTATGACACTAATCTGCAGTAAAATAACTCTTATTAACGTCGCTGAAATGATTTAGCAATTAATTATGAAAGGGTCATGACTTAAAGCTATTGTAAGTTAGATAAATTGTACGTATAAAAGTAAATAGTTAAGTGATGAACAATCCAGGTTATTATAATTTTTCCTGTTTTGGGCACCATGAAGTCAGTTCCTTATTTTAAACGGTAACTAAAATATATAATATAATATATAAAAGAGATTTCTGCTGACGGTCGGTAGTCTACTTTTGACCAGATTCAGTTACTCCCGTTACACTTGAAACTTTTTTTGATCCAGATTTTTAATCCTGCGTACAAACATGAACCTGTGATACTTGGGTCTTTATAATACTAAAATATTTCTAAATGTATACAAATTTACATGTGACACTGCATTCCTTAAATTGACTTTATTTATCGTGTAAGCCTATAAACTAAAATATCATGTAAAAAATATTGCAATTTGAATCGTTAATGATCTTGTCAGTCATTAAATAAAGCCAAGTTACGATTCTTCCTCTTTCTATTAATTTCACAAATAAAAAAACTCTATTCTCTTAAAGTAATATCGTAAAAAAAACGAACATCTAAGTAAATCAATAAATCATGTAAAAAATCACTAGTGGTTGCTGTCCCACCATACACAAAATGATTAGGCCAAAATCTTTCCAAGACATTCCAATCCAAATGGTCGGGACTTATTCCAGGGCGCATCGACAGCCTATAATTTGTGCATCCACATCGACACGTAATTAGAGGGAACGTGACGCACCATGTAGCGCATTCTCACATGGACACGGCAAGGACAAAACACGTAATTTTGACCCATTACGGTGACCACAAAATGACTATAGTCACACCGTATTCAACACGGAAACGATGTTCTAACGAAACGTCGATGGAACGTGACTATGATCATCGTAGAGCTAACAACTGTTCTTTATTTTATGAATCTCAATAACTCATATGTTTCTGTAAGTAAATTAAATTGTGTATATTTGTGAAAGAACATGCAATTTTCTGCGTTACATTTCTCTAATGATTGCTAGCAACGACATTTAACTATTAACTACGCACGGCAAATACTTCATAATATAAAATTTCAAATTAAATTGTCTTACATTATAGATTGTCTGTTTGTATGTCACATAGTATATCTTTTTGACATCGTAATGTAAGTTACATACTGTTATATACGTATATATAATGAAAGCTATCGTTGTCTTACAATTTTTTATAAACATGGACGATAAATACATATCTATACTCGAATTAATAAATCCAATAGCAATTTTTTGACGTGACATAAATTTTTCTTCCATTGACCCGCAACAAGTATTCAATCCAATTTAAAATCAATTTAATAAGTTTAAATTCATTTAATACTAAATATTCTTACAATATTTAGATTTCAATGTGGTTACATTTCGGTGTCACGTTCGACGGATTGATAAAAACATTTTCAAATTTAAACCAAGAGCTGTTCATAATTTGTAGCTATTTATTATTTTAATGATTGATATCCACTTTCCAATATTTCTTACGACCTGCTGTCTGTGATTACGTGAATTTCCGGTCCTTCTGGGATCTAAAATAAAATTCTCGTGGCTCGTAGCTGGCACACACGACATTTATCAACCTGACTATGAGTAAATTATTTTTTAAAAATCCGTCACCGATGATTTCGGTTATTTTAAAATAATATTTTTATAACCAGCATTAGACACTACCTGTTAAACAAAATTATGAGAAAAACAACTTAAACAAGAGGCCGACGTTCCGTCTGCCTCGCGCGCTCAGAACAAATAAAGTATAAAAAGGTGAGCGATGCATTAAGTGCATATAAACATGTTGCCTTAGTGTCAATATTTGCGACCGTTTTCCCATGGGAACTCCGACTGCGACTACAACTGTGCGCTAAATCAGTTCGGTGACAGGAGTCACATACTTTTAGCTATGGAAATGATTAATTTCTCGCATCCCTAAAATTTAACAAAACATGAGGTCCATTTTTAAACTAATATGATATTGATTTGATATTTCTAGTGTTACTGTTAGCCAGCTTTAGTTTAATTAGAAAATAATGAGGAAAATGGACAAATGGAAATCTGTAGGTATTTTCTTAGAACTGAAACTACATAAATTAAGGTACCTTGCGATGATCACGAATATTTGTCGAGTGATGTCAGGAGTCGGCATAAACCGAGATAAGGTAATTGTAAATGCGTGTAGCTGTCGCAGGGATATATTGCTACAGGACGATACGGTATCCATTGCTCTCCTCTCTTACATTTTAGCGTCCGAAAAATTCTCAAAGGTAATAATCTTCGTATATATTTACATAATAATATATATCAAAACTGTTTCATTTGTCCTATAGATAAATACCAATAAGGTCAACGACATAAATGAGAACGGCGTATTTGAATAACTCATTCTAATTAGTGGCAGTAAGCTTTTTACATATATGAAAAGTACAGCCGATTTGTGTTAAATGTGCAATGAGGAATTCAATTTGCAATTGAAAAAAATTATTTAAATTTAAGGTAAAAATTTGTCCAAATAAGTAAGAATATGGCAATAACCGTTTCATGTATCAATGTAGACGCGCGACACCTGTACACGCGGCACAGCGCGGGAGGCGCAGGCGTACGATGCACAGGTACCTGTGATGGAATGCCCGATACGCTCCTATAATGATGTTAAAACAAACTGTTAGGTTGTCATTAACGCGACTCAACGCCTAAATGGGGGAGTCCCATTATAAAAATTTGTCCCATCCGTTTCGGCTCAAATTTATGGTTATCGAGTTGCCCCGTTTTTCTTGGTCCATCGAAATTTTATTACCTGAAGATTAGAGTGGGAACACTGATAACAATGTTTTAGGAGTGGATTTGTGTCATTTACGATGTCGCCGATGAATGAGCGCAATCAACTGTCATTTTATTTCTTATGAACATATACCTAGTTATTATAGAGAATCCACTGGCAGGTATTACGGGTCTTTATAAACGGGTTAATGTCAATAAAATTTATATAATATTATCTGAATTAATTTTATAACGGAGTAATATTTCAAGTTACAAGAACACTTAGTGCGTTATTTATGAATCGTGATGTAGATAGGAATTATCTTAACACAATGAATCGTAATACGCTCATAATTTTAGATATTATCTGAGTATCGCAACAGGTGTGTTGTACCATTAGTTTAGTGCAGTCGTGATATCACAAACTATAATAAAGCATAAGTAATTACACAATACTATATTTTATGCCGAACAAGCAAACCAGAACGGTTGCTTAATTAATAAGAAAGTGTCTAATAATTATTGATATTCATTGATATTCTTTTAGAAGCACGTATCACGTAACACGGGAGCTGCTGGTTCGCTCGTAATGTATTGTATTTTATGGTTGTGGCCTGCGGTATGCAAAACTCGCCTTCGATAATCTTACATTTGCCAAAACAAACTTAATACTGCGGGCCTAATATAATTTGTGTGCTACAATATGAGCCTTATAACTACTGCGTAAACGCATATGAGTGGATTTAGCCGTTGGTTGTAGCTTATATCAGTATGTATATATGTGGAAGTGCCGTAGATACTGGTCCTCGCCGACGGGTCCGCGTCAATAACTTATTATTTCTGCAAATATTCCAGTATCACATACAAATACGTTAGGTTTTCGGTTTTGAAATTACTTGTGAATGTCGATCACTAAGTAGAACAAATATTTTACTATTTACATGAATATGGGAAATTCAAGACAGCTTTAATTTTTTACTTAATCTGAGCGTTTATGGAATGCGTTTACCTAAAAAAATTCCACCACCAGTGGTATCACTTACTCGTTACCAAACTAAACCGTTCTTTGTTAATCTTGTTACCATCCAAAGTATTCATAGACATAATAACACTACTCTAGTAGTAGTAGCTCTGTCTATCTGCGGTATTGTGTGATTTGTAAATCTATACCCTTTTAATAACTACTTCTTTAAGTTTATATTAACGATGCCTTCTTATTTTGCACAATTTTGCTTACCATTTCACTATACTACACAAAAACAGTAGAATACACACTAGGGGTGTCAGTGTAAAGAGGGAGGTTGTGTCATTTACAGATTAACGTAGGTTAGTCACATTCACCTCGGTGAGTATCTACTTCAATCGAATCGGGCGTGAAGAGCAGACATTACAATGCCAGTACTATGCGCAGCCGACTGGGAATCCGCCCAGAATATATTTGTAGACGGTTTTCTTGTGCGTCTGAACGGGAGGCTGACCAGGATGGTCGATGGAATCGGATCAGATATGTTCCGGCCAGCAATCACAACTGCTAAGATGGTAGATAAGAGGGGCTGAAACGCAATGTCCTTTTGCTATGAAGCGGTAATATCCCAGAATTGAACCGCTGAGGTCGAGGCAGGTTCAAGAGTAGAGACTTCTGGTGGCAGATAAGGGGTTAGAGTGGCGACCTGTGCGCATCAAGCTGTCAATATCACATACTCTTGGTTCCTACAAGAGATCCGAAGTGTTTTTCACCCTCTTACAACTGTATGCTGAATTAATAATTTTGTTTTTACTTCTTTTCCCTGAACGCGGTAAGTGCTCATTTATCTTAAATTGCAAACTGTGTTAATGACCAAGGTACCGGCTACTTTGACCATTAACAGAATATGCAATTAACATAGAAAATTAAAATCGGTAAGTAATTTGTTCAACGGAAAGTTAGAAAATTAACATTGAGACAAGTTTCTAATAATAGAACAGACGCTAGATAGATTAACTGCCATAACTGAATCGGTGCAAGTGCTGTGTTTGAGGTCTCAGGTTCGATTACTGAGTCAGACCAAATGTTTTTATAATTCACAAACATTTACATAATATAATATGCATATATATTTACAGAAAAAAAAGTATATACGAGTATGTATCTATATCAGTTGTTTAGTATCCCTTGTACCAGCTCTACTTAGTTTGGGACTACATGGCGTTGTATGATGTCTTATGAGTATATGGTATAGAGACAATTCAGTGCACATAATAACATAAAATATTAAAACGCAGACAGAACACAGGTCTTGCAATATTTTGTGCACAGAGTTATAATTTTAGTACCTTCTCCACGTTGTAATGTACTAGGTGAGTTACAATTCTCAGGAAATGTATATACTCGTATTCAAAAATTTAAATTCTATAAAGAGTCTATTCGGTTGTTCTATCCAACTCATTTGTTTAATTTCTTAATGAAAGACGTCGTTGCACAAATTCGTTATCAAGTGTTGGGAATCACCTAACTTCCACCCTTTTCAAGTTCATCGTGATATCAAGTCATAATCAAAATTATTATTTATATACTAAAATTTTCAGTTTTCACACACGACATCTTCTCGGCATCAATTAAAATATGTTTTTATTTTATTCCAAAAAAACTATTCCATTGAGATTTTTATTAACTGCAATCAGTTGAGTTTCAGAGAAGTTGAAAGTGAACATCCAACTTAAACCTAACGCTAGGGAGTGCTAATATAGAAATAAACGTATCACAGTTATTATATTTGTTAAATGTAAATGGCAATATATGTTAACTTTCAATGTACGTAGCAGTCAGAAAGTGTAAAACATCCGTATCATCGTTATCACGCGGTTACTTTGATTGTTTCGATGGTCCCTGTCGCAGTGACAGCATGACGAATGGCTCGATGTGATCCATAGATAATAACAAAAACTCGTCTACTACTAACCCTGTCGGTGTCCTGTCAACGTCAAAAAACAAATAAGTCCTAATGATCGATCGTTAGAGCTCTGTTTTGGGGCCTTTAAAACATGAGTTATCTCGAGTTAGCTGATGAAGTACGAGCACCTACCTGTTAAAAGGTGGCTGAATTTGTCAGCCAACACGATAGATTCCATCGGGCTTACGTGTCATCGAGCGAAGTGAGTTTTTCATGTCACTTGCCTTACCTGGCAACTCGCAAGCCACTGACAATCTTGTACGACGGTGTTAATTTGCATTTAGACGAGGAAAACTTTATACACATCAGCTTTGTACGAGTACATACATCAGTAACATTGTATAAATTGTTACTTTTATAAATTTTCTCCAAATTTCTATATTAAATATTTCATGACACTTAAAATGGCTTAAAAAAATGTTTAACTTTTGCTTTTTATCTGGGGACAGTTTATCCTTCTTGGGCATCGCTTCTTGACGATTATTTGTTAATTTTCCGAAAGATAATTTTGACGTGCCCATTCTAAAATATCCCAAAAATCGACTTTTTAGTTGGGTCAGCTCGTGAAGCAATTCACCTGGCCCTTTGGCCTAACGGTTAGAGTACCAGAGGTCGTGAGTTTGATTCCCAGTCTCACACTCGGGATCATTGTTTATGTGATGAGCACGATCACTTGTTCTGTGTCTGGGTGTAATTTAATATTTGAAATTAAATAATAATTTTAGTTAAAAAAGTTTTACAAATATGTTTATCAGTAGTTTGGTTACCATAGTACAGACTCTGCCTAGCTTGGGACCTGACAACCGTGTGTGAATTATAAAAAAATATTATTTCTTGTTATCAGAAGTACTAAATAGAATTTTATTTATCTGTAAAATGTTTAAATTAGTTAAAAGATTAGTGTCAAATGGCCAAAGTTTTTGATTACTTTGACTTAGAAGCTTGAGTGTTTTACAATTTTTAAGGACCATAGAAATAGTCATTTATAATCATTTCAATTTGATACCTTCACGTATTCCTGTAAAAAAAATCGAGCCTGGCTCATAGTGTCGAAACCGTAATATACAAAAAATATTGAAAAATAAACTATTGAATCTCGCTCTTTTTTTTTAGTAAAAAAATTCGTTAGTAAAAAATTAGTATTCATCCACAAGTGTGTTTATGTGTACTACATAATGCACCTATTTCTGTGATATTCGAGATCTGATACATTCCCTTTCAATAGTCAGATGTATTTTTTTTCGATTGTGTTTGTACTTGTGCCTAAGATACAGCGTCACTATTGTGTGTCCTATTAAGGTTTTCAGCCAGTAAGGTTTTCCTGAAATATATGTCGAGGATCGCCTCTCTCCAATACAAAGGGATGATTATTCGACCAGGGGAGGTGATCATATCTGGCAGGCAACGGCTCACGTTATAAGTTGAGAAGTTGTATACATGATAATTGGTTCGAAATATCTATATCGCGATACAGGATTAGTGGTTACTCTATAGTTCGTTATTCCGTAGTTCAACATGTCTTAAATAGATGGCGCTGTAGTATATCTTTATTTTTGCACTGTATGTGTAAGTCACCGAATATGAATCATTGAAATGTAGAATTAAGCTTATTTTCTTTTGTCGGCTTCACATAAATATTTATATCTTTTATATAAATTATTGCACGTAATACTTATATGTAGCGTATCTACTAAATCACTATCACCCTATCACCATTCATTGCGAAGCATGGATCTAACACACTTGTGCCTCAATTATTGAATCAAAATCCTACCCTGCTGGTCAAGGATTTAATGATCTTAATTGCAGAATCAGAATTAGATTCCCAACCAGGACACCCAATTGTTGGACGAACTAAATCATTCACTCTTTGCCTTGGTATGATATGTATGTTTATAAAGGAGTCTGGTTACTGTAATACGGATTCTCTTTAGTTTGGAATCAGATTCCCGAGTGTGAGATGTGTCAACTTTTTATTATTATTTATTTTTTGCTATACTACACTTCGGCATAGGACGCAGATGCACATAACCTTATTCTTTTACTCCCACCCCACCGAAGACGCTAAAACATGCACGATTGACACCTCAATCGTAAAAAAATCCAATGTCTTTTCCAACTTTGTTATTGTTATCACATAAAATTAATATACTATATATATGTCCGGATTGTCCGTGTGGTGATGGATTAAGAATACGTAGTGTTACCACCCCTATTCATCCCGTGGATGTCGTAAAAGGCGACAAAGGGAACAAAGAATGCAAGACAAAATTATTACAAAGAGAAGGAGAGATCTTAAGGTAGTAGAGCCACGCTGATCTCAGCACGAACGGGTCGGCTCGACCGGGGTAGTACTACCCTCGCACAGAAGACCAACCTAAAGCGACAGCACTCGTGCAGTCGTCTTTCGTTGGTGAGTGCGAGACCGGAGGCCCAATGATGCAGGGGTGACGGTTGTCGTAGTATGTGTGTGAGCAGTGGAGTGCTCGTGGGGCCACTGTGGGGGTGACGTGGATCGAACCGTCGGCCAGAGAGACCCGTAGAAACGGTGGTGCCGCCGGCCGCCCGCGGCATAGAGAGGGGCCCAACTACGGCTAACCACCCTGGGAGGCTGCCCCGTCAGGTCGCGCATAATCTGCAAAATGGCTCGTCGTGCCGGTTGGTAACCGGATGGTGGGGCCCAGCGACCACTTCCGGGAGGGTACGGGGGTCCTTCCGTCCGAAGGTTCGGTCACCGTCTTGCTTCACCGTAATGTGAAACCACAGTATTCCGAGTCTCAGACTACACTGCCATGACGACTGTCATGCCTTTTTTTTTCTGTCCCCGTTTCCCCTTTAATAAAACAATCATGGCAGCGCAAACAAAAACGAATACAGGTTCAACAGCGGTACTCTCCTCCTCTCCCACCAACTCGCTTCTTGAGGTGGAGTTCACGAATATTCGTGGACTCCATGCAAACCTCAGCGCCGTCCATCAGCACCTCGAGACGGTACGACCGGCCATGCTATTCCTGACGGAGACACAAATACGCCACCCTGATGACACGACTAATCTCCACTATCCCGGCTATATACTAGAGGAGTGCTTTCTCGCAAAGGCTGGAGTTTGTCTTTTCGTCAGGGCGGATGTTTGTGACCGCCGTCTGTGCTGCCTTGAGGACCCATCCTTCTCTATCCTCTGGCTCCACGTAGATTTCGGATTTACAAGCCGAAACTACGCGTGCGTCTACCGATCTCATTCCAGAGATGCTGAGACAATTCGCATCTTCGATCATCCCAGTCAGGCAGCAGATAAGGCACAGGAGCAAGTTCCGACCGCTGAGCTGGTGTTTCTGGGAGACTTTAACGCCCACCACGAGTCCTGGTTGGGGTCTTCCAGAACTGACCACGCTGGTCGAACTGTCCACGCATTTGCTCTCACGCATGATCTCACCCAGCTGGTACTGCAGCCCACCAGGATACCAGACATAACAGGTCAAGCGCCCTCTTTGCTAGACCTACTGCTGACGAGTCACCCAGCGCAGTACACAGTATCGGTTCTCTCCCCTCTGGGATCCTCCGATCACTGCCTGGTGTCTACCACGGTGCCCCTTGTTGCCCCGCCACGACCTGTGGCGGCGAGACGACGGTTATGGCACTACTCGTCAGCAGACTGGGATGGAATGCGAGATTATTTTGCATCCATTTTTTTTTTTTTTTTTTTTAACGTGTGGAAACCCCCTCGGGCCGTCACCCCTCCGGGGTTTACGGCGGGGTGGTGTGTCGGAATCGGACCGACTAAAACCACACGGTGTGCCACTCTGCGCCTGAGATAGGAGGGATCCGGGAACCGCTGCTGTTACGACATCCAGATCCCTCCCAGCGCCTGCCCGCTAAAGCGGGCACCATCTGCGGATAAACTCTCTATTTAGGCGACGTACGGCACACGCGCACATCACCTCCTCGCGGCTGGCCACTATAGCGGATGGAGGGGAAAACCCGTCCCGTCCACCCGCGGCCACACTCAAGGCGGCATGAGGCGCTGGTATGCGCGCCTCCGCCGCCCGGCTCGCCGGCGGCGAATTGGGTCCGAGTGGACATCGTCCTCCCGGGCCTTCTCCGCCGCCTCCTTCCGCGAAATTACGTCTTCGCAGAAGGTTGCGACCGCGGTAAAACAACTGTCGCTACCGGCCATGGAGCGTATGACGGCCGGCAGCGAGAGATCACCTCCAATAACTGCAGTGAGGACCCCACGCTGCGCCGCCCAAGCGGAACAAACCGCTAGCGTGTGCTGAGCCGAGTCCTCACTACAGTCGCAGTGGTGACAGGCGGGACTCAATTCCCTCCTGACGACCGAGTGCAGATACTTCCCGAAGCAACCGTGCCCGGAAAGGACCTGCGTCAGTCGGAAGGAAAGGGTCCCGTGCTGCCGCCCTGCCCACTCGGCGATGACCGGCTGGAGAGCCTCCACGGCGGCAAAGCCAGCACGTGGAGCCTCCAGCCGGGACGACCAACGAGCCATCGTGGCTCGACGAGCGGCCTCTCGCCACTCGCGTATCTCTACCGGCGGGGCCCGTATGCCACTACCCGCCCGGAAGTCAGCCGTTCGCCGGTAAACTTCGGCGAGCACTTCCGCCTCCAAATCCCACGGGGGAGTTCCGGCCAAGGCGCACGCCGCCTCCGTCGATACGGTGCGGTAACCACGTATGGCTCTAACCGCCAATATCCTCTGAGGGCGCCATAGGCGAGCCCTATTCTGAGCGGTCAGAGCCGCCGCCCACACCGGTGCACCATACAGTGCCATTGACCGGACAACCCCCGTGTATAGCCGTCTCGTCGCGACGCTGGCTCCACCCAAATTGGGCAAAAGTCGCCCAAGGGCAGAAGCAACGCCGACCAGCTTTAGAGTAAGCTGTCGGAAGTGCTCGTCGAAGAGCCACCTGCCGTCTAGGATCAGGCCCAGATACTTCATCTGGGCCTTAATCGGTACGAGGACCGAATTGACAACGATAGAGGCGCCGGGGGGTGGACCACGACGGGGCCCATGAAACAAAAGGGCCTCCGTCTTATCTAGGGCCACCCGTAAACCTAGCGCCTCAATGCGCCCGACCACCAAAGAGACTCCCACGGTGGCCAGGCGCGCCGCCTCTTGAAAGTTCGCCCCCCGGGCCGTGACCAATGTGTCATCGGCGTAACAAATTACGCCCAGCCCGGGGGGAAGACGACCTCGAAGGGCCCAGTCGTATCCCATATTCCACAGGAGTGGTCCGAGGACGGACCCCTGTGGAACACTGCACGACATGGGCCGTCGCCTCAGAATACCATCTCAGGTACTCTGGCACCCCGTGGTAGTGGAGTGCTTCTCTGATGCAGCTAAATGGCAGACTATTAAATGCGTTGGCGATGTCCAACGACACCGCCAACAGCACGCCGCCACAGCTCACCGCCTCTTCGGTAACGGCCCTCAGGCGCAGCACGGCATCGACCGTCGAACGCTCTGCCCGAAAACCGAATTGGGCGTCCGACAGATCAGGGCCCACCTCGCAGAGGTGCCGGACGATGCGGGCAGAGAGTATCCTCTCAAACAGTTTACCCGCCTCGTCCAGCAATAAACTTGAAACAAACCCTATTCCAACCCGTCTCGCCAGCGTGGTTTAGTAGGCCAAAACCTCCTTAAAAAAGTTTAAACAGATTAAAAATACGGAATGTCACCACTCCTATTCATCTTGTAAATGATATAAGAGGCGACTAGCGAATTGATTAACAAAATTAACGTTTCGGATCAGCAAAGCACCATAAGACATTATTTAAAAGAGTAACGCTAGTAGGTACACGAACTGTTGTCCGTACAGATGCACCATGATCTGGATGTGACCCAGATGTGGATTATACTACACGTTACCCTAATAACTATTTCCATAATAACTGCAGTACAGAATACATAATAATATTATAAACTTTTCATCTTGAATATGCATAATTTTATAAATGGTTTTAATTCTGAAATCGATAATATGTGTTTATATATAAATAACTCAGACTTGTAAACCGCATCTTATGAGCGGATTAACGCGATCAACTGGTTGTAATATAGTGACAGGCTTAAGAGGTTGGCACTATAAATAACCACGTACCGGATAAGTTAACCGCCTTCTTCTAAATATAGTTTCTATCAATACAGGATCTATCATTTATAACTTTAATAATAGAAACTACCACCATTTTGACTATCCTATCAATTTTATTATAGTAAACGAGAACTAAAAACTTAACGATGTCAACATAATTTACTCGACATTACTACTAGCTAAGTTACTATATGATCGCAGAAAGCTCAATTTGCATTATTTATCGCTCGTGGTTACGAGCTCGACCAACAATCCTGGCTAAAAATAGATGCTAATACTCCGAACCAATACGCTACTTGTATTTTACTTAACGGTTAGTATGTTTTTAGTGAAAGTATATTTATTCGCAATTGTAATTACATATTCAGAACGTTCGCTCGAACTGTAAGTACCGCTAATTTTAAAATTGTGTGGTAATCTATCTTCTGAATTCCAAGTGTAGTCATATCCCTTACTACCTTGACTACTTTAAAGTAAACGATTAGAAAAAATTATGTTATTTTTACACGATACAACTGAAAGTGTTACAAGTCATCGTTATAATAATAGGAGAAATTGTCGTCATTCAATAGATACACTCGACTCCAGTGGTAAAGGTTACCAAAAGAGTTGGTCAGGGCCTGCTAGGGTTGTGAACACATTTCAACACAATAAACTTAGCTTTCTGATAATTCGTGTTGGAGTTGATGTGTATTGTTAATTAGTTAAATTGAGTGGAGCTTGAGTTAGATAGTAAATGAAACCTGCCTGTTCACCCCCTTAGAATAAACGAAAACAGAGACGATCAATCAAATTGACCTTATATATCTCATTGAGAATAAATTATTTTAATCTACTACTTATTACAGAATAGTGTTTTTAATTATATTTACATAACTTACGTACTATACTGTAATTGTTTATGGTTATTCAATAAATTAATTAATCAGTACACAAGTAGTGGATTTTTTTTTCCTGATATGCTATCATTGTAAGTACACATGGCATGTTCTTTCTGCTCGTGTAAACTGAAATCATACTATTTATATTACAATCGTAGACTTACATATCGAGAAAACATGCTTATACCATACACTAAAGTACAGGACCATTATAATGAATCCAAACAGGTTTCGTCAACGGTTTTCCTACGATTAATACTGCATTGGATAAGCAGACTTTCTAAGAAAGCCGAGTAGGATCTCAACTATTCTTTACAGTGACACAAAATCAATCAATTCTGGTACAGTTACACTGCCTGGATGTACGGCATGTGAGAAATGTCGCCTAGGTATATCAAATGTTAGTCCAAGCTATCGGATGATGGAGGCATTCCGTCGCGGGATTGAACCGCACGCGCGGTGAGCGGCAGAAATGTGGCTGCAACATGATACGGCGCACCCGCGCCCGTGCAGTTGCAAGGTCGGCTACTGCACTGCGCATGTGTGACCTAGCAGTCGCACCCACTGCATCGCCGTTCGGAATACACTTTTTCTTTACTATTATAAATACAATTGTCCTTTGATCCTTACAAACCTCTTGATTGAAAAAGTTTTTCTCATCAATAGAAATTTCACTTGCATCTGTCAATTGTAGCCGCGTTTAATTACTGTCATGGAGCTTACTGGGCTACTTCAATAAAAACAGGTGAGTGTTTTGGAAAAAAAAATTATACTGAAATAGTAATTGAGATTGTAAATGTAAAATTTATAATACTAGTACTACGAAAGAGAACAAAAAGAAGAATATCGAATACTTAAAGACACGGTTTACAAAAAGATTAGGTATAGCATACAAATCTAGTAGATGCCAATATAATTATTCACTATTTAAACAATATGTACATAATTTAAACAAGTTATTGGTTTTTAAATTGAGGAAAATCATTCGGAAATCTTGCCTTCCTATTTTATATCAGAGTCATAACAGTTAGTGTAAATATCGGTGTAAACGATTTTTAAAAATGCTTGACATTTATTTTACAGTATACTTTACAACATAGATCAAGACCAAAAGCGTCCCTAAAATTAACTAAGGTAATAAATAAGATACCGCATCTAATTAGATTTCTCGTTATAATTGTCTCCTATTTAGTAAACACAATATAGATCGAGCAATGTGTCATTTAACGGTTGTTATAGTAGAGCGCTTAACTACCATGCCTAATCTGCAATGCGTTAAGTATGAACACATAAACGTGTTGGTTTACCGGGCTCGTAAATACTTATGATAATAAGGTGTGGTACTCATATTATCAATGTTCATTGTATATATTGCAAAATGAAAACGCACAGCGGAGCACGACCACATTCGCACTTGATATCTACCTCGTAATATTTCCTCCGGTTCGCTTATGCAAATGCGATATAGTGACAAACAATATACATGGAAATATACGAAGTGGACGTATAAAAGTGACAGCGACTAGGAGCGTACGCGCATCATGCATAACACAAGGGAGTAGTCATAGTCGTTTAGTTGGACTACACCTAACTTATTCTAGTTATTGCTTTAATATACCCTATTATTTATTGATATTAAAAGGTGTCCGGAACACAATTTCTGGATGTGCGGCATGTAATTAATATTTTACGATGGAGTAAGATATTGTAAAAAGTCACATAGTTCTAAAATGTAGCCGTATATAATCCTAACATCGTACACAATGTTAACCTTATACGCTTTATGCTATTGTTGGATACGGAAACAATTATAAGGATGTACAATATATGCTTGACAGATATATTAATGATCGCAATAAATACTTCAACTTAGTAGTAGTCTTTACCTAAGACTGTTGTTCTTTACCTGATTACTTTTCTGTGTTGTTTTTAAGTAAAAATTGTAAGGGGGAAAGTAGTCTAGTCACACAAAACAGCGGATCTAAGCCGTCATAGTCAGAAGAGAATATCATAAAATATCCTTTGAAGTGGTCAACTGAAATCCGTTAGTTATAATACGAATGTATTATGCCAGTTGTAAGATTTAGATAAGGATTTAAGACTTGTAATATTTTGAAATGGAGGTGTTTTCAAAAGGGTTACAACGAATATAATGTATACTCTTTACAGTCTGCCATTTTACCTGGCAAATTTCTATACATGGGCACAGTAAACTTTATGAAGGCCACTGGCTCATTCAGTGAGAAAATATTGAATGCGTAAGGATACATGATAAAAAGGTAACAGAAAAGAATTTTTGCTCGTATGAGGACTGATATAATCACTAATTGTCCATTAGAGGTAGGCTTAAGACGACAGTGCTCAATTCAATAGATTGGGCGTATTTTTAAAACATGTTCAACTCTTAGTCGATTTCGGTGAAACATAGGAAAGGCAATCATAAGAAATTCATCACATCCCTAGCATGTTTTGTCGCATATGAATTATCATATCATCATTAGATGATGTACTTCTAGTCGATTTCGGCCACGACAGCCAGTGTCAACAGAGACTACCCAACTACGTAGGATATAGTATAGGTTATAGTGCACAAGTGTAGGTACAAACACAGGTGTACTCACAGTTTCCCCACTCACACTATCCGATGGAACGGTTATTCGACACAACGGGGGAGAGATCAGGCGCAAGACCAACGGTTTGACGTGCTCACTTTAAAATATAGAGACCAAGTAGTAGGGAACTTCAGATGTCAACTCGAAACTGATAATTTTATATATTGAGTTCCATATATGTTCTACTGGATTTCTGTGAGGGATTGATTGGTGAGATGATCAATTTCTTTATTTAAAATGCATAACTATTTATTTGAAAGCTTAAACAAAATTCTTAAAAAAGTGAAATAAAAACAATGTTCGATATAAGTCATTTAAATGTGTTCATATTTATTGAATATGGACAATAACAGTAAATGATAATATAGTTATAATCGATGACAACAAGAGGGGCACCCAAGATTGTGTCAGTTGCGTTTATCAGCAAGACCTTTGGCTTTTTAGCAGGGAGCGGCACCTGCAAGCTATGATAATGGCTGGCGAGATTTATATTGGGAAATTAAAATGAAATGTCACTTAATTTTATCAAAGTTCCCCGCAGTGCGGGTGGACATCTGCTCCGACCGCGGCGAAATAAACTCAGATGAATCACTTTGTTTTGCAGTACGTTCTTGGAACCGATTAATAATTATATTAATTTATCTCGACTATAAAACAATAATTAACAGTCAGTAGTCATACGAGCCGTCGTATAAATTTCCTAATGTGAAACCTAGTGTAATATGATACGGAGATCGAACAGGTCGCTATTACACCTGGGCACCTGCCAAGCCTCACGTCAACTATGATAATAGACCAAACGAATTTAGTTATAACATGCCAAAAATATCGATTACTATTCTATGCTTTGGTTGGGTTTAGAAAAATAATATAAATTAATATATTTTCCCAAACGAAATTAAGTTTTAATAATGACAATTATAATTGGCAGCAAGTAAATGAATTTGTGATGACCGATTAAGAATACAGAATGGCATCACCCCTATTCCTCCCATGCGTGTCGTTTAAGAACCAACTAAAGGATTAAATTTTGCAGGACAACATCATTGCAAAGGGAAAGAAAACTTGGTACAAACCCTATACCAACACGTCTTGCCAGCGTGGCATAATAGGCCAAACCTCCTTGTTAAGAAGAGGTCTATGTCCAACAGTGGAATTTTATAGGCGCTTGATAATGATGATGTAAGATTAATCGATTTTAATAAATATATACCATATTCTTCTTGTGATGACGGATTAAAAATACGGTGTTTCACCACCCCTATTCATCCCATGGGTTTCGGCAATATCACTGCAAAGAGAAAGGAAAATTTGAAATAAACCCTGTATCAATCCATCTGGCGAACATGGTGTAGTCGGTCAAAACTTCCTTTTATAAGGAGAGGCCTATGTCCAGCAGTGGACTGTTAAATACTCTTGATGCTGCTACTGATACCATATTTTGCGAGGAGGACGTACATATAAGTAACCCTGTGTCAAGATAACCTGTGTCAATATGCTGCTTTTCCAAATAAGGGCAGGTCGTTGCTCCGTCGTTTTCTTTGTTTAAAAAAATAACACTCGTCTTGTATGTAGGAACGTACGTGTATGGAAAATCAACTGTGAATTAATAATGTGTAAAAGCTGCGTTTTTTGTATTTCCAAAGCAAAATCGATGAATAAGTTGTAAAATTTGTTATTCACGTGTAGCCTTTATACAGTTTTTATTTAATTAGTATTTTTGTAACGACTTAGTAGATCTAGTCAATTGAATACTATTTACGATTAAAATACTCCATTTTAAATAAGACCGTAAGCTACATCGTGATCGTAGGGATCACTATGTTCATTTTCATTAATGTTGATTGTAACAGTGTCGAATTTATGCTCAATAATTATGGTTGATTATGTCAGATTTAGTTGTTTAACTAGTTTTTAATGCCATTGTATTATAAATACGAATTTAATATTGTATAAACATCAAAAGATTCATATTACACGGTATCGAGTGTCATGACAGCACAGGGTCGGGTCTGCCAGGTGCGCTGCTTGGGACATTAATCGTGATACACCATCGTATAGATCACAATCAAAACCAGTTTTATTATTTTAAAGTTGTAAATGACGCAAGTGGCGGTGGTGCGCTCGGGCACAGGTGGGACCGTTGGAAAATGTACGACAACGTGCACCATGTTATCTATCTATGTAGCATCCCTGTTGCCCTTACATTGATTGTTATACTTGAGATTTTCCCGAAACTGAAACGCTTAATTAAAATATAATTTGAAGCGTAACTACATTACAACTGCACCACGAACGCTTTTAAATAATTTAAAAAATAATAAGGTAACAGACAAACACATTGTAGCTTAGTTCAAAGTTGAACGACGTTGTCGGCCGTGTGTAGGTGTGCGGGCGACACGGTCAGGCGGCGCGGCGTCACCGCGCGGCGCCCTATCGTCTACCGACCGCCTATCATTATTCCCATCCAAACATTATTTACAAGTCGACCTTTTTATCCTGAAGCTTTTTTGATATGATCACATTAACTGCAGATATGCTACCAGGTAGGCCAGACGTAAGTTATTAATTTTTGGGCAAAATAATTAGTGGTCAAACCGAGATCCGATGAGCACTTTATTTATCGATTCATTCATCAGAGACCAACTAACTTATCCAAATATGAGGATTTTAAATTTGATAAAAATAATAGAATCGTTACATAAAGGGCAATATGAAGATAGATTTAATTTGTTATTAATTTATTTATATTGCTTCTTCAATGATCACTGATACCCATTTATTACGGCGCAAGGAACGCGGATAGAGCTGGAAACCATTAGTACATTTATTTATAAAGTATGTGCGTTGGTTACAGAAAGTAATCTTCGACGTTGGGATTCCATTTATTCCTATCAGTTGGTTTTTCTGGTTCCAGTAACTCCGGCAAGTGGTTGGCGCATTGCGACCGAGAAGAGCATCTTTTTTGCCACTACAACCTTATATATGTATAAACCTGTTACTTATATCACTTACAGGTTCTGTGTTTGTGTTTTTTTTCGGGAACGTTATCTGTAAAAACAAATCTTCATCTGTATAATTGCTGATTTGTAAATTTGTATAGTCTGGTGGAATAATATAAAAAAGATGACGCAATAACCAAGCAATAGGCCAATAGACCCGTGTAGTTTCTTGGTCTATAATCAATTTACTCCGTTTAGAAAAAAACAGAACACCTGTGAAAGAGTTAACTATTTCTACGCTGTACCAACAATTTTGATTTAGGTTCATTTGGAGCCACAGTATAAAAAACAATAATGACGGTAGACAAAATAACTCTTAAACGGTTTTGTTTAGTGATCCGCCATTTAATTAATCCGTTCCGCTGCCAAATCACCTTTATAATAAAGTCTTCATGACGTAAGCTGAGGAACACGCAGACTTGAACAAAATATTATTGTCAATTTCAATACATAAAAATCTGAGTAATATTTTATCCGTTTTCTATGATTTAACTACACAATCTTAAATTTTAATTCGTTTCGGAAATATGATATTGAAATATAAGCTAAAATAATTTTATTATTGACATTTATTAATATGTTATTTATTTAAAAAATGAGGTTATGAATATCCTATCGTTTTTAAAATGTATATGAAGTTAGATCATCACTTGTAGATATCTAGATTTTCCTATAACAAAGGAATCTAGTTCAGGAATAATGTTCCGTTGTGTTATGTCGAGGGCGTGCCGTGAAGGGCCTTGGAGGCTTTCTGGGATGTAGGTGAGAGCTTGCATATAGCATATAGAGTATATTCTGTAAAGATTCGCGGAAGAGCGTCGAGCGGCGTCCGCGCGTCTGCTCGCGCAGCACTGCACCTGCCGACCCGCGGGCTATTTATAAACCAGACCGTACCGCTCACATAGAATAATTTATTCGCACACGACATCGACCAACATACGGTATTGGACCTACAAGGATAAGTACTTCCAATTGCTCTAATGTACGATTTTAACGACACTTAAAGTGTATTTATACAATTTTTTGTGCCGCACACGTTTGCTTTTGTTATTTACGAGTATTGTAGTGAGTTTTAATACTATGGTAACAAAAAAATATCAGAGAGGCTATATTTTTAAATGTTTTTCTTTACTATTAGCAATGACTACACTTTTTCTTACTAAATTGCTTTTAATTTAGAATTTATACGCTATTATAACGAATGACGAAAGATCTCCTTAAGTTTTTGAATAAATATGGTTAGTAGTAAATCTATTCCGATAAAATTTAGAAATCAAGAATTATTAAAATGAAATTTGTGCTGAAACAACTTCAGTGAAGTGTCTCTTCTAGAAATTACTTTGGTATGGTGTGTACTTACATACAATTCTATAGTATCTAAGACATTACTACATTAAGTCTGTATACACTTAGTACGTAAACCCAATAATAAATTGTTTACCAGCTTTTTGCGCAGCACCACCGTTAATAATTTTCCGTAATGTTTTTATTTACTTACGTAACAAGAATAGTTACAATTTCCAGCGCAATAGCAAACAAAGCACAGGTGCGAGCTTTTTAAGAAGTCCGTTAGTAATGTGTTGCGAGGTGGACTACCGCCACTTGAATAAATATTATTTTTAACGATCAGTGCAGCGGGTATTTGTGCACTATGTGTTCGACATGTTTACGTAACAGTGTTCTGAAGTCGGAAGTGGTTGACTGCCGCGGTCGTCGTTGACAAACATGTCGAACGGTCTTTACCACACGAAAAATCCGACCCACAGACATTTGTACACCGGTTAGTTAGTATGTACCTGCCTACTAAACTTCCAGCAGTGATAATATTATTGGAGAAATTGTAACCTAATATCAGAAAATAAGACTTTTTTATTATTATAAATTTGCAAATACATTGTTTTACACTCTTTTTACCTATTGTATGTCATTGTCCTCGGAAGTATTTAACTCATAATATGTTATGCATACTTTGAAATTGTGCATTAAGAAATCTTTTGTCTTGATTTTGTATAATAAAATATTTTACTGAGATGTATACTTACAGATGCCATTTTAATGTTAGGAGCAAGAAAGAGTGGTGACCTTTTTGTTTAATGAGTAGAATAATGAACTTACGGACGTAAGTAAACATTTGATTCTTTATCATTGTTTCTATACAATATGGTCACTTTACAGTAACTTATTAAAAATAAATGTATATTTAAGTAATTATCAATTTTGTAGATTATATTATTAGCTGTGTGGTAACAGACTAAGAATACGGAGTATCACCACAACTATTCATTCCGTGAGTGTCGTAAGAACCGACTGAGGAAGCAGACTACGCATAGAAACAACACTGCAAAGGAAAAATTTGCCTTATATCAACCAAAAATATAGTTTGTACATGTTGGCCTAGACTCTTAAATAAAAGAGTTTCTTGTACACATTTACTCGATATGGTAGTTTAAATTACTTCGTTCCAATTAAACTACATATCTAATGTAATACGTTTAAACGAGCAATTCTTCTATATTTACTCGTATATATAATCTGAATCTCGGAAACGGCTCCAACCATTTTTGTGAAATTTAGTATGCATGGTGATTACGGGGCGATAAATCGATCTATCTAGGTTTCATTTTTAGAAAACGCTGTTTTATTCGTGTTTTCAAGCAACGAAATGTTTGTCTAATAGGCCCGTTTCAAAATCCATAATTTCCCATCCCTAATTTTGTCTTATCTATGTGACAAAATTACGGATGAGAACAAAAGAAATTGGTAAATTGTGAATCGACTATCACACTACAACACCGAGCAAAGCTCGGTTTCGAGGTACTAAGTACTTATATCTAAACGATTTTTTTAAAAGTTATCATTAACACTACTTTAAAGACTTTGAGTTAAAAATCTATAAGAAATTTGATACTTCTATAATAACTTTACTGCAATAATTCTGCTTTAAAGATATGTATATAAAGAACAAGATTGGTATCACACGCTTATCACTAAGTACTATGAATATAATTAACAAATCATTGGATTTATACAAAATTACTTATCATTGACAGGCAATAAAAATTATAGAAATATTTTTTTTTGAAGTGTGTCAATAAAACTAACTAACAGCCAAGAACTCCAGTAACATGTTTGCGCGGGATGATAAATTCAAATGTTGACGAATTCTTGTCCCATCCTGTATAACATGTACCTATTATACACATAAACTTTTCCCTCTAATTACTCTACTTCTCTTGATATGAACCACATTTAAATCCTTTGTATAGCTTGAAAGATATAAGTGTACCAGATCAAAAGGCGACTTCATTTTATATTATGTAAAGTTAAAGATTTACACTAGCAGTTAAACTTTAGCAATTAGTGTCTCCGAGAGCACAGGCATACGTAAAAAAATATTTATGGCGTGATAACTATAATCCTCTTCTTTAAATAAATTTCTGACTAGGTAGAAGGTTGATAAGTAGCTCTGTGTTTTCCTTTCTTGTTTTTTGCAAGGTCAAAGGTATTAATAAGTAATAATTTTAGGAGTAGTTTCACATTTATTTAAAAAAGTAACATTTTTTACTTTATTTTATCATATCTATCATTTACACAAACACTTAAAGCTGGAGAAAAGCAAGTTGCGGACTATAATAAATTATCTATGCCTGGACTCTCGTAGGATTTCTTTTCAGTCATTTAGTAGACATTAGCAGATTACTCTATTCTACAATCGCTTTCTGGATGTTATTGTATAATAACGAAAAAAAATATATCGGTAACGACCATCCTCTCCTTCCACAAAAAAAATTCTAGTAGCTTCTGAATAGAATTCACAAGTAACACTGAATCCATAATTTTGTGCAACCTCTTGCAGTTGACAACATTATAGATTCAGTGTTCTGGGCTGGGGAATTTGCTAACATTTGTAGTGTGACACGTGCCTTCATTTTGTAGAAATCAGTTGTTTAGTTGTACCAATTCTTACAATTTTAAAGAAAAAAAATTAGTCAATATAGTTCATTAGTGCGACAATCACTAATAAGCTGTAATTCTAATTTTACCTGTTAACGGTTGTGTGTTAACAAATTTCTTTGTTAAAGGTACGAATGCAAAACACACGCTGTTCTATGTACTGACTCATAGTTACTGAAACTGCCATGGTCGAGCTACGCACTCGTGCCTACCCCTCATCTCTCCTATTTAACGTTTTGAAATTAGTAAAGTTTTAAGCATGAACTTATCTCTGAGTCCGCCTGTTTATATTTTTTATAATTTAATAGACCATTACTGGACATAGGTCTCTTCTTAAAAAGGAGACTTTGATCTACTGTACTACGTTAGACAGACGAGTTGATACAGGGTTTATGCCAAATTTGCCTTCTCTTTAGAGTTATGCTGTCTTGTGTTCTTTGTTCCTTTAGTCACCTCTTATGACATCCCTGTGACGAATAGGCATGGTGATACTCTGTATTATTAATCTGTCACAACATAAAAAATAAAATTGTCTAAATAGACGTGGAATAAACTTTCTTTTATTTCTTAAAGAAATATATTTTCACCACGTGACTGTTAGAAAATGCATGCACTAAGTTTCTTGCACAAGTTTTTTATTGAATATTGTTATTAACAGTTAAAATTACTTTCATTTGTTACATGTGAATGCCAAATCGGATTTAATAAATTTATACCTTTTAAAACTACTTTGTGAAAAAAATAGTGTGTAATACTGAAAGTTGGAAAAAGTTATTTATTACTTATGTCCATATGGCCCATTATATTACATGTTATCAGTAAGATAACATGTAATATAATGGGCCCTGCGTATTAAATAATAAATAAATAAAATAAATAATTCAGACCTTTAACACACAACACCATCAAGTTTCAAACTAAGCAGAGTACTATGATAACTAGACTGACTGATAGAATACTTACATACTTTTTTTTGTAAATACATATATACTATACATAGTAAACATCCAAATTCTTAAACAAATATTTGCTGATAATATAAACAGTTAGTCTGACCCAGGAATTGAACTCGAGACTTCAAGCACAGTAGTCGCTTTCACTACCTCTGCGCCACCGAGGCAGTCATATTAAAACTAATATATGACAAAAAAGAAGTGATAAAATTTTAGAATTGTCGCGTTTAGAATGTTTAATAAAAGTGACAAATATGTAAGAAAACGCATTGTCATTTAAAAACGCGTTTAACAAAACTCAATATAAAGTCAAAATGACAATTATTAGATTTTCTTGAGGATTATATTGACAAGATGTATTTTTAAAATAATTTGTTTTATGAAGCTAAAGTGGCTAAAAGCACAGCAAAACAATGAGTCAATGAGTATTGTAACTTCGTTTGTTGTTTTGATTGCAAGTAAACTGAAAATAAATGTATGAAAATATAAATACTCGTATACTTCTTGTAAAGTTTAGTAACCAGTTGAGATGTAATTTAAAAAAAAATGTAATATAACTCTTAAAAACACTTTCTTATATTTTTTAAAATATGACCCGATGGCGACAGCAACAGAGGTTAACGTTTCTGTCAGAATTATAGGCAATTTCTACAATTATGTCAAAATAACGATAATTTTCTGTTAAATGAAGTAGAGTTGATAACTTTTTTACGATAAATTGTCACCTGTTACGTCGCTCAAAAAGTTTTATTAA
The DNA here is from genome assembly GCA_949316085.1 of Hypercompe scribonia. Lineage (NCBI taxonomy): Eukaryota > Metazoa > Arthropoda > Insecta > Lepidoptera > Erebidae > Hypercompe > Hypercompe scribonia. The sequence continues at coordinate 10,644,737 of OX438974.1, read as the reverse complement.
ATAGAAAAATTGTAGAATTATATCTTTTTGACATGTTTCGATTTTTAGGTATGTCGGCTTTATTAAACAGGGTCCTTCCTGACAACGTTATGTATCATCTTATTGCCGTTGGTAGAGGTCAAGATGTGCTTCTGAATATGCTTGAGGACAAATGTGAGAATACATGAGTTAAATAAAAACATGACAAGTGAACTGAATAGTAATGGTTAGACAAAGGCTCATCACGTTGAACTAATTAGGGTGAACGTTGTGAGGAATGCGCAGGCCACGCCAGTAATTGCAGAGCGCGCACGACGCTGCGCCCCCGGCACAAGCGATGGCGCGCACACCTTATTGCGAACGAAGCTTCTGCGTCAAGATTTATTTACATCCGGATTCTATAAGTAGAAACTAACTAATACATCTAATATTATTTACTGCTAAATTTTCTCTATATCACTTAGTAGTTTTTTCGTCTTATGTCCAACAAATTGATTAGTGTATTTTATTTGCAGATGTGTTTGCCAATATAATTAATGCAAATATAGCAGTAAATAGCATCGTCAAACCAATTTATTACCACTTTGATAACGGTAGTAAGGAGAAAAAATTGTTTGTTGGCGGCCTAACACACTGACTGAGTGTCGGTCGCAACGCAAGGTTATTCGGTGATGTGTTTAAGTTTTTAGGTTATTTGCCATTACTGTGTAAATAGTTATCTACATAATGTCAGTTTAATCAGCGTTATTTGATAACTTAAGCAACACTTTAGTAGCTACTTGCAAAAATGAACTAATAAAATAAATCTTTACATGAGTATTAGAAGATAAGATATTTTGAATCGGAAATAGGAATGGAAAGGTAGAAAGAGTGGAAATTTTACCTGGCCATGGTACAAAATTCCATACTTTATAGGCTCCAGTTGCCATGACCTTAACCTAAACAGTTTATTAAAGTCGCAATGTCGTTCGTAAGTTTGTAAATATGCCAAGATCGGTCAGTTTTTACCTGTCAGGGTCCAATATTGGTGAATTGTGAAGATAAGATATATACCTAGTTTTCCTTTGTTGGAATATCTCCTTATGCCGTTATATTAATCGTACAAAATTTTTTTTTTCACTGGTTTTCATATTATATGGTTATTTTTTTATATAATTTATAGGCTATTTGTATAAAGTTAGTGCAACAGTTTTTGTGTAGATATTATTTACGTCGCACGGTGTGGTCTGGTTGTGGTCGGCCTTCGCTTGCCAAGAGACAAGACGCTAGATGCCACTTTCACTTGGCCACAGCAACGCGCATCCACTAACACCTGGTTTCATTGCCTTGGATGTGGTATTTTATCTCAGGTAATTTATAGCAAATTAATTTAATCAAATTAATGTATTTACTGTAAACTATATATACTCATACATATACTACTATTTAAATTAATGTTTACTCAAACTACTGAAATACTAGTTTAAAATCTGAATTAAAATGAGTATTTTATTATCTAAAATTACTTTGTCCGTTTCTTATTTTTACGTATAGTGATGTATCTTAAGGTTGCATTTTAAAACGAACACTATTCAGTTTACAAATATATCCCCTTAAAACATTAGTAGTTAATGTTCTCACGTTAATTGATAATGTAGTAGATTGGGCTGCTTCAGCCGTCTGAAAACAAAACTGTACTGTTTTGTTAGAAAAAATCTTATCCATTCATTCTTGTCTCTCGTTTTTCAAGCTTCATACCAGAAAAAACTCGAGTTCAAAACAATAAGTGTCAACTTTGGTTTTTCACCTGAGTACATTAACACTTGGGAAATTGTTTGCATATTTGCCTTACGTTACATAATGGTAAGCGAAATTAACATTTAACATGATGTATTTAATTAATACGTACTTAAGTTACTGAGATTTTGAGATGAGAGAGATGAATAATATCTATGTAATTAAACAAAAATATAAATAAGTAAATCATCTCCAATATATAATTTAGAAACATATTATTTAAATTATCTACTAACTTTAACACTTGTGTGTTCCTTTTTAAATTATTGTTTAAAAAATAGACAAATTTAAGTAATTTCTAAAGATTTAAACACATTATAGTAAAAGCCTATTACTAACTTACTTTAACCTTGAATCACAAAAAATTATATTGAAATTGTATACCTTGAAATTGGGAGGTTCGTCATATAACTATCTAGGATAAACTTACATGTTATGATCAGTTATAATAAAGAATATAGGTACACATAGAGTATGCGTGTGCGCATTTCGAAACCGGTGTTGCGCAATAAGGTCGCCGCCAAGGACGCGGGTTCGTTGCCAGAAATAAATTGATGTTTATGTCTGTCTAGCGTACAGAGCGGACCGCGCTCAATGTTCACTACTCGCGGCGGACACACTCCGCCTCCTACAACCAGTACCCATCCTAATAATGTTTAAGGAATATCTAAGAAACTTATTATTCAAAATATTACGAATTGGCATATTATATGCATCCTAGAAGTCAAGTTTAACATTAATTCTAAGTTTCTATACAATTTTACTAAGCTATATAGTCAATTGTATTGTTATTTACTTGAAGTCCTTAGGCATAAAATTGATATTAAACAATCGATATAGTCGTAATGACAGGTACAGCTTATTGTTTGCAACTATTTATCTAAAATCTATATTAGGTGCGTCTAGTGAAAGCTTTATTTTTCTATAGATTTTATTTGCCTAATAGTCATAGCTTTCTCAATAAAACAAGTACCCATGTTGGTACGTACTTTTTAAGGATTTTGAACTTGCTGAAAAAAGAATAAAAGGTTGTTTCTTTTTCAAGTAAAATGAAGTGAAAATTTCCTTTCAACGTGTTGTGGAGCTTCGATTCTTTTAATTAGGGTGATGTCCGGTCGAATCGATGTCAATTCCAGTATTAAACATGACACTGGTTAAAGCAATATGTCAGGTTTTATAATCATCCGATTCGATAATAGATATAATACTTATATTTCTCACACTTGTGTTATTTTTTACGTTTTTCGACACTGTTTAAGGTTTAAAATAACCTGATTATTTTGCATTCCATAAATCCTCTCTCCTGCCCAATTTATTATGAAAATACGAATAATTTTGTATTTTAAGAAGTTACATATTATTGTACTTGTACTCCATGCTACATAACATATAATCAAAGAACTAGCTCTCTATACATAGAGTTCAAAATGGCGCGTTTTAAAACTGTGCTTATTACATACTTTCATGAAAATGTTGTAAGTGCAGATGTCTTATAGCAGTTATAGCCGTAAATTGACACGTATTTCGTGTTTCGTTGCATTTATAGTGACAAAATACTCGTTTAGTGGTGTGTCGAGACGAGTATGAGAGATGCGTATAGCATGCATCGGAGCAGGCGCGGGTCGGCAACAAGTGGCCGGTTAAATATGTCATCACCGTTATACAGCCACGTGACAAAACACTAGTAGAGGGATTAGGTACCATCGATGCTTATTAAATTTATTTTGCTTCATATCTAACTGTTCTTTTAGTACAAACTTTTTTGTAATCAATTTTACTATATTCTAAAAAGGACTTTAATTAATAACTTGTTTGTTTTAAAACGCAATTAGACTCTTATTGCTTCAGATTAATTCATAAAACTCAAACGTCAACTGAGATGGGTAATATTCTAGAGAATTTGATTACAGTGTTGTGATGGGATGAGTAAAATGTAAAATATACTGAGTCCACACATCCAAAGTTGAGTTTAATGTGTTAGCTTAAGTGGCATCTTTTATCTTTTATAAAATGCTGTTGGGTGTGTAATACAAGCCTGTCAGAGTTTTATACTTAAATAACTTGGACAGTTTGTAACATGTTGTTATAAACACCATTCTCGGACTAGCATAGAGGTAGGTACGTAATAGTCAACTTCACTATGTCGTATCCATGTACCGCTGCCCTTATGGTGAAAGTCGATTGTGATTGAGGTGCGTACGAGACAAACAAAACGCGAGGTGTACGAGTTGCGCGGCACGCGACTATATTAATTTTTATGTCGACGAAATAATTATATTTCTTTTTCGAACGTCAGCAACGGGGCTTAAGGTATGACAGACAGACAAATTGACGGTAGCGAGATGCGCTGAGCTCAAATTCGAAATCCAAACAACTCGCCAGCATATGTGTTAAATATTTCACACGGATCGTTTTCGTTTAGTTGAATAACAATTCTAAAAATTCAAACGATGCGCGATGTGAGTGCAAATATTGTAACTAAATTCTAACGTATACCTAATTCCTGAATACTAAAGATATTAATTTTCGCATCAAATGCATTCCTTTTTTTAAGGCATTTCCCTAACTCTCCGCGGCAACTTTAAATAAGTCATACCTAATAAAGATAAGTTAAACTGTCAAAAAGAATACCTTATATGCAGTAAAAGTACGCAATTAAATTATGGCAACGACGGCCAGACTGTATCTGCATATTTTTAGTGTGCTTTTGATAAGATAAGGTAGATCTGAGTGTAGTGAGTGAGACCCGCGGGCCCCGCGACTCATCTCGTATTGTAACGCAGAGTCGCGGGCGCTGCGCGGCGGCCATCGACCGCGCGCCTCCTCTAAAATATTCCAAGCATGCACAAATTAAACTGGTTTTTTCTTCATATTACTTTATTACCTTTGCATAAAAAACATTGTAAACTAAACAATCTCACGATACCGTGCAATATAGCACACCTGATAACTAGTCAATACTAGTGTCTCATTGGAGCTTTGACATTATTCCCAGTATCTTTAATGGGTTTCATTAATATCGCAATCTCTTGTTAAACATAGGAGACATAATGAAAATAATAGTAATTCTATAAAAAATAGCACAAACTCTCCAAAGCAACATGCCAGAGGATAATCAATTAGTTCTTAATTGAACGAGTAGATATAAATAGGTAAACATTATACTTGTTGATATCATTAGATTTTATGGACGTATTTTCGTAAATAAAATACTTATGAAAAGTGTACATGTGACAAGGACCGTCAGTAAATACATTTTATTTTTAGGACCACAAGTCGACTAATACTTCCTGCTGTCTTAAAAATGAGATCATTGATTTTTATGTAAGTAATAAACGTGCCTTAAAAAAAGATTGCCAATTCATTTTTTTTTATCCTCTATTACAGTCGAAAATAAAATACATGACCATTCCCGTAATGTCAATGATTATATGAGGAAGTAACCCATATTTTCGAATATATATTACGAGTATTATATTGAATGGTGTTGTTTTTGTCACAAACACGAATAATACACGAAAGTAATATATGGATTATACAGATATCTTCTTGTATAAAAAGTGAAGTGTTCCAAATGACTCTCCCTATGTAGATAAGAAGATGCCTAAAACAAAAGCAATTACTGCCCACGTGAGGTTGAGTCGAAAGGTCGGTCCAATTCATTTGTAGCTTTTTGTCTCAAGGGAATGTAAACCGTCAGACTTTAGTCTGGTCTGCAGGGCAGCAGCGCGGGGGGCCAGTACCTCGTCCTTTTGTTTTTGTACCCGTGCAAGAATGCAAAACAATTATAATTCTCTTTGGGATAAGTCGTAGCGTTCCTTGAGAACCGAGCGTACGCAATCAACAAATGATTTTTATATCTTATTCGTCTTGTGGTTAAAAAATTGTAATTGGATAAAGTACGATCATACAAGGTTTTATTAGACGTTCTAGAAGTGCTGAGGGCAATCTGCGAATTGATCCCGGCTGCTGTTGATGAACAGGGAGTGGTCGGCGTGATGGAAACTGTGGCGACCGAGGCGGGCGTTCTCTCACAAGCACCGACACTGACCAATCCATTTACGTTAATTACGGCAAGATGGGGATAAATCGGCGTCCAGCCGTCCACCGCCGAGTTACGAGCGAGCCGACTATAAAATAAATTATACCCACTTCGCTCGCCTCTACTCAGTTTTTTGTTACCGTCCAAAGCAAGAGAAAAAAAACAAAAGCAAAATCTTGAGAGGTCGAAATACGAGGCAAAGACAAAGCTTGAATTTATCTACTGATAATATAGACGTAGGGCGGGTGGCGCGGCAGACGCAGAGTTGCCGGGTGGCCGGCCAAATTATACGGCCGCGCATTCCTGCGTCCAGGCAAAAACATGATATATAGCCGCCTTGTGACGAAATATTTGAAATTTGGAACTGAACCTGCCTACCACACTCTAAATGGAATCCACTTTAAATATTATCTCTGACATTCTTTTCAGACGACTTTATAAGCTTTTACATGATACTTATTTAAAGACGGAATGTGAACCATGAAACGATGTTATCATAATATTTACAGCTGTGATTTTCGATTGATGTCTAATTTTTCCTAACTTCGGTTCCTATACAGAAATAGAGACTATTGAAATGAATCATTTTATATACATAAATTAAATTATATTTAAAAATAAGTACAAAAATTGTAAGAAAATATTTACGACAAGGTACATACTTGACCAAAAGGGGAATGAGTTTGAAAGTGTATTCTGCATCGAACCCTTTATACACTAATCTAAACAAACAATCATATTTAGGATATAGACAGGTGGATAACTTACCATTATTTTACAAGCCATGTTTTCAGTATAGACGTAACAGATTTGAGCATAGAATTCTAACTACCTGGAAGTACCTAGTTTTAGTAAACAGAGTAAGAGGTACGCAATTCTGATTTGTTCAATTTATTATTTTGTAATCCACCAATATACATAACATCCCTTTTCTTCTATTGCAATCTTATCTTACCTACTCTCAATTTTCACATTCTTAATTCTTCAAGTATCTGGTTGGCACACTTATCCCAAACATCACATGTACGGGTATTCATTTTTACTCTAGATTTAGCGATACAGAGTAAGTCAGAAAATCATATAATTCTGAAACTAAATAATAATTATCCCGATTGGTTAATCACGTGTAAACCCACGCTATGTAACCTAACTATATACCTACATACTACCACAAATTAAATATTCTCAAATTTACTAACATTAACTAAATAGTTAGTCAGTCAAATTACATATTATAGAAACGGATTATTTTGTAAGTGAAAGCAATACAATCATATTCATTTCAGCTTTCTACGCACTATTTTATTAAGTAGGGGTACCTTTATGTTATCTTCAAATCATCAATTTTCTACGGCCTAGCTTTTGACTATTTATTATTACAAATGTGTAACATATAGCACAAAAGGAAAGGCTAAATCGTACATGTCATGCGATCAGCCAATCTTCTACAATTCAACTAGATGAATTTCCTTAAAGGAATGCGGCATCGAACGCACGCTGCATACCGATTATAATACAAGAATAGACTTTACAAATGTTCGATCAAATTGTAATGCATCTGATGTTTAAAGATTACATACACAAGTACGTACTCATTTATTTATAGATTAGTTAGAACATCTGAGCAAGAATATTAATCTACTAACACGATGTTTCAAAATACGGATAGTTCTGAATCTCGGTTCCGATAGTTTTTCTTAAATTTCCTATTAAATATGACTTCAAGCAACCTGAAGTTTCTGATAGCACGGCACTTAGCTATAAGGGCGTTTAGAATCAAGCTGCTAATAGTGGCTAAATAATAAAGCTGACCAACAACGGACGACAGCGAAAATTTTGTGAGGTTTCTATTTCACCAACTCAATTTCACCTGATTGGTACGGATGGATTTTACCTGCTCTGAAATTCTTTGAAGGCCACTTGACACTCAAATCTTTACTTGTATCTTTACGCAGATGTAAGATAATGCTATTTTAAATTTTCGGATTAGCAAAAAAAAATATCTACGATAATAAACATTATAGCATAATCAAATTTCGTCTAGATATTTTTTGTGATGTTAAACATACGAGGGGGCGTTTTTAAGTTCGCGGAATGGAGGGTATTGAGTAATAATAAAAACACAAAATTATTTTTCTTTTTCTATATATTCCCCTGCAACACGAATACATTTTTCAGATCTTTCAATTAGTTTTTTTATTCCCTCGTAAAAAAAAGTTTTATCTTTGTCTGAAAAATACGCCGAAACCGCTTCCTTAACCTCCTCATCAGTTGAAAATTTCTTACCACGTAATTCTTTTTTCATTTTTGGAAAGAGATAATAATCACTCGGAGCCAAATCTGGACTGTAGGGTGGGTGATTCAAAATATCGAAGCCCACCTTATGCAGGGCAGCCAGTGCGACTCGGCTCTTGTGAACGGGAGCATTGTCATGCAATAGCAGGACACCTTTCGTTAATTTTCCCCGTCTTTTTTCTTTAATGGCTTCTTTTAACTGTTCTAAGATTGAAGCGTAGTATTCCCCCGTTATAGAAATGCCTTTATCTTTATAATCTATCAATAATATTCCTTCTGAGTCCCAAAAAATCGTTGCCATGAGTTTCCCAGCCGACTGTGAAACCTTAAATTTCTTGGGTGGTGCTGTGCCCTTTTTGTGCCACTGCATGGAGTCTTGTTTGGACTCAGGTTCATAATGATGAACCCAAGTTTCATCCCCAGTAACAATTTGATTCAATACGCCATCCTTGTCTTCATTGCAGAGGTCCAAAAACGCACGTGAACATTCCACACGCTGTTGTTTTTGCAATGGCATGAGCATTCTCGGCACCCACCGTGCGCTAACCTTAGTCATGCCAAGATGATCGTGTAAAATTTTAAAAATTGTTGTATCCGATACTCCAACCATTTCTGCGAGTTGTTTCTTTTTTAGTTGAGCATCTTCCAATACAATTTTTTCTACTTTTGCAATAACTTCTGGCGTAGTCACCTCAACGGAGCGCCCCGGCCTCGGGTCGTCTTCAAGTGATTCCCTGCCTTGTTTAAATAAACTATGCCACTTGTAGACCATTGTTTTTCCTGGGCAAGAATCCCCGTAAACCGATGACATCTCATTGAGTATGGTTTGAACAGACTTTCCTTGCTTAGTAAGGAACTTTATCACCGCACGGAATTCAATTTTCTCCATTTTTTTCACTTCGTTCCCGATTAAAATACTTGGTCAACGATAGCTTAATAACTAATGATCCAATCACAACAAATTTTACTATGCAGACTAATTATGAGTCACTGAATACGGTAGGCATCAAAAGAGCGCGTTTACCCGCCTTTTTCACTGTCATTCCGCGAACTTAAAAACTTACCCTCGTATATATTTTTAGATAAGTTACTTAAAGTAATTAAGATGTTTACAACTATCACGTAATAAATAACCTAGAGCAATGTGTGTTGGGTCTCAAGCAAATTGTGTTGTATTTATTAACACATTGATCATAACTGCAAACACAAGTATTGAGTCCACGTCCAGTTGCAACGCGAAAACTGTTACATTTGTTTATTTCTTATTTGTATCTCGTTGTAGGCACCATCCTTTTCTTATTAAAATCTATACTAGATCATTTGATGTACCTTCAAGAAATAATATAAATCTTTGAGTAGTGCCTGTAAACTGTACAAGGTTTTATTCAATATTGAAATTGAACACATTATGTAGCCCCCACTGATCTCTCCTTGTAGCCGTTCTAGTTTGTGACGTGTGTGTGTTAGTTAAAAACAAAATCCTTCGAAATAAATTATCAAAACCGTCATTCATTAAGTCCTTGTAAAAGCAAGTTGACTAGTAACAATACATTGACGATATAACAATAGCATTCATTCAAGTTAGTACGGTGACTTTGAAGCGAGGTTACAATAGCACACACCTCCAGACGACCCCAAGTTCAATATTATTTTGACTGCAGCCTGAAATGACCTTTGTATCCGGTGTTAGTAGGCATAACAGCGTCTTCATTACTACCAATATTTAAGGGACAGTGTTCTGAATTTTCAACGAATGTTTGATTTTTATTATTTTGGGTACCTTGTTCTTTGTTTAAAGTTTGAACATATTTGAATCATTATTTTTTTTTAATACCTACGTAAGGTACGTAGGTATTAAAAAATTTAGATATTTTGTGTACTATATTTCATTTTGCTAGAATTTTGAGTAATTTATGATAAATACGTTTTATATAAAGTTTGTTTCAGGGGTTCCTTACTCTCTGATTTATTTAATTTTATCACGGAGCAAAAAGCTCCGAACAGTGTATGGTAAAGTGTCTCAAGAATTGCAACTATATTTTGTGGAGGTATAACAGTACAGCTTGCATATTTACAAGCTATTTAAAATGAATATTTTGATTTGAGTTTATTAAAAATATTTTCTTTCACTTATATTTTGATGTTTATGATTTTTGAGTTTGTAATTTTTTTCCAGTGTTTCTGTACATATAAATATTTTGTTTTATGTTTTACTATTTATACATATTCGTTCATTACTTGCATTTGTTATTTAAATTTAGGTACAAATATATGATACTTGAAGAAAACTTACAGTTTATAAAGACTTCCAAAAAAATTCTTGACACCCGGTCTGTTTAACATATACGAGTATTAGATGTCATTTACTACCCAAAAAAGTTTTGTATTGCTAACATGGCACAGTTGCATATTTTTTGTTGTGTTAACGTATAGTATAAAGCGATTAATAAAATGATACCAATTTAAATTAAAAATTACATCATTTATTACATCTGCATTTTAATAAAATAATAATTACACGTATATATACACAAATAAGTATGTACAATGATCGAGGCCGCCACTATATGTACACTGGGTCCACGAATTATCACTAGTTCGCACTGGGCGTGAGGAACGCCTTCGTCATCGGCAACCGCACCCGGTTACCATCATGTCCTGATAGTTTTTGAGCACCACATTATTGTGTTCGTCCATATATAACATGGAAATAGGGGAGAGCTGTGTTGGTACGCAACACGCTTTAGGCACTGCAGCCGGGTTCACTGAATTCACAAGTGTCTGTACGATCGCGTGATTTGTGCCGTTCAGATGATCCGCTAACGGGAACGGGCAGTCTCCTTGGCAGTAGTACGCATCGTAGCCGTGTGGTGCGACTATCCAATCGCTCCAGCCAACTTCCGCGAAATCCACATAGAGTGGTCGTCTCTGACATATTTCACGCGCCTCTTTGCGACGATGATGGGCGCGGTGACCCCTTCGTTGCGTCGCACGTTTGTTTCGCACTAACCGCGTCGCACCGCTCTCACGAGCCACCCGCGCTCGCGCATCTTCTGTATATAGCAACAACAACGGTTGCCGTGTGTTCCACTCTTCTTCTTCCTCTGTAGCACGTCTACGCACTCTCACATGAGGTTGGCGAGCATCGACATTATGTTGGCCTTCCTCTAAAACGCGCACTAATAGTCCATGATTATGTTCAGGCTCCTTAAGCCATCGGCGTGCGGCACCGAGGGCATCTGCTGTGACCGTACCCTGCGCTGTTGTTAACGGCACTGAGTCGAGAAGCCGTAGAATTGGCGCACTCTTTCCTTTACGACCTGGTCGCACAACGTCATAAAGAAGCAAGCGTTGGGGACCCGCCGTCCCATCAGCACGGTGGAAATTTAAGTCAGCTCCACGGGCAATTTCGTCCACTGGGACTCCGGTCAAGTTGAAGAAGAGGCGAAATCTGTGTTCGCCTGGAAACCTGGCGTCAAGCTCGGTGGGTATATGGTGGTATGAGCGAGCTGTATTGGCGGCAGCGGCGGGTATGGCGCCGTCGGTTTCATACAGCAAGCGCATCGCGCGCGGCACAGACGGAGACGGAGCAGCGCGGCGTGCCGGACGCGCGGGAAGCCCCAGCAACGCCAGCAGCTGCCGCTCCGCGGCGCCACGCGACTTCTCGTCCAGCTCCACGGCTGCGCACAGCGCCACCAACGCGCACACCACCGCGCATGCGCACGCCACACGCATAATTCTCCTCGACCCACCTGTAAAAATAGAAAATATGATTTAAAATTTACCACACTTACTATTATTTATGATAAAACCTCATTTTAATGTAATATTTAAAATAAATTGAATAAAAAAGTTAAGATCTAAAAGGAAAAAGAGAGGATTAAATTTAGAAAATTCATCCAGAAACAAATAGTTTCGATCTTTCGATATTTGAAAAAATCTTAGATCAACGTTCTATTCATAAATAAATTAATGGAGTAAGAATTTCCAAGGAACGCACAACACTGATGTATTTTACAAGTGAACCAACAAAGAGTAACATTGTGATCGACCGGCAGTTGTTTATCTCTAGGTGCACTTCTAATGAATGCACTAACATACATACAATGTAATGTACTCATACATATTTAATTGAATTGAGTAGGTTACATAGACCCGTCAACAATACGCGAGTGGAGCAGCAAGTTTTAAAGTTCTTGTCACATTTAAAATCTACAAGCTAAACAATAACGATTACCAACCATAGTATTGTAGCATTTGTATCGTGTGACTCTGTCTCGATTATTTTGATATAAGAATCAACATTACAATATTTTTTTTAAATAACACACAACCTCAAACTTTTTGGAATAAAAAAATATCACAAGTTTTGTTATAATCTGTCAATAATTAGTTAAGTCCGGATACCAAGTAGTATAGAGTGTATTCAATAATTTGGTCTCAGATAATAAAAGCACGCACGTTGTCTACCGATTCTAAGCGATGACTGATAATAGTCAGTGGTGACGAGTATTTTTATATGAGTTTTTTTTATAGGACCCGCCCCGCGGCCTTGGCACTGCCCCAACGTCAACGTCATCCCTTATCACCCAGGCTTCTGGTGACGTATTCATTGACAAACTAATCGTAGTGCAGACTGAACCACATGTTATTGCATTCATAAATATGAAATAATGACAAAAACAGAGTAAAGGGTTTCAGACTAGGAACTTAAATGGAACGTTAATTAAACGTTTGAATAATAGATTAGCAAAAAAGCGCTGAGTCAATATCACAAAAACGCACAATCAGAAAAAAGATTTTCTTTTAAAAAGTTTAAAAGTAGTTATAAAGTTTCGCAGTTGGCTTCACCATAACACTGAGTAGCCACAAAATGTGTGTTTATGTTCTTATCGCTTGTTTATTTACGTTATACGTTTGGATTTTCTCTATATTCGCGTTTCCCGCAAGATGTTTTCTCGTTCCGTTAATTTATATAGAAGGCAATTTCGTTCACTGAAAGAAACCAGAGATCACATCACAAACAAGTCATTCATATACAGTCTGTTGTTAAAAGCAATCTGTGTTTGTTTTGCATAACACGTTACATTTGAAACGTTCAAAGTCTCGGTAGCTATACCTACGTTAAATTGTGATTTCAAATTTATAGTAGAGTATACGGGAAAGAAGTCTTGATTTCTTTTTACCTATTTGTAAGTCATTAATATCGATTAAGTTATTATATAATAATTTCAAAAATTAACACGAACTATTAATGATATGGATTGATAAATTTTTCACTATTTTGATCGTATATAGTTGTCTCATTATTCTGTTTAGTCAAATTAGTTTAATTGTTCAAAATACTGCGGTAAAATGACACAAATTAAGTTCCGTCAAATAAATGGACGATGTGAAAATCTCGAGAGCACACTTTATCGTATTAAAAATACACCTTTCATCTTATACACCATATTAAAATGAAGAGAAACGAAAAACACATGTCATGTTACACAAACACTCAGTATAAACATGGTTATATTCCTCAAGCACTTTCCAAAACGTTCTGTAAAAGACATCAACGGGATGCGTTTCCTCTTATTACGGCTAACTGTACAGGTTACAAATCTGATGTTATCATGTTTGTTTACGTTCTACATACTGGGTAATCTCATTGATATTACTTACATTATAGTAATCTTTATATGTACTATGTCTCATCTAGAACTAACACACACTGTACTCAAAACATAACAAATCGTCCTACACAAAACTGTTTAGTTTACTGAAACAGTCGAAAATTTGTGAAAGTATTCAGATTCAATAAATCTCTTTGATCTGGAAAAATATATGAACGTCACCGAATTCTTATGTTTTTGTTATAATGTTTTGATCGTTCTAGCGCGGTCGACCGGATTGCGGCGTACGTATTTCGAAAATAATGCGGTCAAACCGGCCGCGGGCGCACGACCGCTCGCTTCTCTCACTCACCCGAAATTTTAACGCATCCAACGTCGACTGGTACGCAAAATCCGCGATATCCTCGCGAATAAACCACCACTCAACGCTTTGGGAACAGCTGGAGGCGCACTCGCTCACGAACGAACCGATGGCACATAACAACAGAGTCTGGTAACATCACTGGCGGCAGGCGCGCGGGAGTGGTCGCGCGCTCGTAATGCGTGCGGAGCCGAGATAGTGTGCATCGCGTGCTCGCGGCGCTGCGCTCGCGGATCGAGTGAACGCTGCGCGCGCGCCAGACGCGGCGGCGTCGTGCCGCCCCGCCCCGCGAACCGCCCGCGCCGCCCCGCCCCGCGCTCCGCCCTCCACCAGCACGCGCGTGGAACAACCCTCACACTACCACCACCACCCTCTTACAACATCCTATACAACAACACAAACGCAGACGCTTCAACAACCCACTAGACGTCATTCAAACAGCTGTGCAAAGAGAACCACAATGATAACGCTACGATTCACTAATTCACATTTCTTGATAAAATCTATAATTCAAAAGAGTTTTTCTTCCAAAGTAAAGTGTCTGAAATAATTTCACTTAATCGTAGGCAAGATTGTCTAATATTGCGCTACGCAGCTACGACTGCTACGCAGAAATTTTTAGGGCATTAAAGTTACACACTAAATTACGTTACATTTTCGTAAGATTATAACAGGTAGAAATAGTTTTGTTCTGTAACGCTAGTAAAAAACTTAAACTGATAAATCACTGTACAGAAAATGAAAGAGCAAGTCACTGAACCAATTTTAAGTGTACTGATAACGACTGCTATCTGTTCGTTTATCAACATCCTCCTGTCTCAGTTGTATTTTTCACGTATTCCCGATAGTAAGTATTGTTTTCATACCTGCAGCTGTTACAAAAGAGATGACAATGAGATGTTAAGTAAACATTGCGAAGATAAGATGCTTACATACGCATCGCGCGTCTCAGTGATGAGTGTGTCGTGAACAATAATGGCTGAAGCTTCAGGTGGGCTTATTCGATACACGCACGTGCCCTAGCAGATGGTCCAACTAAAGTAATCAAACTACAACGCATTTGCATCTAACAGGTGTTATTACAAATTGTCGGAGGAGTACAATAATGTATTTAACTTAATATAAGTTTGTTTATACGGACGAGTAGTACATGTTTCTATCTGTTTATTTGTTATCTCTTTGCGGCTAAGCGTATGAAACCAACGAAATGAGATTAATGAAAATTGCCTAGAAGAAGTAAACTATTTTTACTATAAGGACCATTGTGGGAATGTACACCACGCAATAAGAATTTTTAAATCACATTTAACCAAATTCACAATCTCATTCTATCCCCTGACCCTTTCTGGAAATAACAAGGTTCAGAATAAATTTTAAAGTATTTTGTTCTAATTTCAAAAATTAAAAAGAATGCTAAAATTGATGCGATCTATGTCAATTCATTTTTTGAAGGCCGTATGTAACCATGGACAGATTATGTTTTCTTTTTAATTTTCAGTTGAAATTCATATCAATAGGTATGTATTCGTTTTGAAAAAAATATTTTGATAGATTTATTTTGTTGTTGTCAAATGGTTTATTGGTCTATTGCTTAGTGATTCTGAGTGCTAACCCAAAGGTTATTGTATAAAAAATTATGGATTTAGTAACATATGCTATGGGTTTCTATTTAGACACATAGGAATCTGTTTATCAATATTTTGATTACCATGGTATTGGCTTGGTATGGTTTGTTATAAGAGATTACGCCAAAATATGTTCTAAATGAAATTTCTGGCTCGTATGATTTACTAAATAAAGAAAATACAAATACGAAAACTACTCGACGTTTATAAGCAAATTATATATTGTAAATGAAAATTACAGAAAAACATAGAGTACAGTCAAAATATTGCTTTGCGATTTGACGTAGGGTGCCTAGTTAATCCAATATAGGTAGGTCGTGGGTTCGATACCTACGTAGAAAGTGCGTGATGAGCATGACCATTTTTATTTCAAATGTAAGAGTAATTATTCTCTCGTGTCACGGTAAATATTAAAATAAACATCTTACAAAAATATTGTTATTAAATCACGTGAATTAAATTAGAACAGGGACCGGTTCGGGCTTTTACAGTAACGTATATATAAACCTTTCTTGAAACAAAACAGAATTTTTGGTGAAACTCACGTAAAAACATACTTGAAAAGATCTAAGCTTAGAACAAAAATCGACTGCATTTTATACTATGAAAGAAGTATAAGAATGCATATAAGATATTATAAGAAGTGTATAAGACTTCAGTACATATTTTGACCTGACATCCATTATACTAGATTCCTAAATAAAATAAGATTTTCGCGTTCTTTAATTCTTTAAATGAGTAACTAAAATTGTCAAATAAGTACTAGATGTGCCAGTGAACTCTGTGTCACCTACATCTATATATGTACAATATGAATATTTAACAATCAAACAATATATTGATCCGTTGTCATAGAGACACTGTTGATTTGCATTTTTATAACAATAGAAATAGTAGGCCAAAGTCTTTTTACGGATATATCTATGTCCGTTAGTGAACTATTAAAGATTGTTTACGAACACTAAATATACGCCAATTCGAATACTGTGTATGTATACTGTTGGTTCGAAACCCTTAATTTATTATGTTTTTTAATTTGAAGAAACCAAACCTTATTGTACCGACAACGGCATCAAATGTTTGATATGGAAGAACATATTATACGGAAGAATAAAACTACCTATTGTTTTTATTTTCCTCACATTTCTTCAAATTTTCTCACCATTCAAACGCTAGAAGATTATTTCAAGATCAAAATTAGATAAGTCGGTCCACCAATTCCCGATTTTAACAGGCTAACAATGATTCATTTTTATACCAAAGATATGAATATATTTAATAAGTGTAATATAATAAATGTTGAGATTTTAATGATAAACGTTTTCGTTTGATACGTCACACAATACAATTAACATACAAAAGAACACAAAGTTTTTCCATTACTCTCGTAAACTAGTTGTAATGAATCCGTACAGTTTTGAATATATTGGAATACCGTTATAGCATAACAAAACGGATAAAGCCTCCAAAATTTTTATTTACATAATAAGATACTAACAGCAGGACATGCCTTTCATCTGACCTTACACAACAAATGACGTTGTGGTGTTAACATTTAACATCTGTCATAATTATACTATAAATTGAACAATAGATTAAATGGCATCATTTCTAACTAGAATCATCATAATACTCGCTTAAATTTTGGTTGAATATTGTTTAAAAATCTTCATTGAAAATCTACAAAACTTCGAAACATAGTCAATCCGTAAAAACTTATTTCGGGTCCCAAAATCAGCTGTTAGCTGTCGCTTAGTGCCGTGCATTTTTAAATTTAAAACTTGTTTAAATATCATCTAGACTTTTAAACGTCTGAACAATAAGTGAATAATGCGCTAACATTAACCAAGAAGTCCTGTAACTTGTTTCACTGTATCTAATTTTCGTGATTTACTTTGGCCACTAGATACACTTTTGAAGTCATCAAAGAGCTATAATCGAAATATCTAAACACATGTTTAATACATAGTCGAAAGTAACAAAATCATCTTTCTTGTAAACAAGTACTTCTTACGAATAATATTGTCCTTAGAAACAACATTAACCTTTGTAAATAAATATTTTTTGTACGTACTTGCCGTGCATTAAGTGGTAATAGGTGATAATTGTTATTACAATAGCAATACAATACAATTGTTAGTTAATAGTTTTCTTGTTAATTGTCGCTTAAGGCAGAGTATTAAGTAAGTACCTTAAATGAGTTAGACCTTAACATTACTTTCGTACAGGAAATGATCGCAAATAGAATTGCTTGCCAACTACTGTAATAAACGCAAGATTCAACGCTTTTATCGATCATCATACCTACTTATTTGGAGAAAAAGTCTATCAATAGTTAGGGAAAATCACAATTATTACACTAAAGTATCAGAAACTTTAAATCTAGAATACCGTTGTAGAATTTAGATTACTCATAGATTTATTTCATTTAGACTTAGTTACGGGTGTGAAAATACGTAGTTTCTCCATGTAGCAGTTACGAGGGATATTTGTATTAATTGATTAAATTAACACTTTTTTTGAGTTCTATAATAATAAAATCAAACTGTATTTATCAACTAAACTAAACACAAAGACGAATCACGGTTATTACAGTGGCATATGTGTAGGTACGTTTGCGCAATGTTATTTGAGTAAAATAATCAAACTCAATGATTACTATTAAGTACATAACTATCAGAGACTAATGCCAATCAACAAGATCATTGTTTACATACTCGAGATATTTTTTTTTAATTATTGTACGTTTATTACTGCTATATTTTTATTGAAGCCTTTCAATCGTCAATTCTAAGCCATAACATAATTAATTCACTGTACATTTTAAAACACCGTAACCTGAATAATACACAACATTTTATACATCTGAATTGCTAACGAATATTAAAGAAATACCTCACAAAAACGCTCAATAAAATTACACGTTCGCATAAAACGATCCATTAATTGGTAAAGTCAAATGTATATTTCAGAGACTCGTACATGTCGGATCAAATATTTAAAAAGATACCGGTACGATTGCAGTTTTATTAAAGATAATAAACCTCAATTATTATATAGTATGAGTGTTCATAAATACAAGTTAACCGCAATAAGAGCAATAATGATTGTGAGCATGAAATTTGGCAACTCACGAAAGCTACCGTGCGCCGCGGCATGGGGCAGGCGCGCGCGGCTTGCTACCGGAGCCGTTACGCGCAAATAACTAATGCTCTGTTCTTTTTTTGGCGCGTGTCTCTTGGAGCCGTTATATGAGGTATTTTGACGGTAGCGAAAGTTAGAATAGCTTCATACCTGTTTTTAATCCGAACATATAGAATAATAATTGATATTAAATCTACCGGCGACGTATGCCGTTGGAATCGAAACACTTGGAACATTAGGTACTTTAATGGTTTTTTTTGTTGAAAACTGGTTGCGAGCTCTTGATGTGATAACATTATATTGGAGATACAGTTTATAGAAATACTATTTGGCTGCCCAGTTTGTTCAAATAGTTTATTATTATTATAGCTGTTATTAAATCAGAATATGAGTAGTACGAAGTTGATGTACATAAATAGCATACTCTTTTATGTTAAGACTGAACCCCCCCCGACCCCCCAAGGAAGTTATAATTACAGAATTATAATCAAGCTAAAACTATGATAATAATTATGTGTCCACGATTAAAATACATAAACCTGAAATAACGTAACCAATCTAAATCTTATTTTACATAAAATTATGGGCAGGTTTTTATTTACGAGTATGTTAGTTATCTATAATAGGATAAAAAAGTCAGTAAATAATAGTTTGCAAATAATTTAGATTCAGTAACTATTTTTTGGAAACTTATTATTATGTGGAGACTTATTTAACTTACTATAAAATGTCCCCACTATAATGTCCGTATTCTGAAACTTATATGTTTGGTTCGTGATTAGAAAAGTAAAGAATCTCATCAATATAGTATTTGAATGAGACTACTTGTTGCTGTTGTTTCTCATGATAGAGAACTGAGAATTGTCTGCAAAAGCCAGTTTTAGTTACAAGAATGTAACCCCAAAATTATTGGAACTAAAACTACTTAATTTTTAGACTGCCCAATTTATTCATATAAGCAATATTGCCCTTTCATTAACTTTCGTTCTTACTTACTTATGCGTTTCAACAATGGCATTAACTTTCCTATTAATTTCCTCAAGTGTTACCAACAATCTGTTTGCGTCCTATTACGCAAACGTACCCTTTTGGTTTAAGCTTTTCTAGGCTTTAGATACTCATGTAAGTTTGTACGAGTCTCTATATATTTTAAAGAAAAGAAGTTACAAAATGATAAGGTTCTGGTGGGTTGTTAGTCGACTTTGTTTCAGACTCTCAGAAGGTCATCCACTGCGAACATCTACTGATAAAATTCGTAATATTCTAAAAAAGGTCCTTGTGAAAAGCACTAGGAATAGACGTGCGTGCTGTATTAACTGATGAATGTGGACGAAGCAAAAGAAATGTGTCGGGACCATCACAGGGGAAATCAATTGTCTCGGCTTACCCTCTGGGAAATAGGCGTGACATTATGTACGAGTATGTGTTTATACTACTTGAGATAAATATATATATTTTAATAGTTGTAATATTCTCCCCTGTCGATAAAAGTGGTATTTGACTCCAAAGCTAGTCGTTTTACGACATTCAATAGCAACGCTAGAACTTATCAATTGTGACAAAAGAAGTCGAACTATTATCAAGTGATGCGTCAGATCATTGTGTTATTTCTTTATCTTTACAAGGGATCGTATAACTGAGCTTCAACATTGAAAGTCGATAGCCTTAAACATAATAAAATATTACTTTACGCGCTAAAATATTACAATCTATAGTTAGATAATGCCTTTTAAGGAGAGACATGTTTACAAAGTGATGAAACGCTTGAGTCTAGTCTTGACAGCAGTAAATCGTGGGTACTATGAGTTAGTATAAATCACGTTTTACGATAGCGAGATATGTGAGGCCAGTGTCCACGGAGCCAAGCCGTCTGCCACCCACGGCCGTCCTGCTGTTGACTCACCAATTGTACCATGTACGTAATTAGTCCATTAGCACGCACGCACTGCTCAAATGCTCAATTAGATCAACGACCGTCGGGAATAGCTTCAGATTACGTCCCTCCTGTGTTACAATGATATCCAGGATAAAATTCTCGGTGTAATTGACAGTTCTCAGACTTCTATGTGAGATGGAATTTGGATTATTAACGCTGTCGTCTTACATCCTAAGAATTGTTTAAACTTTTTTTTCTTTTTACTCAATAGTTCTACTGTTCTACTGTTCTATTTACCACCAGATTACAGATTAAAGTACAACTAATTTTTACCTCAAAAATAAACGTATTTTGTAATAGAAGTTCTTCTTTGTTAACCTAGATATTATTTGATTGTACAAAATATTAACAAATGTGTCAAGAAAAGTTTTAAATCTACTATAAAAAAAAAGATGTTTAATAAATTATTGGTATACGCATATCATGAAATAAAATAAATAAGTCCGTCTGTTTTATACTTAATTTGGATGCACAGAGCATGCGCTAGATCTCTGGCAATTATAGTGTAAACGAATTTTTTTGCAAACAGGTGTCAAATATTATACAATACGCAGAAAACTATTATATAAAAACACGTAGATTAAACAAACATTTATTATATTTGTAACTATTATTGACTCCAATAGTCATGGTTTTCTTCACTTGGCTTCTACTGTATTCTTGGTTAAATTGCATACCTCAAAATTTCACACATTTCCTATCTGTTAAGAAAATAATTACTGAAATGCAGTACTTCCCACAAGCATAACAATTGACGCAGTTACCTGTTTCGTTGAAGTAAGAATCTGGAACACGTTCTATAATAGATAAAATCTAAACATTATTGTAAAACTCGATCAAAGGCAAACTTTGTTTAAAAACAGCTCGTAAATAATTTTTCTCTTCTACTCATATTAATTCAACGTATCTACGAGGGTAAGTTTTAAAGTTCGCGGAATGACAGTGAAAAAGGCGGGTAAACGCGCTCTTTTGATGCCTACCGTATTCAGTGACTCATAATTAGTCTGCATAGTAAAATTTGTTGTGATTGGATCATTAGTTATTAAACTATCGTTGACCAAGTATTTTAATCGGGAACGAAGTGAAAAAAATGGAGAAAATTGAATTCCGTGCGGTGATAAAGTTCCTTACTAAGCAAGGAAAGTCTGTTCAAACCATACTCAATGAGATGTCATCGGTTTACGGGGATTCTTGCCCAGGAAAAACAATGGTCTACAAGTGGCATAGTTTATTTAAACAAGGCAGGGAATCACTTGAAGACGACCCGAGGCCGGGGCGCTCCGTTGAGGTGACTACGCCAGAAGTTATTGCAAAAGTAGAAAAAATTGTATTGGAAGATGCTCGACTAAAAAAGAAACAACTCGCAGAAATGGTTGGAGTATCGGATACAACAATTTTTAAAATTTTACACGATCATCTTGGCATGACTAAGGTTAGCGCACGGTGGGTGCCGAGAATGGTCACGCCATTGCAAAAACAACAGCGCGTGGAATGTTCACGTGCGTTTTTGGACCTCTGCAATGAAGACAAGGATGGCGTATTGAATCAAATTGTTACTGGGGATGAAACTTGGGTTCATCATTATGAACCCGAGTCCAAACAAGACTCCATGCAGTGGCACAAAAAGGGCACAGCACCACCCAAGAAATTTAAGGTTTCACAGTCGGCTGGGAAACTCATGGCAACGATTTTTTGGGACTCAGAAGGAATATTATTGATAGATTATAAAGATAAAGGCATTTCTATAACGGGGGAATACTACGCTTCAATCTTAGAACAGTTAAAAGAAGCCATCAAAGAAAAAAGACGGGGAAAATTAACGAAAGGTGTCCTGCTATTGCATGACAATGCTCCCGTTCACAAGAGCCGAGTCGCACTGGCTGCCCTGCATAAGGTGGGCTTCGATATTTTGATTTACCCACCCTACAGTCCAGATTTGGCTCCGAGTGATTATTATCTCTTTCCAAAAATGAAAAAAGAATTACGTGGTAAGAAATTTTCAACTGATGAGGAGGTTAAGGAGGCGGTTTCGGCGTATTTTTCAGACAAAGATAAAACTTTTTTTTACGAGGGAATAAAAAAACTAATTGAAAGATCTGAAAAATGTATTCGTGTTGCAGGGGAATATATAGAAAAAGAAAAATAATTTTGTGTTTTTATTATTACTCAATACCCTCCATTCCGCGAACTTAAAAACGCCCCCTCGTATATATTTTATCTTTCGAGAAATGGGAATTTGCAGAAACTCCAAGACCGGAGGTCGATAACTTGAGCTGTATATGCTCTTGTAGAGCGTACCAGTGATAGTAATGAGTAGTTCAATGCATCGGAACTGTACACTGCTGGTGTCTGTATGTCGGAGCTGAAGTCCACAGTCTCAGTGAATCATGATTATGTGCAGTGTTGTCGTACTGCGATGAATATCCCAGAGAGACGAAGTCGTTGCTGCAAAGTGGTTGACTGCTCCGTAAATGGAAGATACATGGTTTTCTTACATGGACCGATAATCAAGTGTGTTGTGTTTGACGCTTGCAAAGCCATAGGAGTAACTGAGCTGGAGTGCTCGCTGCAGATGTGTTGTATTCTTATGGAGACCAAGGATAGCCACTGGCTGAGACTTAATTATCGATTTTTGCTATAAGAGATCCCATCCCTCTAAGTAAAGACCGTCAGGTAGCAATAATGATCTGCATTTTAAAGACTGTCAATTATGTTGAGTCCACTACTGTTACGGATCATATGCTATGTTACTCCAATTTAAAGTAACCATCTTATGGCCAGGCGAGGTGATTAATTGGATTGTCTGGCGAGTCGAGGCCTACCGGCTAACATTGATAGTGTAAAATTCGAAATTGTTCCATAGTTCCGTATATCTTCAATTGTTATCATAATGTTACTTTAAAGTTATATATCGATTGATTGATTGTGACATTCTTCACTTTAAATATTCGTTGTGTATACTAGTTTTAGGCTCTAAATAGAGATAGCATTTCGAATTAGGGCTAAGGTACCTGGTGACTAGATAGCCCAAAAGCCCTAGCTTGTTACGCTGGGCAGACCTAATCTGCTCTATTCTCAGTAGTACGATCCATGCTGCCCGGCACACTGCTCAAGACAGGAACAATTGATGAGCTACAACTCGCAGAATACTTCCAAATACTTGTTATGACCTTCAGAAGTGAGGGTAACGACACAAAAGGAAGAACATATATGCATAGTTGTGTAAAAGCAATTTCTTCTATAACACATTTTTCATTTGGATATCATTTATTATATTAATTTTAAAATATATTTTTAAGTTAATTATGTAGTAACACTATGAAGTACGTATATAACACTGAAACTGGGGCAAGTCATTTAATCTATAAAGGTGTGTATCTTTTTTATCATAGATATATACACATATACATAAAAATTACCATAACTTTTTATTGTTTGTCATTAGACTTTCTTAAAACGGGTAAAAAGTTGTAAATAATAATTTCAATTTGCTACTTGTGTGCCATGCATAGATAAGATGTAGTTCAGATGAAACTAATCCGTTAGTACATCAATTAATGGTTTTTTTTTTAAATAAACAACGAATTAAGATGAATCTTGTTTTAGGCACATATTGAACATGCCGCGTGACGCTATTCATTTTTTATGTTTTAGTACTTATTCAAAAAGCACAATTTCTTGTCTATTAATTCCTTAGAACTAACCATGTGTTTTATAGAATGGAGTTGAATTGATATAATAAATAGAAACTGAAAATATACGTCTTACATTACAAAATATTGCCTTAGCAATAACCTTTTTACAAGTAAAGTAACTTAATTTTATGACATATAAGGATACAGAGAGCGTGATACCTGCACGCTTACATTGTAACACGTATAGTTTCAAATTGCATATGCCGAAGTGGATAAAGTACTGCACAGTCGTATCATAATACAGAAATACTTTGAATAATTGAAGGTCATGAGTGAAGAAGCAGCGCCACGAGGCAGCTGCTTTTTCAATTTGCAAAATTATTTATTTTTTAATATTTCATTAAGCATGTTTAATGATAAGTTGCCTTCTAGAATTTTCTAATCACCTCGTGTTACAGAGTCTGAATTGTGTAAAATCAAGACACATATTATATATTCTGAAGTTGCCACTGATTACAACAAAATGTTGCTAATGTATATCTTCATCATTCAAATGATAAAAAATGCCACCCAGTGTATAGTTTCGTAGTTCCATTTACGGGTACATTTTCAGACTCCGTGTTGCTACTGAGAATTCAAAAAGAGCTAGTAACACATTTACCCGAATCGAACATGAATATTCTCAGTCAGCAGCAGCACACGCTAACTACTAGACCTCAGAGGCAGTTACTTATATGCATTCTGTACAATAAATTTAGGCGTATATTTAATTTTATTACTACATATATATGTTGAACTTATTTTTAATAATGGTAAAATTTATAAAAATTCATACTATTGCTATTTTATTTGACCTTTGTTACTTCATATTATAAATATTTCTCATCAAAGGTAGCGGTGACTTACAACGTTAAATTAAGTTGATCGAATATTTTTCATAAATTAATACAAACTACTTAGTTGTGACAGGTGAACTTTTAAATTCGTTATATATGCTACAATCGTGATTTTTTTCAGATCTCCAAATACTGTTGTTTGGCTAAGATGGGTGGAAAGATACACAACCAAAATCAGCTTTAATATTTAATATTTCACCAATATCTCAATCGAAATAACATCGCACAAATCCGTATTGTTTAAAAAAAAACCTATCCCTATCGTAGGATCTACGAATATAAGAAATAACTTTCCCACTTTAAAGGAACTCCATAAGAGTTACCTTAAACTATTTATGTTCATGTGAAATTACAGGTTTCTAGCACTAACAGTTTGTGAGATATAGTATGGACAGACGGATGGACATGATTAAATTATAAGGATGACGTTTTTCTCTATTTTAAACCGCACTCCCTAATCTCTGTTTTTATTTGCTATAATATATCGTTTCATCATCTATGTAGTACACCTTAATTGTAAGCTTTTTAATCTTAAATTTACGAAATAGATTAATGTTACATCGATTAAATCACTTAGTTTGCTAGGATCTCCTAAAACTAGTTTGTTACGTATAATAACATATAGCATAATAATCATATCCCATAAAAATACCACTTGCACTCAGTTTTGATATTTTTCACAGTTCAGTGCGCTTTCCAAGTTTTTTTTTCTTGGCCTGCTAAAGTGACAACTCTGCCTGATGGAAAGCATGAATAGAATCGAAGAGTGATTTTGTTTACTACAATTCTTATATAAAATAATAATATTACAAAGATAGTCTAAAAAGAATTGATCAAAAGACCGAATTAAATAATAATTATATGAGATATAACTCTTCACGCGACTTGATTTTAGTAAGTCCTCATTTACATTAAAAAATTAGCTATCATTTAAGTTTTAAATAAATAAACCATTTACTAGTAATTTTATTTTTATCCCACTATTAATTAATAATACTTTTAAGTATATGCGCATTATTATCTGTTGACGAAGTGGATTTAGGAAAAGTCACGATACGATCATCTCTATAAAGTCGTCGTACAAACTGGTTTAGACTAAAATTAATTACTATTAGTACTATGTTTTCGGAACAGTTCATATTTTCTACATTTATAAAAGGTGTTCTGTTATTAGTATATGTCAATTTACTAATATAGCGTAAAAATTACCCACTTTGGACTAGCCAATTACGTCAAATAATATTTCTTAGAAGTTGTCATTGACATTATTTGAGCGATGATATAATACTGTAAATTTGGCGAATGTCAAATGCTCTCATTAAATTCATTAAACTGTCGGAACACAATGACAGCTGTACAAAATGTGCATAAGTAGTTTCAATATTCTTTCGAAATAAAGGTTTCTAATTATGTATCAGGTTGAGTTTCTAAGAACCGTCTGCTTCTATTGTTACATATTCTACTAATTAAGTAAGATTCGGTCACTTCAGTTTATTAATTGATATACTCAAGTACCTACATGCACACATTATGATGACCTAAAGGAAGCGTTCACAATTATTGATGATAAGGTCAAATAAAACACTCTAATTGAAATTTTCTTAATAAAAAAATTGTAACTAGACTAAGACTAATAGTATCACAACAAGTTTTGAATGTTGTTGTTTACGAGTTGGTGTAAAATGTTATCGATATTTATAATGATAGATTGAGCTGCGGTGATAAAAACGAATCACTGGTTTGCATTGGAAAGCATTAGATCTCTCTTACTTCGTCCAGATTTTTGTAATAAATATGTTCCAAAAAGTGTGTTAAATTTTACCCTGGCTATGTATAATATTTACTTCTTTATTTGTATAAAAAAAGAAAAATAATTAGGAGAGTTATATATGCATAGATTGTCTATGTACGTTAAGATTTTTTTTACACTGACTAGTTATTTAAAGTATCACACATTTTATAAAAAATAATGAAATCAAATAGACTTGGCCCTCTAAAGTTTAAGAAAGTATTATAATTTGTGGTAGGTTAGTAATCCTTTATCGAATATAATAATTATGGATTATGGATTCCATACAGATTTTAAATTGAGGTATGTTATATAAACCACGAGTATTCTTAAACACTTCTCAATATGCCACACCGGCTAGCCAAGTGTCACATAAACCTAGTCAGGTAATATAATACAGTGTTAATATGCGCTACATTGTATCCCAGTGACGTAGTCAGTCTGACATATACGAGCACCATTAAGTTGACCTCAGTTGACTCTTATAGCCCCTTGTGCCAACTATGTACACCTCTATTTATGAACACTAAAATATACTTACATCAACGCATCTCTCAACACGGACTTACATATATTTATTTGATTTACCTACATTTGTTTACGCTATTACATGAAAAATAAATAGTTGTACACACAAACAATCCAAGCTTAACAAGCAATTACAGGTAAACACAACAAGTCTTATATACGGCGTATACAATAAGGCGTAATAAATGTACAGGCATGTATATAAAAGTGACTGTACTAAATCATTATATAGGAAATAACTAACCAAGAGAGTACATAATAATTATAATATGACGGACTAATAGGATATCAAGAAAGAGAAACCAATAATATATTAGAATATTTTATCTATTGCTTTAAATGAATTAAAAAGGATTTATTCTGTTCTCTCAGAATTGAATAAGATAGCATGTCCTATAGACGAGGAACAACAATGCAAAAAATATATTTGGTCTGAATGACAGGGGGACATTCATATTGTACGTATAATGATAATGCGTCTCACCCATCTCAACCTTGAAGAACTTGTTATGCTAAAACGTAGTATCATGACCAAAAATAAAATCTACTCCAAAGACCAATACTTTGAAATTGGAAAATTTTAAGCTGTGATCATATTGGACAAGCTTAATCGTACTATAAACTGTAAGAATCAAATCTAGAGATTGATTTGGATCAATTTTCGTGGATATTAAAGTGTTCATACATATACTAATACTAAAGTCACTTTATTTAAATAATATAAATAGTAAATATTGACAAAAAAATAGGTACCTGACATCCACTCATTATAAAAAAATTCTGCTATTGGTGATACGGATCATTATTTTTATTAAGTTGTTAAAGTGTAAACGTATTGGGTAAATATTTGTTGGCTTACCTAATTGACATATAAAGAAAAATAAATCTGAGGCAGGATACAGTTCCGGTGATATTGCTCCAAAAAAAACATATTTTGTCCAACCTCGAGTTAAAGCTGATAACAGGAACGCATTCAATTATTGCCGCTCTTAAACGGTACTATTATTAATACTGAAACAAATCAGTACATGTATATATATACCTTTTATGTGTTGTAAAGACTTCTAACCGTTAATACAATAGTTTGTTAGTTTTTTTTTTATTACATTAATTTAAGAAAGAGATAATCATGCCTAAAACTTTAAATTAAGAAAGAGTAAATGTTAGGAGGTGCTAGAGAGTGAGACGTTATTTCTGACACTTGATTACCAAATCTTCTCAAGTTCCTCAATTAAAAGGAAAGTAGTAAAAACAACACTTATCCCACACAAGACAAAAAATAACTAAAACGCCTGTCCTTAGCTGTCAAACATTTAACGTCAATCAAACAACACAAAGGCGCGTTGAATTATCTTTAGCCCACTAATATACTAACATTTGGTGTCAATCACTTTATATTTGGAAGAATTGTCATCACTGGGACATTGAATCTCAATGCTGCTTGGATTTCATACCTGTGTGAAAACCCTACAGGACTTGCGTGCCTCTATATGTCGTCATAGCCAATTAGCTCCGAATGTAATGGATGGATTAAAGTATAGCGTTCATGTGGCACCACTGTTTTTGGACGACGCCACTTTTTATACACAGAGTTGGATACACACAAAAGAATGTCAAGTGGACTCTGATTAACAAAGCGACTACAAGCGTGTAATCCAAGCTCTTGGAGACAAATACTGTGAATATTGGTACCACCTGAACAGTAAATTCCTATTAAGTTTATACTGTGTTTAATTTACCCATTCAAGTGGTAGATGCATCAGATAAAAATATATTGTGGAGTACACAAAAAAGTTATAACAGAAACTACTTATTTTTTCTCATAGACAATAATTCATAATATGATCTAAGTATAGTCCTAAAATTAAATGTTGAATCTCCTAATGAGACTTGAATTCTCAACTAGCATTTGCAAATTAACCAAAGCCTGATTTTTTAAAGGTTGAAAATTTTATCAGTTAATCGATTTTAGCAGTTTTTTTTTAAATTAGAACGATTTTTATAAGATTGAGAACATGTGATTTTTTGTTCGATCGAAAATCTGTGTTTCCGTAGAAGATTGAAATACTCTTACAATTCCGAAAACGAGTGCTTCTGCACTTCAACACGTGACCTTTTTTTAGTTGTATTATTAAAAAAACTGTAAAACTGTACAGTATAGGATCGGGACAAAGCCTATACGTTTATTTTATTGTGTCAACAGTCATTACTCCGTCACTGGATGCTTTCTAATTACGTAACGGGCAAACGAAATCGTAGCGTTCCGTCGGCCTTAATAGTTTTAATTGTGAAACACAGCATGAGACTTTATCATTTATTTAAATTATGTGGTTGTATCGAACGGTGGCTCGAAGCCATACGACCGGTTCGAGCACAAATGAGTATAGCACACACACATCCGAGGCGGAGACGTGTTGTTGCTACACAACCGAGGTCCAAACCTGCCTCCTAAGAACCTGCATGGATCTGTCTTACTGAGATGAAGCTCAACAAAGGGCTATTCTAATGAGCTGTCGTCAGTTTGTTGACATATAAATTGTTTATTGAAATATAATAAGTGTTATAAACAGAGAGAGAGAGACAGCTATGGTATGACAGCTTGAAATAAACCAAGTAGGGTTAACTTTAATACAAACTTGTTATATTTGTCGTTTATTAATATTTGTTTTTGTTAATAAACAATTAAAACTTGAATATTTTTAATGATGATGGCTTACTTAAATGTAATAGCGTTCATTTAGTAAGTATAATATTTCATCTATAAGCACTCATGTATCGGCACATTAGATATTGTTACTAAAAGTTTGTGTTTTGAAAGCATAATATCCTTTAACCAGTGTTGATCGTGTTTAACATATCTCATAATGGTTTAAGTTAAGTAATACCATAACTGGATTCTTGCGTAAGATAAATATGTATGTGGCCTTCGACGTTAAGATTAAAAGTATTGTTAATAATCAGTTAATTAATAATACTTTTGATCTCACCTATGAGCAGAACTCGTATTGCCTGCTGCTTGAGTTAAATTTTCACATCTAATTTCCCGCTAACTCAACACATTTTAGGTAAATCTCAAAAGAAAATATTTATATAAAAATGAATTGTGTGCTTTAATTAGATCTTAAATTCAAAACAACATGAATAAGGAAGAAATTTGGATAATTTAGTATTAAATACTTAACGTCAAATAATTATGTACTCGTGCATTAACACCTGAACAAACTTAACTTTTTTTCATTAATTTTTATAGATTTTCAAATATAATATCAATGTCTTTTATATAAGGCCTTGAGTTTGGTTATTATACTACAAATATAAAAAAATACAAAAGAAGTCTCGATCAGGTCCTTACTTCGCGTACTCTACTAAAACACTGGCGATTATTCCTGACGTAAATATTAATATAATCTCTAAAAGATATGGTACACTAAAAGTATTTGAAACTCGTGGCATCACAAGGACCTCAGTCGTCACATATTTTTATTATTCGAATAGACATTGACAACGTTATGTTTAGATCCAACAATCAAGGTAGTACTTTTGTGCTTAATTAATTAATTACAGACCACGCTCCTATTTCACTCTGTGTGCACTTTAAACTGCAGCAACGTAACGATTATCATTCTGTCCAAATGAATATTTTTAACTGTGCTGTCAAATACCAATTTTTTATCAATACATTCTATTTCAGATGCAAATACAATTTAACAATAATTCAAAAATAATGCAGACCCTAAATCACAAGAGAATTGTCAAAACCTGGATTACTCCTGGTTTACTTGAATGCATTAAATATTATGAGCTCCACAGGAAAGCAAAAGCATCTAAAGATGAGATTTACAGACTTTTTCCAGATACCGAAACTTCTGCAACAATTTATTAAAGAAACTGAACTTAAAAATAAAATTAGTCCTAAAAAATAGAGGCAATCTGTTAAAGGCATAGCAAATTTGTACCACATTCCTTAAACCCCACTTGAATTGTTAAACATAACATACAGTAAGCAATTCTCGCTTAATTTAGTCGCAAGTTTTTTTCAGAAATCGAAACTAATCTTGCTCTAAAAATACAACAAACTCACTCACCGCCCTATTCACACACCTACATACTTGGAGCATAAGGCTTGGAGCAGTTCAATGAGACTTCTAGATACGAAAGGATTCAGCGGTAGTTGTTGGTAACATATCTGTGAGGGCTATAAAAGCAGCAGGCATGTCCCTGACGTTGTACAGGGATGATCAAGAATTCGTTAACATTTGAATCTACCATCCCGCGCAAACAAATGCCGCAAATCTAATGAGTTCCTGCCAGTGGTCAAAGATATGTTGCCGGAAAAGCTATTTTTTTTTTATTTTTGTTTTAAGAACCTGCCAATATAAATGTAATCTGCCTGATGGAAAGCATGAATAGAATCTAAGAGTTGTGGTCACCATACTCATTGCGAATGCAGACAATGCGGTATGATGACCCACATTATGGCGGCCTAGTAAAATGCTTTTTCACCCCTCGCTTCGGGACGTAAAAAACATGACAGTCATCGTGACATTGTATTGCACATACTTACCACGACAACTGCCACCCTTGCATCAATGGGCCTCCGGTCTCGCACTCACCAACGAAACACGTCAACACGTATGCTGTCACTTTAGGTTGATCTTCTGCGAGAGGGTAGTACTGCCCCGGTTGAGTCGGCCTGTTCTGGCTGAAATCAGCGGAGCTCTACTACCTAACAGGATAAAGGATAAAGACATTGTTACAAACTAGAGGCCTATTTCGATTGTCGTCACTATCTCGAAGATATTTGAGAAAATTTTAAATAAGACTTATCAACTATCTAGAGACGAATAACTTTATCGCAAAGGCCTAAAGCAATTTCTGACTTTCATACTGTAACAGTAGCGAGGCAACTGGACGAAAGATCCAAAGTTTTTGGTATATTCTTGGATCTCTCCAAGTCATTTGACACTATCTCTATTTCTATGTTACTCTCTAAAATGAGATTCCTGTGTGTTAGGGCATCGTGGTGGATAGCTACAAAAATCCTAGCTTTCGTGTATATCTCAAGAAAGCGTGCTTGACCCTACGCGCTTCCTTGTCGACATTAACAATCTATGCACTAAATCCATCCCAAACTGTAAGATGCATATACAGATAACATGATGTTGTTGATATGTCGGGAGAGCTGGTATCAGGTCCGTCATCATATCGAAGTGACTTTAAGAGAGGTTATGATCTTTTTAAATTTTAATTTACGCACCATTAATGTTGACAAAACGAAGTTCATACTTTTGCCTCTGATACAATACACATGCCACCTTTAAAATTTATTTTTTATTTTAAGAACCTGTTAAGGTGATTCTACCCTGCCTAATGGAAAGCATGAACACAATCCAAGAGTTGTGATCATCATGCTCATTGCGAATGCAGGCAATGCAATAAGGTGATACACACTATGACGGCTCAGTTAGATGCTTTTTCACGCCCCGCTTGGGAACGTAAAAGGCAAGGCAGTCGTCGTGACAGCTCACACACTTATCACGATAATTGGCACCCCTGCAGCAATGGGCCTCCGGTCTTGCACTCAGCTACAAAACATGACAGTACAAATGCTGTCACTTTAAGTTGATCTTCAGTGAGAAGATAGTACTGCTCTGATCAAACCGGTGCGTTTGTGCTGAAATCAGCGTGGCTCTACTTCCTGACTATCTCCAGCTCATGTCACATAATATCTCATACTGTTTATGTTTGTAATTGCAAAAAGATTACAAAAACTAATGCGATTAAATACCATGATATAATTTTAGATAATATACATATTAAATTGGCAAACGCACCTCAATAACACAATCTCCAGACTCAAAAAACTCATGCCTGTATTTAAAAAATTAAGACTAAATGCTGATCGAGAAACATTAACATCGGTTTTCAACGCTCTTGCACAATCAATATTGTGTTACTGTGTTATTGCTTGGGGTGGGATTGGTTTAACTTATATAGTTATATTAGAGCGTGCAGAAAGGGCGCTACTAAAACTCCTTGTTCACCGCACAACGTCTTGTAATTCGTTACTGTTATAATGTATTAGTACATTTGTACATAATACTATTGCCACTGTCAATAGTATTCAATACAAGTATAGTATTAAAAGTAGATTAGTGTCACTAGTTGGGGTTTGAACTTGCAACGTCACTATTGGAAATCTGATGCATTAACACTACCACAGCTTTTATAGTTCTCAGAATAGTCCTCAGTTGCTGTTAGGTGCTCGCCTCGACCCATATTAAGTTTAAGTGTTCCTTACTAATGTAAGTACTATTTTATTAACTAAAATTGAGAATATACAATTATGTAAGTGTATGAAAAAAAAAACCAAAACACTGGATGAAGTGCATTTGTTTTTTTTTTAAATGCTTACGTTATTTCAGAAGGCCGATCAAGCGTTAGAAAAATCGGTCAAAGGTAAGATAACCTTTGCAAGCTGTGTTTATCGATACGCATTTAAATCCAATTCCGAAATCTACAATGTTTTCAGAACGAGGCGCATTCTATACAAAGCTATATGCTAGAACTGATGTTCTTAAACTTATGCTAACTGGAGTTATATCCAGCTTAGGCCAGTGACGAATAGCTATGTTGGAACAAAACGCGATCGTAAGTGTGGATTTATATGCTAGCAGGGTGGGCAATGATTGCTCAAACGTTATCATAAACATTGCTACTTATCCATTGCCTGTTTAACTCTCTTTAACTGAGACCTCTGACGACTCAATCGAATAACAGATACATAACACTGCAAGTATAGCAATTCCATTAATCTTTTATAGTGTGAAGGTACTTCTCTAGTACCTGGGCTAGATTATGTCTATCTACTCAATTGTCTATAAATAACTCTTGTGATTGGTTTTACCATCTGTTGTTAACCAGTTTATAAGCTATTGTAATTTGATCACTCGAACCTAATACTAGCCTATAAATATATAGAAAACGGCCATGTATTACGAAAGCAACTATATAAATACATAGTTAAGTAGTAAGCATAATAATTGGCTGCGTAAAAGAGGAGGCGTCAATGTAACCACCGAAGCGTGTACACGAAGGCCTTAAGTCTCTATGCTCTAATGAGTACCAATCGAACTTCATATTACAAGTACGATTTATATTCTGCGGTTAACACCAGTTAATAATAATTTTAGAATGAATACAAATATGTAATAGCTTGTAGTGAAATCTTGAAACGATATAAAAGAGCTGTAAAAATTTTACATTTATTATTTTGTGACCATGATCAGGTTGACGGAGCTAAAACGTAAAATGATTCAATTGTACATACCGCAAATGGTATACAATGGATTTGTATTCGTGGCGAAGAATTTAGTGATAATATTATGTCACGAAATGAAAAAGTTTTAAAAAAATGTTTTGAAATAACATAATTATTGTTTGTCGCAATAAAAAAACTACGGTTTAAATTGTACGAATTTTAAGACTACAATCAATATCTATAGAGTTTAAATTTTAGAACAAAACAAATCAATTGATAAAGTTACAAATGCTATTATTGTTCTGTACTTATCCCTCTATGTTTTTTATTGTTTTAACCTGTACCTGTACATACAACCACTGCAAATCTTCATAGAATGCCTGCCCTTTCTATGAAATACCACAGCTCTTAAGACAATCGTAATAAGCTGATACTTTAGTCACTCCGTAATAATCCGTTGATTCGATAACAAAAAACTATGATTTATAGAAATAATTTATGTTTATGTCAGTGACCCCGACAGGACCGACGACTGAAAGACCAGAGACAAAACTACGTCAACCATTCTGAAGTTCCCGAGTACGATGTAGCTAAAAATCAAAATTTACGCATTGGCAGAAGATTACGTGAAAATGACAATAGCTTTTTTAAAAGATCTACTTTCTACTATTAAAACACTACTTTATATGTAAGCATATAATAAAATGATTTGTATTGTAGTAATAACGGTTTGACAGAGAATTCAGCTTCGGAGGCGTTGACTCCTCAATTAATTGCTGTAGCATGTCCTAATATCACAAACACAAAAGTGAACTATCATGCATGAACTTTGTCTAGGTTACAGAAAATAACAGAGGAATACATTATGGATATATGAATTATTAGATACTATTGACTGAGTTGTACTATACACACTTTACTTCCTTATAACGTTAACATCGATTACAAAATGGTAAATTCGGCTAAATGAATGTAATACAAAGATTTACCTTGACCTTGCGTATACCACATTGCATTGTTATATCCCTTTTACATCTATGTATAATGTAAATACTGTAGTAATACATTCTGAAATGTTTTAATCTTTTTGTAAGTTAATTTTACGAACGTTATTAGAGTTTAAAGTTTATCTGTCGAAGAAGTGCGCTAAGCTAAAATATAAAAAATATCTGTTGTACAATTATGAGGATTTATTGCGACCTATCATTTTGCGGCTAGTTTGTAGAGAATTTCTATAACGGTAGTCCACAATACACTGATTGTTGAAATAAAACAAAAAGAACAACGTTGAAATAAATCATTGTTTAAACAAATAATTAAATGATTTTAGAGCAATAGTGTTTGTTACGTGAAAAAATTTCTTGGACCTTTCTATATAAAATATGCGTAGAAGTGAAAAAGTTAAATATTTTTATCAATATAGAAGGCCATATAAAGAAGTATGAAGTTACACTAATCTACATAAAAAAAAAAAATTGGTTCGAAATTCAAGTATCAGGCGATCCAATATAAACCCGTTACTTACAAAATAGGGTGGTGTAGATTAGTATATTATTAGCTGAGTAAACAGGCCAGTATTGTTTATTTTTCTTTCGTTACTGGGTTAACATGGAAGCGAACAGTATGTGATGATTACTCTTATCTTGTCTATTTAATTCGACATTCAAGGTGAGCTGTTAGTATAGTATAAAATACAGTCTAATAATTTTAGGCGAGGAATTCTTCAATCTACACACTATTACGTAAAGAATTTTTTGCATGTAGTTTTAAGAAAATTTAGCAACAGCTTATGAGTCATATTATTTTCTTGAGTGTTTACACTATAAACTAATTAATTAAATAGAATTTTTAATACATAGAAACTGAAGCCAGTATAGACATAGTTATGCGAGGGATATTAGAAAAAAGTTTATAAGAAATCTTAGACCACGTGGTATGGTTTCAACAGCTTCGTTGCCAGTGTTTTGTCAACTGTAAGCGTCTCCTCAATATGGTATGCAAATCTTTTGTATGTAATAAAGACCCGTGTCACGTGGGACGTGGTGTCGATGACTAAACATCAAACAGTTAGATAATACTTTTTCTTAATAAAAATATGAATAAATAAAAGTAAAAAAACTCGAAGAACGACTGTGACTTTAAAAGGGTTACATGCAAATAAATTATAGAGCATTTATATTTATATCAATATTTGTTTTCCTGTTATGCATATAGATTCATTGAATTGTTGTTTACTTTGTGTGGTCAATACGAGAAACAATAGAGAACCGGTAGGCAGAATCTGTACCTACGTTGTCCTCATACATCATGCCCAGTTTCTCTGATAACAACCTCACCAAAAAACGTCACAGATTACACCGACGGCGAATGATTTAATTGGAACAAGGTGATAATTTACATACTAGTGTCTAATAACTTATTTGTTATCAACACGAATGGACATTGGATCTTCTCAGAATTAGTTCGCCAACTAGCACACGTTTCGTGTATGTTCTACATGTTTTACATCCTGTACAGTTAAATTTCAATATGTTTGAGTAACTTTTAATTTAAAATAAGTACCTACTTTTATATAAAGTTCCGTAAATGTGGTTCTAGACGTTTAAAAAAATATTCACACATTGACTTAACAGATACAAATGTTGTTCAAGTTATTCCTACACTCTTTAGCTAAATGTTTACTGCACGTGTATCAAAAGTGACTTTGCAATTATATAAAGGTATATCTTTAGTGAATTCATGTGTTTCATAATTAATACTTATTAGAAAGAGCCTGTTTGCCCACAGTAGGTCACATAAAATAAACAATGAGCGAGTATGTGGTTTACGGTGTTAAGTATGTTGGAATGAACATACGTAACTCATCGCACGTCGTGCAGCAGTTGAGTGCGCTGGGGCGGCGGCACCGACAGGTTGTCGCCGGCGGCGGCCAGCTCGCGGGGCTCACAAGTCAGCCGCGAGGTGCGGGCGCAGATCGAAAGTTCGACGCGAGATCGAGCGCGCATATGTAAATATCGGCACATTTACAAGCGAAAGGGTTCACCAGAGCGGCGCACTAACGCAGCGTTGCGCGGGAACCAGTCCGGTGAGATTCCTACGGCGTCCGATAGAAAAATGTCGAATAAGCTTTGGGTCCATCACTCGGTACGGGTGTGATACGTAACGCGGCCGCTGCTCGACTGCCGCCCTCCTCTCACCGCCACTGCTGGTATATTTATCGCTTAATTTTATTGAACTCGTCTGTGTAACAATTATGAAGCAGCTCGGCGACTGGCAGGCGCTGGCGGAGGGCGAGCGGCGCTACCGCGTCTGCGCGGCACGCTGCTCGCGTTGCGTCACACCGCACCGCCGCAACGCACCGCACGCGCAGCCTTCAGATTTTATCTCAGCCAGCCAACAGCCAATCCGCTGCTCACCTGTTATATTAATTAAAACATTAACCTCCAACTTACATCATTTAGCGATATCTTCCTGCCTTCTGTTTCCGCGGTATATTCATCTCAATTACTAGTATTGCACCGCCACAACAAACAAATTGCTTTAACACGTTTTTGCTGTTTTATTGACTATTGTGTACGAGGTCTATTAAACTTTATACATTATCAACCTGTACAATTACACACCTGTTTAATGTTATATTTTCATACTTCAAATTATATATGTAGTAAATGTATCAAAAAATTTTTTTTTTGTATTAACTACTCAGTGTAATTATAAACTTTATCATTGAAAATCCAAATGAACACACAGTTTATTGCAACAACCATAACCTTCATAAGCATCATCGTGTGACCTAGATAAACATTTTTTTTTAATATTAATCATGTTTGCTCCAAAACATTTTCTCAAACTACGCTACAAATATTTAGGTAAGTGTGTAACGTCAAACTGCCTATATATGATTGGGTACTAGAGTTCCGGTTTCGGTCCAAGAAAGCAGTCTGAAAACTGTAATTCACTGTTGAGCGACTCTCATTCGAGCAGAAATCTATTGTGACCTTCTATTTTTTGTCAGCTAAAATTTCCATATAAATTCGGATTTATGCACTTACATATTGATTCCATACTATCTACTCTGGAGTACCGTAGGATTTACTCCTAGTTTCTCTTATTATATATTATTAACAGATATTGATGGTTATGTTGAAATTTGTACGTATTGCTATACAAAATATGGTCCTACTGAAATACATAAGTTAAGGAAATCTGTATTAAATTAAACAGAGTAGTTATATCTAGTTTTCATCATCATCATCAACAGCCTTTTACAGTCCACTACTGGACATAGGCCTCTTCTTAGCAAGGAGGTTTTGGCCTACTATACCACGCTGGCCAGACGGGTTGGAATAGGGATTGTTTCAAGTTTTCCTTCTCTTTGTAATGATGTTGTCTTGCATATTTTGTTCCCTTAGTCGCCTTTTACGACACCCACGGTATGAATTGGGGTGGGAACACTATGTATTCTTAATCAGTTACCACGCGGATATATCTAGTTTTGTTATTAGTGAATTCGTACTTAGGGTACTACATCATCAGCAACCTTCAACAACCCACTGCTGGACATAGATTTCTGTTTAATAAGGAGATTTTGGTATAGGTACTATACCATGCTTGGCAGACGATTTGGTATCAACCACGCCTTTGTTTCAAGCTTTTCCTTCACTTTGCAACGATGTTGTTCGTCATATTTTTGTTCGCCTTTTACGACACTCGTGGAAAGAATAAGGGTGACACTCTGTTTCTTAATCCGTCAACAGATGGTTAGAGTACGGTTAAAAAAAACTATTAATATAACTAGAGAAGTGTCTCTATTGTCAAAATGTTGAGGTGTTTATCCTAAAGAAACTAAGTTATATAACTCCAGCATAAATCTTTATAGAATTGGCAACAAAACACGTGACTGATATATGTGACTGTGAAATAACTTATTAATACTTCTTTAATGAAATTTTAATCTTTTTTTACAATGTAATCCAAAACACTATTGCGAAATGCACAAAGCCAGTTTACCACAAACGGCCAACGACTCGCAAACCATGGATCACACCCGGTGTTGTAAAACCAAAAAAGACAAGGGACAGACTGTACCTCAAATCAAAAAGGAATCCAGATAGTGAAGACTTATGGCTATAAATATTTCAAATACAGAAACATTTGTAGTAAAGTTATTAATCAAACTAAAAATTATACTATCAAAATGAACTTGAAAAATGACACAACATTAACAATTTTAGGGTTGTCCAAATCCAAAAGAGATAGAGTATCATTAGATCTCTCAAATCTAGAAATACCGCAGGCTATGATAACACACTTATAAAGGCATCAAAACACGTATTCGCTTAACCTATAATGAGTCTCTACATCATATACTTTACTAACCAAGTTCAAAATGAATGTTAAAATGAATTAAAAATAAATAAAAATATTAAAATCGGTTGAATTTGAAAAAGTCGTATAAAAAAAGACTCGTTAGCTACCTAATAAAAAATGAAGTATTACCAAAAGAATTATTTTGACGTGTAGTTTCAACAGAAGATACTGGACTCTAGAATTACTCATTTTCATTGACTTTCTATTGTACAGAATACAGCGAGCAAAAGTGGGAAACTACGTAAGTGACGATTTAGTTTGTATAAATCGATTTCGATACGATTGTTGGGATGTTGTTCCTATCACACAAAATTTCAAAATATTGTTATTAAAAATTACGTAGAATTAAAATTAGGCCATTTATTAGTTATTCTTAAAAATAATTTCGAATTACACATTCTTTTAACTTCGTGAAGTTCCGAAAAGTCTTACTTGAACGCGATTGATTTTTAAACAGAGAAATATATGTCATATTAAGTGTCAAACTGTCAACGAAACCATTTTGCACAATCCACAATTTGAAATACAAGTTCAGGGTCACCAAAAATGTAGGAGTAACGAAGAAAGACAGTGTTTCGGGGTATTTTAATACGCAAATAGCTCGACCCTAGTTCCAATGTTTACGTAAAAAATAAAATCATTATGTCTCTAGTACTCACAATGTTATGCAAAACCAAACAGAGGTTAGTATTACATTAATTAAAGTGTTATTGTTGAATTTCTGAAAATTTTAAAATCTTTAGTAGAATATCTATCTTTTATGATGTGTATGTTAACATTATAATTTATTTGCTCTTTATTTTGCTTGATATCAATGAATGAAAATTAATAATCTAGGAGTATAATAATAAATACTATTATTTAACATAATATCATTGCAATACAGGTAGCAATGCTATCTAATTAATAACTACTCTAGTCGCTTATTTATAATTTGCAGGTATGGAGGGTCCAGCTGGTTGGTATGCAGATTTTTAAGTGCTGCTGAAGTTTCAACTGCTCTACGCCCATTTTACTTCAGTGTCCATCCTGACTTATTTGGAAAATACCCTGAACAAAGAGTGAGTTTTTCTCTAGTATTGCAAAATACATTCTAATAAGTGATATATTCTGCATATTCTCGGTTTGTGAAACCAGTTGGCTTAGCTACTATTAGTTACGATAAAAAATCATAATTAATGTCGTACTTACTTTTCAGAAAATCAATGAACATTCATTACAACAGTTAAGTGCAGTGCTAGAAGCCCAACAATCCAGAAAAAGAATAACTGTATCATCTCTACCATTTTATTTAAGACAAAAAGATATGCCTGAAGGTAAGTTTATGTTGCCCATTTTTGTTACAAAATGTTTATACAACAAAACAGTACATAAAAATTATTTATAAATATGCCTTTGTATACAGCACTGCATGCTAATCTGCATTCTAAATCTACTTCTATCTTCTTACATTTGCCATAAATAACTAGGTTTTTTTAACATAAACAGGTGCATTTAAGCTAGTCAACATCCCGTTAAATGGGAGCAATGTAAGAGACACAGTCGTCAAAGTGTTATGTGCCTGTGAAATGTCCACAACCTACGTTGATAAGATACCAAAAGATACAAGACAACCAAATAACAAGTAAGA
Source organism: Hypercompe scribonia (assembly GCA_949316085.1). Taxonomy (NCBI): domain Eukaryota; kingdom Metazoa; phylum Arthropoda; class Insecta; order Lepidoptera; family Erebidae; genus Hypercompe; species Hypercompe scribonia. Next base: position 10,602,852 of record OX438974.1, on the reverse strand, counting down.
GTTTGTTTTCATAAATTCTGTTATCTTATCAATTGGTTATTCCATATTTGAAATATATTTAACACATTCAATTTCATATTTCAGCCAGTACAACTTTACAAAAACATATGACGACTATAATAATGAATTTGAAAAGGTTGCACATATGAAGAGGAAGGTCCAGGAGAAAAAGGCCATAAATAATTTAGAGTATGTTATTTGGAACCTTATTAATTACATCATAAGAAACAATATATTTTATAATGTAGATTTATCAGTCTTATATGAATTCAAAATAATTAGCCAAATGTGAATATAATAATATTAAAATCTAATGACATTCTCATTATATGAAGATAAGTGATCAATAATACTAATGTGTTAGTCTTTTTAACTATAATTAAATTGATATTAACATTAGGACTCTGTTGCCAAGTCAACTTTGGTGTGTAAAATATTATTAAGGCTCATTAACAAAATAGAAAAAGTACTTGTAAACTTGTAAACACTTTAATCACACAGCCTTTGATTTTCTTACAAATTAATGTATAAGTAATTTATTAACAAGGTCTATATGACAATTCCAGAGAATGGGTGTTCACAAACAGTGGACTAGCTAAGGAGAAATATGAATCAGCAAGAGCAACCCGAGACCAGGTGCAAAGTTTGATAGACAAACTTTGCAAAAGCTATGGTATTAAAGAAGTTCGTAACCTATGCATATTGAAAATTGTCATTCACTACTGTTGTCATGTCATCGTTTGAGATATATTGACAATCACTCAGAAAATGTGAAGGAGCTTTTCATTCATTCATTTTCACAACACTTGTGGTATAATAATTTTCCCAACCCTCATGATTAAGGATATTCTAAAATGCATCCTTGCAAGATGACCAGTGCTGTACTGCAACTTTTATTGTATGACCTGTGCAAACTCTCTTCATAAATTGTTCTATGAAGGTTTGGTTACCTCGGTGTTGTATAACAAGCTACCAATGACACCCCTGTAGTTAATACACAGTGCATAGGATAAAAATTACCGAACACTTATTTTAACATGCGTTCATGTTTGACTGAATAAACTTTATACACCACTCATCAACCATTCTTATTATCATAGTATTTTGATGTTAAACATTTCACTAATTTAACTCACTTTTTATGGTTTAAGTCATATTCTATCAGTGGAATCTATATAATAACAAAACATTTTTTTCCATACAGGTAAAATATGACAGTGGTTGGAATATAAGTCATATAAGAGGGGCACTTCAGAGTCTCGTATCGTTAGCTATACAGCATCCTGCAGTTATGGATAATTTAAAAGGTAAAAACGTAATCATGTATTAAGCTTAAATAACCTTCTTGCTTGGCTTGGACGGAGAAGACCAGATCAGGATTGATTTTAAGTCCACTATGATGCAACTAAAATTAGATTTCTTACGAATAGAGACTACTAGCAAATAATTACAACACAACTACTAAATGATATTGAGATCTGTAGAAAGATGTTCTTATAATAACCAGGCCGGGAAGCTTAGCGTAACTCCGAGGTACACATTGTTAAGTATAAACACCCTTCCATAGACTCACCTGGGCAGGATTGCTCAACTTTACAATGTATTAGTTTACACAGTCACTACTTAGTCACAAATTTAAGGATATATAGCCTTTAATTACACTGGTCTGCAACAAAATCCTCCTTTAGATAAAAAATAGATTTCTATGAAGAGTTAAACATGCTGAATCCAAATCTGCTTTCCATTTGTTGCTGACACGTGTAGTTTTTTTTTAAAGTATTTTTTATTATTTCTTATAATTCCTGTTTATCTCTCATATTTTTTGTACTAACACTATCTATACCTCTGCTTCAATCAGCTTAAATCGCATTTGTCCACGCAAAACTGGTTTACTGTGTTAGAGAGAGATATAATGATATTGTCTCACATTGTTTTTGAACAATTAAACGCTCTTGCGTAGTTCGGAAAGCGACTCCGTGGCGCTCAGTTAGTTAAAAAAAAAAAAAGTGATTGTTTTCGTTTTATTCAACGTATTTTGGTAAGTAATAAATTATATTGATATGTGTAGTGAAAATTAATAAGTATTCTAAAACATAGAGATTATATATATTCACATTTTGAAGTTAATTTAATTTTGTTGTAGGTTCAAAATGCCAAGAACTTGCAAAAATTCACCAAACGTATTTTGCTGCGTATGTGGTGAATTTGTTGTAAAATTACAACAGAATAAAATATCAAGCCTAATCAAAACTGCGTACGAAGGTTATTTTGGGTTTCCAGTTGACAAAAGGAATAAAAATTGGCTTCCGAAAATATGCTGCAACACTTGTTCAAGAACGCTACGGGCATCTTTGTAGGTCCTCAAATAAGACAGCTCATGAAGGACGAAAATTTCAAAATTAAGTTGAATGACACTGAAAAAAGAGCTTGGACCGCTTTTGTAGAAGTATGTCATAATTTTCTGGGGAACAAAAAAGATGACAATTACAAAAATATTGTACAAGAGTTTCTTGCGTCTTACAAAGCGTTAAAATGCAACATGTCCCTTAAAATTCATTTTTTGGACTCTCATCTAGATTTCTTCTCCGTAAATCTTGGTGCAGTCTCAGATGAGCATGGAGAAAGATTTCATCAAGATATATTATACATAGAGAAACGTTATAACGGGAAATGGTCAGAAGCAATGCTTGGTGACTTTTACTGGTTAATTCGCCGTGAAACACCGATGGAAAATATGAAAAGAAAAAAATTACGAAGTAAAATACTACATTCTACTGCATATTAGAACAAGATAGATTTTTTTTTAATATTTGATACCAATTATATGTAATATTCTCACAATTATTAAAGTTACGATTTCAATTATAAATAAAAAAGGAGTTTTCTTTATAAATTCTATTACAAAAAAACTGTACGTGATACATAATTTTCAAAACTATATTCTTTTTTAGCAGTATCAAATCTATAATAATACATCACAATAATAAGGAGGGCAAAATTTTTTTTTTTTGCAGACCAGTGTTATTGAAGTAGAGATTATTATTTAAGTTGTTATTTATGTAATAATCAACAAATTTTTTTAATGTACCCTCTGTTCATTTTTACAGACAGAACCATAGCACTGGGCCAATTCACAGGTGTCAGTTTGGATGGTGATGTTTATCTTAACATAATCGATGTTAGAAGCGAATGGTTATCGGTAAGTGAAATATGATATGCGTATTTACCAACTCATAAAATACTACCGAAGTGAATTACAGTCTTTAAAATATAGCTTGGTCTCTGTGACTGATGGCTAATGGTGAACCGCAAAAGTAACGTAAGTAATGCGGAAGTGTGTTTGTTTGTTTGAATGTTTGTCTGTATTTCACGTCGCAACAAAGCGGTTTTATGGTATGATTTTGTATCTGGAAATGGTTAGGAAGTTGGAGACAGATATAGGCTACTTTTTACCACGGTGAAACATCTCATTCACACGGGAAGATCCATTAATATGCGTATTTGAATCACTCCAAATTTAATAAATTTCAATAGATGGCGTTATTAGGTTTTTTCACCCGATTACATACGGTACAAAATCTAACATTAGAGTTATTAAATACCTGCAGTTTTTGATAGATGGCCCTATACAGAATAGGGCATACTAAGGCTACTATTTTCCACGATAACGGACATACACACGGACTGAGCTGTTAGTTCTAAAATGATACTAGTGACAACTGTCACAAAGATCCAGTTATTTATTTTTTTAATTGATTCCTTCCCAGATATAGAGCTCAACGAAATTGTGGAGTTTTAACTAAAATTCACTGATGTTATCTGAAAACTACAGACACATTCGAATAAATGGTAGAAAGAAATTTCACATTTTTATATATATGTAGAGTATTTCTGTAAGAGAGCACTGTCGCTAAGACATTTTTAATTCATACAATATATTCATATAAAGTACATCTTTTCAAATCATACCAATTACATAACTGTAAATTGAAACTGTAAACTATCCCCAAAATTTATTTAAAAGAATTATAACGAAAACTAAAAGCTTTTTTTTTTGTTTTCCAACGATATCATTGTCTTGTAAATTAAGATTGATCAAGAAATATCCACATTCCGTAACACTTGTGGAGGATCGAGCGTCATTCCTCTGACACAAACGGATGATCGTTCAACCAGGCGAGGTGATCATGCCTGGCGCGCTGCGACCTAACGATTGATGTTGGGATGTTGTGTAAATGCTAATCGATGAGAGAATTTCTATAACGATACAGGATTAGTAGTTGCTCCGTAGTTCATTACTGCGTAGCTCAGTGTGTCTCCGGTAGATGGCACTATAGCGTGTATTTTATTTTGCGTTGTATGTGGCAGTCGCACACACTCTTAACTACCGTAATATTTTTAACATCATCATCGACAGTCTTTAATAGTCCACTGCTGGACATAAGCCTCTCCTAACAAAGCAGATTTTGACTATTCCCCACTTCTTCAGTTAAAGCATGTTGTAAAATTTTGTTTTCGTTTTGCAGCTCATCAAAAAAGTAAGCCAAGAAGACTGCGCTCTATTGAAAATACCAAACTACGAAAAAACTTTATCTAGTATACTGAGGGATATACATATCTGTAGAAGGTAAAATTTTAGAAATAAATATATCTACCACAGTTTATTCCTAACCAAAGTATTAATTCCCGTGAATATAATTAATAGGGTATTATGGAACATGACAATTTAAAAGTTATCATCATTAACAGCCTTTTTAGTCCACTGCTGGACATAGACCTCTCTAAAAGGAGGTTTAATAATTTTTTATGATTAAATTTGTTATCAAACTCACACTATTCTACTGCAGTGTTGTCTTAGGTTGAAATTTAAGAGATATACATGTCCTCCTAATCCTATTTGCTTTACATGTTTCATTTAATTCCAGGAAATTCATGCCGAAAGTATCTGCAGCGCAGTACTGTAATCATTTGAGACAACTTATCACTTCTATTGGTGATTTTTATGGCAAGGGTTGTAAATTTCCTGCAAGTATTCCGGAGACGCTCAACAAATATGAAATAGTTGTTGAACCGTAAGTTTTTTTGAACGCCATCTACCGAAGTATTTAGCTTTTGTCTTGCTGCGTCGGTAAAGCATTTACCTTCATATTCTAATGACGCTATAGCAGTTTTTCATTGCTTGAAAACACGGATTAATCAACGTTCTAAAAATGAAACCTAGCTTGATTGATTTATCGCCCTTGAAAACCACCATACTAAATTTCATGGAAATCGTTAGAGCCATTCAGTTCAGATATATACACACAAGACCAAATAAATATATTTTGCGTGATAGAGTCATTTTTTTATAGAAAAGTGACAGCAAGGATCTGTAAATGTTATGTTTCAGTGAAGCTGGTCCTTTGATGGTATCACCTACGGGCCAATTTATTACTCCGTCATCGTGTCCTGCAGAAGAACTAGTGGCTTATATAGCGAAGCATCTTGACTTAGCTACGCAACTAATGACAGAATACAGCATGTAAGTTTCATGATAATATGTTTTCAACTGTTTTAAGGGATCTGTCGATCAATGGACTCTGATTGACGATCCATTTTCAATGGTTCTTTTTTAACATTTTCAAATTATGAAGTTCCGAGTCTAGGTGTTCTTTATATACGTTTCATGTATGTTTGTGACGTCATTTGCTACACGATTATTCCTAGTGCTGTTGTAGTATCAGGAAATCTCAAAGTAATAATATTAATGCTGTAAATAATAAATCTTTCAGAAACAAACACGTTGAAAGAGCACTTTATAAAGAAGTAAAAGAAAGATTTGGTCTACTGGATTTGCAAAAAGATGATAGTATAACGCCAGGCTTAATGATATCATGTTGTCAAAGATTACTTACTAGGAGTCCAGCACTGAGTGAGGTATGTACAATCCCTACTGAAATATAACTAACATTATAAATGTGAAAGTAGCTCTATCTGTTACATGGGTGAACCGCTAAATATATTTTAATGAAATTTGATTGTCGAAGAAATGTCTACTTTTTACCGAGATAATCGATATACATGTGAGCCGCGGGCAAAAGCTAGTTATTTAGATTTGTTTATTTTAAGAGCATAGAATTCAGTAAATTCCTGCTGTATAAGTCACTCAGCTGCTCCCGTATCATTGTATTAATACAACACAAGAAACAAACAAAAACAACCTAATAACAAAATGACATCACCATAAGGAAAAGGACAAAAAGTTACTTTAAAAAGTACGGTTAATATGATATCGAAATATCTTAGACTAGCCACTCGCCACGGCTTCGCACGTGGTGATATGCTGTACAAAGCAAATAGACATGTACTATCGCAAACTTTTTATAGATATTTTTAAAATGTACAATTACACAGTACATTATTGATAAATCTACTAAAATTCAATCAGTATTAGCAACAAGAGCGTTTCAAAAATCTAGTGTTTAAACGAACTGACTTTTTAAAATGTTCTACTAGCATAACATGGGTGTGTATATATATATATATATAAATTTTCCTTGAAACTATCTACACTAGCACTATAGTGATGATGGCGAAAACCACATTAAAAATCGTTGCGTAGTTTAAAAGATCTTAAATTACAATAGCGAAAAACCTTCATTTTATGCTATTTATAGATTTGGAAAATATTTGGTTGCTTGCCTGCCCGAATGGGCACATATCGTCGTTGCTACTTTAAAATCTCCTATGTGTAAAAATGTCAACTACGAGAAAATCAATAAAAAGAGTCTACTGAAAAAAAATCAAGGATATCACTCAAAACTAAGAACTTGATTTATAATGATATATAATTATTTATTTTATTATGTTGATTTGAAGAATAAATAAATAGGGATTGTTGTATAAAAAAATGATTTTAACTTTTATTGCTCACATAGGAGATTTTGATTGAGTATTTTATATTACATGAGAGATTTTGATTTAAGATAACCTATAAAATAAATGAAATAAAATGCATGGATTTTATCATTGTTTATTAAAAAAAAAGCTTTATAATCATAATTACAAGTTAAGAATATAGTACGAGTCAAATTTTCAAGGCGATTATCAAAAAAGAACCTTATAAGTTATCCTTATTAAGTACCCGGATTGTATGTTAAAGAATCGTAAAATGGATGATAATCTCGATCAACAACCGTTTTCAATTCCTGTAAATGTTTAAATTTGCTTTCAGTAATCTTTAATGGAGTCACATACAATCGGCTTGGTACTAGTATGTTTTGGTTGCTTCTTCGCTGTGGAAGTACAGTCCACTGATCGATATGTCTCAATCTATAAAATATAGACCCATCCGGCAAATATTTAAGACCTCTTATATCAACTACTAGAAAAATTCCTAGAGTTCAACAAACCACTCTACTTAGTTTTTATTGACTACCAAAAAGCCTTCGATACTTTACTCCACTCATCGATCTGGGAAGCTCTAATAGCCCAAGAAGTGCCCTTGGAATACATACAAGTCCTAAAAAACATCTACGACAATAATACCAGCAGAGTAAAGTTAGAAACTACTGGACCACCCATACAAATAAAAAGAGGTGTGAGGCAAGGAGACCCAATATCGCCAACAATCTTTATAGCAGTGCTAGAGTCTATCATCGGCAAACTCAACTGGGAAAAAGCGGGCATAAACATAAACGGACGCTACCTGAGCCATCTTAGATTTGCGGATGATATAGTTCTGCTATCAGAAAGCACAACCCAACTACAACTGATGATAAACTCCTTATATGAAGAAAGTCGTAAAGTAGGTTTGGAAATCAATTTAGAGAAGACAAACGTCATGACGAACCATACTAAAATACCTATTTATCTCAGAAATCAACCGCTATCATACGCTGATACTTACATTTACCTGGGAAAACAAATCTCTTTTAACCCTCGCAACAATGAACAAGAAGTAGAGAGAAGGGCCAACATCACTTGGAAGAAATTTTGGAACCTCAAAGAAATACTAAAAAGCGACATGTCCATCAATTTGAAAAGTAGAGTCATGAACACCTGCCTACTCCCATCACTAACTTATGCTTGTCAAACTTGGAAATTCACAAGTAAACTAAAAAACAAGATCATAACCAGTCAAAGAAGTATGGAGAGAAGCATGCTGAAAATAAAAAAGATACAAAAAATCCGCCATACCGTTATAAGACAGAAAACTAAAGTTATCGACGCACTTAGTTACTCACAGAAGTTAAAATGGCGATGGGCTGGACACCTAGCCAGATATAGTGATAATCGCTGGACCAAAATTACAACGTCATGGCCAGGACCATCGGGCCAGAGAAAAAGAGGCAGGCCCAATACGCGCTGGACAGACGACGTTATAAAGATAGCCGGCACGCATTGGATGCGAGTAGCCGAAGACAGGGAAAAATGGTCATCTTTGGAGGAGGCCTGTACCCTCCGCGGAGAGGGGTTCTTGCACCCATAAATATAAAAGCAATAGAAGAAATTTATAAAAACACCTACCTAATTTAGGTTAAGCATGCACACTAATGTACATTTTGTATATCTTTTAGCAAGAAATTAAAGGCTTTTTATTTATTTATTTATATCAACTACGACAGGGTCTCCCTTTCTTTTACCGGGCCGTATAGATTTCAGATTCGACTCCAACTGTTCATAATTCAGGAAAAAATCGAAATGAATTGATTTAACATCATAGGGCTGCTGTAGTCTAGCTTGTCTCATCCGGGCTATGTAGTCACTAGGTGAGTATATTGGGGGCTTAAAATATTTTTCAATGGTGGAATGAACACTATCAACCTCCATCATTGTATGCTCTTTTTCTAAATAAAGCTGTTCAATGTTAATATTCTTGTTTTGGGCCAAATCACTGAGGGCACTAGATAAAATTCGGTTTCGGTTTTGATGTGCGCATCCGTCAGAAATAATGATAATTCGTTTCGTCGAATTTGGTGAATTTTGGCAGTAATCTATTAAACAAGATGTGAACTCGTTGGCGGTAACATTACCGTCTGCTTCATACCAAAAATAAATTGTAACGTCTTTTGATATCGCATTAAAAATTGTGAAGTTATGGCACTGTAATTTCATTTTATAATACAATGAACTTGCTAACAGCTTCGGAGCAAGCAAAACGCTTTGCACGTCTACTGTTATAACAACAGTTTCCTCGTCTGCACTATCTATCGCATTTTTTTTCGCCTCCCGAGCTTCATCTTTCTTCTTAATATGATTTTCGTATTCTTGTAGTGAAATATTACCCGTTTCATAACTGCAGCAGGTATCGCATTGATCCTAATGTTGGTGAATTTCAATTTTTTCTTGGGCAAGTACCCTCGAAAATATCATTCGTGAGGCTGCCCTGTAGTTATTTTCAATGCACCATTCTTTGAAAACTTGATGCATGTGGAGTACAGACCGAAATGTGGATTCAACGTAGATTTTTGTGGAGGTAGAACGACAGTAATGGCTAGGTACTTTAGGTAAAATATCGAGCCAAGTTTTAACGGTTTTCTTCAGCTCCGAATTCCGCCTTGGGTGTACTATACTTGAAGTTGCCTCAAGTTGAAGGTTGTCTTCGTTTGTATTTTCTTCAGTTATATTATCAGCATTTCTCGTCCAACGCCGAAAACAATCTTCTCCAATACAAAGAGTATTAAGAAAAAATTGTCGGCAAACTCTCACTCTTGTGCAGTTTGCATCAGATTTATTGAAGTAGATGTCATGACCGCTTTGTTTTTTAGTTAAAGAAGTTTGTTGAGATTTACGTCGTCGTCTTATGCATCTTCTCACAGCTGAAGCTTTAATAAAAGCTATCTTCTCAGCCCATGTTTTGAGCTTCCAAAACCGTTTGTGAATTATTTTTCGTTCATCATCCGACACTAGAGCACAAAGGAACGAATTTTTAGATTTAGAAGTCGTATTAGTGTGCAAGCAACGTGACTTTAAAATTCTTTCCGGCTTTTCAACACACGGTATCCACTTGTCTGACATTTTTTTGTAGCCAAGATATGGTTTACCAGCAACTCGAGCAGCTTTATTCCGTTTGACAGTGCACGGAAGTTCTCTTCGCACAGGAGCTACATTAGGTTCAGTATTTTCATCACTCTCTGAAAAATTAAAGATTCTACGTCGTCTTCTTAAAAACAAATGTTTGTTTCTGTGTAAATCTTGCACAGTAAATTGGGAAATTTCGGAACTCAGCGACCTTCAGAGAGGGTAAAGTAGTCTTCTCCGCTGTGAAATCTCGGGAGCCCAATCTGGATCATCGTCACTATCGTCACTTAAATTTTCAAAGACAGGTAAGGGCGATAACACTTGCCTTGATCCGGGCATATCATCGATGCTTTCAGAAGGAACGAGAATGCTTACAATGTCACCGGAAGACACTACGTCATCTTCAATATTCAACTCCGAAGATATTATGCCTAAGTCTTCTGGACTAATAAGCGATATACACGGCGAATCATTATTCATGGTCTGTGTGTCTTCGGAGTATTGTAACATACCCAATTCAAAGTCCTCGGTATTTTTTTCATTAAGTAATGACTCAATCTCACTAAGATTTAGTAATTTACTCATATTGCACGTTTTAAAACTAAGAAATGTAATAAATATAGTCGAAAAAGCACGGAAATTCGTAAAAACAATCTCACGCAGGTCATGACCTGCAACGAACTAATTAAACAATAACAAACCCAATTCAGCGCATTGTAACTGCATCGATTGGCTAATAAAAATCACACGTCTAGCTGTCTCTTTCTTTCTGTGATGCTAGTGGCAATAAAAGGACCAATAATTTTAAATAAAATAGGTACTTTCCCCCGCTTGTCCCGTTTGATGGAATAAACTAAAATCTCTTATGTGTTATTCAGTGTCGCACAAACACTAAGGTCTGAGACAGCAAAAACTCTTATGTGTAGCAATAGCACATGGGATATTTTGTATAGCTATTTTTATTGAGTTGTCACACAGGACATTTTGAAACTCGTAAATAATATACGATTTTAATACTCTAAGCACATGAGAATTTTTGTGTACAGTGCATCTTCAAATTTCGAATCGATTGTTTTTTAAAAGTCCGTTTCATTAAAAGTGACATATAAGAGGTTTTAAAGTAGCAACGACGATATGGTACTCTGCCTCTAAGAAATGATATTTGAACCGTTTGCCATCTACGAACTTTTATAAATTTAATATGAATTAACTCTTATAATCATTGTTACAGAAACTTCAAGGAAACCTTCTTTATATAACTCATTACTATTCGGTGTTATCAGAGGGAATATTATGTATACCTTGGAATTTCAAATCGTGAGGCCCTTGGCTTGGACAAAACTTGTAGAAAAATTAGACAAATTGTTATTTATTTAAAATGCTGTATATTCCTTGTAGTTTTATGTATATTTTTGTAGAACAAAATTATTTTTTATTAACAATTCAGTTACCGTAATCAAATTAGTATTATCATACGTAATCTCAATCTATTGGTTACACATATAAAGCCTACAAAATGTGTATTACTAGCTGTGGATAGGGATACCCGCCATCTTTTTTTTTTACGAAAGAAACTTAAACCGACGTTATGTTTGGTAGTAAATATGTTTTAGTAGTTCCAGGCTCTTTGTAAAATAACAAAGTAATAATTTAAAATAACTCATTAATTCATTTCAACTTAAATTCAGGTCTTTCAGTTTCAAAATGATGTCTCAAAGTGCTTTAGTATTGACAAATGAATTCCCACATTTGTCATAAAGATATACTTTTAACAACGTAAATGCACTAGATGTGATGAATTAAATATAAAGTTTACTAGGCATAAAATTAAAGAGAGGAGTCATAAATAACTACATGACTATCCCTGACATTGACACGGCTATCGATACACAAGTGCAGGTATTGAAATGGATTTATCGCATGATCATTGTCTAATTGCCGAAGTTCACGACCGCACAATGTTCGGCTTAACATAAAACTAGTTTGACCAATTCTAGAGGGTAGATTTTGTTAAAAAAACTAAGCAAAAAATCGAATATTAGTATATATATTTTGTGAACGATACTTATTTACAGTAATTTAAGTCTTTATTGGCAAAAATATTTACAATAAATTGTGAATCATTAAAAATTATTTACATGTATTTCGTAGAATCATTAAAAAATGTGATAAAATGACTATAGAATATCAAGTCACTACTCGACACGTTCAAGAACTAGTGTTAAAAATATTGCTAAAAGTGAGTATGAGCATAGAGTTTACAAGTGACAATAAAATAATAAGCAAATATCAGTGTTTTTTATTTTGCTGCACTATGATGAGTTTGTTCTTTTCCTTAGTGACCTTTGCGACCGGCAGGTTTGTAGCTGGCATCAACTGGCGTAGATTTTGACTAGGGATTATCGGTGGCTGTAAAACGAGATATTATGACTATAAGAATATTATTTACTGAGTAACATATGAAGAACTGCTTAACAGTTTTTTTTTCAGGTAGATAAAGTAAAGTACTGTTGTATTTGAACTTCTAACAAAGATAGGTCTCGAGGGTGTAGGAAAGGTGACCTTCAAGTTCGTTGACCTGATAACCTGGCTACAACAGGATGCTTATGTATTTTAAATGTATATGTATTTACACAAAACAAGCTTGATGGATTTTGGCATTTGAGATGCACTATGATGATGAATATTGCAATATTTAACATTATTTAAATACAAGAGGAATTGTATTTTGCAGGGATTTGCTTTCTAAGGTACACTGGGTTCCTCGGCTACTGGTACCTGAAACGGCGGGCAGTTTTTGGTCGGTTCGAGTCCGATATAACCGCCAGTAAGTGGTATCCGGGGGATTTCCGCACAGGAAGAAAAAAAGGAGGCATCATATTTAATCTATTTACCGGTGGATATCTGGCGAGTTGCTTCATTCGATCAACCAATCTCATGGCATCGTCTGATGTTTCTGAATCAGTCGTCAAGCCCAATGATAGCGCTCTTTCCGCATTGCCGCCGTCCAAACATCGATGTATTGATTGGAAATGTCTAAAAGTAAAAGGAGCCATCACCAACACTATATACATAAAAGTTCCGTCACGTCTGTCTGAATGAGATAATTATTTATAATCAGATTTTTCCCTTGCAGTAAAATTCTAGCAGTTCCAGTAGGAAAATTCTTTCCAGTGTGTTGTTTTAACAAGTATATTATCAAACGACTTTGATAAGAAACAATTTATGACATATATGTAAGGATTTACTAATATATTACAAATTTGTAAGGTAATGAAATAGTATTGAAACTGGCTTTACAGTGTACAAGTACCTTGAATGAGCATGCGGCTTAACACGTTGCGTGTGCCTCCAAGCAGCTGCTGCCCGCGCTCGCCATACGGCCGTCTCTTCGCTTGCTGCAGCCACCCCAGCCTCGAGGGCAGCACAAGCCCCGCGTAGATCCACCACCTTGTTTAACGAAATACCATGTTATAAATTGTAACTAAACATTTTTTCAAGAGTTTTTTTTTATTATATAGAACGTAATCCAGCAGACGGCTCTGACGTATAGCCTTTGCAACTCAGGACTGCGTGAAACAAGATGAAATTTTGTATATATTTAACTAAGCACTAAAAACAATCAAAAATAATATTCTAAGTTTCAAGACATTCATTACTTAACATTGTGGTGACTTCCACGTTACAGCACAAAGAAAGATATACAGCAGCGCCATCTAGCGGAGATACATCGAACTACGAAGTATGAACGAAACGTATGAACGTAATGAGCTACCAATAATAAAAATATAATAAATAAATTCCTATGCAACTACTAATCCTGTATCGCGATATAGAGATTCGCGTGGTAATTAGCATATAAACAACATCCCAACATCAGCCGTTGGGCCGTGGCCAGCCAGGCATGATCACCTCGCCTGGTCGGAGGATCCTCCCTTTGAGTCGGAGGGACATATGACACACGTCTCTCCACAGTGGTGGCCCCAACGTGATTAGAAGCAGCCTTCAAATCGATAGCAGCATCGTCACTCCCACAACGATGAGCGGTAATCAAGTCTCAGCCAACCAGCAACCTCGGCCTCAACAGGGATACCACACGCAGGAAACGCCCGCTCCAGCCTTGTTACCCTACGGCCTCATCAGCGTCTAGGCACAGCACACTGCACCTCCGGTCCATGTAAGCAAAGCATCTCTCTCCCATTTACGCAGCAACCGCTCCGACTCACTAGGGACTTTACCGCAGCACCGCGCACCGCATACAATCCCGTCACACTGGGATCTGCGGACTTCAGCCTCGACTCACTGGGCCTAACGGCATTCAGTTCCGACTCACTGGAACTTGCAGCACTCAGTTCCGACTCACTGGAACTACTCACTCGTGGCACTGGCACGCTCCACAACAGAGTATAAACCGCTGACTCATCAGTATATCGACCTCCGGTCTTGGAAGGGAGTGATGTGGCGACTTCCACATTACAGCACAAAGAAAGAAATACAGCAGCGCCATCTAGCGAAGATACATCGAACTACGAAGTATAAACGAAACGTATGAGTGTAATGAGCTACGATGCAACCACTAATCCTATATCGCGATATAGAGATTCGCGTGGCAATTAGAATTATACAACATCCCAACATATCAACGGCCGTGGCCCGCCAGGTATGATCACCCGCCAGGTATGATCACCTCGTCTGGTCGGAGGATCCTCCCTTTATGTCGGAGGGACACATGACACACGTCCCTCCAGAACATAATATTACGTACAAACCATAATGTACCTCAGGTAATGTTGTTGTGACGTAATAATACACGTAACCATATCTTTTGCGAGACTATGCCTATGTACCAATATGTGATACCAATACAATACAATATGAGATCCACCATTACGTTCAATGTGTGTCCAATTATGATTCGAAGGGATACTTGAATAGCTGGCACTGTGCTGGTCGTGCAGTATATATAAATAGTACTGTCGCTGTATTTAATTGCAAGAAGGTATGGAGAGAAATATTGTCTGTGTATCAAGACCCCTTGACCACAAAAAAATAAAACAAATGAAACTTACTTTTTGAAAATATCTATAAAGCAACGTCTTCATTTCATCATGTGATAATTTATCAAGCCGGGCCATTAACATTTGCTCGCCCCTGCTTCTAGAGTCCTTATTATCTTGTGAATCAGATAATGATGCAGATGGTGATTTACCACATATCAAATTATTCTTATATTCTATTGCTGTGTCTATAGCTTCTATGGCTTCTTCACACTCAAGCAATTTTCGTTCCTGAAAAAGGGTATAATAATAAAAATATCTCTTTAAAGTGAAAGAATCGTCATACTATACCTCATCTTATTATAAATGTACCTCAGAATCTGAAAGTGATTTGTAAATTTTTCTCTTATGTCCTAAACTGCACCTCTGTTCATGCAAGCATTCTCTAGTTTTTCTTAAGTTTTTAATTTCTTTTCTTAACATTAATTCCTTTTCTTTGGACAACTCTAAATTCTCCAAATCATTTGTTTTTTCCTTCAAAATACTATCTAATTGTGTTATTCTATGTGTGAAGTGTTTTAAAGAATGAGCCTTCCTATCTTTAACATCTATTGAAGTATCTGAGAGTTCATCAAGTTTCAGTTTATCTTTTACCAGTTCTACATCTAAAGTATTTTTACGTTTCTCATCTTTTTTTATTTGTCGTTTGATTTGTTCAATCTGTTTCTTATATGTTTTCAAGTTTGTTTCATGTCTCTTTATTTCCCTCATTGTATCTTGATCTATTAAGCTAGATTCAATTTTTTCAGAGTAAGTTTTACTGTGTGTATGGCACATTGACTTGGACAGATCACTAATCAGTCTCTCTTTGGCAATACACAGATTTATCAGTTCTTTCAGCTGTGTCTGACTACTATTAATTTCTTTGGAGAGTTTCCTTGCCAGAATTTGTTTTTGTGTATATTTTTCTTTTGTTATTTTATACTTTTTACATATCTCATCAGTCTTTGGAGAATCAATCATTTTCAGTAATTCTCTCTCTATAAGCTTTGGCTCAGGATCAACATCTTTTTTATGAGATTCTATTAGTATCTTTTGAGATTCAGGTGAAATAGCTTTTGCTGCAACTTTTCGTAAAAGCTCTAACTCTGCTCCCGACAGGCTTTCTCCAGGTTGTATAGTTCTTCTTCGGCCTGAATTTGATTGGGAACTCATAACAGGTAATGATTGTGACCCACTTAATTCTGATATTGTTATATCATCCGAGTCAATATGATTTAAGTACTCTTCACATCTATCAGCAAAAAGCTGGTCATTTTTTTCCCTAAAATATTCCATAAACTTCTCAAGTTTATCTTGAAATACAGTATCAGAATGAGTGTCTTCTTCTGAGTCTGAATCAACATCTGACTCACTGGGCTCACTTGGTTCAGTGTCTTCAGCTATTCTTGGTAAACCTTGTTTTGTATTTGCATCTTTGTTGTCCACACTTGCATCACCATTTAAGCATTCATCACATTCTGCCTTTAAAAACAACCATTCACTAACTTGGTTAACATCAGCCTCAGATAAAGATTTAGATTGCAGAATTTTATTAAAAAGTCCTTCAGCATTTGAAACTAACTTTATCCATTGTGATGTAGCAAATTGTATATTAAAATTGTTATCTGAGTGTGGTAAAATAGATTTTTCAGAATATACAGGAGTATTATTATCGGCAAATAAATTTACAGTGACAAAATTTTTGATGCCTCTGCAGCATAAACATAAGTTGAGAGTTTTTAAGGTTTCTTGATAATCTTCTGGTTCAGCACTTATACATCCAATAACCCAAGTAAAAGCCCTACCACCGAAAGAGTCTCTAAGCATTGCAGTAAGAATACATTGATCATAATTAATTTGTTTTGGTGGATTGCCGGCTAATAGTTCCTTGATAATATTTTCTAAAGCAAATAAACCAGGTTCAGGGTATGCAGCAAGATCGCAGAAGCTGGCAGTTGACATTCTGTGGTTTAGGACACCATTTGTACTGACCCACTTCTGTTCCACACTCACTGTAAATACAGTATGGTTGTTGCCTTGACATCTCTGTCTCCATCCTAGTTGTAAGTATTGGAATGCTTCTTCAACATTGCAGCACCTCACGAGACCAGAACCCAGCACATCAAATATATTATTATTGACTACCTGCATCCATGTTATATGTAGTATGAACTCTCTTTCAGGCATTTGATTCAGTTTGTGAAATATTTCAGACAAGAACCGAGGCACAATACCTTGGTCACATTCGCTATGGATACACTCAAATCCTGCAAAAGAAATTTCTGTTTACAAATTTGATTTTATAATTAACTGAACAATACTACCGGTACCTTGCAAGTTAGTAGAGCCACACTGATTTCAGCATGAATGGGCCAGGGCAGTACTACACTCTCGCAGAAGACCAACCTAGAGGGACAGTAGTTGTGCTCTTGTGTTTTGTTGGTGGGTGTCAGACCGAAGACCCATAGATGTAGGGGTAATAGTTATCACTGTGTGTGAGAGGCATTAAAAAGCAACTCACGGCACGATAGTGTGGATCAACATACTACATTGCTGGCATTCGCAATGAGTATGGTGACCACAACTTATGGATTCTATTCATGCTTACCATCAAGCCGAGAAGAGTCAGTTTGGCGGTTGTTAAAATAAAAAATGTTTAAAGAGTAACAGTATGTATTAAAGGCTTTACAGTGTAAGTAGTGTGACTATGCAACAACTTGCCTGAGACAATCCATCAAGCTAAAACTTTGCTTGTATTTAAAAAGCTAAGGAAGGATTATTATTTGTCATTATAAATACTCGATATAATGTGTTTTAGTCTGTTTATGTTTAATATATGGTTGTATTTCTGTAAGATTAAGATGACAAGATATTTATGTGTGTACATTCATAAAATGTTTATAGTTTTGTGATTGATGTATTTTTTTTTATATTAATCCATACAAAGGTTGTCTGTAAGAGATCACTGTAAACTGTAAGACTGTCAATTGTTACATTTACATATTTTGTAACTCATTTTTCTTTTGTTCCCACTGATATGTGACAATGAAGATGAATAAATACAAAAGTAAATTCAACAAAGGCTTGTTTACCTGCTCCAAACAAGGTGTAAGTTTTTCCTGTGTTGGCCTGACCAAATACAACTACTGAAGTATCACATCCATCCAAAAAACAATTGATTTGCGGTATCATAAATGAATTGAAGAGGTGAGCTTGTGTACAATCCACTGGTAGTGCTCTATTAACGTGAAATGTTTGTCCACTTTCTGTAATGACTATTTGTGTCACAGGATTACTAAAAATGCACTGTGACGAGTCTGCAAGACTTGGAGGCTTGAGCCTTACGGCTATTTGTACTGGGATATCCATGTCAAGTAAACTTTTCTTACAATCAAACTTAAAATGTTGAATCCCACCCTATTTGAAACCTGTATATTTACTTCAGAACAGCAGGATAAAACTCCTGTCACTACAAATACACCGTCAGTTGCATTTTAAACGCAGACAACAGCGTGTGTGTGTTAAATGTGTTCTTTTTAAAATAAACTAAGTAACTATATTGATTTCATGCTAAATAACGTAAACATGGTGTACAGAGCACTAATATTTGACATTTTGAGTTTACGTTAAGTAGTGTTGTAGTCCATTTACCTCGTAAACGCTAATTTACTCGAGTTACATTTAAAAAAAAATAACTCAAGTGAAAATAGTTAACTCGAGTTTGAGCTTAGTGGAAGCAAACCAACGCATAAAAGCGTGCATATTGTGTTTTGGAAGCATATTTCTTTATGGGATTTGAATCTAAGTAGTAATAGAATCTTATTCTTGGTTAACAAAATATTTCCACTTTTAATCTTCATCGTCACCTTCCATGTCATCTTTTACTTTTTAACATTCATTACTTACAGCGTATTGTCAATTGCTTTACATACTCAAAAAGGGAAAGTCGTAATATCTTTTTGATTATTCGCGTTTTTCTTTTTTAACGCGTGGAAGCCCCCTCGGCCGTTCCCCACTGGGGTTTGTGGCGAGGTGGTTTGTGAGAATCGGACCAACTAAAACCACATGGTGTGCCACTCTTCGACTGAGGTAGGAGGGATCGGGGAACAGCTGTTATTACAACATCCAGACACCTCCTTGCACCTGCCTTCTAACGCGGGCACCATCTTCGGATAAATTCTCTATTTAGGCGACGTACAGCACACGCGGATATCGCCTCCTCGTGGCTGGCCATTGTAGCGAACGGAAGGGGAAAATCCGTCCCGGCCATCCGCGGCCACACTCAGAGCGGTATGTGGCGTTGGTAAGCACGCCTTTGCCGCCTAGTTTGCTGGTTTGGAATTAGGTACAAGTGGAGATCATCCTCCTGGGCCTTCTCCGCTGTTTCCTTCTACTAAATGACGTCTTTGCATATGGTTGCAACTGTGGTGAAACAGTTATCACTATCAGCCATGGAGCCTATGACGGCCAGTATCGAGAGATCTCGCTACCGGTCGTCATGGCGTACGTTTAGTCACATCAGTATGTGGTCATACGATAAGGCAAAACAAACCGCTAGCATGTGCTGAGCTAAGTCCTCACTGCGTTCGCAGTGGTGACAGGTGGGTTTTAATATCCGCCTAGCGACCAAGTGCAGATGCTTCCCGAAGCAACTATGTCCGGAAAGAACCTGCATCAGTTGGAAGAAAAAGCTCCTGTGCTGCCGTCCTGCACACGTGATGATGACTGGCTGGAGAGCCTCTACGACGTCATAGCCAGCACGTGAAGCCTCCAACTAGGACGACCAACAAGTTATCGTGGCTCGACGAGTGCCCTCACGCCGCTCATGTACGTCTTCGTGCGGAGGCCATACGCCTCTACCCACCCAGAAGTCAACCATCTGCCGATAAACTTCGGCGAGCACTTGCGTGTCCAAAACTCATGGTAGAGTTCCGGTCAAGGTGCATACCGCCTCTATTGACACCATGCGGTAGCAGTGTATGCCTCTAACCACCAATATCTTCTGAAGGCACCAGAGGTGAGACTTGTTCTAGGCGGTCAAAGTAACCGCCTACATGGTCACTCCGTGTATAGCCGTACTGTCTCGACGCTGGCACCACCCAAATATGGCAAAAGTCACTTAAGGACACAAACAGCGCCGACTAGCTTTGGAGCAAGCTGTCGGAGGCACTCATCGAAGAGCCACTTCTTGTCGCGCCGAGAATCAGGCCCAGATACTTCATCTGGGTACCGGTACGATGACCAAATTCTCTACGATAGAGTGGTTGAATGGACCATGATGAGGTCCACGAAAGAATAAGGCCTTCGTCTTATCCAGGGCCACCCGTAATGTGATCGAAGACTCACACCGGTACTCGGGCAGGTATCCCGTCTGCCCCATGGGCGATGTGCTTAGAGCGAATTTGTGGAACAACTGCCCCTAGTTCCCCCTGATTCCTCAACAGGTGGAACATTGCTCTCGTTTTCTTTGTCGTCTGTGTCTAAGAAGGTCATCGGTGGAGGTGTATGTTCTGCACGCTGCGGGAAATGGCTCCCGACCATTTCCTGCAAGAAGCTGGGCTGGTGGGGCTCTGTAAGAGGGGTAACCCGATATGCAGAGTTTTTGTCGCGCCTCACGATAAGGGCGACCTAGGGGTCACGATCAAACTCGCCAGCATCTCTTTTCTTTTCATTTCTTAGGTGCAACTAATGACCAGCTTCAGAGTTGCTTGCGCCTTTAGATACTTCTTATAAAGCTGGTTCTCCTCGTGGTCTTCTCGGTGACACCTCCGATTTTGGGTGTAGGACCTCACAGCACGAATACAGGCCGCGCGGAGGTCTCTCAACTCCCGGATGTCCTATCTCAATCCTGCCTTTTCTGTCTAAGGTTAAAAAAATTACGATCATCCCCCTCCCTACATTACGATTACATATCTACTACCAACAACATTATGCTTTTTCTTTAGAAAAAATATCTCAATATATCATGACATCGTAAAAACTAAACGATTACAATTTAAGATACACTGGTCTCCGCAATTAGTTATAAAATTAACTTAAAAAAATAGAAATAAGTAATAAATAACTGTGAAAAATCAACCACCATTTTGTCTTTCATTATTATCCTTTTGTCGTTTACTGCAGAATGAAATCTTCCAACACAGTTTAGTTTATTAGTTATTTTCTTCAAGTGATCTGTACATTATGCCATAGGGTGCCGCGCCGTAGGAAATTAATAATAGAAAAATATCTTAAGACCTAAAGGTCTATCCTTAGTGGATGCTCAACAGGCCGTGGTCCGAATCACGCTCACAGCGCTCATAGCGTATCAACGTGCGGTCCAATTCGTGCTTTTCACGCTCACCGTTAGCGTTGTGGATGCTATGACGTCACATGTGACAACACTACGTAGTGCTTACAGTACTGACGGGTCGGATCGTTAGCATCGTGAGCATTGACGTCATTTTGCGCCATTTATTTGAATTGGCTTTCCTCGATTGTGGAAAATGCTTGAAATACAAGTATTTTACCATCTTCATCGGTTACACTACATACTCCACT
Organism: Hypercompe scribonia; assembly: GCA_949316085.1. Classification (NCBI taxonomy): domain Eukaryota; kingdom Metazoa; phylum Arthropoda; class Insecta; order Lepidoptera; family Erebidae; genus Hypercompe; species Hypercompe scribonia. Next base: position 10,581,271 of record OX438974.1, on the reverse strand, counting down.
CATATTTCTGTCAAAAAATGCTCTTTAAGGTTATGTTCAACTTTATGAATTCGTAAGCACACTCACAAGTGGTCCAAATTATTAATACTGCTAACAGACGTTGGCGCGCTCACTAAAACGGACCACACGTTAGCAGTTTAAATGTCGTAAGTGCTGTGAGTACAATTCGGACCTGAGCCTTAGTTTTCAATTACATTACATGTGGACATCCCTATTTGACATTAGTTCATCACAATCACAGCTATATAAACTACACCACTGAAATACAGCTATTCTTGTAAAAATATTTTAGTTCGTTTCATTGAGAGTAGAGTATATAATGTTCTCTGAAATAACTCGTGGTCTCTTAAATTAGGTTTAGTTGTCATAATATTATTTTCAAGAATATTTATTAGAAGACTTCGTTTTCAAAGTGTGTTTCCGTGCAATTGTGTAAGTAATAGATGTTTTGTGATAAAATGATAAACTATTTTAGATAATAAAAGACATAGGCCTTAAGAAATTTATTCTCAAATATTTTGTTCATTTAATTTAGGAATGGAAATGGAGACTGTCGGAGACGTCGGCCTGGGTCATCATGAACCTCCTAAATACGGCTTGAAATTACTTTTAAATCATGAATATCCCATACAAAGTAAACAGAAAGTTATACCGAAGCCTAAACAAGCCATTGAAATGATGCCTCTTACTGCCAGGTGAGATTTAAGTTTAAAAGTTATTATTTTAAACCTTAGTATAAAGCTTTTGCTGTGGTTTAAAGTTAGCAGAAGTTATTCATTTTAAGAAAAACATGTGATAACTTCACTGCTTGTAACCTGGGTACTGAAATTTTATAAAACTTTTACATGTGTCATCATTTTTAAATGTGAATAAATTCATTTATCTTTTTTCTAAAACCTTCTAAGTATGTATGAAATTGACCTCTAAACTATTTCAGTAGAAAAGATTTAAGTTGTGGCTATATAACCACTATTTCTATGTGAAATCGACAGGTGCTATTAAGGGATGTCCTTTAATAAGCCTAATCAATAATTATTAGATATTTTGGCGTTATCTCATACAGCACCTGCACTTGATAAGCGGGATTAGCTGAAATTATTGATATAAATAATCAATGATTTAATATAATCCAGATAATTGTTACTAACTTTTTATTTGACTGAGACTTAACAGTGGATGCCGCTCAGTCAAATAGATCATCACCATCATCAACTTTTAATCATCTACTGTTGGACACAGTGGTATCCTTAGAAAGGAGGTTTTATAAATGAATGAACCTTGTAGTGTGAAACTATCCTACTTAACATATCTGTTTCCATATATGACAGGCCTGTTGGTCTAGTGGCTAATGGCCATAATAAAAGAAATATTTGTAATGAACAGAGTAAATATTCTGTGTTTGGGCATAATGTATCTATAATATACTTGTGTTTAGAAATATTTAAGTATGTTTATCACCAGTCTGGTTACTATAGCACAGGCTCTGCCTAATTTAGAATCAGCCATGTGTGAGGTGTGTGAGGTTACTTATTTGCGTGTGTAGTTATATTGTACACATAAAAAAAATAAAAAATTAGGTGACTTGTGATATTGAATTTAGGAATATACTATGAATGAAAAGTAAAGTTGAGTAAAGAAAGATAAAGAGAACCTAAAAATTGCTTAAATGAGCAATTTTTTGTCTCTGTGTCAATTCTTAATCAAACACCATAATGACATGGGTGTTGTAAGAAGCGACTAAGTTAGCAAACTATGTAGGCAAGCAAAGAGATCGAAAACTTATAACAAATCCTATATCAATGGTCTGGCCAGTGTGGTATAGTATGCCAAAACCTCTTTGCTAAGGAGAGGCCTATGTCCAGTAGTGGACTGTACAATTCTGTTGATGATGTTAATATAAGTAGTTATCACATAGAGGTCTTTGAAGGATGACCAAGGAAGTAAATTTGTAATCCCTCTATTCATAGATTTTCATCTCAATTAGAGCTACGGCCAAAGACACAGTTACTTACTAATTAGTTAAATATGACTAATTGCATTACTAAACAATGAAATTACTCATGCCCACAAGTCATTTACTAGAGACTCTTAACCAGTTTTGTCACAAGATTAGTTCAAAGTTCACATATTCTTGTTTGTGATGTATAGAAACCCAATTTTTTTTTAAAAAGCTTTTGGGAGATTCTCAGAATACTCTAATGTAACCTTAACTTACAATCCATTATTGGCTTACATCTCTCGCTCTCAAATACCTCCTGAGATGGGAACTAAAAAATAAGAAGGAAAAGACACCAAATAATAATATTTTCATGTTTCATATATTTCAGAGTATGATTTTAAAGTCTTTAAAGATTTGTACCCAGCAAAAATCATTAAATTGTATATTAAGTTTCAACCGTTTCTACTGTTATTCATTACATTATAGCCGACTGCACGGCTGGCCTAGAGGTCTAAGCGGTCGCCACGCCGCTCTCTAGTGCGCTCAGTGTTGTGGATTCAAACCCACATGGGACAAAACTTTTTGTGATCCATAAATTGTTGTTCTGAGTCTGGGTGTTCTTTGTGTCTGTTTCTTGTATGTTTGTAAAGTCCTCTGCGACACAGGATTTATTCCTAGTGTGGGCGTAGTCTTTAAAAAAAAACGATAAGAAGTTATTCTGAGTTACACCTACTACCTATAACTGTTATAGTATTTATTAATCACTGTTATTTTTAAGGTACTTGAAGTACTACATTTCTAAGAAGTGGAATAAAAAACGTCCCATTATGGACTATATTAACATGATTTCAGCTCAAAGAATGTATGGTAAGTTATCTTTGAATATTTTTATTTTTCTACAATTGACATATCATTTTGTGTTAAATGCATACGACAGTTTTTTTTTCTACGTTTGACGCATGCATCGCTTTCAGTATGCTGTTGCGTGTCATTTTAAAGTGTATCTTGATCTTGCACGTTTTTACTTCTTTGCAATAAATTATCGAATCGATTTAATTTCTTCGTTAGTGCAACAATTTTCTTTTAGAAAAAGTGCCAACGATATGAGTTCCACATCGGTATTAATTTTTCTAATGCTTAATGCCATAACGATATCGTAAATTTGGTGCGTTTGCGTTTTAATTTTTCTAATTTTTTGTTTAATGTTTTTTAATCCGTAAGTTTAGTTAAAATAAGTATTTATTTTAGTTTTTTATGTCCGACAATTATATGAAAGGGCTAATATAACACTTTCACATACATGGACCGGGACTGGAACATTGACGACTTCACAGAGCACCGACGTTATGGTATTCTTACATTTCACCGAGTAAGTCAGAGTACTGGAGACTCAAACTTGCCGCTCCTCATCCTCTCTGATAATATTGCTCTTGTGGGCGTACTTTTATACTGATATATGTATATGATTAAGAAATCTGCCGAGACGAAAACAGGCACTTGAAGGCAACTTTAATTTCTATCTTGAAGTGTGTTCCGAGGTATTGTTCGGATTAATACTAGTCAGTTAGCGTTACCCGATTAACACGGCAAAACATTCATCCCCATTAATTAGATAACTAGCACTACCGTGGGCTTTTGAAAAACTTTTTGCCTCAAGCAATCAAACTGTAGAACAAATTTACGCCTGCGGTATTTCTGGACCTCGAGTTCTTTATGAAAAAAACGTATTTCCACTTTAAGGGCCCGCAACATGCTTGTGAATCTTTTTCGGCGGCGGTGATCATTTTTCATTTGGTGAACCTTATGCTCGTTAGGCAAGCTTTATTCTGGTTTTATTTGCCAATCGCGTTACTTCACTTGTAACTGCACCTACGTAGCAGTTACACACCTGTTCTATTGATAAGGTTAAAAAACAAAAGCCGTGTGCAAAACACGAAATCACAAGTATTTCTATTTTCTATTTTGCGTATAAATGAATATTGATCGGATAGTTATTTGATAAATGATGAAGTAATAATTAGGGTACGATTTCTAGTTTTCTAAACATTAATTATGTAGAACATCTAGAATAATCCAAATGTTTTACGAAAATATATTTAACTGTTTACTGTGTGTGTGGTAGATGTAGTTGACACATGGTTTTAATTCTCAGGGTGTCCTATTGGTGGTATTGGTGGCGGGACCATTGGAAGAGGTTTCAAAGGTGAATTTTGCCGCTTTCAACTAACTCCTGGACTTTACGAATATGTCACGGTGCCTGAGTGTCAGTTCATTGTAAACATTAGAAATGGAAACAATGAAACTATTTTCCAGTCTGTTTTGTCTACATATAAGTAAGTTTGAAACAAAATGAGTTTATGGTTCTCAGATTTTATGTGATTTTTCCGTGCAGCCACAAGTTCAAAGTACATTTAGATTGCTATTTACACGTGTATAAAAAATAACGATTATATTTTCGTTAACGATAAGAACGTAATCAACGTTACGATACGTTTCTTGTCATTCAGTAAATTTTGTTGTATCAACAAATTAAGAATTAAAGTTTTGTCGATTTACATCGTCATAAAGTTACAAACTTCTTTCGTGACGTCATTTCAGCAAACCAAAGAAGGCACCACATACTTGGGAGTGGAACTTAAATGGCGGTGATTGTGAATATACAGCGCTGTACCCTCGCGCATGGACTACCTACGACCTATCTAAATATGGAGTGAAGCTTATCTGCAGACAAATTTCACCCGTAATACCACACAACTATAAGGTATACTTTTAAATTTAAGAGTTAATTTACAAATCCATAATGTTTGTTAAGAGATTCTATTTTTAGCACGCTTTTATTAGCTCCACTTCAACGAACTATGTAAACAATTGTTGGCAGCAAACTTTAACCCAGTTCTAATTGTCGTATCGACATGGAACATTGTAAATATATTTACTACCAGCCAACCCGCGCAACTTTGTCTACCTCTCTCAAAATTTACAAATTTTGCCCGTTTTTTGCAATTTTTAATTTAATACACTGCTCGGCTGGTTCGGCCGTAGCATGATCTTATAACCTTCCTTGATTAATGGACTATCCAACACTAAAAGAGTTGTTCCTGAGATGAGCGCTTTTAATTAAATAAAATTTTCAACTTTGTAATAATAGCAAATGGTGTATTCCTAGCTAATATATCGGCCATTGCAGCTAGTCTGAATGGAGCCCAGCCAACTGCTTAGAAAATATTATAGTGCACCACTGGTCTCTTTCTCTCACAATCCGATGGGTCGGCGCTCCGACTCGACCGGGAAGAGATCAGCCGTAGAACTAATGGCTTTATGTAGTTTTTGAGGCACTGGATTAGCAAATATATGCATAATGAATGCAGGAGGCGGATAGTCCAAGTTTTTTTTTGATACTGACACATATTTGGATTTTGGTTCAAATTATTCGTTCGATGATAAAACTAGGAGGTTGATAGTAAAACGTATTTCACTCAATACAACTACTTGAACGGTTTGAAAAATTATTTCAGTGTTAGTTAACTTAGTTATCGAGAAAGGGTATAAGGTATATATCATCACGCTACAACCAAAAGGAGTGGAGTATTGGCGGAGTATATATGTTACAAAAACGACGGAAATTTTCCCTTTCGTAAGTTGCCGATTCGTGCGCATTTTGCAAAAATAATAGATGTGAAATGTCCTCGACAACATGTGTCCGTTTTTTTAAGGTTGGATAACTATAATATTTTTAATTGTTCACGTTGTATATAATCACACAACGGCGAACATGATACACAGACGAGGTTGCGCGGGTCAGCTAGTTACAAAATGAACGACTTGTAAGTGGCTACCTCACTCTAGTGCCTACCCTAGCTCGCTTTATTAATAAAATGAAACTAAATTTTTATTCTGGTTTCAGGACAGCAGCTTGCCTTGTGCCGTATTTGTGTTTACTGCAATAAACCTTTCCAATGAACCAAGAAACGTGAGCATTTCCTTTACGTGGACTGAAGTTCTTGGAGGTCAAAATAAAAAGAAAAATATTGGTAATTTTTTAAATTCTTTGTACAACAAATGAAGATTTTACAAGATTTGCCAGAGTTAATGCCCCAGGCTGTCTCTCTCAGTCTATTTTAGGGTGCTGTGGTAATGTGTAATTTCGTGCACTAAAAATTAATATGTAAAAAAAGTGAAAATCGGTACGAAGTTGGACACACAGCAATGAGACAGATTTACATACATACATCACTAGCCTCTAACAGGCCACTATTGGACATAGACCTCTCCTTAGATAGGGAAGTTTTGGTCTACTATACTACACTGGCCAGACGGAGTAGTATAAGATTTGCCATCTCATTACAGTGATGTCTAATGTCACTTGATATTCTTAATCCTTCATTACACGAATTGACACACCACATACTTATTTAGTCACATCTTTTTCAACATTCACTTTAAAGTCCAATTTTTATGTAATTGTTTTTCGTTTTGTAGCCAAATTAGATATAGAGAGATACTCAGAAGAACATACATGTGGTGTAACTCTTGAACAGAAGATAGTCGAAACTCCATGCACGTTTACAATAGCGAAAAATAAGAGTGAAAACGAAACAATCCATGAAGGTTATTGCCTATGGAATGCGGCAAAAACGTCAGGTTATGTATGGGATTGCCTTAAGAAGCATGGGAAGTTGTCACCAGACCCAAGCCTTACGCCACCACCCCCTAAGGTTCCTGACAAGGATAAACAAAAGGAGGAAAAAGATAAGAATGATAAACAAAAGAAGCTTTACAAATGTAAGTATAAACTTAAAGTGTTGCCTACCTAATTTTTATAATGAATACGTATTTTGACAAAAGTTTTAAATGACAATGGTAAAGAAAGCGGTTGATAATCAGAGTAGAAACGTAAACTATTTGCTTAAATAATAATAAAAAATCACACGGCAATTTGATCTACCACAAGGCAGAGCCTGAGTTATAGTAACCACACTGCTGATAAGCATATTTGAATAATTCTAAATACGTACGTATTATAGATGAATTACACGCACACTCAGAGCAAATGATCATACTCATCACATAATTGTTTGTTCTGGGTGAGAATCGAACCCAAGATTACCAAGCCAGTCAGGTTCAGACTTATTGGCCGCTAGACCAGACCAACAGGCCAGTCACTTTATATTCATAATAATTTTTTACTAATTCACATTACAAAATATTCTGTTGTTTTTGGTTAAACAAATATGGAATTAATTACAAATGGCAAGGTGATTTATGTTATATCATTTATTTTACTAATATACTTTTGATGTTTTCTAGGTGATTCGGTAGCCTTGTCGAGTGTTATAACTTTGGATCCCGGAGGAACAGGACATACAGAGTTTTGTCTTGTTTGGGATATGCCTGTTATTAAATATAAGAAAGATACTAAAATATATAAAAGGTAAGGATAAGATATGTTAAGTGTTACATTTAACGCATTTATAGAATGACACTAAAAACCTTGATAAGCTGAAATAATCTTGAGTTTTATGTTAAAACTTAAATGTAATGACTTGTGGAAGTATGACTAATTGTAATTGTAGGCTATTATTTTGTTGTGAAGATCAAAGTCTGATAAGGTATCTTCACCTTGAATGAACCTTATTGTGAATAGTGTCATACAAATATATATCTTTATTTTTAAAGCATTTCAGATCATTTCCCCCAAGAATAAAGTGTCAAAATGTCTAGCATTATTTTGTTACAGGTATTATACTAAGTTCTTTGGTAGTGATGGTATCGCTGGCGCCAGCATAGCTGCGTACGCGCTTAGGAATTATAAGAATTGGGAGAAACAACTCGCAGAGTGGCAGGATCCTATTTTGAATAATAGGCAAGTATTGAGTTATGTGTTAAACTTCTAACTTGTCTCCTGCTTAGGGAAAACTACAATTGGGTAGATGACTGTATCGTAAATAAATACCAATGTCCACTTCATTAAAACTAATATCGCGATACATCTCAGAAAATACAATTAACATAGCTTTTTATTATTATTACGAATTTCTATCAAATGTACAGTGAAATATATTGTTCAATTGAGTAGTCTAAAACAGTGACGTCACAATTTGGTATTTAGTACATTTTTCATACAAAATTGTCGTTTTGACAGATGATAAAAAGTAACTAATTTGACTAAGGTGTTATCTAGCCTATTGTAATATTTTCCTAATAAGAGTAAAGACAAATGAGATGCTGTCCAATGAGAAACTGTTATAAGTTTTTATCATCAACAGCGATTCCTAGTCCACTGCTAGACATAGGCCTCTTCTTAGAAAGGAGGTTTTGGCCTACTATAGCACCCTGGCCGGGTGGCCTTCCTTCTGTTTGCAGTGCTATTGTCCAACGCAGTTTGCTCCCGTAGTCGGCTTTTACGACACATACGGGAGGAACAGGGGTGGCGACAATCTGTATTCTTATTCGTCATCACACGAAATTAAACTTTATTAGCTATATATGAAATAGTAAAAAATATATTATATAATGTTTTATAGGCTTTTCTAATTTTCAGTCTAATAGCAATAGACATTCAAAATGAATTAAAATAGGATAAAAATAATATTGTCTTAAATTTTGCAGCAATATACCAGACTGGTTAAAAAGTGCCTTAATGAATGAGCTTTATTTCGTTGCTGACGGCGGTACGCTGTGGATAGACGTCCATGACGAATATCCGGAAACCGACCCAAGGTAATTATTCTGTACGCGCTAATTACTTTAGCGATCCACAGTTTTATACTCAGTATAATAAGATGGTTGGTTGTTAACTCGTTAATTTATTTTATAGGCATGACTTTGGACTGTTCGGGTACTTAGAAGGTCACGAATATAGGATGTATAACACGTATGATGTCCATTTTTACGCTTCCTTCGCCTTGGCACAATTATGGCCTAATTTACAAGTAAGTTTTCTTTCTGACATAAGTTTTATCGCTTTAAGATTTGTTGTTAAGTGGTAATAGTATGAATGTGTTCACTAAATATTGCTTCATAACGTTAATTGCTTGTGAAAGAGACAGATAAATGGATGAGTGGCAGGTAGGATGATATAAAGAATTATGGATACAAAAAAAATAAAGAGAAATCCTGGATACAAATATTTCTAATATTTTGTAATTATTTTGTGAGTTCTTATACATACGAATATTTGTTGTATCTGTATTATTGTTGTTTGGTTGCACTATTTCGATGTATACTTTAATAATTTTAAAATTTTTAGGTAGTACTACAATATATGTTCCGAGATACCATTGAAATGGAAACTGAGAAATGTAGGCAGTCGCTATATGATGGGAAAAGTGTGAAATTCAAGATTAAAGATAGCATACCCCACGACCTTGGTGATCCAGGTAAAGCAATGTTAATGTTATGTTGTAGACAAAGGATTATCATTTTTGCTGAATATTTATATTACGAGGGTAAGTTTTTAAGTTCGCGGAATGACAGTGAAAAAGGCGGGTAAACGCGCTCTTTTGATGCCTACCGTATTCAGTGACTCATAATTAGTCTGCATAGTAAAATTTGTTGTGATTGGATCATTAGTTATTAAACTATCGTTGACCAAGTATTTTAATCGGGAACGAAGTGAAAAAAATGGAGAAAATTGAATTCCGTGCGGTGATAAAGTTCCTTACTAAGCAAGGAAAGTCTGTTCAAACCATACTCAATGAGATGTCATCGGTTTACGGGGATTCTTGCCCAGGAAAAACAATGGTCTACAAGTGGCATAGTTTATTTAAACAAGGCAGGGAATCACTTGAAGACGACCCGAGGCCGGGGCGCTCCGTTGAGGTGACTACGCCAGAAGTTATTGCAAAAGTAGAAAAAATTGTATTGGAAGATGCTCGACTAAAAAAGAAACAACTCGCAGAAATGGTTGGAGTATCGGATACAACAATTTTTAAAATTTTACACGATCATCTTGGCATGACTAAGGTTAGCGCACGGTGGGTGCCGAGAATGCTCACGCCATTGCAAAAACAACAGCGCGTGGAATGTTCACGTGCGTTTTTGGACCTCTGCAATGAAGACAAGGATGGCGTATTGAATCAAATTGTTACTGGGGATGAAACTTGGGTTCATCATTATGAACCTGAGTCCAAACAAGACTCCATGCAGTGGCACAAAAAGGGCACAGCACCACCCAAGAAATTTAAGGTTTCACAGTCGGCTGGGAAACTCATGGCAACGATTTTTTGGGACTCAGAAGGAATATTATTGATAGATTATAAAGATAAAGGCATTTCTATAACGGGAGAATACTACGCTTCAATCTTAGAACAGTTAAAAGAAGCCATCAAAGAAAAAGACGGGGAAAATTAACGAAAGGTGTCCTGCTATTGCATGACAATGCTCCCGTTCACAAGAGCCGAGTCGCACTGGCTGCCCTGCATAAGGTGGGCTTCGATATTTTGAATCACCCACCCTACAGTCCAGATTTGGCTCCGAGTGATTATTATCTCTTTCCAAAAATGAAAAAAGAATTACGTGGTAAGAAATTTTCAACTGATGAGGAGGTTAAGGAGGCGGTTTCGGCGTATTTTTCAGACAAAGATAAAACTTTTTTTACGAGGGAATAAAAAAACTAATTGAAAGATCTGAAAAATGTATTCGTGTTGCAGGGGAATATATAGAAAAAGAAAAATAATTTTGTGTTTTTATTATTACTCAATACCCTCCATTCCGCGAACTTAAAAACGCCCCCTCGTACTTACATATTTTTTCTTAAATATTATTTCACAGTTTTATTTAAATCGCTTTTCTCAGAAGAGACCTATGTCCAGCAGTGGACTGTTAAAGGCTGTTCATGTTGAAGATGATAATTTGATCACATAGATCTATATATTACTCTAATAATTTGGCATCGCTTTTGCTGATAAAATGCAATTATTTCATAAAAAGCAATAATTGATGCCGATAATTTATTTAGTGAATAAAAAAATACTCAGTTTTGAGATCAGAGTTAATCAGCTCTTAACTAACTAAAGAACGACTAATTAACAATTAGTTAATTTCCCTCGAAAATTAATATATTGTTACAGATGACGCCCCATTCGCTAACATAAACGCTTACAATATTCACGACGTGAGCGACTGGAAAGATTTGAACCTCAAGTTTATTCTGCAAGTGATCCGAGACTACCGCCTACTGAGAGGACACACGGCGCCCTTCACCAACGAAAGGTACCGCTCTATGGCGTATATCGATGACGTCAAGGAGGGCACTGAGGACGATTTGTACTCGCGCAGTACCGGACAAGCCGACGAGGGTGACACTACTATCGAAGAATCGCTAACATCTACCGAACAGTCGACCCCGGTTGTCACCGCCGCGAAACCTACTGGCGTTGGCGATATATTAGATCTACTGTACAGGTAAAATGGCTATATTATGTTTAATAGGAATGCTGGATGTCATACAACTCGCGTAATTTTCATTTACATTTTTTGAGTACATTGCAATAGTTATGTACCTACCGAGATTGAGAATTTGGAATTAATTACAATTTTGGCCAGAAGTTTACGGCCGTATTTGTTACTTTTTATCGTACAACCATATTACCTACCGTCACTCAAGGACATGTACAGGTTAAGATGATGGAAATAAGAAAATAATAATAAATAATAATGATCATGATTACTCATTGATGCAGGGGTGACAGTTATCGTGGTAACTGTGTAAGCCTTACACTGTCACAATGGCTGTCATGCCTTTTGCGTCCCCAAGCGGGGTGTGAAAAAGCATCTCACAAGACCGCCATAGTGTGGGTCACCATACTGCATTGTCTGCATTTGCAATGAGTATGGTGACCACAACTCTTGGATTCTATTCATGTTTTCCATCAGGCAGAGTAGAGTCACTTTGGCAGGCTCTTAATATAGAAAAAAAGAATCAGAGATGGGCCAGGGAGGTTTTGGGCTCTGGTAACCTTAATGATTAGGTGAAAAGCAACGAAAAAAATTACTAAACACCGATTTTTTTGTCAAGCCTTCCACTCCAGACGAATCGACCCACTTCCTCTTATTTGTTACACTTATTAATGGTCCTGTATTTTTGGTGTTCAACACTGAGGTATTGGTACCTATATATTAAGTGTTCTTTCGATCAGTAGTACCTGTTGTCACTTGACGTCATAATGCAGAGAAGAGGGTCAAGTACGACTTTATTTCACATCAATCACACTGAACTTTTCAATCACGGAGCTGAACGCGCTCATCGTGATGACCGAATAGATGATAAATAAACTCGCACTATGATTTCGAATCTTTTTGTGTGAATGCCGAGACGATTTATACTTTCGATGTTGAGAAGTTAACACTGCGTTCGCTGACTCCAGTATCTTAACTCATCAGGAGTGCAGAGACGGAGGTTGAAGAGACTGAGAGTCATCCAACTCCTGAACGTGCGACTGCGGTGTGGGAAGCGAAGCGGTACCTCGCAGACATGTACCCTGCTTGTCTGGTGCTACTGCGACAGGCTCTGCGCTGGGACGTGGACTGTGATGGGGTTATCGAAAACAGTGGGTTCCCTGATCAAACATTCGATGCTTGGGTCATGACCGGACCGAGGTAAGTTCACAGATTTTGGTAAAGCCAAAGATTTTTTTTCTAAATTCATAGTCTTGCATAAAAAGGCGCACACACTTTTTGTCGTGTTATAATGAGTCTAATCATACATAGGTATTTTTTAGAAATTATTATGTGGGCCTTCTTGCACTGAGTATTAGCTAAAAAATCGAATAATTGTTTTTGAATGTATTTATATTTTCTGTATTTCGTATTTTAGTTTTTGGTAAAGAGCAGTGTTACTGTTTAATTTTACAATTTTGATACTTATTATAATAAAACAATCAGTCGATTTGTTCGATTTTTTATATCCAATTTATATTTGGATAAATAATGTTTATACTTTAATACATGAAAGATCTATAGTCCTTGTCTTGGACATCTAAACGATATTATGTATGTAGGGTAGAGTGGGTAAGACGGGATAGCGAAGTAAGATGGGCACCATACCAAATAACCACACACATACACCATATCATACCAAATAATTAAGTGCGTGGTTGATCATAATTAATAATACACAACGATGTGTGACATATTTTTTATTGATGTTTACTTATTTTACTAGCCCAAATCCATTAATTCATTCGGGCTTGCTTTGATTAAAACTACCTTAAAAGTTAAATACAATTTGAGAACCTAGTTTGGGAAAGATGGGATACCCACTTGCCCAAACTAGGTAGGAAGGCTAGGAAGACAAATACAAAAGAATGAAAAAGTTCGAAAAAGAGGAAAAACTGCTATTATCACTGCTTCTTCTTATAAAAAGGATTTAAGAAAAGATAAAAGCAGCGAGAAACCGAAATCAAACCTAACAGACCAAATTAAAATAAAAAACATCAAATAAAAGGCTCTGGCCGGTTTATGAAGATAATGACGATTAAACATTGTATATCCCGTCTTGTATACTTAAGGCAGTATCCCGTCTTTAGATGTGGCACAATGGGGTTTCTTTTCAAATTGATAATCCCATAAGATTTTTTTTTCGTTTTGACTGTTTGTAATTAAAGAAAGATAGACTGATTATTCTCTTAAGAAATTTTTTTACATAGTGCACTTAAAGCAAATTTGTTTTTTTATGAAATACCTTAAAGTCCTCGTCTCACCCTACCTTCTTATACAGCTTTTTTTAATATTTCTAACATAGGGCCCTTTTGATGTTACCATCGTAATTAAAAATAGCATAATTACGTAAGAGGTCAAGGTTGAAATTAAATAATGTGTTGTATATCTAGCGAATCCGAGGATCTATGGGGTGGTGGGCCACGCATTAGTAAACGTTTGAAAAAATCGTTTAAAAACACCATTTAAAATATTATAAATATTGTTATTAACAAGAAAGCGTACTATTGCAATTTATTTTTTAAAAATTACATCGTCTAAATGACCACCGTTTCGACATTTGCACTCTTCTAAGCGAGTTCTGAAATTTTCGAATAGGTCGGCAAAGATACCGCGAAATCGCCGACATTTCTTCACTGATTTTTTTCTTTTACTTGACGTAGTGTATTTGGTTTATTGATGTAGACACGATTCTTCAAATAACCCCATTAAAAGAAGTCTGCTAGGGATATATCTGGACTTCAGGGTAGCCATGGAATGTCGCCTCGTCTGGCAATCAGCTTTTCCGAAAATATGTCTACAACCACATACGTAGGGACTCCATTGGATATGTGACAAGTGGTTTTATCTTGTTGAAACCATGTGTTACGATAGCAGCTAGCAAATTCCACTAGCATCGATTTGAAGAACTCCCGTAACATGTTTGCGCGGGACGTTAGATTCAAATGTTAACGAATTCTTGGTCCAGCCTGTAGTCAACTGTATACTTTCTACAAGTTATCTCAAAAAATGATGTTTAAAATACACTTATTACATATTATTTATTTGTTTTTCAGTTCATACTGTGGCGGTCTTTGGGTGGCATCAATAAGCGCTGTGTGTGCCATGGCCCGTATCCTCGGCCACGAAGAAGATGAAAGAGAATTTTCAAAATTGTTGGACCAGGCGCGTCATTCGTTTGAAGAAAAACTGTGGAATGGATCTTACTATCTGTTCGATACTAAGCCGTCCAATAGTTGCGTAGTGATGGCTGATCAGTTGGCTGGACAATGGTAAGGATAGGACAGAATAAGACTATTGAAGCGTTATAGAATCTATTTTAGACATACTAAACTAAACTAAATAATAAAAGTAAAACCTAAATACTTACTGGTGTTGAAGATCGAATATTTTATTTTAATAATATAAAAGTCTAATACATGTAAAAAATAATAGATATTTCTAAGGTCATCAAACGTGCGATAATTTGGAGATGTTTTTTTACTAACTGAAATGGTAGATTTGAATCTGGAATCGCACAGGGCTACTTTTACCCTGGTACTAAAACTAATGCAAAACATATTTCGACTTCTCAAACGATGATCATGAATCGATTACTGTACTAGTCAAATTTATGGTCTTTGATATTGTTATATGTACAATATTGAACCGATTATGAAGTATGAAGGAAGAAATATAACAAAATTTATTATTTTTACATAATAACGATTCCACAACATACAAGCTATAACACTACTTATTTATTCTCGATTTTGTACATACAACGATTTTTGGTTTTAAGGTTTCTACGCGCATCAGGGTGGACTGAACAAGTATTCCCAGAAACACACGTTCGCAAAGCACTATCGAGTATCTTCGCACACAATGTGCAGCAGTTCAAAGGGGGGAAAATGGGGGCGGTCAACGGGTACGTGGTCGGTGCCAGGGGACATATTGACACCACTGCTCTTCAGAGTATGGAGGTCTGGGTCGGTGTTACGTATGGACTTGCAGCACTTATGATATATGAAGGTATGTGTGTGATTATTTATAATTATTAAGTAACTAATGTAATTATAATGACCGGAATACATGTAGAAAATCATTCTACATGTGTCAGTTACGCCACGACATAAGTATACTCAATATAACCTTGTCGAAACCTACATTGCAATTGAAATAAATCTTATTTAATGGATTAATTCTTGTTATTAATTGTGTTTGTAACATTTACATATTCGTTACAAAATTAAAGATTAACAGAGACTTTTTATATTTATTAATATTTACGGAGCCTACCACTTGGGCGTTAAATAAACCGCGTTGCCTTACTCAACTACGATATTATTAAAATAATCACTAAACATAAGTAATAATATATCCAAGTACACTGGTTATTGTATTTTATTTCAGTTTGTTACAAACTATTAAAAGCATTTCTTTTTAACATCCTTGTCAATAATTTTAGGTATGCACGAGGAAGCATTCGTCACTGCCGGTGGGTTGTACAAGACGTTAACTGAAATGGGCTTGTCTTTTGAAACACCGGAGGCGTTGTACGAGAACGGCAACCATCGCTCCATAGCGTACATGCGTCCATTAGCGGTGTGGGCCATGTACCAGGCTATTATAGCGAAGCCGCCGCCCACGCAACCCATAGCCAATGGCCACCCACACCTCAATAAGGATAAAAATACATTATAGTCACGTGTAAAAGCTTTTTGTTGGTGCATAATGACGTCAATTTGAAGTAAAATAAAATGAATTTTAGAAAAATATTAAATGAAACTTGATTACAGTATGACGCTTATGACTAGAATTATTTTTAATATCTGATTCGCAAATGAAGAGATTATTGTAGGGACAGTCAATAAAATATCGATGTTACCCTCTACTTATTGCCAAAATATATTTTTATAATAGAGAGTGCCGATTAAAGTATTATTATTCTATTTTTTTTCTTAAAATGAAATACAATTCTGTTTAATAATACGCATGGATTATTGTGATTAATTCTAACATTGGTTATTGGACTTTTTATTAACTATTTATACTTTAGTGTCTTAAATTGTTGTTATATTTGAACTGTTACATAAATGTACAGAAACAATATTATATGTTATTTAGGTAAATTACTTGTTTTATGTCTGAAATCAATAGTCTGAAGTATTTTTACCTTTTGGTACAACAACTGGAACTGAATTTACAAGAATAATGTTTTTGCCATTTATGTTAGCGGTTAGATTGGTTAGTTGTATGCAAACTTTTATACATTGATAATAATGTCGGGATAAGTTTACATATATGTAATATATATGTTGTGATGTACGTTATTGTATTATCACTGCTTGCTTATAACCAAAACTTAGAAATTAGAACACAAAGGTATTATCTATGTTAGCTACTTTGTCTGGTATAAGTAAGTGATATAAAATTCAACTATGTCTGACTGAAAGAAGGGATAGTGGAAAACAAAGTGTTTTAAAATTTTTGTTTTTTTATTTTATGCCTGATATGATAATTAATATTTTTGTCCTACATATATTTAAACGAGAGCAAATGTGCTGGGGTCCCTCCAAGAGGTAGATAAATAGTATTCTCGGCCTTGGGCACGTTTACTGCAATACTTTCTATAAAAAGAAAACATTTTACCTATGTGTTTCAGAGCACATTATAAGAAGCATTATTTTAGGGGTTAAACTTTTTATTGCGTTACACAATTGTGTACTTCTATAGTTTTTCTCTAAGCTCAGTTTGAATGACAGTTCATCTGCGTTGTGGTACTTGTCATATATTAATACTTACTTGTACAATTTAGCTTAATTCGATGTAAAAATGAATAAGAAGTGTATCCCCATATTGTTTTGAACCTCCTGTTTGCAAAGTAACTATGCTGTGTAGATTGCAGGGATTGCTAGTTTTATTTTATAACTTGATTGATTCGAGACAGACCTGTATACGTTTTGTAATCACTTGCTGTATAAATTTTGTATAACTTATACAAAGAATTATTATTTACCTGATTTTGCAGGTAACGATTATAATTTCTGGAAAAAAAAACACATTATATTTTGCATCGATTTTGACTCATCAGTATTTGTATAAAATGAAACCGATTTTTATCGAACCCAACCCTTTGAAAAATGTACAATAACACGTACTTTTTAGTTTGGTTGGGTATTAATTTAAGTGTGCTTAAGTACGTGCAATAAAATTGTGGAGTCGTTGAAGTTTGACAGATATACAGATAAGCCTTAGAGGCGCGTGTGTCGTATGAACGACATACACATTTAAATACTATTAGGACGTACAATAAAATAATTAGGTTTCTAAATTATTCACATCGACTACAAGGCAATAATAATATTATTATTAAGGTTATGTAACTTTATTACATGTAGTTGAGTAGAAATTTAAATAGTTTATACTTTGTTAGTAACTAGTTTATTTGACTGCACTATTGAGATATAATTCATTTGCGTTAAAAAAGGGGCGTATGTATCAAGTCGAACACCCTAATCAACCAGGTTCTAAGCTTTCGTAAGAAACGATAATTTCTTAAAACCTGATTGGTCACAGGACAGATTTTGATCGATGCGTCTATTTTCTTGAAGCAAATGGACTGTAGTGGCTAAAGCTATCATGTCGTCAACTACCACCTCTTCCATAGAGGATTATTACTTCTGTGATTTACAAATTCTTAATAAATACCGAGTTTGAGTGTAGACATTTCTACCTTAGGTATGTATATAAACATGTTTTATGATCACATTTTGTTAACTCTGTTTCTATTTCAGAAATAGAACATGTAAATGCATCTTTTACTTATTTTTTTTAAGAGTGCCAAAGTGACTCGGAATAGAATCCAAGAGTTGTGGTCACCATACTCATTGCAAATGCAGACAATGATAACTCGCACTATGACAGCCTAGTAATATGCTATTTCACACCATCACATCACAGTTATCGTGGCATCGTGGCCACACACAGCACTGTTTTGACACAGGGTAATTGGGTACAGACGAGTACAAATTTTTGGATTACTGTATAATTGTTAATAACGATTTAAACATGTGTACAGCATCAAATATTAAAAACGATTGACTCTTCAACATGAAACGGTAATTTTATTCACAAAAGTAATAGCTCTATGTGGGATAGGTACAGTCCAATACACAAGTTGGACGTTGATGCGGTGACGGGTGAGTATTATGGCATCTATAGCTATCGTTTGTCAATACGAATTTATTTTT
The DNA here is from genome assembly GCA_949316085.1 of Hypercompe scribonia. Taxonomy (NCBI): domain Eukaryota; kingdom Metazoa; phylum Arthropoda; class Insecta; order Lepidoptera; family Erebidae; genus Hypercompe; species Hypercompe scribonia. The sequence goes on along the minus strand of OX438974.1, from coordinate 10,562,662 downwards.
ATTACGTTCCTTGCTAACTTTGAAGATATTGCTACTAATTTCGCTTCTACACTAATTAAATTGTGAACGAATGATATATTATTTCTATGTTTTGTAACTTTAGCTTAATTTATTTTCTGCATATGTATTTTATGTCACTATTTAATTACTAATTAGTGGCTTACCTATTGTTTTAAAACGTAGGTGCCAAAATAAAGTAATAACAAACTTAAACTTTTTTTATTTCTCGTGCTGTAGATTTGCATTTATTCTTCATTGAAGTAAGTTAGTGTTATCTATACTTACAAACTATACTTTTCTTTAGAAACAATATTTGTTATTACTATAAAAAAAGTATAATAGACACAGCTGGTGAAATAAATGTGTTATAAGAGAAAGAGGGGACCATGCCCAACAGTGGACTATTAAAGGCTGTCAATGGTGATGAAACATTTATGCTTAGGTATTAAATAGGTAATAACAATTTTGATAAAGTCACCCTTACTTTGATGATATTCTGAAGTAATTGAATTATGAATAAAATATTAAATACTATTTACTAGAATGTTATAGTTTTAATCTTTTTAAGTGTAACTTCAAGTGTTGTGGATTGTAGAAAAAAAAACGCATTAAAAATGAAAATTAATCCGAATATTCTTCGTTAAAGCCTATGTTCAGCAGTGGACGTCTTCCGGCTGATGATGATGATGATTCTTCGTTATTCGAATATTTCGATGATGAGTCTTCTGATTTATTAATAATAAACGATATATATATATATATATATATGTATATGTCGTTTATTATTATATATATCTCCGAACGATTTAGATATATAGATTATCAAATAAATATATTTAAAATATAACAAAAATATATTTAACAAAACGAAACTGACTAGCAAGAAAAATGTAAAAAAGTAGTTATATATTCTTGTGTCTACAATTATTGTTATTTTTGGAGTCATTCATTATAATAGGCAGCGGTGGACTGGGCGATTGAAAGGGATGTACAATCGTGTGTGTCATTGGTTTTACAATTCACGTATTATCGTATTATTCTTGCTGGTTGTATTGTCTTATTTCTTTGGCTGACACCGATTTCAAAAATAACGATAATTATAGACACAAGAATATGTTTTTTTTTGTTAAATTTTGCTTATTTCTTGCTTTTTAGTTATTCTGCAGTATCTACGATTAGTAATTTTATTTGTGTAAATATGGACTGTCCTACTAAGTGCGCTGCTTACATGAGACAGCGCCGTTCAATTGATGCAAACGAACAAAGATACGGTGAGCATCGCTCATCGATACCGTCTATCTCAAAATAGGAAATCTGGCTCTAAGCCTATTTTAAAAAAGACTTTGAAGAGCGCAAAAATAGGTTTACCACATAGCAAGCTTACTTAAAACACAGACTGAATGTTACATTTTATTCTGGAATGTCTAATCATTTTCAGATCAAGTGTTTTGGCGTACTTTGTTGATTTTTATAGTTGCAAAGATCAAGACCTCAGCGAATATCTCCATTAGGACATTATTGAAGGAAAGAGATTTAGAAATATTTCTTTAAAACGATATTATTTTTAAAAAATGTTATACCTCGGACGCCTGCAGCAATATAACATCCTTAGGTGTTCTTAAGTACTTAACTACCTTGGAGTGCGGACAGTATAGTCTTAATGGAGTACTTTTTAAAACTGTGCCAACTTTGTCCGTCACTCCTTTTATCAATGGTAGAAAGGCTGGTACGCGGTTTACCGTAGACTACGTTAACCTCACACGGCTTGAGGTCCATCGATATCCGTTTCATCTAAGCAGGGGCGGCCTTTGGGAGTGGTAAGCAGGGCAACCGACTGTGGCTTCGCTCATGCAGTGCGCATAAAACACTGCATATATACTTCAGCGATTCCAAATGAGGATCAGTGAGAAATTAAGGAGAAAAATAGCATTTTAAATTTATTTCATAATACACAATAGGTATACATATATTCAATAAATGCATCTGGGCGATGATTTAATACAAAAGTATCAATAAAATTATGCAGAGAAACAGACCTCTCAATTGCGGACTCCTTAATTTGTTTAGATACTCTAAATTATGTCCAACGCTTAAAACGATTACCTAATTAAAAGAATTATACTAAAATGAATATGTTTGTACTAGTCATAACATTACGTATCTGCTTTAAATGTCGGCAACGTCAATAAATAGAAATAAATGATTATAAAGTTATGTACAATATTTACATTCAGCTTTTCAGTCTTCATTCATTTTAATGGAAAATTCATACATATGATGCTTTAAGAAGAGAATATTCCTGCAGTCGTATTTACATGTTTAAATCTCTGTTTAATGGACCTACTTTACGTCCGTTCGTTTACTTTACCCTTGCTAGAGGTTTACAATTGTCTGTAAAGATTGTGATTTTATTATTTGGCACAGTCGCTATCTATATCCAAAAATTATGCGTAAGTTTATATTTATACCACACAAACGAAGAAGTATTCACGTCTATTTTTAAATGTCAAATTTCACCGTGAATTGTGCGCTTATAGGCTCATGTGATTATAAAATAGAACTACATTTTATGCGATTATTATTCACGTGTGAGTTGCAGATATATTCATGTACATGTGAGCGTCATCCCTGTCATCGCAGCGACCTGTCGCTGAAGCTCTGTCGCGGGGTCCAAAGTTTAGTCGTAAATGTGTACCGTTATGTATGTCTGCTTCGCCATCCAGAGTTTCACGTGAAGCTGACGTTTCACGCTCTACGATAGTTGCCATGTGTTGGTTTCTGAAATCAAAGTTAATCCGCATTAGGAGTGATTTCACACGTTTAAAACTTGTTTAATGGTCTGTTTTGTAGGCCATTACTTACCTATTACTATGATCGCTTTTAGGGTGCCCGAAAGTAGTGAATTGAGGGCATGCACCATTGAGGGGTCTAGGAGGAGGCGGTATCAAATAATCGTCCATTCGGTTTTCACCATCACATGCCGAATGCATTGTTAATGTGCTGGATGAGATCTGTAAAACCAAACAATTTCAAGATAAGTTTTTGAATTTTGTACCTTTGTCTGAATTCTTATTTGAGGTTAAATTGGAGAAGACTTTAAGAGTGCATTTGTACTTACAATAGATCTCGCTTTGTCATCATTTTCAGATTGAACGCTGTTGGTTTCTGCCACACTTCCTCCACTCACTGTGCTTAGACGGCCAGATGAAGAGGAACCTAATTGAATATTTAGATATTAAGTATGACGTAACACACTCTATCAAAACAATGATAATGAATTCAATATTTCTTACTTACTTTCACTCAGACTGCTGTTGGGCCTAGTGTTTCCGTTACGTTTTTCAATAGTACCGCTATTGTTGTCATGATGGTTATCTACAACAGACCAAATTGGAAAAATCACAAACGTGATAGAAATTAATAAAAAATTGCTTTCTTGTCTTTAGAAACACTTACGTTTATTTTTGCTTTTTGAGAACATTTTCTTTACTCTCTCGAACGGCGTCGGTCTCTTCATTTTGTCTTTAATTTTTTGCTGTATTCTATCATATTCTTCTCTCATTTTGTTTAGTTGCTCTTGTTTTTCTTTCAGTGACTGTTGCGTCTCGTTCCTGTTTTTCCATTCCATGACTAATTTTTCAACTTCAGATATTGTAAATACATTATTTTTAAAGTCTGTTATTATTTCAGCTAATTCTTCTTGGCCTGTCAAAGGACATATCTCTTTTCCTGATTTAACACTACCACTATTTCGAATATCTTTGGTATTTAAATTTATTTGGCTTATATCACTAGTAGGAGTGTCAATGGTAAAAGTCTTTGATTCTTCGGTGGGCGAATACAAGAAAATATCCGATTGTTGCGGCATGAGTCTTGAACTATTAGCGTATAAGTTGCTTGGTCTAAACTGAGGGCTTTCTACTTTAATATTGGAAGGTTGCACTAAATAATCATGTTCCAGTGCTTGTTGAATTCTATCAACAGTATTGTCGTGATGTGGGAATTCGTTCTGGTAGAACTGTTCTTTAATTTTTGGCAATTTCAAACTTGGTCGTTTTCTTTCTAGCGTATCAAAATTTTTCTCTAAATTTTGAGTGCAAGCTTCGCTGAACGGGTCAATAGATTCAGTCACATCCTTGTGATCATGTGTCGGTGAATCAACAGTATCACAAGCTTCCTCAATCCGTAGTTCGTTATGTTTACCCTCATCTTGGCTTTCGTCTTTATCATTGTCAGATATATTTTTAAGATAATAATACATGTTAGAGAATTCATTTATTTTCTGAAAGAAGAAATAATAAGACGAATACAGTTAGGACGTATTGTATTGGTTCCATACAAAAACCTCTCTCTAGATAAATGAATACTTACAAGATGATCGGCAAGTACATCTGCAAGAGCATAATGTTTGTGGTCTCTAGCAAGATCTGCGGGTGTTCTTTGTCGGACGTTGCGTAAAGCGACAGCTGCACCACCTCCAGGACACTCTAAGAGCTGCCAACATAACCTCTCCAAACCAAAACGTGCTGCCCAGTGTAGTAAAGTTGGATATTCTTCTCCACCTAAACATTTCATTTTATAAAATTATTTAACATGATCCAGAGCTACATTAATGTAATATTAGTTAAAGACAAATATTAGTTAATATTAATACTAGTTAATGAGACCCACTTACTAGTCAAGTTGTCTGATTTAGGATTAAATTGTTCTGTTGAAGCCAGAAGGTTGAAATGTGGCGGTATATTCTTCTGGAATGCGTTTAGCATCCAACTATCCAGTTGTTCCTTGCTGGTTGTTTTAAAACCCAAAGTCTAAAAAAGACATGAGTACTGTTAATGACATCAAAATACATATATTTATTTCACTGCAATGTAAGATTGAAGTATAGGTACCTGACACATAAATTCTAAAGGATGATCTGAAGCTCTGAGCAACTGATCCAGTTCTCGTAGTCGACTTTCACATTTGATTTGTCTTCTGCCCAGTGACTGACCATTCTTACTGACGCGTACCCAAACAAGCATTGAAACTTCTAGACAGGATTCTGTAAAAATGAAATTCTTGTATACTTTCAATATTGACAGTCGTTATTTAATGTTGGTGTATATTCATCAATAAAAATATTGTTAGGATTTTTTATCCTTCACTGTAAGTTATATTATACATTTATTTCCTCGTGCTAAATTTGAATTACGCTTTAAGGCTTGCATGAAATTTACCAGATAGATTAGATAAATAACGTATAAGGTGTCCAGTTTTAGAAAGTTTTAAGAACTTAAATCGTTACTGGCATAATCTATTCCAATTTAACAGGAACCCTTTCAAATTTAAATTACAGGCAACAGGTAGTGTATAACAATATTAGTAAACGTTCTTACCGGGAATATCGAACTGAAGAGTGTAAGGATTCCGTTTTTTGAAGCTGTTTATATTAATGACTTCTCCTTTCTTGTCCACCATAATCTTTATGCTGTCCTCGTCTCTAATGGGATCGTTGAGGAGCGCTATTACTCGACTCTGTCCCTGTGAAGGAATCCATTAATAAACACATGACTTGTTTTGGAAAATAGAATTTAAAGTTAAACACGTTTATAAGTACTTATAGCGAATGTAATTTCTAAACCATTGTGTGAAGGCATAAAATTGATTGTGTTCACATGAAGAAACAATTTGTATTGTAATACATTCACGTTCAGTCTTATAAATCTCAGAACTATTTATTGAAATTATAAAAGTTTAAGAAATAAACTTACGATTTTCACTTTCTTAGGAACTATAGAGAAACTAGTTTTGTCGGTAGCTGTATCTTTACAGTCTTTTGTTCGAAGTATTCCGACGGCAGCCGTCAGAAATGTATCTACGAATGAAGTGTCCTTTTCACGCACACTCATCATCTGCCACTGGTCTATTGTTGGGTAGTCTGTGAAAAATCAACAGTTTTTACTTTATGACCGTTACAAATATATATTTCTAATTTATTTACAATACCAATAGAAACATTAGTCACTCTTATACAAAGATGTTTTTACTGTTACATTTAATATTCACTACAGAACCAATATGCAATGCGATACCAACCTTCACAGTTACTTGAAATGAGTTGATTCTTCTCTACACCAAGTAACATGATTAAAATTTTGTCAACTTTGAACAGATTCTCACCGTTCAAGTCTTTTTTTAAATCTGCCATTTTTGCGGCAAGCATTGGACATACGATGACTATCTGTAACTGGGCCTTAGCCAACTTATCTAGTTTCTCTTGAGAGTCTGTGGCCAAAAGTTCTTCTGCAATTATTGGAGTCACTCTGAAAAATATATAATTTCTAAATTTAAAATATATGTAAACTTTGTGTCTTTGAAAAAACTTGAATTTACGTTCTGTTTTTTAAATGAAAAAATAGGATATGTATTAAAAAAAACTTAACATAAATAAAAGTAAAACATAGGTACTAAAGGTTCTTTAACGTACTAAATAAAAGCTTTCCTAGACTGTGTCAAACACACTTAGGATGTATATTTCAGGATCCATTGTCGTAATTAAAAAGCAAGTCCGAAAATTTTTATCACATTATATACTATACGTCAACATTTAACCTTTACATTTTCTTGGTAAACTACGTCAATAGTTGCACTGTATATTGTATAATAGATAAATATATGTACCTATAGTGATGTCTGGCTCTCTGGGACATAATCTTATCAAAGCTAGCGACCAAGTAGTCAGACCACAGCGCACTCTCCGGGGAACCGGAGCTCCACAGTATCGCAATATCTTCCATTTCTGAAACAAAGGTTTGAAATTACTTTAGGGAAACGTAATAGTATCATGGAACTTTAGTTTCAAGTAGAAGTTAGAATTAATTATTATGTGTATTTGACTTGAAATGTAATATGTATAATGCATATTTATGTGTACGCTGTTAATTACTATTACTGTTAATTAGCAATAAAAATACTTGTACAACTCGTATGACGAATACACATCTAATTATACTTACATTATTAAACACGTACCCATAGACATGTTAGATTATTTGTTTTCGATTAGTAATTTTGTTTAAGTACATCTTAATGTATTATAGTAAAAGTAAACAGAAATATTTATAGTCTATAATAGTACATTGTTGGGCATTACTTAGAAAGATTTTAGCCTATTTAGAGTACCTAGGGTAAGTTTACGTTAACCATGTTAATTTATTTCTTGGCCATTAGTATGTAAGGTATTCATTTCCTTCTAGCTACTTAAAATAACTAATTAGTACAAATTATTAAAGTTAATTACATAAGTATGAACTTTAGTTCAAAAACTATCGTACTAGTGTTGGAAATAGCATCTAATTCTGTTTCGCGGTTTAGGAGGCAAGTAGCAGAAACATAAACAGATAGACGCGTAAAGCGTCTTTGTTATCCAGAATTACCTACATAGTAAATTAAACTTAAAACTAACGCATATACATTTAAATACACTTATTAATAACTCGTTTTTACTTTATGTACTTTTTTTTATATTACAATAATCTCTTTCACAATAATGGTCAAATGCTTCAAAATACCTAAGATTCTGAAAGATGTTCTTAGAATACATGTTTAGATATGCTCACACTGATCATTCATATAGCTATCTGATAATACAAAATCTTGGTGCCAACATCAATAAGACTTCGTAAGAGGGAGATCAAATATAACGCCTAACATTGAAAGGAAGTGTTGTGTGTCAAAGGATAATCAAGACATGAACGATGTCGTTCACTTAATATCGGCTGGGGGTCATTGGCTGGATCGAAGTTCATGGATAACGCTCGTACGCAACATAAACCTCTCTTTACATATTGCCAAATTTATGACCTAATAAAGACCTTACTCACGAATTCGGCATTATATTTTCGCCAGAGAATTAGTCATCGTGCCTTTCAGAGTGTGCTTAGGAAGTAAAACAACAACAAACTATTGAACACGAAAATTGTACATGTAATATTAATTAATCTTGAGTGCTAGTCTTCAGCGTAATTGTACAGACACTTGAAATCAATCAGCCGATATTGATAAATGAGTGTAATGCTTCGATATACTTAGAACAGAAATGTTCCAACAAGAATGATCGTTGCAGACAACTTTATATAAGGAATAAATCTTGCTGCTTAAGTGCTTCACCAAGGCATAAAGCAGCGCCAAATAATAATCATTATTATTTACTCGTTACATATTGTTAGGTTAGTTTAGCTAAAAGCTTTGAACTATTCAACACCGTCCTCAAAACACATTTATTCCTTTCTTAACTCATATGAATGAAAGCATACGTTCGCTGTTAAAAATTTTATTGCATCCAGTGGCACGCATACGCATTGGCTGCTTACAAAATATGCTATGCACTGCGCGCGCGCCGGAAACTCGTACGGGTTTATACTTACCCACCTCTGCCGCCAAATGAAGACCCGACTAAATGTAATATCCGTTTCCTAAATAGACAAACGCCTATCAGCGTCGCCCGGAATAACTATAGCCGATTAAATGCAGGGAGTAACAGAACACGAACGCTGAATATGACTCTCGAGATATGCAGTTATGCGTTGCTATGCGACTATTTTCTGCTCAAATAGAACGGAAGCACTTCAAGTTCCAAATTAGAGTTGCATTTTCTATTTGAATTGTTTGATTGATAAGCAATCTAAGACACTTAAATAGGATTGGAAATACACATTTATATAATTATACCAATTAAACTGTGTAGTTTAATCCTTTTGGTATCGGTATGTGTCCATGTACTTTTTGCTTTTAAAATTTATCTCCTGGCTCACTCAAGTAGGCATGAGCATTTGGTTAGCTTTAACCCTGTCAATGTTGCTTCCGTCAGGTTACACTTAAAACCCTATTTTTATCACTGTGGTATACCTTACACAAGTTTTAAAGTGGAACACAACAAGTACATATCAAACATTTGGGGCACAGTCGGCTGCGCTCACTGCTCACTGCTCCACCGCTTTCAGTTTTCAGTTCAATGGCCGTCGCGGACGTCTTTGATGTACCGAGTGAAATATTGTAAGGGGTCATCCATAAATTACACCACACAAGTTTCATGTTTTTTAGCCCTTCCACGTCTTCCTCGTTCCTCGTTACAGGTGGTCTTATTTGTGAAAATCCTTTCTCTATAATGTATAGTCACACATTTTGCAATTCTACACCCATAACGGAATAAAAGAATACTTAGTACTGCATCCAATTGTTCGTGTGGTGACGAGTTAATAATACAGTATATCTCCATCTTTATTCATCTTGTGGGTGTCAAATGAGCCGACTAAGGGAGCAAATTAGACAGGACTTCAGCAATAAAAAGAAAAGGAAGACTTGAAACAAATTTTAAACCAACCAGTCTTTCCAGTGTGGTAATAGAGCCTGCTTTCTAAGGAGAAGTTTATGTCGAACAGTAGACTATGAAACTTTATGTATGAATTTTTTATCTGTACCTATAATGTGTTATTTTTTGTCATGTGAAGTGACGGAGTTTCTTAACGTGAACCGTCTTTAATAGATGACTCTTAATGAATCACCTTTTAGATAGGGAAACCTTTTTCCCTCGTATAGTTTTGCAAAGAAAATACGTACGAGATAATACATACTTAATTCTTAATGATCAGCCATTAAACCGTAATTGCCTACTTGGCACTCGTAATTACCCATATAAATTCTTTACCTAATTTATTTCTGTTTGATTTATTCGTATAGCTACGAATTGTATTTTGTAACAATCGTAATGATGGGTTCAAATGTACTCTGTGATGTCTTATTCATAATTATGTCGTAAGTTGTCGTACATTGTTGCAAAATAGGACATTCTTAACGTCGCATGATGTTCATCATGTGTCAGATGTTTATTCCTCTGTTTTGTGTTCGCACCAGGAATGGACGTGGGCTACTACCTACGAGAACATGTCGTTACAAGACTTTTCCAAGAATTTGGCGCAAACATACCAAACATTTTAAACATTCAACTGGTATGAGATCACATTTTAAGGAATTATAAGATGCAAGATGTTGTACTGATCGTATTAGTAGGCGTTTTTCTCTGAAACCGTGTGAGTAATAAAACCAGACGGCTTCACTTCTATATTGTGTGTCGAAGTTATTTAATTTTAGTATCTAACAAATCTGTGTTTATATTTTGATAGATGTGTTTATAACCCAGTTATAACAGGATATTATTGTTTGACCAAAAAGGGGTTAATTTTAAACATATTAACCAAATAATATGTTAGACAGAGTGTTGGTTTCCAACCGACATCGAATGATTCATGAAATAAAAATATCTACATTCTGTTTTTCACCGACTCAGCCCTGACAAGCTCTTCGACGGTAAATCATACTTTCTGCTTTAATTATGAGACAACACTTTGTATTATTTAATTATATTGTTGACTCATCGTCGTCTACTCAGTATTATTAAGCTCATTCGAGTTAGTCCTGCCGACCATTCAGAACCGGACATGTGTTGGCTTAAATAACAAATCCCGCTTAATGGTTCTTTAAAAAAAATTAAACAGCACTTCCTTTTGAGCCCTTTTAGATGGCACAGTAAGCATTGTTTGTAACCGAGCACATTTAAACTAGTTTCTTGTTATCTGTTTAAAGCGAATAGTTATTGTTAATAAAGTTCATTAAAAAGAAATTTAAACATTTCGTCCGTTCAAATAATGACCATATAATTATTAATAAACAGCTTCCAAGAAATAACTAATTACAGCCTTGTATGCGGTCGTTTGTGATAAGGGTCAGTCTCGTCTCCTGGATGTCCCAACGACAAAAGACGTTACAAACAAAGTTATAATTCAATATTCTCACTGATAACATGACAACTTGAAAGAAGTACTAGATATGTACATAGCTACTAAACAATCACATTAAACATAATAGTCTTCACGATAATCATTTTACTAACAAATGAATATCTAAATACTTAGAACTGTTTACAAAGTAAACATTCAAATAAACTTGTGAAAAACCGACAACCAAGTTTCTTACAGCATTAAAATTAGACTTATTAAGTTTATTTACTTTTAATGAATTCAAAACTGTGCAAATAGCCCGTCGTCTTTTGTCTCCTAACAATTTTTTTTAGTTGATACATCAGTTAACACAATCTGTGGGAGCGATCCTGTACAGATGATATAGACAACTTATACAAGACGTTCACACATTTACATTCCCAATGCGAGTACATTACGGGAGTTGCTTCGATGCATGTAAATTATACTATGTTTATTCAGCCATACATGCCACCCTGCATATTTAATGTACGCCAGAGACTTCGGTTACGAAGTCGTGTTTAAGTTTCTCCTCTAACAATTTAGCCACAAAGCTCACAATTGCGTAAACCTGTATGTTCCAACGGTGAATCTAATTTGGTTATGTTCTACGGTGTTTCTTTGACATTGATTTTGGATGGGGCTGGACATTTTCGATCAAAGTGTCACATTCTCGAGTTCAGTAAAGTGAAGGCCGCTGAAGCCGTCTATAGCGAAGACAATGGCTTATTATCTAGGCATATTAAGGTACCTGCGCATGTTTGCATGCTACCTACCTACGTCATTGTATGACTAATATAAGTAATTGGCACTGATAAACCCTATAAGTAAATAATTATAAAATACTGTTGACAGAACTGAATGTATCTTCTGATAAACTCATTGAAAAAGTGCGTTTTTCTGTAAATTGAATTTAAAATAGCTGTCGGAGAACGTTCTAAACATAAATACAATGCATTAAATCATGCAACTAATCTTAACTTAAATGGGTAAATATTTATTGTTTTGTTACTTATTAGCAATGAACGTTGTACCTAGTCGCATGCGTGTACGTAAGTAAGGTGAACATTATTTCAAAGAGCTTCCAAAATGTTATTTAACCCACATTGAATATATTAATAGGATCGTGTTAACGGATACTCTATATATTTACTTGTTACTAATATGTCATTATTCAGTAGAAATTCATATAGATACCACCGAAGTTCAATTAACGTCACAGATGTAAATTAAATAGCTATTTGAAAGACGTTAAAATTTAAATTTATGTATTCATAAGTAACATGCATTTACAACTTTAATTATTCATTAAAATAGTATAGCCTTAAAATTTTTGCACAATAACAATAATATTAAGGATTAAAATAAAATTAAACTCACTTGCATCGCCCATTGTTCCTATTTTTTTATCCTCCATATTAATATGAGTGAAAGAAGTTGACAGTTACGATAAATCCAAACTAAGCGCCTGTCATTGCACAGGACTGCACAGGAGCACTAGAAAGCGCACAAAACTAATACAAGAGCCCTCAGAACTGTGACAGGGAGTAGTGTCGGTTCGCGAGCATGTGCCGCACGGCCGGCGACTGTTCGCTGGCGTCAGGCGGCGGTGGCGTAGGCGCACGCACTTCGCATACTAAAACCTCGTCGCGACATCGATAATCGCAAGTCACAACTTCATCGCCACCCCTCACGCCAAATCTTAACAACAAATTTGGGCCTGTGTGTAAATATTCCTCGAGCGTTATCGAAGACCAAATATGAGACAGTCAACACTAAACACATTTTTATTATATTCTTTTCGCGTTAGGCAGATATGGATAATCGTTGAACAAAAATTGATAAGCACTGATAAAGAAGATGTTTGATACATTGAACTAATGTTACTATGTATAGAACAGACACCGCGTTAAAGTGTTTTACGTCATACGTTGATGTGACAATACAACAATGCAATTAGTCGCTCTGCTGGGCTTGTAGAGATCAAATGCCAAAATTGTGACTAACATTAACATCAAAAATGCCATCCTGTGCGTTTAAAATATGCGAAAATAAATCCATTAGGTAGAAAAAGATAGTAGTCTAACTTATCATCGATAAATTAACAAAACATTAGGTATACTACTTTTGTATCAAGTAAATAAAAAATACTTTTAAAGGTTTTATGCTAGCCATTTATGAATAAAAATCATAGATTATGTAGATTATTAAGATTTGACACTTGGGTACTAAATCTTTATTACACTAAATGACTAAGGGTTTGTTGATGTGAAACAATGCAACAGTTCAAACTGGTTATGTGATAGTACATGTAAAAAAACAAGCGTAAATACAAAAGTAAAGAAAATAAACAACAACAATTTTTATTTAAAGCAATTTGAATGTTGTATTTTTAACAGTGCTGTATTAGTTATTCATTATTCTCTAAAGTTGCTAATGATTGATCTAGCGTCAAAATCTTATTAAATAATTTAGAATTTGAATTTCGAATTTCTAAATTGCAATGTTGTTATTTAATGTAAGAACTATTTACACATCTTATAGGATTCTATGAGCAAATAGGCGACAATTCGCTTGAAACATGAAGCTGATACTGATCACTGATCAAGTTAACAGTAAGTTTTAAGCCTTTATGTCCTGAAACGAGATCAAGTAGGCAGAATAACAAAAAATGTCGCATCTCCATACATATACTAATGAGGACACAACACTCCCCCCGTAGCGTTTGAAATAGCTTTTCTAGTACATTATAACTCAATGGCACGATGCACTTTTTCAACAACTTTACAGAATTTTATCTCATCTTACTTATTTATTGTCTGATAAAGTATTATAATTGGATTTCTTTACTGTAATAGATAGTTGGTAGTAAAGGGCAAGTTAGATATCAAAAGTAAGGGTTTGGTTATTTCTGAGATGGTACTGTATCATATAGCGCAACCATAGTCGAGGTCGGAGGGCGGCTCGGGTGCAATGTTCTCTGGTATCGGGCCCAGGTTCCGATTGACATGTTTACGATCATTTATCATTATTATTCACTACAATATACCTACTTTATTGTTATCTAATAATAGAGTTTACTGCGTGCGCTTCCTTTAAGACGTATTGTGTAGAACTTTCATAACTTAATGCAGAAACAGTAATAATATCGATTTAAATTTTTAGAACGATTAATTTAGTATTTTTATATAGAAGTTTTACAAACTGTTAATATTTCACAATCTGACTCTACTTATCTGACTGTGCATGTCAAATTTTAGTAAAGGTTAAAATGCAACATCGTGTCCATCGTGTCCATGTCATCGTGTAGTACTGCACTCATATTTTTACTTATTTTCAACTTTTCTGAGTTGGCAACCGGTAGGCTGGTAGATAATACAATTGTTACATTAATTTATTTCTTTACTTCGCATATCCTTGATTAAGCATTTTGTAACATACTTAAGCGTAATGATAAAGAAACCCATTTAACTTAGAGTCTAATATTAGAACCTAAAATATTGATAAGTATATATAAAACAGTAGGGTACTCAAAAATTACAGTAAGAAAATTATTTAATTTATGAATTTATCATAACAGTTGCTGCCTTCATTTTGTACCTACTTGATTACAACTTCCATTCAAGTTTATTTATTTTTACTACGTCTGTAGTAATAATCATATCTGATTATTGATAACCGTTCGTAATACCTCTATAAGTCATCAAGGTGACATTCAATGATCAATGACTAACGAAAAGAATAAATAACGGTCATTCACTAGCAATCTTGAACATTCAGAAAAACTTGTACATACTAATTTACTTATTATACGAATATTTATCATAATCGTACTGTCTCCAAGAACCCACGGTTTTTCACTGTTAATTTTCTATTCCTATTTTCAGTTTTCTTCTTAGATTTAATTTGTAATCAAATTGTTTTTAAAAGGTTATTGATATTTTTCTACTTCTACCAACTCTCTTATTACACACAAAGACCTTATTGATACCTCGTAGCTTCGCTTATGATCTGTAAGACGTGTTTTAAACGGCCTCTTAAGTATCGGAAATTAATTTTAGGTTCAGCTCGAAATCTTTCTTTTATAGAATGCGTTTTAAGTGTTACTCAGCTGAAACTCATCTCGGTAATTGAATATGACTTACAAACTGTTCTCGTTTACATTTCCGCCTTATCAATACTATTATTCCGTATCACGCAACAAATTTATGTTAAAATGTTACATATATATGTTTCACAAATATCATTTCTATGGATTTATATAATACACTGGATTGGCTAGTGAAACAATATAAATACATAAATATGAAACAGATCGCCCAATATTAAATATAATAAATATTTAAAAAAAATAAAAGACTAACACTAGACTTTTGTTATGTCGATTTGTCAAACCGTATGTCTTTATATTATTATAATAATGTGATTGTTTTTTCCATAAACTTAAAGCTTTTTTTTATTTTTTTATTTAAACGAATACTTGAATGTATATTTAACTTAATTGAGTATTCATTAAGGTAAATTTAATTGTGTTGAAATATGTATGATAAATAATTCTTTCGCAAATAAGGTACGGTAAAGTGAATATTTCGTAACTATTCAGAAATAAAACATCGTAAAATAAGTTTTTTTTCTGCAAAACATCTTAGAAATCACCGCTTGAGACAAGCTTCAACTTGTTTCACGTAAACAAAAATCATATCTGTCAAAACTTATACCTGAGTGAAGATTTCGATATAAACATCGTTCTTCAATAAGCTATCACTAACTTGAGTATGAGTCGGCGAATCTTATTTTAGGTGACGTTCTTTACTTAACACCAGTTTCAAGATTACATTCACGACTGAGACACATTTAAAATACGGACCTTATTTCCATTGACTTATTGAAGGCATTAACTAGTTGATTAATTTATCTTAAGTTTAATATATTAGCTATTCCTTTGCACTCAAGCAGTAGTAGAAACGTTTTCTAACTTATTGGTAAATCGTAAATCCTCATAGAGTTGTGTTAGGAGAAGATATTATCTTTAAAATGAAATTTCATTCTAACGTAATTACAATTGCCAATCTAACACTCCTATTTTCACTTTTGCCCCAAACATGTAATGAAATTTTATCTCCAATAATTTAAATTGTAAAGATAGTATAACATATTTTTATAAGTAAGACTTAGTTTCATACAACAAGAAAAAGACATATTCTGTACTATTTTAACTATTTAGTGTTATAAATAGTACAAGTTTTATTTAGGAGAGGATTCTGTTTCAAAAAGTGCTCAGAGATTATTCTGTGGGATGGTAAGGCAAACGCTCGCCCGCTTTTTAAAGTATGTCACAAAAAGAGAGAAGCAGCATAAATATGGATGGCAGAATGATGATTGCTAGCAGAAAGCAAACAAAAACAAAGCTCTAACAACTGAAGCAATGTCATAGACTTGAGGCGTCTATGCTGACACCGACGAAATAACTTTGAACAAGCGATTTTGTGTGAAATGTGAAACGACACTAGTAATAACTGTGACAGAAATCAAGATATATGTTAAGGACTATAATGGCAGCTTTATTGATAAATTTCTGAAAGAAATAGTAAAAAATAAAATTTGACAATCTACAATGCGACAAACAATTGCTATGATGATTAATTGAGCATATTTTAAGTATTATGAAAACGGTTAAAAATTTGTCAAAGTTGAATATAATACGTAAACTGTCACTGACGCTGTGTGTTTGTGTAAAACCCTTGCTTGCAAATCGTCTTTAAAGTAATAACTATTGATCTAAGACTCTCAAGGCTTTGCAAACAACTTTCGAGAGTTGTTTACGTTAGATGATGGGTAATCCTTAGGAAAGTAAAATCTAATAGATGTTAGATAGATTGCAAATAACCTAAGTAAATATACGTTCGTCAAATAAATCACACTTTACGAAGATAAAACGTGAAAGAGATAAAGATACCCTCAGTCAGATTTACTTTGATTGGACTTGATTAATGTGATTATATATTATTATTAGACAAATAGTTTTATTTGAAATGTAAAAATCTCTTACCTTTGAAAGAAAAGTTTTTCGGCCTTCTTCTTTTGATGGTGTCTTCTTCTTTTTGGTTGAATTTCGGTGGAGGCATTCGCGGTACTTCACTAGGAACTGTGGTAACTTCTCCTGTGCCCGCGACACCCGTAGCCAAGTATCCCCCAACTGAATGTCTTCTTCTACCTTGAAGAGGAATTGTGTAGAAAACCTCCTCACGCTCCTGAGGGCCATCTGATGTAACCACTGTTGCACTTATTTTACCTTTTCTGTGGGAATAAAAACTCAAACTAAGTATAAGACATAAATTAGGAAATGTAGCATTGATTATGATAGATAGATAACTTACTTGATGCGCGGAGCAGTAAATGTATGTCTCATATCACCAGGAGCGCAGTCCCCAGGTCTTGGTTGGCCTTTCAAAAATCCTTCCGCTTGTTCTGGCTCCCTTGCAGATAAAGACCTCAATAGGGCTCTGAACTCTTTTCTTCTGGGACTTTCTGGTTCCCTTCGTCTCGGTGAGCTGAAGGGCCGTCCGGTATCTGGCCAGACCCGACCCGGCGCTGACCGAGAACATGGCTCAGACGTAGCTTGGGTTTCAACGCTGTCAGTTACATCTTTGTTCGGCAACGCGAAATATGATGGGTTATCTGTAAGGACAAGACAGAGAGTATAACAAAAATTGTTTTTATGGAAACATAATGAACAATAATGATAACAGCTGGATATGTACCGATACCGAGTATCATGGAAATGTTTGATGCGACGTTGTGCGATGGCCAGTGCTCTACGACTGCGGCACACGGGAATTATTCAATAACCCCAATGAACTAACGGCTCTCCATTACGTCCACTGCGGGCCGAGTATATGGCAACCTACTTTTCAAAGCCGGAAAATGTGAATTGAAGGCAATTTTTGCCCATTGTCTACCCTATTTAGAAGGCTCAGTAAATATTTAAATGATAAGACATTTGTCTAGAATAGATAACACTTAAAGAGAGTTATTTCTTAGTTATTTGCTACTAACAAATAAATGTATCATTGTTACGAGAGTAAAATACATTGTTTAGTACTGTCTTTTCTACCGTAACCAGAATTAGAAATATCTCTTAGTGACTAACTAAGGTACTTTCAAATGGATCCTAAAAAAATATTTCAATTTTAGTTCATACACCACCTACTAATATACTTCACAATGCATTTTAGAACAGAAATGTAGAGGCGCCAGATGCCGACATTTTAAAATCATTATAATAAATCATTGGATAAACTAATATTTATACATGTACAAAAATTTAGATACAAAGAAGGAATTAGGTATACAGTCTTCGGTTTTTTGCATAGTCGTTTTAGTAGGTAGCGCCTTCGCTATTTTAATGGTTAATTGCTTAGTTATAAAATATATGTTGTAATAGGTATTTTATGGTATATCGTTCTTCTTCACATGAAACTCTCAACAGCTCAAAAAGTACTTGCTACTGGCCTCAACAAAGAACATAAATAATAATAAAGCGAGATAAATGATACGAAATGAAGATTTATAAATCCCGGATCCACGAACGTACGGTGTGGGGCGGCGAAGTTTTTATACATTTTTGTATTTTTTGTAAGGCCCGCATATGCGGAGTTTTGGATCTATTCAGGGCTGTTAGGGTGATATAGAAATGTCCCTAAGCACATGTGGCTAAATAAAAACAAGTGAGTGACAATAGCGGGCCCACTCCTAAATACGACGCACAATACTATTCACTGTTATTGTTACATTATTGGCCAGTAATGACGTATTTTCTACTAATTAATGTGTTGTAGTTGGACGTTTGCAACAAAAGCATTGATTTAAGAAGTTAAAATACATAAGTTATAGTTGGAAAGAATAGCTTATTGTAAAACTTAGATACATTGGTCCTTAAGTGCAATCTCTACTATTTTTACTCATGTTGCTATAAATAATAAATATATAATATAAATAGTTATTTAGTTTATATATATCCTTAAGTCTATTCAATAAATTTGTGAAAATTGTTTTACAGGTATATAAGGACTGAAAATAGTTAAATTGAAAAATGCATTTTTAATTAGGCTGCATGCCAAAATAAATCACTAAAATTTTGTATAGGATTTTGTCCAATTTAGAATTGTAGCAATTAAAGCTAAAATTAATTAATGTTAACATAAATTTCTCATCTTATTCTCTACATTACATTACGTTCAAATTATAATGTTGCAATATAGAGTTTTCAATTCAACAGAATTAAGAAAGAAGTAATAAACGTAAATACTGTTGAGATAAATGAATAAATGTTGTTTCACAGAAAACGTTAACAGAAGATATCTCCAAACACGTTCCAAGAAACGCGATGTTTCAGACTTTTCAAGAAAAGTTAAAATGATACTCCGACACACCGTTATTTACGGTCGCAGTAGATTCACTTGAATATTAATTGGTCGTTACACTATCTACTGTGTCACTTAAGTTATCGATACCTAATAATAAACACGGATGCTTGATTAGGAGACAATGGAAGTTAGGTCGACCAACAAAACCACTAACGAATGTTTGTTTGTAAATACGCACCTACCTATCTATACTTCTACATCTAAAAAAAATTACTGTATTTTAATATGATAAATATTTTTCTGAAAAATTATTAAAACAAAACATGAAATAGGTACTTAGTATATTATTAAGTTTAAGCCTAAGAAAAATTACAAAAATTTTAATACACAGTGAAGCTAGCACAGGCGCTTTTCAAATCCTTAACTTATTCAACAAGATTAACACAGCATCGTATAAAAATTAAATATGGAGAACTCACTAGTGGCGCGTAGACAATAGTCAAACTGGGGTCCCATGTTCGGAGATCACCGATTGTACACACTATACACGACACATCTGGCCGGGCGCGCAACGAGCTCTGTGCCTGTTGTTCGTTCGTATCTGGTTGATCCGACGCGGGCGCAGGTGGAACCGAACGCGAGCTTTAGGCGCTCACCGTACACGTGCGGCCCTTTCACAAGGAAGCGGAGCTTTCTTAGCACGCGCGCACAGGAAACGTACCGTGTATACTTAGTCTGGCCATAAATACTGTTACACTTAATTATAAAAAAATATTACATTTGAATTTCGAATCTGTCATTTTTATACGATTGTTCATTGTGTTTTCTCATTTTGGCGCCAATACATTGTAAAATATTTTGCGATATTAAAATGGTGTGGGGTGATAAAGAGAACCGAATCGCTGTGATAGCATTACACAAAGTAGGTATGGAGCCAAATGCAATTTTTAAAACTCTCCATACACTTGGTATTAGTAAAATGTTTGTGTACCGGGCTATTAATAGGTACAATGAGACCTCCTCTGTTTGTGACAGAAAAAGATCTGGCCGTCCACGTAGTGTTCGTACGAAAAAGGTGGTCAAAGCAGTAAGGGAAAGAATTCGAAGAAATCCTGTCCGAAAGCAAAAGATTTTATCTCGGGAAATGAAGATAGCACCTAGAACCATGTCGCGTATTTTAAAAGATGACTTAGGACTTGCAGCCTATAAGAGACGCACTGGCCATTTCTTAACTGATAATTTAAAGAAGAATAGGGTGGTAAAATCGAAACAACTACTGAAGCGGTACGCAAAGGGAGGTCACAGAAAAATTTTGTTTACGGATGAGAAAATTTTTACAATTGAGCAACATTTTAACAAACAAAATGACCGTATTTATGCTCAAAGCTCTAAGGAAGCTTCCCAATTAGTCGACAGAGTGCAACGTGGACATTATCCGACTTCAGTGATGGTTTGGTGGGGTGTTAGCTATGAAGGAGTGACTGAGCCATATTTTTGTGAAAAAGGTATCAAAACATCGGCACAAGTGTATCAAGATACCATTCTTGAGAAGGTAGTTAAGCCCCTTAACATCACCATGTTCAATAACCAAGTATGGTCCTTCCAGCAAGACTCGGCGCCGGGTCATAAAGCTCGGTCCACGCAGTCTTGGTTGGAATCGAACGTTTCGGACTTCATCAGAGCTGAAGACTGGCCGTCGTCTAGTCCCGATCTTAATCCGCTGGATTATGATTTGTGGTCAGTTTTAGAGAGTACAGCTTGCTCTAAACGCCATGATAATTTGGAGTCCCTAAAACAATCTATACGATTGGCAGTGAAGAATTTTCCCATGGAAAGAGTGCGTGCTTCTATTGATAACTGGCCTCATCGTTTAAAGGACTGTATTGCAGCCAATGGAGACCACTTCGAATAAGCTTTTTATATTTTTAATTGTTTTATATTTATGTATTAAACTGACACACTGTAAAAGTAATAAATGTTATTTGCAGTTAACAATTTTCTTTTTTCTTTATTACAATATTTATGGCAAGACTAGGTACAAGCTTTAAGATGCGCTGTAACCATGGATTCATGAATATTGAAATAGTTGTCGATGCCATTATTCCTATCTCCATTGGATAATTTATACATATACATTTATACATAAGTATAGCGGGTGACACTGATGAATTGTCGATTCACTTGTCTAAGATGGTTTTCATAATTTATTAACACGATTGAAATTTATCTTATTAAATAGCTATGTATAACGTAATATAAAATGATTTACGAATAGATATTAAATAGTTTAGAATATATTTTTAGAGTAATCCTTGTAAGTATATATATGTATACCTTTTTTTAAATTATAAAAATATGTAGAGCACTTTATATTTTTTTATAAAAATATAGAGTGCGACTCTTTTACCCAAGAGGCTTAAAAATATGCATCATCACAATTGACAAATCCTAAAATTAGTTAGACATTCATTCAAGTATATTGGAGGACCAATTTTTAAAATATTCATTGTCAGGGCGTTGCTGTCCACTGCTGAATGAAAACCAACCCCAAGGCGTGCAAACTATTCCGATCTTGGGCAGTCGGCGTTCATTGTTCAGCACGATGTACATGTAAAATTATTTAAACGAGAACGAGATCAATACCTATTTTACACTTCGGAATTTCTTGATATCCGTACGAAGTTGCATTGACCTTGTTCACGATATATTATAATTTAAAGGGACGTTTTGTTTTCCTCAGTGACATACATTCGAGACCCTTGTGGTCATCTGAATGTCTGTAACTTGCAGTACCAACTCACTGTACCAGGTTCGACAATAAGTCCGAC
This sequence comes from Hypercompe scribonia, assembly GCA_949316085.1. Classification (NCBI taxonomy): domain Eukaryota; kingdom Metazoa; phylum Arthropoda; class Insecta; order Lepidoptera; family Erebidae; genus Hypercompe; species Hypercompe scribonia. The sequence continues at coordinate 10,540,672 of OX438974.1, read as the reverse complement.
TATGGAATGCTTTGCCAATATACAATAAAATTTACCAAACCTTGCCTGTCTTTAAGAATTGGTAACAGACTGTTACCTGTCATTTGATTTTATTATTTCTTAAAACTATTTCTTTATTTGTTGTCTTCCTTTGTAATGTAAATGTGGATGTTGTGTATGTATGTTTATGTATGTATTTTTTGTTTGTAATAATGTGTATAATAATCGATTATTCTTTTGTTATTCACTTTTATCTGAGTCAAATGTATTTACATTTTTATCACACAAAAACTACCCTTGAATTTGTCTTTCGTTAATCGATTTGTCCATCCAAAGGTTGTTTAGGAGTAATTGCTATTCAGTGATAAGGTCACTATTTGTGAATGATCATTAAATTAATATGCTCTTAGATGTAAAATGTATGAACTGGTGTACAATAAAGTTTATTTTATTAAATTTCATTAAATAATATTGTAATTCCGTCCATTTAATCCATCCATAAACAAAACGGGGTATAATTGAGCAAAGCTAAAGGTTTACTTTTAATAGATATTTTCGTAAAAGTACATTTAAAATCAAATCTAATAGGAACTTCCGCTTAAATAAGAGAAATATGGCAACATTAACCACGGCATCATGAAAAGGGGAGTTGTGCAGCCAGTTTTAATTTTAAGTGTTTACGCGTGTGCTACGTGTGCCACGGAACCCCGTACCTACCCAAACGCAGCGCGCAGCATCATAAGCGTCATTGTTTGTAAACACATCCCATTCATGACCGGAGACGTGGGCCCTTCACACAGGGTACTAACTCTGTCTAACTCTAATTATAACTACTTCTAATAATAGCAACAGACCCTACAGAAAAGTGAGGGTGAGGAAGTTCGTGCCTTCTATTGCCAGATAAACAAGTCTATTTTGTTTTTGTCTCTATAAAATTCAGAATATACTATTTATATCTACTAAAACATAGACATATGTACATACATGAAACAGAATACAAACAGTCACTAAATCTGAAATGAACGGAGGGCATTTGTGCATGACGCGTACGAACGAATTACAATTTCAATCTCGACTCGTCTGTCGGGCCACTCGAAAAATGAGAATTGTGACGTGGGAGGCTATTATCTAAATACTCTTTAATACTTATTGTAGTCAGACAAATGATCCACGAGGTGACCTAAATAATTTATATGATAATGTAGCTGTATTGCTACACTTTTTAATTGTTTTGTCGTTCAAATTCACAATTAAAGTTCAAGATGAAGAAAGTAAAAAGTTATGAATATACTGACAATCCTTAATAGTTAAAAACAAATGTCAGCATTACAGCTATTAGTATCGCATAAATACTACTGCAACTAAAAGCTTTTCTGAGCTTTAAGTCCAAGAATTCGATAAGGACTTATTACGGTATTCTTAGTCTGAGAACTAACTTGGTATCTTCATATTTGGTTAAATATAAGAATGTTTCGTGGAACTAGCAATAGTTGATTTCGATAGCCCAATGGGAAATTTGATTCTACAACTATCAGTACGAACAGATAACCCAAGGGCTATTTATAAGTTTATTACAACACCTTATCTACTATCTAGTAAAATTTATGTCGAATTGAAGGTTTTGAAACGGTTTAATTAAGTGCAAGGACTATACAACTACGAAGTATTCGGCAACATTGAAATAGTCTATATTTAGAAACTGGTGAGTATGATGTATAAACTTGCTACGAACACTATTCATGTGTTTGCTTATTTTCGTATCCAAAATCATTAAAAAGGAACTTTATCGGCATACACCGAAATTGGACCCTTGAGTAATGGAAATAAAAAAATACGCCAGATGTCGGGTCGCTGTGTTTACTTGCATCTGTTGTAAAACAAAGCTCACCCTGTGTTTGCCACAAGGATTTCCAGAGGGCTTAGATGTTGTACAGCTACACTTAAATAACACATAGATTCACAATCATAAGGTTTCTCTTATGTTACGTTACAGTAACGACATCTGAACTTGTAGAACATAAGTTACAAATGTAACACCCGAATATTATAAAAACATTTTACATAAGTAAGTGTTGTCTGACTGGCAACTCAAAATGAGCAAATGTGCAATGATCTAAATAAGAAAAAAAAATTAAAAATAAACGGAAGATTTAGTGCTTTACGCACTTATTGTGATATAAAACGATGGAATAAATTATATTCTTAATAGTTAACCAATAATAAGCTACTTTCGTTTGAATATAAAATGAGGCAGTGACTAAATTTCACATTCTAAAATGTCAAATCTTAATTTATTCGTAAAATTGCCAGGAAAGGCAAAATATTCTCGTACTTAGTTACAGATGTTATGTGAAGTTCGAAATCCGAGGTACATGTACGTTCGGGAATGCAAAACCAGTTTATTTTTGCAAATCCTACTCATCGTTGTGAAATTGTAACACATGATTAAAATCCCCCATTAGTCACCATGTTGCAGTGATTAGTATTTCATATATTTTCTTTAATCCAAGAATACATTTGTACAGGGTTATTTTCATATTAGACGTTTTGTCACTTGAAACGACATTTTGCAAAGTATGTTTATATTAATGTTGAAGATAATTGCCTCACTGGTCACTCGGTTAGGTTATGTGACTGCAGATCTAGAGGTCACAGGTTTGATTCCTGGGTCGGGCCAAAAAATGTCGTTGACTTTTTCTGACTACAGAAATGTTACTGGAGTTTGGAAGTTGGGGTCCTAACCCCTGTGTCTCGGAGAGCATATAAAGCCGTCGGTCCTGTGCCTGATTTCTCCCTGGTCATCCCATAGCATTATGAGAACGAGGGAACAGAGATTGCACCTATATTTACGCATAATTCCTGCGTAGCTTGCTGGTTTCCATCGAGACTGGTCACCGTGGCTGAAATCGCCTAGGAATACATCATCACCATTATATATTAAAATCGCATACACCAGCGCGCATCGCACAGAAAAATCTTTGTTACGTACATGAGATCACAACATCGACTTGTCATTTTGCTATTAGCAATACATCGGTGAATGATTGTTTTACTTATTATTTTCATCCTAAGTCCACGATGCGAAAGGAGGGTTAGTATTCAAGTTTCTCTGACCCTGTAAAAAACTAATCAGTTAAAGACCATTTTGCTATACTTGTGATAAACTCATATAAAATAAATTAATAAGGTAGGTACTTATGAAAAATCAAGCAAATTTACTTTTTCATGATTATTATCTCGGGACGAATTTCCAAGAAAATTTAATTTGGAAATGAAGTTGGTATTACGAACGTCGCAATACTCTTAAACAACTTTTTGAGTTATCTTCTGGATATTTCTTATTAGTTTTATTTCCAACTGAAATTGCCTTAGAGATTTAAAAATCCAAATAGAACTGATATGTATTCCCTTTGATATATGGGTATGCATACTCTTTGGTACACTGAAAATGAGAGACAAAAAATAATCTTGACACACCATCAAGTTGTGTATCATTGTATCATTTCATGGTGTCAGTGGTGGTGAAAATTAGTACACGAAATAAATTATATGAATCCACACCTGATAAGGCATCAATAAGCATTGGCTTGGTAATATTTAATAAAAATATAAGTATAGGGCACGCACATCCATCGCCTTAACTGGTATTAGAGGATGGACTAGCAGCTCGCGCTGAAAATTGGAGAAAATAATTGAATCAATTTCAGGTCTTCCTGAGAGCTTCAGAAATTAATAAGTAGCCACAGGGTGTGCAAGCGGGCATTCTTTTAAATCTCATCAGATCAGAAAGTTACGATATTTTTAACACCTTTAACTTTGTCAATAAATCTTACACTGAAAAGATTGCTATGGTCATTAAGACGTTTCACACGTATTTTCGTACCAAAACAAATACAACATTCCTGCGTTTTAAGTTTTTATAAGGTCTCAAAGAGAGAGCAGATGAATATTTAACGGCCTTGAAGATTCTTATCAAACATTGTGAATTTGAGCCACTTGAGAATGAATTAGTGCGAGAGACCGAATTGTGTGTGTCATAGTGGACAGCAAATTGTAAGATAGGCTGTTAAGGACGAATGACTTAACATTGAAAATAGCAACTAGATTATGTCACGCCAGCAAAATATCTAATGAAGAAGGGCGACAGATACAATAAAGGCGTAGAAATAAAGAAAGATTCGACGATGGATACGGTGTGGGCATAGCGTGGCGCTTCACAAGGCAGAAGACATGGAATAAGGTCGCGAAGGGCACGTGGTAGAATCTGCTCACAATCAGACGTCACAGCAGGGTGAGCTAACCGACACGATATTACGGATGGTGCTCAAACGACCAGGCAGGAACCTCAAGAAGCATGAAGCGTGGAATGTATCAGAGTGCAGCTTAGAGTACAAGAGGTTATTTCATTTGTAAAGAAAGATTTAGGTTGTTAAAAATTGGTGAAAAATGTTGAAATGGGCAAACCTTTGAAAAGTTTCAAGTTAATTGACATATGAAATTATATGGAGTGTCTCAAAAATATCAATGGAATTATTTTCAAGGATAACTTAGTTTTATGCCTAAGCCCATATCGCTCGGGACCTGGAATGGATGGTACGGCGCTGCCGAACTTGTGCCCATCTAGTGGCTCGGTCTCGTACTGGGCCTGCTCAAACACATGAAATTCTATCGTTACCATGGCATAACGCCGGTTCCGATGTTTTTGAACCAAATGGTAAACATAGGGTGGGCCACGAATTAGTTAACATTTGAGAAAATCATATAAAAATACCATTTGTTATATATTATAAAAAATTTTTATTTACAAGCAAGCTAATTAGTTGGAAATTATTTTTTAAAAATTACATCGCCCAAATGACCATCATTTTGACGTTTGCACTCTTCTAAGCGAGTACCGAAATTTTCGAATTCTCGGCGGCAAAGAGACCCTGAGATCGCCGACGTCTCTTCACTGATTTTTCTTTTAGTTGACGTAGTGTATTTGGTTTATTGATGTAGACACGATTTTTCAAATAACCCCATAAAAAGAAGTCTGCTGAGGATAGATCTGGACTTCTGGGTGGCCATGGGATGTTTCCTCGTCTGAAAAACAGTCTTTCCGGAAACTTGTCTTTGACGACCGACAGGAACTTATTGGATGTGAGACGAGCGGCTCCATCTTGTTGACACCATGTGTTACGATTGTAGCCAGTAAAATTCGTTCCCAAGAACACCCGTAACAAGTTTGTGCAGCATGTTAGATTCAAATGCTAACGAATTCTTGGTCCACCCTATATTTAATAGAGATTTGTCCGTCCATTCATTTGTCTGTCCATGTTATAACGACAATGAAAGATCAATTTGCTCGTCATGGCTTAAGAAAGAAAATTTTAAGAAAGAATGGAAATTGGTCCATAAAACGTCATTCATTAATTATTAACAATCAAACGGACGTAGTAAGTGCACGGTACGATTCGTTAAAGAATTACGTTAAAGATATCCGTAAAAGAATCGGATTTTTACCTTGGTTTACTAAATTATCGGATTATATCAAGAGATAGTTAGCTAGTCCAGCAGAACTTATGATAGCTACGCGACTATCTGGCCACGTATCAAAATTATAGCATAATAATAGCAGAGTAATGCAAACGTAGAAGCGAATAAAAAAGGTGATGATGTTGTTGTGGCCGACAAAAAAATCGATACACGGCGCAAGATGCAAGTAGCTGGGTGCGCGTCCGTTCCTCGGTGGTATTTTTTAACCGACCAGTGTGGCAAGCGATTCAGACGAAATAGGAGATATTCTATGGTGAGTCCAGAGTCATCAACTGAAGCTGATTACTGTATTTATGAGGACCTGCCCGAAGAGGATGGATGCGATACGTATTTAATGTATATTTAAGCCTCTTTCAATGAGCCTCTTGTGATGATGATGATGATGATGTACTCCAAGCTGATCTCGGCCACGGCGGCCAGTCTCAACGGAGACCAACTATACAGGCGATATTATAGTGTGTGCATACAAGTGTGTGAGCAAGCAAAAATACAGGTGACTCTCAGTTTCCTCACTCTCACAATCCAGCCCATTCAATGCGTATCCGACACGGCCGAAAAGAGATCAGGCGCAGGACCGACGGTTTTATAACCTCTACAAGGCACGAGGGTTAAGACAAACCTCACCACCCTAACCTCAACCCAAACCTCAACTTCCTAACACCGGTTTGTTATTAAGCATTTCTATAAAAAGAAAACTTCAATAACTCTTTTTCACCCGAACCGTTAATCGAACCCAAGACTTCTTGATTGGCAGTCGCATACGCTAACTGCTAGACCAACGAGCCTCTCTGTATCTTTGATATATGAATATACATTCCCTTTGGTATACTGTGAGTGATAGATAGTAAAAAATCTTGACACGCCATCATATTGTATTGTGTATCATTTCAAGTACTACCAATGTCAAACCCTTGACGTAAAATAAACTTCAGCCCAAAATTTACAACTTAAGCATAAATATGCCTACCGTGGGAGAGCCACGTTTCGGCACGTAAGCTAGACCCGAGTGGTAACTGGACCACACGAAAAATTGGTGTCAAGCAAATAATTCGTTAATTTTCACCGAGCGAGTGAGAGCTCAAACCCCTCCCTCCTCTGGGAGGGGAGACAGGCTCTGAGTAATATACTTGTTACTTATTTGACTATACGAATGGCGTAGTACTTTAAGCGGTTGCATCGCCGCTTTCTACTGCGCTTAGTGTTGTGGGTTCAAATCTCACACGGGATAACACTTTGTGTCATTCACAAATTGATGTTCTGAGTCTGGGTGTTTTTTTTTCCGTTTTATATACATTTGTAAAATTCCCTATAACAGGAATATTCTTGATACATGTGTTCTCTTTAAAAGAAAAGTCACAGGTGCCGAAAAAATTCAAACATATGACAAAAAAAGAGATAGTCACCTCAGCTAAAAGATGTCCATTGCTGTACATCTCCTAAGGCCTCCTCATAGGTTCTCAACAACAGCCGGTCCAGTGTTGCCTGCATCCAACAGTTTACTGCGACCCTCACCAGGTTGTCGGGACTACATGTAAGAGGGGAGCTACCAGCGTTTTCGCGTTTTACAGTATGCGGTGGCTAGTTATTTTATTTCACGTAGTAAAAATGTTTCTTGCGCAATAAAATGCGACTTAAATGAAAGTGCATATACTATACACCTAAATCAATATAGGTAGACATATTTAACAACATGCTTGTCATCCCACGCTGATCTGTCAACTGGGAAAAATTGTTACAGATCATCGCCTAGTGCCCTGCCCACACAATTGTATTTTAAGTTTGTGTTGTACTCGTATCTGAATTATAGTTTCATTATCATTATTTATTATATTATTTATAAAGAAGAAAATTCGTAGTATTTTTGAATTGTCCGTTTGTAAGCTGGAGGATAGAAATATGTGTTTTTTTTCTATATTAAGAGGCTGCCAAAGTGATTCTACTCTGCCCAATGGAAAGCGGTAATAGAATCCGAGAGAGTTGTGGTCACCATACTCATTGCAAATGCTGGCAATGCAGTATGGTGACCCACATCATAGCCACCTAGTTAGATGCTTTTTCACACCCTGGTTGGGGACGTAAAAGGCATGACAGTTATTGTGGCAGTGTAAGACTCACACAGTTACCACGATAACTGTCACCCCTGCATCAATGGGCCTTCCGTCTCCCACTCTGCACAATGAAACACGACAGCACGGATGCTGGCGCTTAAGGTTGGTCTTCTGTGGGAGGGTAGTACTGCCCCGGTCGAGCCGACTCGTTCGTGTTGAAACCAGCGTGGCTTTACTACCTAATGACTTTACATAAACGAATTTTTCGTTTATCAGTAATATCTCAATTTGTAGTAATAGCTAAACTTTAATTATTTATATAATAATAATAATAACAGCTACACTTTTTTAGAGAGGTAGGGCATAGCGCGATATTTTCCGCTCAAACATTAGAGCAGCCCGACTGGGGAAGGACCTCCGCCTTACAGAAGACCACAGCCAAATAGCACAGCGTTTTTCAGCAGTGCTGTGTTCCTGTGGTGAGTAAGGTATCCAGAGCTCTAGAGGATTCGCTGTTTTGACAACGGGGGACCAGTGGTGCTTATAATACTGCTACTGGCTCGTGTGGGCGCGGGATGTGGGCGCGGCGGTCAGGAAGACCCGCTGAAACGGTTGTCCGCTGGCCGCCCGCAGGATAGATGGGTTCCCGAACCCAGGGATCACTTCCACCCTGGGAGGCCGAACCGCCAGCCTGCGAAAAATCCCTGCAGTAGTAGTCGTGCCGGAGGAGGAGACCGGAGTGGAACCCGGTTGCTGCTGCAGGAGGGGAGCGGGGGCCCTTTCGTACGCCGCGCCGACAAATCGCACTACCCACATCAGCCATGTGCGGATTGGCACCGCCCCATTGCCCCCTTAGCTGTCAACACAGTAAATCCTCACAAACCAATTGAACCCCCCCAAAAAAAATGACAAAGAAAAGTAGAAAAAGAGTACCTACAGCGGCATCCTCTTCCACGTATATGGACTTCTGCAATATCAGGGGACTTCACTCCAACCTGAACGCAGTCCACCTTCATCTGGAGATTGCGCAGCCGACCCTCTTATTTCTTACGGAGACACAGATATCCTGCCCGGCTGATACATCATACCTACACTACCCCGGCTACAAACTCGAACACAAATTCCTGAGACGTGCCGGTGTATGCATGTACGTCCGGGAGGATATCTGCTGTCGCCGTCTTCATTTTTATGAAGACAGGGACCTGTCAGTAATGTGGGTGCGCGTAGACTACGGAGGTCAGACTCGAATCTATGCGTGCCTATACAGGTCTCATAGCGGCGACAGGGAGACTAGAGCACTCTTTGAGCACCTGCAAGTGACGACTGACAAAGTTCTTGAGCAGTACCCCCGTGCTGAGTTGGTGATTTTAGGAGACTTTAATGCCCACCACTGTGAGTGGCTAAATTCTCGATCCACCGACTTTGCGGGAAGGTCTACTCATGAATTTGCTCTGGCCCATGGCCTCTCACAACTGGTACATTCCCCAACAAGAATACCTGATATTGAGAGCCATGCGCACTCTTTGCTGGACCTTCTGCTGACGACGCGTCCGGACGACTACACTATCACAGTGGACGCACCTCTCGGCTCATCCGACCACTGCCTCGTCCGGATCGTAGTCCCATGCGCGCGGCATATTCCACCTCGCCCAGCCGACCTGCGCCGCATGTGGCAATATAAATCAGCAGACTGGGATGGATTGCGTGAATTCTACGCATCGTACCCGTGGAGGCAGCTTTGTTTCGCGTCAGAAGACCCCGACCCCTGCGCAGCCGCTGTCACTGAGACGATCCTGGTGGGTATGGAGTATTTTATTCCTAACTCATCAGTAGCTGCGGGAAAACAAAAGCGACCGTGGTTTAACCGGCTCTGCAAGGAAGCCAGACTAGTCAAGCAGACTGCCTACAGGGCTTGGACCACGGCCCGTGCTAATAAGGATCCGAACATCTCTGATGTGAGACGCAAACTAAATGCTGCCTCGAGATCCTGCAAAAAGACAATTGCCAGAGCCAAATTCGATTTCATCGGCAGGATTGGTGAGCGACTTACGGGCTACCCCTCTGGGAGTCGTGCCTTTTGGTCTCTTGCTAAGGCGGCCGAGGGAAACTTTTGCCAGTCGTCTTTACCACCATTGCGAAATGCTGTTGGTAACTTAGCCCACAGTGCCAAAGAGAAAGCCGACCTACTTGGGCAACTCTTTGCCTCAAACTCGACCATGAACGAGGATGGAAGTGCGGTACCGCCTACTAACCCGCCGTGCCAACACTCTTTGCCGGAAATACACATTTCGCAAAGAGAAGTGCGGCGGGAACTAAACTGTCTAGACGTTCATAAGTCGAGTGGGCCAGACGGCATACCTGCAGTGGTGCTCAAGCAGTGTGCTCCTGAGTTGTGCCCTGTACTAACGCGACTTTTCGCGCTTTCCTACCGCAAAAGGCAAGTGCCGTCTTCGTGGAAGACTGCCCATGTGCATCCAGTGCCAAAAAAGGGTGATAGATCGGACCCATCGAATTACAGGCCTATAGCTATAACTTCCCTTCTCTCTAAGGTGATGGAGCGTGTATTCAACACACGGCTCCTCAGTTACCTAGAAGAGCACGATTTGATCAGCGACCGCCAGTATGGTTTCCGCCACGGTCGCTCGACTGGTGATCTTCTAGTGTATCTCACTCACCGGTGGGCTTCAGCCATTGAGAGTCAAGGTGAGGCTTTGGCAGTTAGTCTGGATATAGCAAAGGCGTTCGATCGGGTCTGGCACAGGGGTCTTCTATCGAAGTTACCATCCTACGGCCTGCCCGAGGGTTTGTGCAAGTGGGTGGCTAGCTTTTTGTCCGGCAGACGCATAAAAGCCGTCGTCGATGGTAGCTGTTCCGAAAGCATGGACATAAACGCTGGTGTCCCGCAAGGCTCCGTGCTATCTCCAACGCTGTTCTTGCTGCATATCAATGATATGCTGTCCACGGATGGTATCCATTGTTGTGCTGGAGATGCGTATTACACGGGCCGAGCTAACATCCCTCGTACCGTTGTAGTAGAAAGTCGCGAACAACTTGTGTCTCAAATCGAGAGCACCTTACACAGAGTCTCCGATTGGGGTCGGGATAACCTGGTCCAATTTAACCCCTCTAAGACACAAGTCTGTGCGTTTACCGCTAAGAAAACCCCGTTCACTGTGGTTCCACAATTCCAGAATACACCCCTTACCATCTCACAGAGTATTGGAATCCTCGGTGTCGACATCTCTAGTGACGTCCAATTTCGAGCTCATTTGGAAGAGAAGGTCAAGCTGGCATCAAAAAAACTTGGTGTTCTGAATAGAGCGAAGCGATACTTCACACCGGCACAAAGGCTACTACTTTACAAAACACAAGTTCGACCTCACATGGAGTATTGCTGTCATCTCTGGGCGGGAGCACCGAAGTACCAGCTTGAGCCTTTCGATTCAGTTCAGAGACGTGCTGTGAGAATAGTCGACGATCCTGATCTCACAGACGGTATCGAGCCACTAAGTCTTAGGAGAGACTTTGCCTCCTTGTGTGTGCTCTATCGTCTCTACAATGGGCTGTGTTCTGAAGAATTGTTTGATATGATGCCCACAGCCACTTTCTACCATCGCACCGCTCGCCATCGTCAGGGAGCTCATCCACATACATTGGAACCTAAATGGTCGCGCACAGTGCGGTTTCAGAGAAATTTTCTCCCGCGAACAATCCCGTTATGGAATGAGCTCCCTGCCGAGGTTTTCCCTGGAAACTACAGTATGGGGCTCTTCAAGAAGGGGGTAAATAGGTTTTTAAAGGGTCGGCAACGCGCACGTGATGCCCCTGGTGCCGCAGGCGTTCATAGGCTGCGGTAACCGCTTACCATCAGGCGGGCCGTATGCTTGTTTGCCACCGTCGTGGTATAAAAAAAAAAAAAAAAAAAAAAAACTATAAATTTAAATATTACAGACCTGTAGGAAGCCTGACTTGTCATGGTACGGTATGTATCATAATCATGCATAGCCTTCAACAATCAACTGCGGGATATAGCAAGGAGGTATTGGCTTACTATATCACGCTGGCCAGACGGGTTGTTATAGGGGTTGTTTTAAGTTTTTCTTTCTTTTATAGTGATGTTGTCTTGTATATTTTGTTCCCTTAATCGCCACTTAGAATACTCATAGAAAGAATAAGGGTGGTGACACTGTATTCTTAATGTATCAATACACGGTAAGTATCACAACTTACGGGCAATTTCAAGATCCTGAATGCTAAGCCAGAGGTAGTGGGTTCGCTTCCCACCCAGGACAAATCATTGTGTGATGAATGTGATAATTTATTCTGTGCATTGGCTTGGACTACAGACTAACATTCTAATATTTTAACTGACATTTACGAGTTTTGTATTTCTGTTGAGTAAAGTCACCGTTGAAATCAATAGGGAGTTGGAAAATCTTCGCAAAACACAAAAAGTACCGTTTTATATATAGCAAATGATCATAGGTAATCATGCATGATAACAATAGCTTACATTTACTGTTACTAGTATTTCCTTGACTTTACAAAGATAAAAAAAAGTGGCCAAGTGCGAGTCGTACTCGTCCATGAAGGGTTCCATAGCAGCGATTTATGACATATTAAAAATAAAACTACTTACTAGATCTCGTTCAAACCAATTTCTGGAGAAGCTTACATTGTAATGTACACCATATATTTTTTTAAATTTTATCATTATCTTATTTTAGAAGTTACAGGAGGGGTCACACACATTTTACCACTTTGGAAATGTTCCTCGCGCCATCTATTCAGTTAAGAAAAAAAATATATTAGAAACTTCAAGAAATATCATTTTGAAAGACTTATCCATAGATATCCCACACGTATAGGTTTGATGAAAAAAAAAACAGTTTCAGTTCAAGTATGGAAGGCCTCAAAATCTTTTTTCTATTTTTGTGAAAATCTTGGTGTGGTTTACGGAATACATCTACTTATCAATTTTCAACAGTATACTTCTTATAGATTCGGAAAAAGTGGCTGTGACATACGGATGGACAGACAGACAGACAGACATGACGAATCTATAAGGGTTTCGTTTTTTGCCATTTGGCTACGGAACCCTAAAAATCATAACAAAAATTTATTTATAAAGTAAAACAAATTATAAGCACTCTCTCAAGATTTTATCATCTTTTAAATTGATTATTTAGAAAAAATATTCAAACAAGTTTCGTTTGAACATTCCTTATAGATGAATGTTCAAAAAAGTTTGTCGAGAAAAACATTTTTAAATAAATTATCTGTTAAACGACAGCGTTATTAAGTAAATTGTGTAAAACGTTTTTAATGGACGTCGTGCATTAAGCTAATTTTGTAAGAAAAAGGTTGCTTATCGTCGCAAAGGAATAATGTTAATATGTATATACTAAATTTTTATTTAATGTGTATCGTTTGGGATAAATGTTTACAGTAGGGTGGTCTGCTCCTGAGGCAGCCACGTGTCTATTATTTTTAAATAACAAAACTTTTATGTGTTAGTAGTAAAAAATATATTCACGCGATGAAAATTATAACTAAATATATTATAACCAGGACCTAAATTTTTTAATTGTTCCGTTGGCTATTGAGTAAAAGGAGAATGATAACTTCTTTTTAATAAACTACACTAGTAAGGATACATTTCGAAAGTCTAGCAATAAGCGTTGGGGTTAAACGAAAGCAGCTCAAAGTATATGTTCCTAAAAAAAACCAAACTTATGTAGGTTTCAGAAAGAACATTCAAATAATTTTGAAAAAAAAATATCATGAACAAACATATATGATTGTAACCTATACGTTTTTTGGATGAATAAAAATATTTAGTTTATTTACTTTTAAATATGCTTTGCGGTATTTTGTTTTAAATTTTTAAACATGTTACTAATTTAAAATTGCCAAATATAAAATGAATATAAGTGGGACTCTCATAAAATCTTGATTTCATTGTATAGGTATTTTGTTTATAAATCATCAAAATATAATGATTTCGAAAAATCTTGTTTAAAATATTTGTTGTTTTTTAAACATAAACGAAAACTTAAGTTAGCTACGCAATTCACTAGCTAAAACTAGAATCTTATCTTCTCTTAAAGATAACATTCTAGCTTTAGAATGTAACAATGAAAAAGGATCTTAAGGTTTTATATTATTCATAACTAATGTATACAAAATATGTTTCGACGAAAATCGCGTGACATGAAAAAATAAATAGAAAAATAAGTAAATAAGATTGAAGAAATACAACGTAACACGACGCGTTGTTATTTTATTTTTGATTCACTGAATGCCCGCCTTTCGTCAAATTTAGTTATCCGATTTCAATAAACAGTCTCGAAACACACGATATTGATTTAAGACAGTTAAGTAGGTACACAGTACACAGTAAATTGGTTCAAGAGAAACGGAAACATCCAATTGTACCTAAGCTATCTGTCGTAGCGAGGGCGATGGTACCCATGTACACATCACTTTATTCTTGACGGTCACTTTGGGTATTAAAACTTAAAATGTAGACTCATTTTGTTAAGGAAGTGATCCGAAATGATATTGTTTTTGTCAGTCTTTATTAGATACAATCTGAGGAGGGAAATAGAGTGTATGCTCTTAATGTAAACTGCTGAATTTCTGGTCACTTATTAGAAGGCGAAAATAGTTTTTGAGGCAATTAGATTCAAAATATATTAGATTAAATATTTTTTTCCTTCAATATTAGCTGTAAATAAATAGATGGAATAGTGCAAAATTTTAATTAATAATCATAGAGACAAATATGGTGCACAATAGGCTATAAGTAATACCTTACAAAAACTAAACTCGTAGACATGGAAGTTTCAGCGATATCTCCACGACCACAAAGGTGATGTTGGTCCGTGATACTATAGAGGTCCTCAACGAATTAGAGAGTAACCAGATTGTGAAACTTTTTAACGATATTTAATATTGATAACAATAAAAACAGGAGCACTTACCAATAAATTATCTGTGGTAGTAACGGTCATTGGGAGCAAGTTACATCATCGGTATGACTTTACCTAAGTGAACCTACGCTTCACCCAGTTGCGTGAAGTATCCTCATGCATTGCTGCCTATCGGTATCCTATGTAAGTAGGTCATAGTTCAACAAAGGACGACGCTCAGTGGATTGATACTACACTAAGTCCACTAAACCAGACTAAATTTACTCGTGTAAAAGAGTGTTACTGAGACAGGAGTTTATGTGGGGCCGAACCAATTTCTTATTTGCTTTTACTGTGTCAAACACGTTTATAATGTATTAACTTTGCCGGAGGCTCGACTATGTCGGTTATACGGTAAAGAATTGGTTCAGTTTCAATCAGAGTTACTTTCGCTTTTATAATGTTAATTAGGGATTAATTATAATTTAGTAACAGCTGCTTTTCTCAGAGTATGTCACAATGCTTACACATTAGGTATATAGCGCACAAGTAACAGATGTTGAAGTAACATTTGACTACACTAAAGACTGGAAAATGCTGGACGACATAAAACAATAATTTGTAATATATATAAATATATAGTGATGGATTAAATTTAACTCTGCATTTCTTAGTTTTTACCTTTCGCAATAAAATATTGTCTTCAAATTGGTGTAATATAAGAAGGCAAACTTTTTAAGTAAATGAATAATTTTCCAAATCAGTTCGTAAATGATGGAGCTGTATAGTAACAAATACAAAAAAACAGAACTAAATTGAGAACTCTTCCTTTTTTAAAGTTAGTTAATATAAACAAAACACATAAGAAAGGTGAAACAATTTAACAGGAACAGAGTTAATGGAAATACTATCCACTTACTCCATTTTATGTTTACAATAAGGATTACGTCTCAATAAATTTGTTTGATTACATATTTAATTATATCGTTCATCAAACTCCATTTACTTTCACTGCTTTGACAATGAATATCTAATCTCGTAATTGCGAAGTTTTATAAAACATCAATTAGTTCTGAAGATAAGATTTCTTACATGCTGTGTGGCGTCTTAACTAAGTTTGATATAACTTTGTTAGGCGTTAAAGTAGTTAAATATTGTTTTTAAATTAAAGAAAATGAAGCTTATAGAAGAAATTTTAAGAAATTACACCTTTCTGTTAAGGTGTATTTGTAAGTAATGATACACGTTAAATGTATTTAACAAGACAATGTCATTTTATAACTATTCTCTGTAAGATTAACGGTTATGTATATTGATCTTAAAAGACGTATTGCTGTAAACATACTTTTAATGTCTATCGTCAGCGCTAGCTGTTATTATTACATATAATACAAACCGATAGTTTCCTTACTTTGAGATTTAACCTAGTTCACTATATTTGCAAGTTCCTGAAATTATTCTATACAAAATTATGAAATAAACCAGATTTTCGATGATGAAGTCTGCGCTCTACAAACAGAAAGTTCATCGACCAACTTGTCTGTACTTTTAGAGTTCAGACACACTGCAGGTACAAAAGTGATTTAGAATATAAACACTTATATTTACGCTACATACCTATAAAATTTTATTGTATCGTTATAATGTTACAGAGAAGTTGAGACATGGATTAAACTGAATATAATCTTTTAAATCTAATATATCGTTATATGTAAATTATGGACATTATACAAACATAAACTTGGCTTCTGAATTAGAAAATCTATTTAGAAGCTTGGTAATTGATAGTAAAATCACAAGGAGAATATTTAGATTTTGAGCTAAGTTTAGTTTCTATGTTTAGTTAACAGTACTGTTAGTTAAATAGAGACTGAAAGTGTATTGCTAACTAATCAATTTGGTATTGTTATTAGTGAATCTATAATTTATTTAGAAGTAGGTTGCACGCTGAATAGGTCATGGAAAACCATTATTGATTTCATTTTTTTTGAAGACAACTTACACAATAGGAATATTTCTGTGTCGCGGAGGACTTTGCAAACATACATGAAACGAATACAGAGAACACCAAGAGTCAAAATTACATTTTTTAGATCACACAAAGCATAAAAGCATAACTGGCATGCACTGGCATGGACGGATGGCATAGTGCTAGACAACACTGTCTAGCACTATGCCATCCGTGCAGTTAAGTTTCAGTTATGCTTTTGATAAAATATATTAAGTGTAGTCATTGCGAACAGCATAGTTACACAATTTGATACATTACTACATGATAAGGGTCTATATTTTTTGAACTCCGACATATATTTAGGAATGTGTTAGCATTTTATTACCCATAAATATCTAGTCATACATTATTAGTAATAAATAAAAAACTAACTGTAACAGTTAACATAATTTGAGGAAAACACAGAAATAAGCAATCTCTATCAAATCAAATCAAATCATTTATTTATTCATCACTTTGTTTTACAATTTTCTCTTGTTTTCTATTGAATTATTATATAAATTTAATACGACCACATAATTCTAAATTATCGAGGTTGTCAATGACGATCGTACTAATATACATTGTGTTACCGTTGTTTGTGGCTTCCAAACTCTACTTTGGAAGTCGCTGACGCTGACTAATAATTATAATTAGTTAACCAATTGTCTACAATAGTATCTTGTAGACAATTTAAAATCAATGACGAAATTAAACAAGTAACAATATAAATTATATTAAAAAGTTAAAGTAGATTTAATTTTGTTTTCAAAGGATTATATTTGTTTTTATTTAAAAGAAATTCTAAAATTCATTACCGTGCCTGGTATGGCCTGGTACATCTCAACAACTCTGGAGTTATCCAGTGCTTGATAATTCGTTTGTGATTTAGGATTGTCTTTGCTGGAGTGACTTGTAATTACTTTCATTATATGTTGGATATAGTAGTTACCGTATAATCGTCTGTGCATGTGTGAGTTGTAGTGAAATTGGTTTATGCTATTTTTTCTACTTTTGAGAGATAGTCGATTTAAAGACGAGCGGTACAGGAGTTATTTCTTCTTACTTTCAAGTCCAAACTAACTATCACCGGAACGTGGTCGGTAATAAAAGAGCCCAGCATACAAGTTAACGCATATCTTTCTGACCTTAACATGACATGATCAATACAGTTTTCATTTCGAGTCGGGATTTGGTGAGCGGGTAGAAAACCGTAAAACGCTATTAGGTCCAAATATTTAACGGTGTTTGCGTCCATATAGTTAGAAGAAATATTGATATTGGTATCACCTACCATTATTATCGACATAATTGATTTTAAAGATGTAATGTGCTGCTCAAGACTATCACAAAAACCATTAATATGTTTTTGCAAAGTTGAATAATAGGTATCTATCATGGCGTATTCACAGTCAGATTTGAAGATAAGAGAGTTTGCATCATTTATTAGAAAGGTTATTACAAAATATTTTTTGTTTGATTTAATGTATACTATTACGTCGTTGTTTTGATAAGAAACGCTTGACCTATATGACATGTAGCCATGAATTTCCGGAGTAGACGCGATTTACTTAACCAACATTCTGTCAGTATAATAATATGACATTTGATACTTATTCTTTCCAGGAAAACAATTAAATCATCAAAGTTACTTACAAATACTACGAATATTGTTAAATAATATAGGTAATGATGTGTGGGAAGTATTTTGGGTATGTATTATCATTAAACTGAGCCATTATAATTAGAAAATGGACTCTTTTACTTTTGTAAATGTCGGCTTCTTGCTTGCAATCACGTTATAAATTTTCAATATGCAGAAGGAATTAGTTGTGAATGTAAGAGTGACATCGGTGTATAGACCTTCGTTTTGTTGTAAGTGTATATAGTATTAATTGATAATGTTTGTTTAAGAATATACATAGCAGAGTCACGGTAAGGAATTGCAAATAACAGGTTTACAAATGATTTAACATAAGATAAAACTTTTCTTTAATTATAACGGACGAGAAATTCACGTAGAATAGGTTTGTTTCCGCCCTTGTTGACATTTCGATGAAATAAATCTAATTACGTGATGTTTTTCAATCCGAGTAATGGTCGTGTTCCCAATTTTCTTCACCAGGGTCATCCTTTGACTTAACATTTGAAACAGGAACGCTTTTGGGATCTTTCTTAATTTTCCACCTTTCCTTTTAACGTTAGGATGTAAGCTAAATGTTCACGATGTTCTGTTTAGTCCTTTATCTTTTTATATTGATTAGATGTAATATGGAGTAGTCCATAGACTTCTCCATATCGCTGTTATAAGTAAAAATATTGTTAATTGCACTCTGTATTGAGTTCTGTTGTTTTTTTTATTGTGGCAAACGTTTTTTCATCTCGGTCATATAAACATGCAAGTCGTCGTCATGCTGACTCTTGTACTGTATATGACGATAATACCCGAACTCTCATTTTTGGTGTCCGTAAACGGCGTCGAGCACATATTCATATCTGATACGATATCATTAAAAATGCTTGGTGAAGTTCTTTTCAGTGGCATTTTAAGGCGTTAATTAAGTTTTTTATATTCGAGCTCTTACTGCAGCTCGATGTAATTGCGTCCCTCTGTAAGTATTTACACTTTACACCTTACACCAATATTTATTAGCAATCCTTTGTTGTCTGTATGCTATGTCAAGTGTTGAGACTCAGTTGTGTACCGGTGCAGATGTGATCCTAGTCATGGCAACACTACCCGGAAGTATAATGCTCCATGACAGGTGACGTTGACAGATTAATTATACAAGTGACCTTAGACAGATGACGTTGCAATTATTTTTCTTAGTTTTTGTGAGTTCCACAGCACTACAATAATTAAAATCAATACACAAAAGTTTAAAAATAGCAGTATATGTAACCCTATTTTAAGATTTTATAGCCCTAAACAGATTCGTAATATCTATCCGTCCGTCCACAGATTAAGATAAAGAAAGTTCACACTAACAGCTGTTACTTTTCCTGTGTATATTAATAAGGCTGATAAAATGGTGACGTAAAATCTTACAACAAAAAATTTTGGGTTACCCCTATAGTCAAATGGACGATATTTTTTTTAAGGTACTATTGTACAAGATTTTCTGGAAAGAATCTGCTAATAAACCTTGTTATATAAAAGGTGGGCCATGAATTAGTTTACATTGGAAAAATCGTATAAAAAATCATTTAATATGTTATAAAAATTAATTATTTACAAGAAAGTTAATCTAAAGCCAAGCTAGTCTAAATGATCACCGCTTCGACGTTCGCACTTTTCTAAGCGAGCACCGAAATTTTCGAATACTCGTCGACAAAGAGACCGCAAGATCACATCTTTTCGTAACCACAAAAAGAAGTCTACTGGGGATAGGTCTGGACTTATGGATGGCTATGGAATGTCGCCTCGTCTGAAAATCAGCTTTTCCGAAAACGTGCCTGTGACCACCGGCAGGGACTCATTGCATGTGTAACAAGTGGCTCCATCTTGTTGAAACCGTGGGTTACGATTTTAGCCAGCAAATTGCAGTAGCATCGGTCTCAAGAACTCCCGTAACATGTTTGCGCGGGATGTTAGATTCAAACATTAACGAATTCTTCGCCCACCCTATATATTTCAACACATACTTAATTATAAATAAATTACCCCCAGATATAGTACAAAATAAATGATCTAACTTATCATACAATTAAATATAGATAAATTACACTCCCACACAACAAATTAATCGTACTTATCACACAACTATACTCGTATATCCTACGAACTCTGGCTTAGCTGTCAAGATCATTAATTACTAGAACAGCAGACCAGTAATTTAATTTATCGATACTGTAAGATAACATTTTATAGTGTATAGATATAAACCAGGCATAAAATAACATATAATTACATTGACCACAAAGAACCTGTGGTTCTTGAATGACAAACGTGACATGTTTCGCAAATGATCGGCACGTAGTTATCCATACTAATATTATAAATATAAAAATGTATGCCTGTTATCTGTTCACACATGAAACGCTGAATTGATTGAGTTGAAATTTGATATACAGATAGTTCAAGTCGGAACTTATCCTTTGTCCTTCCCGGAGGAATAATTTTTATTCCAGAAATCATGTTTTACCCTTAAAGGGTGATTTCTCGGATAAAAATCCCCTAGTGCTAAAGGCATTGGAAGTTTTTGTAAGGAAACATAGGTGCTGAACTGATTTAGATGAAGTGTGGCATAGAGATAGTATGGGTATTGTAAAATATTATAACCATCCGAGTAGTGTATCCAACTCTGTCTGTCTGTTACGCTTTCATATGTATATCGCTAAATCAATTTTAAGAAAATTGTTCATGGAGATACTTTATTCGTGGAGGAAGAACTTAAGTCAATTTTATGGACGCCGGCGGAGCCGCGGTCTATACATAGATAAATCTATTAAGAGAAACTACATTCGTATTATTTTAATTAAAATACTTGGAAAGTTTGTTGTTTACTCAATATAATGTTCTTTAATAAAGTTTTGATCAAATAGAAACAGCGTCTGTAATATTGTTCGAAATAAAATAATTTCACCGTAAACGTGACCTATCCTACATCTTCAGTAGAATATTCTCATCTTCAGTAGAGAATACCCAAGCCATCGTAAGTATTTGTATTTAGAATAAGAAATGGAATGTAACTACAGAATAAATATAATAAAATCTTTGTTCTGCGAAGCTATATACCTACATACAGCTATGTACTGTAATAATATATATAGGTTTCTATTACGATATGTTATTAATTCATCAGTTTGGATGGGTGGCTGAAGTGGCTCTTTAAAGAACTAGGTCGTACGCTAATGTTTCTGTTTGTATTACAGTCTTAAAAATATAGTTTAATCTCTGTGACAAATGGCTACGAAACCGATAAAGTAAATTTGAACCTTTGCCATTTCATTTTGTATCAGCTATATTTTCAGTCTCAACGTGTCAGTTTTATCATAAATTAAGTGTAATGACATTAAAAATATAAATATTCACACCTAAAGTGTACCTCGTATGTTCTAAAATGACACTAGTGACAACTGTCACAGAGATAGTGTTATAGTTTAAACACAATAATTAATATTTTAATTTGTTCAAGGAAGGTTCACTTTAAAATTGATGCGTCAACTGGAATACGGACGCTAGCTCGCATTGCTGCCCTTGAAATTTCTTCTGACCCTTTTTTCATAAATTAGGTTGGGACCCGTGTTAAATCCACTACGATACGCCTAAACTTTAGTTTTTCACGTGGACCGACTGCCATCAGACCTCCACAACCTAAATACGTATTATGTAATATCGAAATTCTATAAAAGTCTGTTGTGGGGTTTTTTTAGGGCCCCAACTACCCCTAACGATTGCCAAAGAAGTTCGTACGACAACCGGCACCGACAGCTTAACGTGCTAGCCGAGGCACGGAGTGATCTCAATAGGTTAAGAATGGTCACTCGTCAAAGTCACTGTCCATCTACGCGATTAGCATTGAGGTCTTCCGTTAAAGTTAAAATGTACCCTATACAAATATAAATAAAAAAATGTACTACACGATTAGGTAAAATAAATTGTATTGCTTACATTAAATGGTTGTACTATAAACACTAAATATCGTACGTTATATACTCACACATTTTACACACAGCTGTCCGCGTCCAAATTACGCAGTCTTTGCTATGGTAACGAGACTGCTGATAAACACACTTAGATATTTCTAAATACATACATATTATGGATAAATTACACCCAGACGCAGAACATTATAAGTGTCTGTCAAATGAATGTCTCCCCCAAAGAGTAATTAAAACCGGAGTGGTTGGCAACCACTCCGGTTTTAATTACGAGTACATTGATTATAGATAAATTAATCAATAATTATAGCTCGAGGACAAGGAAACCTTACCTGCCATTACACTCAACGTAAAGAAGTAGAGACTTGCTTGTTTTAATTGCTATCGCTAACACATACCTATGTGTTTATAGAGCAGATAGAAAAAGGGACGAACACACAAATATCGCTATTCAATTTTTGTAGCCAATTCAGTAATGGGATTAAAAATGGATGCCACAAAAGACTGTTCTAACTGGGAGTTCCCTTTCACTATTACTGCGTGGAATTATTTCATCAACATGTACTCTGTAACTACATATATTAAACACGCTGTCTTAAACTAAAGTAGATAAACAAATTGCGCACACGATGATAAATATAAATGAGCGTATTTCTGAACGTGGATCGTTATCAGAGCTCGTTAAAGTTCTCCCGGCAACACACAATGAATAATAAAGATTTAATTGATACCTTCTTTGAATATGGTAAAGTGTAGTCCCTAAGTTGGTGCATGATGGAACACCTATATGGCACGCATAACAGTACATTTACACTGTCAATGTAACACATTATTGTACGTACAGTAGGCTAATTAGTTTGTGAAATACAACAACGATTCCTTCATTCGATTTTTTGTGCAAATCGTTCTAAATTTTTTCATGGTTTTTCTGTAAGTTCCAAGATTACATGAGGATGTCAAAGAATTCAAGGATAGACAAAGAAGGTTAACATTTTGTTGTTAGTCATTCTGAAGTCATTATTTCACATTCGCATTTTCACTTTCATAAAGAAAATGTTTTTCTCAGTATGAGTCTTTACTATCAAATTATTATTGATATTTTCCTTATGCGTAATTTTAACGTTATACTTCCTCATACAAAATAAAATTGTGATAGTTATTTACTTAATGCTCTGAGACTTATGTTAAGAATTACAGTTTAGGCACCAGAAATAGTAGAGCATATGAAATGTAAGAATAATGTTGGAATCTTATTATACTATATTCTGACTACTAAATCTCTTTATCTGTATAAAACTAAACTAAAACTTTTGCTAACGTTATTGGACACATTTTACGTCCACAAAATAGACACTTTACAAACTATACCCTCGTCAGTTTATACTTGTAAATCTAATTTATAGTCTGCGCACAGTGAGCTATTAGCCAAAGGTTACGCAGGACAAGAGGATTTTATAAATCTATGTATGTATAAATCAAGCTATAAGCAATCACAAACAAAAAATAAAAGGTTGACAAACTTTCGGCAGGGACACGGGTGGCATAGAAAATATGAGAACGAAGCTGCGAGCATTGTTGTTAAGCATTCATATGCTACCGCTCACCCATTGCCGGGACATCCGCCGCTACTTCCGCTGCCAAAGATGGAAGATCTTCGAGCGATAGTTCGTTGACAGCGCCTACCGACAGCTCTCACACCCAAACATTATATTATTTGTGATTCGTAATCTATAACTCGCGATAGCACAACACGAAATCTACACACACGTTTTGTGATCTTTATTAAATGTGTGGGGAACGGGACGCACGGCCGCGGCGGCCGGTGAGCCGCGTAAACTTACGTTAGCGCGTCTTCAGTGGCTATTTTTGATGCAAAAGCGCGTTGGGACGCCAATGTCTAGAGCATGCACGGAATATGCAATGTCGTCAGCCTTCACGATTACACTAGCGCATACGTTTCAATGGACATTTATATTTTGTACGTACCTGCCATGTCATAAATTAATGATAAATGCATACATTACTACTCCTACGTAATAAATGAATATTACCCGTGTAAATAAGAAATTTAAATTGATAGTAAACGTCAAACAATTGCTCAATTTAAGTAATACATAACAACAATTTTCTTAAAACGTATACACGTGCTTCTTATTTCATATAGGTGACTACAGAATAAATAGGTTCGTATAAAAATAGACTTATATCTGCGTTACCTGATATTACTCATCTCAAAGTAAATGGCATTTATACGAGTTTTATATTCTCTTCGAGCGGGTTAATAAAATCGTGAGACTACGATGAGATTTTCACTAAAAGGCCTTTCTGAGAACGACCTTCAGTGGTATTAGGACGAAGATTATTGTAATATGGATCCCATTACTCGGCCAAGTAGATTAAATATTGTGTGCAAAGGCTCCTATCATAAGATGAAGTTTTAGTATCATGAGTAGGTAGATAGGTACCATAAATTTCATCAATAAGGGTTTAATAAATATATAGATCGCCCAGCAGTTGAATTTTAATCTTAATTATAAAGGTTTTCTATCCATTTCTGTAATTATCAAATTGTAATTTTACATCTGCACGTCTTCCATATCATATCTCTCCGGCACCCGAAATATCTCCAATTAGTCCAGTAATCGCGCATTGTTATTGGGTGCACTTCCTATAATAAATACATATACTTAAATTAATCATACGTTTCTGTAGTAAAAAATTTGAGATAACCAACTTTATACTAGTCAAGACACAAATATATCTAACAGGCATAACTCTAAAATATGAAACTACATTATATTAAATAACCAACACTCAAGAATCAAGACTCTTATATATATTATTCTGATCGAATGACAGTGTTAATGCCATCATATTAATTTTACTACAAAATGTTAATTTATTGCCAAACTTTGTAGACGTGAACACTCAGCATTGGACTGGACCTCAAGTTTAAAGTAGCTCAGCGTGTGATAGAGCGCGCGATACAGGGAGTTTCTCTGTTCGATAAAATTCGTAACAAAGTTATTCGACAGAGAATATGAGTAACTGACATCGCATGGAGAATTCGTACGCTGAAGTGGAAGGGGGCGGCAATGTCTTCAGATGAATCGATGGTTGCTGAAGCCGAAGTGTGCCCGACGGCACGACGGACCGACAACTTAAAGAAGGTAGCTAGCAGAGGATGGAAGCAGTGGACAGCGATAGACTGATTTGTTGGATAGGCGATAAAATGCTTTATCAAGTCGAACTAGTACGAAATCTTGTCGATACTTCTTCTCTTTAATTTCGTGAATCGTCTATTTTTAATGTAGACTTTAGGAAATTATATATTTATTAATGTTATTTTTGACATTGGGGGCAAAGCTATTCTTGTTCGGACATTTAGAGAAGATATTCTCAGCGACTCACGAACACCTGTGCCGAGAGTCTAAACCTGTTCAACGGTAGAGCATCTACCGTTCATCATCTGTCTATAGAAAAGGGACACTAGTAACGTATGAGTTTATAGTAATTATTTTTCTACAAAAAATCAACAGATTTTCGAAATAATGCAAGTCAGACTGAAAGGTAAATTCATTATAAGTGCATGACAGCATCTGTTTAATTGAGAGTCCTCGGCTTACATTGTCGAGGATAACACACCACACTAAAAGAAAATCTAACTATAATAATACTTATTAATTATAACTACTTGTATGGCTGTTAACTCTGCAATTAAGAATGTTATATTATAAATACAGAAATTTGTTTTGTTTTAGATCAGGTAAGATTTAGCTTTAATATCTTAATTTCGTGTTGTTACTTTTTTTATAAGATCTCGCTTCTCGCCCGGCTAAACGTGACTTTTAAATAAGAATGACGTTAATACTTTAAAGCTCAATCAATTCTATTTCTCCTTCTTCAATTTTTCTAAAAGCATTTGCTGATAGGGAATCATGCTTGACATTTAGTTAACACCCACGTAGCCAATAAAATTGTTTTAATAAAATATCAGTTTGGGTAAAATGCTTTATTGATCCGCCAACATTCACGGTTCACATTTAGGTTTTGAAAGTTTAAGTTTTATAAAAAAACATGGATAAATAAATGGATAAATAAATATTTCGGACATTTGACACACAAAGTCGTCTAGTTTCAAACTATGCAGATCTTGTGCTATGATAACTAGACTGACTAATAGAATACTTATATATGTTTTTTTTTTGTAAATGCATACATATTATACATAGAAAACACTTAAACTTCGAAACAAATATTTGCAAATCCTATGAACATTTGGTCCGACCTGGGAATCGAACCCGAGACCTCAACCACATCAATCGCATTCGCTTCCGCTGCACCACCGAGGCAGTTAAAAGAAATGGTAAACGATGGATAATGAAGTAGTAATAGGTAGAACATGCAATTCTGTAAAAGATATGTATGTATATCATGTAATTAAGAACCGAGTACAGTTACACAACGCCAAAGACCTCCGTAAATGATGGATCACGAGTTAACAAGCAAGCAAGTTAAAGCAACATCTGTAGTGTGTTCTAATCTGAGTGACTGAGTTCCACACTTCACGATACCTTTACTTACTTTTCCAAGTCACGCTCCTCATATTTGTCTGATTTTCATTTTATGACACACTCGATATTGCTAGACTTCATTCGTAAAGTTTTTCATGCTGAATAAAGAAACAAAACACAATCGAATTGAGAAACTTCCCCTTTTCTTAAAGTCGGTTAAAAAACATGTGGATAAATGAATTTTATTTTATTGTTGTTGATGTGATTAAGTGGTTTACAAAAAAAATATTATATGTTTATTACAATACTTGTGACATATTGTACGTTGCCATGCATTACTAATAGTTATTGTAAATGCAACAAAAATAAAGCAGTAAGACATCATCTTTTACTAGCCTTTGTAATCCCCAGGAATATTTGGAGTCGGTTACGAGTTAATTCGGTTTACCTGACAATCAGTTTATGCGCGGAGCGACTGGCAACCCTGAGGGTGAACTGAATTCGAAAGTCGAACTAGTTGTCAGCATATTTGAAGGCATTGACTTCCCGATAACGATTGCTATAGATGTTTCTGACAATCGAGACTGACAGCTTAACGTGCTCCCGAGGCACGGTCGTAAAATACCGCAGGACTTTCATACTTTAGGGTGTTATTAAGATTTTTTTTTAAGTTAAACCCAACAATGCTATTGACCTGACCCGGGAATCGATCCCGAAACCTTTTGATTGGTAGTCACATATGCTAACCGTTGAACCAACGAGGCAGTTAAGCAAGGTAACAATAACAGAGTAGGTAAAAGATAATAACAATAATAAGATTGAAAATACAATGATGTAAATAGATTACATTGTATTTGAATACATATGAAATAGACGATTGTATTATACCAAAACCTGTTGTTTTTTTTACCCGACTGCAACAGAAAGAGTGTTATGTATTCTCTATATCCTAAAATATGCATTTGACGTATCGTTAGATAAGTCATAATAGTGTGTGATATCGAATATTTGAAAATTATAAAAATCTTAAACGCTCGATGGTAAATTTTTGAGTACGTAAGATGTACATATTTTCACCCAGTTCGGGTTTTTACCTTTTTGTATTCTTTTTTATTTTATTTATATATTTTTAAAAATCTATTTATATATCTGATGATATCTGACGTAAAAACACATTCCTACACCAAAACTATTTTTATGGTAAAATATTATTTATTAAAACCTTAAGGCATTTAGAGCAATAGTGCCTTAATTTTTGTTTGTGATAAATAAATGTTTCATTTTTAAGTTCATAAGCAAAGAGATAGGAAAATTTACCTCATAAAAAAGCTTTTTTTATAACAGGTACAAGTGAATTCATGTCATGACCTTTCCCTTTGAATCAGTCGCCACAGTACAAGTTGAACGAAAATCGATTACAGCGAGGGCAAAATGTTGCCATAGAAAAATAAAATCAGACTTTGTATCTATTTACACAATAATATACCAATCTCAACAATATATAAGTTTTTATATATCTTTTACGGTTAAGCTTCTTGTCATCACCACTCACTTCACAGTACATTTTGTTTATAGAATATTGAAACAGTTTAATTAATTTAGGTTAGTGAAGTGCCATTTAAGAACCATTTAGATAACCGGTGCAGACTGCAGATGCAATATAACACACGCATGACAGCTTATAACATAATTATTGAACATTCTGCATAAGAATCGTTATAAATTAGTTTAGTTAAACAAAAACAAAAACTTTAACCAGTCGTAAGATAAGCCATTGACTTATAAATAAATAATTTGCAGGTTTTATTACCTTTTAATTCCTGAATAGTTTCAGCTGAAGGTAGACAAAATATGTTGTTTACTCTTTATATACCGAACAAACTTTAGGAAAACGTGACTATCACATCTGTCTAGTTACACACGTTAACAATTTATTATTTTGGTTAATTGCAGATAAAATATAAATACAAAATTAGATAATTTGAAGTATCCAAAAAAGGTTGTATTTACACTAGTTCTATTTGTTCTTTATAGAGATGACTTTAACTGCGTGATAAGTAATCACATTCTGAAGAATACAAACGTAAATTAAAAATGAAATTATTATTATTGCCACAATTTTTTGAGAGGCCCTAGCAAGTCAGTGTCAGATTGAATTGGATTGAAGTCAAAAATTGAAAAATTGAAAAATTGAAAATACAATACAATACAATATTAGGCATATCTGGCGATAACCCGATTTACATTACATATTACCTTTAAATGAGAAAGTTAACAAAAAAATCATAATTAATACATTGAATAATTTTGGGTGTTGGTAACATTAATTAAAATCTGTTGTCCGCATTAAATGCACCAATTGCAAATTAAAATTTGGTTGTGTACAAGCTGTACATAGCTGTAACTTACTACCTAGTACGACTGTGTAGGCTATGTGGGTATGATTAAATTAAAAGTTGATTCAACTGTGTCAGTGTGAAAGCTTATGTGTGTCACTAAAGTAGAGCTTTCAATGGAAGTTTGTGTATCATTATTCGATATGCTTGCAGTTAGTAGATTTTTAATTTTATCGATGGGCAAGGGTTGAACCTCTTTGCCAATTAAAAATACGTGTGTACTTTGCTTGTGTAGTTCTGAATGAAAAAAAAAATACAATAAGTAAAACAACAAAATTAGAACAAAACTAAGCTGTTACAAATTTAAATGATTTAATTTACTTTTTACCGTAAGGAATTCTGACACTGACGATTTAACTTAAGTATGTTTTTACGATATTTTAATCTATACATCGTTAATCAAATCAGAGGCTATCGATAAAACAATAGACATATTCTCTTTGAATATATATATTTTTTTAATTTGCAAAATATGAGTTAATCGAAAAGTATGATCCATGAATCTACTCGAATAAGCTATGTTATTTATGACTAAAAATATATGTAAATAGGCTTTGTAATTTTAATTCTATAAAATAAAAAATCTGGTTGTCTGCTAAGTCAATTTATGAACGATAATGTTACGTCATATATATACATATAAATAACGACCTACAAAAATGTTGATGAAAATTTGCATATTTTTATGAATAGGAATTAAGTTATTATATAATATAATAAGAATTATAATATCATTATTTTGTATCGTACAAAGAAGGAATATATTGGAAATTACATTTTATTAGATAAAAGAACATTTATTTGCTTATGTTAATGTATTGTTTTTTTTAATGAAAATTAATTATTATTTTACGCTTAGGCTGATCATGCCTCTCTATCGTTTGTTCCGGGATCTTGCTTGCATGCTCAGCTCTACCTAAACCGTCGTGACAATGACGTCATACTTTTTCATGCCTGCAGTCGACGTTCATCGATTTAAAAAATGGTAAACATTTAGATCCATCTGAAAGTCTAATTTTCATTTTTATCGCATAAAACGATATAATCAAGTTTTATTAAATTAACGACGCAACCTATCTGCACACGGGTGTAATGTATTGTCCAAAAATAAACCTTTCTTTCCAAGCATTGTCTATTAAAGGAAATTTTATTAAATCCGAATTCGAATTGCATTCAATTTGATTAATTTATACCGTGATAGTAACAGTGCAGTCATAAATAAATTCATGTTAAATAATTATAGCATGGAATGTTATTGCAATAATTATGATTTTTTAATAGTAATTCGATTACAATGAGATTTGTGTACTTGATTTTCTTGACATGAGACATCACGATAAATTCGTAATCGATTTAACTCGACTAAGAGTTTGTGTATGTTAGTATGGTTCGCAGAGCTCCGCGCTAGTCCAATACAGTGTTCGGAACCGTACGATAATTATCGTACACTTACGATAATTTTATGCCTGCGTACGATGTACGATAGCATATTACTATCGTACACAGGTTGTACGATAATTTCTATCATGATGCAAAATTTGAGAATTTATATTATTTCACTCATGCGCTGATAGTATAAATTTCGCATTAGCATGATTTTATTTTGTCCAATAAAATCTTGGAAAAATACCAAGAAATACATCGATCTTACGATCCACTCTGCTAAGTTTCACCATTGCTGATACGGTAACTTTATCCAGCACCTGCTGTACACGCTTTCTTATTGGTTAGTATAGCATCTACCAATGCGAACAAGGGAATATAAGTTCGATATTTCGATTATGGCCGTGGTCCGAATCACGCTCTCAGCGCTCATAGCGTACCAACGTGCGGTCTAATTCGTGTTTTTCACACTCACCGTTAGCGATTTCTAAGTGGTAACATAAATAATTAATCTTTATGAATACATTTCTTCTTTATATATACAAAATTTTGGCATGTTTCATACCCAACTTGCATGGGAACAGTGAAATTTTGTCAGAATGAATTTTAAACTTGTCGCATTTATTGAACTTCCCTTGAAGTGGAAAGGAAATCAGTTCAGGTCTGTACTACGTGTAAAACATTTGGGTTTCAGTGTTCTGTTGATTTGAGAGCGGTGGTTTAAAAAAGATAAACTATAGAGTACTTGCATGCATATCAATATTACAATTTATATGATTTATTTATCTATAATAGACATTATCCTAAAAAATACGATAATTTCGATCCATGTACGATAATTTTACGCCCCCGGGTACGATAATCAGTCCACTTCAGGTTGCTAACACTGGTCCAATATTTAGTATCTACTTGGGAGTCGTGAGGTAGGGACGTGAAAATGACTGGTGTTGATGAAATAATAAATTATCAAAGGAATCCCGACGATGATTACTACGCGTTGTTGGGGTGTGATGAGAACTCAACTGTAAGTAATTGAAATCATCTCATTAATTTTATTTAATAATTGTTACATTCTGGATTTGGTTTTCTGCTGTATTGATTGCTCGATTCTGCTCAATGACCTTATTTTCGCAAGGACACTAGTTGACCTAGTTCTGAATGATATCTTATAGTTTGTTTATCTGGATACTTGTAAAGTTTTAAAAGCTTCAAGTACGACACTTCCTGCGTAGTAGGTCGTTAGCTACGTACGTCTTTATGATTGAATTGTTAAATACGTATTACGTCAATAATATGATTGGATTTCCCCGTTCCCCTTTTTTGTTTAATGATTAATTCTTACCTGTTGACTTCCGAGAAGTTTAGTGAAAACAAAATTTATAATTATTTAGAGTACGAAAGTATTTTCAAAAGTTAATGTGAATAAGTTTTACAAATAAAAAATATTATAGGTCGAGCAAATAACTACGGAATATAAAGTACTTGCTCTTCAATATCATCCCGACAAGAATGGTGGTGACAAGGATGCTGAAGCTAAGTTCCAAAAACTAAAGGTAAGCAAACTTTTTTTATATAAATAAGGAACCAAATCTACTTATAACGGAACAGAAACTTTTTTTTAAATGAACTAAAAGTACTAATAGCCTATTAGTCTCTTTTATTCTTAGTAGACTAATAGGATATTAGGATACCTGCAGGTGATCAGTTCTTTGTATCATATATGAAATTAATAGTTTTTGTTTTATTTATTTATTTAGTTATATGTTTTCATTATACAGCGCTACAGTATATTTTTACAGAGATAGAGTAATGAATGTTAGTGATACATAGGTTTATTTGTGTGTATTTCCAGGGAATGAGTAAAGCGTCTTCATTGGTATTTAGTCATAGCTTCCTATTAAATAATACAATATAAAAAAAACTAATTTTGTATATATTCATATTTTACTGGGTTTTAAATAACAGCCTTATACTTTGACTTTTAACTTATGTTTGGGCGATTTGCCACATTCAATAAAATTTACACTTTCTAATTTGCTTTGAAAATATGTAACATGTGTAGCTAACATGTGCTACATATTATAATAGTATACATAGTTGATTTTATGTGTAAAGTGTGATGACTTGCCACTTTAATTTATGATTACTTATTTATTAAAAAAAACTATTATGGTAGATATAATCATCACCAGCCTTTCATAGTCCACTGCTGGACATGTGGTATGCAATGTAGAAATATTTATATGACAAAAACATACTAATTTTTCTAAAAAAAATAGTGTACAAAATAATTAATGTAAAATTATTAACAAAAATTCTTATATATGACATCAACATTTTTTTTTTGCCAGTGTAAATAATATTATAATGTAATAGTAAAAACAAACTCTTCAACTTTACTATTTTAAAATAGATAAAACTACATATTTTCTTGCAAAACTAATTATGAAAGGCCTTCTTTCATTATTAACCTCTAAATTAACCTTCATGTTGGTTTGTTTTAGTCCTTTTTAGTTTCACAATGTATTACTAAAATTAAAAAATGTAAATACAAAAATGAGAATCAACTCCTTCAATCATTGTAATCCAATCGACAAGGTGGGGATGAACCCCGTCAAAAGACCTTGTAGTAAAGATGTAAATTTTATTTAACAGGAGGCTAAGGAGACGCTCTGTGATCCATCAAAGCGTGCTCTTTACGACAAGTGGCGCCTTAGCGGTATCGCTATGGGCTATAAACAATGGCTGGGTATGAAGGATCATGTGCAGCAGTCGATGCACTGGTCAAAGCCCAACACTAAAGATCGCATGTTGGAGGGCGAATGTGGCCGCGCTTCTGGCCCGTCAAGTCTGGGTCCGAGTAACCCCTCTGCACGTCGCGCATCCGAGGGTGGCGCTGCGCTCTGGGGCCGCTGGGGAACTGGCAACCAAGAGCCTCCTTCAGAGGTCATCTCTAAATTCCGCAATTATGAAATCTAAACCTAAATAGGTTTAGATGATAATAGCCTGGGAATTATTTTGAAGTATGTACCTAATTTGACTTTTTGTTAATTATTTTTTTTTGTAAAGAGGTTAATTGTGCCCTAATCTCTTTTTCACGTACTTAGTTTTTTAAAATACATCACATTATTTGTGATATTTTTGTAACCAGGCTGTTAATTATTTATTACTTGCCATTACAGTTTTACAAGTTAAGTCATGTTGTATTTGAAAATTTATAAGTATATTTAAAATTAAGGATAATTAATTAAATATAAAATATATTAGTTATAGTGAAGGCACAATATTCATCAGGTCAGCTCGCGGACGTTTCTCGAATGTTTCTCGATATTATTAGTAATTTACTGTTCTGAGTGTTTGATGTGCAATATAAATGTCTGTATTTTGTTGTATGTAGAAACAAGTTACAAGGTTAAAACCCCCATTCCCAGAGTGACGTAGTGTAAAACACTCTTAGATGTTACCCCTAGATGTAAGCTGTGCACATTCCTGATAAACTTATGAGTCTGATTTATTACATTTCTGCTGTATAACAATATGTGACATCTACTTAAAGAATCTCGATATTTTGAAGATTTATATTTTTGACCCTCTTTATCTTACTATAAGTATGATATTATTTTTAATGAGAGTGAAAGTTGGCGGACGTTGCTGTGAGATGTATACAGGGTATCGTTGCGAGACAGGGCTTTATTTATTTTAACTTTTGCAACCTCGACATTTCTATTTTCTATGAATGTTATAATGATCTACACAGACTATGCTCCTATTTGTTCCAACATAAATGTTGTGTTAATTGTTAGTTGCGTAGATTTTAAATGGTATTGTATGTGTTAAATATTTGATCAGTATTTACTTTGTGTATTTAAAATATATAATTAAATGTTAAATGGGTAGCTGAATTTTGAAATTTAATCTTTTGTCTCGATAAGAATTTTGACAAGCTATATGAACCCAAATGTATTTTATTTTTGATGTAATTCATCTTTAGAACAATAAACGTTTGCTGGAGACTTGTTTTTTTTATATTATTATAGGTCGTCCTTTATGTAAGACTACTTTTTCAGTCATAATAGTTATAACCTTATTTTTATTCTTATCTATTATATTTTGGGTTGGTTAATTGGAATCTCTTGGATCACTATTTTAGTTGATAAATTACATCAGCGGTTCTCAATCTTTTTTGGTGACGGAACCCTTTTGGAAAGCGAAATACTTGACGGAACCCTATAATAAAACAATAGTTTTTAAAAGTGTATTCTTTATTAATAAGCATAATAAAAGTACAATGTAACAGTTAGTTATTACTTACTTACATAACAAGTATAATAATAGAAGTTATTAAAAAAGAAAAAAAATCTAATGGGAGGTATGAAACTGTTTTTTATTTTTCATCAATTGGTTGATATCAGGTTTGATAGAGGACAGTTGAAGTCTCATATCAGGTTCGGCGTCCAGTCTATTGCGGTATTTTGTTTTCGTAGCTGCATAGGTTGAGAATCCTGTTTCGCACAAATATGTTGTTGGGAACGGGAGAAGAATATTCAGAGCCATTTTGGCAAGCATTGGAGATTCATCACGAATTCTGCACCAAAAATCGTTGAGAGGCGTCGTTTTGAACAGTACCTCCATACTTGTGTCTGATGACATATCTAAAAGAGATTCATATATCTCGTTTGACATACTTTCGGGCTTTTGTAAGTTGGGTAAAAAAGGATTATGAATCCATGAATTCAGTTTCATTTTTGTATTTTGTTCTTCGGGAAAATACTTCTCAAAAGATGCGCGCATCGAAGTGAGATATTTGACCAATTCCTCAAATACATCATCTTGAAACATTTCTGAATCGTTATCGCTAACAAACTCATTGAGTGAGGTAAAGCTTTCTATTTCTCTCTTTCCAACGCAAATAATCCAAAAATCTAATTTTCTTTTGAAGGCAGTTATTTTATCACAGGCCTGGAACACTGTTGTCTGTTTACCTTGCAATGATACATTTAATTCGTTCAGTTTTTGAAAGATATCCGCCATAAAAGACAGTCGGAACAACCAAGTTTTATCATACAAACGGTCTTTCAAATTAAAAGCAGTATCTGAAAGAAACATTTGTAACTCGGCTCTAAGTTCAAATAGCCTTGTTAAAGTTTTACCCCTAGACAGCCATCGCACTTCTGTATGGAGCAGCAGTGTTTTATGTTTGCTGCCATAATCTTCACACAATAATGAGAACAATCGGGATTGTAGTGGTCGTGTTTTGATAAAATTAATTATTTTTACCGCTTCTTCCATAACTAATTTTAGATTTGACGGCATTTGCTTCATCGCAAGTGCTTGTCTATGCAGGATACAATGGCTGGAACTACAATTAGGCGCTTTATTTTTTATTCGTGACACTAGTCCTGCTGTAATACCCGTCATCGCCTTGGCCCCATCTGTACAAATGTCAATGCAATTGTTCCAACTGAGATTATTTTCCCCAAAAAATATATTTATTTTATTAAAAATTTCTTCTCCGGTAGTTTTTGTGGGCAGCGGTGAACACATAAGCATATCTTCTTCCAAAGAACTTTCATATGGATATCTCACGATAACCAGCAAGATAGCCAGACCAGCGACATCAGTAGACTCATCTATTTGCAAGACGAATCGTGTTTCTTGTAGACGTGTAACTAATTCTTGTTTGACGTAGCTTGCCAGATCATGAATTCGCCGTGAAACAGTATCGTTTGATAGCGGCACAGTAGAAACATGCTTTGCAGATTTTTCATCGAGCATACATTTTGTTATGTCTAACACACATGGTTTTATTAAATTCTCAGCGATAGTGTGCGCTTCACCTGCTTGTGCAATGCGATAGCTAACTAAATATGATGCCTCTGTGGCCTTTTCATTGATAGTTTGGGTTACATGCATCATAGTTTTTTGACTTTCCAATAACTGTTCTTTTTTACGTACAAAAAATTCTTTATTTTTGTCTTTAGACTCGGGGTGTACAGTTTCTAAATGCCGGCGCAACTTGGCAGGTGCCATGGAACTATTAGGAAGCAGTTTACTACATAACATGCAGAGAGGTGAGCCGTTGGAATCAACAAATCCGAAATTGATATATGATTCATCATACTTCCTTTTTTTCGCCTTTGAAACCGTGGAACTTGACGTCGTTGCATAATCGTCTGGATCGGTAATTGCTGTATACTCCGCGCGATCTGATTTTGAACATTCGGCTTCGTTAGAAGATGTTGTTGCAACACGTTTAACGCCTGTAAGCCAACGTTCCATTCTTCTTTATTAATAATGTTACATGTCAGGATGGTGGGGTCAAAATAACGCACGATCGTTACTGCGTAAAAGAGTTTAGTCCAAAGAAGAAATGTACAATCAGAATACAGCAGTAGAACACTAAACACTTTGTTTCTAGCAAGTAGGTACTAATCACTCCGAACACTAATCGTCGACTAACTAAGCGTCGAGGCGCGATCGCCGCTTTTATAGTCCTAGCCAGATCTCGAACATTCTCAAAAATACTCGAGTCGGCGCCTTTGATAAATAACAAGCCGAAATAAAAATAGAAATACAAAAAATGCTGTGTAAACAATTTCGACTTAACGTTTTAACATTAGAGCCGAAAGTAGCTTGTTTACAATTATTGTTAATCTCAGGGGCGGCTTTTATCAAAGGGACTCGCGCGCTTTTATCAAAGGGACTCGCGCTCACAAGTAGATATCCGCGGTGGCGGCATAGTAAAATTGTACGAGGTGACTAAGGTCGGCTGCGCCTCGTGAATCGTGATACGCCGCGTCAGAACGGTCGACCAGAGAGAGGTGTTTGGAATTTTTTCTAAATTCTTGCGGAACCCCTACAGGGATGTCGCGGAACCCTAGGGTTCCGCGGAACACACTTAGAGAATGGCGGAATTACATAATCCCGTGATCTCAATAGTATAACAGCGATTTGGTCATAGGTCTGGTAGGTAGTGATGGCGCGCAAACCTGTATATGGGTGAAGTTCGATGCTTGAACACAATTTCTTGCATTTGGATATGGGGTCTTTTATCGGTATGATGGAGGTCTGAGGTTAATTCCAGCTGCTTGGAACGTCTTCTCGGGAGTGAAAGAGTGTTTATTTTGCATTACGCCAGAAAATCCTAAACAAAAATATGTTATACTTGCAGAATCTCACACACTATTGCACTGGATCCTCTCTAGGTTATGCTGTGGTGCACGCCAATAGCCGTCACGAAGTCATATGGCTGTTGTGTCTCCGCTACTAGCAGTGCGTCGTGCGTTCGCAATAGTTTGCATTATTTATTGAAGCAATCGTGTTCGCGTGTCCGTAAGCATCCGTGTGAAAATACTGTCATGGCGGCACTCACCTATCCTTCATGATTTGTGATGTTATCGCCGCAATTGTGGCGCGCCTTTGGTAAAATAAAATGCCAGCGTAAAGGCAGAGATATTCGTGAATTAATAGATTATTAACGTCTTTACGTCTCATGGTGACGGAGGTGCTACACGTTTAATGACGTTTTAACACATTAATATTAAATCTTGATAAAATTACCAGTTTATATTTAAGTATCACTGTAACAAGGTTCTTAACTACATATTCAAAATTTATCTTTGTTAATCTGTGAACAATGATGTGGGTTAAATGTTCACTGTTTTTTGTTCCAAATAAAGAAAGACAAAAAAAATGTGTAGCAACGCAATTACAAAACATAAACTAATAAACACGAAGGTAAGTACCTATGCTAGAATGTTTAGTGATGTAATGTAAGTATGTAAAGTAGAAAACATTCTAGAACGAGAGTATATCAAGCATAACAAAGCGTAAGATCAAAGCAGCTTGTATGTAACACGAATCACATAGGACTAAATAAGTTGACAACAAAACAACAAAAATTTTTTTTGCAAACTTTCTTAAATAATCTACTTCTTTAAATAATTAATTGGCTTATGTCTCGTCTAAGATCCGCGAACTAAAACAGCTAATGCAAACAAATTCTTTTACCGTTACAATAATTACACTTGCAGTTACACTATCAAGTGTCAATTGCTATCATCTTATGAACAGGAGTTAATATCTTTTTTGGGAAGTCAATGCTAGTTTGAGTTTATTACGAATTGGCGTCACAAAACTTCACTTCTTGTAGTTGGTAACGTACTAGTAGGTATTTTAAAATTAAAAAAATCTTAAAATTAATTTGAAATATTTTCTTCCTACATACTACATATGATAGTTACACCGCAGGTTACGTCGGTGTGACAATGAAGACCTTATTTTTTGGCGAAGACACTACGCTAGAGATGACTACCGATTTTCGACTAGTGGGTAGGAAACTAAATATATAACATTGGATTTCTTTTATTTTTTATTTTATACGTCGATGTGACTCGGGACAAAATCATTAACCAAAAGAGATGTTGTTGGGATTAGTAAGTAAATTATAACTTAGCAACGATGTCACTGGAATTTCATTTGTGACATTAAGTTTTGAGGTTGGTGATAAAAGATACATCTAATTAAGGATTTCCAAAACATGACTAGTTATAACACGACCATTGATCAATTTTATTTTATTTGACACCCTTTTCTGAGGTGAGGTCCAACAGTGGTCTGCTAAGAGCCGTTAATAATAATTTTATTTGTGCAGTTAGGAAAATATAATTTTTAAAAATATCTTCTTTACGCAGTTTTTAACCGACTGCCGCAATGTTTTTTGTGAACGTTTTGATAAGGTAAAATAATTTATATTCACATATATTACTTTCGTCGTTACTCTGGTCTGACCTGTAGTATTACCATATGGAATGATGACCCTGTTAGCCACTTTAATTGCCTTAGTATGCCTATAAGCATCTTATAACAATTTCCGTTCCCTATGTGACTCAATTTCAGTTTCTGTTTAAAAGAAAAATTCAATGTTTTTTATCTTTGTACTCAAATTACTACGCGGTAAATCCTTTTTTTTGAAAAATTCTTCCGGGTACCACCTATTGATGGTTATTTCGGACTCGTACCGACCAAAAACCGCACACCGTCTCAGGTACTGGTAGCTGGAAAGCCAGCTGCGCCCTAGAAAAGAAATTTCTGGAACCCCGATGTACCTTGGGCCTACCAACGGCTTGCAAATGATCCCCTCTCACGTGGGAATCTTGATGTTTCTTTTTTAATCCCAAAACAGCGTACGCGCTGGTAGGGCGTCGCGCTGCTACCTCAGTCTGTTTCTGCTAGAGGCACAGATGACCAGGCTTGCGTCTATGGAGAACGGAAATCGTTCTGCGACCTCCAGCGCCTAAGTCATATCATCATTATGATACTGGGTTCGTTACAGGGCCTGGCAAAACGGCACTGTCCTGAACCTCTCTTGATCACACTCCACTATTTCCTTGACAAGCATTACTTGCTCACAGAAGAAGACGGCGGAATTCCACGCGCTCTCGCCTCACACCATGGCCGCAATCATGTTACTGAACCAGAGAATAGGTTAGATGACACCTTAGTAAAGTAGTTACTTTTTATCATCTGTCAAAACAACAGACAACTTTGTGTGAAAAGTGTACTAAATACCAAATTGTGACGTCACTGTTTTAGACTACTCAATTGAACAATATATTTCACTGCATATTTAATTAAAATTCGTAATAATAATAAAAAGCTATGTTAATTGTATTTGCCGAGATGTTTCGTGATATTATTTTTAATGAAGTGGACATTAGTATTTATTTACGATACAATCATCTACCCAATTCCTTCTCCGATGATTGTAAGCGTGTGGAGCTCTGTTTCCACGGCCCGGCTATCGCACTGGTAGCACTTAGACGTTGGCTGCTTTCGGATCAGACACGTGAAGCATATCCCGAAATGATTACCTCCGTCAGCCGGAGCGATAGGATCTCATTATTCCTCTCTAGTTAATACTCCATAACAGATTTACCACCTCGGCGTATCCTTATACATATAATAGACCCTCAATGTAATCGAAGCTTTACAAAGTAATCAACGGAAAGGATAATCCGAATAGGTTCTTGGTGTGTGTGTGTGTGTCCAGCCCGTGTGAAAGCTTTGTTTATATTGGATCTGTTCTGTTTAAATTAAATAAAAATTGATTTCACTAGAAATAAAAGAGTACAGAGACTGAAGTATTTCAAATTTTAGATTCGGAAACTTAATTGTATAAAACGAAGAGAGATTAGTTAATTTCGGTGAAAGCGAATTCATTAGTTACAATTACAGTAGTATTGTACAATTACATTAATAGTAGTTATGGCTAAGCATAAGCATGTAAGGATCACGATCATTAGTTTTCAAATAAAACCAAAACTTTATTTTATTTTCGTAGCACCCTTTCCAAGATAATGAAACAATTTTTTTTTCATAAGGTACAACTCC
Organism: Hypercompe scribonia; assembly: GCA_949316085.1. NCBI lineage: Eukaryota > Metazoa > Arthropoda > Insecta > Lepidoptera > Erebidae > Hypercompe > Hypercompe scribonia. Next base: position 10,499,917 of record OX438974.1, on the reverse strand, counting down.
TATACTGTGATATATTTTTGTGGCGCGGAGGACTTTACTGGCATACATGAAATGAAAATTAGAATTCACACGAACTGTTGTTCTATAGTAAGTAGGAATGGAAGTCACAACGCCCAGTGCAGTAGGAAGTTGCGAAGTGACCCTTTCAACCACTGTGCTATCTGTATTAATTATGTTTATTGTGAGTGTTTATTTACCTACCCAGTTCTTAGAAATTAGATTTTAAATTTGTTTTGATAGAATTATGTTTAAATTTTATGTTTTTCGTATACCAGTATATAATGCGTTTAGATAAAAAACGTGATTTCACCGTTCGTTTGTCGGCACACTTCAAATAGTAAGAAGTGGTATTTTTTTGAACACTTTATTGTATCTATGCAATATCTATAATAACATTAATCTTGGCCGGTGTGTATGTGCGTTATCGGAATAAAAAGTAGTTCATGTCCTTCCGCAAGAATCGAAGTATCTACATGCTAAATTTAATCTAAATAGGTTCAACGATTTAACAGTGAAGAGGTAACAGACAGGCAGACACATTTACGCATTTATAATATTGGTATGGAAATCGTAGAATGCTCAAAGTAACAGTATATAGAATATTGATAGGTAGGTAAAAAATTTATAAAAGCTATACAAAATCGTGGAACCGTCAATCGGTTCGCAGTTCAGCAGTCAACAAAGCATTTTTCAAAGAAAATATTTTGTAAACACGTCGCGTGACATGGCAACATGTTACCTTCAGACATGAGAAAAGAAACAACAAGCTTACACGTAGACACACACCATCCTGTTTAATCATTCCGTGGATTTTTGTGTTGGAAAACATGTGCTGCTCGTGCTGTATTCATAACACACACTTATATTCAAAATGTCTACTTATAATAACAACAGCCACAGAATATGTAGGTAACATTTATAATTAGCTTGTAACCCTTCTCTAGGGGATAGAAATGTCAGGGTTCTTGAGATTTCATATCAAATGGGCACCTGGTTCCCTGACTAATTCCCTGATTAACACTCGAGTCGGCGCGTGATTTTTGGTTGGTTCGAGTCCGACATAACCACCAGCGGTCGAATCCTTTGATTTCCGCACAGACGAAAAAAAAGGGGGATTAAAACGAGTGACTACGTATGGTACGCGCATCGAAATTTTGAAATAAGTCGCTGAGTAATCGTAGCGTACTATAATATAAACCAAGTAGTCTTAAGGAACCTTGAAGACCGAAGCTTGTGTTAAGATGCACTTCTAAAAGAAAAAAAACTTTATTTGTACTCTAGAAGAATACTTTAATATAAGTTATTTGAGTTCGTACTGTCAGGGCATACCTGGCAATAAGGACTCAAATAGACAATCTGGCTGTGGTTTGTATACACCTTACTAATGTTAGTCTGAGATGAGCAGAACACTTGGTTCGGCTTCAAAGTCGTCAACCGAAAAGTGTTCTAACACAATACTGTAATCTTAAAACATATGCTTCTGTATAAAACACATTGACATCTTAGTAAATTCAATTTGAATATCCATAGGAATAAGTAAATATTAGTAATTATTATTATTAATATATTAACACAGTCGTCATCGACAACCTCTTATTACCCAAAAATATCTGGTTGCATTAAATTTGTTTTTAATAGGAATAAGAGAAGATTGTATAACAAAGTGGTAAATTAATAAATGATTGATTGAATGATTGTTTTACTTAATAATTTCTTAATACACCTTACACGGTCGTCTGATCGCAAATTAGGCGGAGCCTATGTTATGAAAACAGCCAGTCTGTTCACAAACATACTTAAATGTTTCTAAATAAATACATTTAATTGTAGATAAATTACACCTATTTGCAGACAAAATGATTGTCCTTACCACGCAAGAAATTATACTGGTTGGGAATCGAACCCACGACCTTTGGCTGAGCAGTCAGGCTCACCAAGCACTAGACCAACTGGTCAGTACTTACTTTTATTTGAAAATAATAAACAAAAAAGTTAATGACATAGATAGCAACAAATGTAAATAAATACAAAATAATCACAGTAGTATATATAAATTTCACATCACATGAAAAGCCTTTAACAGGACCTTTCCTTCGCAAGGAGATTATGGCCTAGTTCACCATGCTGGTCAGAGGAGTTAGCACAGATTTCGTTTCAAGTTTTTCGTCTACACACGGATAGATAAATAGAGAAACAAGAATTTGATACAGTCATATTAGTTACTTTTATCTTTTAAATGACATCATACAAATAACCATGCTTAACTTAAACGATATTACTTTAGCTAATTTCCTAAGCTGTAAACGGAAGATTGTGTCAATAAATATATTTCTCCAAAATATTCACAGCATCGGGTATAATATCTCAGAATTTGCATGTTTGTTGGAAATTATTGTACCACCAGATATCATAGTACTGACGAAATGTTAGCTTTCTTATAATCCCTACATACTCCGACTAAATTATTATACGTCAATTTCCTCGTAATCACACCACAACCAAAACAACGGTATTATTGTATATTATAAGAATGATATAACCTACAATACCTACTAACTGCGTTGTATCTGTGGTACATAGACCTCCCGTTTTCGGGGACGTAGACACATTTATCGATTCTTCTCATAAACTTACAAAAAATTCATAATAGTAGACATATATTGTTGGTTGGAGACACTGCTATTGATATTAAGCCTGACAACTCAGATTCAAATTCTCAATCCAGACCTCAACGTTCTTAACCTTACTGCTACGCAATCATTATCTTCCTACTAGACTCAATAGCTGTCTCGATCATGTGTTGGCGCAGACAACGTCCATCCCCAAAGGGAAATATCCTCGAACTGACTTTTTTCTTAGTTTATTTCATATATACATAGTTTATACTAGTCGTGTGCGATGTCAATTGATAACAGTCAGATCATAACGTTCGCTGACGACACAGTTTGTTTATTCTGTGAGAAAAGTTGGGAAAGTATTTTTGATCGCGCACAAAAACGATTTAATAAAGTTACTAAATGTCTTAATAATAAGTTACTGAGTTTAAATATCAATAAAACGTAACGTTCTCTATATTAAATCGTACGCAGGCGCCAAAGGATCATTACCAAATCAAAACTCAAAAATTTATTTTTGGAGAAAGGCCTGTCACCTGTTCCTCTCCGATTATTGAACGAGTTGATATCACTAAATATCTTGGAGTTTCAAATTGATATGTCATCAGTCCTTCTGCAGATGTCATATAATCTGTATCGTGTCGATTGTTGGGACGGGACATCGAAGACACATGCCTATTGTAGAAAGAATTCAAAAAGCCAAGTGTAACATTGTAACCCCTACACAACATACTCTACTATTATTTATTCTCAGAATTCTTTTAAGATACCACTAGTAGAGTTAGTAAGGACACGGTTCACTTATAAGATAGAAACAAGCGTAGAGATTGTAAAGTTTTCATTTCACACAAATTTAATTCATTTTATACTAACAGATTTTCATACTTCTTTGGTGAATTTTTATATAATTAGATAAATAAAGTTTTGGGGATGTATAGACTAAACTGTCATGATTTTAAAAAGCACTACGAGTAGTTACACTGGCAAGATAACAATGCAACAGAAAATTTAGTGGTGATATTAAGTTTATATGCGAATCCTTACACGACACACACACACATACACACATCCTCTCACACGAACAATCACGCGTACACTCTAAATACAAAGGCAAAACGTACACTATACTGTCTACACTATTATTAATGTATCATAATAATAGTGTAACTTGTTATGTCCGTGTGGTAACGGATTAAGAATACATGGCGTTACCACCCCTATTCATCCCGTGGGTGTCGTAAAAGGCGACTAAGGGAACAAAATATTCAGAAAAATATCACTGCAAAGAGAATGAAAACTTGAAACAAACCCTATTCCAACCGGTTTGACCAGCATGGTGTAGTAGGCCAAAACCTCCTTGCTAAGGAGAGGCCTATGTCCAACAATGGACTGTAAAAGGATGTTGAATGTAACTTGTTATATATCTATCAACTAAATTAGACATTATTACTGGGCAGATGAATATAATTAAACTTAAGTTACAAATTTTTAAACGAATATATTGTATCATGTTCTTTTGCCATGTTCCTATAAGAAGGAGATGGCTTATACTGATAGTACAGGCTTCGGGCTTAGTTTAAGTATCGAGGCGTCAATCTGCTAGAAGTTCTCATTAATACCCATTGTCATTAACACTAACTTATTTTCTAAGTGACAAATTAAAATGTAAGCTTAAGTAGATTAGAAATATTGTACCTACCTTCACAATGTTGTAACATGAGTTAAAAATAAAAATAAAAAAAAAAACTATGCACGAAAGATCCACTAACAACTAAACATTTCTTTAAAGACATATATACTTGTACCTTCATATAGTTAAGTATAGCGTGTGATTGTATATTATTGTTAGGTAAGCCTGTTGTAGATGTATATGTAATAACACAGTAGTAAAAACTCGAATTACGGTAAATTCTAAGGTTTTCCAGTAAAACTTAAGACCACAAACTCTTAATAGTAAACCGAATCGTTCAATGGTCATCGATTTTTCCAACTTTTATCATAATTTACTTGTCCAGTCTTAGAATGATGCCATGTCACAAGAATATTTAGATACAATAGAAAAAAAAATAAAACAAAAATATACGTTTTTGTTAGCACGAAAATACATGATTTTCGTGCTAACAAAAACGTATATTTTTGTATGTTCTTCTTTTTTACCTTCGTCAGATGCCATATATTGTTATTGAATATATTGATTGTAGGTTAGGTTAGAGCAGTAACCATTAACGCGTGAAGGGGAGTGGGTAAAGCGAGTGTGCCGTGGAGGTGGCCGGCAAGCGGCAGATTCTCTGTTATTATTGTTGAATCATTTGAATTAGACAACTTCGAGTGCATTGTTTTATTCCTGTCACCAACATTTACCAACCGTCACTGGATAAATCAAGCATGTTCAACTAATTTTGGTGATAGAAGTGTGAAAATCGTTTCCTTTCATATGTAAATGTTTACATTTACCAACATGAGTTCGTAAAACCTTACCAACCAAATCGTAAATTTGGGCTTCTACAGTAGTGATTATTATATTTATGATAATAGATATGTATTATATACTTAAGGACTTAACTGTCTCATCACTTCGAGGTTCTTAATTTCTTAGTCTTACAAAGTTAGAACAATCTGCTCATTTTGTTTATGCTTGGTTACAAAAATTTAGCTACAGATTTACTGGATATTTTAATTTAGTAGACTTCATTTTTTATTTACATACCTATTTACACTATTCAATTTTTTTGCAAATAGGCTAGTAATATATTATGCTAAACACTCGCTGCATTTAGCCTTTATAAAATCGACGACTAGATTAAGTAATGCAAGTATTAGTAAATAGATATAATCTTTTGCATTGCCTAACGTTTCGAATAAATCGCATTGGTAGACTCAAAGTAATCAATCGCCATCAGAAAAGTTAAAAATTAAGGTTGTCTCCTTGAAGTATCAATTTTGGTCTGCTGCTGATTCCAAATTTAAGTATTATTATACAAAGATAATGACGATACTCAAACGCGATTAAATTAAAGAAATCATTATTTATGTGCTTAAGTCGTGATTTATATGCATTTGCGTCTAAGTTTTAACATTCTACTTTTGTTTTGCTTCAAGTAGAAACCTCTTTTAAATTAGAAATCGATGTAAAATGACTCTTAAAAAAAAATTAAAACATTAAGCTACTGGTAGAAGGAAGGAAGAACGGTCCTATTTCTTGAATCGGATCCTGCAATGCTATGCTATGCTGTTAATTAAGGTACATTATGCTGAGAATTTCGGCTGCTAAATATAAATAATATTTTTAATCCAGAATTCTATCTTTAATCCCTATTTCTTGAAATCAGTTGTTTCAGTACATGTAATTGCTATTGTACTTTACAAATTTTAATTCCATATAACGAGAAGGAACAGGTAATTGCGCAGTAATCAATTACAGATGTACTCTGAAAGTATTTAAATTGTACTTTAACATTTACACATAGCTTTGAAGAATATAATTTTCTCAAATACTAAACACTTGTTAATAAACAAATTAAGTTGCAACTTAAAATTAATATTAGCACGTGATTAAGACATTTTACTATAAAAATGCTAAGGTTGTGTAGTAAATGTGCATTGGATTCTGGTGAGATTATTTTTGTATATAATTCTTAGAATTTAAAAACTAAAATTGTATGTAGTGGTCCAACGGCTATCTAAATGTGATATTACAATATTGTCAATATTGAGGCTTACTCACAAATGTCGTTGGTGCGTTGTCAGTTGCTCGCGAGGATTCCAGTCAGTGGATGTTTACAGTCCAGAGCTCCGGTTTCATCATTAGCATCGACGACCGACTCCACTAGCTATCAGTTTGTTGCCAGCACTTGGCTGATTCGAAAGTGTAGTGTTAAGTATCTTATTAACCGTTGACCACCCTCGTATATCATTCAACTTCAATAAATTGATCGCTTTTGTCATATAATTTTTTGGCAATAATTGTTAATCGTTGTTATTGGGAATCATTTTCCCAATTAACAGGATTACATATACTGGTGATCGACTTCGAGAGGGTGAGTTTTATTGCTTTAGAGTCAACATGGTGGTTTTTTGTGTTCTTTAAAACTGAGCCCAATTTTTTGGTGTCTAAAATAACTCTACACATAAATACTTAAGCAGCAAATACGGAATTGAAATTCAAACGTTTTCTGTGTTGAGAATTGCGTGAACAATTCAACTTTCAGACAAAGCTACTTGATGGTAATGTATAAATTATGAGCAACCTGCAATTGTTTCTGCCTTACTTAGCATTATCGTATAAATGGATGAAAACCTATCATAGGTTCATCACTCACCAATTCATAAATAAATATTTTCATATTATTTTATCATTTTATTAGTTTGTCTGTTTTATAAGGCAACACCTTTCGTAGGTTGTACAATGGGTGGAATGTTACCACAAAGAAAGTGAATTCTACTATCCTAACTTACATTAAAAAGGCGAAAAGTGAGTTTTTTTATTTTTGATTTCTACAACCGATTATAAGGAATTTTACCAAACTCATTGTATATTAGCAAAGAAATAAAATTGTAAAGAAACGGTGATAGTGTTACTTTATTCCTTCTACGCATTACTTATCCATTGCCACTTATCACATGTATAACAATAACATTACAATTATACTAAACTTCTATTAGATATCCAGGATCCAGGGACTCGAAATATACCCATGGTTTGTTACGAAACCAGAGAGAAATTGAGTACCAGATATTCTCACAAATGTATACTGTTACAATAAGTCATGTTGTAGGAAAGGAAGGAGAAATTTATATCGAGTTATTATGTCATTTTTTATTATTATTTTACAAAAATAGTTGAGTAACAGTGATGTCAATAGCAGTTACTTTTCAACAACAATTATAAAGAGCGCAGACTCTTGCACTATTTAGTTAAACAGGCACTTGAATTATTGTTGTTATAGATGATGGTAATAAAATAGTTAATATAATTTGACATTAGTCTTGATTTATTGGGTTTTTTAGTTTCAATTGAAAAGATAATTTTGACTAGGAAAATTGATCACAACGGAACTAGCTTGTTAATTTTTTTATTGAACTGTTATAATTTTTTTATTAATATAACAAATTATTTAAACAGCAAGTGTGAAACTTTAGGCACTGTTACAGTTTTTAGCTGATAAGCTTGAAATGAAATAAGATATTAGTAAAAATTTTATTCTAAACACATTACTAAACCATAAATGATTATATATTATTTCATCATCATAAAGTGAATACTTCAATTAAGGGTAGCAAATTCAGTTTCATTATATTAAATTAATCACAGAGAATCTCAGAATAAATAAAAACATTATAAATATTCACTACAATCATACTCGACTCTTGCTAAACTTATCAATAAATAATTAATCTCGTACTTTCCAATTATTCTTTTCGATTTCAGAAAGCATCACTGGAACAAAGTGCGTGCGAGGTGATCAAATACCAGTGACATTTTCATAACCAATGTTAGTTAAGAAACATTAATGTTTCCGTGAAAGTGGAATCCGCAGAAGCAACACGAGAACCCATTTTCCAGTCATACACTATTGACCTTAAAACAAAGAGCCATTATATAGTGACAATGAAATGTAATGCGGAAGTTTAAGTTGATGGGAATTTGATTTTATTTGTGGATGAATACTGATTGAAACAATGGAATGAGAAATTAAAGAAATATTCATATGAATAATAAAAATAAAAAATATTTTCCATAGAAGTAAAAGATGAGAATGGAAATACAATTAAAAAGAGTACAACATTTTATCGTGTGAATTAGGAATGAGGTCGTATGCTTATCTTGTGAACATAAAATTGTTATAATCTAAAATGTATGATTGTAAAAAAAATATAAAAAGATCGGATTACGTGAATGGGAAATTAAAGAAATATTTACATGAATAAAGCAGATAAATTTACCTTTCAACAGAATTAAAAGATGTTAAATATGAGAATATTTGCATAATTTTGATTGCATCAAATAAAAGATAAGAAGAGATAGAGAAACTGGAGGAAACATCAAAATATCATTTATCTCAGCCAGTAGAATGAGTAACAATGTTTAAAAGATTAATGCATTTAAGGTAGCACCAGGTGGTTTGTTTATTTTAAACGATAAACTCTGAAATTGTAGTCTTAGTTTCTAGAATTAAAGGAAAATTTGTAACACACAAGTGACATGCATATGAAAACACTAAAATCCCAACAAATTCAATTAAAAAAAGTAATGTAATATGTTTTTAAATCGGCAGCATAAGAGGCTTTTCATTGAAACTTTGATCTCTAATTTTAATACTAAACATTTTAGTATGGCTCTGGTAAATATTGTAAGCATGATTCTAAGATATTTTCTGCTATTTAAAACAGAAAAGAGACTCCTTCAAATTTGCCTCCAATTTGTTGATAAACAAAAAGTGACAAAGCATAATGTCATTAAAAATATTTAAGGAAATATATTGAAAGATATTGTAAGTTAAAAAGTAGAGTAAAGTAACAATTAATTAGTCTATTTGGGAGTAAAGGTTGAGTTATAAAAACGAGTGAGCTATAATGACAAAACTGAAGAAAAAACTTTTGGTTTATATGAAAAATCCAAGAATTTTTAATACTGTGCTTATTTTCTCCACGTGTTACCTAAATTGTTGAAGAGTCCAAGCAAAGTGAAGAAAACAGGAGTGTTTTAAAGCAAACACAGTAGTGTGCAATGCTAAAGTTTAACCATGCATGTACTTACTTTGTTTGTTCTGAAATGTTCTCAATTGCACCAGTGCAAGTCTAAGCCTCGTCTGAAATGTCTGCGCTGTTAAGAACTTTTAGGGTAATGAATGAACAACAGGAATGTTATGTACAGTATACGTTTAATTCTATATGTAACGTTTTTGTTGTCTTAAATTGCTCTCCTCACATCTGAACAAGAGCGAAGAAGACGTACGACATGACACAGAATCACTGATTTGAATCGCAGGAGTTTAAATGTTTGCAACTTCTTTCTTTTACCGCACCATAGTTCTTCAATATTGTCCGATAGTATATTCGATTTTTAAAAACTGATTTTTAAAATATAGATTTTTAGAAAAAGAAAATAAGTAAGTATATAATACTTCTTCTAAATTTCTACGACAATGGTTAAATATGTGGTTTAACTCAGTGTTTAACCCACGAAAACCTTTTTTGACCTAAACTGATAAACTGATTTATCTAAATTTTATATTTTCCAATATAAAGTATAACACAATTTGAAAATTGTTTTATATAATGGTAACGTTTGTAGTGTTTCAGTTCTTTCTACGGATAATTGAACAGAAGTTAGCGGAAGGACGGAGAAGGACGAGGAGCTAGCATTCAATTTAAACATCTTCCACGTTAAGCATTTGGTAAATAAGTTTTAATAACTTGATCTAGTTAAGTTGATTACAATAATAAAAGAAAACGATAGTGTAACAAATATAATTTCAAATATTTTTCAAGGGAACGCACCCTATTTGCACAAATAGTTTTTTGTTATTAAACTTTCATGTTGTTATTCAGACCGTGTGGTGTAACTAATCTTGATCTGTCTTTCTGAAACTTCTTACGCAACCAATAAATAGTGCAGACAAATATTACAATATGTTTCCTTTTTATATTAAGTGGAACCTAGCTACTTCACAGCTTTGTTGTTCCAAGTGAGTCTTGCATAATCAACTAAAAAACTGAACCATTTCTTTTCATTACCATAATTGAAACGATTTATGAGGAAAAAGAAGCCCATAGTATTTGCCTTATTTGATTTTAACCTTGTAAATATGATTTTAAGATTTATTTTATAAATTAATTGCTTAGACGAATCTCGAACGTTCTCGTATCTAGTGTAACTATAAATTTCTTTTTAGTGTATATTCCGGGAAAGCTACCCATATACCTGGACGGATGACGCACTATGTACTGTAGTCGCTTCGCCACTATGGCATCTAGATTTTTTTTATTCGATTTCCACATTTAACAAGAGTTAAAATGGTCTACTAGTAATTTTTCTGACTCTTTTATTTAAGTAGCCGTTGTTTTTTCCGACAGAAGTTAATTTTATAAAAAAAAACACAATACGTGTTAGACCACAGTGGTACATTACATGAACTAGAAAAATGAAATATCGAATGCTACATCCCCGTGTAGATATAATAATATATAATATTTCAGACGTCGGACATACAACACCATCTAGTCCCAAACTAAGCAGAGCTTATACTATGGGTACTAGATAACTGAAATAAATATACATACATATGAACCGACAGTGTCTAGCCGTGATATAGATTTTGCCTAGAATCATACTATCTTACAAAAGTTGGCTACCGTTTTAGCATGTCTCGACAAAACCCAGCCCTGGTCAACTAATGTGCACATGATGAAACGTTGGTTTTGGATAATTTCGTAGGATTAAAACAGATATTGTGTCGGTACTTACTGTGAAATAGGTACATGGATTGCATTTGCGCTTTCTACAAGATTTTTAACACGGGGAACATTGATGTAATTTAAACCGGATTAGTATAATTTCGATGTATTACATTTTTTTTTAATTTGATCATTGTCAAGAAAAAATCTTTACAATTATATTAATGTATTCTTTTATTTAGGTATTTATTTAGATCTTAGATAAATATGAAGCTTGTGGATTTGTATAGTAACAACATTAATAGCTAATCTTTTACTTTTGCAGGCAAGTGTGTCAGAAGCCGTTTTGCTGTCCGATACGAGTTTTTTCAACGAGGACAGAGTAATAGATTTTTGTAATGTAGTATTGTCATTTGTTTAAACCGCAGACATGGAAATTAAAGCTTAAACCTTATGTAAGTCGAAAGTGAAACGCAATATGTAGAATTATCATCATTAACACTTTAAAGAATATTTAAAACTAGATATAAGTAGATGTATAAAGTGTGAAAAATAGATATGTATTTAATAGTTACTTATAATAAAGTAAGTTTATAATTATCCTTAGAATCTGTTTTTACATTATAAATTCGATTTTTAAGAAATAGAAAATTGTATTAGAATCGATTATCAATTTTAATTATGTTATTTTAAGCATACGTCTATAGGTACTTGCATAAATCCTTTAACCTTAGGCTGACACCGGAGCTTAAAGAAAAAACTCTACTAATCATCTTCTGTCTATAGAAAAGCTACAAATGAGAAGCAAAGCTTTACTAGCTTTGTTCGCTAAACGAAAGATGTATGTACGAGGTCGCGACCGTCTTTCAATACAAGGTCACAACTACTGCAGTAGAGACGCTTGTAGACACAAGCCTACTAGCCAAGTTGACTTTCTACAAACGTTAAAGTTATAGAAAATTAACCAATGTATAAAAATGAAATCTCTTAACGATAAATTCAATGGTCAATACAAATTATTAGACAATAATACAAGAAAATAGAGGCGTTAGCTATTGGAAAAAGAAAATCAACACGAAACATTTGTATCTACCCGAAAACCATAGGAGCAATTCACGTAGTTGATATGTTATACCTTGTAATTTATGTCTAAATGTAATGTCTTATTTTTAAAGCGCTCATATGTTTTCTAAATAAAGTGTATGTTGAAACCTCAGTTGTAAGTTTAGTTAAATGATAAAGGCGTTTTATTTTGTGACTTGTATGGGTTGTTCCTTTTGGAGTTTTTCTTTCATTACAATTTATTGACGAGTTACTTCGTTTGTTTAGCTAGTCGTATGAGTCTTATGTTCTTCAAATAACTTTTGGTCCCTGTAATGTTAGAAGCGCCATGAAAATAATTGTGAATATAAAAAAAATATCAAAAAACCTACATTACTACTGCAAACATCCAAGACCTTCTAAGTTGTTCAATAGGAGTACCTGGCAGTCTTTGCACCCATGGATCCCTTATAATAGATAGTTGGTAGAATGTTACCCAATAAAGTGGTGCTTATCCTGCAGGAGATACCAGATAAATTTCTGATAAAGATACTATTTACGCTAAGTTTATCTGCGGTCTCAAAAGTGCAAATTTTGAGATTGACTACTACTCAATAAAAAAATAATGTATCATATTTCTTAATCGTTGTTTTCTATTACAACATACTATTTACACGTTTATGATAATAACTTATTTTTCATATTTAGTGAGCTGATAAATGTGTAACGTACATTAGCGATGCTGTTATGCGTAAGACGGTGTTACTTTGAGCCTTATAATTATATTTATAGAAATAGATTGGTATTTGATACTCGATTTGATGCTGTTTTAATTTATTATATCATTATAACAACGTAATAAATATTTTAAAAATAGCTTTTGTTAGGTCTAGTGGCTAGGAAACCTGACTGATAAGCAAGTGATTACGATTCTCATCCGTGACAAATATCGTGATATAAGCAAATTTATTTGTAAAGTACCCAAGTGTAATTAATCCGTCTGCAGTATACATGTATTTAGTACGTTGTATGAGTGTGCTTCTTATAAAAAATATATAATAGGTTCGCAGTTGACAGCAATAGGCTTATTCCCTGTTACGTAAGTAGAAGTTTTTAGGTCTTTAGGGTGTAGTTTTACTTACGGTTGTAAGAAAAGTAAGCCATCCATTGCTTATAATAACACTTTTATATTCGACACACACAAGACACAAGGGTGTTCGAAGGTACAATACAAGTTAGAAAGATAGTCAATACACAAAACACGACAAAAGTTACGCATGTACAATTTACATTAAGTAAGAATTATTTTTTTTGCATTAATTTGCATTAGTCCGTTGTGACTGGGGTCACGTGTCGAAGAAAAATATTTTGTAATACGACTACACGTATTTTATAATTTGTTGATGTGTAGAAAATATCTTTGACAAATATTATATGTACATACATCATGGTAGGGTTTCTTTGTTTGTTTGTCTAGAAATAATATTGTATAACATATATAAATATATTATGAAGGTTGACTGGAAGAAATTACTTTTGGCAATAAGGCCACCATTTGTGCATGGTCACTCAACCGATATGTTCTTGTATATAATCTGTAAAAAATTTGATGTATAATAAAGTTTATTTTATTCTATTTCATTCTTAATAATAATAAAAAATGTTTATGTGGAATTTGTAAAGTTATGTATGTATGTTACCTACAAGTTAAATAATAAATATAGACGGTAAAATGTAGACTTCTATTGATGATATTCAGAACCATATTGGTTCTGAATACCCTTTCGAGTCTAAAAGATATAAATCTATACATAAAATGTGTACATACAATACCCAGAACTGATCAATCACTATATTTCGTTCGTAACTGTACTTCAATTGTTCTCAGACAGGTTCAGCTATCTTCCACCACTTTTGTAGTTTATCCCTCAAGATAGATCTCTTAATTTATTGACAACACAAATATAAAAAAAACAAATGAATAATCAATACTATAAATATTAATTTCAATGAAAAAACTTTTCATAATCGGTCTCTTGTAATCGAAAAGTAAAGTATGACGTTTTCTATGTAGATATTTCTCGTCGATATTATACCTTAGGTCTCTATTATAGCGATATAATCACAATCGTATGGTAAATTATAAGAGAGAAATAAAATATAGCGAAGAAAGAACAGGGCGACCAAAAAAAGATAGAAGAACTGTGTAACAGAGAAATGGCTAGAAAGAGACTAAGTAGTGATGATGAGAGGAGAATGAAAGAAGAAAAAGGGTAAAAAGATGATAATCACACCTAAAAACTATTAATTGTGTTTATATAAGCAAATTAATATAAAAAATAAACAAAGTAACTGCTTTATATTCGTTAGGCAATTCTGAAATTTCTACCTGGATGACCTGGTGATAGCTTGACGAATCTTATGATCCTTGTGGTAATTAGGTTTACAAGGCTTGAAGTCGTCTTGGCCATATTCGTGAATCCATTTATTGCAAACTGTATAGAATAATAATATTAATATTAAAAATAATAGATAATGTTTCGGACATCTGACACAAAACGTCATCTAGTCACCAACTAAGTAGAGCGAGTACTATGAGTACTAGACATTTGATATAAAAACATACATACTTTTTTCTTATTTTTTGTAAATATGTAGATACTATACACAAAACACAAAATACTTAAACTCCGAAACAAATTTTTGCAGATTGTACAAAAATTTGGGACCACCCGAGAATTGAACTCGAGACCTCGAGCACAGTAGTCGCACACGCTATCACTGCGCCACTGAGGCAGACGAGAATATAAAAATGTCCGTGTGGTGACGGATTAAGATTATGAGTCTACAAGCTACACAGGACAACAGTACTGCTAAGAAGATGAGAAACTTGACACCAGTCCTCTACCGTAGTACAGTAGGACAAAACTTCCTTTCTACGAAGAGATCTATGTCGGGCAGTGGATGATGATGTGTTCATTAAATTATTGAAATAAATAAAGCAAAACTTTTAAAGCTGTTTTCTAATTAGCCTGTTTTTTGCAAATATCTATTAATGAATAAATATATCAGAAAAACAAAACCGATAGCGATTTTTGGTTGCGGAAGGGAGGCTTTACGACCAGAGAAATTTAGAAATTAACTGCTAAAGATTATGATATTCTAGATAGTTGATATGTTTAGAGCTAAAACCCGAACTTGACGATTATTTCACTGCACGGATGGCGTAGTGGTTTAAGCGGTCGTCACGCCGCTGTCTAGTGCGCCGAGTGTTGTGGGTTCAAACCTCACACGGGACTACACTTTGTGTGATTCACAAATTGTTGTTCTAAGTCTGGGTGTTCTTTGTGTCCATCTCATTTATGTTTGTAAAATCCCCCGCGATACAGGATTTATTCCTCTGCTTTATCGGGCTGGATATATCCGGTTCGGACTAGCCTTTTTAATATAAATGTGTACTCATTTATTGAGCTTACGAGGCCAGTTATTGCTTTTAATTTATATATAATTTTAATAATGTTTATTGATATTAAAAAGAAATGATCACAATCAAAAACAATTGACGAGTTAGGTAGTTAGGCAAAGATTGACGTATTTTTGTACGATTTCGATAGTGAAAACAATGACAGATAAGAAGAAATTGAAGTTTTAACTAAATTAAAAACAACCGTTATTATCAACAGTATCTTACATAATAATTATGATTCAACACGCGGTTAAATTACAAAGTAAAGTAAAAATTACGTTTAAATAACTATATCAGTTGTCGTTTTGTTACGTATTATCTTTACATATAAAATAACTTGCCCTAACTGACTCAACTCCCAAAACTACTGGGGTTGCAAAGTTGAAATTTTGACAGTTGACGTTTTATTTGTTTTAAACACCCACCAAGATGGTATTGTCGGATATTTCACCCGTACGGCAGTGATATTTCACCCGAAGGTAGTAGAGCCACGCTGATCTCAGCACGAATAGGCTGGTTCAACCGGGGTGGTACTACCCTCGCACAGAAGACCAACCTAAAGCGACAGCACTCGTGCAGTCGTCTTTCGTTGGTAAGTGCGAGACCGGAGGCCCAATGATGCAGGGGTGACAGTTGTCGTAGTATGTGTGTGAGCAGTGGAGTGCTCGTGGGGTCACTGTGGGGGTGATGTGGATCGAATCGTCGGCTAGCCAGGGAGACCCGTAGAAATGGTGGTACCGCTGGCCGCCGCGGCATAGAGAGGGGCCCAACCACGGCTAGCCACCCTGGGAGGTTGCCCCGTCAGGTCGTGCATAATCTGCGGAGTGGCTCGTCGTGCCGGTTGGTGACCGGACGGTGGGGCCGGCGACCACTTCCGGGAGGGTACGGGGGCCCTTCCGTCCGACGGTACGGTCATCGTCTTGCTTCAACGTAATGTGAAACCACAGTATTCCGAGTCTCAGACTACACTGCCGCGACGACTGTCATGCCTTTTTATGTCCCCGTTTCCCCTTTCCCAACACATAACCATGGCAGCGTACATAAAAAAGAATACTGTTACAACAGCGGCACTCTCCTCCTCTCCCACCAACTCGCTTCTTGAGGTGGAGTTCACGAATATCCGTGGACTCCATGCAAACCTGCTCTTCCTGACGGCCGGCCGGCCATGCTACTCTTGACGGAGACACAAATACGCCACCGTGATGACACGGCTTATCTTCACTATCCCGGTTACATACTTGAGGAGTGCTTTCTCGCAAAGGTTGGAGTTTGTCTTTTCGTCAGGGCGGATGTTTGTTACCGCCATCTGCGCTGCCTTAAGGACCTATCCTTCTCTATCCTCTGGCTCCACGTAGATTTCGGATCTACAAGCCAAATCTAAAGCGACGAAAAAGTCAAGTCAAGTCCGGAAAGCCAGTGGACCAGACGGTATTCCGGCGGTGGTTCTTAAGAACTGCGCTCCAGAGTTGTCGCATTGACGCGCCTATACCGCCTGTCGTATTTCTCCGGGATTGTTCCGGAGATCTGGAGAGAAGCGAATGTCCAACCCATCCCCAAAAATGGCGACCACTCCAACCCGGCCAATTACCGGCCTATAGCCATCACTTCCATTATCTGCAAGGTGCTCGAACGTGTCATTAATAAACAACTAGTCCGTCACTTGGAGGATCACTCGTTGTTAAATGATCAGCAATACGGCTTCAGACCGAACCGATCCACGGGTGATCTTCTTGCGTTCTTCACACACCTTTGGGGTGAGGCTGTAGATAGGCATGGAGAGTCCTTGGCTATCAGCCTCGATATGGCCAAGGCTTTTGATAGGGTCTGGCACCGTTCGCTCCTCTCCAAACTTCCGTCATTCGGCCTGCCCCCCAAACTCTGCAGCTGGGTGACCGCATTTCTGCACAAACGCCGCATTAGAGTCCTCTGCGACGGCGCAACCTCCAATTTTCAGCAGGTTAATGCTGGTGTACCTCAAGGTTCCATCTTGTCACCCACACTGTTTCTTCTGCATACCAATGACATGTTGACCCTTGGTAATATACATTGCTATACAGATGAAAGCACAGTTCATGGACGATAATATGGTCACCCTATAGCCTAATTAGCGGACATTGAGGAAAAGCGATAAAAGCTTGTCATTGAGCTGGACCAGGTCCTAGGCCGCATTTCTCAATGGGGTCATGAGAATCTGGTCGAGTTCAACGCCAAAAAAACACAGGCATGCGCGCTCTCTGCCAAAAAGTCTCCATTCCTTGCCCACCCCACTTTTCAGAACACTCAACTGCCACTGCAGGACAATCTCAGTATCCTGGATATGAATATTGGCCGGGACCTCAATCCGCGAGAATATATTGAAAGCGTTACTAAGGCGGCCTCACGGAAGCTGGGTATACTTAACAGAGTGAAACGGTTCTTTGCGCCTGAGCATCTGTGTCTTTATAAGACCCAGGTACGCTCCTGCGTGGAGTACTGTTTTCATCTTTACAATGGATCTGCGCAGTATTTGCTAGACGCTTTGGATCGGTTACAGTGGTGAGCAGTCCGGATTATCAATAACCCGAAAGTCACTGAATCTCTTGAGTCTCTGCAGTTAAGAAGAGATGTCGCCTCTATGGCAGTCTTCTATCGTCTTTGTCATAGAGAGTGTTCTGATGAGCTCTTCCAACTGATCCCACCCTCTCCATTCCTCTATAGGACAACGCGAGCTGGCCTTGAAAGTCACCGTTTCAGAATGGTAGACATACGCTCCTGAACTAAACGGTTCGGCTCTTCCTTCCTGTGCAGATCGGTTAAAGCCTGGAATTTATTACCGGCGCACGTGTTTCCCTCCCACTACGATCCCGGGTCCCTTAAGCGGGGCGTGAAAAAGCATCTCATTAGGCCGCTATAGCGTGGGTTGCCATATTGCACTGTCGTCATTCGCAGTAAGTATAGCGACCACCGCTCTTGGATTCTATTCATGCTTTCCATCAGGCAGAATAGAGTCACTTTGGTAGGTTAAATATAAAAAAAAAAGTAAAATAATCGAAGAACGTTTGTATGGAAGTTCGCCATTTTAAAAGTTGGAAACACGAAATAAGAAATAATCACGCTAGCGAAACCTCTGACAACAAATAGTAAATATAAAATCAAATCTTAAACATATTTAAACTTAAGTTTAGTTTATACTCTTTAAAAGTTCATACCCCATTTCGATCCCAGCAAAACAGGGCAACCAGCATGTAGTGTTTTGGTATCTAGCTCTCCCGCACTGTTTACATTGGACCAGTAAATGGCCGTACCCTTCACTGGGGTGACTCTTACTCCAAGTTCAGGGAATATTGTAGCACCACCTCGTGCCACGTCCGATAACTATAAACACAGACTGATAGCTAAGATATACTTCGAAACGAACCAATAGATACGTACGATCGTAAGATCAGATATTTTTGTTTTCAGTTTTATTTTAGTTTGTTATCAGATGTTTACATAAAACACTGTAATTGATATTCTGTTATAGCCAACATTTTAAAACATTTTAGTAACTTGTCGCGAAAAACGAAGGAGTTACGATATTTTATTAAAATACATAATTCTCAATGTGTTACAGATTTAACGTTAAAGAAATGCTTCGAAGGCAACAACTATAGTTTAGAGGGGTTACGCTCGACTAAATGTTAAAATATTTCGGTAAGGTATCTGGGAGTAGGCGCTAATTAAGATGGGCCATCTAATGATAAATGACATCACCATTGGGCACCTGTAGCTCAAGAGATACAAGTACATTTGCGTGCGTAAGGGCCTCCGGTAACTTCATTCGGTGAAAACAAATAATAGACCGCTTAATTTCGATTTTTAAGAGGTCTTGGGCCAGAATGACTTCAATTATATTTACCGAAGCATGGCGCTCCCACGGTCGAAGTAATATTTACCGTTGGACTTACATAAAACATAACAGTTGCAATTCTGTCTCCACCGGTTTTTAAGAATCTTACGTCCTGTAAATTACATAAATTTCTTTTAAGATTTGTATTTAATTGAAAATATTAATAGTACCTATAATAGTTATAACATCTATGATAAAATTAAATTCACTGGTAGCCGTTAAAGACGAAGATTAGACACTTAGTCCTTAATAAAGAATTTACATCACTAACTGCATACGTATGTATATTCCAAACCTTAATAGTTCAATTTTAGAAAAATAGTAATTATAATTTTACTCTTTTATAAAATGCCATGACGTGTGTCATGTGTTGTATTCATTGAATCAATAGATCTATATAGATGAGCACGCATTTATAATATATGTAATACAGTAACATCTATTTACCTAAGAATTACCTCTCAAAATTGTAAGATTGTAGTTATAGATTGTATTCAGCTTTTTGAACTTACCTTACGTACAGGAGACGAAACCTGTTGGTAAGAGAAAACACCTACATAGTACATAAACATCCTAAACATATCGTATTTAAAGTACTATAGTCTTAGGAGATTTATCAATTCTGCTGAGAGTATAAATTTCTGTTTAAAGTTTTATTCAAAATGAATTTTAGTGATCAATCAACGACAGAAACTTCATCATCATCTCAGCTAAAAGACGTCCACTGCTGGGCATATTCCTCCCCCAAAATGAGGGGGTAGCAAATTGTTTTAAGGCTATACTTTAGTAGCAATTAAAGTAAACAGACGACAATCATCCTTTGTAAGGTAGATAATAGTCAAAAATAATATTGTAAGTTAAAAATATACATTTGATTTCCTGAATGTGTCGATGAAATATTCTCTAGAAATAATGAACAAAAAAAACAAAGGTCTGTTGTCACTTTTCTTTCTCTTTTACACATTATTTATAGGAAAATATAATTCAAGAAGAGAATGATATGACGCGGCTATTCGTATCATTTTCTTCTCGAATTTTGTTTTCTGTAACAGATAAAAGTTTTTAATTGTTCGGTTTTTCAAGCTCAGTTTTTTGGGAAATTAGCAATTCAATATATATTAACATTTTCGTTTAATATTTTTAAGAGGTGATAGATATTGTAGAACTTCTATCATCTCTTTCATGAACAAAAGAATTTTACTTTCCATATGTCATATATCGTCATGAGAAATAATAGAATAGAAGGTAATATGGGAAAGTACCAATACTTACTGGAGGAAAGTCACAGTGAGGTGCAAAATGCCCTCCTATTCCGTAATTAACAACCTGCAGTGGCTCAGATCTTGCTATATTTAAGTTGGTCATATGCATCACTCGGCGCGATATGCGGGCGACAGTGTCATCTTCTGCATCGAGGATCCAGGCATATTTACTGATACGATGTTCTACAGAATATGAATTCCCCGTCTCTGGGTCATGTGCTTTAGATCTATTTAGCTACATAAAAAGAAAACAGAGCTTAAATGTTATTTTGGTTTTTATGGAAAGTAGATTTGAAGATAGTAGAAATATAATTGAAAATCTGCGAAGCAGTTGGCTGTAGGTGAATACATCCGTAGGAGATAATCTACAGCATCTACTAGAGCTTGTTTACGACGTTAGTGGGGTCCTACACGAAATATGTTTCAGGTGTAAAAAGGTGATTTAAAAATACCCATTTTAATAAACTAATTATAATAAATACATATGTACAACTTATATAGGTGATCTGATATAGTAAGGACATATTCGAGTAACGTACAAAGATAGATACTTAAATGTATGTAAGTGTGATCTTATTTTTTTCCTCTTTATTTTTTCAGATAATGTTAACAGACATGAAGTAGGCACTCGCGACAAGACACGCCGCACCACGCCAGTGGTGATCTTGTTATTTCTTTTAAAGTAGCCGACAAGCGACCTGATACAAGCAAGGCCAAAGGTCATTCACTTATATCCATCTCTATCGGCTGCACTCAAATTGCGATATAATATATAAATGCACGATGGCAATAGGGTGCCTATAATACATGCGCTCTATTCTATAATATTTACTTGATGTAAATAATACAATAGAGCGTTCTTCGTTCGCGTACAAGTTCTATCGTGTCCTTAATTAAGTCCTTTGTTCAAAAAATTGTATACCTATACATTGTGCCAATAGTATACAAATACACTTCAGAATATAAATTCACTATTGCCATTGTAGAAATTGGTATTGTATTCTGTAGCGTACTTACAGATAGCATTACAGATAGATTTTCATTATAGAAAAAGGTTTGGAATTACCTTAAGTTCTATTTAAAAAAACCCCAATTACATTTCAGCACTTTCGAAAAATCAGTTATTGATTTTTCAGTGGTTTCTATACAGACTTACCCTAGGCTTAGCTGTTTCTTTAATAAGCTCCATTTCACTCTCACTCAAGATTTTATGAAATAAAATTACATCAGGATCTTGGTGCAGGATTTCCATCTTGATAGGCGCTAGTTTTAAAAAATCATGATGTTCCCTTAGGTATCGACATGTGAATCTATAAAAAAGTTAAGACTTAGTGATAATTAAAAGAAGGAAGTATAAAATAAGAGTAGTGTGTTAACAACATGCGATGTAGACAACTATCAATAAAGCACTCGTTTATACCTACTACTTTTGTGAGCACCTGGGTTTCCATGGCATGAAATATTCCGTAAAAATTTACACGCGATGTTTACGATTATAACTCAAATAGTTGGTTATAAACGGTTAATCTATATTGCTGTTGCGTCCTAGAACCGTTAATCAATGAGCGATGATTGTCTTCAAGGAATGTGGCTAACGTGACATAGTAGTGTAGCCGAAAAAATTGATCGTCTTTCTGGATACAGAAACATACAGCTATGTCGATTGTAGACTTTAGCGGTCAACACAAATTATGTTCAATTGGTGAATTTTAATTATCATTCATATTATATATTTACATATTTAGGTAGGTGGGGTACCTGCTAGATGTTTTGACTGGACAGATCAAGTCACCGCGACAAAGTGCCTCATAAATTACAAATTCCTTTTCAATATTTGTGTTATTATCTTTTTTTTTGGGTCTGTCTTTAATCTTTTTAACCTGTATTTTAATAAAACGCTTTATTAAATTATTAATATTTAATTATACACTAATGTAACCTCTTTTTTTTTTAATAGAAAGCCTTATAGTAGCTGGTTAATAGGTTAGTATTTAATTTTTCTTTACCTTTTCATTACTTATGAGTCTTTCGTATTTCATCAGGTTAATCTTAGCTTTCAAGTTTTGAGGGTATAGATTTACCAACTTTTGGTTCCAAAGCAGTGTGCTTTTCATATCTCCTGTAAAATAGACCTAATAATTGTTGCTATACAATATTATGCGATTTTTTTAGAATCTACGGCAAGCCTTAGGATCAAAAGGGGTATTTGATTTTGGAAATCAGTTGTCAGAAACCGTTTCCATAATTATTTTAAAAGTAAAGATGAAGAGTAAAGAATGAAGTTAGAATTTACCTAGCATATGATAGCCTCTGCTTATGTACTGGATAATATTAACTGCATTAAAAGAATACATATGTTCTTCAGTATTATATTTCTGTAAAGATGCAATCATCCATGGAAGTGCTTGCACGATGGCTATTCTCTTATTTAACATAATCTGGCCCAGCACATAGCAATCACCAGCCGTCATTGGTGGCCTATAAATGAAAGAATTATGAAAATAGCTGATTGTGAAACTTTCGATTAAATAACAAAAATGTCTTGTATAAGTATTTTTATGATGTGTATCAGTGTGTCAGCATTAGTCAGATATTTCTCGAGTCAACGCTGCCACTACAGAACTGGCTACACTTCTTAATACTGTGTCTGTGTTCAATTCTAATTCAATTAGTCATTTTAAAATGTGACATCTCTTAAAAATATCAACGCAAGTCGGTATCTGGTAAGACTGAAAATCAGATTATACATAGGATGAAAATGAAACAACTGGCAGAAACTAAATTGTCTTTGTGTGTTATGAGTATAATAACATATTTAGTTAGTTAAAATACCTTGTATGTTATCAGAGGGACCGCGGACAGATTAAATTTACGAGGCGAAATTTCTCTTATGAATAATAACAAGGAAATTTACATACCTATGAACAGTATTACTTAAATTTCCATCTGATAGGTCGTTTACAGTCAATGTATACGTTTTTTGTAACCTAGCGACAGCTGCTACGGCACCTATAAGATCCTTTCGCTGTGGATATCTTAAATTGTGGAATGTTTTTGTTCTATTTTCTAAAAATATTGATAATTTAATTAAAATAATGTCATTAAAAGCATGGGATAGAATTTTCGTGATCTCACAGCAGGTACATATGTTTTAGAAAAGTTACGTTTCATATTTCGCTTCTTATTCAATTTGTGACTAAAAACGCCATAGCTATGAAAGAGTGGGGGCTATGGGGCTACTATCCGTATATTAGTGTACCTTATGATGGTAGACAAAATTAGGACAACAACAGCGTATACAATACAATTATCACATGTAAGTGCATGCATAGGAGGAAAAATTCAATGACAATTTTCCTCTTCACGGAGACTTAATGTAATAAAATAAGCCTAAATATCTAGATTTTTGTGATTGTGTGAGATCAAAAAATTTTGTCATCAAAATATTAGAACAGCTTTATATAGCATTTGTATGTAAGTCGTCTTCTATTACCTGTTCCCGTCTTAATTATAATTTTCAAATTATCAATATCAGATGTTAATTGTTTTATCAGAGTAAAAGCTTTGATGGGATTCTCTAAATAATTCTGAATATTTTCCATCGCCTTGTTATGTTCAGTCTTTAAACGATCGATGTACCTGAATAATAAAATTAGGTAAAAAATATATTGAAAAACATATTTGCAGAAAAAGCTTTTCTTATTCATACTTACATGTTAACGACACGAAGTTTTCTCTCTTGTAAGTTAATATGATTATCTAGATCATCTATTGTCTTTTTTAGTACTTGTGGTAAGTTTTCGAGGCCAACCAGCGATGTATACATATCTGTGCTTGCAAGTTTAACTAAACCATTTAATATCGCAAACCAAATAACACGAAGCATATTGAAACTAGTAATAAACCACGTTACTTTACGTTACTAATCATTACTGTGAATTATTCATGTACCACCACCACATAATTACATATAATATTTGTTTAGTAAAATATTGTACTTTCATACTAATTGTAAATTTTAAGAGAGTCTATTTGCAAATACCTACTTATCTAATGCAGCATTGGCTAAAAAGTTTTTAGTGTTATATAAATTGTAATTATATGCTATTTATTGAATAGGTGAAATAGGTTTTTAATGGAAATTAATAAGTGATTAAGTGCTTACGGATTCTTATTAACTGCCATTGAAGTGATATTACTCACCGACATTATATTACATGATTTGGGAGGGATACTCAAAACGCAACAACGCACTTGAGAAATAATGCACTCAGATTATAAAAATGGTAACTGGACATATCTCACATACGGCTATCTGATCCCAAACTAGGCAGAGAGTACTATGACAATCAGCCTTCTGATAAACATACTTATGTATTTCTAAATACAAATATATTACAGATAAATTCACTCAGACACAGAACAAACGGTCGTGCTCATCAAACTTTATTTGTTCTGGGTGGGAACCCTGCCCACAACCTCCAACTTAGCAGACCAACAGGCCAGTCAAATGAAAGATAATTTCACTGTGTTTTCAAGTTGAAGATACGTATGAGTTAGTTTATTGCAAAGAAAACTAACACTAATTCATCTAATTAACAAGATAATAAACGTTTTATTTCATTCCACTGTTTACTGTTAAAAGAATATTGCAAAAGTTGGTGTTCTATACAGTTTAGAAAAGATGTGTGAATTCTATCGAAGACAAATTGAGAGCAGCTTCGTAGCGAGCTAACCCATCTAATTAAGTTCTAATCAGTTACAAATTCTAATTACTGTGAAACAATTAGTAACTTAGTGAAAGAGTATAGTAGTGGTGTGTATAATGCCCTCCAATCTCGTAATTGACAACTTGCAACGTTCATCTGGTTTTACATTCAAACGCGTCATAGTAACAACTCGGTGCGAGATACGGGCAGCAATCCAATTCTGTGTTCGTTAACCAGGTAGACTTCGCCACCATTGAAGTCATGCCTTGTTTCTGGCAAGTCACTGATTGGAGTTTGAACAGTAAACACATTTTGAAGTAAATCATCACATTGAAAATGTAACGCACAAAGACACGACGAAATAAAAATTTTAGTTGAAGAATCAACAAAAATCGTACGCTATTACTCATATACGAATTAAGATTAGAATAAGTGGTATACTCAGAATCTGAACTATTGTCTTTAGGGTATCTTAATCTTTTGTGAATTTTCCTCATCCCACGCCTTAACTTTTATAAAAGTTGTTTTCCTCGTAGCCTCAAAGAGAAACTATTTCCATTTTAAATAGGTCGTGTTTAAAGAATGCCGGGTCAAATCGGAGTTCGTGTGATCGTATCCACTTCACCAAAATATATAATGGATGACTGATTCGCTCATGTGTCACCGTCTCTACGTATCCTCTACAACTCGAAGGGGTTTTTAGAACAAAGTATTTAGAAACAAAGTTATTTGAATTTATTATGCTCCGTAAAACATTGAATTGTACCAATATCGCTTCTTTAATAGGAAGACAAGAAGAATTTCCACTTCCGTTATCCAAGTCCAACACACTAAACGTAAAATTATTACTTTAATTTATTTTAATTATTTAATATCTTATTTCTAACTTATTAAAAGTATTATTCTCTATTTACTAAGAGTTTGTTAATACATTTTGTAATGTAGACCAATGTAATAAAATTCAATTCAAAAGAGTGGTCGTAAGTTTCTGTTTCCAGATTTTATGGTTCTAGCTATTGAATTACAAACATCATCGTAAATACAGGAGCATAGTTTAGTATTTACTATGTCTGTCACAATTAGCCTCGTTATTTAGTAACATAGAAAAGAGATTTTAGTTCTATTATATTCACTATCTAAGTAATATAATTTAAGTAGTTTATAAACTTTACTTGTTGTGAACGTGAACACACGTGCTTTGATTCATAACAGTTAATGCAAGAAATCTTTTAAAATATTTAAATTCCCATAAATTTAATTTATTTCAGTATTCTAAGGTATTGATCACAAAAAATCTTGACTTATTATAAGGACATGAAATATAAATAAATACGGAATTGGACTCAGTGATAAGATGATTGTTTTGTCACTAATTTTTCCAATTAAATAAACAAAATATGAATCCGTTTTCTTCGGCTGTGAATGTGTCACGTAAGATTTGGGTAAAATATGGAATGACATTTAGTATATATATCTCTTTAAATCAGGATTAAGTAGGTTTTAAGGTACGGGTAATCTTCAGCAAGTGGGTCATATGCCTGCCGGCGTAGGTGGAACAGTGGTAGCGTAGGCGACGACTGTGCTTGAGGTCTCGGGTTCGATTTCCGGGTCGGACCTAATGTTTGCATGATCTACAAACATTTGTTTCGGAGTTTGGGTGTTTTTATGTATAATATGCATGTCTTTACAAAAAAGTACATATATATGTGTTTATATTAGTTGTCTAGTACTCATAGTACAAGCTCTGCTTAGTTGCGACTAGATGACGTTGTGTGTCAAATGTCGGAAATATTCTGACTAACATGCTTGTTTGTCATCAAAGTTAAATCAATTTAAAAATCTGGTCTAATAGAAAAAAGAAAGGTACAAGACATTACAGCTTACCATATTTTGTCCATTTTCAAGTTTTGACTTTTTAAGGACGAGTTCTATATATTTATGTAAGCGCAATAAGTGTAACAAAGTAGTGTGACGAGATGTAAATCTAAACTTATGTAATAAAAACTATGTGAATATAACATGTTCCAACTGCAGTGAAGGTGTAGTCGATTTCTTCATCGTTGTATTTGCGAAAAGTTTTAGTCATTCACCCATGTACGTTTACATAGCTGCACTTTTGAGTAACATAGGCCTCATTTCGTAAGTTACCTGCAGTCATTGTTGAACTGGAAATGAACAAATAATAAGTAAAAAAATAAATGTATAGCGTATGCAACTAAAGTACATTTCAACATAATCTAGTGAAGAGAAGCCGAAATTTCTAGCCCTAATAATCACCAATCTTTATAGTGATGTATTAATACGAAGTATCACCACCCTTATTCATCCCATGGGCGTCATAAGAGCCAATTAATAGAGCAAACTAGGCAAGATAACAACACTGTACTGATATTGTATCGTTCGATAACACTTATGTAAACTATTGCAGTGAAGTTTCGCAACAAACTCTCAATATACTCTCTCTCAATATAAAATTATTTTATATTGACCGTTCCCTACTCAGAAAGATTTGAAAAGTGCCGCAGAAGGAATTGCCAGATCAAAACAAAATTACAAATTAGATGTACAGGATGTTGTAGTAGGAAAATTGAACGACATTATTTACAGATAACTTTTACACCGATAAAATAAGATTTAAACATCACTGTAAACCGACCATGAGTTGATTGCACAAATTGACACTAGAAAGTCTTAGAAAGCTATTAAAATCCGATGAAATGCAAATTTTATTTTACTCCGACACAAAGATCCTTAAATAACTATTTTCTATATAGAACTTGTGCTATGATAATTAGATTGACTAATAGAATACTTATATACTGTTTTTTTTGGAAATACATATTATACGTAGAAAACACCCAAACAAATATTTGCAGATCGTACAAACATTTGGTCAGGAAGAACCCGAGACCTCAAGTACAGCAGTCGCATTCACTACCACTGCATCACCGAGACAGTTGATTTAAAGTATCTATAAATCTTTTATGAGTTTTTAGTAAGGATTCGAATTCAGCAATTTTCAGAGAGAACATTTGCAGAGAGAATATGAAACATAAAGCATACACTATATTCATTTACTCAAAATTATTACTTTGTGACGAAATAAATTAAGTTACGTAAAAGTTTCGACACATTTTTAAAATTCTTTTGTTGTCGTGGAGATTGCGTCATCGAAATACTGTTTGAGGTTATTCTTAAAGATTTTGTTTGCATATTAGAACAAAGATTTGTGTTGTATTTATAATCACGTCGTCAAGTATAGTTAAAAAATGTATAAAATTTATAATTGAGTATTATATTCTGCGATTAGTTTAGGTTTTTATGGACTGCTAGCGATACTAATTTAAAATACAGGCTATAAAGCTCACGAGGAAAATATGTACGTACACGTACGTAAAGCAAAAACTTATAAAGATCTAAATGAACCAAATCCCTAACACCTCAGTGCACATAGAGTTCTCTACAGTCAGAGAAACCTACCAATCAAATATACTTAGTAAAGGTTTTTACACTACGTGGTAACACTCCGTATTTGTAACTGTCGCCACACAGAAAATTAATTGCCAGTGTAAATAAATAAACACAGCTCTTATATATATATAATATTTTAATGAAAGGTATTAGACCTTTCATTAAAATATTTAGGATTGGAGGATTATGTTTAACTGGAATGGTTTCGTCAGTCACGTACATGTAACACAAATTATTGAACAAAGAAAAGATGTCCAATTCAGACAGTTTCAAATATTTAATTAAACTTTTATCATGAGGGTAGACTGTTGACTGCGTCGATTATGAAGTACAGAATGTACTGGAGTGAATGTACTAGTAACTCCACTTTACTTTTTAAATTATAGGGATTGAAAGGCTCCTGCTCTCAAGGTGTCCCCCTCACTTGTTAAAAATTATTTAAGGACGAACTATCGCTTATCGAATAAAGTAGGAAATTTGGCAATAGTACCGTAACACTTTGCGAAGGGATTTTACAGATATTTATGAAAATTTGTTCTTTTCAGATTTTTCCAAAAACGGAAATTTTTATTCAATGTATAACTACTGATTCTGAATGAGATAATAACCATTCTCTCAATTAATATCCTACTATATGATTGAGACCTTAGAATAAGAAACCGATAACATGCACGATAAATAAGGCAAGTAAAACCAAGTCATTATAGTTCCTATGCCAATAGTTCCTAGTGCGAAGGTAAAAACATAAAAAAGTCCATTACATTAACTCTGATTCACCTATTTATCCAGCTAAGATCAATAGATAAAATTAAGTTAACCACAATAAATTATTAATATCTTGAGCCGAGTGTACTTAAATAATCTGTTTCTCCTTCCTCTATGAAGAATACCTATTGATTAAGTCTGTATTAACTGTTCTTACGGATTTCTTGTGTAACAAAATGGTTTATAATTCGAATAAAATGCGAACAGCGTTCCTTCTTCTGCTGTTAAATTTTTATACGCAGATAAATGCAGATTTTCAGAATGAAGGAGCAGGTAAATTATTCTTAAATATTATTTTCTTTATCAAAAGAGAACCCTTTTCTAAATTTTTTTTACTGTACGAGTGTAGGGGGCTTTGAGCAGATAGGTTAATGAATACAAATGCGTTGCCGCCATGAGTCTTTTCATCTTTTTCCTAAAAAGATAACTCAATTTAGAACTAAAGGCAACAATTATGTGTGGATCACACAGTGTTGTCGCATTTGGAGATCAGGCCCACAAAACTTCTGTGGCCTCAGGCCTCCCGTAACCTCACTCACTCCGTTAAAAGGAAGGAACTGTTTGACAACGCAGCAACTGTATAGTATATTATGTGCTGTCTCTCCTTGCAGAGCCGCCTTATGTGTATTAAAAAGTTTAATCTGTAACTTAACCTGTGGTGCTTGAAATATAGTTTAACGTCTGTGGCAGTTTTCACTAGTGTTATTTTATAACTCACACGGTACATTTTAGGTTTAATTTTCTATATTTATAATGTATTGCACTTCATTTGTGATAAAACTTTTCATTTCTTACGTGCCAGTTTTACCACAAATGAATTTCTGAGTTTTCATAGCCGCTACAAAATAAAACCGCTTGTTCAAGTATCACCCTGTATTTTAGGGCCGGTATAATTTTTCATAGGACAGTATAGTTTTATATCTACATTTACCTTTTAATATTTGAAATACGATAAATTGATCTTGAAATATTTTCAGAATACATACCATTACTGCAACACACTAATATGTTGTATCCTACACAAAAGGATCTAATAGGAGCTGCGCAAGGAGTGGTTAGGTTGCAAAAAGTGTATAACTTAAATACTAAGGATCTTGCTGAAGGAAACCTAAATAATCTTGCCTATACGTAAGACAATTTGTTTTTATTTAATACCGTAGATGTTGGAAGGAATGCAGCCTCTCATTTTATTTAATCGTTGTATCTTTCATTACTAAAATAGCTAACCTTTTCTATTTTCACAAAAAAATATCTTAAATTTCTTTATATTCTGAAATTAAGTATTATGATAGCTTGAAGTAGGGAAGGAACAAGAGGGGTGCTTGGCTAGAAAACCTCCACGTGGTGCACCCTGGTAACGTTGGCGATAGTGTTCATCACTGCCAACGGCTAATATTCTAGCACGAAGAGGAAGCCATTTTCTCCGGCAATTCAGCTGAGACTTGGCCCAACAGAGCGGGCGTGTCTGTCGAATCCTCTGTTGGTTCTTCGCTCTTCGGAGCAATGAGGAGGAAAACCTCGGTAAAAAATCACGATGGTGGGACCCTTTCTAGGGTCGGAGTTCCTCCGCTCAGCGGTGGAAAAGGTAGGACGGGCTCGGTGTGCACTTACACTGCCACCGTACAGGCATCAGGAGACATAGTCTCCCTGCCGCCGTCGACATATCGTAGTCCCGAGTTGGAGTCTCGCGACTCCAATCGGGGGCGAGGGTCTTGGCTTAGCCGCCCGGACTGCGAGAAAGAAAACCTCTTTAAAAAATTACCCCGAATCCCGTGTTCTGGTGCGTGACCAGGGGATGCATGACTGATGGGTAGTTCAGTCGCAAGCGCACTCCCAGCCGGGGCACCTGCGGACCCCTCGGTTGGGCACAAATTTACGCTTGCCCGGGTATTGGGGATCTCTGCCCGGGTCGACATTTAGTTCTCCCCATCTCGTGGGTTTAAAAATGGAAAAATTAACAAACACAAACAATCATTATATAGAAAAGAAGGAGAAGAAAAACAGGAAGGGAAAAAGTACGAGAGCGGACGACTTCTCTTCCAACGAGGAGGAAGTATTGGTTGGAGCGCCTATCTCGGTGGGGCTCCCAGAAGTCATAATGGCTGCTGGGAGCCGAAGAACATCGGAACGGTTGCGTTCCAAATCCACCGCGGGCAGTAACTCCAGTACAAGGACAGATGCACTGGACATAATGGAGACGGAGCTGTGTGACAGCAGGAAACGCGGACGCTCCAGGGACGAGGAGAGTGACACGTCCCAGGAGATGTTGCCTCCCAAAATCACCAGCAGCCGTAGGGGGAGATCACGAACCCCGATCTCGATCCCGTCAGGCTCCGTCTTTTGTAAGGCGGAAGCCTATAGGCGAGTTAGGGCGGACGGTGAAGCACTAGCGGAGGAGGAGATTGCTGGTCTCCTGCTGAAAGTCAGGGAGCCGATGGTGGGGGACTCAGTTCCCCAGACACCATCCTCCATGCAGGAGATAGCAAACGCGGCGGTGGCCATTATTCACAAAGTGGCCACCAAGTCGAGTAACCTTAAGGGCTCCTTTGTGAGAGCCCTCAAGGACTCCTCTTCCGCAATTGCGGGGGTCGTGGAGACCCTCATCGGAGACGTGGCTCGTCTCCAGGCAGCCAACGACCACCTGACGGGGCAAGTGGCTGGGCTTAGCGCTCAGTTCGCCCAATTCCGGGCGCATCGTCCGGCAGAGGATCCGGCCTCGTCCCCGTCTCAGCCTACTCCGTCTCCCAATGTTGGTACCATCGCTGACGCCCAAATGCGCCAAATCACAGACGCTGTGTGGCGCATGATGGACGGCCGTCTCGCTGGCCTAGAGGCAAGACTGCCTCCTGCCCCTATTGTCCGGCCGCCGCTTGGGGCCCATAGGCCAAAGGTCACATCAGCACCAACATCTCTGCCCGTTGTGGGCGGTCGTGTGTCCTATGCGGCGGCGGCGTCAGTGTCGACTACTCCTGTGGCCACTCCGAGGGCACGACAGGCGGCCAAGGTAATAACCAAGACGGCTGCACCGAAGTCTGGGCCCAAAAAAGTGGTAAAGGCTGGAGCGGAATATCCTCCGCTCCCCACTCCAACGAGTGTACCTGGCACCACTACATCTGCCCCCTCCACATCTGCCCCATCCAAAGATGGTTGGCAGGTGGTCGGCGGGGTTAAGTCCCGAAAGCGGGGTAAAAAAGCAGCTCAAAAAGCAGCCTCTACCCCGCAGTCGCCGTTGGTTGCGGTGGCTACCGCGAAAAAGCCGCGCAAGCTGCAGGTGCCTAAAAGCGCGGCTGTGGTGGTCACCGTAACACCGGAGGCGGCTAGTGGCGGGCTGTCCTATGCGGCCTTATTTAAGAAGGCCCGGGATAGTCTCGCCACTGATTTCGGGACTGAAGGGGTCAGATTGCGCCTTGCCCAGACGGGAGCTCGAGTCTTCGAGTTCCCCGGGGCTGAAGGTGCAAAGACGGCGGACAGGTTCGCCGAGAAACTGAGAGGAATTTTTGCAGCCACGGATGGTGTGAAGATCGCCAGGCCTGTCAAGTGCGCAGAGTTGCGCATTTCGGGCCTGGATGACTCCATAACGACCGAGGATGTCCGCGTTGCAATTAGCGAGAAGACGGGCTGCAACGCGGACAACATCAGGGTCGGCACCATCCGCCCCGGTCCTGGAGGGCTTGGCGCAGTGTGGAGCAGCTGTCCGGTAGCGTCGGCTAAAGTTTTGGGCGACGCAGGCAGGATCCTCGTCGGTTTTGTGAATGCCAGAGTCACTGTTCTGGCGGCAAGACCGATGAGGTGCTTCAAATGCCTAGCATCCGGACACACACGCGCCAAGTGCGTGAGTTGTTTTGACTGCAGTGGACTATGCTTCCGCTGCGGTCGACCGGGGCACAAGGCGGCAGAGTGCTCTGCCGCCCCTCACTGCCCAGCTTGTGCGGCGGGTAACAAGCCCGCTAATCATCAGATTGGGCAGGGGGGCTGCAAACCTCCTCGCGATTCTCGGCGAACGTTGGGGGCTAGCCAGTCGGCCCAGGCTGCCTCCGATGCCGTTCGTACGTCGACATCGTCGCCCATGGAGGAGGCTGTAGAGACAGTCCAGTAATGGACCAAGTCTCCAGCCTCCTGGTCCAGACGAACCTGAACCACTGTGCTGACCTTTTCCTGTAAACTATGGCACAGTGGTCGATCGGTGTTGCCGTAGCCGCGGAGCCCTATTATGTTCCTCCCCGTCCAAACTGGTTGGGTGACCGGGACGGTTCCGTGGCAGTCGTCGGCTCTACGGCGGCTCATTCCCCGCCCTTGTCGCTAAGAGACAAGGGCACTGGATATGTTGCTGCCGAGTGGGGGGGGATCACTGTATATGGTGTATACTTCTCCCCCAACCGGAGTTTGAACGACTTCGAGGTTTTCCTTAACAACTTGGAAACCTCGATGCGGCGTCTAACGTCTGGGCACGTCTTAGTGCTGGGGGACTTCAACGCAAAGTCCATTGCGTGGGGTTCCCCCAGGACGGACGCCAGGGGCGAGGCCGTAGAGGAGTGGGCGGCCTCGGTGGGCCTCTGTTTACTGAACAGGGGCTCCACCAACACGTGCGTGCGACAGCAGGGAGGGTCGATAGTGGACCTTTCGTTCGCTACCCCTGCCCTCGCCGCACGAGTAAGGAACTGGTGTGTCCTGGAAGAGGTTGAGACGCTCTCGGATCACCTCTACATTCGATTCGAGCTCTCCCGGACCCAGGACCCCAGTAGGGGTCACGCGGCGCGGCGTTCTTCTCGCTTGCCGCGGTGGGCTGTAGCCAAACTGAATAGGGACCTACTAGAGGAGGCAGCCATTATTTACTCCTGGCTGTCTCCGCAGGCTCCGACCGAGGAGGTCGACCTGGGGGCTGGTCGTTTCCGCGATGCGATTACGCAGATTTGCGATGCGGCCATGCCCCGCATCCGAGGTTGTCGGCCTCCACGGAAGGAGGTTTACTGGTGGTCCCAGGAGTTGGCGGACCTCCGCGCGGCCTGTACTCGTGCCCGGAGGTCCTACACCCGTAGTCGGCGGCGACACCGCGTAGACGGCGAGGAGGACCAGCTTCATGAGGAGTACCGAGAGCCGCGGAAAACTCTGAAGCTGGCCATTAGCCGCGCCAAAGAAGTGAAGAGGAAGGAGATGCTGGAGGGTCTCGATCGTGACCCCTGGGGTCGCCCTTATCGTGCGGTGCGACAAAAGCTCCGCACATCGGGCCCCCCCCTTACAGAGACACTCCAGCCCAGCTTCCTGCGGGAAGTGGTCGAGGGTCTTTTCCCGCAGCGGGCGGAGCACACACCCCCGTCGATGGCCTTCATGGTCGAAGACGACGGGGGACGGAACGAGGATAATGTTCCGCCCGTCAGGGAATCGGAGATAGGGGCGGTCGTTCTACGGATTCGCTCTAAGAACACCGCCCCTGGGCCAGACGGGATACCTGCCCGTGTGCTGGCCCGTGCCCTCGAACACATGTCGGACCGCCTCAGGGAGATCTTGGACGCTAGCTTGTCGTCCGGACGCTTCCCTGAGTGCTGGAAAAGCGGGAAGCTGGTCCTATTAAGGAAGCCGGGACGGTCTGCCGATTCGGTGGCGGCCTATAGGCCCATTGTGCTGCTGGACGAGGCGGGTAAACTGTTTGAGAGGATACTCTCTGCCCGCATCGTCCGGCACCTCTGCGAGGTGGGCCCCGATCTGTCGGACGCCCAATTTGGTTTTCGAGCGGGGCGTTCGACGGTCGATGCTGTGCTGCGCCTGAGGGCCGTTACCGAAGAGGCAGTGAGCTGTGGCGGCGTGCTGTTGGCGGTGTCGTTGGACATCGCCAACGCATTTAATAGTCTGCCATTTAGTTGCATCAGGGAAGCACTCCACTACCACGGGGTGCCAGAGTACCTGAGGCGACTTGTGGCAGACTATCTTGAGGAGCGTACCGTCGTGTACGAGGACCGAGATGGTATTCTGAGGCGGCGGCCCATGTCGTGCGGTGTTCCACAGGGGTCCGTCCTCGGACCACTCCTGTGGAATATGGGATACGACTGGGCCCTTCGAGGTCGTCTTCCCCCCGGGCTGGGCGTAATTTGTTACGCCGATGACACATTGGTCACGGCCCGGGGGGCGAACTTTCAGGAGGCGGCGCGCCTGGCCACCGTGGGAGTCTCTTTGGTGGTCGGGCGCATTGAGGCGCTGGGTTTACGGGTGGCCCTAGATAAGACGGAAGCCCTTTTGTTTCATGGGCCCCGTCGTGGTCCACCCCCCGGTGCCTCTATCGTAGTCAATTCGGTCCTCGTACCGATTAAGGCCCAGATTAAGTATCTGGGCCTGATCCTCGACGGCAGATGGCTCTTCGACGAGCACTTCCGACAGCTTACTCCAAAGCTGATCGGCGCTGCTTCTGCTCTTGGGCGACTTTTGCCCAATTTGGGTGGAGCCAGCGTCGCGACGAGACGGCTATACACGGGGGTTGTTCGGTCAATGGCACTGTATGGTGCACCGGTGTGGGCGGCGGCTCTGACCGCCCAGAATAGGGCTCGCCTCTGGCGCCCTCAGAGGATATTGGCGGTTAGAGCCATACGCGGTTACCGCACCGTATCGACGGAGGCGGCATGCGCGTTGGCCGGAACTCCCCCGTGGGATTTGGAGGCGGAGGTGCTCGCCGAAGTTTATCGGCGAACGGCAGACTTTCGGGTGGGTAGGGGCATTCGGCCTCCGCCCGAAGAGATACGCGAGTGGCGAGAGGCCGCTCGTCGAGCCACGATGGCTCGTTGGTCGTCCCGGCTGGAGGCTCCACGTGCTGGCTTTGCCGCCGTGGAGGCTCTCCAGCCGGTCATCGCCGAGTGGGCAGGGCGGCAGCACGGGACCCTTT
Source organism: Hypercompe scribonia (assembly GCA_949316085.1). Taxonomy (NCBI): domain Eukaryota; kingdom Metazoa; phylum Arthropoda; class Insecta; order Lepidoptera; family Erebidae; genus Hypercompe; species Hypercompe scribonia. Next base: position 10,463,455 of record OX438974.1, on the reverse strand, counting down.
CCTTCCGACTGACGCAGATTCTTTCCGGGCACGGTTGCTTCGGGAAGTATCTGCACTCGGTCGCCAGGAGGGAATTGAGTCCCGCCTGTCACCACTGCGACTGCAGTGAGGACTCGGCTCAGCACACGCTGGCGGTTTGTTCCGCTTGGGCGGCGCACCGTGGGGTCCTCACTGCAGTTATTGGAGGAGATCTCTCGCTACCGGCCGTAATACGCTCCATGGTCGGTAGCGACAGTTGTTTTACCGCGGTCGCAACCTTCTGCGAAGACGTAATTTCGCGGAAGGAGGCGGCGGAGAAGGCCCGGGAGGACAATATCCACTCGGACCCAATTCGCCGCCGGCGAGCCGGGCGGCGGAGGCGCGCATACCAGCGCCTCATGCCGCCTTGAGTGTGGCCGCGGGTGGACGGGACGGGTTTTCCCCTCCATCCGCTACAATGGCCAGCCGCGAGGAGGCGACGTCCGCGTGTGCCGTACGTCGCCTAAAATAGAGAGTTTACCCGTAGATTGTGCCTGCATTAGTGGGCAGGCGCTGGGAGGGATCTGGATGTCGTAATAACAGCTGTTCCCGGTCCCTCCTATGTCAGGCGCAGAGTGGCACACCGTGTGGTTTTAGTCGGTCCGATTCCGACACACCGCCCCGCCGTAAACCCCGGTGGGGTGACGGCCCGAGGGGGTTTCCACAGGTTAAAAAAAAAAAAAAAAAAAAAAAAAAAAAGGGAAGGAACAAGAAGTCTTTGATCTTCTTAATTAAACTATTGCTACATGCATGTCAAACTGTCCTTGTCTCTCCCCAGTAACGTTAATATAATTACAACAAAGTACAATTACATAAAATACCATATTATAACAATACTATTCCCAGCATGCCAATGACAGCAGGAGACTACTACGTTCTGAGTCAATCATTGAAGATCAAAAAGAATAATTTGAAAGCCGAACGTGAATGGATGTTGGACGCTCAGCGGAAATATAATGAGGAAAATATCTCATATCCATTTACTGATGTCGATATACATAAGCATCTGAGCATGGTGAACGAGATATTCGGTAATAATCGGTATAGATTATTTTTTACAGAATTATTATCTATTTAGTTTTCAATAAACCGTAATAAATAATATTAACAAATCCAAATTGATCATGTACATTTATGTAATCACAAACCAGGGAATGAAACCGTAAGTCAAGCTGTATCACTAAGTACTTAGTTTTTTGATCCAGATCTCCATTCTGCTTCATAAGTTTATTAATTTAAGTACTTACAGAAATATTGTACTTTACAAATAAACAGAATTCTACTTGATCCATAGAACCAAATAATAGGTATTTATCATCAGCAGATTATTTTTGTGATTCTGAAATATTAAATGGCAAAAACACTTAGAATTTTACTTTGTCTATAGAGGTAACATGGACGGAAATAAAAACAGAAATCTGTAATTGGGTATTTGCATGATTTTCCAATCCATTAAATAGTTATGTCTTATTATTTTTAAAATTTTTTTAAAATTTTTGAAAAAAAAATTTTTTTTTTATTTATAGACATTTAAACTATTTAACAATAAAAAAATTGTTAAAATTTAAACGTACAGGTAGCTCCCTCTTGCGTATGTGACGTCATTGTGCATATTCCATTTAAATTTGTTCGCGCCAATACACTCAGAATGTTTTTATAAACACGCCTGATCAGCTGTTGTGATTGTTATTTAAAAAAACAACTGTTTAAATTATTTCAAAGGATAAACATAAACTTTATAACTTTTTAATATGTCATTAAAAAACAGTGGTTGTTGGTGTATTGTACCAACATGTAAAAATACCGGTAAATGTAATCCAAATAAAATTTTTATAAATGTTTCATCAAATAAATTAAAACAAAGAATGTGGTTGGATGCATGTGGGAATAAAAGTGAATATTCTTTATCAAGTCGACTTTATTGTTGTGAGGATCATTTTGATGTAAGTAATAATAAAAATTAAAATAATTTTATTATAATCAACTTATAACCTCAATTTTTTTTAAATATTTTGACTGTAAATGAGTAATTAATTATTTTCATTTCAGTTAAAATCAGATATGGAAAATTATTTAGAGTGGAAAATGATTGGTGGTAACAAACGGATGAAAAGAAATTTTGCCACATAAATACATTGAAGAATCAAAATTTACAAGTGTAGAAGTTTCTCCAATGGAAGTAGATCAACAAAGTTCTGAGAAATCTAGCTTCAATTTTGATGATAAAATGATAGGTCGAAATTCAAGCAATAATATCGATAATATGGATCTGGAATATTTGGATACTCCCAATTCTACTGCATCACAAGATTTTAAAACCAGTGTATCTAATATTTTTTATGATAATTTTCCTCCTCAAACTATAAAAGTTAATGCTGCAGTTCAAGTCAAGATAAGAAGTTTGTATAGGAGTACACAAATTCAGTGTAAACCTCAAACAAAAGACCGTGCAAATATAATTAAAAATATAATAAAAATATGATTATGATTCAATGTTTGCCTTCTTTATGATTTATATGTCAAATATAATTAAACTCACTTTAAATAAAAACCAACTTAAAATTTTTTTCAATAATTTATCATTCGTCGTTTATCATGCATTCAAATGACGCGCCAATAATATGCACAATGACGTCAGACCAATCACATCACGTTTCACATCACGTGATTTTTACATCATATTTGACCACTTTTATTTATTTATTTATTTAAAAATTATTTGTAAAAATTAAATTTTAATCTTACGTAGGTATTTTATGTGTATCAAAGAATTTATTAACTGAACTTTATTTGAAAAATCATTTTCATGCAAATACCCAATTGAAAGTACTAGAATCTAAAGAAAAATTTGCCTCCAGCAGCAACTTAATACTTAAATAAAACTACAGAAGTTTTACACATTTGCTATTCTTCATGCCTTTGCAATAAGAATTTTGTTTTCCCAGAGCTCTCAATTATCACCAATGTAAAATTCTTAGTTCACAATCCCACATTTTCTTGGTAAACATGTTTCGTAATACTACAGCTAATTACAAGTCTTTTGAGATTACCAAGTATTTAAGAAATTCACAACTCACTAAAATTTGCAACTATGTATATTTAAGGAAATTTGACCACAGAGCTGTCGTCACCAAAACAGACGTTCGACTTTAATAACTCTGAAGCTAGATCGATAAAGAGAAAAAGAGAAAGAAGTCTTACGGGAGTAAAACTCGAAGTCGACAAAGAGTCAAATAATGTATGTGCACTAAAAACCATTATCCAAAAACATATCTAAAAATTTGTTACGAATAGAAACGGTATATATTGTTTTTTTTAAACAAGACAAAACCCGCACTAGGAATAAATCCTGTGTCGCTAGGGACTTTAATTTAATCCATTAAATTCTATAGATATTGTCTATGCTTATATATTATTTGGTAATATTTTAAAAATTTCTATGTGTAAACCGATCATAATTATATATTAATAGCAATACTCTATGAAGAGGTTACAATTAAGGTGTACGCAAATTAGCTTAATATTTTTAAATACATAAAAACATACAAACTTTACTTAGGTTTTTTTGAATTTAACAGGAATAAGTATATTTATAGGCAGGGTCCTATAAACATATTTAGCGCAACCCCTGTTGCGACTTATTTTTTGCACAGTTGCAAAGGACGGAAACAATATCTGTGTGCTAAAATATATTTAAACAGCACACAGTATATTTTCACATACACTTATAGGCTAACTTGTGTAAAAAGGAGGAATGGTATGTGTTATTATTATTAAGTATTATAACAATAAAGATAAGGCAAAAGTAGAGTATTTTAGAGTCGCGTACATATTGGCTTTAAGTTCTAAACACTGATTCAATGAATGAGTCACATTATTTATTAAACTCGGTTAATTTATTTATTTCAACCATTTAACTAAAAGAACACAGATTAACTAAAAGAACTAAAATCACGATTTTTCTGATTCGTTTTTTATTACAAACCAATATACAAGTAATACTAGACGTGTGAATTGAGTATTTAAAATATTCATGGATTTCTTTTTAAACAGAAAACGAGAGCTGAGAAAAAAGATAAAAATGACGACAAATATGAGGCATTGTATCGTAGTGACTTAGCCATACCTCCAGCAATTTCCAAAAGGTACAGCATTAATACAAAAAATTAAGAAAAAGTCGTAGGTATGCAAGTTCTCCTTCGGTGTTAACAACGTGAGATTAAGAATGGAATGTTAGAAGAAAATACGTACTCACGTACGCACATATGCACGCATGCACGCACACATTTCATTTCGTAAATCTTAAAACTTATAATCCTTTAGGTCATATTATGCTATTTGAGTGAATGATATATAAATGTTACAATGATTTTTATTGTTACATGTACTTATTAAAATTTTGATATTTACAGATTAACGTGTCGTTACTTAACTGAAAATCACGCGTTTCTGAAAATAGCACCTTTTAGGGTAGAAATGGTGTACCTCAATCCAGACTTAATCTTATTTCACGATGTGTTGAGTGACAGCGAAATTGAGAGAATCATGGAAATATGTAAACCTAAGGTGGGATGTGCTTCTTTAATATGATGAAGGTATCTGTCAAAACAATACCTACAAAATATATACGATATAGCACTAGATTTCCCTTTTAGTAGCGATTATAAAAATATTTCGTAGCAGTCCCTTTTGTAAAGGACATAATTCTCATATATTCAAACCTAGATGCATTTTAGTTACATTTATATTTAACTAATTTCTTTTTACTGTAACATATTTCTAGATATTCTAATCATCCTTTACTTTGTTTCTTAGATTGACGATCCACGTACCTCAGGCTTCATAACATTGATTACTCTGTTGTGTTCACTTCTATGATTTATAAAGAAATTGTGGAGCGTCTTTTAGATTTTTGTAAAGAATTTTAAATGTTAATTTATTGTCTTCTTCACGTGCATACAGCTTAAACGTGCTAAAATTAATGACCTTGAAAGTGATCGGCTACTTACAGTTAATACTCGCATAAGTAAAGTAGCTTGGTTATTAGACACCGATTCACATGTAAGTGCTTGTATCGAAAGACGAGTAGCTAAGATGACTGGTTTGATAATGGGGCTACCAAGAGAATTTCAAGTAGTCAACTACGGGATCGATGGTTATTATAAGTCGCTCTTTGATTTTTTTTCGGTAAGGAACAGTAAGAATGTTATCTTAGTAATAGCGTTTCCACTTTTAATTATCATCGTCATCAGCCTATTGCAGTCCATTACTGGAAACGCAACTCTCCTGTTGCAGGTCACTCTGATCGATTTTTGTCTACTTTTCACTTTTAATAATAATATCAAATTGACCAGTGCTCCCGAATTGGTTTAAAGCGCTTGTATTCTTTTTAATATTAATAACATTATTTAAATCAGCTCAATGGCTACTAAATAAAAAAAACAGCTTTCAAACAAAAGAGTATAATACTCGTACTGTCTGATTTTTACTTAATAACGTAATCGAAAGTCTCGCTCTCTCGCTGTCAACCACTTTTCTCGTCGGTCCATCGTGCTGCATGACTCCCTACACTACATTTGCCTAATCGCGCTCTCTCTGTGACATCAGCCCGTATGGAGAGATGACCGACCCACTCCCCATTTACCATACCTACCATAATAAAATAAAATTTTATTTAGAATATTAAATTTTTTCTTTATTTGGCCTTGATAAATTTTATTACAGAATCAAGAAAAGTTCGCACCTAGTCATAGAAATAAACTGGCAATTATTTTGTTTTACGTAAGTTTAATAAACATTTCTAAAAGCCTTTTATAAAGACTATTCGTGGATAAACTCACTGTATGAAGATTAAAACCCAGGTAAGGTTACGTATTCTAGATTTTAAAATATTTAAAAGGTAACTCGTTAGTTTATTGTATAGGTAATTAAGATAACACTTTATTTGTACGTCAGAGTTACATAGACATTATGAAGTATTAAACGTACAGTTATAATAATAGCGTTCAGCAATTTCTTCTAGGTCACCTTTGGGTGGACGGGACACATTTTAACTACTACTACTACTACTACTAAATATTACATTTAAAATAAAGTGGCGAGGCCCGAATGTAGCAAAATCTTGAGACTCGCTCCGCCTGACATATGACTCCTACTTTTTTATCTAAATGTATCATATCTTAGTTATATACAGTACAAAAGAATACAGTTTTGCAACTAGTGATAACTAAAACATAAAACAACTGCCGTTTATTTTAAATACGAATTATAATCTGTTAATATTATATTAATTTTGTATAGATGGCAGATTTCACTCAAAGAGGTGCTACAGTCTTTCCTGAACTAGGTGTCAGATTGCTTCTAGCGAAGGGTACAGCTGCTTTCTGGTTCAACTTACATTCTTCACTAGAGGGCGACTATGCTATGCTACACGCAGCTTGTCCTGTACTACAGGGTGATAAATGGGGTATGTCTATTGTCTTAAACATATGCCAATGGTTACGTAACTCTTATTCTATAGCTATGATTTGCGTAACTAGATCTATCGTTTAACTTAGATAGACATGTGTACCTTAAATATTTTTAACTCTCGATGTAAAAAGACGGGTGTTATAAGTTTGATCGCTCTAACTGTCTGTAACGTAATAGTGCTTACACATGGACCGACTTGCATGCAGTTTTTTTGTTTGAAAGCAGGTTCTATGGTAATGATTGTTAGCCGTGTATAGTGAAGATCAGATCAGCCAATCTAAATATAAGCATATTAACATTTTAGTAGTTTTTATAGGATTTTTGTATCAGGGACTTTAAAATTATAAATTTAATATTACTTGTTATAAAAAATATTTAAAAAGGTAGAAAAGGCAATAAACGAAAGGTTAGCACTTTTACCGCTAAAAGCTTTAAGTTTTGAAGGACAAGTCCAATTTCGTCAGCATTTAAACTTGACAGTAAAATCATAAAGGTATTCAGTAGCAACCAAAAAAAAATACTGATTGCAACACGTCACAATGTTAACAGCTGACAGCGTTATAATTATATATTCGTATTCTTGCATACCCACCTCTTTTCTGAGAAGAGGCCTATGTCGTAGAAACAATTGACTAGTCATGACGTGATACAAACCTACCTCTGTAACCTTTAAGAATAACAAATATATTTGTACGATGTAGAGACATCATTATAGTAAAAATACAATAAATAAAAAAGGTTTTATATACAATATTTTGATAGATATAATAATTTGTTGTTATTTACCATTTTAGTTGCTATATAGCAATGTTAACTCACCAGGCCGTGCAACCTTGATTACCAAGAAGAAGGGTTCATTAAGAAAATTGTTCCTCCCGTGCCCATCGACATTGTTTGAACTGATTTATAATTAAATCTTTCTACGCGTTTACGTTAAGCGTTTGTTTAAAATTTGGTTCAAAACTCCTACTAATCTTCCTAGTATCTAATTATTTAGTATTACAAACATTTTGTTACGTATTTCTTTTTATGTACATATCCTTACTAACATAATGAATGCGAAAGTGCCTTGTTTGTTTGAATGTTTGTCTTTCTTTTACGTCACAACGGAGCTATTTTATGGTACAATTTTTATGTCTGGATATAATTAGGAAATTGGAGTATAATATAGGGTACTTTTTACCGTAGTAAAACATGTCATTCCAATGCACAGATCTATTACGATGCATTTTTGAATCACTGCAAATTTTATAAATTTCGATACGTCGCACTATTAGGTTTTTCACCTAATTACATACGGTACAAGATCCGTAACTAGACTTTATAAAAATACCTACGGTTCCTGATAGATAACAAAAAACTATCTGCACCGATATGAAACTTCGTGCACATCTTTCTCTAATAATCTTAAATTGATTACCAAACGCGTTAAAATTATAACGACATTTAATTACAACGCAACTTGCCGTCCCATTCTTAGATTCTATAATTTTAACTTACTAAGATGCTACTACTACTTTTGTCGATAATATTTTAAGATTTTTTAAACTGTAAATATTATAAATGCGAAGGCTTGTAGGCATGTGTGGATGTTTGTTGCTCTTTCACGCAAACCAATTGTACGGATTTAGATGAAAGTTTACAGTAATATATCTTATACATCAGAATAACATATAGACTATTATTTACTGCGATAACTAACATACACGCTTGCGGAGCACTGGGCAAAAGCTAGTATATAAATATGTATTATGGAATACACTGTTGATATACTCGTATTTAAAATATTCGTTAACCAAAGAAATTCACATGTCCGTTTTGTTATATCCCGTTTAAATATAAGTATATTACTATAAATTTATGCTGCACATTTTGCGGGACATTTTAAAATTATTATTTTCTTTATTTTATTAAAATAAGGTCTTAATAGGGTAAGGTATGTTATCGTTGATTATCAAAATAAACCATAAATTGTTTCTCTGAAAATACAAACTTGTCAAATAAAACAAAACATTGTTGTTTTATTTGACAAGTTTCACAATATAACAACTATTTTGTTTAACTACTGCAATCATATTATTATCTTACCTGAAAATACAAAGAAACGACATTTAAAGTTTACCAATATCGATTCCTTAACTATATCCTTTCGTTTATCACTCTATATGTTTTTATAACAACCAATGTTCACGAAACAATCTAAAATATTATCCACCATTAAAAATGACGTGTCAATCTCTTTATGCGCCACACACAACCTAAAAACGCACGGAGAGCGGCCAATGAATGAACTAATGAAATAATGTTTCATTGCATACATATAAATTATAATTTTATAAATACAAAACAAAATATATTTCAAAATATAAAAAATAGTAGACCACCAACATCGGGTACAGGGACCAAGATACAGGTTTTTAGGGCTCCATAGACAGGGATCTGCTCACTGTGTTTGCCGTGTCAATGAGGATTGTCTTCTGCATTCAGTCTTTTAAAGTGATCCTCTTAATATGTTGGTCGAGACTGTTGTTTATCAATCCGTGAGCAGACACGACTATCGAAAGAATGATCATCGAATTAATATTCCACATATTGGCAATGTCGTGAGATAGATCCAGATACTGCACTTGTTTTTCTTTTTCATCTTTCACGAGACTCTTGTCGTGAGGAAATTATTATTGTTATTACTAGGGAAAAGTATAATTATATTTAATTATTATTACTATTGAATAGACATTGTAATGAATATGAAAAATTTAATTAATGCAGTTAGGCTAATAAAATGTATTTAGTAATTAATTTAAAACTGTTTTCATGGTCCGAAATGTATTCTATCCAGTCGATTAATTTAATCGACTCGTAAAATTCTTGATTAATTGCTACTTTAAATAAAATGTATACAGTCGATAGACACTTGTAGTTCTTTTAGTTAATCGTGAAGATATTGTTTTGTTTAACATTACTTTGATATATTGTTTAAATATTTATTAAATAATCATACCTCGTAAGCACAATCATTTATTTTTTACATAATAATGATGGTAAAGAAGCTAATACAGTGAGCTAAATATAGCTCACTGAAGCATTCAGCGAAAATATTTATCTTTTGTATTTGGACTAACAATATCAATATTACTCGTTCCTAATTATCTACGAAGAATTCACTCACCCGTACATTGACTGTATTCTCCATTATCAATACAATGCGACAAAATAACCCATACACATATTCTACTGTTTAGTTTATTTTAAAGTGAAAACTGTATGTTATTATTTAAAAATCTTTTATCATCACAGTGGCTCAGAAAAACAATTCATGGACCACACAACGTGTTATCCCATATGGAGCAGATATCGGTTGCCATAAAAGTCCGAAATTCTTATCATATTCTTCTCTTTATTATCAATTAATTTATATTATTATAATTAATTACTTATTGTTATTACATATTTTCAGTAGTCGTTAAATAAAGGATAAACAAGAAGTTGGGTGCCAAATTATTCTTCAGTTATTCAGAAATTGAATACCAATTTGATTATGTTGCAAACAGTGTGTTTTGTGCTACTATGTATTATTTGTGAAAGAACGCACACTACATTGATAAAGCTCGAAAACTTATTAGAAATTAACACACGAGTAAAGGATGACCTAGCTTTATACATTCAGAAAGAAGAGGAAAAACTTTCTTTTGTTAAAAGGTAAATGTAAATAGTTCAGTTGCTTTGACTAATATTATATAAACGTCGTTTGATATTTAAATGTCCCAAATTTCAGAAGCTTAGAGATTTTCAAAAGGGAACATGAGAGGGCGATGAAAGACATCCCTGGCTACTTAGGGAATCCCATCAATGCATTTACCCTAATAAAACGAATGACAAGTGATCTAAAATATTTAAGGGATAGTGTAAAAATACAAAAAGGTAGTAAATCAAATTGTGTAATGTATAAATTTAATTCAAGTAATTTAATCCCATTAAGATGGACTCAAATTTATCAAAATGGACTTAAATTAAAATTTGTCTACTTTTCTTGATGAAAGGTTTTAGTATAGTCTTATGTTTAGTACTTTTACTCAATGTTGCATCAACAGGTCTGTTATTTATATTTATGATAGGATAGCGTACACATTTACATCTCTTCAGCAAACATTAAACATCCGGACGTCCAGTACCCTACTCAGCAGGATTTGAAAGGCGCAGCACTAAATCTTGGAAAAGTGCTTGAAATATACGAATTGGATGTGAAGGAACTCGTTGAAGGAAAACTGAAAGGCATTTCTTATGGGTAAAGTAATTTATTAAAAACTAGGTTATAGTCTGTTTTAAAATCACAGGAATAGATTTATTTTAGAAGATACGCGATTTGGTGTGAGTACACCAAATCGCGTATCTTCTGAGTAGTTATATGCGTTACTGAGTAGTAACGGTTATATTTAAAGAATGAATAAATGATAATAAAAAAATTAGGGGTTCTAAAGTTAAAGAAGTATGAATAATAATAAGTTATGATTTTTTCATGAATATAGATTTAATTCAAAAGAAAAGTAAATAAATTGATGTTTATTTTTTCCACAATTTAGTACACCAATGACAGCGGGTGACTGCTACGAACTTGGGCGAATTTTGTACAAAGAGTCTGGTTATGAACATATGAAATATGCACGTGAATTATTAGTTGAAGCTTACAGAAAATATCACGAAAACGAAATATTTTACCCGTTCACTGAAGTCGAATTAATAGAACACATTAGCATGGCTTGTTATAAAATGGGTAAAGTTACATAATTTCATATTTAAGTAATTAGTTTTAGTCGTATATTCATTTTAGTAACCAAAAACTTAAACATAACTCAAGAAAATCATTATCTTCATAAATTATGTTTTAATTAGCAGTTAGTTTTCAAGCCATATTTAATAAGCCTTTTGGTAACCTCATGTACGTTACATAAACTTCGACTCTGTATGTAGTTAGATACTAGTTATTTAAGACAATTAATTGTTTTGAACATATAATTAGAGCAATGAGAGCCATTACCAACCTCTTTAATTTGTTTAAAAAATCACATAGTCGTGAAATTAATGACACTATTGCTTGTATTTCATGAAAAAAAGTATTCCATTACTTAGATTTGTTTATCCATTAGTTACTAGAAATATTGTAGGTGTAAGTTGGTAGTAAATTGTAAGTGGTTGTAATTGAAGTGGTAAGTTGGTCTTTATTCATTTCAAACATGGTAGTGTACTTACTATTAAACCTAGTATTAATGAATAATCCAAACTGGCCACATGAGATCTATTTGAATAGAATTTGAAAGTCGATTTTCTTGTAACTTAAGACGACTTATTGTAGGAGACATTCAAAGCGCTCTGCACTGGACGAAGATTCTATTAGAGATAGATCCAGAACACTCCCAGGCTATGGAAATTATCGCATATTTCCAAAGAATATTAGCTAAAGAAAAAAAACTTATAGAATCTGGAGGACAGGTAAATTACTTGATTTTTAAAAAGAAGGTGCAATAGATTGTTATTAATTTTTAAAAAGTTATTACTGATATAATTAGATAAAAAGCTTGAAAACGAAGAGTACATATTTATTAAAATCATACTGGGTTTCCAGTTTTAATAAGTTAATTCATAATAATAATAAGAAAACCACTTATACAAATTATCACTAATATTAGAATTGACTGACTGACTGCAAATTTGTTTATTTTCATAATTTCATATGTATGTGTAATTATCGATTTATGAAATGAAAAAAAAATATAATACCACATACAGTTCTTATTTTTCGTATTACGTTATCATTACCTAAAAATTTAGATCGAATTACAAATAGTATTAAAGTTATTATGTTCCTTAAATATAAATCCAGGTGAATAGTGACGAAGAACAGGTACATTTGACTGCTTTACAAACTACATACAAGGCACTCTGTCGAGGAAACATGAATATACCTGCAGCAGTATCTGATAGGTATGTTTACGCTTTATGCGCTCTTCTCGACTGCCGTGGTAGGTTGCCGTGGGGTTTTGTGAATAGAACGATTCTCCGGGAATCCCACACACGCCCTTCGTAGAGAGCTACGGAGGGTATAGCGCGAAAACCATTCCCCGTATAAAAAAAAAGGATGTAATCTTTAAAAGGAAGAAATATAGTTAGGCCGTGGCGTGAGCTAATATGTTTTGGTTGTATTTGTAAAAAAAAAGTATGTTAGCGTATGAATAATTTAGTAATAACAGAAAACACAAGAATTTTGCGAATTTCCACATGACATGGTTTTGCTATATGGAAAGAAAAGTTACGTGTCGACAAGTCGGCATTCTGATCTGCCACGATCTATTAAATCTTTCGTGCTCTTATGACAAAAAAGGTTCCAGCCGTTTCTAAACCGTTTTATAGCTGTGACCTTTTAACATTTATTTTTCTCAAAAGATTACAATGATCACTTGCAGAGGTAAATCGTTTTACGTAATTAGTACGTAGTGAGTAAGGTAGTTGTGGCAATTTTTTGATGAGTCGGGTTGTAGAAATAGTCTCTTTTTCTATCTTATATGTTTGTCTTGAAAACATGTGATCGAGGATCTTTGTACATTACATTTAAGACTACTTCTTTTATCCTTATCTAATCAAAAGTTATTATATTTTGCAGATTAACATGCCATTACTTAAATAAAAATCATCCATTTTTAAAAATAGCTCCTATTAAAATAGAAATGATGTATCTCAATCCTGACATAGTTTTCTTTCATGATGTATTGAGTAATGATGAAATAGAAGCGTTAAAAGAAATGGCCACGCTTAAAGTAAGTAACACTTAATCACTCCGTCGAAAAGTGGTCGTTCCACTTACCTAATGATTGACTACTATTTGGGATTGCTAATATACCGTAATCACTAAATGGCTACTCTTGTACGCTACCGAAATGCATCTACTAAAAAAAAATACATTTAAATATTTTTGAATTGAGATAGTTTAGTAACAATACTAAGAAAGTTACCAAATGAAAAAAAAATCGGTTGGAACAGCATAATAGAAGGTATTGAAAAATTTCGCCTTAATCTTTTTAGGTATGTAGATTATATAATCAGTCTAATAAATATTTACTTTATAGTTTACACGTGATACAGAACAGTTATCTTCGGTTAGCGGCCAAGCATCCTCGTATGACTACAAGCGGAATATATCAGTTTGGTTTCATGATACGGAATCTGATATCATCACACGAGTCTTACGCAGAATAACACATCTCACAGGATTTAATGTTGCTAGAGCAAAAAATCTAAACATTATCAAATATGGATTTGGTGAAGATCATATTCCATACTATGATTTCGATAGCGTAAGTGATATAATGTAACAATATAGTTATGAGCCCTAAAATTACCATTATAAAATACAGAAATTTAATTTTTACAAATTTAAATTAATTGGGGGACACCTACCAGATGAAACGGTTCTTAACACTTTGAAACTAGTAGTAAATAGTGACGATAAGTCTGAAAACTTTGAAAATAGGACTTTGTAAATTAAGAATCTTGCAAGTAGGTACCCTCTACACCATAATCTCTCAGGATGGTAAATTAATTTACTTTTCTCAAATTAAATGTGTTTTACGTTACTAGGTTACGTTTTAAATATTAGGGAATTCAAATAAAGTACATCAGCACACTAAAAAAACATCTACGTAAATAGCACTGCACAAGTAAGGTCTGAGTCTATAAATAAAGAGTTTTCATTCGAAAGAGGAGTTCGTCAGTGTGACCCCATCTCGTCTAATTATACTCTGTGTGTTAGAAATGATATTTAGGAAACGGAAATAGTGAAACTATGGGCTTAATGTAAATGGAAAAAATTTAAACCATCTACACTTCACCGATGTGTTAACATTTATTTTCAAAATTGCCAGAGATTTTCGAAAAGTGTTGCAGAAATTCTCTGATGAAAGTACAAAAGTAGGTTTCTCAATGAACAACAAAGACTAAGGTAAGTAACACCACCAGAGAAGTGCACGATTAACGTAAATACAGAAAAAATTGAAAACGTCAACGATTATCTTTATTGAGGTTAAATCGGTATCAGCAGAGCACACAATGCAAAAAGAGGAAAATCGAAGAGATGATGACATGATCGTTTAGCGAAATAATGAAGAATAAAAATATGCTTAGGTGTTAAAATGCTCTTTTCTGTTTCTTTTCTTTCTGTTTTTTAGACAACTCCCACAATAGGTAAATATCCTATGTCGCAATTTATGGACCACAAAAGGTATTGTCCCATGTGAGATTTGAACTCACAAACCTTGGTGTACAAGTGTTTGTCTGATCATGACCAAATTTTTTAAACACGTTGCCGGGGATACATAAGGAGTCGAGGGATGCATTTTTTTTAAGAATGAATCTACAAGTTGTTTCTTGTTATTTTATTCTCGAACAAAGTGGTATGTTGTTTACTATTTTACTTATATCATTTCTTTTTGCAGCAGGATGCAGTCGAGAATACTTCTAGAACCTGTGGTAACAAGATTGGCACAGTTATATTTTATGTAAGAATACAAATCGTAGAAACGTAGAAGACACGATAGTTAAATTGCCTCTACTATAGACTACAAATTGACTTCAACACACTTTTAAGTCACATAAAATTTTGTTATATCTTCGTTATTAATAAAAACAAAAATTGTATGCCCTTACGTCCTAATGCCATACTTTAAAAAAATGATTAATACAGATTTCTAATCTAATAACTTGAAAAAAGTAATTCGTGTACCTAAACCTGTATATAGATAAATAATGTACGTAAATGTATTTCTTAAAACCCGATAATTAGAACCCAATACAAAGTCAAAGCCGGCAAACAGAATTTAGTTGCTCAAGTAGTAACAAACAATATGCTAAATCCTTTGTAACATATCAATTTAGATAGTTATTAGAATAACATACAGCAACACTTTGATTTAATAGTTGTACCAGTTAACAGAGATGTCAATAACTTGTTAATTAGAGAACCGTGTTATATTATATTTTAGGATTCTAGGAAGGCTGCTCTTTGATCATAAATTCAATTGGAGTCAAAACCAGTATCAAGTTATCAATGATTTTAGACAAATTTACTTTTTAATAATATGAAAAATAAATTTGGCGTCATCGTCATCTTTATAAATAGACTTTAATAGTCCACTGCTGGACGTGGATCTTTTCTCTTTTCCAAATTTGTTGTATTCTACACATATTCGTTTGTTAGTTTATATCAAAGATTAGTACTTTGTCTTTAATATCTTAAATCGTGATGTACTCGTATTTGGTTATTTCATATTACAAAATGACTATATTCATTTTATTAGCAACCGTTTACCGATTTATAAGAAAAGAAGAACTTTCAAACTTCATAGTTTGTAACGGTAATAATATAAAATTTGATCTACCACTTTAATTATCATCATCAGCTTTTGACATTCCACTGCTCAATGTGAATCTCTCTTTAATAATGTCGTTTTGGTTAACGGTATATCTAGAAAAAAAAACGTGTGTATGCACTTATGTACGCACGTAAGAAGTTATACTTACGTGCATACATACATACGTTAAGTTATACTAAGGTATTTAAAACACTGAAAGAAAGTTTTATTCTAATGCATTATTTAGTTAAATAAATTTTATTTAAATATCATATAATAATTATTTTTACATGATAAAAACTAATATTTTAACTATCTAACTGTATGGCGTCAGTTTTTCGTAACAATTGATTGTAAAAAATTACTATCATCATCTTTTCTTAACTTACCAAAAGAAGCATAACTTTAAAAGTTATGTTTGTAACGGGTATTTCTGTATTTATATTTGTTCAATATCCGCAGATGTCTAATGTAGCAATGGGTGGTGCTACAGTATTTCCGGCTCTAGGTCTGAGTGTGCTCCCGACAAAAGGAGGGGCAATGTTTTGGCTGAATGCGCATGCTTCAGGAGATGTTGACTTCGCCACGCTACACGCAGAATGTCCGATAGTCTACGGCTCTAAGTGGGGTACTCTATCTTTAATTTTGTATTGCTTTCAGGCAACTAAAATATATGGTAGTATTATATAATTGTACCACCTTACATAATTTCCTTTATGACTTTCATGAGAAATTGCGTAGTAAAAGTGTGATAAAGCTTTAGTGATTACTTTCAACAAAACCATAACAAAAATTCCACTTGAACGTGAAACATTTATTTAGATTGCTGTACATATCTAACATCTAACAACTACAGCACTATTTGTACTTAATTACTATATAACACTGGTCATCTTACATGAGATCAGTACTTTATATATCTAAAATAAACATCTGATTCAGTGCGTTTTAGTTTTGAACAAAATGCACTTAATTTACTGCGCAGTTTTTATAACATTTTAATTTGTAATAAAAAATTCACCTAGTGCGTGTCGAGCCATGTCCAATGTAGCATTCCAAGTTTCGATGTTTCATATTATAAGCATTTCACATTAAAGGTTTCGGCGACCTATACCGTCGAATTAGTTGGTCGACTATCACTCTGATTGCTTGTGAACTAATGAAGCCTACTTAATCGTGCTAATTTTCTTTTAATTTCATTGAGAACATGATCTTTTAAACAAATATTAGCGTTTTAAAGTTTAATATTTTACTAATGGATACTTTATTCAAAATTTTGTCAACACAAACCCATCATTCATGTTATTACTTTTTAAAGATCTATCGATATCAAATTGTGGGGTGGATAAATGTAAAAATATCAACCCCACCTCAAGGGAGAGGTACTCTAAAAAAGTTTATTTAAAATTTTTCTTTCGCACTAATTTTCAATCCAAATTTTTAGTAGTCTTTAAATGGGTCTACAAATGTGATCAAGAATTATCAAAACCCAGCTGTGGTGCAAGGGAGAATTCTGTTCATAAGTTTCCTCGACCAATGTCTCTAGCAATCAGGTACAAAATACCAATTTTTTTTATGGGACCAAACCTTCCTACACGCTTATCACTGTAATTCCTGTAGACTACTGTTCTATGACCCACTAACACACCCAGTTACGACACTCAAGTCGTCCTAGGAAAAATTTAACTGTCTTGAAACCTGCAACGAAATGAATAAGATAAAAACTGGAGGATTTCAAAATATACGCCATATTGCATTAATTTTAACATTAAAATAGACTGCACGGTTGGCATAGTGACTTAAGCTTTAGTATTTCCGGATCCTTCTTATCTCAGGTGTAGAGTGGCACACCGTGTGGTTTTACTCGATCCGATTCCGACACACCACCACGCCGCAAATCCCAGTGGGGTGATGGCCCAAGGGGGTTTCCACACGTTAAAAACAATACGATTTATTACTAATGCGGACGTGTGTAAAAAAGAGGAAGAGAAAACTTCTTTTCAGTATCGAAATGTGTTATATTGACTTTGTAGCTTCTCTTATACTCAGGATATCTTTTTAGAGAAAAACAATTCTATGAAGAATACAAAAAGATTTATATGAATGCGGCAAATATTACAAGGAATAAAACCAGTTTAAAAAAATAACAATATTAATAATTTTAAATGAAAGAAATGTGTCTATTAATGTCAAACTTTATAGAGTAGACACTTAAAAATAAATAAATATTGTTGAAGTGTGTTTTATTTTATTAGTTTTCTAGCTCCTGTGCGTTTTCGTTTAGAGTAATTTTATCTATATTCTATCGACCAGCATTTGCAAGTACGTTCTAAATTGTAAAATTGCTTAAATAAGAAAAAGGAATAAAAACTAAACAACAACAAAACAAAGATATTAGATATATGCTTATTCTATCAGATTGTCCGGATCTAGACATCCGGATAGAAGCTAATTTTTTTCACATGTGACAATTTTATTCGAAAAACTTCATATATATCGAGCCATTTGTATGTATTGAAGCACTTCCCTCCTACAATTAAAGCTTCCAGGTTTCACTTATCACGTCAGAATTTAATTGTTAATTTTTAATTTAACAGTACTCTGATACTTCGCGGATTCAATTAGTAAAGTTTACATGAATGAATTTCCAAAGTAAAATTAATTCTATTATTATGAAGTAGACCGATTCAGTTAATTACGTAGGATTGTTTATAACTACCATGTACTTTGTGCGAGTTGGTTGGATTTATGAAGAGTTAATGATGTTCACTTCGAATTTATTATATAATTGGAACTTTCTTTAAAACACAGGTATTAATTTAAAAGTCCCTTATAGACTACTTTGAAGTTATCTATCACATAAACAAGAGATTTCGGTGCCACAAGTTTTGAACCGATACGATGTAGATGTACGAAGATGTATGTTCTTATCAGATGTACATGCATGCATATATTTCAGCAAACTTTATCTATAAAATAGTGTTATTTGACAGATAACTATCTGAAACTTTATTAAGAAGTGGTAAAACTGACCTTTTGCTGTAAATACGCAGTGCTTGGCAATAATAACTTGGAGACTACATTTTATTCTGAGTATTTTGTTTTTTTAGTAAATGAGAAATATTTTTATCCGTACCATTAGTTATTGTATCAAAATTTGTAAAGAAGTTTGTTTAATGTTTCCTATTTATGTTGGCATCAAATGAAATATCTTGATTGAACTTTTTAGCTTGAATAGGTTCATTACTGTGCGTTCATTCGGTAAATACCATCCCGGTATCTGATTTGGATATTTGAATGGAATCGATTGGAATAGATATCGTATATTATATATAGGCCTTTCCTTAGTAAGGAGGTTTTGATGTACCATACCAGGCTGGCCATACGGGTTTTGTATAGGACTTGTTTCAAGTTTTCCTTCTCTTTATAGTGATGTTGTCTTGCATATTTTGTTCCCCTAGTTGTCTCTTACGACAGCCATGGGAAGAATAGGGGTGGTGAGACTCTGTATTCTTAATCTGTTTCCACACGGCGAATTTCGTATACTACTTACGAAATGTACCGTTTATAAGTATGTATAAGTCAAAACATTTGTCTGATTGATGTAAGCCTTTTACATAATATCTTCTTAATATAGGTACAATAAGATTGGTAAATCTTAGCAATGTAGTCTGCTACAGCTATAACGAACTGTGAAAGATAAGACGATTTCATTTTTAACATTCTAGCTTTTGCTTTGAACATTAGTTTATTTTTACTCAATACTTTTTTATATATCTGTCGAAAGCAATGGTGTGCGAACCAATAGTGTCGGAACTGGTTATATTCGGGGAATAGTAGTATTGTTACATACGAAATACAAAAGGTAAATATAATGCTATATTATAGGTATTTATAATATGTACAACTGATATTCATTTATTAAACATTTTTGATTTTATTTTGTAGCGCTTAAATAAAGGTTAACTTAATCATAAAAGATGAAAATTATAACATTTATAATTAAAATTAGCATTGTATGAAGATTAAATATTAATTATTACAGTTTTTAAATTTGATATTTAGCAAAAGCTGGCAAAAAAGTTCTTCAACTTATGTTTATTAACTGGAGGATTTGGCAACAGGGTGGGGTATCTTGTGTATGAAGCCTTCTACTTGGTATTCAAGATTACACGGTTTTAGAAACTGCTGTCCTTTCATAAGAATAAATTTGCTGACTACTGCAAAATAAAGAAAGAGTCAAAACTAAGAAAATTATGTACGAGTACAATAATCCCATTAGCAGATCCACAGTTATATTTCGAAGATAGGAAGTCCTTTTACAGGACACCTTATTATCTCATCATCATCATAATATCAGCTCAGCCAAAATACGTCCATTGCTAGACATAGGCCTCTCCCAAGGTGCTCTACAACAGCCGGTCCCTTGCCGCCCGCATCCAGCAGCTTCCCGCGATCTTCACCAGGTCGTCGAACCATCGTGTGGGGGACCTACCAACGCTGCGTTTCCCAGTACGCGGTCGCTACTCTAGAACTTTAAGGCCCCATCGGCCATCGTTTCTGCGTATAATGTGGGCTACATTACACCTTATTATATACATTTTAATAACTACAATTCAATTGCGAAGAAGTAATAGTATGACGGACTTGTTGGTGGTTAGTGACACTGACTGCTTAGCCGGAGGTCATGGATTCTAGTAACTATAGTAAAGGCTCTGCCTAGTTTGAGATAAAACTACCGTGTGTGAGATGTATGAAGTTATTATTATTATTACACGTACCCCACTTATCGCCCTGTAGTAAAGGACAGGCTGCGTGACGCATTGCATAATTGCCCTCCCCTGAAGGGTGTAAGTTCAACCAGAAGAGTGCCGACCCTTTCACTGGATATACTCTCACACCTAGATCAGTGAAAACTGTTGCGCCTCCTTGAGCAACATCCGTCATCTACACAAAAAATATGTTTTATGTTCTTATTCGAATTGATGTTTTTAAAAAAACTTTTTTTTTTGCCTTTTTAATTTAATCTTATTCAACAAACTATTGACATACCTGACTATTCTATTTACAGTTCTGATTATATTCTATTTACAGTATCTGTATTTTATGGTTTGTCATTTAGGGCACATTTAACTAAGTAACTAAATAGTAACACTTACATAAAATAGTATTGTTGCAAACGTCTGCCGCCTTCCTACCGAAAACGTTAACCGTTCTGAATTCTGAAAACAAAATTAAACACTTCTATTTTTTAATGTGATTTAAAATAAATTATTGACTAAAAAAAAACTTGTACAAAAACAATATTTTGTTCTTACATTCCATCAATAATTCTTATTAGTAAACTAGCCAAACAATACTATGCAACTTCAACAAAAAAGGTTTCGCCCCCTATTACTAGCAGACAGATCATTGATCCGCACGAATCCGTCCATTTATAGACATAGGTCTATATAGCCATAAACGTCTTGTTCTCAAAAAGATAATGAAATCCATCATAAACTGCCAGCTGCTCTGGTGCTTAAAAGATCATAAATCATTTAATGACTCACAATACAGTTTCTGTGAAGGTTGCCCAGTTAGTGACCTCTCGGTATACCTAACTTGTCGTCAGACGTAGACGATCGAAACCAAGACCTATTCAAACTTATTAGCGACAAGGCTGCAAATTTAAAAACTCTTTTTAAAAAATAAAGTTGTTAAAGGAGAGCTTACAGCAAAGGATGCAGATCAAATCACCAGTAGCTAATTAAAAAATATAGGGTGGACCACGAAATAGTTAATATTTGAAAAAATCGTATAAGAAAACTATTTGATATATTATAAAAAATATTTATTTACAAGAAAACTAATTAGTTTGATATATTATAAATATTGTTTATTTACAAGAAAGCTTACTGTTGGAATTTGTTTTTTAAAAATTATATCGTCTAAATGACTACTGTTTTCACATTTGGACTCTTCTAAGCGAGCACCTAAATTTTCAAATACTCGTCGGTAAAGAGGCCGCGAGATCGCCGACATCTCTTCGCAGGTTTTTTTTATTATACATAGTTGACGTAGTGTATTTGGTTTATTGATGTAGAAATGATTCTTCAAATAACCCCATAAAAGAAGTCTGCTGGACTCTAGACTCTGGACTTCTAGGTGGCTATAGAATGTTGTCTCGTCTGGAAATCAGCTTTTCCGGCAACATGTCTTTGACCACCGGCAGGGTCTCATTGGATGTATTACAAGTGGCTCCATCTTATTGGAACCATGTGTTACGATTGTAGCTAGCAAATTCCAGTAGCATAGTTCCCAAGAACTCCCGTAACATGTCTGTGCGGGATGTTAGATTCAAATTATAACGAATTCTTGGTCCATCCTAAATATATTGGTGTTAAATTTTAATTTGGGAAAGTAATTTCAAACCTTAACAAAATCGTAGTGGGGTTGGTAATGTCCACCGATACCGTAGTTAACCACTTGCAACTCTCTACTACTGTCAGTATTCAAACGAGTTATGTAAGATATTCGCCGACCGAGTAGCGCAACGTGATCAGATTCTGCATCAAAAATAAAACCTACTTTTCCAATACGTTCACCGGCTGTTTTTCGGACACCAGTTTTAGGGTCATTAATTACGGCACGTTCCAGCTGTAACAGGAATATGATTTACAATTAAACAAAAAACTAATTTTGATAATTTTCTCAACGAATAGTCTATAAGACTGGTGTTTCTGCGTTCTTCATCTTCGTGCCTCGCCTGTTTCCTGCACGGCGTGCAGCAGCAATTTTACCGGTTTATTGTTTTAATTTTGCAAAGAGTATTTGTTGTGAATTTGGAAACGCTACTTCCAAAAATAACGAAATTTCACATAAATTTCCAATTTCAATTTTGTATCCTTAGGATGAAATTTAAAAAAACCCTTCTTCAATGTCAACTTCACCTAAGAAATATTAGTGCAAAATATCATACTTCTTGACCTTTTAGCTGTATGTTGATCGATTAGTCTGTCAGTTTCTACTTTAACAGATACAGATAAGAGACGACGATGGCGACGATCAAGATTAAAGTAATAAAATTAGTTAAGCTTATTTAACGTTCTGTGTTTAAATTGAACTGACTTTGATATATTTATCTTTAGAAGCAAACGCGTATAAGATGAAAGGTAACGTTGATAGAGCTTTACAACTTTTGCTGTGAGTTTAGCTAGTAAATGAATATTTTTAATATATACTTACAGAAATGTATTGAAAGATTTTATATAATTTCAAAAGTAACCTTCACTGTTAAAGTGAATTCTATAACACTTACCACTGGTCTAGCCAATTTTTT
This sequence comes from Hypercompe scribonia, assembly GCA_949316085.1. Taxonomy (NCBI): domain Eukaryota; kingdom Metazoa; phylum Arthropoda; class Insecta; order Lepidoptera; family Erebidae; genus Hypercompe; species Hypercompe scribonia. Next base: position 10,440,247 of record OX438974.1, on the reverse strand, counting down.
AATAATTTTAATATCAGCGTCACTTAAAACATCATAAAATAAAATTATATCGGGGTTGAGGTACATCATTTCTATTTTATATGGTGCTAATTTAAAAAACGGATGATTCTCGTTCATGTAGCGACACGTTAATCTGAAAATAATTTTAAAGTAATATTTTGAAGTTTATCTAAAATTATATAACTTACATTTCATTAAATACCTTTTAGATAATCTTGGTGATATTACTAAGTCCCCACGGCACAGCCCTTCGTAAGTCTTCTGCACCTCTTCGTCTTTTTCCTGCATAGTTTATAACATAATCTAACGTTAGCAAAAGAATAACAATAAGACCAAATAGATTAAAATTAGTTTAAATAGATAGTTTTGCATATACGTTTTGTGTATAGAAAAAATACATATCACTTACTACAATATAAGTCATTTAATATATCATATAAATCAATATAAGATATATAATACTACATTATTGTGTAAATAAGTAATACTTTACTTGAATGTATTATGAACAAATAAAATCTTATATTTATATTATTTATCTAATTATTAATTTTGGTGTACGAAGAATGACAAAATGTATGCAGTAAGATAATATAAGCGAAGGATATAATGTATTGCTACCTCGATGTATTACATTTTACGTACCACATACGGGTTTCTTTTGTCATTCAAAACCTAATCATACTCTTTTATTAATATCTAATTGGCCGTGATCGGTGCAGTGAGTCGATGTGGAAACGAACAAAAAGAATTCAGCGATTTAAGAAATGTAACTTACGTCCTTGACTTGAAATTCTTGAACTGTGTCAGTATTACGTTGCTTAGCTGGAGTAAAATATACTTATACTATAGTTAACCTTAATGAAAATAAATCAAAATATTATTATCAAACTTATAAGAGAAAACAGTTTTTTTCTTTTAAGAACAGTAGCGATGTGGATGAGATGCAAGTAAATGGTTTTTGATTTCCTCTAAACTCTTCCCTCAATTTTTGTTAACAGTATACAAACTAAGTTAATCTAGTTGACTTTATTCTTCTTTAGCTTCTCCTCAATCCTTCCTTTAGGTTCTCCTCAATCCTCTCCTCTCCCTAATTCTGTGTAGAAGACTCAAAGAGCGACAACACACTTGTGAATTTTCAGTTGTAGGTCTACATGGACGGCAATAATTAGTAACTATTAACTGCGACTGTCAATCAAGAGGTCTCGGGTTCGATGCCAATTCGGGATCAGGTTAAAATATTATTTAGGTTTTTCTTACAAGAAATTTTTAATAACAGCCTAAAGTTTTGAAGTTAGTGATGTTTTACGCCCGTGCCTTGGAGAGCACGTCAAGCGACTAAAAACTTAGTGATTACGAGTTGATTTTTGTAGATAATATATTGTGTAGTTCATTATAAATCTGATGTCTTAGTGAAGTAATGACAGATAAAATGTATAAAAAAATCAACTTGGCACAATAGGAAATCACGAATTATCACATCGCCTAAGTTCACAAATATTTATATTTTAGGATTAAGAACCCTCATGACCTTAAACATAATTCTTATTACAAAATATAACAATATGTATTAAAAATGTATAAAATATAACATTTTACCTAATAAACTGTTTGCTGAGCTAATAAAATTCGTAATATCGAGTTTAGTGAACGGATAAGAGGTATTTTCTTCACTATATTTTCGACTCGCTTCCGTCATCCATAATAAGGCAGCTTTCGTTTCTTTTTTATCAGAAAATAGAGCACATGCTAGCTCGTAACAGTCACTAGCAGTCATTGGAATACTGAAAAAATAAAAACAGGATATTGTAAATAAACACGTTAAGATATATTTAATCTTATGCGAATTCATAGTGACGTACTTTAAGAATGTTCGGTCCTACACAATACAAATAGAAAAATTATGGTAATCACTGAAGACTTAAATACTTAAAATTACAAAAGACTTTGTTTGGTTTGTTTGGGTAAGGCTATTTGGGTCCTCCAATGTATACTAGCACGTTAAGTACAAAACAGTCTGGCTTATAAAGTTAGGGACGCTTTAATGTTAACTGTATAAATTAATGCACCTGTAGGCAACATAGTTGAGATTTCCGTTGGCAAGATCTTTCACATCTAAGTTGTAAAATTTTTGTAATCGAGCAATAGCTTGTGCAGCACCTATTAGATTCTCCTCTTCCAGGTTCTTGATTATTAATGGGGTGTGTTCTGTAAATATTTTAATCATATTGTCTATTTTTAATATATTAATCGTCCTAAAAAGGAAAGGGTAAAGGTTATATGTTTTAGATTTACTGGTACGACTGACTAGTACTGACTGCACGATTGGCCTTGTGGTTTAAGCGATCGCCACTCCGCTCTACACTTCGCTGAATGTTGTGGGTTCAAATTCAACATGTGACAACACTTTGTGTGATCCATAAATTGTTACTCTGAGTCTGGGTGTTGTTTGTGTCCGTTACTTGTATGTTTGTAAAGTCGCGCCACAGGATTTATTCCTAATGGTGGCGTTGTATTTTTTTTTAAAAAAGAAGCAAAAGCTATAACTTGAACTCTGTACCTTGTCAGGTTAAAATATTCATTTATATTTAGTATGGTCATCGAACAAGTGTTTCGCTTCTCGAGAACTGCGACCGAAGGGTGATGATCGTAACGGTTGATGAAACCCTTATTGGGCAATATAAGTATTTGCCCGTTCGGGGTGACGGAAGATGCGATTGTGTTTCTCACTCCCTTGACTATTGAAAAGTAAAGGAATATCGGGGTGGTTTATAGCGGATAATAGATATATAGTTAATGATTCGATAGATTCATTCGCTGCCCCTTCCAATGGGAAAAGGGCATCCATGAGGATCTTCCATCCAGTTAACAAAAAAAAACTTAAGTTAAATATATATTAGTACACACTACACCAGTCATATACCAGTCGAATGGGTGTTAATCTATAATTCAGTTTATATGGTATAGATTTTAATATCTATATCCATAAAACTCATGCTTTAAATAAATAATTAAAATGTTATTTACCTTCTCCTTTTCTCATTATTACTACTAAATTATCCAGGTCGATAACTAATCTCTTTAAAAGTATAAAAGAATTTAAAGGTGATCTTAAAAAATCTGATACATCTTGCATGGCTCTATTGTATTCAATGACGTAGAGACGCAAATAGCTAAAATGTCAAATAACTTTAAATCCACAATCATTAAAATGTTTCATGCATAACTGAACCTTACCTCTTTAATATAGAGAGCCTTTTCTCTTGCATATCAATATATGCACTTAAGTCGTCTATTATAATCTTATGAGGTTGTAATAAAATTTCAAGTTCAGTTACTGAAGCAAAAAAATCTGCATGTATCGTTATGAAAAGGTTAAACCATATCGTCCAGTATATATGATTCAGCTTTTCAATATGTAGAAACATCATTTTGACAAGATTCTGCTGGAAATAATAATGTCAATGAAACTTTGAAATTATAAATATAAATTAATTAAATAATAGGGTATAGTTTTATAAATAATATAAATATTTACTCCATATACATTTATTTCTATCAAATACGTGATTAGCTTTTTTAGATCCTATTTAAGTACTTATAAGGTCTTTTATTCTAGAACATGAAGTATGTCACTTAATTCCTTACTTCTCCATAAATGATATTTTCTGTCTTTCAGTTAGTGATGCATAAATACATTATGTTAAGAATAACTTTCTATATAATCTTGCAGTATAATTTCTTTTTACTCTACGCGGCTGTTTAAAAAATAAAATTTTAATACTCTAGCAATATTTGTACGAGTACATATCTAACGATCGCATATTAACCACCGAAATAAATTAAAATTATATGATCCGTTATATGAACATATAAGAACGTATTGAATTTTTTATCATGAAAAAAAATTTATTCAAATTAAACTTACGTTAATAATCCCTTTGTTAATTGAACTAAGCACATAAAAATAATTTTTAAATTGTGTTCCATGACATATTGACATGTCATTTATTTATATGAGAATGCATGCTTAAACAGTTATAAAAATATAAAAAGAAAAAACAAAATTGTGTGAATGTTTTCTTAATTCCAACGTGAAAGAATGATTGTGTAAGCTCAGTAATATTGCATTGGACAGTCAGCCGAACTCCAACGCGGCTTCCCTGCAAGTCCCACAACTGCTACTTACAGGACAGTAGGAGTCGCGCGGGCCTGGGAGACTGTAGTGATGTTTTTACCTAGTGATTGCCTACTTTAAATAATAAACTTAACTAATAAATTAGTTAATTTGTTACAAAGTAGTTATTTAAAGAAAAAGATCCATATTATGGTCTACGAATGCTCGTATAGGAAAATTTACAAAAGTATATGAACCAACTTAAATTATTTTTGTGCTTTATACTAAATGGCAATTATGACTGTTATTTATTTGAAAAATACCACGGAAAAGTCGATAAGTGTCACATGAGAATTTTCAGTAGAGACAATTGCCGATGTATAAATAAGTATGTGACGAATAATATTGTAAAATGGACTTTTGTGATTTTTCTTTATAAATTTTATGCAATATATCACATATTGCATCTTCCTGAAAATTAAACATTTTATGTCCAAAAAAATGTGATATACACGTGTTTAAAACTTTAAAGCGATCACCTGTAAAATTTGATATTCACAGATTAGGAATTGTTCGTAGGGACCGTTGGTCCTTCCTTGATTGTGTAAGTGAAGTAGTTAGGTTAAGGTATGTTGATAATACCATTACTCAACTTAAAATATGCAGGCCAACTTAATTGAAATGAAAAGGTAAACTTGAAACAAGTCAACTCGTCCGGCCAACATGGTAAAGTAGGCCAAAGCATCTACGAAGAGACCTACATCCAGGAGTGGATTGTTGAATGCTGTTGATGCAATCAAAATTCTGGGAGCCAGACGGCTTAGACAAGAGTTACGTATCCATATATCTGTCAATTAAAAAAACTATTATATAAAAATCATTAATAAAAAAAATAAAATAATTAATTTAGCTTATTAGAAATTCAAACATACTCGTAAAGTTATAATCATATGACTTTTAATCAGTAACAGGCCTTAGATAAAAGTAAAAGACATATAAATAACTGTTTTTTTTTTATTTAAACGCATTTTATTTACAGTGCGTTAAAAGAATACATTATTTCTATATTTTCAACTTTCTCTATCTTGTAATGATGCCTTGGGTGTAGGTGCAGAAATTTTCTTGATAAAGCCTTCCTTTTGATAATCCAGGTCACATGGCCTGATGAATGTCTGAGGTATCCAATGTATAAATTTACTGACCACTGCAACAAAATGGTAAGCATTACATTATACAAAACATAAAGAAAATTAACACCATACGCGTAAATGTCAAAAAAATATAAGATGGGGGAATGGTGATAATATTAAATGAAAGTAATAATGGTCAAAGGCTTGTGACTTGTTTAACTTCTACTTATATAAGCATAAAAAAAGGGACGAAGACTTTTCGGCCAACTATTCTGATGATAAACTATAGAAGTTCTACATCAATGGAGTTATGAAACCATTCAAAAAACGGCAAAATTTTATGGATATTTATGAATAATATATGTATGCATTCATTAGAGAACTCAAACTTTCAGGACAGTTTGAGTTGTGACTATATGAGCCAGAATAGTGAGATATATTGCTTATATTCCAGAGTCCATCCATATATATTATATCATGTATCTATCACTCTACCTCGTTTATTCTACCTTTTCTTTATATAATATATAAGTGTCTCAACTTTGCCATATTATACCTAAACTGCCCGATTGATAGTGATAGGCTTGCCCCTATTACGGAAGTGGGACTAAAATTATAGTTCGCAAGATGTGGACGTAAATTTATGTAAGTATGTATTTAATTAAAATAGATCTTCGACTCAGAATGTTAAGAAGTATCAAAAATCTTTAATTCAAGAGACGTACCCCATTTATCGCCCTGTAGTACAGGACAGGCTGCGTGACGCATAGCATAATCCCCTTCTAGAGAAGGGTGCAAGTTGAACCAGAAAGCAGCTGTGCCCTTCACTGGAAGTATCGTCACACCTAGTTCAGAAAAGACTGTAGCACCTCCTTGAGGGACATCCGACATCTATATAAAACAAATGAACCAAGAAAAATGCAAAAGATCACTTTACACATACAAAAAAGTTACTGGCTTATAAAAACATATTGGAGACACTCATTTCGCTTGAAGCGACACGTCACCACGTCTACTGGTGGCCTCATCCTCATCCGTAGGGATAAGTTTGGATATGTGAACTTGAACTTGCAGACGGCGTAAATTTCTTGTCCACATTTCTAAAAACGTCATTTAACAAAATCTTTAAACTTTCTTCATGTCCCTACGTCTTTATGGTAATTTTATTTAGTAACACAACAGTACTTTCATAACTGTTCCTCGTAAAAAAAATTCGTGACTAGTTCACGGAATTATTTTTACGAGTGTTTTAGGGCCGATTAGAGTATGTCAATTAAACGTTGTCAAATTAATATTTAATTGAGGAGGACTTACCATGTGGGAAACACTAATCTTTTTATTTTATACTTACATAGAATAGTACCGTGGCTATTCCGTTTCTATCCAAAGATGAAAACTTATCTTCTTTCTGAAATCAAAGAACACTGTAAATAAAAATAATATTTGTAGGTAGTAAAGCCACGTTGATTTCAGCACGAATGGGCCAGCTCGACCGGGGCAGTACTACCCTCCCACAGAAGACCAACCTAAAGTGACAGCATTTCTGTGCGTGTTTCGTTGGTGAGTGCAAGAACATAGGTCCCCTGATGCAGGGGTCACAGTTATCGTAGTAATTGTGTGAGCCTGACACAGCCATGATGACAGTCATGCCTTTTACGTCCCCAAGCAGGGCGTGAAAAAGTATTTCACTAGGCCACCATTGTGTGGGTCACCGTACCGTATTGTCTGCATTTGTAATAAGTTTAATGACCACAACTCTTGGATTCTATTCATGCTTCCCATCAAGCAGAGTAGAGTTACTTTGGCAGGTTGTTAAAATAAAAAGGAAAAAGATGTAACAATACAGTGGCACCACCTCTATTTATCCCGTGGATATCACAAGAATCGATTAGGGGAGTAAATTACACAATAACAGCACAAGAAAAGGAAAGTTTGAAACATATTATAGAGTATGTGTCGGGTCGATATAGACCGACCCGCCTGCCCCGTGTGATATGGTAGATAAATAGTTGAGCTCTTAGGTAGTAAAGCCACGCTGATTTCAGCACGAACGGACTGTCTCGACTGGGGTAGTACCCTGTTATCCGCTCGCTTGCCCCGCTCGAAAACGCGCACCCCGTCAAATGCCCGGGCTTCCCGCGCAAAGGCAGCTCAGAATGTCCGTCAATAAATACTTAACACCCATGAAGTGCCCCACTGTTGTTTAAGTTATCAGCGCGCGGGTAGTATTACACATAATCTGTTCTTGTGACTCATTTTGTTTTGAAAGGTTGTCAAGTGTTGTATTTTTTTAGGTTACTATGAAATTAGCTTTTTTTTTTTTTTAACGTGTGGAAACCCCCTCGGGCCGTCACCCCACCGGGGTTTACGGCGGGGTGGTGTGTCGGAATCGGACCGACTAAAACCACACGGTGTGCCACTCTGCGCCTGAGACAGGAGGGATCCGGGAACCGCTGCTATTACGACATCCAGATCCCTCCTAGCGCCTGCCCGCCAAAGCGGGCACCATCTGCGGATAAACTCTCTATATAGGCGACGTACGGCACACGCGGACGTCGCCTCCTCGCGGCTGGCCATTATAGCGGGTGGAGGGGAAAACCCGTCCCGTCCACCCGCGGCCACACTCAAGGCGGCATGAGGCGCTGGTATGCGCGCCTCCGCCGCCCGGCTCGCCGGCGGCGAATTGGGTCCGAGTGGATATCGTCCTCCCGGGCCTTCTCCGCCGCCTCCTTCCGCGAAATTACGTCTTCGCAGAAGGTTGCGACCGCGGTAAAACAACTGTCGCTACCGGCCATGGAGCGTATGACGGCCGGTAGCGAGAGATCTCCTCCAATAACTGCAGTGAGGACCCCACGCTGCGCCGCCCAGGCGGAACAAACCGCTAGCGTGTGCTGAGCCGAGTCCTCACTGCAGTCGCAGTGGTAACAGGCGGGACTCAATTCCCTCCTGGCGACCGAGTGCAGATACTTCCCGAAGCAACCATGCCCGGAAAGGACCTGCGTCAGTCGGAAGGAAAGGATCCCGTGCTGCCGCCCTGCCCACTCGGTGATGACCGGCTGGAGAGCCTCCACGAGGGCAAAGCCAGCACGTGGAGTCTCCAACCGGAACGACCAACGAGCCATCGTGGCTCGACGAGCGGCCTCACGCCACTCGCGCATCTCCTCGGGCGGGGGCCGTATGCCGCTACCCGCCCGGAAGTCAGCCGTCTGCCGATAAACTTCGGCGAGCACTTCCGCCTCCAAATCCCACGGGGGAGTTCCGGCCAGGGCGCACGCCACCTCCGTCGATACGGTGCGGTAACCGCGTATGGCTCTAACCGCCAATATCCTCTGAGGGCGCCAGAGGCGAGCCCTATTCTGGGCGGTCAGAGCCGCCGCCCACACCGGTGCACCATACAGCGCCATTGACCGAACAACCCCCGTGTATAACCGACTATGAAATTAGCTATACAATGTTATCTTTAAGTTATCAGATTATTTCTCTGGTGTCGAGTTATATTGTGTTGAAATTGAGATAACAGTTTTGTAAGCTCGTGTTGCACTTAAAAGCTCATACCTGAAAAATTAAATCGATGACCTATAGTTTTTAATGTTTAATTATGTTATTTAGATAGTAGTTAATATGATAAGAAATAAAAACATACACTCGTTCATATAAATTTATTATTTTACAGGCCTCTGAATCCATACCATTATCTGCCGCCGCGCGGCGTAATTTATGTCAAACTTAACATGGCATATCGTACACAAACTGGGACGAACTCGACTGGGATTAATACGATAGACAATATATCATATAATCGAAAAAATAATACAAACTAAGCTCTATTTCAATAAATATAGGGTATATTTACATTTTTCTGTGGCAGGGTACATGTGGACTCCTAGTCACCACGGGCAATGTATGCTTTTTTTTTTGTTGACTACTAGTCTACACGGGCATTTTAGAGTGAAATTCGATGTGGACTCCTAGTCACCACGGGCAATGTATGCTTTTTTTTTTGTGGACTACTAGAGTTATGTCGTCATAGACGTGACGCCCTACAATAGCATCAGTCATGAACGACCACTTAGCTGATAAGCCACAGACGCCCTGGAAACAATAGAACAACTAGCCCCTTGTCTCCAACGCATAACCAGAATACTGTGTATTGTTTTATAAATAAAGTTAATCTTGGCATCCGTCATGAACCACCACTTAGATGATAAGCCGCAGACTAAACATTAGAACAATTAGCTCTTTGTCTTCAATACATATCAATAAGAATACTGTTTTAACTTTAAGAAATGGTTTCATAAATAAAGTTAGTCTCAATCCACTCTTCAAGCCGAACACTTGTCTTATTAAAAACCCTCTCGCCCTCGCTCACAACCTAACTCTAGTCCACACGGGCAAGCGAGCGGTTATAGAACATCAACCTAAAGTGACAGCATTCATGTTGTTGTGTTTCATTAGCGAGTGTGAGACAAGAGGCCCATTGATGTGGGGGTGACAGTTATCGTGGTAAGTGTGTGAGCCTTACACTGCCACGGTGACTTTCATGCCTCTTACGTCCCCAAGCAGGGTGTGAAAAAGTATTTCACTAGGCCACCATTGTTTGGGCCACCGTCTGCATTTGTAATGAGTTTAATAGCCACAACTCTTGGATTCTATTCATGCTTCCCATCAAGCAAAGTACAGTTATTTTGGCAGGTTGTTAAAATAAAAAAAAGGCAAAACCTCACTTCACTGAAGAGGCCTATGTCCGGCAGTGAAATATTAAATGCCATGTATGTGATATGTGATGTGAACTAAATATATTGAGCTTGATGCGCCTCTTATTTATATTTATTTATAGGTATATGGCATTATATTAGAAACAAAGAGTGTAAGTTTAGTTTTTAAACTATTGTGATAGTGGCACTAAGTCATGCTTTTATAATAATAATAATATGATATATTGAAAACATCATTTAATAAAAAATATATAAAACTGAGAAACCATTAAAGCTGGAGTCTGTATTATTTTCAGCATAATTAAAAACACTTGAATCCTTGTATTATTATTCCTAATTGCGTTTAGTGGACACTTTATTTAGAATTAGGGTAAAATTGAATTTTTCAATAATATAAAACAGTTTTTACTACACCAGCAGATTTTTTGGCATGTTTCTCATGAACAGTGCGTTGCTAAATATTATGTGATTAAATTTGTAATGCCTAATGTAATCAGAAACTCGTAAGTTGTACCTAATGTTTCTTCTTCTAAGTCTCCATTACTATCTGAACTTGAACAATTTTTCTTACCTTTGCAAAATCATAGTGTGGTTCATAATGTCCTCCAATCCCGTAGTTAACGACTTGAAAATCATTATTTAGATCCATATGTAAGCCGGTCATATGAGCTACTCGTTTTGTGACTTGACCAATGATTTCAGAATCCTTGTCACTTAACCAGGCTACTTCACTGACGCGGTAGCTAGCCTTTACCAGATAACCGGTTTCAGGGTGGTTAATTTGGGCACGACCAAACTATATGATATAATTAAAAAATAATTTAGAATTAAGACAGAGAATATTTTAATCTGATTAGTAGATACAATCTGTAAGGACTTACCAGTGGTTTCGCCTTTTGTTTAATAGTTTCAATTTCAATATCACTCAAAACATCATAAAATAATATTAAATCTGGATTAAGATACATTATTTCTGCTTTGAGGGGTGCTATTTTCAAAAATGGGTTGTTTTCTGTTAAATAACGACATGTTAACCTGTAAAAAAAATTAAAAAGACTACATAGCTCTAATAAGTCTGTATAATATGAATTTACTGTGTTAACATTTATACCGTTTAGATATTTTGGCTGGTACTACTAAGTCACCGCGGCATAATGCCTCGTAATTTTCAAGTTCTTTTTCGTCTTTCACACTTGTAGTTTCCTGTAGTCCCAAAATAATATATTTTTGTTAAAAGATAACTGGTTAAATAATAAATTAGAATCCAGCCAAGCGATCCTATTGGTTGTCACACTTAATGGTTTTGTTTATATATTGGATCAGTATAAAAATTCTCACGTAAATAAAAATTATATATTTCAAATAATTGAAAAGAGGGCAATATTTCGGGTAATTAGAAGGGTAAAAAGTAAAATTTTGAATATATTGAATTAAAGAATCATTAGATTAACTTCTTTGTTACGGCACATAGCTCGGCATAAATTAGGCTTAGTTTTTTCAATTTTATATAATTTTTGAACATACCAGTTCCGCTTGTTGATGTAGATCATTATATACATCCTTAAGAAATGTCTGAAACTCCTGAAGAACCTGCACTACATCTGACAGTTTCCGTATGTCTTTTGAAACGCCGGGAGGATTAACCTGAAGTTGATATTAACTTGTACATTTCAACAGCAGCGTAAGGCAAGCTGCAAGTAGGAGACATGTGTATGGAGAAGTTATATATATAAAAATTGGCTTTTCGGTCAATTTTTGTACGTCTGTATTGATATTTCATAAAGAATCTGTTCATACTTCCAGATTATTTTAAATAGCACCTTTTTAGTACATTTTAGGATTGGTGATATTTGTCTCCGAAATTTTTTGTATTTAATTATTAAATATACAAAAATTTCATCAACATACCGTTAACCCACCACTGGAATTGTCTTGAGTAACATGCTTCTTCGACTCTTCAGTATACATATTAAATACATGCTGTGTTGACAGCGCTGCATGCTTCATGTCTCCTACAAATCAATTTTAAAATTTGATCATCCATTTTTCATAAGACTTAGATGTTTTATGGTAACAGGTTCTAACGAGTAGATATTGGCAAAGGTATAATGTTAAAATTATGTTCGTTTAACTTCAGATGGCGCATGAGTTCATTATTTGATAATTGATGAGAAATAAAATTATTACATCTATTTATTAAGTGCTTACCTGATATACTAAACTTTCCATTTAGATACCTGACTATATCGTCTCCTGTAAATGGATAAGAAACGTTTTCTTCATTATATTTTTGATGAGCTGCAACCATCCATGCTCGGCTAGCTTTGAATTCTTTATTTTTAGAGAGTAATGCTAAGCTCAGCTCGTAACAGTCACTTGCTGACATAGGTGAACTTAAATTATAAAAATAAATTTCTTTCATAAGTAAGGATTATTCGACTTAAAAATAAGACCGGTCCGTACAAAAAATGAAAATTAAACATTAAAAAAATGTGAATTTATTTTATAATTTTACCATTTTCGTCACTTACTTGGCCTAAAATTTTGGGAGGAAATAATGAAAATAGTAGTTTACTTGTAGATTCTAGGAAAATATTTGAAGTTACGGTTTTACAGTACCAGTGGCGTAGAGAATCGTCACATTGTAATTTTATTTTAATAAATGACTGAGACAACGCACTATCTCAGTGATTTATTAAAATTAAATTACAATGCGACGATTTTCTCGGGGCCCCATCGAATAAATTTACCATCGACCTCAGATACTACTGTGGCCGATTAGAATATACACAACATCCTAACAACACGTCGGGGTCACCAATGTGGAGGGAACGAGTGTCGTGTCCCTCCGATATAAAAGGAGGGTCCTTCGACAAAGGTGATCTTATCTGGCGGGTCAGAGGATGCTTATCACCTCGAGAATTTCTATATCGTGATTCAGAATAAGTAGTTGCGTCGTAGTTTGATGTGTCTTCTCTAGACGGCGCTGCATTTTTGTTTGCACTGTATGTGTTAGTCACCACACTACAATTATGCCACTGTACAATATCTACCCTCTCCCCACAATTTTAAACCATTACATAGGCTTGTTTTTTCTTTGTTTTATCTTTGTATTTAAGCTCTTATACTAGACAATAAGATCAAATATTTTTAGAATTATACATAATGTCTGTTCGAAACATTATCTGCTGAATTTTACGTACTTACATATTATCTTAGCTTACTGCTACTTACGTATAAGCGATGTTGTTTACGTTGCCATTGGCAAGGTCATTTACATCTAATTTGTAAATATTTGCCAACCTTGCAACTGCTAGAGCAGCTCCTGTTAAGTCCTCTTGTTTAGGGTACACAAGATCCGCAGATTTCAAAAAGAAATAAGGTATAAACACTGAAACCAGAAATTTTAGATTCTAATTTTTTTATTCTAGCTCTTTCTTCCAAAGTAAATATATATTCAGGAGTATAATATACGATGATTGAAAGACCCATTGGCCCAACGTTTAAGGATCCCGACTGCTGACCTAAAGGTCGTGAGTTGAATTGCCATCTTAGGTAAAATAATTATGTAATTCGCACGATCTGTGGTTCTAAATTGTTAGAAAAGTTTCAACAGCAGTCCGCTTACCATTGCACAGGCGCTGTCTAGTTCACAATCAAGATGGTTTTAATTATTCTAATTGTAATCTAAATTATAGTTTTATTTTGCTGAATAAAAAAGTGTATTCAAATCTATACAAACGAGGTTCCTTGTTCCTCTTCGGTCTATTTCATCTCAATGATGAAAGAGATTGAATAAGTACAGCTATGATTTACCTGCTCCAATTTTAATTATTTCAGGTAAGTTATCTAAGTCAGTTATTAGTCTTTTTGTAAGTATAAATACATTTAATGGATTATTCAAATAACTGATTACGTCCTCTTGCATTTTTTCATTTTCTCTCACGTAAAGACTTAAATACCTAAAAAGGAGCGATAATAAAACACTGAAGAAAACACTTCCATGAATTTTCAAAACTTCAAGCCAATCTATAGTACTAACTTAAGCTGTGATGTTGGAATGAAAAAGGGGTCAGACTTGCGATAAACTACCAGTGAACTTATCAGTTTAAACCCCACTGAGTAGTGTTTATTCTTAAAGGTTCCATTGGTATCCATTCATCCAAGGTATCCATGATAGTTCTAATGAGAATATTTTTTTCATTAAATCCCGATTTTAAGATGTGGACGTACTGACGATTTTTTATTGATACAATCTCGGAGGATCTATTTGCGAGATCCATGATGCATCTCATGATGATTTTATTTTTTACTAAATATCAATTCCAAGACGTGGATCTAGTGAGATATTTCATTCAAAAGATACTTGTATCTCTCATTAAATATATAAACATTCTCAATGATCTACTATAGAATTCCCATTTTCACTGAATTGATGTTATGAACTCAACATCATCATATTCACTTGTGTTAGTGACATTCATTTTCTTAACAGGAATTATTTTTTTACGTAAATAAAAACTCGTTAGGTCCATTTTTTTAGTTAATACGTCTAATTAGAAAACAAAAAAATCTCAATAGATTCATTATGGATATGGCCAATGGATCTTCTGAGAACGAATCAACGAGTACACTAACTACGCGTACGTACGGTTTACGGTTACTGTACGGTCTGTTAGTGTATGCGACTGCCGGTCAAAACGTCTCGGGTTCGATTCCCGGGTCGGATCAAAAAGTGTTGTCGAGTTTTCCTGATAATATTATAGAAACATTTAATAACAGTCCGGAGTTCGGAAGTTTCGGTTTTAGCCCCCGTGTCTCGGAGAGCACGTAAAGCCGTCCGTCCTGTGCCTGATCCCTCCCTAGTCGTGTCGAGTAGCTGTCCCATCGGATTGTAAGGGTGAAGGAACAGATCGTGTCGTCGTACACACTTGTACACTACAATATCTTTTGTGTTGTTATCTGATCTCCGTTGAGACTGGCCACCGTACCCGAAATCAGCCAGGAGTACATCATCACGAATTCCAAGTCCCAAGGATTTAATAAAATATACAAAACGGTAATTTTTATGATGGCCAATTAAATAATTAGTCCGATCGAAGGTTTAACAACTATTTTAATACATTCGATAAAAATGCAGAGTGAAACTACATCTCTACGTAACGTCAAGGGATGAAATTGATCAAAGAAGTTACGTTAATTTACTAGAAATACTAACTACATTAAACTAAAAATCCCTAGAGCCTTAATACACTCATGTTATCTTCTAGCAACATTTATTCAATAATAATAAAAAATATTTACCGCTTTAGTACGGAAAGTTTTTTCTGTTGCATACGAATGTACGACTCTAACTCATATATTGTCACATTTTGAGGTATTAACAAGTTTTCCATTTGTAATACAGACGTAAATACTTCCGCATGCGTCCCTATGTATATGTTAAACATTAATAGGTAACATAATGTACGTACTTTATTAAAGCTATTTATCATTTCAGTTTAGACACAAAGAAACATAACGCTGCAAAAACATTTGGTTAAATGTTCTTAATCACTTAAGAATGATAACTAACCGGTAAAATATGTTTAGAGCATACTCAAATGTACGGTTTCGTACTAAGGGCGTTTTATTATTTCATATTGTAATCATTGTAAAATACCAATTTCGATGACCTATAATGTCGAATTAGTTGGCCGTCTATTACTCGTAAACTAAGGCATACTTAATTGCACAATAAAGGCATACTTAATTGCGATAGTTTTCCTTTTAAGTAGATATATTATATGTGCTTCTACCGTACATATCTACCGTTCGGTTAGGAAAGAGAAGGGTGTAGGAATTGGGGAATATTACCAATATCTCGGCTACTTTGGGATCGCATACTTGTAGTTCAAATAGTTTGGTCAGATTTCAGTTAACTTCCTTAATACTTGTCTTCTAATAGTTACCATTAATGTAATGTGGTATTTGCCTTTATATGTATGTGACAATACTGTTGCATATGTGAGCGTTATATACCTTTCAAATGTGACCTGCAACCGATCCATGCTATCTTTATTCAGGGCCCTGATAATCACAAACTTTTTAATACTTGAAAGGTAACAGAAATATTTATTAGCTACATAAAATTTGAGGGTTCAAATCGAAAGATATCAGCCCCTAAGGCAATTTTAAAATTAAATTTTGATGCAATATAATAATTAAAGTTTAATCAGATTTTGGAGTTTTATGATAATTTGTTTTTTTTTTTACGAGACTATTACAAACAAAATCGAAGCAGAAGTAATAAAATGCTACTAATCATATTTAAACAAGCGGCAAATGAAAAATTACCTATTAAATCATTTTTACATGTGTATTTTCAACGATATTTAGTTTAAAGTAGCAAGCGCTTTGCTAGTTATAATGTAAAGTAGTGCATTACACTTATGAAATCAGACACTTGTAGATTTATGTTTCAAGTGTTTACCAATAATGATGAAGATCCTAATCTGCTTTAGGCGGAGATATCATATATTGGATTCTATAAAAATCTAAATTTTCTTTAGAGAATCACGTTACCTTTCAGATATCTTCTCTAGACGCTGTATTATCATCATCATACATCAACAGCCTTATACAGTCCACTGCTGGACATATGCCTCTCCTAAGCAAGGAGGTTTTGGCCTACTAAACCACGCTGGCCAGACGGGTTGGAATAGAGTTTGTTTCAAGTTTTCCTTCTCTTTGTAATGATGTTATCTTGCATATTTGGTTACCTTAGTCGCCTTTTATGACACCCACGGGATAAATAGGGGTAGTAACACTATGTATTCTTAATCCGTCACCACACGGACGCTGCGCTGTATGATTTGAGCAAAAATAAAAATGTTCGAGTCTGTACTGCTCGAGTTATTGCTTGTATTTTCCAGGCGACTACTTCGTCGATTACCGGTTAGCTTATGCAACTACTGATTATGAGGTCTCAGGTGCGATCACTAAATTTGATCAAAAAGTGTTATTGAGTTCTTCTGGTTACGGATATACTTAATAACAACCCGTAGCTTAAAATTTGGGGTCTTAACCTTGGTGCCTCAGTGAGCACGTAAAGTCGTTGATCCTGCATCTGATCTCTCCCCGGTCGTGTGGGATCACCATTCCATCTGATTGAAGGAACAGAGCGTACACCTGTGTTAGCGGACACAGTTGTGCGCTATAATGTCTCTTGTGTAGTTGTCTAGTTTCCGTTGAAAATGGCCGCCAGTTTGAAATCACCAAAGGGTATATCATCATCATACTTTCAAATCCCCCGTGTAAGCAATATTCGCCTTTTCAGGGTTCCGTAACCGAAATAAAATAAAAAGTACCCTTAGAGTTTCATCATGTCCGTCCATCCATCTGTCTGTCTGTCCACGCTTTATCTATATTTATAGATATTATTGATCTTAGAAACCTGTAATTTCGAATAAACATACATACTAATCACGTTATCAAACTGGTAAAATAAAATATAGTAAAATATTCTTTTTAGAAAATATCTCTAGATCTCTTAAAGTGGGGATGTTTTTTTCTTAGGATGGAGAGAATCTTCTTCATCTTAGGATGTGAGGTCCCATTAAATATTTTTCTTTTAATAATAAATTAAAGTAAACCTTGGATTGTCTTAGGTAATTTGGGACAGTACACAGATAAAGTAATTTAATTTCAAAAATAATTACAAATTCATTCAACACAGAACCTTTTTATTTTTTTCTGTAAATCAATTTACTGGTGTTGTATACTTATACTTTTGAGTACGAGAAGTGGATTCTGCTAGATGGTATCTTCTTGATATTTCAGGTTACAGGGCCTTATGAATTCTTGGCCAGACTGGTGAATCCATTTAGTGGATACTGTAAATAAGAAAATTTACTTTTAACATTGAAGAACTCCTAGGAATACAGAGCATTCAATCGCAGAAGACTTTACAAATATTTATGAAAAGGACATATTTAGATCATTTAACATCAGTTGTGTATTAAGTTATCCATATTTTATTCAAAAAATCATCTTGATAATTAAAGAAATTTATCAAAAAATCATACAACTTTTTAGAAGATAATCCTTGAAGTAGCCATAGCCGTATCAAATCATCTGAATAGAGTTAAAAAAATAACCTTTTACAAAAATATTTATACCCCATTAATCACCTAGAAGAACGAGGCAAGCTGCATGACGAGAGGCCATTTTTTTCCAGTAGCTCCAGAAGGGTACATGTTGAACCAAAAGATGGCTGTTCCTTTTTTAGGATAGATAGTAAAATTTAACTTCGGAGAAACAGTTACACCCCCTTGATCTACGTCTGACATCTGTACAAGAAGTCACAACACGAAAAATGTAAAAACAAAAAGCTCCAAACTAAAAACTTAAGATAACCAAGAGCTATATACTAAACTTTCTTAATCTGTTACCAGTGACAGACCAAAAGTTTCGGTTTCGGCCGGTTACGGCCAAAACGTCTACTTTCTGCTTTAGTTTCGGTTTTGGGCAAAAATAGCTGAAACTTTAGGGCGCGTCGAAACATCCCGGTTAACTCATGCTTGTTCACACACGTGTCAGTCCATAGTTAATAGTATCTAGCACAAAGTTTAGGTTGTGTGAAAAAAAGATGTAAACAATTAACAAACAGACAGAATGAAAAACATCCAGCGATTTAGCGACATATTATAATGACCTCAGTCAAAAACAAAGACAACACCCGTACTAGGAACGTTCCTGTGTTGCAGGGATTGTTGCGTCATTAGGATGAACGTCACGCGTTTTTAATTAGTTCTGTGTGTCCTTCTACATGCGGTTATGACAAATTATTGTTGTTACTCATGAGATAATCGTCTAGAAATTGATTAATACTTTATCATGCCTGTTTCAAAAATTTAAGAACAAAGTGGGAAGGAAACGTGCGCTCGTAGTGAATTTTAGATATAGACAAGAAGGAAGAGCCCATCCGCCTCATAGTTTGAGAATGTGTATTTTTCACTCTAAAATTTTGTCTTTAATAACCAGTACTTGTTTTCGAGCCGTTACGAGGCTTAATCTATGAATAGTGCTATCAAAACAGATGATTAACTTCACGAACATACTGAGGTATGACTTCATCGCAGAATAATCACGTAATCTTTATAAAACGCTTACATGCCTTGCAGACTTGTAAGGGTAGTACAAACATTACAAGACAACCAAAGTATTTACTTTTTCAAAAAGGGATATACACTAGTTGATCTTTTGTGAAATAAAGACGTTAATAAAATCATATCTTATTAATTGATTTTAAAAAGCAAGCGATTCTGATTAGTAACAAGAATGTAAAGTTCATTGGCTCATCGTAATGGGATCGTTTTGATGTGGCCGACATTACGACAATAGTACGGTGACTCATATATAATGGTGTTCTAATTCGGAATTGTGTTAAGTGGTTGTCTGATTGAAATTCACATTATTGTATATTTGTCCATTTTTTTATATTTTAACTAACTTATACTGAACCGTGTAGTTTATTATTCAAATTTTCATTTTAAGCTGTATATGTAAATAGTAGCTTATAAATATACTTAATATTTCAAGATCACGGACTGAAAAACTTAACAAGGTCGACCAACAGCTCAAGTTCTTACGTAAAATAATGTTGTAGCGATCCTTTCATCCAGAACTTGTTTACCCCAACGGCTACCATACTGTGTTAATTCTTGGTTCTTATTCTAGTAAGAAAATAAATTTCCATTAAACGATGTTCACGAATCAAATTAATTAACCAAAACTCAACCAAAAATTTATCAATAAAATTGGCTGAAGAACCCTTGTATTAAACATGACATATAAAGTCAATTACGTAGTTGTCGTTTTTTTTCCTTTCTCTATCCTTACATATTTATTGTAAATTCTTACCGTGGAGAAATCAAAGGGAGGCACATAATGTCTTCCAATCCCATAGTTACACAACTGTAGTGGTTCTGCAGACACAATGCTTAAACCAGTCATGTGAGAGACTCACCGTGAAATGCGATAAATAATCTCAAAATCTACATCCAGTAACCAGGCCAATTTGCTGATACGGAAGCTTGCAATGGTGTCCTCATTAACATCATAGTTTTATGCTCTGGCTCGCGTGGAAGCTATAATTAATGTAATAGTATTTTTTTTCAATCAAATTCTCATAAGAATAATAATATTGAAAGTAATACGAAAGTGAGAATGTCCAAATCTTGACGGTGGCATAAATTAGAGGGATGTTTAGGGTGAGCAAAGAATTCGTTAATATTTGAATCTAACATCTTGTGCAAAAATGTTACGGGAGTTCTTAGAACCGGTGCTACTAGAATTTACTGGCTACAATCGTAACACATGGTTTCAATAAGATGGAGCCACTTGGATGAATGATGGAGGATGGATTGGATGGAGCCACACATCCAGTGAGTCTCTGCTGGTGGTCAAAGACGTGTTTCCGGAAAAGTTGATTTCTTCACCCAGAAAGCCAGATCTATCCCCAGTAAACTTCGCGTCATGGAGTTATTTGAAGAATTGTGTCATCAATAAACAATCACAAATACACTACGTCAACTAAAAGAAAAAATCAGCAAAGAGATGTTGGTGATCTTGCAGGCTCTTTGCCGATGAGTGTCCGAAAATTTCGGTGCTCACTTAGAAGAGTGCAAACGTCGAAACGGTGATCATTTAGGCGATGTATTTTTTTAAAACTAAATTCCAAGTAATTAGCTTTCTTGTAAATACACAACTTTTGTAATATTTCAAATGGAATTTTATAATTTTTTTTTCAAATATTAACTAATTCGTGTTCCATATTACACTAGCACTCGAATATATAAAGGATATTATTTACAAAAATGCAATACGTTTGGTATGTTAAACCTTAAGTAAGAGAGACCAATGAAAATTGTTCGCCTTATGGTTAACGTGTTTGTATTCGTAGCCAATGCCACAAGTGATAATTGATGCCTGTTTTTATTTTTACCGGTCTTTTATTAGTTGGACTGCCTCGATGGCGCAATGGTAGCGTATATGACTGCTATGCCCGAGGTCTTAGATTCGTATCCCGGGTCGGATCAAACGTTTGTATGATCTGCAAATATTTGTTTCGACTTTGGGGTGTTTTTTTTATATGTATGTATTTTAGAAAACAAATTTATATATATATTTACATCAGATGCCTAGTGCCCATGGTATAAGCTCTGCTTAGTTTGAGTTTAGATAGCGTTGTCAGATGTCCGAAATATTATTATTAAATTTTCTTTTTATTAATTTCAATGGAATATAAGAACTTAAGATTATATTAACTACAAAATCAGCTTACCAAAGGTCTTTCCATTTTCTCGAATTTCACTATCGGCTAAAACATCGTGGAATAAAAAATATCAGGATTTAGATGCTTCATTTCTATTTTAAACGGAGCTATTTTTAAAAATGGATGTTTCTCGGTGTGATAACGACAGATTAATCTGTAAAATATTTATCTATATAATATTTAATGAGTTCTCATGAAATTTTTTAACGGTCTTATTACTAAATACACATAACATAAGACTGTTTTATTAATATTATGTAATCAGAAAAACAGTCCAAAACAAACTTTAGAGAAAAATGTTCAATTGTTTGGTCTACGGTATACGACGTTTATTATATGGAGATGATGCAATCGGACTCACGATTCTAACAAAAGTTAGAATGAGTGCTATTATTTGATTAATTAGGAAAAAAATCAATTAAATTATCGATGAATATTTTTCAAATTAACAGCTATACAAATTTTATATTGATTAGGAATGACAACAGAATGGAACGTCAAAGAAGACGTTTTATGGTCTTGTTTGAAATGTAGTCTTAATGTTGTGTTTGATTTCAACGCCTGAGAACTACGCGCGTCTTAAAAGTACAAAAATCTAAATTGTGATCGAATCTTGAACACAAATATCTGTCAGATAAATAGAATTGTAATCAATTCATTAATTGAAGTATCTAGTAGTAATTAAGATCCATAACTTAAAAATTTATATGTATTTATGATTAAATATATATACTTACGGGGATTGAAGTAACTTACCTGCTAGATACTTTCGCGGATAAGAGAAACTCGTGGCTTCGTAACGATCGAATTCTTCTCGTTTCTTCATGTCCTGTAGAACAGAAACTTATCGGATATCGGACTTATCAGAAGTGTATCGGAGACTTATGAATATCGGTATCTATGAAATGATTATTTATAATAATATTACTTTTATAATGATAGTGTAAAATTGTTTTTACCGTAGGTATGTTTGAGAAAAGTACTCTTGCAAACCTACAGACAAAATTGGGTTTTATGATTTAAGATCATGATTATACCCATGGTTCAAAAGTTAAGAGTTTTTGAAAAGGGAACAAATTATTATAGTACTTTTCTTCACGTAAAAGACACCAATCAACAAGGCCGAGGCGGTGGTAAGATGTTCCGTCTTTCTGTTTTACCCTTCGTGTTATTTCCTGGTCGACAAGTAAGATCGTTTGTTGTTCAGCAAGCAATGTCAGCTGCTGAGAGTACTCACTTGTATTTTTTTTCTAAGTTACACGTTAGACCGTGAAAATAACGACTACTTACCTCTTGTGATTCCTCTTCACAAGAAGAATCTTCTTCACTTGTAACCGTTTGATCTTCGATCGAAAAAGAAAGAAAATATTATCATTAACATACAATATTGTACGTTACACTTTGGTCTCACACTAAGCAAGTTAGTAATGTGAGTGATCAGCCTCGTTTACCGTGTAATTTGGACACAGTTGATATTATTTTCTGATTTATAAAATTATCAAATCTACTAATTTAACACACCAGTAGTAATAACATAACATTGTACAGTGTAAAGTCTGTTGCAAGAAGCTTCACTAACTACTCTTTCATTAACTTTTTCTTTTCTCGGCTGTCAGCTTTAAGCTTAGTACGATATGGTTGAACTTCGATTTTATACGTGGAGCGATTGCAATCAGATCTTTACAATCTGAGTCGAAGCGATATCGATGTTCCATAGAAACACTATTGTGGGAATTTTGGGCTGTAACTACCCGTAATGATTGCCAAAGACCTTCGTAGTGCAATCGACACCAACAACTTAACATGAGCAATTACTCGTTAATTAGCTAACTTACAATACACATGGCCGTAATTTAGTAAAGATGGACTGTTAATGAAGCCAAGATGTGGATACTTGGACTTTTAAGCGTATCCTTTTAATTTTACTAAACTGCAACTATTGAAATTTAATCAAAATTTATTGATATATCAATACCTAAAACATTGTTGGCAGTAGTAATATATTGGATTATATCGTCTTTCGTGAATGGATAGGAAATATTTTCTTGGTTATGTTTATGAAGTGCATCCATCATCCATCCACGTCCAGCTTTCAAATAGTTCCTTTCAACCGTTAACGCATGACTTAGCACGTAGCAGTCACTAGTTGTCATAGGTGAACCGGAAATACGGAACACTACAGCTATTTCAACAACAGGACTTCTTACTTAGAATACAAATCTTCTACTCTAAAATCTAAAATACTTTTATTGGTCTTTAATATAGGGTATTTTCGTTATCGTGTGATCGTAACATGTATAAAAGTCATCAATTTAATAATAATTCTTAAGTGAAGCCCAGAATATAAATAGTTACGTTTATTTTATTTACCTGTAAGCAATATTGTTTATATTTCCGTTGGCAAAATCCCTTACATCCAAATTATACGTCTTTTGTAACCTACCGAGTGCTTCCGCAGCGCCTATCAGATTATTTCGATCTGAGTAGACTGTATTTTTGGGACGCAATAATACACTAAGCACAAAGTCTGAAATATTACGATTTTCATAGATGTATGAAAATCGTAATATTTCAGACTTTGTGATGTGATGATGATGTTCGAAGAGAATATCTGTTCCTCGATATTGTTACGGAGATCATTACTTAGAAAGGTGAGAGACCTTTAAAGTAAACCCAGTTGGAGTTCCTTTCTAGTGGCCTCTCAAACCATCTCGAGTGCATCAATAGTCGTTTCCAAGTAACCATATATCTTTCTTACCATACACGAAGACTACTACATTTTGTGACTGTGAAACGTGTTATTTTAGCTTTCATTAATGTGCTATTTAAATTGAATTTTTGAGTGTGTACACTGCAACGAATTCTGTCTATCATTGTATTGTATAGTTTATTGTTTAACATAGAATAACACTTTATATGTAACTATTCTATCATACTCACTACTCACATTTAAAATAGTTTCTGACGTAAGTTAGGTTGTGGGCGAGGGCGAGAGGCTTTTTAAAAAGAAAGCACAATGTGTGTACCGCTTGACGAGCCAGATCAGGCTAACTTTATTTTAAAAAGAATCTTAAAACTAAAATCGTATGACAATCGTTTTAATGTTTCCTGTCCTGACAGTACCAGGAAGTTACATGATACGAAGCTTTATCTGTTGATTATACTGAAGGTTATTGTCTAATACTACTATTATATCTATATAACTCGTATTATAATATTTTTTTAAATGTATGTATTTAAATATAATATAATAAAATTAATTACCTGATCCTTTTCTTAATATTCGGGATAAATAATTCAAATCGGATATCAATCGTTTTACGACAATAAAAGCATTGGCTGGGTTACTCAAATACTGGGAAATGTCGTTCATCGCTCTTACCTGTTCTCTTGAGTAGAGATCCAAATAACGTAAATTACAATAATGAAAAATGTAATATAAAATCGGATTAAAGATCAATATAACCTTAATGTAATTTGATTCTTACCCCTTTAGTAATAAGAGTTTTTTTTCTTGCATTTCTACATATGGATCTAAATCGTCTATAAACTTTTTATGACCATCTAACAAACTTTCAAAGTCAGCCACTGTAGTAAAAATTTCTGCATGTGACAAATGCAAACAGTTCATGCAAACATTGATGAATAGTAGAAAAAACATTGTATGGAACTGGCAGTATTCTATTAGAAAGAGGTGATATGCTATAAAATATTTAACATATGTTTTTCTCAGAAAATATTAACTTCACATGACATTCATTCTTTTTTATTTATTATTTATTCACTACCTTATAATTTTCATTAGATCGCCGAAACTTGGTTAACACTAGTATTTAAGCTTATATATATATTCTATATATTATATATATATATATTGACCGTTAACAGTTTTCTATTATATTTAATAGAGAGTTACATTACTAGCTTAATCTTTGCAAGCGCCTGTATTACAATACAACATCTATTAATTGCATTTTAAAAATATGATAATAAACAATAAACCTATGATTTTAACAGTTGCATAGTTAATTTTATTAACAATATTTAATAATCACATAAAATTATGTCCTCACTGAAGTCTCTTAATGACATGACCGTTCTATAACTTTTCCCGCAATTTCATTTCAACACATATTTCATCTAAATCGGGTCAGTGAATATTGATAACCCATACAAACTTCTATCCCCTATATATTTGTTTATCATGGCTTAGAATAATAAAAAAGAATTACATACTGTAATCATTGTTTTTTGTTTATTTAACATTATTTAACTGTCTGTATGTACAAGCTTATAGTGTTTAACAGTCCACTGTTGTACATAACCCTCTCCATAGGATGCAGATTTTGACGTACTACACTAAACTGGCAAGGCGGGCTGGTATAGGGTTTGTATCAAAATTTCCTTTCTTTGCAGTGCTGATGTGCTGCGCAGCTTATTTACTTAGTCGGTTCTTAAGACACCCATGGGATAAATAGCGATGATGGCACTATTATTCTAAAACCGTCAGCACACAGATTGTAGCATATATAACGGATTTAAAGAAATAACTATCATAACTAAGTAGGCTTTATTAGTTTACGAGTAATAGTCGATAAACTAAACCATCGAAACCATTTATACAAGATTTTTATGATATAAAATAACAAAATAAACTGACAAACGAGGAAAAATTGTAAAAAAAATTGTTTATAAATACGTTCTTATGTTATAGGGATCATCTTCCATTGTTATATGTGACCAACAGTGCTTAAAAATGGAAATAAGGTAAATAAAAGAAGTCTTCGATATGATTTGTAAAAAGTAACGGTAAATCAAAAATAATGACTAATTTATTAACCAAAGTATTGTTAAGTAACAAAACAATCAATAGACTGATGTTCTTGACTTATATTTCTGAGATTTATGAGACGGAACGGGATAATTCAGCTAGATAGAACCCTCTTAGTATTCCAGATTGCAGGGCTTTATGAATTCTTGACCATACTGTTGAATCCATTTAGTAGATACTGTAAAAATAAATTCACCTTTAACCTTGAAGACCTCTTAGGCATGACTCTTTTTTTCTTAAAAAGAACAATTTCCACACTTGAAATATATCCTGTCGCGAAACACTTTATAAATAATTTTGAAAGCTACACAAAAACACCGAGACTAAGATACGCAATTTAATGTGAATATCGAAGTCATGAGAGTTAGGTAGTAGGTAGTAGAGTAGTAGAGTATGTTAGGTAGTAAAGCCACGCTGATTTCACCACGAACGGGCGGGTTCGTCTGGGGTAGTACTACCCTCCCACAGAAGACCAACCTAAAGCGACAGCATCCGTGCTGTCGTGTTTCATTGCGAGACCAGAGGCCCATTGATCCAAGGGTGATAGTTGTCGTGGTAAGTCTGTGCAATACAATGCTACGATGACTGTCACGTCTTTTATGTCCCCAAGTGAGACGTAAAAAACATAATAGGCTGCCATAGCGTGGGTTACCACATTGCATTGTCAGCATTTGCAATGAGTATGGTGACTACAAGTTTTGAATTCTATTCATACTTTCCATAAGGCAGAGTAGAGTCACTTTGGCAGGCTATTATGATAAAAAAAAAAAGTAACAATGAGACATCAAATAATTATAATGATTTATGAAATACTACGCTTAAAACTATTGGCTGTTAACACGGCTGTCATTATAGCAATTCGTAACATTTAAAAGTTCGCAACAATTTACCATTCACATAGCTGCTAAAGCTTAAATGTTATAAAATGAAAACTCATTCATCATTTTATTTTTTCAGCGTGGAATTGAGTTCAGTATCATCAATCTTTTAAAAATAAAAAGCAGTCAAATAGATCACTTAACATCGGTTGTCCATTATACCCGTATAACAAAAGTCGTAGGACAAAGGCATTTCTTGAAATTCATATTTAAAGTGTTCATTTATCTCCATTACTGATTTATTTATTTATTTTTTATTTTGGGTCTGCCAAAGTAATTCTACTCTGGTTGATGGAAAGCATGAATAGAATCCAAGAGTGGTGGTCGTCGTACTCTTTGCGAATACAGACAATTCAGTATGCGACCTTATCTTTGAGTCCTTAAATATTTTTTATTAATTTTAGATATTTGTCAAAAATCACATAACTTTTTAATTGACTTTAAAAACTAAAAGGAGGTTCTCGATTCAAATTCTACGTTTTTATATAATATTACTCCATATCCCCATCATATGTGGAGACGATTTTCAATTATTTTTTTGTATGCGTAAGGATATACTTCTGAATTGGTTCTATTATCGTCATGGCAGGATTTTACAATTAGATTCCAAAGAAATCAAGAATTCTTTCAACAACCTGCCAAAGAGACTCTGCTCTACTTTATGAAAAACTTGAATAGAATCCAAGAATTATGGTCACCATACTCATTGCAAATGCAGACAATACAGTTATCGTAGTAAGTGTGTAAGCCCTACACTGCCACGATAACGATTTTTTACGAAAATTTTCAAAGAGATTTTTTAGAAAATACACGTGAAAAACAGTCCCTCGGCATAACTGGTTCAAATCATCTAAATAGAGTTAAGATAATATTTTACAAAAAGATTCATACCCCATTTGACACCTTGAAGCACAGGGCAAGCTGCATGACGAGTGTTCATGTTACGAGCTCCAGAAGGGTACATGTTAAACCAAAAGATGGCTGTCCCTTTTTGAGGGTAGATTGTCAAATCTAACTTCGGAAAAACAGTTGCACCCCCTTGATCTACGTCTGACATCTGTATAAGAAATCATGGCATGAGAAACACTGTTGTAAATAAAACAAACAAAGGGGTCGAGGCACAATATTTTACTACATGCCAACTTTACCTGCACTCGGTGCACTCTGCTTAATGACGAACAAAGCTCTGGGGACCGAAAGATGACGGTACATGCATTTCAACAAGCGTAGCTAAATGCAAGCGATCGCTGATGCAACAAGCTACGCACTGCGGTCAACAACCTGCCCACCTAACGTGGTGATTACGGGTAGAAACTTTTATGCAGAAGCAGCAAAAGTCATGATTCCCAGTCCCGATTATGGTTGCGACCACAATAACATCGGGCATAAGGTGCGAAGAAT
Source organism: Hypercompe scribonia (assembly GCA_949316085.1). Classification (NCBI taxonomy): domain Eukaryota; kingdom Metazoa; phylum Arthropoda; class Insecta; order Lepidoptera; family Erebidae; genus Hypercompe; species Hypercompe scribonia. The sequence goes on along the minus strand of OX438974.1, from coordinate 10,411,858 downwards.
ATCTGGGCTACGGGAGGCCATCATAATAGACTGACCCCGGCGATGTTTAACGGACGTATATTACGGTTAGACTCACATCTGGCGCAACTCAATGTGGAACTTTGAAAGATTAGATAGCCTATCCTAGCTTTATGTGAAGTCTGAAGAGAGAGGGAGAACACTATAACGCTCGAGTCACGCCATCTTATGTACTTCCGCGAGGGAGACCAACAATCTCAAGGCGATGTTAAGTTTCTGGTAAATAAGTCCTTTTCTAGTAACGTTATGGAGATATCCACTGTGTTGAACACGTTAGCGTACCTCATTGTCAAGCTCACCGAGAGGTGTAGCCTCAAGGTAGTATAAATGTACACACCAACCTCAGCATACTCGAACGATGAGGTGGAGATACGTTCGATGTCATATCAAGAACCCTCCATTTCACTACTAAAATCCACTGCAACGTTGTTATGGCTGGCTTCAACGCTAAGGTGGGAATACAAAATTGTTGCAAATCATGGAAGGAGGAAAAGGAATCATGGGAGACAAATGCTCATTACTCCTCAAGCAAGAGGGGTTGTTCTTGGTTATATATATGTTAACATGGCAATCACCGACTCTACAACCAAAAATGACAAAAGTGTAAACATTACATTGCCAGACAGTAGCCAAATATCGAACTGAGTGGCTTGCAATTGGAGAGGCTTATGCCCAGCAATGGCCTACGATAGGATAATGACAATATCAAACAAAAACAACTATTTGTTTCCTTCTGGAGATAATCACACACACACTAAACTTTCTGTACTTGTTTCTATTTTTTTTTCAAATTTATGATAAAATTTTAATAAAAACTTGCATATTTTAGACAATTACTTAATAAGACATTTTTCATGTTCAACTTATCATCTCATATCTACTGATGAACATAACACTGATGCCTTTCCTAGATATTAATAAGCTTAATTTTTTTACAAAAATAATAGTCTTTAGTAGATGAATCGATATATTCGGTAGTGTAATATCACAGATTGAAATAGTTAGCAAGTTTGGCTAATAGCTTAAGTTCTTACATAAAATAATGTGGTGGCAATCCTTTCTTCATCCTGTGTTGATTTGTATTTCAATTCCTAGCACAAAAAAAGATTTATTAAACACTATTTTAATCATGAATTAAAAAGATAGAAAAAACACAAAACCAAAACTTAATCAAGTATTAATTAATAAAATTAAATGAAGAACCCTTAATGTGGAAGTGTAGACTTCGATTCGTACTTTGTTCGATAAACGGCAAATAGGCCCTTGCTCATAAAAATCTTAAACATAAACGAATCCGGTACAGGGATGTCAATATGACATGGATTGTATAAACATGCAGTTGCCGTTGTCTTCGCGCTTTCTCTCTATCCCTAGACTTTTATTGTAATTTCTTACCATGGAAAAATCAAAATGTGGTTCATAATGTCCTCCAATCCCATAGTTACACAATTGTAGTGGTTCAGCATATTCTACACTTAAACCAGTCATGTCAGAGACTCGTTGTGAAATGTGATCAATAATCTCAGAGTCCTGATCGTACAACGAAACCAACTTGCTGATACGGTAACTTGCAAAGGTGTTCTGATTAACGTCTTCGTTAAATGTTTCAGCACGTTGAAGCTAAAATTAATGTGTGTAATAGTGTTTTATTTTTTTTATCATATTCTCACAGGAAAAAAAATATTAATAGAATTTGAGAAGGTTTGTATCTTCTCACTACCAAATGCTACCTTAACCGTGGCATAAATAAGAGCTATTCATGAATAAAGCCCGATTGTATAACATAGTAAATTTAGAATACTTTGTGGACCTTAGGAGTGATGAATCGATTGAAAATGACCAATAGTAAGTGATGTTTGATTTATTCCTTCTGTTGTTTCTTGAAAATCAACGTTATATGAGAACTTAAGCCTAGATAAACCACAAAATGAGCTTACCAAAGGTCTCTCCATTTCCTTGATATCTTGAATTTCACTATCAGTTAAAACATCGTGGAATAAAAAAATATCGGGATTGAGATACTTCATTTCTACTTTGAACGGAGCTATTTTCAAAAATGGATGATTCTCGGATAAATAACGACATGATAATCTGTGAAAATGAGGAAAATACATTTAACGTGTTTTCATAAAACATTTTCTGATGGATCCTCTACATGATGGGCCATGATGCTGAGCCACTAAGATGAGTCAGCATACCGAGAGTATACTGGTTTGAGATGGCTTAAGACGCGGTGAAATGGCAATAGGATTATCACGGTTGCAGTTTTTCATTCGCACATTAAAAGTAGAGTGAGCCGGTGATACATATATACTTCTACATGTCGCCCATTCCACAGCACCAGTTCGAAAGCGTTGAATTTTAAATGTGGAAGTGTGAACATTCATTCTTTGTTCAATAAACGGCTAACAGGTCCTTGTTCATAAAAATCTTAAACACAGAATATCCGTACAGAGATGTCACACGATTGGTAGTTTATATTTATCTTGATCTTGTTTATTTTTTTATATTCATGAGCCTCTTTCTCTTTTTTGAAATATAACATGTGTCGCAGGCAGTTTGTAAAAATTCACGAAATATACATAAAAAACACCCGGACTCAGAAGAAATAAGTAAATTAAAGAACAGAAGAAAAAACTAAATGAATTTAAAATATATTTTTTAAAACAAGCTTTTGTTTAAAAACGCTAAAAAGAATAAAATAAACTTTTAATATCAACTTATGACATTACAAGTTACATTAGTAGATTACACAACTTATATAATACAAAGCTTGTCCACAGATTTAAGTACTCGTATGGACTTAGTTTGAAAATTCTAAAAATTAAAATGAATCAGATCTAATTATTTAATTATCTTGTTACTAATTTACTTCCGACAAGCTTTTACTTCATGTAATTTGCGTAATGACATTATAAGTTGACATTAAAGGATTTCAAGTAGAAGTTTATTTTATTTTTAGCACGTTTAAATAAAAGCTTTTTTTGTCGCGAGACGGATTTCTCGCTTTTTTCATTATGGAATTAGTATTCATAACAAATGAAACGATTTTTTTTCCAAATCTGATGTGGTTACACATAGATATTATCTAGTATTAAAATACTCATCAAGATTAAACAAGAATGATTACTCAAAAAAAGAAATCATTAGACTTAAAACGGTTACGTCGTTTTAATACTGAGATCCTGGGAACACTTCCGAAAATCATCACGAAACTCTGGTTACCCTTTAAGACTAGCACGTCAAGAAATCAAACGAACCCAAACGTGACGGGATTGTGTCATTTTAGTACGGACTTTTTATGACCATAGGAAGTCCGTACTAAAATGACACAACCTTCAGCTCTATTGTCACAGCCTGGATACTATTTAGAGACTAAGTACACGTTATAACGAATCATACTAGATTAAACTCGATGGAGTCATGTTATTTTTAAACTTAGTTCCGTGCTCACTTTGGAACTCCATCATCAGGATCCATCGCCTGGTATCATTTGAAGACAAAGTACTTATCAAGACGAGTTGTACGAGTCCAAACTCGATGGGGGTTGCGTCGTTTTATGACAGAGTTCCTATATCCACCTTCTAGTTTTATCATCAGATGAAGTTCATGTTATCATAATAGTATTGTTATGTGTTATAACTACACGTGCAAAATTTCAGCTTAATCAGTTGAAAATATCTAATATAAAATTCAGTTGCAAACTTAATTATATACATTTCAAGTTATATAAAAGCTGGTACAATTATATGCTCTTGATATTTTTTCCATAGGTAATAACTAGATCACGAAATTAGAAATTTACGCACAATAAAGACTGCCCACTTCGACAAATAATTAATATGAGTACAATTATTTGAATGAATAACAGATCCATACTAATAATTCTTTTCTTAAGGATATGCTTAAATGAGAGAGGTTGCAGTCTTATTCAACACCGAAAGCTGATTATCGTGGAAACTGTACAAAAATCTAAATTATAATGGACATGTAGCAAATATCTGTCAGCTAAACAGAATTAATAGTAAAACAAGGTAGTAAAATCACGCAGATTTCAGCACGAGCGGGCCGGCTCGACGTGATACTACAATCTCACAGAAGACCAACCTAAAGCGACAGCAACCGTGCTGTCGTGTTTCTTTGAGGAATGCGACACCGGAGATCCATTGATGCAGGGGTGACAGCTATCGTGGTAAGTTTGTGAGCCTTACACTATAACGATGACTGTAGAGCCGCCATAGTGTAGATCACCATACTGCATTGTCTACATTCGCAGTGAGTATGGTGACCACAACTCTTGGATTCTATTCATGCTTTCTATCGGGCAGAACAGAGTCCGGCAGGCTCTTAAAATAAAAAATAAAGAATTTTTGTAATCAACATGACAAAATACAACTATTTCATTTTAAATGTAAATACGGTATTTGAAGTAAAATACCTGCTAGATATTTTCGTAGACAAGACAAACTCGCCGCGGCAGAGGGCCTCGTAACGAGCGAAGTCTTCTCGTTTCTTCGTGTCCTGTACAACAGAATTCGAAAACTGATCAAAAATATAGTGAAAGCAAATTTTATATATTTAACTATTTGTTGTACTAATGGAATGATTATTTTTAGTAATATTACTGTCGTGATAATAGTCCAAATTTGCTTTTATCCATAGGTGTTAAGAGAAATGCTCTTACAAAACTACAGACAAAAGTAGGAGTAGTAACTTAGGATCAAAGACTATGATTATATCCATGGTTTAAATTTGATGGATTTTTGGAAAGGAAGCAAATTATTATTTTTATAATACGCAGAAGACATTCGTGAGCCTTGCCTATGTGTTACACATAGAGTTTTCTAAAACAACACCAACACCGAAACTGGTCCCAGTACGGAGATGTTCCGTAAATTCTTTTCTTACTGACCCTCTGCGTTAGATCTCGCGATCGACAATCGGGATCGTCTGTTGTTCAACAAGCAATGCCAACCACTGACAGGACTCACATTTATTTTCTTAGATACACTCTTGACAGTAAGGACTCCGTAAGGAAACGTAAGAGCTACAGAAGATTCTACGCGTGTAGAGGAGTCACAAGAGGTATCTTGTGACTCCTCTACACGCGTAGAATCTTCTGTAGCTCTTACGTTTTCATCTTCAGTTTTATCAGCATCATAATGGAAAGAGAAACATGTATTTAATATATTATATTTAGTAAATAGGGACTGTTAATAAAGGCAGAAATTATATACTTGGACTTTTAAGCGTATTATTTTTTAATTTTACTTAACTACAACTTTTGAAATGTAATTAAAATTTATTCGTAACTAATACCTAAAACTTTATTGGCAATAGTAATACATTGCATGATATCGTCTTTCGTGAACGGATATGAAATATTTTCTTGATTATATTTGCGAAATGCTTCCACCATCCAACCACGTCCAGCTTCCAAATAATTCTTTTCAACCATTAACGCATTACTTAGCACGTAGCAGTCACTAGCTGTCATTGGTGAACTGGAAATATTGACACTGTAGTTATATCAACGGGACTCGATTTAGATCAAAGATCTTATCAAATTCAGTTGATTAGGTTTTCTTGTTTCAAAAAAAGAACAATCTAAGACGTTTAAATGGGTCACAACTTAAGATATTTTTGTTAATATATAATTGTGTGATAGTTGTCAGTTTAAAAATAAGTAAAGGCCAAAATCTAAATCTGTACGTTTGTTTTATTTACCTGTAAGCAATGTTATTTATATTTCCGTTGGCAAGATCCCTTACATCCAAATTGTACGTCTTTTGTAACCTACCGAGTGCTTCTGCAGCGCCGATGAGATCATTACGATCAGGATAAACTGTTTTTTCATGGCTGAATAGTATATTTAATACAAAGTCTGAAACATTGCAATTGCCATAGAAGTACATAAGAAAGTCTCATTCCTCGATTTTGTTACGTATTTAATTATTTACAACAAGTTGACCGGCGCAGATTCATTTGTGTCCTTTTAAAAGAAATGAGTTTTCCCCGTTTTTGTATCATTTTTGATTGTGCTCGGTTCATATTGGTCGTATGGCGATGGCCTATGCAACACTAAATCATTTTTTTAATTCGAACTGAAGTATCTGTAATTAGAGCTTTTAACTAAATAAATTAAAGAATTATAACATTAGTTAGTTTAGATTTACAGGCACGTTTCGCGCCTATCGTTTGCTACCAATCGGCTTGACGGCCATTATGTCCCTACATTTTAACTTTTTGATATCTCCTCAGTAGTCATTGTATTATAATAATATAGTATTCAGGACAATTTTGATCTTCATTAGATGCACAACATATCTGATGTATCATTGGATAAGAAATAATACTTTATTATTTAAAATTGCTTCGTAAATGACTAAATTTCTTTTTTTTAATTTTAAGATATCAGAATAGTCATTACTGTTAGTTATCCTTAAGAGATAGATCTATATCACAGCTGACTTTTTTTTAGATATTTTTAAGATATACCATTCCGTATTGCATTATTTTAATCTATCTTGTAAAGTTATTCACCGTTTTTAATGTAAGCGCTCAAAACCATAAGTTTTGTATCACTTTACGAGTACAAATCTTTGAAATTCTCACATTTTACACATATTATACACATGAACCTTTCTCTTAATAACTCTTTCTATTGTTAAAAACCACATGAAAATCCGTTGCGTAGTTTAAAAGACCTAAGCGTGCAAGAACAAAACGTGACTTTACATATGTATTTTATTCTTTATAGAAAAGATGTGAATAAGAATAGTTAAAGTACCGTTATAATGGCCTCTCGAGCCATCTCGAGTACCTCGAGTCCGTCTAGGCAAGAAAAGTACGTAGATGTTTTCAAGCCACCATTTATCATTTTGTTTTCATTCGAAAACGATTACATATTGTAGTGGTGAATCGTCTATCTCAGATTTTGCATAATTTACTATTTAAAGTCAGTTGCTTTAGTCAGTACGCTTTGTAGTGAATTCAGTGCATCATATGCTAGTTTTTGTATGATTTTTTATTTTGCATAAAATAACACCTTATACACAAATTATTTTTCGTACTCATTTGTCCAAATCTTAATATAAAACAGAACTGCAGTTATTATATCCTGTAATAATTGTTAATATAATGTGGTTGTGTTTTTATTCTTCTAATTCTTTCGAAGGAGACGCTAATGTCAAGCACTGGTCTGTTAAAAACTGTTGCTGCGTAACGTGATTATAAAGATTATGGTTCGTATTGATATTGTAACATTTTTTTTATTGTAGACGACAACAATAAAGTCATTTACCTGATCCTTTTGTTATTATTCGGGATAAATAATTTAAGTCGGATACCAATCTTTTGACGACAATAAAAGCATTAACTGGGTTACTCAAATACTTAGGAATGTCCTTCATCGCTCGTACCTGTTCTCTTGAGTAGAGATCTAAATACCTAAAATCACAATAATGAAATATGAAATGCAAACATCAGATTTAAGGTCAATATAATCTTAATGCAATTTAATTCTTACCCCTTTATTATAAAGAGCTTTTTCTCTTGCATTTCTACATACGGATCTAAATCGTCTATAAACTTTTTATGGCCATCCAACAAACTTTCAAAGTCAGCCACTGCAGTAAAAATTTCTGCATGTGACACATAAGGACAGTTCATGCAAATGTTGATGAATAACAAAAAAAGCATTATTTAAAACTACCTGAGCTAGAACGAAGTCGTATACTGTAAAATATTTTGCAAATGTTTTTGTTGCAAATGTGAACTTCACATAAATACACGCTAACACTATTATTGTTTTATTCAACCATTAATAGTTTCATTTTAAAAAAATATTATATAATTGCATAGCTACTTGAATTATTTACAAGCGCTCCTATCGCCTATTTTGATTATTTTCATTTTAAAATTGCGATAGGTAATAATACTACAATTTTAACAGTTGCCTATAAAATTAACAATCCATTTCCCACAATTGAAACTTTATCCATGTGAAGTGTCCTCTAAATCGATTCAAATGTTTATAGGTCTCGGCACCGATCTGGAGCGATAGGTGGATTCGAGCCGGTCGGTCGAGCGAGCGATTGATTTATAAATGTTACTAATTTTATCTTTTAATATAATATAACATAATTAAGCCAAGAATAATTATCGATGAAAATAATATATCAATTATGTGATTAGCTATTTTTGTTATTTTCATTTATATTTACCAAATAAAATATAAATTATTTATTTTTTTATAGAGGCTTGTGGTTACGGTTGAGCAGGTTAACATACTGCAAAGTTAGATAATCCCATTGCCAAAAAAGTCTATGGATATACCAATAGGGCCTGTAAATGGCAGAAAAGTAAATAAAAGTAAGACATTTCGATTCGATTCTATTTCTTTTTAGAACATCTGGGTAAATGTTTATGGGTAAACAGATAAATTGGTAACACTAGCACAACAAGTGTAAAATTTCAATAAAAATAAGTAGACTAATGTGCTTAACTTTATTCTTGAGTACGAGATGCCGTATGAGATTTTTCTAGGTAGAATCTACTTGGTATTACAGGTTACAGGGCCTTATAAATTCTTGCCCGTACTGGTGAATCCATTTACTGGACACTGTAAAAATATAGTAAAAAAAAGTATACATAAATTTGATTTAACTTTTTATTTTATTTGTGGATCTGCTTGAACGACTATGAAATCCGTAACTCCGTATTTAAAAAAAAAATCAGTTTTATCTGTTAATTTTGCAAATAAATTAAATTCCTTCTTAAAATCTTCTTTAATCAAAACATTGTCAAGTACAGAAAAATTGACTTTAATATCATTATAGTTAAATTTATGGTAATTAGTCTTATAGTAATTTTGAAATAATGCAACATTGTCCTGTAAGTACCTAAAGATATGAAAAAATATTAAACATGCTTAAATAGCCTAACATAAAACCTAATTCATGATTTTATTCCTCTCAAAAGTTAAGTCCAGTGACATCAATCTTTTAAAAAATTAAAAAGTGGTTTTGTGAATCGGTTCTCCATTATGTGTCTCTCATGGTTAAGGTCGTATAACTAAAGCATGTTTGGACACTTATATTTAAAATTTTAGTCTATATCTTTTAAGAATGGATCTTTGAGGCCCGCAGCCCTCCCTTAATTTGGAAAGTTGAGAACGTATAAGTACAAGTAGAAATAGCTTCTAAGCATACAACCTATTTTATGATTTTTAGCACGATTGAACACAGTTTCCCAAGATACAGGCTACGGCCCAGTTTGGGAATCAGAATTTGTACCAACAGTAATATACCCAGGTAAACGATGTACCCGTAAACAATGTATGTATAGTGTTGTAATTTTAGAACCAAATAAACATTTTTTTTTATATTAAGTAGAAGCCTATGTGCAGCAGCAGGCTATTGAAACCTATTAATAATGCATCTTATTAATTACTGAAATTGGTCAAAAAATTTTATGACAAACATAGACCTAATAGTTTTACAAGATTTAATTAGATTATTAAAAACACACTTGTCAAGCTGCGCAAAAGCCTCAATATCAGAAGTGAAAGTAATTTGAGTGAGTTCATAACAATTTGGGTTAAATTAAATAAAAAAGTTAAAGTAATTACTTTAGATAATTAGATTCATACCCCATTTGTCACCCTGAAGCACGGGGCAAGCAGCATGACGAGTGGCCATTTTACCAGATCCAGAAGGGTGCATGTTGAGAAAAAAAATGGCTGTTCCTTTTTTAGGGTAAATTGTCAACCCCAACGTCAGGAAAACAGTTGCACCCCCTTGATCTACGTCTGACATCTGTACAAGAAACTACAGCATGAAAAAAGCTAAAAAATGTTTTTGTAAATAAAACAAGAAATTTAGCCAAATAATTCATTATGAATATCTAAATGTATTTGTTATTTTATTATCACAGACTGAAATATGTAATTAAGTTTCGCTAACAGCTCAAGTCCTTACGTAAAACAACGTGGTGGCAATCCTTTCTTTATGCTGAGTTGATTCGCGATCGATTTTCTGTTAAAACAAGAGAATACATAAACGACATTTATAAATTAAATATAACTAAACCTAAATCAAAAATCAATCAACAAAATCAACTGAAGAGCCTTTGTCTTTACCATGACATAGGAAGTCAAACTGAATTCTTTTATTGTAGTTTCTTACCATTGAAAAATCAAGATGTGGCTCAAAATGTCCTCCAATCCCATAGTTACACACCTGTAGTGGTTCAGCATACTCAATACTTAAACCAGTCATGTCGGAGTTTCGATGTGAGATGCGATTAACAATTATAGAATCCTCATCGTATAACCAGGCCAACTTACTGATACGGTAACTAGCAAAGACATTGTCATTGATGTCATCGTCAAATGCTTCGGCGCGTTGAAGCTAAAAATTTTAATAGTGTTTTATATTTTTTCTAGTAAATTTTCACAAGAGTAATAAAATGAAGGAAGGAGGAAGTCCAAGATCTTAATGTTAGTACAAAATATAATCTACTTATTTATACCATTGGAAAAAAAAAGTAACGAGTTTGTTATAGTAGACCTGAAGCATGATGGACCAATTGCAATTGTTTACATTACGTGATTTATTGAAATGGGTTTTATTATAAGTGTTTTTGGGTAACATGCAAGTGTCTATAGTAAATGTCACAAATATCAAATATCATCTGATCTCTTACTTGATAAATCAATATGTAAATGATCTTACCAAAGGCCTGCCCATTTGCTTGATACTTCGAATTTCACTATCAGTTAAAACATCATGGAATAAAAAAATATCGGGATCGAGATACTTCATTTCTACTTTAAACGGAGCTATTTTCAAAAATGGATGATTCTCGGTCAAATAACGACATGTTAATCTGTGAAAATGTATTTAACAACAACCTTTAATAATCCGCTGCTGGACATAGGAATACATACATCTCGAAAATATATTTACTGTGTTGGAATGAAACATTTTCAGATGTAAGATAACCAAAGATTTTACCGCTTAAAGAGATATAAAACATACATAGACCATATTTCTATATTATTACGGGTATTTGTTACACATCAAACGCAACTAATTTTTTTGTAAAGAGTTTACAGGGCGAGCGGTTCTCAGTTGCTAAATGCGAAAGGTAACTAATGTATTTGGCCGTAGAGCCTTAAGAGGCCTATTAAATTTCCACGGTGATTCTACACAAGACAGTATGCTTTAATACTCTACACTTTTGAAATAAATTAAATTTTAATTACTCTTATTTGTGGTATTTGAAGTAAAATACCTGCTAGATACTTTCGTAGGTAAGACAAACTCGCCGCGACATAGGGACTCATAACGTGCAAATTCTTGTCGTTTTTTCATATCCTGTACAACAGAAGTTTTTTAATTTATCAAAGATTTATAGAATGATTATACTTTCAACTATCTGTTTAAGAAAATTACTCTTGTAAATCTACAGGCAAAAGTCGGAGTAGTAGCTTATTATAACATATATACTTGGTTCAAAGGGAGGGAATTGGAAAATTGGTTCTTTCTCATTCCGCAGAAGATAAACTGGTCACAAGAGACGAAACTGATCTCCAGCCTCTGCGAGCCTTACCGGTTTGCGACGAATAGAGCATATCGTCCTATCGAGCAATAGACCTACCGTCTAGGTTAGATCCCTGACTGACACACAAGGATCATCTGTTGTTCAACAAGCAATGCCAACCGCTGACAGGACTTACTTATATATTCTTTTGAAGGAACGCCTGACGCCTTTGCAATAAGGAGTGCGTACCTCTTGTGACTCCTCTTCACGCTTAGTATTTTCATCACTTCTAAAGCTTTCTTCTTCGTTTTCACCGTTGTAATGAAAAGTAAAAATGCATTATTGCCAAGCAATGTTATACATTATACTCCGTACAAAATACAAGTATGTCCTGTAAGTGTTCAGTCTCATTTTCTATATAACCTGGCAGTTATTGTCATTAGTGACCAAATTTTATTATATTCTGATTAGTCAAGCCCACTAATGTTACAGACCAGAAATAATAGTTACTATAAATAGATTATTGAATACTATTATTCATCTGAATGTGACTGCTGTGCTTGAGGTCTCGGGTTAGATCCCGGGTCTGACCAAATGTTTGTATGACCTGCAATTATTTGTTTTGGAGTTCGGATATTTTCTATGTATATATTGTACCAAAAAAGTACATAAATATTCTATCAGTCACTCTAGTTATCTCTGCTTAGTTTGAAATTAGATGGCATTGTATATCAAATGTCCGAAATATTTTTAATATTATTATTTTTATCTTATATTTTTGTTTGTACTTAAGCTTCACTGTTACTAAATAACTTATAATACATGTGTATGTAAGTACGCCACGAATATCAAAGCCATCAAAAAAATTCCAAGAATCAATTCTTGGATATTTTTGATTTTTCTATGCTACGATAAATAATATACAAACAAAATTGATTCGCAAACCTAATGTAGTGATATGTTGTATTATATCGTCTTTCGTAAATGGATAGGAAATATTTTCTAAGTTATATTTGTGAAGTGCTTCTATCATCCATCCACGTCCAGCTTCCAAATAATTCCTTTGACCTGTTAATGTCTGGCTTAGCACATAGCAATCACTGGCTGTCATTGGTGAACTGGAAATATTAACATTGTAGTTAACCCAGCAACAAACCTATTTGTTAAGAAAGCTGGCCTTCTCAAATCAATTTAAATCCTTTCTTTTATCTTTTAAATACTTGCTGATATTAGTCTTAAAAAAGAATATTATCCCTTTAACATTAGAACCTGATATACTTACATGATCTTTAATATTTATGTTTTAGTTAGTTATGTCAACAACTCACCGAGGTTCGAAGTAAAGTGATATGAGTAAATCGAACCGACTGAATCGAAACGTCGTACCCTCACAAATAAGTCTGTCGTTGGTAAGCAGCTGAGTCAGTCAGCAGAAGTAGAGAGGCTACCATGTTGCCGCTCCAGCCAATACTGCATATCTTACTGACTTACCACCAGAACTGTGGCTTGGCCAAGTGAATATAAAATGTGTTCAATGTTATAGTGGTCAGTTAGTCCCCCGACTCACAAAGTGAGCAATATAGACGAAACCAAAAAGACATTGTACTAAATATTATAGTGATTATTTCTGAAAGTTTGCGATAGTCTAGAAATATTTTCGAGAACTCACTAGAAAAGAAATAAAGTTTGACGAGCTAATAATAGAAAGCGCTTTTTATTTACCAATAAGCAATTTTGTTTATATTTCCGTTGGCAAGATCGCTCACATTCAAATTGTATGTCTTTTGTAATCTACCGAGTGCTTCCGCAGCGCCTATTAGATCATTTCGATCAGGGTAAACTGCTTCTTTGTGGTGCGATAATACATTTGATACAAAATCTGCAAAATAATCATAAACATATGTAGCAATTTTCGAAGAAGAACAGAGAAAATCTCGACGAGTATGACTATTCCTCAATGATGCTACGTATATGCGACCTTAAGTACAACCAGTCGATGTAAGAAAATCAAATATGTAAGAAAATTGTATCGATATATTCCAAGCCACCATAAATGATATAATCAATATATCATTCCACCACCTTTTGTCATCGATTTATTAAAAAACGAGTACATTTTGTAACGGAAACGTACATTTTTTACAGAAATGATCTATAATACCTTATTTGATGTAAGTCTATTTTTTAGTCCACACAGTAGCGAATTTTGTCCATTACGTACTGATTTTTGTATGGTTATTGTTTTCCATAAAATAGTACTTATCTAACATAAAACAGAATTACAGTTACTGGATCTTATTACCTGTGTTTACTTATATGTTATGGTCAAGTAGCGTGTTAGTAATAGTTTTTTAATTAAATATTATTAAAACAATTAAGTTACTCACCTGACCCTTTTTTTAATATTCGGATCAAATCTTTTAGGTCGGAGACCAATCTTTTGATGATAATAAAAGCATTGACTGGATTACTAAAATAATTAGGAACGTCTTTCATCGCTCGTACCTCTTCTCTTGAGTAGAGATCTAAATACCTAGAATTACAGTAATGAAATGTAAAATACAACATCAGATTTAAGGTCAATATAATCTTAATGCAATTTCATTCTTACCCTTTTATTACAAAGAGCTTTTTCTCTTGCATTTCTATATACGGATCTAAATCATCTATAAACTTTTTATGACCATCTAACAAACTTTCAAAGTTAGCCACTGCAGTAAAAATTTCTGCATGTGACGTATGCAGACGGTTCAAGCAAATATTGATGAATAGTAGAAAAAGCATGACATGAAACTTGACGTAGTCTAGTAGAAAAAAATCATGTACTCAAAAATATTTTACGAATATTTTCCTTTAAAACTAAAAAAAAATAACCGAACGTGAAATACGCGTCAAATTTTGCTTACCGATTTTTATCAGAATACATAACATGAAACTTAGTGAACGCTATTAAACTTCTTTTAATGGGTTATTCGACCATTAGGATTGCATTACAATCAGAATTATTTACACGAGCGCATATCAGAAAAGCGATTAATTTCATTTTAAAATGACAATAAGAAATCGTAATACTAGAATTTTAACAGTTACATTTAAAATTAATAGTACATAACACGTACAAAACTTCGGTTACGTCATCATTGAAGTCTTAATGACATTACTATCATATTCCGACTCGATATACATAGATTTCGTGTGTGTGGATGACGGTCATCAGCAAATGATATTTGTGATTTTCCACAAGTGGACACTATAAAGTTGAATCACACACATCAACGACCTTTAACAGTCTACTGCCAGCAGTAGACTGAACATAGTCCAGACATAGACACAGTGGTTTAAATTTGAATGTTTTACTATATTTAAGAACTTTTTCTAATAGCATAGCATATTTATTAAGGTACGTTTTATATACATTTATATTAAAAATAATTACTTGCCTCGTTTCATTGATATTGTAAACAGTGTATTAAATTATAATTATAGTTACTACTATACATTTATGATATACTAATAAAATTCATAATATTGTTAGTAGCATTTTATCCTTAATACTATGATAATACTTACTGACCCGTGCAGCTTCGTGTGTCTCTCAAATAAAATAAATTTGCCTCGTTTTTGCAACAATTTTGACAGTTCATTTTAACCGTAATATAATATAGCCTATGTCTGACTCCTTAAATAGGTAACACAAAATGATTTTTTTAAAATTCGTATCATAAGTTTCTGAAATTATCTCGTTCAATCAAACATGCCTTCAGCTTTGTAATATTAGTGTAGATGTAAAAATTAAGGTTCTAAAATAATTTACATGTAACGTACTCAGGTAATTAACTGTCGGATAGTCAGGCTAATCGAGTTAGTGAATGTTACGGTTGCTCGTTACTGCTTCAAAGCCATCCGTGAGTAGATTATTCCTGAGGCGTAACAGAAGCATCGCAATCCCAACAACAACCTGAATAAACTATTATATTGAACTTGAAGAGCTATAACAGCTGTTAGAATTAGTATCCAGTTCAAAAACGGTTGTTTTAAAATTTTGCAGTATGTCTTAAAAAGAAAAATTTCCACTGCACCAGTGCAAAATGCAAAGTTTTGAGCAACCATATTGTCTTGAACTGCTGTACTACTCGTTCCTTTTCTGTATCACAATCATGTTTATAACAGTCCACTACAAAATGCATCTAATAACCCTAAAGATAAGGACGTCTCTTCTAGCAGAACGAATGACTGAACAAAAATTCAAACTTTATTGTATTCTTTTTAAAAACAATGTGTAGGGTGTGAATGATCTTTCCGGGTAGAGGTCTTGAAAATTTTCGAACTTTCGAAATTAACCCTGTGAAGGTCCAGTGGTACTTAAATCCAAAAAAAAATATGTTTTTTAGAATATTAGTATGTAGCTGTATCATTTACCTAATATATTGCAAGAAAGAACAAGTAGTTTATATTTCATTTAGTTGCTTTACCCACAATAACCACTTCAAGTATTCCCAATTCCCTTTTGTTCCTTTGTCTGCCTACACCTTCGGTTATACAGATTTGATTAGCTATATATAAGTACCGGAATAATGGAACTGTACAGCACTATGTTAATTAGATATCGTTTGAAAATATTGATATTCGCATTTTTCTCTAATTATTTTGTAGATACATATATCCCATAATTTACGTAACTGTATGCACTGAGAAACATGCTCTATTTCTGTCTTATAACACAGTGCAACCAGTTTGCAATATATCAGTGACTCTTAAAACAGACGAGTTCTTCAATGAATGTCCACTCAAACCAAGCTCTGAGAAATCTGTTGTACTTGCTTTAGACGTGTTCAAAGTCGCCGTCTAAACAAAAATGTATGAGAGTAAGGTACATATGTGAATGAGATACACAATTTATTAAAATTGATACGAGATCCATCGTGAATATCACGAGCCATAATGTACTGTGGCACAAAAAAAAGGAAATTATGCTTAAAATAAGTGTGTACTTGTTAGAGCTGTATAAATGTAAACTCACGAGCCAGTCTAATCTTACAATATTTAGGGTCAGTTTCACCACTGACTAAAAAAGTTTCTGATAGACTAATCTGAACTTATTTGTGTAATAAACTACAGAGTTTGATTTCACAAGTCTTGGATAGATATATGATAATAAATCAATTCAAATCTTGGATAGATATAAGATAATAAATTATTTCGTGTAAAAACTTGTTTGAAGTGTCATTATTTTCTTAATGTGAATAAATTGCAGTTAAGTGTAATTAATTACATATGTAACTTTTTAAGTAAATAAAATAAGTACAAAATAATAATTAAAAGATAAAGGACTGTGTTATTTTTGTTTTTTTTTTTTAAATTTTGATGTCTATATTAGAGCTACATGTAATCATGGCAGATATGTAAAATATCGAAAAAAGAAAATGATCACTTACCCACATTGTTTTTTATTTTCAATCCTTTTTTGATAGTCAAAAGCAACCCGCTTAACTCAAAAATTACTGGCATACAAAATCAGTATTTCTTTTATCCATTGCAATGCACTTTTTAGATCTCCTGAAATAAAAAATCAATAGAAATTTATTATGCTCGGCACTGTCTCCTTTATTATTTTAATTATTATGAACAAAGAATCATATCCACCACGTTTAATATATTGAGATTTTTATGTATTTAGAATCTGTTTATAATTACAGAGAATTAACAGTTACATGAAAGAATAGTAAAATTCAATATGTAATAAAAACCTACCTAATTTATCTAACGATACACGAACGTATTCAACTATAGAAGATATATAGCCAGGGGTAAGTTTTTTCTCTATCTTGTATTTACGAAGAGCTCAAACATCCATTTCACACTGTTTGTAAAATCTTCAGCATGGAATAACGCCCGTCCTACTTCATATTGGTCCCATGATGACATTGGAGAACTAAAAATTAATAAAAGGCGTAAATGATATAGACAAAGCATCTATGGAAGTTAAAACATTCTTTATTAGCCTTTAGCTTTTGTCAAAACTAGTCAAATTAGTTTTATTAAATAATAGAATAACTAATTTATCGTATACTACAATATAAAACCCTGAGTCGATTAAACAGTAATGTTTATTCTTTTTGAACGGAAATATCAAGTATTTACAGATTTGGGGAATCTAATTACAATTTAATGTAGTGCGTGTCTACGGTCAACCTCTTTATAAGGGTGAATTCATTTAAAGGGTTACTCAGATATCTAGAAATATCTTTTGTTGCTATTTCATGCTCTCTTTCAAAAATATCCTTATACCTAAGAATTAAAAGCAATCTTCAATCTAGAGATAAAACGATAAATATTCAACTAATAAGTCTATAAATGTAATCAAATCTATTACGAAATCAATTCTTGATCTAGATTACGGTTACGATGAATAGTTAGAGTTATCGCGTACCTCAAGGTAACAACAAGTATACGATTCGAGACTACTACGGGACCCTTCTTTTTGTTGTCTTTCCTCTTTTTTTCTATCTTTTATTTTCAAAATACTCTCAATTTTCTGACCCAAAGTTTTGCTAGCTATAACTGGACAATAAAGTGAGAGAGTAGAGAGTATGTATAACGTCATCTAGACTTACCTCTTTAGAAGAGACAACCTATTTACTTCTAAGTCAACATACAATTTCAGATCTTGTGTCAGTCTCTGATGGGTTGCTAATAAATATTACCTGAGTCTGCTCTTAAGCCAAGATATATTATAAAAGCTAAACACGTTGCCAATAGCTTATTGGGCCAAGCATTTCCATTTACGAAATACCTGTAGAAATATTAGTTCGTAAGTTTTTTTTTCACTTTTTTAAATAACTACATTTCATATGTTGGTTGATTATAACTCGCCAACTTGCAAAACATACTTAGGTGTCATAATTTTCCTTTTAACTTCAGTAAATACACATATGCCGAATTCAAAAGGTTCGTCTTCGAGACGTCGGAGAAAATCTAATATACCGAGCCGTTTGGCAAGCGTGGTATAGCAGGATAAAACCTTTTTTCTAAGGAGAGACCTATATCGATCAGCGGGCTACTAAAGTTTGTGATACTATAATTGATAACATATATAGATATTTATTAGTACCAATTTTGTCAGACTTCAAAAACATCTATTTAATCATTAAGAAGAGGGGAAATTTTAATTCTAAAGCAAATGAGCGCTGTAAAGTTTAACAGTTCCTTTTTTGAAGCAAAACATCGCTCTCACTCACCCACAATATTTTTCATAAGATCTGTCAATCAACACCTTGCAGAATAGAGTAAACGAGGAAAACATAGTTACTATTTACTTGTAGAGGAAGTATTGTTAATTTAAAAGCTTGAATATTTGATAACAGTTAAAGCTATTGAAGTGACGTAAATATAAAAAAATCATACCACTTCACTTTAACTTATAATTAACACTTCCACTCAGTAGCGTGTCCTTGTGTATCTTGTTTGCGTATTGTAGGAACACAATGTGGATCACGTTCAAAATAGGTCATTATTCAATTGTGTCGAGAATCAAATTACTGAACCATAACACAACAAGCGCTCTGTAAAGTTTTGTTTTCACTATGAATGAAAAATCTAGTCATTTATAAATATCTCTTACTTTAAAGATAACATTGTTTTAAATATTTTATTTAATACATTTAATTTTGCTAACGCAGACTGTATAATTCACTGTACATTTTAGACGACCCGATGACTGAGATATACTAGAGTTCCTTACACGTCTTTCATTACCCCTTTCAAATCAACCTATCGCCGTCTACTACTGAACGAAGGTCTCCCCAAGGAGCACCAATAATCCCGGTCTTGGGGAATTCGCACCCATCCTCTGCCAGCCACTTTCTTCAAGTCATCGGTCCATCATCTCCCCTATGCAGTGTTAAAGATTAGTTGTACCCGGTGGTAGGTTGTAATTTCCTCCATTTACTATTTTTAACTAAGCTCTCCTGCTTAGTTGCCCATTCATCGGTCATTACAGTGCACAAGTATGTGCGTAAACACAAGCGCACACTCTGTCCTCTTACTCTCACAATCCAATGGAACCTTCATTCGACACGACCGAAGAGAGATCAGGCGCCGGTACGACGACTTCACGTGCTCTCTGAGCTACGAGGATTAAAACTCAAATTTTCAAACTCCGGGCTGTTATTAACCATTTCTATAGTCAAAAAAAACTGAATAACATTTTTTGACCTGACCCGGGATCGAACCCGAGACCTCTTAATCGATAGTCGAATACGTTTACTGCTGGACCAAAATGGTTTAGATTTTCTGATGCGTGATATATTTAGACTGAGTACTTAAATTGAAAATTTTTATGTCTCAGTTTTCAACAAAACCTTCTTGAGCCAAGAGTACTTAGGTCGTATTAATTTTAAATATTTTTTAACATTACAAAATATTTGCCTGTTAAGACTTTACCTTCTCCATCTGAAGAGATGTATGTAGGTGCGCGGTGGTGTTCATTTGCCATCAGGCAACCTGCTTGTTCACCCTCTTATATCATCAAATATACTATAATACAGTATTGTTTTAAGTTTAGACTGACTGTCATAGTCATTTTCATATTTTAGCGTGGGATTAAAGTAAGATTAATTAATATTTTAGAAACATCTGAATTATTACTCTTCAATACATTAGTGACCTCGTAAAACTAAATTTACAATAAATTATGCTTGGCTACGCTTCATATTCGTCCTTTATTGTGTTGACAAATAAAGAAATGTATACAAATTACTGTAAACATAACTATTCGAGCTAAACATTAACTTTTATTCAAGTGTAACATAAGTTTTTGAAGGTATTAGAGCCGCGCTCGACTCAAAAGAGTGAGGCTGGAGACCCATTAATGCAGGGGTGACACTTAACATGGTGAGTATATAAGCCTTCAACTGCCACGATGACTGTCATACCTTTTACGTCCCCAAGCGTGGCGTGAAAAAACATCTCACTAAACCCCCGTGGTGTAGGTTACATTACTGTATTATCTGCATTCGCAATGAGATCACAACTCTTGGATTCTATTCATGCACTCCATCAGTTAGAGAGAATCACTTTAACAGGCTTTTAAAACGTAAAAAAAAAACAACAATCTATTGTGTCAACCCACAATCCAATGCTAAATTACTTCTTGAAGTTGTAGTTCGCTGAAATGTATGGTTGTCAAAGTATTGAACGAATACAAAGAACATTCTTACAAATAATATCTCGCCAGCCGTTTCGTTTCCCACAAGCTAGTGTTGTAAGGGAAATTTATAAATAACACAACAATATGATGAATAGATCTGATGTCTACTGATGAATAGGTCGAGCAGTCTTTCGTATTTTATATATATTAAAATAAAACTTTTGATTTGTTTCTTTGAACAGTTCTTATCTTCGTTTTAGAAGATTTTATTTTTATTTTTTAAGTTCCATGAAAATTCGAGGCAACCATTTCTTTTAATTACTATCTTTTTTAAGAAATGAAATATAACTAGTTCAAAAAGTATCACTAATCAAGAATTTTAAAATGGGTTTGGTTTCTTTTGGATGGAATTGATTTGGAATTGGAATGGTTTATATGGATTATAGATTGCTTTAAAAATACTTACCTTTCTATTCTTAGAATATTATCTGTGAATTCAAATAAGAGCTACTTTGAGTTTCTTTCCATGATTTTTATAATTTATTCTAATTAAGTTGCTGAAAAGCAATTGAGGGATTGGGTATTCTAAAAAAAGGTTGAACTAACTCACAATTGCATTTATTTCATGGTGAGCATTAAAGTTATTCTCTATTATTAATTCTGAAATATCTGGATCGGGCATTTTCTGCAGGATATCTTGTGCTTGGTACTCCAAGTTACAGGGCCTACTGAATTATGGTCCCCACTCATGAATCCATTTCGTGGATACTGCAACAACGACATATATTCTTGTATATACATTCAGGTATATCTTGCATCAAAACTAAGAAAAATGTTCACATATATTTTATAGAAAATAATACTTGAACTTGTCTAGTCTTCTAACCTCACTGCATGTAATCACGGTGAACTAGGGTACTATTGAGAGTATTTTTTTAATATGGAAAAAAAATATTAATAGTAATTGTTTTAATTTATCTGGTAGTTCAACTAAAACTCAATAAATATGTTAAAATTGACTCAATAAACAATGTTTATGCAGTCAGATCCACCTTTACTCGTTTCATTGTTTGATCTAATCCAGGGGTTCTCAAACTATTTTTGTTCACGCCTCCCTGCTGCATAAAATGAAATGACCACGCCTCCCTTATAGCTTCGATCTAAGGAAGAGAGCTCGGGAAGTGTTAAATAGTGTAGTGTATTTATCATATTAATGCAAAAAAGAAAAGTTTCTGCATGTAGACAGTTTTTAAAATGAAAGAATAGATATTAATCAAACGTTTTATTTGGTATTATTATTACAAATAATGAAAAAATACAATTCAATGTGATGGATGGGCTTGCATATTTTTGACAAGATTTTCGATTCGGGATTGAGTTGAAGAAAGTGCACAACGTAGATCGCTAGCCATATCAAGTTTGTTTCTGTACTTCGTTTTTATAGCTACAACTGCTGAGAATGCCCTTTCACACAAATAAGTACTTAAAAAAGGTAATAACAGCTTCAGGGATTCATCTGCTATATTGGGATAAACTTTGAGATATTTTACCCAGAATAATGAATTATCCATCTTCTCGAAATCATATTTGGTAGCCGAATCATTTTTGATTTCCAAAGCTTGTTCTTGAAGTATTTCTGGCAGCTTGTCTATATCAACATGAAAAGGATCCGTCGTCAATCGGTAAATATTATAATCACACGAATTGGGAAAGTAGCGCTTGAATTCATCAGTGAGGTGCTGGAAGTGTTTGGAGATCTCTGCCTTAGTGTTGCTTTCATCAAATACCTCCATAAAGCCCTTTTCTTCTGTAATTTCAGATAATTTAGGAAAGCAGGAACAATTGCCCGCTGATATTTTACGTTTCCATAATTGCAATTCTCAGTGAAAGCTGTAATTGCATCTCGGTGATAAATTATGTTCGCATCTCCTCCTTGCAGTTTTAAATTCAACGAGTTTAACGAATCGAATATATCCGATAAATAGGCAAGTACCAGTTGTAGCCATGGTTTTTTGAATTGTACTAATAATTCACTTTGTTTTTGATTATCCAAGAACTGAATAACTTCATTGCGGAGCTCATATAACCTTGCCAACATATTGCCTTTCGAGAGCCAGCGCGCCTCAGTATAAAATAACAGTGATATATGTTTTGTACCCAAATCTTTACAAAGAACCGCGAAAAGTCTTGTATTCAACGCACTTTTTTTGACATAGTTGACAATCTTAATGCATAATTTTAAGACAACATTGAATTCATCCAAAAGTGTCCTGGCTGCGAGGGCTTGGCGGTGTATAAAACAGTGAATAACACACACATTAGGATTTTTCCCCTTACCAATGTTACGAATCCTGAGCGAGATTCAATCATCGCCGGAGCGCCGTCTGTACATACACCAATCAAATTTTGCCACGACATGTTTGGAAAAAAATTCAGTAACTGCTGTCATTATATCGATTGCTTTCGAAGTAGTTGTTAATTCCATTGAAAACAACAAGTCTTCATTGATTTTTTCATTTTGCATATATCGAACGAAGACTAACAGTTCACAACATTGTGCTACATCAGTACTCTCGTCCAATTGTATTGCATAAAATTTTATTTCCTTCACGGCCTCCACTACTTGTAATTTTATATCTTCAGCCATGTCATCAACGCGACGTTTCACTGTATTATCAGAGAGGGGTATTTGTGACAATTTTTGGCTGCTTTCAACATGCAGGTCTTTACAAGTGACTCACCGATAGTATGGCTTTTCTTTGCCTTTGCGATCATTAGCGATATCTCATATGAAGCTTGAAGCACTTTATCAGATGATTGTGCAAAATTGCCAGTATTATCCAATCTCATGAGTTTCAAACTTGAACATTTTGAAACAAAAAACTCCTTTGGCTTGTCTTTTAAGGCGGTATGTTTTGTTGACAAATGTCGTTCCAAACGCGAAGGTCTCATGGCATCATTACTCAAAATTTCATAACAAATAACACACTGCGGATGATCGATGTCACTTTTTCGCATAGCAACAAAACCGTTTTTGATATAATCATCGTTATATATACGTTTTTTGCCCGAACTCATGAAGAAACAAAACAAAACACGTGATTGTAATATAAGGCGTAAATATAAGGCGAGTGATACTGATAGACTGATGACGCGGGCGATGCGCGGCGCGGGGAGGTGCGTAGGCGCGGGTGGAGCGCGGCCGTGGTTCGGTGCGCGGGTGATGCGGGGCTGCTCGCCCCGCGGCCCCGCGCCCCCCCTTTACATGTTGCTGGCGCGCCCCCCACTTTGAAAAGCACTGATCTAATCAATCGAGGTACCTTTTTGGTAACAATATATTTTTTTTATTTTTTTTTGTATCTTTAACTCTTGTTAAAGGGTCGATCAAGTACAATAGGTAGGTGTTTCATGTTATCTTCGCTTGGTGGTGTATAAATATTATAAATTTAAGTATAGCTAGTTCTACTAAATAATTAAATAACATGCGTATGGTATATTAATAGCTCGCAGAACAATAATAATGTTCCAGACATCTGACACATAATGCCAATATTATTGTTAAGTATAACTATCCACAATATAAATAGAAAGCAGACAAGTTGACCTCTTAAGAGTTATTTCTACACTGAACACTTGACATTCTTACCCTATTTGTCTCCTTGCAGTACAGGACAAGCTGTATGCTTTGTAGCAAGGTCTCCCTCTACAGAAGGGTGAAGGTTATACCAAAACATTGCCGATCCCTTCCGTGGGTGCACAATCAAACCAATTTTTGAGAAAACTGTAGCCCCTCACAAGGGTACATTGGACATCTACACAAAGTATTAGACAAATTATTTTAAATACTTGATTTTTCCTTATTTTGTTGGTAATTTCATACATTTAGGTACAACTTCCATTTTTCACACGACTACAGCGAAGCTAAAAAAATATAGAAATATAATGATTTACACATTTTATCGTAGTGTCTAATTTATTGAACCAATTTTACCAAATGAAGTGTCATAAATGTGACAAAGACTACATAAATTTTATCAAAAGGTACGTAATTGGATTATATTTTTTTAATTTTTTCTTATTAGTAACTGTGGTAAACAGGATTATGTGTCTGACGTCAATGCCAACATGTGGACATAATTACAATCTAGAATTAAATAATGGGAATAGTTAAGCTAGAACTAATTTAACTTAGTATAAAAGTTGCTTGACCCATATTTTCTGTATTGGTACTTACGTAAAATAACACAGTGGCAATTCTGTTTCCACCTTCCCATTTCTATGATTCTTTTCTCTGTTAAATAAAATAGTAAAAATAATTGGAAAATATAAATATAAGTTATAAACATGTCATTCTCGGTTCATTGCAAGGATGGTCATTTGCATAGGCACTAGCGGTGTGGTTATTTTGTAAACATCACAGTTTGTTTTGGAATGAGCTGTACGAGCTATGCCATGAGTTTCTTTAAAGCACAGTATTCCTCATGAAGTTATTCGATAACGTACTAAAATTACCAATATGTTTATCTAAAGTGACAGAAACAGGATGGTGAAACTACTGTAAAAGACGTATGGTTGTTAGAATAAACGGGTCTAACATTAGAGACCGTAAATCGAGAATAAGCTTATAGATTGATTTAAATAATAAAATAAATAAGATATGACTTTAATTTACATATACTACTAACCTTGGCTTGGCAAAATCATGATCTATAATGACCTCCAATTCCATAGTTAGCGACGTGTAGATCTTCAGCACTTTTCACACTTAATCCTGTCATGTGAGTCACTCACTCTACGTGAAATGCGTGCAACGATATACGATTCTGTGTCGTTTAACTAAGTTGATTTACACACGCAGATTTTTGAAATATTGGGTTTATCGGTGCTGGGATCATTTACTACAGAACGCACCAGCTGTACAGGAAAGAAAAAATTAGGATAAGACGAAGAAAAATTTAGAGGAGCTATGAAACAAAACACAAATTCAAACATATTTTCAAAA
Organism: Hypercompe scribonia; assembly: GCA_949316085.1. Taxonomy (NCBI): domain Eukaryota; kingdom Metazoa; phylum Arthropoda; class Insecta; order Lepidoptera; family Erebidae; genus Hypercompe; species Hypercompe scribonia. The sequence continues at coordinate 10,386,143 of OX438974.1, read as the reverse complement.
ATAAGTTGTACGTTTGTTTTTTTATATAATTTATTTTTATTAATAAAACATGTGATGAAGTGCGTATATTCTTAGATATTTAGACGCATATTTGTAACACTACAACAACTACCATTAGTAATCATTTAATTACGTGATTAAACGAAATAGATATTTCATATGTTGATTACATTATTTAACTATGTTTAGTAGTGATTACTATTGGCCCAGAAGTGTGTACTCTAAGCTATACATATAAAGATTTTGTAATAGTAAGTTTGCTTTTAAAATAGACAGTTTTGCAATTAACATAAAGCGTGGCATGGATAAGGGTTGATAAAACGTCAAGGATTGTGATAATTAAAATGAGTTAATTAAAATTGGTCAACCTCCTTTCAGAGAAGAGTCCCAAATCTAGCAGTGGACTGATAAAACTATTGTAAATTAAAATTGATTATAATTTAAAAACATAAATCAATTTATAATTATACGAAGAAACTATCGTTTATATTTGGCTGAGCATTTTATTCATAGCTTATGAAAATTTCTTAAACTTAAAGAATGTTTTATATTCTTGAATACTACAATTTTAATGATGGAAATGAAGTTATGTCAAGAAAAAAATAAAAAGTATATAACCAGGACTCACCAAAGGTTTAGCCATTTCTTTAATAGTCTTAATTTCATCATCATACAATACATCGTGAAATAAAACTATATCAGGATTAAGGTATAAGGTTTCTACTTTGAATGGTGCTAATTTTAAAAAAGGATGAGTATTGGACAAGTAACGGCAAGATAATCTGTAAAAGAAATGTTAGAACTCCTCTAGTAAATCTTATTTGGATTATAGCCATAAATAATTCAACAAAAATATTTATTTACGACACACATTATCGTTATGTCCTGAAAATTTGTATAGTTGCTACCATAGTGCGAATAAAGTACATGTTTCGTTACAGGTTTTGATGTTCAAATATTTTCTCATCAGATGAGAAAATTACTAAAGCTATGTGTTATATCCATGTCACGCAGAGGAATTTGCATTTTATTTACATATAGCAATAGTTTCTATCAATTACCTGTCTGCCCCAGTTGGCAGCGTTCCAGGAGTATTAGACTTCACTTAATTCGAATGAAATTAAGATAAAATGTGAACAAAATACCTGTTCGAAATTTTCTTGGGAATAACGACATGTCCCCTACAAAGCGGATAATCTGCTTTCAACATCGGATCGCTAAAGTCATCTTTGTTATTTTCAGAAATTACCTGTGTTTAATGTTTTTATTTTTCGATATTTATTACTTAAATATTCGTATCTATATTACATACCTTAAGTAGGTAAATTACAATAAATACCATAAATACAATAATTATTACATTTTAAATACACAACCTAGTTTTTATATTTTACTACTCGAAAAAAATTAGTATATTCTAAAAAGTAAGTTTATTTAATTTAGTTTAGCTTATTTAGTTTACTTGTTTAAGTGAAATGACAGGTTATGTAATATGCTAGCAGGAGCTGCATGTGAGAAGTTGAACGTCGAACGAAGTGGCGTAAAATAGGAGAGAGCTCTGACTAATAGTAGACCATGGTAGGCTTACGATGATAGTAAGACTGCCGTACCTTCTCGGCCAGATGTTCATTTGCCATTTGCCTTTGACATATTTGAACGACTTGATTTGCTCTAGAGTTATTTGGATCCAGATCAAAAATTTTCTGTGTAGATTTTAATATATTTCTCACATTACCTGTAAAAAAAAGAAAACATGAATACGTTTTATTCTGGTTCTACAATTTTTTTTTTAATGCACAAGAGAAATCCGACTATAATGCTCCGGTTATACAAATGATACTTCTGTCAAATTAGGTCTTTAGCCTTCTCATTAAAATACTTTTCTTGTAAACATATGCCCTTACCTATCTCACAATAACCAAAACAAATAAAATCATGTACAGATGTGCACAAAATGGATAAGAAGTATTTTCTTCTTTATATTTGCGAAGAGCTTTCACCATCCATGTGATGCTCTTTACATAATCTTTGGCTTTATATAGCATCCGGCCTAGTTCATAGCAATCGCTTGCTGTCGTGATTGTGCCGAAAAAAAGAAAGTTCTAGAAATAGTAAGTGTTCTTTCTTTTAAATATTCTTTTAAATAAATTTACAATTTGCCAGCCGTTAACCTAATAGTGAATTTAATCAGATCAGGTCCAACATATAAGGTCGTCATTTGACTTATCTGTGTCTTAAACGATTTAAGATCCAGATAGGTGTGCTGATGCTTCAAATAACTTTTTATACCGAATCTAAATAAGACAGATGTACCATTTATATGTAAGAACTCTCTATAAAGCTTAAGTCAGATAGAGGAAACGTTTTGTGTAATATCTACACAGAAACACAAAAACATTTTCTTTTGTATTTTCAAAATGCAATAATGTAATCTGTCGTTGTTAATGCTGAGACTTAGAAACCTGTAGACAGTGCCGTGTAATCCACCTTCCACAAGCTCAGTCACTTGAACCGCCCGTTAAATCGTCTTCAGTGTTCTCTCTTTATATTATGGTCCGGTAATTTTTCTTAAGAAACCCTAAAAACAGTAATTTTCTTTAATTACTTATAAATTTAAGCGCTTGTACATACAAATGTTATAAATAAATACAAAAGTAACGCAGTGTGTTACTCTTTCACCCTTAAGCTGATTACCTCTTTCACCCTTAATTTCCTAAGTAGATGTCCAGAAACTTTAAAGTTACCTATTTAGAATCGACAGTCTTTTCTATTCTTTCTTGATATATTCATCAAGTTTGCTTGTAACTATATGATGAGTTTCGAGTAGCTGTTCAACCTCTACTATAGCAGTAAAAATATCTGCCCGTGTATTGAGACTGGGTTTTAGTATAAGTATGATGCTAATTACGTGCAGCATGCTGTACTAGAAAATATCTTGTAGATGATGGAGATCCTGTAAAAATAAAATATAGAAGTGATCTCGGTCATTTTATAATAATCATTTACTTAGCTTTATTTTTTTTTAAAAATTGTGAAACCAAGATATTTAAACATCAAGAACAATGAAACTGCCCAATAATTTAATGTCCTCTTGGATTGAAAATCCGAGGAACTTCAGGAACTTAGTATAATAAGCCTCAACAGAAGATGATGAAACCATTTTCAATTCCAATTACTTAAGACAGTCACTTTCTATCTTATCTATTGGCACATACACATTATTATATGTACACGATAGCACTAGATCGTTGGTTTACATCACTGTTGAGGTCTAATTGTTATATCTCTAAAATACATCACAATAAATATACTAGTATCTATAGCCTTTCTTACCGAAACGCGACTTGGTTTCTAAAATATGTATTCGCTAATTGCCAAAGTAAGGTTTGCAAAACATTCGTGTTTATAAATAGCTAGTGCGTATGTTCCCTGATTCTTAGTTGGAAAATGTTATTCATGTATTAACATGAGTGTCACGCATTCCTCTAATAACATTACATAAATTTGTTGCCTTAAATCTGAATTCCTTACCACATTTACACACTTAGTGGTTATATTAAACCAATAGACTATGATGTGTCGTTAAAAAAAAATATTTCTTGAGTATTATATATTACATCTTCAAATATTGATACTTACGAGTCTTTCTATAATATTAATATATTCTCCAAGTCTTCTGAAGAGGTTACTCAACAAGTGATGCTGGTATTAAACTTTTGGAAAGTGTATCAAGTGCCTAGAAAGATAAACGGGATACGTAAGGATTTTTTTACGACTTGCTCCGGTGCTTCAGTTCCAGTTCGGTTACTCCAGATCACTACAAGTTCAACCGCATACTCACGGAGAATAATTATGGTTTTTCAAAATCTATGGTTGAGATCCTTAAGTTCAATAGTAAAGTAAATACGGTTTCCCTGGATAGGTGTAGACCATCTATAACTTTACAAGTGATCTGGAAGTGCAACTAAGTGGTCGCGGGAATAAGCATCCAATCATCCACAAGTCCTAGAAAATGTAGGAGAATGTGAAGTAATAACGAGAAGTATTTGGTTCACTTCTCGCTTCCTCATTTATTATATAGAGAGTGCCGAGGACTAACCGACCAGGGGAATAAAAAAATAAGAAAAATCCAAAACTTGGACCATTACTACTAGGCAGACGACCACTATGAAGGGACAAGAAAACTACTTATTTTAGATATTTTTCATACATTCATATTAATAAACGGGCATTACCTAAAGCGATATGAAGATCAACCTAAAGTGACATCAAAAATAACGTGAAAAAACATCTGACTAGGCCGCCATGGTGTGGCCAGAATATTGCATTGTCTGCATTCACGAATAGTATGATGATCACAACTCTTGCATTTTATTCATGCTTTCCACCAAGCAGAGTAAACTGACTTTGCCAGGCTAGTAATTTAAAAAAAAATACCAATCTTATTTTGTTTACTTTTATTCATACATTCAAAATTGTTAATATTCTTGTGCTTGAGCCCTATAACTTTATTTTGTTACTTAAATTTGAAAACCTTTGTTTAAACTATTGTATATCTACAAATGTGTTTAGGAAACCAGGCAACCATAATTAACTGATGCTAGTTACGAATATTCATAAGTTCTTTTTTATTAAATGTCCCTAGTGTGCATTAAAACTTGTCTGCTGTAACAGGTTCTTAATTAAGAGTAAAGTGTCTATCTACCTTTGTAAATGAATACGCATTTTTTTGTTGATGAGATTACGGTACGTGACCCAGAAAAAGGAAACATAGAATACCACGTCCCCATGTGTATACCAATACAAAATACTTAAGAAAGGACGCATCATCATGATCACATCATCACTACGAGAAACATAACGCTGCAGCCATAAGATTTCGAGTAACAAAATATCTAACTCACAGATTACAAATCTACTGGATACGACTAAAAAAATTTTTTTTTTATTATTTTATTTTACCACTTTCGCGGTAAAATTAATAGGTATGTTAATGTAAATTTACAGGTTACTAGCACTAACACTACTGACAATAGTCTGTGTCAGAACAGACGGACGGACAAGATGAAAATAGAAGGATTCCGTTTTTGCCATTTTGAGTATGGAACCCTAAATCTGGACTGTCGTGAATAAATTGGTTTTGTTCCAGATTAGTAAGTTAGAGATTTGATTACGCGAGGTCGTGTGGCTTCGGCAATAAGTTTATTGTGGTAGCGTGGATTCATTTTTAATTGATTTGAAATTGATTGACTATTCAAAATTGATTAATTTATTTCAATTTACCATGATTTTTTTGTCTAAGGTTTCGATTTAATAAATAAATACATAGGTAACCACAAAACATTGGAAGCATGATTTATTCTTTAAGTTAAAAATAATATAGCCTTACACCTGAGCACATGTCAGCGCACCATTTTTGTAATTATTAGGGGTGGAGCAGACGGCCGGAACTGTTGGAGTCCTGGTTGGGGTCGAGCTCAGCTTAATTCAGATTTAACAATCACAATATAGCTTACCTCAAGAAAACCGGGATGCAGATTATAATATCTTGCAATACCGACCATTTGCAAACCTTCCGAGATTTCTAAACACATTCCCGTCATGTGTGTAACCCAGCAGTGAAATGCGGGCTACTACATTGGATTCCTCGTCATAAAACTATGTTAATTGACTAATATTTTATTTCACACTGACCTCCTTGCTTCCAGGAACATAAATTAGTGATTGAAATAGATGTGTAATAGACATATAATTTAATGATTTTAAGTTTGAAAAATGGAATCTGTCTATATTGGCCCAATTTCTAGATCAGTACTAAAATCAGTCGACTGCAGTGAAGATCGTGTCTTATTAACATTTAAGCTATAAAAATTAGTCTGTTCTGGTTGTTTTTAAAGCAACGAAACAATGCTTTATATAGCATTTACCAAATTATGTGAAAGTCAATTTAAAAGTTCATCTAAGCTTGTAGGTTTTTTAAAAGTTTTTTAATATAAAATTAATTGTTCTCAGTCACGGGAGAGGGTGGATGAAGGGCTTTTAAAGAGGTCAAAAACATAAAAGACGTCTTTTGAACATAAGTCACACTTAACCTTTTGTTATAAATGATTCTTTAATTTCAACAAATTTTTCGACGACAGGCTTAACGTAGATTACATAAAAATTATAGACATTATTTGCAATATTGAACAGTGTTTCGTAAAAAAAAAAATAATTATCTTGTAAGCAAAAGCTAGGTTACTGAGATGATTTTATGAATTGCAATATACTTAGTCTGGCCATAAATACTGTTACACTTAATTATAAAAAAATATTACATTTGAATTTCGAATCTGTCATTTTTATACGATTGTTCATTGTGTTTTCTCATTTTGGCGCCAATACATTGTAAAATATTTTGCGATATTAAAATGGTGTGGGGTGATAAAGAGATACGAATCGCTGTGATAGCATTACACAAAGTAGGTATGGAGCCAAATGCAATTTTTAAAACTCTCCATACACTTGGTATTAGTAAAATGTTTGTGTACCGGGCTATTAATAGGTACAATGAGACCTCCTCTGTTTGTGACAGAAAAAGATCTGGCCGTCCACGTAGTGTTCGTACGAAAAAGGTGGTCAAAGCAGTAAGGGAAAGAATTCGAAGAAATCCTGTCCGAAAGCAAAAGATTTTATCTCGGGAAATGAAGATAGCACCTAGAACCATGTCGCGTATTTTAAAAGATGACTTAGGACTTGCAGCCTATAAGAGACGCACTGGCCATTTCTTAACTGATAATTTAAAGAAGAATAGGGTGGTAAAATCGAAACAACTACTGAAGCGGTACGCAAAGGGAGGTCACAGAAAAATTTTGTTTACGGATGAGAAAATTTTTACAATTGAGCAACATTTTAACAAACAAAATGACCGTATTTATGCTCAAAGCTCTAAGGAAGCTTCCCAATTAGTCGACAGAGTGCAACGTGGACATTATCCGACTTCAGTGATGGTTTGGTGGGGTGTTAGCTATGAAGGAGTGACTGAGCCATATTTTTGTGAAAAAGGTATCAAAACATCGGCACAAGTGTATCAAGATACCATTCTTGAGAAGGTAGTTAAGCCCCTTAACATCACCATGTTCAATAACCAAGTATGGTCCTTCCAGCAAGACTCGGCGCCGGGTCATAAAGCTCGGTCCACGCAGTCTTGGTTGGAATCGAACGTTTCGGACTTCATCAGAGCTGAAGACTGGCCGTCGTCTAGTCCCGATCTTAATCCGCTGGATTATGATTTGTGGTCAGTTTTAGAGAGTACAGCTTGCTCTAAACGCCATGATAATTTGGAGTCCCTAAAACAATCTATACGATTGGCAGTGAAGAATTTTCCCATGGAAAGAGTGCGTGCTTCTATTGATAACTGGCCTCATCGTTTAAAGGACTGTATTGCAGCCAATGGAGACCACTTCGAATAAGCTTTTTATATTTTTAATTGTTTTATATTTATGTATTAAACTGACACACTGTAAAAGTAATAAATGTTATTTGCAGTTAACAATTTTCTTTTTTCTTTATTACAATATTTATGGCAAGACTAGGTATTTAAGAAATTATTGCTATCATAAGCGTAGCGTGATTATGACGTTATGATTATCTCACTTCTCATCATCTTGCTAGATAATCTATTTAATTATTTGTGTAGTCATCTTAGTAACTGATTAGACAGGTAAGTATTTATAGACTTAGTATGTAAGAGCAGGAATTTCATAAAGTAAATTGTAATCATCTCCCTATCCTTTATAACAGTCAATATCTATATCAATTTATATATAGGTATATCAAGTTTGGCACAAGATGGTCCGACGATGTAGTGAAAGTCGCGGGAACCTAGATATCTGTTTCCTTCCGCAGTCCACAGGATGCGGGCAGCACGGGACCGGCTGTTGTGGAGAACCTTGTAGGAGGCCTATATCCAAGATGGGGTGCTTGGCTAGAAAACCTCCACGTGGTGCACCCTGGTAACGTTGGCGATGGTGTTCATCACTGCCAACGGCTAATATTCTAGCACGAAGAGGAAACCATGTCTTCGGCAATTCGGCCGAGACTTGGTCCAACAGAGCGGGCATGTTTGTCGATTCCTCTGTTGGCTCTTCGCTCTTCGGAGCAATGAGGAGAAAAACCTCGTTAAAAAATCACGAAGGTGGGACCCTTTCACGGGTCGGAGTTTCTCCACTATTAGTGGTGGAGAAAGGAGAACGGACTTGGCGTACACTAACACTGCCGCCAAGTAGGCATTGGGAGATTTAATCTGCCTGCCACCGTCGTCATATCGTAATCTCGAGATGGGTGACGTAGTTACATCTTACGGCTCTACTCGGGGACGAGGGTCTTGGCTTAACCGCCTGGACTGCGAGGAAGAAAACCTCTATAAAAAATTACCCCGAATCCCGTGTTCTGGTGCGTGACCAGGGGATGCATGGCTGATGGGTAGTTCAGTCGCAAGCGCACTCCCAGCCGAGGCACCTGCGGACCCCTCGGTTGGGCATAAATTTACGCTTGCCCGGGTATTGGGGGATCTCTGCCCGGGTCGACCTTCAGTTCTCCCCCTCTCGTGGGTCTCATATGGAATCTATAAACTTAAAAACTACACCAAATAATAAAAAAGAAGGACAGAAGGAGAAGAAAAACACGAAGGAGGGAAAAGCAAGGTTGGACGACCTCTCGTCCGAAGTGGAAAGCGTAACGATTGAAACGCCTACCTCGGTGGGGCTCCCAGAAGCCATTATGGCTACTGGGAGCCGAAGAACATCTGAACGGATTCGTTCAAGATCCACTACGCACTCCAGTGCGAGGACGGATGCACTGGACATCATGGAGACGGAGCTGTGCGACAGCCGGAAACGCGGACGCTCCAGGGATGAGGAGAGTGACACATCCCAGGAGATGTTACCTCCTAAGGTAGCAAGCAGCCGTAGAGGGAGGTCACGAACCCCGGCCTCGGCCCCGTCAGGCTCCGTCTTCTGTAAGGCGGAAGCCTATAGACGAGTAAGGGCAGACGGCGAAACCTTGGCGGAGGAGGAGATTGCTGATCTCCTGCTAAAAGTCAGGGAGCCGATAGTGGGGGACTCAGTTTCCCAAACATCATCCTCCAAGCAGGAGATAGCAAACGCGGCGGTGGCCATTATTAACAAAGTGGCCACCAAGTCGAGTAATCTCAAGGGCTCCTTTGTGAGAGCCCTTAAGGACTCCTCTTCCGCAATTGCGGGGGTCGTGGAGACCCTCATCGGGGACGTGGCTCGTCTCCAGGCAGCCAACGATCGCCTGACGGGGCAAGTGGCTGAGCTGAGCGCTCAGTTCGCTCAATTCCGGGCGCATCGTCCGGAAGATGATCTGGCCCCGTCGCCGTCTCAGCCTGCTCCGTCTCCGTCTCCGTCCCAGCCGGCTCCGTCTTCCAACCTCGGTACCATCTCAGATGTCCATCTGCGCCGAATTACAGACGCAGTGTGGCGCATGATGGACGGGCGTCTCGCCGGCCTGGAGGCGAGGTTGCCTCCAGCCCCCGTTGTCCGGCCGCCGCTCGCGGTGCATAAGCCGAAGGTCGCATTGGCACCGTCAGCGCTGCCCGTTGTGGGCGGTCGCGTGACCTATGCGGCGGCGGCGTCGTTGCCTGCTGCTCCCGCAACAGCTCCGAGGGCTCGACGAGCGACGAAGGCAGCAGCCAAGATGGCTAGACCGACGTCAAGGTCCACGGCGGTAGCAAAGGCTGGAGCGGAGTTCCCTCCGCTCCCCACTCCAACCGCTGTACCTGGCACCTCCACCTGTGCTCCCTGCACCGATGGTTGGCAGGTAGTCGGGGGAGCTAAGAAGTCCCGAAAGCGGGGTAAGAAGGCTGCACAAACAGCAGCCTCTACCCCGCAGACACCGTCGATTGCGGTGGCTACCGCGAAAAAGCCGCGCAAACTGCAGGTGCCTAAAAGCGCGGCTGTAGTAGTCACCGTAACACCGGAGGCGGCTAGTGGCGGGCTGTCCTATGCGGCCTTATTTAAGAAGGCCCGGGATAGTCTCGCCACTGATTTCGGGACTGAAGGGGTCAGGTTGCGCCTTGCCCAGACGGGAGCTCGAGTCCTCGAGTTCCCCGGGGCTGAAGGTGCAAAGACGGCGGACAGGTTCGCCGAGAAACTGAGAGGAATCTTTGCAGCCACGGATGGTGTGAAGATCGCCAGGCCTGTCAAGTGCGCAGAGTTGCGTATTTCGGGCCTGGATGACTCCGTAACGACCGAGGACGTCCGCGTTGCAATTAGCGAGAAGACGGCTTGCAACGCGGACAACATCAGGGTCGGCACCATCCGCCCCGGTCCTGGAGGGCTTGGCGCAGTGTGGATCAGCTGTCCGGTAGCGTCGGCCAAAGTTTTGGGCGACGCAGGCAGGATCCTCGTCGGTTTTGTGAATGCCAGAGTCACTGTTCTGGCGGCAAGACCGATGAGGTGCTTCAAATGCCTAGCATCCGGACACATACGCGCCAAGTGCGTGAGTTGTTTTGACTGCAGTGGACTATGCTTCCGCTGCGGTCGACCGGGGCACAAGGCGGCAGAGTGCTCTGCCGCCCCTCACTGCCCGGCTTGTGCGGCGGGTAACAAGCCCGCCAATCATCAGATTGGGCAGGGGGGCTGCAAACCTCCTCGCGATTCTCGGCGCACGTTGGGGGCTAGCCAGTCGGCCCAGGCTGCCTCCGATGCCGTTCGCGCGTCGACATCGTCGCCCATGGAGGAGGCTGTAGAGACAGTCCAGTAATGGACCAAGTCTCCAGCCTCCTAGTCCAGACGAACTTGAACCACTGTGCTGCGGCGCAGGACCTTTTCCTGCAAACCATGGCACAGTGGTCGATTGGTGTTGCCGTAGCCGCGGAGCCCTATTATGTTCCTCCCCGTCCAAACTGGTTGGGTGACCGGGACGGTTCCGTGGCAGTCGTCGGCTCCACGGCGGCTCATTCCCCGCCCTTGTCGCTAAGAGACAAGGGCACTGGATATGTTGCTGCCGAGTGGGGGGGGATCACTGTATATGGTGTATACTTCTCCCCCAACCGCAGTTTGAACGACTTCGAGGTTTTCCTTAACAACTTGGAAACCTCGATGCGGCGTCTAACGTCTGGGCACGTCTTAGTGCTGGGGGACTTCAACGCAAAGTCCATTGCGTGGGGTTCCCCCAGGACGGACGCTAGGGGCGAGGCCGTAGAGGAGTGGGCGGCCTCGGTGGGCCTCTGTTTACTGAACAGAGGATTCACCAACACGTGCGTGCGACAGCAGGGAGGGTCGATAGTGGACCTTTCGTTCGCTACCCCTGCCCTCGCCGCACGAGTAAGGAACTGGCGCGTCCTGGAAGAGGTCGAGACGCTCTCGGATCACCTCTACATCCGATTTGAGCTCTCCCGGACCCAGGACCACAGTAGGGGTCACGCGGCACGGCGTTCTTCTCGCTTTCCACGGTGGGCTGTAGCCAAATTAAATAGGGACCTACTAGAGGAGGCGGCCATCGTTCACTCTTGGCTGTCTCCGCAGGCCCCGACCGAGGAGGTCGACATGGGGGCTGGTCGCTTCCGTGATGCCATTGCGCAAATCTGTGATGCGGCCATGCCCCGCATCCGAGATTGCCGGCCTCCACGGAAGGAGGTTTACTGGTGGTCCCAGGAGTTGGCGGACCTCCGCGCGGCCTGTACTCGTGCCCGGAGGTCCTACACCCGTAGTCGGCGGCGACACCGTGAAGAAGGCGAGGAGGACCAGCTTCATGAGGAGTACCGAGAGGCGCGGAAAACTCTGAAGCTGGCCATCAGCCGCGCCAAAGAAATTAAGAGAAAGGAAATGCTGGAGGGTCTCGATCGTGACCCCTGGGGTCGCCCTTATCGTGCGGCGCGACAAAAGCTCCGCGCGTCGGGCCCCCCCCTTACAGAGACCCTCCAGCCCAGCTTCCTGCGGGAAGTGGTCGAGGGCCTTTTCCCGCGGCGGGTGGATCACACACCCCCGTCGATGGTCTTCATGGCCGGTGACGACGGGGGAAACGAGGACAATGTTCCGCCCGTCAGGGAATCGGAGGTGGGGGCGGTTGTTCTACGGATCCGCTCTAAGAACACCGCCCCTGGGCCAGACGGGATACCTGCCCGTGTGCTGGCCCGTGCCCTCGAACACATGTCGGACCGCCTCAGGGAGATCTTGGACGCTAGCTTGTCGTCCGGACTCAGGGAAGCCCTGAGTGCTGGAAAAGCGGGAAGCTGGTCCTATTAAGGAAGCCGGGACGGCCTGCCGATTCGGTGGCGGCCTATAGGCCCATTGTGCTGCTGGACGAGGCGGGTAAACTGTTTGAGAGGATACTCTCTGCCCGCATCGTCCGGCACCTCCGCGAGGTGGGCCCCGATCTGTCGGACGCCCAATTTGGTTTTCGGGCGGGGCGTTCGACGGTCGATGCTGTGCTGCGCCTGAGGGCCGTTACCGAAGAGGCAGTGAGCTGTGGCGGCGTGCTGTTGGCGGTGTCGTTGGACATCGCCAACGCATTTAATAGTCTGCCATTTAGCTGCATCAGGGAAGCACTCCACTACCACGGGGTGCCAGAGTACCTGAGGCGGCTTGTGGCAGACTATCTTGAGGAGCGTACCGTCGTGTACGAGGACCGAGATGGTATTCTGAGGCGGCGGTCCATGTCGTGCGGTGTTCCACAGGGGTCCGTCCTCGGACCACTCCTGTGGAATATGGGATACGACTGGGCCCTTCGAGGTCGTCTTCCCCTCGGGCTGGGCGTAATTTGTTACGCCGATGACACATTGGTCACGGCCCGGGGGACGAACTTTCAAGAGGCGGCGCGCCTGGCCACCGTAGGAGTCTCTTTGGTGGTCGGGCGCATTGAGGCACTGGGTTTACGGGTGGCCCTAGATAAGACGGAAGCCCTTTTGTTTCATGGGCCCCGTCGTGGTCCACCCCCCGGTGCCTCTATCGTAGTCAATTCGGTCCTCGTACCGATTAAGGCCCAGATGAAGTATCTGGGCCTGATCCTCGACGGCAGGTGGCTCTTCGACGAGCACTTCCGACAGCTTACTCCAAAGCTGGTCGGCGCTGCTTCTGCTCTTGGGCGACTTTTGCCCAATTTGGGTGGAGCCAGCGTCGCAACGAGACGGCTATACACGGGGGTTGTTCGGTCAATGGCACTGTATGGTGCACCGGTGTGGGCGGCGGCTCTGACCGCCCAGAATAGGGCTCGCCTCTGGCGCCCTCAGAGGATATTGGCGGTTAGAGCCATACGCGGTTACCGCACCGTATCGACGGAGGCGGCGTGCGCGTTGGCCGGAACTCCCCCGTGGGATTTGGAGGCGGAAGTGCTCGCTGAAGTTTATCAACGAACGGCAGACTTTCGGGTGGGTAGCGGCATTCGGCCCCCGCCCGAAGAGATACGCGAGTGGCGAGAGGCCGCTCGTCGAGCCACGATGGCTCGTTGGTCGTCCCGGCTGGAGGCTCCACGTGCTGGCTTTGCCGCCGTGGAGGCTCTCCAGCCGGTCATCGCCGAGTGGGCAGGGCGGCAGCACGGGACCCTTTCCTTCCGACTGACGCAGATTCTTTCCGGGCACGGTTGCTTCGGGAAGTATCTGCACTCGGTCGCCAGGAGGGAATTGAGTCCCGCCTGTCACCACTGCGACTGCAGTGAGGACTCGGCTCAGCACACGCTGGCGGTTTGTTCCGCCTGGGCGGCGCAGCGTGGGGTCCTCACTGCAGTTATTGGAGGAGATCTCTCGCTACCGGCCGTCATACGCTCCATGGCCGGTAGCGACAGTTGTTTTACCGCGGTCGCAACCTTCTGTGAAGACGTAATTTCGCGGAAGGAGGCGGCGGAGAGGGCCCGGGAGGACGATATCCACTCGGACCCAATTCGCCGCCGGCGAACCGGGCGGCGGAGGCGCGCATACCAGCGCCTCATGCCGCCTTGAGTGTGGCCGCGGGTGGACGGGACGGGTTTTCCCCTCCACCCGCTATAATGGCCAGCCGCGAGGAGGCGACGTTCGCGTGTGCCGTACGTCGCCTAAAATAGAGAGTTTACCCATAGATGGTGCCCGCAGTTTCGGGCAGGCGCTAGGAGGTATCTGGATGTCGTAATAGCAGCGGTTCCCGGATCCCTCCTATCTCAGGCGCAGAGTGGCACACCGTGTGGTTTTAGTCGGTCCGATTCCGACACACCACCCCGCCGTAAACCCCGGTGGGGTGACGGCCCGAGGGGGTTTCCACACGTTAAAAAAAAAAAAAAAAAAAAAAAAAAGGCCTATATCCAAGATTCGCGGAAGGAGGCGGCGGAGAGGGTCCGGGTGGACGACCTCCACTCAGACCCAATTTGCCGCCGGCGAACCGGGCGGCGGAGGCGTGTGTACCAGCGCCTCATGCCGCCTTGAGTGTGGCCGCGGGTGGACGGGACGTGTGCACTATGTCGCCTAAATAGAGAGTTTATCCGCAGATGGTACCCGCGTTAGCGGGGAGGCGCTAAGAGGATCTGGATTTCGTAATAACAGCTGTCGCCGGATCCCATCTATGTCGGGCGCAGAGTGGCACACCGTGTGGTTAAAAAAAAGGCCTATATCCAGGAGTGGATGTCTTTTGGCTGAGATGATGATGATGATAATGATATTAAGTTAGGCAGAATTAAAGCCTGTAACAGGTCCGAAGAACATTATGAAATAATTTTAACTATATTAAGTGTAATTCTTTAAAATACATCTATGTGTCATAAAGTCATAGATGCAAGGCACCAAAATGCATCTTTGTTTGCACTTGTTCATAATCAATTAGATGTAATATTGTTTATGCGTGTGTTTCCTTATAATTTGGTCGTGGGTGTACTGATTTTGATAATTCTCATTATATTCGAAAGCTGGTACTTGTCATGTGGCCTTATTTAAATTTGAAAGATAAGTGACGAGTAGCTTTTAGGTACCTTGATTGATTATCTTACGAGTACTTTGTTGATGATTTTTTCTGTTTTGCACTAGTCGAAATAAATAAAAAAACTGTACACGATAGTTTAGGGGGGCATTGTAGTATTTCGAGGTGGTTCTTGTCTATTTCGGTGATGTTCCGTTGAAGTTTTTCGGAGACAAACAATGGAACTCTTCAATAAACGACGGCAAACCTATCGTGGTTGTTGCAATCACATATATACATATGTATAGTTTATAGAGTCACACAATATGATAGCACGCCTGAATCCTCTAAAGGAGTACGCAGATGTGTTCAGTATGTCGTGGTAGACTCTATAATAAGAAAGTGATTTAGGTATCATAAAATATTTATTGAAAATATATCATAAATGCAAAAATGTAAAATTTATTCCTAAATGTCTCTCTAAATTTAGGTAGTTTTACAATTGCAAAGGGAATTGTAAAATTCAACAAAGTACACAAAAACTCTCGATCTGATAATTATTAGGCACCAAAATTCCGGAATAATATACAATATTCAAGCCATATTTTTCAATAAACTTCAAAGTCTATTCTTGCAGTTTACATAAATCTTGATTAAAGTGGTCTTATCGAAGAGTTTTACTAATGGATTGGCAATATTCAGTGTTCTCTTTCATGGTGTTTGCTTATTTCATTGTAACGGCGCTGTCTCATACGAGCAGCGTATTTAGTAGATAGACTATTTTCCGACAAATAAAATTACTAATTGAACTTCAGATTCACTAAAAATAAAGAAGTAAACATAATTTTAACAAAACGACTTCAAACAGAAAGTGTTCTAAAACAAGAATTACATTTTAAAAATTACGTATTCTTGTGTATACAATTATGATATTTGGAGTCGCTATCAACCTACGTTGAGTAACATTACAATAAGTACTATTCAATTATTATACATAATACACATTTTTTGTCTAATAACTATAAAAAAAACAATAGGCTTGATTTTTTTGTATTCTACCAAATAGCTCGCAATATTTGGCTGAATACCGAATAGTGAAAAATTTCAAAAAAGAATACATAAGAAGACACACACAAATGTTTAAAGATTTTATAGGTATACTAGTTGACCCGGTATACGTTGTTTTGCCATATAAATTATTTTTAGGGAATATTTACACATAACCACCAATCAGTGGTATCCGAGTAGATTTCCGTACAGAAAAAGAAAAGTGAATATTATATATATTTTTTATATGAAAATTAGAAATATTAATGTCGTTATTAAAAAAAATAAGAGTTGACTGAAGATGGATAATTTTAATGTTGCAATTATTTTTGACGCTAAATCATGAAAAAAAACAATTCAAGAAAAATTCAAAAACAGAAAAAGCAATTCTGGAGAGGGTCACCCTTATTATATAAGAATATAAAAAAATAGCCTATGATCTGTTCTCAGCAAAAAATTACCAACGTTACACAAAAATGTAAACAATAAAATAAATATATATATAGGCGAATATAATTTTAACAACTAGTCACAGTCATCTATCGGAACACACGACGGAAGTAGTGAAATTAAAATTATTCATTTTTCATTATTACTTTTTTTTACATATTTAACAGAGATAGGTATTCAAATTCTTTGTTTTTTAATGTTAAATATTATAAATCTTAACTAGTAAAATGTAACTAGTTTTCATCATGGATGTTAGAGGATGATTTTTCATTAAAATAAAATTTCAGTAGATTATTGAGGATTAATAATAAATTAATAAAAGTAATATGTAAATAATAAACCAAACTAAATTTTAAAATATCAAGTACAACATACCATTAAGTTATATCTTGAATCTCTCATATTACTTCGACATCACTTTGCTTAGGCCTAGAATCTATAACATATAATTTCTGTATCCAATTTAATGTACTTTTCATATCTCATGTAAAATATATTCTAATTTGTAACTGCATGTTAGTAACTCTAACTAACGTTATAAGTACAAATATGGATATTTGTTAGGTTCTCGCACTTTGCTGAATTGACGATACTGAAATATTGGTTACATGTTGCCGGGGACACAGAAAACAAAGGGTAACTTTCACCTAGATAAAAGTATGTGGATGGGTAGTGTTTCTATTTCTAACGTTAAGTCTGTCAAATTAACCTTATACAAAGTTGTAAATAAATTAATAAATGCTAATTTTCAGCTTGTCAATGCGCTACATTTAATTTATTAATGTATTTCATCGGCGGACTTGATGTTCTGGGCAATCTCTCCCAAGCAATCTTTGGGGTTCTAGAAATCTAGCAACGTAGGTGCACCGTAGTTACAATTGTAATCAGCAGTTGAAAAGTTTTTCTTTTTCCTTAAATATAAGTATAAAAACGAAAATCTGCCTTAAAAACTTTTTATGGTGAAGAATAACAACACGTCTATGTCCAATATTTATTGAACCCGCTAAACTTGTAATTTTGCTCTTTACAACACTATAAGAGTTTTTGAAATGACAATATACGATGATATTGATCGACAAACTGCTATCACACTTGATACAGTAACACATACTGCAACAATGTACAAAGAACTATTTTCAAAGATTGACACGTCTCTTTCAACTGAAAAGCATGACGCCAGATACAATACGAGAGTTCAACAAAACAAACTCGTATAACTATTGTTCAAGTAAGGAAAGTTTTTACTGCTAAAGAGAAAGTCTTTAATTTTCAACCTTTATCAGAATATGAATGAAGTAACGAATGTTGGTGTTATAAAATTCGTATCTTATTATACGTTATATGTTACGTGAAATAGAAATACTTTATTTTTAGTTTTCCTGCAAACGTGTTTGGACAACAATTTTAATTATAGTAGTTTTTAGTAGGACAGATCGGAGACAAAACAGAGCATGGATATTCCAAATGATTCCTAAATGAATCCCTCGACGTGCAAAGCTCGAAAATTGATCTACGTCCACATAATTCAAAGTAAAAAGTTTCTTTATAATTACAACAATTTATGTCTGTTAATATATTCCTAAAATATTTGATCTGTAAAAATTAAAAACCAAATATTATCTTCGCGTTCTATTAAAGTTTGATAAGATTTGTGATAATTAGGCAGTGAGATCTGAATTTCAGTTCAAAACTAAATTAACAGATTGTTAAAAGTTGTTGGTCGCTTACTTTAACTTTGCTTAACTTTAAAAAATGAAGAGGCCATTTTTTAAAGTTTACACTGAAAGACGCAAGTTTCGCTGAAAAAAATTCAGATTTGAGATAAACTAACCTTTGTGCATAACATCTGCCTGTTATTTAAATCTATCTTGATAAAATTATTGTGTGCACCACAGAATGAATATAACAAAATAAAAAGAAAATTAAAAATCTTTCTTTAACAGTGAAAACTAGCTTTACTTAAGTGAATTAACGGAACCCGTATAGATCCGTTTATTTTCAGTTGTCGTATATCTGTGAACCAGTGTAATTTGAAATAGATATATTAATCTTCGAATATGTTTCTATTCACATTGTGCCCGTGCGTATCTGGATTGGAGTGAGAACAATTTGTCAAAATCATATTAATATCACCATAATCATTTCTGGAAATTTTAGAGTGAAGAATTTAGTAAAACTTGTCGCGTCATTATTGTCAGAGAAGCTACTTAATAACTTGCTACTTTGATAAATGTTGAACGTATTACTTTGATAAATATTAAAATTATTATTTTGATAAATATTATTATTTTTATTACTACAACTGCAAAGCTTTTTACGTATATATATTACAAATGAGAACTGCCATTTTTCCATTTGCTGCAAGCAATTTGTTTCATATTTTTATACAATTTTGGCATGAGGATATGAGCAGATGTTTTTACAGCTGTAACTGAATTCGAAAACGTTTTTAAAGCTCATAAGACAATAAAAGATTACTTAAACGAATATGTTAAAAGGCATGAAAAAAGACTGGTGGTTTTAAAAAGGTAAGGATCCACCAAAAGTTAAGGATCGATTTCAGTCAATTCGCTTTAATTTTGCATTATATTTGTTTCAGTTATTTGGATGTGCTTAAAAGGGAACACAAAAAAAACAGTGGAAGATGTTCCCAAGTACTTGGAGAACCCTGTTAACATTTTTACCCTTATCAAACGATTAACAGTTGATTTAAATTTTGTTAAATACAGTTTTGACGACGAAACTGGTAACTGCTACTTATATTACGATAATGTTTTAGTTTAAAACTTCCATTACATATCCTTCGCTCCTTAAGCCCGAACGTAGAAGATTGATGTAGACAGCGGGCGCGGTAATGCGGGATGAGCTAATTGTAACGTACTCAATAGAGAAGAATGCCACACACCGCGAGCAAGCCATTTCAACGCTCGCAACGTTTAATCATCTTGCCCTGCCATTAATTCTTAAACAATTCACAGCCTACGTAGAAGATATAACAAATAAGCAATATGCTGACAAATATCCTACGATGGAGGATTTATCAGGTGCTGCAAAAGCACTTGTAAGATTGCAACATGTGTACAATCTGAAAACCAAAGAGCTTGCAGAAGGAAAACTGGACGTTGTTGATTACAGGTATCACGTACGTCATGCACTGAGTTTATTTTAGTAACAATGGCGTCAGATAAAAGTTACTGCATTATGACTATTAGGGGTCGTCTCCACGCGTGAAAGAGTCACGACGGATCTGCACTTCTATCGTCAGGTACTCACTCATTGCCACACTACTTAATGCTGGACTAGTATAGAATGACTTTGGCATTAAGTCCACCATTGTACATTTTGTGCATAAATTTCTTAATTAAATAAATAAATAATATCACCCTGATTCTCTGGCTCGCGGAAGCGACCTTTTACTTATAATTTTTATTTTCTTTTTAATCCGAAAGATTCCGTCTTCTGAAACTTCATAGAGTTGCTTTTACTTCAGTACGCCAATGACAGCGTGTGATTGCTACGAGATTGGCCGAATCTTGTTCAAAAATGACAAATTTGTCGACGGACTTGAATGGATGCTTGAAGCCTATCGTAGGTACAACAATGAGGAAATTAATTACGAGTTTACGGACATATAATAGATATATTGGAGAATATTAGTTTTGGATATTCTAAAACAGGTGCGATTTCTTAGACACCCCGAAACTCAGAGATTATCTATTTGAATTTTCTGTAAATATTTAAAGATAGTTTTAATAGAGTCCCAAACTTTCTTGTATGGTATGGCAGGTATGACAACCTAATAAAAAAAACTCTTTATAATTTTAGTTATAATTGATGTAGCTATATGTCGAAATAAAACTTACAGGAGATATGGAAAATGCACTATATTGGGTACAGAAACTATATGACATAGATCCACATAATTCTGAAATAATATGAAAGATTCAAGATTATATAGCATATGGGTGAGTTAGTTCATATTTTAAAATAAAGTTCTATTAATTAGCGCTAACCAACTCTAAATACTATTGTCAACAACCCTACACAAAAAAAATCCTAGAACAGAATAGCTACGCTGAGCAACTTGAAATCGTGCTATTAAAAAGTCAATCGATAAAACAAATTACTTGCAGCAACCCCTTAAGATACTACCCACCGGTGGCTTGTTTATGTGGGACTCGAACCGCCTAAAAGTATGATTAGCCAGAACACCAGTTGTGCCCTAGAAAGGAAACCCCCGGTACCCTGACGGTCCCCGAGCAATTCATAGAGCATTTTATACGGTAGTAGATGTATATGAGAACTACAGTGTTCCCAGTATACTTCCTAAAGGACATACTCGTTGTGCAGTAAATCGCGCTGCCGCCTTGAAACTGCTTTTGCTGGGGTGACAGATAGTCTCACCCATCTCCCCAGGCCTACGCTTATTGAAGACGTTGGTCGATCTGGGTATAAACTAGAAAGGAAGTACACAAGATTATAGAATATTACTGAAGGAACAAAGAATCAGAAGTGATTATTACATCATTACTAACTGCCTCCAACAGATTATGTTTTTTTAAAAGTAATTGTCCTCTAGCAATCAATAAAACAAAGTTAATAAAACGGCTTTTACAGAAATGATTAATAAATCAGCGTGTGGAAGATGTACACTAGTAGATTTTCCTTTCAATGATCTGTTTTCAGCTAGTTGGTCATGTAGTATGTAAACCAAAAACTGGTTCAAGAAAATCATAAGAAATCCTACACGAATTACTACTAGGATTCAATATTACACTATTACATTATTAATAGTGCTACTGTTTATTATTTAAACCGTAAAGTATTATAGAAATACTGATTTACTTTTATTTTAATATGCCTTTTTACCACAAATAAGTATTTAATTAGTTTTTCGGAGTGTTTTACTTGGGAGTAGTCGATAATTAATAAAATCTTACTACAGAAATAAAGAACTACTATTTTATTGCCTTTTTCATGCATTTACCAAGCTAATGTGTGAGTCTTACCTTTTCAAATAGTAATATAAATAAAAATGTTGCAGTGTACAACACAGAATTGTTATGTACTTAATTTGATTCCTAATCGATAGCAATCTTATACGGAAACGGAAAGCAAACAAGAGGGACCACTGAAGAGCACGAATGAGTTTTTTTCAATGTGTCAAAGAGAAGCAGAATTACTAATCGAAATTTCTAGCAGGTAAAAAAGCTAGATGAACTTTTACCGTTTTATTATGGTGTAACTTCATGTTTCACGCTTTGTTCCCGTCGTGTGGCAGGCTATGGTGTGCTAGTACAACGAGCGTTGCATTAAGGAATTCACACTTTTAAACCGGGTATAGTGCGAGTTTGTTTCACATCAACTCGTCGACAGCGAATGCGTTTGCACTTCGGTGTGTGACCGCGTTCGGCGTTGCGATTGATCCTCAGCCGTGCAAGCGGATGCGCATATTCCACGGCGTATTCTACGTCAAAACTATATGTTTTTTGATTTTAACTTGCAAAGTATGAAGTAAAATATCCCATATTAATTACATTGTTTTAAAATTGATATAGATTCTAAAATAATTTTACTATAAAGAAATTTAGTAGTTATTAGAATAAAACTATAATAATATTGTCATTTTTGCAGATTAACTTGTCATTATCAAACTGATAATCATCCCTTTACAAAGTTAGCACCTATGAAGACAGAGATACTTTACCTTAATCCTGACATAGCTTTGTTCCATGACATATTAAGTGTCAGTGAAATTTATACCCTCATGGAAATGGCTAAGACAAGGGTGAGTATGACAAGGGGTTTTGATACAAAAGTAGCCCATTACTAAGCTATATAAGTCTTGACACCGGTAATAGATTGTTCTAACTGTTACGATCTTATAGTAACTAAATACTTATGAAAACCGAATTCAAGTACAAAAATTAGACCCAATTAATATTGAATTTCATCCAAAGACGTCAATTTAAGCAACTACAACTTATTATAATTACTGTTGCTTCACAAGGAGGAGCTTTAATTCTATGCTATTTGATATAGAAATTTAATTTAGGAGTAATAAAGAAAAAGTGAAAAGTTATACTGAGGATTCAAAAACTCAATTAGGCCAGATTTTTTTTTTGTTTAGAATATCTCTTATTTAACTTTTTTATCATTTCTCCAAAAAACATAATTTTCTTATCACTCGAAAAACTCGTCGACGTCATCATCATAATAGCATTATCATCCTCAAATTTATTTCCACGAATATGCTCCTTTGATTTTGGGGATAAGTGAAAATTACTAAGAGCTAAACCCAGAGAATATGGCGCGTTGGATGATGATAATTATCAAGAGCGTTTTTGTGAAGAACAGGGACAGTTCTAGAATAGTTTTTCTTTAACAGCTTTTGTGATTAAGGCATGATTCAAATGATCTGAAAATTGTGGGCGAGTTTATTTAGATTTTCTTGTTAGACGTAAAACGAATACGAGTCCAAACTTTTGTTTTAATTGAGTGTCCTTATAGCTACATTAATAAAACAATTGATACTCAAGACAATCGTCACTTTCTAGTAGGTATTATTATTTAAGAGATTGACCTAGTTTACATATTTTTTTACAATTTAGTTTATAAAATAAAACGCATTAAATATTTACTATTATGCAGTTCTATCGGTCTTGCATTAGGCTTAAAAACATCTCGAAAACCCGCATCAGCAAAACAGCATGGTTACTTGACAAGGAGTCCGAAGTTGTCGCCCGCCTTTCACGACGCGTTATACATATCACGGTATTGAGTCCGCGGATAATTATAATTTGCAAGTTGCCAACTACGACATTGCACTAATGCCTTCTTTGAAGTAAGTAATATTATTATTGTCTCATTATCATCATTAACTACCTCCAAGAGTCCGCTGCTGGACATAGGCCTCTCTTTAGCAAGGGTGTTTTGGTCTTCTATACTACGTGTTATGGCCAGACGGTTTCGTTTAGTTGTGTGTTGTCTTGAATATTTTACCTATCAATTTTTAATCATCGTAATTTTATCATTTATTTTTAACCCATGTTGGCACTTCGCACACTAGACGTGGCAAACTTTCTTCTACGGATTCTCTATATAGCCATAGCTATTACCTCTTTCAGGAACCACCACCACGGGACCTCGTCGATTATCCGCTCACAATATTCCTAGAAGCTTCAGCAACTATTTTGCCATCCCTGCTCATATTCATTATGTACCTGTCGCGCAGAGAATTTTCTCAGTCTATTTTACTTAGCATTAATGTGTGCTTCTTTTAAAAGTACGTTATAAGTAGCGATAAGAAGGCAACAAAATATAATATCTAACTATTTCAACTACTGATATTCTATGACTAATGATATATTTTTTTGTTATTAATTATTTAGTCATAATTTCTACTGATGCTTACATTCTTAGTGTCCAATAAAAGACCAAGGTAATAAAATAGCTACTGTGCTGGTTTATGTAAGTATTTCAAAATGATTGATAATATCAAAAGTAACACGAAGTACAAAAAACGATTTTATGTTAATAAACAAAATAAAGACAGGTGGTAACAAACCCGTCTTCTCCGCCGATTTTTATGATATGTATTTTTTTCACTTGCCTCCACTTCGAACAGCAGAATAACTATTTATTGCAATATTTTAAAAATCTATACTAACATCAATCTGAAGAGTTTGTTTCGTTTTTGTATGAATACGCTTATCTCAGGAAGCTCTAGTCTGATTTGAAAAAATTTTCCAGTGTTAGATAGCCCAGTTATAGCGAGAGGCCATATATCATCACGCTGCGACCAAAAAAAAAGGACTATCAATGAATTTTTTTTGCAGAAACGAGAAAAAATATTCCTTTTAAAAGCTTCCATTGCGTGAGCTGCATAAACGGTTAAAGCTTCGCAAAAATTATGTTTGAAAGAATTATCCCCACGAAATTAGAAAATATATGTAAAATACAAGAAAAAAACCTAAATATATTGAGTTATACCATATTCATGTTGTTCTGGTCGCAGGAAGCCGCTGGATGTGGACAGCCCAGGACCGTCTGTTTGTTTGTCAGGACTTCAGAGAAGAAGAGGAGAAGGCAATTGCCTCGGGGCGAGTTCAATACCCTACCCTGGCCTGGAACTGTGTTAGAGGAGCTCTTCGTTGTCACAGGGTGCTCATGCACCTCCGTCGAATAGGGAATATGCATGCATTTTTTTTTCTACTAGTTATTACATTACCAAATTAAATACATCTGAAATACAAACCATTAAGCTAAAAATATATATTAAAATCACTATCATTTCCGGGCGATTTAAACACAGCTATCAGAGTAGGCCTTTTCTCTGACGTCAGATTGCTCTCAGTCGACCATGAAGTGTTCGATTTACAAAGTTGGCAAAAGTTAAATGATTGAATTAATTTGTTACAATGGAAATACTTATTATTAATAAGGCATATAATATTAATATCAATATACCTTACAATTAAGGTATATTTCTTTATGCTTAAAGGTGTATCATACAAGTAAAAAGTGGAGCAAGGCGATGAGAAGATATGGTGTATCGTGTTTGTTCTACTGTGATGAAGAAACAAGTTTTGATAAAAACTTAACCTAATTCGTCAAGCTCGTTAAAGAATGCCCATTATCTAATATTTAGGTATTTATCCATCTACATATTACATAAGGATAAAACACTATCTTATTAGAAAATAAATAATCACGAGAAATTCAAATCAACTTTTTGACAGAGTAAGTCGATTGTACTCGTAAATTGACGTCACGTTTTGTTCCACCAATAATATTGTATTTCCAAAAATATACGAAGGAATTTTAAAACCGTCACTTTTTGATGATTAAAATTTCACTATTAAATTATGATAATTTCAAAAATAACTATAGATATGTTTGTTTAGCACTAAAGCTTACAAATAAAAATATTTGGGCATTTTGGTGTTACGTGTATATTCTTTATTGTCTTGTATTGTATCCGCCAAGTACTTGGCGGATACAACTATAAGTCTGGCTCGCGATGGCTGGATTAGGCGAGAGACGTCGTCTCCAGCCGGTCAGCGTCGAGTGGGCAGGGTAGCAGCATGGCACTCTCTCCTTCAGGCTGACGCAGGTCTTTTCCGAGTGCAGCTGCTTCGGGAAGTACCTACACTCAGTCGGTAGGAGGAAATTGAGTCCCACCTGTGTTACCACTGCAATTGTAGTGAGGACACGGCTCAGCACACGCTGACGGTATGCTGAGCCTGGGCAACGCCGGCATTTTACCATGGTCACAACCTTCCACGAAGACGATATATCGCAAAAGGAGGTGGCGGAGAAGACCCGGGAAGAGGAGCTCCACTTGGATTCTATTCGCCGATTCGGTTGTATTAATAATAGTAATTGTAAAATATCTTAATAGTTATTCTGCTTTTCAGAGTGGATATTGATTTAAAATGACTCATTATAAAATCAGTACAGCCGTTCTTGAACGATAAATGGTGTATCTAGCCCGTCTTTGCTTTATATCATCATCATTATCTCCGCTAAAGGACCTTCACTGTTGGATAAAGGTTTCCCCAATGTTTCATATATATATTAAGAAATATATTTTAAAACAAGTCAGCAGTTCAAGGAACTTCTGTATGCTATTTGACGACATTTTCAGAGTATAACCTTAAATTTGTAGTAGAAAGTAGTTATCGTTACAAGGACCTTTGTTAAGAAAGTGCCATAGCAATGTAATTATTGTTTGAAACAAAATCTGACATGAACCGATGAATTACCGTTGTAGTGTTGCAATTATGTATAACATGTATGTGTGTGTGTCAATGTCAAATGTAACTCGAGGAGGCGCTACAGTTTTATCTAAACTTGGTGTAAGCATATTCCCGGTGAAGGGTGTCGCAATTTTCTGGCTCAATTTGCACCCGTCAGGAAAAGGCAACAACTGCATGATACACGCTGCCTGACCTGTACTGATAGGCTCCAAGTGGGATACGTACTTCTATTATAGTTTTAACTGGCGTCAAAACGAAAGCGATATACGGCTTCACTTGTCACAGAAAAAGCTAACCAATTACATGCTCCCAAACTGAAAAACTTAAACAGATTTTTCCCTTGAGAATTTAATTGCAGTAACCCGTGAGTTTTTATATACCTTGAGTAATATTGCGTTTTACAGTAGCTGCCAAATGGATTTTTAATGTGGGTCAAGAGATCATAAAGCCCTGCAATCTAGAATACCAAAAAGAAGAAGACTGCCCTGACTCGCATGCCTTATATTGAAAACTTCCAAAAAGCTTTAGTGATGTTTATTTTATACTGTGAAATGTTAAGACATACTCCACGTACCACTATGACTAGTGATTTCGACAAATCCTTGAATAAACTAAGGTTTTAAGATTATCTGTGTTTTAGTTAAGTTATGTTTTAAAAAAAAAACAATATTCCAAAAAAGTTGCAGGAAACTTGACCCTAGTATGTATGTATCAGCTTAATTAAAATTCGGAACTAATGTGACAGACAGGAAAATAAACAAAAGCGCATAAATTTTCTGATAATATGTATTCAAAATCAGTGTTCTATTTATTAAATACAATATAAATAGGCATATTTACTACTGAACTACAAATACATATTAATTGGTTTAGTTCTTCTTGAAAAGGTAAGTAGGTCAGGGTACGTCAAAAGGTAAGTAGTTTGTAATATAAATATGTCACTAAAGTACATTAGTCATTTTTTTTTAAATATTTTCTTAAACAAATTTGGCACTACTTATAAATATTCGAATAAATGCATAAAATGAGATTGTGTTCATTCACATGTTTGTACTTACTACTAAAGTAATTTGACTGGTATTTAAATTTAAAAAAATAAGATAAATCTGTAAATATAATTTAAAACGATTCATAGACAAAAAAAGGTTTTCAGAAATCTAGTACACAACATTAAATTTCTTGATTGGTTTTACGAATGAATGAATACTACATTGGACTAACAGTCCACCGCTTATTGTAATTTAAATAAAAACAAAATCATAATTACGACCTCAAAAAAAACTGAGGTTTTGACTTTTGACGTTTTTAAATATTTATATCTCAAAAAAATTACAGTTGGAAATCAGCATGTGCATAAAAATTACACGTATGTAGTACTTTAGTTTCTCGAAATGTGTCATAATGTTATAATGAATTAAGCTTTTAGCGTCAATCAATTGCACGAAACAAAAACGTTACTACGCTGGGTATAACTTATAATTATTTTATTAAGTTTAGACTTAAGATATCGGCAAAACAAAAGCCTCTATTGTTATATTAGGTTCTTTCGACATTTTAGTATCTTCTAATAAACAAATCAAACTGTCAATTTTTAACTATATCATATAATAATAAAAAATAACAGGTAGTAATTTTGCATTTACTACCATTTTTATTAATTATAATTTAAATCTCGGCAATCTGTGGTTACGAGAATTACAGTAAAGTAAAACTTTATCTTTGGTATGTGTCACAAAACGTCAAAAAACAGATCTAATTAAAAATTGAACAATTTGTTTTGTTTATTAAAGGTAACAAGTCACAACTTAAAATTAAAAACTTTAAAAAATTATCTACAGACAAGATTTCACATTTGTTTAGTGTTATTTAAATTACTGTAAAATGAAATATTATTAGACTAATATGATATAAATTATCATAAGATATTATTCTAAAAACATTTTTTTTTTCAATTTATAATATTGATATCAATTCTGTTACAATGTTACTGTTATTGAGATATACATGTGGAGAAAAAAATGTATATTTGTGCATTAAACTTAATGTACAGTCACTGTATAATATTTGAACTTGCTTGACTGATCAGATCACTAATATTTGCACTAGTTCAGTACGTGTTTGTACAGTTTATTGAATAGGAGAGAGTCGTACCTCTATCTGGATGTCTTCGGAACGGGTCGAGGGATCTTGCGGACGATACCTTCTTCTTGATATTCCAGGTTACAAGGTTTGAGTAACTCTTGACCGCCTTGGTGAAGCCATTTGTTGCACACTGTAAAGAAGTACAAACCTACATGAATCAGGTACATTTTTTCTTATATCAACATTGTCATCATTATCAACAGCCTTTAACAGTCCACTGCTGGACATAGGCCTCTCGTTAGATAGAAGGTTTGGGATTAAATACCACGCTGATCAGTCGGGTTCGTGTAAGTAAATAGCTATATTCGGATGTCGTAATAACAGCTGTTCCCGGATCCCTCCTATCTCAAGTGCAGAGTGGCATACCGTGTGGTTTTAGTCGTCCGATTCCGACACACCACCCCGCAGTAAACTAGTGGGGTGATAGCCCAAGGGAGTTCTCACACATTAAAAATAAAAAAAAGTAATTAGCTATATGATACCCTTATATCAATAAAATTTATTCTTCCCATCCATGAAAGAAATTGTTCTGTCATGGATAAAAACAGTGCGAAACCAAGGTGGGTCGGTAGCATTAGCAATAAGTATTAACTAATTACTAATGCTAACAACCCACCTCGGTTTCTCAGATTTTATGTACTATAATATACGGTTTATTCCCAACAGACCCCACCAATACTGCCGCTACGAGACCTTTGTCGCCACCACGAGTCCTTTCTGGACACCTTGTATATCAGGTGGGAATATCATGACGATGCCATGAACCCATCGGTCATTGGGCGGCCCTTTTTATTGTGAAATTTATTTGAATGAAACCAACGACACTGCAAGCCTATCTAAACTATCCCACCAATATTATAAATGTAAAAGTTTGCGGAGATGGAGAGTTGTTTAGATGTATATTGTTCTTTCAAGCAAAAACTACTGAACGGATTTATATGAAGCTTTACAGTAATATAGCTCATGCATCAGAATAACACTTAGACTACTTTTTACCGCGATATTCGACATTCACGCAGGCAGAGGCACGGGTTAAAGCTATTATTTTTCTAATTATGAATCTTGGGTTAATTCCTGCATGAGCGAGGCCCTAGGTGGTTACCGTGCTGGCCACCGCAAAGATCGCTTCTGAGTAGCAGTTGAGAACAGTTGTAAAATTTTGCCTCCACGACCAGTAGTGTGGGCAGTTTTAGTGGTAGCCATTGAGAATCAACTAATATATTTGTATTAGACGAGTATATATATATAAAAATTGCTGTTGTATCCCGCTCCCTTTTATTGAAAACCGCATATAATCCACTGTGTACTAAGCGGCTTCATTTTATACTATGTAAAGATAATAAAGTTGAAAAATTTTTACATTCACTAATCTCTGGATCTGCAGAAGTCGAATTTCAAAAATATTCTTTGGCATTGATTACCCAATTTCTACGTAATTAAAAACATTTTCGATATTCGAAAAAAGCATTTAACATCACGCCATGAACTTTAAGAGTGCAGCAGAGATACTAAGATACGGTATTATACATATAACAATTGAAGTTTCTTACAGGGAAATGCGACCTAACTGTTACTTTTTTGCACTGGAAAGAAGTGTATACTGTTTAAGAAACGTACCCCACTTAGAGCCCTGTAGTACGGGACAGGCGGCGTGCCTGGTGGCGAGGTCTCCTTCTCCCGACGCGTGCAGGTTGAGCCAGAACGCGGCTGCGCCCTTCACTGGGAAAACGCTCAGACCTAGCTCCGTGAACACCGTCGCGCCTCCCTGAGCCACGTCGGACATCTGTGAACGACAATTAAAGTGCCATATTAATCACACGTGATCATCATCATCAACAGCCTGAAACTTACACACACCAACATGACATGACATTTTTTTTATAACATAGATAGATTTTATCTTTCTCCACTTAATGTTTAACAGTCCACTGCTGGATATCGCCTCTCTTTAGAAAGGAGGCTTTGGCCTACTGTACCACGCTGGCCAGACTGGTTGACATAGTTTGTTTCAAATTTGTTTCTTTTTACGGTGCTGTTATCCTGTGTAGTTTGTTCTCTTAGTCGCTTCTTACGACACCCATGGGATTAATAGGGGTAGTGACACTCGTATTATTATCATCTACGTAATCTTAAATTACACGTAGCCAGTAAAAAAAACAACCTATGCTTTGTATTAACTGCAGGTAAAAATAAATTCTTAGGCTTAGTAGGCTTAATTTACTTTTTAAAGCATTTTATTTGGTTGTATTATACTTTGTATAAACTAACCTTTGTATAAACAAAGGTTACAAGAGAACCAAATATATAATATAATAGGTATAGGGGCAAATGAGAGACTGTAAAGAACCTATTTATATGGTTCGTTTTAACTTGTGTGACAGATGTGCCGTAGTAAAGATGGTCTGATGGGTCCAGGATTACTCTCTTTTGCTTTTTAATTTGATTTACTATTAAAGCTTATTATTTAAATTCTTTGTAGTTCACTGTAGGTACTTACGTAAAACAGCACAGTGGCTATTCTGTTACCGCCGAACTTTGTGAAGGCGTTCTCTTGCTTCTGAAAAAAAAGTGTAATTGAGAATTGTTTATCTAATAAACAATCTTGATAAAATTGAATTATAGAGAGATGTCAGATTGAATGATATAAACACATCATATGATTTCTATAATATTCCAATAACATTAAATAACTTTTATTTTTTTTTACCAAAAGCTCACCAAAACCACGTGACAACCATAACGCTATCGTAAAGTACATGCACATATAACTATTCATTTTATCATCTATTTGCCGCAAGCAAAAGCTGGTGTGGATTGCAACTTACTCTTGCGAAATCATAGTGTGGCTCATAGTGCCCTCCAATGCCATAGTTGACAACTTGCAGTTCCTCGGCGGTGTCCATACTGAGACCAGTCATGTGTTTCACGCGACGGGAAATTCTGGCTATGGTCTCCGACTCTGTGTCTCGTAACCAAGCTGATTTGCTGATGCGGTAGTGCGCGGGAACCAACTCGCCGGTCTTAGGATCGTGGACTACAGCGCGTTTGAACTAAGTACAAAAGATAAATACAATAAACTTAATCAAATTTAAGTTTGTTTGCCATTTCTAACTATAAGGTTTAGAAGCGGGCGGTTGTAGATCAACGTACTTTTTTTCCCTAAAATTTTGATAAAACACATTGTCGCTTTGGTTTTTATTGATCTATGAGTTTGGAGTCTTTACATAAGATACGATTTTAAAAGAATTTTCGAATGAAATAAAAATATTTTGTCTTTGGATAAGTAATTAATATTGGTTTGGTGAAATTTGTACCAACAAAGGATTGACGAAATGGGAATAGGCAGCAGCTAGCAAGAGACGAAATAGATGATATTTAATCAATAAATGAAATTAGACACATTTTCTTTGAATTAAATGACTAGAGTACTGACTTATCAGTTCCTATTTTAAATTTTGAGGCCTCGTCTTAAAGTATTGCCATATTTTACCCAATTTGTTAATTTAAGAACTCTAACGTAGTATAAATTTTTAATCTAAAAAAGTTTAATTTTTTTCCAAATTAAAAAAAAACTAGATGCAATACTTACTCTAGGCCGTGACATGTCTTTGATAGTCTCAATTTCAGCATCGCTCAACACATCGTGAAACAAAACCACGGCAGGGTCCAGGTACATTGTCTCCACTTTAATAGGCGCTATTGTCAAAAACGGATCATTTTCAGTCATGTAACGGCATGTTAGTCTGGAAAACATTCAACACTATGGTAAATAGTTGGACGGTAGCGTAATGACGAAGATATCGGAATTGCTTTTTTTTTCTGTTTTGAGAGCCTGCCAAAGTGACTCTACTTAGCGTGATGAAAAGCATGAGTAGAATCCGAGAGTTGTGGTCACCATGCTCATTGCAAATGCAGTCAGTATGTCTAGGCTAGGGACAATGTAGCTATCAAGTAGTAGCTAGTTTGAGTCAGCTAAGTGCATTATCTCAACTTTTCATACAAATATTCAACTTAGTTATGGGAATTAAGAATAATACTTGTAAAGTTCAATTCATATTTATTTAAGTTTAATGATCAACCGCCAAACTACAGAGGTTCTAAAAATTTTAGTCTACAACTAGCAAACTTATATTTTATTAAATTTTAATATGAGTATAATCGGTCGAGAGGTTTAACAGTCACACAGTAACTAACACTCGACAGACTTTAATAGTCTGCTGCTGGACATAGACCTCAGTTAGAAAGGTTTTGGTCTATTATAAAACGCTGGCCAGATGAGCCTGTATAAGGTTTGTGTCAAGTTATCTTTCTCTTTTAAATACTATTGTCCTGCGTCGTTTGCTCGCTTAGTCGGCTTTTAAGACACGACGAGTGATAACACAGCGTGTTCTTAATTTATCACCACAGGGACACTTACTAACACAAGACTACTTACAATACGTATTAATATTGATGTATAGTTACCATGAAACTGAAAAAAGTACGTTCAGAATCAGTAATTTAATTTACGAAACATATTGTATTATTTCAATTGATTTAAGTGACTGTAGAAGGTACTAGATACTGAAGTAAACAATATGATGGCAGATACATATATGCTTATACAGATGATAACATGTTCATCGTGATTTTATTTTTTTTATCAACAATCTTTAACAACAATTGCTATAAAACCATTAAAAAGGTCTACTTCCCTTTGCAACTCGGAACTTTTTTTGAATTTAGAAAACTTCTAATTACAATCTATCAAAGAAAACGAGAATTCATACAGAACAATTTGATATGCCTCTTTTTATTTGTTCACTGACATTCTAACGGTAAAGTCATATACCAAAGCGATTTAAAATAAGAATTCTTTTCTGGCATTGCACACTGGATACTTTCATTACTCTTTTATATTGTATTTAACCATGTGTTGTCCGGTGAATGTCAGAATAAATGAAGTTTTTTCCTTTCTTTCAATTTCTATTCCTACAAAATATTGGCCTATAGCCGCTAAATTGAAAGAAAACTTTCCTTAATTTCTTAAAGACGTGATTTTCTATTTACATAATCCAAAGGGATAAGACTCGTCTTGACAAAATTGATCTAGGAATCTTTCTTTATTCAAAGTAGAGGATCCCCTAAAGTATCGTTACCTG
Organism: Hypercompe scribonia; assembly: GCA_949316085.1. NCBI lineage: Eukaryota > Metazoa > Arthropoda > Insecta > Lepidoptera > Erebidae > Hypercompe > Hypercompe scribonia. The sequence continues at coordinate 10,352,741 of OX438974.1, read as the reverse complement.
CTGGATATTTCAATAGGTATATCCATATCACCACGACACAGCGCCTCGTAAGACTTTCTCTCTTTTTCATAACCTGACAACTCGGCCGGTTTCACATCACGCTGTTCGAGACCAGTTTCCTGTAGTCAAAGAAATATTAGTTTAAATAAGGATGTGTTTTGGTCATATTAAACTTATTAAAGGTGTATGTTACATTGTAGTTATGATCGTATAGTGTGCTATTTCTTGTCGGTAATAGAATTTAAATTGACAGTCAATTAATAGTTGTCAACATTGATAATTTTTTAAATTTCGTTCCTCCGTCATAGACATTTGTTAGTACTTATTACACAAACTGGTAATATTGCAGATAATATTTATTTCGACATTGCCTCTAATACAAGAATCAGTCGCTGAGTAATAGATTTCATACAAATGGAAAGCCGCGATGTTTCAACTATATGAAAGTCCATAATGGTGTTTTAATATTATTAATAACAACAAAATATTTATTAATATGCATAAATATAAATGAAGAGGAGATTCACGTTATGTATTCAGAAAAACGTCTCAATTGTTGTTCAAATAATAGTTATTTTAAGCCCATAAAATTAGAATAACTTAAATGCGACAATTTCGTGCACTAAGTAGATGTAACAATGTGTATACTAAAGTGTATGATAGAATTTTATAATTGTATGAAACAAAAAAAATATGTATAAAAACTTACGCCTCTACGTGCCTTCCTAAGTTTAGATTCTTCTTCGGTAATACTCTTTTGGTAATGCGGTACGTTACCCTTGGCCCGTGAGTGTTTTGGATCTACATCTAGAAGTTTCTGCGTCCAGTCTAGTGCACTCTTTGTATCTCCTGTAAATGGTCAATTAATATTTAATGACAATCTTCTCTTTAAAAGGTCATAATTTTACTTAACATCAAGTCTAACGGTACTAAAAATTGATGCTCAAAATGAATAATGATAAAAAGTATAGACTGAACTTGTCTGAAACAATATTGTATTACAAGTTGCAAACACTGTGATGATTGTATGAGTACTAAAATGCATTTAATGGCATTGCTATGTGAGACCAAAATTCATGCTATCAGCAAATGTGTCTCGAGCCCGAGTGTATTTAAATGTATATGGATATAAAATGCCACGAAATAATAACCTCACACATCTCAACTGCGATCGTCTGATACAAAATTATGGAGAACTGATGGTATTATGTCACGTTATCATCAGCGAAAAGCGTGGTGTCTAGGAATAACATGGGTATTTCGATTACAAGATCCTTTTAAATTTCTAAATAGAAAGTTTATTTTATTTATAAAATCGATTTCCCATTTGTGGAAGTGTACATGAACGAGAGACTTACCTAGCAGATAATACGTAAAGCTAATATACTCCAGTATATCAACATCAGTAAACGGATAATGTTGTTTTTCTTCCTCATACTTTCGGAGAGCCTCTTGCATCCATGCGCGTGCGTTTACGAAATCTGATTCTTTGTATAACACTCGACCCAATTCGTAGCAGTCGCTTGCTGTCATTGGAGTACTAAAATACACACAAACAAACAATACGTCAAAACTTATTTAATGCATAATTTTTTTGTGACACGGTGTTTGTGGTCGCACTCCTCCTAGACTAAATGGTTAGATTGATGTAACGTTTTTTTTGTAGTTTTTCATAGGTATAAGAACAGGTCTTAAAGTATTTTTTACAACTCCTGCGCCTACATCCATGTTTTTAAAATGTAGACAATGTTTGTCGAATCAATTAGAACATATATATATTGATAATAAAGGGAATTATTTGTAACCTTTTTCAAATAATTTGCCCGATCGCAGAAATGTAAAAATTGGAACGCTTAAAATTAAAGGTAGAAAGAGTTCAAAAGGAAGCAAAGCACTTGCAACTCCTTCAAGCTTCGAGCTTCAAGTTGGCGTGGCTGGCGGTAGTTACATCAAGTATGCACGTGCCGTAACAAAAAAAAATGGATAAATACCACGGGCGTAACCTTTTAGTGGTCCTACCACACCTCTGATCAATGTTAACTAAATATTATTGTAGTCAAAAGTGTTGTTTGCTTGTTACATTCACGTATTGACTACTCAACCGATCATCTTCAAACATGTTCTTCAATGGGTACAGAAAAGGTGTTATTTAAAGTGTTCAGTATCTAACTTTAAAACGGTTATACATCACAACTTAAATGGTTTAAATATAGAAACTAGTGTTTTAATTCTTTGTCATGTGAATTACGAAATCTGTTAACTACTTCTCATTTAATTTACACAAAACGTAATACAACACCCAGGCTTATATTTCCTTAAAGGTTTAATTTTATACCTACTGGTGTAAAACTATGTTGCTTTTAAAACATGTATTGTGAGTCAAATTAAGTTCATTAGTCACACAGCTATATTCATTCTATACTCTGACATCTAGTACAGTGTCCAGTCTGCTATCCAGAGTCTGATCATGGAGTTGAAAGGCCATAGGAACTCCATTATAAAACGACACAATTCCGTCGATTTTAGTCTCGTATAATTCGTTTTCACGTTTACTTTATCTCTAAATGGTATCCACGGTTTGATAGTGGAGCTGATGGTGGTCATAGGAAATCCGTATTGAAACTACCCATCGAATTTGTTGATTTGATGTCTTGACGAGTACTTTAATCCTAAATGGTGACAAGGGCTTGATGCTGAAGCTGGAAACTGGTCATTTCTATGAGCAAAATGAGAAGTCATTAACAAAACGACCTGGCCACCAAGTTTGAGCTTTTTGTAATCGTCTTGATGACTACTTTGATCCCAGAGATATCCATAAGTAACTTCATCAGGTTTGGGATAATAAGTTCGTTCCATTAGTTATGAATGTCAATTCAATGATGAACAGATTGAGAAACCGGTACTGCGATAATTACAAAAGTTAATTAAAAGTAAAAAGGTTTTTATTTAAACGTGCTAAAAAGATTAAAATAAACTTTGCCTTGAAAAATTTTATTTGCATAATGTCATTTCACCATTTATATGACATAAAAACTTGTCGTGAGATTTACTTTATTTGATTTAGATAAACAAGTAAGTTAAATAATTAGTTCTTCAAACTAAGTCAATACGGGTACTTAAATCTCGCGACAAGTTTCTGTATCGTTTAAATTTAAATTTTAGAGAAAAATTTTATATTATTCGTTTTATAAATAAATCAACTTATCGCCGTCCACTGCTGAACGAAGGTTTCCCGCAAGGAGCGTCAAGCATAGTGTGTTCAAAAAAAACTTGTTTTTAAAGACTTATTTTACTTTAATTATTAAATTTACGAGAGCCTTTTGAGCATTGATTTTAGTACATGCTTCAGACTCGTGTCATGTTCACATGTTTTAATTTTGAAAATACGTCCCTCCGTTATTGTGACGTAATGCATGTATGTTGCATTATAGCCATTGTAGGTACTGGTTATATTATCTTTTAAGTATTGTTTTGTAGCTAAGCAAAGATTTAATCGCAAATTGTAATCGTGACATTAATACAGTTCACTGTACACAATAAGATAAGAAAGGAATAAAAAATTATATACTTATTTTAACAACCCATTAAATGGACAATTAACATACCTACGACACGATTTTAAGTGTAGATAACTCTAGTCACGAAATATTGTAGTGCCTATACTGAAATTATGTACATAATACTTTAGTAGCGCTTTACAGCAATTAACTTACAATTATATATCAGTTATATCATCTACAACAATGTTTTAGGCCCACATTTATAATAAACTAAGTAGCTAAGTAGCTTATGCGTTATTCTGATGTATATACTATATTACTGTTAAGTTTCATCCAAATCCGTGCAGCAGTTTTTGCGTGAAAAAGTAATAAACATATATCCTTACAAACTTTCGCATTTATAATAATTAAGTAAGTTAAAAAAGTTTTAAAGAGTTTATCGATATAGAGTATAGATAGGTTATTCAATATAGCGTAATCTATCAGAAATCACGGGTTTTTTTATAAAGTCCTAGACAGATATGTTATGTAGTAGAGCCAGACTGATTTCAGCACGGATGGGCCGGCTAGACCGGGGCAGTACTGTCCTCCCACAGAAGATCAACTTTAAAGCGACAGCATCCGTGCTGTCGTGTTTCGTTGGTGAGTGGGAGACCGGTGGTCCATTGATGCAGGGGTGACAGTTGTCGTGGTAAACGTGTGCAATACAATGCCGCGATGACTGTCATACCTTTTACCATCCCAAGCGAAGTGTGAAAAAGTATCTTACTAAGCCGCCATAGTGTGGATCACCATTCTGCATTGTCTGCATTCGCAATGAGTATGGTAATCACAACTCTTGACACAAAGATTTTTTACGTATGCAATCGGGTGAAAAATTCTAATAGTGCCGTTTACCGGTACTTATAAGATTTGAAATGATTCAAATATGGATTGGCCCATGGGAATAAGATATTATACCGCGCTAAAAAATCGGCTATATCTCTCTGAAGCCTATTAACTATCTCCAGATACAAAAACCATACCATAAAATCGCTCCGTTGCGATGTGAAAACGAGACAAACATTTAAACAAACAAACACACTTTCGCATCGGTATATATATAGATACAAAAGGATATATGTATATATATAATTCATCTCTCATACGGTGGTCTGTTTCCAAACTAGTCAAGCCTGTTTTATGGTAACCAGACTATTGATTAACATACATTTTTAAATATATGCATATCATAGATAAATAGCATCCAGATACAGAACAAATTATTGCTCCCACCACGCAATGTTCAGGGTGGAAATCAAAAGACGATGTCTGGTTTAGCAATCAGCATCGCTAACAAAACCAGTAGGTCCGTATAAATATGTACTATCTAAATTACAAGTGTGTACACAGAAGTGTCTTTTTTTATTACGTGAACGAATTATTACGAGTACAATATAGGGTCTGGATTGGCTTTTTGAAGAAACCATAGTTTTCAACTAGCTTGTCCGTTTAGTTAGCATACGAGCCCCAGTCACCGTGTTACCTAACCAGTGTTAGTCAAGTTTAACGACCCGAAGCGCGACACTGTCGCCAGCAGGACGTTTGGGTGGGCCGTGGCAAGTAAGACCAACGATGAAAATAAAATAATAAAGAGATACTAAATATGAGCTAATATTACATGCCTAGACTATACTCATATACATAAAAAAATACTATATTATATACAGATAAAAATAGATAAAAATTACAATTACAATTAAATTTTTATGTTAGAAAAAAAGAACATATAGTAATATATAAAAAATTAAAAAAGGAGAAATACAACAATAAATTAAATGTCCATAATTTTTAAACACAACAACCATGAATGTGTAATATGTTACATACCTGTAAACAACGCCATTTAATTTGCCTTCTGCAAGTTCTTTAATATCCAAGTGGTAAGTTTCCTGCAATCTAGTGAGAGCTTGCGCGGCACCTGTTAGATCCTCCAGCGCTGGGTATTTGACATCTTTGTGGTTCATTGTTACATTCTTTATATATTCTAAAAATAAAGGTATAGTGAGTAACCTTCAGTACATGGACATCAAGGAGTACATTTAAAAAGTGATGTTTCTTAATAAAAACATACGATAATGCCGTCAATCACCACCTAAATGAAGAGGATGAGTTATATTTCGACACAAATGGATCGGTTCCATTGAAGTGACACTAAAGCCTCATAGAAAAAGAGTGCTATGCAATTCTTTCGTTCCTTTTCACCAAGGAGGTGGGGTAACCGGAGTCCAAACCCCTGATTCTGAAGCGAGGACTCAAAGTGCGGTAGTAACCTTGTGACTAACTCAAGAATCACAAGGTTACTGTACTGCAGGTGCTGCAGGCTCAAGTCACCAAGTGACACCAATTGACACCAACTAAGCTTTGATACAGCTGGAGACTGTAGATACCTACATGGGGTTTATTTAAACATTTATTATTCCAAAAACGTGCGCTTTACTTGCCACAGTTGCAACGTGACTTTTATATTATTAGATTGTGTTCTCGATTGTATAAAACTTTAAAGATATATTTAGTTTTAACTATATTTAGTTTTAGTACTTCGATGTGAGAAAATGAAAGAAATATAAGGAAAATAAAATTTTACGAGAAGGCATTAGGCTCTACGGTTCGGTGCACACATCAAGCAATCGAGCGCCACGACATGTGTTAGTGGGACTGGATGTCAATAATTTATATTTTTATAATTTACTTCTTTTTTTTCAGTGCTGAAATCGCCTCGGATTCCACCGGTTGGTAGTTATGTCGGATTCGACTGACCAAAAACTGCACGCCGTCTCGGGTACTAGTAGCCAGGGAAGCAGCACTGCAGTACACTCCAGAAAGGAAATCCCTGTACCCCGACGTACCTCGGGTCACCTATGTAAATGACCCCCTCTTGTCCCACTCCACCATCTCTTTCGCAAGCATAATTTGCTCGCAGAAACATACGGTGAACAGGCGCTGCACTGTCAGTTCTAATTCTGCCCAAATGACCTCAGGCATGTCGTCGCCATCCATGTTAGTCGCTTCAGGCGTTGGAGACGGAACCAGCTGTGGTAGAGTGTTCGCCACCACACGTGATGAGAATACAGAGCCGACGACTCCCACAAGCAGATTTGACTAAAGACACCGGGTGAACGGTTGAGACTTCGTAACTGAAAGTATCGGTGATTCAAAACAGTCTCCTTCCCCACAACGACAAGCCAGTGCTGAACACAGTGTAACAACGAAATATCCGCGATTTAAATGCCTCTCGCAATCACGGACTCCCGATTTAGGATACCTAGGCCGTATCTTTCGGGCCAAGTCTTCAGTGCACTGCCCCTCGGGTTCGTGCGCCGGGAACCCCAGGCCTCCAACCAGGCATGAAAGTCCCTGAACACAAAAACCAGGTGGGAGCGACAGACATCGACGGCGACGGTCAGCTGAGCGCGCCATTGTGCATCCTCAGTTGTAGCCTACCGTGCCACTGCTCAATGTGGAAATTTGTAGTTGCATTGATGAGGAACATAACTAACGAGAAGAGTACATAAAAACCATTTTGAAGCGTATTGTTTGAGGAAAAATTTGAGTGAAATGAGTACAATCGGTGGAACTTTTTTTAATTTTTAAAGCTTACACAAATCACAATCCACAAAGCTGCGGCCTTTAGTGTCATAAAAGGCACAGATATTAAAGTAATTATTTAAAATACGCGTGTTACTCCGTAAATACCTGTAAGACAGCAGCATAATGATATATTTAGTATTGTGTCATTGACATGTAGTTTTTCTATTATTCTATTATAATATTTAAGTTTAATTACGGTAAGTTCCTCTCTTAGTTCTTACGATCGTGATATCATTATTATTATTCTAAAACAAAGAGTATTTAGAGGGTGAAATTTAAACTTTTCTAATTATTTATATACCAGTCCGTGTTTGGTACTATTAAGTTTTAATAAAAAATTATGTACTTATATCTACACGCGCTCTCTTGAAATTGTAAAATATTAAAGTTCTAAGGTTCTACTCAATAACAAAAAAAAATAAAATAAAGGGGCATGCCCATTTTTGGAAAGAACAGGCGGGGGTCAATTTGCTTTTCTTAAAAAAAAAACATCTTGTTTTACGCTTACTAACCGTGGTCAGAAAAAGTTTCGGAAATACAAAAAATTAAATAACCTTAACCCGTAATTTTTTCGTTTATGGATAAATTAATAAGTGTTGCCTAATTTCATCAATCGATTTGCATCAATCATTATTTTATTGACGATATTTAAATTTTTTAGATGATTATTATAATGTTATGATAATTCAAAAACCAAATTACTAGTTGATTTACCATGAGTTCTTTAAGTCATTGTAAAAACGCTACTGTACAACATAACTATCATCCTCATTTGACTTTTTAGAGTTCCGTACGTCGAAAGGAAAAAAATAAAACCCTTATAGGATCACTTTGTTGTCGGTCCGTCCGTCTGTCAAGGCTCTTTTCTCAGGAACGCGTAGAGGTATCAAGCTGAAATTTATAAAAATACTCAACTCTACTGTCCTTTGCAGCTGTGAAAAAATCATACTTCAAAGTCAACGCAATCAAAAGGTACAGCCGTTTATGCCGCAAATTGCCGCAAATTTTAGAAACTTGTAAGGGTATCAAAACCTACAGAGTAAGTACTCTGTAGATTCTGAGTTCACGAGAAGTCTCGTGAACTCAGAATCTAGAAATCTGGTACGAAGCAACACCTTATAGCACGAGAAAGGAAAAATTGCAAAAATCGTAAATTTTTAGTTACATCGTTCAATAAAAATATTTTTAATGGTATGTATTTCATTTTGTAATAACTATGACTCGATTGGGGTGATGGGTGAGCTTTTACTTCAGGTTTGCACGGAACCCACGGTGTGCGAGTCTGATTCGCACTTGCCCGGTTTTTAAAGTTCTGTACGCCTTTTGAAATACATTATCCTGTACCCCCATCTGTCACTGTCATGTAACCACAACGCAACGTGTTCAGGCTAATCACAAGTCGACTTCGTTTGGGTTCGTGCTACTTTATTTTTCTTGCAGATTTTTTTAGCCAAGCAACTAATGAGCTTCTTAAATAGATTTCAGTTTTATGATGATTTATAATGAAAATGATTGCTAAAAAACTTTATTTGTGAAATCAAACAACGATTTTATAACTTAAAAATCCGGACATTTTTCAAATCAATTTCTTAATAATTTCAATGGACAAGGAAGTCTCACAGTATACGCAAAAAAAATCTTCATTAGTAGTAATTTGTTGTTGTATCACATGACAAAATGTCAATATATCGATGTAGTTAAGATTATTTGTTAGTTTTGGACTCTACTGACGTCTCATTCGGTAAAAAGTAAAGAAAAAGATAAAGAAAAAAAGAAAAGAGAACAGTGGTTTTCTATGGGGTTATGGTATTACTCCGGTAAAGCCGATTCATTTGTGCCCAAATAATATAAAAATACGGCTTTCGCAGCGTCTTTGCTTACGGAACCTTTGGAGCGCAACGCCGACGCCCACCTTCTTGATCTTCAATAACCTTCTTAGTAAGATTATTATACTAATATTATAAATGCGAATGTAGGTTTGTTTGTTACGGTTTCACACGAAAACTACTCAACCGATCATCATGTAATTTTGTACACATGTTCTTGAAGGTATTATAAGTAACACAGAATACTTTTTATTTATATATACATGAATTTAAAATGATCTGTTATGCAAGTTAATGTGGCAGACCAAATTCCACGCGAGCGAAACCGCAGGCAAAAGCAAATCTTATATACATATATTTTCATTTTGTTTTTTATTTTACAATTTTTGTACGGTAAAATTAAACAGGTACTTTAAAATACAACATTCAGTTAAAGCTTATCAGTTAATTCAAAAAAGAAAACAGTTCTTACCTGTTCCTATTTTAATACTATCTTCTATATTATCTAGATCTGTCGTCAGTCTTTTAATTAGGGTAAAAGCATTGATAGGATTACCCAAATAGTTGGGAATATCTTTCATCGCTCTTTCATGTTCTCGTTTATAGAGATTTAAATGTCTGAAAAAGGTTAATATGATAAGAATATCGTCACACATCACATCTCACACACGGCCCTGTGATCCCAAACCAGGCAAAACCTATATATATTATGGTGCCCAGACTGCTGATAAACATACTTAAACATTTTTATATACCTACATATTATAGATAAATTACACCCAGACACAGAACAAATGACTGTGCTCATCACACAAACATTTGTCTTGGGTAGGAATCGAACCCACGACATCTGGCTTAGCAGTCACGATCACTAACCACTAGACCAACAAGCCCGCCAAATATTTTCAGAAATTTCATTTTTATTAAAAAAAATATATAATCTGCAGATATAATAATGTTTAATTACTCTTACCTCTTAAGGGTGGTCAATCTCTTCTCTTCCTTATCAATATAAAAATCTAAGTCGTCTATTATTCTTTTATGCGTTTCTAGCAAATATTCTACTTCAGCTATTGCCGTGAATAGTTCTGCGTCAGTTTTTATGAAAACATTGAAAAGAAGCACAGCGCAAATTGCGTGCAAAGGAATCATTTTGTCAAATTATCTAACCTGTAAAAAAAGTACAATTAAAATATATAAAATATTTCGTTACATTGTAAGTAATCATGAGAATTATTGTAAAGATAGATAATATATTACAGTTTAAATAATTTTCTTAGATTTTATTATAATCATTATAAATATATGTAGCGTAGAAATATATTTTATGTAATGTTATTGACCTGCATGGCTGATGCAATCTCTATATAAATCCCACATCATAAATTTTATTTTAAACTCAATAAATCTGTGTGTGTATCTACTGAACACCTCACAGTTAAACGAGATACGTAGATTTTACATACGTGGGAGTACCCACGAACTAAAGCCAGAGAACTTAGATAAAACCAGTTATTCTTTACCATTAAATACAACCATTTATATTCTATCTATGGTCGTATACGCGTGAGTCACTACATTCACAGCTTAAACTATCGCTTGAACTCGTAAAATATCATTAAATTACAATGAATATAAAAACAAAATTTTAATAGATTATCGAGAAATTTATTATCAATAATCAGATAATCGATTTATTATAGTCAAATCCGGTTAAGGAAATACATTTTCGCTTTTAAACAATACATGTTAAGTGAAAAGATTCTACGAGTAAAAGCACTTCTACCAGAATTATAACTGAAATCGGAACCGATGAAATTAAACTCGATATACTTTTAATATTTATCATTTTAGTTAACGCCACATAATCAAACTTAATTAAAACTTTTATATAGAATATAGCAGTTAACGTAATAAGTAATTACAACATCCAATCACGCTGCGTGTATTACAACTATTTAAACATACGTATAATACCTTAACTATTTTTAGTTTACATTGTAGGCATAAAATATTTTTCGTGAGTTACTGACCAAAAATGTGATTCATAACGCCGACGATAACGTTTAAAGTCCGTAAGTTATTTACCCTGTAACCTTTCTTTGAACAGCTATGTTTAAACATACTTCAAAGAATTTAAAGAAGAATTGAGGAAAAACTAAAGTATGCGCCGTAAAAAAAATTAATTGACATGGACTTGCGAAATGTATAATCACATATAGAAATTCAATGAAGTATTAACCTTATTCCATTAAAACAAAGGCCTATAATCTTATCCAAGGCAACCTAGTAATTTTTTAGAACTTTCATGTACACTTATTATCTTTTTTCCACTAATACCCTAATAACTGCAAAACCTCAATTCGAAATTCCTCACAAGTCGTCAGAAGTACAAGTAAAGACATAAAGAACCTTTCGATCAGCAATAGGACTGTTGCCAAGACATGGTTGAAGTGATTGCCTAATCTACATATTGCAGCGGTTAAGTGAGGGGAAAGGCTAAATATTATTGTAAAACTCCTTGGTTAACTTTCTAGGAAAACTTTCATATGAGGCTTTTCAATCTAAACATCAAAGACCACATTCGAAGTTTTGTGCTCTATTTTTTTTAAATCAGATATAATAAAGAAGCTATTAAAAATATTTAAAAGACTTCAACATACGCAAATGTGAGGGTAGGCCAATGACTGCTTACGGTATAAGATATAAATAAGTAGGTATAGTGATCTTAAAATTTATAATCTAATTTCTCGTTTTTGGTTAATGGAAAATGACCGACAGACTCATTTGATACGAGTAAAATAGTAATCATATACTGACTTACAATCTTTCACCTATAGACTCAGCGTTTATTTGATCCCAATTATACGCAACTTGTTCTATTGCTTCTACATAGATCATGTTAATATATTGGCGATAATAATGATAAACCTGCATAAAAACATTTTCACCGAATCGATTCAATTCTGCTAGCGCTCTACTAAATCTTTTAATATTATTATACCACTTGTTGCGGAAAATTTACAAGTTCAAAGTTAAAGATGTTAGTCATTTCACAAATAATAATTAAACCCTTTTAGAACCTTTGAGTTTTTTAAAAATCTTGGCTGAAATGCGAACTCTATGCATAATAGCAGAATTTAAACAAAAGCTTCGTGTGCTTAACAGAGCGAAACGGTGCACAGTGTTTGGTTATGGAGCAATGACTTACATATTTTTTTAATTACACCTTTGACCTCAGTGCATAGGTGCAGAATTATGCATACAATTATGCCATAGTGAGTACATACACAATTAAAACAAAGATATTTCCAAACTAAAACACATATTGTATGGTTCACATGGCCTTTTCAGTAAAGCGCCAATGTCACACGAATTCATTGTTTTATTTTTGCGATTAAAATCACATACCAACCTCCACTAGGCATTGGCTTATAATTTATATAATACTTAACAAAGCTTCAACTTCAAACACAAATTTATATCGTTTTTATTATTAATATTTAAGAAAAATGATTATATTGGTATATACCTTGTATTCAGATAAAGTAGGTATATCCTACTATCTAAAGTTTTTGAATTTTTTAAATAAATTGACATACACATTTCAAGTTGTCTTATAAATAAGTTAAATTAAAAAGTATAATAAATATAAAATGCTATTAGCGATAACAGGGCGATAGTGAGAACTTAATGCTTTCCGTATTATATTAATAAAGTATTCATTTTGAATACTAAATAAAGAACCGTAGATATAGTGAATAAAGCTCATTTATCTTTATTAGTGTTTTATTCACCATTATCTTACAAGTTTACATTCAATTTTCGGTACCTAAGGTATATTTTTTATAACAAAAACATGTGGTGGTAAACGTGATTCTGAGAGCGTCCCGGCGACTGAGTATTATCATCATTTTAACACAGATAATGAATATTGCGTGGCTATCAACTGTTCTACAATTCCGAATGCGTTCTCTACATAGAGGTTTCTAGAGAAACCTCTGATAATAGCTCCAAATTGACATTTATGAATTAATGGGACAATGACCAACATAGACAAAAGTGGTTATTATTCGGTATAGACGAATCGGCAAGTGTGCGGTGAATATTGATACAAGATTCGGTAAATTGTACAAGAATGTGGGACTGACCTAAATCTAGATACCTAGAATATACGGATGTGGTTGTGGCACAACACAGTACAACGAAGTATCTTCACAAATTAGTAATTAATGATAAAAAATAACATTCTGTTAACTTAATAAACTGTTGATCGTTGACTTAATAAACTTAATATAAAGCTTTTACAAAATAGTTGAAATAAAATTCAAGTTTATTTAATTTTAATCACAGGAGGTACCCAACTTGTACTCTTTTACTTTAACATCAATAGATGAATGGAAATAACGGTAAACACGTCTTTGTTCTCAAATTTATTTTAAGATCAGGAAGTCACTAAGACTACATACATTCGTTGCGACTAAACGTGATGCTAACATAGTTCAGCTTAAGAAACGCTAACGCTAACTTAACAGAAGGAAAATTAAAAAGGATAATCGCATCAAATATTTTACCCAAAATTTCAGATTATTTATTAAATAGCTAATAAAATCTACGACTTACCTAATATATGGGTAACAGTCGAGCGATCTCATATATTTAAAAAGTAATAATATCACTTAAAAATAAAGGCAAGGTCTAGTTATAATGCACTAGTATCGAAATAACAAAATTAGAGCGATTGATAAAATGGTACCGAGACCGGCATGCGGCAGCGCAACTACGCGGGTCAACGAACAACTACTGCCATTGAGTAGCCAGTGGCAAGCCGGTGACCTTATCTAACTGCCGCCTATGACGAGATGACGTGCTTTTTATTAATAATGTGTTATACACATTAGGGGGACGCTGCTTGCTTTACAATTTGATTCGATCATTTTGTGTGAGTAGCAAAGCCTAATGACGCTAATAGTAATGCTGTTATCGTAAATCGAGTCTCTAAGAAGCGGGCTCTTTTCGAAATTCTAATAGATAAGAAAAGAAATACACAAACGCAAATTATGTACACATACGTATGTACTAACACATTAAGCGATTACAGGTTTTGCCAAAGTAGATATACTAATGATATTAAATATTCAAAGGCTCAAGCTCACTCTTTACTTGCAGTAATCATAAATAAATAATTTAATAAGTACTGAGGCAATTATTTAATTCTGCAAACAGAGCAAACACAAAACAAAATCCTTTATACATAAGTGACTCATAGACGTAATTTAGCAAATTATCCTCCGCTATCTATGTCATTTATCAATGTGAACGGTAGGAAAATATTCACAATACACATTATTATAATGAGAGACTGAACATTATCTAAATATGACCTGTTTAAAGGGGTATGGATCAGTGAACTTAGCATGGCTCTAATTTAGGTGCATTAACATTTACAATATTTTAGGAAAAGGTTTTAAGTAAATGAAACAAATTTAAGCTTAAATCAGTGATATACAAGTATTATGTTTACTACACTACTTAATGTTACCTAATATCAATCAATCAACCTATCAGTATCTACTGCTGAACCTCTCCTTCTGAAGACCTCCTCCTCTTATAATATATTACTACCTTGCTAAGCCTCAGAAAGATTGCAAAGCCATCGTTCCTGTGCCTGATTTTGCCCCAGTTGTGTTGGTTAACCGTCTCATTGGATTGTAAGAGTGAGAGAACAGAGAGTTCACTTGTGTATGTGTACACCCTTGTGCACTATAATATTTCCTGTGTAGTTGGTTGGTCTCTATTGAGAGTAGCCACCATAGCCAAAATCTACATCATCATATTACTTCTATATTATAACAATTTGTAACTGTGAGGATCTATTCAATTCTAATTGGTCAAAAGGGAAGTCATTCCAATAAGGCTTTACCGGCTAATCAAAACTATTTGTGATTGAAAAAATATCATGCAGATATACTTTATCTGTTGGAATAATATTATACATTGTCAATTCCACAGTTACAGCATTATTAAAAAGGTATTATTATTTATGAACAACAATAATAATAAATAGACCTCCTCTTACACATTTTTGCAAGCAAGCATATTTTTTTTAATAGTTTACCAAAAGTTCTGTTTATTAAATATTATTTGGTTGGATTTTTTGCTGCAAAATTCTTAATTTTTTCATTTTTAAAAATATTTTTGTTCATTTTTTGCATCTTTGGTCAGGTTTAAGAACCATAAGCTGCTCTCATATCCAATAATAGAAGTTTTATCTTCTAACAGTAAGTCGAGACATAATTGTGTTTTTTTTTACTACTACATTCCAATATTATTTGTATCCACTTTTTTGATGATGTGCTTGCATTATTAAAATAGTCTGTACAAATAACTTGTCAGTCAGTCATTTTAAGTCAGCTTACCAGTACAGTTTTCTAACCCAAGAACAGTATATTTCTTCTTTTCGGAAAAACAAAAAAAAAATTTTTTTTTTAAAAATGTGAAGCCTAGTAAAGTGTAAATAATTAAACATAAATCAATAGAACCTCATTCTCTGATGAAACAAAATGCAGAAATAGTACTCATTTCAAGTTTAACAGGACAATATAAATAAATAGTGTAAGGATTATAGGATACTTTGTGTGTCTGTCTATTGACAGGAAAATCCTCAGCCAGTGTTAGATCTAGTGCACCTGATTTAAAATATGGTAATTAAATAAAAAACAAAAGCAAATTTTAATTTTGCATTAGCCAATTTACAGGAAGGAAAATTATAACAATTCCTTTGTCAATTCATCAAGAATTTAAAACTTTTTGTAAAATATATTGATATTCTACTTCAAAAAGCAGTTGTGAAAGTCTAAAAACAGTTAATAATAACACAAAACTTAATTTGCAAGTCAACATATCTTAAAAATAAAAATTATTGTTTTACATTTATTTATTAGTACAAATCCTTTGAGTATATAGTATTAATAAGCTTATAATATTCAAGCGATCACACTAACAAAATAATTATAGTAAAAATTAATAGATTTTACCTGGAACATTTAACAATATCCAGGATAGTAATTTTCTTTCCAGACCCTAAAATCGATTCCAAATATGTTATATGAACATAAAAAGCACGCACACAACGAACTAAGATTCACTGTCGACTGACAATTCATTCAATAAATGACAAATATGATAACTGTTGTCATTATTGACAAACAGTAATGTGAAAAGTGTTGCTAGACTTTATTGAAAAATACTTTTGAACGATTTTAAAGATTAAGTGTAAGTTCTACGTGATACTTTATATATTTTTTTTAACTGAATTTAGTATGTCATTATAATATATTAAGTCTAGGATGTTGTATTGGTCTCTTAACAGCCAAGAAATATTAAATTTATAATAGGTATTGTATTGCAGTTTTATTTTTTGGCCTTCATTGTGATTGCGATAGTATCCGTCGTCCAGTCTTCCCAGTATCTGGCCAAAGGAGAGCGACCCACACCATTTACGCTAAGATTAAGCTAAGAACTTACGGTTTCTACTCAAGGACATACTTACTCCAGTGGTTATGAACACGGCGATATATGTGACCAGCCCACTATCTGGTCTATGGTGCCAACTTCCCCGCAAAACTCAGCCTAACCAATAACTTTTAGACATGACTCAGGAGCAATCCTTGAAAAATAAGACTACTGTGTTTCCTCCTCCGAATTCTTGTTGAATTGAATATATGCTGCAATTGCTCAAAGACAGGAGTTCCCCCTGCCCTTAAGGGCTCAGTTGTCCTCACTTCGGGATTTTCCACTTTTTAGTTGTTTCATGATCAACTCATTTTCGTAAATGAAGATGTTAGGAAGTTCGTTGGTATAGTGTCCGACTAAAGCAGCTCAAGCATCGCAGAGGACGGATTTAAGTAGCGGAGATTGTGAAGCATATAACTGGCTACAAGAGGAACTCTAGTTTAGAGGAGACGATAGGATCATTGACCGTCATCAGCTATGTGACTCCTCACGAGTTGCTTTACGAGTACTTTGAAACCCCTATTTTGTTCTATTGTCTCCTTAATGAGGTGTGTAATAAAATCCTAGAGATTCTGCCGTACCGCTTTTCGAATATTTTTGGGGGGTGTTTACTGGCTATCATCTGTGGCCTGTGGATTTTCACGTCTTTTTCTCATGAATTCCAGCGTCTCATCTGAAAGTTTGTTTGCCCGCACGCCTATTCTAGTAGAATCTGTTAGCAAAATCTCACACTACTTTCACTTCTCTATTTAAGTCCTCGTTAACGTCATCCTCAATTTCCAGCATATCGAATCAGTTTTAAAGTTCCATTTGGAATCTTTCAGAGACAGCAACGGTTTGAATTTAGAATGTTCTAACGAGCTCTTTCAACTGATTCCATGTTCTCCGTTTCTCTATACGACAACATGGTACGGGAGCTAGCAACGTTTGAAAAGTAAGAATTTTAGGTCAGCTGATTTTGTGATATGTCGTCCTTCTAGCACTTTCGGTTAGAGTCTGGGCTATCTGGCTGGCTGTAGCGGTTGCGTTCATTAGTGCGCATCCTACCTGTCCAGGTAATAATCCTGGATTTTAAAAATGGGTGTTCTTTGTGTCCGTTTCTTATGTTTGTAAAGTCCCCCGCGACACAGGATTTATTCCTAGTGCGGGCGTAGTCTTTTAAAAAAAAAAAAAAAACATTTTAGGAGGCATAATTTTTAATTTTTCGTTTTTAAATAAGTGTACCTGACATATTTTTTTTATTGCCAGACATTTTTGACATTGCTAACTATGTGCCATACGTGATTTTTTTTATAAAATTTCAAAGTATTTTATAATGTCTGTAATTTTAATATTATGTTATTTAAATATAAGAAAACTTAAAATAAATTTGCCAGACATTAATTCAATTGTTAAGTCTTGAATTAAAATTAAAAAGTCATGAAGTATTGCAGTATGATGCTAGTAGTCCGAGAGAGACAGCTGAAGGCGCGAGAGAGATAGACAACGACAGTGGCGCGACAGGCAAGTTTGCAAGATGGCGTCAGTCTAATGTCACATGTTTGTTTTTGTTTTGATTTTAATGTTTATTTTTTAATTTGGTTACAATGGCCAGTGATAAAATAAAATGTGTTTTTTGTAAAGGACATAACGATAACATAATACTTTTCATATATAAGGCTGAAACAACTTGAAAAACTTAATATTAATTATTTATAGTTTACATTTAGTAATCAGAACAATTTAAATAAAAAGTGTTGTTTTTTAAATTGTAATCTAATTTTATATTCATTTTTATACTTAAATTTTTTTGAAACTTGCTCTGACTAGAATGATTATTATTATTATTTTCTTTATTTCATTATATACACATATTTATTACATTTTTAAATATATAAAAAATAAAAAATACACATTTAAAAATATAACAAATAGTAGTAGACCACCGACATCGGGTACAGGGACCAAGACACCGGTGGTTAGGGCTCCAAAGACAGGAACCTCCTCACAATACGGGCCGTGTCAAGGAGGACTGCCTTCTGCATCAGACCCTTGATCCAACCTTCTAACGTAAGCCTCTTAAGGTGTTGGTCGAGGCTCTTCGCTATCAATCCATGAACAGATATGATTATCGGAACAGTAATCACCGAATCCACATTCCACACGTCGGCAATCTCGTGAGACAGATCCAAATACTTCAATTGTTTTTCTTTTTCAACTTTCACGAGATTCTCGTCATGAGGAACGGCAATATCGACAATCATTGCGCGGCGCTCTAATCGATCTATCACCACAGTATCAGGCTTATTGGCAACAATAGTCCTATCTGTGATAATAGATCGATCCCAATATAACGTAGCACGACCGTTCTCGAGAACTGGGTCGGGCACATACCTGTAGTAAGGTACTTCAAAATTGACAAGTTGGTATTTAAGGGCAAGTTGTTGGTGTACGATCCTGGCTACTTGGTTGTGCCTGTGCAAATACTCACCGTTAGCAAGACGAGAACAACCAGAAATAATATGCCTAATAGATTCTCCAGGACGGTGGCACGCCCGACAGATATCAACCGTACTATCTTTCAGGATATATTTCCGGTAGTTATTTGTCATGATAACTTCGTCCATAATTGCACAAACAAAACCTTCGATTTCTCCCAAGAGATCACCATACCGTAGCCAAGACGACGACGCTTTAAAGTCTATATCAGGCTCGTGTAGGGCCCGATAAAAGACTTTTAAGTACTTTTTTTAGGCGGCCAAAGAAGCGTTCCTGTAACATTTGTTTCACGCCAGATTCTGGTATTCCCAAGGACTGTGAAAAACCTAGATACATATTATTATTATTTCTTATTATATGCACAGTGAAAAGTAATTTACTTTCGTAATGGTTCTCTGTATCATTCTCGACTTATTCTGCAACTGTCTCTCTCGGACTACTGCAATACTTTTCATGACTTTTTAATTTTAATTCAAGACTTAACAATTGAATTAGTGTCTGGCAAATTTATTTTAAGTTTTCTTATATTTAAATAACATAATATTAAAATTACAGACATTATAAAATACTTTGAAATTTTTATAAAAAAAATAAAAAAAATCACGTATGGCACATAGTTAGCAATGTCAAAAATGTCTGGCAATAAAAAAAGTATGTTAGGTAGACTTATTTAAAAACAAAAAATTAAAAATTACGCCTTCTAAAATGTTTTTAAAATCCAGGATTATTACCTGGACTGGTAGGATGCGCACTAATGAACGCAACCGCTACCGCCAGCCAGATAGCCCAGACTCTAACCGAAAGTGCAAGAAGGACGACATATCACAAAATCAGCTGACCTAAAATTCTTTCTCGAAAACGTTGCTAGCTCCTATACTAACATGTCACGGTTTTGAAATTCAACATTTTAGAGTGGAAAATATAAAAATGTAAAATTTTAAAATTCACTACAAGCACACGAATTGCCTGCCCATTTTGATCCCAGATCTTTTAAGTGGGGCGTGAAAAAGTACTTTACCTGGACGCCATAGTGTAGGTCTCCATACTGCATTGTCTACATTACCAATGAGGATGGTGACCACTACTCTTGGATTCTACTTAAGCTTTCTATCAGGCAGAGTAGAGTCATTTTAACTGTCAAGAATATAAAAAAATAACATGGCACAAATATTGATACCAACTTTCCAACATTGTTAAATGACCAACAAAATAGTCAGTTTCAGACACATTATATAACATAAACTAATATTGACACTTTTCAAATAAAATTAACGAGACTATTGCAAAATAAAGTCTTGTACCCAGGGCAACATTTGAACAAACTATTTTGGAGTATCATGAATAACGCAATACGACTAATCTATTAACATATCAGTTAAACTATTTTTAGACCAATATCTAACGACAGTAACATTACTTAATCTTCTTTTATCCTAATGACACAATAATCAACCCAATTCATCCTATTCGAATCTAGTAAAAGCTACAGCATCCAAGTGCAATATTACTAATTCATATATACAGATGATCGTTGCCTGAGGCTAATGTACTATAATTGTTCATTTACAAAACGTAATCTGAACTCAATGCAATTAAAAATGTACAGAGCGATGGCTGGTGAGCATAAGTTAGCCGCAAAGTTCACTGGATAACGTACAATAATTTACAAACACTTGTACCACAAGTACGTCATACAACAGCAACCCCATTCGTTCATGGAATGAAAAATAAATCCAACACTTGGGGTTGATAGACATTACCATTCGAAAAATATTTTCTTTTTAAAGATTACAGTGACTCTGTATATGGCAATACAGGTTGACAATTGTCAGTGTCAGTGTAAGACTTGAGTTGAGGTTATAATCATGTGTAACGCATTTGTTTGAAACTGTTTATTGAGTCTGTGTATTTTTCATCATATTTTTGCTGTGAAAACAATGTCTAAGTTAAAAATAAAGGTCATTAGTCGGAATCCTGATGACTATTTACGTGCCACTAAAAGAGATATCCACAAATGTAAGTTAATTTATAACTTTTAAAATTACATTACATATTTAGTACAGTACATGTGTATAATAATATTATATTTTTAATGCCACACAATGTACAATGTTACACAATGTTTGCCTTACCTAGTAATAGATCAGTCATATAATTAACTTTGAATAGATTGTAATAATCGTGTTACTTTTTTAGTACCAAGAAATTATGATCCGAGTTTACATCCGCTTGAAGCACCCCGTGAATATGTGCGGGCGATGAATGCCGTTAAACTTGAAAGAGTTTTTGCAAAGCCTTTTATTGGTAGTCTTGATGGACACAGAGATGGTGTTTCAAGTTTGGGGAAACATCCACACCGACTTGCAGTTTTAGCTAGTGGTGCTTTCGATGGAGAAATCCGCATTTGGGATTTAGCAGTAAGGAAATGCACAAGAAATTTTGTAGCCCATGAAGGCTGGGTACGTGCATTGTGCTACACTCCTACTGGCGACACTTTTACAAGTGTTGGTGATGACAAAACTATTAAGACATGGAAATCTGAAGCACTTTCACCTGAGGATGAAGAACCAGTCAACACTCTGCTAAGCATGTCTGTAGTGTCAGGCATAACACATCACAGAACAAAGCCCTTATTTGCAACTTGTGGGGAACATTGTCAATTGTGGGAAAAAACCAGGAACGAGCCTGTGAAAGTCTTCAAGTGGGGAGTAGATAGTCTTCACCATGTATCTTTTAACCAGGTATTTATAATAAATGCAATAACAAGTATGTGAACTGTATGAACACATTTGAAATGTGTATTTTACCTCAAACAACACTATATAAATACACATATTTATAATGTGCTCGTCTAGACCTTTCTTTTAATACCAAACAAGATGAATATTTCAGTTAAACTTTATGTGATTAGAATTTGAAATTGAAATTCTATCTTATAACATTAATATAAACTATATCATATGGGACATTATTACAAATCTAGTGACACCTTGTTTATCAAAATTAGCTCAGCTATTGAGGCACTACAGTTAAACGTACAAACATATAACAAAACCATTACTCTTCCTTTTGACTTCCCCACAGAGGAGTGAAAAGAAAATCTAATAAATATGGTGTTTGGGTTTGTAGAGCAAGACTAAATAGATAGCACTTAATGTTACTAAATTCTTTTATTTCTGTACCTTGTGTTAGCATTAAGCAGTCCATATATTGCTTCTGACATACATGATATATGACATGTATGTAATAAAATAAAGAAAGAGATGGCAGCAAGAATGAGAGATATATTTATTGACTTATTATAATAAAAAGATTGTTTGCCAACATTCAGTTAAATGAAAATTGGGACTATATAGACATTTAAATTACCACATATGTTTAACAGAAATGTTAATCATCTGCATACTGTTTAGTTTACTGCAAATACAAACAGATGTCTTACATTTATATTATTCATTAATTTCCAGGTGGAACAAAATCTACTTGCATCCTGTGCAAGTGACAGGAGTGTAATTTTATATGATTGTCGTGAATCTGGTCCTCTAAGGAAAGTTGTCATGGAATTGAGGTCTAATGCCCTATCATGGAACCCGATGGAAGCTTTTATTTTCACTGTTGCCAATGAGGATTACAAGTATGTTATTTAAGTATTAAATTAATTATATTTTCTCATCCAGTACTGTAAAAATTTTGTAAATATGTAAGTATATTGTATGATAATAAACTGTTCCATGTAGTGACTGAGAGATTAAGAATACAGTATCATCACCTCTATTCATCCTATGGGTGTCAAAAAGACTAAAGGAACAAACTATGCCGGACAATATCATTGCAGAAAGAATGAAAACTAAAACAAACCCTATACCAACATGTCTAACCATTGTGGTGTAGTAGGCCAAGACACCTCCTTGGAGAGGAGAGGTCTGTGCTCAGCAGTGGCCTGTTAAAAGCTGATGATGATGATGTATTTTCAGTTCACCTTAATTTATTTCTTATATAGAAATTATTATATTTTGTATCAACATTTTTATTTCAGTTTGTACACATTTGATGTCAGAAAACTAAAGCAACCTGTAAACATTCATATGGGACACACATCTGCTGTTATTGACGTAGACTATGCACCGACTGGTAGAGAATTTGTAGCTGGTAGTTACGACAAATCTGTTAGAATATTCGAGAGCCTAAAAGGAAACTCTAGAGATGTATATCATACTAAACGAATGCAGCGACTCACATGTGTGAAGTGGACTTTAGATAACAAATATATTCTATCAGGTTCTGATGAAATGAATATTAGGATGTGGAAAGCAAGAGCTTCTGAAAAGCTTGGTGTAGTAAGTATTCCTTATAAAATTATTTTCTATTTCAAGAGCCTGCCAAAGTGACTCTACCTAAATACATTTATGATAAAACTGTCTTGTTAAGAATGAAAACAGTAGATAGAAAATAAAATCGTTTCTTGACAGTTACTTTGTTGGCTTCGTAACCATCTGTTATAGAGAACAAGCTGTAGTGTCAGTACTGTAATTATTGTAAACAAAATGGAATATGGAAATGAAGTTCCATTCAATGATTTTTTTTTTGTTAATTACAAGTTTAGATAATAAAACATATGCTGAATTTTTTTTTTAAAGTTTGATTAAATGAAAGCAATAACGAATGTGTTTAAAAATGAATTTAATATCTTATACACTATATTTTAGTATCGTTTGTGCAACTTTCGAATTTTAAAAACTAGTGCAAGGTGAGGTTATTACTTATGGCCTTTAAGTACACACACAATTCGTAATATTGTAGCTGTAACTAGTTTGTTGTATTTTACAGCAAATTTTGCACTTATCTAGGACCAAACAGATTGATAAATAGAAGATATTTTTGTTTTAACGTACATATGGGTTCATAGCAACTAATATGGAAAAATTAATATTTTCAGCTTAAGCCCCGTGAGAGAACTGCACTGAATTATTCCGAGTCTCTAAAGGAGAAATTCGCAAATCATCCACAAGTAAAACGCATTGCAAGACATAGACACGTACCTAAACACATCCTCAATGCACAGAAGGAGATCAGAACTATAAAGGAGAAGATTAAAAGAAAAGAGGGTAACAGACGTGCTCATAGCAAGCCTGGTGCAGTGCCTTTCGTTCCCGAACGGCAGAGACACACAGTTAAGGAGGATGAATAAATAATATATTTCTAAGACACCAACTTGTTTCATTTGGGAGTGTTGAGAGTTTCCAATTATCTGCATCTTCAACAACCCTTAATGGTTCAGTGCTGGACATAGGCTTTTCTTAAAAAGGTGTTGGCCTACTGTACGCACTGGACAGACAGGTTGGTATAGGTATTGGTATTGTGTGACTGCAGTGGACTATGCTTCCGCTGCGGTCGACCGGGGCACAAAGCGGCAGAGTGTTCTGCCGCCCCTCACTGCCCGGCGTGTGCGGCGGCTAATAAGCCCGCCAATAACCAGATTGGGCAGAGAGATTGCAAGCCTCCCCGCAATTCTCGGCAGACGTCGGGGTTACCTAGCCAATCGACCCGGGCTACCTCTGACGTCGTTCGAGCGTCGCAATCGTCGCCCATGGAGGAGGTTGTAGAGACAGTCCAGTAATGGACCAAGTCTCCAACCTCCTTGTCCAGACGAACCTGAACCACTGTGCCGCGGCCCAGGACCTCTTCCTGCAAACCATGGCACAGTGGTCGATCGGCGTTGCCGTAGCCGCGGAACCCTATTACGTTCCTCCCCGATCAAACTGGTTGGGTGACCGGGACGGCTCCGTGGCAGTCGTCGGCTCCACAGCGGCTCATTCCCCGCCCTTGTCACTAAGAGACAAGGGTACTGGATATGTTGCAGCTGAGTGGGGGGGATCACCGAATACGGTGTGTACTTCTCCCCCAACCGGAGTTTGAGCGACTCCGAGGCTTTCCTCAATAGCTTGGAGACCTCGATGCGGCGACTAACGTCTGGGCACGTCCTTGTTCTGGGGGACTTCAACGCAAAGTCTGGGGTGCGTGGGGTTCCCCCAGGACGGACGCTAGGGGCGAGGCCGTAGAGGAGTGGGCGGCCTCGGTGGGCCTCTGTCTACTAAACAGAGGCTCCACCAATACGTGCGTGCGACAGCAGGGGGGGTCGATAGTGGACCTTTCATTTGCTACCCCTGCCCTCGCCGCACGAGTAAGGAACTGGCGTGTCCTGGAAGAGGTTGAGACGCTCTCGGATCACCTCTACATCCGATTTGAGCTCTCCCGGACCCAGGACCCCAGTAGGGGTCACGCGGCGCGGCGTTCTTCTCGCTTTCCGCGGTGGGCTGTAGCCAAATTAAATAGGGACCTACTAGAGGAGGCGGCCATCGTTCACTCTTGGCTGTCTCCGCAGGCCCCGACCGAGGAGGTCGACATGGGGGCTGGTCGCTTCCGCGATGCCATTGCACAGATCTGTGATGCGGCCATGCCCCGCATCCGAGGTTGCCGGCCTCCACGGAAGGAGGTTTACTGGTGGTCCCAGGAGTTGGCGGACCTCCGCGCGGCCTGTACTCGTGCCCGGAGGTCCTATACCCGTAGTCGGCGACGACGCCGCGAACAAGGCGAGGAGGACCAGCTTCATGAGGAGTACCGAGAGGCGCGGAAAACTCTGAAGCTGGCCATCAGCCGCGCCAAAGAAATTAAGAGAAAGGAAATGCTGGAGGGTCTCGATCGTGACCCCTAGGGTCGCCCCTATCGCGTGGCGCGACAAAAGCTCCGCACGTCGGGCCCCCCCCTTACAGAGACCCGCCAGCCCAGCTTCCTGCAGGATGTGGTAGGGGGCCTTTTCTCGCAGCGGGCGGAGCACACAGCCCCGTCGATGGCCTTCATGGTCGGAGACGACGGGGGGAACGAAGACAATGTTCCGCCCGTCAGGGAATCGGAGATAGGGGCGGTTGTTCTACGGATTCGCTCTAAGAACACCGCCCCCGGGCCGGACGGGATACCTGCCCGAGTGCTGGCCCGAGCCCTTGAACACATGTCGGACCGCCTCAGGGAGGTCCTGGATGCTAGTTTGGTGTCCGGACGCTTCCCTGAGTGTTGGAAAAGCGGGAAGCTGGTCCTATTGAGGAAGCCGGGACGGCCTGCCGATTCGGTAGCGGCCTATAGGCCCATTGTGTTGCTGGACGAGGCGGGTAAACTGTTTGAGAGGATACTCTCTGCCCGCATCGTCCGGCACCTCTGCGAGGTGGGCCCCAATCTGTCGGACGCCCAATTCGGTTTTCGAGCGGGGCGTTCGACAGTCGATGCTGTATTACGTCTGAGGGCCGTTACCGAAGAGGCGGTGAGCTGTGGCGGCGTGCTGTTGGCGGTGTCGTTGGACATCGCCAACGCATTTAATAGTCTGCCATTTAGCTGCATCAGGGAAGCGCTCTGCTACCATGGAGTACCAGAGTACCTGAGGCGGCTTGTGGCAGACTATCTTGAGGAGCGTACCGTCATGTACGAGGACCGAGACGGTGCTCTGAGGCGGCGGCGCATGTCGTGCGGTGTTCCACAGGGGTCTGTCCTCGGACCACTCCTGTGGAATATGGGATACGACTGGGCCCTTCGAGGTCACCTCCCCCCCGGGCTGGGCGTAATTTGTTACGCCGATGACACATTGGTCACGGCCCGAGGAGCGAACTTTCAAGAGGTGGCGCGCCTAGCCACCACGGGAGTCTCTCTGGTGGTCGGGCGTATTGAGGCGCTGGGTTTACGGGTGGCCCTGGACAAGACGGAGGCCCTTTTGTTCCATAGGCCCCGTCGTGGTCCACCCTCCGGCGCCTCCATCGTGGTCAATTCGGTCCTCGTACCGGTTCAGGCCCAGATGAAGTATCTGGGCCTGATCCTTGACGGCAGGTGGCTCTTCGACGAGCACTTCCGACAGCTTTCTCCAAAGCTGGTCGCTGCTTCTGCCCTTGGGCGACTTTTGCCCAATTTGGGTGGAGCCAGCGTCGCGACGAGACGGCTATACACGGGGGTTGTCCGGTCAATGGCGCTGTATGGTGCACCGGTGTGGGCGGTGGCTCTGACCGCCCAGAATAGGGCTCGCCTCTGGCGTCCTCAGAGAATATTGGCGGTTAGAGCCATACGCGGTTACCGCACTGTATCGACGGAGGCGGCGTGCGCCTTAGCCGGAACTCCCCCGTGGGAGTTGGAGGCGGAAGTGCTCGCCGAAGTTTATCGGCGAACGGCAGACTTCCGGGTGGGTAGCGGCATCCGGCCCCCGCCCGAAGAGATACGCGAGTGGCGAGAGGCCGCTCGTCGAGCCACGAAGGCTCGTTGGTCGTCCCGGCTGGAGGCACCACGTGCTGGCTTCGGCGCCGTGGAGGCTCTCCAACCGGTCATAGCTGAGTGGGCAGGGCTACAGCACGGGACTCTTTCCTTCCGACTGACGCAGATCCTTTCCGGGCACGGTTGCTTCGGGAAGTATCTACACTCGGTTGCCAGGAGGGAATTGAGTCCCGCCTGTCACCACTGCGACTGCAGTGAGGACTCGGCTCAGCACACGCTGGCGATTTGTTCCGCCTGGGCGGCGCAGCGTGGGGTCCTCACTGCAGTTATTGGAGAAGATCTTTCGCTACCGGCCGTCATACGCTCCATGGTCGGTAGCGACAGTTGTTTTACCGCGGTCGCAACCTTCTGCGAAGACGTAATTTCGCGGAAGGAGGCGGCGGAGAGGGCCCGGGAGGACGATATCCACTCGGACCTAATTCGCCGCCGGCGAGCCGGGCGGCGGAGGCGCGCATACCAGCGCCTTATGCCGCCTTGAGTGTGGCCGCGGGTGGACGGGACGGGTTTTCCCCTCCATCCGCTATAGTGGCCAGCCGCGAGGAGGCGACGTCCGCGTGTGCCGTACGTCGCCTAACTGGAGAGGTTTTCCGCAGAAGGTGCCCGCTTTAGCAGGCAGGCGCTAGGAGGGATCTGGATGTCGTAATAACAGCTGTGCCCGGATCCCTCCTATGTCAGGCGCAAAGGAGCACACCGTGTGGTTTTAGTCGGTCCGATTCCGACACACCACCTCGCCGTAAACCCCGGTGGGGTGACGGCCCGAGGGGGTTTCCACACGTTAAAAAAAAAAACAAAAAAAGGTATTGGTATTGTGTGAAAGTTTCCTAGTCTTAACCATGCTGTTGTTCTGTGCAATTTGCTCCTTTAGGCAGATTTTTTGTTTTTTAGTTATACTTCGGACATCTGACACATTACCATGTTTGTATGTCTGAAACATGGTAATGTTTCAGATGTCCAAACTAAGCAGAACTTGTACGATGGGGACTAGACAACAATACGTATATACTGTTTATTTGTTAATACATACATATAACACATAGAAAAGACCCAAACTCCGGAACAAATATTTGCATTTGCAGATCATCCAAAGATTTAGTTCGACCCGAGAATTGAACCCGACATTACAACACAACGGGATGAATAGGGATGGTGACAGTCCCTTAATCCCTCACCACACAAAATTTCAATGAGAATCAATATTTGAGGTCATGCATTTATTGTTTAAGCAACACAGAGATCTAAATTTTAAATGACACAGACATCAATGTAACATTCGTTTCCTCATATTCATGTGTAAAATAATGTATAAGGTATATAAGAAATACAATGATCACTAAACACAAAAGTACGGCTGCTGAACACATATATAGATATAGCAGCACTAAATCTCTAACTCAACCGGCTTGGTTTATTGGCCTGCTGATGCGGTTGGGAACTGTCACTGTCCGGATATCCAATCTGAAAAGAAAAAACACTTATACCTCAATGTACTTTAAACCTCTAAACTTTTGAAGACTACTCGTGCTTTCCATCAGGCAAACTAAATGGTCGCGCACAGTGCGGTTTCAGAGAAATTTTCTCCCGCGAACAATCCCGTTATGGAATGAGCTCCCTGGCGAGGTTTTCCCTGGAAACTACAGTATGCGGCTCTTCAAGAAGGGGGTAAATAGGTCTTTAAAGGGTCGGCAACGCGCACGTGATGCCCCTGGTGCCGCAGGCGTTCATAGGCTGCGGTAACCGCTTACCATCAGGCGGGCCGTATGCTTGTTTGCCACCGTCGTGGTATAAAAAAAAAAAAAAAAACCTATTTCCTGTTTCGCATTTCGGTGTTTGCAAATATTTGCAAAATACGATCAATATCCATGTCTGGGTGTATTATTTCTATAATACTGATATTATTGTTAAATATTCCGACTGTAAAAGCACTTAGCTAAACGGATCATAATAAAAGTTAGCTAAGAGATAGAATAAAGTATGAAACAGCACAAAGGCTGCGTTTTAAAAAATAGTGTACCGCAATTGCAACACCGCAGGGCGCAGCTAGTAGTAAGTTACAACTATATTGTTAACACTTACATAATATCACGTGGTAAGCAGCTTTGTTCGAGGTTGTGTTCTACCACAACTAGTATACAGAGTGTTTTGAGGGTCGGCGCATATTCCAGGAGGTGAAGATCGCTGTTGTCAATCAGACGCTCCGGGTTAGCGTTCAAATTATCTAGTATGCGGTTATCTGGGTTTGGGCAGGGGCTGTAAACATACTCACATTTTATAGATCAATCTATTTGTTTTGTCTTGTTACTAAACTGAATATTTATTTACTTAACAATGTAAAAAGATCCAAAGTCTAATTGTGAAATGCAAAGTATACAACCTTTTTTGTGATACATCAATTATAGCGTTATTTATATAGTTAGGACACGATACAACTCGGAACAACAATTTGCAGATCACACAAAGTACTGTCCCTTGTGCGGTTTGAACCCACAACACTCAGCGTAGTAGAGAGCGGCGTGTCGACCGCTTAATCCATTACGCCACCCGTGCAGTCGCACATCAACTGAAAGTATTATTATAATTTACATTATTATGTTGAAATACAAAATTTATACTGACCTTGTTCCTCCAAAAAGGTAGACTACGTCTTTATAAATTAGACAAGCTTGTCGTCGTCGTTTGCACGGTACCGTGCCAGTTACATTCAAATATTCCCAAACATTGTCTGTTATAGAATATCTGTAGAGATCATTGAAATGAGTCTTTGTGTTTCCATTAAATCCTCCGAAGATGTACATGTGATCTTTGTAAAGCCCTGAAATGTAACAAAGTGAAAATTAATATATATGACGTGAGTATAACTTTCCTGTGCCTGACACAATTTCACTGCATTATGATATTTAAGATAGAAGATTAATGCGGAAATTAAAAAAACAAACCTCTCATCCTCTCGCTATTAATTAAGAATTAATGGCGTTAAAACTTGTTTTTACAACTCCAGCTGAATTAAAACGATTTCGTTTCTGTCTATCTACCTAGTTAATACAAAATTTAAAAAAACTTACAAGCTGAATGGCTACGTCGTCCTTCTGGCCATGAACCTTGCGGATTTAAACCTACCCATGTCTCAGACACAGTATCAAAAAAGAACACTTCAGGGCAATATATTTCTTCCTGAGAATTGTATGGGCTATTCATGTCACCGCGTCCACCATATACGTACATTCTTGTACCGTAAGCCACTGCAGTGTGGAAGTCCCGGTGTGATGGGGGTGTACCGGCGGCATCAATGAAAGACCACCTCATAGTATCTAGATTTAGGCAGTGAACTTCTTGAGAATACTGATCTGTGAGATACTCGAATCCTCCAAAAATGTACATCTTGTTATTGATAACGCATGCAGAATGTCCATCTTTAGCATAAGGTACCATGCCAGAGACTGGTGGAGTTGACCATTCCAAAGTTTTTGTGTCAAAACAAGAGAGTGTGTCACATGCCACGGCGTTATTTCTACCGCCCCACATATATACCTGAGAAGTATAAATATGAGAGTTTATTATATATATTAGTCTCTGTAGTGGTAGAGATCGACTGTCACTCGATTATGAAATATTTGTATCACTAATTGAACTTTGCATGTTTTATTTAATTTAATTGATAATTATAAGTTTAATAGGTAATATGCACGTGACACCAAAATTAACAAAATGCTTTTATTTTTAAGCTTCATTGCTAAAAAAAGCACTAATACAGTTATTTTTGAAATTTACCTGTTAAAGTGACTTTTTTTAAACTTCCTCGTATATTTTGAAAACGCAATGCTATTGGTAGAACAAAACGTGACGTCAATTTACAGTCGACGTCTTCTGTCAACAATTTGATTTGTATGGTTTCTAATAAATATATTTTTGTTTTCATTTATAGGTAACATGTGGATAGTTAAGTAACTATGTATTAGATATAAAATATGTTATGATTTCGTAAATTTGGCTTCCGGACGCTTAACGCTGGACGTGATTGAACGCGTCCGTTCTTTGTCGGAAGAGGTTGTCTGTCATAAGGGAGTGACGTTGGCTGTTAACATAGTAAACGCCATTAACTTCCTTCCATGGTGGGTGATTAGATGGGCACTCGTGTATCACCAGTTGATGCTTTACCTGGGGCGTATCTTCGGGGCCTATTTTAGCGATAGCTCCATAAGAAAATAGAAGAGGTCACAGGCAGAGATCCCAGGGGCCGAGCTAGGGACACCTTTAGGAGAACCTCGCGTACGATGTGGTTCTGAGGACTAGCTTTCCGCTTAGTACTAGAGTATCGTCTACAGACGACACTAGTACGGACTAGAGGGCATGGCCTCTGAGAAGCCTCCTGAAGCTCACCGGGCTAGGTTGAGGTCGGCTATCACATCAAGTACCTCGGTCTCAACCCCAGGGCAGTCGCTAGAGCTTTAAAGAAAACCTCGAGCGGTTGATAGCCCGAGTTCGGAGGTGGTGAGTTCCATACAGAGGCTATTGCCTAATTTAAGGGATCCACAGGAGGAAGTTCGCTGCCTCTGCTGTGCGATGTTACGGTCCATGACCCTCTACAGAGCACCGGTAAGGGCCAAGCACCTATCGGTTCCCTCCCGCTGCCGAGCTAAGCTCAATCAAGCTCAGCCAGTAGCTGACATTCGGATCGTACGAGGATACCACACCAACTTGTTGGTTGCAGTAACAGTTCTGGCATGTTTATTTTTAATATTCTGGCAGATATAGACGCGAGGGTCCATGAACAGGTTCGCTCTATCCACCGGGATGAAATTGGAGAAGACCAGGACTAGCTCGAAATGTGGTGGAACGCTAATAGACAGGCATTACCACAGTGGCGCGTGCGACTGTGCCGCTCTGCCTATCCTCGAAGCTCGGCTAGCCAGTACTAGAGTGTCAGGTGGTCGCATCACCTATCGACTGACGCCGATACTTACTGGGAATGGTTGCTTCGATAAGTATTTGAATAAGAGCGGACGCGAGGAGATGCCACAATGTCACTAATGCACAGCCGACTGGGACCAAATCAAACGAGATCTGTTCCCGTCAGCTATCATTGTTACTATGCTGATGGGTGAGGAGAGCTATAGCGCAGTGATCTCCTGCTGTGTAGCTGTTATGTTGCAGAAACATACTGCTGAACGGAAAAGGAAGAAGGCCGATCCCGAGCGTTGAGGACGTCGGTGGCAATAGCAGCTATCAACGTTAACGGAACCAGAAGCTGCTAGAGTGGGGACTGTTGCGGTCGGGCGATGGTGACCGGGTCGCAAAAAATGTAATCATCATCATCAATCAACCTATCACCGTCCACTGCTGACCGAAGGTCTCGCCCAAGGAACGCCAACCATCCCGGTCTTGGGTAATTCGCATCCATCCGCTGCCAAATGTAATCGGTTTGCAACAAAATAAGATGTACTCCTAGGCGATTACGACCACGGCGGCCAGACTCAACGGAGACCAGCTAGCTATAAAGGAGATGTTACAGTTCAGCGCAACTGTGTGTGGAAACACAGGTGCACTCTCTGTTCCGTCGTTCTCACAATCCAATGGGATGGTAATCCAATACGATCGGGGAGAGATCAGGCGCACGACCTACAGCTTTACATAATTTCAGAGCCACTGGGATTAAGACCTCAGCTTTCAAACTCTGGGCTATTATAATAATATTTCTATTATCAGAAAAACTCAATAACACTTTTCTGACCCGACCCGGCAATCGAACCCAAAACCTCTTGTTTACCATTGCATATGGTAGCCGTTACATCAACGAGGCAGTTGAATGATCCGGGTTCCCTTCGGTGTAGGACGCCTGGCCGTAGGAGACTGGCTGTCCAGGTGATTTTTAGTGGTAGCAGTCCACAACAAAAAGGTTATGTTTTTGTCAAGGTTTATAAACAAAACAAGTATGCGTAGGTTAGTAAATGCAAATTATACTTCATTGTTTGTTTATCATAGTATAATACACTATAAACACGATACACTATATCTTCTCATCACCTTACACTACTTATTACCTACACTTTGCATCTTTAGGCATAAAGAAATATACCTTACGAAGAATATATAGGAACGGCACAATATTAATAATAATAATTTTCATAGTAACAGGTTCATTTAATCACTCAATTTTTATGAAATTTGTAAATCAAACACATGCTGAGAATAATCACAGAATAAGCGCGTCAAAATGGCTGTTTAAATCGCCGGACCGAAAACGATAATGATTTTAGTATATATCTTTTAGATTAACGGTTTATTTCAAGAATAATAACAATGTAGTGGTGATTGGAGTATAACATTGGTAGAGTACATACTGGTGTACTTTTGATTGTTAGTCCGATGTCCTATCTACTATGACAAAGTTACGGACGCTTTAATAATTGATAAGCACTCAGCATAAGTGTCATAATATCCAATTAACACTATCTTAATCTCTGAGACCCATGACTATATGTGTCATAAAAAGATATCATAACTGTCTGTTGCGGTGGAGTGGTGTGTCGGAATCGGGCTGACTAAAACCGCACGGTGTGCCACACTGCGGCCGTGGTGGGAGGGTTCCGGGAACAGCTGCTATTACGACATCGGGATCGCTCCTAGCGCCTCGACCACTTCCTGCAGACCATTGTAATCAAAGTGCTGATCGACTTATCAACCTATCACCGTCTATTGCTGTACGAAGGCCTCTCCCAAGGATCACCAACTATCTTGGTCTCGAGCAGTCCACATCCATTCGCTACCAGTCATTTTCTTCAAGTCGCCTTACTTGCTAGACTTACTCATTTATTTCTAAATATAGGGTAGGCCAAGAATTCGTTAACATTTAAATCTAATATCCCGCACAAATATGTTACGAGAGTTCTTGGATCCGATGCTACTGGAATCTTCTGGCTACAATCGAACACATGGTTTTAACAAGATGGAGCGACTTGTCACACATCCAATAAGTCTCTGCTGGTGGACTAAGACATGTTTCCGGAAAAGCTGGTTTCCAGACGAGGTGACATTCTAGGGCCACCCAGAATTCCAGATCTATCCTCAGCAGACTTCTTTTTATGGAGTTATTTGAAGGATCGTGTCTACATCAATAAGCCAAATACACTATGTTAAGTAAAAGAAAAAACCAGCGAAGAGATATAGGCGACCTCGCGGTCTCTTTGCCGACGAGTATTCGAAAATTTTGGTGCTTGCTTAGAAGAGTGCAATGGTCGAAACATTGGCCATTTAAACGACGTAATTTTATAAAAAATAAATTCCAACTAATTAGTTTTCTTTTAAATAAATATTTTTTATAATATATCAATGATTTTTTATATGATTTTTCCTAATGTTATGTAATTCGTGGCCCATATTATTTATACAAACTACACCCAGAATCGGCACAAATGATCATGCTCTTCACACAATTATTTATTCTCGGTGGAAATCGAACCTGTGATTCTGTGTTAATGTCAGAATTTCTATTTCTCATTTATGAGTATTTCACATTACAGTACAAAATTTTAGTCAAAACTTCAAAGAGCTCTTTTTATAATTTGTATACATTAAGTTAACTAGTATGTAATCGATGTATTGAGGGTTAAGCCCCTTCACATGTAAGACACCAGGAAGAATATAACACATAATTACACTTAGTACTGTTTCATTTTTCCTTCATTAAAATGCAATAAGCATAGTAATTTATGACAAAATGTCAATAAACACTATTGTTGTTACAGTTAATTTACGCATTATGTAAAAATGGTAATTTAAACTTTCAAGGTTCTGCCTGTTTTGATAAAACTAACACATATTATGTCATTGTAACACATTTAATTTTAAAAAGAAACCATGGCTATTGAAGTGATTCATCATAAAGCTGAGAGAGATCTTTTTTATGTGTAACTTTGTTCCTCTAGCTTATCTGCAATATATGGAAGTGATTGTCTTAAAAAAAAAATGGGAGCATGAAGTTGCATACTGAAAGTACTCACTATTTGAAGTGCCAAATAGCGAGTATGCCTTGCAGGAATAAAACTCATTAAATTTTCATAGATTATTGGAATTAACATTGCATTGAAATTTAGTTTAAATAAAGTTATCATGATAAAAACAGCACTAAGTCGCTTATTTTTATAGTTTTAGTCATATAGTTATTTTTGCAAGTACTTGTCGGTACTTATCTTTTGGCTGAGATGATGATGATGATGATGATGATGATTAATCTAAATAGTCGATTGGCTATTTAGATAAATCCCAATATCTAGATTGTTACCTATTTAATGTATTAGAGATCTCCAAGGTTTTATTTGCAATGCAATGTATTTTCTATTTATATTTTTACATACTTTTTGTTTGGAGGTTAATTAATTTTGAAGTCAATAATTTTAAAGAACTTATTAATTTTTTTACACTTTGGTTTTTACTTTTCAATTAACTACATTTACTTTATTGTAGTTGTATTTTAACAGGTAGATAAATACTAAACATGTTCCATGAACAAAATTAAATTAGTGACAGTGAAATTTCATTCAGTTTCTATTGTTTAGAAAATAAAATTTAGACACAAGATATATTCATAACGCAGAAGACTGGCCTTTTTAAAAAAGGCAAAATTGTAAATTGGTTCTAGAAAGAACCAAAGATTAAAAAAATTCTTAATTTTTTCACAATATCTTAATTTTATACACATTTATTTCATTTTGTTTCTATATTGATAGTATTTATTACTTAATGTGTATAATATCAGTAACGATAATATAATAGAGACCACATTATATATTTGTTCATGTTAACATTATAAAAAATAACATTGTTATTATAGTGTTTATCAGAACTTAGTCTATGTTGTTTACACAAATGATTCCAGTTAAAATAGGTAAATAAATTATCATTTTTTAACCCACTGTTGTATAAATGTATGACCAAATAATCACGTTTCCTTAACTGGTATATAAAGAAAACGACGAACCTCATTTATTCAATACGTCACTTTCTTAATGGTAAAACGTCAATACTCTGTGGTCTGGATTCTAACAAAAAAATATCGATAGTCGAAGAATAAGAAGAAGTGTATTAAAATAATTAATCTTAAATATCACCTGGAGTAAAAACTTTTAATGTTGTTTTCTGTTTTTATTTCAGGTAAGGCTATTTATAACTGTCTTGTGTATTCTTATCTTGTAATTAGAAGATAAATAAATAAATCAGTTTTTATTTCAGAAATCCAACTGAGTTTTTATTTCAAGAAAGAGTAGTGTAATAACATTATTACAAAACAACATTATTGTGGAAACTTCGTGAAAATGGAAAAACTAAGGTTCGATTTTAAAATGCGAGGAACGTCAGATGGAAAAACTACAATTTTGTGCCTAACCTCAATCGGCACATTAGATGGTCGTTCATTTGCAATACCAGATGAATATCAACCAACAAGTTTACACAAAGAATTGATAACGTCACAAGTGTATGGCAGAGTGAAAAACACATTGGGAAAAAGAAATCAATACAGGAAAGTTAACAGAAAATATGAAAAAAGCTTATTCAGATGAGGAAGGTAACTTATTATTTGAAAATTTTTATTTGGAAGAGATTCCAGACAAAGCAGCTGAAATATCTACCACAAGCTCGTCAGAGGACACAATAAAGAAGTTGCTAGAAAAAGTTCTAGAATCCAAAGAACAAACCTCTGAAGTTAAGAACTTAAACAAAATCGCTAAAGATTTCATGATTGAAAAATTTGATGAAAAAACCTCCAATGCCAGCCAATGGATTGATCAATTTGAAAAAGAATGTGTTCGCTGCGTAGTGACAGAAGATAGGAAAAAAATTGAGATCCTGAAAGTTTTCCTTTAAAAATGTAGTGCTGATTGGTACACTTGCATGATTTTAAAATACTCTATCGAATCGGATTGGGAGAACTGGAATAAAAATTTCATTGAAACTTTTGGGAACAAAGGTTAGTCTCCAATCAGATATGCTTTTAACTTCAAATATCAAACAGGTTCACTGCTTGAATATGCCCTGAAAAAAGAAAAGCTACTACTTCAAATTAGAAAATCCATGGATACTGAAACATTAATTGATCTTATTGCTATTGGTTTACCAAACTATGTATCCGACAAGATTGACAGAGAAACACTTCAAGAAACTCAAGATCTGTACAATGAAATATCTAAATTAGAACACCTTGTCAAGAAAAATATAACTGAAAAAAAAGGGAAACCTTTCTGGGATAACAAACAAAGGAAAAATGAAGACAAAAATCCATGTGAAATATGTGAAAAGGCAAACAAAGGGAAGCGTTTTCATTCTGAATCAATTTGCTGGTTTAGAGAAAAAGAAGAGAAAACAAAAAATTTGGATCACTTAAATCAGTTAATAATTCAGAACTGGAGGTGGAATTAAATACAGAAAATCCAAAAAACTAAAAGTACCACCATTAATAAAAATCAAGCTATTACTAAATGACACATTGGAAATTTCTGGTATCTACGATTCCGGTTCAAACGTATCATTGATAAATGCAAAATTATTAAAAATTAAAGGAAAAAACGTGCAAAATTTACAAAAAATAAGCTTGAGAACTATTAATGGTGAAGGAAAAACAAAAGGTATGATAACAATAAAAGTGAAAATTTACGATATTGAAAAAATGATCAAAGTGTTTGTTGTAGACAGTGAGAATTTCAATTATGATTTTTTGGTTGGATTAGATTGTATTAAAAATTTTAAATTGATCCAGACTGAAGATCTAAGGATTATTCAGAACAAAGACTTCCAAAAACAAGTAAATGAAATTTACAGGGAAGAGGCAGAAAATCAAACAGATGTCAAAATTCCTGTATTGACAGGTGACATAAAAGAAAAAACGTACAATTCAAGAAAATATGAAATAAACTTCAATGATCATCTAAATACGGATGAATTTCAGATGATTGTAAATCATTTAGATACATATGAACAGTCAGAAATCGACAAGTTGTTAAACAAATATAAATCCGTATTTGCCAAAGATAAGTACGACATTGGTACTGTTAAGGATTATGAGGCTCATATTGATCTAATGGAAGAAAAATATTGTTATAAACGACCTTACAGATGCTCATTTGAGGATAGAAAAGAAATAGAAAGTCAAGTAGCTAAGTTATTAGAAAAGGGTCTTATTGAGGAGTCATACAGCCCTTTTGCTGCGCCAGTTACTATGGCATTTAAGAAAAAAGATAATAAAAAAACAAGAATGTGTATAGACTTTAGAGATTTAAATAAAATTATAACTCCCCAAGCACAGCCATTTCCACTAATAGAAGACTTGATAATAAAAAGTGTGAACTGCGAATATTTTACAACATTGGATATAAATTCTGCATTTTGGTCAATCCCTCTAAGGATTCAAGACAGACCTAAAACTGCATTTGTAACACAGGAAGGACACTTTCAGTGGACTTGCCTTCCTTTTGGATTAAAAACAGCACCTGCAATTTTTCAAAGGATACTGAATAATATAATAAGAAAATATAAACTTTCAGATTTTGCAGTGTCTTTCATCGACGATATATTAATCTTCTCACAAAATTTCGTACAGCATATACAGCATCTTTCAAGACTATTGGAAGCAATTGAGAAAGAGGGATTCAGATTAAAATTTTCAAAATGCTCATTTGCGAAAAATCACGCAAAATACTTAGGTCATATTATTGAAAAGAATTTTGTAAAACCACAGAAAGATTATTTAATTGCAGTGAGTAACTTCCCAGTTCCAGAAACAAGAAAAAATGTAAGACAGTTCCTTGGGAAAATTAATTACCACCATAAATTCATCCCTCGCATGGCACAAATCTCAGACCCATTACATAATCTTCTGAGGAAAAATGTGAAATTTGTTTGGTCGACAGAATGTCAAGATTCATTTGAGAAAATTAAAACATTGCTTTGTTCGGAACCAGTCCTGAAAATTTTTGACCCTAATTCTCCAATTACAATTTATACGGATGCTAGTATTAAAGGAGTTGGAGCTGTGCTGAAACAAGAAGATAAAGATAAAAGTTGTAAACCTGTAGCATACTTTTCTAGAAAATTGAACGAGGCACAAAAGAAAAAAAAAGCAACATACCTTGAATGTTTAGCCATAAAAGAAGCAGTGAAATATTGGCAACACTGGTTGTTAGCAAAACAATTCACGGTATACACGGATCACAAGCCCCTGGAAAACTTGAACATAAAATCTAGGACGGATGAAGAGTTAGGAGATTTGACATATTACCTATCTCAATATGATTTCAAGATAAAATACAATCCTGGAAAATGTAATCAAGAAGCAGACTGCCTAAGCAGAAATCTGGTTTTAGAACCAAATGATAACACAGATGACATCCTGGAAGTCGTAAACCAAATAAGTCTTGAAGACATAAAAAAGGACCAGAATGAGAATATGTACTTAAAAGAAAAGAAGAAAAACATTATATTAAAAGATGGCATTTATTTCAAAAAGTTAAGAAAAAAAGATAAAATTCTATTGTCTGAAAACCTCAGTATGATATTGATAAAAGAGGTACACGACACTTACTGTCATTTAGGGAGATCGCAAATGATCAATAAAATAACTCCATTTTATTCAGCGACAAACATGATAATGAATATAAAAAAAGTTTGCGATGATTGTTCTATATGTCAAAAAAACAAATCAAGAAAAAAATCAAGATATGGATTCCTATCACATTTAGGTCCAGCTACCTATCCATTCGAAATTATGTCCATCGACACTATTGGTAGATTTGGGGGTTCGCGATCAACAAAAAAATATTTACACCTTATGGTGGATCACTTTACTAGATACGCTTATATTTTAACATCGAAAAACCAAACCGCTAATGACTTTATAAAATTAACAACGAAAGTAACAGAAAGCAACGATATAGGAACAATACTAACAGATCAATACCCTGGCATAAATTCAAAGGAGTATAAAAATTTTTTAAAGCAGAAAAGGATAAAGATGGTTTTTACAGCCGTAGATGCTCTATTTTCAAATGGGCTTAACGAAAGATTAAATCAAACTCTGGTAAATAAAATACGATGCAAAATAAATGAAAACAAAAATAAAAAGACATGGTCAACAATAGCTCAGGAATGTGTTAGAAGATACAATGAAACGGAACACACAGTGACTGGATTCGCTCCGAAATACTTAATGGAAGGTGAAAGTGTAAATATTTTGCCCCACGAATTGAAGACAAATTGTACAAAAGAAGATCTAGGAAGAGATCGGGAATTGGCACTGGAAAACATGAAAAAGTCCCATAATCAAAATGCAGAACGATACAATAAACACAGGAACGAAATTACATTGGATGCCGGAGACCTAGTGTATGTAGAAACCGCCTCAATATAAAAAAGGTGGATGAAATACGAATCGGACCATACAAAATACTTAAGAAAATCTCCAATACAATATACGAGGTTGAAACTGGACACAGGAAAACAGAATCAAACCTTTTTCATATAACAAAATTGATTCCGATAGCTGGCGACGCGACTGGATGAACAGTCACATAACAGTTATGTGATTGTTCTTCTTTGAGGGGGGGAGATATAAAGAAAACGACGAACCTCATTTATTCAATACGTCACTTTCTTAATGGTAAAACGTCAATACTCTGTGGTCTGGATTCTAACAAAAAAATATCGATAGTCGAAGAATAAGAAGAAGTGTATTAAAATAATTAATCTTAAATATCACCTGGAGTAAAAACTTTTAATGTTGTTTTCTGTTTTTATTTCAGGTAAGGCTATTTATAACTGTCTTGTGTATTCTTATCTTGTTATTAGAAGATAAATAAATAAATCTGTTTTTATTTCAGAAATCCAACTGAGTTTTTATTTCAAGAAAGAGTAGTGTAATAACATTATTACAGGTATATACTGTTTTATTTATAGTTTTTATTATTAGTTATTTATAAGGGATAATTTGCTAGTAGTTATAATGTATATTTTTTTGTATAATGGACTGTCTTCAACAAAAAAGAACAATAAAACTACAATACACATTAATAATACTTGTGATCATAAATATGCAATACTCTAGTTTTTAATATTATTTATAGACAATATACTATTTAGGCAGGGATTTTAATTTAATAGGCATAAGAGCCAACTTTACAAAAAATATTTTAGATAGATCTAGAATTGTTAAAGAAACTTAAATAACTTCTTTAATTTTTAATCTGTCAAAGAATTTATTTTATTTATAGTTAAAATTGTAAATAGAAACTATTAATCCATTTTTATTAAGAAAGGTATCAATCCATCATAAGATGAGA
The DNA here is from genome assembly GCA_949316085.1 of Hypercompe scribonia. Lineage (NCBI taxonomy): Eukaryota > Metazoa > Arthropoda > Insecta > Lepidoptera > Erebidae > Hypercompe > Hypercompe scribonia. Next base: position 10,311,170 of record OX438974.1, on the reverse strand, counting down.
GTTATGAATGATAAAGGTGTATTATGATTCTATATTATTTTTCGTAATTAAGACAAGCATGAAGTGAATACAAAAACATTACCCCCATTTTGATGCAGTCGGGTCAAAAATTATGTTAGAATGGGTTTGCAGACAAATAATTGCATCATGGGTCTTTGAGGATCTGGTTTAAATATAGCTGTCCTTGAAGATGTTTTAACTATATTTTAAATTTAGAAGGCTGGTATAAATATAGGCGTACCTTGTCTCCATATGCCACTGTAGTATGGCCATATCGTTGAAACGGTACCATATCAGATTTCTTATAATTTACTGCTGCCCAACGCAATGTTTCCGTATCCAAAACATGGACCGGTATTGGTTCCCAATCTTTATATTCTTCGGTTGAGCAATAGCCCCCGAAGGAATAAATTTTGTTTCCAATGCATACTGCTGCATGATTGACTCTCATCGGCCCTCCTTCGATGTGTGCCGTCCATTTCATATTAACAAGAATAGATATCCCCTTACAAAATTACAACAGACGTTGACTGTACCCCAAGAGACGATAAGTTGTAATGAGAAACTACATGAGCTAAAAAGAGACTACGAAGCTATTGACAGCACCGATTTTGTTCTATTCTGTTATTTTTTTTCATTTCATTGATTTTCTTTAAAATGACAGCTGCCACTGTTCGACTACGTTTCTGAACTTTTCTGTAAATCAGTTTATGAATACTTGGGTTTTTACATCAATTTTGAAATTCATTTGGTTTATTAATAATAAAGAAGTAAAATGTAAATAACATTTATTTCAAAAATTGAATGTATTTAAAATTTGTATTTCTATCTTTACATAAACTGAACACGTTACGGTATGAGTATATTATAATAAACGATAGACCGATGACTTGAAGAGGTGGCTGGTAGCGAATGGATGCGGATTGACCAAGACCAAATGGAATGGTCGACGCTCCTTACGGGAGACTTTTGTTCAGCAGTGGACGGCGTTAGGTTGATTTGATGAGTTTATTCCAAATATTAATGCTAACAAAACGGTTTTAAGAGCCTCAATCATACTTATCTAATTCATTTATAAGTTACGGTCATAACCTTTTGTTTTTTTGTTTGACAAGGGAAGGGAAAGTAATTTCACACTATCAAAACACAGAACAGTCGAGTTATAAACTTCTATCTACAAATAGGTAATCAGAAATCAATCTACCTATCAAAGGTCAGGTTTACGTAATTAGATTATGAATTATTATTATCATCAGAAGTTACAGTTGAGTATCCACGTAGCACCAATAACTAAAAAAAAATGAAAGGTATTGAATATACAGTTTAGAAATATAGTAATTAAGTAGGTGCCTAACCTAACTTAAAAAAGAAAACGGAACGTAATGAAATGGAATATCTGCTCTATGCAATTGAGACACACGTATGTACCAATGATATGAACCTTGTTCTAATTATTAATCATTCACTTTTAGAGTTAACTATATTATAAAGCTTATTGTCTATAGTACAGGTAAATATTATATAAAATTTAGTAATGGGTTCAGGTGCTGAAAAGCATATTAAGAGAGGTATGTGCCAATCGATGAATTGTTGTATCTTGCTTATGTTTTGCAAATTACTTGGTACAGAATTTATTAGTGTTCATTCAATTAACACCAATTCTACTATTAGTGCAATACCTGATCGATTAGCAGTACAACCGTTTCAACTTAGGCCCAAAACGTCGCATTGAATATTGTATCCATTACGAAAATTGTAATAAACTATCCGTGAATTCTACAGTAAGTTAAGAAGAGATAGAGAGCAGTTTTTTTAGTGTTAAATTTTTTATAGGTACATCATTTAACATCCTTCAATTCTAAACGCCTTTGAAATTATTTGTTATTTTCCTAACCACCCATCTCAATATTTTGTCGTCGTTTGATTTTTTTTTTCTGGCTTTAAATTGCAATAATTTTATTCGATAATTTTAACGTAACAGTAGTAGGATTATACTTTGCACGTCAAAATTAATTGAATTGTAACTAAGTATTCTGTTATAAATTGTAAATATGTGTGAAAACGAGGGGTGAAGTTTGTGATAAGGGTACTTTTACTATATATCCGAGTAAATAAGCAGGTATTTTTAACATTTACTTAAAAAAACGTCTTCAGTCCTCCAGTTGTATTATGTAACGACTTTTAAACTAATGTATCTTAGTGAGTAATATTGTATACTTTTTTCATCAGCAAGAGAGCAATAGGCGTGATCTTTCAACGCCAGGCGGTGTTAGGGTGCGAATCATTTGTTATTATTTCTCTCACGCGTCGAGTTTCCAACAAATTGTATTGTAACTGACAATATGAGCGATTATTGTTCGATTTGATACAAATGTTCTGTCCGTGTTGAGAAATAATTTGGAAAGAGGATACCTACATTGAATTGAAATGAAAATGATGACCAGAAAACTCAATTGATCTTTGCATTTTCTCGTATTGATTGGTTTCCTATATATGAAAAGGGAACGTTTTGTAAAGGTGTTAGGATGTGTTAATCGTTTCTGATAGTTAAAGCATGGTCAACATTGAGTCCACATTTACGCGTCTAATATGTGAATAACTCGAAAAAGTTCAAGAATTCGATAATAGAACGTACTCCTTCCTCAAAGCCAAAACCGCACTTGTGACTCCTGATTTGCAGAACTTGTAAGCGTTCAGGAGCGACGGTAGTCGCTTACCATCAGGTGATCCGTCTACTCGCTTGCCCCTCTTTTATAAAAAAATATTTAGAAGAATGTATATATCGATTCATTTCTTTATTGTGTCGGTGTGGGAGGCGTTGACATGTCCTATGACATGTAGAAAGCGCATTGCCGGTGACGCTAGATCTATAAATCATATTTGGGATCGGCAATCGTCGAACCCGTCTGCCCGGAGACTTTTCTCGTTTTTTGTCTGACTCCTAAACCGTTAGCGAGTGTGATAGAAGGGTGGTGACATATGTTGGCGGCGACCTATAGATTGTGACCAATTGTAACTTGATAAATTGACGTCATCGTTAGTAAATAAACAAAGTATTTTTTTGCATTCTTAACTCAGATACAATAGTTAACTGAATACTCATGTTCTTGACTTTTCTCCGCAGAGACAAGCATTGGTGGGGTGTATTAAACGCTCACATTCTGCTTCCTGAAATATTAATTCCATTTAAATAATAAAACCAAGTCTGTGGCGCATTTTAATGAATTAGATGCAAAAATTGGATAAGAAGATAAGACAATGGTAGAAATCAAATGTTGCTTAGAAAGACAATAGCAACAATTCAAAGAAGCCCAGGTTGCAAACTTATGTGTATAAGTGGATGTTGCCGTGTTATTTTTTTTAATGAAACATATTAAATGATTATTATGACATTGTAAATCTGTCCGAACTCAAAATTAACGTAAGTCGAACATTGAGTTACAATGTACTACAGAAATTATTTCAAACAAAAGCTAGTGCGCAACTTGATATTAGTGGGGCGAGCGGTGGTGTGCTATATTCTCATAGATTACAAACTAATGCATGGAGATGTGATATGATATTTATTATTCTGTCTACTTGATTTCATGTTGGCAAATTTATATCACAGGTATATTTTTGTAAAAACGTATTTTATAATAATGTTGTTATTGTTAGATGTGCAAATACTTCTTACGTAAATAAACACTTCGTACTCATGTATTGTTAGTGAAAATTAAAGGAAAAAATAACAACGTTACAATTTAATACACACTTTATTTCTCTTTAAGCAGAATTAGTTCAATGAGTTTTTGACGCTCAGACAAATGAGCAATCATTAGTGACATTAGCTAATCAATTGGTTAAATAATTATTGAATATTGCCTGAAATTAATTATATTTAAAGAAATAATAAGTATAGCACTACTCAAATCGCCGTCTACGGCTGAACGAAAGTCTGCCCCAAGGAGTGCCAACTATCCCGGTCTTGGACAATTAGTATCCATCCGCTGCCAGCCAACTTTTTCAAGTCATCGGTCCGTCGCGGCGCATGGCACCCAACACTACGTTTGCCTAATCGTGGTCTCCACTCTAGTCCACTTCGGCTCCAGCTATAATCGGTTCGTCTGGAGACATGACCTGTCCACTTCCACTTCTACAATATTAAAAAAAAAATTAAGCACTACTAAAGTTATAGTATTCAGATTGTGAAAAATAACATAACAGTAATGATAATGATTATTTAATATACATTTGTATTAATTTAATACAAAAATACTTGTAGACAAGAAATAACAAATAACACATTACATGTATTGTCACATAGCCGGTCTGAACTGCCACATTAAAAGATTTTTTTTAAATAAGTATTTCGGACATTTGACGCACGACGTCACCTAGTTTCAAACTAAACAGAGCTTGTGCTATGATAACTAGACTGACTGATAAAATACTTACATACCTTTTTTTTTGTATATATGTATATTTATTATATATATATTATACGAGTATATAGGAAACACTCAAACTTAGAAATAAATGTTTGCAGATCATATAAACGATTGGTCCGACCCGGAAATCGAACCCGAGACCTCAAGCATAACAGTCGCATTCACTACCGCTGTGCCACCGAGGCAGTTATTAAATGTCGCATATCAAAAATCCCTTATACATGTAGTTCAATAAAGATTTAGTACCTACGTATCAAATCTCAATCGTTTACTTTTCATAATTTATGATTTTCATCCATTAATTGTGGATACAAAATGTTTATAAGTATTTTTTTATTTATTTGATATAAAAGTAGTTAAATTAATATTTTGTTTACTTACCGATAATAAGTTACGCCACTATCTTTTTACATATTAGTCACAATTTTAGCATTCAATCACTACGAGATTAGCAGTGCCACTACAAAAGACCTTATTACGTGACTTTCAAATGATGTGACGTGTGAAAAAAAAACTTATATTCTTGTAATTTTTGCTTCGTTTTAAACATTTATATTTAAATTTAATTACGAAGAATTGTACATCTTGTGATAAAATAAAAGTCCTACTAATATTATAAACAAAAGTTTGTGAGCATGGATGTTTGTTACTCTTTCATGAAAACACCACTGGATGGATTTGGGTGAAACTTTACAGTAATACAAGTTATATATCGGAATAACGAATAGGCTACAATTTGTATTTTTTTGTGTAATTCTGGTCGCAATATATGTCAATTAAGTTGGAAATAAATCTGGCCTCTGAGAGCTATCTTGGCGTACGCTGATTAAACCATTCAAGTTACACAAAGATTATGTACCGTAGGATAGTTTGTATGTTAAAAAATATATATAAATTTATTTAAAATGATCTGTTATAAAACTAAATGTGGCAGACCAAACTCCACGCGAGCGAAGCCACTGGCAAAAGGTCGTATGGCATAGGCTCATAACTCTATAGTTTTACGGAAAAGGTTATTTAGATTTTGTGAGTTACGCCCGTACAAAGTTTTTTCTTGTTAAAAAGTATAAAATGTCAAACGGTGCCTTTTAAATTAGATGTACTATAATTGCTTTGATGTCTCATTACATTAACGTATAGCGCAAAACACTTTACCGCGATGTTTGTTCTATACGTAATAATATTAGTTCAATGAGCTTGAAGAATGGTTTCTGGCTGGTACTTAACCATTTTCGTCTTTTACCTACATACTTATTTACTTTTAAGTACTTACATTTCAATTATTCGCCTGGGGGAAAAGTATCTTCTTGACATTCATAATAAATGCCGTAGACTCCATTTCACTCCATACTATTCCTCATATTATTTTCATCCTGTTTCATCGATTGGATGAATACATTATAAGGTATTCAAAGAGCTTATTTAGATACGTTTCACGCACCACCCGTTAGCCTATCCAACACTAACATTTATCATCGGAATCCTATAAAAAGTAAACCGGAACTAAGCCGCGATCCCCAGTCACCCTCCCCTAATCTGCATACGCCAAGAAAATAATTTCACGCCCTAACCACATCGAGACGATGTCCTATTGTTGAAATTTTTATGTTGACTTTGATGTGGCGATGCGGAAAGTTTCTTATACAATAATCGTTCAATTTACTATGTTCTCGTAATATTTGGTTTTTCAGGTGGTTTTTACAAAGATTTTAGTATTGCTAGTTACATAACTATAAGCAAAACGAATAAAGGCAAAAAATATTACATAAGTAATATCTAATGTTTTAAAACATTTTGCTGTGATTAAAATCACATTCAACTTTTTCTCGTTGTTCAACAAAATCTATTGTTGCATTTATTGTTGTATCTTTAGATCTTAACATTATGCTTATTACATGAGCCCATTTTTAAAGAGAGAATCATCAGTGAGGCATCTCAGTGGTACTCAAGTGAGTAAAACCGTAGACGTTTAATAAATATAAGTTACGGAAGGATATCGACCACTTTTTATGAGTTCCTCACATAGATATGGCAATTCAACATTCATTTAACAATTTTATTATTGAGTTACCAATATCCAATACAATACACTTTTTATTAAGTTTAGTATCAAGTCAGGTATAATAAAATGGTTTGAAAAAAAAACAATCACAAAGTCAAATTTTCAGTATTAGCGAGCGCGCTCAAAACGAATGATAGATGACACAAGCGGGAAATATAGGTTAACATTAGTACAATGAGTTTTGTTGTGTTGCTAGGATACGAAAAAATTTACATTTTTGTAGGATTCATATTTAAAAAAACAAAGACTTTTAAGTGAAAGTGTCAATACCAATATTATAGAACTGAAGAGTTTCGTTTGTTTCTTTGGCTGAACGCGCTAATTTCAGGTATTACTTGTCCGATTAAAAATTTTTTTTAGTGTTAGCTCATTTATCGAGAAAGACTTAGGCGGCGATATATCGTTACGCTTAAACTGATAGGAGCGAAATGTGTATGAAAATGTTGTTAAAGTTTCACAAAAATAATGTATGACAGAATTAGTCCTTTTTTAAAATTCTAAAAAAAACTCGCCACAGCATGTGTCTATCTTTTAAAGTAAGCTCACTGTAGCCTTTTTTATGGTAAACAAATTCGTTCACGCTGTATAACATTACGCTATAACCAGTAGGAGACGTAAACGTAGTCAGCTAGTGTTGACTTTTGGTAGCTTTGGAAACATTTTCATAAGTTTTTTCCTTTTTTGTCTTTGCATAATTTTCCTTACTGCATTTGATTATTTACTTAAGTCACAACGTTAACGATTTGTACAACCGAAAATCAAATAAAAATCATGTAAAAAACATTTTTAATACATGTTATTTTCATACTATTGAATTGTGATCATAACTTATTAAATATTTAAAAAAGCTATATATTTATACTTTATATTATATAATTAACAAACCGGTCCTTTACGTTCAGGTCAAGATTAGTGGGTATCCATTATCGTTATTTACAAAAGCACAGTAAGTAGGTAAATAGTTAGATATCAACGCATATACAACAGGAGAGTGTGAAGTGACATCACCGCGACACAAAGGAGCGCAATGTGTCTAGTCGACGGCTCGATCGACGTTATTGATACACGGAAAAGATTTCTCTTTGATAGTTGCGGTCGTGCGTTTTGACGCCTTGGTTCTTAAACTAGTGATGTAATTATGCTGCTATCGACTGTCGATACGTATTATATTATTTACCTTAAGAATTTTTAAGCTTAAATTGCTTGGATTATTTGTAAATAGATGTGTAAAATATCAAGTAACGTGTAAATAGATCTATGGGATCATTGTAATCGATAATGTAGTGGAACAGAATGTGAGAAGAAATGGTGATGATTTAGAATAATACTTTTTATAAGACTCGTACAGCTTGTTGTTACGATTTAAGTTTAAAGAAAATTACTAGACAGTATTAAATTATTGTATAACTATATACAACTACAACTCGATATTACAAAATAGTCACACATAATCTGAGGTGAAGGAGTGGATTCCGGAGGTGAATTTGAATTTGTTAAACGTTGTATCACACTATGCCATCAGTGGCATATCGTCAACACACATAGGTAGATAACTAACACACTAGACTAACCTATGCTATAGTTAGGATCGACATTTCAATTCGATTCGATCGACATCATAAAACAAAGAGACTGACAAATATAGTTATACCCTATGATCATTGTATGGAAGGAAGACTTGAGAGTTAAACTTTGTCTAGCGTCTATCGTGTCGTACCTATTAATACAGGTGAAAAGAAGAAGGACAATAAAAGAAATAATCATTTTTTAATACACAATTAGAAATGACAGTCGATTAGTCGATAATGCGCTTAAAAAATATGTAACATTTTATAGACGTCGATATTTTATGTCTCTTCTAAAACATCTCTATTCCTTATACCATTCCCTACGCAGCGCCACATTTATTGATGGACTTTGGAAGTTTTCAATATTATGGCTACTTTACATATCATATGGAGAGTTTTATTACGATTTCGCATTTGCCGCCTGTTGGGAGAAACGATTTTTACCATCGTATCGAAAAATGGGGGTTTGTTTTTATCAATTCCTAAAATCGAAGTCATAAGCTGACAAACAAATACTGAGCTGGAGGTCGCAGGTCCGACCCTGATCATGAACAAATAATTATGTGATGAGTAATTTTTGTCCTCTAGTTCTTTTGTTCTGAGTCTGGGTGTTGTTTATCTATAATATGTATGTGTTTAGAAATATATAAGCAAGTATGTTTATCAGTAGTCTAGTTACCATAGCATGGGTTCTCTCTCTAGCTTGGAATTAGACGGAATTAGTTATGTGAAGTTGTTAAAAATAGTATAGTAATATACTTATATGGCTATTATTACTTTTAGGCTCTAAAATATTGTTTTAATATTTTTATCATCTCTATATTACGGGAGGTTTATTCTCGCTATTTTTTCGCGATCTAAACCTACGCGGCAACCGTATGTCATTTTTATGTGGCCACTTTTCGACATTATATTCCTTTCTATTGTGGCAAAGGTGCTCATAGGGATAAGGGCCTTAATATACGATTATCGGTGGCACTCACTATTGTGCTTGACCTATTCCTTGAGTTATTGCTCTTATCGCCAATGATAGCTCAATTTCGAGATTCTTTGGGCACTTTAGTATGAAATAAAGTATCTATCCAATCTTGATATAAAAGTATCGATACTTGAGAATAATATTAGCGCATCCTTAAATGTGTTTATTAATTACTCATACAGTCTGTCACCTCAGCATTTTAATGACTTGATTTGATCTTTACGTTAAATAATGTATTATTGATACTTACAAGTTCGGGTATTAAACGATATCTAGCGACATCCCAAGTTTTACACAGAGGTCAAACTATCAAGAGCAGCGCGGAGACAAAAACACAGAAATCGGCCATAACGAACAAGCAAGTCGCAACTTCTTAAAACATCCTTATCCAAAGAACACATAAAAAGCAGACATCGTTTTTCTTTTAAAAAACTCTCTCATTTGCCTATCAATAGTGGTTGAGGCAGATCTGACCGTAATAAATGTCATACTTTATGGCACTTAGGAAAAAATGCAAGGGAGCCATTTTACATTTTAGCCGGTGACCGGGGATCGCTATGTCGAATTACGCATTTCGAGTAGCCATTTCCTCAGGGAATTTTAAATATTTTTCGTTTGGATACATCGGGTTCGTGTTGTTGATTTACGATGTTTACTGTAACCATATAATATCGCTTGTCTTCAAACAATATAAAACGTAATTTATTTCTTTATCTGGGATTGATACTTGGAATAGAGAATGAATGTTATAGACTAGAATACAAAATACTAACTTGCAGTATTTTAATATATAATTTTAGTATTAACATTAACATTACTTATCGGTAGAATTCTAAAAAAAATGTTTGATTTTGACGTTTACGGGAGCATTACAAACTACTAGAAAAGGACAAACAATTTAAATAAAAATAAGTAGAAAAGTGATTTTAATTGGAATAAATAGTTGGATGTGTATATAAGTGAATTGAATCTTAATTAAAGTAATGAAAGTGAATTGAAATATGTTTGACAAGTAATTTTTTCGTAAATAAAATAAAGTAACGTATATCTTTCGTAATCATTCAAAAACAAATAATAATAAACACATTAATTTTCCCTAAAACACCTTAGAGATCACCGCATGAGACCAGCTTCAGCTTGCCTGAGTAAACATTTCGATATAAACATCGCTTTGTACTAAACTATCACTCACTCACTTGAGTATGGATCAGTAAATCTCGTTTTCAGTAACGTTCAATAATATAATCTCTACTTAAAATTATTTTTTAAGATTAGAGTCACGACTGAGACACGTTTCGAAATAGTCAGCTAAGACAGACAACCAGACAGCCTTATGGGGCCCGTAAAGTAATAATTATTACATAAAATCTTTAAATACCAAACCTTTTTTATTGAATTAACAACTGAATTCGACATATAACCAAAATAAATATTACCTTCTAAACATTCCAAGCGTTGACAGCTCGTCGGCCAACTGCGTGTGATCAATCAAAAATGTAAGCCTCCCTATGGCTAAATAACGAAACTGCTGCAAGTATTTAAATTAATTTGGTGCGAAACGTGTTTATCGGCGAAACCACCGCATTAATATACATAATCACATATTCTACATACAATATAATCAGAAAGGCAGAGTTAACGTAAATGCGTATGGCAACAAGCTTTTTGAATTGTTTTTTTTTTTGACAAAAGTCCTTACGTGTCATTTTATTTTGCGAAATAATTCTGTCATTATTTTGAACTACTTTTGTATCGGTAAATGTCCGAACATTTTTTAATAAACGAAAAAAAAAAGAAATTTACTCAGGTGTCTGATATTCTAACATTCTTAATGAGTGATGTTACCACTACAATTTTCACAAAGTCTTTTTCACAATGTTCCTAAATTATAAGTTATTATTAAGGTGCAAGTTCGTAACGTAATGCGTGATATTTACCTACGGCAAGACGTTAAATACATCTATGAGTATGTTTTGTTGCACATAGAATGCGGTTTAGGATTGTGCTGTGCGAAATTAGATTTCCTTTACGTTATAGGGTAGAGTCAAGAATTGACAAGTTATTATTTCAAAAATTCGATTTCCATTACAGAGTTTCAAAGATGTGTGAAGAATTAGAGGAAGATAAGAAAAGGGTAAAGGGAAGGAAGTGAAACTTATCCAGAAATGGTTAAACTAAAATAGATATTAGTAAAATGGGTCCCTAATGTTCCCACCAAAAACTTAGAGCCTCAAGTCAATCTCACCTGCTGATCAACGGACGAGGCTCTGACAAAGAAAACATGCCGATCCCGGATCGCAACTATTACGTGGGACTCAAATACTGGCAAAAAGTGAGCTTTTAATATGCCTCTGCCTACCTCACCGGGCAAAAAGGCGTGATTGTGTGTATGTATATAAAATAAGTATTATTACAATCAGATTTTTTAATTGCGTCACAAATTTTAGGATTATTTCCAGATCTTACAAATGTATATCTTAAGTATAACTTCGTTTATAAATGAACTGTTACAAGTGAGCGTGTTAAATGACGCTTTGAAATTATGTCAAATTAGAGTCCTCATTGGCTCTATGGTTACCCATATCGTTTCTAAGTACACTACATACCATTTACACAACTTATCCAACCCATCAGGGAGCGGAGGCGATAATAGACAGAATCGTGGTTGACACTTTTGTCACAGGATTTGATAGAATGACGGATGGGATATTGTAATGACTTTTCTCACAATCGAATTAAAATATGGGGTGGTCGTGGATGTTTGTTATAAATATCCCGATTTTAGGTTTGTTTCATCGTATTATCGGATGTTCGAAACGGAAGTTCAAGATGTCGGTGAACTATATTTTTAACCAACTTCAAAAAAGGATTCTATATTCTAGCATGTACTTATTTTTATGTACGCTAACCGATTACTCCATTAACAAGTGTGGATCGGTTTTAATTTTTTTTAAACAACATCGTCAACGCTTTTTTAAAATCTCATATCTGCTGTTCAGTTTTGACATAGTTTTTTTTTATTTTGTTATAAAATAATTTAAATAAAATACAGTTTTAATAATAGTTTAACGAATAATATTGTAATCGTTACATTTTCACTAAGAAGAACCACAAACGTAGAAGTTTAGGGTTAAAGTAAAATAAATTAAATAAAGTCTACAGAATTCAATTATCGTCATACTAATTTGCTTCTGTAAATTTGACTACAAATGCGGTCTTACGAATATGTTTACAGAGAGTGTTCTAAGAATTAAATATTTAACAATGTTTTCATTAACTTATTCCATATTTTTCATTCCATAAACAGCTTTTCTCACATTCGAAAAAGTGGACTTTATTTCTATAATGATACGTATTTTTGTTTGCTTGGTTTGCGGAATAGTTAGCGAAAGAGAAATCTATTTTATACAATTTTTATAATTAATAAAGGATTATTTTGCTAGATATTTGTACCGATTTTAAAAGAAAATCATAGAAATTCATGCCTAAATCAATTTGGTATTATATTTTAAGGAGATAAGACGCAGCTAATAGTAAACCTACACCCGGAATGAAATATGAGCCGAAGAAATTATATTGTTTATGTTAAGTACCACTTATATGGTATTACTTAAGTTCTTTATTAGTTTTGAATAAGTTTAAAAGAGAACCACGAGTATACATATTACACGTACATAGCGAAGCGACCTTTTTAAAATATTTACTTTGTAAAGTATGTATATAGATAACAAGCTGTCAGTTTATACCTTACAACTGCGATACTAATAAGCCTTCATTACTAATTATTTTAATAGAAACTTGCCAAGTACTAGAAGAATCAATTAAGAATAATATTACTTGTCGACTTTAGTACGCACGCACGTGTACGAGGGCATAACATTATGGTTATTTCCAATTTTTTAAATAAACTAAAATTTACTGACGAAAGTGTGTAATGGAATAGTGGAATGTAATAGTCTGATGATAGTGGCGGTTTGTGATCCTAATTACCAAGCCAGAGGTGAGTCAAAGTGAAGTCACGACCGTAGGACGCGCATGATAAATTATATTCTGAATACAGATATAACAAATCTAAGTAAGTTTGTTTACCCGCAGTTTGGTACTTTGGTTACCATAATACAGGTTCAAATGAGCAACAAACGGTGTTAAATATTAAGTTGAAGTGGCTGAAGATAAAAGATAATTATATGAAAATATATCAGAGTCGACTTCTACATACAGCGCTATTTACCTAAAACACACCGAACTAAGATATAATAAATTACGGAGCAACTACTAATCCTAAATTGCGATAAAGAGTTTCTTACGGCGATTAGCATATATACGACATGCCAACATCAACCGTCGGGACGCGGCCCGCCAGGCATGATCACCTTGCCTGGTCGAAGGATCCTCTCTTCCTTTGTGGAAGAACGGGTTCCATGCCCCTCTGACACGACAAATTATCGAAACTAGAAAGAAAACACTTATGAAGCACGTAATTCAGATTCGTAATTTAGTTAAACTCTCGATCATTGAATTATGACGGTACTGAAGAGTCTCGAATCTAAGTAGAAGGTGGCAAAGCTTCAGATTAGGATGACACAATATTTGCAGGCCGTGAGTGCGTGTACGCGATAAAAATATTCTATTTATTACGAACCATCGTGAAGGTACATTCAAAACGCGTCACGCGTTGACATCCGACTTCTCCACGTTTCCAAACACGTACTTTATTAGGGTTGAACGACTAAAGTTAAAAAAATTCTACTTGTCAAAATCGATACTTTAATAAATAAATGAATAAATGAAAACATTCAGCTTCGAAGTTTTAATACTTGATTAGTTTACCTTAGCAAAACCTAATAATGATACATAATAACTATTTTAACTATGAATTAACACAAAAATTTTATTCTTTGACTGTAATGATGACTTCTACTTACCCACAGTTGGATAGCAGTTTTCCAAATTTTGATGCAACCATTTATAGCATGGCAACTTTATAAAATATTTCAAACACACCTTCATGAATATCTTTAGGCATGCTAATTGTTTTTTCATTACCATATTTAAGAAAAACGCCACAAAAACCTAAATTATCACAAAGTAACATGTAGGTATGAATGAAGATGTTGACAGCTCACATTTTTATTTGAAATGTTGTGAGTTAGTACTAATACTTTAACTTCTCAATATATAATGTCTTTTATGTCGCACTGTAACTGTAAAAGCCCATATATTATTAAATAATGAAAGGATTTACTAGTAAATCTATATAACAAATCTAGACAAATGAAGATAGCTAAAACAATTGAACAATTACGTGACTTTGTTCACAGAAAACATCTGTTTATTTTGTATATATTAGTTTTTTTGCTTTGTTTTTTTAAAAAATGTATATTTATTTATTAAGAATTGTGAATCTTGTAACAAAATAGAAATAGTTTCAGAATTCCGTGGTTTCACGAAGAAGTTTATTAAAATTGTATGGGTTACGCCAATATGAAGTTGTTTTAGTTCGAAAAGTCTGAAACATCATACGGTACCTCTTTGATTAGATGGACAATAGCGGCAGATAAAAAAAAACCGATTTCACTTATTGCATTTGGTTCTGACAACCCTGTGTCATATTTCGCGGGATCACGCGTCCGCCCGCCCCTGTCAACTGTACGTACTTATACATATATTTTTATTTAGTCAATACGTGTGAGAGTGAATAATTTTTCATATATACCCATTAAATGTGACATCTTCCATACCACCCATCATAACTATCAGTGTATTACCTACTCTTAGATATTAGCCATTCATATGAGACTTAGCTTATATCACAGTGTTAAAGTTACTGTTAAGTATCTAATTTATAAAGTTACTTACGATTTCATAGCATTATCCCTACTAAAATTATAAATAAAAAAACAAATATTTCTAACATCTGACACACTACTTCATCTAACTTCAAACTAAGCAGTTTGTACTGTGACAGTTAGATTGACCGATAAAATACTTAAATATGTACTTTTTTTGTAAATAAACCCATGTTATGCATAGAAATAATGCGAAAATAACCCTGTTTGTATATCTGTTACGTTACTTGTTAAAGAAAATAGATTTCTAACATTTATACAACACTTACAAATTGCTTGTAGTTAACGAATTCTGTAATCTACAAATTTTTGTTCTGAGTCTGGGTGTTCTTTGTTTCCCTTTTTACGCATATTTGTAGTCCCCCGTGGCAGGAATATTCCTAGTGTGACAATTGTCTATAAAAAAAAATATAGAATTAAGTAACGATTAGATAATTATGCACTGCCACTTGTGTAACTTGTATTTGAATGTTATGTTATTAATGACGTCCCTTTGACACACCGGACTAGAAGTATTACTATGCTATGTCGAGCACGTCACGTTACTCTTTCACATAGCCTGGGGAATACAAAAATATGTGTAAAACCTAAAGCACATAAAGCTACAAAAAATGTATGGAACTAAAAAAATACACGGACTTTTCAGTAGAAAAAATATCATTCACTGCGGTCAGCAAGCGGCAACTAAGCCGCTCTGTAAAGTCAAAAGAGCTTTGACTTCAAAGCGTCGGGGAATAACTGGCAGCACCAAGAGAATGCAAAATAAACTTGCAACACTGAGGTAAAAGTGCAAAATAAATGCAGCAACACCACATTACACAGCCATTGGATCAAAAGACAGACTGAGCGTGAAGTGATGAAAACTGGAAAAAATAATAAAGCCAACCCTTTACGAGTGTGAACTGGGGACGACTATTCTGGGATCTTGAGGCGAAGAGATTAGCCCAAGCGTTATTTAACTGTTGGCTCACTCTTATAAAAAATACTTTTCTATGTAACTGTGTTAATCAAATTAGCTATTATAGTTTTACAATACAATTTTTAAACAAAAATTATCGACCATAAAATAATGTTAAATAACCTCTTAAGTACCAATCGATACCAAAAATGATTTGTCTTCCTACTCGTATATGACTCGAACTGTTAGTAAGCAAATATAATTATACGAAATCTGTGACTATTTTTGGGGTATTTATTAATTATGGTCGTCTTATTCTGATCTAAAAAATATTTGAACTTGTCAATTTTCAAAAAACAAAAAAAAAAATATTTTGTTTTCGGAATACCGATCCCGTACATCGGTATATTTTACTTTTTGCTCGTGTTACCCGTGTCAATATTGTCAGACACTTGTGGGAGAGACGTATGATTTTTACATCAAAAGCAACACAACTCAAAGCACAGCAAACGAACATTTACCCTTGATGGTTGAGTGGTGTTGAAAGTGTATTAACTCTGAAAGAAATTTCTGTTTGTTTAGACTTTCATGAGAACATAATTGCAATAAAAAATCTAATTGGTCTTTATTTTCCGTAAATTTCGTAAGTATTTAATTATAACTAATTAACATAATTTTTATTTTTAAACTATTTTATCTGATGGATGTTGTGCCGTCAAAAATAACTGTTTAATTAACATTGTAAAAGCACTTTGCTTACTAGTTGCAATCCTGAAACGTTAGAAAGCCTTTCTGTTAAATGTGAAAGTTAAGCAAAGTTTCCAATTTATCAATAAAACCATCGGAAACTACTTGTTTTTTCATGGAGGTTACAATTTTCACGTCTATAAGTAAGTTTCAGATGGTCGAATAGAAATACGGACATGGTGAAACTATAAGGGTTCGCTTGTTGGAATTGAATACTTAAAAAAGCCCATTTCAGGCCCTTTATTATTTATGTTATAGTTATTATGTACTTAACCTGTCACAAAAAACTGTTTGGAAATGTATTAAAAAGAGATAAGATGTCTTACTTACTATTTTGACACTTGAAAACTCGGCATCTGGTGTCGACTTGCCCTTAAAAGCAGATCAAACAAGTCACAAATGAAATTACCCGTCTTTTAATTGTAAACATAGACTAGAATGTACACATGAAAAGTGTGTACACTAAACGCAACATACAATGGGTTGTCCTGGTAGGTTCCCCACAAAGCGGTGTGGAAGGCAAATTAGTGAAAACATAAATTATTGAAAGCCCAGCGGTGGCACCTTGCATTGTGAACAAATTTAATTTCCTAGTTGGAGCACCAGTAAATGTACGAAACGCCAGTCCAAAGCCGCGTACACCTATTGGTTGCATTATTTACTGCACTTTGTGCCCGTTCGGTGAAAACCAACGTAATTAATTGGGTTATAGTCGGCGGCTTTCTCTTTGTTCAACTTGCATAATTCGTATTTAGATTCTATTTTAAGTAATTTTAAATTTTTTTAAAAGTTTATAAGGATGTATGTTTTGCATAAATGTGAGGAAGACTGTTTTTTTGCTATATTATAGGAAGTGAGTGAGTTGAGGAAGAGGGAGGGGGCTCTAGTAAACAAACTCAGTGGAAAGCAACCAAGAAATTGTCACAACTAACAACTACAGTACTACTGCTGCACTACCACGGCAATAAAGTCGGTTCAGGGTAAATAACTATATCAGTGATGTCGTAGTTATAAAATAAAAATGAAGTCTGATATAAAGCCATATATTTTGGTTACTGTTTGAAATAATCAAATATAAAAAAAAAAGATAATGAAATTAATTCAAGTACGAATGTTAATGAAAACTGTTAAAATTTTTTGCAATGTAGCACATTGCACCTCTCAAATGGAATTCTGAGACGCTCAGATAATGTTAACGATTTTGACCTGCGGTGGTTCTATACTAGTCATTATTTACCGTAGCGGCATGTTAAACCATACGAACGTCACCATTATTTTGACAAATTTTACTTTTTATCCATGTTATCATTGAAGGGGTAGACAGGCGTATTAAAAATCCACTTTTGGTCGACTAAATACAATTTTAATTATGCTTATGTTATAAAGGAAGCCCAACTTTTTTTAATTTTCAAGGATGAAAAATTTAAAATTTTTAGTAGGATTTGTTCAGTCTTTAAATCGTAAATAAAAAAAAGATAAATAATTTTGTTTAAACTCAAACCCATGACGTCATCAAAACTTTTTCGTCAAGGGAGAAATAATTTGTTTTTTTTTTAAAGCGCCATCAAATGCCGTTCCATTCGATTTAATATTAATATCTATGCAAAATTTTCACGTTTCACAACGGGGATTACAGTTGTTGGGCGTCGCATCGCAAAGTTACGGCTTTAATATAAAAATAAAGTTTAACGAGAGCGCGCAGTCTGTTGCAGCTTTCCAATGCCGAGCTCGATTTATTGCTCGGAAAACCATTTGTTTCACATACTTTTTTGTGGGCTAATCCCCGTGTATCTCTTAATTTTTACACAATATTGGTCAGTGAAATGACTGCACGATTTTGTTTTAATTGCGAATACTCATGTTATTTTTAAAGCGCCTGTTTGAATAATATGAGCAACGTGCACTTTTGTAATCTGTTCAATAGTGTAGCAAAATTATTGGCGTTTTCTTAATTTTTATTTATAATGAAAGAAGATTACATTAAAATATCTAAAGGCAATGACTTAGATACGGATGAAACATTTCTTTTTAACAAAGAAAGATTCTTTGTTCTACGATTATTTTGTAGAAAAACTGTGCAAACTATATATCACTAAGATAATAGGCGTTTATTTAATGTATACTGAAATAAAGAACGGATGACTATTCAAGACAAAAGGTCACACTATAATCACCACATTCTCTGAATATCAAACATATGTGTTCGTAACTCATTATTACTAAAATCTAAATGACTTATAAAGTCATTTATAGACTAATGTCAACGTATCTGACAAATAAAGTATCCGATAGTTCTCTGACCTTTTACACTATTTTACGTGTATAGAGTTTCCACCAAGTACTTAGGTCCCCATGCCAACCTCACCTGCAAGTTTTATATCTGCTAATCAATGGACGAGGCTCTGTCAAACAAAACATTACGATTGGCGGCTATGGATTCGCCAACTATTACATGGGCAAAAACTGGGCCTTTAATATCCCTACCTGCCTACCCGTCCGGGGAAACATGCGTTATTTTATATATGTGTATCACTATGACATTCTCAAGCGGTTGTCATTTGAATGCACGAGTGATTAAAGTGCAACGGCTCGTCGCATTAAACTTTA
The DNA here is from genome assembly GCA_949316085.1 of Hypercompe scribonia. Classification (NCBI taxonomy): domain Eukaryota; kingdom Metazoa; phylum Arthropoda; class Insecta; order Lepidoptera; family Erebidae; genus Hypercompe; species Hypercompe scribonia. The sequence goes on along the minus strand of OX438974.1, from coordinate 10,292,030 downwards.
TTAACTGTTATGCTAATAGATGGCGCTAGTAGATGGGTAAAGTTGAAGCCCAAAGTTCTTGTAGATCAGTGGCGGCAGAATGCAATTGCAATTGTTGCCTTCGCAACCATTGGCAAGTAGGTACACTGGGGTGGTTTTTACTCGGTAAGACCCTTACAGAACCTTTTGCTCACATCACTCTCTCCTCCATGGATAAAGGACATCTATATGAAGGTCAATAAACATTGATTTAAACCATTAACTAATCAATCACTCATCACGAAATTTCGAATATCTTATGTTCGAGGGGATTTCCGCACATGACACACTGACTAATCAGTTCTGTTGACCACCTGTGTCTAATAAAATCAAATAAAAAAAAGTTGTCTTGTATTTTCAGAGTACAATATAACATTTAGCATGATTAAAATATACTTGAATAACTTTAAGAATGTAATGAGTTTAGTTACAACGTAGTTGACACCGAGTACATTGTAAACTATAAATCTATTATACAATGTTTACCTATTATAAATACAATAGAGGTAGGTAGAGACAATATTTTACATAAATATATAACATTACAAATATGTTTTGAAAAAGTGTTATCTTGTTACGTGCACATAAAGCAGGTATGTGAGTTATTAATTTGTTTGTCTGTTGATAATGAGAACTCGAGATTATCCAGCTGTTAAAAATATTCCGCTTATGCCGCAAAGCCATGGGTAAGTATATTGTTAGCTGTAAGTCAACAATGATAAACTTAATTTGTATTACGTAGTTAATCGGTGTTTCTGATTAATGATGTTCTTGTTTCTTTTCATGATAATAATTTAAAGAAGTACGACAATTTGTGTCACGACAGATCACTGTTAATTACTGTCCACATATTTTTGGCAAAAACTTTTCCCAGTGAGAGAATTGTTTATTTTTCTTTTATAGAGAGATTACACGTTGATTTCAACACGAATGGGTACATTTGAAATAGCACTACTACCCTCTTACAGTAGACCAACCTAAAGCGACAGTATTCGTGCTGTCGTCTTTTGTTAGTAAGTGTGAAACAGGAGATCCGTTGATGTAGGGGTGATAGATATCGTTGTCGGACCGCCTCAGGGAGGTCCTGGATGCTAGTTTGGCGTCCGGACGCTTCCCTGAGTGCTGGAAAAGCGGGAAGCTGGTCCTATTGAGGAAGCCGGGACGGCCAACCGAATCGGTAACGGCCTATAGGCCCATCGTGTTGCTGGACGAGGCGGGTAAACTGTTTGAGAGGATACTCTCTGCCCGCATCGTCCGGCACCTCCGCGAGGTGGGCCCCGATCTGTCGGACGCCCAATTTGGTTTTCGGGCGGGGCGTTCGACGGTCGATGCCGTGCTGCGCCTGAGGGCCGTTACCGAAGAGGCGGTGAGCTGTGGCGGCGTGCTGTTGGCGGTGTCGTTGGACATCGCCAACGCATTTAATAGTCTGCCATTTAGCTGCATCAGGGAAGCATTCCACTACCACGGGGTGCCAAAGTACCTGAGGCGGCTTGTGGCAGACTATCTTGAGGAGCGTACCGTCATGTACGAGGATCGAGACGGTGTTCTAAGGCGGCGGCTCATGTCGTGCGGTGTTCCACAGGGGTCTGTCCTCGGACCACTCCTGTGGAACATGGGATACGACTGGGCCCTTCGAGGTCGTCTTCCCCCCGGGCTGGGCGTACTTTGTTACGCAGATGACACATTGATCACGGCCCGGGGGATGAACTTTCAAGAGGCGGCGCGCCTGGCCACCACGGGTGTCTCTCTGGTGGTCGAGCGAATTGGGGCGCTGGGTTTGCGGGTGGCCCTGGACAAGACGGAGGCCCTTTTGTTCCATGGGCCCCGTCGTGGTCCACCCTCCGGCGCCTCCATCGTGGTCAATTCGGTCCTCGTACCGGTTCAGGCCCAGATGAAGTATCTGGGCCTGATCCTCGACGGCAGGTGGCTCTTCGACGAGCACTTCCGACAGCTTTCTCCAAAGCTGGTCGGCGCTGCTTCTGCCCTTGGGCGACTTTTGCCCAATCTGGGTGGAGCTAGCGTCGCGACAAGACGGCTATACACGGGGGTTGTCCGGTCAATGGCGCTGTATGGTGCACCGGTGTGGGCGGCGGCTCTGACCGCCCAGAATAGGGCTCGCCTCTGGCGCCCTCAGAGGATATTGGCGGTTAGAGCCATACGCGGTTACCGCACCGTATCGACGGAGGCGGCGTGCGCCTTGGCCGGAACTCCTCCGTGGGATTTGGAGGCGGAAGTGCTCGCCGAAGTTTATCGGCGGACGGCTGACTTCCGGGCGGGTAGCGGCATACGGCCCCCGCCCGAAGAGATACGCGAGTGGCGAGAGGCCGCTCGTCGAGCCACGATGGCTCGTTGGTCGTTCCGGCTGGAGGCTCCACGTGCTGGTTTTGCCGCCGTGGAGGCTCTCCAGCCGGTCATCGCCGAGTGGGCGGGGCGGCAGCACGGGACCCTTTCCTTCCGACTAACGCAGGTCCTTTCCGGGCACGGTTGCTTCGGGAAGTACCTGCACTCGGTCGCCAGGAGGGAATTGAGTCCCGCCTGTCACCACTGCGACTGCAGTGAGGACTCGGCTCAGCACACGCTGGCGGTTTGTTCCGCCTGGGCGGCGCAGCGTGGGGTCCTCACTGCAGTTATTGGAGGAGATCTCTCGCTACCGGCCGTCATACGCTCCATGGCCGGTAGCGACAGTTGTTTTACCGCGGTCGCAACCTTCTGCGAAGACGTAATTTCGCGGAAGGAGGCGGCGGAGAAGGCCCGGGAGGACGATATCCACTCGGACCCAATTCGCCGTCGGCGAGCTGGGCGGCGGAGGCGCGCATACCAGCGCCTCATGCCGCCTTGAGTGTGGCCGCGGGTGGACGGGATGGGTTTTCCCCTCCATCCGCTGTAATGGCCAGCCGCGAGGAGGCGACGTCTGCGTGTGCCGTACGTCGCCTAAAATAGAGAGTTTATCAGCAGATGGTGCCCGAGGTACCGGGCAGGCGCTAGGAGGGATCTGGATGTCGTAATAGCAGCGGTTCCCGGATCCCTCCTATCTCAAGCGCAGAGTGGCACACCGTGTGGTTTTAGTCGGTCCGATTCCGACACACCACCCTGCCGTAAACCCCGGTGGGGTGACGGCTCGAGGGGGTTTCCACACGTTAAAAAAAAAAAAAAAAAAAAAAAAAAAAAAAAAAAAAGGGGTGATAGATATCGTAGTTAAATGTGTGAACCGTACACTGCCACGATGACTGTCATACCTTTTAAAATAAGGAACGTGAAAAAGCATCTCACTAGGCCGCCATGTTGTGAGTATACTGTATTATTTGCGTTCGCAATGAGTGTGGTGACCGCAACTACTGCATTTTATTCATGCTTTCCATTAGACAAAGTAGGCAATAACTTTGGCAAACTCTCAAAATAATAAAATAATAATAGGACTTAACAGGAGTGACGTATTTATTATTGAAAACTTTACACTTACAAATTTTCCTTAGATCTATGACTAAGTACTTTCAAGTTATACATGTAATACGATTCTATTATCAGTGCTTTTAATGATAATGCATGACAAATAACTATCAGTCAGTTGCATCCAACAAAATCTTAATTTACTTAGTTACTAGCTTATAATTAAGCAAAATGGCATACTATTAACAATAGCTAGAGAAGCTTTATATGAGGTCATTTTATTGTAATTCAGGCAGACTTTGTACTAAATATACTTACATCTACTTGTATCGATAAATTACACTCCGACATAGAACAAATCTATTCTCTCTAGTCTAGGTCTTGGGAACCTCTGTTCTAACATTACTAACCATTACACAAACAATTCACTATAATTCATCGCCTATTTATATTTCATTCAGAAAAAGTGTTCAAAAACTAGTTGTAAGTATTCGCCTTAATGTAATACACAATTTTCAGTCTCAGAGTTTTTCGTGTTGGTAAATATAGATAACATTGCTCTTTGTTCCCAACCAGTACTGTCGACGTGATTTTATCTTTGATATATGATTGATAATACCTTAAAAATATACCCTCATTCAAATAATTATTTTGAACGGTGATGTCTAAAGAAGTTAGGATACAGATGCCCAAAGACAACCATATGATACTGTAGGTATACTTAGTCCATGTTAGAAGTTGTACTAACTCTATATAAGATCTATCTTTCTTTGTTAACATTATCGTTGTTATAAAACTATTTTGTTAACATTATAGTGGTGTTAACAGGAACGCGATTAATTGTCACAAGTTTATAAAATTTGTAAAAAGAGTTCATCTTTAAATAGGTACAACACTATAAAATTAATATTTTAGGTCTGTTAGCTAGGAACACTGATGTTTATATTTTTGACCTGGTATAGTTTCTTAGCCGCCAATTTACTTCATAATTAATATGAAACCCTCGTATGTATTTCTATTACATGATATGACTGATCTGATTGCAGGGTTGCCTAGTAGTTTAAGCGGTCACCACGCCGCTCTCTACTACACTGAGTGTTGTGGGTTTAAACCCCACACGGAACAATACTTTGTGTGATATATAAATTGTGTGGTCTAAGTCTGGGTGTTCTTTAAGTCCGTTTCTTGTGTGTTTCTAAAGGCCCCCACGACACAGGATTTATTCCTAGTAAGGGCATAAAAAATAGTCCAAGAATTATTAGGTTAATGCCGGCTCCTTAACACAATCACTTATTTTGATGTTTTGAGACAGATGGTTGCAAGTTTTTATCCTTTTCTCCGTAAGCTCTTCTATATAACAACTTAGCAACAAATGCAAATGTGGGTTCAGACCTATAAGGGTTACTTTGTAACGTAAATGAATAAATTATTTTCTACTGCTTTTAGCTGTGTTATAGGTACAATTTGATTTATGTGAGCCATAACAGCCTTTATGAACAAAAACGATAAAATTACTGACAAAAGTGTTCTTTGCAAAGAAAATGTACGTACTAGTAAAAAGTTATGAGTTTTATAGTCGTGTGGTTTGTTCTTAGAATATAATACTGAGAAAGGGGTTCCTTAATTATTAGACTACTGACAAATCAAATAAAATCATTTTTACTCACTTGTTTGATATTGTGACCTTAATAGGCCTGATGACTGTATCGTAAATAAATAATCTGCTACATTTTAACAAATATCTCAACAAATATAATTAACGTAGCTTTTTATTACTTTTATTGTGAATTTAAATCAAAAATACTGTGAAATATATTACTCAATTGAGTATTCTAAACCAGTGACGTCACAAGTCTCTATTCAGTCTATTGTTCATACGAAATTGTCGTTATGACAGATGATAAATGTAATTTATTTGACTAAGGTATCATCTAGCTTATTGTAAATAATAATAACTGACTATTACATATGGTTTTATAATTTGAAAATGACAAATTTTCATATAACCATTCATTCCTTATTTGTCCTTATTTGTTGCTAAATCAGTTGGGGCAGGTTATTTTAAGTAAGAATGAAATTGAACGAATATTAAAGAAGCATAATATATAATTTCAAATAATAAAGTTCTCACGATACGGTCATCTGACCCTAAGCTAGACTATTGTTACTAACTAAACTAGGTAGACTGTACTATGGTAACTAAACTGCGTTCGAAGAGTCGAGATCTACGCTAAATGTAAAGCAACTGGAGATCCATAGACTTTTCGTATAGAAGAGAACGTGTAGCAAGTTGCCGCTTCTGTTCGAAGTAATCCAGATTTATCGACGCGCAAACGTTCGGCTGAATTAGGGTTAGCCCGCACATCATTATGCCGTTTTTTGAAATTACATTTGAAATTACATCCATATAAGATTCAGATAGTGCAGGAACTAAAACCTAATGATTTAAATTTGCACAAGCTAATAATTTTGACAATATCTTATTTTCTAACGAAGGTAATTTTCACCTCAACGAATGTGTGGACAAACAAAATTGCAGGTATTGGAGCAGTGAAAATCCCAAAGCTAAACACAAAAGGCTACTTCTTCCAAGGTATGGGCTGTAATTTTACCAAAAGAAATCATTGGACTCTACTTTTTCGAAAATTCTCGAGGCTGTTCAGTTACTGTTAATTCTGTTGAATGTGTGAAAAAGTTACGGGAGTACTTGGGACCGACGCTACTGAGATTTGCTGCCTACAATTGTAATACATAATTTGAACAAGATGGAGCCACTTGTTACACATTCAATACGTCCAATTGTCAAAGACATGTTTTCGAAAAATCTGATTTCCAGACGAGACGACATTCCATGGCAACCTAGAAGTCCAGATCTATCCCCAGCAGATTTTTTTATGGGGTTATTTGAAGAATCATGTCTACGTCAATAAACCAAATACACTACGTCAACTAAAAGAAAAAATCAGCGAAGAGTTGTCGGCGGTCTCGCGGTCTCTTTTATTAGCTTGCCGACGAGTATTCGAAAATTTCGATGGTCGCGTAAAAGAGTGCAAACAAAAAGTGGTCAGTTAGACGAAGTAATTGTTAAAAAAATAGATTCTAACTGATTAGCTTCGTAAATAAACAATTTTTATACTATGTCAAATGATTTTTTTATGTGATTTTTCAAATGTTAACTAATTCATGGCTCACCCTGTATATAGTTCGATAAGTACGTAGATATTGTTGTTTTTTTCGTTAACAATAACTGAAAGCAATAAGTATTCCCTAACTACCGATAATATAGGTTTTTGCATAAATTGATTGGATGCCATAAAATAAATTATTGCAGTGAATAATAATGCAATTTCTTGAACTCACACTCATCATTTTATGTTATTACTTTAGTAGGTGGATGTGTTTAAAGTCAGTTTTTTGTAACCTCTAGCAGAATAACAGAACTACGAACTCGAGTTATTATCAAGAATTTTCTTCAAAATCTTAGTGATTTGTGAAGTGGCTAAAACTTGGATAATGACTCTTTATTTACTTCTGTCTCATGTTCCTTTATTGTTTTATGGTAACCAGTACAATTTGACAACACTGGATTGATAAAATATTATTTTTTTTGGGCTGTGGAATCACTTTTCTTTTTTTTTTAATATAGAGTTTGCCAATGTGATTCTACTCTCCCTGAGTAGAATTTAAGAGGGTCACACTCATTCCGACTGCAGACAATGTAGTATGGTGACCTACGCTATGGTGGCTTAGTCAAAAGTTTTCTCACGCCCTACTTAAAGGACTCGGGATCATAGTGGTAGGGAAACACAAGCGCTGGTAGTAAGTACCAGGTTTTGATTGATTGACACAGAAAGGGAGACTAGAACAATTTAGTTTGAGAGCGTATGTCTGCCACTTTAAAGTGATGACTTCCAAGGACGTGTGTTCCAAGGACGGGGTGTTTGTCTACACGACAACACTCGTGTAGACGAACACCTGATGGTAAATACCTGCCGTCGAACATGAACACCAGCAGCTTAAGAGAAACAAATGCGTTTCCGCCCTTTGAGTCCCTCTTCAGTATGATTGGGAGGTTTGGGCTTTGATGGATCATTTACTCGGTGAAAGTTTACGAAATAATTATAATAAAAACATGAACTAGCTAGAACGTTACAACTAGCGACAGAAGTTAAAACTGAAAACTATGTGTATTATTACTCGGAGTATAAAAAAGTATCTCACTAGACTGTCATAGTGGGTCACCATACTACTCTTAGATTCTATTCATGCTTGCCATCAGACAGAGCAAAGTCACTTTGGACGGCAACAAAAAAAGAAATAAAATTTTGTTGTTTTTGGATTTTCAAATTAATTGATCTTGAATAAAAATTGGTCGATCTGTGCTATATGTACTGGCTACAGCTGGTTCAAGCGATAACACGTCACGTGACCATGTCGATAGCGACTTACATAAAGTTACTCCTGATCCACACCTGCCTAGAGAAGTTTTCACTTCAATAATACGACCTGCCTGGGTCTATTTTTCCTGATGACATGAACTCTGGAGCCTTTAAGAGTAGAGTGAACAGGTATCTTTTGGATGGGCGTGTACCACCTTCGTCTTCATCTGCACTTTCCATCAGGTGAGATAGAGGACAAACGCCTATTCCATTACAGACGTAAAAAAAAACGTAAAAAAAAAAATAATATTTCGGATAACGCCATCTTGTCCTCAACTAAGCACTATAGCCTATAGGTACTAGACAACTGATGAAAATACATATATACCTTATTTTTTGTAAATACATTCATAGAAAACATCTAAATTCTGAAACAAATATTTGCATATTAAACAAGTATTTGGTCTGACCTGGGAATCGAACCCAAAACCTCTAGCACAGCAGGCAGTCTGAATTGCTCAACATCGTTTTCTGTGAGTAATACAACACTGGCACACCACTTTCTAGTCTACAAATACAGGCTAAAGGTTAGCTCTTTGGTAGATGTATATTAGTCACAAATCTTAATTATTAAGTCTGAGGGCTCGAAAATAATGGTAATGGACAGTTGGAGTAACCGGAGATAGGTACACAACCTTGACATACTCGAGCTATCGTTAACACTTCTGAATTCCAAATATCCTCGTCCTAACATTTCTTTACCTTGTCGTCTATCTTTTCTTTGAACCTATATTTCGAAGTTTTCCTACTTGATTCCTTGTGTGACCAGTTGACTGCAATAGGCTTGTCCTTACGAGGCATGTACCTAGCACTTCTCTAGTAGCCTGCCGATGATAGTGCAAGTATATATGTACACAATTCTACATATATATATGTACCAAATATGTAGGTATCTTTAAAATCAATGTAATATCGCAAAATTATCAAATGAGCGACACAATTATTTAAATAGGTGGAATTTCGTGCACTCCGTTTGTCGTGAACTTTAGAATGCAAAAACTTTTTCATTAAATGACAGACGAGAAAATTGCCAAAATAATTATGAAAAGTTTTCATTGAGACCATTGATTTTCTTAATAAATTAATTCTCAATATTTTTGCTACATTTGTCATATGTACTTCTCCTAGAAAAAATGTGTTCTGTACATCTTAAAACTGTTAATATTATCGACTAATTCTTAAAATAATTTTGTTTCACACAGTTCATACTTACATAAAACAATACCTCCTTAATAATCAAAAGAAAACATGTATTCAAAGCACACGAGTAGCATTCCTATACAACGTATATGTGACTATACCATCTACACATGTTAGATTCGATACCAATATTACAAAGAATAATCATTGAAAAACATCCTGAACAAAGAACTTATTGAACCACAGTAGCTATTACACTTTCAATATAATAAAAGACTGTAAACAGTTGCATTAAGAGTGATTTTTCCTTGTTTCAAAATTTACGAGACGAAAATACTAGAGTGGCGTTGAAGACGAAACTTATTCAAGTGTTTCTGAAGTTCGACCAAGTTGTCGAACGTTGAGATCGCTATTGTTTTAGTCACTTCAACCCCTTTGTATTGTAATCAGGCTTGTAATATGTGGAAATAAGTACCTACTTGTGTATACCCAATGTTGCATAACAGTTGGACAATATCTACGCACTTTCTATTTATGACTACGGGCAATAGAGTTTTCAGCGAGCATCTCGCAGATTTTTTACTGAAAGTTCAATCGCCACGTGGAACAACACTTTGTGTAATTCATAAATTGGTGCTCTGAGTTTGAATATACTTTATCTTGTGTAGGTATGTTTATCATGTCTACGACACCGGATTTAGATCTATTAATAGTACGGGATTGTCTTTAAAAAAAAAACGAAAACGAAAAAGTACCATGTTGAGTTTTGTGGTTTGATTCCCGCTTGTTTAGTATTAGTTTGGATGCTTCTGTGTAAGATATATAGGTATTCAGACATTAGTAAAAAGATTTTGTCTTAGTGTGATAATTGTTCTAGAATTTATAGTGCAGTAAATACTGCTTGGGGAAGGCCTATGTCCAGCAATGGACGTCTTTTGGCTAAGATGGATGACGAAATACTGCTTATACATTTCACGGAGTATTTTAAATATTTGAACCTCACGACAATTTCAAGAAATTACATAAAAGTTATTAGAAGTACGGAGAAAGGCCCAGGGTTTCTTACCCTAGGCTACTTTAAACAGGAAAAAAAATATCCTTCGGGATGCATATCTGAGTTGAAAAACAATTCTAAAAAGTAGATAATTACCTAGTAGGTAGGCATTATTCATATTATGTGCAGAACAGCAGATAAATAAGTACTTTTTGGTACCTGACTGTGTTAAAATAAAAAAAAAACATAAAAACTGGTTTATAAGAATAAAAAAAAAACTATTTTGAAATAAATAGAAATAATATTTCCTGAAGTGATTGGGTACAGTAAGGTACTATGGGCTCTAGAGCGAGAATATAAATAAAAATATAAGTTTATGGAGAAAATATATAAAATTATGAAACCGTGACCTACTTACCTACATATGTGGATTATTGACTAGGGCCTACTGTTAGAAATTGCGGATTCGATTCTCTAGTAATACAAGTATTAGTTATATAATTTTACACTCACATTATATCCAAGGGGGTGTGTTCCTCACTCAGGTGTGTTCAGCGTAAGTATTAGGAGGCAAGACCATTATTGCCAATCGGGTCAAGACACAGAACAAAATAATGATTGTGTTTTCTATACAATATTTGTCTGGAACGGGAATTGAGTCCACGACCTCACGTTTAGCAATCACGACTGCACAGATGGTGTAGTGGTTTCAGCGGTCATATCGCCGTGGGATGGGACAAGACTTTGTGTGATCCACAAATTGTTGTTCGAGTCTGGGTGTTCTTTGTGTCCGTTTCTTGCATGTTTATAAAGTCCCCCGTAATACAGGATTTCTTCCTACTGCGAGTGTTGTCTTATAAAAAATAACCACTAGACAAAAAGACCCACAAGTACCTAATACTATATTATACTATATACTATATTAGGTAGTAGAGCCACGCTGATTTCAGCACGAACGGGCCGGCTCGACTGGGGCAGTACTACCCTCCCACAGAAAACCAACCTTAACGCAACAGCATCCGTGCTGTCGTGTTTCGTTGGTGAGTGCGAGACCGGAGGCCCATCCATGCAGGGGTGACAGTTATCGTTATAACTGTGTGAGCCTTACACTGCTATGATGACTGTCATGCCTTTAACGTCTCTAAGTAGGGCGTAACAAAGCATCTCACTAGGTCGCCTTAGTGTGGGTCGCCACACTAAGGCGACCTATTGTCTGTATTTACAATGAGTATAGTGACCACAACTCTAGGATTCCTATTCATTACGCAGAGTAGAGTCACTTTGGTAGGTTCTTAATTTAGAAAAAAAATTTTAAAAATACTAAAATAAGTACTTTTATATAATGACAGATACACAACATAATAATTATATTTTTAATGATATCAATGTTTTTTTTAATTTATTAATAAGTTACCTATTTGAATTATAATATTAAATTAGTTTTTCTACATTTTAATAATTACGCGAAAACGGCTACGTCTCTCGTAGCTGTACAAGTTTAGCGCTATGTTAAACTGTTGTAATAAGTAGGACGTAAGATAGTGACGGTTCAAGTTACACTGGATTTTAAATAGTCCTAATAAATATTATAGTTAATGAGTTATAATCTCCACTACATTAACTTAACATTAAAAAACGACAAACTGTTCACTTATTTTAGAACCGTTTTCAATAATATCGTAAAAGTATTCGTAGACAAAGTAAAAATACTCGAACAAGTCGCAAAAAAAATATTTACGACCACATTTTTATATGTATTTTAAAAACTCGATTTTCAAAACAGATCTTGAGCCCTTCTGTATTGAAATTAGAAGTAAGAAGAAAAAACTAGGTGGGCTATTAAGTTTATTTATTTATTTTAATTTTAAATTCTATACACTTTGTACCTTGGTAGACTTAATGCCCAAGGCATTCTCTTCCAGTCGACTTGAGGATGGTGTAGAAATATTGTAGAGGTGTGCAGAGGTTACATTGTCAATGAAAAATATACACATATACAGTACATACGTTATAAATACACATATATATAAATGCACACATATTTTGATTGTATTCGTACGCTATGACAAATTGAATATAAGGTGTATCAACTATCCATTAGTTAATTTTGCAATCTCCTTAAGAAGGTCATGTATCTTATTTTTAATGTAAGTCGGTTTGTTGACATCCAACTAAGTTCGTTCTCAGTTCAATTTAACTTCTACTGAGAATGTCAAACTAGGCATTCTCTTTTCAAAAAGGTACCTACTACCTTATAAGGGTACAAGAATTTTATAATTATATATTTTTTTTAATATCTTACACACAACGCCATCTAATTTCAAATTGACTGATAGAATACTTAAAAATACACATATAGAACACCCATACTCTGAAATAAATATTTGCTTACAAACATTTGGTTCCGGAATTGAACTCGAGACCTCAGCAGTCGTATACAATACTCATATAAGTTGTATATATAAGTATAGGTAGGTAGAATATGATTGCCATTCTCAAATCTCTGCGTAAACACATTTCTAGTTCTACTATGAATTGTCATAGATTGCTTAATCATTAATTGTAACTACCAATACAATTACAAACTCCTTTCTCCCCTAAAAACATCAATCAAGTAAAGTTATAAGCCTTGTTAAATACTTTCTTACTTATTCAATATTTACCGCAGATCAATGAACGACTCTACCATTTTTGTGATTAATATAAGTAGATAGGTACATAGATAATTAATCAAACTGAACAAGAATAAGTCACTATCCAGTCCTTTAAATTCAAATTTCAAACTAATTGTCATTTTTCCTAGCGATACGAGAAACCCCTAGTAGGGAAACTTCTTACTGAATAAATAATCAAATTTCAATTACTACGCCTCAGATATTACTTTAAATAAAGTAAATATACCAAATACTTCTAAAAAGTAAAGATATTATATTCTTGATATAAAAAATATTGAAGTTTAGTTTCAAGAAAGTATCTTGGTACCTACTTAGGAGAACATTCGTGTTATAATTACAGTCGTCAAGTAAAATAGTATCAAATATATGAATGAGGTAGTGTGTGAGCAGAGTAGAGAGAGGCGAGTGGTAAGTAGTGAGCGCGCGCGTCCGCGGCCGTGTCTAGGCTCATATTGATTACCGGTGACATTCTTATCAATACACCCCCGGCGAGCGACCGCTTCACACAACACCCAAAAGAAACAGGAACGTTTCTTCGCGCGCTTCGAACGCTTCGCTACGAAAAAAGAGGCGGAGACTCGTCGCCTCAGACGGAGACCAATAGCCTCCAGGCTGCAGCGGCATGCGGCCAATGGCGCCGCGAGGCTGGGGCGGGCGCGCGCGCGCGGCCGCGCCTTCCACGGGCACAGGCTTTTTATTTATTGTTGCGCGGAACAGCGCGCGCGACGGGCGTGTGATGCGTGTGTAATCAGACGTCGCGAGCATGGAGTCCGCCGTGGACTCAGCGTCGACCGCGAGCGAAGTGAGCGGCTCCTCCGGGGGCTCGCCGAGGGTGAAAGCGGCGTCTCCGGCCCGCGGCCTCAGCCCGCCGCACCTGTTGGCGCCGCGCTTGCCGCTACCGCCACCGGGACTCGGCCTTCTCGGCTCCCTCCAGATGATGCATCACTCACCCCTCGAGCTGATGGCGGCGGCCCACCACCACGGCCCGCCGCGGTACGGAAGCCCTCCTCCGATTTCTACGTCGGACCCTTCGGCCAACGAGTGCAAGCTGGTTGACTACCGTGGTCAAAAAGTCGCCGCCTTCATCATCCAAGGCGATACTATGCTCTGCCTGCCCCAAGCCTTTGAACTGTTTCTGAAACACCTGGTCGGCGGACTGCACACAGTGTACACAAAGCTAAAAAGACTGGACATAGTGCCGCTCGTGTGCAATGTGGAACAGGTTCGCATCCTGCGTGGGCTCGGCGCCATCCAGCCAGGTGTGAACCGGTGCAAGCTGCTCTCCTGCAAGGATTTCGACGTGCTCTACAGGGACTGCACCACCGCAAGGTACGTTCCCGTTCCATATACGATCCGGATAACTCGTTATTGTGTTTGTCATGTTGTTCTCGGGATATCGGTCTACCTGGTTCCGAACGAGTTCATTAACATTAGCAAGGCCGGTACGGAGCTGGATGATTGTCGTATTTATTTTCTGTTACTGTATCTGACTTTTTTTAAGGTTACCTTTCCGTTATTTTCGCATGAATCCTGGTCTTACCTACATTTTTGTACTCTTATGTTAGTAGAAATTTTGTTTACCGATAGCAACCGTTGTTACAAATCAGTAGAGATAGCCTTACTTTTATTACTATGCATTCCGAGCATAAAGCATGAACTTTTAGCTAAATTATTCAGGTAGGCCTAATGAAACATGATAGAGGGGTAACATACGTGGTAAACGAGAGGTCGTATATAAAACACATTCTGGAGGTACTAAACAATTTATGCGAGTAAAAATAACAACACCTTTGCGCCGTCATCAAGGTCAAATTTTGGGATTAGGTACAAGTTGGTGTTGGAGGTTGCATCTTGTGTTTCGTAGCGAGCGACGCGCGTTCCATTAATTTTTCACATTTTAATACGCGCAAAATATTTCCACGGAATTAAATATTAAAACGAGCTTTGGCCGGCGACGGAAGGGTTAAATCTCAGTTAATTAGCGGCTGTGGCTTTAATATTTAAATAGTAATTTTTACAAACGGTAAAGTTAGATTAAAAATCTTGTTTTGTTGTGGTTACGCGTTACGGGCGCGGTGTCCGCGTAGGCCTATATCAGTGTTTCCCTTGCTTCCCCGAATGTGTTTTTAAAAATGTAATGTGAGCGGGAAGCGTGCATCTGGGAGGTGTAAACTTTAATTTTTCGCTCGTATTGACGCTTTGTGTGTTGTAATATTTAATGTTTGTTTATTTATTACTAAGCGGAAATGTTCTCCTGTGATCCGCTTTGGGCGTATGACTCACATTTTTGTTTGATATCATGAAATCATTACGAGTCCATAATCTATTTAGTTCATGTGACTGATGATGTCATCGGAGGTTTTCAGACATTTTTACTTATTACTTGTCAAGACTTAATTCTTTATTTAGAGTTTAAAAAACCTCGTTAAGAATTAATACAATATAATAAAAGAGTAGAAAGTTAGAGGTGAATTGATATCTTGACCATTAAATAAATTTTACTTATCAATCAGTGAAAAATGTTTTGTCACCAATGCAATAAAATACAAATATCAACTAGAATTTAGAAAGTAATTGCACATTCAAGTTTAAGTTTAGTGAAAGCGTTAATTTAAACGAACTGGTTGTGTCCCAAACATAAATGAATAAAAGAAACACAACTACAAGAATACGAAAGATATAAAAAAAGTAACTCGACCATTCGTCGGCGGTCGTTCAATCATACTAATTTGTATTGACACGTTTCCACCATTACGATTTTACTAATGCACGCTACAAAGAAATCTTGTTGCCAACACAAATATATTTTTTACATCTGTACCTTTTAAAAAGTAAAAAATAACACTCAACAATTTTATTCGGCTTAGTACCTACAGTCGATGATAAAATATAACTTGCATTCTTGATATTTTCGAAATTCAAATACATATTTTGACATTTAAAAAATATCGACACTGATTTGAATTTTTTTAAACATTACCAAAAACAAAAGAATGTTTAAAAGTTTTCACGTATATTTCGATATGCCTACACAGTACAGGAATATTGTTTACGTATAAATCTGTGTAGATATCTGTAGATTTGTGGCCAGTTTGTGACATTTCAACTCGAATACGGATGGACTGATTCACATTTGTTTTTTTTAATGTGTTAAATTAATTTAATAGAGTGTATTCAGCCGTACATTTTTTTTCGTAACCGTCGGAAGTACCTATTGTTTAAGGACTAATTGGTTATTAGTTATTAAGGTGATTTTACAAATTCAGCAGATGGTTAAGATTAACTATTAACTAAAAATAAACAGGAGCTATTTATACCATTCTATTGTTTTAATAATCTGTAGTTATACCTATCCAATTACTTAATACTTCGACTTACGAACTAAAACTTTAAAACAACTTTGGGAACAATGATAAACCAATTTTAATGCAATATTTTTTGATTTAAACAAACGTAATGTGTGTCATTCACTATATGCAGTTTGAAATGTGATATTTTTTAAAATAAAAAACGGAATACCCGCATTACAAAACGCAATGTAAATAATAGGAGGACGTTCCTTTTCACGCTTCAATAATTGCTTGACGGCAGATAAACGGGTGCGTATCGGATTACTCAAGAACCAGGGTGTTCCTGATATTACTTTTCAAACACTTTTAAGTAATTTAACATACGCTTTGTAATGCCTATTAACATGTACATAAATGTTAATTGTAATAATAATGCGTAAGAGATATCCACATGAATTTAGTTTTTTATTTTGTATTGGTTTTTGAAATTAAAAACAAGGTATCTTGTAATATTATTATTATTCATCTTAAAATGTAACGTTCTTTTTTCAATATTTCTTTTAGTTGGCAATGGTATTTAGGTGCGTATTAGAACTGCAGTTGGGTATTTTTTTTGACTATAAAGTAATTAACACCATTCGATCAATCATCTGGGTAATTCAATTGACACTGTTAAAGTAACAAATGTTTTTCTATAATCAATAGATCCGAAACACAAAGTTCCGGCCATTGTCTTTGCTACAAAGAGCAAGTTTCAATTACGGAGGTCATCAACACGACTTTTTATGGAATTTTCAACTTTACGACTCATTTTGATGGTCCGCCTTCAAACGGAGTGATATTTTGTAAATAAACAAAGCACTGAAATAACTATCTCATTACCTTTGTAGAGCCGGTAGGTGCGTTGTAGAACTTCCGAAGCGTTTGTTACTAGTTTTAAAACTTATAGATGTATATTTACTAGTTATGAAAAAAGATAAAGGCACTCGTTTGTATTGTTTAATTTGTATTTATGTTCATTAATTAGGCGGCTACTAAAAAGCGACGGCCGTTTTGTAGCTGACGGATGGATCTCGAATGTTCCGCGGGATGGTTTTATTATAACGCGATTATATTTATAGCATATTGAAACTAGACTAGACTGTGTTTTGTGTTGAGCAAACAAGAATAACAGCCGTGAAATTACTAATAGTTTGACTATTTTGTATATTTTGACGGAAAGTGGATGGCGTTCATAATTTGTTTGCTCGGGCAGTTAGTAGCGTGTGAGATGTTGAATAGGAACGTTATTGTCATGAATGTTGTGTCCGAACTCCGACTGGCGTTGGTCCAAGTACTGATTCTCATTGAAATATTAAACCAAGACACTGCAATGCAGTGTCTGAGACGCGCATGTTGCCAAATTAATTAGTGGATTGTACACCGTGGATTGTAAGCTATCACGGTTAGGGAATGTGGTGTAATAATTAGTATTTTATGTAGCCTTGATTGTCATTAGAAAAGTTGGAATAAAATTGGACTTTTTCTTATTCTAGGTAAAATAACACGGAAGAGTTTTTTAATTATTTGAATTGAGTATATAGATACTAAATCCCTTAAATTTAAATCACCTGGCAAATGATATGCCTATTTTTTTATGTGCTGATAATATTATTTCGTTTATTTCTTATAATTTATAATCGAACGGTTAACAATAACTAAAATAACAAAATAAACTGGTATTAAAATAAAACAACAAATTAATTTGGTTACTTGTTAAGTAGTAATAGCACATAAAAGTATTTAATATTAAAAATAAAATGTATTTACTTTTGTCCAATATCTAGGTCTACATGCGAAATTCAGTTTTTATTGCAAGTGTTTGAGAGTTATTAAAAAAGTAATGTGTTATCGATGGACTTGATTCTTTTGGCATGGTACCGACCGAAACTATTTCGCGCGCGAATATATCTGTCAGTAACTGTCAGTGTAATAGCTATTTTGGTTGACAGGAAATTGTAATAAAATACAATCTATGTTACAATGTTTACTTTTTTAAATATGAATCATTACTTTGCGTTGTAATAGAGAATACATTTTGTTATTGGAGATTGTCTACGACGTCTATGAACTACTTATAATTGTTGTATTTGCATTTAAATGTAAGTAGCCTTAATAATTTTTGGAGGAAATATTAGAGAAATTCGTGAACTGATGTTACGATAGATTGATAGAATTTTATTCGAAATTTATATTTTGAATCAAATTCTCTAAAGGTGAATTTGTAATTTAAAAAATTGTTTACTTTTTCATGTACGTTACACAGGTTTTATGAAAAAAGTAAACATACGCAATAAAGCTTTCAGAATTACTGATACGATAATGGAGATTTATAGGTAGGTGGACATGCTTTAAATTTCAAAATTAAATATTAGATGTTATTTTTTATATTTATCAAAAGTTTAGCGAACAACTGTGAAGCTATGGTCAATATTGTCTATAAGTTTATTACCAATATAAAGATAAATATAATAATGAAGGTAGTCCCACACTAGTCTAGGCCTGTTCTGCGGGTGGCAATTTCGATTACAAACTCATTACATGCTCGTCGCTATTTATTACGTGCTTAATATTTACTTAGTAAAATATGTAATACTTACTTTGTTACTTGATATATAAATAGTAATAACTATTAATGATTAAAAATGATGCATTCTCATATTTGCTCGAGTAGACAGCAAGGAAATATTAAAATGTTATACTAATATAAATATATAAATAGATATACGATTAATATAAGTTAAGTATGCACAATGCACAACTAAGCACATGTTGTACAAAGACGGCTTAATGCCATGGGGCATTCTCTCCAGTTCAACCTTCAGCTGATTTAGAAATATGGTGCTTTAGGTACAAAAATAAAATATAAAATATACTAAAGTTCGTAAAAGAAATATTTTAAGTAAAAGATAACATCAGATAAGTGATATCTTTTATGTGAGATATTAAATAGCTAGTAATCTTTCTGGATAGCCGTAGGTATGTTAAAGAAACTGCTAATTTGGAAAACATTTAGTGCGGCCTAATGTGATATAATTTTGTTACGTCATTATTGATCTAGGCCTTGATAATTATGGACTGAGACTTCTAGAAAAAAAATTTTTTCGAGAGTTGCTTGTTGGTTATTTATAGGTGATTATGATATTCAGTGTCATTATTAATAAATAGTAGTAGTTAGAATTTATTTATGCCGGGATAGGGCGGCTAAATTATTATTTTTTTTTTTCTGCAGCTAACTTTTGATTGGATTACACCCGTTCCATTTTATTTTCTACAAGTCGATAAGTACTTACTGTATATTTTTGGTTGCGTCGTTGCTCTAACAGTTAGCGTATACGACTGCCAGTTAAGAGGTCTGCGGTTCAACTCCCGGGTCCGATCAAAAGTTGTTGTTAATTTTTTCTGATTATGGAAATCCTTAATAACAGCCCGAAATTTAGAAGTTGGTTTCTTAACCCCGCACCTCGAAGATCTTGGTCACTACGCAGTCGTGTCGTGTAGTCGTCCCATTGGATTGTGAGAGTGAGGGAACAGAGAGTGCACCCATGATTACGCACACATTTGTGAATATCTCCTGCTGTGGCTATGTGGCTGGTCTCCATTGAGACTGTCCGCCGTGGTTAATATTAGCTAGAATTACATCATCATCAAACTATAATAGAAATAGTGATGGAAAGGATTAATGTGTGACTCTACTGGTTTTTGGTGGTACGGTTAACTGACGCTATTGATTTCTGTTGATCTTAGTAACAATCTGGCAACGGGCCGACGGTGTGTTTGAATGTTAACTTAGTAGTAAAAAAAATCCAAAGAACACACACACTGTCTCTGTTACACTTTAACTTGCTAAATCCTTTTACCCTACTTATACTCATATACCTCTATATAGATATGAACTACGTTTAATATAAAATAATAAACAAAACATTTAAACACAAAACACTAATTCAAATAACAATCACAATCGAATGACAAATAAACTCAAGGAAACACAATTTCCTCAGAGGCAGTAAAGCGACAAACTGTTCCACAATGGGCATATCATGGAGGCAATTTATTACGAATGATCAACAAGTAGCTGGGGAACCTCACCACCTCGGGCCGCAGACGGAAAGCAAAGAATGAATGCGAATGCCTCCGAATTGAAACGAACACCGATAAAGGGCCCTCCGACTGTTAGCGGAGTGCACGCTCGGAACGCACGCCAACACTCGAATCCTCCCGTACAATTCGAAAAACGAACGCACACAAATGACACGAGGGAATCCCTCCCGGCTAGACAGAATTATCTCGGCCTCTCTATTTCCGTTTCGCGTACTATTGAAATCACGTCTCACTCTCTCTTTGCGGAGTCCTATATGTTTGTCTCTATCGCATTTGATTCATTCATGACTGTAGATTTGAATGGATTCGGAATGTGTGTTTTCTTCCCGTTGGTCTTCAATTCCATTTCATTCAGGGAAGCGATGGGGTGACATCAGGACGTGTAATTTTGTATTTTCTTACACGCACATTTGTCCATCGATCGAGACATTTGTGATAGAATTATGGCACTCAATATCTGTGCTAAAAAGTGATAATGTGATAATGAGTTAGTATAATTGAAAGTAGCTTCCGTGTTTGGTGGACATTGAATGGTAGATAGAAGTTATAGCATGGCGTGTCGAGTAGTGCGCCAGTAGCCGTTGTAACGTCTTATAATTGCAACTTATCATGTGTTGAGCTCTAATCATGTTTAATTATAGTTTGAAGGAGTCATTGCCGTACATCGTGAGATGAACTGTTACAGATGTATAAATGAAGCGAGAAAATGATGAATTAAACGCCGCGAGAAAATGATGGAGACCAATCAACGTTGTTCTACTTGTGCGATAGAAATAGCAGTCGCCTACGCTACGACTGCCTCAGTAGCGCAGTGGTAGTGTACGCGACTGCTTTGCTTGAGATTTCAGGTTCAATTCCCGGATCGGATCAAATTTTTGTGTGATCGACCAATATTTATTTCTTAGGAAGTTTTCTATGTATAATATGTATGTATATACAAAAAAAGAGTTATTTATATGTATTTATATCAGTTTTTTAGTGGTCATAGTACAAGCTCTGGTTAGTTTGGGACTAAATGGCACTGTGTGTCACATACCCGAAATATTAATGTGTTACGGCAGTAGGTTGATATTGTAGTAGAAATCAGTATCTACATTTGTATATCTGTTTTAAAGAGATTGACTTTTAAAAATATTTTGTTAACAAAAATATTTCTAAACAAATAAAGATATAAAAGATAAATGTAACATATAAAGGCACCAGTCTCTCACAAAATTGTGATTTCTAACTCAATTGTAATATAGTGAGAACCATTTTTTGTGAAGAGAAAATAAACTATTATTATTATTATTTATTTTAAAAAAAAAATAATAAAATAAAACAATAAGTATATTTAGGAAAGTAGGTAAGGTTTTACTATTTTTATGCTGATGAAAAAAGTAAAATAAAAAAAGAAAACCAAGAAAAATAGAAAAAAACCATAGTCTTCTTTTTTTAAAACTATAAGTACTTAAGTCACTAGACAGTACTGATAGTACGGTAATTTAGACCTAACAGTTCCAAAATAGTAATTTGTTTACCTTGTAGTACCATGGAGAAAATTATGGTAATGTAGATTAGCAGTTAGCACTAAGACGTTGGCCGGCGGAAACGTAACGGGCTAATCCTTTTGTGCACTCGCACGACCAGGCGCCATTGTGAGACTAAGAATAATCGCTCTTGCTAAATTATAACTTGTCTTTAAATTATTGTTCAAATCTTATACAATAAATAGTAAGATAGTTACGGTAGCCACTCATATATCTTACTAAATACGCAAGGGATTTAGTTAACTATGTACATATTTGATTAATGTATTTTGTTTTGTGATTAACTAACTTTTCATGGGAGTTTCCAGTGTCGATGGTCACTCGTGCGCTCCTTAATGTCGTAGTTTGTTGTTAAATCGGTTCTGAATAGAATAATATTAAAATGTGACTGGCTTCAGAGATTGGTTTAATCAGAATAAAACGTCTTTGGCTTTGTTATAAGTATACAATCAATTACTATATCTACCTACAGTCTATTTGAACTTTGAACAGTTTTTGGTATAGGTACCTAGAGCCAGACAATTATCTGAACAGTTTTTGCCTTGTTCTAATATTTACTAAAATCTATTTATCCGAAATGAAAATTTTTGTTGATAGAAGTGAAGTACAGATAATTATAATATTTAGGATAAAAGTAGTATTAATATTTGAATATCTTTCTCAAGAAGACTTTGCATTTTCGTGAGCTTTTATCGATGTGTTTATACCAGCGTAATAAGGTTGCAGAAGTATTGGTACGTCTGACTTATTTATTTTTTTGGATTTATGGTGTGTTGGGTTTCCACTAAGAACTTAGGGCCACAAGTCAACCTCAGCTGCAAGTGATGCACCTGCTAATTAATGGATGAGGTTCTAGTAAACAAAACGTTCCAATTAGCGTCAATAGGCTTACCACCTACTACATGTAACCAAAACACTGGCGAAAAGTGAGCGTTTAATACGCTTCTGCCTACCTCTCCAGGGAAATGAGCATGATTTTATGAGTGTAAGTATGATTTATTTAAACACGATAGTCTCTGAAAATATCAGGTCTAATTTAAACAATTCTTTGTATTACTTGAGTACATATTAAATAGGATAAAACATCAAACGATCAGTGCAGTGACGATAAATGCATGAAAAACTGCGACGCTAATTTGCCAATAGATAAATAATATTGTCACTGTCAGTATTGAACGGATGTCAAGAATTGGGAAACTGGTATTGGCTTATTGAATTATTTAGTGAAAAAATAAGGAAAAATATTTGCCGTAGGTACCTTTATTATAACTACCTAAAATGCACACTAAATATTAGTGCTTAAAATAAATTTAATAATCAGTTTAAGTCATATTGCTTACAACTTTTTTGTGTCACAACGCCTTTTTTCATATCGTAAGCATAATCATACCAAATTAGTAGGAAAAACACTTAAAACTACCATATAAATAGTATACAATATTAAAATACATATACTTACTTGAATGTGAATTTTACAGGGCAAAGTTTGTAGGCACATCTATAAGAAAGTTTGTAACAAAGAAACAAAATGTGATAAGGGCTACTTAAGTCAGCCACATACGCTCGTTAAACGTTGATATACGATTTGTAATAAAACTTATAAAACATTCGCAACAATTTAAAAAGGAATATCGATAAAAAAACTTAGTAGACTATCGAATGCGTTGGAGGTTGCCAGTTAAGATATAGTAAATTGCGTTTTACAACCTACCTGTTGTTTATTTTTAATCAAATCACGCGTTAATAAATTTAACATTGTAACGCAAGTTATGCCTTCAGAGACTTTTATGATACTACACAAAGTAGGAACGCGATATGCAGCTTACAGCTTGCGATTTGGATTTCATATTTGTAATTATTATTCTCATTATAACGATAGAAAAAAATATTAATTCAAATAATTGAAGATGAGCAAGATAATTTTAAGAATATTCTAAATTGTTTTTACATTTGAGATTAATCAACGTGTTTATTTACTAACTTAACGCTGTTCTTAGGCTAGGGCTATTTACTTAAGTATTTTTGTAGTTATACATATTTTGACAGTTTAGGGAAAATGGATGAGAGTAAATTTTTACGATGCACGCGCACACCGTCACGAAAAACCAACACTATAAAATTAGCTAGTCAACGTTTTATTCTAATTATGTACAAATAATTCATTCATAATATTTAAATAAAATTTATTTAATAAATGATGCGTTATAACAAAACTTTCTTTCAATGTGTTATATCTTTTTCCTATTACTAGTGTCGTTTTCTCTACACCTAGGTTAGGTTAACGTGAACACACACACGTTTTTTTTAATTATCAATGATCACTCAATGGAAAATGTCGACAAAGACGATAAACACACGTTATAAAAAAACCTATCCACTCCTGAATGTTATATTATAGAATATTGTATTCGTCCCGAATAAACAGTAAACAAATTATAATCAGTAGGTATAAAAGTTCAATGTAGACACGGTAGTTATACCATTTTTGTATCGAATTAAACTCCACACAACCGTTTTAGGTACAGTTAGTATTGTAATGGAATTGCTTTTAAAGTTTTTCAAGAATGTCAAATGAAGGCGATTGTGTGGTATATAATGTTCTGTATACCTGTATACCGTATATATTTTCTTTTTGAATTTACAACAGAAACTTTAAAAAGAAAACCAAACTATCAATAAAGTTATAGGAGGAATCAAGAGAGTTTAAGTATATTAAAATTAAATATATTACAGCTATTAAATTTCCAGCAAGAATATGGGAAATAGTGTCATTAATGGATACATTAATGTGTGTTTAACGTTACTACGTTTTGGTATGTTGAGTTCTGGCCTGACTACAAAGTAGTATCATAGTGATCGTAGTCATCTAGCCGCTCAAAGCATCAGTAGTTAATTTACAGCCAATATATAACTATTTAATTACGACGTCCAACACATTCTATGTAATTATCTTCTCTGCACTTACAATACCTTTGTCTCCAATTTAACGACTTTCATATTAATTTTCTTTTATTACAGTTTTGACATTTAAAGTCTCTACATCTGCACTGTTTACGTAAAAGAAATAATAAAGTCATCTTGACATTCAGAATATCGATTGTTGAAAACTAAAGTTCAAAATCGATAGCGGTCCAGATGCACAAAAATGGGGCAGAGAAATCGATTTGCCCCATATTTTGGCGGTCTAGCGGCCGCCGGCAGCGAGGGTAACGCTCGCGATAAGGGATAGTGCCCCCTCCAACCGCGGGGTAGTCTCCCTGTCCCCCTTGATAATATTTACCGCCCCCCGGCTGTACTTACGCCCCTCAGTATTTACGGGTTAGAGAAAAACAAGGGTACTCGAGCTTCGGAAGGTGCAACGTAGATTTTAATCCTTTCTGATGTTTATGATTGATGGCGGATTTCGTGATCGCTGTTGCGCTCGTGTTGACGGATTCTTTATGATTCCCAGTGTTGGCGGCGCGGCACGGCCCACGATATTGCCGGCATCGTGCCGAGTGCCGATCGGCATCACGCGTGCCGTGTGAGCGAATTAGTGTAATAGATTAGATACCCGCTTAAAATTCATAAACTTTTGAATATATCTTCATTAGCAATATTATACATTTTTCATGCCATTAGCGGCATGTTCGAAACTGAATCGTTATTGAAGATGTCTCGTGTTTAAACATATTACGTCTCTGAAGGTGGTATTACATTGGTTGAGGTTGGCACCTGGTATACATACCTACTCTTTTTGAAGGAGTTTGATTTGCCATCATGTTTTGTTGATTTCTTTTTAGATTTTACAAGTTTTCATAAATAGTACTAATGGTAATCGTAAACAGAAATAAGTATAAGTTCGTTTTCATTTAAAATAAATTAATTTAAAATTAATACTATTTCCAGTTTGTCTTACTTATAACATAAGAATTAATGATGTTTATTTGAACATATTATGGGCCACACAACACGAAAAACTATTACAATATTCTTAAAAACTAATAACTGAGATGTTCTGACTCTTAAACCACATATCTACTAAACAATACTTAATAATAACATCTAAAGCGACGTATTCATTTTAAATAGCCGCTAGCGCCATCTGTCAATCAATAACGAATTTCAATAGTCCTAAAAAACTTAATTAGACTGCTTTCAAAGACAGAGTAACACCGAAAACCAATGGATGTGGTGATTTCTGCCACTTAAAATGAATTTTATTGGTACGTGTTTAGAGTTTCAAATAGTTTGATAAAGTTCGTGGAGCGGTAAAAGGTTTGTTTTGATGTGATGTGGTGACGATGGGTAAAGACGTCACTCAGTATTGACGCGTGCCCGATAGCCCAGTGTGTACGCGCTGCAAGTCATGGCCAAGATACTAATTATTATTTTCGTTACTTTAGTCGATATTCGCTTTCGTAACGCACTATGTAACTGTTTTAGTTTAGTAACGTTTTGAAAACGTAATTGAATACTTAGCCTTGAATCCTTCTCAGAATACAACCGAAAACTAAACCGGAACAGAAAAGTTTAGGTTACTTGGAAGGCTTTACAATGATATTGTCAATATGATATGTATCACGACTCTATTTCTAGATAGAATTGATGGATGGGCATATAAAGAAAGTTATGGATATTCCACATACTAACCATAGACATAAAGAACAATAATACTCGTATAGAATATAAGTTCAAAAATATTTTTGAATAATAAAACTACAATGATGTCTTTAAAATAAAAAGTTATTGTATCAAATAAAACTTTGTTAAGTTACTATAAAAACTCTTAAGATTTGGCATCAATGAACTCAAACTGAATCATTTACCTTACAATTTATTCGTGATATGTACAGCAAAGCGATTGCCTTTATTGATTCTTAGAAAAGTTAGTAAGACACTTCAAACTGATATCATATTTTACTAATTACAACCCACATAGAACCACTCCAGTGAACCAAAGCGTATTAATTTATTTATAAATGCGTTTTTCGGTTAGTTACACGTTTGCGACGAAGGAAATTAAGTTTGGGGAATTGAAACTAGTCATTGTTCTTTTAATTGCGGTCAATTTGTGGCGTTCTAGACGAAATATGCTGATCATTGTGTGTTGAGGTGAGCCGTTACATTAAAGGCTTCATGCTTCCACCCAATATTATTGTATTATTTTCTAGTTTCGATCTCAATGTTTGTAACATTGTGACGAATATATGACTTTTGTTATTTAGGAAATGTTTTAATTTATCAATAACCAATAATAATAAAAATAGGTGTGTGTTAGAATTCTTAAAGATGGTAAAAACGATCTTAAACACCGTTTTCTTTGTGTTCTATTTCTACCTGCTTGAATTGAAAGGAATCAGAAATGGGATTAGTGTAACGAGTGCTCACATCGACATTGGTAATCTCTTACAGTAACTATGTGTCGTCCTGTAAATGTTAGAATAAATATTTTTTTTATTTTTTAAAAAACTTTTCAATTTATAGTTTTAACAATCGACTATACCCCATCTCTATCTACACACTTTTTGGAACGTGTTTTAATAATTCCATTCGTAATATCATACAGATATCAAAGAAAGGGTTGCACAGTGGGCCGACTGCGCGCTGACTCGCACAAAATGCTCTATCTGCATATGCCTTCTGATTGATGTGCCCTGTAATTATTTAGACGCGTTAATAACACCACCGACGACGGCCGCACTTTGTTTCTGACGACTTAAGACGAATGAAACGAGAAATTCTATCGGACTCTTAATAGAGCTTATTGCTTTCTGATGTTTTGTTGATTAAACGAACATAAATTGTTATTAAGTTTTGATATTCTTTATTTTATTTTTCTGATGCAAATTTTAATTATGTGTTCATTCAACAATATCAAAAACATTGAGCAAAATGACAGTGAAGAAATCCGTAGCGCATTAAACTAATTTAATTATTCTGTACATGAAACCACACCCAAAATTAAATGATAAACATAGTGGGCACACCCGTATCGTACATATTATAATAATGTGGTATCGTAGATTTATTTACATAAATGGCCGCTACATACAAATTGTCTTTATGTTTTCTGTGCGTGCGACCCCCGGCTCCAACGAATCAGAATATTAACGTAAATAGTAATGACGGGAAAAAAAGCTATTATGCAAATGAAACATTTGAAGTAAATAAAAACCGACGTAATACGTTGGTAAGAAACGTTGTAAATCGCTTCTTGGATGTAGATTTATTATATTTTGTATTGCTCGTATTACATTAATATTATTACGATGCGGTGCGTGACTTAATTTTTCCATGAAATTCAGGTTGATTGATCTAATAATACAATTAATAGAGTAGCTGTTTAGATTTAGTTTGGTTGTTTAATTTACTTTATTTCACTTTTTATTTTAATAGAACAATAGATGCAGTAAACATCAAAATTAATAAATACTGTCAGAAATGCACACAATAATAAATTGTTGCTACATCAACAGACACACTCATGTTAAAAAAAATCACAATATAATTCGATTTTTTAATGAAATTGGTACATCATTGAGATCATACAAATGAATACGTTATGATATATATTATTATATTTATTAACAAACGGCTGTTGAGTGCCGAATGTGCTTACGTCACAACGGGAACAGAATAATAGAGTTTGCTACAAACGTTTAGCGAACCCTCGAAAATTGAAATAAAAAAAGAACCATTCGAGATGTAATAGCGATATGATTCTGCACTTTTGATTTTTTTTCTGTTTACGTGCGTGTTCAAAACACTGTTCGATGGAGTTGCGAATCGATTCGACACGTTTGAATTACGATTTGCGTAACGTTTAACATTTGTAAAAAAAAGTGTTACCTAGGTTATGAAAAAAATCAACCCTTTGCCTAGATTTTCATTTAAAAGTCCCCACTTCTTTGGAAAGCATTGTAGTGCGTTTGTATTAGAGAACATATTTCTTCACATACAAATACACACAGCAATAGCAAACGTTATACAGTCAGTACGTTAATATTTTTCAACTAATTTCTTAATTATCACATTCAAGATATAATAAGATATTCAAAATCGTATAAAAATATCAATTAATTAACCAATGGAATCCAGTAATTAAACTATGTACACACGGCAAAAGAAATACTTAGTCAGATTTACATGTGTGTTATTTCAATAAACAGATTACGTAGTACATACATACTATTTACTACTAATACATAATTTTAATACTCTAATCTTTTAGTATTCACAATAATCATAACTAAACTATTTAATTTTGACAGTTACCTATTCCATATCTTTCATGTTCCAAAAAAGCGCCCCTGTTTTTGTCAGAGTAACGTAATTATGAGCGAGATTGTTGCAAAGTGACTTGTAACATGACCCCTTCATAATAAAGTTTTTAATTTTGCAATTATGTAACTACTTTAACTACATGAATAATACACTAAAAGGACTAACATTTATTTATATGAACATGACTTCATATAAACACATGTTAGACAGCCCGTGTGTTGATAGTTAACAACAAGTTATACACACACGAGTCACATTTCTCTCCCTGTAATTATTCTTATGTACGAGTAATAAATATTTCTGTGCATATTCGTTTTCTAGGCCGCCATGGTGTGGGTCAGCATACTGCATTGTCGGCATACACAAGAGTATGGTGATCACCACTCTTGGATCCTATTCATGCTTCCATTCAGGCAGAGTAAAAACACTATGGCAGGCCCTGAATAAAAAAAAATACATATATGGCAAATGTTAAATGGTTTACAAGACATATATTGTCAGGTATTGTTATAGGAGATCGTTTTAATAAGTCAAAATGTTTAACAATTAAAAGAATAGATGTGGGAACTATTTTCATATGAATTTATTAATAAAAGTATCAAAATTAGCTATTTTTAACCTAATTTTATTTTTCATCATATAATTTACGATGACATAAATTTAAGTATCAAAAATTATATCATAGCATCAAATAATATTCAAATCAATTTCATAACCAATGTTCTATATAAAGAATTCGGTAGGCGAAATAACTTCAAATATTCGGACATTCGGACCAGCTAGGGGCCCATTCGTAAGAATGTAATTAATTAAACAAATGTACAGAACCGGAAAGAAATTCGCCAACCCTTGGCTCTCATTTTTTATAGCTGACATACCTCATTTTGTTCCCCAGCTGTAATTGACTCGTTGTTAATTTCATTTTAATTTTCGGCTGCAAGGAATTTTTCTCCGATTTTAAATTAGCAAGTCATTTTATCCCCTTTGTGATACTTATAACTATATACTAGATAAAAAACAAAGAAGTGTTGCGTGATTGTAAACATCGGAAATGTAACTGTTATATTGTTCTAAAGGTTACCTCATTGTTTAAAAAAAATTCCCGTTGAACTTTTTTGATTGATGTTCGTGTCTAGATTAAATTCATTCTACATGTGTGTAGTACACATTAGTGAAGTGTGGCGAGCTTGGTGAGAATTTTATTATTGTATCAGTAATAAGGTAAGTTCACGATGTCATATTAGTTGAGAAATCAATTAGTGGAGAGAGCAAAAAGTGTCTAGCCTAAAAAAGGCTATATTGTAACACCACTGTTACCATTCTTGTATGTTTGTAGCGAAAATCCTTCAATAAATTTACTCGTACTTATGAAGTACAATTTTTGTTCATGACCAGCTTTCTTTTCTCATAGTGCATAAGTAGCAGAAAACGTGAATATCGTGATTCACTCTCATAAAATAATTGTCAAAGCAAATATATGTATAAACTAATGTGGTAAACAATACTGTCGCAAATTCTTGGCAATTAAACAATTGCACCGACAAAAGGTCATAACTGCAATATGAAAATAAGCATGCATACAATTCTCACTGTTTTTTACTTAATTATACTTTGTTACATAGGAAAATCAATGCCCATAAAGAATAAAAACATATCTTTGTTAACAATCAATCGTAGGCAGGATAGAAACAGCGCTAAATCTAAACAACGTGAACGCAATATTAGCTTCTCATATTTCCAATTAAAATTCCTATACATATGCATTGTTGCGAATCAGATAACTCTATTGTCCACTGAATAGTTTTGTATATCGCATATGACTGTATTATGCGATTCTAGCGATTGATCGTCGAGTGCATGTAAACATGTTTACTAGATTTACTGGAAGTATAACTAGCGTAGACCTACCTAGTCCGGGTGTATTATGGCAAAAATTTTTCATGACGCTGAAACTTAACAGGTGTATATACAGATTAAATTTATTTTCTTCGCACACTGTCCTAGCTATAGGTCTTTTGAAAATGATTTTATACGCTTCTTAAAAAAATATTTAATAATAATTTTGGTAAGGACAGGGAGACAGAAGGTAAGGGGTACCGCAAGACTGAGATAATCAAAAGATCCTGAAATGTCAGTACGGTAGGCCACAGAGTGAACTTACTGGTTCATCAGTTCCACTAGGGCGACGGTTTCGTGACGGACGTAGTAGTATGACGGACATACATATGCTACTAAAATAAGTTCTCTTCAAACATAAAAAATACGTAAAATCTCATAGATCTAATCTTAGTGATTTACCAGTACTTTTATACGTCGTAATACCAGGATTACATGAGCATGCAGGAGTTGCAGTACAAACAAAAGCATATTAGTTACGTTCTTGTCCTCTTTTAAAATTACAAGACTTGTAATGAGGTACACATGATAGTTCTGAGCAAACAAGATTACTGATACATCCTGCTATCCCGGTGGCCTAATCCGTGCTGAGAGCCTTATCAGCTATAGAGAAAAATTTATGAATAGACCCACTGTTACAGTAATCATTATTTATCAGATACAAAGACACCGCTTAGTGTTCTATATTGATATCATTAATTTTGTGCTGAAGTAATCTGCTCAATTTATAGCTCTGCTTTTATGAGTGTCCCAACTATTATGTTATTATTTTTCCTTAATGTTGGAAAATTTATAATATTACATACATATATTTTTAATATTTGGTCACAGCTTTATCATTTAGAATAATATTCACATAGGGTGCAAAGGCTTCCCATTAAGAACTTAGGGGCCAAGCCAACCTCATCTGCAAGTGGTGTATCTGTTGATCGACGGACGTGATTCTGACAAATAAAACATCCCGATTAGCGGTATTAGGTTCGCCACGTATTACGTGGGTCCAAAACACTGGTGAATGTTTAACGCTTCTGCCTACCCTACCGGTGGGACCTACCCTACCTAATAACAGGTGTTATTTTATGTATTTACAATATTCCTGAAAGCAGAGATAGCGGGTAAATATATTGCTTTTAGACTAGAGCACTTACCTATGTGTGTGTGTATATGTATAATTTAGCTGTGTCAATTATTATCATACACAGTGCTTTTATTGTATTGTGCATTCCTTTTAATACTTTTTATAATATATAATATACTTACATAATATTTTATTACACATACTATTGCAATATGTTTAACAGCTGATTAAAAAGCTGCGACACAAAGGGGTGAACGCGAAAATTTTTGAGGACAAATTCTTCTTTGTATCTCTAATGAGTTAAACAAATTTTTAAACAATATTCTAACTCTTAATAGTTCTTTCTACTATATTAAGATTAATGGGACTGTATCAAAATATTAGTATGGTGCATTCGCTAGCCGCTCACGAAACACGCTCGCTTCGCTCGCTCGCTGTTACATACGCGTCAATGGTCACTGTTCTAACACAACCTAACCTTACCTACGTGATTGTGAATGAAGTTAGTTTTATGCAAATAGAATGGTTGAATTACCCATTATTTTATAGATAGATAGGTACTTACATAACATTAGTATATACAAACTAAAACTATTTATTTTACACATTGCCGGTGGACCCGAAGGTACTCGTACTCTATACAATCCCTAGGAATAGTGTTAATTACCTAGATAAAGTATTTAATTGACAATAGTATGCATAATTATTCAAACATTGCCTGGACACCCCAGAATCATACAGATTGCCGGCAGCACACACGTACGTGGGTGTAAGAGTTAGTTAGTATTAGTATTCCCCGATTTCAAGCCTAACACTTAATTACTATAATTTATCTATAATATCTGTTGTGTTTAGAAACATATAAGTATGTTAACCAGCAATCTGGTTACCACAGCTTGGTTTCAAATCAGACGGCCGTGTGATTCAATCAATTAAAAAATATATTATATTACTATATTTTGTTCAATTATTAAATAACACTTAATGTACTTTTCTTATCTTAGTCCAAAGAAAGAATGTAACTACATATTTAAATAAATGTTTCCATTCATGTTGTCATAGATAAGTGTGACACAATAGAATACAATTGGAACCATTTCGCATTAAGCGTAAATACTTTATTACACTCTTATTGTGCTACGTTTCTAAGATAAAACTTCACTCTACCATATCTCATAGCCCTATCTTTATCTAATATCTAAGTTTTTCTCGAACCTCTCTTTCTTGATGTAAGAACGGAAGCGAGAATCATGGTCGTGGATGAGTTGTCGCAAAGTGTGACAAGGGTGTTAAGAAGCGTTCTAAGTTGTTTGTACAAGAAATAGTTTGATACGGTGATACAACTTCCGTAGGTCGCTATGATACCGTGGGGGAGTCTGATTGTCTACCATGAATGCACTTTACATCGAATGTATTCCTTTGTACTCGTATAGATCAATGACTCACCTATGTAGGTACATTGTTTTTCTTACAGATTTTATTTGTGTTGTACATCTTTCAAAGGATAAAATGAATCAGTTTTTGTTATTGTGTTGTATATATCCAAGCTAATGTATATACCTGACTTTATTGTAAATTTTCAAGATACAGAGAGTATCATATAACAAGAGATAGGTCCCAAAAGCCTGAGTTACATTTGTTATATATATTTTAGGTGTTAACATAACATCGTTTCCGTGTGGTGTATATAGTAATATAAAGTGTAATCATTCCTATTTATCCCGTGGGTGTCGTACGAGCAAATTTTGCAGGACCACATCACTGCAAAGAGAAGGAAAACTTGATACAAACCCAATATCAACCCGTCTGGTATAGTAGGGCAAAACCTCCTTTCTAAGGAGAGGTCTATGTCCAGCAGTGGCCTATTAAAGGTTGGCGATGTGATGATGATGATAATATCGTGTACCTTATAAAGAGTCAACAGAAATATGATTTACGATTACGCTGAACGTAACCGTAAGGTAAAAATATTTTCACAACACAAAATCATTAAGAAAATTAATCTGTAAACAAAATCGTCTATCAAGTAATATTTCTAACTATCAAAAATATAACGAGGCGTATAGACCAGTTATGCATCAGTGTAGTAACTGTAGGAAATGCAATTAGCTAGTATTCAGCCGCGATGCCTTTGAGTCGCTCAACCGTGTAACTCCTTATCTCTGTTGCATGTTTTTTCAATATGCAATCCAAGACAATCGCCGCGACTATCTGCTAGCCATCAGAATTCTCAGGTATTTTTTTATTCGCCGACATTTCTAATTATTGCACACTTTCGTAAGCGAACGGCTCTTCGTGTCAGTTGGAATGTTATTGAACATAATTGAATTAGACGAGCTTGATTAATAATAATAGTTTCTTGAAAATTTTCATTTCAATAAGCTTGTAACTCAAGTTCAAAGTTTACTTCGAAGTTTTATCAATGGGTAGATGACTGTTAAGTCAATTTAGTATCTTTTTACTAAACGTTAAAACGATAGACACAGTACATTTTTGTGTCAAATACTAAGAAGTGACGTCATATTTTTAACTAACTTTTATTTTTATTTTTATTTTGAAAAAAGAATGTATTAAATTGATAATAAACGACAATTATTCTGTATGTTAAGGATGTTAGAGTTAATAATTTAGGTCAGAAAATATCTTAAATATTCTATTATTAGTGTCGTTACCGGTTGCGTTGAGTTTTGTTACAAAATATTATCAATATCAATTAATGTCATATTACAGTGAAATATGAATTTGATATGGGCTCAATAATACGGCAATAACACGGAATCGAAAGCTTAGCTTCAAAAGTTAAGAAGCTTAAAGCCAAGAAAATTGACGTAACACTCATGAGTTACAACTAAGAGGTTACTTGTTATAATTTAAAGAATAATTCGTTACAACTGTTTATATTAGAAATTGAACTATAAATTACCAACATAAGTTGAACTGTAATTGTGTAGCTGATAGTGTGATAAAGTAGTGTCAATATAACATTTAAATTTAAACTTTTAAGGAAACTTGTTTAAGAATACCAAACTTTACAATTCTTTACAAGAATAATTCTAGAGGATTCTCTTCGTGTATATATATATAATAAATAAAATATTAGCGTTATATCTACCTATTATATTTGGTGTAACTATTGTATTCGTGTCTTATGTTCGTAATCTTTAACAGTAGCGCGTAGGAACGCATAGCTAGAACGCTTTGCGTGTCTTTCCAATTAGTACCTATTATAACATTAGCATCGTGACTGGTATACTGATTAAAACTTCATGTTGCAACCCTTTTTCAGCATGTAGATATTGGAGTGGCATTAATATAATTGAAATGTTGGTGATAACAAAACTACACGATTAACATCTGGTTGCACAGTTGACGTAGCGGTTTAAGGGGCCACCTCGTCGTTTTCTACGGTGCTAACTGTTGTCGGTTCGATCCCCATATGGAACAACACTTCGTGGGTACCACAAATTTTATTCAGAGACTTGGCGTTCTTTGTGTTCGTTACAAGTAAATTGGTAAAATCACCCGCGACATAGAATGTATTACAAGTATGGGTTGTAAAATAATAAATTGATGACTATCAATAATTCTATCTTCTCTTGTTTGTATTACTTAAATTCATTTCAGAAAAAATGATCTTGTCAAAGCAATTTTTTCAACTAACAAACAGGTCAAATTGCGTGTAGAAAGGGCAATCGTCTCCCTAAAACCAACGCAGACAGAAAGAGACATAACATTATTATAAAAGCCTTTTACTAAAATAACACAGTAGGATATCCTAAACTACACATAATAAGGTGTGTTTCCTTCCCTGGCAGGGTTTTGATGTCTTAATGATATTGTCCGAATGATGTATGCAGTCCGGAAGCACGACTAGCGTCGGGAACCACCGCTTCCAACAAATAGACCAATTTCTTATAATTTGTACATTTATTTCATTTCAATGTAGGAATTTTGCTGTCAACATTGTTTTTTTTTTTATGTTTAGAGTAGCACGAAGTTTGCCAACAATTCTAGTA
This sequence comes from Hypercompe scribonia, assembly GCA_949316085.1. Lineage (NCBI taxonomy): Eukaryota > Metazoa > Arthropoda > Insecta > Lepidoptera > Erebidae > Hypercompe > Hypercompe scribonia. Next base: position 10,256,159 of record OX438974.1, on the reverse strand, counting down.
TTTTTCAATTGTTGATAGAGAATTAAATAAGTATTTATGAGATATTTTTATTACTTGAGTTTAACCATCTATCCAAATATTAAACTACGAAAACTCCAAACACAGAAACATAATTATATAACAAACAACTTAGTTACTAAGCTACAAAATTAATGTTATAATAACTATATCTAAAATCAAAGACCATTAATAGAATGTTTCTTTATCTATTCATCAAGTGCTTAAATATTATATATAATAGTTAAGATTGTTTTAAGAATTAGTTATTTTGGCCAAGTTATTTCGTACTGACGTGGTTTGCGTGATGCAGCAAATACAGTATCATGAAAATTGTGGCTAGGTAACTGTTCTAACAACGTAATTCTGTTTTATGGCGGCCCACTTACACTATCAAGTTATTTGTGATGGTTTTAAATTTACCTCGTTTTGATACATTGTTAGTAAGTACTTACTGTACTGTACTGTAGGATAAATATATTAGTTAACTTTTAAATTAGACAGCAGTTAAGTAATTTTGCATACTGTTTATTATAAAGAAAAGCGTATTTAAGCTACAAATTAGATAATTGTGGTTATTAGAAGCTTGTGTAACGATTTCAAAGTCATGGAATTTGTGGAATCAATGATATTGAATGGCTTTCTATACTGCCTTTTGATACAATACCGCTGGTTAAACTAGTCAAGTTTGCAGGACAGGAATACCTAGCATGACTCTTGGGATTCAGCGGAAACTAGTAGAGGGTAATTTGTTTGTAAATTGTTCTGTTACGAATAAATGCACACTTCGGTAACGTTTCCAATCGTAGTTAGGTATATTACAATAATTTCATCTCTATAAGAGATGCCTATATCAGAGAGACGTGCAATGGGAGAGCCCTACGTCCAGCAGTGGACTGCGATAGGATGATGATGGAGAGATGCCTATACTCCAACAATAAATAAAGTAAACGTGCACTCTTTACTATTGTTGTTATATATTTATTGTAAATAAATTTGTATAGAAATTACTATAAACTGGTTCCAAGACAAGTATCTTCCTTAAATAGCACAGACTTTCTTGTGTTAAACTCATGATTTACAAATGTAGTGGAGTATTTCGCAAAACTGTTGTCGAACTAATTTAGACCATTCTGAACTAGAGAATATAGTAGCAAATTGTTTAATGTAAACTTGTGGGTAGAAAATTAATTTTGTTGTAGTGTATAATAAATCGTGACCATGCAGTCGTTACCACGGGCTAATCGCTCCTGTTGCCTTTTATTCTGACTCCATTGGACGTCTTCTGTCTTTAAGCATAAAGAATAATTTATTGATAATTACTATAAGATTCATAATAGTTCTTTTGAAAATTACTGTGTTATGATTTGAATATACACGTACTAATCCTTTAATAAACTGCCTACAGTAATTGATATGAGGATTCAGTTTTTAAATTAAAATAAAAAACATTTAAATAGCAACATTTAAATAAAGGTACGCACATCTATACTAATATATGTGCTTAATTTACAGGACTTTTTCAGTGATTATTATAATATTGTCATTTTTTTAAATAATTCACTTGGCCTTAATTTAGTTTAAGTTAATTCTCAATAACCATTTTGAATCTACCAACAAGTTATTCGTAAAGAGTTTTTGCATGGATATTTTCTTATTTTAAATTGTGTAAACGTAATCATAATAATATACAATTGTTTGGTTTGTTATTAAAAATATTGTTTCAAATAGGTTATGATTCTAATTAAAAGAAAAAACTTGAACTTAGAACAAAGTACACAAATGAACTATAAAATTGATCGCTGTTTATTCCCTAACACAATTTTACTTCTGTGTTACGATAGTAGTCTATGTGCAACGATGCGTTTCAACTTTTTATAGACCCAATTAGGTCCCACTATAACCGCAGTAGGGTAAATGGATGGGTTTGCGGTAAAGGGCGTTCATAATTCAAGGCGATTGTGGCCGCACCCGTGCAAAATTATTACCACTAGCTGTCGATAATTATCATAATTAATATAGTGATTAATTAAATAGAATTAAACTGCCTCGGTGGCGCAGCGATAGTGAATGCGACTGCTGTGCTTGAGGTCTCGGGTTCGATTCACAGATCGGACTAAATGTTTGTAAGATCTGCAAATAATTGTTTCGAAAGTTACATAGAACAAGGTCTGCTTAGTTTGAAATTTGATGACGTTGACGTTGTGTGTCAAAAAGTTAGAAATATTAAAAAAAAATTATTAAAATTAGTTATGCTATTCCTTGCGTCACACGATGACAGGAGAAGTTGTACTAGTTATAAGGTTAACATTTATTTTCGTTGGATATGTTTGAATTTAACGAAAATGACAATTAAATATATTATGAAAAGTTATTAGATATACATATATCTTCTAAATAAAAATAAAACACGTAACATTCAAATGAAAATAAATACACACACTGATGTTATAATTCTATGTTCCCTTATTTCTTTTTGACAGTTGCTTGTAATTTTATTAGATTACACTTTCTGAACATTTCATTGCTATTTATCGAATTGTCACAAAAAATGAATGAATGGTTCGAGTAAAAGCATTAAAAGCTTCGTTCATCATTTTCACTCATTACATTACTTTTACGAATATTTCACTGAGAATGGGCACACTATTTATTGTTTCTTAAAATTTTCTTGTAAATAGACTAACGTTGTGCACAGTATAGTCATATGTCTCATTTTAACGGTGAACAAAGAGTATCAAAAAAAAAATTAAAACTTTTTAAGATCGCAATGATAATCAAATTATTTTTGATTCAATGATAAAGCATTCACTATACTGTAACAGTTCCAATTAAAACTAACATGTGCAAGTGCAGTTTTTTTTTGTAATAAATATCTATGTTAATAAGTAACGAAAGCCACTTATCGGTTACCTGTATAATTATTAAAGTATTACTCATTGACAAGAAGGCATGCTTACAGTGGACAACAACCACAAGGTCGACAAATGTCACTAACCCTTCAACGACAGGTGTCCACGGCTATTTGAGTTAAGAAAAAAAATACTACCAAGTATTAAAACACAATTTATTATGACCTCTACATTAAAATAATTGTTTCTGTTTGTTTGAAATAGCTTTGGTTATTAGACTTGAAATCATACCTATAGGTAAAATTATTACCCAATTACTAGAATGACTTTAAGGCATACTCGTAAATCATAAATGTTACATGTGCAAATGCGTTACTTTGCGTGTGGTGATGGATTAAGAATATAAAGTGTCACCAACCTTATTTTCCCACGGGCGTTGGAAGAGGCAACTAAGAGAACAAAACATGAAGGGCAACACCACTACAAAGAGAACGAAAACTTAAAACAAACTCTATCCTAGCCCATCTGGTCAGCTTAGTACAGCAGGCCAAAACCTCCTTGCTAAGGATAGAATTATGCCCAGCAGTGAACTGCTAAAGGCTGTTAATGATGATGATGAATATATTACTTTACTGAATCAAGTAATAAAATAATCTCTAACGAAATCTAAATAAAAAAAACTATATGATTTTAGTAAAATAGGTTCGAAGTAAGTGTTTTAAATTAAATAGTTAGTTTTAATATGGTTAATTATGGTTTGTTTTATAGTTACGGTAATTAGCATATAATACAGACGTACAAAGATAAAATTTATGTGAAATTAATTAAAACCTTATTTGATAACCTATATGTACTAGGACTAGGCTAGCTATAAACGCTTTTTATTAAAAAAAATGATAATAATAAAAAAATGGTGTGTATACTACAGTGTGTTGGTCAAGATATCAATTATTTTTATTATTAATTAAACTGGGTTAAGTAAAAACAATTCATTATAAGTTTCTTAATACAGTAAGAACGCAACTGTTCGATTAATCATTTACTTAGGAAAAAAAGTTATACTTTTAATTAGCGTTGGACGAGCATTTTAATCTTGGCTCACAGGATTACAAGCACTGAGCAAGGACTTAAACGATTCAAAAGTAATAATTCTTCCGAGTGTTATAAATAACAAAAATAAAAATCCTGTCGTACGGAAACTTGGAAGGGTTAGAAATTTATAGGGCGTTGTTACACTTTGAGCTGTAAGGCAATGCAAATAATATGCTTAAATAGCCAATGTTTATTGGGTGATTTTTATGCACTAATATATTTATATTATATAATAATAATAATGTTTCAAAAATTTGATACACAACGCCACCTAGTACCAATCTAAACTGGGCCTGCACTGAAGGTGCTGTACATACGTACATAGAAAACACCAAAATTCCGAAACATATATTTGTATCCGAATCGAATCTGAGACCAGCACAGCAGTCACATATACAACTACTGTGCCAACGAGGCAATTAATTAATTGTATAAAAAATAGTATATACATATGTATATAATAAGTAGTAATACTACTATTTTTTTATTATTCTGAAATATATTTTTATTTGCATGTGAAGTATTTAAAAATGTAATTTGTTTGTAGTTTTAATGAAATAAAGATAATAATAAATTATTTTATAGTTCATTTTTATCATTATTCAATTTATTTTCAATTTAATAAGTGGAGATTTGTTTTTATTTTGTTAAGTTATTTCATTTCTTATTAGACTTTGCCTTATAAATTTTTGAAAAAAGCAATTTACAGCGGCATAGTCTAAGCTCTGAGCTATTCTTTCCTTTGTACTGTACAACGACGCAATACGATGTAAAATGTGTTTTTTTACAATTTGTCATTGTAACTGTTAATAGTTTGTTAATAATTTTATTTAATACTAACACTAGTTTTTAAGACACAATATTAGACGATTTGGTTCGAAATAAATAGTTTTGAATTTGAATTGTATAAAGAAAAGTTAAAAAACAGACAGAAAGTATTGTTATCATATATTTGTAAGTGTGATACCAGCCTTAAGGGTAAACAGATCCCTGTTTAAGTAAGAAGTAATGCACTAATTGGGCGGTTTCTTTAGCGAAATCGTGGCTGAAGGGAAATTAATGCCCTCAGGAGGGTAAATGTGCAATTATTTTTCCCTAAAAATGATTTCTATGGTCGTGTCAAAAGTTTCTTTAACTAAGGTAAGCAGGTGGGATGAGGTTTTTGGTTTTTTATTCGAATTTTATTCAATGTAATACTTTGTGAAAACTGAACTAACAATGGATACACATATAAATGTGTTCGTATACAGAATATTTTGTGGTACTGGATCACGGTAACTCGTGTCGTTTACCATCAGGGGACCCTACTGGTAAGCGACCTACCCATGGATAAACTTCTTTTTTTTTAAGACAACTCCCGCGTTCGGTGTAAATTCTTTACCGTGGGGTACTTAAAAAACATATATGAAACGGACACAAAGAAGACTCAGACTCAGCATAACAATTTGTGGATCACACATATTGTTGTCCGATGTGGAATTTGTGTAGATAACGGCATGGCGGCCACTTAAACCACTACGCCATCCGTACTACCAGAAGGACTTGTAATGCCAGAGACAACAGTGCGTAACCGGCTTCACACTGAACCCTTCCCTCATAAAACTCCATTCACTCGGTAAAAGAATCAGTTAACACCAGGTTTCTTTGATATGATCTCACTCTGGTCCGGTAGTAACCATGACTATCCTAAAAAATGTAGTAAGTAGGTACATATTGTTTTTAAGTAGTATTAGGATATAAATTATTCATCAAAATATATAGAGTCTTAAATATCAAATTAGGATGATACTTGTGATATTTCGAGGAGGGACAGCTGCGTATTTACTTTAATAAATTGATTCACAAGTGGGGTGGATGTTTCCAAATAATTATTTCTGCGTTTTAATTGAGAGCTATGAATTTTCTAGTCCCTTAAGCAGATCATTGCTTGAGTAAATTGGTTCGTATACAATGATAGATCTATATACGAGTATTTTTTAATTAAGTATTGGACAGTTGTAAAATATTACTTTTTATTAAAATTAAACAACAAAATTTATTCGCTTCAATAGATTAATCGAATTGTAAATTGTAAGATAAAACGTAAGTGGTTGGTCAACAAATAGGTAAGATGGGTAAGAAAAGTGTTTTGTAGATCTGTTTTTTGATAAAAAATTTGAACAATTGGGAGTCATTCATATATTTATCTTCATTCATTGTAGATATATTTTAAAATTCTAGGAAATATATAATAATGGTTACAACTACTACTACGTTATGAATAGCCATTTACTATCAGGACACAGTTATGCCTTCATGATGAAAAATTAAAACAATAAAAAAGTATACCAGTTCTTATAAGTTTTTTATATGAATAAGTACCATAAAGTCGATGTATTTAACTAGTTCAATGAAAAGAATCTCTCAGTTCAAACGATTAACTCTCATTATCTTAGTTCAAATTCAACTCCAAAATCATAGTAGATCCAATAATAAGGTTCGTACCATTTATCTGAGATGTTAAACGATTTACTAGACCCCCACATCCCGGCACATCACTATCAATTGAATCTGTTGCCTAGTACGTATCAATCTAATTCTATGACCTGTCAAACGTAATTTATAGTCTGTGACTCATTAGATTCGATCAGCGTTCACCTCTATATGTTGGCGGGCAATTTATGAAACTGTCGCAATCAACACATAGGTTCTGCCCACTACATGTTTTCGATTCATAACTAAGACCCTTTCGTTTATTAATATAATATTTTGTTACTTTTCTTTCTCTCATAATTTAAAACTTCTAATAAAAAAATTTTGCTCTAGATATATTTATTGGTGTGTGAATATTTTTAAGCTCCTCGCTAAGGAGAGGTATATGTCAAGAAGTGGACTGTAACTAATTTAATACTGTAAATAAATAGTCAAGAAGATAGAACCGAAGTAGTTGACGCTCCTAGGGGAGGGTTTCGTTCAGCAGTTGAAGGCGTTAGGTGAATAACCACAAACTTTTGTAGAGTTTCTGGTACTTATTTTATTTAGTAATAATTAATTTCTTTCAGTAATCGTATATGTTTAGAAGTCATATAGACGACAAAACGATTAGGTTAGCCATTATTAAAAATAAAAGTGTACCATCTTATTTTTTATTTTAAAATTATTTGCGAATGCATATTGTACAGTAGCTACGTAGGTACATCATATTTTCTAATAAAATATAGATGGTTTGTTCTAAACATGAGAAGTTTGATTTATGACTACTACGCAAATCAACTGAGCCACAAATCTTCTGGATACTTACATCACTAATAAATTAATATGGAACTTGTTTCTGGACTCAACATCAAAAGAAATGGTCCGAAATGTTTGTGGTCAATTTATTTACTAGTGATTCGTTACGGTTTGGGCGGATACTTGACTCGATGATAAATTGTATACAGTCGCTCATTTTCTTAAATTTATGATAAGGGAATAATTGAATATACAACTCTAAATTCAAAGTCATAAGATTTAAAATTGTAAGTTGTCTTCAAACGATTTAATCATCATGTTGTACAGGCTGCATTTTCATTTTGAACTTTATTTGAAAGAAGACAAAAAGTATTTTCTGTTATCTGTGATCTGTTGTTTGAATGTAGTATTCAAAGTGACACTTGGAATTGACAAATGAATACAAGTTACAGTTCAACAGTTAATTTGTATGTAAATATGATTACATTTTATTTTGTTACTTGTATTAAGGTAATTATTTTTTTATCCACGTTCTAGTTTGTTAAAGCGAGCAGTATCATTTTGAGGATGTTAATAAAACTAAATTATAATTTCAATGGGACACAATTTAATGCAGTTAATAATAACAAACATTGAATAGAAAGGAATATAAACGGTAAATTGCACTCATTTACTGGGTCGCAACGATCAATCATGGCGGCTAAGTCATCAGCCAGTTCAAATGTCAAACGAACCTAGGGTGGCAATAAAAAAGAAAAACTGTGTTGCCATTATTAAAAAAGTGACTGTGACTTTATTTCCATTGTCAATTGCCGATTCGGGATTATTAACTGACTTGCATATTTTTTTGTGTTCTAATATTGATAGATTGGTTTTTTCGAGTAGCTTTTGATTTTGTTGCGTGTATGCGTTGGTACGTTGGGACTGCTGCCGATTACAATATCTACGAGAAAAGTATTTGTGTCAAAATAGCATAAAATGAGAGTCATCGGTGGCCGTTCACACGCAAAGTAAAGTTTATTGTCTGAACTTGCAGCTACTCTACGCTACTTTATTCAAAACGTTCTACTTTGTTATTGTTGTATACAGATCCATACATGTCACGTATTCAGACATTTGTTTTGAATATTTTGACATTTTCATTTTCTTCGATATGTTTCAATCCAAACGTTGAAATACATTTTGTTACATTGTTTCGTTATGAATGGTACCTATTATATTTAAGTACTGGTCAATATAACGTGCGTTATGCCCTCGTTGTGTTGTAATCAAATAATGTTAAGGGAATTGGATTCAATTTTACGGAATTGATTCCCTTTAATTTTACGATTCCGTTTGCGTGATTCGTCCGGTAATAATCCAATAAATTTGTCCATTGGGAGGGTCTGTATATCATAATGACTCAATATTAATTTATGTTATTGATTAATATATTTTTATGAGTCCTAGTAATTTAATTTTATGCTATCCAGGTAATATTTTAATATATATTTAAGTATAAAGATTATAAATAACAGGTTTTTTAATCAAAGTTGATAGACAGCAATTTTTCGAGTCACTGTAAATCTACATAATTCAGTAGATATCAGGACAATAAATGAACGTCTAGATGCAAATGTAACATAGTTGTCAGCTACTTGTAGCTGGTGTAGTATGCGAATGCAAACATCTAAGTGAGATCGCGTGCAAGCGCACAATAACAACAGAGCCGCGGAGTCAAGCTGTCCGATGCTACCCCATATTTTAACAACTGTCCTAATACATCTTGCAATGTTATTTTAACTGTTTTTGCCACATTATTGTTTATTTTGTTTAGTTTGTTGACTATTAATTTTGATACTAGGCGCATATTATCCCTTTTTATTTCTTTTTATAGTAGATGTTTCGTTTCACTTCTTTATGCAACTTGGAAACGTTAAGGAATATCTGATTCTACAAAATATTTATTACGTTATTTACATACGTTCTTGCATGTAAATTTATCTGTGTCAATATCAAATGTAATAGACAATCAAAATTTTTGAAATTTAAAATTTTCAACGAATTGGATCGATTTTTTTCTTCATTTCAGGTGCCTGTCAATGAAAGCGCCAGACAGGTATGTCGCTATCTCACTCGCACCCCGCGTTCGGTTTCGTTCAACCGGGTTCGGTTGCGTTCGGAAACGTTCGAGCGTGCTCGGCCGCTGTGCCGGTTGCTCGCGCGCCAATGGGGTAGCCTGGAAGACCACACGTTACACCCGCAACACAGGACTTTCACAGATAGTATAATATTTCCAACAAAATTGCTTATTGGTGTGTTTTATTTTCATTGTTTTATTGTATTGTGTTCCGCAATTTCCACCTTTGTACAGGTAGGTTTCATTTCATTCTCATTGGAATTTAAAAGTAAACAATGATTTTCTTAAGTGCTTGATTGGTCCGTGAATCAGTCCTTATTCATTCGATTGCATATTGTTTCAACTGTTTGATTATAATTTTACTGTATTTATATGTAATTGGAATATTTGTGGGTGAAATGTTAGTTGTCGTTGTTTTGGTTCCAGGTTACACCCTTGTTATTGATTAAAATGACAATCACAGATAAATTTACATAGTAATTAATTGTGTAGAATTTGAATGCGTTAGTTTTTTATGTTTAGTTTTTTAAGCATGACTGTGTATGTGACTTTTTTCCTATATCTAAGGCAACACATGTATCTATTCGGTAAGTATTCGGTATATTATATACCTACATAAGCTGTGACTTTTTACAAAAAGTGGTTGGGAATAAACACTAGTAAAGTTGATAATTCTAAAAAAAATCATAACACAACAAATGAATTTCAATATAAGTTCACGCATGACCGCTGACAAGCTAGGAGTGCGGTCCAATGACAAACGCGTCATCATCATCAAATCGTAAAGGATTTAACGCCTCTGTTGGCACACTTCTTTTGTTAGTTCCATAAAGCCGGCCATTAAAATGTTTGATAAAATGTTGGATGTATAAAAAGAGACTGTTGAGCTACTGTGGGCTCCCCACTGTGAGGCTTCAATGAAGACCGATGCCATGCTGCGGTACGCACAATGGGAATATAAAGGCGCTGAACATTCTGATCTCCCGTTTTGGTTAATCATTGCTTGTTAAACTTGCATTTATATGATCAGATATTAAAATATAGGCGAACTTGAGAAATGTATGTAAAATCTTTTATTATAATATTTCTTATTACAGACCTAGCTGTCTTCGATATGCTCTCTGTATAGCAATAAATGATTTAATATTTTTTTATCCTACCGGTAGTTTATTCGTAATTATTAACCGCAGTTGAAGGTTAGTGTTGTGTATTGCATTTAAAAAGTAACCGTGACGAAAAAAATAGAGCATCCATCGTAAGCTAATTTCTAAAAGTCGGCTCAATTTAAATGTCATTAAATTTTTACTAGTGTTTTCTGCCTAGAATAACATCTCGGTAATATCAACACTAAAATCAATAAGTACTTTATAATATTTAAAATAGCTCTATGGAAATAAACCTTACATCTATGGGTTTTATAAAGTTCGAGTCACAAATATCTTACTATTACTACATACTATCAAATTAATCTAATGGAATTCAAATCTCTTCTTACGCTTTCCATGTCAGTGGCATCCATATTTAAATAATCCTGTCTTATTTAAAAGTATTAAGATTATAATGCTTTTTCAAATCATGTCTTAATAAAACAAATTTTAAAGGGTTTATACAATTAAGATTTCAATTCAATCGATTAAAAAAAAAGGATCGATTTACTTAGTTTTTTATGAAATACACATTAAGAATCTATTTTTGTTCTTTCAATATACGAGTTGATACTCCTGTTCAAAATTCTTCTAAGAATTTTTTCAGGTCAGTTCAATCTTTGTGAATCCTGTCTTGATATCTACATACTTGAATATTTTATTCAATACGTAAAGTTTAAATATAAAATGAAAAATCTTAAGTAAATATGATCAGATCGGGCACCAAGCTTCTCAGTAGTATTAGTAAATTGATTACAAGTCACTTACTTTTATATTTTTACATGAAATTATACATTAGATATCAAAAATTTTGTGGACCAAACATTGATCATGATCATAATACTAATTTCAAAATTGAATATCGTAACTAACAAAAAAAAAATACTAAGACAATTTACATTCAACTCTATCGTTATACTCACGTGGTAAATTGAAACGTCAGGAGGGAGGAGCACTCAGCAAAATACGTGCAAACGACAAAACAATAAACCTGAACGGTTCAGAACAAAACACAGGGCAATCACAACAAAGGATCCGTTTACATTCTAACGCCTTTTAAACTAACAAAGGCGGAATTCAAATAAACACTAAATCGTTACCCCTTTGACCGTCGGTGGGCAATTTTCACTTCGGAAAACGGAATAGAAATGATTTTGTAAAGGACCCCATTTCGACACCCTGTGTGACTTGTGTCCTTGCCTTGTACGATGGGACGCTCATTTTCAAAATGTTTCGAGATATTTTATTGATTAAGCTATAGAAATTACCTAATATATACAAAGATATTTTAGTAAATAGTAAATTTCTAAGATTTGAACACATATATTATAATACTAATAGAGTATTTTCCCGGATATACAGAATAATTATTTGAATCATGAATGGCTTAGTCAACGGGCGATTTTGGCAGCCAAAAACGTTGATGTTGACGAAATTAACTTCCAGATACAACAGTTGTTACCAGGCGATCTGATGTCTTTTAAATCAATCGATACTGTTGTTGATGAAAATGAAAGTGTAAATTTTCCGATTGAATTTTTAAATTCATTAGATATCCCTGGAATGCCACCACATAATCTTCGACTAAAGATTGGTTCCCCTATTATTCTCCTCCGTAATTTGAATCCACCTCAGTTATGTAACGGTACGCGTTTGGTCATCAAAAAGATCACCGGAAACATTCTTGAAGCAACCATTTTGGCTGGGAAGTTTAAAGGAAAAGTGGTCCTGCTGCCACGTATTCCGATGATACCATCAGATTCTACCATACCCTTCAAAAGGCTACAGTTTCCAATTCGTTTAGCTTTCGCCATGTCTATAAATAAATCTCAAGGTCAAACAATGTCCATTTGTGGTTTAGATTTGGAAAATCCATGTTTTTCTCATGGGCAACTATATGTTGCGTGTTCACGTGTTGGGAAACCGTCGAATCTATTTGTGTTAGCTAAAGACAGGTTAACCAAAAACATTGTGCACCGATTGGTGTTAAATTAAATTGAAATTGAAAGTATTTATAATTAAAAAAAATAGATATTAATGTTTAAAAGTTTAAGACTGTCTGCCTTGCCTACCTCATTCATGAGTTTAAGCGTCACATGCTATTTACTGTATTATACTGTAATATACTTATATTTGGTATAAAATTAAATGGAAATAATAAATCTGATAAATTTTTATTTTGTACCTATTGATTTCTGCTTAATATCAAGTGTAAGAACATTTTAATTAATTATGTTCAACGTACTTCCCCTTCAAATCTCAATCCAGTGAATTTGTATACCAACATCAACATTTTCGTCTTTGTTCGTAAATAATTTCATTGTACTAAAGGGTTATAATAGTAGAAAGTCAAATAAGGAGATCACCATATTTTTTTACAAATACCATCTGTGTGAAAAAGCATAGTGGACTCCGTGACTGATGTTCTCTTATTGTTCCTCTTAGATTGTTTACAACATATAATGTAATATAACAAAAACTTTAGCCACAGCAACGCGTGGCTGGGTCAGCTAGTATATTATAATACTAATATTTTGATAAAAACGGCGTTAAAATTAATATTTGTTATATAAAAACTGATTTATATAAACGCCCCATATCAACAAAAAAAAAAATTACACTATGTGTAACATTTCTTGTAAAGTAATATTGTGAGCTTGCACTTGAATATGCGAAATTTACCTAGCGTGTTGTAACCGAAGCGTGACAAAATTTTATCGAATGATATCAAGATACGACCTCACCGACGAGTGTTCGCTTTGATGTAAGAAGGTGTCCGACTGTGCTGTTTGATGACGTGTGCCTTTGTGTGCAAATTATGCCCTTTTACTTCGTATGGTATACGCTACATAGCTGTTCATTTAGTACACCATAACTGTTCTTTAGATTAATGAGCAGAAAATATTTTTAAATTGACTTATGAATTGGTATATAGCCACCTGCTTGGTGTGTCGAAGAAACTTATTACTTTCTGCGACTAAAAAGTCTGAATCTCATAAATTTAAATATGAAGTATTTACAAGTTCATGTTAAAGAGGTTGAAACATGAGAAGACCACAGATACGATTATCTTGAATTGTCTTCTTTCAAATCAAAGTCATGACAAATATAATAGAGTATATTTGTAGTATTTCATAAAATAAATAAAATGTAAGACTATTCCTAAACTTTAATCAATCTTAGTTAACTATGAGTCTCTAATCGTCTGGTCACTATCTTACATTAAGACGAAGGTGTGGTCACGTCTCAATGTCAATCGGTTTTAATCTCAGCGCCGCGCCCCCACGCACTTGAACAATAAGTATTCTCTTCTTAGCACTTTGTCTCACAACTCATTGTTATCCTCCACTTCTAAACTTAGTAGCCACTTGATACTTTGTTCCATAGCCCTTAGATTTGAGTTTCACTTGACCGATTGTACAGTGAAACTCGTATCAATTGTGATAGGTATATGATTTAATATCAGGAATTTGTTTTGCAGGCCGCACCGTCGTCGTCCTTGATTATATCATTGTGTATGTGATTCGACACAGTGTAGAGTACTCTAAAGCTATTGGTTGGAGGCATAATAGCCTATTCATGGTTTAATACAGGAACAGTTGTATATACTCGGCAATTTCGATTATACATGGTTTTTTTTTTGCCAGAGACAGTGTACATTTTTCCTTAAAAGTTTGTAAGTGGTTTCTACGTAGTAGACTGTTTGTACAATAATAGTAACGGATTTAATTTTTAATTCATGTTACCCTTTCTACTTAATATAACTTTAAAAAAGACAATTTGTATTTCTTGAGTTGTTAATTAAAACTATTTTTTTTGGTATCTCAGAACTTAAAAAACGTAGTACTAGTGTAGTTACAACTTAATGTAGAACAAATATAACATGAAAGGTTTAATAAACAGCAGTTCGTAACGTAACAGATTGCAAGTCCACAAAGGTGTTAACATGTTCATCATGTGAAAATACATCTGTTTAATGAGCCCGATTGCCAATTATGTCATGAATGGCCGGTACGTTGCTCTGGCCAGTAACCGCACTCACCCACTTGCGCGCAGAGGCGTGATGAGAAACGGAACGTGAACTTTCCCTCTCATTACAATACCCTAACCGATCATATTACGTAACACTTCATATCCTTGTCCCATTCCGAGCACCTGTTTAAGTTAGAGTGAGTAGGTACTTGTGCATTATCTACCAATACAAACGCTATACGAGCGAGGGACTCCTCTGTTGTTACCGTTTAACAGTTACGTTCATCAATTCAATTTAAGAAATTTCAAGAATTCAGTCACGTAAGGAATTAAAAGAAAAAGCAACGGACCTGTAACCAAAAACCGAAATTAGTTTTGCAAAATAAATGGTAAATATCTCCAGTACATATTTCAAAGTGTCTAAGACAAATGAATCTATAAAATTAATTGGACAAGTAATCGAAAACTCAGAAAGAATTTCTTCATCTCTGGTGTAGGGGAGCTGGAAACAAATGAGGGGCGGACATTGAATAATTTGATTTCCTTATTTGCAGCAATCAATATCTTATGATCAAATCCATATTGAAATAAACATTTGAATGTTGACATTGTGAATTAAAATAACGGAGTGGATTATTTTTACCCGTTACATACCGACGTGTCAAATATGAAAATAACAAGTTTAAGTTCACATAACTCCAATTTTATTTCTACTTGCACAACTGTTAGGTAATCAAAAAGTCTGGTATAAAATAATAACTAAATTCTAAGTGATCTTCAAACTGTCAAAGGGTGGCATCGCTTAAAGCAGGACAGAGAGAGGTGGGCGTCGGATGCAGACGGCGTATTAGCAGTTGTAATTGCATTTGCTACCGAGATCGCTGACGTTTCCTACTAAATGTATATCACTCACTAATATAGACAATTGAGTTATTAACACAAACCACCCTACGAAATAACTTACCACTGATGGAAATATTCCCTTCAGGGTTCACTTCTTAGCGACTTCTACAGTAATTTTCAAACAGCATTTGGCTGTTTCGGTGGTGAAATAATAAAATGTTTTTGGATTTATTTAAATCTAATAAACATAGAACAAAGTAGGTGATTAATTAGGAAAGATACTCCGCTAAAAATAAGCTCATATTAAATTTTGTTCGTAATACTGTCGGGTACTTATTTAATTCCGGATATAAAATTTCTGTGATTGAGTCCCAGCGGGTGGAGTAAGGGGCGTGAATTCCAACAAAATTAGCACCAGGGGTCGAAATAAAAAAAGCGAAGGAAAAATTTAATGAACAGGAAAATGTTCCTTTTTGCAGCTATTCCATCTATTTATCTACATTGGGATGCCCATTACCTTGCTAAGAGAAAAGTTTACATTTTTAATTTAATGATTCCACTTTGTGGAAGTTGGGCGGGTTTCGGCGAGATCTTAATTTGGGGATTTCTGAGGCGTTTCGTTTTGTAAATATTATTCCTTTAATAAGACCTCACGTCGAGGGGGTGCCTGCTGAACTCCGTGATTACGACTCTCTTTGCGAGCTTCATTTTGGACCTCGTCATTTTGATTGGCGCTAATGAAATTTTTGCTACTCTGTGTGCCATTTTCTTGTTCTTGACAGAATAATTTCCATGGGATTCAAAACAGTTCTGTTGCGTCACCAACACACCCTAAACATTTAAGAAAGGTAATTTGTAGACATCTAAAACATTATTGTTGTCATCTTCGTTTATGTTTTCACTTCGCTAATGCAATTTTTTACTTATCTCTTGCGCGGAGTGAGTGCGTGTCCCCATCTGTAACAAAATTTCTAAATCGTGAAGTCCCAGCTGCGTTTGTGAAGGCGATGACGTTTCGCTTTTAGCGGCTGTTTTAAAATTGAATATTTGATGCCTTATTCCCTTCTGACAAATCCGCGGCGGGTAGAGAGTACTGGATTCCGTGGTAGATAATTTTTTGAATGTCTCTGTTAACGACCGCACACATTACCCTTATTCCCCGTGTACCACTTGCTCTGCTTCATTTATTTTTCAACAATTTATATCATCTTTCTTGGTGGGTTCTTTATTTTTAAAAGCAAGTAATAAAATTTGTGAAAAGCATTAAGGAACTGTATCTACCTACTTAGAAAATGTCTAATTTTCATTTGTGAATAATAATAATAATAAAGAACACATAAAATAAAGGACTCTTTGTCACCACGTTTTAAGCAGCAGTTGTTGAAATTTAAGGAGAGAATGTTAAGAACTTGCTGTTTGAGACGACTAATTCATCTTATTTGAAGTTCTGTTCCATTTAAGTTGCCATAACACAATCATTTTTGTTTGATCAGATATTCCTTAAAACAATCAGAGTAAAAGGTACTACTTGCTTACCTATTTGACTAGTATGCCTCAGAGATATAAAGTATGGATATGGGAACTAGCGTCATAATAGCGGTTTAAGGTTAAAAGTATAGGTTTGTTATTGGCATTAATAAATACGTAATATAACAGTTTTTCATTCGCTATCAGAAATCATGTCAGTACAACACTCCAATGTTCCCATAAACACAAATGGTTACAGCTTAGTTTCTTTCTAATTACATAGATAAGCGACTTCAATAACGGTTGGTTTATCACAATCATATGTTTGGAATCTAATTGGAATTTTGCATGTTGATATGCTCAACTCTTTATTGGTCGATATTATGTTTGCTTTTAGATATTGATGATTGTATTTCATATATATCGGTTTCATTAGTGATAATGATAACCGCCCCGTTATGCACTTTAGCTTACAGTCAAATAGTGGAAATTTATTAGTGTGAGTAGTATTTTTATAGATTGTTTATCGTTTCTATCGAAACAGAACATACGAGTATGTGCAGCAAAAGGGACGAGTTATATTTGAATGCATAACAGATTATTACATTATTTTAAGTCCACTGCAGATATCAGATATTAATGAAGCCGATAAACAAGTTGATATCAAAACTGAAATATGTTTTTAAAGTGAAAAATTATAAACTGACAAAGACCTTTTGCTATTAAGTGTTAGTTTCCGACGGTTTAAAAGTACGAAAAAATTCATGCACCTGTCAGATATATATGAAATTGTTTTACCAAATTAATATCCTGACGTGAGCACCGCACCAATTTGTCAAAACTATGACCATATTAATACATCAGAATGCCAAATTTGCATTTAAACGTTTACGATAGAAATACAATTTGGTAAATTACAGTTATTTTAATAGAAATTATAGCTTGAGCTTTATATTCTGGGTTCGATAGGGGTCGGTTTTTTATGAAAACATCTGTTGTGTGTAGCGTATGAGTTTTTTTTTGTTATTTTAAAAGGAGACATGATGGATCAGTTTCAACACGTATTTGTCGGTGCCTTTGTTGCTTGGTTTATAGCTTTGTAATGTATTTCTTTGTTTGTTCAGAATGTGTTACAATCGCTCCCGAACTTTGTTAAAGATGAACTAGAACAAACATTGTTTAAATTATATTCTGTTAATTAACTTACATTAATAACTTTGAAAATAAAAGTGTTTCTGATATCAACTCTTTAAAAAAATAAATAAAAACTTTCAAATATATTTTCCGGGGTACTTATACCTAAATCCTTTAATATAATGGTTATTGTGTCGAAATTCAATTAAAATCGGATTAGGTGCTAACACAAGTCGTGACTATAAAACGCGTCTTTCAAAAGAATGCAAAAAGTCTGTGCACCGCAACGAAAACCTTAGTGTAGAGTGTAGATAAGTGTGGGAGTGTCTCAAGTTTTCAAGGACATCCTTTAAAAGCCAACGTTGCGTGTTTTTAAAATAGGATTTAGTGCAGATTGTCGGTATTCAGCTTAAGATTGCGTAATCTTATCTTTCAACAAAAAAAGATCGGTTTGTCTCCAACCTTTTAAATGATATCGCAAAGCCATATGAGTTAGTTTTTGTACGATTTTACGAATTTGAAAACATATTTTTTCATGTATATGTGTGTCTGTACATTAGTGTGTCAGCAAGCGACCTTTATGTTTACAGATCTGAAATGAAAACGTGCAAATGAATGAAACCAATGCACGCTTTGAACGCTGTAGGCAGAAACCATTCGTAAAACAAATATGGAGATGGAACTGATCTCGACGTTTATGTCAACGGGTCTCGTTGTTGTTTGATATTTTACGATGTCATAGTTTTTTTATGAACAATTGTTGTGTTATTTTTAAAGGGTAACATTTTATATATTAAATATTAACTAATATGTTGGCTACGTATTTTGTAGTATTTCAGTGGTATAATTGATTTCATGAACAAAAATTTACATTCAAATCTTAGAAAAATTACACTGCACACTGAAAACAGTCCGTGTAAAAAATTGGCTCCTCAAATAGTACCGAGATCGTCGTACACAAAAAAAAATACATATTTAAAGAAATCTATACATTTCTGTAAAGACAGTAATTATATAAATATATTTAATATTATACAAAAAAGCATTTCTCCGTGTGGTGACGGATTAAGAATACAGAGTGTCACCATCCCCATTCTCCCGTGGTTGTCGTAAGAGTCTACCAAGGGAACAAACTACACAGGACAACATCATTGGAAAGAGAAGGCAAATTTGAAACCAATCCAATACCTACCCGTTTGGTCAGAGTGGCCAATGTCCAACAGTAGACTGTTAAAAGCTATTGATGATTTGAAGTATTTACAATTATAGTAATACTACAAACTCCAACGCTCAAGACTGTTGCGGTACAGTCGACGAGAAAAGTCTCGGTGGCAATTAGACTCTTTTGAATAAATCACGTAATCCCGACGCGGTCGCCCGAGTGAGAATGAGCGCCCGAATGAGGCCAAATGATCACGAATGTGAAATGAATGCAAATGTTTATTTATACTGTACCTACTTATAGAGGGCGCTCTGTATTGTGTGACAGAACTGTAATTATAAACGATTTAATTTAGCTGACTAAGTGGCTATGTTTGAGGTCTTGGGTTCGATTCCCGGGTCGGATCAAGTTTTTGTATTATCTGCAAAAATTTATTTAGGAGTTTGGGTGTTTTCTATGTTTATATTTAAAACAAAAAAGTACATAAATATGCCATCAGACAATATAACTGTCATAGTACAAACTTTGCTTAGTTTAAAACTAGATGACGTTCTATGTCAGTTGTCTAAAATATTTTTTAGATTTCTTTTGTTATTTTGAATAAAATTTCTTAGACATCTTAATAATTTTGATATTAGTGACATTTTAAAATTGTAATGTAGTAAAGTTAATGTATTAACGTGTGTATTAGCGGGACCACAGCATAGACTCAGAGGTATTTGGTCCACGACTACGGTACGCGCAGGCACAGTTATAAAAAAATTAAATCGTCTTATTTATCACATACAGCTGGACAAAATCCTTGAAACAAAATTTAATTTAAAAATACCTGTTTCCTTTATACAAACAGAACGATATATCCCACATTTATAGCGGTTACAGAGAGGCGAAAGTGTATTGCAATGAAGTATAGAAAAAAGAAGCAAGCGGGAGTTTTGATTGATCACCGACTCGAAGCTGTTTTTTGTGTCAAATTAAAAACACGAAGTGGGCATGCGTTGGATTAAAGAGGAACTCCACTCGGCCAATAAGTAGAGGGATCCCAGCCTTTGTTGTCGAAAACAAATTTGGAAATTAATTTATTTTTGTAAGACACTTTTTCGACATCGATTTCACATTAAACGAATTAATGGTCATTTCCGTTCCGATCGATCCTGATGAAGTTTTCAATCAGGAACAGGCAGATGCATAAACATATTAATGTACAAGTTCAAGCTTCGTGTAAACGTAAGTAAATAGAAATGAACATCAACACAGAAACCACAAGTGTACCACAAACGAGTAATTAAGGCATCTATAATATATTAACATTATGAATACGAAATTCATGGGAGACTTAGTCGAAATGTTAACAGGAATGGTTAGGGAGATGTGTAACACCCAATACCGCAAAGGTATAGCGTAATAATAGAAGCTATTCGGAGCTTTATGAACGATCAAAATTGCAAGAGCACGTGTATAAAATACACTTTGCAAAGTAGATTTAAATTTTAATACAAAGCTTTCAGGCGAGGGTCGTAAGTAATGTCTTGGCGTTAGAAAAGTGTGGAGGTGCTTCCGTGCCTATTTTTCAGTAATATTTTGCCAACTGTAATTTACATTTATAACCGCACAAAATTCATTGAAAAATTAGATTCATACGCCTCTTGTGTGACCATACATGTGGTTTAATTATTATAATATAATTATTGTTCATTTTTGTAATTTTTGATTAACTTTTCTTAAAAAAAATAACGATGTATCTAAAGTATATTATTAGATGTTAAAACGTGCCTACTCATAAACGCAAAGACAGTATGTTCAAGTGGATGACGTGACACGATAGCACATGGCGGGTGGCTCGTTACCTCGCGGCACGCTATTGCTTAGCGGTGGAGTATCCATGCTAAGTGGTCGTGGTCTGTGTCTCAGGTGTCGACTGCGGCCGATTTCACAAGACAATGCTTAATAATTTCATTTCGCCATTACGGCGGCCATCTTTGTGAGTCGCACAGTTAGAGGGCATCGGCGCACCCCTCCAGGGCAATTTGCATTGTAACTCGGACCACGTAGAAGGCTCTAACTGCCATACCACCACCTCCTAACTCTTGAATATATAATTTTGTTGCTTTTATTAACATTAACTTTGCGTGGGAATTGGCGATAGCCTTCCGCCGCAACTGTTTATTGTGGACAATAACTTTCTAGATTTATTTTATACAATATTCTAAGACATTGTCTCGTATCTATTGTTGGGCCGACTTAGGCCCCGGACTACGCGTACGGTCAACGACTTTATACAACCAATAAAAAGGGTCGATGCATGGGTCATTAAAATATTTGTTGTTCTTATTTGACAGGCAGCTTGTTAAAATATTTATTGAACTTTGTACTAACATTGTTGCAAAATGGAAATTCAATTAAAACCGTGTAGTAATAGACGAATGTATGTAAATAAATATTAAAAAAAGAAACAGAACAAATACGCTGATTTAAAAAGATAAATGACGATAAGATGACGGTGGTGTAATAGGTGTAACCATAATTGCTTCCCGACTGCGGACTTAATGCAAAAGTTTGGTTACAGACTTAAAAAAGTTTGTTTTCGTGCCTATAAATTAATGTGTTTGCATGTCTTTGTTGGCCTTTAAAATCATTTAAAAGTTTTGGTGTGCTTGAGAAATTTCTGTCTTTGTTGTCTAATTTATGGATCTCACAATGAAAATAGAAATAGTACATAGAAAGGTTTTAAAATAAATAATGTTTCGAATTCAAAACTAGACAAGAATACAAATGGATAATATAGGTATATATATAAAGCTATTTAAGTGAGAATATGACCTATTTTTAAGTTTTTATTTTTACATATTTTTGTCTTAGGTTACATTTGACCTAATTTTACGAGTACATATGTTACCATAAAAGTGACATTGGTTATCCTTAGATTTTGCTATAAAATCTTAGGATTACCAATACGAGTTGATATTGTATGAATGAATAAAAATATATAATATATTTAGTATATTTATAAACAAAGAATTAATTTTAGGGGCTTTTTCAACTAGAATTTAGTGTGTGCTCGGTTTTTTATCAATGACGGTTTGCAGTGTTGGTTTCAAAGTAAAATAATTCACTCAAACTCGTCTAATCCAAATGATTCAACAACAAAAGACGGGATATGGCTTTGATTATCATTGTTTTACCTAAACTTAACCTAATTGATTCAATAAAGATGTACTTGTGACATGTCTATTTCAATATGTACTGTATCTTTGAGGCAAATTCTAACATTTACCAAGTTAATGGTGGTTAAAGTTCGAAGTAAACCCTGATCATATAATCACAATTTATCACTAAGAATTGGCAAATCTTAGGTTTTACTGACAGATCTTAGGATTGCCCGTAGTTCAGGTTTTCTAGTAACATATAGATTGGTTACAGTGCGTGTTGCTTGTGCTATGAAAAAACCAAAGTTTTTTTGGATAAAAAATTATCTTTGTGTTATCGTTGTACATTTTATCAACATGAATCCAACCGTTTTAGCGTAGAAAAGTAACAAATATATACACACACTCACAAACTTACGCCTTTATATTACCTATTAGTGCAATTAGGGTACATATAAAATACATTCACGTCTAAACAATAATAAAATAGAATTTCAAATAAATAATCACCACACTGTAATCCTATGAGCTGTATTTAAGTTTGGTTACAGCTGAATTTGTAGGGGGCTATATGTACAGGAAATACGGAAATATTGGGCCTCGGTGCGGAATAAATTGTGC
The DNA here is from genome assembly GCA_949316085.1 of Hypercompe scribonia. Taxonomy (NCBI): domain Eukaryota; kingdom Metazoa; phylum Arthropoda; class Insecta; order Lepidoptera; family Erebidae; genus Hypercompe; species Hypercompe scribonia. The sequence goes on along the minus strand of OX438974.1, from coordinate 10,233,399 downwards.
CTCTAATTCTAATGGCGACTTTTAGGGGAATCTATAATTCCATTTCGTGTTTTCAACTCTTTAGGGGGTCGGAATATAGACATTAATGGCTTGTGAAAGGTTTCTTACGAGGAAAAGTTTAGGATGCATTGTTTCTTTGTTATTGACTGACAAAAAACAATTTTACGAATTTTTTATAACTTTTTCTTGATATTTTTTGATGGCGATTATCTTTACGTTTCCGTGCTTGATCTTTTATGTACATAAGTAAAATGATTTAAATAATTATGTGTTTTCTGTGTTTGAAGTGGCAATCGGTATATGAACAAGTTGATGCTACTTTAAACTAGCAAGGTCATTTTCACTTGATAACTATTATATGATTATAATAATTGCAATTATGATGTATGTCGCAAGCGTCATAATCACGGATTAATTGATTAGTTCATCTGTGTCTGTGTAACACAGATGAACTAATCAATTAATGTGGTCACCATACTCATTGCAAATGCAGACAAGGCAGTATGGTGACCCACACTATGGCGGCCTTGTAAGATGCTTTTTCACACCCCACTTGGGGACGTAAAAGGCATGACAGTCATCGTGACAGTGTAAGGCTTACACAGTTACCACGATAACTGTCACCCCTGCATCAATGGGCCTCCAGTCTCGCATTTAGCAACAAAACACGACAGCACGGATGCTGGTGCTTTAGGTTGGTCTTCTGTGGGAGGGTAGTACTGTCCCGGTCGAAATAATTAATATTCCGATGTTTGATTGCACGGTTGGCCTTTAAGCGGTCGCCACGTCGCTCTCTACTAAACTGAGTGTTGTGGGTTCAAACCTCACGCGGGACAACACTGTGCGATCCACAAATTTGGGATTTATTTTCAACAAGGGCGATGTCTTTTTTTAAAAAACAGAGAAACAAAAAGAGAAGAGAAAAATGCCATTTCTAATAACATTTCAATTTGGTATTCATTCATTTATTTAAACCTATGTTTAGCAGTTAATTATTATAAGCATTTGAAGTGAGGTCATGTAATGACTGATTGATTTGTAAGTACGCGTGTATTTCGTTAAGTAAAACGAGATCATTTACTAAGAGTACATCCTAGACGAGCAAGGAATCTCTACCAAATGAATATCTATCACATCAAGAAATATTATAAGGAAAAATCCGAACAGATCAATTCGTTTTTTTTTATTATTTTACTACAGGTATTTGAACCTCTTTAGTAATCTATTATGACCGAAAAAATGTACACTAACCGTAGCGTCAGTGAGGCGATCATTGGAATGTGACCAAGGAGAATTGAATAAAATGAACATTTCTTCACAAAAATGTGTTTCAAACTTGACAATTCCGAGCCGTGACCAATTGCTTTGTGACACAGTCTCAACACAGTCCGTTCTATTACCAAGATAGTTGTCAGAAAGGTACAAATGTTTAGTAATATGAAATCAATATTTAAAAAAATTAAAACATACTTCATCAACAACCTTTAACAGCACATTACGGGATATAGGCTCTCTTTAGAAAGGAGATAAAAGATAACTTATTGTTTTAATATAAATGATCTATAGGTTTAAATAGGTAAAGACGGAACAATACTGTATTTTTGTTCTACAGTATTAAAAAAGAAATTTGCATCAGTAGATTTTAGCAAGCTTAAAACCTTTCAATTTTTTTTTTCACTCCAGATTGACGATGATTTATCACAATAAAAAACATCAGCTATGCGTACACGTAGCTATAGATGTCGAGAACCTCATCGCCATAACATTATTCAAAATTACCTTACTTCTATTTCCCGACGTTTCGAACGGGCTGTACCGCTCGTGGTCACGGATAGGCCGTCATCGTAACCTTTTAAATAATTTTAATGCGTTAAGTCCCACTGTAGGTACAACAAAAACTATGTGTATGTGTAAAAGTCGTGAGTCTGAAAACAGCTTTACATGATTGTGTTTTTGCTATATTATAGGTATACATAGGACGTGAAGTAAAACTTTGTGCGATAAGAAGAATAAATATTAATTTTGCAAGTTATGTCTCGTATAATTCTAATTAACAAAATTTAGTTCTATAATCAACTAGAATTTAGAAATTTTAAATTATGTAACCAAAAAAAACATTCAAAGATTTAAATGCAAACGTCGGTTTAAACTAGTGTGACAGACGCGTGGAGCGTTTCACCCGCTAAGACAGGCGCCATCAATCGTACAGCTACTGTATCGATTCAGACGCGCCGATGAATTATCGAATCTATTAGCTCGCGAGATTACCGGATTCCACGGAGAGTTCTTGGTTTACAAACGCCTAGACAGATCAGGTTCAACGGAAAATCTGATTTGACTTTATTTGTTTAGAGTACTGTTTTATATTTTATATTTACGTAAATGTAAAATAGCAATTCAATTTGTGTTTTTAAGGTTAAAGCATTAAGGGGCAGTTTCACCACTCGCTGATAAACTTGGTGATAGACTACATTGAACTTATTTGCATATAACAACGATTTCAGTTTGACAAATCTTGGAGAGAGATATGTATGCATTAGATAATCATATCAGCCACCTTTATCTGTTAAATAGTGTTATAAAGCAAATAAATGTCTAAAACTTTATTAGGAACTGGTCAAACTGGTCCTTAGTGTGTTGTGTTGACAAGTCTATACGTTTTATCTCTGTGGTTGGCAGCATGAAGCAGACGATTTGTACTGATTATAACGCGCGAACGACTCGCGACACGATTAGCTTTCCACTGCGATGCGACGCGAAACCGCTGTGAGACACTTCCATGTACCACCTCCATGATAAATACACCTACTTGTGTTTACTACAGAGAAAGTTTAATCTAAGTTTACTTGTGAAATGCAATAATTAATCTTCATTCCTTTTAAATCCACAAGCGAAAAAGGTTTGTTTTGGTTGAACACACTAAATTACTCGTTAAAAATATTTTAAAATCATATTATTTTTTATGTAACTGTTTTTGGTCTTTCGTAATTTTTATATATTTTTTTCATGACAACACTGTCCTAGATGTTTGTAGTTTAAGAGGTTACTTTGATTTTTTTACAGTTTGCAATAACTATTCCTTTAAAGAAGCATTAGTACAATAAGTTTTGATTAAAGTATTTAACTGTCTCGGTGGCGCAACGGTACTCAATGCGACTGCTGTGCTTGAGGTCTCGGGTTCAACTCCTGGGTCGAACCAAATGTTTGTATGATCTGCATATATTTATTTCGAAGTTTGGGTCTTTTCTATGTATATATTATACATGTTGTATGTATTTACATAAGTATATAAGTATTCTATCAGTCAGTCTAATCATCATAGCACAAGCTCTGCTTAGTTTATAACTAGATGCCGTTGTGTGTCAAATGTCCGAAATATTTATTCTATTCCCGACAATAATCTATCTACGTGCCAAATTTTCATTTATCAACATTATATAAAATTTGACTAGTATTTATCAACTCTTGGATTCCATTCATGCTTTTCAACAAGCAGAGTCGAGTTACTTTGGCAGACTTTTAAAATAGAAAAAAAGGGATTCCAGTGAGTTGTTCTGGTGCGACTAAGAGTAAATCTTAAGCCAAAAACATCCAAAATTTCCCCTTTAAAAAGGTTGTAAAAAAAATTACTATCCAATTAAAGAATTATGCCAGCGTATAACGCAGGTGACCTTGAACTCTCACTTAACATAGTTAACATGTAAATTCACAGCGAGTTGTTCGTCATTGTGGTCGTAATTACATAATATATTTACTCTCACAAGACGGATATTCATGCTTATATATTAGTTATATAACAATACCTGGTTATCCCTGGCACTGAATTTACTCCAAGGTCAACTGCTCTGCCCTGTAGTAATTTTTACTTTATAATATTTTATTGACAAATAGAATTGTATTTATTTATTCCCATTATGAATTCACGTCAGTGTGTGTGTGCAAATTAGCTAAAACCTGGAACACACTACCAGCGTAAATATTTCCCTCACGCTATGACCCCGGGTCCTTTAAGCGGTGCATGAAAAAGCTCTCAGTTGGCCCCTATAGTGTGGGTCACCATACTGAATTGTCTGCATTCACAGTGAGTATAGCGACCACCATTCTTGGATTCTATTCATGCTTTCTATCAAGCAAAGTAAAGTCACTTTTTTAGGAATAAAAAAAATAAAAAAAACATAAACATAAATAATCGAAAAAAAAATGTTTCTGATGTCATTGTCTTTAATAAGGATTTAACTAAATCTGAAGTACATTATATAGACTTTAAACATTATGTGTTTTCCTGTCATATCGAATCGCTTTTATAAAACAAATAATAAAAATACTATGAAGTAGCACTACCAACGTGTTATGAACACGTGCACAACTGAGTGTACGTGTAACCTAACACGTAATAGAACAAAAGCTGATGACAACGAACAAGTGTCAATATCCTCCATGAACCAAAGGGAGTATAAGATGCCCGTATGTCGTAAGCTTGCACTTCATTCATTCGTCGAACATAATGGCACTTTACGGATTGTGTGGGAATGTACTCATCAGAGTGTCGGCCAATTGTTAGCACTAATCAACGCGTCGTTACCTATTCTTATAGTTGAATAAATTGTTTTTAGTCTACGCTCCCAAAATTAACAACCAAAATTAATTATTAAAAAATGCGGCTCCCGTACAAACGTAGACCGAATACGCACTAAATATACCGTTACTAATTACTAACGAAAAAACTGTTGGAATTGAATTCAAACATTTGTCTCTTAACGAATCGTGTCGTGGCGGCTTTGCCTCAAAGCGGCGTGATTCGGCAGTTCCGTTCCATTTTCAAATGCTCGCTGCCCATTCGTTCCCTTGGCTACGCCTACCTAATAAATTAGATGCCTCGCGTAGCACACCGCATAGTTAGAAACTAATGAAATCCCAAAAAGATCTCAACCCATTTTCTTAACAACTTTTCCGAAAGAGCAACCGCCTTCAAAGATTTTACCCGGAGAAATAATTCCGCTAATAACGCACAGCGCTCACACGGGTATGTTATGCAACCATAGGAATTTCATTAGATACACACGCGTCTGTTTGTTAAGGAGCTTTCCATTGCTAAAAGTTTCTTGAGGCGGGTATAATTCCTTTGTTTGTTGTTAAGGGTGGCACGCCCGCCTCACCCACTACGTTTTCTAAGTCATCGAGTCCAATTATGCCCCTTTGTAGGTTTTGATATGTAAATTCGCGATTTTATTAAACAAACCGTGATGCCATTCGAGGGCAGCGAGCCGAATTAATAGCTTCTTCAGATTTGTGTAATCGCTTTCTCTTAAGACAACGCAAAGGTGAATCACTAGGGACCTATCCACTTTTGTGTCTCGTCTTATAAGATGAGCGTTTGTTTTATGTTATTGCTTATTTCCAAGTAGATCTCCAGGTCAGGCAGCTTATTTGCATCTACTAATTTTCTTTTTATTCTATTGTCATGAAGTGGACCAATGATTTCAGGCTGCTAACGATCTTGTCGTCTTAATTAATATATGAAAATTGTAACAACAGTGCTATGTCGATTGTCAATAAAACCAATTGAGCCGTCATTCGATACAACAACATATTAATCTGAACATGGAAACATAAAACGGACATTACGGCCGAAACTACCCATTCGATTTAAGCTTAATTTTTACCCCAGCACTATTAATAATTTACACGGGATAACGCCAACGTTTGCGCCATATTACAGCGCATAAATTAATAATGTCGCTCGCTTGTTTAACTGCGAATCAGATGAGTTTTATTGACAATTTTGTTGGGAAAGAGCAATTTGCGGGATGACCACCCAGTGCCGCCAAGTGGTCACCAAATAGGGGGCCGATCTGTGCTCCATACGTATACTATTGGCTAGGAATTGTCATTTGTAGTTACTGTAATTGTGATAGTACGAGAGCCTCTCTCATGACATGGAATCGTCTTTTAATCTTTGAATTGTCGTTTTCATTTTAAAATCACACTGGGAATCATTAGTCTAAACCGCTAAAAGTTCACGTAAAAGTCATACTAAAATGAAGGAAACAGTGTTAATATTTTTCTTCTCTTTGATTTATTATGACTTTTATTGTTAACGCCCAGACTCTAACAGTTAAAACTCTAACAGTTACTCTCAGAAACTTTCTACACAAATTAATTTACGTTATAGCTAGAAACAAACCAAGTACTCGTAGGATGACCTGTAGTTGTAGCACATTTATTGATAAATACTTTTATTTAAAGTTTAATACACATGATAAATATTAAAAATATACAATTACACACCATTTGTAGGTTTTACTAATGTTATTCACTGGAGTTTTAGAGGTGACTGTCGCCATCGTGTAGTTGAAGACAATTTTTTTCTTCATTTACTGAGAGCTGGCTGTTGTACTTGAACGGTAGACGTACCTACATAATAAATCCGTAAAATCAAAAGACTTCGTAAAGAACCTGCAAGTTATTTATATTATTGAGATATTTAAAATCGCACCGGAACTAATAATTAAATTAATAGAATCTGTCTATAGGCTGCGAAGCTCTGGGGGCACGATGCAAATGTTTCCATCGCATTCAGTGTAACTCAATCCTCGCACGAATGTACACAATTGCATTTGGGGTTGCATTGAGGAGCTGACACACAGACGCTATTATTGTGCAAACAGGGGCTTCCGCTCATATGAGCTAGGCTTTATCTAACTGTTGTGCGAATGACTGATATTGTGATTTGGAAATTGGTTAATTATATCATATTCGACCAGATTTTAGTTACTTGTTTATGAATATACGACTTCTGTAATCGTGATTTTTGCCTTTAAACATCAAACATGTAAATAGCCTTGTGATTTTCTTTGTTATTTACTGTTTTTTTTTTAATATTGCTCAATCATTTGTTTCCATTATTATTAAAGGTACATGCGCCAAACGGTGTGTCGCCTCGAATTAACACAAGCTTTTGTTATCATTCAATTTGATTCCGCTTCAGGCTATTTTATTATTTTAATGAGCCCCAATTTTCAGAGATAATTGAATGGACGTCGCGAACGTTCGATTATATTTCATTTGATACGGCAATTTCGGATCAGTAATACAGTGGACGGTGAATATGCGGTAACGGAATGTAAAGTTAACATTTTTTTCTGAAGGTCATTGTTTTGGCCTACGACAGAAGCAACCGTAAAATTATCTCCTTACCGAAGCATAGAAAAAGTAAATTTTTGTTTTGAAACTTTAGTTTTTACATACTTATAAAATATAACATTGTAAAATTTCTAGTAGAATGTTAAACCAGTTTTGTCGTAATTTCATTTTATTGGAATGTATTTAAATAATTCTCGATTGAAACATTTTAAATTTCAACTTCTATTCAATAACTTCCTTTAAAAGAAAAATATATGTTGTCGCCATAATAAAAATCTTCATAAACGTAAAATTTTGTGTATATTCATTTATTTATTTATTATGCTTTCCTGCCTTCATTATTTTTCTGATTATCATGAAATTTTGCATCACTACACGTTATCATAGCAACACATGGATGGTATAGGCTTTCATACCGAAACAAAACACTGTTCTAATAGGATAGTGGAAATGATTTACAAAATCTACAGTAACACGAGCAAAACTACGGGCAAAAGTTAGTAGTATATATTCGCTCGCTATTAGTTTGACTATAACACATCCAGAATTTCAAATTGTAGCTGGCTACCCTTCGATAAACAATACGGGACAATCTCATGAGTAAATTATACGTGCTTTTATTACATAACTGTTAGTTTTGCGTATAGTGCGTAGTTGACTTAATGCAGGCAGTTTAATTAAAAGGGTTCGCTTTGATTTGTAGTATGCAATCAAACGTAATATAAAAGAGTGCGTTTTGTAACTGCTAATAAATACGTTATGTTTAACGTCCATTTATAACATTGAATAGATTATTTGACAAGTAATTCAACATCTGGTTGTACAATTCACGTTTTGATTTCTTTATATCACTTGTAAGACATTTAAATGAGGCTCTCAATATACAATCTTGAAATTTTAGTATTATGCTAACTTTGTGTCTGTGTGGATAGCCAATAAGATATTTCATCTTGTTTTTAAGTGACCACCACCACCCATGGATACTTACAACTCAAGAATCACAATTCTGTTGCCAGCCTTTGAGCCCCCCTCTCCCGAGGTACATGGGAAAAGAGTGTTTTAAGCTCTGGTATCCATGTGGATTAGAGTGTTGAGTGTCATCACCCCTATTCATCACATGGGTTTCGTAAGAGATGACTACGCAGGACAACATCACTGCAAAGAGGTAGAAATCCCTATACCAACCTATTTAGCCCGCGTGGTATAGTACGCCAAAACTTCCTTGCTAATGAGACGCCTAAATCCAATAGTAGACTGTTGAAGGCTGTAGATATAAAAGTTTCTAAAGAATTGTTCAACATTGGTTTTCTGTGAGATCATGATACCATTCAAGTCAGATCGATACATTTGTGTGGAAGCATGTTTTTCTCCCAAACAGTTAGTTCTTATCTAGTCTCTTCAGAGGCAGCGGCGGTACGCCTATTTGTTGATATTGTATTAATTTTTTAATAGTTTTTGAATATAATCAATGGTTCTTTTAATTTGTGAGTGTTTGAGATATCAGTAACTTTGTGTAAATTTAACTCGGTATGGGAGATATGGAGCAAGCCAGCTGTTCAACCGCAGACCACGGCACGCGTCCCTACTCTTGTTACAATCTCCGACATCGTATTGATATAATTTACAACAAGTCCATTAGTAACAGTTTTATATCAATTGGAATAGGATAATTCTATGTAAGGTTTTTTCTTAAAATTATCAAAATAGTTTTCCTTTTTTGTCTCTTTACTTTTAACTTAAAAACGAAAGAGATGGCTCTAGGTTCAGTGATGTCTCATTAATGAATGACGTTTCGATACTGAGCCGTGTATTTGTTATAAGAAAAATACGCAAATAGCGGATCCTAACAACAGTTTGTTATTCATTTATACATACATATTAAGACATCGGAAACATTAATAGTTCTTTGTAGGCATTCAATTGAAAATACTGCATTTATTCATTTGATTAAGAAATAGCGCTCATAGCCGCTCGCGGATAGGGCATTGGTAATTTGCAGCTAATTACTTAATTATTATTGAAAGGAGATAGGAAAGTTGTTTGTAATAGGAATATTATGCCGAGTAGAATAAGTAATACTACAAAGTGTGAAAGTGAAGTGGTTGTCTGTTTCGAACACTTTGAATGTTTCTGTGTATGAAAGTTACATACTCGTACAATGGAAGATGTACTGTGTAGATTTGGTTTTGATTACTAATTTGTGTTGTGTAATCAATATTGTCACATGGTGATATCATATTCAATCTTTTTGAATAATAAAGCTGTAGAAGCATAGATATATCCAAATCGCAACCGATTCGTAGTAACACTAATTTGGCACACTAGTATGATTTAGGTTTTTGACTACCTATGATTTTTATTTATCCGTAGTTACATTACAATAGCTCAACGTATGCTTGATGATGAAAAACAAACTCCCCAAACGACAGAAAATTTTCTGCGTGTTTGTCCATCTCGAGAAGGCCTGTGACCTAGTGGCGAGGGATAATATGAGATCAACTCTGTCTATGTATGCGGCGGACAGCCAAATGGTGCGGGTTTCTTTAAATATATATTTTTTTTGTTGTCAAGCTGAATCCCAGGAGTCAGGAGTATGTGGTGCTACCGCTAAAAATCGCGGCCGATCCCATGCGTTCTTCTCTGAAGGGGACCCAGACTGTATTATTTCAGGTCCCCTCCAGAATCAACACCGCGCCTAGTCAGAACCTATCTTGGGGAGGCCACAAAGGCTTTCCCGTCTATCAATCTGGTTGTTAAAATTTGTTGCGGTCCGATTATATTTTTGCGACCAGGCCGCAACAAATTATCATATTGCCGACCGCAGAAACTAATCTGCCACCAGAGGTCCTCACTCTCTGGCGGCTCGCGGTCCCGTCGACGGTTTCTAACGCCGCCGACATCTTCTTCGCTCGGGATCGGTCCTCTTCCGATTCCGTTTGAGAGAGAATAGCCTACGAACAAGATACTATTGATAAGAATAAAACAAATGCATAATTAAATACCTACTTACAGTGTAAGTACCCACCAGGACCTGAAATTAAAATCTCTTTTATATTTATTACACTTTACAACTACATTTTGGTCCAAGATATGCTGGTGTGAATACGGATCGAGTCAAATGGTTAGTTGCCACACTAATGTGACTATGTATCGGGTAAAATTATCCATATTCACACTAGAGTGGATCCAAACATTTGAAAAATAAAAAAGTTAGCCATTTGTGAGTCATGGTGAAAAAAATATATTTAGATACGTTACAAAAGCGCACCAAACTAAGTTCTCTGTCCACCTCCCAGCTTTGTCATCAAACATCGTAACCAAATTCAATGTGTTGGTTGTATCGGTTTAAACTTAAAGTATTCACTAATAGCTACTAAGGAATTATTCATTATCCATTATTATTCATTATCTATTCCTATCTTCGGATTAAATCAGATCAAATAGTACACGTACGTAACTAAATTTAGCTACAGCAATTAGTTTATGAGAATTAACACGTTAGTTATATCCCTTTGAAACAGGCATGTCATAGACCAACTGGCTAAGTCTACTTGTAAATGAAATGGATACCCGTTTATTTTTCTAAACATTATTATATTTGTTTATATTATTAGTTAGTTGCAAGTGAAGCTAATATAAAAGTACATTTATAAGGCCGAAATATAAATTGCCCGTGTTGTGACAGTTTAAGAATACGAAATGTGACCATCCTTAGTTATCGTGTGAGCATCACAAGAGACGACTAATGGATCAAACTACACAGGACAACAGCACGACAAAGAGAAAGGAAACTTAAAACAAACCCTAAATTAACATGTCTGGCCAGCGTGGTATAGCAAGTCAAAACCACCTTTCTAAGGAGTCTTAAGTTTAATAGGGGACTGTTAAAGGCTGTTAACGATGATGATGAATCATTATATGACGTCATCTCGTATCAATTTATATAGTATGACATTTTACCTAATTTCGCTCCATTCATACAGTACCTTTAAAGTTGAAAGTTATGGAGTGATTCCGACAGATCTCGCGTGACCGGCGAACTTAATGTATGTTTTTTATCCTCATACTTACTTGGACTTAAACAAATTGATTACGTCTATTAACATGTTCATCCAAAGTGACAGCCTAAACTATTTAATATGAACGCCTTTTGGTCTTATTTTGGTGAATCCGTTAACAAGATTGTGGGTAGATTGATTTCTTGAAACAGCATGTAGAGAAGGCAGATATAAAAAAATACTATTGTTATTAAAAAAATACTATTATTAATACAGATTTTTTTTTCTATATTAAGAGCCTGCCAAAGTGACTCTACTCTGTCTGATGGAAAGCACGAATAGAATCCAAGAGTTGTGGTCACCATACTTATTGCAAATTCAGACAAGGCAGTATGGTGACCCACACTATGGCGGCCTTGTGAGATGCTTTTTCACGCCCCACTTGGGGACGTAAAAGGCATGACAGTCATAGTGGCAGTGCAAGGTTCACACAGTTACCATGATAACTGTCACCCCTGCATCAATGGGCCTCCGGTCTTTAAAAACTTGTACGGATAAGAAGGAAGAATAACAAGTTTCAAGGACTCCATGTTCCTGAAATGTGTGCCTAAACTCAGCGGCAACCGTCAGATCTGTGTTTAAACGCACAGTGTTACACTTTAAACCTTTACTTAAATATTCCATTGTAGAAAGTAACCATGAGATGTTTGCATAAGATTCGTTTAATTTGTCATATTTGTGTAAGATAAAAAGGAGATGGGAACGGAAGTCTGTAGTTAGCTGACACGCATCAAGCAGATAAACTGTTCTAGGACTATTGAATATTATGGAACAAAATTTTATGTTTTAAGCTAAGGTCAAGAAAATATAGAAATCAACGTATCCATTTGTATTTAATTTAGCGTACAGTGTACAATATTATTTGAAAAATTATTAAGTATATTTTTTTTCTTACATAATATATTCAAAGTTGGAATTTCTTAGCTAAATGAATAATAATCTTTTAAGTTTATTAATGTAATGAACATACGCAGTACGTTTTTTGTCTATAGTAATGTCATTTCAATTATATTAATCTATAATATCAATTGACATTAAGATTAATTCTGGTTGGTTAGACAAAAAGTGCCAGCGATACATGCAAAATTAAATGATCAATCAATCTAAAATTAAAAAATAAAAGTAAATAACCAATCATAACCCGGATGTAGAACACAATTGAATGATTCCCACATGCCTCTGACATAACAAAACAGGGTTTAAACATCGTCTAAACGCTGAAATAACAAAACGATTACGCCATGATCAGTGTTCCTATATAGCCCAAGTCATCAACTCAAGTTACTTAAACCTTTTTTAAACATATGTTTTATTTTTAATACTCCATGACAATGTTTCTTGAAAGTTTTTGTACAGTTATATTTAACTTCGTATTAGAATAAGTTGAAAACTCCAAAGAATTGAATATCCGCTAGCCGCTGCTTACTTAGAGAGGAACATGGAAACAGAAGCGGATAGTCTCACTCAGCGAACCAATATTTAATAGTTTTATGATGTATTATCAAAACAAATCTTACCGAGTTACTATGAACTGCTGTACGTTTCGGCTGCAATTCAATGTTTAACCAAACAGTTTTGATATTTTGTAGTATTTGAGCAAGAATATGTGCGGATGAAATTTTGGTGCAGTTTAGATATTCTCTGTTGTAATTTTAGGTATTAATACATTCAAGTTTTTACAAGCAAATTATTTTAGATGAAAGCTAAAACTATTCAACACTAAATTTAAACAGAAAATTATCTTCATTTGAACTTATTATTCGAAAAGAAAATGTATATTTGTCTGTAATGAATGAATTCAAAGACGTCAGCTGGTGAGCATTCAGTGTTCTTAAAACGTATTTTATCCACAGAAAACTACTTAACTGGGTAATAATAAAGAATGTCTTTTATTATAACTAAGTTGAATTACAATTTTTTTTATTGTTTATAGAAGTATCGTATATTCCTTTTGTTCAAGTTTCATAATATAAGGTACTTATAAAACGGTTGTCGTAATAGTTCAGTTTAATTTAGGTCTTTAGACTCAAATTAATCAGTATTGTAACAGTATTATCTTAATCATACTATTGTATTGTAACTCAGGGTCGTTTACGTCACAATGTACTATGGTAAAAACTCATATAATATAGTGGCAATGAGGCTTCTGTAACAATAGATTAATAACACTGTCGTTACAGTGATGTTTTATAGGACGCTTTAGTAAATAATTTTGACATTGTGTGGCATTGTAACGATGTCTTCAACTTTATGAGAGTCACTATTTCAGAAGGAATAGATAAATTACAGGTTAATAAATAATTTATAAATATGGTTATAGTTAAAACAAAAATACGATTGAGTGGCGGACTGAATAAAAGAAAGAAAGAAAGAAGTAAAAACAAAATCTACTTTTTAATTCTTCATTTCATCATCAGGCCATAGTTACTACTTACCAATTGCTCAGTTGGCCTAGTGATTTAAACGGGTGCCATGCTGCTCCCTACTGCGCTGTGTTGTGGGTTCAAACCTCACATGAGATAATACTTTGTGTAATCCACAAATTATTGGTCTCAGTCTGGGTGTTTCTTGTGTTCGTCCCTCGTATGCATGTAACGTAAGATTTAGTTACAAGTGAAAATATTAAAATAAACGTAAGCGTAACGTAACGTGAAGCGTGTTAAAATAGTTTGCCCACTGATATTCTATATTTGACAGAGTTCTGTACTTGACGTAGACATTATTTTTGATAGTTAATTGTATTTCCTCATAAGTTTACAAGACATCGATTTGCAATTTTTTAGTGTACCCATTAACGGCGTATATTAATTGGCAATGATCAAACGTTTAATATTATAGATCTTTATATTTAATAATAGAGAAGTTAATTACTGAATACATAGATAGAAGAGACAAGTTCATTTTTTTTTTAATTAGGTAGCAAGCAATCTTTAATTCTCTATGCATACCCAAAGTATCAAGACGTTTCAAATGTCGTATAAAAATAGAGAGAAGCGGTCGATACAAAAGGACTTAACATATTTTTTCATCATATTTTATTATGAACTTCTGTTCAACATCCAGATGTTTGAGTCTGATCAAACAAAAGATTTTTCAGATGTACTTACGCTGCGTCAGAATGTAACTATTACGTTCATGATTTATGATTAACGTGTTTATCTTTTGAAATCCCACATTTGTTTTAAGATTTGAAAAATTTTTGTCTATTAATATTAAGTCTATTTCCTTTGTGCGCGGATTTTTGAGAATTATATCAAAGTGGTCGATATGAAGTATTCTTATACCGTTGTGTTCTGTTACATTTACCAATTAGACAGTTAGTTATGAAGTTTACATCTGTTTTGTATGCACAACGTAACATTCGGCCTTTTAGATTATAAATTCTGCAGATTATAATAAAAAGTTTAACATAAAGAAACAATGAGTCACGTTTCTTGTACTGAACACTGACGGTACGATGTCCAACTCGCACTTGGCCGATTTTTAATAGTTTATTTCCAAACTCCCTGTCGACAGCGTCGATGTTTTTCTAATAACCTGTTTAACAAATCATAACGTTTATTTTTGTTCGACACTGAACGATCACACGTCCGGGACTCTATTCTGTTTCAAATCTCTAGCTTGTATGTTTTGATTATTTTAATTTTTCATTGAACATAAGAAAAGTTAGATAAAATAAGAACTGAGAACGTAAATCCAGAAAATGGAGGCATAAATAATAATCCATGACATAGATCTAGTGTTAAATATATTATTTCACTCGCACATATAAAAAGGGGTAATCAATTTCGAAAGGAAATATAAAATGTTAACAAATTACGGTGTACATATTTGAGTCATGTTTACATTTAGACATGCAAGGAGTTTTATGAGTTTAGGAACTAATTTTAAATGCGACTGCAGCTATCTTTCAAGTGTCTCTCTAATGGTAGCTGTTGAAAAACAAACGTTTTTTTATATGCACTTCTTTGTAAAGTTAGTTACGAAGCTAAGGATATATGCGTCATATGACTCAACACTATTACATTTCGGAATGAGAAGAAATTAATTTACAAATCGACGAACTGCTCTCGTCAGGTAGCACAAAGTTTTTTGTAACAACACAAAAGGACTGTTTAAGGTAAAAAATAGAAATGCTAGGAACGGTAGCAAACCATTTTATTATTTGTAATGAAGCGTATCAATATAAATAGAAAACCATTAAATATAACAAAAATATAACAAAATTGTATTTTGTTAAACGTGGACCCCAAAAGTTTTAATTTGTCGATAGATTTCACCACATTAACAACTGGCGCCAACAGCAAAAGTGATGGTAGCCAATTAGTTACACCGTATTAAAATAAAAATTTCAAACATTTCAATACTTTTATAATTTTTTAGATTATAACTTTAAAGTTTTTGTAAAAAAGGTTTGCGACCAAAAACCTTCAGAAAATGTCATTAAAACCATGTCAAAAATAAAAGAAGTTTTTATCTTTTGTCACAAGTTACAATAGATTTTTCATTTTCAATCGAATGGCGTAGGGCGTGACAGTAGCGGAGCACCGGTGGTCGCGGCCGGCGTCGCGTGGTCACCCGGCCAGAAATTATATAATTTTACACAACAAAACAATCAAGCAATTCAGGGCGAGCGTGAATGGACACGTCCGAACCAACAGCCATCAACAGTTCATAACAAAACATGCCAAACGCACAAACTGATGCCAGATCAATTGAAAAGTACCCCATAAAAAACGTTTACAGGTCAAAACTGTGATGGAATTGAGTTCGACAGAATTAATGATTTTAACAATTTCTTAAAATCGAGTAAATTAGTAGACAATAGTCAACGAGATTTGGTTGAAGATCAATTGAATCGTATGCAAGTTGTTTGAATGCTGTCGAGTCGACGGGCTTTCGTAATAAGCAGTAGTATTGGTTGAACTAAATCGCTGCTAAACACCGCCGATTTTTGTTAAGTGTTGAACTAAATCGAGATGAGGGTATAATATCTATAGCTACCAGTATTAGTAACTGTTATATTAAAGACAAAACATGACAAAACATGTCTGCAAAACATGAGTTCCATGTTTATCTACGGTAATGTTGTATAACATATGATAAATATTTCATTCTTTAAAAGTTAACGTCCAGATCAAAAACAAATAAACGAACTTGTTGCTAATTTTAGAAATACAAACTAGGAAATAAGCTCTTTTTAAAGTTTAAATGTAAAAAGGGATTAAAATTTACAACAAAGCTACGTAAATTTTCTCCAGACATTCAATAATAAAATCTTTATTCAGGTAATAGTTAAAAGGCAATATGATAGCTGCTCGGGCGAAATGAAATAAAACGATAATATGTTAGGAGCTATTACGTCTGACAATAGGGTACGACAAAGGGAAATTGTAAGATGGTTGTTCAACGAACACGATAAAGTTACATTGATTATACGTATCTCGTCTCTCGTAGCTTTAAGATTTTCATCAAATATGTACACACGTTTATGTAATAGCAGCATTAAAGAAAATCTCTCTTTGACGTCTGATAGAATCAAATCGAAATAATTGAAGTTGATGGCGACGCTCTGTCCAGATAAATGATTGAAGTCGAACCTCCTTTGATATAGCAGACAAAGAACAATAAAGAAGCCATATCAAACGATACTGTAAGCGAATTAGAAACAAAACGGATTCGAAAGACTTTCTGAAGATGACGTCTCTTGCTATACGAAGCAGTCATCGAGTTTCCTTTGTAATTAAATATTGAAATTAAGAAATGAACAGCCGCTAATTACAAGAGGTTGTCCCTTGGGGGCTGATTATGTTGCCCCAGCATTCGCAGAAAGGGATGGCGGGGCCTCGCTCTTGTTACAATTAATATTTAAGATTTTAATGTTCTGTAACACGATTATTTGTGTATAAGGTTTCTGTTATTAGTTTTGGTATATATTTTAGTCATAGTTCATAATACCTTTCAACGTTTTAAATTGTACAAATTTGCTTTATTCATGCAAATATACATCAATAAAATAACGTATTAGAATAATTAAAAACATATGTTCTCGTTACAAAGGCGACAGTTACATGATAAACGAGATTGACCAATATAATATAGTAAGATCAATGGATGCTACATCGATAGGAGTAATAAAAAAGAAATAGTGACGCTGTACAAACTATAAATTTAGTGTTTGGACATTTCAATTATATGAACCACGTGGCGTGCCGACAATGATGTTCGTGCCAACAGTAATAAAATAAAAAAAAAGAACAATAAAAAAACGTGTCCGACCCAGTTAATATTTTTATGTACATATCTAATTCTATCGCTAATAAGACATTTTATATTGAACGTGATTAACAGAGGAGTACAGTCGTATTCAGAAATATAAAAATAAAATAAACAATATAATAAGACGAAGCGATGTGATCACCGATGTAGAGTAGGTTAGATCTTAAATACGTTAGGAATGTCTTTATTAACTGTCAACGAATCAACTGAAGCACCGGGAGCTATTTAATACCCTATCAGACAAACGTAATTAGTTTTGTAAATAAAATGCCTCGGAGAAATTGAAACGTACCAGCTACCTGACTATTGAGGTGACTTGCTACATTAAATTGTGATTGTACTGTCAGATAGAACAGTATTATTAAACCAAGTACTCGCTTTATAGATCCGCAGCATTTAATCTCTGCTTAAGTTTAAAAAAATATTCACAATATTTATTATATTATTTTCGTGTTAATATACAAAATATGATTATATAATTTTAATATTGGATTTGATCATTTATGTCATATGTGCATAAAATGTTTGCCGATATGTTATGATTCACGATTCAGCATTAATTATTTCACGTCAACAACGTGATATTTACGTACATTCGTTTTCATACACGATAGATTTTCTTTAGACTCGTAAATAATATTATATCAGTAATAGATAATTAATTGAAATTCAACATTCGTTTCCATACACGGTAAATTTTCTTTAGACTCGTAAATAATATTATATCAGTAATAGATAATTAATTGAAATTAATAGTCTGACAGACAGTTAATTATAAACTGGTCTATAATTTATGCTACTTAGCATAATAAATTTAAAAAATGTTAATGTATTTGTATTTTAGAGTGGTGTAAAGAAGGAAAAAATTAAAAAGATATCTCTCACCCCTGGGACAGGTAACATTAGGAGAACATTGCTCTTACAGAACATGATATAATTGTAGGCCAGAATTACGGTCGCAAAACTTTTCCACCCTAAAGCATTTTTTATTTAATTTTTATTTTTACGACACAATTAAACGCGGCTTTGCTTTCACTTTTTATTGTTACTGTCTTAGTGGCTCTAATTTTTGGCTTCAATTAGATTTTTCTTTTGGTTTTATTAAAACATTGTTTTTAATGATGAAACTTTATTATCAGTTGGAACAATATTGTACGAATGTAGTATATCTTTAAAGAGTCTATGTATACACTGTATTGTAGTGTCAAAATTGTTAAATCAAACGTTTCAATAACTCGGTCCTCTCTTCTTCCTCAGGTACTTCTCAAGGTGAATAGGTGTTTCTATTCAAGGAAAGATTACACATCTCGCTTCAACCGGAACTCGTTTAGAAAAAAATAGAACAATCTTTTTGAACCGAAATCATTTATCATGTTTGCACTGAACCTAAGACAAACTGCTACTGCGTTTAAGTTTACATTAGATAAGATTACATGCGTTTGTTTTACGTTGTCTACCGATTCTTGGACCATTTTTAAGACAGAGGCTCATTGTTTAGTGGAATATCCAGATATGATTTTAAGACGCTTCAAATTTAAAAAGGAAATCATACATCAAAGATGTTTAGAATAGATTATACGTTCAAATTAAATTGTGAGCCTACTGAAATGTTTAAATGATTACTCTACTAGTTTTTAATGGTAACACGGAATCATTATTATCATGTATAGTTTGAGGGTTTAGGGTAATATTTATGCAAAACGGAACAGGATTTTTAGAACATAGTAGGTCATCTGTTAACTGGTTGACTTTTCAATGTTTACACTAACTAACATTTTGTATTAAGAAAATAAATAAAAAACGCAAGTCAATTAGATCAACTGACGCTAGATTTTATGGGACGTTTAATGAAATAAATACGTAACATTTCACATTGAAACTAAGTAACAGCTCGAATTAAGTTAGATAATACAAGCAAAACAAAAAATAACATCTACGAAATTTTTGGTCGCTTACCATTTATAATTAGATTAACTTCTCTAAATGGTTTTAAAATATAAGACATAAAAAACGTTTAAAGAGGTTTAAATTAATGCGTAAACATTCCCATACGGCTTGTAGTACTGAAACGTGTAAATAATCAGCCGCTTCAGTAACAAAAGCATAAAATATACACATTATGACTATTAGCTTACAATAGGCTGTCAGCGAGTTGTTTTTGGTCTTTTAGTTTTTTTTTAAACAGTAGCTGCGTAGTCAAGGATGTTTATGCCACGTGAATGTTATGATATAGTGTCAGTAATTATTAGCGAGTGTGAACACGTCCACTAAAAGTTTAGAATAGTAATACAAATAAAATAACAAAGACTGGGGAGTCTATTCTTGTGTCGATACGCTCGATGTTGATACTGCTTGTATCACGTGTTTCAGACTCATTTTTTAATGCAGTAGTGAGATCTTGTGTTTATATTGGATTTTATTCAGGTATGTCACGTTTTTAAGAATTTGCATTTCGCTTTGAATGTATAATGCGATTTATTCGGTGTGTTTGTAAAACTATCTATCACGGGTATATCTGTCAGAAATATCTGGGGACTCCTTTGTGGGTGCTATTTGATCAGTGACACGGGCTGTGAGTGATGAATATTGCCAAGCAAATATACAAAAAGTAAAACTATATGTGGTGTTAGTTTCACTAGGGTTGGTTAGAGGGAAGAGTAAGTTGTGCAGAATGGATTCATGTCTGATATTTGTATTTTATAAATATACATATACAAAATTTTATTGAATTTTGTTACATTTTATTATCTTTTAGTTAATTACTAAAAGAAAGAGTAATATCTTTATTTGTCGTATAGGTATAGCTTTCTTTATATTCTAGTCATTTAGTACTAACATTGAGCATTAGTCTTTGGAATATCTGTTAATTCGTATTTCGAAAACTTAGTGTGTAATTTTTTACGTTTGCATTATTTTTGAACCCTCTGTTATATCATACTCTTTTGACTTCGCACGTCCGTATAAATCGTTCGGAAATCGTTCAGTAATAAATCGAACGTTTTTAATGGTGTTTATCGCAGTGAGCTTTGCGGTATTCAGATTACGGGTATGGCCTAAGTGGTGGTAAGGGAGCGGCACGTGCTCTCCTTATCTCTGTCCCTCGACACTTTCAATATTCGATTTCGTCGCGGGCGCGGTTATGTTAAACTTTTTTTGCTCCCGTCTGTACTTGTCGGCACCCAAAATAAATACCATTATTATCATGGAATTTTTTTGAAGTCAATTCGAACTATTTATGCTCTGTAGATGTTAATTGTTTCTTGACGATCGTTGAATGGTTTCGAAATGACAGATGATCTAAATTAATCTTTATTCTTTTAGCTGCAATTTCTTGTAATCTGTGTAAAGCTGAGAAGTTGGTTAATAGAATTGACCATCATAATTACAAACCCTTTATCTGTACATGACAACGAAGAAAAAAATTGTCATGCCATACAATCGCACCCCAAATCGTAACCGAAAACGAGTCTCACCGCAATCCAAGCTAATGGAGTGTCTCATAATGACGGTTGCTGACATAAAAATAAATAGGCGAGACTCAGTTTCTGCGTAAGCCGATACTATGATAACAGCATCGCTCCCCCGATAATTGCCGAACTTGGCCGACGCCTCTGATGTGATACCTAGTGTAACGTAGTGCGGATTACTTCGTACTGTAATTGGTCTTATTTTAGCCGCAATTCTTGAACTACTAAGATTGCACAAAATGATGACCCAAACAGTTTTAGCTTCGCTTGCATGTCTGTCACGTACGTATGTGTCAATGTTTGTTTTCTTGGCTGCACAGATCTGCAGCAGGGGATTTATTTATACCTCTAGCTGATAAGTGTCTTTGAAGTTACCGTTTTAAAGGTGGTAATGCAATATAAGACCTGATTTGTTGAACATTAAAATCTTAAAATTCCAAAGTGCCAAAAAACTTCAACGCATATACTTTTTTACTTTAGTTTACATACTTGTTCTACTCCGAATCGAACAGTAAATAGAATCAACACTTATTATGTTTTCTTATTTACTGTTTTCTTTTACTGAAAAGAGAAAATACATTCAAAGTTTCGATTTACAGTTGACTTTGAGTAAAATTTTTAATTAAATTCAATTTAGTTGTCAACACTTTGCTGTATTATCTAATGATAATAAGTATTTACATCGAAATACTATTTTTCTTCTCGTAGCTGAGGTAAAAAAGCAAAGATCATACAAACAAGGAAGACATAGCAAGGGGGTATGGCCCTGGCAAAGTGAGAGATTTTAGCCAGTCACTTTTAGTTTGTATCTTCTTTTTCCACGTGAGTACGGTATACGTATACGGTCTAGGTACATTCCTAAGTGTTTAATTGAATTTTGATGTAGGAAGTAAGTACTATTTCAAGTTACTGAAACACAGTCTTCCTTGAGAAGGGTAAAGGTTACGTGAACTGATTCAGGCTCACTAGCTGTAACTTATGATTTAACCTCTTTGTAGGAATTCGGATGCTCGAGCCGGGCATGTGCTCGAGGTGCACAAGGTTGTATCGTCTGCAGAATTTGTGACTGTCAACTTTTGGCTATTTAGTAGTTCACTTGTAAACAAGGAGTATAAGATGGGCCCAAGAACAGTTCCTTTCGACACTCCTACTTGAATTTCGTAAAAATGAGCTGTTCAATTATTTTCTTCAACTCGAAATGTTATGTTGGTTAGGTATGAACTCAATGTCTCAAAGCGTGTGTATGGTAGTAGCAACTTTATCTTATATAGTTATATTTTGTGCCTGAAAAACCTCTGTCGAAGGCTTGCTATATGCCCAGAAAAGTTTTTGAACAATATTATTTTCTCTCAAAAGCTTTTCTTATTACTCTTGTCTTGAACTCTTGAACTTTTAAACTTGTTCTGTTATGACATGCTATTTTCGAAAACTAATTTGATGGCCAGAGATGATCAACTATTCTATTGAAACCTTATTGAACATTTGTAAAAGGTTTTTTTAAAAAGCTTAGACATAACTACTAGTAAGAGTTTCACACTAAGACATAATGTTATTTTCAATTAAATGAAGTAAAAAATTACTTTGTGGTATCAAACCGAGATTAAGTTTCTAGTTCATAATATCTATTGGCAGAAACACCATTGCTAGCTCCGTACTAGGTTTCACGGCCAAACGGACAAAGATTTTACTATTTGACTAAACTTACGCATTAACCGCAAGATTTTATGTCTGGTATGAAGTACTCGTAGTCATGATTTTTAAAGAAACAATTTATAGTTCTTCATATTTACTTTAATAATAGTAATATTTTTGTGGATGCTTAATATTTCAAATATATAAATACTTATATATTATTGGAAATATAATTTGGAAATGAGCGAACAACGTGAATAATAACAATAAATTGTTCATATCTAAAAGCTATTCCTTTATAGTTCATAAAATAAATATAACATAGTAGAATAAGTGTATAGATGACGAATGCTACACTACTGTTACCACTGTTAATGTTACACTACATTAATAGTTTTTAGTATTTCGTAATTTTTACACATACACAGTGTTTTGTACCCCTAGTCTAAAAGGTAATAGTCTGCCATTGACCTCGAGTGGCATAACCCGTTCGAAAAGTCTGGAAATAGATGATATCGTGACCTTTTACATAATTTTATCAAGATATAAAGAAATTGATTTTGCTGTATTTCAAAATTTGTGTGTTAGACACCTATACTATCCGAACGACAAATTATAAACAAATAATTACTATTTACTGACCAATAAAATAATTCATTAATATACTATTAGGAATATATAATGTTTTATTTCACTTTAAATTATACATATGTCCTATATAGGAAAAATATATAGAGATAGAGCGAGAGATAGATAGATATAATTTAAGTTTATCAACTTTCTTTACATCCACAACTTCCAATTTCTAGTTGCACATACGTGTTTATGCAGAGTCTATAAATACAAGTTTTTGCATGTGGACTATTCATTAGAATATTAATGTGGGTGTAAATTTCTTAGTACGTGTGAGAAATGTGAGCGTGCGTACCGTACTCATAGAAATTGTTTTAGTATTGATGTAAATTAGTGGGAGAAATGTGGAGACATCGAAACACGAACCATTTAACGTAATAACCAAATCTCCCTTGTTTGTATGATCCGAGGCAATGATACAGGGGTGGCAATGCGTAATTGTTAGTGCCTCTAAATATGCAAAAGTATTTAAGGTAAATTGTCAAAAATACACGTGAAACATATCCTAATTGAGATTTTTTTAAACTAAGAAATGTCTTGAGCCAATCAGTCAATGAATTTAAGTTAACATAAATAAGTGTTTTCATACATTTTAAAAGGTGTATATTCTTGAAGCATGATTAAACTACTATAAATTTAAAGTTTTGAAGAGCTCTTGTTAATACTCTAAAATATAGTAGTTCACTGTACTGGTAAACAATAAGTTTTTGGGTTTAGAAGTACGCAATAGGCTTAACTGCAAAGATTTAGGTGACAAACTTTATTGCGTCCAAGAAATACTGTTGTCTATTACGTGAACATAAATCAGGGATGGGAAAACAATAAGCGTGAAATTGTGAAAACTGCGGCCGACGTCTTACGGGTATTAAATCTTAGGGGAGTGAAATAAATAAAAATAAATCTGTGGCAACCCCACGTGACTGTAAGATTTATTTGATAACCACACAGATAGCGCATGAGAAGCTACCGTTACCGGCTCTTTAATTGAATTTAATTAATGTGTATATTAGTTATTGTTCTTTTGTTGTTCTTATGAGAATTTGCTTTGAGTAATAATTGATAATGAATGAATCACTTGTAACAGTGGATTGATCGATTCTTTTCTTTACTTCTATGAGTGCTTTTGTTGTGATACTTTGTATGTAATCCGATGCAATCTCAATTTATTCACACGATTGCTATCTCAAGATACATATTACATACAGATCTTTATCTTGATAAAACAATAACTGTTTCCTATTACCTTAGCAGTATGTGTGTGTGTGTGAGTGTGTGTGTGTGTGTAGGTATTTCTCCAATACCTACCATAAACAAATTAAGGTCATGTGTAACATATAAATTTAATTTCAATCAATCCCATCAAGTCCCAATCAATAAATGTTTGTGTGAAGAGTTGTTTTCCCTCGATTTTGTACAATTGTATTTTATTGTAACTCTTCACCATTAAATAAAGGAAGTGTCGAGTTTTATAGTTCGCCTACTACTACGACTTTAATGTAGAAAGGACTCTAGAGAATGAAAATTTTTTGCAAGTTTATTTTCAATTCAAATATATTTATTTAATCTGTAAATCTAATTATAATAAGCTAACATAAAGGGTTTCAGGCATTTGTGGATTGGTTGGAGTTCGAACCGTCCACCATAAAATCTCAAGTCAGCGTCTGACGCTTTTGCCTTACTGTGTTTTCAAATACCTTATATGTACTAAAAAGTTCTAAAAATCTTTCACCATAGAGAGATCTGTGTGTGTGTTTGCCAACTGAGTTGTGTATACCGGTCAATTATTATTTTAAAGTTATCTTAAATGTTAGGTTAAGTGCCAGGTCTTTAACCACAGTAACGTGCTACTATGTCCGCAGCTCTAGACCGGGCCGACCACCGAAACGCGCGTCAGGAGTCGGATTGTCTCTGGCCGCCACACAGTTCCCGGGACACCCCTTCAAGAAGCATCGTCTTGAAAACGGAGAATATTCACCTTACGAAAACGGACATATGAGTGGTAAGTTGTCTTTAGTAGTCCACTACTAGACTTAGGCTTATCTATTTTACTACTACTAGAGGATTTTTTGGCCTATTATACCACGCCTGAAGTGGTTAATATAAGGTTTGCGTCAAGTTTTCCCTGTAAGATTGCATAGGCAGTGCTGTTATCCTGCGCAGTTTGCTTCCTTAGTCGGCTTTTAAAACACCCATTAACCACTCAAATAGTTTCACAAATTTATGTATTTCATGTTATCCATGAAGGCCAAATTGTACTTATATATTTTAACTGTTGTATTTCATTTAAATGATTCAATCAGACCAAACTACTTCGATTGTCGATAAATATTAAAATTTAAAACTTTATTTTGTTTTTATAAAGTTGGCTAATCGTTAGTCAGTGATGAAATATCTTTACTAACTGATAAAGACAAAATATTTTTAACAAACGAACCGACAGCGAAAACATGTTTATGAAGATAAATATTTGCTCATTTCCTTAATTTATACTTGTCATATGTGACAGCAATATCATTCTTAATAGAAATAAGTACTACTTACAAGTGTTTTATTAACTGACTGATTTTTAATACAGCGGTTATCAAATTACATTTTAAATATTTCCATTATGCCTTGACATGCGAATTAAACGAGGTTATTAACCTACAGATTAATCTCAACTTAATCTGGTTTTGTAATATAAATCAAAACAAACGGTACCATGACATGTGATAACATCAAAATCGGGTTTGTGTAAGCTCCGGATAGGCGCCGGATATGAATCCCCGTCTTGTCGGGAGGTATGCCTCCTCATTTCGTATACAAATTACACAAATACAAAATTATCCCAACACAAACGGAGAAAAGAGAATAAAGTGATTAAATAGAGCTCAGCACAAGACGGCTAGCAATCAATCATTTTTGTCGCTTAAAGCTTTGTTGATACTGTTAGCTTACGTCTCTTTTTCTCTTCCACATTTCATATCTGTTGTTTCATTTTTGCATGAAGTGTCGTGCCAGACAAGGGAGCAATTACATTCGTGATCTTGCATAAGCGGCACTTGCTTATCGCGCACTGCCGCATTTGACTTTGAGTGTAGTTTGTTCGCTTTTTTCCCGAAATTTGCAATTCGAAACACTCTCATGGCTGAAATAAGCATTGCTTTGTTTTGTGCTTATTGCATGTTTCATAAAAAAGATATATTTTTTGTTCCCGGTTTAACCCTCGTTCGTTTTCCATTTGTGTTTCGTATCATTTCTTGCGTTTTGTAACTCATCTGTGCTTAGTTAGTGATAATTATTTTGCAATTATTAAGAAGATGGATGGGTCTCGCAGGGGTTCAATTTGAAATTCGAACTTTACGATATCTTGTTTGTGAAACGAACAATCTTGATACATGATGTTTGTGAATTGAATCAATCCTCAATCTTGATATATATAATGTTGAAATATAATAGTAATGCTGAGATGATTTCCTTGAAGACTGTCAAATTAAATTTTGTTTTATTTTTTAATTTATCGTTTATTATATTTTGTAGTTTTATATTTGATTTCATTTATAAAAGTTACTTTCTAAAAATACATAACATTCTCAACATGACAGTAAACCCAATAATATATATCAATCAAATGAGCCTAATAATTTCGTTACGTAATTTTCCATCGTCTATAATATTAAAGCCATTCTAATTAAACTTGTACGTGTATCAAGTTTCCATGTACCATATCTGTATACGGGATCCGGCGTTAAGCCAATATTATTTTGACGAGTCGTTGACAGTGGTTTACAGTTGATGAAACAAACACACACATCAAAAAACAGTCCTAGGAAGGTGCACTCACACAGGTGCGATGCTAATCCATACACGTCACACATGTATACTAAGGGTGTTAAATTTTGACTGAGTGAGTGAGGAGGCGGGTGGCCCATTTTCACCCTGTGAAATAATAGGATACGAAAACATCGGAGGCAGAATATAATCCTCCTGTGAAGTTTGAACGGAATGGAAATAGGAATATGAAATGCGTGAAAGGGATGTGTCGGCCCACGTGATCGTTGAAAGGGTTACCCACCGATGTTTATCTTGAGGCGCCAAATCTATGCGACTGCTCATTCCACGATGCGACTTCGCTACGTGATTATGAGTAAATGTATATTGAAATGACCGTTACGGTGTACTTCATCTTGTAAATTACGTAATCATCAACAAAGTTTAATTCATCTGTAAGACGTGTAAAATATTGGGAAACGTCATCAGCCTCATATAGTCTGCAGAATACAGGAATATTGGTAACTATTTTCACAACTTAGATGCTTACACTTAATTATTGACTGATGTAAAAGTACAATCGATGTAATCAAACATTGCTTGGCAACCCTAATATTTTAGAAAGTGCCATGAAAATGATGTGTTTATAATAATTAAAGGTTCGGCACGGTGTCGCCACGAATCGGTTGTATAAAGGGGGATAATGTGAGGCATTATAACATTACTCGCTGGGGTACAAAGCTTTACGTTGTGATTGAATTCTGCGACTGAAATTAAGTAAGGATTTGCCTGTTTATGTTAAGGGTGGAGAGGGATCAGTCAATTTGCGAATCTCTTGTACGCTCACGCCTATGCCTTGTTACATTGTTAAATCTTATTAATAATTGTTATCTACATACACAAATACATGCATAGGAAAATACACTGACGATTTGTAACTATTCTGATCACGCATAAACAGGCAATGAGCTATTTTAGTGATTGATTGTCACTTTTTTTACAAGTCTATAAAATTTTGAAGCACTAAACGTAAAAACAGGTCGAAAAATCAAGAGTAGAACAGGTGTCTCACAGATACATATTAATGACCACAGCATGTGTGGGTTCGCTGCTATAACTAGTTATCAAATGATCAGCTCCAGTAAATTTAGAACAATGTTTTGATCTGGCTCTTAGTTTAGATGCTAGGTCACAATCATCTACGCTGTATCTTTATCTGAAATTGTAGGCAATGGTAGCCTAGTGCTCTTTCAACATTTGAGTAGTAATATTCTGTACTTTTTTTTATTTAAAGAGTTTGTCAAAGTGACTCTACTCTGCCTGATGGAAAGCATGAATAGAATTTAAGAGTTGTGGTCACCGTACTCATGAGATACTTTTTCACGCTCCACTTGGAGGCATAAAAGGCATGACAGTCAGCGCGGCTGTGTAAGGCTCACACACTCACCATGATAACTGTCACCCCTACATCAACAGACCTTCTGTGTCGCACTCACCAATGAAATACGATAGCACAGATGTTGTCGCTTTAAGTTGGTCTTCTGTGAGAAGATAATACTGCTACCGTCGAACCGGTCCGTTCGTGCTGAAATCAGCGTGGCACCCATTGAAGTGAAAAGATGAAAAATATCTTCACCATTTCACTGTCACAGAGAATCTATAACCATAACTGTTGAGTCCATGCTAAATAAGTTGGGCAACGATGTTAATTAAACAAAACGCCCACAATAATAAATGATCATTATATGAATCACTTTTTTCTTACCCAGAACGTTATTGCACATTTATCGCGTTACAAAAACCACATATTCTCTACAATCAGTGAATCGAAAGTTCGTTTTTACATTTCCGTATTGAACGTTGGTAAGAAAGTACGATAAACGCAGATACAGTTTGCAATCATAGCAATTTCTTACTATCTGTGGCTGTGTTTACAATTTTTAATGGTTTAAAATCGACTTGCAATTGGAAGTAATCAAATAAATTACAGTTGCGTCTTATAAGGAAATTGCAATAAAAACACAGTGGTAACAATAATTAAACGCCGAAGTGATGCGAAACGACTTGATAACTGTTTGCTTACGTCAACAGTAAGTGAATACAAAGTTAAACTCAATCGTAAATATTTTCTCCAAGATAAACTTTATTACTGCTTTATAAAGGAATTGGAGGACAGTGAAAGTTTGAGTACCAATTTTAAGTAGTGGATAATACGTAAGTTATAAGAATGGGTTTTAATTCCAAATTTGTATGAAGACGTCTGTTAAAAGCAACAAGAGTTTGGAAAATGGAGGAAAGAAGAATACCAACTTCGCACACTTTTCATAATTATGTGGAAACTTGACATTGAAGTACAGATGAAATTCGAAAAAGTATTTAAAACTGCATAAAGTTCGGACATTAGAAGATCTCTGTTGCTATACTTAATAAACATATTGTTTCGTTTTTAATTTGTGTGCCTCATTTAAAATGAGAAAAAGATACATCTCACCTCTTTACGTTTGTTTAGGCTAGGACAAAAAAGGTTTAAGTACATAAGATTTTATTTTATTTTTTTAGTAATATACATCAGACTTATTTAATATTAAGATTGTTAATTGAGCCGTTTAGATCACAAGTAGGTAGGTTTCTGGTATTATATAATAACTTATGCATAATCAATTACTTTTCTATAATAATTTAATAAATTTTTAGTTTCAAACAAGTTGCTACATCACCTTGGACAATTGTAATAAGGAGCAGTTATCAATTTACTATAGTTTTTTTACAGTAAAAATATATCTTGGTGAACAATTGGGTGGCAATAGTTTTTTTAACGATATCTCCCGTACTAGGAATATTCCCGGACTTTACAAACATACATGAAATGGACAATAAGAACACTCACACTCAATTTGAGCTACAAGCATGCCATTCTGAAATACACAAATTATTTCTCATATTTCTAAAATCATCCGACCTTATTTCTCACTTCCTTCAGTTTTTCCTTATTTATTGTTCTATTTATAATAATAAAACTCCCATCACTAATTCTCACTATAAACGGCTTACGGCACTAAGTTTCCTACCAATTAGGTAGTGTAACTGAAATAAAATGAATCTATATTTTGTTTGAAAATAATTTAGTTGTCAATGTAACATGAGATTAAAGAATAGATTGGCTGGCTGTTTGTATTTTTCATATGTGTTATTATAAAAGTAATCAATTTTAGATCAATTTGTTCTAAAATTATATTTTATAAAATGATATTTTACTGAACACACTAATATATACTTCTGTTGAAGCATTCTCGTGTATTACGACCTTTATCAATATTTATAAATTGAATAACAAAATTAAGCAATAAAACATTGATATCCAAAACTCGTTACGTTTGCAATGTTTCTCTTACACATCTGCTGTGCCAACCCTATCTGTAAATAAGTGTAAAATGTGAGACCGTTCTGTCCACCTGCGCTATGGCACTGTACTCCTGCGCCGACGTTTCGCTGATTACGGTCTGCTATCAACAAAGTCAATTAATTCGATTATCAGCTTTCAATTACTGCACCATTCGCATTATTTTGCAATAAACGTTCATTTGACAACTTGCGTGCTGGCGTTAAAGAGACCCATCGATTTGTCAAATGTAAATCATGTGTCATTTATAGTATTCACTATTAAATATTTCGAAAGTGATAATTAAATGTGTAATTTTATCTGTTTAACAACATTAACTGAATCGATATTTTTTAACGTTAGGTTAAAATTAATTTTTCACCTCTAGGTGGGAATCAGATTATCAATAATTTTATTGTCGTTTAACTGTTATTTCAATATTCAGTAGTTTTATCTGCAGGAAAGCTGTAAAGAACAAGATCAAATAAAATTAGTCGTCGTCAGTAGACTAGTCTGATTGTTTGTTTAATTTTTATCATCATCAGCTTTTAACAATTCACTGCTGGACTTAGGCCTCTCCTTAGCAAGGAGGTTTTCGTTTACTATACCACGCTGGCCAGACAGGTTTCAAGTTTTCCTTTTTTTCTTGCAAGTTTGTTTACATCACGTTAAATTGAATTACAAGCTCGTTCAAATTTCACTAACAACAACGTCATTAAATGAGACCCAAACACTCAAACAAGTAATGGTTTAGGTAATTATATGATGAATAAAACGTACAATAGGCGGGTAAGTATTTCGATTCTTTGCAACGTTTGTCATGTCGATATTTCAAATTTCGAACATTCGTGTCATGCATTGAATTACACGAATACTCTGCCGCACTCTACATCCCACATATTATAAACAGAATCTTTCAATGTATACCTGCCCGAGGGATCCACCAATTGAACTTTAAATTTAAGCCGTTAAATGTATTTGTTATTTTTAAAGTAGCATTTTATTTTCAACTCGGCTAAATGTTTTTATGTTTGTTGTTTGTAATATATTAGCATTTTTTAAAGGCAACGCCCGCATTAGGTATATATTATGTGTCCCGGTAAAATATTATTACCGGGGTTCCCTATTATCTTTCGATTTTTAAAAACTCGCTAGCATTTATGTTGTAGTGTCTGTACCTGCAGGCATTCGTCTGTTTGGGACTTACATTGCTAACAATATAAGAAGTACAAGGCGTACATTAATTCCAGTAAGTATTTCTGAAGAAGAATTAGACTATGTTTTCGTGAATAAAAATTTGAAAAAAAAATACACTTCGTTACTTGTAATGATTTCAAATAGGTCAGGTGATGAACATACTTATTTGTCCAAAAGCGGTCTAACAGATCAGCTTCATAGAGATTATCGATCTGATGTAATTTTACTTGATTATACAGGCATAATAGCATTAACAAAATTTTTAGCCTGACGCCAAAGAAGAATTAGATGTTTCTTACGATGGTGCGGGCTCCGTTAGAAACATTAACATCTCGGGACGATTTCCACATTTATGTATTATTTTTACTTGAATTGTTTGATACAATATCAACTTCAGATATTTGATTTGAACTGTGCCAATTCGGGTAGTAATTTAAATAAAAAAAAAGTCAAGAACTTAATAGGAACTATCAAAAACTTATTTTTATAAAAAACAGCGTATTTCAATCAAGTTAAGCTAAAAAGTAAACAAATTAATTCAGTTAAATTTATAACAAAATAATAGACAATTATTTATAAAGAAAGAAGAACACATACAAAAGGAATAAAAAGAGAGGTATGTTTAATCTTTTCACAAAAAAACTTACTAATATATTTAATAAGTTTTTTTATTAATTTTTTCCTCGTTTTTGGGTAAAATTTTACCATAGTGGCAACACTGTTTAATTCCATTCACTTTTCATGCTCCGTGGAACAGGCTGGCGCTTATAATTATCATGTTGTTTTTAACCTATTTATGACATTGCTCACACCGAAGAGTCGTTGGGACGAATTCTTTAACTTTTTGTCCAGAGAAATGTATGGCTTTGGTATTTCTGTTAATTAGCATTGTCGGACCTTCCTTGACCTTCTGAATACAGTAAATTAATTCTTTATTTATTTATTTTTTAATACAATATGCAATTAATTTCAATGTACATTACAGTACATTAGAACTGATAAATTATCATACGATAAATGATATTTATTTCTGCAAGTTCATCTTTTACAGATATTTTTACATACCATTTATTTGGTTGTACGACTGATAAAAGTCGGTGTACGAGGCAAAAATTTATTTTATCATATGTGGTGTAAATGACTTCGGAAACGTTTAAAGTTTGATGGTTTTTTCAGGATGCGTTACATATCGGTCTAACTTAAATACGTTACATTAATTTATATTAGTAGTAGTTAAGTTAGAATTTTATATACTATTATGTACCATAATCATAATAAAAGAAATATGAGAGTTTTTTTTTTAACATTTTTAGAATCGATGAAAGTGTCTCTATAGCTGCAATATAAAAGCAATAACTTAAAAAGTCTATTGATTTTTCTGTTATAACTCTTTAGTAGAAACGACAAATCACATTGATAATTATTATGTTAATTCGTTTGATTTATAACCACTTATCAACAAGTGTATACGATTTCGCCGGGAGCGTTCGTATTCAAGCGCATTGTCGATCAATCGACTCGATCGTTGTAAAATTACATGTTTCTCTCTTCCGTAACTACAGTTAGTTCGTTATTAAATTGACGACACATAATAACACCTATTAACTGCAAAGAGGTAGAGTGTTATAAGCGGCTAAGATTAATTTGACAGTCAAAAAGTACAGACATGAGTTGAATGGAATTATTTGCATATGTGGTATTGGTAAAAAGTTCTCCATATGGTGATTGAATTCACAACAATCATCGCATCCAGTACCTAGTTTCTGTTTGTGAATTTCGTCACTGGAGTACTGTCCACAGAGTTGCCAAAACAAGAAATACTTCAGTGGTGTTATTTATATATTATTTATATATATATTAAGTAATTAGTCGATCTATGGTAGGTATCTATGATATAAAGTAGGTAACATTGGTACCCGTAATATAAAATATATTTAGTTTAATAAAACATAGTTCTAAAACATATTTAGTTTTATATTATTATTGCTTTTGCCACGATGCGTTTGTGTTGACATATCGACTTTTAAGATAAAAAGCAAAAGTTAGGAACAGTTTATCCTTGCCATAAATATTGGTGATTGGTTTTTCTCGTGTAAAGTTTAAGGTAAAATCTACCTATATCTATTCAATTTTTAAAATTTTCGCCATTAAAATCGAGTTGGCAGATCGAATGGACTAAAACTAACTAGTGTCAACAACACTATTTAACATTACCTACATACATTTTGATAATAACAGCTGCTACCAAAAACCACGGATAGATAATCTCCCTTTTGTGTGTTATTAATAAAAATATGGCTGGATATTTCAGTATCTCTGCTACTTATTATGTAACAATGGCGAAGTTCTTTTGTGAACATGCACGGATGACTTGATCCTTTTTGTAATATTTTTAACAAATAACATTCGCATACGAATATAGTGTAATGGCAACATTTTGGATGAAATCTAATCGAGTATTGCACAAGATATTATAAAGTATGTTTGATAGATTTCTACTGTAGTCAGATGTTTAATAGAGACAATATTTTACTGTGACTTTAAGTTTAATATTTTCAAAAATGGAATAAATAAATTCAAAAACTGGTCTGATGTTTGTTAACAATGACAGTTTTATATTGTACATGCTAAATAGCATGTGGTGCCAATGTCAGAGAACAAAGATTATTGCCTAACTACAATTTTTTTCTCAAAATAAACACAAGATAAACTATTTATTTATTAAACAACAACCTTATAAATATTGAAATTCAATGAATAATTAGATTTCAACTTCAAAAGTATGTCCAGCTAAACTAGATGTAGCGAAGAGTACAGCTTTCCTAGTAATGAATCAAAAAAGCTAATCAAAATAAGAACCATAATTTCTATGATAGAATTCACGAAAGAACACTTAATAAAACGTATGACACATCGTTATCCTGCCATGCATTTATCCGGGATAAAACTGTATCCCGGTCAATTTACGAGTAATTAAGCCTGACCCTCTTTTGGCGAGGGAGAAACTTTTATTTGGATCGTTGAAATACTCCGGAATTGCCGCTAAACTCCTATCCTATTGGCTGGTAACGCGTTAAGATTTCCTCACTATCCCACCAACTTGATTAATGTCTGTACAGTGTGAACATATGAATTTCTTTTTATTACCATTTTTATTTCAGTTTATAAAAATAAATAAAGTAACAATACAAAGAGAATAGGTTCAGTTGAGGTATATTAATAGTAACGAATACCAAAAGCCGTTTATTCCATTTATATTTACATTGAAGGTACACTTTAATTGTTTTTTTTTATTGTTAATTAGCTATTTTTAAGTCTCCACCGCCTTAAACTAAACAAAGACTATGCTATATTTAACAATGCTCACAAGAAACAAACAAACAAGTAGTTATAGGTCACATTGTAATAAAACAACAGTATCTAGTGTTCGCAACAACATGAAAATATCAAAGCACAGATAGTTCACTTATACGTAACAACGTGTAATATGGATGAACGTCTTTGCAGACGGACTATAACTTCTCAAATTACGTTCGTAAGTAAGGGACGTGGATTAGCGTGTGCTAGGGCAAATATTTTATTACAGTCCAAATCTCCAGCCCTCAACGTTTTATTGTTCATAAGGCTCGTCCGGGCCAAATGAAAGAGTTTATGGCGAAGACATAAGTCGTTTTGTGTTGCCAGTGTAGAGAGACTATCTCATTATGTGGTCTAACTAAAATATTTTACAATTTTATTTAATACATAGAGGTTGAAGTTATTACACGTATAAGTATTTAGTTTTAAGTTCAAATTATTTTTATTTTTAAATTATAAAACTTACACAGAACCATCCCTACATGTTTATATTAGGTATGTTATAACTTCAATAACTCTTAATTTTTTTTTTTAAATGAAGTCTAACAAACTTGGCTATTTTTCTAGGAACATATCTGGTAACACTGTCTATCGGACCTTGTTGACTCACGATATTGACCGATCGCATTTTGTCGGCGATGGTGTATTACTGTTATTGATTGTATTCGGCGCGTGACTTGTGTCGACGATTGTACTCCCACTGATAAACAAGTTGTAACGCATTGACTGTTACAACTTGTTTATAGGATTGTCTGTACGAACTAATCAAACAATCCAAGTTAACCATAGTTCTTCCATTAGTTCCACTTTCGATATGTCAATGAGGATATTTCCTTTTACTTGCATTAAATACGTCGTATTTACATAAGTGTGCTTTCAATTTCATTTTTAAAAATGTCCAGTAACATAAAATAGGTTGATCTTATAGAGACCCGTCGATTTTATTTTAACTATTTATTTTGCTAATGAATTTAATCTTCATGTATTTATTAAGGCACACTATATCGGATATTGGGGACAACTTTATTGATAGTTTTATAGCAATGCTGTAAAGAATAATCATAATTTTTACGACGGTTAATAATACAAACTGCCATCATTCACGTTGACGCATTTCCATCGACGCAAGCTCGTAAAAATAATTGTATCTTACAATGTAAACACTAATTATAGAATCTGTCAGTCACCTATTTAATTGCAGTATTCTTATTTTTGACAGACCGATCATACGACAAGGTGTTGCAATTACAAAAAAATATTCACAAATACCAATGAGTGTGTTATAATTTTTAATACATTTTATACAGGTGTTAATTTGAAACATAGTTGTTTGAACCAAAGCGTCAACGCAAGCCATTTATCGCGTAAATTTTTGTCCGTTATTTTGGCCAATCGCATATGCCATTGGTATACTGAGCATACAATTATGTATTTATTGTAAACGCTACGATTGCCGGCTGACTGTAATTTGCTTTTAATTCGACCTCTTTCGTATCATTTTCGAGTTTCTTCGTTTTGCCGACTCTTTCATGATTTGTTGTTTTCAATTATAATTTCTTTTTTTGATTTTAAAATTTTTATTTGCTGTGTTGATTCACTTTTTGCTGAGTTTATAGTATTTCGAGGCAATAGATAGTATTACTTATATATGGTTAATAGTATGGTTAGGTGGTTCTTATAAACCTTTGTTTGAAACTAGTGATAAGGAAAACAATGTAACGCATTGCATTTAACGGGTCGTATCTTTTCCCAGAGACTTAATGCGTCCAATAATTTATTCCTTTTACATGATTTACTAGCCATTACGGTAATGTTAACATTTCCACTTAAAACACGGAGTTGTAAAGTCTAGAAGGCATTTACGAGATATATACTATTTTATAACAGCAACAAAATTTTAATAAAACTTGCCTCCATTTTATTACAATTACTATTGCGTACAAACTTACAAAGTATGTGTTAGTGTGTGCTTGTGTGTTACGGGGCGATGTTCTTTTTATCTTTAACGAACTAAAGTTTTTGCTACGAGTAATTATACTCTATCAGTATAACTTGTTCTAATATCAACTATCACTTCAACAAGACCTGGAAGAATTACGTATTGTTCGACAATATTTTGAAATTATCACATTGGGCCACGTACGTAAAATTTACAATTAAAAATGCATGCACACACAATGCACAAACTCAATGTCTAATGTGCACAATTTAAAGTCTCAATATAAAAATATATTCCTTACAAATTACTAACTAACATTTAATGCGTTTAAAAATTGTTCACACAGTCATATTATATAAGTGTAGTGAAGGAATACAATGTCAACGTTGGCACGGGTTTCTGTAACTTTATGGCCAATCATTTATGCCTCGCTCGTTTGGTCATTTTGTAATCTGTCTGCAATAAAACTCGACGTTTATTTTGCGTCTTCCATTATCTTAGCAGAACTTGTGAACTTTAAAAACCTTGCAATTTGCGATGAAGTGAAAATAAAATTGTTCGTCTTTGACTAAACCATGGGATTCTAATGTTGTGAAAAAAATAGACAGTTAAAAGGGAATTTAATTTTTATTCCAAAATTAAGCCTAAAAGTTTTTGCACTTATGATTGGCCTTATTCCAACCTACTTTAAACACATAAGTGATATAATTGGGGTCCCGATTCTATCGATTCTAATTCAAAATAATGGCTAGTAATTTAGTGCGATCATTTGTCGAGGACAGTCGATATTCGATCAATAAATCGATGTGTATCGACATAATAGCGGTTTAAAATCGACGTTTCATTTCTTTAAATGCCCTGATCAGTGAATTCGCTTAATAATAGTCATAATCTTAAACGATGAACATTTTTGTAGGTTATTGAGCAACAATTTGTGAGAGGGTCGAACTTGTTTTTTTTGTTATGCAAAAATAACATCGAGGCAAAGAGCCCACTGATTATTTGGTACTTACATATATTAGTGAAGAAATATATATATGTTTATGATGAAAAGTGAACTCTCAGGAGAATGGGGAGATAAAATATGTATGTTTGAACACTGAACTGTATAAAATCAATAATAATCTTGTGCATAAGTATCGCGACTTCAATCCAAAACAGAGTAAACTTATTCGAACCAATAAATCTGACCGCTTCTAAAATTAGAAAGAGTACAATATATAAACTGCAACAAATAAGAAAGAGACAAATGTGAGGGTTGTTGTGGCCGCAGGTTATTACGAGATTTAACACGTATTTAGTTAATTAATAAGTGCGGTTGACCGGTGCGGTTACCGGTCCTGTGTGTTCAGGGATGTGTAAATATGCTTTTTGGTTTAGTGACCTAATTGTGGTCTTTTGGAGCTTAATGTGAAAATATTTGGGTATATATTTTAGTATTCATTTCTCGAAGAAAATCTTTTGGTATTGCATTATCCACAATACTTACCCTTGAAATATTCGATAACAGGAAAGGAAAAAAAACGAATATTAATAGCTTACCTACGTTTTGTTACTATAGGGTGGGTCACGAATTAGTTAACATTTGAAAAAATCGTACAAAAAAACTATTTGAGATATAATAAAAAGTGTTTATTTATGAGAAAGCTTTTTTTTAGTTGACATTCATTTTTTAGAAATTACATCGTCTAAAGGACCACCGTTTCGACGTTTGTACTCTTCTAAGCGAGCACCGAAATTTTCGAGTACTCATCGGCAAAGAGACCGTGATATTGCCGACATCTTGTTAATTTTTTTTTTAGTTGATGTATTGTATTTGGTTTGTTGATGTAGACAAAATTCTTCAGATACCTCATAAAAAGAAGTCTACTGGGATAGATCTGGACTTCTGGGAGGCCATGGAATGTCGCTTCGTCGGGAAATCTGCATTTTCGAAAACATGTCTTTAACCACCGACAGGTAGTCATTGGATGCGTGACAAGTGGCTCTATCCTGTTAAAACTATGTGTTACAATTGTTGCCGGCAAATCCCAGTAGCATCGGTCCCAAGAACTCCCATTACACGTTTGCGTGGGATGATAGATTCAAATGTTAACGAATTCTTGGCCCACCTTATACATAGATTGTGTATAAGATTTAATGATTATATATATTTAGCAAAAATCAGACCTGATTGCGGTAGTATCATATACATAACTTCTTTACCTACTCCTGAAGCTGACAATGTTTAAATAGAGCACCAATGATTATTTTCTTACTTATGACTTTTCAACATTTAAAAAAGTGCACCTTATACATTACAAATAAAAATTATACTTTTTATACCATAATTGTTCATTTCAAATTTCTGTACGCGGGGAAGTCCGAATATTTGTCCAACTGGAAGTGTCCACACACTGAATAATTAATTACAATAATAAATACGAAGTTGTACACAATATGGTTCACAAGATAACAGAAACGGTTAGCTAAGTAAATAGACCCTACCAATTAATTCTGGGTCCATTGGTCATAATGTTTGTTTATATGTAACTTTGTACTACTCTGTACTTCTGTTATACTTTGATTTGCGTGCGAGGGTCGTAATAAATTATTTAATGTCACGTATTTAACATTTGAATATTTATAAGCCATTATTTAGATCAAATAAAATATACTTATTTGTTATATTAATTAAAATCAATAAAATTGAAGGATACTAACCTAAGTATTTACGATCAAGTGATAAAGTTTCGTTTTAAAAATATTTTATTGCTGGATCTGGAGAACAAATTTGATTCCGTAGTTGGATTTACCTACTGTTAGAAGTAACTCATTCTCAAAGACCGAAGATATTATTTCCAATAAATGATGTATTAATTTAAAAAAATCGGGTCCGGTATTATTGGGCCGATGATGCTAACGATCAAAACGAGAGCTGTGTTTACAGCGGTCTCTAAAAGATTTGTTTATAATTAAAATTTTCGCATTAAACACCACATCACATACCTGCGCCCTTAATCGCGGAACAAAGCGACACACAATATTTAATATTCAGCAATCCCAAAATCCTTTGAAAATGCTGCCACAATGGAAAAGGGTATTTTCCTTTAACGGTTGGACCGTTAATTCGTGTTTAATTCGACACCTTGTTAATTGTTTCCGACGCCCCAGTAGGTTTGGTGACCTCGGGGGGCAGACAGGTCATGGGCAGCTAAGGACCACCTCGGAACACCCTCACGGGGAGCCATTTTAAGAATATTTGCCAACCCCCCCTTATGTTTACTTGGGTTGTTTGTGGTACCCAGAAAACAATAGTCTCGAAATTCATTGCTCATTTTATTATTGTTGATACACCGTTTTATGGGCGATTCGATTATTGGAACGAGTAATTAAATGATAATACTGGCCATTAATTGGATTTTACCTCAGTGTTACGCTTAAGTGGTCTCATGTTTACCTTAGACCAGGCCAGGCCGTGGCTTTTACGGTTATTTCAACTCATTCAAAATATTCCGCGAGATCGTTATAGTTATTTGTTTCCCAACAATATTCTCACTCTAAGTTATGGCATCCCAGAGACTAACTTATCATGAATTCACGACATCATAACATATTAAATTACTACAACGTTTCACTTTTACCGAATTTCGAAAAAAACTTTATTATGTGGACTATAGGTTTGTTATATAGTCTGCAGATGGTTTTAAAAAATGGCTGTGTTATAAAATTTGTAATTTCATTGTAACAAAATCTTGAATGTTATAAAAGTTTATTTTCATTTTATTACAGTGTATAATTATAAATTAAATAAACCTTGTATACTTAACGAAGTATATGACAATATACATGTATAACATATTAATTAGTCAATTTCTTTTCAGAAATGGCTCGCATGGAGAAGTCGCCGCTTTTGGCGAACGGATACAATGCACCACCTACCCATTTAACCCCTATGGGTTTCATGCATCAGCATGCACTCATGTCTCCTGGTATGCCACATCCGGGTGTACCCCGACCTGATGGATCCATTATCAAAGGACAGCCAATGCACAATATGGAGGCACTTGCAAGGTAAGATGTCTGTATTTTTAACGATAGCAGACTTAAAGTTGAGGTGATTTACAATGCACCTCAACAACCAATAGTATGATGAGTGTAATAGGTTCGAATCTCGTATTAAGTAATGTTAGTTAAATATGTGCAAACTAAATTTTTTTATTTAAAATACGTCTTTTAATCTTCGCAAAATCACAAATTAATTCACTAATCAAGATTGAAGCTATAATTTAGATTGGGATATTTCCTATGCATACGTCTACAAGCTGTAGGTATTTAGGCATTCATTGAACTATTAACGTAACACAACTATAAGCAAACTAAATTTTAGAAGTACATTTAAGGTCTAAATCAGTGAGAAGATCCATCTGACATACTTTATAGAACCGACTGTCAGTGAAGTTTGCATAAATGGCTATAAAACAAGTGACTGTTCTGCTCGTAAATCTGGTTACGAGATATGTGTATATCTTTTATCTACCAGTCACCAGCTATGAGTATTTAGCTGGTGACTGGTAGATTTACTCGAACATAGATTTTAAGATGGTAAAACGTAAGAAAAACCGGTATATTATTTCTGGGTATGTCTTATTATTATATATGTATAAGAGTTTCATAAACGACAGTAAAATTTGTAAACTTATAACATTTTATTACTTTCTTATTACTTGTTGGTAATGAGGTGCAGTAATTACTATTTTTACCGTAAAGGTGTTGCTAGTTTTTATGAAACAGGATAGCTGTGAACCACAGAAAAATGATAAAACAGCTCCACCCTATCGAGACTTTCTGTCATTTTTACGACTCTGTCCTGTATTGGACATGTACGGCGGTTCTCCATATAAGGCTGTCATAAACGATATTACAGGAAGTTAGACTATTTCAGTTTTATTGATTGAAATATAAACTAACGTACCATAATTTATGTACAATAAACACGGACAGACTCCACGGATGACGTAGTGGTTAAAGCGGCCACTTCGCCGCTTTCTACTGCGCTGAGTGTTGAGGGTTCAAATTGTACAACACTTTGTGTGATTCACTAATTGTTATC
This sequence comes from Hypercompe scribonia, assembly GCA_949316085.1. NCBI lineage: Eukaryota > Metazoa > Arthropoda > Insecta > Lepidoptera > Erebidae > Hypercompe > Hypercompe scribonia. The sequence continues at coordinate 10,191,473 of OX438974.1, read as the reverse complement.
CGGAATATAGGTGTTTTTGTGTTTGTTTTTGTGTATCTTGTATGTTTGTAAAGTCCAACACGACACAGGAATAATCCTAGTGTGGGAGCTATCCTTTTTTTTTTTTGAAATGTGTTTATAAAATTAATTCACTTGTAAAATTCAATTTGAAATACTAAAATAACAAGTTTGTTCCGTACTTGGTTTTAAAAAGTTTTATATAATAAAGGAATATGAAAATATATTAAAATATCAAGGAAAACCTAATTTGTGGGTGAGGAGAAACGGCACGTGTATCGTACCTGCCTGAATTTTGTTAATGTTACAAAGAGGTTAATTTTGATTCTGATTTGATTGTGAAAAGTTAATGGTGAAATAAAAATCGGTTATCTTCTTTTTTTTTTCAATTTAGAATTCGTGATCTACGATTATTTTATAATAAGTTAGTTATTTACTTTCTTTGTAACTAATTACTGCATCTAAAAGTCACAGGAAATATTTTTTCTTATCCTGAGTTTTCTGTCAATTTTCACTAACTGTGTGAGGTTACTGGCAACATAACCTAATATCCCCTAATTCTGGAATAGGGTAGGGTACTCCAATAATAAGAACTCGTAACTCTTAGGTGTAGTTATCAGTTTACCATCACGTGACCTCTTTGTTCATTTGTCATGATGAAGAAACAGGTTGTATATATTTATATAGAAAATATTAAAAAACAATATTATTGATACTGTTGCATGCAAATCTTTAAAAAAAACTGCTTGCATAAGACGAAACTTTGTGTTTATTTATCTCAGTAATTACGTAAAAAATATAAATTCATTTTGCCCGACGCACTAGTAACTGCATCAAACACAAAACCCAGTACAGCTAACTTTTTTCTATTATTGCACGGCTAATACTATAGTGTTACTTATAAGATTGTATGCATACGTGATATGTATCATTACGTATGTGTATGTAGAAATAAATGGTACGCCACATAAACGGCTTACGAATAAATTGACGAAAAGAAACCTTTAAGCAGGTCGGTCAAGTGGTGCAGGTTAAACGTCCGCTGAGGGAACTTAATCCTGTTAGAAAAGTACAAACACTGAATGCCCTCACTTCCGTCCGGAAGACCCACAATGCTCACTTGACTTACCCCACTGTCTTACTGGCATTCATGTAACTTAAGTACCTTACAGCCTTATACATACATTCATATCTGTGACGTCACTCATATTCAGGCCTGATAGCTTTCCTCTTATCTAGAATTATTATTTGGTTTTAAAACATGTACTTGTGGCAAGTTACTTGTAAAATATGGATATATAAAAACTTTTTGGTTTCAATACCTATTTGTAGTGATTTTTGGGTGTAGCGTAGAAAATCAGTATTTATTTGGAAACTGGCATTAAAAATTCTTTAACCACAAAATTTAAAAAGAATGAAAAAAACGTAAATCGAATCCATACAAAGTGACTGCACGATTGGCCTACGCTGAGTGTTGAGGATTCAGATCCCATATGGGGAAACACTTTGTGTGATTCACAAATTGTTGTTCTGAGCCTGTGTGTTCTTTGTGTCTATTTCTTGTATGTTTGTAAAGTCCCCCGCGACACAGGATTAATTTCTAGTGTGGGCGTTGTCTTTCCATAAAAAAAATGAACCAAAACGTCAAAACAATAATTGAAGTTAAATTAGAATGTTAAATGAATAATTTAAATATAGTAAGCATTTCGATAGATATTTTGACGTCAATGATACCATAGTTATTAATAGGTGTATCTGTTTTTTATTTACATATTTATAAGTCACCACATTTTTGGAACGAAGTTCCTTATGGCAGGCTTGGAGGGGATAGGGATTTCGCTGCGGGACCGAACTGAAAAAAATGTGATAGTAAAATCGTAAGAAAAAATCCGTGGAAAAAGTGCGTGGAATAAATCTGTGGCATAAATCTGTGGAAAAAAGTGCGTGGAATAAAACCGTTAAATGAGTTTGTATTATTTTTTTCTATTTTTCTATTTCTATGTAATTTTTAATTAATAATAATGTTGACAAAAAAAAATAAAGATACATATTTTTTTGTTATTTCAGTTGAAATTTGAATTACGATGTTTTTTTTATTTTAAGAAATTTATTATTTTATTATTTTAAGGAATTTATTATTTTATTTCCTAAAATACTGAATTTCCTAAATACTTTCTTGTACTTAAATAAAAACTAATCAGCAAAATTTAAGAGAAAAATCAAGAAAACCTACATAAAATTGAGCACGATTTTTTTTGCAAATTGTGTCGATTCCACATTATCCGAAGGAACTTCGTTCCTACCTGGTGTCCCACGACACCATTCATTATTAACGATTCGTTCGTATACATATAGACTAAGATTGTGGAAACAAACATTTTTATAAACTATTCATTCAACGTAGTTAAACTAATTATGATAATTAGAGTATGTTTTGTAAGGAATTAATAAAAAAGTTTTACGTTTTAGCACTAAATTCAAATGCACTAAAAATTAACAAAATACAAATAAATTGATTATTTTCTCCTGAAGTGTTAAAACAAATCAAACTATGAATAAGAACCCTTTCAAATGATACTTAGTTACAAAGCGAGTAGACTTGATTATAAATGACGAAGAAAAGTTTAATGAAAAACAAAGAGCCAAAGTAATCGAGAAACAATTTGAATGATCATGCATGAGTGGCTCCGGCACAAATATAAGCGATTGTTTTTAAAACATAATTAATTTTAACGACCCCTCGCTCCACCTAACGGAACATTTAATATTGAGTGCTCATAATTATTCCTTTCATATTCAAACCCTTTTTACACTCTTTCTTTGCAAATACTTGAGAGTAATTTGTTGCAGATTTCTTCCTGTTTTCTTAGACAAGCGAACTCTCTATTTATGTGTGTATTCACTAGAATTGTGTGTAGTTCAACATCATCAAACATATTTTAGTCAGAATGATTGGTATAGCTTGTTCGTGTCTCAAATCCTAACCAGATTGAAATTTCGTTACGTTTTGTGTCTGAGCCTATTTTTTTTATCTTACTAATAATTAGTCAAAATTGATAAAAATGGCAAAACGATGGTAAGACTTAATATATATAAAAATGTAGACATGATAATTTTTTTCTGAAATGAGGACTGTTTTAAACTGTCGGTTATTTTATTAAGGCAACATGGTCACTCATCACTCCCTACCTTCCTTATTTTGATTTTATGATTCTGTATTCAGTCTGATTTACTTGCTATTTCTTCATTTTTCTTATTTTATTTTCTTTTGTCTGCAGATCTGGTATTTGGGAGAATTGTAGAGCAGCTTATGAGGACATCGTTAAACATCTCGAAAGGTAAGAAAAATGTAGACATTCTCACACAAAATATCTGAAACAAGATAGTGTGGTATTTAGAAAAGAGTGGAATAGAATTCTGCAACTTTAATTGAAGTTAGTGTTTTGTTTCCATATTTTTTTATTCCTTTCTATCATTTTTATTTTATTTTACATTTATAGTGAAAGACGGAACGTAATAGTAAGGTTGTCAAATAATCTGTCGTCATTTGAAAATGAAACAAAATGTTTGTTAATTTGAACGTAGCACACTGCGCAGATAAAGCCGGAGGGTGTGAAATTAGAGGAGACAATTAGATCCGTGGATCGGGTGTATTTTTAACAAATGACCGCTCGCCGGGATGGCTGCGGGGTGCGAACGATTCATCAAACTCATTCAAGGGCTAATCTCGATGCGAGGAAAAAGCGGCTCTCATGTAAATTGGGCTGATTCAAGGGCCAATCGGTGGGGGAAAGCACTTTTCTTTCTTGTTTAATGGATGGTGATTGATCGCCAAGTCTCTTTGATATTTCGCGGTTTTGACTTTACTGCGTTTCTACGTTTTCTTACACAAACCTGTCAAAAGCTTTTTATTAGATATTCGACGATTTTAAAAGGAAAATCTAGTTCTTACAGGGATTTTATTTACACTATTGAAATATTAATGCGTTTATATTCTTTTAGGGTTTAACTTTGATTAATTTATTCTGGACTAAAGTGCTTTTTTAAATTGTAAAATTGTGTATATGTAGCAAAGTAAGTTCAATTCCCAAAATCCCTCTAATTAATCGTTTAAATTGGAATATAAAATGGTAGGTAGTGTACATGTAGGTTCGGGGACCGGGCTCGGGTAGAATTACAGTCGGACAGCGTGCCTTGTACCAATGTGTCACTGTCAGCCGACGATCGTCCGGCTATGGCCGCTGGATTAGAGCTGTTTTTAAAGAAATTATGTTTTCTTTTTTATATAATTCACTTGTTTTGAAAAAACTTGTTTGATCCTTATCACGTTAAGGTTTGTTGTAATTTGCAACAAAAGATATGTAAGTCATTTCTTCAAAAAAACTTCATTCGTAATTCAGAAAATTCGTACAAAAATTATTTGAAAAGTTTAAAAAATTATCTGCAAAAAATATAAATTTAGAAATAAATTTAATTTATCATTTATCATGAAGGTGAGATGAGATGAATTTCTCATGGCATGAATTAAGCTAATATATAAATATCTTAAAAAAAAAAACAGAAAAACACTGGCCAATCTAAAGTTATTTATAGTGAATTATTTTTCTTATCATTATCAAATCACATAAGAATGATACTTTTGAAAATCAAATTTAAGTGACTAACCAGAATATCTGAATCTATCCTCAAAAATATCGTAAGACATTTGGAATGCTGTAAGATCTAGTACGTTGCATAAAAGTTATGATGATAATGGAAAACTTTACTTCTGGTACAGCGACTGCAGCTTAGATCTCCTGTATTATTTTCACTCTGTAGAAAAAGTTGCGTACGCTTAAACATCTGCGAATAAGAACCTCTCCGATAAAAATATAACCATAACTAATTCCAGAACATAATTGAACATGATTTTATCTCTTCTGGCATATTGTCTTAACTCACGTATCTTTATATACAGACTAATTTTAGATATGTCAGCATAAAAAAACTACAGTAATTTGCTGCAATGTTAAATTTGTGATTTAAATGAATGACAAAGTACCAATTGATACAAAGTAATGATAAATAAAAACTATTAAAATGTAACAAGAGTCCTATTGCCAGCAACAACAGGTAATATAGTTAAGTCATATTAATGTCCTTGTCTGTATGGCAGGCTTCCTTGCTCTCGCATTATCTTGGTTCGTTTAACGCATGCGCCGCGACCGGTTCTCAATGCTAACTCCAATTAATTGACAGGATTATCTCTGATTTAATATAATTTGTATGTACTGTTTGTTTTGTTTTCTCTTGTACGAGCGTGTTCGTGTTTCATTTGCAATTAAATTTAAATTTATTTAATTACTATGTGTTGGTTAAAAGTGCTTATTGTGAAGATAACAAGGCTCTGGCATGATGTAACTAAACGCAAACGAACTTATTTATGAGTAGGTATGTATCAAGCCGAAACAAAAAAAAAATCTTTAATCGACTTCATAAAAGAGGAGATTTTCAAGTTATCAGAAGCCTTTTACGCCATTTATATCTTGATCATGGTTCATCTGATTTGAATACTTTCTTTATAATTAATCTCATTATTATAAGGTCAGGGTGATAAGAGTCGAAATAGTTAAAAGTACCTTCCAATAGGTTCATTAGATCAGAAAACAGATATTTTAATAACATCTCATGCATTTGTGTTTAGTGACGTAAAATGATTTTCCATTATATACTGAAAAGTATTTTTTTTTCTATATTACCTGCCAAAATGACTCTATCTGATGGAAAGCATGAACAGAATCTAACAGTTGTGGTCACCATAATCATGGCAAATGCAGACAATGTAGTATGGCGACCCACACTATGGCGGCCTTGTGAGATGCTTTTTCACACCCCGCTTAAGAACGTAAAAGACATGACAGTCATCTTGACAGTGTAAGGTTTACACATTTACCACAACAACTGTCACCCCTGCATCAATGGGCCTCCGGTCTCACACTCACCAACGAAACACGAGAACACGGATGCTGGCGCTTTACGTTGGTCTTCTGTTAGAGGGTAGTACTGCCCCGGTCGAGCCGGCCCGCTCGTGCTGAAATCAGCGTGGCTCTACTACCCAGCAAATATTATTATATATTATTTATGGGGTTATTCGATTATGTTAAATGGTTATTAAATATTTTTGCTCTTCAAAATCCACAAGATATGACAAACCTATGGTTATATATATATGTAAATATATAAATAAAGTACAAAATAAACTCCTTACAATTAATGTATGGGGAAATGTACTATTTAAGCGAAAGGTGAGACTTGCAGTCATAAACCCTTCGGGTGCTTTCCAGTAGACTTATGCTGTCAGGTGCAGTTATAGAGTCTTTAGGGTGCTGTCTAGTAGACTTGTGCTGTCAGATGCAATCACACTAAATTCTCTTGGCTGCTGCGTTCCCACAGAGCCGAGGATGAGAAGGGATTTTTACCCCCTCACCAAAAAAAGAAGGTTCAGATTGGAACTCAAACCTTTCATTTCATTCCTTTGGTTTCGTAGTTGGATATGTATGTGATACCCGTACAGGTACGAAAACCTTTTGAAACTTGGCCATATACATGTTATATGTTTTCGAGAAATTTGGTTATTTAATAGAAGTAGCCCTCTCAACACAAAACGTTAAGTAAAATATTAGTTTTAGATCTAAGAATGTAATACGACAATTTGAACTCCTTGACAAGTTTATTAGTATTCTATTAATACCCCAACTATGTAATAATAGAAGCTAATGTTATGAAAATATTTGGTGTTGCGTAATTGAGTGTTTAACTTTGTTTGCAAATTATATACTATACCTATATATAATACCTACATTTGTTACTATCGGTTTTATTAGATGTTTCTTATATAATAAACATACTTGTGTATATGTCTGTATACATACAGAACTAAAATTGTTAAGGTTCCAACGGATTGCGTAAATGGCCATATTTCCACAATCGGACTATTTGAGTTAACTTTTTATAAGGTGTCGCAAAAACCGGGTCATAAATCATACAGACAGACACAATTAACATTGGACAAATCGTTCGGATCAATGCATTCGTCCGGTTTAATTTGGTTTCGGTGGGTATTAGCCGGCGATTAATGTGCGCGCGGCGGGTTAAGCCATGCCGGGCGCTCACTGCCGGTACGCCGCCCGGATCGGCACACATCGGCATGACGTGAATCGTTATTCATCCTTGTGCCCCTTGCCATCCAAGATACCAATGTTTGTTTACTCTTAATTATATTTTTTTTTTGCACAATAACATTTATTTCTACAAAGTTAAATTTTAAATTGGCTAGTATTTCAGCGAAAAACATTTACGAATTTTCATGGGTTATGATCAACATAGTATCATTCAAGGAAGATAGTTGATGAACAAATCATTTCGAGATATAAGTTGTTGCTCTGACAGCGTCACGTAACAAAATGTCAAGAGTGGCGGCAGCACTTGCGTGATTGAATCCTCCACCATTAATTTCAGTGAAGATCAAACGGAGACCGAGGGTGATATTTATCAAGGATATTGCGAATTATTTTAATCAAATCAAATTCCCTTCGTTGTAAACAAATGCTTTTGATTAATGAGACGCGCGACAGAGCCTCGCAGCCGTTGTGATAAAACACCCGAGGAAAAGGCGAAATTAATGGTCATAAAATGAACTCTTGTATCCGTTAGATAAAGATGCTGAATGTTTTGAATCTTAAGTGATTTTTCTTCTGTATTTTGAATGATGATAGCGCCGATCGCATCTGGTGACTGTACATTTATATCTTTAGAATTAGCTGGGTGTAATTTGCGCGATTAGTGCATAACTTTGAGCGCGCTTCCAAAGATATTTAGATTGTCATGGTGTAGAATCATTAATAATAACGAGTTTTGATTTTCAGTGGACTAATATACGCAGGGCGTTGGTAAAGGGTGCCGAGTCACGGCGGCAGTCGTCAGCCCTTTGAATACCTTCCGAGTTTGTCGCCGATGCGGTCGTACTGGAATTTTATCTAGCTCTTTGTACTTTGCCCTTTTACAGCATGAACTATTTGGTTAGTTCTGTTGGTGAACCAAACTATTTGTTCTGTTTAGCTTTGAAGTCGCATATAGAGCAATCTTTGTAATACCCTCGTAGGTACATAGAATCTTTGAGTCATGGCTAACCACAATGTTTTTAGAGAAATTTGGTTTTAAACGTCTCTTATGCATCATAAATGAAATCTGGTAGTTCTATTTTAAATAATTTATGGAAAAATATAACAATCGAAATATTCTAAAAGTAAATAAATGGGTGGAACAAATAGGGTTCGAGGTTGTCATAAAGTAAGTTGCACCGTCAGCCTATATTAATCTGGATACGGCGTCTGACAGCGCAAGTCAAATTTCTCATCAAAAATAAGAATTAATGGCGAGTAGCATTAATCATTAGCTCGCAAACGGCACGAAGTGTCTGTATCCCATTATTTTGCATTACTAATGATATGTACACAGCGATAAGCACTTTTCACAGGAAAAATTTGAATGTCACCTCCCTTGATTACATGGCTGCTGCGGCTTTTGTCATTTGATACGGCATGTTGGGTACACAATACTTAATGTACAAGACAGTTTCGATAAGATAAACATATTAAGTTTAAATATTTCGAAAACCGAGAAGTCAACTGAAATCTAGGAAATTGATGTCTAATGAGCGTACAATGTTGGAAATCCAAGGTAATTATAGCTACAAAGTGGAAGTAACTTAATAACTTGCAACAATGTTACGCATCGCGTGTTTCTTTAGTGTTTTTTTTTTACTCGAGTGATAAACCACTATCAGTACCTATCCAATTTTCTAATAGAATAAACACATACTTGTAATTCAATTAAACTGCATACTTATCAGAACTTTGTAATTGTTTGAGTTTTGTGTATAGCCTAAGAGCTGTTTATGTTAATTGCGAATGTTATTTCATGCGGGAACGCGTGCCGGGCGTGGTAGAAAACATTCATTATTCCATCCGTCATTCGGGTGTCACTTTCATGGAGGGCGACTAAAACCACTAACTTCTCGTTGGATTAGCCAAATCATAAATTAAATTTTATTTTTTACTTTCATAAAAAATAATTCAATTCAAAAAGTTGTTGCTTCTTATTTAAGGTTAAGGTACTATTATTATTGATAATAGTAGTGCTTTCAACAAATACGCGTCATTAATGAAAATAGAGACAAATTTAATTCTCAAGCGTGACATGAGGACGTACCCGGTGATCAATTAGTCGCCTTCACTCAATAATTTTTAATAAGTTTGTAACACTAATCACTTCCTACCAAAAGGCGTGACCGTTCTATTTCCAGCTAGCAACACTGCCATTGACAGAAGATGTCACTTTTCCTTTAATTACGCAGCGGCCTCATTTCTTCTCGCCCTATTAGTATACATCAATCAATGTTGCCAATACCTATTTTTTACCCTGTGACTCGGAGTGTTTTTTCCCTTGGCCCGTTTTTGTTTACGAAGATTTTTTAAGTGGGGAATAATTTGATGAGGTCCGCCACCCGACTGTGTTGCGATGCGAGCGGAGCTCATTTGTCATCGTCTTGTCATTTCTGCGTTTCTTTCAAGCAGTTGAATCGCTAAAGTAATTATATATATACATATATATTTAGTTTATCTTTTTTTTTCTTGAGATCATTCCTATATAGCCATTATATCGATTTACATTACATTTGATACGATCGATTTTATTTTTTTTATATAGATCCTGTAAAAACGACTCTATCCTGTCTGATAGTAAGCATGAGTGGAATCCAAGAGAGGTGGTTTCCACCCTCATTGCGAATGCATACGATGCAGCATGATGACGCACACTAGGACAGCCTAGTAAGATGCTGTTTCACACTCTGCTTAAAGGATCCAGGAACATAGTGGAAGAGAAACATATGCACTATTATTATTTATCATTGTTATTATTTTATTTATGTGTATCTCTCGTTATAGGACCCTTTAACTTAGGGTTTTGAATTACTTCTCCTTTCTCTTTTTTGAAAATGTGTAATTTTGCTTTTTCTTTACATATTCATTGGTTATATGATGTTGAACTCAACATGATTAACAAATGAAGATCGCTTAAAACTATGAATATGAAATGAGCGTGTCATGCTTAAACCGGACATTGATGGGGTAAATCAAATATATGAATCCACAGATCAAAAGAATTCATTACAGTGTGTAAATCACAATTTGCATGTGGCGCAGAGCAACCATGAATATGCATTTTGAACATTTTGTGCTGCGTTCAAATACTTGCTCAAAACTGCAATCTGACGGCAGTTTTGTGGTTACAGACAATTATGAGTTATATATCTTTTTTAAGAAGTGCAGAGAGTTGTTAAAGTTTAACTATAATCTCAAAATGTTCTTTTTTAAATTATAACTGCTAAACTTACTTTGCTCTGTCTGAAGGAAAGTCTGAATAGAAAACAAGAGTGGTGGCAACCACGGAGACACAGTGTCATGATTAATATTAATTTATTTATATAATTTTCAATTTAATTCTGGACTAAGCCATAAAAAGATAATATTTTATTAGTAATGTATGTCAACTTCTTTATTTTACCTTTGCACCTACCGCATCATGTTTCTACATCACCTAAAGGTTAACTGGGAGAGAATGTCCCATGGCATTAAGTCCGTCTTTGTGCAATATGTGCATTAAGTTTAAATAAATACAGAAAAAAAAAGGTTTCAAAAAATTTAAAGCATTTGATGCACACATAGGTTCGAATATTATCTGTCCCGCAGTACTTCAGTCAGACAATTTAAGTTGTCCGTCACAACGTTGTAAAATATTATTTCACTGAAATTAATTCAACAACAATAAAAACAACATCCAATTGGAAAAAAATACCTACAAAAATGTGAACATATTTTTATAGGTGTCTTTCCAGTTCACATTTCAAAACCAAACTCAACTTGAAAATTGAAACTACTCGAAGTGTAGGTATGTTTACTGATGGTTTTTTAAATTATTTCGGTACACCTTCATTTTAACTCACATAGAGTTCACTATTTTACAGTACGTCACGATAAAAAATATGACGCTTTAGAATTGGTTTTACGTGAAAGATGGATTTGTCGTTTTTACCTGTGTTAGTAATTCGACAAATTATTTAAACGGTCTAAACGCACTCTCGGCATTCGGAAATGCTGACTAGACATCACACCGGACACTTGCCATTTCATTCGCTTCCTGACCTTTTCCCGGTTTGTTATGCAAATCCATGTTCCCGGGGGAATAATACAGCGCGAATAAAAAGTATTTCGCTGTTTATTCGCTGACTTCGCGTCGAGTGCGAGTTGTGTGTGAGTACGCATAAATCGAGTAAAATCGCGATATTTTCATGTTAACATGTGTTTAACGTATATGTATGAATAATTCTAATGTTATATTTTTACTCGACTACATTGTCGTGAAAGAAAGTAAGAAGAAGTAAGAAAAGAAAGTAAGTGCGACTACGGCACGGTGTAAATATCTGGATTTCTAAGTAATCTGAATTTTTTGTTGTTTTATCCTTTTCAGACCCTTTTTTCTTACGTGGTGTGTTTAAGTGTATTTTTTTATTACTAAACTTTTATTTAATCAGTTTTAGTTTATGTGTTTGTATATTAACAGACTTAAGAATGATTTTTTGATCTTCCCAAATATGAGATTTAAAACGCCAGTATTTTAAAACTACTAGTAAATCAGATATCAATAAATTTAAATAATTGAGAAAGCTTCCGCTCAATCGTATAATATATTAAACATTTAAACCTAGTTTTAACTTGATTTAAGACAACCATCTCACCCATAACTTTCACATAAAATTACATGTTAGAACTGGCTATGTTTGTTTTATGTTCATAAACGGTCAGTATTGTATTCGTCATAAATAATTGACAACAAGCTGGGGTCATCAAACGCTAACCATCGCATGGCTAAATAACAGCTCAACCCTACGCCGGCCACAAATCAAATGTTTTGATAGCACCACGTATTAACGAGACAATTTGATTGCGGACATATCCGAGCCAAATTGCTTCTAAATTATATTTTCTGTTTACTTTCTAGCAAACTCCCTGTTTCCATTTGTAAAATATGTGTGCACAGATGCGTATTTGTTACTTTTACACTCGTTTACAGGTGGTCTTTTTTGTTCGATGAATGCGTTTATTTTACATATTACGGAAACATTCAGTACTAAATATGATTGTTGTACTCTTATCTATATAAATACAAAACTAGTACACACTATATTTCATTAGTGTATTGAGGTACTACTACACTAAAGTAATGTGAATTAATAGTAAAGTGTAGTATGAGTAATAAATTTGTATTTAATTTGTGGGTTGGATGAATAAGTACTAAGATTGTCATAACTTGGTATAAATTTACCGTTTTAAAAGAAATAAACAATGACATACACACAATAGGCATACAATGATTTTACCAATTGATTCAAGTCGAATAGTTTGTTGGCAACAAGAGATAGACCGTACATGACTTTAAATTCCTATTTATGGGCGTAAGATGCTATCTGGTCTACGTGGGTTACGCCTGCAAGTCATCACAAAATTGCCCCACTTTAAAGGTCTGCAAAAAATATTTGAGTGATTACTTTAACTATTGTGATTTTCATACGAATTAATTTGTAATCTTTATTTGTCAAGTGCGTTGCAAATTTGCATTGCAAATAATAAAAGCCCCTCGATAAGTAACTCTTATTATCTTATCTCGTAATCAACTTCACATATTTAAGAAAATAGTGAGTTGAGAATTGTTTACATTTTTTCTTTTACTATGATATGTATCTGCCAAAGAAGGCTTCTGGCATGCATTAGTGTAATACAACCCTTTCAATGTCATTTATTTAAGTACGAAATTAACATGAATCTGATTTTATCCTGGCAAGTAGGCGTATTTTTCTACCGTTCACTAAGTTCTAATTAATTATATTGTTGTTCTCTGATCGTATACGTTTAAGTTGTTTTTATTCTCTGACATTTTGATCGAATATGATAATTCTTATCTTCTACAAAAAACTCAATTATTATTTTCGTAAAATTATTTCTTGATAGACTCTAAACTCAATCTATGATCAATCTTTAAATATATCTTAAATCAAATTAATACATTAGTTAATATTGACATTTCACGGGTTTATCTTAAGTTAGTTGTACACTTTATCAATGGAATGGACTAAACTATGATCGATGCATTATTATCTTCAACTTTAGTTTAAGATGAATCGACGCAGACACTGCGTTCGTACAAAAGATAACATCTGTAAAGAGACAGGAGTTTATATCTTGTCATACCTATTATCACAATCTAGTTTTTCCATTACAATTTCCTGTTGTTCACGTACCAAAAATTTCCTCTAAGATTCTGTTATGAAAATGATAAATTAATTATTAACCTATAAAATTTCTAAATATTGTATTTTTTACAATTTTATGTTGTGTTTATTACACTTGTGTACATGCAATATGTACATGTTTTTTTTTGTCTTTTATGCACTTGAATTCGAGATTTATTCTAAAATCTGTTGATTATTGTTGTTCATTGTGTATATCAGTTAACATCGTTAATGATTAAATGACACTTATTTAGATTTATTGTGATATTTGAAAATTACGACACCTGCTATTGCTATTTTTGTACAGACATGTATAATATCTATGAGTCGCGTTTCAATTCAGAAAATGTTATATTATCACCATAGAAAATAAAAGGTGCACATACCATTATCGTCTCGTTCGAAACATGTTGCGGTCGATGCGAGCGATCACTTCGATCACAATCATTAACCATGCGTCGGGCTCCAACCGAGCAGCCGCTTCAAACGATGCACAGCATCGACCGTCTACTCGAAGAAAATCACGCAAATCAACGTGTTCGTATTAAAGCGGCTAGAAGATACGAATATCCTTGTCAGTTTATGTTATCCAAGGAACTGAATTGGAAGTGTGCCGATGGATGTGAATTTTCTGCGGTCACTCCACATGCATGTGCATTGAAGCCATATTTATGCAATCCGCGGTTACTGAATTGTTCAGCTAGGATTACAACCCACTTTTAAATGAACATGTCTATATGGAAAGTACTAAGTTAATGTTACCTTTCTAAATTTAAATAAATAAAAATTTCATACCATACCTCTACATAATAATTCAGATACATCATTAAGTATTTTAATTAAAATTAATGCCTATGTTGTGTTGTGGTTCACAATCTAGGTGTAAATGAATTTGTTCAGAAAAAAGAGAAAAAAACTTTTTAACATATATATATATAGTTTGTTAAATAATAAAGAATGAATTCTGATAGAAAACAGCCGTACATAAATGGCAATTCTAACAAATTCACCTAATAATTGTACAATGAAATTGAACATTATCAAAACGCATTGCCATTACAGATAATGGTAATGGTCCCTAAAAAGTGAGGGTCTACGACTCGTAGAAGCGATTTTGCATAATTATCCAACATTGCGCCACGCCACGTCCGGAGAGACGACGCGGTGGCGCTTAAATCCTAATAATATCGGACCCGATCAGAAACTCGTTACGCTCTGCTAATCTACTGCGAACAAATACCTTACTGTTTCAATAAATTTTATTATTTTTGTTATTTTCGACATTCACTTTCGATATACTAAATACCTGATTATGGTGTATTCTTCTCATTTATCTCATCGATATTGTGGTACTTGGTGAGGATAGGTGTATGATATATTGCTAATAGATTCAGTTACAATGTAGTGAGGTATTTATCTCTTAGTACATTAAAACTATCACTAACTACTAGCTTGTCTTTAAAGTATGTAAAGTATATTATTGATAAGGTTTAGCATTAGTTTATGGATAGTCTATAGATATTTTTTTTTAATTTTAAATACACGTCAAAAATTTTTTCATTGCCTCGTAATTGCTCGTCATTAAATAGTTTATTTGTACATAAAAAAAAGAATCTAGTATTACAAGAGTATAACGTTTTACGACACGTTTAATCACGAGCCCAAACTGCACGTAACTTTGAAAAATCTTGAAAAATCGTCCATCTTCACAGCTTTTCAACGACAACTTAAATCCTCTCACGTACTTGCAATATCGTAATGAGCTCTTAAGCTCCCAGAGACATATTTTATTTTCCACCAAACACATTTTGTATTTCATTCCACGTTTCATAAACGGAATTTGCATGTCCCTTGTATTTGGCAAGCGTAATGCCCCGGTCGCTTAGTGCACTTTTATTACGGTATTAAATGATGTAATTTTTTTCGTATTATATTATTCAAATTTAAATAACTGTCTCCGGTTTCCCCTGCGAAGGTCCCACTGTCTCTACTGTTTCTTTTCGACGCCCCCAAATTTGGTTATTTTGGTTGGATATTTCCGCAATAGAATAAAACTTGCGTAGAGAGGCGTTGTTAATAGAAATTCAAATATATGTAATTTGTAGAACTATTTGCGCTATTAAACTTAGGTAATTATCTCACTGTTGTAGTATACAAACAGTTTTTATTTCATGTCCAGTTATTTGCTACAAGTCGGAAATAGATCAAAGAATATAAATTTGGAGCTCACAAGAGCTACAAACAGATGTAATGTAAATAAATTATGATTTTTAGTATGAAGAAATGTAGATAATATGTTATTTGAAATCAGAATAATAGTCGTTGTAACGTCCCTATGGATCCTGTATTTCAAAATTGGAGAAGTTAGGAGGCCGCAATTTTTACAAATGACGTCGTGACGTTTATAGGGGTGCGACTCGGCGACCGGCGACAAGTCATCATGTTACTTTCTTTCCTATTATTTTGCATTTGGCCTCCCTAAATGTTTATACTTAAGTATTGATTAGGTAAATTACCATTTTATCGAAGGATTGTCATTTTTAATTTTATTATTTATCTATATGAAAATAGAATATTTTTTGAAAGATTATGTCGTAAAATTATATGACTTAAAATCCGACAAGTACTTAAATTAAAATTTATGTCATTAAAAAAATCATATTTCAAATACTTACTATTTATTTAGAATCAGTGTTATTAGTTATCATTTCGATAAGATTAAATCTCGAAGATAGCAAACTAGTTATACACAGTTTGTGCCGACGAATATATTTAATATTTTTTATTTTATTTATATGAGGAAGCTACTTCCGAAATTGGAGCAACTGATCAGAGCGAAGTCAACCAATCTCTTGTCAAATTTATGCGCTATAGTGGCTTTTGACATAAAAGTGAAAACGTTGTTAAAAGTGCGCTTAAGCACTTTGACTTGATCATCAAATAGTGTAGTGTCATCAACATTATACTGAAAAACTTTTTTGTTCTGTTAAATACCATTTGAATATTTGAATGTTGTAAGAAAACGTTCTTTGGTCAATATTGCAGGAACTAAGAAATTGATTAGACACAACTGTCACCTTGACAGGCTTTTTACATGCAAACGGGCTGTTAATCATATAAATCACAATTGAAAACATACTTGGTGTTAAAAAAAACTTGAAGTGGTTTTATTTAAATTTAGAAAACTTTTTAAAAATAACTTAAGTAAACAAATAAACTCACGATCTTTATTTATTTGTTACTTAACATTAATTTTTCTTTAATGTTAAGAGATCTATACTATGTATAAAACTTGTTTAAAAATGTGAAAACATCATTCCTGTAATTTGAAAACTATAATAGATATAGTATACTCTAGACTATAGTATTGCAGGTGGATTGTAACTGTGTGTGAAAAAATATATTCTAAACCGATGCATACAACATATTTTTTTCACATACAGCTTGACCTCTTTGCCCCAGTGTCATTTAAGAAAAAAAATAATGAATCGAAAGTGTTAATTAATAAATACTTATATTTTTGAGCTGCCTTAAATCTCTCCCTTATTGTGTAATAAAATGCAATACATCCTTAAATTGATGCACCATGTTATTACTCACCAATATTGCCTTTACATCATTTCAAAAGCACAACATTACGTTATCTGCATATGCTAGGAACTTTTTACTCATAACAAAAGCCCCTTTGCTACTTGTATTTTCTTTATAATTTATTCCATTTCTCCCCCACACATTGGCATCGGTCGCTGATATTTTTTATTCGATTAGTAAACCCCTAAGGTGTTTTTAGCCTTTTTTCGCTCGATTTTCTTCGAAGCTTTGTTGACTGTTTGGAGGGTTACAATGCTCATTTCTTTTGGATGAACAAGCTTATTTATTCTTTAACTTATAAACTCCTTCGTGAACTTCGAGTAATGTTCCAAACATTCATGAATAAATGCTTGCGATAGGAACAATATAAATAATTTCCTGTATTAATTAAAATATATAATTATATGATTATATTTAAAACGTGTCTTGTTTAATTTAAATAAACCATTTATTTGTAAAACAATAGTCGTGAAACATCGATATCTCAAAACCACGATACTTATACACTCGATTTGTTGCGAAGGAAACAGGGAGGATGAGACGAAACTTTTTGATGGATCGGACGAAGTTTGTTTTGCATGTGAGTGATATGTCTGAAATAATAAATGTTGAGGCGTCGACGTACCCCAGCTCTCCCTCGCAGGGGTGAGCTAAAACGATTTTTGATTTGGGTGTCAAGCAAATGTTTTACGCAGTGACGCTCCAACCGGATTTGATTTTCTTAATCGATTCTTGAGAATGCAAATTCGTCGAGATTTAATTATGAGTGTTCTGTTATAAGGATACATTATTTCTACAGCTTTAATCAACATTGCATTTAACGGAACTTGGGTATGTAAATTGACAGCACTATTACCGAAAGCTTTGTTTAATACTTGCGCTAATCAGATTATGCATACAAGAACGGTTCGGAACGGTGGGTAGTGCGGCATTAGGTTATGTGAACGGGCCAGTATTAACTAATCAACGTGCGTTGGCTTTGCTGGTAGATTGCAACGTATTGTCCGCGCTCGTAGCCCCGGAATATCTGTTTAGGCCACTACCGGTTAGCGGTAACTATGTTTACCTTCGTATTACTTCATTACGTGCTTTTTATGCTAAATAATGCTTCGGCGTTAGTTCGCTATTTAGCGATGAGCAAGCTCTGATACGGAGGATTAAATTTCTGTCTATTTATGTTGAAACAATGACGATGGTTCGATAACGCTTTTATTTGACAAGTTTACACATGTTCAGTTACTTTAAATGTAAATACAATGTTGCAATTATTTTTGGATGTTATTTATCATATTTCGTGCCCTAAAATCATTGACAGAATCATATTAATAAAACTAAATATTGTAAGGCTCGCTAATTAAAGTCACATACTTTGAGTTTGTAGACAAAATTTCCTCTTCAGAAACAATATATTTACTTACTATTAGATTTTAATTATATAATTAAATAAGAAAAAAAATAAGAGATAACTAAATGCTATTCAAAATTTTGAAAACTTTAAGACTATTAAAATAATTCTTGATGCTTTTCCTATGTCACACTCTTTAAAAATAAATTACACAAGTCTCCCAAATCGACGCAACAATTTTTTTCAAAGTGTCTCTCTAAAAAGGTACAATAAAAATGCAAATGTTCTTTTAACAAATCAGATTCACGCCGCCATTACTTTTTATTTTTGTAATTCAGAGTACGGAACGATTCGTCGCCAATTTGCCTTTTGACAAGTGAATGAATAATATTATTTCGTAGCAGACTTATGATGGCTGGCGCCGACAGATGGGGTGGTTGTTAATTTATCTAGATCTCAATATTACGTGCTAAACAACTCGACTGTATATTTAATGCAATGTGTGAAATTTACTGTGTAACATTCGCAATTGAGAACTTTGATGAATCTCCACGTATATACTTAAGAATGTGTATTTTTACTTATTGAGAGAGGTTGGGTATAGTAAAATTCTGCTCGAAATTAATACATACATACGACTTAAGTAATCCCTTCATTTTTCTAAGTAAAACTTAAGTATTATAAAAATTTCAAAGTATATCTTCATATATCTACAAAGTAAACCAATCATATGTGAATAAAACTGAACAAAAAGTTCTATTCTTTTAAGTATTCAAACTAAAAATCAGAAATGTATTGCAGGTGTTAGAGCCCTCGACGAATTAACAGCAGACCATCGTTTGATTCTGTCAGTTATTTCTAAAATAACAGAATATGAGAGACGTGCCTTTTATGTCCACAAGCGCTATGCTATAGAGGATCTCACTATGCTGCCATAGTGTATGTCACCATACTGCATTATCCGCATTTGTAATGAGCATGGTGATCACCATTTTTGGTAATGAGCATGGTGATTCAATTTATACTTTCCATCAGGTAGAGAAAGGTCATTTTTGCAGGCTCTAAAAAAAAATCAAAATCTTATGTACACACCTTGAATTCAGTTACTTAAATGAGGCGTAAAAAAGCATCTCACTAGGTCGCCATACTGTGGGTCAGCATACTGCAATGTTTGAATTCGCGATGAGTATGGTGACCACTCTAGGATTCTATTTATGCTTTTCATTAGGCAAAAGAGAGTCACTTTGGCAGGCTCCGAATAAAGAAACAAATAGGAGAAATAATATCTACCACATACTGTGTTTATTTATATTTAGAAAAACCGTCTAGTTCAAACTTGTTGAAAGGAAGCTGATAAAATTAAATAGATCGATCGTCAAACATGTTGAGTTCTCAAAATCAAACATTTGAAAATAAGCCATAGCTGTTTTAATTCCAGCTTGAACTAAAACCATCAATCAAACCAACACTTTTGTTAAGATAAAAATAAAATGAAGGAAGTGGATATAATTTATTATTTTATTGATTTGGAGTTATCTTTTGTCCGATCGCGTGGCCGTGAGTCGATCGTTTCTCTTTGATTCGTTAGGGTTCTAAAGTATCTTGTTAACGGGTCTCAATTTATAAAAAAAAACCGTAACTGTTAATATACAAAACATTAATTGTTTACACAGAAGGTATGATTAAGTCGTTTATTCACACATGTGTCTAGAACTTACCCAGCTAAGGCTGAGCACGAACGGACCGTCTCGACCGGGGCAGTACTACCCTTTTACTGAAGATCAACCTAAAGCGACATCATATATGTTGTCGTGTTTTGTTAATAAGTGCGAGATCAAAGGCTCATTGATGCAGGGATGTCAGTTATCGTGGTAAGTGTGTGAGTGTTACACTGCCACGATGACTGTCATGCCTTTTGCGTTCCCAGGCGGGGCGTAAAAAGCGTCTCAGCGGGTCACTATAGTGTGAGTCACCATACTACAATGTCTACATTCTCAATGAGTATGGTACTCACAACTCTTGGATTCTATTCGTGCATTAGATCAGGCAGAGTAGAGTCACTTTGGTAGGCTTAAAAAATAGTTAAGTACATGTATTTAATAGACAATTTTTTTTTTTAAGTCATTGTCCATTGTAATTAAAACTGTTGTGTAGAATAAAAAACCAGCAGATGTACTTTAAAGTAAAGATTTTAATTTTTTTTTAACGTAAGTCTTATTGTTTGAAGATTAAACGCTCCTCCGTACGTGAAATTTTCTCTACAATATTTAGTTCCCGTAGTACCTAAATGTCGATTAAAACGATTATACCAGATATATTAATGGAATGCTTATGTCCAGCAGTAGACTGTGATAGGCTGATGAAGATTAGATATATTTGAATTGTTTAATATGTTATATCGATTTGTGTATTTTTATATAAGTTTGACAGTTTCCCGTTGCAAGAGGCTGTGTGTTTTTTTTTCTGTATGAAGAGCCTGCCAAAGTATCTCTATCTAATCTCTATCTAAAGTCACCATACTCATTGCAAATGCAGACAATGTAGTGTGGTGACCCACACTATGGCGGCCTAGAGAGATGTTTTTTCACACCACGCTTGGGGACGTAAAATGCATGACAGTCATCCAGGCAGTATAAGGCTCACGTAATTATCAACATAACTATCACTCCTGTATCAATGGGCCTCCGGTCTCGCACTCACCAACGAAACACGACAGCACGGATGCTTGCGCTTTAAGTTGTTCTTCTGTGGGAGTGTAGTACTGTCCCGGTCGAGCTGGCCCGTTCTTGTTGAAATCAGCGTGGCTCTATTACCTAAAATTCATGTCTCATGTCAATGAAAGTTGTTTAAAAATAATTTTACATTTAAATCTATATATATGTATTCTATTATATGCTATATATGCTATTATATATATATATATATATTTATGTATAATAGCATAAGCTATACTTTATCTAGGTAAGAAATATTTTGAATAATTTCATATTATAAAAATATGATCAAAAGATTTTAACGGTCTGAAGAATTATTTACATATTAATAGCGACGGAAATGAAAAATATATTAAATTCAAACGGAGCTCCGTGACTCGTCAGTAAAGTACCAAACGACTCCATTTGGAGGGTTCGGGCATAGAGTAATGAGTAATACAGAGAATTTCATGTCTGTCACAGATGGGTTAAGGTTCAATTGCTACAGGACACTACATACACACACAATACAGACACAACATACTTCTATGTAGAAAATTAAAAAGTTTAATAAAATTATTATTTAAAAATAAGTTTATTTTAAAAAAAGAAAATTGTTTTCATAAACTAACTGAAAATGTTTTTATTTTTTTAATTTTTCACTTTGATTTAGTATCTTATAGTATTTGTTTACTTATTTTTAAATTTTTAATGAAATATATAAATGAATTCAAGCTCAACTCAAATCTTGATTAAGAAAGCTGTTAATAACATAAGCAACATAACATTTGCATAATGTAGTGTTAATATAAACATATATAGAAACTGAGTGTAGTTTAATACGTCCGATCTTATAATACAGACCTTCTGTTTTGTCACTACCCTGTAATCCGCAAAAGGGTTCTGTGAAGGCTTAAAACAGCCACTTATTATGTATGTTACATTTCACTTTCAGACGTCATTTATATTCAAATGTTCAAAAGGCATTACTGTGCAAAAATTGTAGTATTAATCCCTTTGAAACGAATAATTTCGTTTCATGAAAATATTATTTTATATCTGTACTTATATATGTTAACTGTAAAGAGTTTGTTTGACCGTGGAAATTTATCATTTTAAAGTCTTATAAATGATATAAATTCATTTCAACATTAGCTGAGTTATTTCTCGGATAAAAGTCATGCAAAGTTTTCATTATTCCTAATTTTATTATAAAATATATTTATTTTAGCAAGTAAACATTTAATAGATATTTTTACATGTTAAACTTTACAGCTAGAAGGCGCCGGTATTTCCTAAGACTCACTCTGGGAAGAAATTTCGAAACAAATCACAAAGGAGTCTTTTTTTAAGTTCGTGAACATTGATTAAATAAAAATTATGCGAGCAAAATATTGGTCGGGATGGACGTTTTGAAGAAATCACCATGATTTTGAGTAGGCTTGTCCATACAGACGGCTTAAAACCACAGCCATCGTGTTACTTAACCAGTATTAGTTAAGATTAACGACCCGAAGCGAGGCACTACCGCCAGCAGGACATTTGGGTAGGCCGTGGAAATAGTCAAAACCACCAGAAAGATATTAAATATGAACTAACTACAAGCGTATACTATACTCATCTTTAAATAAAAAAATCTAATACAATTCGACTTCCATGTAAGAAAAAAACGAATAAAAATATTAAAAAAATTAAAATACGACACTCAACAGTAGATTAAATGTCACTTTCAAACACAACAAACGTAAATACCGGAGTGAGCAGTATCAATCACTCATTTAAATATTCTAAAACTCTGTGGTAAACCTTTTCATATAGTTTTTGTTTCATCAAGGACTTAAATTTGTTAATACTTAATTCTTGTAATTCGCTTGGAATTTTATTGTAGAATCGCGCACCCTGACATCGAAAAGGTTTGCTTACTTTTTGTTATCTAGTCGTTGGCAACACAAGTTTATTTTTATTTCTACTGTTAATACCTTGAATGTCGCTAAACTTTACGAATGAATAGATATTTTTCCTTATGTATACTACATTTTTTCATAAATGTACTGAGATTACTGTACTGAGAGTACTTTATTCTGCGCATAACAAAATACCATATGACATTGCACTATGAAAATAGTTGAAATACACTAGTCTAGCTGGTCATCGGTTAATCAACGATTTTATAAACCGCAAATGCTACAGAACTAAATGTATTCAATAATTCATCAATGTGTGAGTTCCACTGCAATTTAGTCTAGAGTGATATCCAAAAACTTAATATTGACAAGATTCAACACCTCTTCACTCATCAGAACACTGGTTGTTACTCGTTTGACATTATGTGTAAAAAAGTTAATAAATTCAGTTTTTTTTCTCGTTTAACAATAAACAATTGACATTCAACCAGTTCACGACATTAGAGAGAGTGCTATTGACGTCATCGTTAACTGATTGGAGTCGTTTAAGTAAAAGTGAAGTGTCATCTGCAAATAGCACTGTCTTATGAAGTAAATCCAAATAAAAGTATAAGTTTAATTCACAATATGGTTTAAAAAATTCAAATTTAAAAAATGGAGGGAACGAACAAAAAAGTTAATAAGTAAATATTAATAAAAACAGAATCGGAACGGAAGCATCAAAAGTCCAATAATTCACAATCAAAAAGGACCTACAGAATTAGGGTAGCGGTATGAGAGATCGGCATACAAAATGATTACATATACCGACTTTATCCGTTCACAAAGAAACTCAGCGGGGTTCTATAATATTATACTTCTGCCTTTGTAGTAGCTCCACAACGCAGTGGGAAGCATGCTTTATGGTTTCAAATGATAAAATTGTTTGTAAGTAGCATTGTAAGGAATCATTTTATGCGGTAGCGTGACCAACTTTGTGATTATAATAACTTTTAATGTTCTTAACAAGATATCGAAGCATTCCGATGTTGTTATAGCTTGTCTCAATGTATGATATATTTGTTGCAGATTACGTGACGAAAGAAGCGACATGGAGCGAGTGATGGCGATGGATAAGGCCCGGGAAGGTTCACATAACGGTAAGATTCGTAATGGTCATGTAATTAGATCTCGTTCCATTCGTAATGGTTTAAATTGTAATTAACAAACAGATTGGAGTAAAACATTGTCGAATAAACCGCAACACTTTCTGATTCATTTGATTAGTTGCAAATCGGACATTATACGGTTACGCTACACTGAGTCATTTTAATTTTTATTCCTCACTTAATAATTACTTCTTTTAGTGTGTAACTATGGTGTTTCAAGTAAAGTAAAACTTAACTAAAATTACATCAATCAATTTAACCACAATAAATGTTGAATACTTAAATTTCAAAATTATTATAATCAATACATATCATGCATATCACGTACTTTTGTAGGCATTCAGTTTTGTCTTTCGATAGTCTTACTCAAAATTTAAACACAAAATTATATATAACAATAATAACCAGTCTACCATTGCTCTTCATTAATATAAATCTTTACAAAAAATACCTAGTAATTTCAGTTAAAGCTATACTATTAAAAATATTGGCTAACCCTACAATATAAAACAGGTTCTTCCCCAGGCCACAGTCCAGTACTCAATTTGTCAAAATCTGGGTCCGGCGGAGAACGTGAAAGGATGGAACGGAGCGACCGTGAACGTGACCGGGGTGAAGGTTCAGCGAGTGGCCGGAGTTCGGCAGCCTCACGCCGAACCCCACAGCCGCCCCGACTGCCGTCTACTGCGACAGCCGCTGCCAGTCCGCGATCGCATTCAGACGAAAGTGATGCGCCGCTCTCTGACCAAGAAGATCACAATGTCAAAGATGAAGACGACGGTAAAAATATCATTTAATTACGTGTTTTTGTAAAGTAGTACGATTTCTAAACGATCTTTAATATAACCTATCTCATTAAGTAATTATTTCGTAATCTTATACATAAATAACCAATCAAATGGAAGCTGTAGGCACTATTTAATATTATCCCCTTTAATTTTCTATATTTCACTACCAAGGTGTTTCCCCCACTATATGTTTATTTAGTCCAGTTTTTTAGTCAAGTTTTTAGGCCTAGATTATTATGTCGTAATGTCGATAATATATAACAAAGTGTATGTATGTTACACCTATGATCGTTAAAATAAATATAAGGAATTTGTAGAATCAAACAAACTTGTTCTCTTCTCTTAAATAACATGTAGACAATTCATTACATGCTTAGAGATCAATATAGTATTTATTATTAAAAAGGTATATTCTAAACAAAGCATGCAATGAAAGTGTCAGAAGAAAAACCTTATCTCTTAAATTAGAATCGAGAACTCAATTTAAAGTTGACCAGAAATTATTAATTTTCAATCTACCAGCGTTTACGTTGTTTTAATTTAATATAAATTAGATGTACCGATAAATTAACCTGGGTAGATCCGTTGCAATCACGGCTAGAAGCACGACAATCAAGTGTCCGTGTTATATTAACACAGCACGGTATCACCCGTTCAATATACTTGGCATGTAATGCACTACAAAATTACCCAGTAATAGCCCTGGAACCTTTAGCATTCATAGTTCGGAAATTATCAGTCATAAAATTGTGGTTCCTTTTATTCTAGACTGGTATTACTTGTGTAAAATGATTTTTCGATGAAACAATGTATGTACTCGTACCAGCCACTGCTAATTATTTTATAGTCGAATATAATAAATTGGTTTTTACTGCGAATAATTAATTTACAATACCGAATTTTTACATCTC
This sequence comes from Hypercompe scribonia, assembly GCA_949316085.1. Classification (NCBI taxonomy): domain Eukaryota; kingdom Metazoa; phylum Arthropoda; class Insecta; order Lepidoptera; family Erebidae; genus Hypercompe; species Hypercompe scribonia. Next base: position 10,165,709 of record OX438974.1, on the reverse strand, counting down.
TAGCGTAAAACTTGCAGGGAAAGGTAACAAAGTGTTACAGACAAGCGCGGGCACATCCTGGACGATGATTAGCAAATGATCATGCACTTGCGTTCCCATACGTTTAAATGTTTTGATCCCTAGACACCGCACGTATGCTTGTAATGGTCCTATATAATAAAATGTTATTACCAGTATCGTCCGCAATTGCCCCCAATGATGTATGAATAGCGCTTAAAAGGACCTGATTCAATTTTACACGTGAACACGAAACCTTTTGTTAAAGTTTAAAATGTATTGTTTCGCACAACCTTTGGATTAAAATATATTAAAATTACTATTACCGGCAAGTTCGTGTAACCTTGATAATGTTCTATCTTATATTTGAATGATGAACATACATTACTAGTACTTTAATATCTACTGTATAGTTAACCTCCATATATCATGAACTATTAACGCCACTAAAGACAAATGATGGATTGAACGACAATTTCTTCGGTGACAAGTATTAGGTTCGTTCGGTTCTCAGTTTTTTTATAATACGTTTAAGACTGTTGATTAATATTTTAATCAATTTAGGACAGTATCTTTTAGTGTCATCAATCAAGTGACAACTAGTCATTGATGCAATCAATTTTTAAAGCTTAGAGATATGATTATCATAACTATCTCAGCTATAGGATGTCTAATGCTAGGCAATGACTTCGAAGAAGACATATTAGAAGATATGGCCCACATTCACTGTCGATTTGTAATTTTTGTATTTACTTTATTGGTATTTCAGATAAATATTAAAAGTAAAACAAGATAAATCAATTGATGCAAGTACTAAATATGAAAATAAGTTTTAACAATTGATAGAACTGTTTTCACATACTCCTAACAATAATAAATAGTTAAAGCACGCAACTGCACTCTATGGCAATAGACACGATGGTGTAAATCATAACATTGATCCACAAATGTAAATACTTGGTGCATACAATAGCTAAATTAAGTGAAACAATAAGGATTGTGTATTGGTTATTACAAGCTCCACACAAAATGCTCAGAGAGCGTGGGAACGAGTTACAGACTACGATTTATAGGAAACACCGGCGTGGACGCGAAATTATGGGATGAGCCCCGGGAATTTTTCATAGACAAAAGATTCTATAAGAAAGTCGGTAATTCAAATCTGTTTGCATTTAATTGTGGCGCAAGATCATTTTAAAGTTTATTAGCAATTAATTCTGTCGATACGTAATTCACGCTCGTCACGATCACCCTGATCTCATTATAAAAACACTTTTTATATGAGTTCGTGTCATTCAACTTTGATCTTTGTTCATCTAATGTTACCTTTTCGTTTCAATCAACATTCTCATCTCAAATCTAATTTCATTTTATATCCGTGAACTCTTTTAGTCAATATCGCGTGGCGATTGATAATGAATCCTTGGTATTAGTTATAGAGGTTATGTTCGTTTGTTTAAAATCTCGTAGGTTCTTGTTAATTGGCCTTATTAGGGAGATGGTGTTGTGACAACCCGAGAGTGCTATCGTGCGCATCGACAATGACGAAACGATGTTGTCTTCATTATTTGATGAGCGGTCACTATCTTGTCAGTAAAATTAAATGTATCGATAGATTATTTTAGACCGTGAGAGACGCCAATCGAAGTACTTTCTTTTTTTATGTGTGAGGTCTATTATTGACATAAAGGGTACATTATGGTAATTATATCATTATTTTTCGAGTATATAAGTTGTATGTATTACTAGGTATTTCCCGCCACGTTTCGCTAAGGCACACTGTAGTTGCTCAGACTATGAAATTATTAAGAAAATGAAAGCGAAAAATAAATAAAAACAATCGACGAAGCGGGTTGTATATCGTGTCAAAGTTTGAGTTCAACCGGTGCAGAAGCTCATGAGTCTTTATAGCGTACACAAAACCAGCTTGTTGAGCTGATCGTAACCGAGGTACTTCCTAGTGTCATCATAAAATTTAAATGTACAGATTTTCAAAATATCTTTATATGCAATGAGTAGAGCATAAGAGAGTATTTAATATTGGATTAAAATCGATACGATATTCAAATAGCTGGGTCGTTCGCATAGCGAATAACTTGCGGCTTAGTGCAGCGAGGCCTATAAATCGGTTAGAGACAGCCCATTTGGTGTCGAATAACTTTCTAGAGTCCTTATTCTGTTAATCTGAAAAATAAATTGGAAAAAATAAGCCATATGATAATACAAGCGTTTTGAAATATTACAGTGAAAGGAATAGTTAGCCAAACTTTGTCAGATACCTGATAATATTATTATTAATATCTTGATTATTTGGACTGCCTCGACTAGTGCAGTGGTACCGTATGTGATTGCTGTGCATGAGGTCTCAGATTCGTTCTCCGGGTCGGATCAAATGTTTGTATAATCTGCAAATACTTGTTACGGAGTTTGAGTTTTTCTACGTATAATATGTGTGCATTTACAAAAAAAATGTATAAACCATCCTATCAGTCAATCTAGCTGTCATAATTCAAGCTCCGCTTAATTTGAAGGTAGATGGATGTGTGTCAGATATTTGATTATTTATTTATTACTAGATATGCGAATTCACTTAATTATGCTTACAAATAAACACATCGATTAAAGTTAAAAATAGTAAAAAATATAAAAATAATGATCCTTAAACAAATTCCTTGAATTATAACTACGAATAATCTTAATCGTTTAAGTATCATTTAATTTGATCTAATTAAAATTACATAAATTAAAAAAATAAATGGTTACTAATGAATGACGTTACATTGCTGGTCGTATTGAAATCACACATTGTCAGAATAAGCATGTGAACATTCATTGCACACTCCATCAAAGCTTTGTCAATAATTGCAATAATAATTGTGAACCTAGCAACATATACCTGCATACTCATACACTCAATTCTAATAGAACCTCCTTCGTCAGATTACAAACGCCTTCATTTACTGTAAGAGTAATAATATATACATTTAAAATAGATGGTAGATAGATATATAACAAATCTCAAGTGGAGCTTCTTAAATTGACATCTAATATTTATAAAGAATTTTAATTACTTACACACCATCACATTTTTAGGCTTTCTTAATCTGAAGATTATTTAGGGTCAGCTACTAGGTCAATTGGTTTTACCAGGTTATTAGTTTTCCATGGAACGACTGGCATCGGACCTCCACATCCCTGAACTGAATTCTTGAACTTGAGCTATCTTGAACTATCATCGTCTTAGCCGAAAGAAGGCCTCCCCAGCAGGTTGAACTAGTTATCAGTATATTTAAGAGCTTCGATTTCGCCTTAACGATTACCGTAAATGGTCATGACAACCAGGACCGATAGCTACCGAGCTCTCCAAGACACGGGTGTGAAGCAACACTACTTCCATACTCCGTGCTGTTATTAAGAATTTCTCATAAGAATAATCTTATAACGCTATAAAATCCGACCGGGGTTTGAACACGAGGGTACTTGACCAACAGTCACATACCCTAACCACTAGACCAGCGAAGCAGTCTTGCTAACTTACCATAAGCAATGGAAATGTGCAGAGTATTTTTAAACAGTTGTGTAGTAGTTATAGGATACATTGCATAAGTAGTAGGATGTCATAGGAATGAATACATTTATCATCAATATCGAATTTCCCTACTTGGTTTAATGATTACACAGGAGAATTACCATGAATGTATGGACCACAATGTCCTGCTTAAACCTCGAAAGTTGTTTAAGAAGGTTTATTAAATAACCAAATATTATTTACAGTTTCTACTTGGCAGTAATATCTATGGTTTTTTAAGAAAATGTAGCATAACCTCAAAAAAAGTTAATGTGTAGATAATAGTAGCTTAACTAGTTACGTAATCATAAAGGATAGTGAAGAAACTAAAGGAATCATCATCTCCCTGAAATGATAGTGCTTATCATACAATTATTTGACCTGAATGGGATCAAACACACGACCCGCTACACGTTAAAAAAATAAAAGAAACAGATGTAAAAAACCAAACAGCACGGCAATGGAATAGATTTCAAATTTAATCTCGTGCTTATGGAAGTCATCAGAATATCACCGTCCACTGCAGAATGAAGACCTCTTCCAAACAGCGCCATCTATGCCGGTCTTGGGTAGTACACATCTATCTCCTGCATCTGTACGTTATATAGTGTATACTGCATAGTATAGTACTACAAAATTCAAACATATTCAATAGTGCGTGTAATAATTAATGAATATTAGATCACGTAAAACCTTCAAAGGAAAGAAAAATAGCTATTTGACATATACATACATACATATAAAAGCTAAAAAGTAGTTGGTTCACTTTGTTTCTTTCACGTTTCTTGGTTCAATCAATACTTATCGAATTTCATCGATTTATGCCGGATTCAGGTTGTATTTTCGTATTTTAGTATTGGCAAAACTTTGAATAGTTTTGTCGTGCAAACTATAATAGTATCAAAAAAATATCTATAATATATCTTATTTAAAAGAAACCCTGTACCAAAAATAAAATTCTGATGACAAAAAGACTCAAAAAATAAAGGAAACAATAAACATTATTTTCATATTCACGTATGAGAAAAACTTTTACTACTAATGGGTATTTTCCTTTAAGAAAGAAATAGTTAACAATGCCACACCTAGTGTAAATTATATTTGTTAGAGCTTGTAATTATTGTCCAAAATTATTACAATTATAATAATTTATTTTTTAAAACAAATTGGCTACTAATATTTTAATATTAATATTTATTCGTAGGTGGAGACCTAAGTGAAGGTGAACGTGAAATGCCAGTTTCTTTATCACCAGCCCCGGTGAGCTACGCGGCACAGTCTGGTTCACCACCCAACGTACCGGTAGACCCAACTGCAGACACCTTGGTTTCTTCCACTGAGACCCTTCTTCGAAATATTCAGGGATTACTGAAAGTGGCCGCGGACAACGCTCGACAGCAAGAGAGACAGATTAGTTACGAGAAAGGTAAGTGTTTTTATTTCATAATAAGAAAAAATAATGATAGCAAAACGATTCAAAGTCGATCATTTATATATCGATTTTTTTGTAAATCATGTAACTAGCTCATATAACATATAAATTATCAAAAATATAAAACCACAATTAGAAAATTGGAAATAGGCAGAATGGTAAGAAATATTTTATAATCTATCCTCATATCTGTCTAATATATGTACAAAAAAACATAGAAATACAATAAAGGTGTGCCATCACAAACATCACAACAAGAGCTAATTATATATTAGATATTTGTATATAATATCTAGATGATACAATACTTTGACATTTGTCAGAATAAGTATGGATTATATCCTATCCTGTATCAAGTTTTTCTTATCTACCTATTTTTTGTGTATGTAGGTTTAAAGACACATAGGTGTAAAAATTCTCAGAAATTCAGAACCTCATTTCGGCATTTACATATGAGATGATCATAGATTATCATATGGAGACACTGTAACATGCAGGAAGCCGTGTCGATGTAAGTGTTATAATCGATATTAGTTGAGATCTCGTGTGAATCGATTCTGCGTAGTCAGACGTACGAGTATAAGCAAAATTGATTAGCTGCTGTTAGGATCTTAGATCAAGTATTTTAACCTGTTTGTTCTATATTCTCGTATCGGGCGTGTTTTTACGACACATATTGCATTTGCATCGCATTATATGTTGTCTATTTATTGTGTTATTATGCGAAATTATTAAAATTAGAAATAATCGATAAACAGCAGTTTTGTTGTACGTTATAGGTGGCAGTACTTGTATGATATGTGCCTCCGACACGTATGAAATGGCTCGAGGCTGCACTTTAAGATAGTTACTTATATTTATGCGTTTTGTTTTAATTAAGTGCATAAAACTTAATGTTTAGGTGTGTACTTAACGATAACATGGATACAAGTACCTATAGACATATTAACTTTTACTGGTACGTATTTTAGTACCTATCGACACCTGCTGCCTAAGGCATTTAGAGGGTACCTAATAATTCTCAAACTTTTAGGTTCCTTCAGTATTTTTTTGGAAATATATTAGTTAAGGAAACCCTTTTCTTCTTTTTAAAAAAAAGACTTCTCCAGCACTAAGAAGATACCCTGTGTCGTAGGAGACTTTACGAACATACAGGAAATGGATACAAAGAACACCTAGATTCAGAACAATAATTTGTGAATCTCACAATGTGTTGTCCAATGTGGAATTTGAACCCACAACAATTAGCCCAGTAGGCCACATGTGAAATATTTACAGGTTATAATTTTTGGTGATAAGTACCTACATAAATAATATAGCTATGTATGTAGGTATGGGTTAAGATAGGTTTATGTGTTGTTCACTCGCGATGCATGTCGTGCCTTTTGCAAATAGCCGTAGTACAGATGCGGCTGAGTTATAGCCAGGCCCACTATCATTACAAACGATTCCATTCAGACAGCATAATTGTTTAATTGATATTTCTGCCAGTTATTTATTCACGTCATTCCGTTTTCTCCATGAGAAATAACCGTGCTTTATGATACGAGAACATTTTAAAAATAATTCCGTTTCATAGCGAACGCTTTACTTGAACAAAATACCTTTTACGTAGATTATTTTGAGCTGCAGGTACATTGCGAAATCATCGAAATGTAGTACCTTAGAAATCGAGATCCTGATAATATTTCGTATATACTATTATATATGTCAAGTTTTACAGTACATATGTGTAAATAAAGTTAAAGAGACTAATTAGAAATTAGGGTAAGAATCTTTTCTTATTTCTGAAGAATGATTAGATTTGGTTAAGTTATATGAAAGAAAGTAAAGCGTTAGTAAAGATTTATGAAACGAGATAGAAAGTATGGTTCTCTGTCGTACCTTTTTTCGAATTTTAAGTTACGTTTAATGTTAAGCACGAGGATACTGTTAACAATTTAAGTTCAGCATATTTATTGTAAACCTCTAATTTGTTAATTTAATATAAAACAGTTAAAATGTGTTAGTGCTATTTTGCTTATTTTCAAAGATATTTGATAATATTTAACGGAATTTAATATGTTTGTATGTAAACTATTCGCAAAGATTTTAAAGATTTGTGTTATTAAACCTTTATTTTATTAGCTTTTTTATTTTCATAAATAAATGTAATCATGATCTAAAAACTTAGATTTCTTTCTCAAAATTTTACGACTAAACAAAATGAAAATAACGCATTTGTTATAAAACTCATAAAAATACAGAGCACAGGGAAAAGATGGGCGCAAGTCTTCATCAAACTTGAATATCAATATTACGCCTCCAGCCAATTGTATTAATAAACAAAACAAAATGAGAAATAATAATGCTATAGACTAACAAAAGGTTCCATTTCTCCCCCTGGTATATAAGTAAAAGCTACAAGAACCCTATTTTAATAATTTTAAAGATGAAAATCGTACGTAGGTTAAACCAGTAATTTGGTTTATACGATAACAAAATTATTGTTGATGAAATACTTTTTCGAATCGATGTGTCTGGCGAACTTTACCGATGAAATTATTTTTATATAAATTACGGCAATCGACGCGGACGGCTCGCTCGCTCCGACACAATTCATAGCTTTTCTGCCTCTCTCTGGTCAGTAGTTGGTATATTTTGTATGCAGAAATATATCGCTTCATAAAAGGTCGGTGTTTTCAATTCTCTAGACGGTTGCAAGGCACAATCCATGTATTTAGCTGTTTATGTTGGCTGTAACTAAAGTGTGTTTTCCTTATCTGGGTAAGAAACCTCGAATGCACAATGTTCCTAACCCTAACCTGAGAAATAATAAACATCATGACGAGAAATATTAGGCTTATAGCACTACTATATGCGCTCGCAGTTTTCTTTATAACTATACTTACTTCAGTTTAGACTATTTAAAAAGAAGTATTTAAGAAATAGGTTGCTTATTTTATTAGTATTAGTGCCGTTACTTAAAACTTAGCTTAATAATATAACTCAAAAACAGGTCATGCCTACACAGATAGATAAAATAACGGTGAAACACAATAGATAAAATTGTGCAATATAAAATTAACTATTCATCAAATTTAGACGACAAAACTACGCCCGTCTTTTGCGAAAATAATCAACGAAAATCGACAGCCTAAATTATTATTATTAAATAATACAAAAACGGTCATAACATGTTAATTTAATCATATGTAATTGCTTTCAACGAAAATATTCGTTTTCATAAAGTCAATCTGCAAGCACAATAAAGGTATAACATGGACTATAAATATCTACAAGTGAGCAAACAGTCGCCGGGACCCCTCCTAGTCACAAATGACAGATCGCTATCTAGCACATTCGCTGACGATTTTTACACTAGTGCAGAATAGGCGAGGTGCAGACAAATGTGCTGAAGCATTCACCACGTTATCAGATAACTGACTTGGGGTAGCGACTGCGTGATAAACTGTCCTGTCGTGTCGATTTGTACGTGTAAATAGACCACAGTGAATGGGAAATAGGTGTCATATTGTGGCTCTTTCAAGTGCGTTTTGTGAGCGTATGATGTGATGTACTGAGCGAGATTGAGGTAGGAGGCGCCTATCATGCGGTTAGATGCTTAGAGCATTGTTGAGTATAATAATATATTAAAGCAGTTAATGGTTACAGACGTTCTAATATTTTGAGTAATATGGTTTTGTTTGAATTTAGTTTACTCAGAAAAATATAGTGAAAATATTATTGTCTCAGATGCGAACTGTTATTTTTTTATTCGGGCCTGATAAATGACTATCACTGAGTATTCCATTCACCTACCGCTACAAAACTTCTTCTTAGTGATACTCATGACAGAGTGGTCGTGCCTGTTGATGGACAGGATTGCAGCTCGACGTCATCGCTTAATTTCAGGGCTGCTGCACATCTTGTGATGACCCTCCATCTGTGATGCCGGTGTTTCGCATTGTAAGCACATTGTACTGCACATGATTTGGTCGTAGATTTCATTAGATGGATCCATCGAGTTGGCCTGTGCCCTCCACATATCTTTGTGGGACAAGTCTCTCCATCGAGTCCTTTTTTCTAGAGATGTCCTCGACAAACTTCAGTATACACATTTTCATAACCGACGATAACCTATATCGTATGTATAGATCTTTGAGAATAGAACTATTAGTGCGAAACACTAATTACCTATAAACACTATTAATAAACCGTAGTTTTTGAAGAAGTTGTTTACTAGGTGAGCTTGTTTTAACTCCATAAATAAAGTTTGGAAATACGAGGCACTTCATCAAGCAGACCTCTGTATTTTTAGTAATTCGCCTGTCTTTCCATATCTTTCTCAACCGTTCTACTGCTGACCTAGTGATGGCACATCTATGCTTGATTTCATCAGTTCATCCCGCAACGTTCGAGATAATTGTACTGACACTAGGCAACACTGGTAAAAAATCGATAACCTTTAAGCTTTAGAATCAAGTTGTGTTAATAACATAATTCTATTATCAGTCAGATTTACAAATCTCAGAAAAAGTACTTCTAAAATTTGTCGAGTAACGACGTTAATTCTCTTCTATTCTTCTAAACGTTATAAGTAACTCTGAAAGTTTACTAAATTTTGCACTTGTTAACTTTTAATAGTTTTTTTTATTAATTTTATGCACCATGCCTTAATTATAATTGTTTACAAGAACCTAAGTAGGCTACTAACACAAAGATGAAATATTTTTTTCAGAGACTTTCTTTTTAACTTAGTCAAGACGTCAAAAAGAAGGCTTGATAGAACTAGAAATAGAATATAAATTTACATGTATAGAGTTATAATTAAGAAAATTTCAGTTGCATTTATATTGAAATGAAGAAAACTATGATCAATTACAAAAAAAATGTTTCAAGCGACCAAAAACTGTTCAGATGTAACACATACTCTAGTCAATTTTACTACTCTTCTATGTATCGTAACTGGTTAACCTATATAAGGTTTAAAATATTGGTCACCATAAGTAAAAGTGAAGCGAATGGTTACTTTCAATTACACTGAAGTTGGAATGCGATACATCAACGCGTTCTTGCTCAATACTAAAAAAACAAAAGACTTGTAACACAGTGAATCGGCCGATTGCGATCATTGCGACATAAATCTCCTTCGGCTACTCTTTTAAGCTTTTATCCCTGTTAATTCTTAGTGCTTAGTTTATTTCTGTACCAAATGGTCCGATCTTGTTGGCGCGGTTTTGTTACACTCTTTTGTATTACAACTATCAGTTTTTGTTAAGCTAAGTGCTGGTCAACGGACAAATGGCTCGCGCCCTGATAGCCCGTGAGCACTTTATGGCGCTCTTTTCTTAAGATTTGTATTTATACGCCTTAAGAAAGCGTTTAATTTGAACATTAAATTTCAACACATTAATATAGTGTTACTTTGTAGATAGTACTCGTAGCGCCATCTAGTTGGAAATAACCGAACAAAAAGTGACAATAAATTATTTATGGTGGAATAATGTTTCATTATAATTTATGTAATGTACGTTTGTACAGTTTTATTAATATATTGAAAGGTGCATTTAATTTATATAAACGATATTGTATTCAAAATAGAGAAACTTAAATGAATTTCATATTTATCGATAGGTACCTTACTATTGAATATAAACAACAAAATAACTTGGAAAAATCTTAACGTCATATTTCAAATACATGTCATTATTTCAAATCCGCTGATTTTATGGCTCAATCATTAAAAATCCCTTTTGCCACCTGTAATTTGCACCCTGACGTCACACTACAAATATGACTTGTTAAAGGGAAAAAGCCCATCAATAACACGGTGACCGATCGAACAAACATAGACAAGGCAATGATAAAAACTGATGAGCAAATAGACAAGACTTGTGTACTCAGCTAATGGATTCAATTGATATGAAAGCTTTTACAATGCTGACGACGCGACATTATCACTGTAATGTTAAATTATGTTGCTTTGTGGCTAATTTTACATTCATATCTGAATATTGGTTGCACTTATCTCTGTAAACAATTATTATTATTTTAGTGGAACAACGGCGTATGTCCATATGTGGTTTGATTATTTGTTTTAAAGTTATCTTGAAAATCGTTTTAATTTTGAAGCATTTGTATTACGTTTTTTTTCCTTTGGTTAAAACTGTAAAATTTTGGTATCTTGTATTCAGTATTTCTGGTATTTTAGTACTCTAACTACTACTTTTATCTGCATATAACTTGCGGTTAGTAATACTTAATTTTATTACACACCTTTAATATTGAAGTTGAAAGGTGTATTGAACCCATTTTTTAGTCGCACATGATATTGGACAGTTTCATTGCAATTTTCAATTTCTACCCGGATTTCACAATCGGGTATAAATGAGGTACTAACTTTGTTTGCATTGATATTGAATAACATTATATAAGTATAGTGTTCAGCAAACATAGAATCGGCCATCTAGCAGTGGATCACGCGCGGCCGTCATAATTCAGCTGAGAGCTAGCTCCCATCTCAGCGCAAACAACCGCCTCCAGCGGCCTAACGAGCCACCGCGAGATGCGCCGGCGCAGATACAACCAACGATGCATTGTTGCCGTGCCACGCCAGCTTTCGCACCATTGTGCAACACAAGGTGTGCTGCAAAAATCGGTTAATGCAATCTTTGTTTGTTTACATCCGATTATTATGGGTTAAAACTATAAAAGTTTCTTTGCAGCTTTTGAAGCTAATGGGAACTAGTATGTCTGTTGAACTTGTGGGAACATATCTCTTTATATATAATTATTAATCCACCTATGCTCTTAACTAACGGAATCAGTTTTTCTTACGTCTGAAAGATTTGATTGGCTTTTAATGCGATTGCGAGTTTGTATAGCCTCGTTATCTTCCGAAGCTAATTCATCCAGGTCTATACAACCGGTACGTATCATATCAGTAGGAATACCTCAAAATGATATCTTGGAAACGTTATACGTCAAGACCTAGCATAGTAAAACCCTTGTGGTTTTAGTTCGCTTGATGGACTAAGTAAACAATAAGTGACATTAAGTGCGGGATATTAAAATGCCATTCCTGCAATGTACCGATACGCAAGAGACACGACGGCCATATTGGATTACTTGCGCGTGTCGCTCCGGTTACATTGCGCACGCGACTCGACCACACGCGCGCCATCTAGTGAACGCTGACTTTGAATATTGGATGTGGCTTACCGAATTACCTGCTATGTGAAGTCTTTGAACTGAATTGATCCGTACATGCTTATTAGGTGCCGACAAAAGTTTATACTATGGATTAATCCAAGTAGACACATGCTGTTACAACTAGTAATAATTAGGAAAAGTTTTTCATAAATACAAGTTCTGAACGGAGGGCATAAAATTTTATCACGTTGCTTGTTTAGCGACTAGTAAGAGAAATGTCTCATAAATACACCTAAGTCAGATGTGTTAGGGATGTCCCCGTGAAGTTCCTGAAGTTGTAACGACATTATAGGTAGGAAAAAATAATAAACCGTTATCGCATCTAGAGTTTTATTAAGAAGGTCACAATTTGTTTATTAAAGTTTTTAGACTACAACGTATACAATGTAACCATGTTTTATTGTATGCGTGTGTTTGAAAAATATAATTTCATTATCGTTATTGTATCAGAAAATGCTTCTTTCGTGTTTACATAAGGATAAATAATTATCCTTATTTTCTTAGGGGAAAACTTTGAGAGCGTGTTACTCCTGCGGCGTAATGCTAAAATATTAACAATGGAAATATTAAATTTCACTTCTGTGTCGACAGAGCCCTATTATTGTGTCCCTGTAAGTGTATTTTTTTGGTGACTTAGTATCGAAATGTCCTTGTTATACGATACGTCATTGACGACACTTTTATTTCCAATATTGTCAAAAAATTCAAATTGAGTTAGTTTTTTGAATGCTAAACATTGTTAAAGTTAAAAGCTGTAAAACGGGTTCGAACCTTCTACCTTCCAACCCGGTAATATAGACGTTCCTCCAAGACTTTCGTTTAGCTTATCTAGACACCATCGTCCGCAGCTGAACAAAATACTTCTTCTAAAAGTGCTTGGGTACTATGTTACAAGAAAAGTAGTTAAGTACAAATAATGTGTGAAAAACAAAGTATGCGACTGCACGTACAACGTAGTGGGTCAAGTGGTCAACACACCGTTTTCTACAGCGGCAAGTATTGTGGGTTCAAATCCTACATGGGACGCCACATCGCGTGATCCACAAATTGTTGTTCAACGCCTGAGTGTTCTTTGTGTTTGTAAAGTCCTTCGTGACACAGAGTATACTAGTGTATAAATTGTCTTTTTTAAAGTATAGATTTACAAAGATAAATCATTACAGCTATACGCAAAATAACAGTTAGTAAGAGTAATAATTAAGCGTAACAAAAACAAGTATCAATTATCAGTTATTGGCAATAATACTCGTACATAGAAGTAATCAGTATTCTCTAGTTGTATCTGTTTTTCTACCAAACACAGAATTACATAATATTGTTTAAAATGATAATCCTGTTTCTTCAAGCATAGAAGGGTTGTGAATGTTGCGATGCTCAAACGCCCGAGGCTACATCACTACTGCTAAATTCATTAAGCCACCCATACATTATATTTGTAATCTATTGAAATAACGAACTTTACACGACACGTGCCATAGACCGTTATAATAACAGAACTTAGAATATGGAAATCGAAGTGCCTCAAACTGTATTCTGTTCGAAATCGCGTGTCGCAAGTTTCACACACTTAAACAATAATCATGTTTTCATATATGCAAAACCCTACACCAATATTGGTTACTAGTATTTATTAAATATGAATTCCTAATACCATTAAGATACAATTGTCACAGCAAAATAGTTAAAAACTAGCAAGTCGTTAAATCAACTGCCAAAATTTACATCTTACAATTCGAACAAAAGTTCTACCACATCGTTATTCTTACATACTCCGAATCCTGGAGAAAGTGACCACGGTAGTATCAATTAAAAACATAGATTATACGACTATATGTGCTGATAATATATCAACTACTTGAAAGCTTAAGTAATAGAACAACCTTACATGTATGTACCTTACGCCATCTTGCATATTACATCCATTATTTTATTAAACCTTCACATAGTTTCATGTCAATATGATTGAAATCAGACTGTCCACTATATTTAATATCAAACGTAATGTATTAATCAATAAAGTTACAGATGGAGATAGTATTTCAATTAAAACTGTTGGAAACAAAATTTATTCACACAAGTATATAGACAGTGGCTCAAATATGAATCCTGTGCCATAACAAGCTAAGAAACTCCCTCTGGATCTCAGGAACTAATGTGGCAAATACGAAAACATGAAACAGTACATATGTTTAATAAGCTAAATAGAATAAGAATTACTGTTATCGTAAAAGGGTCTCGTTTCTGTTGTATTTTGAGGGTGGTTAGGACCTTTTGTGTTGCTTTGCTGGAGCAAAGGGGTAAAGTGAGACAATCGTAAAGTTTAATAATAATTACATTCTCAACTCTCGTCGCAGGTTGTGCGCAATAATTAACCGCTCGGAATTACTTAGCTGAAATAATTTAATATGACGCACGCGGGAATTACTCATATTCCTGTTAGTGTGACCCTGGCTGGCTACTGTTCTAAAAGTGTACCTGATTTAAAAGTTTTCTTGTTTAAAAATCTACTAATATACTATACTATACTAATATACTTAAAAAATGATATTTTTATAGACAATATTAAGATTTTTTTATTCTATAAGATATTGGAGTACTGCATTTTTGAAACTGTTTAATTTAAAAAGATTTTTTATTAAATAACATTAAAAATTAACTCACAACAAAAGGGGGTGAATTTTTTTAACGCTAAGTTTTATTTTATACGTGTTTATTTGGCATTTTAATACGATAAGATGCCAAATGCCAAAAGAGTATTATCACTATCAGAGTGACAACATACATACGTATATATCTAAAAGTCCCTACTTAATATTTTAAACGAACATAAACCAAAGTTAGTAGTGTCGCGCTGTGTCCGAGTGATAAGATCCTTCAATATTAGTTTTCATACCGTAATTCTAGTCCAAGTTATAGTGGGCGCTTGTTGTCTCCAAGGGGTGAAATGTGAACGCTTACTCTAGTTGTAATTTACATACGGAATTACAAGCCGGAACAATGTTTGAGTCTTATTTATAACTGAAGCTAGTTACACATATCTCCATGAATGCATTAACTTTAATTTCTATTTACGAGGTTACGAACAAAAAATGCCTTTCAGAATTAATGCTTTTTATTCTTCCTCCATAAAAAGAACCTGCTCCATTATTTTTCATTAAAACATTTCTTGTAATTTCTATTCCCATTGCAGATGGGGAATCGAAATGAAATAAGTCATAGCGAACACCTGCCCACAAAAGCCGAGAAACATTAATATTCTTTATATGCAGTAAAATTTAGGAAAGCAGTAGAAATATCAGGAAGTTTTGCACAAAAATGAAAAATTACCGGTCAGGGAGCGGCGACCGCGAAAACACCGCGTAAGAAACAACTAATGAAAGCTTAGAGCCATTCGCATAAATCTCCCTTACATTTTTAATACCGATATATTCGACGAGGGGAGCATCCACCAGGGCAAGAAAATATGTAGTCGAAGAACAAAACAATCGCGGACCTCCGCGTTTATATCTTATTTAAATACCACCAGATGTTGTCCGCTTATAAATGTGAATATTTTTTAATCGGTGCCTTACCAGGGACATAATGGTATCAGCCGATCTGCCGTCAGCTGCTATGTAGATGTACACGAGTTTATTGTGTTCACTGGCTAATTTAAAAATCCCTCCCTGAAAAGTATACCCGTTGCGCGGGCCCGTCGTCTCGCCTTGGCCGGTTGATATCTCTTTTGACCCGCAGATTTTTTATTCGCTTTGTTACCTAAGCTTTTTGGTATCGTTTTGAATCTCGAGGAGTCGTGTAGTCTCATTAAAATAATACAGGGCTACTGGATAATCTTATCCGGTGTGTTTCGATCGCAGATTGGGTGCGCGTGCGCCGATAACACCACGAGTTATTCAGACGGTGCACGCTCGATACTACTTTTTAATCCATTTTGAGACGACATCTTCATTATTTGTACCTTTACTATAGTAATAAGGCTATACGATAGCGCCCAGGTTTACGATGCTCGTCAAACCTACGACTGAACACCGACATCCGAAATGCAAATCCCTTATAATATATTCATAAAATTATGTGTTACACATGTATGACAAAATCTTCCCGGCGAATAAAGTAGTACTACTAAACAGTATGTTTTTTATGAAAGGCACTCGGGTTTCCCTTTCAAAAAGTGATCTTATTTAGAGGTAGATAGGGTGAAATTTAGCTTTTACAAATAAATAACTGGTTGCAAAAGATTTTATGTTCTAAATTTCACACATAATAAAGGGAAGCAATTCTTATGATTATTAGCGTGGAGACTGCGGGAATAATCCTCCGCAATGACATCGCCTGTGACATAAGCCGGAAAAATCTAATAACAATAAAATAAAATTGCTGCCGGTTTGTAAATTTAAAAAAGGCATAGGGAAGAAAATTCGTTTTCCGCGCCATGACAACCATTACCGTTACTTTGAATTTACCTTTTAAGAGGATCGTCAATTCCGTTAATGTGTTTATATTTAATCTATAAGCAGACACACCGGTACTCTTATAATAAGAAATACATTATAATCCACGTTTAAGATATCCATTTCAATTATATCTGGCGTCTTTGTTACTGACTGAAACTGCCTAAATCAACAATATATCTTTAAAACATTACTATTAAAATTTCATTTTAAGACCAGCGATGACTTGGACTGTTCATATTAGAATGCCTAAAGCTCTTTCGTGGGGCAATGTAAATGCATTCTTTTGTTTCACGATTCAAAGACTCGTTTTCATCGCTTCCACCGCAATGTGCGCTTAAAATAATTTTGGCAGTTTTGAGTCGTAAATTTTACCAAGACTTTAATTGTTATTTTAACTGCAAGCTAAACTTCGTGTTCACGATGTCAGGGGCCGTGAAAATATGTCTTAATTCGCACACCCTATGACTTATGTTTCATTGAAATTAAACCGTTTTGTCTTCAAACCGTGTTTTCTTCACAGTTAAGCTATTTTAGACAGGTAATAAATTTTCAGTTTTGTCTGATACTTTTAAAATTGTACAAAAGATAAAATATTTATTTCTGAATCACATTTTTGATTTGAAAGCAGTCAAGATAAGTCTCAGAGGAGTCGTTGTATTAAATAAGTCCGCAATCGCTTGATCTCCTCTGTGCAACAACTCTCAAAAGGGGTCACATTCGAAATTTAAATATTATTGTTATTTTTACTGAGTGCATTGAAATTGAAGAGAAATATAATTTTCTTTTCACGACCCTATATTACTCGGGAATAACATTGACTCCCAGTCGGTAAAGAATAAAACACTTGAATTTCGAAAATGGTTTTAGATCGTTTATGATTATCAGCTAATTACTTGCCTTCAAAACATTATTAAATTGCGTAATCAAAATTGATCCTTTTGTTTATGGGTCTCGATCCTTTCAATCATCTATCGACCATTGAGTTTCGATATCATAATAATTGTCCATAATTATATATTCCCTTCAACGAAGCGCATCATTTTTATTGTTATTTTATTTATAAAGTAATAATTTTTTCGTCGGACGCAACTCGATCAAGTTTTAAATTTGATTGATCCGATATAAAGATCGATTTAATAATCAAGTGTTCCGCTTATGTTTTGGTTTTCTCTTGTTTTTTTATCGATAAACGTTTTCATAGGATCGATTTGGTGCCTTCTTAGTGTCTGTCTTCGTATGATTTATTAGTCGCTAATTTTAATGTAGTGAATGGTTTTTATTTCATTGGAATTAAATTCCATTTTTATTTTAATAACACAGTCAGTAATGGGTTTCTATTAAGCTATGTTTGAAAGCAAACCGACCATAATGGTTAATATGAAGGAGTCGTATCTAAATTATAAAATAATAGAGATATAGACGAATAAGTAAGGACCACCGGGAGCTCCTTTTGTTGAGGCTCTTCTACTCTCAAATCGCAAGATGCTGAGATACGCGGCATACCGACGCGGGCCCTTAATGGCCATCCCTCGACAAAGGTAATTTACGTCTCATGTGCAAAACCACTCTTAACTAAAAGCCCTTTAAATTACAGCATACCCTGGGATTGATTCGAAATTAATCTCGCATCCGATGCGCTCTCGAGATGGGCGTTTTTAGTTATTAAAAACTGTTACAGAAATAGTTGCTAGGGATTTTGGACATATCGATGAAAACCAACACCTTTCCTTTTGAAGTTGCTTAGGTACTACGTGACTGTCCCAGAAAATATATAAGAAAGATAGATAAAGAATAGTTCCTCAAAAATCAAAGTATCTCCATGCCAAATTTTATTGGAATTACTGTAGTGGTTTAGCGCTGAAGACATAACAGACAGACAGACCGAGTTACTTTCAAATTTATAAAATTAATATGGATACATATATTTATAATTATCATTTATTTTGTATATGTAAGATATTTATTTGTGTTCTAAAACCTAAGCTCGGTTTGGGTGTAGTTTCAGAACATTATTATAATGTTATAGATAACATTGTATAATGTGAACATTTAAGTATTCAAAACATTACAGATATACCACAATGTTATATATCCTATATTCTCACACATCTCAGACACGGCCGTCTGATCTCAAACTAGGCAAAGCCTGTACTATGGTAATTAAACTGCTGATAAACATACTTATATATTTCTAAATACATACATATTATATAATAAATAAATTACACAGACATAACAAATGATCGTGTTCATCATACAAAGATTAGTCCTGGATGGGAATCAAACCCACGACTTCTGGCTTAGCAGTCAGGAACACTAACCAATAGAACAACAGGCCCGTCGATCAACGTCGATATCCTATCAACGTTAATGACCAGCTATGAGAAAGGCAATGTTTCAATTTACGAGATCTCAGTCCGAGATAACTATTGTGCGATATTCATACATATATCTCGTGAGCTTATTATAATAGCAAGCACAAGTTAACTTGTCTCGTGTTATCGGAGATTTTTGTGGGCTGATAGTGCGTCTGCGCCGGCCGGGATACTTCTCCGTCCTCTCGTATGTTCGTATCATTGTAGATTGATATCGGTGGTCACCACGTTCTTTTTGACGCTTTTATAGGTACTCGTAATTGGCTTTGCATTTGTTTCACTGATTAGTACTGATTATCTACTACGATTCGGTTTTCAATCTAAAATGAAAATCATAAGATTCACAATAATAAATTGGTTCAAATTGCCTCCATAACTGAACTCAAAAGATTGTGTAAAAGACCGTAGTATATTATTTAAAGTTACCTAAACTTAACATTTGCGTCGCAGTGTATTCACATTACATTAAAAACCTTTCATAGTCCACTGCTGGACATAGGTTTCTGTTTAGAAGGAAGATTTTAGCCTACTGCATCACGCAAGCCAGACGGGTTGGAATAGGATTTGTATCAAGTTTTCCTTCTTTTCACGGTGCTGGTGTCTGCATAACTTGTTCCCTTAGTCGCCTCTTACGACACCCACGAGATTAATAGAGGCACTTCATATTCTTGATCCGTCACCACCACAGTATTTAATTGTATATAGACTTTAATGTAGATATATTACCTAAATAATTATTTTCTTTTTGCCATAGATACTAAAACCGCTTTAGGGCATATAAACATTACAACTAATACGCCTTTACTGATACAGTTGCAATTATCGTGGATATAGTAGAAACAGCAGTTCATTTATTGTAACATTATAGTCTATATTACGTTACATGGAATAATTAAAACGCTAATGGAATTATTAAGCGGTACTGTGCCCATTCTATTGAATAAGATAGTTGCGGCACATACAGACTGTTTACACTCAGGATCTATTCAAATGCTACCAGGATATATCCCAACATATTACATATTTTTATTTTTTTTCTTTCTATATGAAGAGCCTGCCAAAGTGACTCTACTCTGCTTGATGGAAAATGCCATGAATAGAATTCAAAAAGTTGTGATCGCTATACTCATTGCAAATGCAGACAATGCAGCGTGGTGACCCACACCATGGCGGCCCAGAGAGATGCTCTTTCACGCCACGCTTGGGGATGTAAAAGGCATGACAGTCATCGTGGCAGAGTAAGGCTCACATCATATCACGATAACTGTCACCCCTGCATCAATGGGCCTCCGGTCTCGCACTCACCAACGAAACACGGCAGCACGGATGCTGGCGTTTTAGGTTGGTCTTCCGTGGGAGAGTACTACCCCGGTCGAGCCACCCCACTCGTGCTGAAATCAGCGTGGCTCTACTATCTGACAATAACGATAGCGCAACGTAACATAACGTTATTTGATTATTATTCTTCGGTAGTACACTAATTATAGTCATTTAAATAAAAAACTTCGGCTGTAAATGTGCAGCAATAATGTCTCTGAAAGACAGATAAAAAGACCTATGAGTGATAGAAATCATTCATTCTACGTGAATACAAAATGACACCTCTTTTTGTAAAAAACAATATTTTAATGTAATGTACTTCAAATTGTACACAAATACTAACAAATTGAATCTCATGATACTTAAAATAACTAATATAGCACAATAATTAACAACAAATAACGGGCAAAACATAAAAAGTGTGAAAAAATTATGATCAACAATAAATGGTATACCACAAAAAAAACATCATTTATCAAAATTTATTCTTCTGCAAGTTACGTTAATATATATGTATTTTAAAATTAAACCTTTCAAACAATGCAATGCAGTAACCGTAGGTGCTAACAACACAAGTTAATCAGCGGGATCCCCTTACGACCTCCATTAGATAGACGCAGCTTAGGTACCTAATTGAATAAGGGACCAAATTAAACTGTGAACGGGCATGACCTCTTTCTATTCAAATTTGACTACTCAGACGACTTTACATACATATCGCTGGATATTAGGTGCTTATCGATAGTGAGATTAGCCTGATTGAAAGCATGGGGTTCAATATGCTGCCTTGTATTAGCCAATGTAGTTTATATCACTGCTTAAATAGATGTTAAGGTAGGTAAAGCTTATTAAAAGGCATAACTGCTATAGTTAATACTTAAAGTATTCCACATGGCATCGTATTACTTGGAATGCGATATGAACATGATTGTGTTATGTCACTATATGACACTGTCACCTGCAACTAATTAGATTCGTCGTATTAGAATTTATTGCGGAGAGTGTTTGCAATTAGTGTATCTTAGAACTTGACCTGAGTCATCGGGTTCTGGTAGACATGACAGTCATGACCATTCTCGATAACGTTCAAAGGTTTTCCACAGTCTAACATGTCAAATATCTTTGTGATGCATTGAAAATAAATAAACTTCCTCGTTCTTGAATAATAGTTTTCTGACCATAAAACTATTAAAATTCATTTATTTCATTCAAAACTACAGAGACGATACATTATTAATCGATTAAATGGAACATTTAACTGGATAGATTTTTATGGAATAAATAAATAAAACTATACATTATAGGCATGCCTAAAGCTTGCTTTTACAAAATGGTTGCAAACAACAATACTATTAATTTATCTCAATTGTATCCATAATCGGAACGCATTTGTTTACCTAATACACGCAAATCGGAAGTTGTTCCCTTAATCATTTCCGTCAGGTTAGATCTAATTGAAAGTTATGCAAATCTCTCAATTCGACTCCTTCACAATAGTACCGGGATTCCGAATGAGTTAATCCGTGTTTATGCTCCTAATCGGCCCCTTGCTGAAGGCCTTGTTACCGGTTTAGTTCACTGTTAAATTTATACAATGCCTTTTGTGCACAATGAACCATTTATTTAACTTACAGCGTTGTTTATGCCAACATTTTCTTTTATTGGAATATCTCTTATTGAAGTTTACAACATTGTTGCTAACAATAAATTCTTATCAAATTAAATAATGAACATTCCGAACATTAGACTAATTATTTAAATTGAACTTTGTTGCTAACAGCGTTTATTTTTTACAGCTGAACTGAAAATGGATGTACTGCGAGAACGAGAAGTCAAAGACAACTTGGAGAGGCAACTTCTTGATGAACAGAAAATGAGAGGTAAGTGGCATAGTAATAAGATAGAGTTTATTTAAAAACAAACTCTAACTTGAGAGCCTCATACTATAATGTTCTTCAAAACACAATAAATATGAAGAAATACTTAGCGGTTCTGTATAGAACAAATAAACCTTAATTTGCACTCGTTCATAAATCACGGATGAATGGTTCGCTTCACATCCACCACAATTAACAGGAGATCTTGTTACCAGACTATTATCTTCCTCCTCGGCACATTATTTATTTCCAACATTAAAATTATTATTTTCTCGTATAACAACGTTGGTGCTTTACTTTGCCAATTTCCTTTTCTTACCACCGACCCATCGGCGCCTCTTCTATGATTGTTTATACTGCAATGTGTAGGTGTTTAATTGATTCCATTTTTATACGTCTCTTCACCCGTTATAACCTCACGCCGTCTCTTATTGTTAATGTCATCATTTGTTTCTGTACTTTCCCAAGCGCTGTTGGCGTGTTACAACGTTTTCATTAGTTTATAGGTTCATTGATAGTTTTATGGGTTTCTTTGACGTCTATGTAATCACCATAATTATGCTATTTGTAAAGACAATTTTCCTTCGCTACATTGAGGTCTTAAATTTATTTGCAGCATAAACGCTTATTGCTGTAGGTCAACGTTACCATAATTGGAAAATATACAAAGCCATAATCATTATTTTTTTGTAATACATTTACATTTTTGCATGCTATAGAGAATTCTATAGACCGAATCGTTATTTAATCTATTATTGTGTACGGGAATATTCTAGAATCAGAGTTAACAAACAAACGTAAAGGTTAATTTGAACAAAACAATACCACCCTTTTCTCACTGGCACAATATTGTGTCAGCCAATAAAAAGAAAACAGACAGAATGGAGGTAACCTTTGTACAAATGTCAAGCGACATGGCAACGGTGAACTGACGCCTTGAGACAAAGGGTTTAATTCTATTGAAGACAAAACGATGAGCCATATTGAGCTTTACAGTTTAAATAATAACGCATTAATTCCCTCCCCTTCATCAGCGTTAAGAACTATTTTACATGTCACAGACGACATAAAGGTGGTGTAGATATTTTATCAAGGTAGACATTTCTCTTGTGTAAATGTAATATAAATTTAAATGTTAATAAAGGGACGACAGGTCGCAACAAGCTTGCTGTTGCTTATAATGAAAATAATTATTGCTTTTGAAATATGCGTTATAATTATACGAACGCTAACTACACACTACAAAATTGAGTCTAATAGTATATTATAATGTTCTTAAAGCCGCGTGAGTACTATACTATACCAATACTGTATAAATTGTAATGTTTTTATTAGTAGTAGAATGCTGCTAATGGCTTAGACTTTTTGGCAATCTTCAATCTCAGTTTAAAAGCTTTTTGACAACTTCTGTGGTCGTACTGTAATACTTTTTCCACGGCCCTTCCGGTTTTTAACTAGTGTTCACATCTATATTTAACACATAGTTTATTGTCCTGTTAATTCATTTATAAAAGAAAGAAATGTACTTTTACTGCTATATTAGCGATAATGATCACGCAAACTGTCGCTGAGTAGTAGTTACTGTCAGCGATAATTGCAGTCTGTAAAAAGCGAACTTAAACTGGATATATGTATTTCTTTGCATTGTTTTCTTCGCTACAGAACTGTTCTTGTTTACACATTATTCTCATAACAGTACAACAGCATGTCAAAATGAATGTACAATATTTAATATATTGGCTATTGGTGTAAGTAAGCGAACCGGGCAACAAAGAGGGAAATGGAGGCTCCATACATAATTCACATGGTGAATGAACTCGATTCCGACGTGAGCAATACTGTTAATTGCCAAAAACCAATCATCAGATAGCGTTACGCGCGTCGACACTGTGAAATACAACTTTAGTTACAAAAGCTCGTGTAACCATTACTGGACTGGTTCTGAAGTAATAGTAACTTTATTGTGGACAATCACTTAATATCGGACTTTTTTGTATAACACGTTATTTCCAATAAATTCACAATTCGTATTTTTTTCATGGCCATTAAACTTTACCATTAATGAAATTGCAGCGGTTAAATTTGAAATATCGCCTCGGCACAACAAAAACAAAAGAACCGTGTAAAATAGATCGATAACGGCAGTTAAATGGCCGATCACTGATGTCGATTGATCGAATTAAAAGATTCTCACAATTCTAATTTCATGTAACCGCACAATTAAAAACAATTTCACTGAATATATTCATGCCTACAATTTTGAACGGGTGTGCAGGGGCGTTTTAAATATCTGTACGAAATAGCAGCAAATTTATTTCAGCTATCCACTTTAAGAAAATTTTGTCTTCCTTCAGACTTTAAGGAGGCCAAATAGAAGAACTAATTCAATTGGATTTAAAAGAAAAACATTAAAACTAAACAAATTGATAGGAAGAAAAGAAAATCGGTTAGATAGAACATTTGGACATATTATACAATAAATAGATTTTAAATTTTTGACTCAATTTTAATTTTTGTATCTAACATTTATTGTTTATTTGTTTGCCAAGCTTATCATTATTTTATATGGATGCCTGTGCGCTAGCTACTACGATCTAATAACAATCAATCAATGTAGTAGATCGCGGTCCACTATGAAAATTGGAATAGAGCCGACGAACGTAATCAGCGTTCGTGGACCGCGTTCATTCATAATAGACATTGTATTGAATAATCCAGTAGGTATCGTATGGGGATCTAGCGCTTTCGTAATTGACTGAAATTCTATAGAAATGTTGTCTGTTAATATTTGTAATGAAAATTATAATTCTTAATAAATTATAATAATTTACTTATAACCACTCAACTCAGCAAGTAAGTGTGTTAGTGTTACATTTCTTTAATAGGCATACTCTGTTCAAGTTCTTCAGGTAATTTCTCAGTTGATAGATGAATATCCCAGAAATCTTACTCTGTCATTTTGATATATTCATTTATAATTAAGTTGGACTGTACAACCCCCGTAAGAGACACCCTTGAGGGTGTGTGCTCCTTCATTACCGAAGATGTTATGGGGGTTTGAAGGGAAGTCGGCAAGGCTACCATAGTTTTCGCCCTATGATTTTGAGACGTTCCGGTCATGGTTTAACCTTTTAAAAACAAGCACGTACTTGGAGTTTCTCGTAAAATTGCACTTTTTATTTTTTAAAAATAAAGTAAGTATTTATACCCACATAGTTACATCTTTTTATTTGAATAAATATGTATTTGATATTTTTTATGTATCCATAACAATATTAGTAAAAATTGGAACCAACAAAAAACATACCGGTTATAAAAATATTATCAGATGAAAAAATATTACAATCGTTTTAAAATGATATAAGTTTTGACTTAATTTTTTAAAATTTGTATAGTTTGATGAAAACGTTAATACGTTTTTAATGATGAAAACCTAATAAAAAAAATTTTTTGATTTTTTCCTGTGTGATATTAATAATAATTTAGAATATTATACCACGTCTGAATCCGGACCTGTAGTCTCCCTATTCATGCATTTGGGACAAGAAACGGAGTCGGTATAATTCTCATTGTGTTCAAGATTGCGTAATTAAATAACATGTAGGCCTCAACATTACGGGCGTCTTGAAAGGGTTCGCAATGGAAATGTTACGCCAATTATGTGTACATTATGTTCGGAATGGAGGGTTATCGATGCTTGCTGCAGATATTCCTTAAATTTGTGGAATGCGATATTATATCATTAAGAAACACTTGCGCGTTAGCCAGATTTCCTTTCTTACATTGTTTCCTACATGGGTTACAATATCTTTTCCTCTTTCTCCGAGTTTTGTTTCCAAAATTTGATCGTTATCGACTTTTGTACGTTGAATTTCGTTATTTTGTATGAAGCGACTGCTATCAGAACGCCACAACCTAAGAGTAATAGGCGGTATCGAAGTTCTGTAAAAGACTTTTCGGTTTTTTTTTGCTCAAGATAATACAATACAATATATTAGAGAATTCTGAATCAATATAAATAAAGTTATCTACTTACCCTGACTGATCCTTCACTGCATAACCTTAACTATTAGGACCACAAACTTCAAATTTTGTAACTTATTTTGCACTACGAACATATTTTTGGAATTCCCTCCTAAAGGAGTAAAATGCGAGATAAATTATTGATGAAATATACATATTAAAATCTAAAATTTAATAAAACTAACAAGAAACTCACTTTAATATCGAACATTATCCATTTCTAATAATAATAATAATATTTCAGACATCTGACACACAATGCCATCTAGTCCTAAACTAAGTAGAGCTTGTACTATGGGTACTACACAACTGATATACATACTTTTTTTTTTGTAAACACATAAATGTTATACATAGGAAACACTTAAACTTCGAAACAAATATTTGTAGACCATACAAACATTTGGTCTGACCTGGGATCGAACCGGAAACCTCAAGCACAGCAGTCGCATACGCTACTACTGCGCCACCGAGACAGTCAAAACCTTTATCAAAACTTTTTGTGGTTTAATGATTAAATTCAGTTTCAGTATAATACATTAGTGTTAGTCCATCACCGGACCAGCCCCAGCGAACATTATCATCGGCAGACAGTCGAGTGATCAAATTCAAATGAAATCGTTTAACCGGCGGACAATCGTATCAACATACGTCAGTAGTCAGTGCAATCTATCGAATGGCGCCCACCCTAACCATAATTGTGTTAGTTTGTACATTTGAAACACCCGCTGCCAATATTGCTTTGTAAGTAGGCATGCATAATGTATATTACAAGGTTGTTGTTGTTGCTACTAAATTTATGAACTATTTATTTCGATTTTAATGAGTAAGTACTTATTATAATATTAATAAAGAATGATAATAAATACTTATAATTTATTTCCTTCGAACAGAAAAATTGATATAAATAAAGCAAAGGACAATTAAAGTAGTTTAGATGAACTACCAAATACATACCGCTTCTAACTGGACCCCAATGTTGCTATAGAGAAGTACACGTGTGATCTAAATAGTGGTAACTAACGCCCTTGTGTCTCCACCTTCTTAAATATTTGTGTTTATAAGAGTGGTACATTTATTGCAAAAGTATATTTTTCATTGTTATTACTTAAGAACTTCGTCATTTATGAACTAATTTAAAAAATCTATTTTAAGGGTTATTATCTCATTAATTTCATTTTAATTAAAAAATAAACGTCCCCTAAGTCTGAAAATTAAGAAATTTAGAATTTAGTTTGTTATAATCTATCATGATACAGGTGTATTGAAGTAGATAATGTTTAAAAAAGTTTATTATTTTTGTGTTGTATTTAGTTCGAGTTTCTATAAAGTCAAGTTCACGTTAACCAACTATTTCTAGGACAATTGATAAATATGTTATTAACTTAATTTTCGAATTTAACCTTTAAGGTCAAATAAGTTATAAAAACCCAATTGACGTACCAATTTAGTATCTTTAATACAACATCACTATGAACGGACCTTAATAAACACAATTCTGCACTTTGCCGTCCGAAATACGAATTTGACGTGCAGTGTGCAGTGCTATTGTACTGGAGACGTAAGCGTCCTATTACAGGACGTGAAGTCTGTTTATATGATCTTACTATGTTACTGCCAAATAGTGAAGGGATAGACCAGTTTTTTTTATAACGAGGCTAGTAAAAAATATACTCGATTATAGATAGAGAAGCTTCGTGATGTAATCATATGTTATACTAGGTAGTATCAGCTTTGGAAGGATAAATTCAAAAATATTAGTTTCAAAAAAGTTTACTGAACGTCGACAAAGGACCAATATTACCTACTAAATTAATATAAACATGTAAGGTATCATCCTCCGAGCTTATTCTTAGTCTAGATTAAGATCAGCTCTCAATCTACTCCGACACGATTGAACGTGATTTTTAGATATTGTAATACTGTAGACAAATATATATATTTTCAGATTATTTAAGGATCTAACAACACCTATTGACTAGAATTGTTTAACTTTGCAATATGCTAAACTATTCTATTACCTCCTAGCCAAAAGCCCTTTAAATATATACAGACATATAATATACGATAAACAGAGAAAATGAATTCTCAAATAAGAATGAAGTTCTCATAAAAATACCTAAGATGTTTCATTCGAGTGGGACGCTGAAAATATTTGGTGTAGTATGTACATGAGTTCTGACCACGGTGTTACGTGCAGTCTCGTTTTCAATGTTCGTCAGATTCAAGCCGTGTACAGAATTCAATTATGGAATATACTACACGCCCTTTATAGGGTTCTCGGTCTGATTGATGATATACATTTTTGGCAGTTATAACTAATAATGATTAGTATTGTATACGTTTAATAGACAGTAAGTCTATGTGTTTTGAATATATTGAATTATATTCAGATCCTTAATTGTCAGCTGATAAGAGTGGTTATTGGTAGATTTGTCACAATCACTTTCAGAATTACATATATAAACTTGGTTATTTGAATACAGACTCATAAAATTTTGAACGAAAAAAATAATCCCAAACTTAGTTGTAACACGTATGGTGTATTCAAACTAAGTTCTGTATTACTTATTTATTTATAAACAAATTAATTAGAACAAACGATATCCTTGATATATTTCCAACGTATGCATTAGAAGATAAAATACTCTTAAATAGAAGATTCTATTTAACGAAATATATTACATCTTATGACAATAGTTCAGTAACAATTCAAGTTCAACGTTTCAATTTGTTGAAATAATTAATTTTCCTTACACGAGGTTTCGAATAGTAGCATATTTGTCTATCATATCTACAGTATTTCCTATACGAATATATCTTGTTATTAATAGCACCATAAATTTGTAAACGAACGAAATAAGCAATCGTATAATTAGGTGTTACAAGTTTTAAAACCGACAGACAAAGCTTAATAAATGTCTGGCGACTAGAGTCAAGTTTGAAATATATTTTTTCGATATATGCAAAATAGCATGCGTATATTAAATTAAGTATAAAGCATTTTTGCCGCTCAGTTCAATCGCACTTGCCAAGTTTTTTTGCGAGTGCGAGGTCTTGTGGAAGTTATCGGCCGCTACAAAGTTTTCGTGGCCGACGCTCGGTAAATATTTATACACGAACGTTGCTTCAGCGGTTTCAAATAGTTTTTTTTTTCTAGTGGTTTGTCTGTGGCCATGGAAAAATTGTTTCAATGTTCTTTTTCGACCCATTTGGGCGTTGTGTTCATTAATCTGACTCATTTTAGCCATATTTCTTTTTTTTTCGACAGTAATTGTATTTAGGTCAATTTTTCGTTTACCACTAAGAGCGGTTTGTAAGTAAAATTTCTTTAAAGGTGTTAATGTCAACAGGTTAATCTATTACTATTGTAAAGACCTCCTGCTAGGAGAAATGAAGCAATATAAGATAGATATGGATGCTATAATAATAATATCCTCACATATTTCAAACTCGGTCGTTTGATTCCAAACTAAGCAAAACCTGTGCTATGATAATCAGACTGCTGATAAACGTACTTATATATTTCTAAATTTATATATATTAAAGATAAAATACACCCAGGCCCAGAACAAATGATCGTGCTCATCACACAAAAGTTTGTCGTGAGTGGGAATCGAACCCACGACCTTTGGATTAGTCAGGATCATAATAACACCCACTACCCCCAATAATAACCACTAGCCTAAAAGCCCCGTCAAATGCTATGTAACTAGAAATATTTGATAAAAAATTAATATTGAATAACAGTTTTATATTACCTGGTCAGTAACGCACAATATTTCAGTTCATCATACCGGTTCAGTATATAAGTAATACGTGACATTTTTTCTGATTCATCAGTAACCTAGAATTCGAAACACGTTTCTTACGGCATGGGTCATACATGGTTATATCTCAAAATGCTTTACTGATATTTCATTTAATTGGTAAATTCCTTCGCCATGTCGTATATAAAACAAAATAAAATAAGTTAATTAGTTAACTAGTAGCCCATTGAGATAAACTTTTAAATTTTTATTAGAAGTAATTTGAGAGAGAATCCGTTGTTTAAATTGCCAACTTTTTTTAATAAGTGATACATGAATCTTTTGTCTCTTATTCACATACATTTAAATAAATGTTGAGTTACTCTTATTGAAATTAAGTCTTTGTTTGATTAAGATTTATTAAAAAATGAGAACAAGAAATAAACAGAACGATATAGGACCATAATTAGTGATGTACACGATGCCTGTTTCGTGAAACGAAGCGCAGTGTGAGCTCTGGGGCGCGGAAGTAATGTAAATGATTAGATTTTGTCGACTAGTCGGTAGCGAGTAGCTCTGGCGGCGCGGGCGGCTCCATTAACTGCCGCCGCAGTCCAAATACTCTTTCGTTCGGTTTAAATTACATAAAGTGGTATGCATTATATAGATTACATGCTATCAGATCATAAAACATAGTTTTACAAAATCACAATATCATACGATGTAAACTAGATAGATATACACTCCCGAACTAAACGATTCGGCTCTGCCTTTCTGTGCTAATCAGTTAAAACCTGGCACTCACTGCCAGCGCACGTGTTTCCTTCCCGCTATGACCCCGGGTCCTTTAAGCGGGGCGTGAAAAACTTTTCACTTAGTCGCCGTAGTGTGGGCCCCATACTGAATTGTCTGCGTCAGCAATGAGTATGGCAACCACTAGTCTTGGATTCTATTCATACTTTCCATCAGGCAGAGTAGAGTCACTTTGGGAGGCCAAGAATGAAAAAAAAAAATTAGAGGGAGAAACAAAATACGAGCATATTTTTTTTTTGTAAAGTTTCTTTGACAGCGATTTTAATTGTTTTATAATATACTTAAGAGCGTAAAAGGGGATGAACCTAGAGCAAAGAACACCTGAACAAAGAGCATTACACATTTCACCGCTAAGTAGAATCCAATGTTTGCCACGTGCTGTTGTCGGGAGCGATGGTCACTCTGACTACCTTTTAAGAACTAGCTCAATGTCCTCGCCTTATCGGGAGGTAATAGGCCTTTATATGCGTCCAACATCTTTAATTTGTTTCTTTAGAGAAGGTGGTACAAGTCCACTGCAGTTTACTATAAATCTTTATAGAATATAGATACCTAGAATGCTACGCTATACACAAACTGATACAGTTGTATTTTCTTTCTAGCAGTATACAAGTGTACTTCCCGTAATAAAAACAGTGCAAACTATGCACCGATAGGCGTTTTGCAATCAAGAAAATAGCAGTGTAGTGACGTTTAATTTACCAAACCATCAACATTCGTTGAGGGATAACCAAACGGCAAGCCAACCAAGATCTCACAATGTAAGAAGCCTTGTAATTACCACTAGCGTAATTATAAACTTGTAGCCAACATATCTATACGGCGAATGCTAATCAAAATCTTATTCACATTTATTACACTTAAGAGGATAGCAATAAATATAACGTCCTAATAAAATCTCGCACAACATAGGAAATAATAATAAAATATTACAAGACCCGAGATTTTGTCTAATTAATTTTGTATATACGTTCTGTGGGGCTACGATGTCTTGGGAGTAACATACAATGAGTCCGGAAAACCGAAGGCGAGGTGGTAACAAGATCCACGAACGAGCTAAATTAGAATTTATGATTGTATGTGAAATTGTTAGAACGGGTTTCAATGTATATTATAATGTTTCCTCGTAATAAGATGGAGATGTAACGAACTTTACCGGGAAATTAATGAAATACCTAATCAGCGGGTATCGTGTTCGGTAGGAATACCAAACTTGCCTTGAGTGAAATGTAAACATGTCTTTCACTTGTATAGTTTGAATAATTGTTCTTGTAAATGGTCCGATTAATCATACTGGCTGTAAATTTGTTCGCCTTATGACCTTTCTACAAAGCCACAAAATCGTGACTGTGGATTTACACACTCAGTACGGTAGTGTAACGACAGGCAATCAACACTATAAGTACTATCGCGACTGTGTCGTGTGATCGTGTCTGTTACGCATGGACGTCTTACAACTGATTGCATCGACATGTTGACTTAAAAAGATACAAAATTTGACACTCTTAACGCTTACTACATTTGTTTAGGTTTACCTTTTAGTTTACACATCTATGATTAAAAGAAATGGTTTTGTAAACAAATGGATAGTCTCTAGCCCCATTTGAATTTTATACATTGCCCTAATTAATCAACACATTTAAATTATGTGGAGATACTTGTTAAAAATTATAAATATACACTTAGTTATGTAAGTGTGGATAATATAGTGTTAAAGTATTTTTGTTTTGAAATAATTCAAGTACAAATACAGAAAATTGTTCAAAATTTAAGCTACAATTTCCATATTGCCCATCGAAGCGTATGAACTACTGAGGCGGAGTTGCGTGTTAGCGCCAGACCACTGGGACTTAGAACTCTGTACAAAACCAGCGGTAGGCGACACTGGAATGAGTCAACCGGCCACCGGGCGAAGGCTACATGCCCACCCGCACACCAGGCCCTCACTACCTCTTACGAAATATACTAGTCTAAGGACTACACATCGATACTGTGATACACAACGTGACTTTGTAGTCTCGTTCATTTAAATATCAATAATATTATTGAACATTAAAGCTACATTTAACCCAAAAAATTTTACAAGGGTACAATTTATTGCACATTTATTTTTTAGTGAGAATTGATAAATTAGTAAAATAGTGAACTTTGGGATTTTATTTTGAAATAAGTTAAGCCAATAAACTCTAAAGTGACATAAAAATCACGCCTGTTTCCCCAGAGGGGTAGGTAGAGGCATATTAAACGCCCACTTTTCTCGAGTGTTTGGTCTTACGTAGGTGGCGAGCTGATTGCCGCTAATCAGGATGTTTTGTTTGCCATAGCCTTGTCCGTCGATCAGCAGGTGTACCACTCGCTGGTGTGATTGACTTGTAAAAACCCTATGCATCCAATGAGCTTTTTGTTTTAATTACACGTACAAGTTTTAATATAATAATAAAAAAAGATAATAAAGACAATAAAAGTGACGTACTGCAAAATTTTTATTTATAAACAGTAGTCTGGGGCTAATCTAACTGCTATTATTTACGCCTTGCTCTCAGGGTGGTTGTTTGACACGAGGTCAGGTCACTCGAGACCAGACAAGTTTAAAATATTACTTTTACATAAGTTTTCTAGAAAATAATGTGCATTAAGAAACTATAATGATCACCTCAGGCCTTATTACTTCACATCATTTATTGGAGATACAAATATATTTGACTGTCACACTATAAAAACTCTTAAATTAGTTTCCAAACGGATATAAGACTTAATAAAGTATACTTATTGTCTATGACGAAAACAAACCTGTAATCATGTCACGATGAACGCAGAACAACTTACAAGTAATGTTTTCGTTTGTTAACTAAATGGTGCTGTACCACTTCTCTGAATCGCAATATTCTTTTGTTACCGGGTGTCAGCGTCCGCGTCGGTGTAAATGTTATCTCAAGTATTATTCTGTGAGTGTATTGACATTTGTCAGATCTGCAGATCAGTTCACAGAGGTTTTATTTTTGTGTCGAGTAATCCCTTAGTGTGCACATCACATTAAGTGCTAGTACGGCATTTAACACTAATTATAAACTAAATAAAACATAAAATGATTCATAAACATGAAAGTTATTAAAACATGTTTTAATAAATACAAATCAGAATATGAAAGCTAAATAGTTAATACTAATCGCAGAAATTGGCCGACAAAACATCCCCTCATAAATCCGATTCATTGCAATAACAACATCAAGTGGATTTATAATTATCGGAAGAGCGTTTAAGTCGTGTTTTAATTATAGAAACAAACAAAATCAAGAATCTTCAGTGTCTTAGTCAGTTACGGAGTGAGTCGGTACTTTAATTCCGGAACTCTTTGTTGTGGAAACAATTTTCTTGTAGAAGGGGTGAGTTTCTTACGAAGGCAGTCTTAGCAACGTTGGCGTAAATCATGACGATTGTGCACTCGAAATGTTTTTGACCCTTGTTCTCATAAATAATAATAATACATTTGTAACAAGGGATTTTAATAAAGTACTGTTGTAGAAATAAATTTGATCGTGATTCGTGATGGCTCTGAGAGACTCTTATATCGAGATGGGTCTCTTGTTACGTACAGGGTAAAATCTTTATTTAGAATATCACTTATGCTAGATTTAAAATGTTAAAATTGCTTGACATTTAAAATTTACTAGTGAAAATGCTTGTAATATGTCATTTAATATCTATAAAGAAACTTTATTTTTGGATTTTAAAAGTGAATTTTTCATTTAAGGATCATAATAAATCCCAATGAAAAACCCTTATATTATTAACAAAACTATCTTGGAAGCTTAATTGATTCAAACAACTTAATATAAACGTAACGTAAGTTTTATAAAGAAATTCTTTGTAACTAAATGTTTTTGTTAAAGTTTTTACTATAACAAGTTGTATATCTTATAATTATACTTTAACTTATTGAAAAAAATTAAATCTTAGTAAAATTAATAGATTCCTTCATGTAACTAAAACTGTTTTAAATGGAAACATTAACGCATGCAGTAAAATTTTATATTAAAAGGAAAGATTCCATCCGTAACCCGTGGTACAGCACTCACCCCGTAACGGGAAATTCAATTATGATTGAACTGGTGCCCAACCGACCGCATCCGGTGTCTCGGCGAAATCACTTATTGATAAAAAATCTTACAATATAGTAAAACTTAGAGTAAGAAATGTGTTTGGAGACAATATTTTTCACATAACATTACGAGTATTTTTATTCCCACATTTGAATTCCCGATAGTCATCACTTTCAACCAATGTGAGATATGATTACGATTGTATTTTTAAATATTTTACTACATTTTTTTCGAAACCTTTCAATATAGAAATCTTCTTTGTTGCCTTATTTTATAAGAAAATAGTTTTAATTACTTCTCAAAAAAGTTTAAAATACGTCGACAAGAAAAATGTTTACAAAGTCATGGTGAAATGCAATTAAAATCGATCCGTGTGCAAACAGAGAAGTATTTCAATTCAGCGAATATGTTTGTATCAATGCATCGAATACACGAATCGATTGAACGATTGTCGATTGCGGGTTAATAAATTGTTTACATTTACCGATGCACGATCATTAAGATCTTAGTTTACTGCGCGACCACACACGACTAACAGACGTCGATGAAGCCATACGCAGAATTGATTGCAGGATATCGTGTTAAATTTGCTGCTATATCATATTTACTGCTCCAACTGTTAGTGACAAAAATAGACTTCCGGCATAATAACATGTTATTGTGTTTTGTAAATCACATATTTACAAGTTTCATATTCGTTTGAATGTAGTTCTGTAAATGACATACACTGAGACGTGTCTCGAGTTTTTTTATCTGTTTAGTATTAGATACATCGCTAACAAACTTGGTGACAGCTAAAACTAATATTTTGTTTACTTTTAGTCGTTTTTCAGAATATTACGACCATTTTTTGATTCCTTACTCAATTCATATTTATATATAAACACTTAAAAAAAAATTACATTGCTATGTGTAAATTTATGAACGCTACTAAGTCAGTAAAATAGCAGAATTTTTTACGCTTAAATTTAATCATTGAATGACATTTGTCATGCTATTTGACGATTAACTTTAACTGTATGATTAAATTATTATAAACTGTTCAATCCAAACTCATTTGATGGTTCATCAGTAAATTTAGTTTTGGCGTGTTATCCCGCTAAAAGATGGCTTGATTCATTCGTCCATCAACAAATTCAAATTTACTGCCAGCATCAGTTTATCACTCTTCTTATTGCTTTTTAATGCGAACTCATTCCGTTGTTTATCGTTTACTAGTTGTTATTGCACTCTATTACTAACTGATTGTTTATTTGACTTGGAAACTGTTGAGCAATCGTAATATTTAAAAATGTTTCGCTTTGCAAATAAAATAGAGATGTTGAATTTTAAGTGTATTGCGAACATAACATTTGTATACTGCTATAAAACTGTTACAGTTTCATTTGTATTAACAGTTCTATGAAGCCTGAGTATGTAAACATGTTGTTTTTTAAAAAAAAAAGTTTTAGTTAACAAAGAAAAGGTATTTAGTACTACAAATATATATCTTAGCATTAAACTAAAAGAAAACCATTCATAATTATCGTCACATTTATAAATCATCTTTCATAAAAACAAAATAATATGTCCGCATAAAATTGAAGTTCAATTAAAATAATTAATAAATAATATATGCGCAATAACTTACCTTATAAAATAATCTAATCTCAACAACATAAATTGAATTTATAAGTCTACTTTGATTTTTGTATCAAAAACTTGCACCATGGTATCAAATACAGTGTCGAACAGAATGCATGTAATTTAATTTTTACGGGCTCCAGACAATATTTCCCCGAAAATGAATTATCTTTTGCTCTTTCCTGCACTATGGGTATACGAGTGGGGTAATCGAATATATGACGCTGGCGAAATGGACTCGCGATATTCCGAATATTATATAGATGACGGACCGTACACAATATTTCCTTTTTGTACCAGTAAAAGTAGGATAAGAATTGACATTTGTTCACAATCATTCTAATAAGAATAAAAGCTAAACTAATGACAACGATAGTGCACAAACCATAGAAAATGTTTTAGATGTGATGACTATGAACAAGGATTTTGAATTGCCAAGGTTAGTAGAGGTGGCAAAATTTGAGTAGCCTACTGACGGCAAATGTATGAAAATATACAAAGGAAATATGTGTTTATCATCACTACACCTCTTAATATAATAAACCTTATAAATTAAAAACTTACATTTCAGTTAGTGTTGTACTTTACGTGTGAATAATTTGATGGTAAAAAATTATAATGTAGCTATCGCGGAATGCTTTCTGTATGATTGGTTTTTGCTATAGGAATTAAATGTCATATTTCACGATGACTTTGTATACGTTAAACATTATGATATGTTTGTATTTTATATAAAAACTTTACAAAGACTTCTCAAAAATACAAATAGAATTTACTTTATAAGAAAATTTAACACAAAACATTTAAGTCATATTAACGACATTGTAGTAAAACGAGTCTAAATAATAGCCAAGAAACTTCGAATACATAGCGAGTTTGAAAGGGTGGAGTAACTTAGATGGAAAGGCTAAATTGAACACTAGTTATGAGTGTACGTAAATTGCTACTACTGTTCTAATATTATTAGACTTTACATATAAATATATTTTATCTTTATTAAAATACATCATAATTTATAATTGTTCATAATATTTGACGGACTTGTTGGTGTAGTTGTTAGTAGCCCTGATTGCTAAACCGGAGATCGTGGGTTCCATTCCCACCCAGGGCAAATGCTTGTGTCACGAGCACGATTATTTGTTCTATGTCTGACTGCAATTTATCTATAATATGTATATCTTTAGAAATATCTAAGTATTTTTATCAGCAGTCTGGTTATCATAGCACGGCTCTGCCTAATTTAGAATCAGACAGCCGTGTGTGAGATGTGTGAGGTGATTTATTTATTTATTTTAA
Organism: Hypercompe scribonia; assembly: GCA_949316085.1. Classification (NCBI taxonomy): domain Eukaryota; kingdom Metazoa; phylum Arthropoda; class Insecta; order Lepidoptera; family Erebidae; genus Hypercompe; species Hypercompe scribonia. The sequence goes on along the minus strand of OX438974.1, from coordinate 10,127,888 downwards.
AAACAATATTACATATGTATATGTAGAATAATCAAGAAATAGTGACAGATGGATTGATATATTAGAAGATGATTCCATTCATCACATTGCGTTTCCTCTCAAAATAGTTTTCTTCATCTATTAGATTTTCAATCAGAAACATTCTATCTCATGATATAATTTAATAAACTGTCGAAAATCTGCCAGTACCTGTTAGTGTTTACAGATGGACCGGACATACTTTTTCCGGTTTGGTTTCCCAACAGGGGGCGTACGTTTGCACCCCCATGATGAATTCGCCTTTTATTTTGTCCCACTTGACTCAATTGAGAGTGATTTTTGAGCGTGAATGGGCAGCCTGTGTAATTTGCTACTGACAGGCCGAAATGCACATTGAAAGCTGTAAAAGGTTCAGACCAAACTCAATCAACATTGTTTTTCTCTTTTACCGTTTGTATAAAACAAAATTTATTTGTCCATATTTTTGTCTAAAACACCCAGTAAAAGGTTGAAGTACGAGTGTGTAAGTCTTTATCATATCGCTGTATGAATCCATTTAAGTTTCCAAGACGAAGTTTACGCTGGCAATATTCCATAACAAGACCTTGCAAAATCTTAGCAGACCATTTGAACAGTGCCCTCACGAATAGTTAGTAGACAATAAATTATTTAATAACCCCTTGGTTCCGAGTGAGAGCCGTACACTTAATCTGGGTGTAAGTATGAAATCGGCTCTTTAGAAACAATTAATATGTCCATGATTAAACCAGGATCCGTTTGTAAATTTACGTATTGCAAAATTAAGGTAGTTTGTGAAACCGAATGGGGAATATAATTGCAGAGTGTGACATTTAATTTGATTTATCAATTGGTTAAAAACGTTTAGGAATATATGAAGTGACTTGGTTTATTAATCTTTCCAATAAGTATTCATAAAAGGTCGAGTGGGGACTTCGTTACGAGATTAAGTGTATTTATCTAAGTCGTCAAAGGTTTTGTGTTTCAAAGTTTATAAAGTGTCATTAGTAATTACTGTCCCAACTGACCGAGTACGATGACCGGTGTCGGGTTATTGTTTAGTAGTTTGTAACTCATTCCTAAGATGAAGGGTTGCACCTTTCGTTACTATTAGTGATACAGTGATAAAATTTTACGTACGCAAGGCATATGTAAATGTATAATAATATAATGCAAACCTGTTTAGCTATTTCGTTTACCGTTTTCTTTATCATTATGCCGTTATATAATAGATTTACCATTTTTCTTTTTTTCCAATGATAGACTTACTTGTATATTTAAAAGAGATTTCTAGATGAAAAGTGAATCGCAGTAATTAGTTTGTTCTTGCAAAAAAAGTGTGATTTTCATGATTAACAAATTTATTCGATCATAGTCTTTCGAGAAAATTGAACCGATGCGGTATCGATAGATACTTCTTCTAACTTTGACGGAGATTAAGCTCAATATTGATTGAATTTGGAACAATAATATAACATATTAACTAGTAACATTAGCAGGTATTAAGTATTATTTAGCCTTCATATTCCATGTAAGCTCAATAATAATGTCTCAGAAGTTTTAATTTTCCCCTCTACCAAATGCGAGATGGGGTGTCCCATTTGATGTCCAGGGTCGATGAAGTTCGAACGCTTTATTACTGTGTCCGGCTTTAAATGGGTGTAAAGTTTCAACACCCTTTGATTTACTTGCTGCGCGGGGAATAGGTGTGTGACGTTTCAGACTAAATTTGTTTGAGCGTTGTCTTTTTCCATTGTAGCTCGATTTTATTGCAAAAATAAAATGAGTGTTTTGTTTTTGTTAAGTCACTCGTCTGTCTCGCAGTGTCGACATTTTATTGCTTTTTTGTATATCACTACTTCACTTTGCTTGGAGATATACTGAATACGTTATGAGCTTAAATCAATTTAAACAGCGTTACAAGAGAATATTAGGGACAATGCTAACCGCATAATGGGTGAGGCAATTATTACACTAATACCTTAAAGGACCACTTTAATCCCCTAATCGGAAGCCAAACTAACGTGGTGCCGTCCCGCATAGAAATATCTTAAATTGGCAACACGGTCCGGCGGGCCGACCATAAAACATCTTAATGAGTACAGCCAGCAGCTGTGGACCCCTATATTGCTGTTCTCATATCCATGCAAACTACCCACCGACGACGTCTTAGCGGCCTTACTTTCCTCCTCCTTGTTTACAAGTCGACAACTAATTTGCTGCAATATGTGCATAGGACAACATTACGGGCGCTATCTCCTCCGTGCGTGGCTTGCATACATTTGCTCCTTCCTCGCCACAACAAGGTTGTTCCTCGACCTGACCCTTCACTCAACCCTCCTATATTCAAATTCGGTCCGGACCGGCCATTTGGACGCGGATTTGTTATAAGATTAAAGGAAGATTTCACTTGTGAAACAATATGGCAGCCGATTTACATATTTCGTTTCCTTATTAGTTTCGGGATATTTGTTTTGGGGCCGCCAAATTTACATCCACTGACCGATTAAATGGCCCTTAGGCGTCTTTAATGGGGGTGCCGCGTGGTTGTTGTTGGCCTTAACAAATGTGTGCTTATGCGTAATTGAATATTTTATGGGCTAAACAAATTTAGTGTGCAAACTTTATTGATTTCTCATAGCTGTAAAGTTTTCTCTTCGATATTAATCGTTTTATTGTCAAAGCATACTTAACCGCGACTACAAACACAAACATCCCTCTTGCATTCCACCTTTTCAGTTTGTGAGTGTGTTTATCGTTTGCATTTATCTGTTGACTGTTTTTATTCCGCGGTTGACATTTACCCTCTATTTTAACAAGCGCTACGTATTGCGAGCTCATTTCTTTCATTCGCTGGACAAGTGCTCGCGTTGCGTTACCTTCATTCATGTCGAGATAGCTTCACTTAGTTTCCTCTTTTTCAATGTGGACGGGTTAATTTCTGCATCTTTATTATTCGAGTAGCCGGTGTATATGGGTGTAGTGTAGTCTGTCTGGTAGCGTAGATTGTGTGGCGGAAAGCAAACTTGAATTGTTGGGTCGTGGAGGTAATGAACGCACGGGTGGGACATGCGGTGCTGCTGGAGGCGTCTGGTTTGAGCGAGAGGTAAGGCGCTCACGTAAGAGGGGGTCAGGCGCGGGTGCGGCCGGGGGTGCAACCCGCGACGGAGAGGGGGTGCAACGCGTCCTGTATGCACAGCACCGCTTCCGCATTCGTTAATGCAAAAGCGAGCACAGACTTCAGGTGTATTTTCAGCGCTTGTGTGCTTTATACTCGATGTTGAGGCGTTCGTCTTTGTGCAATGCTGAGCCTTAATTATTATTACATTTTATCTTCTCTACGCTTCAATACACTCTCAAGGCTCTAAGCTTGGGTAATAATATATCAATTTAATCTTTGCAAGGCAGAAGCATGTTGAAACATGCTGAAATACGTTAGTAGATATGCAAAATAAGATGTTATAGGTACACAGCTACACGGCTACATTGTCTGTTCACGTTTCTCTTATTTTCTTTCCTCTCGCGTAATGTAAAATGAATAAGCGGTGGCTTAATAATTTATTATTGCATTCGTTCATTTCAGCTTCATTAAAATCGCATTAGGATTAATTTTTCTCGTCCCCATTTTAATTCGCAGTTTGCTGAGGGGATCTGGCGCTGGACGCAGCTCGTAGTGCAATCATCCACAGTCAATATTTGTGGTGTTTTGTCTACCTGCGCTTGTGTGTTTTATATTATTTCTTTAAAATTGCAAGTGCTCGTTTATTACAATCAGCTACAATGTATTACCAATGTGAAAAGAGGTACTACTGTTGCTGTTATGAATTAGTAGTAATTACCATAAAATTATAATGTTTTACATACAACAATTTCTGCCTTATTTAAATGAAATACCACAATTTATACTTTATCTGGTGATTTAACTTAATGAGGTACGATTTTTTTGAATTTTCAACAACACACGCGTGAAGAAGAACAAATTGATCTGTAAATAAAGTTTAGATTTTTATAAGTGACCGTAACAACCTCAGTGTAATTTAATTATTATATCATGTAAATATTAGCTCAGTAAATATTGACCCTGATATAACAATTTTATACACTAAAGGGCTATCTCGATATCAATAAAAGAGAGCAAGCTGAACATGATTCTTATAAACATACGCATAATATTTTACGTTGTTACACGTTACTAGAATCTTTAGATACTGTAAATCGATACTTCATTTTCAAATCGATGCACTGAAGCCTCACGATACATTCGCACGCGATACCCACGACCCCTGCCAACCAATATCTACAATATTATTAATTCAGGCATATTAATAAATGGTGTCATGTTACGACCACACTGATGTCGCAGGAAGCATGGGCCGATGAGCCAATCCAACGAAAATAAATACATTATTCGATCCCGAACTGCATCGATTTTTTACTGAGAAACGATTACTTTTTATTTCATCTGTCCGTTCTAATTTTTACCGGTGCATTTGATAAGTATTATGTTACTAATGTTGTGACCCCGTTTTGATAATACAATATTTTATATAGAAACATAAATAAACAAAAGGTGATCGGTGTTTTTATTAGCGATAAAACTTTGTATGGCGTATTAGAAAACTCCCAAATGTCGACAATTTTCTCGACGCAATCATCGTTAAGTCGACACGACTGCGACTGTTACTTATATATTTTATTGACAATTACTTTTGAAGAGTTTTCCAGTCTTTAACTGATTACACAAAAGGAAGATGCTGGATTCTTCTCTAAATATTATTTTCTTTATAAAGTTTAATGACATTATAATGGTTTAAGCGTGCATGATATCTATAAATATTTTTATTGAGCTTCTTAGAAGCAAATTTAATTTGATAAATACTTTCTGGACCCTTTAAAAGTAACATTAAGATTAATATCTGGTATCGATTACGATAGATACCATTTGATGTGTAAATTCTTTATTTTAAAAGCGTCTGAAATTACTGTAGTAGTGCCGGGGGCAGGCAATATCGAGAATCGAGCATTTCACGGTCGGTAAGTTTAGCCGTATCGATACGGATATAATAACCAGTGGAATGGTAACTATAAAGAGAGATTGTATTTTTTACTAACGTCGTAAGAAGTCGGAATGTCCGACCGGCCCTTTGATCGGTTTGATAAAAGTGCTTGCGATCTTCTTTTCTTTCTTTTTCATAAAAATTTCCTTCATACCTTTATTGATATTTTCTAAATTTGAAATGTACGATGGAATGTTATGAAATATGAGAGTAGTCATTTCCCCTACGTCTGTATGTTTATACGAATGAAAGATACAATTGGGAGCTTGTTTTAGGGGCAATATATGGTTTTATCAGCACAGGTCATTCCCAACACATAACTTAGATCCCCACTTGTCTGACAAAAACAATAATCCACACTGTTTTGAGGAAAAATGTTTATCTATCACGACACCCGCCCATAAATTTTGCGCTTACTGAAATAAAACAGTGGAAACAGATAAAAAGCTAAACGGCTGCTAGCGGCTGTAAGAGACAGCGGAGTGGACAGTTTGACAAATGTTTCTTTTGTAATGTGAGCTGATATTTACTGTCATTAAATAAGTGGATATAGTAAATTAGTATTGTATGCCTCTGCCGTGAAATAAGTTTTGCTCACACCTAGTATACAAATACGATAGTTAAACTGTTTTCATCTGCATTATTAAATACTAAATAAGCTACACATATTATTATATTACGTAAAATTATTTTTGTTTCTTAGTTACGAGTAGAAAAAAATAATACACTAATTTATTTATACATTACCCTAAAAATTGATAGAGTATAGCATAAATTGGGCCAATTATAACAAAACCCTTGAATTTATGAATCGTAGAACTTACGATGCTCCTTTATCACATGTCAACATATAAGTAGGTATACTCCTCATACCAGTGAAATATCATTTAACATTTCTTATCAAACGTCAACGAAATATCGCGTCACCGCAATCAGCCGGATCAAAGCTTCGGATGAAACATACGTTCTCTTGATAACGACACATCTTATCTAAAAAACATTATTTCATACACATCTATCGGAAAGCCATTTGAACTGTGTCTGATTTTATTCTAGGCAATTTATTTTCAATAAAGAACTATAAAAAGACTTATCTAAATCGTTCGGTTGCGACTAGAAAGGGGAGCAACTGTCATAAAAGTCAATTCATATTTACGTTGTATTGGACTAGCGGGAAAACTATTGGGTGTATGATCGTACATGAGGTCCTTGTATTTACGTTCGTATACTAATTATTTAGAAATGTTATGTCCTCACTGTTGAGGATCATTTTTCTTTAGTGTTTATATTTTTTTTTGTACCACAATTGTCATTATAGCGGAGATGTATCCACGATGTCTCTCTCTAGAGGTCGTGAATATGAGACCGTGTTTATATTGTGATTATAAGTTATAACATTTTGTTTCTATTTAAGTATAATATCATGGCTTTATAAACTTTATAAAATATATTATTTTTAAAAACAACATTTTTCGTTTACATAAAAGTGTATAATGTTCTATAACAAGTGCTACGTAACTCTCAAATGATATCAACATTAAAAATATATGTATTTCCATAAAATAGAGAAAAATGTGATAAAAAATAATTATCTATTTACTTTGCGCTGTCTGTTATAGTTTAACTTCAGTCCTAGACATGTTAATCTTAATTGGTAAACTTTAAACTGTTGATGGATTAAAAATTTTCAGTGCTATTAAGTAATTCATGTCTTTTGCCGGGTTCATCTCATTTGAATATGACTTCTAAGAAACATATATATATATTTAAAACATATATATATTTAAAACATATATATATTTATAAATACAAAAATTCAACAAAATTTTCCTGGTCTTTAACTTAACTTAACTTTCTTCTTTGTTGTCCTTATTATTCCCAAGATCAATTTGAGGTCGGTTACTAGATAACCGGTTTTTTTTGTATCAAATTTTCCACAGAACTATCGAATCGAATGACTGACATTGAACTTCCGCAACCCTAAAAGCGAACTGAATTCGAAGGTTGAACTAGTTATCAGAATATTTGAAGGCGCTAAATGCCTACTAACGATTGTCGTAGATGCTCATGACACATGACCAGCGGGTTAACATGCCCACCGAGGCACGAGAGTCAATCACCGCTAAACTTTTATACCCAATTCAGAATTCTCCAACACTTTTGATCCGACTCGGGAATCGAACCCGAGACCTCATGACCTTGACCGCTAGACCAACGAGGCAATTTTTTACGATTTTTAACTTTATAATAAATAATAATAATATTTTTCGAAAATATATTCGCAGGTATTGCGTAGGGTATGCGTATCGTAAAGCAATGAGTGTATCCGTATCCGTGAGGGCCCTTAGCTTTCATTGTGCTCGCCGATAAGCGTTACACGAAGCTACTCTAAATAAAGTCATTTATAAAAAGATATAATATAGTACCTAAAGCTACATATACCTGGGTGATATAGATTTATATACCAACCTCTTTTTCAAGAAAAGGCCTACGTCTAGCAGTGGCCTATTATTATAAGGTATTAAATGTTTTATTTAATTTGCAATTAATAACTCATTTTACTCGCGGCTCTAGTGGCATGCATTGCATGCATATGTGTGTGTAAAGTTCTTGATTGTCAGATGAACGGCATGGGGTTACCATACGGACAGACGTACATATATTTATTTTTATATACCTTTTCATATATAACTAACTACAATAGTCTGTTTTTAATAATCAACATTCAACGGAAAATAATGATATGAAAAACAATACAATCTATTGATCTGTAACCTTGTTTTAATAAATTTTCGTTTTTAACGTCTAAGAGTATACATATGTCGTTGAAATAGTTTGTGAGAAATATATGTGTGAAAAACGAATAAAAACAAATGTTGTCGGTATGAAGTAATTATCTCATTTTATGTAAAGCATACTGTAAATATGTATATGTAATGCTACATTAAGCTGTATATAAATATCTCCATAAACATCAACTGAATTACAAATAATAACCATGTCCTATGTTCATAAATTAGCATAATAACATATCACAACAATCATTGACTTGACTTGAAAACTATAAGTACTCAACGAAACTGGTTTATAAATTAAAAGGTAATAAAAATTATACGAATTACACATTTTTCGATTAAAATACAACGATGGCTATAGATGATAAACAACTAAACAACGAAATAACAGAGGAACCCATTTAAATTTGTACTCGAGCAACGACTCATTTACATGTTATTCGGGCAAGAAACCCTAGGGGACCGTATCAGCCATTTATGAGTTAAAAAGTATTAAAGAAAAGAAAACTCAATAGATATAAAAAGATACGTATAATAACAAGAGAAAGAAGCCGCGTGCAAGGAAAGTGCTCGCGGCGAATAAGCCTCGCGGAAATCGGTGTTGTTCCGCGACTTTTTAAAACGGAACAAAATGAACGGAGGGGAAGGAAATCGGATGAAAATATGAAAAGAATACACGTTGTATACGTAAAAGTGAAACGAAATGTCGGAGATCGGGTCTCAGCCGCGGCGCGCGGTCCGCAAATATAATTTGCATAGTCAAGTAACCCAACTTTTGTCTGCAACGGATGTTCGCAACCATATTCGTTCGTTGCTTTTTAACCACACTCTCGTTCTGTAGCGGACTGGGCTTTTTATTGCATTTTTTCCCCTTTGAACGGATTCCTTCAATATTTTGGTGGTTCGTTTTTATTCATACGCTCGGTCATCGAATTGTTTCGCTTTGTATCACAGCATTGTTACGTTCGCTTATTTCCTAGCTCAATTTCAATAAATATTGAACAAATGGTCTCAATACCTAACAGAATTCGATTATGGATCAAAGAAATTTCTTACACTTATTATTCAGTACAAAACTGACAACTATCGATAGTAGGATTTTAATTCAAATTGTAACAAAAGAACTATTAACATAATAATATCGTCGGGTGGTACATTATATTTTAAATTGGTATTCTCAACGACCACAAAGGATTATAACTTTTTGTTCATTCAATATGAAATGAAATAATCGATCGACGAATTATTACTATTCATCGTTGTGAAGAGGAAGCAATAGGCCGGATTATAGACTACAAAGCGCCGCCGACGCCATAGACAAATATTGACTTATAGAAACAATGAAGACAGATAAAGCTGCTGCCGCCGTTTGATGGTGCGTAGGAAGAAATTGATTGACGTTTTAGTTTCGATTCTTCGTTATCTTTTTAACGATTAATATATAAAAATCTTGTTTAAATATAGCTTCAATAAAGCAAGAAAGGACTTCACTGTCAGCTAATTAATAAAATATTTACACGTTAATAGACAGGAAAGTGAGATGAAAAGGTCCTAAAATAAGCTTCAGTGGAGTGCAAACCTGTTTTTCAGAGGCGTTAAAGAGAATCGATACTCGGACTCGATGGTCCGTCGAATTTTCCACTGAACGGGTCCTTGGACGCAGACCTTTGTATTGACGAGAAATTAACAAAAAAGGACCATCCCATCCTAATTTTGTTAACAAAGTAATTATGTGCGGTTGTGTAAATAATATATACATAATGATAGCATGGTCAATGGTGTGTAGGTTAAGAAAGTTGCTATACAAAGTAAAATATAAATTTATGTAAATAAGATAATTCGTTGCAAAAAATATAAGTGGCATTAAAAAGTAGACTTTTCTATCCATACGTCATTAGTGTCTGGTGTCGAAGGTCGTCGGATGACAAATGATGCGTAGGAGTCGATCGCTAGTGAACCTCGCCCGTTTCATTAGCAACAACATTAATTACTAGCAAATCTTTAATGGGAAAACGAGCATTCAATTTATTTCTCAAACAGTTTTTTTTTATTATTTTATATTGATTTTATTTTTTATCGTGTTTATGAAAACTTATCATAATCTATTAATTTGAAGTATTTGACATTAACATTATAAGCAAATAGTAAACTTACGGCTATTTTGTCTTTTTGACATAAAATAACAATAATGCTCGTTATGTGTTACATTACATACTCGAACTCTCTTAATGTGAGGTATTTTATTTTATCTAACACAAAAATTGTCTTTAAGTTATCAGAATCTGATATATGGAATTCAGTCTAATTACAGTTCACTACTATGATTATTTATTCTATCCCCACAGAATTTCAAACTTACAGTATTCAAATGAGTACACTAAAGTTTCACGGAACACTTTAACATGGCATCGACAAAAGCTCGCGTCACATTTTTATTAGTTTATTATTCATACTGTTTTCATAAGACTGAATTATTCGCGTCTTGGTCGCGCCTCGACTCCATCAAAACTCTGTCTTTAACCATCTCGATACAGTTGGCAAGTTACCTCCTTGTGGAGCAAGTAATAAAATTTAGAGATGCAAATTTATTTGCCATAGTTGAAAAATATTTTCAAAAGATAGATAAGTCAAGTTTTTTTTTATTTCTTCACTTTTATATACGTTTTTAAATGTATATTCTTGTCCACAGTCTGTATAAATTCTAAACTTAAATTAACTAATGCACTTGTATTGGTATAATTTACTATTGTTCACGAATACGAGAAGTGAGTGTTGAAAACGTAAAGTTAGATTTTTGATAATCTAATAAACTTTATCGTTTGTCCCTTTTCCCACACCACTTCCCTGCCCTTGCGGAGACCCTGCCTCCAGCTTCTATCGACACGTGTACCGACTCAATCATTCGTCAATCAAACTTCAGAGCGAAGAAGACATAAATATTGCGATCCTATAAGTAAGAAAGGGAAATCTTATCAATACGTGATCGATCGTGAAATTATTGACGAAGTAATGCCCAAACGCGAGGTGGTTATTGCTGCGATAGTAGGAAATCCTTTAACATTTCTCATGTAGAAACAGTTTATGATTGAAGAGTAAAAGAGACAGATGTAACACGACTTTCAGGTTTAACTTGTAGTTATGTAGATAAAGGTGAAGAGACGTACGGCCCACGATGTATACGCATAACCATTTATTTACTTGCAGTTTTATTTTATCTTGCGTGCGGTACATCTAAGTAATTATTGTTTCGATGCGGTGCAATTCGTTGCATATAATATGAACTACTTTAATATCAAAGCTTTTAATCCATAGAAATATTTTTATACAGATCATTATTAAATTCGACATTATCGAATTAAGATGTATGTAATATGTTTTCATGTCTAATAAAATTTTACTTTTCACAGTAAAATATCACAAACTGCTAAAAAAAGAGAAAAAACAGCGAATGATGATTCAAGAACATCTTGAAATAGAGCTGAAGAGAAGACACAAGATTGAAGAGGCTCTAAAACAGTCTGGCGCTCCTTCCGAGATACTCAGAATAGTAACAGGTAGGTTCAACTAAAATTATTAATAAACTACGTACATTTAATCGTAACCAATGATTCAATTTGATATTTGCCTTACATCTAAATAGTCAAATTTAAATCAATGTCATCTCTATCAACAAGTTTGAACATATGTTAGTGGCCCTGACATGTTAACTTGCCGTCTGTCAAACTATCAGTATATTAGCAAAGATTTAATATACCTAAATTCATCACAGTTGTTGCAGAAGATTGAACGTTACAAAGTCGTAATAGAATTTATTCTAGATTAACGATAGAAGTGATTTGTGACTGGTTAGCGTTGAATGCGTATGGAGTGCGTGACGTAAGAAGGGTGGGTGAACACTGGTGATGGCTTGTACTAATCTCCGTGTCAGGAAATCGTTTCGCAGACCATTTGAAACGAGGGTTCAGAAATAACACGCTTTTGCGTTGATTTTGTTGTATAATCGCTATTTGTTACCTTATTAATTATTCAGTTCTTTTAATAGCAACTGCAGTAAGTTAACTTATAAGAGTCTGCAATAATTATTTTTTCTAACATTCTTTTCCTTTACAGAGAATCTGACATCATCTAATCAAGAAACTCCTCGTTCTGAACGTGAGAACGGGTCAGAAAGAGAAAGCAAGCCTCCCAGTGCTGAACCTCCACCAGCTTCACCGCCTTTCCAAAGGGATCCTCCTCGTACGCCAGACAAACCTCAGTGGAACTATCCTCCGCCACCTGTAGACATCATGGGTGGAGGAGCTGCATTTTGGCAGAATTACTCTGGTAAGTTTTTGGGTATTGGCAAACTTAATTTACCACGACTCATACCTAATATACAATTATTTGACTTAACAATGAAAAAACTACTTAAACATTTGAAAACTAGAACCAATTTTTTAAAGCTAAAATACGAGATCATTAAAATTTATTCAAAATTTTGTATCTCACTAAATTATCTACAAATTCAAATAAATTTTAAAGTAGACGACGTTATTGAACTTTCAACAGCACCGATGTTATGTTCTCAAATCCTAACATATCAATGCAATTATTAATTTCGTTTTAACGGAAAAGGGACCGACAAAAATGCAAAAAAAAACAAATCGTTGAATCGAAATGTTATACTCATCATATTGCATAACTTCGGTATCGGGAATGTTAAGTATTTCAAAGCAAAATGATATGTGCTCTCTGAATTGTTATTGTAATTTTTGGGGGAGTTTTTACTAATGTACTTATTCTGCAAAACGATTTAATACGTTGAGTTATTCTGAGTATAAAAAGTTGACAGCTAAAATAATGTTCAAAAATAATAATAATGTAAATAACAATCTAATGTATAGAGTATACAGCAGTAATGTAAGCAATTTAAACGTTATTGTAACAACAAAAAATATTTTAATTTTATTATACACGGGATAAAAATTCCTGTTTTTGTTCAACCAAAGTATAAGTATTCCAACTACATGAACCACGAAAAATTCAAAAACGATCTAACTTTGATGGAACAAGAAATAAAAATATAAAGTCCGTATCGGTGAATCAAACCAGGACTCTTTTTTCATTTATATCCGCTTTGTGGATAGCCCCGAAATTTCATTAAAAATGCACCGGCATATTGCAAACATACCTAAAGTAGTGAGACCAAACTGCGCCCTTGCTCGCAACTTGACGGATAAAAAATATGCTGTCCTACACAATAACATTGGCAATCTTGTTAAGTTATATGGATGAATATTTGTAGTGATAGGTTGTGTTGTACCTTAAAATATTCACAAAATATTTGAATATTTGAAAATCATATTTTCTATTTATTCTTTATAACTAAATATTTTGAGATTAGTTCTAATGTTCTGTTCAACTTCGGATAATATACCAAAAATCTTTTTCTAAAATCCTCTGTGATTAGACTTAACTTTTAAGGGGTGTGAGTGCTTAGTATTCGCAAAACATTGATACGGATTGTACTGTCGAGTGCCTTTTGCCGACAGACAGCTCAAGTAGAAATTGCAACTAATTTAAGTGTTACGTTACCCCAAGTGTCTTGACGCACGCGAGCACGCAATACCAATGTTCGAATGGGAAACATTTTTAAATTGTAGAATATTTATGTCTCTTTAAATTTTGAAGTAGTATTGAAAGTACTTTAAGTAAATTATTTTGAATGATTATAACTGAACACAAAATATAAAAAAAGAAATCTTTTATTTACTACTTCTGTGTCCTGTAAAAATTACACGAAATTAATGAGTGAAAGAAACAAAACAACTCATATTTACTGTTTTTATAAAAAAAAAACGTGTATTTGTATTTGTGTATTGCAAATTATACTTCTATGGCCTAACAAAGTAAAAAACAATCAACAAATTTTATTCTTCATTTTGTCAAGAAACGACACTAATAATAGAAAAAAAAGGTGCTTAATGCATTGAAAGAAAGTTTTATAATAATGCATTATCTAGATGAATATTTTTTATTTAAATATCATAAAAGAAATATTTATACATAATTAATAATGAAAGAACTAAAATGTTGATTAGCTAATTTCATGGTGTCAGATATTTGTGACGGTGTGCCCAGCATCCAAAAATTTACCCTCATCATTTTTCCCTAACGCGCCAAAAGAAGTATAACTTCAAAAAAATTTTTTAATAACCAAAAATTAACTTATGAATTGTTTCATTTACTTTTAAAACGTGTTTTTAATTAACTATAATTTCATCATTATATCATCGGTACTTGACACTTAAAAATTGCAAACAAATTGAACTTGACAGACTAAAGTAACTATAGAAGAATACTTAAAATACTTTAAATATTATAGATATTTTAATCTATTTTACATGGATATATCTTTATAAGTATCTATTATATTAACGTTCTATAAAAGCTTTTTAAAGTTTTAGTCTACATTTTTTTAAGTATATATTTCAAAATGGAAAAAAATGCTATAAAGCTGAAACACAAAAATACACGAGGGCTGTAAATATAAAAAGGTTGGTAACAGAAAAACAATAATTAAAACTTGGGCCTTTCATCAACTTTCCTCAGTGCCTACGGTAAAGGAAAAAAACATATTTTATTATTCGTAAATTAGAAAACTTTTTCTACGTGCTTTTTACACAAAATGGGATGAGTCAAAAGTGTTACCAGCAAATTATTTGTGCAGAAACGAAAAGGAAAATATGAAAATGTAGAAAAGTGACCACAAACCTTACGTGGACACGTATACAGGTGATCAATCAATATTATTTTTCCATTATAGACGTCATTATATTGATTGATACAAAGCTATGGAGGACGCTCATAAATTCCCATTAGATACACACACAGTCAATGCTAATACGTTAGCTAAAAACAATTTTATTAATAATAATGCTCATGTAATAACGCAAGTACAAAATGTTTTTAATAATACAACGTTTATGCCGTTACGCGGGCTGCGCTTGTAAAACGGATAAACCAACTGATGTTACATAAGTAATATAAAGTTGAAAAATTAATAAAGAGGAAACTTCTTCATGTTACTTTTTAGGTAAGCTTGTAAAATGAATGGAAATAAAATTGTACAGCACAGGTGCGCCCGAAACCTTTGACGATATTAAGTTTTTTCTTTATTCTCAGTAATCACTCGCATCATTGTGCTCGACGTCTTGTATAGACGAGTTGTTGTTATTTTTATCATAACATTTACCAAGTAATACCGTACTAAGGCTCACTTACAATATTACACCGACAATGATAGAGATTTAAGCCGAACTCGATTCAAGTCACGATGGATTTGATTCTGTCGGTAAAAAACTCAAAAGAATGTCTTTAATAGAAAATCAATCCAATCAGTATAATTCGTCACGCACCAATAGAGTGAGCAACAGTAGCACTTCATCCCGACTGCCCGCTCATTCGCGTTCTGTTATAGCCAGTTGAGGTTTGTTGTTGTCGAGGTATAGTTCCCTTCACAATCATCCGTTTAAACCGACCCTTTGTTCACAACCTTCTCAAATTCCCCACGAAGAATTAATCAACTCACTTTTTTCTCTATATTTTAACAGCAGTAATTAATTTCGCTTTAACGATGGACGAAGGTGTCGATTGCGTTAAAAATTATTAAAAATAATGAGTACTTTCTATTATTTCTACAAAGATATTGAATGACAACACTGATAATTAAAAAAAGTAAATATTTAAGTTGTTGATGAAGTATCGGTTTAAGACTTACTTATTAACAACGTCACGTCTAGTTACTTTTTAAGTTGAGAGTTTACTTTCACTAACATTATTTGAGTCATAATCTTTTTCTTAATAATGATTTTGCAATTGTTTTTTTTTATATAAAGATCTTTTTTAGATAAAGTATTCTTTGCTCTTGTAAAAGTACTCTACGGCAGCAAAGCGGGAAGGGAATATACGAATGTGAAAAGTAATTGATTTATGAGAATGACTCTAGCGGCTAGCTAAGCTATCGATCCTTCGCGTAATTACTCCTCAGTCGTCTCGGATAACCGTCGCATTGGGTTGTGAGAGTGAAGGAACAAAGAGTGCACCTGTGTTTGCATACATACTTGTGCACTATAATATCCCCTGCGTAGTTGGCTAGTCTTCATTTAAATTGGCCGCCGTGGCCGTAAACGGCTAGGAGTAAATAACATAAGACTGAAGTTTGTTTACGACTCTCTAAACCTAGCGGAAAAAAATTAAAGGAAAATTTTCATATATGCGAATTTTCTGGCATTATCTAGAAATTCATTATCTTTTATATTAATTAAATAAACTGACCTTTGGAAAATATTTTATTATACTCATCTATCGCAGCTCTCATATTTTAGCGTTTTATAATGTTACTATGTTTACGGAAATTAAGGCATCGATAGGTATTAAGTACAATTAAGAATTGTCTGATCAAGTATCGGTGGCTGGTGGTCACAGGCCTATAGTCACCCCGAGTTAATTCTCATAAATTATTATTATTATTACAGAAATCGATAGTTTAAAAGTTAATGTATCACTTAATGCATACACACACATAGATATTCTAAACTGAAGCCGTGATGTACAAATCTCTATTACTTACATTTGCTGTAACAAAAAACTGTTTATTCTCACTATCGATTTGTGTCCACTTTCTTTTTATTTCTATTGCTTTTCAAATAGATCGGTTCACGTCCTCCTTGTGAAGTCCCTTTTTGTCATTCCATGATCATTCATTCAAAACGAAATGAGAAGTGTTACTTTTACCAGTTTTTTGTGTATCTAACATCACTCTGTGAAAGTTAATGTCATTGTTGATTGCGCTACTAAATTTAACGTTGCCATATTTTAAAAGAAAAACAAACATTAAAGGATAACTTTTATTAAGCTAAGCGCTCAACCATTACAGTTGTTTCAAAGAACAAATAGATTATAGCTCTCAAAGGAACCGGCAATTCTGTTTTAGAAGCGGCAAATGCAAAAATATTACGTATTCAAACAGACCTAATGGGACATTTAGGGGTGGCAGCGAAGTGAAACGGCAAAGGCCGAAGCTTTTAAGTGTATAATATTTAATTGTGACGCCCTAGGCGTATAATCTCGCCGGAGATAATAGGTTTCTGTTTCGAGACAACCCTCGATGGTGACACTTATGAGTGTGATGCCCGCCGGCGAGACAACACTGAAACAAATCGGATCATAATTGGGTTTTTTTAACTAACAACTGTTTCGTACACAACCGTATTTATGATTCCAATTTTACACTCGTGAATGTGCAATTTAAATATTTTTTTTTTAAAAATCTGTTATTTTTGGAGTGAAAAATTGGTGTAAGTTATAAATTCGGTACTCATGGCATAAATTGTAAACGAATGTCGGGAAGAGAAATTGAATTCCCCGTTGAGAAAATGCTCCATCAAAGTAAGCAAAAAACGCGATTCCGTTTATATCTTTTATATCTCGTAAATTGCAGGAGGCGGCAAGCGTTGCATGAAATTGAATAAGCATATTTCGCAAAACGTCGACGTTTTCGGAGACAATTGCCTTACCTCACCTACTCTTTGCCTCTTCACGAACTTTGTCAATTTTCGTGGAATCTTATTAGAGAATGTCCTGTGCCTGAAACGCGTCTCAATTTTTAAGGTTTAATTTGTTACATTTTTCGCTTCAATATTACGACTATTCGGCCTATTAAACTAGAAAGGCGTCCACTTATTGCATACATATAACAAGCCTGTTCATAGTTTATTTTTGAAATAATGTTATTTAAGCACAAGTATACCTCACACATGGTTTTCTTGAATTTTAAATCAAAACTTAACTTCAAATTTAACACTTGAAATTAATAGTATATATAAACTTCGTTATAAATGTATATTACAGTTATCGGAACTGTCACTGAATAACCCTTATGCGAGCAATTTAATAACATTCACTCGACGTGAGTGCCACGTTTTTAACAAAGGCAATATCGAAAATTAAATTAGAATGTGCCATACAGATGTGGAGTCCGTTTGATGTCAGTCGGCTTTTTCCGAGACACTAATGACATTCTACGGAGCAAAATGATACGACTTACGCTATAAATGTATTTAAACAAAATTTTATTATGTTTTAATAATTTTGCAATTTTTATAAAACATTAGTCTTATCTATATAAAATATAAGGACTTCGACCTTATTGCGTCCTTATGTTATCCTTATATTAATACTCTACAATTAACTATACAGCTTTAATAAAATATTTGTTTTCTTTTAATCAGAATCCCTGGCGCAAGAGTTGGAGATGGAGCGCAAGTCCCGCCAGCAGGCCATGGAGCGTGATGTGAAAAGCCCTCTGTCAGACCGCGCCAGCTACTACAAGAACTCAGTGTTGTTCAGTTCAGCTACTTAGCTGACAAATACCGGGGCAAACGACTTCCCCGACAATCAAGAGTACGAGAAAGAAATCGATGAATCGAGGAAACCAATGATTAGCGTCAAACCTGAGTTCAGGGAAAAATAAAATCCAAAGATTCTATTGACGAATGGACTTGTCAGTGGCGTCAAAATTTTGATCGATTACAAAACTTTCTGTTGAAACTCAAAGAAAAATACAATAATTATCTGAAAACCATCAAACTGTTTATCTGGTTGTTTAATATACTGAAGTTTTTGGCATAAACGATCTCAATGAAGTTGCACTTTGCGCTATTGAGATTATCCTGTAAATATTGTTATTGAATTCGAAGTAAGATTGTAGATTTCGTGGTGTTACGGAGTCTCATAAACTCTTCTTCCATAGAAAAATTTGTAAATATCTCTTTATAATTATTAGCGGTAAGTCAGTACGATTTATCGACGATCCGAATAATTTATTCGTCAATATTTTAATCTTTTATAAAGAGTACCTTTAACTTATCGTTAAATGCCATATTTGTGTGTTAAGTATCTATCGTTATGTACCGCTAAAAAACATGGTTTAATTTCGACATAATCTGTACCTGCATACATATCATGATCTTCAATTTTTATGTTTAAATTTTCATTAACTGTTTGAGAGAAAAGTTGGAATTGATCTAAGACTGGTTTTAAAGATTTTTTCTATAAAAATGCTTTACTTAGTCCCAAAAATTGTTTAAACGATAGATGTTTAAGTTCCTATGACATAATTTGTTTAAAATACAACAGAATACGTCAGTTAAACCGTTAAGAGATCGGTACACGTTTATT
This sequence comes from Hypercompe scribonia, assembly GCA_949316085.1. Classification (NCBI taxonomy): domain Eukaryota; kingdom Metazoa; phylum Arthropoda; class Insecta; order Lepidoptera; family Erebidae; genus Hypercompe; species Hypercompe scribonia. Next base: position 10,108,819 of record OX438974.1, on the reverse strand, counting down.
TAATTTATCAAATTATTTTCACATTCAATAGAAAATAATTGTGATCTCCGCTATCACGTAATTTATTCAATTTTAGTGCAATGATTAGATTTAACTGATGCTAGTGTATTTCATAAATCATAAAAATGTACGATAGATACGTTAAGTTAGTGGTTTAAAAGGAAACATTTTTACAATTTAAATTTATTGACTGAATGCAGAAGGGATAGTTTTTGCGTACAATATAATCTAAGAGTTTTCTTTACACTTCATGATTTAGACAATGTATAAATAATTATAATCACTGTATCTCATATTCATTACGCAAAGCCGTTGTATATGGGTAGTAATCAACAATAAGTTTGGTAGTTTAACAGTATACATGAAGCTAAAATAATAGTGTTATTTATATTGATGCTTAGTTTACGAGACTTTGAATGTCTTAATTAGCTTAAAGTAAGGTTTAGATATTGTATCAGGCGGAATATTGGCGCTTGACTATCGTGCAATTTCTGTTAGTTGCTCATAATGTCAGTGTACGTCGTGCAACTAAGTTAAGATATATTTCCATTGGTCTTGCGAAATACAAGTGAAAGAATAATGAATAGTCAAGCGCCGATTGATATGATCGCTTAATACGATTAAACACATTTATCTGTAATGGATAATGCGACGTAATGATTAAAACTTAGTTGTTACTATAAATGTTTAGCTGAACATGAGTGAATGTGTAAAGCGCGTGATTGTGGTACTTTTGTATCAGTTATTTTCATTTAATTACAATAGAATGACAGTGCTGACGAAGAAGTGTAAAAATACGCCCGATGTAGGCGCATACTCGGTATTGTCATTAGAAATAGTTCGTTTTCTTTGTCAATTAGATGTTGAGGCTTCTCAATGTACCTTTTGTATTTCAGTAACAGTATGCAATTGTTGAAGCAAGTGAAACTATTTATTATTTCTATTTTAATTATTATTAATTTACTTAAAATTGTGTGTGTGCCTTGTATCGTAGATGAAAATATCAAGATTAAAAATGAAAATTATCATATTGTGTTTTGTTTTTTATTATCCCTTTGACTTTTCATTGTACAGCTTATTTTAAAGGTTCCTTTTAGAATAATTTATGAATAAAACCGAATATCTCTCAGTACTGTTTAAATTTCAACAAGTGTTTGAGAAGGTAGAAGTAAGACTATAATATGCTACATATATATGAGACAATTTGTTAAAAATTCAAATAACATTTACTGCCTCATCAGAAATATATTCTGTGTAAAATATAACTTGATAACAGTGTATACTTATGAATACGAATTTAATTAAAAAAAAATCTAACTGAACCATCCTTATTTGCAAAAATTTTTGGGATTTAAATCAAAGCTAAACACTTCATGTATTTTGTAAATGAAATGAAATAATAGAAGTTGTAAATATATTTATTTAATTTTTTTTATTTTAAGAGCCTGCCAAAGTGACTTTGCTTTGCCTCATGAAAAGCATGAATAGAATCCCAAAGGTGTGATCACCATACTCATTGTGAATGCAGACAATGCAGTATGGTGACCCACACTGGTGGCCTAGTAAAATGCTTTTCCACACCTGGCTTGAGGACGTAAAAAGTATGACAGTCATCGTGGCATTGTATCACACACACTGACCATGATAACTGTTACCCCTGCATCAATAAGCTTCCGGTCTCGCAATCACCAATGAAATACGACGGATGCTGTCGCTTTAGGTTGATCTTCTGTGGCAGGGTAGCACTACCCCGGTCGAGCCGGCCCGTTCGTGCTAAAATCAACGTGGCTCTACTACTTCTATCATAAAATAAAGTTACAGAATCAAGACTTATTTGAAGCACTACTTGAACTATAAGATCAGAATCTTTGTAAGGATATAGCTTCCTAAGTATTCAGTAACTGTGAATAAAATAAAGTACAAGTATTTTTGAAATTATTTAAATGAAAAGACCACAGTTTAGTGATCGGCTCCTGGCTAAAGTAACATGATTTAAGAACATCGAGTATCCAAGATTAACGAAACGAAAAATTAGTATAAATATATAATTTGAGATGCCTATGTCCAGCTGTGGACTGCGGAGGATTGATAATGATATATGTATATATATCAAGAAGTTAAATCAGTGTTTTCTACCAAAATATTTTACATAAATAAGTGATGTCAACGTATGAAATACGAGTACATAATCACCCAGCATTTTGGGACTTTACGACTGATCGCTTTTCTAGACATCTTGACTGAGGAACAAATTATTCTCTGCATTATTTCCGAACCAATAAGACATTCGAACCTTTTAAAAAAGAGCATACTTCTGTCTTTAAGGCCGGCAACGCGCTCGTGAATTCGAAGTTGCAGGCGTTCATAAGCGGCGGTGGTCACTATCGAGATCTGTCTTCTCATTTACCCACTCTTCGATAAAAAAACATACTAAATATTCTGAATATTGGTTACTTGTTATTAGGTGTTTATCAGGAAATCACATCACATCAACAACCTCTAACAGTCCATTTCTTAACATAGGCCTCTAATTGGAAAGGAGGATTTGTATCAGGTTTTCCTTCTCTTTGCAGTGATGTTATCCTGCATAATTTGCTTGCTTAGTCGCCTCTTACGATACCTATGGGATGAATAGGGATGATGTCACTTTATATCCTTAATTCATCACCACACGGTAATAATTTACGGAAATCTAATAATTTTTGTGGATAGTTAAACTAAAACCAGTTTCTTGTAGGTAACATGCGAAATAGTCCGTTTTAGTACTACCAATAAAAATATAGTACACTATTAACAATAAAAAATATAGTATTAATTTTTTTAAGGATCTTAGTACCATCAATATTTTAAAAATGCATGTATACATGCAAGGTTCAAATCTACTATGATAAAATCAGTTGTGTCTACTCCTGGCATGAAATAAGATAATTGTATTTAAATTTCAAATTAAAGAAATGAAGGAAAAAGTTGGCAACCCATACCGGGGCTCCAAATGAATGACTGAGAATTTATATTTATCAAATTAAAACTAAACAGGTTGATTTCCTTTAACTACCTTCTAAAATGCAGACCGCATCTTGGCAAACGTAGTGTAGGACGCCCACAGGCCAGGTCGAGTATCGATTTGTGCAAGATGGCTGACAGGAGTTAAATGCAACTAACCCAAAATCGATCAGAGTGACCCAAAATGGGAGAGGCCTAAGTCCAGCAGTGGACTGCAATGAGCTGATGATGATCATGATGACCTATGTAACATTGACTAGGTACTTTAAATAAAAAAAATCCTTTTTCTCATTCTTCAATACAATTAAACAAATTTTTTAAGCTATTTTATATAAACAAAAAATAAGAATTAAACTTTAATAATAAGTATTTCACACATCTCACGTACGGTCATCTGTGCCAAAACCAGGCACAGCCTATGGTGACCAGAGTGCTGATAAACGTACTCATAAATTTCTAAATACATACGAGTACATACTATACGTAAGTAATACTAAACACAGAACTCAATCGTTCTCATCATACGATATTTGTCCCGGGTGGGAGTTGAACCCACGACCTCGGGCTTGGCAGTCAGAGTCACTAATCGATAGACCAATAGGCCAATCAAATGCAGTGTACAGTAATTGTGTGTAATTTATTAAATACTTCAATACTTTGACGATTATTTAAGCTAGCCCAGTTAGCTATTAAATCGACTGTGTAGTGAAAATGAGGATCTTCAATCAAAACGCGCGTGTTAATTTCTCTAACATCAGGCTTCTTATTAGAAATGTGTATAGATTATTACGAAAAATGTATTATACATACGTTTTAATAAATTTAAATTAAAGATAGTGTGATTAGCAAAAAAATATTGTAAAAAAGCGTGGGATACTTCATTATAACTTGGTTATAAATATTTTATCGATAAATGTTGATTGAACTGGTCATTTTGAAAATATCTTAAAAAGCACTCCAATTTTTTTACGTTAAAAATCGTTTTTATGCGCATTACACAATTACACAATTTTTAACTTTTATTTTTACCTTTTAGTTTGATTTTCTACAAACGCGTGTTTTTTTAGTTCTTAAATTATTTTTTTTTACTTTTCAGTTGTTAATCTTCAAAGGCGTTATTTAACTAAACTGTCATTTAATTTTATGGCATATAGATAACATCACAAAACAAATTATACGTCTTCCAGATATGAAAGAACCGTTAACCCTGAGGTGCCCGGTAAGGATAATGAGACAAACTGTAAAAATATTGCATTTTCATTGGTCCTTGCAAGTGTCCACTTTCATGATCAAAATCACGTTCAAAGATTTCATTACACAGGTGCATAGATACTATACTTTACTAGGTACTCCTAGCCAATTTCAGCCACGGCAATCAGTCTAAACGGAGATTACCCGATTGCACAGGATATTTCATATTGGACAATTGTGTGCGGAAGCACAAGTGCACTCTCTGTTCCCTCAATCCTGTTTCCTCAAAGTGTTCTTACAATCCGATGAGTATCTCAACTTTCAAAATCAGGGTTTATTAAGTATTTCTACAATTAGAAAAACTCCATAACACTTTTTTGGCCCGCCCCGGGCATCGAACTCGAGTTTTCTTGATCGGCAGTCGTATACGCTAACCAGTAAAGCAACGAGGCAGTTACATAGATATATAGATACAAAAAGCATATTAAAACAACCCTGTAGGTTTGGAATAAAATGGTTTTGAATAAAGACAAATAAATTTCAGCTAGTGAAAGATACGGTTCGTTTTCCGTCTCTTTTAATATTTTTTTCTAATGTCACTGAATTCTTTTTGAAATAATTAAAATTATAAAATGCAGTTGGTGTAAAGATATTCTATACTTTCATATAATTATATCATATTTCATTTATGGTGTAAAATACCTTATGAAATTTCAACATAATTAAGGAGAGTAGGAAACCAATAAAACTGAGCGACCATAAACAAGAAAGTCGCCAGAACTCTTCGATTTATATTAAAGTTCAGTGGCGCATCACCATTTTAAATCTTGTGAAATCGGAAAACTTCATATTTATTGCTAATAGATTTTCGGCCGATGAGCACTGGGTTATTTGGGATGCAATTTTATTTTGTCCATATGAATGATTTTTATATTTGGCCCCGGGCTGTCGGCGGACAAATGCTCTCCCTTTCCGATTTCGGACATCATGCAATCGTCGACCCCTTCGAGTATTTTGGAAAATATTTTTCAAATCAACTTCTCTGCTTGGCTGAAGCAAGAAATGAGGAATTTGGCAATGAAATTTTGTAACTTCATAGCTTTTAATTAAAAGAAATTGTTTACTTGCATTTGCTATTTAAATGAAGACAAAGTTATACTAAGAATACATGATAATAAAGTTTATTGCATACTAAAAGTTAAAGATCCCGTATTCTATAATTATCAAATCTACATTAATATGTTGGTTAGAATATTATTCTTGTACTTTAGACATATTATACATTTTATTATAGTATACGAGCAAATGATGTATATTTTTCTCGTGTCATTTATTTCACAATGTACTTAAGTATAACATTAAGAATCTTACTGTGTTTTATGTAACTGTATTTTTATGAAACTTTTCAAAATGACTATTGTTTTCGATCCCTGCATTAATACAAAAAATAATTGTTTTCACTTCGTGATTTTCATTCCTGAATACTCGTAACATTGTTTGATTTGTATTCAAATTACTTTTTAGTTTTGTTTTGTGTATTATATATATTATTGTGTAAATAAAATAATTATAATATACCTCTCAGCAAAGTAATAATTATTACGCAAACGACTTTAATTTTTATTTATATATCTCACACATGGCCGTCTGATCCCAAACTATGCAAAGTCTGTACTATGGTAACTAGACTCCCCATAATATGAAGTATTCATCACACAAACATTTGTCCTGGTTGAGAATGGAAGCCACGTCCTCTAGTTTAGTGGGCAGTCATTAACCACTAGCCCGTTATAATTACTCGGTGTTTTCATGTTCTGTATAGTAATTTAAAGAGTCATTACCGATAATTCTTATTTACAAATATCTTCTTGCTAATGTTACCTACTATCTCTTAGCGTGCTCTAAGAATATATTATATAAAGTAGCGTACAATAAGATAATCCCCCTAAACTTAATAATATAATATTGTAACATACGTAAAACAAATCTCAGGAAATATAAAACTACAATTTTCTTGACGCTATTTCCTTATGTCGCATGTCACTTAAAAGGCTAAATTCAAATTCGACTTTATTATTTGCTATAAATAGGGTTGGTACATACCGAGTGGATAGTTTTACAATTGTTTTCCGGCTATTTAGCCATCAAGATAGCATGCCAAAGAACCCTTGAAAATCTAACATTGTATATTGACGAACCTGTTGGTCTAGTGGTTAGTGGCCCTGACAGCTAAGCTGGAGGTCGTGGGTTCGATTCACACTCATGATAAATATTTACACGATGACCACGATTGTTTATTCTATGTCTGGGTGTAATTTATCTATGATATGTATGTATTTAGAAATATTTAAGTATGTTTATTAGCAGTCTGGTTACCAAAGCACAGGCTCTGCTAATTTGGTATCAGACAGCTTTTTGTGAGATTATTATGATGTGTGAAAGTTATTTATTTACTATATGAATTAGTCAATAACTTTATAACAATATTTTAAATGTGTGTCACAATTTAAAAATCCATCGACAGAGTAAAACGTGTTCGGTAGTTACCATTAACTTAAGTTATTTATAATTTTATTAAGTGGCAATTCTTTGATGTCACTATGTAATTGTTGTGATTATACAACATCAATGAGACCGTACCGATTTAAGTGGGATCCCGCTGTTTCCTATTTTTTTTCTATCCGTGACGAAGTAACAAGCGCATGGTTTAATCGCCTCCTATCCGTGCCGAATTCACGACGTTGCAAGATATTTTGTAATGCCCTAGAAACCAGCAGTGTCACCCACCATGGTTGTCATTAAATGAAATAAATCTTGGTGATAACATTCACGTATGTAGATACCGGTAACAACTTATTGTCAGGTGGTGTAACTTAGTTATGAGCAATAAATGAAATCGAAAAATTAAATATCCATGGGCAGTAATACGTATATCTGGACATTTCGAAAATATAAGGCGTGTAGGATGTACTCGTGTGTTATAACTACGGGGTACCATGCTGATCAACAAGGTTAACCAAGTCAGCAATGTCTGCTATACAGGTGTTGCCTGATTTTATATTACACCAATATTAGAAAGGTCGTTATAAACTCCATGTAGTAAGAATACGGAGTGTTACCACCGCTATTCATTAAGTGAAAAACCAAACAAAGACAAAAAAAACCTCTTACGACACCCGTAAGAGATTTTTTTTATCCAAGAGTTGTGGTCATCATACTCATTGCGAATGCAGACAATGTAGTACGGTGACGCACACTATAACGGTCTAGTAAGATGCTTTTACACGTGGCTAAAGGAACAATCTACGCAGGACAACACCACAGCAAAGAGAAGGAAAACTTAAAACAAACAAAATACCAACCCGTCTGGCCAGTGTGATATATTAGGCTAAAATCTCTTTTCTAAAGACAAGCCTATGTACAGCAGTGGACTATTAAAACCTGTAGTTAACCAAAATTACTGAAACCTCATTTTGAGTATGAGAAATTTAAAGTCTCGGCATACAGAGGACGCAAAAAGACATTCTATAAGACAGCATAAATAGTGACAACACCACACACGTGAATAATAATATAATTCAACAATATACGTGGTAAGTTTAGAAACGTTTTCCAGTTAACACTGTTACAGCACAGTTAATATAGCGCGCATAAATATTGTCGCACACGACAGCTCCTCGCCGCCTGTAGTCTCTATTGAAGTATAGCATCCCACTACAGGAGGGATTCAACTTGCCAATTTATACTATTGTAAATATTATGTTAAGAAAAATGAACAAAAAAACCTTTATGTTAAATATTTTTCTCAATAGGCTTGCCACATATTTTTAAAAAAATCAATGTCCTAATCGGTCTAACCGTTTAGGAGCAGGAACACAAGCAGACATAGTCGTCAAATTTATAAGATCGCTCTTTTTGCTATGAGGGTTAAAAATAAGATGAACAATAATACTTCGAAGACCAATGAAAATCACAAATCCTGCGATGAATTGTAGATCAATATCTATTTTTCTAAAACATACACTCATTCAATGTTCTCTATAATTTTTGTTTTGGTAAATTGCCGTAATATCACGCTGATTACATTTGTAACTAAATATTTCTTTGCGAGTCTTTTACAAAAATCTAGCTTCAAAAGACAACATGCTGTATACTCGTAGTCATACGCAGCAACGACATACGCACCTGACGTCGTGGACTCCGACGGAGCGCAATTTTCGCTCTCTGAAGCGCCACGGATTAGTTTTTCCTTACGATAATTAAATAACTTTGAGCTATGTTGCTGCGTGATGTACGACCTGTTTATTGTCTTGTTAGAACTCACACCCCCATGTGTTACCGGCTTTATATTATTGCTCATGTTTTGTGTGCTTTTAATTAAAATGTATGAACTTCAACTTCCTAAAATATTTGCAAGGTGCGTGATTAATATTGTTGTATATGATACGTGTAGCGTGTGATGTATTAGTTTTCTAGTTTGAATTTGTGGTGTTGCGAAATAGAATAATATATAGTTGTAATGTAAGCCAAGTTCTAAGAATAGAAAATAAATGGTTAAATACTGGTTTAGTGGCCAAGTATACAAAGGAAATCGTAACTCTTAGGACTTAGTAGGATATACACTGAATTGTACATACAATATAAATTCTTTTCATACAGTGGATTTAAGGTTTAAGTTTAGTAAAATGTTTAGGTAAATTCATTTTTCCAATTAATTGTATTTAGTTGCATCATCAGTTTATGCACATTCAGCGCTTTCTTCACTGATTCTCTGAGCGATGTTGGACACACGTACGCTTCATCGCACGCTGACTGAATGAGTTTGTGGACGAGTCGAATGATGTCTCGGCTCATTACTAACATTAAATATTAAAATATTTGCAATTTGCAATTAAATTAATTACTTATGTTATCACACATAATGCAAGTCAAAAGATGTAACAATATTCATTTCTAAACTTCAGTTATATTTTAACTGCACGGTTGGCCTAGTGGCTTAAGCGGTCGCCACATTTCTCTCTACTGCACTGAGTGTTGTGAGTTCAAACTCCACTTGAAAAAACACTCTTTGTGATCCACAAATTGTTATTCTGAGTCTGGGTGTTCTGTGTGTCCGTTTCTTGTATGTTTGTAAAGTACGTTTGCGATACAGGATTTAGACACAGAATTTGTCCAAGTGCTGACGTTGTCTTTTAAAAAAATGATAAAATAAAACAAAAAAAAAAACAAGAAAGGTGACACGTTCAAGCAGTAACTTGAAGCAAAAACTTATGTGATACCATATCCGACTAAATTCCAGATTGGAGACTCTGATAGTTACTACATGATGTGCACATTGCAAGAAGATATTCTGAAGTTTATGAAGATCTCACAGCATTACTTACTTGCAGAGTAATCCTTCTCATTTTACTGAACTAAATTCTTAAAATAATAACCAGGCAAGTACTATTACTGTTACAGCAATGTAACAATGATAATCTTTATTCATTTCAATTAAAATGGTTGCAGAAAAGCGATTGTAGAGCGACACTCAGTTATAAAAACATCTTAACCCTTTCTGTGGGGTGGTTGTAACAATTTGCATTACATCTGAATTTGAAATGCGTATTTCACTTTCAAAGTCTCAAAAGACTACAAAGAAACCGTGGAAAAGATTTTTTTACAAAAAAACACACCGAGAATACTAAAATATCAATCTTATTTTCAGTATTTTTCAGCTGTAATTATTCTTTCGGTTCGAAAAAAATTAATTCAAGTGGCACGCTACAACGTTATATCATGTCGTATCTACTGTCTTTTATCATTTCTTTAGTTTTTTTAATTATAATAAATAAATAAATAACATTTCACATCTCACTTACGACTGTTTTTACAAATTAGGAAGAACCTGTACAATGGTAATCAAACGGCTGATAAACACACTTAAATATTTCTAAATACAAATATATTACCAGACAAAGAACAAATAATCGTGCTCATCACATAAATATTTGTCCTGAGTGGGAATCGAATTCATGACCTCCAGCTTAGCATTCATGGCCACTAAAAACAATAAGTCCGTCAATTCATAGGTAATTGTTGATTTGATCTGAAAAAAAAGCTAAGAAAACCCAAAATTTTATGACCACTTCGGGCCAACTGATGATTTCTGGTAGTGATTAAGGATATGAATGAAATAAACTAAGGGACATCAAGTGTGTTACTATACGAGTATGACTATATTGGTGTGTTTTTTACGAATTGTATGGTATATAATAGATTTATAGGAAATATAAGCACTTAAAACTAAAATATAATCATAATTTTCAAAAGAGTATGGTAATTTGAAAGGGTAGTGTAAAGGTATAAGGTTCCCACCATGAACTCAGGGTTCTAAGTCAACGTGACCGCAAGTGGTGCACCTGCTGATCGACAGATGAAGCTTTAGCAAACAAAGCACCTATTAACGTAGGACAAAAACACTGGCAAACAGTGTGCGTTTAATATGCCTCTACCTACCCTTCCGGGGAAACAGTATTGTTATCTATCCCTCCGAGGAAACATGCGTGATTTTGTGTATGTAATTTTCAAATCAGTAATAACAAAAACTTGAAATACCAACCAGAGAGAACCTATACTAAATGTACATAAGACTACCGTCCCAACAAGTAAAGTCATTTGAGTACAATCAAAACCAATATAAATCTGTAACATAATCTTACCAACATTGAAGGAGAAATGTACTAAGGAATTAAATGTAAGCAAAGTATTAACAAGGTTGGACAGCGCCAACCATGGAGTCTTCAACTCTCACAAATTTGTATCAAGAAAGGCGACTAGATAAACTTACTTTGCTTTTAAGCCAGAGACCTCTTGCTGTTTATAAATCCAATTGGATTTAGATACGAGGTACACTGAGATTCTCTCTATTTACTTTTATTTCAATAAATATACACTTTTATTACAATTAATTGTGTATATATATTTATTTGTAAAAAGAATGTGCGTGCTATAAAATCATAAGCATATTTTAATATCATATTCATACTACCTTCTGAACGACGTAAAAGACGTAAAGGATGCTTAGGTAAGATTTCGAATTCAAATTCTTGCTGCTTAAAGTTCTCTTAAAATATATGATACCCTTGATTTCCTTACATCTAAATAATGCAGATCCTTCGAATGCTATAATATTCCTATTATTTATTTATTTATTTAAGACTTTATGCACAAATACATGCATCGGCGGACTTAATGCCTAAGGCATTTTCTGCCAGTCAACCGATTGGGTGATGCAGAGAAGATATGAGATAGGTGCACTTGCCAGAGAAGTATATATAGGCCAGATAGACCAAAAATAAGTAAATATACTTACATAAACACATAAATATATAACACATACATACCTACATATATAATACACATACACACAACTCATATACATACGTGCATACATATTACCACTATAAGATATACTAATACCAGGTGGTGAACTAAGACTTCGCCGTTTCAGCCAGCAAAAGCTTCTTCACCCGATGTCCTTGACCTTGACTGACCTTGACCTTATGTCTTAAAGAAAGACATAATAGGAGTATAACATGGCCGGTGAGTAGTTGGACTGCAACACAAGACGCTAATTTTTTTGGTGAACTATACAAATGTTTTTATTTGTGTCATTATATACAAAAGAAAAAATATCCATGTCTTAACTATTACTAATAGCCGTTGGACATGGCCATGGCCAACCATTAGCCATTTTCGATACTGATGTTATTGTTCATTACTCTAACTTTGATTTTCATGAGATACTCTAACTGCCTACAGGCTTTCATATTTTACGATTTACAACCCATAGTAAAACTAAATAAAGGGTATATTGAATTTAGAAATAATTAAATAAAATAGTACATACCAATCCACATAATTTTAGAATAAAAGATAGGAACAGTTCTAGCGTTGTTCTTAGGGATTATTCTCCTAAATTTTATTGGAATCCTTATTAACAAAAATCAAGATTACATCAAAAGATGCTAATAATCTTATTTATCAATAGCATAAAAGGTATCAACATCATCTTCACCAACAGCCTGTAAGAGTCCACTGCTGAACGTAGGCCCCTAAAAGTCTCTAAAAAGATTGTGGCATAAAAAATATATTTTAAATTAATAAATTCTGATAAAAATGTAAACTTATATTTAAATCCAAAATGTGTAAGTGTGTCGCCAACTTAGCGTAGGATAATACGAACTGAGAAAAGGAGTATCTCTCTATTAGTGACAGTGAGGGTCTGTTGGCTTTTGATGCGCAATTGTTAATTTCCATGACGTCAATTGTAATTGCATTAAAGATACCGCAGTTGATGTCAGGCTTGTGATTGCATACTTACTAAGTTCATAATAGTCAATTCGTGAATACATGTGAATTTAAATTTGGAACTTTTTTTTTGTATTTGATTATGGTTTAGGGTCTCTAACTTTATTTTTCTACTTACAAATAAAATGAAAGTACTTTTTTTTGTATATTCACCTCTAAAGATCTAGCAATTAAAACTAAAAATTCAATAGGAAATTTGTGAGGGGTTCGGTATTTCTAACATTAGTTTGAAATACAGTTTGGACTAGTTATAGTAAAATCATTATATCGACTTTCAAAAAGTTATAAATATATAGTAAAAGTTATAAATTGTCAAACAGTATATACTCCTAATTATTATTATTCTCTTTATTTTATTTTATACAGATATTAATTACATTTTTAAATATATAAAAAATAAAAAATACATATTTAAAAATATAAAAAATAGTAGACCACCGACATCGGGTACAGGGACCAAGATACCGGTGGTTAGGGTTCCAGAGACAGGAACCCCCTCACAATACGGGCCGTGTCAAGGAGGACTGCTTTCTGCATCAGACCCTTGATCCAACCTTATAACGTGAGCCTCTTAAGGTGTTGGTCGAGGCTCTTGGCTATCAATCCGTGAACAGATATGTTTATCGGAACAATGATCACCGAATCCACATTCCACATATCGGCTATCTCGTGAGACAGATCCAAATACTTCGATTATTTTTCTTTTTCAACTTTCACGAGAATCTCGTGAAAGTTGAAAAAGAAAAAGCTGATTATTATTATTATTTATGTTCAAAAGAGGCCAGTGAACGGCAAAAACCTTACCTTCTAAGTGTTCAAGACATCTGTTCCTCTGCCTACCCCACAGTAATCTAGACATAATTGTATGAGTCTAAAAATGTCTAAAGTTATAAACGCTAAAACTAGTAATAAAACTATAATATCAAAGTCGTTTGGAATAATTAAACAGTCCTACCTGTTATTTAAGTACCTAACAAACAAATCTAATAAGAAAATATAATCAACTCGCTTCAGAAAGATTCAAATATAACTGTAGTAATCGATAAAATGGCGTCGGACGTTGAAGGCGGCACAGAGACAATAATAAATTGTAATTACAATTTAAAATGAGCAGGCGTTGCCGAGGGAGTGGCCTCTGCCCCCACACACTACGCTACTTCAGACTTCACGTGTGTGCACTTTTTACATTCCTACTGCAAGTAATTAACGCTGTGTGTGCGTGTTTATAAATTTTATGAACTCTACACCATGCCATTTACTGTAAAATGTATTGAAAACATGACTTGGAAACCAAAAGACATCATTTGCATTTTTCTTGGATCTTTCTCAATCAGGGTGTTTGTTCTGATAATCCTTTCCAATAATGGTTAAGTTAGTACTGACAGTAACAAGTGTAGTGTTATATCATAATTTCTGGTAAAAAATGAAGTATTTAAGGGAAAGCAATTGAAAATCCGACTAAAACAAGTGGAAAATTCAACTTAAAGCAGTAAAAGGACAAAGGCTGAACAATAAAAACTATTCCTTACGCACTAAAATTATGCAATAAACTAAAAATTAACAAAAAATACAAATATGTATTTATTCTTTAAAAAAAACTAAATATTTTAATCATACTCTGTGGTTTTCACCTTTGAGAATATACTGTGTATATTTAAATATAAAGGAAGGTATTGAAGGAATTTGTCTCTTGTTAATAATATTTTTCATAAAATTCACCTGATGAAAGTAGCGCTAAAGACGAAAGTGTTAAACGCCTATTCAAATAAATCTCCTTATCTGGTCTTACTCGTTCCAAGAATTGTAACTGACTTCAGAAAGAAAAAATCTGCAACAAACTTACAACAACAGATCACCCTGTCCACCAAAGTCTTACCTGCTATAATACTGCAACTTTACATTATGTTAGTATAATTTTCAATAGAGCTGTCACTTAAGAAATTCAATGTCGAAAGCATATACGTATTTATCTAAGAGCCTACCAAACTGACTTTACTCTGTCTGATGAAAAGCGTGAATAGAATGTAAGAGTGGTGGTCACTATACTCATTGTGAATGCAGGCAATGTAATATGTTGACCCACACGATGGCGGCCTAGTGAGATGCATTTTCACGCCCCGCTGGGGGATGTAAGAGGCATGAAAAAATGCAATATTAATACTCTTAAATTCGAAATTAACCTGAAATCAACTTAGTAGATATACACGAAAAGGTTCAGCTTAAATTATATACCTAGGAAATAATATCTACTATTTACTTACGAGGTAGTTAAATACTAGAATTAATAGTACGAAACTGACATCAGAATGAGTATATTTAATACATAACAATTTTCAAACACATTACCATGTTTTGTTCACAAAAATGATTTGATACGTATCGAATAGCTATTTACAAAATTACACGTTACAAAAACATTTACTTGCTTTATTTTTCATTCCCCTGCATTCAAGTATGATTTTTGTTATAAAAAGACAATCAAGTGTAACGTGTAGGCACTTCACGTGGGGTTCTGTACACTTTTATTCAAAATAAAAAATCACACATCTCTCACACGGCTGTCTGATTCCAAATTAGGTAGAGCCTGTACTATGATAAACAGACTGCTTAAACATATTTAAATATTTTAAATACATACGTATTATAAATAAATTACACACAGAAAGAGAGAACTAATAATTGCGTTACCACAAAAATATTGTCCTGGATGAAAATCGAACCCCCGACCAAAAGGATTGGAGAGTTTAAAATAAGCAACTGAAAAGAATTTTAGTGAATCAATATTGGGGGGTATTATCTCTTTCGTTTTACAGATTTTATATAACTTTCATACATAATTGGTGTATGTATGATGTAAAACAAGAAGTCGAATACACCATTACAAAGCATCGACACAATAGTATGAACAAAGAAAATAGGCCGAGTGTCGAAGTTACCTTCTTACGAACCACTAAGGCATCGTTGACTTATTAACAGTCTGCCACAATCAGTATCATTCGGTTGTAAAAGCACTTACATGAAAACTACGTGAAGTAATGTAAAAAAAATCATTAAATATTCAAACTTTACAACTTTTTCAATTATTCATCCCTATGCCAGTTAATAGTTTTCTTGTAACAAACGTAAGTGAACAACAGCACCACGGTACCCTAATAAAAGGATAGAGATTGTAATCTCCGAGGTTCGAGTTCGGGCCCGAATAAAATGGAAATACATTTTAATGATTATTATGCCCGTAAACGGTTTTGCCGTGAACGTTCAACCATTCAATCCGTCTAATCACTAATTTAAACATTTTTCACCGATTTTTATTTACCATAGGGATATGTTTTAAAAACAGCGATGAACAAAGTGTTGATGGCTGTGATCAATTTGATATTATTAGTTGTAATTGCCTAACATTAGATTAGCATAAAGCATGTACTTTATATTTTTGTACTTATATAAGATATTTGTATCATTTGTTGGTGTAATATTAGGTACATTATAAACCTATACGCATAAAAAATATTCCGTGCATGTCTTTCAAACAATTTGAACTGACCTCTCAACTTAGAGCAGCTAAAATGTTAAAGGTAAATTCCTAGATAATTACCTTGGAGTTAAGCAAGTGACAACTTAGTCTGGTTGTAATGTTAAGCTTGATGCAGGAGTTACAATTATCGTGATAACTGTGTGAGCCTTACACAGCTACGATGGCTGTCATGCTTTTTATGTCCCCAAGCGTGGCATTAAAAAGCATCTCACTAGGCCCCCATAGTGGGTCACCACCCTGCTTGTTTGCATTTGCAATGAGTATGGTGACCACAACTCTTTGGATTCTATTTATGCTTTCCATCAGGCCGAGTAGAGTCACTTTGGCAGGCACTGCATACAGAAAAAAAAAGCTGAGCCCTAGGACTCAAAGTTGTACTATAAATAATAATTTAGTTATCCATTTACTTATTTGTGTATCTGAGTGTGTGTGTGTGTACTATACTGAATTTTTTTTCAAAAAATATAAGTGAATAACATGTACGTATAATGTGAATATAACGAAAAACTTTGCGGAGCAGAACCAAAATACATGTAAAGCGATCCTGATTGATTTAAGAGCAAATAGAACGTGACAGTTAATATTTTGAAGACCAACTTTAATCGTGAAAGTATAGTCTAAGGAAAGTCAATCAAAGGACTAATATTTACAGAACAAAAGTGAATTGAAAGGGTAGTGCTAGTATATTGCTTTAATGAATAAGATTTAACCTTAAAAAAAACATATTTCTTTAGTCATCAAAACTGGTTAAATTGAAAAATATTTTAGACATCAAATAATTTTGTTTCAGTTTATCAATTTTTTTATATATATTTCCTTTAAAAACGTCAATATATCAATTTCCTTTAATAAGGCAAAAATGGAGAGAGCCTTAAGCAGACGCTCTTTACACTACGATAGTAGTTTTGTGATAAATAGTAAGTCAAGTTAAAATCACTTTGTAACTGCAAACGAATCTACTAAATGATGATAGTCCCTAAGCTCTATAACTATAAAAAATACTTGTGATAACTAGACTATAAAATAATCATCGTGGAATAAATTGTGGTCCCAAAAACCCAGTGTTTAAGTCAATAACCTAACCACCTATGCGGTTTTATAACGATAATTCGGCGCCTCGCGCTGAATGATTGATAGCCATCGTAAACGTCAAAATTTTTCTACACAAAATAAAAGATCAGACTGTGATCAAAGACCAAATCTCGAACAGTTTCGTATAAATTTATAATAATACGTTGATTTCGACGGCTTCAAACGATCATCAAATTAGTTTTTTAATTTACTCCTAAATTATCTTCTATGAAGTTATTGACTATATTTTGTATACGACCTTGATTACCTATATTTACAGTTTTAAATACTTGTACATTTACAATGTGTTAATTTCAAGGGTTTTTATTAACATTTTCTTGAAATTATGTAAAAGCATTCGTTTTTTATTACTAAATAGCCTAGAACCGTATCTCTAACATCTATTATATACTGTCACAATATTCCTGTTAAATCATATACCCAGGTAAGGGAAATAAAATATTGGCTCTTTAAAGAAAAAAATCGTATAAATTTAAGGCTTTATTCAGAAAATTGATCTCATTGCTAGGCTCATAATATTTAAAATAAGAATACGGGTCTTCTTTTTAATTGGGTACAT
Source organism: Hypercompe scribonia (assembly GCA_949316085.1). Classification (NCBI taxonomy): domain Eukaryota; kingdom Metazoa; phylum Arthropoda; class Insecta; order Lepidoptera; family Erebidae; genus Hypercompe; species Hypercompe scribonia. Next base: position 10,091,087 of record OX438974.1, on the reverse strand, counting down.
TAAATAATAGATAAAAAAAAATTGAAAAGAGAATATCGAAAGCGAAGCATAACGTTACAAAATTATCACATTGTCGTTTTGAAACTATATTTGAATTCAAATATGGTAAGGCAAGTTTATATTATTCTTTTGATATTAAAATTGATAAAATTCGTGAAAAAGATGAAACAACATATTGTATACTGTCAGAAGACGAAAAAAGTGAGATTGAACCTAGTCACCATAAAACGATATATTATTATTCTGTATAATAATATCAAAGTAAAGGTAAATATTCGTAACACGTTTGTTAGCAAAAAAAGTAAATTAATCCAAGACTTTTGAAATACAGTAGCGCTCAAAAGTATTTTGACAAGACTACTTTTGCAGTTATCTGTTTACTGAGTACTTCAAAATAATTTTAGTATTTTTTATATTATTATTTATGATGTATTTCATCCTCTGTGAGTTACAAGTTGGAATTTGTTTATTTTCTTTCTTTGTTAAAAACAAAACACGTCTATACATGCGCTCAAAAGTATTTTGACAACCATTCAGTTCCTTGCTGGCAGCGGTTCTACTCATACTGCGTCAAAGTGGAATGACGCAAGCAGAAGTTGCTCGAAGTTTTAAAGTGTCACGACAACTGGTTAGTTCGTGGAACAAAGCTTATAATAAACGTAAAACTATTGAAAATAAGCCTCGAACTGGCCGTCCGAAAAAAACATCCGCTGAGGAAGACCATTTGATAAAAAGGTTATCGACAAGTGATGTCCGAAAAACGGCTATGCAAATACGTGAATTTACACGTTTCAACTGTAAAACGCAGACTAAAGGACTTCGGATTACATGGACGACGTCCAACTAAGAAACCTCTAATTTCTGCAAGGAATAGGAAGTTGCGCCTTGCGTTTGCGAAACGGTTCAGGTTATAGACGAGTTCAGAATGGTCCAAGGTGTTGTGGAGTGACGAAAGCAATTTTAATTCAGTGTCGTCTGATGGCATACGATACGTGCGACGTCCTGTAAACAAAAAATTTGATGTGCGATACCAAATACCCACAGTAAAGCATGGAGGTGGCAATATTATGGTCTGGGGATGCTTTTCTGGCCGCGGAGTCGGACCTTTAGTTAGGATAGAAGATACTATGGATTGCTTTATGTACGCAGATATATTAAAGCAACAAATGCTACTCAATGCTATAGCAAATATGGCACCTGGTTGGTATTTTCAACAAGACAATGACCCAAAGCACAAATCGAAACATGTCAACGACTTCATGAAACTCGCTAAAATCAAAATTCTCGACTGGCCAAGTCAAAGTGCCGATTTAAACCCGATAGAGCATCTTTGGGAAGAACTGAATCGGCGAGTAAGATGTCGAAACTATTCAAATAAAGATGTTTTATATGAGGCACTAAGTAACGAATGGAGCCGAATACCCATTGATCGTTTGCAGAAACTAGTTGACTCGATGCCGGCGCGTTGTGAAGCGGTCTTGAAGGCTAATGGATATGCAACAAAATACTAGTTAATATCAAAAATAATATTTTTTTATTTTATAAAATAAAAAACTTTCCTTGTCAAAATATTTTTGAACCGTGTCGTAAATAATTTTTCTTTATGTTTTCTTTTTGTGTTGAAATAAATTACATTTAAGTGTCTTAATTTGTAAAACGTATCATTACTTCAAATATAATCTTTGTTTGGAAACAATTTTGTTATCATTTTTTGTGATATGGAATAAAATTGAGTTGTCAAAATACTTTTGAGCGCCACTGTATGTGAGTATGTGGTGAATGAAGGTGTATGTGTCATACATATGTGTGTACACAGGATGCAAGTATACTCTTTAGTGCACACAAAGCCTGGGTTTGTTTGTCCCTTCTGTTTGTAATACTTGCACTGAGCAATGGCGGCGAAACGCAAAATTATAACTGAATTTTGTGCCTCTATTTCAAAGCCACGTGCATTGTTTATAAATTCATCTAACTAGTATGTTGATTTAATTTTAGAATTTTGGCTCCAACATTGGCCGCATTAAAGCAATTCGTAACTTTCGAGTGTTATATTTGCGATAACTAAATTTTGTTTAATTTGTAAATTAGGAAATCTATTACAAATTTGATCGCAATTTTTAGCAAAGGGGACATTAAAATTTAAAAATCAAATAAGTCATCAACATCCTCATCAGTGGCCTTTAATAGCCCACATTGGACACACGCCTCTCCTTAGAAAGAAGATTTTATCTTACTATTTCTTTATTAATTAGTACAAAATCGAAAAAACTAAAGTTCCATATTTCAGTGAGGTAACTGCCCTCGTTAGAAATATACATTGAGTCGCCGGGGACTGTACAAATATTCCTGCAACGGGTACAGAGAACACCCAGTCTCAGTACAATAATTCGAAGATTACATAAAATGTTGTCACATGTGACAATCGGATCCACAAAACACCGCCCAAACTACTACAACATCCGCTCAGTCTTACCAGCGTAGTACTCGTATATTGAAGATTATCTCATAATTAATTTTAAATTAATATCCCCACACAGTTTATTCTAAAATTCATATGTTTACGAATAACTTCTATCCAGTATCAACTCGGCAGGTGTAACCAATTCGAAAGAAGCCTTAGTCGAAAGTCTAAGGCGGAACAAAGACTAGCGGACTTAGGAGGACGGAGGCAATAAATAAGCAGACTTTGGATTTTATTCAATTAATTTTTTATTAGAAAATATCAATGTTCATGTATTTTAGTGCATAGGTTGTACTCTTCAGTTAAGCACCTTGTGATACATGACATTTTTTGTTTTATCATCAGGCGCCAGTGCTAAACGACACATATAATACAATTATTTTTAATATTCTTAGAGAACAGTAACAGTCGCCGGTTTTGAATAAAGTTACTCTTGAAGGTACACATACACAAATACAATTTTAAGGCCTAAAATTAGAATTTATTGGACATATTCTCTGATTAAATATCTATCCATTCATAACTTACATAACCGATTACTTTATTATCTCATTTTGACCTTTAGGAAAACCAACACATACACTTTTGACCGGTACTGATAATAATTATACATAACACCCCACAGAATCGGTCTCCGTGAATAGGTTATAGTTCAATTATGTTAAATAGATATTGATAAACTTTACCTGATTGATCGATAGATGAACAAAAATGAGAATTTTCTGTTAGTATAAAATCTATAAATGATATCTTCAGTAATAAGTAACATCAATAGCCTTTAACAGTCCACTGCAGGACATAGGCCTCTCCCAAGACGGGCGTGGCATCTACAAGCCGTAAGTGGGTACATCGGAGTTCCAGGGATTTCCTTACTAGGGTGCACCTGGTTCTTTGGCTACTGGTACCTGTGACGGCGTGCAGTTTTGGTCGGTTCAAGTCCGACTTAACCACATTTCGGTGGTATCCGTGGAGATATCCGCACAAAAAAAATTAAAATCAAAAAGGCCTCTCCTTAGAGGTTTACTAATAATACTACATTAAAATTATAATAATTATAATTTACACACATTTATGTCAATCTTAAGCTTTCTATAATAAATTTTATGTTATTAATCAAATTATGTGTTTTTTTTTATTTTCTTTCTTCTATTTATTATAAATACAAAGCCAGATTATTTAACTTTTGTAGGTTTTATTTTTTGCACCAAAGGCATCAGGTCGGAAAGACCTATTTCCTAGCTCTCTTTCCATTTTACAGAACAAATTGTTTCAAAATTTCATAATTAAAATATCCTAGCAGTCAATTTTAAAAGCGTTTCATTTGTAAATTGAAAACTTATTTCTGTTTAATCTAAGAAATACTTGAAATATACCATTTCATATTTACAACAGAAATAGTTTTAAACATTTCTATCTGGTAACGAAATTATTAAGTAACATAAAATAACTTTCAGTGTTTTACTTAAGTTAATCAGGAAAACATTGCACATTCGGTCATTCTTGTTGTCTACAGAGTTTAAAAAATAACTCTTCAGGAAGCTTGAAATTTTTCTTGTTTATCTTTCAAAGACAACTCCTGCACTAAGAATTACAAAGTATCACAGGGTACTTTACAAACATGTATGAAAAGGACAAAAAAACACCCAGACTCAGAACGACAACTGGGTAGATCACACAAAGAGTTATCTCATGTAGGTTTGAACCAGAAATACTCAGCGCAAAATGACACAGTGAGTTAAACCACTACGTCATCTGTGCCATCATTTCGTCGAATCGATCGCATTTCTTGAGGACTCTAGTGAATGTACATTTTAGCATGTATAGACAGGTTTACAATTTTTATGTAAGACAGAAACAATTTGACACAATATTTTTTACAAAACAAAATTAGAAATTAGGTATAAGACAAAAAAAAATCAAGTTGGGCAGTCGAAAGCCAATTGCATTTTGTTGCTACGAGTATGAGTCGCGTGCTCCGCACCATTAGCCCGCCCTCCTGGGCTGTTTGCCAGAAAAATTCACATATTACGTGTCATAGAATGCGGTATTCATATCGCTAATAGACACTTAATATCCAAATACTTCCACATGGCCAAGTTTAAAAAACATTTTAAATCTTTAGTCGAATTTTAACAGAGTGAGGCGATTTACAGTACGATGGACCAATACCTTGAGGAAAATGACGTGGATGGATGCGGAGTGCCCAAGAACACGATTGTTTTCGCTCTATGGAAAAGTTTTTGGCCCTATGGCCAGTTTTTTCAAGGGTAGACGGTAATAGGTTGCAGTAAGTTAACAAAGAAACCAATGTCTATCGCAGGAGTTTCTTTGATACTTAATGACTGACAATGGTCAGTGCAGAGTGGCGACACGTCGTCTTATCTGGGAGCCTATTTATTATGTCTAATGATTTTTAGTTTTTGGGTTACGCAAGTTTTACAGGAAAACTACAGTTTTGCTTTCTTATCGCATGATGGGCAAGAATTTATATTATATTAATAACTTCATGAGTACATCTATATATGTATATATATACTTTTATTCTTCTAAAAGAAGTTATGGTAGGTTTCACAATATAAATAACGTGTTGAGTAAATAAATTAAATGCTATAAACGTTTTGGTTACTAAAACCAGCTAATAATGTTAATAACTAAAATAATTAATCTGTGTGGTAACGGAGTGGTCACCAAATAAGAATACAGAATGTCACCATCCCTAGGGAACAAATTATGCAGGACAACATCATTTAAAAAAGAAGGAAAACTTGAAATAAAACCTATACCAACTCATCTGGCCAGCGTTGTATTCGAAAGTAGGTCTTGACCTACTTTCGAAAGAGACACTTATGTCAGTGGAAAAATTAAAGGTTGTTGGTGTAATGTGTTGTGGAAAAAAAATTGAGAGTAAAAAAGTAACTGTTACTTGATTGTGAGCAACAAATACTTTCGTGAATTACAATAACAAGATCAAAATACAATCATTGCAATAATAAACGTAAAGTTTTGCGGAACCTTTTAACTGCCAGGCAAATACGTGTCAACTTTGTTCACCGTGCAAATAAATTTGGTTTTCATTGCATTCCTTAAACAGTAGATTGTTATTAAACAAAGGAATTGCATTGTAGTTGATTTTAACAGTAATTCAGTCACGACATCGCAGAATGAAATATTAGTTACGCCGTATTAATAGAACCTTGTTTCTAACTACACTGCAGTTTTGTAAGAATAAAAAAAATCTGTAAAAAAAACTGAACAGTAATGGTTAAACTTATGTTGGAAAGAATATTAAGTTACTAACACGTTTATAATACAAAATATTGAAAGAAATTAATAAGGCAAAGAAAAATTTAGCTACTATTTTAAAAATAATATGTTTTTAACATTATTGTACATACAGGTCGAATATTTTAGCCAATGAAATTAATACTAAAATTTAGTACAAAATTTCACTCGCCACAAGATGGCGTCGTACGAAAGGGACGTACGTCCGTATATTATTTATTTCATTTGTTATCATAAAATCGATGGTCAACTCGCATCGACTGAATATCCTAATTTCTCGGCGATTACTTTACGTTCTCAGGAGAACTTTTGGTAAAGTCGTACAAATAGTAAGTAAATAATCGATTATATAAACTCCCTTTATTGCAGATTATAAATGCTAGGCTCCGAGGATTTCCAATTATTTTATGAGGTAAATTATTTCTGTAATTGCTCACGTCCTTAAATTAGTCTCGTCAAACTAGCATGAAATTTCAGTAAAAGAATCATTTTTCACGCAAGTAAGATTCTCCACCGTATAAACTTAAAATAAAAAAGTTCAACAATGTTAGTAATTTACATTCAAAATTCGACTATCAAATCACCTCTTATCAAAACATTGATAAAAAAAATATTTAAGTTTTTTTAAGTGTATGTTTGTTGTTATATTATACTTATGACATTTCTACATTTTCAAAATGTAAGATGTCATTAAAATCGGGGAGTAGAAAGACATGAGATGCAAGGCAATAACTCGATTACAGAGGGTTGCGGGGTGTGACAAGGCAGGGGAGGATTATAAGAACTTCGTTAGTCGCACGAAGGTGTCTAACTCAACTCTGAGACGGGAGAGATTATCGCCTTTGCCTTCAGCGGAGCATTTCGTCATTAGTTTAGAAATATTTGATGTGATAAGATATACGTTACACGTGCTTTTCACTCACATATTTAGATTTTATTTGATTTTAATTCTAAATGTGACTATTAATTAAAATCGTTTTGTTTATATCATGTTTTTTTAAGTCATGAATAGTTCGTACGTTTGGCATGGTATCGGCAGTTTAAGAAGGAGTGGTTACACTAGCCTTACTGAAACTTTTTCAAGAAATACAAATGAAATGCATAATATTTAAAGCATGCAAAACACACCCTATATGATTTAGTAAAGAATTAAAAACATGTAATACTAATAATGTCCCATTAGAAAATGTTTATATAAAATGCGCTGTAACCACATGAAAAGGGTAGGTAAGTAAACGTTATATACATGAGTAAAATAATACATTATCACGTTTAATTTTTGCCAAACATTTCAACGTTGTTTCACTTAATTCGTATATCTTTAACTTTATCTGATAAAACTGAAATCTAACACAACACGTTAAAGCTGTCACTAACACAAATTTTACGAGCTGATGCTGCAACCATAAAATAAACTTAGGTACTCTTTAACTAAATAATACAAACCAATCAAGTCTAGACCTTTTAAATGTTACTTGATCGCGCACCTACTGTTTCTATTTTTCTGACTACGTACGTGAAATCTAACTGAAATCAATTCTCAATTTTTCTTAGTTGAAATGTATATCGTGAATCATTTAATTATGGAGCGGTATTCGCTTATACCACCATGACATTGTAAAAAAATTTGACACAATTCCAAATTTTATCGACAAAAAGTATAAATTAAAATTGTTTCTATGTAAAATATACGAAGAAACCTCTCGCTAAATTATGGCCAAATTTAATAGCACGCTTGGACATCAACCGACGAGTGTACAGCAAACGAACCCGTCACAGACGGGATCACAAAGGCTTCATGTCCCTGCGTCGCTACGTCGTACCGCAAACAAAACCCATGATAACTTAAACTTGACGAGTACAGAATCATAACTTGCGCCGCAATACCCAGTCATCTTAATGTGTAATCGCCTTAAAATTCTCTACATGTACAACTTTGATATCACTGAAGATAGTTTGCCCGTCTATTGATGGAAGTACATGTAAATGGCGGTGCGCCGAGCGACGGTGCGCTCGCAGGAATATAATGGGGCTGAAACCTATTAACAATTTCAAATTCAACCTAACTCTGTAGTGTTAATTTATATACACATAACATTCATGGTTTAATTTTTGACTGTAATTGATAATCGATTTAGTTTAAATATATGAATAATACAAGTATTTTTAGGATTGTGATTTAATACAATAAAGATAGTTGAAGACATGAAAACAAATAGATATATAACAACAATGCGAAGGAATGTGTGGTTATTGTGTGGTTATGTTTAAATCATCATTATAAAAATAAATTGAATAATACTTTGGTAGAGATAAATAATTCAAATGAAGTTTGACTTATATGTCTTTTCATGTAATAGTACCGTTCGTAGTATTCTAGATAGTTGAACAGTAAATTGGCACTATTTTCGGGTTGCTACCGCCATTTGCATCTACTGTATTATATTCACAGAACTCTGTTTGGGCAGTATGACAAATATAGATTAGATTTAAATATTATTATTAGTCAATTTTTCCCCATGATGCCCTACATGTGTGTCAGTCATCGCGGTAGCAAATAGACTATGTTACTCACTGACAACTTAGCTTTCTATTAATGACAATTTTTTTCAAATCATACATATCAAAAAATATGAAACCCGTTGCGAGGCTGACTGCCTGATTTGTAAGCTTTTTCAGAAATTGTAGGAAAATGAATAAAAAGATTTATCAATACAATTTACGTAGGTAGTAGAGCCACCAGTGGTCTCTTTCTGCGAAGCTGTTATGTTCCAGAAAGAGACCACTGAAGGCCGATCCCGAGCGAAGAAGACGTCGGCAGCGTTATGAGCCATCGACGGGACCGCGAGGCGCCAGAGAGTGGGGACCTCTGGTGGCGGATTAGTTGCTGCAGTCGGTGATAGGATAATTTGTTACGGCCTGGTCGCAAAAATGTGATCGGACCGCAACAAATTATGACAACTAGACCGGAATGATAGGGGAAACCTTTGTGGCCTCCCCAGGATAGGGTCTGACTAGGCGCGGCGTTGATTCCGGAGGGGACCTGAACTAATATAGTCCGGGTCCCCTTTAGAGAAGGACGCCTGAGACCGGCCACCGGGGTGGTTTTTAGTGGCAACACCACGTACTCCTGGCTCCTGCGCCCCCGAGGATCCTGGGAGATCTGAAGGGATTTTCCATCCCGACACCAAAATAAAAAGCTAGTAGAACCATGCTGGTTTCAGCACAAGCGGGTCGGCTCGATCAAGGCAGTACCACCATTTCACCGAAGACCAACATAAAACGACAGCATCTGTCCGTCTTTTGTTGACAAGTGCGAAACCAGGGGCCCATTGATGCAGAGGTGATAGTTATTGTGCTCGGCGTGTGAGCTTTACATTACTACGATGACTGTCATGCCTTTAACATCCCCACGACCATAAGTCACTACGTCACCATAGTGTGGGTCACCATGCTGTATTGTTTGTATTATTTTAATATTTATTAAATTATATTTATACAAGTTACACAAATAAAACACGATCAAATATTAAAATTCAACAACTTCAAGTTATATACCCACCTCGCAGTTTTTTTATTTGTAAAAAAAAAAGGGAAGCTGTCAGAAAAAGAGGTTTGTGACCCACAAGTTTCTATAAATCGTTCTATGATCTGTGTTTATCAAGAACATTGTAAGTTTTGATTTTTATTTAATAGTGGCACTAATTATCATCGTCCACAAAATTATATTAGTAATTAAGTAACAGTTAATTAGATTTTATTTAGTTCTAATTGTTTATATAGTGTTCACTAATACGTTCAACATCTTAGTGGTAGGTTAGCTCTCAAAATACAATATTTTACATGCATTTATAATAACTGGTAGGTCGGTATATTTACAAAGATTAAGACCAAACAGAATAGTACCTTTTTCTCTACTAAAGAGATATTCATAAACAACAAAACCTACAACATTCTATTTTCCAATGTAGCTATTATAACTATTGAACGTTCACAATAACAATTATCGTATTTCAAGATGTCTTCTTAGCAATCATATAAATATAGGTTATATAAATATCATATCTTGTTTCATCCATATCCATCAACGCCAATGTATTGGCTGTGTTTAAGGCAATACGATTGGCAAGTCAATTTATTTTGCATATAACTTGATGAGTCAGAAATGTCATATTCAGGAGCTCGTTGTTGATGAGTCTGAAATGAAATTTCACTGCTTATTTCATTTACGAAACTTAAAGGCGTTATTGGAGGAAACATTAAATTCGAACCAAAATCTAAATACATTATACGTCTGTTTTGACAAGACCTTTTCTCTTATTTTACTAGTGTATCTCTTTTCTATTTGTTTTGAGTTATCGTTTTTTATAAATACGATATAAAATATTTAAAAGACTTATTTTTGGGTGTACATGAAATTGTTTATCATATGATAAGTGATTAATACAATAATTGTTCACAAGTATTAATAATATTTGTATGTAATACTTGCGTGAGACATAATTTTAAACACATATATGTAAATATAAAATCATTAATCTTAAACTACCCTCAATAGTTCTTATTAGATGTAAAAAAATTAAAATTTAAACAGTTTGTTAAACGAACAGGAGTAATATTAGTAAACCTTTCTGATACATCTGCGGACCACATCCTGTTTAAAGATGTTTCTAGAATTATTAACTAAGATTTGATGTAACAAATACCAAGTTTCACTTATAAGGGATTAGGGTAACGTGTTCCGGTCCGAAGCCCATGGGATGTGTTATTGTTTTGCAACGTAGTTTCCAAATTTTAACTAAGAGGGAGTTATGATGTAGATTAAACTTGTATTTCAAAATGAGAATGTGATATTTAAGATCGAACAGAGCTGCGATAGTGTACGAAGTCATTATGTAGTTCAAATCAGGATAAATTTGTTATGTCATATATCAACTCAAATCGTAACATTTATTTAACGTTGTAATAAATTAATTTTTTAAAATTGAAGTTATGAGGTATTTATTTTGTTAAACTTACGTTTAATTTGTAACGTCGAAATATCGAGCGCCTTTACAATACTCACCTGGCAGACTGTAAGTTATTTCTCGTTTTTTTTTACTTCAAGTTTGGCTACCTACATTACAAAACAATGTAATTTTTTCTAAATGGTAAAGCGGACGAGTCACTTCATAGCAAGTGACTAACGCCGCCTATGAAAACCTGCCACTCAAGTATCACAAGTTCAATGCAGTTCACTGAGATTGCCCTGCAGAAACTGGAGAGAGTGTTTAGGATCCAGTAACCTCACGCACGAATTCCGATTCTCTGTGAGACCTTGGGATCATTATTTCGCTCTAACTGGCTCACTTGTGCCAAAAAATGACTCTCCCACACGTAAATACTTCTAATTAATACGTTTTTAATCAATCATGTATGAGATTAACCCACATAATGTAAATAAAATGCCGTTATATCAATATAGTTACGCTCTACCTTAGTAAACAGTGTTAATAAATAAAAATAGAAATTGATTCAAGTCTTCACCCTGTGCGGGTGTGGCTTCCGTGCGCGTCTGGTCTGAACGTTTCACCCACTCATACTATATTAAAGATCACTATCACAGGAAGGTGAACTATTAGTTTCGCTTGATTCTCATTAAACCCTTTCGATATCAGACTATCGTATAGCAGTTTTGTTTATCAAATTCATTTTGTATTTGCTGTGATCGTTTATATTCATTTGCATCGGTGGTTTTATCTATAGTCAGGTATTACTTACCTATGTAAAGGGTTGATATTTGTACTGTTATCTGAGATAAAATGGTTTTATGTGTATTTTGAGTGTCGTTTGTGTGTTATTCGAATTAGAAACTATAACAGAAAATTGTGTTAGTAGTAAATTATTTTAGTATTATAACTGGTTTCAACATAAAAAAATATAAAACTGCAAACTCTAAGTCATTCTGGAGTAGCTGCAAAAAATAGATATATTTGATAAAAATAATGATAAAATATTTTTTTTTGGCTCTATGTCAGTTCTATACTCGAATGTTACTGTACGTCGTTTACATGGCTTGCAAATTCAAGCCATAATTTGAACAAAAAAGTCCTCAACATGCCCGACAGAGCAAATTGTCCCATCCATCTCATTTTGTATGACCGTTGTACATGTAAATTCGTATCACATAAAATTAAACGACATAAGCCGTAGTAGGTCGACTTATGCCTTAAAGTACGAACATATATGTATGTATGTATACACAATATATTCCGTCCGGTGACTTTTTGCCGCGGGCTCGACATCGGCTCAATCGAATTTTCCTGCTGCCACCATCCAAGCACTAAATTAAGAATTAACAGGGAAGCTGATTATTTTAAAACATGCATCGGGATACCCTTACTAACGAGGTTTCCCACCTATCGGGCAGTCGTCCGTGATCTATTGCAGCTAACTAACGTTGGGAACTTAACCAATTACAACAATATTGCAATATGAAAAGTTACAATTTAAATTTCTGTCATCAAATCACATCAATAGCCTTTAATAACTCACTACTGGACATACCTCCTTAGAAAGGAGGTTTTGCCTAATATACCACATAGACCAGATGACCAGGGTAGGTATAGATTTTATATTAACTTTTCTTCTCCTCGTAGTGATGTTGTCCTGTATAATTTAATCTCTTAGTCGCCTCTTACCGCACCCATGGGATGAATACAGGTGGTGACATTCTATATTATAAATCCGTCACCATACGGTACTGAATTTAACTGACATGGTACTACTTTCATAAATTGATAAGCAAAAAGTTTTGTACGCTCTCGAGAGATGTACTCACAATTCAAAATATTTTCTACAAGTACATAATTTTGTTTTGAGGAGCTCTGAAGACATGTGTATATTTATATATTGCTTGAATAGCCATACATGACCATAAATTCCTAGATGTGCCGTTAACCATGAAATACATATATAGCTGCTGACTATGAGCGTAATAACTTACAATTTAGAATGATTAAAAGAGGTCATGGTGGCACTAAAGACCCTATATTTCTGGCCATAGACCTAGACAAAACCCTTGCTAAAATGATGATGACAAAGATGATAAACCAACGATTTTATAATCGTCAGATATTTATTTCGGACAATTTAGACATCTCATACACAATACCATCTACTTTCAAATTAAGCAGGGTTTGTTTAACTCCGAAACAAATATTAGACTACACTTCATTCTAAACACCAGAGGCAAGTAACGTCATGGTTTTACTTACTAACAGTATACAATTATCTGTTACAAAAACCAGTGGAGGAAACAAATTTAGAATTTTTAACTTCTGTAGAACAAAAGAATATATTTGTGAATAAGGTTTTTGTTGCCATTTACAACAGAGTTAATAATTTTAAAAGATTTCTATTTTTATTTTATACGACGAACAGTAAAACCTCAAGACATAAAACGTATTTAGCCCTTTAACCTACAAATACCAAAAAGAAAAATATTAGAAAGAAAAGGTATAGTTTTCATACAGGGCAAATAATCGGAGCAGCAAAATGGTATCGTGACAAACATCCATGCTTCAAAACGCCTACAGTAAATCAACGGCCAATGAAATCCAATTACTAACACAAAAAAACTATTAGTTTCCTGCAACACATTATACCGTTCTATAGTAAGTTTACTTACACTCAAGCTACTTTTAAATATAATATTATTGCACATTCGCTTGGTATGAATAAAAGGTTCATATACATGCTTTGTAATTAAATATATGAACATATGACAGTACGAAAGCAGTTACAGCTATTACACGTGCGATTGGCTGTAATGTGATATTTACAACTATATAATCATCTAACATCTTTATGTCTCACAACTCTAGCAACACTATTTAATTAGTATTTTATAGGGGACAAATTACCCCCAATTTACCAATTTATACTTGGCTAAAAGATGTAAGAAAGCACGTAAATTAACATCTTCTGTGATCTACGTGCTCAAGTCTGAATGCTGTATAAATTTAATAATAAAGTAACTTTCAGGATGCGGAATATAAAAATAAATTGCTTAATGATTCGATTATTTTAGAATCGACAAGGTACTCGTATACTCGTACTTTAGAACAAATTTAATAATTATTTCTTGTAGGTTATATTTTACAGTAATGTTTCGACTGAAAGGCTTATTAATAAAATACCTTGATACCAGTTAATATAGACATATGCCAACGAATTTGAGCCAGTATTTTTCATAGGTAGTAGATCCATGTTAATTTCAGATTTCAGCACGAACGGGCCGGCTCAACCGGAGCAGTACTACTCTCCCACAAAAGATCAACCTAAAGCAACAGTATCAGTGCTGTCGTGTTTCGTTTATGAGTGCGAGAACGGATACCCATTGATACAGGAGTGACAGTTGTCGTGATAAGTGTGTCAATACAATGCCACGATGACTGTCATGTAATTTACGTCCGCGAGCGAGGCGTGAAAAAGCATCTTACTAGGCCGCTATAGAGTGGGTTACCTTACTGCATTTTCTGTATTCACAATGCGTATGGTGACCACAACTCTTGGATTCTATTCATGCTTTCCATCAGGCAGAGTAGAGTCACTTTGGCAGGCTCTTACATTATACTATACTTACATTATACTAATGAATAAATAATTTTGTAATTACTAGTGAGTTCTACGACTAAGTGGCAATAGTTGATCGCTTAGCACAGAAATCAACAACAGAGGAAGTGATATGTCTTACTGATTTTTTAAACCCATCACGTAATACGTAACGCGTAACGAGAATTATGTACATCGAATAAATTTTTTTTCAAACACACTATATTACACACAATATGTTTGGATACAATAAAATGGATCCATGAGTATTACACTTTAAAATTCTGCCAAAAAGATAACAGTGACTAAAAAATAATATTAAAAAGTTCATTCATATAATAAAATGATTGAATTTGGCAATTTAATATTGGCTCGCCCGCTCACCGTTGGCCATAATTACCAATGCGGATCCAATTCATCATTCTTTATTACAAGCACGAAATTCCATGTAAATTTCATGCACGCCCGATGTGTCCAGCGAATGAGTTTCGATATATTGTAGAAATCGCTTGTATTCTACTCACTACATTCCTGCAGTCATTATACTCAATAAGTGCAATAAAAATAAAAATTACTACTTTAAGATATTATTAAAGTCTGTTTTATGACAATTATAATCATTTATAACAGTTTAAATCAAAAATATAGCTTTAAGTCCTAATTGAAAAAGATTTTTAAATGAAAATACATAGATAAAATGTATGTAAAATAGATTTATATAAATATCACGATTACTTTTTTGAAGTATTAAATAAATGAAACATTTTCTTACTATAGGATGGGCCACGAATTAGTTAACATTTGAAAAATCGCATAAAAAAATCATTAGATATATTATAAAAATTGTTCATTTACAAGAAAGCTAATAAGTAAAAATTTAATTTTAAAAAAATACGTCGCCTAAATGACCACTGTTTCGAATTTTGCACTCTTCTAAGCGAGCGCCGAAATTTTCGAATACTCGTCGGCAAAGAGACCGTGGGATCGCTGACATCTCTTCGCTGATTTTTTCTTTTAGCTATCGTAGTGAATTTGGTTTATTGATTTAGACGTGATTCTTCAAATAACCCCATAAATAGAAGTCTACTGGGGATAGATCAGGACTACCGGGTGGCCATGGAATGTCGCCTCGTCTGGCAATCAGCTTTTCTGGAAACATATTTTTGACCGCTGGCAGGGACTCGTTGGATGTGTGACAAGTGGCTCCATTGTGTTGAAACCATGTGTTATAATTGTAACCAGCAAATCCCAGTAGCATCGGTCCCAAGAACTCCCGTAACATGTTTACGCGGGATTTTAGATTCAAATGTTAACGAATTCTTAGATCATCCTATACAAATGTATTGTAGAGAGTACAAGATCACAAGGTGACAATTGCAGCACTAAGAATGTAAGTATTTGATGTGTACCATACTATTTTTAAGAATAGGGTTCGTAACAATAAATATCAGTAAACATCTCGGCAAATATAACTGACATAGCTGTTTATTACTATTACGAATTTAAATCAAATATATAGTGAAATATATTGTTCAATTGAATAGTCTAAAATAGTAACGTCACAAGTTTCTGTTAGTCCATTTTGTATACAATATTGACAGATGATAAAAGTAATTAATTTGTGTTTAGGCTATGGTAAGGCAGAAGTTCTGCAAGCGATTAAGTCTAACATGTTTTCACATTTAAAAATGAAAAAATACCTGCATAAGCATACCAATGATTATTAGTCTACCTTGTTTTCTTGAATTTTAACTCTCGAGTCTTATTTCAGACATTTAATACACAACGCGATCTAGTTTCAAACTAAGCAAAGATTGTACTATGACAACTAGACTGACTGATACAATACTTATATACTTTTTTTGTGAATACATACATACAATACATAGAAAACACCCAACCTCCGAAACAATTTTTTGTAGATCATACAAACACCTAATCCGACCCAGGAATCGAACCCGAGACCTCAAGGACAGCAGTCACTTTCGCTACCGCTAAGCTATCGAGGCAGTATTATGTTCGTACCTCGATCGATTTGTTAATGAAATGTCAAATAATACAGAATAATAAATATACGTACTGCATAAATATAGACCAACATGTAAATCCACACGGAAAACATAAAGGCTTGTATTTATTTTTCCTTAACAAAATGACTTTCAAAACGATTGTCTCAATATAAACAACGGGTCCCCCGCGTTCTTACTGAAAATGTCATTAATGTCTGAGTGAAATTCGGGGTCTAATCTCGTCACTGCAAAGCTTATTACATTTATACAACGGAGTAATCTTCGAATAAAGTTTTCAATGGAAAGTGTTGAATCATTGAGGATTGTGAACCCTTGCTCGCTGAAAGAACTCGACCAACAGTTGATACACGATGCAGTTATACTGCGGCATTATTTAGACTCTAGTTTGAAAATATTTTTCAAACCTTGCATATTATAGTGTTCAAATTATGTATTTCGAGTAGACAATAGAGAAAGAACTGAAATGAAATATCAATTCACACCATCAATTTTTGTTTTTATTTAAAGGTAGAATATAATAGGCTAGATGACACCGTAATAAAATTAGTTACTTTTTAACATCTGTCAAAACAACAATTTTGTATGAAAAATGTGCTTAATACAAAATTGTGACATCACTGTTTTAGACTACTCAATTGAACAATATATTTCACTGTATATTTGATTGAAATTTGTAATAATAATAAAAAGTTATATTAATTGTATTTGCCGAGATGTTTCGCAATGTTAGTTTTAATGAAGTGGACATTGGTATTTATTTACGATACAGTCATCTACCCAATTGAGCAAAAGAAAATCGATAGGACAAAAGAACTAGGATGAGGGATACTGCAATATCAATAGATCGAATAGGCCGTATTCTAATATTCGAATCATATCTTGTGATTGGTTTTACCCATTATAAAAAAGGGATATCATTCGTATTTGAATAGTTTTATTTGTAATAGAGTGTCATAGAAAAAGGTGTACATTTAAAACGGTTTAGATACTCATAGCGATACACTATTAACATCACACTCTGAAGAGACAGAGGAACGATAAAAGCGCATAAAATTACATAATGTTTGTCAATAAATTTGAAAATATGTATGAAAACTTAAATAAAAGTGATTAAATACTGTCAAATACTAACCCGTCTGGCCACCGTGGTATAGTAGGCCAAAAGCTCCTTGCTAATTAGAGGCCGATGTTCAGCAGTGGACTGTAAAAGGCTGTTGATGACTAGACTGATATACAATGCTATCACTACAAAAATAATAGAACAATTATAAAAAAATGTTATTGGAACGTCAAGTACCTAATAAGTCTCGTGTAAAATCTTAAATCAAATCCTAAGTTGTTAAAAAGTATTACTCAAGCGTTTACGAACGTTTTAATGTCTTCAAGAATTGTGTTGAGCGATGACTCGACATCGCGACTGAAATCTCGCGTTCGTATTTACTATAAATCAAATTTGAAACTGCTAGTCTGAATAAAAACTATGTCTACGATACACATAAGATATTAAAAGGGTGGATCCCTTTACAGCATTGCTATCTTAATACTTTAACTAGGGAATCCTGGTGTTGTAGATTAGTGTTTATTTTTCTCTTATTTAAAAATAATAAAGATGCTTTTTGTTGCCCTCTGAAAGTAATTTAAATTAGGTAAATGAATTACTTAATATTTAGAATGTAACCATATAAACAAAAAATCCTATATAAAAGTGATACTTGTCATCTGTCAGTGACTAGCGTTATTTTTTTAAATGCTTTCTTAATATTTTTATTATTGTTATCACAATTACTTTTACATAAAAAGATATATCGTTTATTAAACAAAACTAATTACTATCACTAATAAGATCATATATAACGCGTGCTTAACCCTTTAGAAAAGGACACTTGTATTATTATATACAGTAAAAGCTACTAAATATTGCCAAAATTTCATACAAAAAATTGGCGAACCTTTGGCGCTTTCCTTGGGATCTGTCATCAGTGCCACCCAAACCGCATAGTCATTGCATCGCAATAACCAATTGTGAGCGTATTACGTGTCCTATCACAAAGCCACTAGCTCTTTTTACAAGCGGTTATAGATGCTGGAAAGTGTATGCTGAATAATTTTTCTTTATTATAATGTGATATACTAAACCATAAAACATTTAAACTATGAAGAAACAAGTGTCATGTATCCCCGACACAAAGGGTCCTCCGACTAGGTGAAGTGATCATGCCTGGCGGGCCGTAACCCAACGGTTGATGTTGGGATGTTGTCTATATGCTAATCGCCGCGAGAATTTCTATATCGCGATTCAGGATTAGTAGTTGCTCCGTCGTTCATTATACACTGTAGTTCGATGTGTCTTCGCTATAAGGCGCTGTAGTATGTATTTCTGTTTGCGCTGTATGTGGAAGTCGCCACAAAACAAATAAGAGGTAACGTATTTTATTTTTCATTTTTGATGTACGTGGAATAAAATTTGTTTTTCAAAAATCCAAGTATGTTTTTGACACATGCTATTTAAATGGCACATATTCTTGTAATCTAGGTCTGAAAGTGCGCCAGTGAAAATGATATGGTAAGGCATATAAACCACTGAGGTTAAAAAATACTAAATAAATCATAAAAAATATTTAAAACATCAACAACAAACACTGTAGTTCACTGTTGGACATAGGCCTACCCAAGGTATACTACACTACAGTTACGCTAGTTATGCGCTATGCTACTATCAACTAGGAACAAATTTCACATTGCTAAGCAAATTTAAAATCACTAAAGAATAGATAGATTCCATCGCACCCAGTTATGTTTCAATTTAGTTCAATTATTTCTGCTACTTCGATGTGCAGTAAAAGCAAGCATTTAATTTAAATCTATTTGTCGCAGTTCATTCACTCTCAAATCAAACCGATACTTAAAACACAAAAAATCACAACAAAACGATCGCCAAATTTCACAAATAATTAAATTTTTATGCTCTACAGCGATGTTGGAGAAAAGTTTAATATTTCGTAATTTACAAGTCTAAAACAAATCAGAAATTCCACGATTACTATGCACGACATCATTAAATCGGCACCTTTATACCACCGTGACAAAACTAAATAAACGAACTGATTTTCAATGATAAGTATCTTTTATGGTTGAACACTGATTTGAACCGTAATTTCTATTTAGATGAATGAATAAAGAAAATTGTTAACGGTTGAATGAGTAGCGCATCGTTTTATCAATGAAATAATAAAAAAATATTTTGTAGGTGCATTAATTTTTTACTTTACGACAAAAGTACATTCAACTTTACGTACTGCGATTACTCTTTAGCTTTAAGTTTTACGTCACATTTAGAACGATAATAAATCTGTCTTGTCTTTGGGCAACACTACAAATCTTTGGAAAATTTATTGCAATTAAATAATTTAGTAAAATTGCTAAACTTTAGTGGCAGTGGGAGGGGCACATTACATGCAAAACCATATACCAGGCCATAAAGTTCTTGAGTGGCGACAGTGTACTGGGAAACGCAGCGTTAGTTGGCTCCCTACAAGGAGGTCCAACAACCTGGTGAAGGTCGCGGGAAGCTGCTGGATGCGCGCAGCACGGGACCAGCTGTTGTGGAGAATCTTGGGGCAGGCCTATGTCCAGCAGTAGACGTCTTTTGGCTGAGATGATAATGATGACGAGATGAAATAATTTAGTAAAAATATAATACGTTATTATTGCACTGGTTTGGTCATCTTATCTTCCTTGTATGCAGAATAGGAGTTTTTTGTTTCTCTATTAAAGCCTAAGTTTTAAACTATTATAATTAATCTAATTGACTTGCAAATTTGTACTTCTAGACAATTTTTTAGTGTCGTTTTGAAATAGAATAGTTATATATAGATATGAAATAGAATAGATATATATAGTTTATAGAATAGTTATTTCTTTCTAATGTCGAGGAAAAGCACATTATTTAAGAAAAATATAATTTTAAAAATCAATAGTAACTAAGTCCATGGGAAAGAAAATTAATTTTCTTATAACAAATTAACTAAACTTCTAATCATTTAGGTTAAAAACCCACTACCGCTGCAGTGAGCTACAATATTAATCATTTCTGCAATCTATGCGATACACTATTAATTTGACTAATATTTATATTTTTAACTGTATTGCAAACAAATCACCATAAGTGGCTAAAGGTCTCAACTCACTATTATGAGTGAAGATCAGAACAATGCAGTATTCTAGATTTCCTATTTGTTTGTTACCAACGCTCTCTTTTTTGTCTTATTCACTAACAGGTATACTCGTAGACCTTCTCTAAGAGGCCGTTCTAACAAGGCTTTCTATGTGATAGAGGAGTGTCATTAAACTTCTACGTATTCTGAAGTGTTAAGTTTCATGTAATAAGTCGCTTATGATCTAGTCTATGATATTTTTAGCAAGACTATCTGACTTTCGCAAACAATATTATAAATATATAAAATGGAGTGGAACATACATGTTTGTATCACATCTAGTTCGTTCTACATCCATGCACAACTTTTTTATTACTTTGACTGTAAAGCGACAAAGTCGTTTTTGCACAAACATATCGGCGACAATGGGCAACGGGGCTTTTGTATTTTTTCGTTTGATTGATGATTTTAATTTCCTATTTGGTTGGTTGATTTTACGTTATTTATAAACATGCATTGGATGATTTTCAACACAAATATTTTAAAAGGTACGTAACCATCAGTTACTAATAATAATATTATTTCTGATACTGATTTCTTAAATATGAAACCAACCTACAGGTAAGATGTGAAACAACAAAAAAAAAATATAAACAAATTTAAACATTTTATAGAGAAAACACAAAACAGCTGTACTTTAGTAGAAAGAACAGAAAGAAACAGAAGTATTACTCGAACTAGCTCCTTAGCTACATATAGTTTATTGAAACGTATACGAGTATATGTTCTTTGTACATGATAAATTTAGGATACTTCGACAGTGTTTTACAAATGTTTACAAATTTATTAATGCGACTCAGAAACTACTAGTTAATTTAAGAGTGTGTTAAAAGACGCAACTAGTGCCATGAAAATATCAAATATTTTTTATTTAATTTGTATTTCAGACCTCTAGTATTATTACCTCTGATATTATTTTTCGTAATGACTGTACTGTCACATATTAATGAGCAATTGTAATTAAATCTGTTAAGGTAGAACTATACGTTTTAATAAAAAATAGTAATAGAATGAGAATTTTATATATAATCAATCTATATTACTCCGTGAATATTAGCTGGTACGCGATATGCGGATGTGACACAAGCGATTTAAATATGGCGGCGGGCGTCATCCCGCCATTGACGCTGCGGTCGTCCATTTATCACTCTAGTAAGCCTCCGTCGATATTATGATCAATGCCATTCTCCCTCCCAAACGGCTCTGTTTCATATCGTCATAGCAATTCGTTCCTATTAACTAATGTAGGATGGCACCTACATTGTAACTTGGTTAAAAAAAAACATTTTTTTTATTTAAGCATAGGTGTAAAATCATATTCAAGTATTACTAAGCAATACTTGTAAGTCATAAGTAGTAGATAATAGATCATTATTAGTAGTTAGTGAGCTACTATTAGTAGTTAGTCACATAGTCACATATTTAATTAATTTCACACAGTTTTACTCAAAAAATATAAAATGAACCACATTAAAATCTCATAATGGAATAATAAATGACTAATTATCGTACTATGGACTTTAGTTTAATCTTTTAGCAGGTATTGACCCAAGTACTTTAATAGATATGCGACATGTAACACGAATGAAAGCGGGTCGCCCGCCTTGCACACTTTGTATTCTCCCAGTCGCCACCTGGGGGTAGTGGCTTTTGAAAAAATCTTTTACGTTTTACTCTATCTTAATCTAGAAATTTTATTATGAAAAATACAAATCTTCTAACGGTTAGTACAAATTTAACGTTTAAGGCCAGCAATTAAGTAGTTATTTTTTAATATATTAACTTAGTTAAGGTTACCTGAAAGAGATTACTTTTGGCAGTAAGGCTGCCACTTGAACATTTTATATCTGACATTTTATATACTCTCTTATTACTCTGAAATATATGTATCTATCTATCTTACTTCACGTTTGTGTACAAAATCTTCAATGTCCATTTCTACGGAATCATGTTTTGAAATTTTGTTTAAACAATACTTGCTATGGTTTATATCATTGGTAAAGTAAAGAATGCATGACATACATATAGGGACAAACTGAATATGGCTATCATTGTCCATAGATACCTATAATTTTAGAGCTACACGTACATACGCTACCGGCTTTGAGGAGGAGTACCTTCACTTAATAATGATTTTATAAATTCAAAACAACATGCTTACCATCTAATGGAATTCGATTTATATGATGACTAATGTCAACAACAATATCACAATTAATTTCGCTCCGATCTTTCCAAAGCGACATTATAACAAAGCCATCCTCGGGTATCAAGTAGACACCGAACGAGTGGGCCCAACAAAAGAATGAGAACCGGAAAGCTAGGTGAGTGGTCCTTGAAGTGATACTCTTGGAGATTGCTCTGAATGGTATCGAGTGCGCCAAGCTATCGAGGACACGATCTGCGTGATCAATTGATACAAGCACGGTTCGCTCCTTGCTGATACTGCTTGGTACACATTTTTTTAGGTTTATATTTCATTGCTCAACGAAAATGATTCCATAAATAAATACATATATAAATTTGTTATTAATAGCTGTACCTTACTACTGCCGCTGCATTTCGCTACGACACATTGTAAATGTGTTGATAAGAAATGAGAAATAACTTACACAGAAAATATTTTAAAACAATTTTTGAAGTGATTTGTATACTGTGTCAAAATTGTAAAAAACATCTAATGGTACAGCGCCTACAAATAGTAATGTAGCAATGTTTACATAAGCAATTTTAAATTAACAAGTCATACGGCGTTCACAATGCATCAATTGCATGTAATATTTCATTCATTTTACATTTTGAAACTCAATTAAAAGAAAAATCATAAAATTTATTCATTGTAAAGTTTTATTCTGACATCATTTTTTGTTCACAGAACTAAGTCGCTCTCAATTATTCACCGGCCCCTCTAAACCACTTGAAAAAATCCAATCAGCATAACTCGTCACTTTAATATCGATCCCCAATTTGCGAGCACTTATCAAATCGCCTTATGCATAGATATAAAATATAAGCAAACCGTAAGTTGCTGAAATGACAAGCAACTAGACACCTTATTACAAACACAATAATATTGTACATTCTTTTATTGGCGTGTGGATATCTTTGTGGAAGTGCAAAGCGGAGTGGTTTACTTAGAGTTTAAAATATTCATAGCTTGTACTGGATCGTATTTAAATATTTACATAAGTGTCACGCAGCGTCACTGACATTTGTCGATAAAATGTACTGAGTAGAATGGCTGAGTCGGAATTACTTACGTTGGGGTGACTTAGAGTTAAAAGAACTGATTAGACGATTTTGCTATCAAGCAACAGAAAAAGGGTCACAATTTTTCATTTTATTTAACCCGGCATGCATAGTGTTATTTGGCACCCATCACTACATATGACCAACATAACTGACACTTGATTTCATCGACGGTGCGTCATTATCTTTCATTATCATTGCACAGACTCCTTGAAAATGAAGTTTTTGGCTACTACATCACGCTGGCTAGACGTTTTGGTTAAAGGTTTTATTTACAAGTTTTACTTCTCTTTGCAGTTGTGTCGACTTCCACATACAGCACAAATAGAAAAACATATTACAGCGCCATCTACCGAAGACACGTTGAACTATGGAGTATAATGAAATACGGAACAACTACTAATCCTGTATCACGATATAGAGATTCTCACGGCGATTAGCATATGTACAACATTCCAACATCAACCGTCGGTCCGCAGTCTGCCAGGCATGCTCACCTCGACTGGTCGGAGGATCTTCCCTTTATGTCGAAGGGATATCACACAAGTTCCTCCACACAGTAATCCACCAATAGGTGATATCCGGAGGAATTTCCGCACAGGAAAAAAAAGGGTTGGTGTCACTCTGTATTCTTAATCCGTCACTACACAGAGAGTTGTATTACTTAAACCTAATATATAAAATGGTTCATAAAATTTAAATACATATATTATATATATAAATCACACATGATACAAAACACTCTGATGTTCTGAAATTATTTTATTGTTCCTTACTTTTTTTCTAATTTATTTGGAATAGTGAAGGAACAAATCAACAAGATTTACTATTACACAGTAAATAATTAACTTACTCCTTACAATTTTTCTTATATATCTAAACTAAAATATCAAGTTCTAACAGTAATATATTCAATATACTCAACCTCGAAACTAGACACTAAACAGTTTGAACATATTAGAACTTTAGATATGTTCTCTATAGACCGGTTTTGTATATTTTCTACACACTGCTTGAGTTTTCTGCCACGTTAATCTAACGATTAGGGTATACGACTGCCAATCAAGAGGTTTCGGTTTCGATTTCTAGTTCGGGTCGAAAGTGTTGTTGAGTTTCAAAACAGCTCGGAGTACGGAAGTCGGCAGTGCAATCACTGCTGCTTAACGTGCTCTTCGAGGCACGGACGCACGTACGGACGTACGGAAGTCGGCAGTGGTAACAGGTAGAACTCAATTCCCTCCTGGCAAGCGAATGCAGAAACTTCCCGAAGCAACCGTGTCCGGAAAGGATCTGCGTCAGTCGGAAGGAAAGGAACCGTGCTGTCGCCCTGCCCACTCGGTGATGACCGGCTGCAGAGATTCCACGGCGGCAAAACTAGCACGTGGAGCCTCCAGCCGAGACGACCGACGAACCATCGTGACTCAACGAACGGCCTCTCGCCACTCGCGTATCTCTTCGGGCGGGGGGCCGTATGCCGCTACCCACCCAGAAGTCAGCCGTTCGCCGATAAGCTTCGGCGCGCACTTCTGCCTCCAAATCCCACATGGGAGTTCCGGACAAGGCGCACGCCGCCTCCGTCGATACGGTGCGGTAATCGCGTATGGCTCTAACCGCCAATATCCTCTGAGGGCGCCAGAGGCGAGCTCTATTCTGGGCGATCAGAGCCGCTGCCCACACGGGTACACTATACAGCGCCATTTATCGGAGAACCCCCGTGTATAGCTGTCTCGTCGCGACGCTGGCTCCACCCGAATTGGGCAAAAGTCGCCCAAGGGCAGAAGCAGCGCCAACAAGCTTCGGAGAAAGTTTTCGGAAGTGCTCGTCGAAGAGCCACCTGCCGTCGAGGATCAAGCCCAGATACTCCATCTGGGCCTGAACCGGTACGAGGTCCAAATTGACCACGATGGAGGCACCGGAGGTTGGACCACGACAGGGCCCATGGAACAAAAGGGCCTCCGTCTTATCCAGGGCCACCAACAAACCTAGCGCCTCAATACGATCGACCACCATAGAGATATCTGCGGTGGCCAGGCGCGCCGCCTCTTGATTTGAGTTCATGCCCCGGGCTGTGACCAATGTGTCATCTACGTAAGAAATTACACCCAACCCGGGGGAAACACGACCTCGAAGGACCCACTCGTATCCCATATTCCACAGGAGTTGTCCGAGGACAGACCCCTGTGGAACACCGCACAACATGAGCCGCCGCCTCAGAACACCGTCTCGGTCCTCGTACATGACGGTACGCTCCTGTAGATAGTTTGCCATAAGCCGCCTCAGATACTTTGGCACGCCGTGGTAGTGGAGTGCTTCCCTGATACAGCTAAATGGCAGACTATTAAATACGTTGGCGATGTCCAACGAAACCGCACACCACCACAGTTCACCGCCTCTTCGGTAACGGTCCTCAAGCGCAACACAACATCAACTGTCGAACGCCCCGCTCGAAAACTAAATTGTATCATGTTTTAAATAGACATATTTTCAATAAATTGTACATTCAGTAAAAGTATATTTGCAAACCTTGGTACCTTACTTTACATTTTTGTGAATCTTTGCGGCATGGCAGATTTAACAAGTTGGTAATGAAATCTGCATCCTATCAAATTTTATTGCAACCGACTCCATCTCATTCATCCATACCATTACCGTGTTAAACTTCAAGAGTTTAAGGAGAAATGCTTGTGTATGGCAAAATAATAATAGAGAGCTAAGGTTACAAATAAGCAAACCGTCAGGCTACTTGTAACCGAATACTACGATACGAGTAAAGCTATACAAAATGCACACTACGTTTGTCTTAAAAATAAGGTCTGTCCCACTAGTCCCATACTGTAGTCCCAAAATAGGCCAACTGGTACTTTTTAATTCCAATAGTCCTATGGTACATTTTAGTCCCAAAAGTCCCATAATCGTCAACACCGTGGTGATAGTAGGATAGACAGCGTTTATGTTTAACCGTATCGTGTTTGTTTGGTAGCAAAAGATAATTCTCCGATTTTTATTTTTTTATTCTGATATACACAACATATAAAAATACAGAAAATAAAAAATATTTTATATATAATAAATATCTCAAACAAATAACAGAAACCACATATTTTTTTAAAAAAATGGCGCTCTATAGTAGTGCCCGAGATGTTAGTTTGCATATGTGCTTCTTTGGCATTAGTGATTATGTTGGCTAAATAATGATTATTTTCTATATTTTTAAATATTTTGTATGTGAGTATGATAAAATATAAAATTACCCATTAGTCCCATACTGTTGGCAATGGGACCTGGTTCTAATGCTGGGACTAAAATACTGGCGCCATTTGTCCCATGGCACTACTGGGATGAACAAATATCAGTTGGTCCATCATGGGACAACACCATGGGACTAGTGGAACAGACTATGAAAACAGTAATTTCACCCAAATATTACCAACCCTATTAGTAAGCCAAACTTTATTAACCGTCATATAAAATTCATATTACATTTCTAAACATTCAATTTTTTCTTGCGCAAGTTCATTGTCACCCTAACCGAAGTGTAACGAAACGTTAACACTCAGTAGGCAGGGGTGATACTTGTACTAAGCATCGTGTATTCCAACCATAAAAAATAATGGATCTCCGAATCGTCGAGATATGCACGGAA
The DNA here is from genome assembly GCA_949316085.1 of Hypercompe scribonia. Lineage (NCBI taxonomy): Eukaryota > Metazoa > Arthropoda > Insecta > Lepidoptera > Erebidae > Hypercompe > Hypercompe scribonia. Next base: position 10,063,613 of record OX438974.1, on the reverse strand, counting down.
ATATGGAGTGAGGTGAGCGCTTGAAAAATCGTAACGGCATCGAGAAAACGGGGATTAGAAAGCGATCGAGTTGAAATCGATGCGAGTGTTCAAACATTGACTGCTCGATGTGTACCTTAAGGGCTGCTCGGTTGTTTAAAAAAACAAGAGGTAATGGAATAGAATCACAATATCTTATATCTATTTGACGGGGTTTTTCCAACGCACCTCGTATTATTCAAGATTGTTTAAAGCTGGTAAAGTAGAAATAAACTTCATTCTATATACACTTTAGCATTTCTTTGTTTTACATAGTACTGTTTTTGTTTTTTATAACGAAAAGTATAGTTAAAAATAAAAAGTAAGCGCTCCAGGAAAAACTGTACAGTGACTAGCTATTAGTTTCCTTGGTGTCTTATATTTATAACCTTTGGCAACACAGTTTAAATCTATTGATTCATTTTAACTAATTTGATAAACATGAATCAAATATTATCAATGTAAATATGACACTAACTTACAAACCAAACTCTATTATCCAGCTATTTTTAAGTGCGTAATTCTTTATTATTTATTTATATAATGCACATGTAGTTTTTAAAGACAATATAAATATGTTGCACCTACTTGACATTCGACATGTATATTTAAATTTGTTATTCAAATACGATGCGTTCTTAAATGGTCATTCACATTATATATATCATTTCTAAATTTGTTGTCTTAAAATACTTTTTGAATTGTCAAGAATTATTTCTTCTGCCACCTACATTATAACCGGGGATATTTTTAATAAAAACTTCAACAAATTAACTTAAAAGATCTTGCTTTACATAACTTTTTGCGTATATGTTTGTTTCGAAGTTTGGGTGTTTTCTATGTATAATATGTATGTTTTTACGAAAAAAAGTATATACTCGTATGTATTTACATATATCAGTTGTCTAGTACCCATAGTACAAGCTCTGCTTAGTTTGGGACTAGATGGCGTTGTGTGTCAAATATCCGAAATATATATTTATTTTTTATTTACTTAACGGCTCAAAATAGAATTGCTAATTCGAATGTAGGTACATACTGCAGTATTGAGTCCGTGTGGTGACAGATTAAGAATACGAAGTGTCACCACACCTGTTCATTTTGTGGGTGGTGTAAGAATCGACTAAAGAAGTAACCTCTGCAGGAGAACGGAACCACAAAGAGAATGAAAAGTGGAAGCAAACTCGTCTGATCAAAGTAGTATAGTAAGTCTTTACCTCCTCTCTAAAGAAAAGGCCATGTCTGGGAGGGTCCCATTAAAGACTGTTTATAAACCAAATTTTCCATGTCTATGTCAAAAAATAAATGTTTAATTTTTTATTCGTTATACTATTGCTGTTAGTTAGGTATCTAGTATTTAATACATGTCTGAACGTCGCGGCATCATAAGAGTGTAATAATATATTACAATGGGTAGGAAACTAAGGATCCTCGTGATAATATAAATAACATAAAACGTACTAACCTAATTTCAGGTAATCGTGTTTGCACGGCGTGTGTAAACATGCGACGGTGTAAATGACAGCCTTACCCACAGACTCTAACCAACTTAGAGAAAATACAATTACCTAACTTTGTGGTATAATATACAAGTATATATTTTTTTTACAGATTTGACTATCATAACATTAAGCACATTGTAAAATTTAGCTGAATACTAATTATTGTAAATTAAAAGAGTTTGAATATTTGTAAGAAACAAAGTGATTCCAAAGGATTTCCATTTAAATACTTATAAATAACAGGTTATTCAACCAAAACTACATTCTTTTATTGTAATATGTTTTTTTATTTAAATAAACATACGTAAATTCTGAATTTTGAAACTTTGTTACCATTTTAATTATTGTTTCGAAATTTTATTGAAGCTTCATTACTAAATAAATAACAATTTATTAATTCCTTAATTGCTAAGTATTTTTTTTTATTTACGTTTATTTACAATTCTATTGAGAATAGCTAAATTATAGTTACCAAGTCAACTTTTGATTTAAGTATTAGACTAAGTCGTGTATTTTTGAACAAATAAATGAGTCAGTTCATTTTTCATTTTTTTTGTTTTCCAGGTTCCGTCTAGTTTTTTTTTTAAGTCAGTGTTGTTACCTTTAATAAAAAAATTTTGAAACTCTAATTGACACACTCACATATTTGTGTTAAATATTGCTGAATTTCACTTTTTTGTTATTAAATAATAATATATCTCTTTAGATGAATGTTTAAAAATCGACTTATAGATGTGGATTTTAACTGTAAGGTTTTCATAAACATATTTAAAACAAATGTTAGATGAGTTATGAAGTGGTTCTAAAATTAACAATTTTAGTTTTCTTAAACTAAGTATAAGTGACGGCAGTAGCAGTAATTTCATTTTTAATTCTAGGCTTTTACAATAAGTGTTGTACACTTTCATAAAAAAACAACGTTTTTAAATTTATACTAATATACGTTAAAACCTAACTGAAATAGTTTTCACAAGAGATTTGAAAAAAGAAATAAAAAATCTTTACTGTACATCACCTTGGTCTTCAAATAGAAAATAAAGGCCATTTTGGTTAATGACTGTTTGTGACGTAGGTAGGTTAATGTTCAAGAAATTCGTCTCAAGTTATCGACGAACAAACAAAGTTGCGGCCGATGGGGAGCGAACCCAATTATCTCTAATGAAGACAATGATATAAGCGCGGTTATTGATCTAGATTTAAATTTCATGACGGGTCAGTCCCTATGATGTGCGAGCCCTTAATGCTTCTTACCAAGTTTTATCTACCGCGACTAAGGTTAGTTGATAGTTTTCTACATGAAAAATCTCTGGTACTGTTTGTTAAAATATTTAAAACGTATATATGTACAAGTTTTCGTTGTATCAATTCAGCAACTAACCCAAAAGATATTTTTTGAAGTAGCGAGGAAGAAACTTCTTTAAAAACGCTCTAGTATATCAAACGTAGATGGTAGAGATTACAGCCAGAACGCCAACAGAGTACCATGGCGGCGAAAGTAGCGTTGCATGAAACTTTTAGATGGAAATAGATAAAATTTCTAGAAAAGGGATATCTAGTTACCTTAAACTGGTCTTTTAATCACTACCATCCATATTAAAAAGCAGTTTATGTATTAGGTAGAAAATAACGTGATGACTTCACTGAAAATATCACACAATTCATCTTATGGTACAATAAACATCCAATTTTTTCAAAACGGAAATATAAAAAGTCATAAGTCATTTCAAATATTACTGGTCCTTAAAATGTAGGAAGGATTACTTCACGAACAATATATTAAAGACATTTGTTTTATCACCATTAAATATTATAAAGTCGTAGGATCAAGAATAGTCTGTCTAACACTACCCAACTTTAATGTCCACTAACTAATTTCTTATCCCCAAAACATAATAATATGAACCAACATACACACGAACAAACATGCGAAATTATGATTAACGAGCACTCACACACATACACACCACTAACAGACCTTTGCACACACAGGATAATATAATGAAATAGATCACTACGCTGAAACGCTTATCAGTTGATGCCCCTTACGTTATCGATATTGTCCTTTCAAGTTTGGGCTTTCTTCAGAAATATACCTAAATATATGTCTATTATAAACATTACTGCTACGACGTAGCACTCCTTTTTACAAACTAAATATGAACACTAAAGTATTCAATGGAGTTTACCGTTGACCTATAAATTACATCTCATGTATATAGTTATTATAAAACATCTATTATCTCTTATATCATCGTTTTCTTTTTCTCTTAGTTCATGAATTAGATTGTAGGTTATATCATCATCACCACCATCTTATCATTTGCCTAGTTTTGTTCCAGGTCAGTAGAAAATGTAACACTTAAAGAAATGACAAGCTTCTTTTATTATCTACCGCCGACCTGCCACCAACCCTCCTTGAGAGTGTAACCTACTTCGGTAAATAGCTACCACCGTACAAGGATACCTGCAACTCAAGATTCACAAGTTCGTTGCCACCTTGAGTTTTTCCTCTATCTGAGGAGGGAGGGACTGAGCTCCAGAATACTTACTCACTCAATGAAAAGGAACCTAAGTTACTTAGTACCAGTTTTCTGTGGGCTATGGTGCGACTCCGGTCGAGCCAGCCCATTTATGCCTAAGCATGGCTCTCCACCGGCAAATACCTTACGATTACAGAGGTCCCTATGACAGAGACATTTAGACCTTACAATACCTAAAACGTGTAGGTAATATACAAAATATGATTTATTTCATAATTTGCCCAGGTATTCTGTACCATACCTAAGGCGTAGCCGCTAATTTACAAACTATCTGTAAAAGACTTGCACAAATAAATATCATTCAGTTATGGGAACAGGTCAAAAAGAATCACTCAAATTCATCTAACCCAAATAATCCAACAACAACAGAGGGGATCTGGCGTTTGGCGGATGCTGCCACGGCACACTCGCCTTCGCACGTTTTTGGTCACTGTTCTAACCTAACCTACATAATTCTGAACAAAATTGATTGTAAGCAAACAAAACATGTTTAATTGCCATTACATAGCTAGGAAGCTGCTTATATAACATTCATAAACATAGACCAAAATCTGTTTATTATACACATTGTCGGTGTAACAGTAAGTAATCTAAATAATCCCTAGTGTTCAGGTGCAATTTTGCTTGGACAGTAGGATTGTTTCAACAAAAAATGTGTATTGTCACTGCAAATGTTGAGTGTAGATTGATTGTTTATCAGTTGAATGAATACTTTAATATACGTTCAAATACGCTGCCCACCGAAAATGTCAGTCATTCTCAAATTTAAAGCTAAACATATTGTTTGAATTTATATAATATACAGTTATTTATTTTTGACATTCATTTTCGAGTGAGCTAATGTATTTTCAATTAATTGATAAAACAATGGAAATCCTATTACTATCTAATAAAAAATTAAATACTATTGACAAAGAGCCTAAGTAAAGTAGAGTAAGTAAGTAAGTAAAGTTTTCTAAAAAGGGGATTGTGTAAGAGGAATCTTGGTAGATGTAGGTAGAAAATTACGTAGTCTACGCAAAGACCCTGCAGCAGCAAACATTTTGCGACTCAGCTCCAGTAGCTGAGGGCCCCAGGATAAGATACTATTAATGTAGATCTCCAAGTCCTTTCTCTTGTTGCTATACAGAATAGGTGTGCACATGGCTTATGAAAGTTTCGTACAATCAAATTTGGAGGTCATTCATGAGCATCTAACGACAATGACCTGAGTCTTGAATGGATTAATTTTCATGCAGTAAAATAATTATGAACAAACCTTGAATATTCTCAAGCAACGTTACAGCAATAAAAGGGCAATAATTAATTAGTTATTCAACGTTTATTTAGTCAGCAAAAAGAATAATCCCAGACAGCCAACTAGATTAAAACTATGTTGGACACGACCACAGAATGTTTTAAAATGCCTTCAGAACTAGCAGGTGTTAGATAGCTCATCGAATGCAATGATTGTTTATCTTACGACTATGTCTATCTATCACACTATCTTACTACTAGCATATGTATGACTATAAAGAATAGCATATGTGGCTGACAAAAAGATTTGCCATCAGATTCTAGTCTCTAGAAGGAAAGAAAATCTCCTTATTAAGGCTTATCGCTAATTACAAGTCACATTTGGCACCGCTGCCGCCCCTTACTTTAACGGCAAAATGTTGAGACAAGTGGCTGAAGATTAAAGAAAATTTCTTAATGGATGATTTCTTTTCAAGTAATGATTCAGTTTTGAAAAGTATAGATACAGTAAACCACACTGCAAATATGCTGAAAAGTGTTTTTAATCTGCTAAGAGGATTTAATCTTCAAAAATTGTATTTAAACAGTATAGAATTCGTAAAACATTATCATTATGTTTTTCAAATGTTGAAGCAATAAATAATGCATTCTTAATTATATTATGACACTGGCAACTTGGCTGAATTTTTTTGATGTGTCGTTTTGAACGTGTGTTGTGATTTCAATCGATTTGGTTGGTTGATTTCAACACAATTGGGTCTTATTGCGTTTAATTTATTTTCTCTACTTAACTCATTTATGGTAATAAAGAAACGAAGCTATATATTATTTAGCGTACATTGACGACATAAATACGACCTACATGACCTGACTTTCATTTGAGAATACTTGATTTTCTTCATCTCCACAAAGGTATATTAACATATTATTTGTATTATAGACCAAAATCAATAATAAAAAGCAATACACACATATATTTGTATAGGTACTCATATCTAACTGCCTCGATGGCGTAGCGGTAGCGAAAGCGACTGCTGTGCTTGAGATCTCGGGCTCGATTCCTGGGTCTGATTAAATGTTTGTAAGATCTGCAAATGTTTGTTCCGAAGTTTGGGTGTTTTCTATGTATAATATGTATATATTTACAAAAAAAAAGTATTTAAGTATTGTATTAGTCAGTCTAGTTATCATAGCACAAGCTCTGCTTAGTTTGAAACTAGATGGCGTTGCGTGTTAAGTGTACAAAAAATATTTATTTATTTATTTATTATATTTATATTGGGTGAAATATGTATTCTGTCCAACTTCTGTGTCTTAGTGATTCCTGCTTTTTAGGAATGAATAAGTTAAAAGAATTTTGAAAGGTGTATCAGTGAATTCGAAGTCGCAGAATTTGCTTTTGTGTTACTAAAGACATATTGTCCAGTACTCCACAGAGGTGATCCGACCCCGCCCTAATCAGAAGCAATCTTTAAAAAGCAGATCATCGGTACTATCGTAGACGCTTCCACTAAGATAACCGGTAATCAAGTACTCGCCAGCCAACCTCAACCTCAACAGTGTTACCATCCGCGTACAGCAACTACTGATTATCCCTACAGTCTCATTAGTGCTTAGGCACAGGTCACAGCACACAAGGCCCACATAAGAGAAACATCTTTCTTTTATTTACCAGCAGGAGACACAGATTACTACCAAGTCATTACTTATCTAGTATCATACAATAATAGTTCTTGCGTCTGCTAGTATACGCGTATATTTACAACTACCTGACTTGGCATCACCTCATCTGGTTGTATGAGTCACTTGGCCCCCTTTATGTTGGAAGGACATAACAGCCGTTCCTCTACATCACCACTAATTATCGAGACATTAGATCTAAGTATGCATTTTTTTCTTTTGATGCAATTTTTATGCAAAACCGTTAACGTCCTAAGAATTTTTTTTTGAAAATCAAATTCATTTTTTGAAAGTTACATCGTCTTAATGACCAGCGTTTTGACGTTTGCACTCTTCTAAGCAAGCACCGTAATTTTTGAATACTCGTCGGCAAAGAGACCGTGAGATCGCCGGTATCTCTTCGCTGATTTTTGATGTACACACAACACTTTTCTTTTTTTTTTTTTTTTAACGTGTGGAAACCCCCACGGGCCGTCACCCCACCGGGGTTTACGGCGGGGCGGTGTGTCGGAATCGGACCGACTAAAACCACACGGTGTGCCACTCTGCGCCTGAGAGAGGAGGGATCCGGGAACAGCTGTTATTACGACATCCTAATCCCTCCTAGCGCCTGCCCGCTTTCGCGGGCGCCATCTGCGGATTAACTCTCCATTTAGGCGACGTCCGGCACACGCACACGTCACCTCCTCGCGGCTGGCCACTATAGCGGATGGAGGGGAAAACCCGTCCCGTCCATCCGCGGCCACACTCAAGGCGGCATGAGGCGCTGGTATGCACGCCTCCGCCGCCCGGCTCGCCGACGGCGAATTGGGTCCGAGTGGATATCGTCCTCCCGGGCCTTTTCCGCCGCCTCCTTCCGCGAAATTACGTCTTCGCAGAAGGTTGCGACCGCGGTAAAACAACTGTCGCTACCGGCCATGGAGCGTATGACGGCCGGTAGCGAGAGATCTCCTCCAATAACTGCAGTGAGGACCCCACGCTGCGCCGCCCAGGCGGAACAAACAGCTGGCGTGTGCTGAGCCGAGTCCTCACTGCAGTCGCAGTGGTGACAGGCGGGACTCAATTCCCTCCTGGCGACCGAGTGCAGATACTTCCCGAAGCAACCGTGCCCGGAAAGGACCTGCGTCAGTCGGAAGGAAAGGGTCCCGTGCTGCCGCCCTGCCCACTCGGCGATGACCGGCTGGAGAGCCTCCACGGCGGCAAAACCAGCTCGTGGAGCCTCCAGCCGGGACGACCAACGAGCCATTGTGGCTCGACGAGCGGCCTCTCGCCACTCGCGTATCTCTTCGGGCGGGGGCCGTATGCCGCTACGCGCCCGGAAGTCAGCCGTTCGCCGATAAACTTCGGCAAGCACTTCCGCCTCCAAATCCCACGGGGGAGTGCCGGCCAAGGCGCACGCCGCCTCCGTCGATACGGTGCGGTAACCGCGTATGGCTCTAACCGCCAATATCCTCTGAGGGCGCCAGAGGCGGGCCCTATTCTGGGCGGTCAGAGCCGCCGCCCACACCGGTGCACCATACAGCGCCATTGACCGGACAACCCCCGTGTATAGCCGTCTCGTCGCGACGCTAGCTCCACCCAGATTGGGCAAAAGTCGCCCAAGGGCAGAAGCAGCGCCGACCAGCTTTGGAGAAAGCTGTCGGAAGTGCTCGTCGAAGAGCCACCTGCCGTCGAGGATCAGGCCCAGATACTTCATCTGGGCCTGAACCGGTACGAGGACCGAATTGACCACGATGGAGGCGCCGGAGGGTGGACCACGACGGGGCCCATGGAACAAAAGGGCCTCCGTCTTCTCCAGGGCCACCCGCAAACCCAGCGCCTCAATTCACCCGACCACCAGAGAGACACCCGTGGTGGCCAGGCGCGCCGCCTCTTGAAAGTTCATCCCCCGGGCCGTGATCAACGTGTCATCTGCGTAACAAAGTACGCCCAGCCCGGGGGGAAGACGACCTCGGAGGACCCAGTCGTATCCCATGTTCCACAGGAGAGGTCCGAGGACAGACCCCTGTGGAACACCACACGACATGAGCCGCCGCCTTAGAACACCGTCTCGGTCCTCGTACAAGACGGTACGCTCCTCAAGATAGTCTGCCACAAGCCGCCTCAGGTACTTTGGCACCCCGTGGTAGTGGAGTGCTTCCCTGATGCAGCTAAATGGCAGACTATTAAATGCGTTGGCGATGTCCAACGACACCGCCAACAGCACGCCGCTACAGCTCACCGCCTCTTCGGTAACGGCCCTCAGGCGCAGCACGGCATCGACCGTCGAACGCCCCGCCCGAAAACCAAATTGGGCGTCCGACAGATCGGGGCCCACCTCGCGGAGGTGCCGGACGATGCGGGCAGAGAGTATCCTCTCAAACAGTTTACCCGCCTCGTCCAGCAACACGATGGGTCTATAGGCCGCTACCGATTCGGCTGGCCGTCCCGGCTTCCTTAATAGGACCAGCTTCCCGCTTTTCCAGCACTCAGGAAAGCGTCCGGACGCCAAGCTAGCGTCCAGGACCTCCCTGAGGCGGTCCGACATGTGTTCGAGGGCTCGGGCTAGCACTCGGGCAGGTATCCCGTCCGGCCCGGGGGCGGTGTTCTTAGAGCGGATCCGTAGAACAACCGCCCCTACCTCCGATTCCCTGACGGGCGGAATATTGTCTTCGTTCACCCCGTCGTCTTCGACCATGAAGGCCATCGACGGGGGCGTGAGCTCCGCCCGCTGCGGGACAAGGCCCTCGACCACTTCCCGCAGGAAGCTGGGCTGGAGTGTCTCTGTAAGGGGGGGGCCCGACGTGCGGAGCTTTTGTCGCGCCGCACGATAGGGGCGACCCCAGGGGTCACGATCGAGACCCTCCAGCATTTCCTTCCTCTTCACTTCTTTGGCGCGGCTAATGGCCAGCTTCAGAGTTTTCCGCGCCTCTCGGTACTCCTCATGAAGCTGGTCCTCCTCGCTGTCTACGCGGTGTCGCCGCCGACTACGGGTGTAGGACCTCCGGGCACGAGTACAGGCCGCGCGGAGGTCCGCCAACTCCTGGGACCACCAGTAAACCTCCTTCCGTGGAGGCCGGCAACCTCGGATGCGGGGCATGGCCGCATCACAGATCTGCGCAATGGCATCGCAGAAGCGACCAGCCCCCATGTCGACCTCCTCGGTCGGGGCCTGCGGAGACAGCCAAGAGTGAATAATGGCCGCCTCCTCTAGTAGGTCCCTATTTAATTTGTCTACAGCCCACCGCGGAAAGCGAGAAGAACGCCGCGCCGTGTGACCCCTACTGGCGTCCTGGGACCGGGAGAGCTCAAATCGGATATAGAGATGGTCCGAGAGCGTCTCAACCTCTTCCAGGACACGCCAGTTCCTTACTCGTGCGGCGAAGGCAGGGGTAGCGAACGAAAGGTTCACTATCGACCCTCCCTGCTGTCGCACGCACGTGTTGGTGGAGCCCCTGTTCAGTAAACAGAGGCCCACCGAGGCCGCCCACTCCTCTACGGCCTCGCCCCTAGCGTCCGTCCTGGGGGAACCCTGACGGGAATGGACTTTGCGTTGAAGTCCCCCAGCACTAAGACGTGCCCAGACGTTAGACGCCGCATCGAGGTTTCCAAGTTGTTAAGGAAAACCTCGAAGTCGTTCAAACTCCGGTTGGGGGAGAAGTATACACCATATACAGTGATACCCCCCCACTCGGCAGCAACATATCCAGTGCCCTTGTCTCTTAGCGACAAGGGCGGGGAATGAGCCGCCGTGGAAGCGACGACTGCCACGGAACCGTCCCGGTCACCCAACCAGTTTGGACGGGGAGGAACATAATACGGTTCCGCGGCTACGGCAACACCGATCGACCACTGTGCCATGGTTTGCAGGAAGAGGTCCTGCGCCGCGGCACAGTGGTTCAGGTTCGTCTGGACCAGGAGGTTGGAGACTTGGGCCATTACTCGACCGTCTCTACAGCCTCCTCCATGGGCGACGATATCTACGCACGAACGACGTCAGAAGCAGCCTGGGCCGACTGGCTAGCCCCCGACGCCTGCCGAGAGTTGCGGGAAGGTTTACAGCCTCCCTGCCCAATCTGGTGATTGGCAGGCTTGTTGCCCGCCGCACACACCGGGCAGTGAGGGGCGGCAGAGCACTCTGCCGCCTTGTGCCCCGGTCGACCGCAGCGGAAACATAATCCGCTGCAGTCGAAACAACTGACGCACTTGGCACGTGTGTGCCCCGATGCCAGGCATTTGTAACACCTCATCGGTCTCGCCGCCAGGACTGTGATCCTAGCGCTCACGAAACCGATGAGCAGCCTGCCGGCGTCGCCCAACATTTTAGCCGACGCTACGGGACAACTGACCCACACTGCGCCAAGTCCTCCCGGACCGGGGCGGATGGTGCCGACTCTAATGTTCTCCGCGTTGCAGCCCGTCTTCTCGCTAATTGCAACGCGGACATCCTCTGTCGTTACGGAGTCATCCAGGCCCGAAATGCGCAACTCTGCGCACTTCGTAGGCCTGGCGATCTTGACACCATCCGTAGCCGTAAACATTCCTCGTAACTTCTCGGCAAATGTGTCCGCCGTCTTAGCACCTTCGGCTCCAGGGAACTCGAGCACTCGAGCTCCCGTTTGAGCGAGGCGCAACCTGACTCCTACTGTCCCGAAGTCATTTGCGAGACTAGCGCGGGCCCTCTGGAAGATGGTTGCGTAGGAGAGTCCGCCGCTAGCCGCCTCCGGCGACACGGTGACTACCACAGCCGCGCTTTTAGGCACCTGCAGTTTGCGCGGCTTTTTCGCGATAGCCACCGCAATCGACGGTGTCTGCGGGGTAGAGGCTGCTGTTTGTGCAGCCTTCTTACCCCGCTTTCGGGACTTCCTAGCCCTCCCGACTATCTGCCAACCATCGGTGGAAGGGGCAGATGTTGAGGGAACACAGGTGGAGGTGCCAGGTACAGCGGTTGGAGTGGGGAGCGGAGGGAACTCCGCTCCAGCCTTGACCGCTGTTTTGGAGCCTAACCTCGGTGCAGGCGTCTTGGTCGCTACCTTCGCTGCCCGTCGTGCCCCTGGAGTTGTTGCGGGAGCTGCAGACACCGACGCCGCCGCTGCATAGGTCACGTGACCGCCCCCAACGGGAAGCGCAGACGGTGCCAATGCGGCCTTCGGCTTATGCGCCGCGAGCGGCGGCCGGACAACAGGGGCCGGTGGCAGCCTTGCCTCCAGGCCAGCCAGTCGCCCGTCCATCATGCGCCATACTGCATCCGTTATTTGACGCAGATGGGCATCAGAAATACCCCCGTGGTTGGAAGAGGGGGTAGGTAGTGACGGACGTGAGCCTTCTCTTTGGGGGCGATCTGCCCGGAATTGAGCAAACTGAGCACTAAGCTCAGTCACCTGCCCCGTCAGACGCTCGTTGGCTGCCTGGAGACGAACCATGTCTCCAATAAGGCTCTCTACGACCCCCGCAATAGCGGCAGAGGAATCTTTAAGGGCCCTCACAAAAGAGCCCTTAAGATTACTAGACTTGGTGGCCACTTTGTGAATGATGGCCACCGCCGCGTTTGCCCTCTCCTGCATGGCCGATGGTGTTTGGAGAACTGAATCCCCCACCACCAGTTCCTTTATTTTCGGCAGGAGACCACCAATCTCCTCCTCCGCTAGTGCTTCACCGTCCGCTCTAACTCGCCTATAGGCTTCCGCCTTACAAAAGACGGAGCCTGACGGGATCGAGACCGGGGTCCGTGATCTCCCTCTACGGCTGCTGGTGATTTTGGGAGGCAACATCTCCTGGGACGTGTCACTCTCCTCGTCCCTGGAGCGTCCGCGTTTCCTGCTGTCACACAGCTCCGTCTCCATTATGTCCAGTGCATCTGTCCTCGTACTGGAGTTACTGCCCGCGGTGGATTTGGAACGCAACCGTTCCGATGTTCTTCGGCTCCCAGCAACCATAATGGCTTCTGGGAGCCCCACCGAGATAGGCACTCTAACCAATACTTCCTCTTCGTTGGAAGAGAAGTCTTCCGCTCTTGTATTTTTTCCCTTTCTGGTTTTCTTCTCCTTCTTTTCCTTAATATTATTGTTTGTGTTTATAAAGTTTTCCATTTTTAAACCCACGAGATGGGGAGAACTAAATGTCGACCCGGGCAGAGATCCCCAATACCCGGGCAAGCGTAAATTTGTGCCCAACCGAGGGGTCCGCAGGTGCCCCGGCTGGGAGTGCGCTTGCGACTGAACTACCCATCAGCCATGCATCCCCTGGTCACGCACCAGAACACGGGATTCGGGGTAATTTTTTAAAGAGGTTTTCTTTCTCGCAGTCCGGGCGGCTAAGCCAAGACCCTCGCCCCCGATTGGAGTCGCAAAACTCCAACTCGGGACTACGATATGTCGACGGTGGCAGGGAGACTATGTCTCCTGATGCCTGCACGGTGGCAGTGTAAGTGCACACCGAGCCCGTCCTACCTTTTCCACCGCTGAGCGGAGGAACTCCGACCCTAGAAAGGGTCCCACCATCGTGATTTTTTACCGAGGTTTTCCTCCTCAAAGCTCCGAAGAGCGAAGAACCAACAGAGGATCCGACAGACACGCCCGCTCTGTTGGACCAAGTCTCAGCTGAATTGCCGAATAAAATGGCTTCCTCTTCTTCGTGCTAGAATATTAGCCGTTGGCAGTGATTAACACCATCGCCAACGTTACCAGGGTGCACCACGTGGAGGATGTACACACAACACTTACAGTAACCCCATAAAGATTTAAATTGTATATTCTTAATTAAAAAAAACGAAATAATTCATTGGTAAACATACTATTTTAAGCAGTTAAAGATACAAGTATATTTCAACTTTTCCAAGTGAACGCAAACTTTCTTTGATGTGTGTATACGAGTATTTCATCGGCAATCTGGTATTCTATACAACTCCTAGGCAATGCATACAATATCTGAAACGTGTACAAAATATATGGAATACTATTTATTTCACACTTTGCCTAGGTATTCTGTACAATACGCAACGTGCAACCGGTAATGTGCAAGCTACGGGGGCAGGTCAAAACAATCGTCTTAAATTCATCTAATCTTTATAATTCAATAACAATAAAGAGTATTTGATTCTGAGCGTGTATCTAGGACAGACTATCCAGCTAGGTAGGTCCAATTTCGAAAAAGAGGTCAATCGTCGAATCCAGTTAGGTTGGGCAGCGTTCAGGAAGCTACGTAACGATTAACGTTTTCTCGTTACAAATATTGCAGTGTCTCAAGACGAAAGTCTTTGACCAGTATGTGTGCCAGGGGTATATTACACGCAAAACCATCTGCCAATGAGATCATAAACTTCTGGAGTGGCGACCGCGTACTGGGAAACACAGCGTTAGTTGGCCCCCATAAGATGGTCCGACGACCTGGTAAAAGTCGCGGGAAGATGCTAGATGCGGGCGGCACGGAACCGGCTGTTGTGGAGAATCTTGGAGGAGGCTTATGTCCAGCTGTGGACGTCTTTTGGCTGAAATGATGATGATGCTCGGCGGCCGTTGTCGTGATATGCTCTTTGTTCACTTGCATTCACGTGTTATTAGTCAGTGTCCGATTTCTTTTTTTTTTTTCTTTTTTTTTTACGCGGGGAATTCTTTTCGCACCATACCCTCCGGAGCGACGAAGAGTGTGTGTGGGACTCCCGGAAAACTGGTATACCCACTAAGCCCCGCGGCGGACTACCTCGGCAGTCGGGAGGAGCTCCAGGAACGCATTAGTGGCTTCTAGAGTCCTCCCTGCCGTACCTTACAAGTGAGGTACATCCCGGGCACCTCATGCCCCAAGGGCAGGACGTTATCGCACCACTCTCCGCCCTGCACAGTAAGAGGCAGTACAGCGCCCCGCCCCAGACGACACTCCCCGGCCGCACCGGAGTGTCACCTGTCGCGGGTCGTTTGCAGCAGTTACATCGCCCCAAGATGTGACCGCAGCGACCCTTAGGCGGCGATTAGGGAACTAGCGACCTCTGCCGCGTCCCCTTCGCTGCCTCCTTCTAGCGGGATCAGCCCTTTCCGGATCTCGCTCTGTGGTCTTCTTCTGGAGCATAACATGCTCACAGAAGGAAACCGCGGCTTCCCATCCCTCACGAGTCGCCAGCATTGCCGTGCACGCTGACGGCGTAAGGTTTCGTCCGATCTGTCCGACCAGGACTCGACGCTCAGACTCCCAAGCAGGGCAGTCCTCCAGCGTGTGCTGGGCGGAGTCCCGTTCGGACTCGCAGTGGTGGCATTGTGCCGTAGCCTCCCGTCCTATTCGATTCAGATACTCACCGAAGCAGCCGTGCCCGGTGAGTATCTGAGTCAATCGATAGGTGACACAGTCGGTCCTCTCTATCCACGCTTCGAAGTTCGGCAGAACGGCTCCGACGGCGCGTTGACTAGCACAGCCCTGAGTTTCGAGTCGTGCCTGCCAAGCCATCAGAACTTGCTTGTGCGCGTTCTGCCGTAGCATTCCGGGCTCATGATCTGGCGCGGCCTCTTCAGGATTCCGACCGACAGAACGAATTTGGTCATAAACCATCGCGTCCATGTCGGCCAGAATATCGAAGGGCGGAGATCATGCCAGGATCGTCGCCGCCTCATAGGAGATTGTGCGGTAGCCCCGCACGATCCGTATGACCATCAACCGCTGCAAGCTCCTGAGTAGGGCCCGGCAGCGGGAGGCACCCGGCAGGTCACTAAACCAAACAGGTGCTCCATAGAGGACCATGGATCTAATAACCCCCATATAGAGGCGGCGAACTTCTTCCCATGGTCCCCCGAGATTGGGCAACAGACGATGCAACGCACCTGCTACCCCCCGCACTCGGGGTACTAATCGCCCGAAATGCTCTTCAAAGCTCCATCGACTGTCCAGGATAAGGCCTAAGTACCTCATGTACTGGCCCACCTGGACTTCAGCATCACCTACGCGAAGGCATGAGCTGGGTGGTTCCTGGCGCCTGCGTATGTCATGAAACCATATCGCCTCAGTTTTCTGAGGCGCCACCCTAAGGCCCAGCTCACAGATCTTGTTTACAACACAAGCCACCCCCTGCTCGGCAAGCCAAAGCACTTCCTCAAAGCGTGACCCTCTAGTCAATATAAGTGTGTCGTCCGCATAGCAGACTACACTTAGGCCAGAGGGCAGACTGATAGGAAGGACCGCATCGTATGCGAGATTCCACACTAATGGGCCCAATACAGAGCCTTGGGGAACCCCACAACACATCTCCCTCTGGTTTTCTTCTCCATTCCGACCAGTCAGTGTCCTAACCGAACCTACATGATTAACAATAAAGTAGATTTTAGGCAAATAGAACATATTTCATCTACCAGTCATTTTATAGGTGGGTAGGTATTTACATATTATTCGTAAACATAGACCAAAATCTATTTATTTTAGGTATTTCTGGTAGTCCAACAGGTATTCTACACAATCAGTAGAGATTGTGTTATTTACCAAGATAAAGTATGTCATGAACATTAATATGGATAATATTTTCTGCATTAACCAAGCGTAGTAGATGTTGTTTACATTGCCTAGGTATTATATAGAAAAACTGAATTATACCGATTTACACATTTATTTACATTTAACAAATCTAAAACATAAAATAACAAAATGTATATACCACTCGCTCGTTTGCGAGTCCCATCTTACTAAATACGAGATAACACGTGCCTTCATTAACTTAAACCTTTGAACACACTCAATTTTTTTAATATTCGAATGAATACAAACATACATGTGTTATTGTTGTGGTTATGTGAACACACTTATCTGTATGTGATTCTTGTCAATAGGATGAGAAAATAATTACAGCAGCACTTAATTATAATAATTTAGAACTTAGAAATTATATGATCTTGGCACTTAAAATAGTAGAAAGGTTGTAAATTGCAAGAAGAGATTTATACATTTGATAAAACCACAATTACTGGTTGATACAATCGAAGTGCTGTTACCTCAAATTTGTGCTTTACATGTAAAGTTCTGTTAAGTTATTCATTAAAGACTGACTTATTTCAGGCAACTAATCAAACAGATACTTGTTCATTATTCATTTCAGTATCATAAAGGTCTCACAAATAAGGCGATAAGACCTTAAATTATTTCTTCATGCAATTGGAATCTATAGCATAAACTGGACTCTTTCCCGTATATCTTTTTTTCTGCATAGAAATCCCCTCAAAAACCACCGACTGGTGTTCATATCGCACTCGAATCGACCAAATATCTCAAGCCGCCTTGGGAACTGGTAGCTGGGGAACCAGGTGTTCCTAGTATGAAAATCTCTGACACCCTGACCTACCTCGGGCCACCTACGACTTCTAGATGGCTCCCTCCTGTGTGGATGTCCCGATGTTCCCATTTCTACCTCCAAAGGGGTGAAGGTGTTCCGTAGCGCTCGCACCGCCATCACCATCTGCTTCTTCTAATGTGACAGATGATCTCCTCAAACACACAATAACCTACGAGAGAGTCCCGTGATGCCTCTCGAGCCAATACTCCGTAACAGATCTTACCACCGAAATAACGGCGTGCCCAGCGCTTGGTTGCGCAAGTCGTTCCTATCACTTTTCCACGAGGACCTGACGAAGTTGAAATTTCTAAACTTTAGTTTCACGAGTCTCAGGACTCAAGATAGACCACTGATAAGAAACCTCAAGGGCTCTCGCCTCCAGGTCCCATAGCCTTGCCCATATATTTGGTTCTGCAAAGTTGCTTATGAATCCTATACTTAATAAGTAATGAACAGACTCGTGCTATTTCTTCATTACTATTTTACCGCGCGGTACGACAAAGTTTTCGTGCATCGTCCAAATATTCTGGCACCTTGTGGTAGTAGAGTGCTTCCCTAATGCAACAAAATGGTAAACTATAGAATGTGCTGTTGATGTCCAACAATATCTCCCACACCACGTGGCCACAGCTCATTGCCTCATTAGCCACGGCACATAGGTGTAACACAGCGTCGATCATCAACCACTCTGTTTGAATATCTAATTGGGTGCCACCTCGCAGAGGTGCTGGAGGATGCGAGCATAGTCTCAAACAATACACCTGCCTCATCCAGTAATACAGTAATACGATGGTCCATGCCTAAAACTGTCTACATATAACGATCACCAAGGCCCTGTATATCACTGTCTGTCTCCGTTATTGTGTACGAGGTCTAAATCATAACATACGTCAAAGCTTATCTTCTAATACAAGAATTAAGCGTCACGACAACAACTTACATATCTTAAGGACATGCATTAACCTTACCGTCTTTACAATTTAGTACCTGGAAACCGAACTTTGCTCAGTATTTTTTTTTGGTAAATCTACCAGATAATCGATTAACAATTTACCAACTTATTTTGTTCCCATCCCTTATTTTGTCACATAAATAAGTATCAAAACGGGCTTATTAGACAACGCTATCGTATTTAGCTTTTGTGTCGCTGTGTGAAGCAGCACCTTCGTATTCAAATGACATTACAGCAGTTTTTCATTGCTTGAAAACACGGATAAAACAACGTTTTCAAAAAATTAAACCTATCTAGATTGATTATTCGCCCCTAAAGCCCTCTGCATACTACATTTCATGAAAATCGTTGAAACCGTTTCCGAGATTCAGAATATATTTATATACATATATATATATATATATATATACATATATATATATATATATATATATATATATATATATATATATATATTAGGGTGTCCCTTATATGACAAAAAAAATTTTTTTTTCGAATTTCGAAATGCATACCCTCTATAATTTTTACTAATGCTATAAGATACTTAAATATAATTTAAGTATCTTATAGCATTAATATATCATTAATATAGCATTAATATATTAATATATAATATCTTATAGCATTAAATATAATTTTATCAATCTAGCATAATTGCAACCAGTGCCGACCGAGCTTCAAAGTTTAGTAAAAAACGTGTTTTGTCCTAAAATTTCAGTCTGCTATAATTTCACTATAAATGCAATGAATTAAGTGAATAAAATTAAATAATAAATTAGATGAACATTAATCTTTAATTAAAAACATAAAGAAATAAGAATCATTCAGGGTAACTTCTTTTTAGAGTAGTTTTTTTACAGTCTGGATACAATTTTAGATGTTCCTGGACACAGCGCAGCAAGAACTGTTTTTGTTCTTCTTCAGCCGTGATAAGTCCGTTAAAATCTTGCATTAATTTAACAGCCCTTTCAGCAGTATCATTTACAACTCTCAAATAACTTATTCTTCTTTTAGCCTCCAGAAAAGCAGCATTGTTATTCCAAGAAGATACATCTTCCTTTAGAAAACTGTCGTCGATCTGCAGTCGTGATAAAAATTGTTTGCTCTTTTCCGATACGAAATCATCCAGTGCTTTGTCTAAAAAAAAAGAAAAATAAGTTAAATAACAAATAAAAATCAACAACAATTTTGAAAATAAATAAATAAGTATTGGGCATTGAAATTGAAATCCAACAAAAAGTCAATTTAACTTACCAAACAACTTTTGAGTCAGTTCTTCCTTCGACGGGTCATAGCGTTTGCTAAAATCCGAGATTTTGTCCCTGTTGAAGTTGGCAATCATCTTCTTGTTAGTTTGGTTGTCAACTTCATCATCAAATAGTGATAGAATGACTGTCTCTTCACATAAATACCACAAGTGATGGCTGAACTTGCTTATAGAAGCTTTAGAAATTGTTGCGTCAACTTTTTCATACTCTTTTAACATCTTCAAGAAGCGCAAATCTTGATTAGGTGCTTTGGTCGCTACTGTACATTCGAGCCAAGGTTTAGCATACAATATTACGAGAAATAAGCAAACATCTTGTAGAGCCTTTTTGTCCTTCGCAGTTACTCTGCATTGTGACTAAAGTAAACATATTTTTAAAGAATAGATCGCTCTCGCCATCCAGCGTGCCTGACGTATAGCTCCGGGAGGCCTTAGTTTTAATTTTTCCTCTGTGTCTCCTCCTAAAAATATTACGCACAGTTCGACCAATTCGCGGTCATCATCTCTTACAAAACCTTTATCTAATTCTGCCTTATAAAATAGTAACAACGCTTGAATGTCTGTCTCGGCAACCCGTGCTTTTACGAAATTAAGAGATGGTTCAATTTTAGTACAATCAATGTTTTTCCAATTTTCTTGGAACTTTTTGAACATCGGAATATCTGGGCTACTAGTAATTTGCTTAATCTTGGTTTCAAAGACAGCTTTTAGGACCAATTCATAAACATGATGACGACAGGCGAAAAGCAACAATTCTCTTCCTAAAGTTTGCTCCAAAATAGCACAAGCTCCATTGAAACGGTCCATATTGGAAGCTGTTGTGTCGCAGCACATTATTTGCACTTTATCATAAAGGTTCCAGTCAAAGAGAGCTGCTGATACAGCCTTCGCTTGATGTTTTCCAGAAGAACTTTCTAGTTTCGGCACTGCAAGAAGCTGCTCTCTATCGTCAAATGAAGCTATAACTGGCAAGCGTTCTTCTTTTGAACTCCGTACATCCAACCCCGGTAATAGTTTTCCATCCCAATGGACTGTGACTATGTCGGGTACATTGTTTTGGAAGTTAGATTTTATTGCTTCTGCCCTTGATTTTCTAGTTTCAGTACGAATTCGTTGAATCGAGGATTTGTTAATACAGAAATCATCGCTGCTCAGACCAAGCGCTTCTACCACCGCATTAAGAATGTAAACGGTAT
The DNA here is from genome assembly GCA_949316085.1 of Hypercompe scribonia. Taxonomy (NCBI): domain Eukaryota; kingdom Metazoa; phylum Arthropoda; class Insecta; order Lepidoptera; family Erebidae; genus Hypercompe; species Hypercompe scribonia. Next base: position 10,042,943 of record OX438974.1, on the reverse strand, counting down.
CTCTAATGCTTAACTGGCATCGATCTAAAGCTGCAACTAGTTTAGGTGTTATAAGATTCTTTCTACCTCTTTTTGAACTTTGTTCATGGCAGGGAACGTCCGGCAAGCTGAGTTCAGAATTCAAGATCTGTTCTTCGTCTGAATCTTCTACACTGTCTAAGTTATTTGTGGTGGAAGTAGATGCAACAGCTAGTGATTCTCTTTGTCTTACAATCCTTTCCTCTTCTTCCAATCGTCGTTGTCTAGATCTTTGTTCTTTTTCCGCCAATTTTTTATCTACACCACCTAAGCATCCCGGTCGACCTGGCTCTCTCTGTTTCATTAAAAATAATTTATCTTCCTCTATTTTCATTCTCTCAAAAGCATCAGCATGTGCAATATCAAACAAATTATCAAGATTAATTATAAAATTGTTCTCACGACTCTTAAACGTAATCTGAGTTTTCTTATAATTTTTTTGCAACTCTCTCCAAACATGATATAAATCAATAAGTTTCTTCACGCAGTTAGGAAATGCCTTTGTTGGAATTCTTGCTTTTTCCCAATATATGATGCACTCCCTAATCACAAGATTTGCACTTTCACTAACAGTCAATTTAACCTCACGAATATTGTAAAATAGGACTGAGAGAACTTGTCGATTAGATGGTAATTTTGCACCATTTATTTGGTAGCTAGTCAATCCGATAAGAAAAATATTTTGTTTATCACTCCGTAATTCCACCGACATGTTTACGCACTAAACAATGAAGCACTAATAGTCTCAAAAATCACGTACGAAATGGCAAATAAAACATGTCGTAACAGGTTACTGGGCAGTACTTAGGCAACTTGTATCGACAAGTTTAAATAGCAAGTCGGCACGGGTTATCGTTTATATATCGAACTAATATTTTTTTCTAGACAATATAGGGTTATTACGAAACTTTTAAGAAGGTATGCGTAAAAAAATATCGAACTTGAAATTTAAGGGACACCCTAATATATATATATATACAAATATTTATATTTATTTACATATATATTTACAAGAATTGCTCGTTTAAAGGTGTTAGATACCATCGTTTTATATTCGTTAAAGTTCGTGTTTGAAATCTTTATGGATGTATCATTTATTTTGTCTTTGTGATTACTTTAACGACAGAAAATATTCAGATCACTAAAAAATCCATAACTTTCTTTTAAATAAAATTATTTAAGAAAATATTTAGAAAATTGCAACCCATTTTAGTGCCTATTATTATCAAAAATACATACTTCTTAATTAGGCAAGAAAAGTTTTAAGTTATAAGGTAGCCAAAAAGAAACAACTACGAGTTAAAAATAGTGAAATTACGTCGATGATCGAGTTGCATTGATCATGTTAAAAAAAAGATAAAATTCGACCAATTAGAGCTTTAAAATAAATATGACAGATTCTGAAAGAGGTTCGGCAACAAATAGTGATCTAGATTTCAATCACTACTATCATTTATCCTTTCGAATAAAATAATTGTAATGTACATTATCACTTTTGCAGAACTTACCTACGACAGTAATATAATCGTACATATTCTTTTTGCTAGTCACATTCGATTAAATGATCTAGGAAGTAAGCAAGGCTTGAATTAATTGTATACTAGCTGATCCGGCGAACTTTGTTTCGCCTTAGAGGCAATAAATAAGCAAACTTTGAACTTTATTCAATTCAATTTTTATTAGGAAATATAAATATGCAAAATCAAGTATTTTAATCATTCTTTATTGTTCATGCATTTTGGTGTATAGGTTGCACTCTTCAGTTAAGTACCTTGTGATACACGATATTTTTTGTTTTATTATCAGGTGCAAATATAAACAACGCAGATGGTTTTTCGTCCCTTGAACATGCCACATATAATTGACCATGTGAAAAACATTGATTTTCCAGACCACAAACTTTCAAGGATTGGCCTTGTGATTTGTTGATGGTCATGGCGACTGCAAGACGGATCGGAAATTGAAGTCTTTTAAACTCAAACGGCATATCGGTTTGGATCATCGGGATCCTCAGAATGAGAACTTCCTTACCTTCGAATTTTTCTTTGAGTATCGTCGTGTAAATCACATTGTTCATCGATTTACTTACCATTAAACGCGTACCGTAGTAAAGTTTTGGTGGGTTTTATTACTACGGTACCAACCTTCAGGCGTAAATTGCCCGATGGTAAGCCAGGCACATGCAAGGAGTTTAAAAATTCAATTGAACAGTTAGTGGCTTCATCTTCATTTGTTACACAGTCAATTGATTTGAATAAATGGATTGTTCCAATGATATCATTCTGAATTATGTAGTTTAGGTCATCTACAACTTTATTCTAGATGCTAAAATTGCTCGCTCACTCAAAATTCATCAGGGACCGCATTTTTTTATCTGAATACACGTGCAGTGATGTCGTGTCGATCACTTGATGTTTGTCTGGGAAGCAGCAATTGAACAACTCCTATCCATTTTGGATTACAGGTAAAAGTAATGAAGAGATCTGACAGACCGTAATGACGAACATATATCATTGCATCTTGCGTATATTCATGCACATGACGTGGACTGCCTATGTACGTCGCCGGAAGACTCCATTTTTATTTTGACATACATTTCGACACAATACTGCTGTAACAATCGACGAAACCGCAGCAAATAGTTGTCAGCGTTTTGACGAATCATCAAACGATATGCATAATAATTCATCGAGCTAACTTTCTTTGTAATTTCTTCAACGCAAATTAAAACATTAGATTTAGTATTTTGTAAACAGATTTTTTTTTCATATTTATAAAGGGGTGAAAATAAATGATTTTTAATCGGTTGCTAGTCATTCGTCTAATTTTTTAACAACCCGTTATCTTTTCCTGTTAATAAGCAGCGTAATTGGTCTTTTATTGTAAACCAAACCAAACAATGTCAAATGTATGTCATGTTGAACTATGATATTGATACTCACCCTTCAATGAATTTATCAATTTGATATTAAAATAATATCCATCTTCTCCTTGCCAAAACATCAGCGGGTACTGCAACGTGTCATAAAAACGATGTGTTTCAGATATTTAGTGCAGTTGTCCAGTGTCGTGACGTGTAAGCACAATATTGCGTTTCCAAGTTTTCACCAATAATCAGGATGGCAACTGCACTACCGTTGGAGCGTTAAATGTACGTTCGTGTGCTCCAGATGGTCGTTTATCTGCTCTGATCACGATTTTGTAGTCATCATTTGGCATGCGTTACAAAGCACTCTTGAACAGCCTGACCAACGCATGATGTTCATGAAGCAGTTGCTGCATATCTTGAAGAATTGCTCTTTTCATTGTTGCATTTATCTCTTGACATTAATCAAGTTGTTCTTCCATTATTTGTAAAAATCTGTGCTGTGCATCTTCGAGAGGTTGCAATGATCCAATTCGATGGTTAATCTGTCCTTGTATCCACGAAATAAAAAGAATAGTTAGTATTTCTGAATTATAAACATTTTTTATTGTATAATCAGCAAACATAATACGTAGGAATAAGTATAGTAAGTTATTCATCTACTATATTGCATCTAAGTACAAAAATAAACAAATACTTACCTCGAATATCGGATTAAATCCTCGTTCTTCGATAATGTATGCCCCAAATGAGATCATTTGAAAATAACCACTGTATTTTTGACTGTTTGCAAGAAAAGAGCTTGATTCTGGTGTTTAACCACAAAGCAATTAACGTAATGACTCAGGCTGCAATTTTACTTTTCACTAATGCAGCACAATCCGGGTATTTTTTCTGAAAACTTCAATGCGTCACAATACTCGCAAACAACGTCCATTGGCCCAATGCAAACGCTAGGATACAAGTAGTAATCAGCGCTGCAATCATATCGAAACGCTGCTCGATTCAAATCAGCACACAATACATTTCTTCTTGTGCGTCGAAAATTATTTAGTTCTTCATCTCTGTTATTCACTCGACGATTTCGCATTGCCAACCGAGCCGTTTCACGGGTTACCTCGCTTTGCTCTTAGTCTAGCACGAAGTCGAGCCATACTGAGGTGGCGCTCTTCACGGGCAGTTCCTTGTACTTCTTCAGTCATTTCATTTGCAATGTTTCGTATCCTTCTTGCATTACGGCTTTGACGGGAAAGATGCGATCTTCATTTTCGCGGCATTGTTAATGATGATTCAAAGAGAATACAAATTACTGATAATTATATGTTTCTTACAAAATTTATAGTATCAATTACGTTTAGTTATCATTTCTATAACTGTCAAATTTTTTACCATACTTAACCATAGACAAAATTACGTTAAACTGTCATTTGTGTTTTGTAATTCCATGTCAGATGCGTTTTTGTTATACCACGTTTTATAGTGACTTCACGGAAATGCGGTCGAATAAGGTCAAAAGTATCCTATGTCCGTCTTCTAGTTCTTACCTACCTGTCCACCAATTTTCAGCCAAATTGGTTTATCCATTCTTAAGTTATAAATAGTGTAAATAACACCACTTTCTTTATATACGAGTGTATGGATACCTAATACCATTTCCAATTTAAATGACATCGTTGTTTTGTTTTGATAAAGGATATTGAAAATCATACGACTCAGGTTTATGTTCTGAAAAGGTCACTATATTTATTAATCCAGATTATGCATTCATGCTACTAATCAATACAAATGGAAGTTATAATTTTAATTAAGTTAGACTATTCAGTAAACACTATTTTACATTATGAATTATGGTAACACGGCAACTCGTTAAATGTTACTGTAGTCTATTTAATTATAAATCAACCGACAACTTTATTTAGAAAAAGATGGTAGTTTAGAGCTAATAAGTAAGAAATAAGATTTTATGATCGATTGAATGTTATGGAGTAACTGACATCGCACCGAGAATCATTACGCTGAAGTGGAAATTGGCCGGTCATGTTGCTAGACGAACCGATGGTCACTAGAGCCGAAGTATGCTAGAGTGGAGACCACGATAGGGCAAACGTAGCGTAGGGCACCCTGCGGCGCGATGTAACGACGACTTGAAGAAAGTGACTGGCAACGGATAGATGCGGATTGCCCAAGACCAGGATGGTTGGCGCTCCTTGGGGAAGACTTGTTATGACTAGGTTGTACATTTCAGCTGCATTTCGTTAATTGCAACAATGTCACACATTCGGAGAAGATAAGCTTCTTCTGTTTTTAAGATGTAATGCGTTCTGCATTGGCATACGCCATATTGAAAAACATTATGTTGAGACCAGAAAAATATTTTCAGAAATAGCACAACTTTGAGGTCTTAAATATTTAAAAAACTTTATTTCACAGATTTTTAACGCTTTACGATAAATTGTTTTTTGTACTAAGATATAAATTATTTATTTGGTCAATCAATATTGAACAAACAGTTTCGTTTAATATATAAATACGCATACATAATTCTGACTATTCGAATTTGGGTCAAAAGATCATTATAAATTAATGTATGTGTAATATAATGTATAATTCATTTGTCCTACTAGATACTGATACCGTTGAAGTCGAACAAATTCTGATGGGTTTACGATCAAATAGCGCTCCTGGTTGGGACAATATACCTGTTAGTTTTCTAAAATTTGCAAAGAATGCACTAGTCCCGTTAACCGTTGTTTTCGACAAGGTATATTCCCAGCGCTATTAAAGAAAGCAATCATTACTCCAGTGTATAAGAGTGGTGATAGAGATGACGTTGGCAACTATAGACCAATTGCTGTACTCCCGTCTATTTCAAAGATACTCGAGAAACTTCTTAATCACAGACTAACGAGTAACCTGGCGAGATGTAAGCTGTTATCCACTTCCCAGTTCGGCTTTAGACAAGAAGTGTCTACTGAAGACGCAATTTTGGCTGTAACCCAATTGGTAACTGAGCAGCTTGATAAGGGACACAAGTGCCTCTCGATATTTATAGACCTAAAAAAAGCATTTGACACAGTCTCTGTTCCCATTCTTATACACAAGCTGGCAAAGCTTGGGCTAAGAGCTGCTGAATTGTCTCTCTTTAGCAGTTATCTGTCAGACAGAACACAAAGAGTGAGGCTTAACCAGTATACTAGTGGGGACTCCGCTGTATCATATGGTATTCCACAGGGCAGTGTGCTTGGCCCTACTCTGTTTCTTATTTATATTAACGATTTATGTAACTTAAAAATCAACAATGCACACATTTTCTCATATGCTGATGATACGGCGGTAGTCTGCAGTGGTAAAACCTGGGCTGCGGTAAGAGAAAATGCAGAAGCTGGCATGAGAGATGTTGCAGAATGGTTGAAAAATAATCTTTTAACCCTTAACACATCAAAAACTAACTACTTCTGTATTCAAAATCATTTGCAACCAGAATTAGAATTCCATCTTCGAATACACTCGTGTGGTGGGTTTACGAAATCAGCTACATGTGACTGCCCCACAATAGAAAAGGTAGAAAAAACAAAATACCTGGGAGTGATAGTTGACCAACGACTGTTCTGGCACTCCCATATTGATCAGCTCACTGCTAGAGTTAGAAAATTAATATGGATTTTTAAGACCTTAAGACATGTAGTACCTTCTAACCATGTGAACACACAAGGCTCACATAGGAATATCTTAAAGAAAATATATACAGCTTTAGCACAGTCCATTATTATTTATTGTATCCCCATATGGGGAGGAGCTGGAAAAGCAAAAATGATGGAAATAGAAGGGGCACAACGAGCATTATTAAAGGTAATGTATTTTAAAAAAAGGTGTTTCCCGACTAATAGTCTATACTCAATTAGCAACGTTCTATCAGTGCGGAAGTTATACGTACTCTATACAATATTAAAAAAACATAAAATACCATCTTTTATTCCAAGCAGCGTCACAAGGAGAAGACCACAAAATTTTACTCTCACAAAAACAAGAACGGAATTTGCAAACAGACAGTACAAAAGCCGGTCGGTACATCTATACACTAAAGTTAATAGAAACTTGGACATTTGCAGAAAAACATTAAGAGACTGTAAAACACAAGTTACTACTTTTCTGGCACCCTTAAGTTACGAAGAAATGGAGTCCTTCTTGCAACATATAATATAAAATATGGTTTACCGTTCTAGTACATACATCCAAGCAAACATAAGCTCTCTCTCACACACACACACACACACACACACACACACACGTACACACACACATATACACACACACAACCATACACACTCAAGCACGCACGCACACAAATGTTAACGTATAAGGTATTAAGATATTGGTTTCGTTTGTCTTATTGATTTTTTTATTTTTTATTATTATTTTGTTTTTTCTTTTCATTTAGTAATGTATTAAAGCTTAGTTTGAATAGATACTTGTAAAGATAACTATGATTGGTTTGGAAAGGACTGTTCTGGGATTGAAACAGCTACTATGGAAGAGCACAGTGACTTGTCACAGGCATTGTTTGCTTAAAAGGCCGGGTTGCCACTAAAAACCACCCCAACCGCCGACTTTTAGCGACCTACTCGTAGGAAGAACCTAAAGCCAATGATTTCAGATCCAATACAATTTGACTTAAAGAATGCACTGTGCCCATTTCTCTACATCCGCTAGCAGTGCACCACTGTGAACTTTTGGAGTTCCCCACCGTGAACTTTTTAAATAGATCGGTGGATCGAACTCAAATTTTAACGCGTTATAGAATCCGCCTTAAAGATTGATTTTACCTGTTTTTTTTTGAGTCAGTTTTGTTCCTCATCTCTTATTGTTTCAAGTATAATCTACATTATTCGTGGTAGAGTGCAGTTACAGGTACTTTATTTAAATGTTTTAATAGGCAGTAGATCCACGCTGATTTTAGCACGAACGGACCGATTCGACCAGGACAATACTACCCTCCAATAGAAGATCAACCTAAAGCGACAGCATCCATGTTGTCGTGTTTCATTGGTGATGCAAGGGTGACAGTTGACGTGGTAAGTGTGTAAGCATTACAATACCGCGATGACTGTCATGCCTTTTACGTCCCCAAGCGGGGTGTGAAAAAGCATGTTACTAGGGCACCATAGTGTGTGTCGCCATATTGCATTGTATGAGTATAGTGACAACAACTTCTGGATTCTATTCATGCTTTCCATCAGGCAGAATAGTCACTATGGCGTGCTTTAAAATAAAAGAAAGTCAGTTTAGCCCAGGTACTAATTTATTTAACAATTTTAGGCCTATATGAAAAGTCTTACGCTAAAAATACGTTTATGTTAGTCATAAAATGCGCAGATATTTACGAATAAATCATTACGCTTATATTTTATATAAGAAAAAAAACATTAATATAAAAGAGGTATTATTATGTGTAGGTTAGTGTTACGATGCAGCATATCACAGCTTCGTAGCCATAGGGTGAAAAAATGTATAGGGCCCGCGGTGACCCCCGACCGCGAACCGCTTTCTCAATGATCCAATCTTTGCCATAATACTTTCATTTATGTTGGGTAATACTAACGTTTTCCTGAAAAGATATTAACAATGTTATTTGTTGTAGACTAAATATATTATAAAAATATAAGATCATAGCGTAAACTAGAATATAAATTCTAACAAACTAACGTGCTACGTCTGAATGCAATGCAACATGACACAACATAACATTATTTTTAACCGTCGTATGTCACAGGCGAATCTGTAGTGACTAGAGAAATTATTATTTGTTTCATTCCTAAAAAGATCGACATTCAACAGCATTCTTATGAAAGAGTAGCAACGTTCAAACTTTTAACATAGGTACTAGTATTTAGTTACTTTGAAAATACAATGACTCCGATATTACAACTATCAGGCAATCATTTATTAACCACACATCGAATGACCCATAAATACCAACGCGATAATGTTCGAACATAGTGTGATAAAACATGTGATAGCCCTTCTTTGCATAATGATGAAAATTTCCATCATAACATTTCATTATGAAAAATATTTTTATATTTATTTTGGGACATATTGTGACAACGCATGATGATGAAATATGCAGTCATATTGTTTTTTACACAATTCATATTTTTTTATAGTAGGTTTTTTTAAAAATATATTCCCTTTAATCTAGAGCATTAATTACATCACCTGTTTTATTTAAATAAAATGGAAAAATCATGCAAAGAAGGGTTCAAGGTCCAAACCTGGCTAAGTTCTAGCCACTAACTGAGCAAAGACTAGTCGTTCTTTCGTACCGTTTCACTATACTAGTATAGGGCAAGATTAATTTGTCTTTGTTACTAAATAACCTGAAAAAGAATCAAATCACTCTATGACCAATAGGAGACGAGTATCAACGAAAAATATTGCAAAACGGCAGAAAATTTATTTGTTTTGAGAGACAAAGTTGAAGTTGCGTTGCGCCACTAATATTCTAAAATTTAAAGGTCACACGTGAATTTCTGTAGGTTAAGGTGTGTGTGTGTAAACGTAAGAGTATGTGTCTGTGTGGTGTAATGTATAATTTAACCTAACTTATTAACCCAATTTAACCTTGCATAACCAAATAATCAGAATATTGATATCCAATTTTAACTTCGTATCCAAAAAAAAAATAAAATGTCTAAGTCTGCTTTTATTCTATCATATATAAAATTGTGTATGTGCGTGTACGTATAAATGCATATATGCATAAAAGTATGTATATATGTACATATTTCTATATTTTAGCTTGCTTACAGAGACTATCGTCCTTCAAATTTGTCTATAACACGTAACACCCAACAACTTCTTTATATATCCGTACAAATATATTTTGACGTGAAAGCAAATCTAATTCTTACTAAAATTATTGACTGTATCGAGGGAGTGAAACATTTATAGTGAAGAAAATAAATAGATCCCTCGACAATGCATATGGATTGTACACTTAGATGTGGCACTACATACGCGTACACACTATTCGAGGATATATCTGAATATATGTGAATACAGTTGTAGCTGATAATTGGGTAAATTCGATGCTGAAATTGCGTCTCTGTACCGTTATTGTTTGTTTAATAGTACAACACTTCAGTTATTATTATGATACTATTTATCTAATTTTCTAAAAATATATAAATATGAATCATCATTATAGATGAATAGCGTCCGCTGCTGGACATGAGCCTCCACAAGGTTTGTCTCGACAACCTGTTCTGTGCCATTTGCATCCAACCGCTACTCGTGACCTTCGCCATGGGGAAGAACCACCTTGTGGTTTTTATATTTTATTTTCTTTCATGAATTTATTAAATTTTTACCTAAACAATTAAATACAAATTAGAACAGATTAATACTAGTACAATGTTTTTAAAAGACTAATAGTTTTAAAGTGTTAGAAATCCAAACTGCGATGTGTTCGAAATCCTCGTGAAACGTATTTCGTTTGTAATCTTAAGATCATATCCTCATGTACACCGCAGAACCCAGAAGAAAACAAAACAGGCTCAATCTATTGCAATAGAGCGGTGCCCCGCGGGACGGACAGTGGGGGCGCGCCGGCCGCGCGAAGAGTGTGGGGGATGGCTCATCAATCTGCGATCCTCTCCGTATCGATATACTTAGTCTGGCCATAAATACTGTTACACTTAATTATAAAAAAATATTACATTTGAATTTCGAATCTGTCATTTTTATACGATTGTTCATTGTGTTTTCTCATTTTGGCGCCAATACATTGTAAAATATTTTGCGATATTAAAATGGTGTGGGGTGATAAAGAGAACCGAATCGCTGTGATAGCATTACACAAAGTAGGTATGGAGCCAAATGCAATTTTTAAAACTCTCCATACACTTGGTATTAGTAAAATGTTTGTGTACCGGGCTATTAATAGGTACAATGAGACCTCCTCTGTTTGTGACAGAAAAAGATCTGGCCGTCCACGTAGTGTTCGTACGAAAAAGGTGGTCAAAGCAGTAAGGGAAAGAATTCGAAGAAATCCTGTCCGAAAGCAAAAGATTTTATCTCGGGAAATGAAGATAGCACCTAGAACCATGTCGCGTATTTTAAAAGATGACTTAGGACTTGCAGCCTATAAGAGACGCACTGGCCATTTCTTAACTGATAATTTAAAGAAGAATAGGGTGGTAAAATCGAAACAACTACTGAAGCGGTACGCAAAGGGAGGTCACAGAAAAATTTTGTTTACGGATGAGAAAATTTTTACAATTGAGCAACATTTTAACAAACAAAATGACCGTATTTATGCTCAAAGCTCTAAGGAAGCTTCCCAATTAGTCGACAGAGTGCAACGTGGACATTATCCGACTTCAGTGATGGTTTGGTGGGGTGTTAGCTATGAAGGAGTGACTGAGCCATATTTTTGTGAAAAAGGTATCAAAACATCGGCACAAGTGTATCAAGATACCATTCTTGAGAAGGTAGTTAAGCCCCTTAACATCACCATGTTCAATAACCAAGTATGGTCCTTCCAGCAAGACTCGGCGCCGGGTCATAAAGCTCGGTCCACGCAGTCTTGGTTGGAATCGAACGTTTCGGACTTCATCAGAGCTGAAGACTGGCCGTCGTCTAGTCCCGATCTTAATCCGCTGGATTATGATTTGTGGTCAGTTTTAGAGAGTACAGCTTGCTCTAAACGCCATGATAATTTGGAGTCCCTAAAACAATCTATACGATTGGCAGTGAAGAATTTTCCCATGGAAAGAGTGCGTGCTTCTATTGATAACTGGCCTCATCGTTTAAAGGACTGTATTGCAGCCAATGGAGACCACTTCGAATAAGCTTTTTATATTTTTAATTGTTTTATATTTATGTATTAAACTGACACACTGTAAAAGTAATAAATGTTATTTGCAGTTAACAATTTTCTTTTTTCTTTATTACAATATTTATGGCAAGACTAGGTATTACAAGTGGCCTACATACCGGTCCGGTTTCATACACAGATGTGACCTAAAAGCTCCATGAAAATTACACAGTCTGCGCTAGTTAAAAACTAATGAGCCTATTACTTTGTTAGTCCAATTTTCAAATTTTAATGATATCTTAAGAAAGTTTACTTTAACTTATTGACTTATTATCTTTAAAAATTGGAAATATTTACTGAATTATTCAACGTATATTTAAAAGTTTTATAGAAAAATTAATATAAACACTTATTGACATATATATTAACATATGAATAAATTCATAGCAAAGCAATACCAGTTTTACTTGTAAAATGGGTAAATAGTGTAAATATACCCTATTTACCAATTTTACTTTAATTTCTCAAATTTGTTTTTATTTCTTTTTCTTTTTTTGTGTTACTTATTTTGTAACTATATAAACATGAAATATATTTTATTATATTTAATTTTCAAAAAATTAAACTTTCAGCGCATTAAATTACACTTATTAAATGATCTTTGAATTTTCTGTTTAAACCAGATTGCACTGGTAATAGTGTTTCTAGTACTTATCTGAATTGAAGAAGTTGGCTGGCAGCAGACGGATGCAAATTACTCAAGACCGGTAAGTACCGGCTCCTTGAGGGAAACCTTCGTTCAGAAGTGTATGGCGAGAGGTTAATTTAAATGCAACTGTACTACACTGTTCTCAACTTCTTGGTTTTCTTTGACATTATTGGAGATGTTATCCACATTTAATAGCAGAAACTTTAACTTTTATTAATCTGGAACAAAAAATGATAGTGGTTGAACAAAAATAATATAATATAAGCTTAATAGCATAGTGTTTTCAAGTAGATAAAAATATTCAGTACATGCTTTGATATTACATTCCGTTTTTGTGTCTGTAGATACTTCAGTTTTCTTACAATTATATAAATTTACATAAAATCACTTCAAAGCTTTGAAACTTTCGTAAATTAATTAAACAATTTTATTTACAACGTTTCTTAATCGAAATCATAATTGTAAAAGTCAATGAATAGAGTCTACAATATCAAAGAAAATAAATTCTTTACCACAAAATAATTAATTTAAGATGAACAAGTTATCTCGGAGCGACACCTAGCGGCCACCATTCTCTTTTGTATAGCCATCTTTTCATCGTCAAAACTCATTTCAATTAATTTTCGTAAAAGTAAGTAAATGATGTGCCCTTTAAAAGCGAGATATCATTAACACTGGTAAGGGGAGGGTGGGCGTAGGCGACCCGGCCGCTGGAGAGACAAAATAAGTAGAATGTAAAGATTTGACTGTACTTATATAAGATGTTAGTACTAATTTGTAACAAGAAATTAAAAAAAATGTTTTATTAACATATCACCGAATATGCATAAAATATGTTCAAATATCGAGGATATTCGAATTTACAGCATACTATAAAAATAAAAACTAGTTTTAAATAATATAATAACATCTATTATATTTTAATTATTACATTTCATTTAAATTTAAACTAATTTTAAGTGAAAAGTGAATTTTACTCGTTGAATGTAGTAATAAAATTTAAATTATTTTATATTAAACAATGTATAAGAAATTAAGACAATCTTTATCTCAAATTACCTATCCCCTTTTTCTCAAATTAGCTATCTTATATTACCTATAATGTTTTGTAAACTGTGTTACTTCTCAATAATTCCAATCTGACTTTTTCTTTTTTTTTATAGACGACGCCCGCACTAGGAATAAATCCTGTGTCACGGGAGACTTTAGAAACTTACGAGAAACGGACACAGAGAACCGTGCAAACTGCAGACTGATTATCAGATTTAGTTGATCATGATCATGCAGTAAATAAAAATAAAAATACAAACTTACTGTAAGAAAATATGCATACTTACAGCAAAATACCTGAAATATATTTTCTAAATACTAAAATTAAAAAAGAAATAAAATTCCCTTGCTGTGACTCACCACCCGACCGACTCCCGGGGGAGAATCATTAGGAAAAAATCGTGTTGATGGATTTAATTACAAAAAATAATTATTCTAAAGAAAGTTGCCTGAATAAACTCGGAAGGAGCGGGTTCTTCGATTCCCCCCTTAATCGGATTAATTTACTTTTAAAAAGCAGAGGGTGGTTGTTGTAATTAATGGAATGATAACATTACCCACCTTGTGGTTGGACGCTTTCCAAATTAATAGAGACATAAACAAAGGTACAGTGCAATAATATGCACTTTTGATATAAAGCTAGTGTATTTCAAACACTCGACAATAAGAGATAAAAAAAAAATATTACAACTTCATTGCTAACGCTCAAAACTGTTAAATTCTGCATTTAAACAAAGTAAAATGTGATACAAGTTAAGCTCTCATATTCAAACGAGATAAATATGAAAGACAGTGGCTTACGTATTTAACCAGCGCCCGTGTAACCTTCCTTATAATACCAGGTCCTGTAAGCGGGGCGTAAAGAAGCATCTCACTAGGCGTCATAGTATAAGTCACCATACTACGTTGTCTTCATTTACAATGAGTATGGCGACCGCCACTCTTAGTTTCTGTTCATGCTTTCTTCGTTCATATATGAGCTTAGTTCTTTAGCCAAAATTATAAGTACCTGTTTTTCAAAGACCTTACTTATAAAACAGTGATCAATAAACGTTCACACCACCCACAGCCATTCGTTCGTCAAAGCTCTTGGTCGACGCCACTCGAATTCTTACGATCTCCAGTAACGGTCCCGATGAGAAACGTTTTTTCCACTCGGTTACCGACCGGTGATCTGTTCGGAACGCATCTCCACTGACGCAAATCATATTGCGAGGAAGGGTTCGGGATTAGGAACGTAACGTGAAATCGTCTAGTCATCGCCGCTGATTTTTCTCGTTCTATCCTGTCCTATGACGTAATGTATAGCAGTGTCATGTACTTTTATCGATAGTATGTTTGAATATCCTCAAAGTTTACCGTATCGAAATATCGTTAAATATAATTTTAACAAGAATGCTGTTAAATATTAATGAGAAACTAATCTAGTGCAATTTTAGCTGTTATTTGTGTCACTTTTATATAATTTGAGCCACTTTAATCTGCATTTAATAAAAAAAATCTATGTCCATTGAATCTAATCTTAAAGTTCTTTTTTGCATTTGCATATGCACTTTTTTGTCATAAAAATGGAAAGAGCTTTTTATTGTCTGTTTAATTTAATTTCAAAATTGACTGCTATATAAATATTTATTATATTTTAATAACTTCCTTCCTACATACATGCAGTATTCATGCTCAGATTTAATTGAGACATGCAGCTCGTTTGCATGCTAAAAATACTTGATCATCATGTTCCTAGTCTTTATTATTTCCAAGATTATTTAGGATTGGCTACTTGTTCAACCGATTTCACCTGGATTCCGGTTTATCCACGGAGCGACTGAATCGAAACTCTGTAACCCTAAAAGTGAACTGAATTCGAATGTTAAACTATGCGCCATTTTTATTTGAGGGCCCTGACTTTTCAATGACGATTGCCAGAGACAATCATGATAACTGGGACCAACAGCTTAACGTGCTCTTTGAGGCACAGACGTGAAGCACCACCTACTTCCAATCACTCTTTTATTCGTACTTTTGCCCGTAAGTACGAGTACACTCACGGATTAAAGTTAGCACATTTTTTTAAAATATTGATCTTTATCTCAATAAAAAACTAGAGACACAACCCTAAAACAAAATGAGATTTTATAACAGATACGCACATGCGTTTAGATTGTGAGTTGGTAAGTAATTCAACCCTAAATTGCTAAAGTTATTTTGTAGCGGCGCAGCGAGGAATGGACTTTATTTTTCCCGCTTGTGCTGTCTCATGTCTCGATCATTCTTTACGTTTCGTATCTCTGTCCAATGTGGGTGGATCACGGGCCCACAGTACTCTATATGTTTTTGGAAATTTTCTATAAAAGTAATTTATAGCGGAGTATTGAAACAAAGAGGTGAACTGGACGATAAAGAAACGCGACTCACACGACAAATCACACTGAGTATTTGTTTAAAAATAGAATAAACTCAAAATTTATTACGGGACCTCATAGCATACATATACTCGTATATCTTTTAACCTTTCTCCACGCACACCAATCGTATTTTAATTTTTGAAGGACATAAGGCTAACTAAAGGTGACTTTGTATAACTGTCTAATTGTCGAAATTATCATATATACTATTCGATTGAAGGTCAAATAAAATCGATTAAATATTTATATTTAGTACGGTTTGCGAAATTGATGACTACATTGTAAATAAACTGTTACGTAGCTATGAGATAATAACCTTTTTTTTCTTAAATAATACAATTAATTTAACCTGAATCTCTTACAACAGTATTCATCGACTTAACCATAATTTAATGATTCTCGATTCTTATTTTTCATTTCATTAATCTTCCCATCTTACCACTTCAGAATGTATGCGTGTCGGTATTTCATACAGATATTAATGACATACCTTCACGCTGACATTCTCGTAGGTACTTGTTATCCCAAAGATTTCCAATTAATTAGTTTGCTTTGACATTTAAAGAGGTGTCAGGTATGTATCGCATAGTTTAATATAACAGCGAGTAATATACTTAGTCTGGCCATAAATACTGTTACACTTAATTATAAAAAAATATTACATTTGAATTTCGAATCTGTCATTTTTATACGATTGTTCATTGTGTTTTCTCATTTTGGCGCCAATACATTGTAAAATATTTTGCGATATTAAAATGGTGTGGGGTGATAAAGAGAACCGAATCGCTGTGATAGCATTACACAAAGTAGGTATGGAGCCAAATGCAATTTTTAAAACTCTCCATACACTTGGTATTAGTAAAATGTTTGTGTACCGGGCTATTAATAGGTACAATGAGACCTCCTCTGTTTGTGACAGAAAAAGATCTGGCCGTCCACGTAGTGTTCGTACGAAAAAGGTGGTCAAAGCAGTAAGGGAAAGAATTCGAAGAAATCCTGTCCGAAAGCAAAAGATTTTATCTCGGGAAATGAAGATAGCACCTAGAACCATGTCGCGTATTTTAAAAGATGACTTAGGACTTGCAGCCTATAAGAGACGCACTGGCCATTTCTTAACTGATAATTTAAAGAAGAATAGGGTGGTAAAATCGAAACAACTACTGAAGCGGTACGCAAAGGGAGGTCACAGAAAAATTTTGTTTACGGATGAGAAAATTTTTACAATTGAGCAACATTTTAACAAACAAAATGACCGTATTTATGCTCAAAGCTCTAAGGAAGCTTCCCAATTAGTCGACAGAGTGCAACGTGGACATTATCCGACTTCAGTGATGGTTTGGTGGGGTGTTAGCTATGAAGGAGTGACTGAGCCATATTTTTGTGAAAAAGGTATCAAAACATCGGCACAAGTGTATCAAGATACCATTCTTGAGAAGGTAGTTAAGCCCCTTAACATCACCATGTTCAATAACCAAGTATGGTCCTTCCAGCAAGACTCGGCGCCGGGTCATAAAGCTCGGTCCACGCAGTCTTGGTTGGAATCGAACGTTTCGGACTTCATCAGAGCTGAAGACTGGCCGTCGTCTAGTCCCGATCTTAATCCGCTGGATTATGATTTGTGGTCAGTTTTAGAGAGTACAGCTTGCTCTAAACGCCATGATAATTTGGAGTCCCTAAAACAATCTATACGATTGGCAGTGAAGAATTTTCCCATGGAAAGAGTGCGTGCTTCTATTGATAACTGGCCTCATCGTTTAAAGGACTGTATTGCAGCCAATGGAGACCACTTCGAATAAGCTTTTTATATTTTTAATTGTTTTATATTTATGTATTAAACTGACACACTGTAAAAGTAATAAATGTTATTTGCAGTTAACAATTTTCTTTTTTCTTTATTACAATATTTATGGCAAGACTAGGTATAATTGTCTCATTAGGTAGGTCAATATCATAGGATTCTTATAGCCACTGAATTTCACCAAAATCACTATACTTAACAGTACAGTACAGATATTTTAACTTTTCTACGGGTGTTACATTGATTTCTAACTATTTGTTAATTTTCTTAGTGATTTTATACCTACGTCTTTTGCACATTTTAAATATTTAATTAACAAAAAACAATATTGTAAAGACTTCTACAATGACTTCTGCGGTGCTTGTTTAAAGAAACAGTCAACTTTATTTTTTTTACAAACTTTAAATATCAAAGAATAAAGTTGTCAAATAAATAGTACATACCCGATAAATATTCGTACCATATACGTGCTTACCTGGTTCAATTGAAATATTCGATTTTTTTTTAAATTTCCATAACATTAAGGATGCATTTACAGATTTCGTGTAAATATACTTCTAAATTTGTTATTACTAAACGAACAGTCGATATGAAACAAAAATATCGGTCATACACATGTTTTATTTGTTAAGAAATATTAAACTAAACTTGCCACAGAGAGCAACCACAATGTTAGCAACCACAAAAACGTATAAAAGCAAGTACTTTAAGATGAGAACTCAATTGTTTTTGTAAACAATCCATCGTATGTACAGTAACCGTTAATTCAACAATGCCTATTACCTTAGGAACCGGTAGCTATAGAAACAATTTAATAATATTCAACATTAAAGGGTATTGTGCAATTACAAAGCGAACCGATAACGGCTAACGTGAATTTTTTTTGCCTGCCCCACACCACCATAACATTTGTTGTGATGTGCTAATGACTTATAAATTAACAGTAAATGATAATAAAATAAAATAAAATGTCTTAAAAATTAAACAATTCGTTTATAGTGGCAGAAAATTACATCTTTGTTGGTTTTTACATTTTACCTGTTGAATAGGCAAGCGACACAAAGTAACTATTTTACACATTCCTTGATATTATATTCCTATATTTAAATTATTATAATAAAAACTATTTCTCTAGAACCTGTTCTGGGTGAAGGTCTCCTCCAAGGATTGCCAATGATCCCTACTTTGTGCATTTCGTATCCAGGTGTGTGCAGTTATCCTACTGAACTGTCTGTGGCGTTCGTCTGGAGATAGGACTAATTGTCACCCTTTTTGTGCATCTCTCGTCCTGCTACGTATTCCACCCATTCCCATTTAAGTTTCAGAGAGTGTTTCAAAACTTTAGTTATTTTACTTCGATGTCTTATTTTTTGTATCTTTCCAAGAATAAGCGTACTGTGTTCCATACCTCGTTGTATAAATATATAATATTTAACATTAAAGGGCATTATGCCATAAAAAAATGAACTGATAGCGACTAGCGTGAATTATTTTTACTGTCTCACTTCATCATCACATTTGTAATGGTGTGATACTGAACATTAGATGATCAAAATGTTTAACATGGTTGTTGGTCTTAGTGGACAATTAGATAGATCTTTGGTGTAGACGATTAGTCAATATGTATACTGTAGAAAATTGGATTTTGTGTATTACATATAGGGTGGGCTAAGAATTCGTTAACATTTGAATCTAACATACCGTATAAATATGTTACGGGAGTTTTTGGGACCGATGCTACTGGAATTTGCTGACTACAATCGTAACATATGGTTTGAACAAAATGGACCCACTTATCACACATCCAATGAGTCCTTGCTGGTGATCTAAGACATGTTTCCAGAAAAGCTGATTGCCAGACGAGGCGACATTCCATGGCGACCCAGAAGTCCAGATGTATCCCAAGCAGATTTCTTTTTATGAGGTTATTTAAAAAATCGTGTCTACATCAATTAACCAAATACTATAGACCGTAGATTAAATTAGAAAAGGAATAACCTTTATAATAATTAATGAACTTTTATATAAGACGCCACATTTTCTTATTTTCTTTATGCAGAGGTTTGTCCACAGACAATAAAATACAGGGACTAGATGCATCAGGAGTGCACTGCGATGGATTATGACTATAACTTTACCATACATTACAACAAATGTAATTGAAAAATAAGTGTTAATGGGGCAGCAAGTAGGTGTTTAAAACATTTGACTCTACTATATACACTTTCAATTAGCTTAAATATCAATGTTGATACAAATCCTCACTGGACACAGCTCATTTTTCACTTTTCAGTCTTGGCATTTCGAGCTAACAGTTTTATATCAGATCTTTGAGATAATATATTTTCAGAACTTTGACACACTGTACAACCATTTCTTTTGAAAGCTTGTAACTTTGATTTCGTGTTGCACCAATGAACTGAAACTAAAATAACTTAGCTTTAATCGTAGAATATTATTGTTTTTACTTCTTTTTACTTAGTTCTGAATGTAAATTTAATTAAAAATGTGAATTATTCTAAGAAAGATATATTTTTATTTGTCAGATATAATGCTGTTAGCGAGATTTCTTCAAATAGGTAGATATTAACATATAAAAATTCTAGACGTTAGGTACCTTAGAGGCCTGGATAATACCTGGAAACTGAGCTTTACTCGGTATTTTTTTTGATAAATTTACTACGTAGTCGATTTGCAATTTGCCAAATTCTTTTGTTGCCATCCCTAATTGTGTCACCTAGATAAGTGTTCAAACGGGCCTATTTGGCAACGCCATCTACTGAAGTATTTATTTAAGTATGTAACTATTTTTATTTAGCTTTTGCGTTGCTGTGGCGGTAAAGCAGTATTTACCTTCGTATTCTAACGACATTGTAACAGTTTTTCATTGCTTAAAAACAATGTTTTCTGAACATGAAACTTAGCTAGATCGATTAATCGCCTCCGAAACCCACTGCATACAAAAAATTTATGAAAATCGTTGAAGACGATTCCAAGAAGCAGTATATACATATGTATGTATATACGTATATATACAAGAATTGCTTGTTTATAGGTATTAAAACAGTAGCTTGACACATCTCATACATAGCTGTCTGATTTCAAATTACGCAGAACGACCTGTTTCCATAGTACGTACTGTATTACGGTGAAAAGTTTGTTGATAAACATACATACATCATGTATTATATTTCTAAATACTACATATTATAAGTATATTCATCCAGACAGGATAAATAATCGTGTATATCACGTAATAATTTATCTTAAATAGCAATCCAATCCTCCTCTAATTTAGCAGTCAAAATCGGTAGCCAATACACCAATAGGTCAGTCATTGGAAGTTAAATATTATAGAAACTTTTTCTGTGAATTACCAGTACAAAGTAGACGCAACTGTTCCTTCTGCACTATAAACCGTTGTTATAAGTTTATCTAATCGTAATGAATCATTAATATTTGGCTCATTGCATACAGACTGTACTAAATAGTAATGATAAGAACGGAAGAATAAATATGACTAAATTAAATAGGACAAAGAACTCGCTCAGAAACTTGAACACTAGTGTAACTGTACTTTTATTTGATACTGAAAGTAATAACTATTTGTAATCAAACAATGTCTTAATTGAAATAAATACTGACCAAATTATATGTAATTCTAGGAAAAGTTAACGAAGTAAGTAACCATTACCATGCGTTCTACATCCTCAAGCGGAGTGTGAAAAAGAATCTCACTAGGCCGCCATAGTGTGGGTCACAATACTGCATTGTCTACATTTGCAATGAGTATGGTGACATGTTTTCCATCAGGCAGAGTAGAGTCACTGTGCCAGGTTCTTAAAATAAAAAAAAACATCAAAGACTAACACAAATGAAGAAAAATTAATAATAAATCAGGATATCATTGACAAAAACTTACAGAATATGTACATGTTTGTATCAAAAATAATGTAAATTTTGAATAGTTTGTCAAAATACGTTCTACATATTCATGTAAATAATTAAGTTAAACGTCCCCGAACTATTAACATTATGAATCTTAAATAATTAGCTTCTGTTGTTCCTACTACGAAACTATTTTTAAAAAGTTTCGTAAATTACCAACTAATAATAAGGAAACCATTGGATTTCCTCATTATTTCTTAAACATGAATACCAAGATTTCTTTTAGGGAAATGTTAAAAACAGAGACAAAATATATTAAAATAAAAATAAAAACTTTAAAAACAAGCTTTCATTTAAATGCCCTTAAAAGAATAAAATAAACTTCTTGAAAACTTTAACTTTTACTATCAACTTTTAATATCATTTATATTATACAAAAGTTTGTTGTGTAATTTAGGTACTCTTATTTACTGAGTTTGAAGATCTAATAATTTAATATAATTTACTTGTTTATCTACATATGATCTCGCGTCAAGTTTGTATATCATATAAATTGTGTAATGATATTAAAAGTTGATAGTAAAAGTTTTCAATGAAAGTTTATTTTATTTTTTTAACACATTTAATTAAAAAATTATTTTAAACAAGTATTTTTTAACTTTTTATTTATTTCATACTATTTA
Organism: Hypercompe scribonia; assembly: GCA_949316085.1. Classification (NCBI taxonomy): domain Eukaryota; kingdom Metazoa; phylum Arthropoda; class Insecta; order Lepidoptera; family Erebidae; genus Hypercompe; species Hypercompe scribonia. The sequence goes on along the minus strand of OX438974.1, from coordinate 10,020,711 downwards.
GTTATCGCGGGCCAAGTTTCTCAGTCTGGTCATCATTAAATTGATATTTATAAGAAATATAATTAACTTATTTTCCTAAACCTAACGAGGTTACATATAGATATTATCTAAGAGAAAAGTACTCATCAAAACGAATGAAAAAAGTCCGAAATCGAGGCAGTTACGTCATCAGCCATCTTTCAGCTTTATCATCAAACCATAGTTACCACTTAGGACTAAAGTACTCGTCACGATATCAAACGAGACGAAAGTCGATGGCATTATGTCGTATCATCATGGCCACCTTCCAGCTCCACCACCAGATCGTAGATATCATATAAAGACAAAGTACTCGTCAAGACAAATCAAGCGAGTCCAAATCCCACGAAGTTGCGTCGGTTCATTACAAAATTCCTACGGTTACCTTCCAGCTCCATCATCAGATCAGGTTCATGTCGTCATAATATTGCATTATCTATTAATAGTAATCGGTTGGCAATATGTGCTTCAAAATTGACTTGCAAGAATCCACCCGAATAAACATAGTTATATATTGGGTGGGCCCTGAATCAGTTAACATTTGAAAAATTTGTGTAAAAAAAACCATTTGATATATTATAAAAATTGTTTATTTACAAAAAAGTTAATTAGTTTAAATTTATTTTTTAAAAATTACATCGTCTAAATGATCACCGTTTCGATTTTTGCATTCTTCTAAGCGAGCACCGAAATTATCGAATACTTGTCGGCAAAGAGACCGCTGACATCTCTTCCCTGTTTTTTTTAGCTGACGTTGTATAGTTGGTTTATTAATGTAGACATGATTCTTCATATAACCCCATAAAAAGAAGTCTGCTTTGGCTATCCCTAAGATCTGGACTTCTGACTGACTTCGAATACTCGTCGACAAAGAAACTGCGAGATCGCCGACAACTCTTCGCTGATTTTTTCTTTTAGTTGACGTATTTGGTTTATCGTGATGTAGACACGATTCTTCAAAAAAAGTTTGCTGGAGATAGATCTGGACTTCTAGGTGGCTATGTAATGTCACCTCGTCTGGAAATCAGCTTTTCAGGAAACATGTCTTTGACTACCGGCAGGGACTCATTGGATGTGTGACAAATGGCTTCATCTTGTTGAAACCATGTGCTACGATTGTAGCCCGCGAATTCCATTAGCATCGGTCCCAAGAACTCCCATAACATGTTTGCGTGGGATATTAGATTCATATATTAACGAATTCTTGACCCACCCTATATATACACATATACATACACACATACGTACACACATACATACACACAACAATACATACAACAATACACACATATATAAATATATACATACATACATATTGAGTTAAATAAAAACTTGTAAAAATACTATTATTATTTTTTTCATAGATTTAATACCTGAAGAAACAACGAAACACTTCTTTGAAATGTCATCATAAACGAAAATATGTTTGTAGATATATTTTTCTAAATGTTTCATTAGGTTCATGGTTTAAAACTACAGCAGGTAATTTGGTGGCAATGGCCTTAAATTATAGATAAAAGTTGGACGACCTTTGTTAGGTATTTCAATTATTCCAAGTTGATATTAAACTTACTACGTTGCGTGCGTTTACAACAACGTACTATTACGTCATTGCAATCAAATGAAAAACAAGTGGGTTTTTATAGTAACAGCACTCACTAGGTGTAGCCGTATAAATACGGATATCAAGTATTCATTTCATCAATCCTATTTACACCACCGTTACTACAGCACTAGGAGTACAACTACTTCAGCGTACGAGGTGTGCAAACGTAAGTGACAAACGTTTCTGTTTCTTTTAGAATGTGTAAAATTTATTTTGAAATGTTCGATAATGGACATGGTTGGCTCTAATGATGGTTGAATATACAATCTCTGATTATTTATAATCAGAATCAAATAATAATTTTGGAACGTACTAAACAGTCAAGAGTCTTATTCTGTATTTATGACAAAAAAAAGAATTATCTATTGTTTTATGTAAATTAGTAACTTAACTGCGACTCTTGTACTTAGGTACCAATAGGTCAAATATTTTTTAGTGATAAATATAATACTGCTGTATACTGATATTGTTTTACAAATACAAAATAACTTAGTAGATCTGGAAGCTTTTAAACTGAAAGCAAACTAAACTAGATAGGTTTTTTGTCCATTAAAATTTGTACATAATATGTACGTTGATGTTTCGAAACTTTATATATTTGAAATACTTTATATATTAGCATGACCTATATAAATTATTTATATTTAATTAGTGGTAAGCAATTGTATTATACCTTAATAGCAAATCGAATTAAAAAATAATATATTCTTTAATTGCCAAAAGCGTGGTTTACTTGCGATTACCAAATTATTAAAAAGTTTTCCTTGAGCAACATATTTTTAAAGTAGCTTTTCAAAAGATTTATTTTATCTCAGTAAGAACAAATCAATGTAAAAAAATTGAAAGCTCCATAATCCAGTATGACTTTTTAATATATTACTCTAAATGTGCGACTACATGGATAGTGCAGAGATTTAAGTTACCTCACCATTTTATACTACGTTACGAGTTGGTCCGAACCCCACACGGTCCCATGTGGGGATCGTCTCATCGATGCGGAAATCCAACTTCTGGCAGAAATCTTAAAAATTAATCAGCGCCACGTGCAATGGGAAAGGCCTATATCCAGTATTTGATTGCGTCAAGCTAATGATGACTTTATATGCCGATTTGAGCAATGCCTACACACTTATTTTCTATAGGGAAATTGCTCAAATCAATTTGATAGATTTCCCTTTATGATGACTGATGATGACTTTACATCATCATCATCACCATCACTACAGTCTACTGCTGGACATAGGCCCCTCCTTCCTTCTCCTTTCGACCTAATTGGACCCATAACACAATACTTTATGTGACCCACAATCCATGAATTGTTGTTCTGAGTCCAGGGGTTTCTTGTATTCGTTTCATATATATAATTTCATATATATAATGGCATTAATGTATTGAATAAAATTACGGAAATAACATATTTTTTGTACTGTAAAACAAATTGACAAATGTGAACTGTTCATAGAAAAGGTCACGTTCATTATCACACCAAAAATACTAATAAAATTAATTTTATTATATGTTAATTGTTGCTAATAAAGTGTCTGCTGAATACCATTACACCTTATTTATTATAATTTAATTACTAGTAAAATAATTAATTTTATTTATAGTATTTTATTTTTTGTGTCACTTGTCTTGTCTTTTTTTACTCAGTCCCAGCTACTTTTCTTTCTTTCTTCCATCAGATAGCCTATTACTGTAGGTTCATATTCTATAACCGTTTCAATGCCAAGGCAACTTCTGTTTTTCAAGAACACAAAGAATTATTCAGGTCTTCGCTTAAACAGCCCTTCATTTTCTTTGCTAGATATTTACATACATACCAAAGTACGTTTAAAAGATCACGCCTTGGCCTTAAAGGAATATGCAGGAACGTATTAAGATTTTTCCAAATAAGTTTTTTGTTATAAACGACATTTTTTAATTTAAATACAAGAAAATTAAGAGTAACGTAAAATACGAGAGATAAAGGGCACCCTATACCTCTCGTGTTTCTAGCTACGAATTAATTAGCATGTGAAGAAATCATATAAAAAAACATTTATTTACAGGTTTGTTTGTTAGTTGCAATTTATTTTTTAAAAATTACATCATCTAAGTGACCACCCTTTCGACGTTTGTGCTCTTCTAAGCGAGCACCGAAATTTTCGAATACTTGTCGGCAAAGAGACCGTGAGATCGCCGACATCTCTTCGTTGGTTTTTCTTTTAGTTGACGTAGTGTATTTGGTTTATTGATGTAGACACGATTCTTCAAATAACCAAATAAAAAAGAAGTCTGCTGCCACAGAGAAGTGTAGTAGTGTACAGTTAGCATAAAATAAATTCTCAATTTCACAGAATCACATTGATTGGTCCGACTCGAGAAAGAAACTCTTATCAACTACTTGAATATGCGATAACGTTCGTATGTCGATAGTAATATCCACAATTTAATGGACTCAGGTATTTATTGCTGTTTGAATTTGCACCATTAAATTGATTTGTGCGCACCATAGCCTTGGCCATAAGTTATAACTGACAAGCAGTGGCATGTAGAGCAAAGGTAACTTTACTATTCGAAACAATTAATCGGGATTTAAACAAAAACAATGTTTTAAAACTTTAATTTAAACGTTTATTGTCACGTGGAAACATGTTTTTCAGACATGTAATTGAGTTTAAATTCACATATTTTTTTGTACTTAATTACTACTACTTCAAAAACTCGTGTTTCAATTTTAAATTAAAGAATGAATATTTTTAAGGAGCAATTACGCGATATATAGAGTAACAGCTACCAAGGAGTATTTTTTCACCGTCACTATCTTCCCACTCAAGCAACTCACCTATCTATCTAATATCTCACTTCCAATATCTCTACTCTAACCATTTCAGAAAACTCCACTACTTTAATAATCTTCAAACAGTCGTTCAAATATTTTTTCTCTTAAACCGTCCCTGTCTGTGCACCCCAATGGAGTTAAAATTTTACCAACTTTTCTATTCCTGCTAGCTCTAAACGCATTCAGTAAATATAAGCCCACTGAAATTAATTTCTCATGATTATTATTTAACCAAAAGCAGACTTGCTAGATTTTCGTAATTACTGATTTTCATCCATTTATTCGGCGCACTTTGTTGAATCACATATTTTTCAACAAATTCACTTTAAATTGTTACTGATTATCAATTATCAGTAACAACGAAAGCTGATTTATAAATTTACAAATTAAATGCTTATTCATGATACATTAAATTAATCAATTACATTTGTCCATGATTTTTTATAATTGTACCTATATTTAAACATTATAAATGTGTAGGTATGTACAAGAGCGGGTCTAAACTAAAATGAAATGAAATGTCTATAAATAAAAAACGTGTGCGTGTACTAGCGTACACTCGTAAGAAGTGAAACTTCTTTATGACGTTGTTTTTCAAAAAAATAATTTAAACCCGTCCGAAGTCGATGCAATCGCCATCTGAATTTCAAAAATGTAACTACTCAAAACGGGCCGCAAAATACATTGAAGACATTTACTAATCCCTACTCCGCTGGAGAAAGTATACTTCGAATCACGCGTGGTAGGGATATGAAAAAGATGGCGCGTAACCGAAAATGTGACGCGTAACGAAAAAATGTTACACTAAATTTTTTTCCAACCCCGATAAAGAAGTTTCACTTCAATAAATAATCTATTTGTAGTAGTAATATTTTAAGTGTACATGTAGTATATTTGGCTAGGTTCGGTTTGATTTGACTTCATTAAAAATGACTTATTGCCTCAGTAGTAGTATTTCAAAGTTCCAATATCATGAGTTAGGTCATATTATTTTTCTTAACTGAAGTGCCAAAACCTCCTTAGTAAGGAGAGGCTTATATCGAACCATGGACTATTAAAAGCTGTTGATGTGAAATGCCAAATAGTATTAAGTATCCCTTCGTTTCATTTTGTTCCGAAAAATAAAGAAAAGGAACCTTTGCTGAAGAGTAAACAATTTTCTTTTGATTGACCGTTTTTCTGTCTGCTATTGAAGGTTTTATTTCTTGCAAATATAGCCAATAATATGATCCGACAAAAATACATTAAAATATATTAAATTTATTAATCAATTTTTTTAGACAGAATTAAAGTCTAGAAATTAGGCGCTACAAGTAAAAAAAAAACATAGAAAATCGTTAAGTTTTGTGAACTAATTCGAGGATTTCCCCGTCTGGTCGACATGGTAGGTATAGCAAGCTAAAACTTCCTCTCTAAGGTGAGAATTCTGTCCAACAGTGGACTATTAAAGTTTGTTGATGAATTCGAACGGAATTGGTATCTAAATACTAGGCTTAGTTTTCTGAATTGCCAGGATCCGGTCAAACAGCTGTCCTTTTTGTCTTGAATAATTTATCACACTTTTTTTACTATAAACATTAACATAGCGTTGACAGACTTCTGAAGGAAGAAGTTTTTGCCTTTAGGGTGTTGTATTTGTATTGTATTGTATTGTATTTACCCTGCCAGAAATTATCGAGCAAGTGTATAATGAGTACACAATTCTGTAATAAAGAATATAATGGGATCAATAGTGCCTCCGACACGTAGCTTCACGAACTAGCTTTGACACGTAGCTTCACTCGCGCCATTTTCACTCAATTCAATTTACATGAGTAATTTAACAAAAATAATTTGATTTAAATGAAAGTTTCATTACCTTTAAATTAATAGTAAAATAAAATAAAATGTCTTTGCGATAGTTTCTACAGGCAAATCCTAAAACCTTTCAAGCGCGTTTGAAATAGATTGCATGTTTACCTGTAATTCAGATATTTTCTTAACAAAATAATCAATTTACATTATATTGCATTAAATATTAAAAGATAACTCTCGAACCTGAATGTTTTTGTTTGACATTCTGAATAACTACAGATCACAAAACTAAACTCAATACCGTACATTAAACCATATAACAAAAATCGCTCATAAAACCGAACTAAAAAGTAAGCGAGCTTTTCTCATTCTCAGATTGTTACCGCTGGCGTGGGCGATACATAACTTTAACTTCCGAAGCACACGCTCTGAAATATTTATTCCTGAAACGTAAAGATCGGGTGGGGGGCGGTGGTGGGGTAGGTTTATCCCGCGGTTTCCTTCCCGCCGTGTTTTACTTCGAGAATGGGAAGTCGCCGCCGACGGGTCGATATTGCCAAAGATAAAACAAGGCTTAGAAGCGATTTTCTGCTAAGACTTTGTACTTCAGTATCTTTGGCATTATTGAATTTGAAAAAGTAATTGTATAACACTGAGTAATGCTTATTTATTATGTACTAAACTAACTCATGACAGTGATATACCTATACGAATTTCAAGATCAATATTGATCTCTAGTGCTTAATTATAGTATACTAAATGATTCTCTCGAATCAACTTTAAAATCAGTTTTCCTGAATAAAATAGTTAAATGTTAACCATAAATTTGTTAGAGCTGCTTCAAAACATCTCTCTTTTTACCTACATAAGAATTTATATCTGATATTTCAACCTAGTTGTACGTCTTTAGTTACAATCATCGCGCATGTAATCTGTGGTGGTTCCCCGACCTCCAGTAGGGGGCCCCCCCACCGTTCGATTGTCTGCGGAGGCTGCCCGCCGGTGCCATCTGATGTGCCGAGAGCACTCCAGATCTGCATAGATCGTTGCCTTCGTTTTTTCCCTATCTAAAAATCAATACTTACACTTTTATAAAGTCAGAGACACTTCTTGATTAAATTACAGATTGATTTGTTTATTAATTTTTTAGCCGTTCGGCTACTTTGTATTATTCCTGTTTTCTAAATGTTGTTATTTGGTATTAACTTAATAACACAATTTAGTTAAGGCTTACTTTGAATATATTAAATGATATCCTATTCACATCCGATTTACAATAAGGAGTAGTTCAATTATATATGTAGGTCACCAAGTCGTAGGCTGCAAACGACTTAGTATATAATGTGAATTGCGTTATCCCAAAACCATACCGAGCTTTCTGCCGCCTCCACCCTCAAGGTGAAAGAAACTCAAATACCATGCAATAAAGCCTTCGGATCTGGCAAAACAAATACAACGAACATTCCAATGCTAGATATCACTCGCCCCGCCCACACAGTTGGCATTACGACTGTAAGCCCTCCCATTGGTCGCCGCGAAGCCTTCTCCATTTCGAATTGGTTATTTTTTTTCTACAATTGAAATTGGAATTGTCAGTTAGTACTGTACGAGTGTGTTGCGCATGCGTTGCAAGGAGGCGTCTACGTCACGTACACGTAGATTTGGTTTGAGGACTACGAATATTTTATTGGATTTCGTTCTTTGTTCCCATTCGTATTTGGAATTCAAATCTCGATTTGTTCTCGTATTGCGTTTAGTGCGCAGACGTGATAGCAGTACAACCTTTTCTTATCTGTTATTTTTATTGAAGGTGCTATACAGGAAAGAATCTTCTATTTAAGTCTTGAATTACTTAAAGACTTGTTTCTTTCTATAGTCATAAGTACCATAGTTAAATAGATAGTGTTCTTAATATTTAAACAGACCAGCTCATGGCCTCGTGACAAAGAATACTCAAAAATTTTGAGCAACATTTATAAATCAACAATTAATGAAACTTGCTAACATTTAATACAAGACATCATTATGTAAATAAAATTTCAGCCGAAGATCAGAAATATAGGTAAAGTTACTAAAGCATTTCATTAAAACTCTTCTAAAACATACGTGACAATATCGTATGCAATAATGCACCCGCAAGCTCTTTAATGCTTCTGGAAGCTTCTCAAAACAGAGTAACGCTTTAGTACTTGGTTTTACAGTTCAGAATGTTCCAACAGTATCGTGAGACAAGTGTACATCACGTTGGCATCCACAGCTAGCTCTGTCCGGAACAATTTCATTTGCGACTGGGCGAGGATAGCGCTGTAATTACAACAACAATCGATAGAGGCGCCACCGTCTGCCGCACGTTTAATCTCGCCAGAATCAAAGGACCGTCGCCTCACACCCACCTCTATACCAAAAACAAACGTAAGACATTGCATACCTCGACGCGTTCAATTCTACTCTATCCATTGCGTTTTTTGTTCTAATCAATGCCGTAAATAGTTACACTCTGCAGCAATACATACCGTAGTTTAGTTAAAATTTGTTTTAAACTCTACACATATTACAAACATTGTCTCCAAGCTTATATCTGCAAAGGTATGTTTAGAAGTTCCCCAACCAGATAGTTGCATTTCCAGTTTGTTGAACATAGCTATTTTATTAACATTGTCGATACTTGTTATTCAGAAACACCTGTCTTGTAGAAGATCAAAACATCATCTTGACTACAGATACATTATCTATGACCATAAGAGGTTTCTTTTTTAGAAAATATGCATATGTACTTACGTAGGTATAGTAAAAATTACGAACTTACCTAATAATTTATTAAAATCAGTCAAACCTAAATTAAAGTATCAATTAACTTCAGCCTTAATAAGCCCATTTTCAATGCCAAAGATAAAAATAAATGTGTGTGTTAGGCAGTTTACTTAGCAGTCTGAACTGACCTTTACACAATGAATAAATGAATGAAACCAGGTGACCTGTGAAGTTTCTTTGCTTACTACATTAAGTTGATATGGTATTTGTTTATTGCACAACGTTGATACTTTATTCCAATTATTGTAGTACATCTAGATTGTATTTGCTTTATTTTACATCTATTCCGAATAAATTCGAAATAGTGGACAGATAGTTTTTTTAGATATACTGACACGGTCAGAGTATACAGTTTAAGAAAATTTAGGCAGCAAAAAAACACTTATTTAAAACTAACTAACTTTTTTCCATCTTAAGAACCTGCCAAAGTGTTTCTACTCTGCCTGATGGAAAGCATGAATAGAATCCAAGAGCTGTGATCACCATACTCATTGCAAATGCTGACAACGCAGTATGGTGACCCACACTATGGTGGCCTTGTGAGATGCTTTTCACACCCCGCTGAGGGACGTAAAAGGCATGACAGTCATTCTGACAGTTTAAGGCTTACACAGTTACCGTTATAACTGTCACTAACTAACTACTAAACAATACAGAAAGAAAGAAAGTGAATACATTTTTAAACATATGAATATTAAAATTTAAAATTACGTAAAAACGGCTACGTAAATAAATAGCAAGGAAAGCTATATAACGGTCCTTGTTTAGTTTTCTTATTGTGGAAAACGAAATAAACAAAAAACAATAAACGAAATCAAATCAACTTTGGGTAGTCTGTGCTCCCACAGACTACCCAAAGTTGATTTGATTTCACTAATATATATTGATACGATAATATCCATGGGTAGTGATGTCAGTACTGATGTACAACGTCCAAGATGTGGTGCTGTGCATCATGTTGTTTACTCTCTATTGTACATTATGGTAGTAAAGTTATAGTATGTCCGCGACATAACTCCACAGAGGCCAATATTTTTAAAGACTCTGAAGTACAAATACTTAGAAAATAAGGATGTAAAGCATCGTGCATTGAGGTAACCAGATAAAAAGAAATCGTATACAGACAGTGTAACCAACTTGGAGGATAACTGTCAGGCCAAATCAGGTAATTTTTTTAAATGAAAAGAAAGTACATTTTCTCTAAACTTAGAATAAAAGTCATATGATGTCACAAGTTACTATTGTTTTTATATGTTGTACATGTTGTTTATATGTTATTGTTTTTATATGTTCGTATTTATATGTTATACATAACTAAAGAACAAAATTATAAATATGCTGTAACATAATTGCTACGTGAAATTTGTTCTAGTAATATTTTTAACATTAAAAAAACAATAAAAAAATTCTTTCAAGTTATGTAAAGCTTACGCTTGATAAACGTGAAATAACCCTGAAACTAGATGTAAATAGTTTTGTCCTTACTTTTATTCTCCTTCTATCCACTTTAAGAAATGTTATTTTCCGTCTCTTTATTGTGCAGTTAGTAACGTAACGTACCCTTCAAAGCGGTTCGATGTGTTCTTAACAAAAAGCAATATCAATATTAATCGTGAAGAATATTACACTAGATACATTAAGAAATACAATAGGTAAAATCACACAAACAATAAATTTGTAAATGAGTTCCAATTCACATTATTGATCATTCAGGGCCTACATATATTGTACACAAATATTAGATCATGACATCAATTCTCAACAGACTTCAGTACGGACTATTATTGAAAATAATGAGGTCAAGGACTTCCCAACTTACAAATCAATACCTCTGATATTAGAATCGATTATGACATAAGTTGTCCGGCGACGGAATAACTTGAAAGTTCTAACATTACATTCTAGAGGCCACGCTACTTATAGAATAGGAAGCGAGTGTAGGTAATGGCGCAAAATAGTGACGCAGTATTATTGCGGGGGGCGGTGGAGGTCTCACACTCCCGACTCGGTGACTCCATCTTCCCCGAGAGCGACTGAAACGTCCGCGAGAAAAATAAGATCCGTACTCCATCCCGCTTATTCTTAGGAAAAAAGCTTTTTGTGTATTTTTTAGGTTGATAGGTAGACACGTCTTTGTGTGAGTCAGTAAATAATGTTGTATGTACGAATGTCCGCTTGCTATGTACGAGTATTGTGAAACGACGTCGACGTCGAGTGCAGATTATTGTATTATCGTCTTGTCACGTTAATCCTATGCCAACGTTTTTTTTCTACGTACTATCACTGTGATTCTTTGATGAAAAACACTTTTACAAATAACATTACATTACATTTAAGTTTTTAATATTCATCTAAAGCTATTTTCTTCATGGGAAGTGGCGTGATAAAGTTTTCCACTGACTTCATGTATGTTTCTGTAAACAAAGAGTTACCCCGTTGCAATTATGTTTGACTGCACGGTTGGCCTAGTGGTTTAAGCGGTCACCAAGCCGCTCTCTACTTCGCTGAGTGTTGTGGGTTCAAACCCCAAACGGGACAACACTTTGTATGATCCAGTAATTGTTGTTCTGAGTCTGGGTGTTTTTTGTGTTCGTTTTGTGTATGTTTGTAAAGTCCCCGCTACACAGGAATACTTCCTAGTACGGACGTCGTCTTTTTAAAATGGAATAAAATTAAATCATAATAACAAACCACCCTACGTTAGAGCAGTACAGCGTCCTTACTAAAAATATCTAATCTGTCACTTGCTTAGTTTTGTGATTATATACGTGCTCAAATATATATGTTTTACCTAGACTTTAGTGATCACTTAATTACATGTGATATAAGTTTGCAAAATGATATGGCTATCCAAAACTAATTTAAATGGTTTATATCTGTAAAGAACATTCCCCATAACATAGAAGACTTGATATTATTTTTCAAATAAAAGAAACTTGTATTACGGTTTTGGTAAGTTATTGTAGTAACCCTTCACAACACTACATATTTCTCTTCTTAAGGCATTATACACATTCTACATTCTTAATTGCCTCGGTGGCGCAGCGGTAGTGAATGAGACTGCTATGTTTGAGGTCTCGGGTTCGATTGCCGGGACGGATCAAATGTTTGTATGATCTGCAAATATTTGTTTCGAAATTTGAGTGTTTTCTATGTATAATATGTGTGTATTTACAAAAAAAAGTATTTAAATATTCTATCTGTCAGTCTAGTTATCATAGCACAAGCTCAGCTTAGTTTGAAACTAGGTGACGTTGTGTCAAATGTCTAAAACTTTTATTTTTATCATTATATTTATTTCATTTATACACATATTGATTACATTTTTAAATGCATAAAAAAGGAAAAGAAAAATACATATATTAATATTATTATTATTAATTATTATTTTTGTTTAAAAATAATATATTATATTTTCTCTCTTTATGGTTATCAGAAACTGTACCATTGTATACGTCGATCGCATCGTGCCTCAAACAGCAAATTATAACTTAGTTAAAACTTATTAATGCGAACTTATAATTTAACTTATCCTTTTATGACACATAGCCTCTAATAGTCCGCTGTTGGACTTAGGGCTCTCCTTTAAAAAGAGATTTTGGCCTACTAGACCACGTTGGCTAGACGGATTGATTGTATTGTACCGGTGTATTGACAAGTGTGGTGATGATACCTAGCGGGCTGTGGCCATTTTATAACACATCATGATGTGTTTAAAATATCTAATGAACATATATATACATGTTTGACGAATGAATGAATGAATGAATTTGACGTGTTTTTATTACTGTCTGTTTTTTACAATACCCTTTGGAAGCGTTATGATTCCGGAATATATTACAGAGCCTAGAGCCTTACTGAAATGCACAAATCTCACTAGTAGGTACTTCCTGATACTTAAGTGTAAAAGTAAAAAGAAATTAACTAATCAATCTTATTATAGCGATGAAATGAAGCAAAGACTTTAAAGTAAAATTGTAGTAACCTTCAAAATATAGCTTTATAACTTCGACCACATTGGAAATCAATGATTGGAAACCGGTTGCCAATTATCTTTAAGTTTGGATGTTTTCTATGTATGCATGTATGAATTTACGACAGTTAAACTATATATATTTATATCAGTCAGTTTAGTTATCATAGTACAAACTCTGCTCAGTTTGAAAATAGATGACGGTGTGTGTTAAATGTCTGAAATATTTATTTATTGGTTTCCAATGTGGTCTAACTTTGGTTATATCATGTAGTTACTAGAGATGGCATCGATCAAAGGCGAATTCCAGACTTGATTGGCTAATTTGGTTGGCTAGTATCACTTGAATTAATATTATATAGAATATTATACCGGAACAAATCAAAAGATAGATATACTAAACTCCTATTTTACATATGTAGCCATTTTTAAAAAGTTTTAACAGTTAAGGTGCTTCTTCTAACTGTAAAGATGTTCCATATTTGTTTAAAAAGGGAATAAAATATATATACAAAATCTTTGTTTTCTTAGCTAGTAAGAAGTATAATAGTTATTTGATGTATTTTGTAAATAATTAACTAACAAAACAATAGCGACTACAAAAGAACTGTCATAAGTCTTGATTCATTCATTTTAAAATCAATAAATATACTGACATAAATTCTGGTTTGTTATTTAGCCTTCCTTCATATAATCTGTGGGCATTCGTGAAAGCCAAGGGTTCATCTTCAAATATAAAGAATGTTTATAATTTTTTCCTTACTTGGAAATAAGTTATTACATTTTCTTGCGCTCTGACTGATGACTGTACAACTGTCATTTCAATCAATGATACGTGGCCTATATCACCAGAATTTACCATTAAAACGTAACGATACTTAAATTGTATCCATTTGTTAAATTTAATTATTGTTTTCATTGCATTTCAAGACTCATTTCTTGCATTATTTAGTCATATGATTAGTGCAATATTAAAAAGTAAATTACGTGAATTTTAAGACTATGAAAAACACAAAGCTAGCTAGTTCGTCCTAGCGCGCACTGTCTTAAATCTTCAATAAACTTAATAAAATAAAATTAATTCAGTAATATAAGAATAACATTAAGTACTCTTGTATGAAATGTAAATAATTTTAATCAAATAATTTCCTTCATTTTCTTACGCTGAATGTTCTGAATTATAAAATTGAAACAGAAATGAGTACAGCGCCATCTTTTCGATTTTAGCCAAACTTAAATGTTTTACTGATCCGGACCTTAGGTTGGGTACATATAGCGGGTTGAACATTCTCAACTTGTTGTTGGCATCGAAGTTTTAAACTGTAGTGTAGATGGCATTATATTGGATATTATTTTAATATATTAGATAGTGCGACTAAACACTTGATAAAGAAAGTACCCTTTATGTTAAAAATAATCACATTCAAGTATATTCAAGTTATAATATTGTTATTTTTTGGGAAAATCATGTTGATTTTATTAGTACAGTATAGTTTTAGTAGTAAGTGTAAGTACAGCTAATATAAACCTATCTGCTGGTCAGAAGTTAACAAAAACTGAATATAAGTTAAACTCTAGATACTGTTGATTTAGCCATTACAAGGTGAAAGAAAGAAGTAAGGAGGGAATGGAAAATTCCAATCCGAGTACAAACAATAAAATAGTCCTTAATGACTACACATGACATATCAAGTCAACTAACTATCATTATATGTATTATTAATAGTCGAAGTTCGGTCATAATTTTACATGTTTATTGAATAAACTTGCCGTGGCAAAACGATTTTTTGTATTTTTGTATCCTTATTGTTTTCATATTTTAGCGGTTGTCCCTATCTAATACCTTTAAACGAGCAATCTTTGTATATATATATATATATATACACACTACATATAATCTGAATCTCGGAAATGCCTGCAATGTTTTTCATGAAATTTAGTATGCAGGGGGTTTCGGGTGCGATAAATTGATCTAGCTAGGTTTCATTTTTAGAAAATGTTTTTTCATCATTGTTTACAAGCAATGAAAAACTGCTACTGTTGCTTTACTGATACAGCAACACAAAAGTTAAATACTTCAGTGATGGCGTTGTCTAATAGGCCCGTTTTGGCACTTATCATGTTATAAAATTAGGGATGAGAACAAAAGAAGATGGTAAATTGCGAATCGACTATCTGGTAGATTTACTAAAAAGAATTCCGAGCAAAGCTCAATTTCCAGGTACTAATTATAAAGTCATAATCATGTCACGTTGTCTCTACATATAAAGTTTATGTCCTAAATTTTACGTTAATCACATGCTCATGCAAGTAATGCATATTGTCATAGAAATCCACACTCCTCTACTTGTGAATTGAAAAGTCTATAGTGAATCAATAGCCAATTGAGTAATATTGCAATGTCTTGTATAAAGGCTATGACGTTACTGTGATTATGAATTATGACGTTTTTAACCGACTTCAAAGAGAGACGGGTCTTAGTACCACTGCGTTATCTCCTCGACCTTTAGACGTTAGAGGATAGCTCTCCCAATAACATGATCATGTTTGATCTATAGTTTTATTCTTTCTAGATACTTATGACATATTTGTGTCGGGTTAAAATATTGGCTTGTCACATACAAAGGAACGACATTTCCACAAATAGAAAAAAAATCATTACGCATTTATTTTATGTTTTCTTAAAACTCCTTTGTTCGTGAGTCGATTTATACAATTATTTTTTTCTTTAGAATGATATATTTCCCATTTTAGTTTCAATAAGAATCAGAAAGTTTTAAAAAGAATAAAAGAAAATATAGCAAAAAAACATTAACGCATTGTAGTCAGCGAAAACTTTTATAGTTAATAGTCAAATAGAGAGTTGTTAAAATATTAAATGAATTGAGTGTCATCTATATATGATGTGGTTAAATCTCCAAGATGAAAAAAATAAATATTGCAAAGGTGATAACCATTTCTAGGCCTACGACAACTTCTCCTTTATGACCTTAGTCATAACCTGCCTTAAGTCCTGAATCATTAGGACGCCAAAATAAGAGTCGAATATAACCATCGCAATGAATATACTACCTGCCACTATATCTCTCTCCCTTACACAACCACACATGTAATGGTAAGTTGCATATGTAAAAGAGACAAGAAATAATTTAAAATTTGAGCACTAAATTCATGGGGCATTGCACTCACTGACTGGTTGTTAGAGGACGAAAGTACGAATTTTTTCAATAATAAGAGAAAGATTGTGTTGGCACGCATTACGATGCACTTAAAGTATTCGCCAAAATACACTCAATAAAAGGACCAGCCAGCTAAATGTATTGAGTTTACTCGATTGAAAGTACACTCGAGTACACTGGAATGTAATATAGGTACAACTAAGTCATTAAAATGTTTTGTTATGATTTAGATTAGATTAGATTGGTTACAATTAGAATTGTACAGCTTAAGCTTCCAATAGGGTAACTGTCATATTTTCCGCTTTCATATATCGCAGGTATGTTCAGAGTGCAAAGTTATCAAGTTTTAGTAAGTAACTTACTTAACGTATCAATAAGTAACCTATTGATACGTTAAGTAAGCCCTGGGGAATGAATAAATTTACATATATTTTATAAAATTACTAGCTTTTGACAGCGGCTTCGCCCACACGTGTGTCGGATATCACAGCAAAAGTAGTCTATGTGCTATTCTGATCTATAAACTATATAAAGAGCAATAAACATCATTACTTCCTCAAAAACACACATAAATAATCGTGATAATTGACTAAACTGTCCTAAACTAACACTACTACAAGAAAAATAATTAAGAAAAACTTTTTTAGTAATCTATGAGACTTACATTTAATACATGTATACTTATATATACTATACAGAACGTGTAATTTGTTTTTTTTATCGATGGGTAGGCATATAAAGTTTTATTTTGTAAACGTATATCATTATTAAGGTTAATTGTGGGTTTATTTGTTAACGGTTGCGACAAAAGTAGAGACGTCTGATCTGGGACTTGAATTCCGAGGCCAAACTGTAATCAACACTTTATTTTCACTTATATATCAACAAGGTAATCATTTCGGAATATTTCTTAAGTAAAGACTACAATATTTGCTCAGTATTTGTCCACACTCGTATTACAGAATAGGTAATAATCAAATAAATATTACTTAAAAATTTGAAGTAGTCAACTTTCTCTCATTGCAGGGTGTTAATGTATTTACTTTAAGGGACTGTCATTTTTCTAACTTTCACTAGTTAGCCGTTCAAACAAAAACCAGAAAGCTTAACGTCGGTTCCCTACAAAGCAAAGATGGTAATGATGAACATAAAAGAACTGCTTATACTCTCTATTTTTTTTAAAGAAGCCTACTATAGTGGCTCTACTCTGCCCGATGGAAAATATGAATATCAAGAGTGGTGGTCGCCATACTCATTGTGAATGTAGACAATGCAATATGGCGACCCACACTATGCCTCACTCATAACACTTACTTACCCATTCCGTATAAATTAGTCTTACGTAGGAAATATTTTTTTATGATACATGGGAGCAAACGAGGTACCGTTTCACCTGATGATGAGTGTAGCTGTTTAGTCACTTCGCCCATTGACACTAGTAACTCAAAAAACACAAGTGTATAGACGCCCTTTGAGTCTCATGTATTGATGAGGGGTTTGATCTCCGATAATCTCATATACTGAGTGAAAAGCAACGGACAAATCACTTAATATCAGCTATCTATGAGACCATTGTATCACTTCAGTTGAACTGGCACATTTCTCATGAAGTCTAACTTTTGCAACATTTCAAGCCTAAAATTTTGCATGTGTAGGACGCGATAAAACACATTTGTCAAGTTGTAGTACTGTTTTAGATACACACGTACATTATGTCCTTTCTATTGGCGAGTTGCCCTTTTCAGAGAGCTATGTTGGCTTCCGACAAATATGCCAGAAATCCACAACCTGGAAATTATCTGCTGACATTTCCGTCCCATAGACAGCCTGAAGAATTATTCAAATGGATTATATTATAACTGAACTGTAATTGTGTCAGGTCTCACGCTTGTGGCAATAATACAGGGGTGACAGTTGTCGTGGTAAGTGTGTGCAATACAATGTTGCGATTACTGTTATCCGTCCCCAAGTGAGGCGTAAAAACGCATCTTAAAAGGCGGCCATAGTGTGGGTCACCATACTGCATTGTCAGCATTCACAATAATCATGGTGACTACAACTTTTGGATTCTATTCATGCTCTCCATCAGGCAGAGTAGAATCGCTTTGGCAGGCTCTTAAACTAAACAAAAAAAGAAGCAACAAAACAGGGCAAATCTAGTATTATATTCTATCAGTAAATTAGAAGCTACGAGAACATCTTTGAGAAGTTTACTCTTTTAAAAATCTGTAACAGTAACTGCAAAGAATCCTTTAGGCTCGATAAATGAAACCTAACGGACTATAAACTGCGTTATTAAAAAGGTCTTAGTCCTTTCGTCTAGTATCTTGAATAAAACTTAAAAGACTGATAAACATATTCAGTTTTTAGTACCTTTTAAAAATCGTGTGCAAGCTAATAATACTCAATCGAGTACCGTTAAATTTTTGCACAACTTTAGTTCTGGTAATTTCCTCAGAGACACAGGAATTAATTGCCGAAATCTATATTGATGCAACTGTAGTAGTGAAACCAGCATCACTTACAATTTCTACCGTTAACCAATCCTTTTTAACGTAAAGTTTGGACTTAAGATAAGATAAGAATAACATTATACATGCAATATTCGTGGCTAATAATTTGGCACCAGTAGGAAGCTAAATATCAAAATTGTTAACTTGCTATAGAAAGTATGTTTAGTGGGTACATGGCGCAATAAAGTTCCCTAAATACGAGCCCTTTTTCCTGCTTGCACATTCGGTGGTTGAACTCACTCAGGGTGACATTGCTGATTGTACCTACTATATTTTACATTCAGTTTTGATACTTGAATCATCATTTTATGTCAAACATAGATTACACGTGTTCTCATTTAGGCAAAACTAAGACCTAGTCTTAAAACTTTGTAGAAAATTGAATATAGATATTATAACTCCATCATATTTAAGATCTTTAGTTATGTACTTGTAAGTATAAACTGTAAATTAAGTTTATTTCTCTATTTTTAATAACTAGGCCAAGATTTGCTCGCTATTTTTCATCATACAAATTTATAGTTACGATGAAATAGGCAAAATAACAGTTGTAGGTATAGAGAAACACAAAAAGAAATGTGTAATATCCACAATTACCACAATAAATACAAATCAATGACCGCAATATTTAAAATGAATAAGCTCTTGACCTAGTGTCACAATCCGTATGTTAGTTTCAAACAAGTATAATATTGACTGTAAGACCCATTTTTATCTGGCAGTATGTTTATCTCAGGTATTAGTTACACGGATGTCGAAATGGTTCATGTTGCAACTTCCTACATCGCTAAGTGTCGTGGGTGGATTCCCACATACTTTTGTTGTCCACAAATTTTTGTTCTGCGTCTGGCTGTTTGTGTCATAGATAGTGTTAGAGACAAGATATATTGTTATTGCGGGAGTTGCCTTTAAAAAAAGTAAATTATTGTTAAATAAAAGATACAGTCGCAATGAATCTCCAATACTTTAGATTTTAATACTCCCATAAAATCTAACTCTATTTGTAATTTAATGCTCTGTCATTTTAACTTCGTTCGAATCGTAAAATGTTATGGTAAAATTTATTTAACTATTTTGACCATAAAAATATGATTTGGAAATGCATGTGATCAAGACTATAAAAACGCTTTACTTCAATGTTGGCTGCACTTGCATTATGGTGTACGGATGCATTGGATTGAACCTTTTTTAGCAAGTTTTAACCTTGTCCTTGAAATACAAGTTTAGATTACAACGACGTGCATATATTTTTGGTTAAGTGCGTGCTTACGTTATACTTACCACATTTTATTATTATTTAAAAATGAAATTTTGGTAACCCGCCTGGGTAAAAATAAAAGCAGGACCTTAAACAGCGGGATGATAAAAAGTGTGTATTTGACTCAGACAACTTTGGATTGATTTAGTTGCATGTACCTGTGGGCTGATGCATGTGATTTTCATGTCAATTCTAATGTAAGTTAGTAGTTAACATAAATATTTACGAAATTATTGAATTTGATATACCTATTTCCGTAGCCTGAAAAGTTCTCCTTATGGATATTTCCTTATTTAATTAAGAATTTCTCTATTAAACTGATTAATTTCAAAATTATTTAGCAATATTAAACCATAAAATTCTTAAAACAAATTACTTTTCTCACTAAATTAAAGTTTATTAGAGTCTTGGCAAATTTAAGAAAATTTAAATAATTATCTTCGTTAAAACTAATTATCTCTTTTGACCAAATTTATTTATTTGTTTTAGCTATAAAATACAGCAAATAACAAAATTGAGATAAGTGCAAGATAACATACTAGAAGTGCTTCTCAAGTCTATGGGTAAATATTCTGCAGGATAGGCAGACCCATGTATACCAGTCAGTCATTAGATACGTCACATAACATTTTACGTCAGCATTGCCTCATCAATATAAATCACATTACGCCAGGTCAGGTATCCTAACACAAAGCCTTTGACGAAGCCAAACCTTTAGTAAAAATACAAAAAACGTTGCGCCTGCGCAGGGCAATGCACCTTTTCGTGGGCGAACGAAGCGTTCGTTGCGCTGCAATTGTGATTTGAATGTCAATTTGGTCTGTCCGAATCTCACTCTATACGGTAATGAAAGGTAATACGCGTCAGTGTTGTACGAAGTAACTATGACAAACTGATCTATATAAATTTGGATCTACACATAGAAATAAAATGGAAGTGGCTATTTATAAATAACATGTTTTTTAATTGTACCTAAATAATTGTACGGTAGCTAAACTAATTAAGTTTTGCCTGTTTGTTTGTTCCGACTAATCCATCAATCATGAATAATAATAATAATTTTTTAATTCTTTATTCTAATGTTAACTTAAATTAACTTAAATTAAATTAGAAGAGTTCGCTTGTTAGAGGATGTTCACCATCAGCTGAATTTAACAGCACTTTGGCTTAATAGTTTCCGGACTTCGTAGTAAAACTCCCAAAAGTGATTGGTGTCTGAGAGTCATTGTATTTGACGAGGTTTATCCGTCCACCAATTGTATACGTATTTGGTTTGTTATCATAATATTCGTAATAACTTAACACATCGTACACGTACACGGTGGTTTGATCTCAAAGTGGATTGAGTTTGTGCTCTGGTACCCAGATTGTTGACAAACATACTTATTTTCTCTCTTCTTCTAAATATATAATATACACACACATTACACTCAGATGTTTATAATAATAATTATGGCTGTGATAAGCTCAGGAAGCAGGTAGTGTCGGTGCATAAATTAATTTTTTTTTAATGTAAATTATGGTTGTGTACTACATAAAAATTATCTATTACTGTAACGAATTTTTATAACAAATATAAAAGTAGTTACAAAAGTATTGTGGAATGAAAGGATTGTGTATATCAGTGACACTCACCGTTTGAGACTTAAATCACTGTATCTTATTGTACTGTACTGTATATTAAATTACTGACAGGTTTTGTTATGATAATTCATTCATTGCCATCTTCTCTGTGAAAAAGTAATTCATCACTGGTGGTCTGTTAAGTGCCATTAAAAGGTTTCCCTATATTTATAGCCAAGAGGAGAGAATCTATATGAAGTACTTGCTAACTTATGTAAGTACTTAAGTATGACTTTCCTAGATACAGTGCTATCTACTTTCGCAATGGCTAGAATTTTTTAAAAATTCCTTATTGCTAAAAGTTGTACTTACTGCCCCTCGGCTTGTCTAGTTCTTATCTGCCTGTAATGCTGAATTCGCAGCCATCGTCTTCAGTAATTGCTTCTGCCTTCTTTTGAGTATGAGAAAATATTTAAAGAATATTATGACGAATTTAAAACATCTCTCTAAAGTAAACCAACATATCACATTAGCATCATCATCAATGGACCTTAACAGGCTGCTGTTGGATAAAAGCTTCTCTTTAAAAAGGCGGCTTTGACCTACTGTGACACACAATAATATATATAATTCTGTTTTTAACTTAATTTTTTTTATTATGCAGGTGTCGCAAGAAAACAACTGAACCATTCTAATCACTGTGTGCTGCTCTTCCATTTTGCTGTTTTGCTCCACAAGAAAACAATCTAAAATGAGGTAATTTCAAATAAGAAAATCAAAATATTGATATCTTGATTCTTGACAAGGCTAAATTCTATGAATAATAAGAAAATTTCATCATTTATTGCACTGTCGCTGTGAATGATGAATATTAACTCTGAACTCTAAACTCTGGAAATCAGTCTATCAAAAATCAAACGTCAAGTTGAATTCGTCGCATTGTCTAGTCTACGAGTTTAATTTTTAAACGGTCTACGGAAAATCATTCAACACAATCTTTACGCCATCTTCGCTGGACGTTAGTATTATTAGAAAAATAACAATTTAACAATTAAGTAGGTACTGTTTTTAAAAGCAAATAAAACATGAGAATCTAAAAAGAAAATTGGTAATTACGAATATGTGTAGAAAAAGGGGAATCCCCCTTTCTCTACACATACTTCATAATAGTCTTCATAATAGTTTCAAGGTCATCATCATACATCGCGTTCAGAACTTTTTTTATTCGTAATATTGTGACAAAACAGAAAAGTGTACATAGCTTCTAATTTAGTTATTTACAATTGATTTAAAAAAAGAACCACTATTGTTAGTTTTTTTCATTAATAATGTTGAATTAGAAATATATGTATAATAAATACTTTTTTGACGTTTACTTAAGAATTGAAAGTAGAGCAATTCATGATCAGTCTATTGTAGTCCATTATTGGACAAACACCCGTCTCATTATACGCCACTTTGATCGATTTTGGGCTTAAGTAGTTATTTATTAAATACAAATGTCAATCATTGTATGATTGACATTTGTATTTAATAAATTGATTTGTTGTTTTACCAATGTCATCATCATCATCATTAGAGCGTTAGTCCCGGTTGCGTCTGGTGACGCCCAGGGTCTGCTTTTCGACACTTTTTCCTCCACTTCCCACGATTTTTGGCATCTCGCATTGTGAGCAATGTTATTTTGCCATTGTAACACTGTAGATTAAGGGATTTGCAAGCGAGCGTTGTGACGTCTTTTTGGAGAGGGAAGAGGGGCGCTTTGGAGTGTTTCTGATTACTGTTTTCCAAAACTGGTAATAACTATGTCATGACCTAAATCTTACCAAAGGAATATTATGAACAAGCTTGAAACAAGATACAAAGAAAGTAAACATATACTTATCAAAATTTATTACGAAAAACGACTGAATGAGTTTCGAAATATTTAACGAACACGATATCGTCGTCAGAATTCCATCGAAGATCGACAGCTTTACCGTTAGATCATTGGGTAAGATCTTATGTCAAAATAAATGTAAAGTTTTCTTAAAGATAATTAATTTTTATACTTTTATATCAACACAAATATTAAAATTCAACTTTATAGGTTATATGTTTTAGCTAGTAAATAGTATTTTGATCAGTAAAGATACCACTCCTTAGAAAGGAGGTACCATGACAAACGGCAAGTCTGCCAGTTTGCAATAAACTGAATTAGGTTAGAAGCACTTACTATAGGAATATATAATAATATTATTGAAAGTTTAATGGTATTGGGAGTTTTTCATTCTTTATTATACAAAGCTCTCAAAGTGACTCTACTCTGCCTGATGGAAATCATGAATAGAATCCAAGAGTGGTGGTCGCCAGGCTCATTGCGAATACAGACAATGCAGTTTGGCGACCCACACTATGGCGGCCTAGTAAGACGCTTCTTTACGTTCCGCTTAAAGAACCCGGGGTCGTAGTGGGAATAATAATAATGAATACTCATTACAAACCTTAAACAGAAAATATCCGTGTTCGTCACTGCTTTACACTGTCCAGGATTACAATGTTGTTTATAGCATATTTACATTGACTTTAACACCTACCATTACTAAACATACAGGTACCTATAGGACCTTGTTTTTTAGTTTTTCATAGTAAGCGTATTGATTTCTTCACAAATATATAAATAGAACAAAACGATTACCATTTGCGCAACGGACTTTCCTGTTTGTAAGAGCTAGAACAAAGTTACTTCAATACAGTACAGATGAAGGCCAATGATTAAAAAAAATAGTCGCTATCACAAAAGACTATTGACAAAAAGTCAGACGACGTCGATTCCACGTTGATAATATGGTTCTATTTTCGGTCTCTGAGTACGAAATCGCCTTGTTACATTGTGGTTACAAAAGTATACTCAAAAGATATCTACATATATTAAGTATGTGGATGGAATATAAATTTGCTATCGTCAATGCTTAGAAACTTATTATGTGAACACACTGAATGTTATCTTTGAAATCATCAGTACATACAAAGTAAGACTTTTTCTTTCAGTATATAAACATCAAGATTATTGTTACGTTAGATATATCTTTTAAACTAAATTACATAAAAAAATTAGAAAAATGATACCGAACAGCAGTACAAAAGAGATATATTATCGTGAGAGACCCATGTTTCGGCACATAAGGATCTCGGCACTCTCGATCGGAGTGTTACCACAGCCTCACAGAAAACCAATGCCCGACAGTCTTTTTTGAATGATTAAGAAAACAAAATCCTTATATCTTATGATAACCGTAAACGCCACTAGAGTCTTACACACTTACACATTAGCCGATCTCGGCAGCGTCAGCTTCAAAGAGTCCTTTCCGCGTCATGTATTATGACCAGTAATAATCTTGAATATATTAATATCTATTAAATGTAATACAAAGAACTTTATAAATGTAACTGATATTCCCTGAGATTAGAGTGTCGAACGTTTAGACAAACAAAAGCTTCAACTTCGTAATATTATTATCGATTCAGACAAGTGTTTTCACATGCAAGATGCTAAATTTTTAATATATGCAAGATATAGATATCTTCTGAGCAAATAAACAACTTCATTAATTAACCTTTTTCTTGTGTCTCTTCGAAGTTTCACACGATGTTGTAATAACTGTTATATTTCCATGTTTGTACTTTTTTTTGACTATTAACATCTAAGTTTTGTACATTTTATTGCTCCTTTGTTGTAATTAAGCAAAATTTTAATGACTGCCAACATTTCTATGATTATAGTGTACACTTACAACTGAACTGAACATTACATTTGTCAGATAATTTAAGTATTGTAACAGTACGAACTCGCTTGCTATCGTACATTTCTACTGAATTTGTCATGATCACAACAACATAGAACTAGGGAATTTTCACATATAGAATTGACCAATTATGAATAGAATCTGTCATAATGTAACAAATTTAGTTTTGTAAATGAGATTGGTTAGTTTACCACTTGTATATGACGATGACAATAAAACTCACATACTTGACATATAAGTTTCACGTAATATAAATCGAAATATTGAAAATGACTTGCATATACATTGAATACATATATATATTAAGATATAAGATGCTATATAGTATAGAAGTTTCATTGATGAAAAAAAACCGTTCACAGCCGTACGCGTTTTAATCCACTGGAACACATATTCAACAGCCAGGGACATTACTTTACACAAATATATTTTTTTTTTTTCACAAAAACTGGCTAGGCTATAACTGAGACTTACAGTAGTGCTCAAAAGTATTTTGACAACTCAATTTTATTCTATATCACAAAAAATGATCACAAAATTGTTTCCAATCAAAGATTATATTTGAAGTAATGATACGTTTTATAAATTAAGACACTTAAATGTAATTTATTTCTACACAAAAAGAAAACATAAAGGAAAATTATTTACGACATGGCTCAAAAGTATTTTGACAAGGAAAGTTTTTTATTTTATAAAATAAAAAAATGATTATTTTTGATATTAACTATTAGTATTTTGTTGCATATCCATTAGCCTTCAAGACCGCTTCACAACGCGCCGGCATCGAGTCAACTAGTTTCTGCAAACGATCAATGGGTATTCCGCTCCATTCGTTACTTAGTGCTTCATATAAAGCATCTTTATTTGAATAGTTTCGACATCTTACGCGGCGATTCAGTTCTTCCGAAAGATGCTTTATCGGGTTTAAATCGGCACTTTGACTTGGCCAGTCGAGAATTTTGATTTTAGCGAGTTTCATGAAGTCGTTGACATGTTTCGATTTGTGCTTTGGGTCATTGTCTTGTTGAAAATATCAACCAGGTGCCATATTTGCTTTAGCATAGGGTAACATTTGTTGCTTTAATATATCTGCGTACATAAAGCGATCCATAGTACCTTCTATCCCAACTAAAGGTCCGACTCCGCGGCGAGAAAAGCATCCCCAGATCATAATATTGCCACCTCCATGCTTTACTGTGGGTATTTGGTATCGAACATCAAATCTTTTGTTTACAGGACGTCGCACGTACCGTGTACCATCAGATGACACTAAATTAAATTTGCTTTCGTCACTCCACAACACCTTGGACCATTCTGAACTCGTCCATAGTCTGAACCGTTTCGCAAACGCAAGGCGCAGCTTCCTATTCCTTGCAGAAATTAGAGGTTTCTTAGTTGGACGTCGTCCATGTAATCCGAAGTCCTTTAGTCTGCGTTTTACAGTTCAAACGTGTAAATTCACGTCGTAATTTTCCTGTAACTCGTTTTTTATTTGCACAGCCGTTTTTCGGACACGTTTACATTTATTATAAGCTTTGTTCCACGAACTAACAAGTTGTCGTGACACTTTAAAACTTCGAGCAACTTCTGCTTGCGTCATTCCACTTTGTAGGGCAGTTATCACGGCATTTTTTATATCATTTGAATATTCTTTAGTCTTAGGCATGTTGATAAATGCGGAGTAATTATACCTTATAGACAAAAATATATGCAGTGTGAGTAGAACCGCTGCCAGCAAGGAATTGAATGGTTGTCAAAATACTTTTGAGCGCATGTATAGACGTGTTTTGTTTTTAACAAAGAAAGGAAACAAACAAGTTCCAACTTGTAACTCACAGAGGATGAAATACATCATAAATAATAATATAAAAAATATTAAAATTATTTTGAAGTACTCAAAAAAAAGATAACTGCAAAAGTAGTCTTGTCAAAATACTTTTGAGCGCTACTGTATATCAGAAATTAAAAAAAATCGTGCTTAAAACGTGGAGGAGTTACAGGGAACAAGAAAAAAAAATTAAAAGTTAATAATATTATTTCAATACAACTAATAATAGAAGTACCGATTGTAATTTTCAAACAATTCCTGGATTCGCTCAGACTATAGTATAATATTTTATGAAAACCTTTACACAAACTATTTGCATTTGCAACATTAAAACATATGTACTCGTATATTTTTATGCAATAAGTTGTGTCAACACCACAATTCATTCTGATTTATTTAAGCTAAAAACTTATGTATTGAATTATTTTTCAGTTTTGGTATGAACAAACCCGAATTATACAATGCTGCGAACGAACTGCAAAGAAAAGCTGTTCTCATGTGTCTAAAAGAGTACTCTCACAAAATCAAATGGAACAAAATTGAAGACACCGCCGTCGATCTAGGATGTGGGGATGGAAGCGTTTCTGTTCTGGTCAAGAACTTTGCACCCTGCAGTTATAAGAAGTTCGTAGCATGTGATATCAGCGAGGACATGATTAAGTTTGCTAGTAAGCGTTATGAGGATGAAAACATCTCGTTTAGAGTATTAGATATAGGAGGAGAGGTACCTGAAGATATGAAGGGAGCGTTCAATCATGTGTTTTCCTTTTACGCACTACACTGGGTTAAGGATCAAGAGTGAGTTATAAAATTACTAACATTATTTAATGGCTATAGCCAGATCACAATAGAACTTTAACTTTGTACTTTTGAACTTTAATTGTATTTTATTTAAATGTAAGAGCGCTTACCAAAACTTTAATTATTAAATTCTTCTTAAATTAAAGAAATATCATAGTACCTCTTGTAAGCATTATAACCATTGTTTGCAGATAAAACTTTAGATTTTTAAATATATATGTCATCACGGGTGCTTAATTTATCTTTGTTTAAAAATAACTAGTGATTCAAACGATACATATATGTACAAAAAATTCTCACTTAACCGTATCATCGATTTGACTGTGGGTAACAAGTTTCTATAAATGTATTCTTTTGTTGTACTTACTACTCTTACATACATTATATTGTACTTTGTAGATATTATATAGATTATATAACACAATTAGGTATATTAAGTACACACATATATATTTTTCTTTTTTTTTTATAAAACGCCCGCAATAGGAATAAATCCTGTGTCACGAGGGACTTTACAAACACACAAGAAAGGGACACAAATAAAGACTCAGAACAACAATTTGTAATTAACACGAAGTGTCGTTCCACGTGGGATTTCAACCCAAAACACTTAGTGCAGTAGGGAGGTAGGGAGCGGCGTGGCGACCGCTTAAACCACTAGGCCAACGGCGCGGTGCAGTCAATTGAATGGTACAATAAAGTAACAGCCGTCCATTGGTCTTGTATTTTCTTCCTTCGACTTTTTTTTTAAACTAGATTGGGGTCGGTTTGTAAGTCTACGACTAAACTCTGATTTTCACACAGAACTATTGGTTTCAATTCAAACACTGGGCTACTTTAAAGTTCTATAAAAAACTGTAATAAGAGTGTATTTTCTGTATTGTATTTATTTGTAATTCTCAAAAAAATATGGATCCATGTTACTGTGAAATTAAGACATGTTTTTACAATTTACAGGCGATACTTGCAGCTATGTGTTATCCACAATTCACAAAAAGCAGTTGCAGATACAGAGATCAATTATCGTTTAATAGTAATAAAGTGATAAATAATTCAACTAAAGTTATTTTACACGTTTTTCAGGAAAGGCTTCAGGAATATTCACAAACTCATGTCTGACGAAGGCGACTGTTTTTTGGCATTCTTAGCAAGCACCTCGATATACAGTATCTACGCCATTCTCGCAAAAGACCCAAAATGGGAGTCTTGGCTTAAAAATGTGAATGCATTCATATCCCCGTACCACGAGATGAAAGTATGTAATATTTATATTCATTTTCTTTTCATTATAAATTTATCTATTTACATAAATATTACAACGGTTATTTTTACCATTTTAAGTTTGGTTTTCATTTTCACAAACTAATGTTGTGTAAGTAGTTATTTAAAGCGCAGAAGCAAGCAAAAATGTGTGTATGCATTGTCACGTGTCACACGACAGAATGTGATGAGTTTTCG
Organism: Hypercompe scribonia; assembly: GCA_949316085.1. NCBI lineage: Eukaryota > Metazoa > Arthropoda > Insecta > Lepidoptera > Erebidae > Hypercompe > Hypercompe scribonia. The sequence continues at coordinate 9,991,300 of OX438974.1, read as the reverse complement.
TATAGATATCACTACGTACTCATAAGTTTTAGAACATTATATCTGTATATCAAAATGTTAAGTAAGTGTGTGTATACTTCAAAAAGTTAAAATGTTATGCTTCGATTGAGCTCTAATTTTGACACGATGTATAATCTATTTCGAAGTCTAATTTTCTGGATTTTCCGCGTCAATTTTGTTTCCTAAGTCTTATCAATGGATCGATCATGTACCACAAAAAGTGTAGTTGGCTACTTGCTAATAAATAGTCTCTAAACAGTACCAAGTTATTGAGAAAATCTATTTCATCGTATTCTCTTATATATATATGTATATAGTATTTCATTATTAAATATCTTGAATGACCTGTCAGTCCATAAGGAATTCATAAAATTGATCATCGTCATCTTCCTATTTCCATCATACATTTTAAATTTCAAATAGTTACAGTAAAATTGTAAATATGACAGTGTACTGCTAGATATAGGCCTCTCCTTAGAAAAGTTTTGACCTACTCGTATAACGCTGCCAGGCAGTTTGGTATAGGGTTTGTTTCAAATTTTCCTTTCCATTTGCAGTGATGTTGTCTTATGTAGTTCGCTCTCTTAGTCGGCTTTTACTAAAGCCATGTAATACATAGGGTTGGGCACACTCCGTATTCTTAATCTGTTACCACACGGAGAGTAATATCTACTTCCTATTTTCTCTGCATCACCTAAAGGTAGACTGGTGGAGAATGTCTTAGGCATTAAGTCCGCCAATGCATCTAACGTGCATACTGATAAATAAGCCACAACAACAAACATACAAGTGTTACAAATCAATTTTAATAATTACTAGAGATAAGAATCTGGGCCATAACATACATAAAAAGGAAAATGATGGACTTTGTACAACACTTTAGATCATCTTATTTTAGCATATCACCTCTTTTTTCCACGCTGATTGTGTCATTTGGTACTGTATGTCAACTCCTAAAATGTCTGTTATTGCTGAAGTAAAGCAAACAAAAACTGACATGGGAATAGAAACAATGAACTACATGTCAAATCAAATGTATAAGGAAAAAAGGGGTTATCATTTATTTATAGTAAAAATAATTACTTTTTTTATTATTAATTATATTTTTTAATTGACAGAACCCAGAGAAGAAAGTAGCTGAAATATTACAGAAGTGTGATTTCAAAAATATTGATGTAACATGCAAAAAACTGACAAACAAATTTGATTCGATACAGGCACTGAAAAGTATGTGTAAAGTAACAAAGCCGTAAATACTCGTACATACATTTATCTATAACTATTTTTAAAGTATAAATAATATTTTTTTTAGACACAGTGAAATCTGTGGAGCCTTTTAATATGCCGAAAGAAGTGTTTGACGAATTTATACAAGATTACGTGGCCGTGGGTAAACAAAACGGGGTCTTAAATATCAATAAAAATGAGGCAACTGGAACAACTACAGTCACCTACGACTATACTCTTCTTCTGATCTGTGCGAACAAGTGATTTCTTTGTCACAATCTAGTTATTAAGGAAATAGTTTGACTTAAGAAATTATGGAATTTTCTATTTCTATCGTAAAATTTAAAGAGATATCTAAAAAGTGAATATTAAATTTCCGATTTGAGTATCTGCAATGTTCAAAATGATACTACGCAAAAAAACTTTTTTAATCCGTCACAAAAAATTTCAAATCTGTAGTTTTAGAAACAAGATGAAAAGTTTATAATTTTTTCCTAAACTATTTCTTTCCTCACTTTACATGCTGTAATTATAGCGTCCCGTATATAACGTACCAATAATTTTAAATTTAAAAGGAAGTTTTTAAGGCAAGGTTTTATGAATTTGCCTTAAACGTTACAGAGTTAATTTTAACATTACATACTTAGTTTTGGCTCTGTACTAAGTTCTGAAATAAACATAGGCATACAAACTCAACTTCAACTTTATTTATTTTGTACAAATTTAAAAAGAAAAACATTTTAAAAGGTTGAGTGCGTTGCAATCCATTAGTGGACATAGGCCTCACCTAAACATGTTACAGCACGGGGTCCTTCACTTACCGTAACAAACCGCAACAGCGTATCTTTAAAATCTATAATTATACCTTACTTATATAAGCTTTAATTTTTGAATTAGTTCATAATTAAATTCCTTGAACCTTTGCGGAAACCTATATCCAGCAGTGGACATCTTTCGGTGCAGATGATGACGATAGGAAAATGATTTATGACAATAAATGTTACACTTATCATGGCAATTATATTTTAAAATGGCTTGAATTTTGCCGCGATTTTATTATTTATCGTTTAACAACTTTACTAAACTAAGCAATTATACCTAAAGTTTTATTAAACAAATGGCATCATAGGACTTGTGTCTATTAGTAAACTTTATAATATTGTAAAATGGTTGTATGGTCGAATCTTGAATCAACTAGTAACATACACACATAGAGGTTACTTTGCGGTTTAAATTCGATAATAATAATTTGAATTTATTTTATGTACGATATAAAATAATGTCCTCAACTCATACTTTAGCTGTGTGTTATATTAATTTAATAATTATACATATGGTCATATTTTCTTGTACTAATTTGGTATGGAAAAAGGTAAAACATTATAATAAATATTTGTTAATCATTGGTATTTTTTTTCAAGAAATCAATTTAATGTAGTTCCTGCTACTGAAAATAATAAAACCTGATTAGGTGATGGCCGATATTTCTGACAATATCTCAGTCCGTATTGAATGAGAGATTAACTCAGCTGAAACCTTGATAGACAGTGCATAGTATACTAGAATTTTAAAATCTGTCCGTTATAATTAAGAGGTATGATAACTGGATATTATTTCAGTCTTTTCAAACCGAACTAAACTGTGACTGAACATGAAATAAGGTTGTAAATTCCTTCGCTTTGAACTATAAAAGGAGAACCAAGATTTCAGCATCGCTCACTATTTATCGATGTCGTATTAAGTAAATGAAAATTTTTTAAAGTCTGTTTATGTGAAGTGAAGATAAAGCTTAGTTTAAACAAATGTAGTTAATGTGGAAAGAACAGCTGTCATGTCCCTCCGACTAATCTAGGTGATCATGCCTGGCTGGCCACGGCCCAACGGTTGATGTTGGGGTGTTATGTATATGCTAATCGCTGCAAGAATTTTTATATCGCGATTCAGGATTAGTAGTTGCTGCGTAGTTCATGATTCCGTAATTCGATGTGTCTTCGTTAGATGGCACTGTAGTATGTATTTTTGTTTTCGCTGTATTATGAAGTCACCACAGTTTAGCAGTTTAGAAAACACATTCAAGAAACAAACAGTAGCAGTGCAACTGTTAATCTTAGAATGCTGGAGATGACTCTTCAGCACGCTCAGAATAGACATTGTACACATTCTCTTGAAATATTGATGTTCCTTGAATATTGAATACCTCCCGTATCACACTATAAGATATCATATTTCGGTAGTTCTTGTTATGCTACAAGCGTTAAATGGTTTGCATAATGTAGGAAAATTTTGTATTGCTGGGGTTGTAGCTACTAAAAACAACTAGATATAAAATTAAATTTGGCAGATTATCTTTTCTACACATTTTTATTAGCTTGGTATGCATCCATGTATCTATGAATCCATGTAACGAAATCTTAGAATGTAATTTTCACACCTTCTAAAGTGACAGCTCGATTTGAAACTTAGCACATTGAACAAGGACCGATGATAATGCAATAATTTGACCCATTATCTTTACCAGGATCCTCAGAGTTAATGTTTTTTAACATGCTTTTATTAGCTTCGTATTTATCTATGTAACGGAAAATTTCAAAAGTAATTTTTACTTTTGGAACACATTGTATGCATGTAATTAAATCACTGTCAAAAATACAAGGCGGTACAGTTGATCATGCAGCCATTTATCTAGATTGCCGACCATTTGCCGCTGTACAAGCTAATGTAGCACTCAGTCGCGGAAGGTCTCTGAACAGTATTTGGATAAAAGAACTTGATTGCTTGAAATTCATAGGGGATGTAATGATGGTGCATTAGATGAAATGGTAAAATTACAAAACAATTCATAAAACAACTTGGTAGCCAGTTTTCTTATATTATAACACCGATAATAAAATCAATTATTCTTTGATTACTGTTATGGTAAAGAAACAAAAATAAATGACAGTTCAATAAAATACGCTTTTGAAGATAATCAAAACTAAAAAGTAGAGAATTAATAATAGTATAATCAGTAAAAAACTAAATTTTGTAGAATATCACAATTAAAGGTAAAAAATAATTTTTAACAAATTTAAATTAATCCTTAATTTGCGTGTGTAAGGGTGATTAGTAAAAAACTATTTTTCTTGTAAGAAAGCGTGAACTGCATTTTAAGACATTTATAAAGTGACTACTTCTACTAATATTGGTCCATAAAATATTTGCAACAATTAACATCAAGTAACCCACGCTTTTTTACAATATAATCTATTATGTTTTCTAATCACACTATCCTTATTTTAAATTTATTGGAAATTATTTTTATCTTTTGGTTTGATAGTTTTTAAAAGCATGTTTATTTTGTTTTTTAAACTAATAGTGATTTGATTATTCCATTACATCACATTGAAAGCCACAACAACAGACCACAGCTAGACCTAAATTTTTCTTGAGAAAGGAACTCTTCATGTAATATACAACACTAGCCAGACGAGTTGAAAAAAAGATTTATGTCAAGTTTTCCTTCTCTCAGCAGTACTGTTGTCCTGCGTAGTTTATTCCTTTAATCGAAATCGGGCTCTTATGAAACCCATGGGATAAATAGGGATAGTGACAGACTTCTTAATCTGTCACCACACGGAGAAATGTATGTTATATACCACAAATGTCTGGGTAGCTCCTTTAGGTATGCCAGTTCGTGATTTCAGCAATGTTCCGCACATGATATATAGATTTCACGCATTTTCAAGAGGAAAAAAGCTACAAAACCTTGTAGTTTTATATCATGGTAAGGAATAGTCGGCCTGTACGAATGGCGTAACGATTGAAGTGGTCACCTCACCGTTTCCTAATGCGCTGAGTGATATAGATTCGATCCTCACATGAAACAACGCTTTGAGTGAACAACAAATTGTTATTCTGACTATAGGGGTTTCCTGTGTTCGTTTCATGTACTTAAGTGAAGCCCTTAGTAACACAGGAGTGTGAGAGTGAGTCATACTCTTAAACTGGTGCTAACTGACTTCAAGGTGTTTAATGTTTCTATACAGGCTTGATGTTATGGTTGCAACACCTTTCTTAATGATATCAACACACTTAATGATAAACCTTATTGTTAGTTGTAATTCAAAATAGCCTTTACTTTTTATAACCATTTTGTTATTTATTTATTTAATGTGTTTTTGACGTTACTTTTTAAATATAATTTCAAAAGTAGCAAAATGTTTTTACTTTTATATTATCTAATAACTGGTATGTTACTTAATTTTGTTCGCTATTTCATTTAAAAGCAAATTGAAACTATTATCTCCTGTGTATTTTACTTATTGATAGGTACCCTACATCACGCATGTCTGTGGCGGAAAATGTTGATTAGTTCCATCATAATAAAATCAGTACAATAATCGAGCAACATTAAAAAAGCATTAACTGGATACGCACAAATTGAGGACTAGCTAATAAATAAATAGAAAAAGTAATAATTTATAAAATTTAAAAATACGTTGCATTATATTGTATAACTTCTTTGAAACACATCAAATCTACCTATCGCCATCGACTGCTGAACGAAGGTCTCCCGCAAGGAGCACCAACTATCCAGGTCAAATTCTTCAAATAGTCGGCCATTGTGCGTTTGCCCAGTCGTGGTCTCCACTTTAGCACGCTTTGACTCCTTTTTGGGACCATCGGTTCATTTGGAGATATGATAGCCCTCTTGCACTTCAGCATACCGATTTTCCAGGTGATGTCAGTTACTCCGATTCTCTGTCGAATTGTTTCGTTATGAATTTAATCGGACAGAGAAGCACCCAGCATTGTACGCTCCATCACACGCTGATCTACTTCAAACTTATGGTTCAATGACGAGTGTCTGTCTCAGTTCCGTATATCATTACGGATAGGATGCACTGGTCAAATACCTTGGTCTTTAAGGTCTTTAATGGTTTAATGATTGTGGAATCGGCGACTCGAAGATATGACCTAGCTTCCCGTATTCTTGCACAACCCCGATGGCAACACCATTTACGATCACACGACTTGGGATATGTATTTCTTATGCACAATTTTCATCTTTTCAATGTTTCTCCTCAGCCCCACTCTTCTTTCTTCCCCAGAAATGCCGCCAGGATGATGGATGACTATGTCATCTGCAAATCGCAGATGTGAGAGATATTCGACATTGATTTAGAGGGCCCGTCCATTCCCATCGAATGTCTTGAAGACGTCTTACAATACACAGCCATATTTACGAATATTATCCCTGAAATGTACTAACAATAGACGAAAACATGTGCACAGAAGAACTTACAAAAATAATCTATTTATCGTCTGTCTATCGACTACCGCTACTGTTTAATCATTTAGCGTTACAATCTATAGCTGGCGTTTTTGCGATAATGAATTTACAATAGATGGGACAAATTGGTAAAATCAATTTAATAAATTACGAACTTTTTTAGACATACGCATGTCTTTTTTGAGCGAATCTATTTCCGTTTTATATTACCAGTAGCGTTGATAAAGACTCTTGAAGATCATTTTGATCATAGCATTAAAATTTAACGAAAAATTAAATATTCTTTTAAAAAAGTTTTTGCTTAAATATTTTAAAGATCAAACATCAAACTATACTGTATCTTAAAAAAATTGTCTTATTTTTTCTAAAACTTGTAACATTTGCTTAATCCATTTCTACGACAGTGACTAGACATGAAAAATCAGAATCACAATATTTAAAAGTGGGAACATTCTATACAGAAATGTAGGAAATTTAATTACAATCGTAAGTACCGCATCGGTGTCTTACCGAATCGCCTGTAGAACAAAAATATGCAAGTGAAACGCTACATTATTTAAAAGACACAAGGTTGTATTTAAACTGTATACACGATAAAAAGTATATGCTTTTCTAATATATTATATAGGAGGGTAACCAAGACTTGTGACACCGAAATCTGTAGTTATCTGGCAGATAAGTTCAGAATAGTCCATCTGATACTTTATCAGTAATGAAACTGGCCCTTACGCTAATATCAATTCGTTTAAAATTTGATCGATTAATTGAAAAACATAATTATTAATTTCAAAAGAATCTACTTGATTATTTGAAAAAAAATATCTTAAAGAACGTTATTTTTAGTTAGTAGATTACTTATTATATAATAATTTTCTTTTTGCCTCATCTACAGCAGAATTCTACAGAGAGGTTTATATAAAGTAATGGACTAACAAAGATTATTAATGATGAGCTTTACTGTATGTGAACTGTATATCTGTGAATATACATATACACTATAAATAAAATTACAAAATAAAATACAACTCACAACGTCGTATACGTGAGAAAACTAAATAGTTAGTGCTAAAATTCAGGAAACTAATTTCTTTTTAATTTATGGAGGTTAAAAATTAAATATTTTCCGTGTCTATTTCATATGTTATATGTGTGTAAAATTGATTGAGGGAGTTTCTTTTATCTATACATATAAATAAAATTGGAGTGTCTGTTTGTAATATTGAAATAACCGCTTTTTACTATATGCATATGAATATACATACGATACATACACCAAAATAACATTTTTTTAAATTTTTGTCTGTCTGTTTGTTTGTTCCGGTTAATCTCTGGAACGGCTGGACCGATTTCGACGAGTCTTTCACTCTGACACTGTCAGATAGCTGATGTTATAGGGAAAAATTAGGCTACTTACATTTTAGAATTTTGGAATTATAAAAAAAATCCACGCGGACGAATTCGCGGTTGCAGCTAGTTTAAGAATGGTTCATAGGATTCCCACTAAGAAGTTATATGATAGTATATGATGATCAACTTGACCCTGTGGCATATTACAGTATTTGTGTTTTGTCAGATCGTGATTCTGATTAATTATCAGGTTCGGTTAGTTGTTATAAAAGTATTGGTAACAGATAACTTTGCAAAAGCTTTTCCCGTTAATTATAAAATAATTTGCTCTAACTAATAAGTATAATAATATGAGGATGGCTTACAAACGGTACATCCATAGGAAAGTTTCAGTAAAAACACTTACTAAAACTAAAAGTACATTTGTCTGGATTTTTTTTAAGTGACAGTATTTTTGACAAAACTTATAGTTAAAATAGATTTCTTTTGTATTGAAAGCCTTTTATTGAAATCATGTTATCGTGAGTGAACCGGGCAGTGGTCAAAAGCACGGCTTCCAAAACCGCTCTGAACGTGGGATACATTCAGGACAGTTATAGCCAAGTGTGACCAAGACGTGCCAAGACGATTTCGGTCGAAGGTGCTCTTACTTTTACTATCAGCTACTAGAAGGAGTTTTTGAAAGTCTTGGTAAAAACTAAGTACTTATAGATCCCTAATTCGATTCTGACACAAAATCCTACTGAAGAAACTCATAAAAAAACTTTACCCAAGTATATTGATCTAATTTAAAAACAAAATCTTTAAAAGGTAAAATTTATTTTGATTATCTATCTCTATATTTACTTTATATTTACTTATACTAGTTTAATTATCGTCAAAGTTAAAACCCTGTTTGTCATTTTTTCCAATTCAAATTACTTAAGACCGATTACTAGTTTCAACTGTAAATAACTAACCGAACTGTAGAGAACAATCCATATGTTTATGACTGCACCCTTAATGCATTTTTATAGACCACAAATAATTCTAGTACAATAATGTACGGGAAGAATCGCATATAATTTTCTTTTGTAATAAACAATTGTATTTACAGATTCAAATGAATTATATCCTATATAATAGTGATCGTGAGATTGTTATTGTGGATGTTCGGTTTTTCTTTTGTAATGATAAAAAGTCAGGCATAAATATAAAGTATAGAATACGTAAGAACACATACGTAGCCGACATAGTTGTACACAAAATTCTAACTACGATATGTACTTACACATAGCGTATCAAATGCGTCACTATTGTAAGACGTTTCGGAGAGACGCGTACGACGCACATATAAATCCCGCTTCCATAGCGAGTGTCCGCCAAAACCATACTCAGTACGCCGACCAAGCGCACGCGCATCCAAAAATTACGGACAAGAGAATTTAACGACATCTGGCAAAGTTCGAAGCGCCTAACATACCGAGTACCATGAATAACGCTAATCTTTATCAACAAAGCAACAGCATCCAAAAACGAGATGCACTTACATGTTTGGAAAAATACGCACCAAAAATGAAATGGAAAAAAATTAATAATCGAATCATAGATATAGGATGTGGGGATGGCACTGTTACAAATATGTTGAAGAAATATATTCCCACTGACTTCAAACTATTAGGCTCTGACACAAGCGAGAGTATGGTGGACTACGCTAACAAACATCACTGCAACGAGCAGACGTCTTTCACTGTGTTAGATATTGCAGGTGATCTACCAGAAGGGATGAAGGGGAACTTCGACCACGTGTTCTCATTTTACGTTCTTCACTGGGTCATAGACCAAAAGTGAGTACTTTATTATATTAAGTTTTAATAAGCACTAAAAGCATAACTGTGCACATAAAATCCCGCATCAATCAATAAAAATTTGAGTCTTTTAAAGCAATAAAGTCTAAAAGTAGTTTTGTTGATAAATTTAAAGAATACTTAGTGTTACGACTGGAAGTGATCTTTATTCATCCTAAATAAAATATTAGAAGAACAATTAACTAACAATTTTCGTGTTCAAATTTGAAGAAAGTAATATTTTAATATCTACATATTTAACGCTATATAATCATAGAAGTATTCAGTAATGAGATAAATTCTTCGGAGCCCAGATAACTCATTGTCACATGGTGAGAATGAATGAGGAAATGAGATCCTAATTATTTAATTAAATTATCTGTGCCAACAAATTATACTTTTTAAGAGCCAAAGCAAATCCTACAATTTGACGTTGTTTAAAGGTGACTGACCAGAAATAAAGTTTATTTCAGGTTAGATAAGACACCTTTGAATTAAATTACCTCACGAAATCGGCGACGAATCAGAACTGCACATCTAGCTCATCTACGTACACCGAATGCCATATAAAATATTTATTTTAATTAAAATTTATGTACTTTACGTTTCAGGCGAGCTTTCAAAAACATCTTCGATCTTCTAGACCGAGACGGCGAGTGTTTCATGATTTTTCTAGCTTGTAACCCAATATACGACGTCTACCGTATTTTATCACGAAAAAGCAAATGGAGTACCTGGCTGAAAGATGTGGAGAAATACATCTCACCGTATCATGACTCAGAGGTAAGAACCCCTGGTTCTTATCAGTAGAAAAATAACAGAAGTGTTTCTAATTTAAGTAGTCTAGTTAGGTCGTTTGTTAATGACTGGGAAATGGGAAAGATGGTATCGATTGAGTGTACCACCACCTTTTTTTTTATTTCAAGCTAGCCAATGTTACTCCTTATAACATCAGTCTCTCTTATCAATAACTTTCACTGTATTGGAGACGGTTACAAGCGTAGTAAGAATGCATTTATGTTTATTAAAATAAATTATTTTACATATATGCTTCAATTTTATTTATTGGCGTATGGATAACCGATATATGTCAGCATTTAAACAAAGTGAAACATAAAATATTAGTAGTAACAATTTCTCGGATGTGCAACAAACTTAATTCAATTAACAACAAATATTATAAAGTTAGTTTAACCGACTATACAGTTTTATGGGGTTTCTTATCTTATTAAAAATAATATAAAAGAAACAGCATACAGCAATAACATATGTATACAGTGACGTCAGTCGTCCATTTTGAATCTTCATTCAATACTGCACAATTAGACTAGTTCCAATACTGTCAATACGTCTTTTAGGAACCCGAAAAAGAAGTAACGAAAATGATGACGGAAATTGGATTCGTTGACATTGAAGTAGAGTGCAAAGACATGATATTTACATATAATGACATGGATACTATAAGAAGTAAGTAAATTGCTTTAAATACAACTAAGTTATATGATTTGACATCAACATATATAAAAGAAGTACGCATAAATGTATTCCGCAATAGAAGCTGGTAAACACGTCTATAAAAAATAATAACGTCAGATTTTGCTACATAAAACATATTATAATATATATCGAAAATTAGTAACTAGACTAAGTTATTCTAAACTAACTAAACTGAAAATTTAAAGGCGCAAAGCAACATCACTCGCAATAATATAGAATCTATGATCCCCTATAATCTTAATTTCAAAAATGATAGGTGTTTACTAGAATATAATTCGTACTAAATAACGGACTATTGAATGATACCATAAGTTTAGGTGTACGTTATTCCAGTAAAAGCTTTTGGTCCCTTGAATTTTACATCTGGCATTTTCTACTACCACCTACTACTACGGCTATTAGACCGCTATACGCCGATTCGATTCCGCTAAATGCACTTTATTACATGTATATTAAGCATATTAAGCGACTAATGTTTTTTCTATAAATGCTTACAAAATATATTTTTAGCATTTATTAAAAAAGTCGTATGTAGTTCTAGTACCTAGCACTATCTGCGCTGGGTAATGTGTCTTACTTTTGTTTCTTCTTTTTCCACTAATTGTTTGCTTTTTTAAGTTGTAATATTTACTTATTTTTTGGTATATTTCAGAAGCGGTTACAGCTGTCATTCCTTTCAAAATTCCAAAAGATAAGTACGATGACTTTCTAGAAGATTATATTGAAGTATTAAAAGATATCGAACTAATTGATAAAGTTAACAACAACGATTCCCCTAAAAATATCAAGTTTAATTATAAATTACTAGTTGTTTATGGTAATAAACCATCCAATAAAATTGAGTCAGGTTTTTTGGGTGAATTTAAAAATATTTCTTTTTAATACACAATTCTTAAATTTAGCAGAATTCCTTAATTTAAAGTAGTAAAATTAGTAAAAATGAACTTTTGCCGTAAAAAAATACAAATGCGTATACATACATGGGCAAATATTTTAAGCGTTTGCGCAAATGAAAAGCAATTATTATAAAATAATTGTGCGTCCAATGTTATAGGATTGACCTGCTATGCAAATATGTTTAATTTAAAGGTACAAAATTGTATTTAAGTAGAAGTAAGCCGTTAAATAAGTAAGTTTTTTTTATATTTTCATATTATAAATTAAGTATGAATGGGTACTAGAAGTAAGCCCTTATGAGCACTTAATTTAATGCGATTGAACATAGGGTAAAAATAGGTACAAATTTTTATTTATTAAACTGAGATGCATTCGATTAAATATTTTGTGTTTTAATAAACTTCGCAGTGTTATCCTTATTTCTAAGGAGAAACCCATGTCCAGCGGTAGTCTATTACAGTCCAGTATACGGCTAGTATAGTAGCAGTATAAGGCTTTAGTCACTGGTTTTAGTCACCACTGCTGGACATGGATTTAGGGGTGGGGATGGTTTAGGGGTGGGGATGGTTTAAGCATGGGACATGGGGATTTTTTTTCTGTATTTATCCTACCAAAGTGACTCTATTCTGCCTGATGGAAAGCATAAATAGAATCCAAGAGCGGTGGTCGCCATACTCACTGCGAATGACGACAGTGCAATATGGCGACCCACGCTATGGCGGCCTAGTGAGATGTTTTTTTACGCCCCGCTTAAAGGACCCGGGATCGTAGTGGGAGGGAAACACGTGCGCTGGTAATGAATTCCAGACTTTAACTGATCTGCACAGGAAGGCAGAGCCGAATCGTTTAGTTCGGGAGCGTATGTCTACCATTCTGAAACGGTGACTTCCAAGGCCAGCACGAGTTGTCCTATAGAGGAACGGAGAGGATGGGATCAGTTGGAAGAGCTCATCATAACACTCTCCATGATAAAAACGATAGAGGACTGCCATAGAGGCGACATCTCTTCGCAACTGCAGACACTCAAGGGATTCAGTGACTTTCGGGTTATTAATGATCCGGACTGCTCGCCGCTGTAACCGATCCAAAGCGTCCAGCAAATACTGTGCGGATCCATCGTAAAGATGAGAACAGTACTCTACGCAGGAGCGTACCTGGGTCTTATATAGAAGACATAGATGCTCAGGTGCAAAGAAGCGTCTCACTCTGTTTAGTATATCCAGCTTCCGCGAGGCCGCCTTAGTAACACTTTCAACATATTCTCACGGATTGAGGTCCCGGCCAATATTCATACCCAGGATACTGAGATTGTCCTGCAGTGGCAGTTGAGTGTTCTGAAAGATGGGGAGGGGAAGGAATGGAGACTTTTTGGCAGAGAACGCGCACACCTGTGTTTTCTTAGCGTTGAACTCGACCGGATTATCATGACCCCATTGAGAAATGCGTCCCAGGACCCGGTCGAGTTCAGTGACAAGCTTTTGTCGCTTTTCTTCAACGTCCGAAAGATACACCCTTTAGGATGATGAACGCCTGAAGACTCTTATATAACTCCGACATTAAAAAAGAACTTAACATAAGCTGTTCAACATTGCATTACGTTGATCGTACCAAAACCTATATTCCTAGAAGATATAAACAAAACGTTTACAATTAGGACCCGGTGTTGAGCATTGATCCAATGTTGATGTATGTATATTATAATAGCTAATCTGAATATAGTTTGTTCTTAAAATTTGAAATCTAAGACATTGCGGGACACAGTGACCCACCTGTCAACTTAACGCAAACGGATGGGTAAAACTAGAGGGTAGGCTCCTTTTATATAACCTTCTAAACGTTGCTACTACTCGTCGATGAGCTCGTTAGACATAGACTGCTTCTGAAGAAATTTCGTGATATCATGGTGATCTCATGTCACTATGTATAGATGCTTGAAACTGGTACAGGGTTTATTTGAAATTTTTCTTATCTTTGCAGTGTTATTGTATGGTTTGTTTGCTCCTTTAGAGTTAAACACTCTCCCTTATGTATGTATCAGTGTTTACACATATGAAGAAACACATTGATATCGTCTGTGTTTTTTCATCAGAAAATATTTGAATGTGTTGCTGTCAATATTAAAGACATTTGCATGATCTCTTTATTGACGAATTAGCAGTACGAAGTGTCACTACTTCTATGCAACCCATGGCAGTTATAAGAGCCAAGTAAGAGACAACAGCACTGCAAAGTCTGGCCAGCGTGGTATATTAAACCTATACGTCTTTTTCTTTTAAGAGGCTACCAATGTGACTGTACTCTGCCTGATGGAAAGGTTGTGGTCACCATACTTATTGCGAATGCAGACAATACAATATGACGACACACACTATGGCGCCATAGTGAGATGTTTCTTCATTCTTGTTCCCCGCTTAGGGACGTAAAAGGCATGACAGTCATCGTAGCATTGTAATGGTCACACACCACGACAACTGTCATCCCTGCATCAATGGGCCTCCGGTCTCCTAAGAAGTGGCCTAAATTTAACAGTGGACTAGTAACGGTGGATGATGATGTTGAAATTTAACTAATTTAAATTACAGAGAAATAAACAAAGTCCTTAGAAACAGTATTTTCCTCTAATCATGTTACACATAATCGCATCATTTCATTTATTTAAACCTTGGAAACGTACGCAAATACTTATTTTTTTGTTTCCAGTAGTTTAGGTGTTAAATTTAACAAACAAACTTACTTTCGTATTTATTTTGATGAAGATGTATAATTACACATTGTTCAGATAATGCAATGCACTGGTCGTAATTCAATGTGTGTAGCTTTATTTCATTATTTATTAGCGGATCAAATAGTGGCTATGTAGTGGAACGAATATTTTATTAAATTCTTGATTAGCTACCTACAAATATATACATAATATCCATCGATATTAATTAGATTGCCTGTTATGGATATAAACATACTTCGAAATAGCCACATCAAATTTCATAATATCAATGCGTTCAAGTACTTTGTCAAGGCATGTGTAACATTGTACATAAAAAAAATGTACTGTCAATTTGACATTATTCCCCGACTGGAACTGGACTGAATAAAATTT
This sequence comes from Hypercompe scribonia, assembly GCA_949316085.1. Classification (NCBI taxonomy): domain Eukaryota; kingdom Metazoa; phylum Arthropoda; class Insecta; order Lepidoptera; family Erebidae; genus Hypercompe; species Hypercompe scribonia. The sequence goes on along the minus strand of OX438974.1, from coordinate 9,976,137 downwards.
TGTTTTCTGTTTGTAATATCAGAATAAGAGGATTTTTTTTATTATATATGTGACTGTATGTACAATATTTTTATACACTGAATTTAAAGAGCATTTTTTCTTATCTGTGTGTCTGTCTGCTTGTGACGACTAATCTCTACAAAGGCTGGACTTATTTCGACGAGATATTACACTGATAGATTACTAACATTATAAAGCGTAGTTTAAGCTATTTTAAGTTAGAAACATACTTAAGGTTCCTGGTAAAAACAATGAAACCCGTGAAATGTAAATGTAAATTCCACGTGGACATAATCGCGGGTAATGGTTAGCCTAAAATCTTTCTCAAACCAGAGCTGAACAAAATACTTACATCATTATTATCATCTCAGCCAAAGACGTCCACCACTTGACAAACCTCCACCAAGATTCTCCACAGCAGCCGGTCTCGTGCTGCCCATATCCAACGGCTTCTGTAACCCTCATGAGGTCGTCTCACCACTTTTTCCAGAACCGTCGTTTTTCAGTGCGCAGTCGCCACTTAAGAACTTAATGGTCCAATCGGTCGTCGTTACTGCGCGCAATGTGTCCACATGTTTTACTTTAATTGAAATAGAAACGGTGTACTTAGTAACTAGTTCCTATTCCCACTTAGGACAAACGTTATGTACCGAGCACAATCACTTGTTCTCGAGGTTGAATGTAGTTTATATGTTGTACTGTAAGTACGATTATCAGCAACTTGATTACAATAGTGTAGGTTCACTCTAGTCTGCGATTAGATGGCTGTATTTAAGATGCATCAAGTTTTTATAAAAATAATACAGATTACTTTTTTGCATTTATTTCTATTATTTCTGATTACAAAAACAAGTGATAAAAAATCAAACCAGAATCTATTTTATGAATACTAAATTTTTATGGTATCACTTAAAATAGATACCCCACATAATTGTAAACTCTAGATCAGTGACGTCGATTAGTCAACCAAACTTGTAAATTCCTTTTTTGAAAAGTAAAACACAAAAACATTGTCACTCAGAACACCATAATCTAGCAAATCTTTAAAGAAATTTATGAACATTTAGTGTCAAGGGAGAAAAAATAAACAAACGTTACTCAGACTTTAACTCTTTCAGTTCTCCTTCTTTATTCGTAATTTTCATTTCACGTTGAAAATCTTACAACATCACACAAGTCATTTATGTTCTTTCAAATGGGAGGTAGCCACTACAACATATGTACTTCAAGCTGAAACAAAACACGCGAAAGAAAAAATGCTATAGAAAATTTATATAATATGTGTATGTGTAATAATAACCTGACATGTTAAAATTGTCCAACAATGAGCAGTAATTCTTTTTACTATAAAACTACAATACGTGATATAAATAAACCACAGAATGTGTCTTATTTCGGGTTCTAGACTGAGAACACAGACAAATTAATCTTAGGGAATTCAACAATGTTACCTGTTTAGGTTCAAATGTTTATTTGACAGTTAAATTATTTTTTTAGTTTTTTCTGTCTCTTAATTTTGTTTCCTACTCTCCAACAATTCATTAGACAAAAACTAGTTTACTGTGTATATATGGTTAACAAGACCTATATTTATTACTTTTAACTGCCTTTAAATCAATAAAGGATTTTGCCGCATAAATATCAACAGCCTTTTACAGTCCACTACTGGTCATAAACCTCTCCTTAGCAAGGAGGTTTTGGCCTACTATAAAACGCTGGCTCGATGAGTTGAAATAGGGTTTGTTTCAACTTTTCCTTCTCTTTGTAACGATATTTCCTCAATAGTTTGTTCCCTTAGCCGCCTCTACGACGATAGCCACGGGATGAATAGGGTTGGTAAGACTATGTATTCATAATCTGTCACCACACGGACGCCGCATAAATAACATTAAATGCGATATAAATTAGTTCTTACACGGTATGTACTAACACAGTGTAAATTTTAATATGGAATCAGTAATAACCAACTAACGAATTAATAATATGATTAATTGCAGGTGGTTGTGATTTTATTTCATGTCTAGAAAAATGAAATACAAAGAACACACATGTAATACCTGAAAGATGAAGAATATTTATCTAAATTCGTCACTTATTTAATAATCTAAGAAGAAGAATAATATAGTAGCAGTTATTCAGGGTAGAGCCGAGAGTAGATAATATTAAATAAGGAAAGCCGTCTGTGTGTATGAAAAGTGTCCTACCAAATGCGCAAACAGTAGTATTAGAATATTTTTTAAAGAAAACGCCAAAATTGTAAGATTAGAATATTTATTAGTGTGTTTTTATCGCTTAAATTGTCAATGAGTTTTACAGACACTAAGACTGCGGTCCGAATTGTACTCACAGCACTTACGACGTTTAATTTGTTGATACGTTATGAGCGTGATTCAGACCACGGCCTAAATGACCGGTAACAACTTTCAGACTAAGGTATTCTGGTATTTTAACTTAGCAAACTTGACTTTATCTATGATGACAGCATGTTCATTTTCTCCCTTTGGCTACACTAGCGCCAATCTTGTCGGTTTTAAAACTATCGTTTTATTTATATAGATCTGGACGCTTTTTCAACTTTGCTCCATAACATTTACGATTCTCCTTAAAAAGCAAAACTTGTTTTCAAATAGGAAAAAAGAAAAAAAAACAGTAGCAGTCGTGGGACTGCCGATAGAAGTGAAAACGGAACTATTAAGTTGAGAGTAATTAAAACTATATGCAAAAATTATGTGAATTTTTTTATGTTTCAAATATAGCTACATATAATATATAATATCATATATAATATATAATAATAATAAATTTCATATATAATATCATATTCTCCATAGCTATAGATATACTATTATCATTAGCATGTCGGTGACACGAACCGAGGATTTTACCCTCTACCAAAACGCTCAACGCGCCTAAAGAAGTTTTCACTTCAAAAAATAACTTGGAGAGAAAAAAGGTACCTGCACAACTATCAAGGTAACAAAAAAAAAAGCTATAATTTTTAAATGGCGTGTGTACTATTTTTTTGTTTTAATTATAAGATAAAATTAAATACGCAGCCGATATTATTACAATAATATTGATTAGATTTCTTAATAACGCTTTAAAATCTCGCTCGAAAATGAGTGATAATATAACCGTACATTGATATTTATCGCCATCACAACACTATTCTATTGTCTATTGTATAACTGTCAACCACAGAAAAAGAATGCCCACCGCCATTTTGAAGTGAAGTGCGTGTAAGTGTTACTAAGGAATTTTAATCAATTCCGCGTCGTCGTGTCCAGGTAAATAATTGTTACTTTATTATTACTATATTAAAACTAAGTGAAGTGCTCTACTGAATGTTGATATGACCGATACTTATGCTTGCTTATTATAATATGAACACCACATACGCAGTTACCCGAATGCACTCTGATATACCTACTCATGTATTTTTCTTTTATTTTAGGCAAAGATGTCTCGATACGGGGACTGTAAGGTTTACGTAGGTGATTTGGGTAACAACGCAAGCAAACCAGAACTGGAAGATGCTTTCTCTTACTATGGGCCGTTAAAAAACGTGTGGGTTGCCAGAAACCCACCTGGCTTTGCCTTTGTTGAATTTGAAGATCCCCGCGACGCCGAAGATGCTGTAAGTTTTATTCTTGATCATTTCTTGTTTTTCTACAAATTTTTGTTTCATTTTAAACGTAACTAGTCGATATCCCACCGCGCTTCGCTGTGTTACAAAACCAACTTTGAAGTGTTTTTATTGTTTCAATCATGTAAACATTTTACTGAATCTTCACTGAACTTTTTAAGTTCTTAAATCGTACATAACTACCAACTTTCAACTAATTAATATGACTCATATATACATAAAAAACAAATTCTAAAATTGCCTTCATTACTTATTAGTGCCTCTATGTAGGAAGTTCTTTGCTGCTCATGGTCGCATTCTAGTCTTTAGTTTACTGTACATCAAATAACATATTTGAAATTCCATTTTCAGACACGAGGTTTAGATGGTCGTACTATTTGTGGACGTCGTGCTCGCGTTGAAATGTCCAATGGAGGGAGAGGATATGGGGGCCGAGGGCCACCACCGCGTTCTAGAGTGCCACCTCGTCCTTACGATGACCGTTGTTACGATTGTGGAGATCGAGGACACTATGCTCGTGATTGTACCCGCCGTCGTCGCCGAAGGTGATGATTTTAATTTATTTGATTGGTGTGTGTGTTACGGTACATAGCACTGGTATGAATTCTTTCAGGTAGAGCTTCACTGAACCTTGCAATTCTACATTAGTCAAGTGTAATATAAACAGCAAGTACACATAAAGATTCTATCCCATTACTTTGGACTCACTGATACCAATGATAACTATGTTATAGGTTATCATTGGCCTGTGCGCCGAGAACGAACTCTTCAGTGTCTGCACTTCTTATTGTCTGCGCTACGTAGCTTTCCCACCGCGGCGTGTACGCCGATTGAGTTGGTCGCTTCGGTAACTTCGCTCTGCGAACTACGTAGCTACAGCCTACGTGCACACTTCACTTGTTGAGAACTTCATTGAGAGTAATGTTCGTTCTACGCGTCGCAACGCACGTCTAATGTAACCACTGCGTGCACTCAGTGAGTTACACATTATTATCCCATTTTTGTGTTCAAAGGCGGCACTTGCTGTTTCTTCTATAAACATTTTGCAGTACAATAAGGTGGGATTTTAAAACAAGTAGGTTCCATATTTCACCATAGGGGAGTTTATAAAGCAGAGTTTAGGCATCAAATATCTTATTGTATGGCACATTTCCAAAGAAATTTAGTACATGATTTAACATATAATTATAATGTAGTAAATGATGCTAAAGTCGCTATCAGTCTTTGTAAAATTGTTCGCTATAAATTTATTGGTATGTGAAAGTTGGTAAAAATATATAGATATTTATTTGTTGTTGTTGACATGGCAAATGTTACATTCCTAGTTTTGTTAAGTCTTATGTAATATTTGGACAAAGTGTGTAAAATATGAGGGTATGAAATACACTTTAATGAGTTCTAGTTTATTTAGCTGTAGAGCTTAAATTTTAAAAGCTAAAGCAATTATTATGCTTCGAGTTAGATTCAATGACTATATACGAAGTAAAGAAATTTGGTTCAGTGAATTTCGTATCAATTGATGGGTCTAATTAACACATTTAGATCATGTTGATTTAACTTCTACTAGTTTAGAGAGTTGTAAAATAAATGATGTAGACACTTAATAGAGGTTTATTCCGATGTACAAATAACTAAAGCTGCTTTACTGTAGCAATTTTTAATGTGTGAACAAGAAATTATAAAAACGTATTGCCTTGTCTCAATTTCTGTTAATTTTAGAACTTTTCATTTACTAATAATAAATTTAGACAACTAATTTTGTTATAGTACTCATCAGCAATTAGGGAATAATCTTGGTTATTGTCCATCTCTAAATATGCATCTGGCAAGCAGACAAGTTAGTGTCAGATCACCCTTGTGTCTTGCAAAAACTTCTTGATAGAAGATTATGGTTCGTTATTTTAGTCTGTGTTCTAGTTCAAGTGTGACTCAAAAAGTTATGATGGGGAAGGATTTAAACACTCATTATAATTTTTAACTAAATGTTTGTGAGGCTTAAAAATTCTGTTTTTGGAACAAGAAAAAACAATTAGTATAGAGACATGTTCTAATACAAATTGGTGTTCATTTGGTAGCCGGTCGAGGTCCCGCCGCCGCAGTCGTTCCCGTTCACCGCGTTCAGGCTCTCGCTCCCGCAGTCGCAGCCGTAGTCGCAGCCGCAGCCGTTCTCGCTCCCGCTCCAAGGGACGCTCCAGATCACGTTCAAGATCACGTTCTGTATCCAAAGACTCCAAAAAGTCCAACTAAAGTAAAAGCATTATACAGTACATAAATTTAAACTATTTTGGTCTATTTTATCAGTGTAATTTTATATTACAGTTTTTAATCCTGTTGACAAAATGCTGTGCACCTTTGATTTGTCAGATAAGATTTATCATTCCTGGGTATTGTATATGACTCTTAAGTTTAACAATGATCGATTTTCAGATCAATAAATAAATAAAACATATTAAAAAAAAATTTTATTTTGTTTCTATCCATATAATTAAACAGATTGAAATGATACTTTAAAAAACCCACACTAGAATGCAAGTAGATGACACATGAAATTGTGTATTGTGTACATTATACAAACTTTCTTTCAAAGTGTTGTTATATGAGTATTAAATTGTTACTAATTAAAAAAATAATGTGTGTGTGTGTCATATCTATTGCCTTCATACTGATGTACGAGTAAATAGGAATAATAGTATAATAACAATACCATAGATGAACTAATCTTTAGTGAACAAGGTGATGTATTAAAGATGAAAAATAGAGCGCAACTTTTTTCTAAAGCCAGTTTCAAGTGTTGATTATTATCTCAGACTGACTCTTATCTTTGCACGCAAAAATTGCCAAATATTATAAAATGAACTAGTAATAATTAAAACTTGTAATTAAAATATTTCACGACATATGTTTAGTACAGTCATTTGATTTTATTTTGTGCCTGTCCTGAAATTTTTGGCCCATTTCCTCGTCAAATTAGGTAGCCAAACTAATTGATCACAAGGAAACTAGTTACAACCAAACTACACCTCTAAATATACAACGTTATTTTTACTTAATGCGAAATCATCAAATAGTTTAGAATCAACTGAATTGATTACAATATGTACTTTCTAAGCCATGTTATATTTTATAATTAAAATTAATAAAAAGTTCTTAAAATAGAACATACTTTTGAGTAATGAACGACTTGCTGGTGGCGGCCGGTAGGCATGCATTTCGCGTATTCGCCATTTGGTGTACACGTTACACCTCTGCCACCTCCAGCACGTCCACCTCGGTATCGTTACGGGGCGGCGGTTATTAATACATGGGTGACAACATTTCTACGAGGAGATTTTAGTGAGCTTTTTTAATTATGTTGCTTTTTTGTTCGATTTATTTTTATTTTAATAATATGTTTGGGACGTTTGACTAAGTAGGAATAACCTTGTACAGTGTCATTAATTATCGTCTGCCTGTATAAAAGAAAAACTCTTTGGTGACTAATAATAAATTCATATATAAATTATTTTAATTGCTTATTTATAGAACAATTTAGTGACACCTATATTAATTCAAGAAACCTTTACATGGAAAAGTTATAAAACAATAGTAGTGTTCACGGTGAGTGATACGAAAACAACAACACAGTTGAAAGTTGGAATAGACAGCTAAACAAGCAGAAAAAATAACAAGGGGTAATCTGTTGAACGCACTTTGCGAAAAAAAAAGCGTGATCGCAGAAGTTACACCACATGCGAAGGAGTAAACGATAAAAGATGATTTTGTAATAAAAAATCAAATTGCAATCATTAAACGAGAAAATATTCGTCGTGCATATTTTTAATAAACTATAGTATAAAAATCAATTTTTTAGTGGTTATAATTCTGACAACAACTGAACACTAAATAAATATATCCTAATATATGACTAGATGCCTACAATCTTAAATTATTTGTAGTTTAATTTCAAAAATTAAGTTTCCTCGTGGCTTATTTGATACGGCCACAAGGCAATATCCAATTTTTGTACCTCTACCTCTACCTTGGACTATATTTATGGTCACAGTATCATACTTACGAAAAACACAACCAAATACTTTATTCTGATCACATCATCATTTAATATCTCAAAAATCTACAGTCAATAACGGACGTTTTATTGGTTAGTTTTCTATTCCTGAATAATTTAAAGAGCAAAAATATTTTATGTAAAAATTTACAGCTTCATATTGAGCAGGCGCTTTATTGATAATACAGTGGACTCTCGGTAATCCGGACCCCCCGTAATCCGACATCAATCAAACAATTTTCACTAATGTAGATCGTGCATGATTGAAAATGTTACAACTTGTGCTCGACGCGTAGGTATTGTTTCAATTCCGATTGCTTAGTTTGAATTTGACTACGTGTGATAGCGGTGCAGCTTAGCGTTTATTCATTGTGCATTACGTATACATACCTAGCAATGTCGTCACAAGCCCAGAAGACAACATATAGAATTTTATGATTTGTCTGTAATTTGTCGGATTACAAGGTACTCTTTTGTAAAAAAAACCGGGCTATAGGAGGTCTTAGGCAGTACTCTATAATCCGACAAATTCGATAGTCCGACACTGCCCTGCAAAACGTTTGTCGAATTACCGGGGGTCCACTGTAATATTATTACTTAGCCTTTCGAAACAGGCAAATCATTTAATATCACTATAAATTATTCTAGTTAAAGCGAGAAACCATAGGTTTTAATTGTGCGATCATAACTATCGATAACATATTCTGAAAGATGGTCCGGTTGACATCTGTCGGGTATGTCGTCCTAGCTAATCTATCAGGTATATTATTTCTGGATGCATTAATAGAACCAAGAAGCCAGGATCGTACACCAACAACTTGCCCTGAAATACCATCTTGTGAATTTAGAGATGCCATGCTACAGGCATGAGCCCAAAACACATTTGTGAATGGTCGTGCTCCGCTGCATTAGAATCGATCTATTATCACAGACAAGGGTATTGTTGCGAATAAGTCTGATTTTGTGGTGATAGATTGATTAGAGCACCACGCTTTGATTATCAATATCGCCGTTCCTCATGATGAGAATCTCGTGAAAATTGAAAAAGAAAAACAAAATATCTGGATTTATCTCATGAGATTGTCGATATGTAGAATATAATTTCGGTGATCATTGTTCAGATTGTCGTATCTGCTCACGGAATGATAATCAAGAACCTCGACCAACACCTTAATGCTCACGTTAGAAGGTTGGATAAAGGGACTGATGCAGAAGGCAGTCCTCCTTGACACAGTCTGTATAGCGAGGAGTTGCCTGTTTGGAGCCGTAACCACCGATTTGTTGGACCATGTACCCAAAATCGATATTTTACTATTTTTATACTTTAAAATATGTATTTTATTTATTTTATGTATTTAAAAAATAATCAACATGTATATAAGTGAAATGAAGAGAATGATAATAAATAAATAATAAAAGCATTGGCAGACTATAATAAATATAATATATATATATATATAATAAATATAATAAATATAATATAATAAATATAATATAATAAATATAATATAATGCACAAAACTGATGTAAAATCTCACATACGTAGATTTACTATCACAATAGTGCTTTCGATTTACAATTACTAGATGCGAGTCTAACGTGTATTTAAAACTATAGTTAACCAACGTGTCTGGTAGTTCAAACATGAAATACTATAGAATATTGAAAATTATATAAAATTAAAAGAATAATTTTATTCTATCAACTTTTAGTTTGAATTTTACTGAAGCCAAAGAACCATCATATCTTTCTCGTTACGGAGGGTGTTAGCGAAATAAGGTATGCGAGTAATAGGTGAGGCATTACCTGTTGGTGCGGTAGTGAGGCCCAGCAGCGTCCGGTTTACCAAACGAATGCCTACACGAGCAATACAAATATTGATCATTCCTAACAACTCAAGAGAATCAATTTGGCCATGAATTACCTTGAATAAGAACAAACGTCCAAGACCTTCCTTCGTGTACTTAATTTTATCATATTATAGTGATGCAGCCTACACTCATAGAAGTTGTAGTAATGCCATTTCTTCTCTAAGTAACATAAATTGTATACAAATCTTGCTATACACATGAGAAAAAGGATTCCAGGCTATACAGCAGTATCCTAATCCTGACAAAACTATTATGAATAACAATTACATGGTTCAGTTCTTTGAAAATGTGTATATCTCTCACTATGAAACTACCAAGGCCATGTACCAATAAAATTTGCACGAGTGGATATAGAAAAGTGGAATCTAATATTACAATTTATCTTGCAGTCGGCCTTGATCGATATAAATACTTGAGTTTTAGCATTTAAATGTTCAGATGTGTCAATATAATTAATGGAAGGGCTGCATCACTTTTAATTTTCCCTGCCGTTTTCGATACTATAATATATATAAGGTTAAGTAGGAAACTTTTTTATATTATTTAATTAAAATAGCTGGTCATCCTTATGCATTATTCATCAACCACTGCAAGGCTGTTGCGGTTATTATTCACTCCACACTTTAACGATTAACATAGGAAGCCTTCCGTTCTACCCATGATCCAAAGTGAGTGTCCGTAGGATTCTGTCTATGTGGATCTAACATGCTATACTTTTCCATCAGAAGAAGTGTCGCCAAGCATCGGAGAGCACAGAGCACATAATGACCTCTGAACTCCTTGTGCGCCGTCCTGAGGGAATGACGAAACTACTTATTACGACTACTAGCAAAAATAGGCCTCGGACGGTTACGTGGCGTGATTTTCATATTAGTCAGTTCCACTGTGACAGTCAATAACGGGATAGTCACTTTGCCACTAATAGCCACTTTGAGACGGAAAGGAAATATGTTGGCTGTAGGGTGTTAAAAGACCCGGACTAAACTGATATACACGTTACCTCAGTTATACCTATATCATTCTCAATTTGGTATTCATGTATGTATCTTTGGTGAATCCTCTAATTCCACTCTTTTTAATGATTAAACTAGTCGATTAGAGTCTAATTATGTTTCTTCATAATAATATAACTCAAAAACAAAATGTGTAAGCGACACTATAGGCAAACTCGATAGTGTTTGCATTAACAGAATGGTAATTAATTTTAGTAACCTGTTCCAGTTCAAAAAATTTCAGATCAGATGACCTACTGCTGTCTTATCAACAACAAAAATCCCCCATAACATTATGTTATACCAGGTGAGCGTTACCTAATATTGTCATTGACACGCACACACATACACGAATCTTTATGTAATCCGGATTTATTGTTCTTAAGCGACAATTTTTTAAAAAGTTTAATTCTTTGCCACCGTCAGGTGGCTGTGTCAGCTGCCTCAAAATTAGCATAGAAGATACAAGATTGTAAGTGTGTGTGATCACAATCTTGTGAGCGTGTTTCACTTTTATGTAACTTCGATATAACTCGAAAAATGTTCTTATTACTTTTAAATATCCTTAGCATGGCAGCGTTACGCCACTGCACAGTACTCTGGCGCTATGTCGATTCTCTTTCTATAATCTTTACTCTCTAGTATTATTGGCCTATATTTTCAGACAGAGACACTTCATTCCTATAAATTTGTTAGTTTTTTAATAACGGTTTCGTTTGTAGGATGTCAACTTGGCCTGGGAGGGGTAGTATTGTGGTTCAAATCTGTTTTAAAAATAGGTAAAGCCACGCGATACGTAAACACACAGTTCCTAAGGCTGACCGCGTACAGTAATTTAATTTTATCTACCTACTACTGAAATTTCGTTATATTGAATTCCATTGAATGTTTATTTTTTTATAATAGTTTAACAAAAAAAAAAAATTGTTTTAAATGAAAAGGAAATATCCAATAAAGGTATAGCATATATTCGGTTTATTTGATAAAAAAAAATAGGAGTCAGCCAAAAAGTCTGCCGACAGAACTGAAAAAACAAAAGAAATTGAATATGCACCTTTGGTTAAATCGATGAGAAAACATTCCCTTTACAGAGTATATTTACACAAAGTAGATAATGTTATATTCACATGTAATACGCACCACAATAGCTGCCTCACCCACTACAAAGCTTTTGATCCCTCCGAGACCGTATTGTCCCACATCACATACATTACTCCGTAGGCACACACACCACAGACAAGCGTCCATACAGGGAGCGCCCTATATAATGAGCTGTGTTTAATATCCACAGTATAGATATAGATCATGGAATAGATATTACCGTGGTTATGTTGTCAATGTTTGTATTTAGAATATTAATTAATATGTGTACAAATTGTTAGTCATGACTAGACATCGGATTATATGCACTATCAAAATGCTAAAATATGCATGCAAATATGCACTAAAAAAGGGCGAAATATGCACAAAATATGCACAATAAAAAACCATTTATAGTAAGTAATTTCTAATCATTAATTAGAATTTACGTTTATTTATATTTTAATTTTTATACATTATACATTGACATATAAATCTGTGACATTATAATCAAAAGAGACAGCAGACAACCTATAATAGGTAATGTTTATTTATTATAATTTTTGTGACAATAAACAATAATATATTTTTCCAGATTTTCTATAGCAAACTTGTGACGTTTGTCACTTAATATCAATTTATAGGCAGAAAATGACCTTTCGACGTCAACTGACGTTACCGGACAGAACTTGAAATTTGGCGCCATTCCTGCAGAGACCTCTTCAGGAAGAGTTTGTCCGCTGCCGTTGATAAATGCATCGATTTTTCTTATTCCATCAAGATCAGGGTTTTTATACAATACTGCATTTAATTTGCCACGAACCTTTTGCGATATTACAGACGGTAGGGCGTTACTCTGTTCAATCATTTTTTCTAATATTTCCAAGGACTTGCACAGAGGAAGGTTTTTAGTTTCTAATTTTTCGATTGCGTCGGGTATATCGCTGAAATGTGTTGCAATAAGAGCAATATTTTTTTTTATTGAAGGATCCTCAAATGCCAGCTGGCTTGACTTGATTGCGATGGCATCTGATCTGTCAAATGATCCAACTACTTCTTTTATGGCATCAAAATTCTCAGCATAAAACAATACAGCTTTTAACCAAGTTCCCCATCGTGTTAATATTGGTTCTGGGGGTAGTGCAACGTTTGGTAGTTTCTCTTTATATGCTTGAACTCGTGATGGTGCTTTTAAAAACACTTTTTTTGTAGAAGAAATCAATTTATTTACTATGCTGAACTCATTTCTGATTTCTTCCGCCAATCGATGTAATCCATGGGCTAGGCAGGTGATGTGCAGCAATTTTGGGTAGAATACTTTAAGAGCCTGACCAGCTTTTACCATATATGGCGCACCGTCAGAAACAAAAACACATATTTTCTCGTCCATAGAGGAATCGGGAAATAGTGATTTGATGGAATCATTTATGAACCGGGCGATAGTTGAATGGTTTGTTTTTTCTAAAACCTTGCAAGCAACCAAATGGGGAATAGAGGGCTCTTTAGATAATTTCCCAACAATTAGATTCGCTATATATCGTCCACAGGAATCTGTCGTTTCATCTGCCGATATCCATATCAAATCGTTCGAGAGATCGGCGCGAATTTCACCAAGTACTTCTACGTAGATATTTGAAAGGTAGTTTTTTCGAATTGTGGATTCTTCAGGAATTATCTGATTAGTGCAATACTTCTTTAGGAATTTCCTGCATACTTCGTTATTTAATTGGTGGAAAGGTATATTGCAAGCAACAAAAAACTCACACAAATCTTTATTGAATTGTACTTTGTTTGAAGTATCCGAATTAGAAGACGAAATATGAGTTAGCAGTTGTTGACAACTTCTTGCAGGTTTCTGTTTTGCAGCTAAATGTGAAGCAGTACTCACATGTTGATCGATTTGATATTTTTTTGATGAAGGTATTCGCTTTTCACAAACCTTGCAGAAAATCACAGTGCCATCAGTCGTAAATTGGTCTGGATATTTTTTTATCCATGATTCCATTAAAGCATGGGTATTTTTTTTCACTGGCGGCATTATTTTATTTAAAATAAAATAAGGTTTTCGTAGATAAACAAATACAGCGAGACAAAAACAATTGAATTGCGTTAGGCGCGTGAGTGAAGTAGTAAGTGTCGTACGCCCCTCCCCACCCGCACGCCGCATCCCGCCAACGCCTATCGAGCGCAGAGCGATGCGAGCCAAAAGTTTACATTCAGTCAGCAGTCAGCGCTCGCTGTCGCTGAGTGTGTGCGAGGCGAATGCGTCGATCTGGGTTGTCGACCGGCATAATACAACACGTATTACTATTGAAATAAGCACTCTTTATGAAAATGTACCAAAATATGCAATAATGCTATAAAAATAGAAATATATGCATTTGCATATGCAAATATGCAAATGCATATAATCCGATGTCTAGTCATGACAAGAGGAAAAACAACAAAATACTCACTTTACGCTTCAATAATCCCCACTCAATGAGCATTTTATTTGTTTGAATAATTTTATATATTGAACAGGTAATTGTGAATTTTATTTCTAATTGTGATTGTTTGGTCGGTTAAAAGATATCATCAAGTTGAGAGTTAGTCGAAATAATAAGTACCTTACATAAAAAATAAATTATTGCCTTCTTATTTAAATTTTAACCATGTTTGTAATACTATAATTTGCTAAGCTGGTGATAAATACTTAGAATTTGAAATATAAACCAAAGTCAATGGTAACTGATTGCATTTCATTCATTTATTTAGATATACTATTTAGAGCATATTTTTGCTGAATTTTCAAAGGAATTGTTCTCCGTCACTAGAATATTAAGAATGCCTAGACAAATACGTACATACGTCATTACGTACGCATATATAAATCTGAACGCCTATGATATTCTATACGAACAGTACTTGGTTGCGTATCATAACACACGTACCTTCTACAACTTCCGACAAAAGTTAAAAAAATATATATTTCATTAAACTTTTAATATGCATAACGCTGATCTATATGAACAAAATAACGGTTTACAAAAAAGGGATGCATTCGTATGCTTGGAAAATTACGCACCGAATATGAAATGGAAAACAAAAGATAATAGGATCATAGACATTGGATGCGGCGATGGCACTGTTACAAATATGTTGAAGAAGTATTTTCCAGATGACTACAAGCTCCTAGGGGTTGATATAAGCAAAAATATGATCAAATTTGCTTCAGATCACCACTGTAATGAAAATACTTCCTTTGCCGTGTTAGATATAGCAGATAATTTACCTAATGGTGTAAAGGGCAAGTTCAACCATGTATTTTCATTCTACACTCTACACTGGATCCAAAATCAAAAGTAAGTATTTTTGTACATATTTTTCTTTGTCTATTTCATTTAAAGTGCAAAAATTATCCACAATCAAAGTGGAAGTTATAGAAACCATTAAAAAACGCCTATTATATTCGTATTTCAGTAAAGGTTGCCTTGGTGTATATGCTGCCCATGCAGCCTTTATTCTAAAGGCATATATCAATCCGTTAAAACGAAAAACGAGAACAAATGTGACCACTGTCATTACTAAAACATTTATCATAAATTTGTTTTATAATGTGTTTTTAATTATATATAAGGGTATTTGTAGGTACATAACCTGTTTTCTAATTATATGTTGTAACCTCTTAAGTATAACTGATAGGAACTATGTCAATGTATTTTATCTGTATGATTGATATTGTTGGCTTGAAAGTTATAGATACTGTTTCAAAATATCATCCTTATTCAATTTCTTAATATAGAACTTACAAAGGTATCCTAATATCCAATTTGCCTTAAGTACTGATACATTAAACTCTAAGTTGACCATTTCAAAAAATTAAATTAAATTATAAGTTTCTTATTAATAAAACTTAACATCGCTTCTGAAGGCTGGTCCCCAAGTTGATTGGAGCAGCGCGTACATTTTCTGCGGCGGCGGCTTATGTCGTGTGGTGTTCCATGGGGGGTCTGTCCCTGGATCCCGTCCGGGGGACATGGAATACGACTGGGCCCTTCGAAGTCGTTTCTCCCCCGGGCTGGGCGTAATTTGTTATGCCGATCACACAGTGGTCACGGCCCACGGCGTGAACTTCCAAGAGGCGGCGTTCCTGGCCACTATTGATTATATTGTATTGAGGCGCTGGGTTTACGGGTGGCCCTAGATAAGACGGAGGCCCTTTTGTTCCATGGGTCCCACCGCGGTCAATGGCACTATATGGTGCACCGGTGTGGGCGGCAGCTCTGTCCGTCCAAATTAGGGCTCGCTTCTGACGCCCTCAGAGGATATTGGTGATTAAAGCCGACACACGGATGCTGTCGCTTTAGGTTGGACCTCTGTAGGAGGGTAGTACTGCCCTGGACGAACCGGCCCGTTCATGCTGAAATCAGCCGCTGGCTCTACTACCTTTTTCAGAGCAAATACATTATACAACTGTAAAAAAAGTGATAATAATAACATTTATTGTTTGAGTAATATTCATATATTTCACTTTCAGACAAGCCTTCAAAAATATATTTAATCTATTGGAGCATGACGGTCAATGTTTTTTGGTTTTCCTGGCGTCTAATTTGATATATGACGCTTTCCGCGCCTTATCGCGGCGAAGTAAATGGAACAGTTTCTTACAAGATATTGAAGAATTTGTTTGCCCCTACCATGATTTAGAGGTGACTATTCTAGTTATTATACTAATTTTAATAAATAACTTGTTTACTGAATATGTTTTGAATATACTACATAAGGTTAAAAATGATGCTGGCAAGTTCTTGATTTTGGTTTAAACAAACCTAATGTAATGATTTGCTCTACAAATAGGTCAAATATTTTGTGATGAGCACAGTTTTTGGTGGTTTAATTATTTCTTTTATTGACAAAGATGACTTGAATCAAAACTTTATTAAATATTCTATACCTTGATTAAATAAAGTAAATACAGTGTTATAGTTTTACATGGCCGTTCTTACAGATTTTGAGCTTTATACAATATATTTTTTAAAGTTTTAACAGTGTGTACTGTACCTTTAAATAACATCATCAAATTCCAAATATCATATACTTTCGTGCGCCATTATTATTTAGAATTTTCTTGCAGTTATAATGTACATGCACGTATTTTCAATATTTCCTATATAAATATATATATATATATATATGTATACCTAGTTAAGGTAGGCTTGCCCTATATTACGTAAGATTAACTAATATTACTTATTAGATATAAATACAGTAAAATATGCGAGATAAATATGCCTTTGTTAGTCTTAGAACCTACAACGCCCAGATATGTTTAATTTTATAAAAGTTGAAAATTTCTCTACACGCCTCCAACACAATTAAGAAACGATTACGGAATGTGGAGATTGGATTGTGGTCACTTTGGTGAATGATATGTCTATTCCATCGAAAATAAAAAAAACACGCACGCGCGCATTATGTGTGAGTGTGTATTTAATACAGCCGCGTCAACGACCGATGTTAAATCTTAAGTTACTTAAGAAACAAGTTTAACATTCTTTAACCTCTGACGTCAAACTATGTTTTTTAATATTGCCTAAAAACATAAACAGCTTCACATATAGATATTATAATTTTACATTTTATTGTCATTACTCATATAATCTGTTTACTGTTGTATTTATCGAAAAACAGTGTAGAAAAACATTCGCTTTTTTGACACATAAGTTTCTATAGTCTCCTATATAAATATAATGACATACATACTTAGTTATTTCCTTATAATCGAAGTGATAACTCGAATCGTATGACAGACCTTGACGTCCGAAACTATCAGCGAAGATACAAACAAGTAATGTTTTTTAAGGCCCAAGAAGAAAGGCGTTAAATTCATCTGTTGCATTTGCTCATAATGTAGGTACACATAGCTTATTTGATTTAAAGTTCTATATTACTTACGCAGAGAGCATACTTCTTATAACTATTTCCATCGTGAGGACGTCCACAATAAACGTCTATTCGGAGCGATTTTGAATTTTGTACTTAATTTCACTCGCACCACCTTGCCTTGATATTCTTTGCTTTGTTTGCTGACATTTCCTTGAGGATTCTAATCTAGTGATTGAAAGACATGGTTGAGGTCATTTCAGGGAGTGTAGTCAATCCCGTTTTACAGTTATTCTAGTCGATCGAGGCTTCATGCCACTATTTAATAAATAAATAAAATATATATTTTAGATATTTGACACACAACGTCATCTAGTTTCAAACTAAACAGAGCTTGTACATGATAACTAGACTGACTGAGAAAATACTTTTATACTTTTTTTTGTCAATACATGCATATTATACATAAGAAATATCCAAACTCCAAAAAAAATATTTGGAGATCATACAAACATTTGGTCTGACCCGGGACTCGAACCGGAGTTCTTAAATATTTTGTATTATATAAGTCCTTATGTGTCTATATCTGTTTATTTAAACTTGTAACTGTTTTACAGGAACCGGATAAAGAAGTAACAAAGATGATGATAAACATTGGATTCAAAGATATCAACGTCAAATGTAAAGACCTCACCTTTCTCTTCGACAACTTGGAGGATTTTAGAAGTAAGAAAGTTGCCTACGTCTTTTTTGTTGTCATGTTAAAAACATAAATAGTAGCCATTATATGTGTAATCTATTCACTTCTCCATGTAGTAATGGAGTGAGAATACGAAATTTCACCATTCTTGTTTATTCTGTAGAAGTAAACCTTGAACTAAATCCTATATGAACCCGACTGGGCAGTGACGTACAGTAAACCAAAACCTTTTCATTTTCGAGTGAGAAGTTTATGTAGAGCAGTGGCCTATAGAAGGCTGCTAAAATGATGTGATGATGACTTATGTCAAGATTCAATACACACACAACCTACGTCATAGGAATTTAAACTCAAATATGATCCTGATAAGCTTTGAAAAGCAGTTGTCTTAGTAAATATTCTGAAATATGTATGTACCAATGCTTTGGAGAGTTGTCAGGCACTTATTTTATTCACATTCGATTCTCTATACTTAAAAATTTCCTTGTGTAAAATAATTAACACTTTCTGTCTTATCAGATTATTATTCAAGGTCATCAAGGCCAAAACAGGTGAAAGCATTGACAGACGTCACACTAAAGGTGTCATGTGAATCTTTTTTTTAAAGTTTAAACAATATTTATCGATCATTGAATTCGTTTTCCTCGTTATGAACCGGATCAATAAAAGACCGCCTATTTGATAGAAAAACGAATTTGATGTCAGGAAGTATTATTTGTTCTTAATAAATGAAATTATTATCAAAGTCAAAATAAATATGATGATAAAATGAGGGTAGGTGAGAAATTCAAAATTAGTAACTGCTTTCTTCTTACGTTTTGTTAAACAGTGCTTAATAGCACTCTTTAATAAAACAGGAAGAATTACAGATTTCTAGCACATTTTTTATAGTCAAACGGTCCCTTACCAGTCAAACGGTAATATTTAAAGAAGTGAAAAAATTCATGGTAGTAACATTTATATATTTAATGAATTTAAAAGGAAAACTACCATAACTTAGTGGGTTTTACTACTGCAAAAATAATAAGGTACCACCTATTTTGACGTAATAGAACGTCGAAACCGTTAACACTACGGAACCCTTGAGACATACTTGGCCGGTTTTTAACTATAGTTTTCAATAAACTAATTTTTTTTTGTTAAGCAATCAGGTCATTTTATCGATTATAAAAAATATAAAATCACCAAGTATTTAGTGACTTAGCAATAATTTATTATTTTTAATATTACGTTTTATAATTCATTAATGTTATATTAAACAAAATGATTGTCCATGAGGTGGTAGATTAAAAACATGGAGTGTCACCATTCCTATTCAACCCGTGCACGTCGTTAGAGCCAACTAAGTGACTCAACCCGTTTGGCCAGCGTGGTACTTTGGACCAAAATCTCTTACCAAAGAGAGGTAGTGGACTGTTATAAAGCTGTTGATAAGTATTATTGAAAATGTCGTGGTTCCATTGCAAAAAAATAATAATATAATAATTGTATCTTTCAGATCACATAAGATCAATCAATCCTTTCAAGGTTCCAGAAAATATGTACGATGACCTTCTGGAAGACCTCATTGAAGTCTTGCAAAATATTGAAGCTAATCAAATCGCCAAGTCGAATAAAAGCGTGAGGGTCGATTATACTTAGTCTGGCCATAAATACTGTTACACTTAATTATAAAAAAATATTACATTTGAATTTCGAATCTGTCATTTTTATACGATTGTTCATTGTGTTTTCTCATTTTGGCGCCAATACATTGTAAAATATTTTGCGATATTAAAATGGTGTGGGGTGATAAAGGTGAGAAATCGCTGTGATAGCATTACACAAAGTAGGTATGGAGCCAAATGCAATTTTTAAAACTCTCCATACACTTGGTATTAGTAAAATGTTTGTGTACCGGGCTATTAATAGGTACAATGAGACCTCCTCTGTTTGTGACAGAAAAAGATCTGGCCGTCCACGTAGTGTTCGTACGAAAAAGGTGGTCAAAGCAGTAAGGGAAAGAATTCGAAGAAATCCTGTCCGAAAGCAAAAGATTTTATCTCGGGAAATGAAGATAGCACCTAGAACCATGTCGCGTATTTTAAAAGATGACTTAGGACTTGCAGCCTATAAGAGACGCACTGGCCATTTCTTAACTGATAATTTAAAGAAGAATAGGGTGGTAAAATCGAAACAACTACTGAAGCGGTACGCAAAGGGAGGTCACAGAAAAATTTTGTTTACGGATGAGAAAATTTTTACAATTGAGCAACATTTTAACAAACAAAATGACCGTATTTATGCTCAAAGCTCTAAGGAAGCTTCCCAATTAGTCGACAGAGTGCAACGTGGACATTATCCGACTTCAGTGATGGTTTGGTGGGGTGTTAGCTATGAAGGAGTGACTGAGCCATATTTTTGTGAAAAAGGTATCAAAACATCGGCACAAGTGTATCAAGATACCATTCTTGAGAAGGTAGTTAAGCCCCTTAACATCACCATGTTCAATAACCAAGTATGGTCCTTCCAGCAAGACTCGGCGCCGGGTCATAAAGCTCGGTCCACGCAGTCTTGGTTGGAATCGAACGTTTCGGACTTCATCAGAGCTGAAGACTGGCCGTCGTCTAGTCCCGATCTTAATCCGCTGGATTATGATTTGTGGTCAGTTTTAGAGAGTACAGCTTGCTCTAAACGCCATGATAATTTGGAGTCCCTAAAACAATCTATACGATTGGCAGTGAAGAATTTTCCCATGGAAAGAGTGCGTGCTTCTATTGATAACTGGCCTCATCGTTTAAAGGACTGTATTGCAGCCAATGGAGACCACTTCGAATAAGCTTTTTATATTTTTAATTGTTTTATATTTATGTATTAAACTGACACACTGTAAAAGTAATAAATGTTATTTGCAGTTAACAATTTTCTTTTTTCTTTATTACAATATTTATGGCAAGACTAGGTACATTGCTCATAGTATATGGTCACAAACCTGTTGTAGAAATGATATGAGCCCACCGCCAAACGCTTAAGTCTTTTAAAGAACAAAAGTTTTTAAGTGTAGCCATGGATTCTGATTTCCAATGGAGAAAAGGAAAAACGACGGTGGATAGGCCTGCCTTCAAACATATTTTACTGAAAACTGACTCAATCAAATTAAAAAAAAAATTACAGTTAAAGTTAAGATGTATCATGAAAGGACATATCTTAGTTAAATATTTAAAGGTAACAGACAAGAGCTTTTTATCAAGTAAACTAAAGTAATATAATATAATAAAATACACAGCACAATATGTAAGAAATCTATACCGATCTTTATCTTCCTACCGCCATAAAAATCTTCGTGGGCTCACGCACAACAACTTTACTGAAGATTATCACATGATCAAATATATAATTTACGATTCTATTAAGAACATACAGGGAGATACAAACAAATATTCATTATTAAGGTTCCGTACCTTGAAAGGAAAAAAACGGAACCCTTATAGGATGACCCACGAGTACGACACCATTTCAGTTCTTTCAGGAGACATAGACATCTTTTCTAATAGTCTGACAAAATTCTGAAATAATGTTAAAGAAATATGTGTATGTGTGTGTCTGTGTATGCTTGTATAGTGATTGTGGGTCTAAGCGTCTATTTTTTGTGTGTCTGTCTATATGTATGTGTATGTGACTATTACTAATCTACTATTTATTGTTTTATGGGATAATTGTTGTTGTTTTTTTTAGTATTTTATTGATTTCCTTTTTCTTTCATTTACATAGGCTGTTTGTGGCACTGTTTGTATTTAATATTTAATTGTTTTTGTTATGAGCATATTGTGATCATGCATAATTGAGGAAGCACAAGAAATGAAATTTTAATTGTATTTTATCCGTTATTAAACTAGCATATAAAGCGTCTTCCTTGACGGAGATCCATGATAACTAAATAAATAAATCAATTCGTTTTCCGTCTGTCCGTCTTTCAAGGCCCTTTTTCAGAAACGCGTGAAAGTATCAACCTGAAATTTATAACAAATGCTCAAGTCTGCTGTCCCTTAAAACTAAAAAAATCAAACTTCTAAGCCAATGTAATCAAAAGATACAGTCATTTTCGCGGAAAAATTACACAAATTTTCGTAACTCGCAAGGGAATCTAAACTTACAGGGTTACTTCTCGTGAACTCAGAATCTTAAAAATTGGTACGAAGCAAAGTCTTTCAGTAGAGATAAAGGAAAAATTGCGAAAACTGTAAATTTTTAGTTACGTTATATAATAAAAATATTTTTAATGATTTTAAAGTTACTACCCTTTTCCTCATAAACGCGTACATTGAAATTCATATCAAATACTTAAATCTATAATACCTTCAAGATGAAATAAAATCAAACTTCTATAAAGAAATAACAATTAAAGCCACATATATTCAAACTTGCAACTACTCACAAGGAAATCAAAACCTAAAGGATTCTTAAAGTAGACTTAGAATCTTGAAGTTTGGCATAAAGCAAGGTTTTATAACACAAATCTGACCCCGTGAACTTCGTATCGCTTTAGATAAAAACACAAAAGCGCCATCTGTTTCGCCTTCATAAAAATATACATGTCATATATAGGAATATGTCGGCGTTTCGTTATAATTACTTTCAGAATCCAGGTTAAAAGCAACTCCTTATTGTGGTACGGGAGCTAGCAACGTTTGAAAAGTAAGAATTTTAGGTCAGCTGATTTTGTGATATGTCGTCCTTCTTGCACTTTCGGATAGAGTCTGGGCTATCTGGCTGGCGGTAGCGATTGCGTTCATTAGTGCACATCCTACCTGTCCAGGTAATAATCTTGGATTTTAAAAACATTTTAGAAGGCGTAATTTTTAATTTTTTGTTTTTAAATAAGTCTACCTGACATACTTTTTTTATTGCCAGACATTTTTGACAATGCTAACTATGTGCCAGACGCGATTTTTTTTTTTTATAAAAATTTCAGAGTATTTTATAATGTCTGTAATTTTAATATTATGTTATTTAAATATAAGAAAAACTAAAAAATAATTTGCCAGACATTAATTCGATTGTTAAGTCTTGAATTGAAATTAAAAAGTCATGAAAAGTATTGCAGTATAGCTAGTAGTCCGAGAGAGACAGTTGCAGAATAAGTCGAGAGTGATACAGAGAACCATTACGAAAGTAAATTACTTTTCACTGTGCATATAATAAAAAATAATAATAATAATCACAGATAGGACTATTGTTACCAATATGCCTGATATTGTGGTGATAGATCGATTAGAGTGCCGCCCAATGATTGTCGATATCGCCGTTCCTCATGACGAGAATCTCGTGAAAGTTGAAAAAGAAAAACAATTAAGGTATTTAGATCTGTCTCACGAGATTGCCAACATGTGGAATGTGGATTCGGTGATCATTGTTCCGATAATCATATCTGTTCATGGATTGATAGCGAAGAGCCTCGACCAACACCTTAAGAGGCTCACGTTAGAAGGTTGGATCAAGGGTCTGATGCAGAAGGCAGTCCTCCTTGACACGGCCCGTATTGTGAGGAGGTTCCTATCTTTGGAGCCCTAACCACCGGTGTCTTGGTCCCTGTACCCAATGTCAGTGGTCTACTACTATTTTTTATATTTTTCAATGTGTATTTTTTAATTTTTTATGTATTTAAAAATGTATTTTAACAATCGAATTAATGTCTGGTGTGGAGGGACGTGTGGCATGTGTCCCTCCGACACAAAGGGAGGATCCTCCGACCAGGCGAGGTGATCAGGCCTGGTGGACCACAGCCCAACGGTTGATGTTGGGATGTTGTACATATGCTAATTGCCAAGCGAATCTCTATATCGCGATGCAGGATTAGTAGTAGTATTGTAGTTTATTACATTCATACGTTTCGTTCATACTTCGTAGTTCGACGTATCTTCGCTAGATGGCGCCGTCGTACATTTACTTTGTGTTATAATGTAGAAGCCGCCACATCTGGCAAATATATTTTAAGTTTTTCTTGTATTT
Organism: Hypercompe scribonia; assembly: GCA_949316085.1. Lineage (NCBI taxonomy): Eukaryota > Metazoa > Arthropoda > Insecta > Lepidoptera > Erebidae > Hypercompe > Hypercompe scribonia. The sequence goes on along the minus strand of OX438974.1, from coordinate 9,951,950 downwards.
AAATAACATAATATTAAAATTACAGACATTATAAAATACTTTGAAATTTTTATAAAAAAAAAAAGAAAATCGCGTATGGCACATAGTTTGCAATGTCAAAAATGTCTGGCAATAAAAAAAGTGTGTCAGGTAGACTTATTTTAAAACAATAAAATAAAAATTACGCCTTCTAAAATGTTTTTAAAATCCAGGAATATTACCTGGACAGGTAGGATGCGCACTAATGAAACCAACCGCTACCGCCAACCAGATAGCCCAGACTCTAACCGAAAGTGCAAGAAGGACGACATATCACAAAATCAGCTGACCTAAAATTCTTTCTCGAAAACGTTGCTAGCTCCTATACTATTGTTTAACTGTTTTATTACAAATAGCCGTCCCATGCTCACTTCATTGGCCGTTAATTACTCTTTTATGATGCAATTATCAGTGAGTTTTATCAGTATCAGCAAGTTTTATGACGTTCATTGTTTAGAATTAACTGGTATTATGTAGATATGGTATTTATATTAAATGTCGTAGACTTCTCTGTATCCAATATTTGATATCATTTTATTTTCTGGCAGCAAATATATTGATTTTGTGGAATTCCAACTCGAGATAAGGCAATATATAACTACCCATAAGAAAAACACTCCTTTCTCTGATCAATATTAATGAAAATGTCTGCCCCTGTGCTTTATTTATTGTAAGGACGAATGAAACCTTCACTGGAATCTGTAACCTTTTGAATGGGATGAACAAGTCCTTTGGAATCAATGGTATACGTGGTAATTGTGGTAAATAAGCTAATTATCCCAATGCTAGTCCGGTGAGTACGTTCGCTACAATAAGATTATCGCGCAACTCTTTTATCAGTAGTCTTGTGCTACTACACATGTTTAGAGGGTTCAAGTTTCGTAACAACGTAATAGGAATCCCAAATTTTAGCAAGTCGTTAGGAGGCAGGCCAGAAGGGTTCATCGGATTTTATTTTTTTTGTGGATAATTTACCAATGTCGCGTATTTGTTATTTTAAACTCATAAATTACGCAATCAAATAACATACTTTCGACTAATTTTATCTTCATAATATTGTCTAGATGACAAAATCATTTGTTTTGACATATATTTAAAAAGACATCACAACTTCATATCAAATTTCTTTCTTTGATTTAATAAAAACTTTTGTAGTGATTCAGATATAAAAGGTTGCTATACAGAACCGTGGTCGTTTTTCTAGAACTAATAGAGACCAACATTTTTGATGAACATTATGTTTGTCTGTACCGAACCGTTTAGTCAGTGCACGCCGGTAAAGCATCACATCTTGCCAAATTTGCGTTAACTTGATATACATATGCCATTATTTTTCTCTTAACTTTTTGTTCAATCATAGAAAAGTTTCTGATTGTGAAAGAATTTTCATGATCTCTCCAGTATTTTCGAAGATTAGCCCCTACAAACAAAGAAACAATCATAATTACAAATTTTACCTCTTTACTATATTAGTATAGACTAAGATTGGAACTGGAACGATTTCGAAATTTTTTTGAAAACAAAGGTACTAAAATGAAAGTTTTTATGAATATCTTTGAAAAGATTGTATTTGTTTAGTATTATTTATCCCAAAATTTAATAATATATATTTAATATTTTTTGTGGTTTTATTTTATAATTAAACTTATAATTAAAAGTAATTAATTAATAATATTAGACTGGGTAAAAAAATTGAAACCCTTAAAAGTAAAATACTTAAACGTACCTAAACAAAAGTTAAAAAGATTAAAAACGCGAAAATAAAAATTTAAGATTAGATTAACGAAATAAAAATATAAAATAAATATAAATTTACTCTACGTTTATTGAAAAACATTAAAAATATTTATACCCACCCTTGTGAAGCTGAGACCGGGGCTGTTAGTTGTTGTATAAAACAGAAAAGAAAACAATCCAAAACTTAACAAAATTAGACCACCAAAATTGGAAACCACACAACACGGTAAATTTAAAAATTTACAAAAAAAAAACATTTTGTCGAGATGTTACCATTAGAACTTATTACATCCTCAGTTTTACCAGAGACTGGTAAATGTTAGTTTTAAGAATACTCAAATTCAACTCATTCAAATGATTCACAACTATAGAGGAATCTGACTACGTTTTTATTAGCACGAAAATGGCAGGCGTTTAAAATTTAATAAATTCTTGCAAAAATATACAAACAAAATAGACGTTCGTGTGACGTGATCATTTTAACGATTACCTTATCCTTGAGGATAATTCTAAACTTTTAGGTGAGTGGTGGTAAAAGTTCAAAATAAACGATGATCATAGGACGGTTCAGACTTTTAACATTAAGATAATTATCATATAGTATCATTATCGCAGTTCAGGCTTTAATAGTAACATTTGTATATTAATTAATTGAAATATCAGAAAGAACTTCAAATTTAAATGAAAGAAAAGCATATAATGTTGACGTAAAAATATGTAATTTTATCAAATTTCATTTACTAGCACATATTAGTAATACAAACATTTAATATCTACTTAATATAAATATATTAACAATGTATTTTGTTTGTCTAAACGATTAACGTCTAATTACACTTTACATTATTACTCTAAGTTTTCAAAAATCACATCTCGACATAAACTTGCAAATCTAAACTCGTGTGATCTTTTTGTAAATTTACCAAACATTGATCATGATGATGATGATGATGTACTCCTAGCTGGTTGTGGCTATGGAGGCCAGTTTCAACGGAGATCAGCTACGCAGAAGACGTTATAATACACAAGTGTTTGTGCGTAAGCACAAGTGCATTATGTTACCTCATTCTCATAATCCGATAGAACGGTTATTCGACACGACCGGCAAGAAATCCGGTGCACTCGCTCTCCGAGGCACGAAGAATCAGAAAAACTCAGTAATACTATTTGTACCGACCAGAGAATCGAAACAAAGACCTCTTGATAGGCGGTTGCATGCGCTAACCTTTAGATCAACGATAACGACGCTAGACAACGCTAGGCAGTACATTAGTGCTGGCACATTTTTCTGTCTCTTGTATAAGTGGGCCACGAATTAGTTAACACTTGATGATGATGATGATGATGATGATGTCCTCCCAGACGTATCCGTCGACGGCGACACACTGTTACTCATTGCCAGGTGTCATCTGCGCGGGAATATGTTATAGTACATAAGTGTATGCGCAAACACAGACACACTCTCTCGTCCGCCCGCTCCTTATTCCAATGGAACGGAGTACTGCTACGATCAGAGGAACGATTGGATGCAGTGTCTGGCCGACGGTAACTGCACGCGCCCCGCTACCGTCGCCCTGGGCCATCCACCTTGCCTTGCTGGATCGCCAACTCTGCCAGGCCCTTTTGCACTATCTGCGTTGAGCTGCTATCCTTGCCACCGAAACAGACTTTTGTGTTTAGCAGGAGGGAACTGATTTCGTTGGACCTAGGGAAGGAAAATAGGGATGGGATGGAACTGAATGTGGAACAGTAGCAAAGGATATAAAGGGAATAGGATACTACTGCCTGGAAGTTTGAGAAGCAAAGACAGTAGAAGCTCGGGGAGCCGGGGTCGCGTACCCGTGTATCATACCGTAGCTTTTGGTCCATAAGCTGAGATGGATACCCCCTGACAAAAGCATCATATAAAAAAAACCATTTAATATATTATAAAAGTAGTTTATTTACGAGAAAGTTAATCGGTTGAAATTTATTTTTTAAAAATTATATCGTCTAACTGACCACTGTTATGACGTTTGCACTCTTCCAAGCGAGCACCGAAATTTTCGAATACTCGTCGGCAAAGACCCCGCGAGATCAACGACATCTCGCTAATTTCTTCTTTTAGTTGACGTTGTATTTTTGGTTTATTGAAGTAGACACGATTCTTCCAATAACCTCATAAAAAAAAGTCTGCTGGGGATAGATCTAGACTTCCAGTGGCCATGGAATGTCGGGTCGTCTAGAAATCAGCTTTTCCGGCAATATGTCTTTGACCACCGGTAGAGAGTCATTGGATGTATGACAAGTGGCTCCATCTTGTTGAAACCATGTGTGAAATGATTGTAGGCAGTAAATTCCAGTAGCATCAATCCCAAGAATTCTAAGTTAGATTCAAATGTTAACGAATTCTTGGCCCACCCTCTATATGGATTGAAAATGAAAACGCAAAATTAACCTAAGAAAAAACAAGGTTTCGACCTTGCACGTTTCCTTTCACGTTGAAATAAATTGATTATTGACGAATCACTGACTATATGTATCTACATAAATCAATATGTGATTGATTATGTACTCGTAGAAAAACTAAATGATTATTCCATCCTATTTAATACCACTTTATGTTAGATTGCAAATTCCAAATTATCGTACACTATATATGCACGTAGCGTCGTTCACATTCACAAACTGCTCCATGAAGGAAGGATTATAGTTCCTATTTGAAAATTCAGCTTCTAAATGTTATATATAAGCGTTGATCACTTGGACTGTAAAAGCTTATTATGATCTACTGAAACGAAACAATACACGGCTAGTCTCCATTATGGATAATATCTGATTCTAAGCTGTCATTCTTACGGTGTCACAGAAGGTAAGACGGTAACGGCCTTAATTTATCCAACCCGTACCGGGTTAAGAGGGGATTCCATTCCAAAAATGAAGATACCTATTATACATAGTTTTTCCTACTCAAATACTGAAAGCCTATAATCATATTAAAATATTTTGTAAACGGATTTAATTAAATAAATAGTTATTGTTATTTTCTGTATTCGCTAAAATTGTGCACCTTATTAAAAAGTACTGTTTTCCTTTTGTATTAAACACAATCTCTGATCTGATTAATCAAGCCTTTTTCTTTAATAATGTATAACGAACAAATTGTCGTCAAAAATGACTTAAGTGTGTTTGTGAAACAGGTATCTTTTAGTCGAACACATTTTACAACTTTGGTAGAGGGTACTTGACAATTGACATCAAGCACCACACGCTTTTTTTTACTTTTTAGTTTGAGTTTATATGAAAGCTTTAAACTACTATTTGCATATAAATATATAATTTACTTTTTTATGTTTTTTATTGTTTTATGAATAGTTTTTTTTACCAAAGGTACGTACGTGTGGTGCATAAAAATAGTGCAAACTAATTAGTTGCTAATTGATTTCTTATCGACGGATAAATAGCATGAAACATACGTTTGCGAGCCATAATTACACTCAGTTAACCAACAATTAACACGTTCATTTATAGTTAAACTGAAAAGTGAGTAAAGCGCTAAATGATACATTATGCACAATCCCGAACTATATGAAGAATGCAACTATATTCACAAAAGAGATGTTGCCGAATATTTACAAAAATACGCACCGACAATGAAATGGAGAGAGAACAAGAACAGGATCATTGATGTAGGATGCGGGGATGGCAGTGTCACCAACATTTTGAAGAAGTTTAGTCCCACAGATTTCAATTTAGTTGGCTGTGACATAAGTATGAATATGGTAAGGCACGCGTCCCGCCATTATAGCAATGATCAAACATCTTTCACTATTCTCGACATTGCCGGTGATCTGCCAGAAGATATGAAAGGAAATTTCGACCACGTTTTCTCATTCTATGCTTTGAACTGGGTCATAGATCAAAGGTCAGTATTTTGTTTATAATGTTTTATAATTTACATATATATGCTGGTCTTGGTACCTAGATATGTGGCGATTTAGATACGTAGAATGACTGTTACCACTTACATTGCCAATGTTCTGGACTAAAGCGGTGTTATTTCAATCAAGATTTGTAAAACAGTTATTATATACACTGGTACCAATAAACGGCGGTGGTCATATATTAAAACAAATATTTACATATTTCAGACGAGCTTTCGAAAATATCTTCAATTTGCTGGACGGAGAAGGAGAGTGTTTCATTATTTTAGTGGCTTACAATCCAGTGTTTGAAGTCTATCGTACCTTATCGAAGAACGAAAAATGGAGTTCTTGGGTGTACGATGTAGAAAAATACATTTCACCATACCATGACTCCGAGGTATACACATTTTTTAGCTTTTTTTACAGACAGGCAATGTTGAGAGTAACTTGTCATGAACAAGTTATGTTTGGAAAGGAGATGACGGAGCTGGACCGGGAGAGGTTTAAAACTCTTTCAGTCCACCAGGCCTGGGAACTGGCCCGGTATTGCAGATGACTCGGGCGCCGGAAATCACAGAGCTATCTCTGTACCCCATAAGCGCAAGCCTGGAGGTGACAAGTGACGCCATCTGTCACCCTGGTAGAAGTAGGCCAAAGTGGGAGCGCGACTCACTACGGAGCAGGCGTCCCCTTTTGGAGACAGAAAAGGGGTCATTTTCTTTCTAGGATACACCAGGTTCCTCGGCTACTGGTACCTAAGACCACGTGCGGCTTTTGGTCGGACATAACCACCAATTGGTGATGTTCGAGGAGATTTTCACATTGGACAAAAAAAAAGAGTAACTTGTGTTATATAAAAACTAGTAATTATAAACATATCTAATGTTCATTCTTATTTTAAATGATAATTGTTGATTGAATTGAAGAAGATTGAAGTCAATAGAAAACATAAAAAGTAAAATATTTAAAACGTAAAGTAAAATATAACATTTTAATAATATAAAGTCATAATTTTATTTCAGGATATCGATGCTGAAATTATGACGCTTATGGAAAGTGTTGGTTTTGTAGACATCAAATTGGAATGTAAAGATCGAGTCTTTTTGTTCAGTGACGAACATACTAGAACAAGTAAGTACTTAGACGTTGACGGTTTTGTGATATTTTGTCAAATATCACAGTTCCTAGTATGTGTCTGTTACATATTAAGCCGCTCTCGAAGACGACCGCGTTCGGCATTGCGATTGGCGAATATTTCAGTGCTGGTCAAAAGCAACACCGAACGCGGTCCTCGCGACAATTAGTTTGATGTGAATTAAACTAACACTAAGATATGTGAGAAACAATGCTTAAGGCGTCTTCCCACTTTGGAAATAAAAAAAAATCGATTTTTATTTTTTTAAATTAAATTTTACGCATTTATCTCAAAACAAGATTTTTCGGTGCCTTGTTGATGAAATTTCGGAAACTATCCAGCCGATTGTCATGAAATTTAAGTGACATATTCTTCATAGTTATGGCTATAGTGTATATCATCAGATTTTTAAAATTTCGATTTTAAGATTTTTTTTTACAAAAAACTACAAAAACTCCCGTTTTTTTTTTATTTTTTCGAAAAACGTGCGTCATTTTGTTATTTTCGCGAATATCAAAAATCTGATGATATGCGCTATAGCCACTGACATACTGAATCTAAATCAGTTTTATTTTTTTGTTTGAGATGACTCGTCTCGGAGATACCATCAACAAGCCACGACCATAACATTTTTAGACGGGGTTTTCGATGCTACTGTTGTATTATAATAATGGTTCAAAAAAATAAAAATAAAAACTTTTCTTGTACTTGAAAGATGTGTTTATTACATAGGATCCATTTTATCCCATAATTTTAAGCAAAAATCCTCGAAAAAAAATCGCGAAAAAGCCTATTTTCGAGGCGCCTAAAACGAGAAGACGCCTTAACCGAGTTTCTAACTTCTCGTTCATCAGCGTACTTATAATAAACTCAAAATCTACGTAGATATATTTTTAAGTAAACACCTACCCCTTTTCTATTTTCTTTCAACAAAAAAAGTCAGTTAAGTTTCTTATGATTAAATATTACGATGATTGGGCTAGATATAGATATTTCTTTTAATTTTCGAATTAGAATGAATAAAAGAAAATGTCAATTTCGTGTATTTCATAATGTCTATTATTACAGAACTTCGTTACTTAACTTTCACAGCTCCCACACACGACTGTCTAGTCTTGAACTAGGCTGAACCTATGCTGCGAGGTGGACCCCCGATCTGTCGGACGCCCAATTCGGTTTTGGAGCGGGGCGTTCGACAGTCGATGCTGTGTTGCACATGAGGGCTGTTACCGAAGAGGCGGTGAGCTGTGGCGGCGTGCTGTTGGCGGTGTCGTTGGATATCGCCAACGCATTTAATAGTCTGCCATTTAGCTGCATCAGGGAAACACTCCACTTCCACGGGGTGCCAGAGTACCTGAGGCGGCTTGTGGTAGACTATCTTGAGAAGCGTACCGTCATGTACGAGGACCGAGATGGCATTCTGAGGCAGTGGCCCATGTCCTGCGGTGTTCGACAGGGGTCTGTCCTCGGACCACTCCTGTGGAATATGGGATACGACTGGGCCCTTCGAGGTCGTTTTCCCCCCTGGCTGGGCGTAATTTGTTTCGCAGATGACACATTGGTCATAGCCCGGGGGATGTACTTTCAAGAGGCGGCGCGCCTGACCACCACGGGTGTCTCTCTGGTGGTCGGGCGTGTTGAGGCGCTGGGCTTACGAGTGGCCCTAGACAAGACGGAGGCCCTTTAGTTCCATGGGCCCCGTCGTGATCCACCGTCCGGCACCTACATAGTAGTCAATTCAGTTCTCGTACCGGTTGAGGTCCAGATGAAGTATTTGGGCTTGATCCTTGACGGCAGGTGGCTCTTTGACGAGCACTTCCGACAGCTTTCTCCAAAGTTAGTCGGCGCTGCTTCTGCCCTTGGGCGACTTTTGTCAAATTTGGTTGGAGCCAGCGTTGTGACGAGACGGATATACACGGGGGTTGTCCGGTCAATGGCACTGTATGGTGCACCAGTGTGGGCAGCAGCTCTGACCGCCCAGAATAGGGCTCGCCTCTGGCGCCCTCAGAGGATATTGGCGGTTAGAGCCATACGCGGTTACCGACGAGGGCGGCGTGTGCCTCGGCTGGAACTCCACCGTGGGATTTGGAGGCAGAAGTGCTCGCTGAAGTTTATCCGCAAACGGCTGACTTACGGGCGGGTAGCGTCATACGGGCCCCACCTGAAGAGATACGCGAGTGGCGAGAGGCCACTTGTCGAGCCTTGTTGTTCGTCCCGGCTGGAGGCTACACGCGCTGGCTTTGCCGCCGTGGAGGCTCTCCAGCTAGTCATCACCGAGTGGGCAGGGCGACAGCACGGGACCCTTTCCTTCCGGCTGACGCAGGTTTTGCCGGGCACTGTTGCTTCGGGAAGTATCTGCAGTCGGTCGCCAGGAGGGCATTGAGTACCGCCTGTCACCACTGCGACTGCATTGAGGACTCTGCTCAGCACACGCTAGCGGTTTGTTCCACCTGGGCGGCGCAGCGTGGGGTCCTCACTGCAGTTATTAGAGGAGACAGTTGTTTTACCGCGGTCGCAGCTTTCTGCGAAGACGTAATTTCGCGGAAGAAGGCGGCGGAGAAGGCCCGGGAGGACGATCTCCACTCAGACCCAATTCGCCGCCGGCGAACCGGGCGGCGGAGGCGCGCGTACCAGTGCCTCATGCCGCCTTGAGTGTGGCCGCGGGTGGACGGGACGAGTTTTCCCCTCCATCCGCTACAAGAGACCGGCCGCGAGGAGGCGACGTCCGCCTATGCTGTACGTCACCTAAAATAGAGAGTTTACCCGTAGATGGTGCCCGCGGTAGCGGGTAGGCGCTGGGAGGGATCTGGATGTCGTAATAGCAGCTGTTCCTGGATAGGGATCCTATGTCAGGCGCAGAGTGGCACACCGTGTGGTTTTAGTCGATCCGATTCCAACACACCACCCCGCCGTAAACTCCGGTGGGGTGACGACCCGAGGGAGTTTCCACACGTTAAAAAAAAATAAGAACCTATGCAATGACAACTAGATTGTAGATAAGCGTATTTACATGTTTCTTAATACATACGTACACCAAGGACCCAGATACAGAACAAATGATCATTGAGTGGGAATCAAACCAATGACCGCTGGCTTAGCAGTAACCACTAAATCAAAGAACCCTTCAAACCGATTTAATTTTTCTGTTTTACCTAAACAGAGAACCGTTCCATTTAGCTTCATTAAAATATCCAGAAAATTTGTCAGTTCTGAAAGTTGTAAATTGAGGGTTGATGAGTACACAGTACAGTATTGGCAGGCACATAGTCATCAGTGATACTTTTACAAAGTTTTTTTTTCAGAACTTATGACAGCGATCAACCCATTCGAAATCCCAAAGAATATGTATGATGAATTTATGCAGGACTATCTTAAACTGTTGAACGATATTGAAGAAGGACATAATGTTAAGGACAACAGTTCAGTGACAAATCCTACACTGCATTATAAATCGATTGTGATATATGGTCACAAATCTACCGCTTTTCCAATATAGCAGTTCAAGAAAATATATGCAAAATATACATGTTAGATAAATGTCCTTATATGTAGGGGTAAGCATAAAACCCTTAGAATTTTAAGAGAATCATAAATTTCGATACAAAACAAAACCTGAAAACTGACAAAATTTTTAACAGTTATATCAAGTGGACGGTATATCAAAATCACCGTGTAATCAGTCTACTGTAATTTTTATTTGAGTTTATTAACATTTTTTTTTATACATATTGATTACAAAGGCATACCGTAATTGACTATGTATTAGGAATCTTTCTGACGTACATTACAATGTTTAATATATTTCTTTATTAATTGATAAAAATAAAAAAGTAATATGCATTAAAATTAAAAATATATTTTTAATTTATGTGTTTTTTTAATTTTTGTTTTCTTTTATTATTTTTGTCTTTGATTTCTAACAAACGGTAGCACAGGTTTGTAACTCTTGTCGCTCATATTTACTGTACAAAAAGTAACTCTTTATTAAGGAAATTACTAACATTTGTTCTTTTATACGTATTGATGAAAAAGGCATGGCGTAATTGACTATGTATGATAGGGTGTCCCTTATATGACAAAAAAAAATTTTTTTTCGAATTTCGAAATGCATACCCTCTATAATTTTTACTAATGCTATAAGATACTTAAATATAAAATTTTATCAATCTAGCATAATTGCAACCAGTGCCGACCGAGCTTCAAAGTTTAGTAAAAAACGTGTTTTGTCCTAAAATTTCAGTCTGCTATAATTTCACTATAAATGCAATGAATTAAGTGAATAAAATTAAATAATAAATTAGATGAACATTAATCTCTAATTAAAAACATAAAGAAATAAGAATCATTCAGGGTAACTTCTTTTTAGAGTAGTTTTTTTACAGTCTGGATACAATTTTAGATGTTCCTGGACACAGCGCAGCAAGAACTGTTTTTGTTCTTCTTCAGCCGTGATAAGTCCGTTAAAATCTTGCATTAATTTAACAGCCCTTTCAGCAGTATCATTTACAACTCTCAAATAACTTATTCTTCTTTTAGCCTCCAGAAAAGCAGCATTGTTATTCCAAGAAGATACATCTTCCTTTAGAAAACTGTCGTCGATCTGCAGTCGTGATAAAAATTGTTTGCTCTTTTCCGATACGAAATCATCCAGTGCTTTGTCTAAAAACAAAGAAAAATAAGTTAAATAACAAATAAAAATCAACAACAATTTTGAAAATAAATAAATAAGTATTGAACATTGAAATTGAAATCCAACAAAAAGTCAATTTAACTTACCAAACAACTTTTGAGTCAGTTCTTCCTTCGACGGGTCATAGCGTTTGCTAAAATCCGAGATTTTGTCCCTGTTGAAGTTAGCAATCATCTTCTTCTTAGTTTGGTTGTCAACTTCATCGTCAAATAGTGATAGAATGACTGTCTCTTCACATAAATACCACAAGTGATGGCTGAACTTGCTTATAGAAGCTTTAGAAATTGTTACGTCATACTCTTTTAACATCTTCAAGAAGCGCAAATCTTGATTAGGTGCTTTGGTCGCCACTGTACATTCGAGCCAAGGTTTAACATACAATATTACGAGAAATAAGCAAACATCTTGTAGAGCCTTTTTGTCCTTCGCAGTTACTCTGCATTGTAACTGAAGTAAACATATTTTTAAAGAATATATCGCTCTCGCCATCCAGCGTGCCTGATGTATAGCTCTCGGGGGCCTTAGTTTTAATTTTTCCTCTGTGTCTCCTCCTAAAAATATTACGCACAGTTCGAACAATTCGCGGTAATCATCTCTTATAAAACCTTTATCTAATTCTGCCTTATAAAATAGTAACAACGCTTGAATGTCTGTCTCGGCAACCCGTGCTTTTACGAAATTAAGAGATGGTTCAATTTTAGTACAATCAATGTTTTTCCAATTTTCTTGGAACTTTTTGAACATCGGAATATCTGGGCTACTAGTAATTTGCTTAATCTTGGTTTCAAAGACAGCTTTTAGGACCAATTCATACACATGATGACGACAGGCGAAAAGCAACAATTCTCTTCCTAAAGTTTGCTCCAAAATAGCACAAGCTCCATTGAAACGGCCCATATTGGAAGCTGTTGTGTCGCAGCACATTATTTGCACTTTATCATAAAGGTTCCAGTCAAAGAGAGCTGCTGATACAGCCTTCGCTTGATGTTTTCCAGAAGAACTTTCTAGTTTTGGCACTGCAAGAAGCTGCTCTCTATCATCAAATGAAGCTATAACTGGCAAGCGTTCTTCTTTTGAACTCCGTACATCCAACCCCGGTAATAGTTTTCCATCCCAATGGACTGTGACTATGTCGGGTACATTGTTTTGGAAGTTAGATTTTATTGCTTCTGCCCTTGATTTTCTAGTTTCAGTACGAATTCGCTGAATCGAGGATTTGTTAATACAGAAATCATTGCTGCTCAGACCAAGCGCTTCTACCACCGCATTAAGAATGTAAACGGTATCTCTAATGCTTAACTGGCATCGATCTAAAGCTGCAACTAGTTTAGGTGTTATAAGATTCTTTCTACCTCTTTTTGAACTTTGTTCATGGCAGGGAACGTCCGGCAAGCTGAGTTCAGAATTCAAGATCTGTTCTTCGTCTGAATCTTCTACAATGTCTAAGTTATTTGTGGTGGAAGTAGATGCAACAGCTAGTGATTCTCTTTGTCTTACAATCCTTTCCTCTTCTTCCAATCGTCGTTGTCTAGATCTTTGTTCTTTTTCCGCCAATTTTTTATCTACACCACCTAAGCATTCCGGTCGACCTGGCTCTCTCTGTTTCATTAAAAATAATTTATCTTCCTCTATTTTCATTCTCTCAAAAGCATCAGCATGTGCAATATCAAACAAATTATCAAGATTAATTATAAAATTGTTCTCACGACTCTTAAACGTAATCTGAGTTTTCTTACAATTTTTTTGCAACTCTCTCCAAACATGATATAAATCAATAAGTTTCTTCACGCAGTTAGGAAATGCCCTTGTTGGAATTCTTGCTTTTTCCCAATATATGATGCACTCCCTAATCACAAGATTTGCACTTTCACTAACAGTCAATTTAACCTCACGAATATTGTAAAATAGGACTGAGAGAACTTGTCGATTAGATGGTAATTTTGCACCATTTATTTGGTAGCTAGTCAATCCGATAAGAAAAATATTTTGTTTATCACTCCGTAATTCCACCGACATGTTTACGCACTAAACAATGAAGCACTAATAGTCTCAAAAATCACGTACGAAATGGCAAATAAAACATGTCGTAACAGGTCACTGGGCAGTACTTAAGCAACTTGTATCGACAAGTTTAAATAGCAAGTCGGCACGGGTTATCGTTTATATATCGAACTAATATTTTTTTCTAGATAATATAGGGTTATTACGAAACTTTTAAGAAGGTATGCGTAAAAAAATATCGAACTTGAAATTTAAGGGACACCCTAATGTATGAGGAATCTTTCTGGCATACAATACAATTTTTATCATAATATTTTTTTTTATTAATTGATGAAAATTAAAAAGAATATGCACCAAAAAATAAAAATTACAAGTTTTCCAATTTTTGCTTATTTTACATCTCTCACAGGCGGTGCACACAGCACAGGTGTGTAACTCTTGTCATTAAAATACACTTACTCTCCAAAAAATAATTCTTGATTAAGAAAAGCAAGTAAAATAAGTGAGCTTTCCGTTAATGTTGTTAATGTTTCTGTACATAAATCTGACTGTGTCGACATAGTAATAGAGACATTTTCAGAATAGTTTAGTGTTTCATACGACTGCACGGACGACCTAGTAATGTAGGCCGTCACCTTGCAGCTCCTGAATGCGTTGAGATAAGATAAGGTGATTATTTGTTTATTTGCTGCCCAACATGAGTACATGTGCAATGAGCATGCAAGGCGTTACAAATATAAAAATCGTTCAAGCGTTCTCAGTAGTTGTAGAACATGAAAAAGAATTGCTTGGATTTATACAAGTATGATTGAAGATAATAAAAAAAAATCTATCAATTTAACAAAATATGGTCAGAAAAGGACAACACTTTGTGTTATCCGTAAATTATCGGCCTAAGTCTGAGTGTTCGTTGAGTCTGCATCATAGATGTTTGGATGGTCTCCCACGACACAGTAAATTTTCTAATGTAGGAGCTATGTTTAAAAAAAAAAAATTGTGTGTTCTACGGTTGTTTGATGCACTATTGAAACTAAATAATTAATGAGTGCGCCGTATATCGTACATAATAGTTACCCCTAAACCTTTTATACAAAATTTAATGCTTTGTAATTTGTGTAGAATCTTTATAAGTAATATTTAGTATAATTTTATTATTAAAGTGTTATATCATTGTTTTGCTACAGCACTTGCAAAAGGCGTTCGTTTATTTTGCAGTCAACTAATTGTTTTAGTTTAGCTATTATTAGATATTTATCAAATCCACAAAAGAGTTTTTATCACTAAATTTATCTTCTTCTATATCTATAAAATACGATAGACTGTCAAATAATTACCGCACAGCCAAAGGAAAAATTAAAACGTATTGGGACTAGAAACATGAAATTTTGCAGTAATGTACATACCTTGGAGTAAAAATTCTACAACTAACGGTGCAAAATAGGGATGGGCAGTTAATAAAAAGTAATAAAAAACGTAGTTACTAATTTTTAAAACTATCCTTCAAAGGGTGCAAAGGTGTAACGGTTTGTATGTAGAATAATTATTTTTGACTTATCGTTTCCAGATTCTTAGACTCTATATAATAAAGATATCCAGTAGTAAAAGCACAATCATAACGATAACATAATTACTCCACACTGACACCATATTAGCAGCCACAGCTGCACATATGCCTCCCCCCAAAGAAAGAAAAATAAGAAAAATAGTTTACATAGCCAATTTACTGTTCGTATTAGCCATTGTAGTCCTCGACGACCTATTTTCTTTTAAGATACCTTTGTCATTCTAGATTGCCTCGTTAACTCATTAACGTAGCCAATAAATCGATAACCATTAAATAAATGTCCTTGGACGAGGAGATTGGAGAAATCATAACGTCGTTACGAGAATCGTTTAATTAATTATGACAGGCGCCTCCGTAACAACTATGAAAAACATCCTTCCTTCAATTAATTGTGGTCATTGTACCTAATTATTCTGTAGACTATGTGCTCGTGACTTTTGTAATTACTGAAAAAAAAACAATCATAATATTAAACTGTATGTTTTGTACAGTAATTTGATGTCAATGTAACGTATGTAAGTTACATTGATATTGGCCCACACGGAATTTCAATCAAATTTAAATAAAGTCACTCAAGGCATGCCGTTTCGTGTTTGGGCAATGCACTTCAAATATAAGTTGAAAGAAGAACAGTAATTAAATAATAGAAATTTCTTTCAACTGACTGTAACTTGTTGGCCTGTGATATAAGAGGACATGGTTTGTTTCTGTACACCATAGCGATGACGAGACATCTTTTATTCGCTATAGAAAGCTCGATCATGTATTCTCGTTCCATTGCCTTACTTCTATTAAAAATGCAACGTTATTATTTTGCATTTTTTGTTATTTACCATAACCATTGCAGTTATCCACTAAGAACAAACACATACTTAGTTACCATACAAGATTTTGATCAAATCTTGTAACTATCTGTAATTTAGTGCAACCTGAAAGAAAGTATGATTTTTATTCCAATTATTGACTTTGATATACGCAGACAAAGTTGAGAGGATCAACTTGTATATTTATAACATTTAATGGGTACGGTATTTCACAGAAGACCAACCTAAAGTGACAGCATTCGTGATGTTTTCTTTTTTTGTCGAGTGCGAAACCGGAGACTCAATGATGTAGGGGTGACAGTTATCGTGATAACTGTGTAAACAGTAAAATACCAGTGAAGCCCATTGTCAGGATGGTGTGGATCGAGCCGTTGGCCAGAGAGAGAGGCCCAACTACGGTAAACCACTCTGGAAAGCTGACCCCCAAATCGCGCATAATCTGTGGAGTGGTTTTCGTCTTGTTGATTGGTGACCGGACAGCAGGACCCGCCGACCAACCGTTCACAAATACCTGAAAACGATACGACCGGCAATGTTTTTTATAACGGCTACAAATACGCCGCCACGGTGGTTCTCCACTACTCTGCTCGAGGAGTGCATCTTCTCGAAAGCCGTGGTGTCTTCTTATCAGAGTGGACGTTTGTTGTCGCTGCCATGAGAACCTATCTTTTTTAAGCGTTAAGCTCCACATGCTTTTTGGATTTTGTCGGTCCTACTACGGGCACTCGGAGATAACTTCTCTGTTTCAACATCTAAGTCAGGTAGTGGATAAAGCACAGGAGCAATGCTCGACCGTGAAACTGGTGCTTTTGAGAGATTTAAACATCCATCATGAGTCATGGTTAAATAGATAGAGGTAGAAAGAAGGAATTATGTAAATTAAGACTTATTTGTGCATTACAAGGTTGATAACTTTTTTGTAATTATATGTGAATACCAAGTTGACCGAAAAGTTACATGAATATCGTCCAAATCTTAAATACTCAATTTATATAATCGTAAAAATAAAACCAGAAAATAGTTAATTAACCTGTTTGTTGAGTAAATAGAGGCGTTTTATTATTCATGTCTTCATGTATTCGGTCAAATCTCTTTGTGAAACGTTGAATTTCAATTATCGTTAAAGTCTATACAAACAGAACAGTTGTTTTGAAAAATGAGAAAAGATCCATGACCAAAGAACCAAAAACACAACATCTACAAAATACAAAGAAATGTGTTAATTTATTTAGTCTGTGTATATACGTTTACAAATTCCTCTTTCAACTGGACCCACCTCCACCCATCCTCTACAGAACCACTCGTGCTAGCCTTAGAAGTCACCGTTTTAGAATGGTAGACGTAAGCTCACGAACTAAGTGGTTCGGCTATTCCTTCTTGTGCAAATCATTTAAAACCTGGAACCACGTAAAGGAAGGGAGGAAGGGAAGGGAAGGGAAACACGTGCGCTGGTAGCGACCAGCGCACGTGTTTCCCTTCCGCTATTATCCCGGGTCCTTTAAGCGGAGCATAAAGAAGCATCTTACTAGGCCGCCATAGGGTGGGTCGTCATACTGCATTTTTTCATTCGCCATGAGAATGTCGACCACCACTTATAGATTCTATTCATGCTTGCTATCAGACAGAGTAGAGTCACTTTATCAGGCTTCTACAAACAAAAAAGTGCTGAAATTAAGGCAGTTAAAAAGTTATTTTGTAGTCCATGTGTGCATGTAGTGCATAATCTATATAATGCATACCACTTTATGTAATTTAAATTGAATGAAAGAGTATTTGGACTGCAGCGGCAGTTAATGGAGCCGCCCGCGCCGCCAGAGCAAGCAGCTCTCTCCGCTACCGAATAGTCGACAAAATCTAATCATTTACATTACTTCCGCGCCCCAGAGCTCACACTGCGCTTCGTTTCACGAAACAGGCATCGTGTACATCACTAATTATGGTCCTATATCGTTCTGTTCATGAGTACTAAGCGGTGCTTGTATATTGTATGTGGTAAATTCAGTTGCATTTAGGTAGCTATGGGATGATTGTGTACTTGTTAGGTCTATTTGATGTGGGAATAGACCTGTACTGTTAGTTCCTTGTCTCACGGCTAGGAATGGTTGTGATTGTGAAGAAATATCTTCTTGTTCTAATTCTAAACTAACTTCTTCTTTAATTTGCTCTAATTTTTCATTATTTAACATTATATTTCTAATAATAGCTCGTCTTTGGTCGCAAACTCTTTGTTCTGAAACTGTAACATGAGGGTACTGCTTTAGAAAGTCTTCATGTAGTAAGTTTCTGTTTTTCTTATTGTCATGTCTGTTTCTAGTTTAGTGATGTGGTAGTAGGTACGCATGATAAATAGGTTTACATCTTCTGCCCATCTCATGCGTACACGTGGTTTACCAGTCTTAGCGGACGCAGGTATAAGGGTATTCACCCCCTGCGTAACAGCTAAAGCTGGTGTAGCTGTGGGTGTTTGTGTTCTTGTAGAAAGTTCTGATTAAGTATGTGATAAAGTTGATAGACTATATGGTTCTTCTGTTAATGAATATGGTGAGCTAATCCTGTTTATGTCGTCAGTCTATTGGTCAAAAGTCAAGTTGGTTGTAGCATTTTCGGCTAACCCGGAGGGAGCCCGCCTATTCAACTCCACTCCGCCGACGGTTCGCATGCTGTCACACCCAGCGTCAGCTCCAGGTGTGCCACGGCGATCGCTCCCGGGCAGCGGCCCTATACGTTTACATATTTAATGGGTTGCCAAGGCCATGTTAGCCGTGCCATTAATTTTGTATCACGTGTCCGTCCCCCACGTGAATCAGGTGGTCGATTCGGACGTATGGTTGGACTTTGGAGGGCTTATTATTATATTAGTATTATTATTATTCAAAACCTTATGTAAGGATAACTAATTATTTCAACAAATTGAACCGTCGAACTTGAAGTGTTACTAAACCATTGTTTTAAGATTTAATACATTTCGTTAAATAGATTTAAGAATATGTAATTTTGTAATGTAAATGTTTTCAATATGCTTAAGATATTATTTGTTATAATTAATTCGTTTAGAATAAATAAGCAACACAGTATTACTTGGTTTGAATACACTATACGTGTTACAACTAAGTTTGGAAATATTTTCTTCGTTTAGAGTTTTATGAGTCTGTGTTCAATTGACCAAGTTTATATAATTCTAAAAGTGGTTGTGACTCTATCCTTCAAACAAATCTACCAATAACCACTTTTATCAACTGACAATTGAGGATCTGAATATCATTCAATCACTACACATACACTTAGGTACTGTCTATTAAACGTATACAAAACAAGTAATTATTGGTTATATAACTGCTAAAAGTTTTTATCTGCTGTGACACAGAGAACCCTAAAAAGGGGGTGTAGTAAATCTCATAATTGAATTCTGTATATGGCTTAAATTTGATGAACATTGACAGCGGGACTGCACGACACAGCGTCGCTAGGACACACCATGTACTACACCAAATATTTTTGTAATAAAGTAAGGATTAATGCTAGCTGTGTAAGTAGGTATAATCATTTTGTTTATCGACATTGTCTAATGTATGGACACGAATATGAATGATATTAATGTCTCCGTGAATTCAGATATGTAGATATCGATTATTTCCGCGTTTAATACGAGTGAAATTTAAAATACATTTAGGTGAGATATAGGTTCAATCGTTTCGATAGTTTTGAGTTATACTGATATCTATCAGCTAGTAATTTTGGCTTATGTCGGATTTAAGTAAAAAAAACGAACGGAATCTCCTTAGCTAGACACATTAACAATTGAAAAATCAACTGAACTATTTATTTGATTTAAAGAATATATCAAATCCATTTATGGTCAGATAAAGCCTACGATGAAGTTTTTTGCTCATCCGTACTTCACGGGAACTGTATCAAGATTTGGCGGTATTCACAACTTCATAACCGATGAACATGGGTGGTGCATGCGGAACGTAGTCTGCCATGTACAGGTTCTCCTGTCAAGGGCATCTAATTCGAACTGAGTCCATCTAAGTACACCAAAGAAATACATCAGAACCGGCATGGTAAAAATTTTAAGTACTTTTTAGGCGGTCAAAGAAGCGTTCCTGTAACGTTTGTTTCACGGCAAATTCTGCTACTCCGAAGAACTGTGAAAAACCTAAATAGTTGTAGGTTTCACTGTCAGCCAGAGATCTGAGTTTTGTTGAATTCGAAAGTTCTATTCCTTCATATTCTACAATCACGGCCTTCTTTACATCCATAATCACACTTTTGTCTACGCCAAATTCCATCTTGATAGAATTACTTAAGTTTTCAGTGACCGCTAGTAACGCCTTCAATTGTAATTTAGGGGGGGCTAGTAATTTCAAATCATCCATATAAAGAAGGTGAGATATAACTTGATCATCTTTCTGCAATCTATAGCCTAACCCTGAACTCTCTAATATAGTGCTGAGAGGGTTTAAAGCAAGATAAAACCACAAGGGACTCAGACTGCGAAATATATACCTCGCTCGATCTTTATTAGTATACGGTTTATCGCAGTCTGCCGACATCCTGCATCGGTTCATGCACGACTTTAAAAAAGTACACAGAGTTGTATAAATTGTATAAAATTACAGCCTTTTCAGGAGCCATGTATGTGGAACCAAGTCATAAGCCTTTTTATAATCTATCCAAATGTCGCCAAACTCTTACGATTACGACGTAGCTATTGGCTAATGACCATGTCTATGATAAGAAGTTCTATAGTACCACGAGTCCCACTTCTACACTCGTTCTGAGAAACGATTATTATTTTTATAGTAAGGAGTAGGGTATTTTTTATATTTTATAAGAAAAAATGAAAAAACATATTTTTTCAAATGCTACATTTTTACAATAACAAAAGAATTTTAAAATTCAATTTAAAGTTTCCGGTTTCGTAGTTGCTTTTGAACATCATTATTATGTTATACGGCTATGTTAACTTAAAACTTATTTCATTTTATTGTTTATCTGGTTTATATTTTAAATTTACATTAAAAAATATCACGCTTACCATAGGTATAATAATTAATTATAATCATTTATTAAAATCATACTGAAATCAGTGCTGTTGACGCCATATGTCAGTCGGCTGTGTAGACACTGGGCAGTACATATAGCTTCCACTGACCAGGGTATTTTTTGTTCCTTGTGATGATAGATTAAGAATATAAAGTATCAACACAACCAACACAACATTATTCACCCCATAGGTACCGTTATAATTGGTTAAGATACCAAACAATGCAAGACAACAGCACTGCAGAGAGAAGGAAAACTTGATACAACATTGGGCTTGTGTTAACCAACCCGTCTGGTGAGCGTGATATAGTAGGCCTAGATCTACTTACCAGTCGCCCTCATTGCAGCCATCGGAGAGGATCTCTCAGTAACAGTACTCATAAGATACATGGCCGGTAGTCTTTTTGGTTAGTAGTTTAGTGTAGATTTCTTCCGTAATTCCATCTGCCTGCAAAAGCATCATATCGCAAAAGAAGCAAGCGGACCGATGTAACCAAAAACATCCATTTGTGTCGGACGTTGCCTTACTATATAATTTACCTGAAAGTGGTGCCCGCGCTCCTATCAATAATTATTTGTATCCTAATAAAACACTCCATTCAGGTCAACTTAAAGAAAACAAGTTTATACTTTCGTCGCCTAGAACCGGTCGTTTTCTAATAAGTCGATTAGGAAACGATCGGTCGTTTCCTAATACGTAAAAAAACAGAATACACATAAACCTCTTTTCTACAATCTTATTTATCGGTAATTTGACGGTACAGATAGGAAATTACTTTTACGGATTCTGTAATGATTTTTTTGTTAAATGAAAAGTTACAGAAACTTTAAAAATAATTTACATACCTTTACTAAACCATTGAATGATCTATCAAACATTTATTATTTTTTAGTATCAATAGGCAAGATTTAAAGGTATTATTTTCAAAAATTTCGATGTTAAAATGTGGTGAAAATATAAGAAAAAATATTTGAATTATACTGTTTCCTTTGGCATGTGTGTTCTATTACGTAATTAAGGTTTCGTGACGTAAATTAACGGCTAAATGTTGGGTCAATAAAAATTATATAAATAGTCTATTTAAAGATTATAAATATTCAGATAATTTAAAATAAAATTAATGCCCTATTAATTGCTGTTAATAAGTAATGACTGAAATAAACATGAGCATTCTTAAGCTGAAGTATTTTAATAATGTCATATAATGGATCGGTAATGTGTATCTTCCTTTTCGTCATAATTTTCAACAGACTTTAATTAAGTTATTTCTAAGAAGAGAGGTCTTTTTTGTACTTTAATTCTATTTCCTATTCACCTTCTAATACACCAGATACTACCCTATACATACCAACTCATACTTCTCTTTCCGTCCCATGGTTGCCTGTAAGAGTTTGCCTCCGTGCGATAAGGCTGCTACTTATACTTCCTTTGTATTACGTTAACTTTATAATTAAACTGGTGTGAAAGAAAGAAATGTATTATTATTATTATTCAAACCTCCACAGTTTTAGCATCAGCAAGTGTAACATTTGAAGGTGGTCGTTTTTCTTACAATCTATATAACAAGAACGTGACCGCCATTATTCAGAAAAAAAATCAGATTTTTTTTACGAAATATTATATTGAAGAACTTAATGCTAGCTTTTGCGCAGTTACATAATAATTATTGAGTGATTGCGCAAAAACAGTCGGCAAAATTGGACAAATTATAATTTGTCCAATCGCCGTTGAACAAGAAATACTGTTTCGTATCGTTTAAAATATTTTTCAGTCATTGTAAAAATAAACAAGACACCAATATCAACAATGCTGAATACCAGTAGAAATTATATTGCGCATTGGGGAATGAATCAAAGATTACGACAAAACAGATGGCGTCACGTTTTTGTTAAACAGACTGTAGGTTGCTGACTCTCGGGATGAGTCCCGAGTGGCAGCAACCTACAGTCTACTATATGAATATGACATAGTTAAACTTACTAGTATTATTTTACACGCAAAATGAAAAATGTATATAAAAAAAACACAAACCAACTTTGAAAACCGGCGGTGGAGTTGCCATTTACATACACAGTTCTCTTCCTTTTAAAATTCTGGCTTCTTCTCCCTCTTCTTCTTCTTCGGCTGCCGTAGAATATTTATTTCTTGAGGTCCTTGTGAGAGGAATTAAGGTGGTCCTGGGGGCAGTGTATTCTCCTCCCTCGATAGATTACTTCTCCAGTCTGGAAACAGTGCTGGAATCCTTGGGGTCTGTATACACTCATCACATCATCATGGGAGATTTCAATACAGACCTAACCCGCCCTACCTCACGTGCCTGCAAACTCCTTCAGATTGTTGAGTCGACCGGTATGCATGTTTTACCTCTACAGCCAACTCATCATAACAGCCTGGGGGTGGACACTTGGTTAGATTTAATACTGGTGTCGGCCCCTACGCTTGTCCGTAACCATGGTCAACTTGATGCGCCGGCATTCTCCAATCACGATCTAATCTTCCTCTCCTATGCCCTTAAACCACCTAAACCCCAACCAAGAGTTTTGCGCATGCGTTGTTTTGCTCGTATGGATCTGGACAAGCTACTTAGGGATGCTGCCTGTCTGAATTGGGATGCAGTAACGTCAGTTATAAGCATAGATGAGAAGCTTCATAACTTTAATCACATACTTCTCGCTCTATATGATAACCACGCACCCATCAAAAGTATTAAAGTAAAGAGGCAACCTGCTCCCTGGATGACGAAAGAGGTACTTTTGGCTATGCGACGAAGAGATAGAGCTTTTATCAAATTCAGAAGGGACCGTACCGAGGCAAAGCGCACTTCATACAAAATCGCGAGGAATCGCTGCAACCAGATGATACGCAACGCCAAACGCCGACACATTTTTGACAACATCTCCCATTCTTCTCCCGCCAATATTTGGAGGTTCCTTGGAACCCTGGGTATTGGTAAGCAGCGGTCGGGTGGTCTGCAGGGGACGGTTGGTTTGGAGGATTTGAACCACCATTTTTCTCTATCTGCTCATTTGGATTCCCAAACCGAGTATCGCACTCTTGACTACCTGACAAGCTTAAATAGCCCTAACATAAATCCCTTCCGATTTTCTCCGGTTGCGTCGGGTGAGATCAAAAAGATCATATTCTCTATCAAATCCAACGCTGTTGGTTGTGATAAAATCAGCCGACGTATGATCGTAACAATTATTGACCACATTTTACCTATAATCGCCCACATCATAAACTACTCATTATATTCTGGAATTTTCCCATCACTGTGGCGCAAGCCTGTGTCATCCCTTTACCTAAAAATCCAAATCCCACACACCCCAACCATTTCAGACCAATATCCGTCCTCCCTTTCCTCTCAAAGGTCCTAGAATCCTGTGTGCACAAACAGTTTTCTGAATTTGTCTACAAAAACAACCTATTGAGCCCGTTTCAATCGGGTTTCAGGCCTGGTCATAGCACTACTTCTGCTCTTCTTAAAGTGGTTGGTGATATCAAGGCAGGTATGCAAGACACTGAAGTTACTGTTTTGGTACTAATTGACTTCTCTAATGCCTTCAACACAGTTAATCACAATATACTCCTGTCTATCCTTTCCTATCTTGTGGTCTCACCTGAAGCACTGGATTGGTTCTCATCATATCTTCGGGGCCGCCAGCAATCTGTTCATGTCGATGGATCTTCCTCGAGCTGGTGTGATCTTGATTCTGGTGTTCCTCAAGGCGGCATTCTTTCTCCTATATTATTTTCTGTGTATATTAACCTCCTGTCCCTGGAACTTCGTTGTGCGTATCATCTGTATGCCGACGACCTACAGCTCTATTCACAGAGTAAAGTGGAAGATATCTCGAGTGCAATACAAATGATCAACCACGATCTGGAAACAATCAACACGTGGTCTCAAAGGTTTGGTTTATCTGTGAACCCCACAAAATGTCAAGCTATCGTAGTGGGAAGTCACCGGTCGATGAACAGAGTAGACACTAAAACTCTCCCGGCTATTACTTTTAATGGGACTATCATACCTGTGAGTGGATCGGTGAAAGATTTAGGTTTACACCTCGATTGCACACTAACCTGGCGTGAACAAGTTGCAAAACAGTGCCGGAGGGTTACTGGGACACTTCGGGCTCTAAATCGTCTGAGAAATTTCCTGCCCGTAAAAACCAAGACTATGCTTGTGCAAACTCTTATCTTCCCCTTAATCGACTATGGTGATGTGTGCTGCTACGACCTGAATGCAGATCTTCTCGATAAATTAGACCGTCTTCTTAATAACTGCATTCGATTTGTTTATAATCTCCGTAAATATGACCATGTATCCTCTTTCCGTTCGCAGCTCAATTGGCTACCAATTCGTCTACGCCGAAAATTACGCGCGCTCACTGTTCTATTCTCTTTACTTAATAACCCATCTTCGCCAACATATTTAAACTCTTATTTCCAACTCTTATGTAGCAATCACGACAGAAAGCTTCGGTCTTCTAAGAATCTTCTCCTTCGTTGCCCCTCCCATACATCTGAGTTTGTTGGCTCATCTTTCTTTGTGCAGTCCGTTCTTCTCTGGAATGAGCTTCCCCTCGAAGTCAGGATGGCTAGCAACGCTTTTACTTTTAAGAAAAAAGTGAAGCAGTATTTACTGAAACAGCTGGTAGAATCAACCAATACATGATTATCATCTTATACTTGTTATGATATTTATTTGTGTATGTATGTATATAGACTTACATCAACTTAAGTATGTATATATATGTATTTATGTATTTGTATTAATTTTAGTATATGAAAGTTTGTTATGTCTACTTCTTCTTTTCAACACCTGAAACGCACCTACTTCCTATTTTCTCTGCATCACCCAAAGGTTGACTGGTAGAGAATGCCTTAGGCATTAAGTCCGCCTATGTACATAAAGTGCATGATGTATAAATAAATAAATAAATAAATAAAACCAACCAGAACCCAGAGACCCTAAAATACTAAAAAAACTGAATAATTTATTTCTTCAAAAATACATGACTTCTTCTAATTACTTAAATGAAAAAATTACTTAGGAAATATAATTTAACTATCCTTAATTAAATTCTAAATGTACGCACGTAATTATTGTGAGACAATTTTTGACGTAATCTACTCGTAATTACTTATGAATTGAAATAAAATATTATTATATTATGTGGCTAGACATCTAAAATCTGTTTTGAAGTCGGCGCTGTGACGAAGAATATGTTCTTAATGCCGCTTCTTAATGTCTTAAAAAAACAAAAAAATATATATGTATAAAATAAAACGAAGAATATTATGCAAGGTCATTGAAAGTTATAAATGGTGCAGCTTGCTCAAGAATCTGCTAAATTTGCTTTATGTTCCACTAATAAATATACGCACATTGTAAAGTTCTCACAGTGAACTTATTTTTTTTCTAATTAAATTCTATTCAAGTACTCTCAACTAGGTAACACTATGAACAATCCTGAGCTTTATCAAGAATGTAATGTTATTCAGAAAACCGATGCACTATCAAGTCTGAAGAAGTACGCACCAAGATTGAAATGGAAAAAGCACAATAACAAGGTCGTAGATTTAGGTTGTGGGGATGGTAGCGTCACAAAGATTCTTCTTGGGTTTCTTCCTACTGACTACCAGTTGCTGGGCTGTGACATAAGCGAGAACATGGTAACATTCGCGTCTAACCATTATAGTAACGAGCGGACATCTTTCACTTTACTGGACATTGTCGGCGACCTGCCAATTGGCATGAGAGGATATTTCGACCATGTATTTTCATTCTACGCTCTTAACTGGGTTACAGATCAAAAGTTAGTGTTAATTTTTAATTTATTTAATCAACTTTGTAGATACTCAATATGTATGTACGCATACAATTTTTACAGTATAAATAAAACGTGTTTCAGAGTGATCACTTTTTATAGAACTTAATTTTCATCTTTACCTTTCAGGAAAGCTTTCGAAAATATATTAAGTTTACTAGATTATGACGGTGAATGCTTCCTGACTCTTGCAGGCTACCACACAATTCACGATGTCTACCGTACTCTATCACAAAGCAGTAAATGGAGTACATGGATGAGTGATGTTGAGAAATACATTTCTCCTTACCACGACTCAGAGGTAACGATATATTTTCTTTTATCTCGTCAAGAAACTATTTTGACCACATTTCTTCTTTTAAAAAATAAATTAATCTTCCTAAGTCATAAATAGTAAGGTCAAAATATTTAAGCTGTATTTCACATAAAACTTAAAAAATGTTAGAAGTTCCTACTAATCCCACATCCGCATAAAAAATCCGGTTGAAATTGGAAAATATGATTTTTTTTTTAAATTAGGTCAAACTTTAAATCAATAGTAAAATAGTTCAGAAAAGTCCTATTAATATTTATAAATACGAAAGTTTGTGTAGATGGACGTATGGATTTTCGTTACTCTTTCAAGTAAAAACTAATGAATGAATTTAGACGAAACTTTATAATAATATAGTCTATACAACATAATAACACATAGGTTACAAATTATTGCGTGGTCAAAAGCTAGTATTTATAATGCGACCTTGTGAGGATGGATGTATGGATGTTTATTACTCTTATTATTACGCAATGTCCTGCTGACAGTAGTATCACGCTACGGGTCAGTAATCTTGATTAATACTGGTAAGCTGATACTATAGCTGGGGTTCGTATGCCACTAGTATGGGTAGGCTGGTTCAAAACTATGATCCTTTCTTCAAAAGATTCAGAGACGAATCAAAGTCACCGATGTTCCCCATAAAATTGCTATATTTAGGTGGCATAGGGCGGAGTATATTGCACATAGAGACGATGGTCATAAAGTTTTGGAGTGGCGACCGCGTTCTTCAATATGTAGCGTTTTAGTCCCTCTACGAGGTGGTTCGGCAATCTGTCTGAGAACCTTGGTGAAGGCCTATGTCCAGCAGTAGTCGTGTTTTAGCTGAATGATGATGATAGCTTGCAAACACACAAATGTGTATGTTACTCTAGTTGCGTGCACACAAATTTCTAGAAAAGAGTTATTTTTTTATAAATATAATAATATATTGTATTTATTGTTAGTCCCAGGACGCTTGTTATCTGGCGGTGACTAAGGCATAAAATTAAATTAAAATATTTTAATAAGTTAACGATAAACAATATACTCGTAAGTTATAGTACTTTCACCAGTATATTTCTTACATATTTACTTTTCTGATACGTTAAACACCTGAGTGCTGTTTTGACATTTTTGTAATCTCTCAATCTAGTGTATAATACTTAGTCTGGCCATAAATACTGTTACACTTAATTATAAAAAAATATTACATTTGAATTTCGAATCTGTCATTTTTATACGATTGTTCATTGTGTTTTCTCATTTTGGCGCCAATACATTGTAAAATATTTTGCGATATTAAAATGGTGTGGGGTGATAAAGAGAACCGAATCGCTGTGATAGCATTACACAAAGTAGGTATGGAGCCAAATGCAATTTTTAAAACTCTCCATACACTTGGTATTAGTAAAATGTTTGTGTACCGGGCTATTAATAGGTACAATGAGACCTCCTCTGTTTGTGACAGAAAAAGATCTGGCCGTCCACGTAGTGTTCGTACGAAAAAGGTGGTCAAAGCAGTAAGGGAAAGAATTCGAAGAAATCCTGTCCGAAAGCAAAAGATTTTATCTCGGGAAATGAAGATAGCACCTAGAACCATGTCGCGTATTTTAAAAGATGACTTAGGACTTGCAGCCTATAAGAGACGCACTGGCCATTTCTTAACTGATAATTTAAAGAAGAATAGGGTGGTAAAATCGAAACAACTACTGAAGCGGTACGCAAAGGGAGGTCACAGAAAAATTTTGTTTACGGATGAGAAAATTTTTACAATTGAGCAACATTTTAACAAACAAAATGACCGTATTTATGCTCAAAGCTCTAAGGAAGCTTCCCAATTAGTCGACAGAGTGCAACGTGGACATTATCCGACTTCAGTGATGGTTTGGTGGGGTGTTAGCTATGAAGGAGTGACTGAGCCATATTTTTGTGAAAAAGGTATCAAAACATCGGCACAAGTGTATCAAGATACCATTCTTGAGAAGGTAGTTAAGCCCCTTAACATCACCATGTTCAATAACCAAGTATGGTCCTTCCAGCAAGACTCGGCGCCGGGTCATAAAGCTCGGTCCACGCAGTCTTGGTTGGAATCGAACGTTTCGGACTTCATCAGAGCTGAAGACTGGCCGTCGTCTAGTCCCGATCTTAATCCGCTGGATTATGATTTGTGGTCAGTTTTAGAGAGTACAGCTTGCTCTAAACGCCATGATAATTTGGAGTCCCTAAAACAATCTATACGATTGGCAGTGAAGAATTTTCCCATGGAAAGAGTGCGTGCTTCTATTGATAACTGGCCTCATCGTTTAAAGGACTGTATTGCAGCCAATGGAGACCACTTCGAATAAGCTTTTTATATTTTTAATTGTTTTATATTTATGTATTAAACTGACACACTGTAAAAGTAATAAATGTTATTTGCAGTTAACAATTTTCTTTTTTCTTTATTACAATATTTATGGCAAGACTAGGTATATTTAAAATAGTGTTTTTTAGTAGTGGTATGTAATTTCGACAAAAATTCATATAGTTTCAAATAACAATTCTTCAATATTAAACTCCGTTTTTTAGTTTCTTAAACTCACTTATTTGTACCTTACTATATTTGTTGAATTAACATTTTTTCATGAAAATATATAACAGATTTGACAATAATAAACGTGTATAAAGTTCAGTCATCTGGTAGAACTATTGATAAATAGTATATTAAAATGACCTATGTAATCTGTTATTGTTTTCGAAACGTACACAGGAGACATACAATCAATAACATTTCATAACATTGACGTTAACTGCACCTGGAACGCTGCCCAGACAAAATAATAACACTATTGTTATCGTCCAATTGATAGAGCTATGGCTAAGAACAAAATACTATTGGTACCACTGAGGACTGCACAGGGTCAAACTGATGGAGCTATGATCAATAATTTTTGCCCGTGACACTAACTGTAGGACTAGCTGTAGGACCACGGGTAATGGATCTTAATTTGTTAAAAAAACTTTCTGTAGAAGGTAAATATGACAAAAACAGTTACCTAGTTGTATTTTAAAACCACGTAACGTAAAAGGCAAAGCCACATTTCTAAGAGGCCCTTAGCAATCGTATCTTAGAAAAGGGTTTATGTATTATGTTAAAAAAACTATTTCTTGATCTAGGAATACATATCTACACAGTCTATTTTTCCCCTTTTTCAACAATGACGATACAAAATGTACGTATAAGTAAACGAGTGTTTTAGTGATCAATTGGTACGTCAGTAATACTGAACAGTTTGCAGTATAAAGACTCAATCTGGATCAGATCAAAAGAAAAAAGATAAAATTCCTACATAACTATACGAGTATTCATCCTATTTATCTAAAGACGAACAAATCACCCTGAATTTTTTTCTAAGGAATTTCCAATCTCTACATTTATCTGTATACAGAAAAAAGAAAATTGAAAATTTGTGTTACGCATCAACAATATTCTTCAATTATGAATATCTTATCATACAATTACATGTATATAAGTATACACAAATACATATTCATACACTAACATACACGAATATGCATATTAGCACGTAGTCAAACACGCAGAGCTAAACTTTCAATTGCAAGTAAAACAGGGGAATGGAAATCGTATAACCCGAGAAAACCTCGCCATTAGATAAAAGTATTTCTATATAATATTCCACTGTATGTTGTTTATTCTTCATATTTCGAATCGGAGCAACGACTCTTTTACTAACCTTGGTTGACATAACCCCATATTTGTTGTTTGTCATCAAATCAAATCAAACGATTTGTTTGCACAATGTAGGTTTAAAAAGATCTTAAGCGACTGCACCGTTAACCTAGTGGTTTAAGCGGTCGCCACGCCGCTGTCTACAGTGCTGAATGTTGTGGGTTGAAACGCCGCATGGGACAACACTTTGTGTGATCCATAAATTGTTGTTCTGCGTCTGGGTGTTCTTTGTGTACGTTTCTTGTACACAGGATTTACTCCTAGAGCGGGCGTAGTCTTTTTAAAAAAAAATGTTAATATATGTGATATATTAATACATATTTTTACTATTTGTGTGTTGTATCGAACACTGTTAGTGTCATTTGAAAAAGTAACAGTAATAGTAATATAAATCAAACAACATACTTAAAGTACGTTAGTAAAGTGTTTTATTTATACTGTTTAATAGTGTCAGTAATCTTACAAAACAACAACGTTTCTGGAGTTTTTCGCAGGGGACAGTTACAGGGGAAAACGGAAGTCACAAAAATCGCACGTAAAGATTTTCCATTCATATTTAAAGCTTACATACATATTATAATGAAAAATATAGAAAAATTATCGATAATATCTTTTGTTTTTAAACATTCTAAAAATATTCAAATTATTTTCTGTTTTCGTATTAGGCCAAGAACGTAATTTGAAATAGATGTTACTCACATTGTATTCTTTTTTCTTTTCAGAACCCAGAAGCAACCATTATAAAACTAATGCAAAATATAGGATTCGTTGACTGTCACGTGGAATGTAAAGACATGGTCTTTTCATATGAAAATGGAGATATTATGAGAAGTAATTATTTCTCTATTAATTTTTATATCAGAAATAAATAACACACAATCTTCGTTACATTGTTTTGAATTTTTCAGAACATACGCTAGCTGTCAATCCATTCAGGATTCCCGAAGAAATGCACGATGACTTTATATTTGACTACATTCAAACGTTAAAAAATATTGAAATCACTCGTAATGTTGGCTCTGAAAATGTACCAAAAGGTTTTACTCTGTATTACAAATTACTTATACTATATGGACGTAAACCAACGGCTTCGGTAACCTTTAAAAGTATTTAATAAACCGTTATAGTAAATAAATGTTTCAATAGTACTAGCTACTTGCAATCAAAGATATCCTATCCTTATTTCTTTTTGACGAGCCAGTTAGTCTAGTGGTTAGTGGCCCTGACTGCTAAAGCGGAGGTCAAGTGTTCGATTCCTTCCCACGACAAATATTTGCGTGATGAGCACACGATTTTTTGTTCTGTATCTGGGTATAATTTATCTATAATATCTATTTAGAAATATTTTCACTGTAGCACAGCGTCTGTCTATTTTGGAACCAGACAGCTGTGTGTGAGATGTGTGAGGTTTATTTGTTTTATTTATTATTTTTTGTTAGTTTGTCTTTCTTTCACGTCGTGACAGAACGATTTTATTATATGATTTTTGTATCTGGAGATAGTTAGGAGGTTGGAGAGTGATATAGGCTGCTTTTTACCACGATAAAATATGTATGTTATTCTTATGGGAAGATTGCATACGGTACAAAATCTGTCATTGGTCTTTATAAAAAATACCCACAGTTTCTGATAGATGGCGTTACTTTGGATAAGGTACCTAGGTTGGTTGGTGGAAAAAAAATGTTATAACACTAACAAACGCAATTTAAACAACTAACACAAATTCACAATATCCATACAAAGATTGTTTGAAAGAGATCGCAGCGAACTATACTTATAAGATTGGATATTTTTAAAAGAAATAAATATGGTAGCGACAAATAATAAAATAAATATAATAGAGCAAGTTTTCTGTGATCTCTGGCTAAAGCATTACGTTTCTGTACTTAAGTGATACATCCTCAAACTTTTTACTACTTTATAAGTTGTAAATTTTAAAGTACCTGCAATTATAATATAAATAACAATAGTGTACTATGTACTGCTTGTTAAAACCTTTTGGTAATCGGATTCGCAAGCATCTCCGAAGAATGTACAATTGCTTATTTGTCGACACAGTTGTTTACCGCTTAAAATCTTTTGAAATCGTGTTACACCTAGTTTACACATACCCTCTCTACCCTCAGTCTGATTCCCTTGTAGTTTTATCCGGCTTCGAACACTCAGCACTATTAGAGTATTCAGGGTTAAGCTATAGGTTGCAGAAAAATGGCAGAAAAACAAAAAAACGGGGTGCTTGGCTAGAAAACCTCCACGTGGTGCACCCTGGTAACGTTGGCGATGGTGTTCATCACTGCCAACGGCTAATATTCTAGCACGAAGAGGAAACCATTTCTTCGGCAATTCGGCCGAGACTTGGTCCAACAGAGCGGGCGAGTTCGTCGGATCCTCTGTTGGTTCTTCGCTCTTCGGAGCATTGAGGAGGAAAACCTCGGTAAAAAATCACGATGGTGGGACCCTTTCAAGGGTCGGAGTTCCTCCGTTCAGCGGTGGAAAAGTAAGACGGGCTCGGTGTGCACTTACACTGCCACCGAGCAGGCATCAGGAGACGTAGTCTCCGTGCCGCCGTCGACATATCGTAGTCCCGAGTTGGAGTCTCGCAACTCCGATCGGGGGCGAGGGTCTTGGCTTAGCCGCCCGGACTGCGAGGAAGAAAACCTCTATAAAAAATCACCCCGAATCCCGTGTTCTGGTGCGTGACCAGGGGATGCATGGCTGATGGGTAGTTCAGTCGTAAGCGCACTCCCAGCCAGGGTACCTGCGGACCCCTCGGTTGGGAATAAATTTACGCTTGCCCGGGTATTGGGGATCTCTGCCCGGGTCGACCTTTGTTCTCCCCATCTCGTGGGTTTAAATATGGAAACTTTAATAACTAAAACCAAAAAAGATTTACAGAAGGAGAGGAGTAGGAAAGGGAAGCTTGGTACTACAAGTGACTTCTCGTCTAACGAGGGGGAAGCAGTACTTGGGACTCCTATTTCGGTGGGGATCCCAGAAGTCAATTTGGCTGCTGGGAACCAAAGAAGAACATCGGAACGATTGCGTTCCAAGTCCGCCCATCCGTCGGACGGTGGTAGCTCAAGCATGACTATGGACGTGCTGGAGTCCACAAACGTGGAGATCTGCGACAGCAGAAAACGCGGACGCTCCCGGGACGAGGAGAGTGACACGTCCCTGGAAATGCTACCTCCTAAAGTGGGGACCAGCCGCAGAGGCAGGTCACGTACGGCCATTTCCAACCCCTCAGTTTCTGTCTTCTCGAAGTCAGAAGCCTATAGGCGGGTCAGGGCGGAGGGCGAAAGCGCGGCAGAAGAAGAGATTGCGGATCTCCTGCAGAGGATCCGGGCGCCGGTGGATAATGTTTCGGCTCTCCAAACACCGGCGTCTTTGCATGAGAGAGCAAAGTTAGCGGTGGCCATAATTGAGAAAGTGGCCACCAAATCTAGGAACCTGAAGAGCACTTTTGTAAGAGCTCTGAAGGACTCTTCATTGGCTATAGCTGGGGTCGTTGAGACCATCACTGGGGACGTGGCTCGCCTCCAGGCAGCTAACGACCGATTGACGGGGCAGGTTGCAGAGCTTAGTGTTCAGTTCGCTCAATTTCAGGTGCGGGCGGACTGTCCTAAGCGACAGAATCCGGCTCCACGGCAACCCGCCCCCACTTCATCGCTCGGTGGCGTCCCAGATGCCCAACTGCGCCAAATTACTGACGCAGTTTGGCGTATGATGGACGGGCGTCTCGCTGGCCTGGAGGCGAGGCTACCTCCAGCCCCTATAGTTCGGCCAGCACTCGCAGCAGATAAACCGAAGAGAGCTGCGGAGCCGACTCCACTTCCAGCTGCGGGTGGCCGCGTGACGTATGCCACGGTGACGTCTCAGTCAGCGGCTGCACCGAAGGCGACACGTACGGCCAAGGCAGTTGGAAAGAACACTAGACCTATACCTAAGACCTTGGCAACAACAGGGGCGGAATTTCCTCCGCTTCCCACTCCATCGCCTAGTGTCCCTTCCTTTCCTTCAGCTACCGCGAACGACGGGTGGCAAGTTGTGGGGGGAAATAAGAAGTCCCGAAAGCGGGCTAAAAAAGCTGCGAGGAAAGCAAGACCTACACTTCAGCCCTCGGTGGCAGAGTCTACCAAGAAAAAGTCGGGGAAACTGCGGACCCCTAAGACAGCGGCTGTAGTTGTAACACTGTCACCGGAAGCGGTTAACGGTGGACTGTCCTACGCAGCCGTCTTTAAGAAGGCACGGGACAGTCTGTCAAAAGATTTCGGGACGGTAGGTGTTAAATTGCGTCTTGCCCAGACGGGAGCTCGAATTCTTGAGTTCCCTGGAGCTGAAGGAGCAGAGACGGCAGACAAATTTGCCGAGAAGTTGCGGGGCATATTGGCAACCACGGATGGTGTCAAGATCGCCAGGCCTACTAAATGCGCGGAGCTGCGCATTTCAGGCCTGGACGATTCGGTGACGGCCGAGGACGTCCGCGAAGCGATTCGGGAGAAGACCGGATGCAACGCAGATAACATCAAGATCGGCACCATTCGCCCCGGTCTGGGAGGCCTTGGTGCGGTATGGGTTAGCTGTCCTGTAGCGTCAGCCAAAAGTCTGGGCGAAATTGGCAAGATCCTCATCGGTTTCGTAAACGCCAAAGTCACAGTTCTGGCGGCGAGACCGATGAGGTGTTTCAAATGCCTGGGCGTGGGACACACCCGCATCAAATGCGACAGCTGTTTTGACTGCAGCGGACTTTGTTTCCGTTGCGGTCGACCGGGGCACAAGGCGGCAGATTGTTCTGCTGCCCCTCACTGCCCCGCGTGTGCGGCGGGTAACAAGCCCGCCAATCACCAGATTGGGCAGGGGGGTTGTAAACCTCCCCGCAGTTCTCGGCAGGCGTCAGGGGCTAGCCAGTCGGCCCAGGCTGCTTCTGACGTCGTTCGTGCGTCCATACCGTCGCCCATGGAGGAGGCTGTAGAGACGGTCGAGTAATGGCCCAAGTCTCCAACCTCCTTGTCTAGACTAACCTGAACCACTGTGCCGCGGCGCAGGACCTTTTCCTGCAAACCATGGCACAGTGGTCGATCGGTGTTGCCGTAGCCGCGGAACCCTACTACGTTCCTCCCCGTCCAAACTGGTTGGGTGACCGAGACGGTTCCGTGGCAGTCGTCGGCTCCACAGCGGCTCATTCCCCGCCCTTGTCGCTAAGAGACAAGGGCACTGGATATGTTGCTGCTGAGTGGGGGGAGATCACCGTATACGGTGTGTATTTCTCCCCCAACCGGAGTTTGAGCGACTTCGAGGTCTTCCTCAACAGCCTGGAAATCTCGATGCGGCGACTAATGTCTGGGCACGTCCTTGTGCTGGGGGACTTCAACGCAAAGTCCGTTGCGTGGGGTTCCCCCAGGACGGACGCTAGGGGCGAGGCCGTAGAGGAGTGGGCGGCCTCGGTGGGCCTCTGTTTGCTAAACAGGGGCTCCACCAACACGTGTGTGCGAGAGCAGGGAGGGTCGATAGTGGACCTTTCGTTCGCTACCCCTGCCCTCGCCGCACGAGTAAGGAACTGGCGTGTCCTGGAAGAGGTTGAGACGCTCTGGGATCATCTCTATATCCGATTTGAGCTCTCCCGCTCCCAGGAACCCAGAAGGGGTCACGTGGCGCGGCGTTCTTCTCGCTTTCCACGGTGGGCTATAGCCAAACTGAATAGGGACCTACTAGAGGAGGCAGCCATTATTCACTCTTGGCTGTCTCCGCAGGGTCTGACCGAGGAGGTCGACATGGGGGCTGGTCGTTTCCGCGATGCGATTACGCAGATCTGCGATGCGGCCATGCCCCGCATCCGAGGTTGTCGGCCTCCACGGAAGGAAGTGTACTGGTGGTCCCAGGAGTTGGCGGACCTCCGCGCGGCCTGTACTCGTGCCCGGAGGTCCTACACCCGTGGTCGGCGGCGACACCGCGAAGAAGGCGGGGAAGCTTCATGAGGAGTACCGAGAGGCGCGGAAAACTCTGAAGCTGGCTATCAGCCGCGCCAAGGAAATTAAGCGTAAGGAGATGCTGGAGGGTCTCGATCGTGACCCCTGGGGTCGCCCTTATCGTGCGGCGCGACAAAAGCTCCGCACGTCGGGCCCCCCCCTTACAGAGACACTCCAGCCCAGCTTCCTGCGGGAAGTGGTCGAGGGCCTTTTCCCGCAGCGGGTGGATCACACACCCCCGTCGATGGCCTTCATGGTCGGAGACGACGGGGGGAACGAGGACGATGTTCCGCCCGTCAGGGAATCGGAGGTAGGGGCGGTTGTTCTACGGATTCGCTCTAAGAACACCGCCCCCGGGCCGGACGGGATACCTGCCCGAGTGCTGGCCCGAGCCCTCGAACACATGTCGGACCGCCTCAGGGAGGTCCTGAACGCTAGCTTGGCGTCCAGACGCTTCCCTGAGTGCTGGAAAAGCGGGAAGCTGGTCCTATTGAAGAAGCCGGGACGGCCAGCCGAATCGGTGGCGGCCTATAGGCCCATCGTGTTGCTGGACGAGGCGGGTAAACTGTTTGAGAGGATACTCTCTGCCCGCATCGTCCGGCACCTCCGTGAGGTGGGCCCCGATCTGTCGGACGCCCAATTTGGTTTTCGGGCGG
Organism: Hypercompe scribonia; assembly: GCA_949316085.1. NCBI lineage: Eukaryota > Metazoa > Arthropoda > Insecta > Lepidoptera > Erebidae > Hypercompe > Hypercompe scribonia. The sequence continues at coordinate 9,914,545 of OX438974.1, read as the reverse complement.
GGCGTTCGACGGTCGATGCCGTGCTGCGCCTGAGGGCCGTTACCGAAGAGGCGGTGAGCTGTGGCGGCGTGCTGTTGGTGGTGTCGTTGGACATCGCCAACGCATTCAATAGTCTGCCATTTAGCTGCATCAGGGAAGCACTCCACTACCACGGGGTGCCAAAGTACCTGAGGCGGCTTGTGGCAGACTATCTTGAGGAGCGTACCGTCATGTACGAGGACCGAGACGGTGTTCTAAGGCGGCGGCTCATGTCGTGCGGTGTTCCGCAGGGGTCTGTCCTCGGACCACTCCTGTGGAACATGGGATACGACTGGGCCCTTCGAGGTCGTCTTCCCCCCGGGCTGGGCGTACTTTGTTACGCAGATGACACATTGGTAACGGCCCGGGGGATGAACTTTCAAGAGGCGGCGCGCCTGGCTACCACGGGTGTCTCACTGGTGGTGGGGCGAATTGAGGCGCTGGGTTTGCAGGTGGCCCTGGACAAGACGGAGGCCCTTTTGTTCCATGGGCCCCGTCGTGGTCCACCCTCCGGCGCCTCCATCGTGGTCAGTTCGGTCCTCGTACCAGTTCAGGCCCAGATGAAGTATCTGGGCCTGATCCTCGACGGCAGGTGGCTCTTCGACGAGCACTTCCGACAGCTTTCTCCAAAGCTGGTCGGCGCTGCTTCTGCCCTTGGGCGACTTTTGCCCAATCTGGGTGGAGCTAGCGTCGCGACGAGACGGCTATACACGGGGGTTGTCCGTTCAATGGCGCTGTATGGTGCACCGGTGTGGGCGGCGGCTCTGACCGCCCAGAATAGGGCTCGCCTCTGGCGCCCTCAGAGGATATTGGCGGTTAGAGCCATACGCGGTTACCGCACCGTATCGACGGAGGCGGCGTGCGCCTTGGCCGGAACTCCCCCGTGGGATTTGGAGGCGGAAGTGCTCGCCGAAGTTTATCGGCGGACGGCTGACTTCCGGGCGCGTAGCGGCATACGGCCCCCGCCCGAAGAGATACGCGAGTGGCGAGAGGCCGCTCGTCGAGCCACAATGGCTTGTTGGTCGTCCCGGCTGGAGGCTCCACGTGCTGGTTTTGCCGCCGTGGAGGCTCTCCAGCCGGTCATCGCCGAGTGGGCAGGGCGGCAGCACGGGACCCTTTCCTTCCGACTGACGCAGGTCCTTTCCGGGCACGGTTGCTTCGGGAAGTATCTGCACTCGGTCGCCAGGAGGGAATTAAGTCCCGCCTGTCACCACTGCGACTGCAGTGAGGACTCGGCTCAGCACACGCTAGCGGTTTGTTCCGCTTGGGCGGCGCAGCGTGGGGTCCTCACTGCAGTTATTGGAGGAGATCTCTCGCTACCGGCCGTCATACGCTCCATGGTCGGTAGCGACAGTTGTTTTACCGCGGTCGCAACATTCTGCGAAGACGTAATTTTGCGGAAGGAGGCGGCGGAGAGGGCCCGGGAGGACGATATCCACTCGGACCCAATTCGCCGTCGGCGAGCCGGGCGGCGGAGGCGCGCATACCAGCGCCTCATGCCGCCTTGAGTGTGGCCGCGGATGGACGGGACGGGTTTTCCCCTCCATCCGCTATAGTGGCCAGCCGCGAGGAGGCGACGACCGCGTGTGCCGCACGTCGCCTAAAATAGAGAGTTCATCCGCAGATGGTGCCCGTGGTAGCGGGCAGGCGCTAGGAGGGATTAGGATGTCGTAATAACAGCTGTTCCCGGATCCTTCCTCTCTCAGGCGCAGAGTGGCACACCGTGTGGTTTTAGTCGGTCCGATTCCGACACACCGCCCCGCCGTAAACCCCGGTGGGGTGACGGCCCGTGGGGGTTTCCACACGTTAAAAAAAAAAAAAAAAAATAAATAGGTTGCAGAAAAATGGTTCAGTTATATCTCACCTTCTTATTAAGAATGATTTGAAACTACTAACCCCCACTAAATTACAATTGTTAGCATTACTAAAACTAGTAATTTCATGAACACTGAATTTAGTAACAAGTGTACAGTTATGTACGTGTATACTAGTTTTACCCAACATGCTCTGGGTAAAGATAATTGCCACAAACCTTTAGTACTCACTCTTAATAATCGTAGGGAAGTATGAAAGGGTAAAAACTTCGTGGTCGGTTTTTTCGAGTCCTAAATGAGTCTGATATAGACTTTGAAACGTCTAGGTCTTAACTATGGAATGATGATCACTTCAGAGAAACCGAAAGTTTTTTTTTGTGCGATTATGGATGAAGTTATCTGAATAACTATCCCTATACGTAAGGTCCGGTTGACATCTGTCGGCCATGGTACCGGCCTGAGGATTCTATCAGGCATATTATTTCTAGTTATTCTCGTCTTGTTAACGATAAATATTTGCACAGGTACAACTAGGTAACCAGTATCGCATACCAACAACTTGTCCTTAAATACCATCTTATGAATTGAGAGGTACCATACTACAGGTATGTACTCGAACCAGTTCTCGAAAATGGTCGTGTTATGTTTTATTGGGATCGACCTAATATCACAGATAGTCCCAACTATTGTCATCAATGAGCTTGATATTGTGGTGATAGATCGATTAGCGCATCGTGCATGATTATTAGTCCAAGAGCCCGTGAGTGCCAAACCTTCGTCTTTTTATAAAAGCTGAAAGTTCTTCTATGTGTGTCCCTAGTTCAGGTAAGAATGATCCCCAAACATGAAGCTGAGGCAGCGGTGGCTTTGGCAGATAACAGGCAACAAAGGTGTGTAAAATTCCATCTCAAATTTGTCATGAAATAAAACTTGATTTTTTTATATTTGATTCATAACAATATCAAAACTCGCGTTGCTCATTGCCAGACAGTGAGTATGGTTACCACCCTCTACCGGACACCCCTAAACTATTATAATTTATAATTATACTTACGTTATATTATAAAACCTAAGTTTTATATATAATTTTTTGGGAGCCTATTAAACTATGTTTACATAGTAGCCGGACAGTTTTGAAGGTTCTATCATCTTGCCAGACGCATTCAAAAGCTGCGGTCCGAATTGTGCTCACAGCACTTACGACGTTTAAACTGCTAACGTGTGGACCGATTTAGTGAGCGCGCGATAACGATGAAAATGATGAAAATATATAGTTTTAATTAAAAAAAAAAAATTCTCTGTAAATTTCTTATCTTAAAAAAATGTGTCCTTTGGTATAATAAACACTAAAATTTGATTTACTTTGTTTCATTGGCTTTATAATTTTAATAGCATTGACAATAATAAACTTCTTAAAATGAAAAATAATATCAATTAAATTATTAGATTTTCGACATGATTGCATTGTATTAGAAAAATTTTACTCAGTATTATTTTAAATATTTGTTATTGAAATTGTAAAAATTAATTAATGAAATTCAATTCACAAAATGACTCTTCTTTATAAAATTACATATACATATGTAAATCACCAAAGAGATTAACCAAGACATTGTAGCAACTTCCACAATACAGCACAAAGAAAAATATACAACAGCGCCATCTAGCGAAGATACATCGAACCACGAAGTATGAACGAAACGAATAAATGTAATGAAGTACAATGCAACTATAATACTAATCCTGAATCGCGATATAGAGATTCGCGTTGCGATTAGGATATATACAAAAACCCAACATTAACTGTTGGGCCGTGGCCCACCAGGCTTGATCACCTAGCCTGGTCGGTGGATCCTCCCTTTGTGTCGGAGGGATATGACACTCGTCCCTCCACAGTTTACTTGGTTTTTACGACACTCATGTAATGTGTACCACCACACGAATGTAAGATATTCGTTTATATTGTTTTAATACTTGGGCAAGAAAGTAAATACTCGTAGATAGAGGCGGGCAGTAGAGACTATGTAAAGTAAAACTCATTCGTAATTATAATTATACATACAAGGTTGATAACCTTTTACAATCACATGTAAACTTCAAGTTGGTCGAAAGGTGACGTGAACGTTGTCGCAATTGATCTTCAATACTTAATATATATAAACGTAAAAAATAAAACTAAACGATTTTTAATAAATGTTTTTGTTGAGTAAAAAGTGGTTAATGTTTCATAATTTATGTTGCATCCTTTTGAATAAATTATGAATATTTTACTGGAAAGGGATTAATTTACATTCTGTCCTGTAAATGTATTCTGATTTATTAATCTGCTTTCGGTGCTCAAGATTTAAGATGAACTACGCAAAGAGATTGTTAAAATTAAAAGAACTTGTTGGTTCCATTGAATTTTTTTTGACTTCTAGTACTTGACTTAAGTCAAATTAATGATTGTAATACAAAAAGTAACACTTTCCTTAACTATTATAATTCTATTATAAATAACAAATTAATGCTTTGTTACTTTAAAATATACAAAACATTATTATGTATAGTATTGCATATCCGTTCTGTGGTGATGTCATCTAATGAGCGCATGGCCGAGATATGTTTTGATACATATACCATATAACCTATGTATGTATATATGTACATATAGTATACAAATGTTACGTTGATTTGCGTACGAATCAAAATCTCAAAAAGTTTTGCACTGATTGAACTCAACTTTTAACATAACATACAACACTATTATAAAATGATGTTTATCTTTTTTCGTGATACTTTTATTCCTCATTTCCTATCAATAAGCTACTGCAAAGCGTGGCAGGGTACAGCTAGTAGCCATACAATAATTAAATATTTTTCTTCAAGTCGACTAAAGAAAACCTGACGGCTTGTGTAAATATATAAGTTAATAGATAAGTACTTCATAAGTTGAATAGGAACAAATGAAAAAAAAAACCATTGAGAAACATTCTAAATGAATTCTAAAAGTGTTAAATACTTACATTAGATTTTAAAAACACATGACACTTTTTATGATAACAGTAGATACCTTTCAGGTTGTTTGAAATCGATGATGATGTTTATATAATAATTCTGTATAATATATTGTTGCCTGCGATATTAACTTTGTTAAGATGAGAGCTTTTTTGGAAGCACTGTTTCGTCTAGTTGATAAATAGAGACCAAAAGTTCGATGAGCTGCGATTGTCACTTACTTCCTTACGCGAATCCCTTCAATTTCTGCAGTTGCGAAGAGATGTCGCCACTATGGCAGTTTTCTACTGTCTTTGTCATCGAGAGTGTTCTGTAGAGCTTTTCCAACTGATCTCACCTTCTCCATTCCTCCATAGGACAACTCTTGCTGGTGTTGGAAGCCACCGTTTTAGAATATAAGACATACGCTCCCAAACTAAACGATTCGGCTCTTCCTGCGCAAATCAGTTAAAACCCGCAACTCACTACTAACGCGTGTATTTCCCTGTCACTATGATCCCGGTTCTTTTAAGCGGGGCGTGATCATACTAGGCCGCCATAGTGTAGGTCGCCACACTGCATTGTACGTATGCATTCACAACTACCCCTCTTGTATTCTATTCACACTTTTCATCGGACAGAGTAGTCACTTTGGTAGGCTTTTATAAAAAAAAAATATTTATTCATTTATTTATTTATTTACACTTTATGCACTTTGTACATCGGCGGACTTAATGCCCAAGGCATTCTCTTCCAGTCAACCTTAGGGTGGTTTAAAAAATTACTACCAGTTGATGCATTTGCAAATTTGCCTCTATCTCGTAAGAAAAAAAAACATATTATTAATTATGAGATATTTCACAAAAAATGGTTGAATGAACTTTTGAATGTTTTGTTATTACTATTAAAACCAACGGCCCGAAAAATAAGGAAAATACACAAAAACAATGCAAGTTTTTTTAAGTACATATTTCGATGTCACAAGGACATCGTGTTACGAATATTGTATGTTGCAGTTTATATATTTATTTTTGTTGGTTTTAAAATATACATATATTAAATTTAATTTTTCAATAAAAGTAACCTCTCTTATTACTATATCACGCCCCATAAACTTATCAATCTTCTCCTTAGTGTTTCGACGATAAGCATTACGTAACCGTTAACTATAATTCAACAGTCCAGAACGTGACCACTTTTACTGTGTTCTGGGTAGCATCCATTAGGTTTTCCTGCATGCACGTATCTGGGCACGCAAGACACGATGCAAAGTGGGACATCGTTGCAATTGCACTGCACAAACATTCCAGACTGGCACTGTCTAAAAATCCTCACCTGGACATATTTTCTTTGCCCCGACCGTCATGAGTCTAAACTTACTTACTTACTTTCCACAATCTGCACCTGGTGTGTTCAAGGTCAATGGGTCGACACATTTTACAAAACTCCTGCGGCTCTTTAATCTTTATTTGAGTGAGATGTGGCTGTGCATTCAGTGCCGGAGGGTCGTTCAATATTTTTGTTATTTCTACAGCACTCGCCACTGTACTTTAAACCACCGTAGGCGCTATGCCGGTCAGTAAGTGCAGCAGGTTGGCCAGGGTCGGTTTCATATCTATTAGCCTCGTGTGACTGGATCAGCTCCATACAAGGTATGTGTATTTACCAGCAGAGGATGCTAGCTCACTAGCTAGCTACAAATTTGATACTACGATAGGCTTATTAATATTAAGTCAATACAGGTAGTTTGTAGTCGGTAACTGTATTGGTCGGTTATATAAGTACAAAATTAGTAAAATAAATAATTACTTTGAGTGAGGTCTAGTCCCAGATAACTTAAAGATAACCAAAGTAAACCGAATTTATAAGCATAACTGAGAATAAATCCCGGTAACTATTGGCCAGCGTTTGTGCTTTCCGTGATTTCAAAGGTATTTGAGAAGATTACCTATAATCGGTTAGAAGCCTATTTAAACCCAATAAATATTTATTGCTCTAAACATATGGATTCTGGCTTAAATCAAGTAGTCTTTCTGCAACAGTTGATTTAACAACCAAAATAAATCGTAAGATACGGGTATCGCACGACCTCCTTTGAGACGGCGAGTCTGCTGGCCAGAACCCCACCACGTGATCTGGAAGCGACAGCCCTTGTGGCTCTTTACCAGTGACGGAAAGAGTCGCAAGAATTGAGACAAAATCCTGAGACTCAGGAAATTGAAGACACGAAACCTCAACTCCACCAACTCCTCGTGGAGAAGTGGATCATTAGAAAACGTTGCTTCGGAGATCACCTATTTCTGATCCGTAGAGAACCAATTCCTGAGTACCACCACTGCGATGGCTGGCCCGCGGACATGGTGCCCTATACGCTGGTAGGATGTCCTGTGCGAGAACAGCAGGAGTACACCGGAGCTCGCAAAACGATATACGTCCTCCTTAAGCATAAGTCTGAGTACGACAAATCTCACTTTGATAAGTGATGATTCCTAACAGAAATAAATCAGCATCATGCATCTGGTTCCCCGCCTACTAGTGTAGACGAGACAGCGTGTGGTTTTTGATCCATTCGAGTCTGACATGACCACCACTGATTCCCGAACAGACAAAAAATAGACAATGTGTTAACAACATATTTAGGATAATATTAAATTTTCTTCATTTAAGTGATTAAAAAATGCTGCTACCGGTTACACTATTTCAAATTCTATTCATGAATTTTCGAAAGATGAAAGGTTCAGGCACAAGATCACTGAGGTTAAATGAATAAGACAAAGAGATTATAATTCAAAAATGAAGAATTAACAAATGTATTCTTCTGTTTTTTTTAAGAAATATTTTCGAATAGAATAGAATATTTCATCACGGAGCAAATACAAAGAGGAGATACCATAATGAGATTTTTGTACGAGACATCACGTGTCAATTCGCGAGGTGATGGGGTGTTAAGCTCCGCCTACTTGACTCTTTTTCATCTACCGAACAATAGCAAAACTATTAGCATCGTTAAGTGTTGGTGTTCCTATGTAATTTAGCTACATAGGATGTAATTTTTAACAGAGAGTACTATTTACAAGGCCAATTTTCGTTCTCCACAACAGTCGGCTCTGTGCCATCAACTGGTAGTATTTTTTTTATAAAAGCCTACCGAAGTGACTACTCTGCCCGATGAAAAATGTGAATAGAATACAAGAGTGGTAGTCACGTTGTGAATGCATACAATGCAGTATGGCGACCTACGCTATGGCGGTATGGTAAGATGTTACTTCACGCCCCTCTTAAAGGAATCGAGATCATAGTAAAAAGGAAATACACACGCTAGTAGTGAGTTCCAGGTTTTAACTGATTTGCACAGGAAGAGCCGAATCGTTTAGTTCGGGAGTGGATGTCTACCATTCTAAAACGGTGGCTGTATGACCTCATCGGCCATCGTTTCTGTGTGTAATGTGCCCCGCCCACTACCACTTAAATTTAGCAATTTTACTGGCAGTAAAATTTTACTACCAGTAAATCGCTAAACTTACTTAACTATATCGGTGACTTTGGTTCATCTGCGGATTTCCTCATTCTGAATTCGACCACGCAAAGAAACGCCAAGCATTACCCTCTCCAGATTGCTCTTTGGGTGACTTTGAGCCTTCTTATCAAGCGAGCAACCACGTCTCTGTGCCGTAAGTCATCACTGGCAACACACACTAGTTAAAGACTTTTGCCTTGAGACATTGCGGTATTTGTGGCAAGAAAACGTTACGAAGCTTCCCGAACGCTGCCCATCCTAGCTGAATTCGACAATTGGCCTCTTTTTCGAAGTTAGACCTACCTAGTTGGATAGTCTCTCCTAGATACAGGTAGTCGTCAACCACTTCGAGGGTAAATTCTCCAATTTTCACTGGAGTGGGTGTGACATGGGCATTCAACATAACTTTTGTCTTATCCATATTCGTTTTTAAACCCAATCGTTTAGAGACTCTACTGAGGTCATCAAGCATTGTGCTAAGATCTGCCTCGGTTTCAGCCATGATAACTATATCATCAGCAAATCGAAGGTGGGTGATATACTCGTCATTGATGTTAATGCCAAGTCCCTTCTAGTCCAGAGGCTTGAAGACGTCTTCCAGTGCTACAATAAACAGTTTCGGAGATATTACATCTCCCTGTCTTATCCTCACTGTAGTTTAATAGGTTTCGCACTCTGATCTTGTAAACGGTCTGACATACCGGCGTTTTCATATAAACACTTTAATACTTCGATGTACCGATAGCCAATTTGGTACCGTTGGAGAGACTGTAGCACATCCCAAGTCTCGATCGAATCAAAAGCTTTCTCATAGTCCACAAACGCCAAGCATAGTGGAAGGTTCCTCAGATACTGTTCAGACTTCTGTATAACCTGCCGCAGATTCACACAGAATGTGGTCTATGGTACTAAAGCCTTTTTGAAATCCAGCTTGACGCGAGGCTGGAAGTCGTCCAATCGTGATGTCGTGATCGTCGTTCGTGATGACTCTCGAGGACAGTTTATAGACATGGCTCAGAAGAGAGATGGGTCTATAGCTCTTTAGCTGTCACCCTTTTTGAAGAAAAGCAGAGTCGTGAACCATACCTGAGGTGGTTTCCTATCGAGAATAACGGAACTAAATATTTTCTGAAGGATTTTCAAAATCGGTTTTCTACCTGCCTTCAGTAGTTCAGCCGGAATTCCGTCTTCACCGAGTGTTTTGTTGTTTTTAAGCTTTCTGAGAGCCAAGTCAATCTCGCACTGGCTAACGTTCGGTATACCTTCAGTATGGCGTCGGGTTAACTTAACCCTTGGATCTTTTGGTAAGTTAGTAGCAAGATCCAGTGTTGCCATGTATAACTGCCCATAGAATCTCTCCACCTCAGTCAGAAACTCGGATTCCGACGTTAAAATTCTGCCATCATCGGTCCTCAGTTTTGTCAGTCGGCTCTGTCCAACAGACAGTATCCGTGCAAAAATATTTTAGTCCCCTGATTTCGCTCAATAGCCTCTTGAATACGTAAGGTATTAAGCTAGTGTAGGTCTTTTCTCTGAGCCGGGACGGCCTGCCGATTCGGTAGCGGCCTATAGGCCCATCGTGTTGCTGGAGGAGGCGGGTAAACTGTTTGAGAGGGTACTCTCTGCCCGCATCGTCCGGCACCTCTGCGAAGTGTGCCCCGATCTGTCGGACGCCCAATTCGGTTTTCGAGCGGAACGTTCGACAGTCGATGCTGTGTTACGCCTGAAGGCCGTTACCGAAGAGGCGGTGAGCTGTGGCGGCGTGCTGTTGGCGGTGTCGTTAGACATCGCCAACGCATTTAATAGTCTGCCATTTAGCTGCATCAGGGAAGCACTCCACTACCACGGAGCGCCAGAGTACCTGAGGCGGCTTGTGGCAGACTATCTTGAGGAGCGTACCGTCATGTACGAGGACCGAGATGGTATTGTGAGGCGACGGCCCATGTCGTGCGGTGTTCCACAGGGGTCTGTCCTCGGACCACTCCTGTGGAATATGGGATACGACTGGGCCCTTCGAGGTCGTCTTCCCCCCGGGCTGGGCGTAATTTGTTACGCAGAAGACACATTGGTCACAGCCCGGAGGATGAACTTTCTAGAGGCGGCGCGCCTGACCACCACGGGTGTCTCTCTGGTGGTCGGGTATATTGAGGCACTGGGCTTGCGGGTGGCCCTGGATAAGACGGAGGCCCTTTTGTTCCATGGGCCCCGTCGTGGTCCGCCCCCCGGCACCTCCATTATAGTCAATTCGGTCCTCGTACCGGTTCAGGCCCAGATGAAGTATCTGGGCCTGATCCTCCACGGCAGGTGGCTCTTCGACGAGCACTTCCGATAGCTTTCTCCAAAGCTGGTCGACGCTGCTTCTACCCTTGGGCGACTATTGCCAAATTTGGGTGGAGCCAGCGTCGCGACGAGAAGGCTATACACGGGGGTTGTCCGGTCAATGGCCCTGTATGGTGCACCAGTGTGGGCGGCGGCTCTGACCGCCCAGAATAGGGCTCGCCTCTGGCACCCTCAGAGGATATTGGCGGTTAGAGCCATACGCGGTTACCGCACCGTATCGACGGAGGCGGCGTGCGCCTTAGCCGGAACTCCCCCGTGGGATTTGGAGGCGGAAGTGCTCGCCAAACTCCATCGGCGAACGGCTGATCTCCGGGCGGGAAGCGGCATACGGCCGCCGCCCGAAGAAATACGCGAGTGGCGTGAGGCCACTCGTGGAGCCACGATGGCTCGTTGGTCGTCCCGGCTGGAGGCTCCACGTGCTGGAATTGCCGCCGTGGAGGCTCTCCAGCCGGTCATCGCCGAGTGGGCAGAGCAACAGCATGGGATCCTTTCCTTCCGACTGACGCAGATTCTTTCCGGGCACGGTTGCTTCGGAAAGTATCTGCATTCGGTCGCCAGGAGGGAATTGAGTCCCGCCTGTCACAACTGCGACTGCAGTGAGGACTCGGCTCAGCACACGCTAGCGGTTTGTTCCGCCTGGGGGGCGCAGCGTGGGGTCCTCACTGCAGTTATTGGAGGAGATCTCTCGCTACCGGCCGTTATACGCTCCATGGTCGGTAGCGACAGTTGTTTTACCGCGGTCGCAACCTTCTGCGAAGACGTAATTTCGCAGAAGGAGGCGGCGGAGAAGGCCCGGGAGGACAACCTCCACTCGAACCCAATTCGCCGCCGGCGAACCGGGCGGCGGAGGCGCGCGTATCAGCGCCTCATGCCGCCTTGAGTGTGGCCGCGGGTGGACGGGACGGGTTTTCCTCTCCATCCGCTATAGTGGCCAGCCGCAAGGAGGCGACGTCCGCGTGTGCCGTACGTCACCTAAATGGAGAGTAAATCCGCAGATGGTGCCCGTGGTAGCGGGCAGGCGCTAGGAGGGATCTGGATGTCGTAATAGCAGCTGTTCCCGGATCCTTCCTATGTCGGGCGCAGAGTGGCACACCGTGTGGTTTTAGTCGGTCCGATGCCGACACACCACCTCGCCGTAAACCCCGGTGGGGTGACGGCCCGAGGGGGTTTCCACACGTTAAAAAAAATAGAAAAAAAAGGTCTTTCCTCTGACCCCGGGGGATGAACTTTAAAGTGGCGGCACGCCTGGGCACCTCAGGTGTATCTCTGGTTGTCGAGCGTATTGAGGCGCTGGGTTTGCGGGTGGCCCTGGACGAGACAGAGGCCTTTTTGTTCCATAAGCCCCATCGTGGCCCACCCTCTGGCGCCTCCATCATAGTGAATTCGGTCCTCGTACCGGTTCATGTCCAGATGAAGTATCTGGGCTTGATCTTTAACGGTAGGTGGCTCTTCGATGAACACTTCCGACAGCTTATTCCAAAGCTGGTCGGCGTTGCTTCTGCCCTTGGGCGACTCTTGCCCAATTTGAGTGAAGCCAGCATCGCGACGAGACGGTTGTATACGAGGGTTGTCCAAACAATGGTGCTGTATGGTAATGCACCGGTGTGGGCGGTGGCTCTGACCGCCCAGAATAGGGTTCGCCTCTGGCGCCCTCAGAGCATATTGGTGATTAGAGTCATACGCGGTTACCGCACCGTGTCGACAGAGGCGGCGTGCGTCTTGGCCAGAACTCCCCCGTGAAATCTGGAGGCGGAAGGGCTCACCGAAGTTTAATGACGGACGGTTTACTTCAGGCCGGTTAGCAGCATACGGCCGCCGCCTGAAGAGATACACAAGTGGCGCGAGGTTGCTCGTCGAGTCACGATGACTCGTTAGTCATCACAGCTGGAGGCTCCACGTGGTGGCTTTGCCGCCGTGGTGGCTTTGCCGCCGTGGAGGCTCTCCAGCTGGTCATCGCCGCGTGTGCAGGGCGACAGCAGGGGCCCCTTTCCTCCCGACTAACACAGGTCTTTGCCGGGCACGGTTGCTTCGGGAAGTATCAGCACTCGGTCGCCAGAAGAGAATTGAGTCCCGCCTGTCACCACTGCGACTGCAGTGAGAACTCGGCTCAGCACACGCTACCAATTTGTTCCGCCTGGGCGGCGTAGCGTGGGGTCCTCACTTCGGTTATTGAAGGAGATCTCTCGCTACCGGCCGTCATACACTCTATGAATGGTAGCGGCAGTTGCTTTACCGCAGTCAGAATCTTCTGCGAAGACGTAATTTCGCGGAAGGAGGCGGCGCAGCAGACCCGGGAGGATGATCTCTACTCGGATCCCATTCGACACCGGCGAACCGGGTGGCGGAGGCGCGCGTACAAGCACCTCATGCCGCCTTGAGAGTGGCCACGGGTGGACGGGACGGGTTTTCCCCTTCATCTGCTACAGTGGCCAGCCGCGAGGAGAAGACGGCCGTGTGTACCGTACGTAAACAGAAAGTTTACCCGCAGATGGTGCCCGCGGCAGCGGGCACGCAGAGATGGATCTGGATGTCGTAATAGCAGCTGCTTCCGGATCCCTCCTATCTCATGCGCAGTGTGACACACCGTGTGATTTTAGTCAGTCCGATTCCGACACACCATCCTGCCGTAAACCCTCGTGGGGTGACGGCCCCAGAGGGTTTTAACACGTTAAAAAAAAACCAAAAGGTCTTTTCTCTGACACTTAGATATCTGTCTGTGGAACTACTGGTGTTCAGATGTATCGACTGAAAACTGTAGAGTCATGTTTCGCCTTTCTTGCGTAAGTTTGAGAGTGCAGTCAGAGAACCTCTTCATTCTGTTTGTGGGACGGGTTTTGAGTAACTGACACCTGACCGTACGGACAGTCTCCACTTGCCGGTTACTGAGTTTGTTCGTATCAACGCAAGACTCGAAGGCTTTGAAGTGATTCTGTAGTTTGAGCTGAAAGTTTTCGGGGTTTTTCATATAAACAGGTGACAGTCGGAGCATAGACTTCATCAGCCGCGATCTTTCAAGCTTGGTGTTCAAGTGATATTCAATGTGCCTCTAACCAGTCGGTGATCGCTTCCGGTTTTAACCATGTTGACCACAGAGACACCATTGAATATTTTTTTCCTTTTTTATCGACATAATAAAGTCGATCTCATTTTCGGTAAAATTATCTGGGCTCGTCCAAGTCCATTTTCTGTGTTCACGCTTGTGGAAGAAGGAGTTCATTATGTAAAGCCCTCCCTCTCCGTAAAAACGATCAGTAGTTGGCCCCTGTGATTTCTCGGCTCATCGCCGCTTCCTTTACCCAACCTTGCATTGAAGTCCCCCATAACAATAGCGTAGTAAGTTTCACACATATGTATGGCCCTACTAATGTGATTTTACATAGTCTCTACCTCATTATCGGGGTATGTTGCGGTCGGAGCATATACCTGTATAACCGTCGGCAAATACCTCTTGGTTATTCTGAATATAAGATACGCAACCCTCGATGACACGTTCTCGATCTTGACCACGTTATTTATAAGGGACTTATGTACCAAGAACCCGACACCGACCTGGGACTGATGATCGCCCTCCCAGAAATAAAGCAAGTTGCCGGATTACAGTATTATTGAATCCTCCCCCTGTATACGGACTTCAGATAAACCCAAAATATCCCACCGCAACCTGCTCAATTCCTCCTCCAGTTTGAATATTTTCTCGTTGGCCCGCAAAATGCGCGTGTTAAATGTTGCCAGGTCAAGTCGTCGTTTGTGGTAACCCGATCTTACCTGTGGATTCTTCGTACCCCCGGCACTGGCCACTTCTTAGACCGCTATCGTAGCCCGGAGTAGCAGGGCCGCCGGGGACTAGGGGCCGTTTCTTTCTTGTGCTTGCCGTAATGGGGGGTTTTGCCATAATCACCACGCTTGGTATGCGGCTTGGTGATCACAGTGAGATAGAGTACTCAGTAGGACGCTGCTGCCCATCCTCTGGTGTACTATCCCTTAGTCGATTTTTACGACACCCACGGGAGGAGATGGGGTAGTGCTATTCTTAACCGGCACCACACGGCACTTTCACTGCTGCTTTATTACTTTTTGGAGGGACGAATGTCATGTTCCGTAAATGCAGAAGGTGCTGGCCAAGAGTTGATGTTACCAAATTGCATATATACAAATTGATGTGAGCACTTTTATCGTGAGAAGCAGGTTTATAACGTGAAATTCACTTATTTATTGTTAAATCTAAGGAAACATTGGGCAGGAACGATGTCTATTCCCATTCTAGGCAGTCTGTGACTCTTCATTAGTCTGATATTTACTCATGTTTTAATTCGAAACCAAATTATTATTTTAATTGCATGAATTCTAAAAAAACGAGAAAAGTTACGCTGATATTTAAACTGATAATAATAATTTTACTTAAAGTCCCCTGTGACGTAAAAGATATATAATCCCAACGCGGCCGATGTCTTAAAAAGGAAATAAAAAATACATTGTAAAATAAATGAAAAACACTATGCAAGGCCATTTAAAGGTATAAAGCATGCAGCTTGCACGAGAATCTGTTAAATTCACTTTGTGTTACACTACTAAGTACACGCCCATCGCAAAGTTCTTACATTGAAATTCCAGTTTTCGTGATCAAACTCAAATCAAGTGCTCTCAGTTAGGTAATACTATGAACAACCCTGAGCTTTATCATGAATGTAATGTTATTCAGAAAACCGACGCACTATCAATTCTAACGAAATACGCGCCAACATTGAAATGGAAAAAGCATAATAACAAGATCGTAGATTTAGGTTGTGGGGATGGTAGCGTCACAAACATCCTAATTGGGTTTCTTCCCACTGACTACCAGTTGCTGGGCTGTGACATAAGCGAGAACATGGTAACATTCGCGTCTAACCATTATAGTAACGAGCGGTCATCTTTCACTTT
Source organism: Hypercompe scribonia (assembly GCA_949316085.1). Taxonomy (NCBI): domain Eukaryota; kingdom Metazoa; phylum Arthropoda; class Insecta; order Lepidoptera; family Erebidae; genus Hypercompe; species Hypercompe scribonia. The sequence goes on along the minus strand of OX438974.1, from coordinate 9,898,960 downwards.
ATTGGATATTGTCGGCGACCTGCCAAGGGGCATGAGGGGATGTTTCGACCATGTGTTTTCATTCTACGCTCTGAACTGGGTTGCAGATCAAAAGTTAGTATTAATTTTTATTGTAATATAGTCAATTTTGCAGATACATAAATCTTAACAATTAATTATGTGTGCATGTATAGTATGAATAAAACGTTTTTCAGAGTGATTGCTTTTCATATAACGTTATTTTTAGCAGGCATAGATTAACACCCATACAGCCTGATTAACTTGAAGAAGGCATACCAATGATGCGTTATGTATAGAGCGTTGTTTGGATAATTTTCCTCTCATTTTTTACAGTTTTTCCTTCCCTAAAAAGTCTTTCTTGTTCCTTAACAAAAATATGTAAAAAGTAGCTGATCCACTCGAGTCATTCATAAGTTTTGCTATAAGCAACACATTACCTTTTCTTATTTATACTCGTATATAAAAACAACAAACCCAGACGTTTATATATATATGTATATGTGTGTATTCCATGAAAAAAAGACCTTTTAGGTTCCATTATTTCCTCTTTGTTTTTAAAGGAGACAACTACTACACTAGGAATACACATTATACTGTGTCAAGTGGAACCTAACACATACGCATGAAAGGAACACATAAAACATCCGGACTTAGAACATAATTTATGAATCACACAAAGTGTTGTCTCATTTGGGACTCGAACTCATAACACACAGACCTATACGTAAGGGTGAACGCTTAAACCACTACGCCATCTGTATAGATGTAATGTTATTTCAGGAAACCTAAAACTGTATACACATGGCCACCAATTGCTTTTTTTTTATTTTAATAGCCTTCCAAAGTGACTCTACTCTGCTTGATGGAAATCAGGAATAGAATCCAAAACTTATAGTCACCATACTTATTGCGAATGCTGGCAATGCAGTACGGCGATCCACACTATGGCGGCCTATTACGATGCTTTTTTACGCGTCACTTGGGGACGTAAAAGACATGACGATCATCGTAGCATTGTATTGCACACGCTTACCACATAAAAACCTCAGAAAAACCTATTACGAAATTATAATTTAAGAATTTGGTGACTGAGACGTATCATAATAATGTATACTAGAACAAGTGGACATTGGCTTGAAAATTGAAAATAAAAGAGAAGCAAAGGTCTACCTTTTCCGCAGTTGATAACTTTGAAATTGTACAACATTATATGTACTCGTACAATCCAATTTGTGACGAAATTCATGATGTACCTAAAACCACGCTATGCTAGCGGCAAACGTTTGGTATTTAGTTAACTTTAGGTTAATTATCTGAGTATCCTTGTCAAAGATCAACATTTGTAAGTGTCGGTGCTATTAAGTATGTAAGTTTTCGGAACGAGGACACCGATTTTACCCAAACAATCCAAATCTTTTTAATTTAACAAGCCGAAAACCTCCAAGCGGATGTAACCATACTACATACGAACACACACGAAGAACGCTCCCTATTCCATGTGTGATATTGAGTTCAAGATTATCGAACACATTACATACATAGATTTTTATTCAAACCAATGGTTTTATTAAATACTACATCTATACCTTTCAGGAAAGCTTTCAAAAATATTTTAAGTTTACTAGATTATGACGGCGAATGCCTCCTGACTCTTGCGGGCTACCACATTATTCACGATGTCTACCGCATCCTTTCACGAAACAGCAAATGGAGTACATGGATAAACGATGTTGAGAAATACATTTCGCCTTACCACGACTCAGAGGTAACGTTAATTTTTTTTATCTCATTAAAAACTATTTCGACTACATTTTTTTTTTCAAAAAAACTTAAATACTCCTAAGTTACAAATAGTAGGGTCAGAAAATTTAAATATAAAATATTTTACATTAAAAATTTATAAAAGTCACCGCTGATCCCACATCCGAATAAAAAATTCTGGGTGAAACTGTCAAAAGTGTTATTTCTTTAATATTAAGTCAAGCGTTAAGTTTATAGTAAAATAGTTCAGTAAAAGGCTACTACTACTATGAATGCGGAAGTTCTTGTGAATGGATGTATGGATGTTTGTTACTCTCTCACGTGAAAACTACTTACAGAAATAATAGGAAGAAGTTAATACATCAGAATAACATACGCCGTGTTAGCCGGTACACTAGGCAGAGCCACAGGCAAAAGCTAGTATGATAAATATGTGTTTGCGAAGATGGGTGTATTGATGTTTGTTACTCTTTCACGTGAAAACTACTAGGCGAGTAAAAGCTAGTTAAAGATAAAAAAAAGTTTTTACAAATAACCTGTCGACGAGTAGATAATAGTGATTAAAAAAAATTAAAAATCTAGCTCTCTATAATATCCATAAGTAGTAGTCTACTTATATATATATGATATTATTATTCTCTTTATTTCATTATATACACATATTCATTACATTTTTAAATATATAAAACATTAAAAATACATATTTAAAAATATAAAAAATAGTAGACCACCGACATCGGGTACAAGGACCAAAATACCAGTGGTTAGGGCTCCAGAGACAGGAACCTCCTCACAATACGGCCGTGTCAAGGAGGACTGCCTTCTCAACCTTCTAACGTGAGCCTCTTAAGGTGTTGGTCGAGGCTCTTGGCTATCAATCCGTGAACAGATATGATTATCGGAACAATGATCACCGAATCCACATTCCACATGTCAGCAATCTCGTGAGACAGATCTAAATACTTCAATTGTTTTTCTTTTTCAACTTTCACGAGATTCTCGTCATGAGGAACGGCGATATCGATAATCATTAATAATATTATTATTATTATTAAAAGGACAAGAAACACAAGACCTACGTGCCTTCCAAGACCACATTGGGAGTGAATAATTAAGTTCTGGAATATTTTTTCTAAAAGTTAAAAGTAGTTATTTATATTTATTTCCCACAGTCCTACTGCGCAACCTGTGCCGTCCGTCGTCTGGTAGAGTGACGGCCAAAGATTATCGTCCGTAGTTGTAGAAGTTGAACCATAAGTACATTTCATTATCTATAGTTCTGCAGTAGTACCACCGACGTATTTTTCTTATCTGTGGTTCTATCAAAACGACAACGGACGAGTTTTATTACCCGTAGTTCATTTATAATAAATCTTTTGCCTGATTCTTTTCAATTTACTTTAAAAAGAGTATATGTTATTTTTTAACAGCTAAAAAGATGGCCGTTCGTTCAAAAGAAGTTTTTAAAAAAAAAAATGTTCAAAATATAAGATACTTAAATTTGAATGCATCACACACATTATCATATCAACAGCTTTTTGTAATCAACTACTGGACATAGGCCATGAACATGAACGTTAAATAATAATGTCATGCTGACGTTGAATTTGTTTTCAAAATTAGTTGCGTTCTTACTTGAATTAATAACTTGTGATGTAATGACCTTAATATATAAACATGAAGTGATTATAATTCTATGACAAAAAAGTATAGGAATACTATTTTATTAATAACAAGCCGTTTTTGGCATTCCTCTATCCCATACGAAAAATCTGATTATTTTATGAATGCACCATCTCCACGTATTTATAATTTAGATTATCAACACCGATGAACAATTGCCTTCTGAGATGTACCTTCGTAGGGTACGATACGGAACATTAGTGCTAAGAACGGCCTATGTAGACAATTTTTTTTAATAATAACTACTTCTAGTGGAGGCAACTTGGATGTAAGTATAGATGTACGTTACTCATACCTGACAAAATTCCTTATATTATTGTATAAGATTTGTTTTGAAAATAAAGAAAAATCTATGTCTAATGGATTTTATCAAGTGCAAGGGCGTTAAATTTATAAATTAAGATTTTACGAAGAGGGGTCAGTAATTTAAAAAATTTCCCATAACAAAAAAGAAGAATGTACGGGTTCAGTCAAGATAAAAATAACTCATGTTTTTATATTAGTTTTACTTCAATGTTAAGCAAATAATGACGAAACTTTAGACACTCCAGCTTGTTACCGTCCAATCATCTTTTGCCGAAATTTGTAGATAAACTAAAATAAGAAGGTATATATACGCTTACATATAAGTAAAATGTCTACGGAAATGCCTCGTAAATCGTGCTGAAAAATGAAATCCTAGTGTACCATGGTCTTTTTTAATTTTATTGTTTATTGGTATTTTTATAAGATAATGTTGTACATAAACGAAGTGCGCATAAGTGTTGACAAAATGAAAGGAGCAATGTGATTTACAAAACGTTTACTTTAAGCTAATCTGTGTGACTTAACTTGTATTGTAAGGTCTGGGCTTATGGATTGATTCCAACCTCGCCTGGAAATCACATATTGAGAGCGTAAGTCAAAAAGTTACTAGAACCTTACCATCACTGTATCAGCTTAAGGGTTTTCTACCACCTTTTTCCAAGTTAATGTTTATAAAGACTTTAATCTTCCAAATCATCGATTATAGTGATGTATGCTACCTCGACCTCAATGTATGTACATCTACTCAGCAAACTTGAGCGACTTCACAACAACTGTTCAAAATTCTGAAATTTTCAAATTACATGCTCTAGATAAGCTCCGTGAATTGTCGTATGATATACTTTCAAATTTTTCTTCTATTCCGATAAGAGTGGGCAAATTACCTTTTTTTCGATTCGATTGTAAGCATACTTCTTGAACTAAACTTGGTCCTGATTTTAACGTAATTTTTTGAGAAAGTTTCTAACAGCCATTTTGAAATGTATTAGCTACTTTTGAATTTTAATATTTAAATAACCACATAATTTTTTATTCGTTTGTTTGAAATTTTATTTTCTAATAAGGAATCGATTACAGAATAAATTCTCAGTAATCGTAATTACAAAATCAAAGCAAAACAACAACGACATTACTGCAGAAAGAAGGAAAACTTGAAAACAATCCTACACCACGGTCATCAGGCAGGCGTGGCATAGTAAGCCTAAACCTTCTTACGAAGAAGAGGCTTATGGCTTATTCATAACTCTGATTAATTTCGAATGTCAAATGTCTAGTTCTAGATATGCTTATTGATACTTTCATTGATATGCAGGATCATACTGTAAACCCTTAGTAGTAGACTCATCTTATAGATGTGAAATTGGGCAATCAGTAGTTACCACTAGTTTGTCTTTTCTGGTGTTTTTGTCTTTTATTCATAACTGAAATTTTATCACTAATTTCAAAACACGAGTGAGACTTAAATTCATCTTTCATTACCTTTTTATCGTATAAAAATTGTAAAAAAATGTTATTATTTAGCGGACAGACAACAGTGCTAGTGGTACTGCCCGTAGCACTACCGTCATGAAATGTATTCATGGTCCAACTGATAGAAGTATGGACAATAATTTTTTGGCCGTGGTAATACGCGAAGAATCACGAAGTCATTATTTTGCATAAAAACACTAGTTGTATTTTAAAAATCACCTAATGTAAAATGCCAATATCTTCTTTTTCAAAGAAGGTCCATAGGAATATGCACACAGTCTATTTTTTCTTTTTTCAATGGTAATGATACAGAATGTACGTATAAATAAACGTATGAGTTTTTTCTGGGACTCGCTCTGGATTTGATCAACAGAAAATACATAAAATTCCTACATGACTATGCATTCATACACAAACAAATCATCCTGCATTTGTTTCGAAGGGATCCCCAATCTCTAATTTTACCTGTATAGGAGCAAAAAAATATTAATGGCAATCTATAGTTTGTGGTACGCATAAATAATACATGTCAATTATGAATATCTTTTTATATAATTACAAGTACATATGTAAGTATACACAAATATATATTCATACACTTATATATATTTAAATCATCTCGTGCACAATTTGTGCGGATCTAGTAGCACGTCTTTATCGTATATCTGACTTTATTTCTGTAGTAACTCCTATTACAGAGATAAAGTCTCTATCGCAAGTAAAAAAGGTTAACGGAACTCTTATGACCCGGGAAAGTCTTAACGTTAGATCAACAGTGTATCATTCTGAAAACAAAAAATGTCGCTATACGTAGTTTACTCGTCATATTTCAAATCTTGTTTTCAAGCACTGTTAGTGTCATCAAAAATTAACAGTCATGGAAAGATAAGCGATGTAACCATCCGTCAGAAAGTTTACGCACCTGCATCCGTTCGGAGATTTTTCTACAGGGGAAGGTTACAGAGAAAAGCAGAATTCGCGAAAGTCGAATATAAAGGTTTTTTTCATAGTTAAAGATTACAAAGAAAAATATGAATAAAATTACCGATAACTTGCTTACAATTCTGTAGAAGAAGAAAACTCTTAGCTACCAAGCTACTTTCATTGTAATTATTTTTTGTTTTTAACATTCTCTAAATTTTTAAATTATTTTCTGTTTAAGTATTTGGTCAAAATATAATTATAAATAGTTGTTACTTACGTTGTATTCTTTTTTTCAGAACCCAGAAGCAACCATTATGAAACTAATGCAAAATATAGGATTCGTTGACTGTCACGTGGAGTGTAAAGACATGGTCTTTTCATATGAAAATGAAGGTATTTTGAGAAGTAGGTATTTCTCTTTTAAACTTCATATTAAAAATAAATGATATAGTGCACAATCTTCGTAATATTGTTTTGATTTTTTTCAGAACATACGCTAGCAGTGAATCCATTCAAGATTCCTGAAGAAATGCACGATGACTTTATATTAGACTACATTCAAGCGTTGAAAAACATTGAAATCACTCGTAACGTTACCTCTGAAAATGTACCAAAAGGTTTTACTCTGTATTACAAATTACTCATATTATATGAGCATAAACCAACGGCTCCAAAATTGTTTAAAAGTATTTAATAAAAGCGTATTGTAAGCAAACCTTTTAATACTACTATATTAGGTATATGCTAACAAAGATATCCTATGTATTTTTATATACTCGTATGTACATTAAATGTTTGTAGTATTTATCCTGTTTATCAAAAAAAAACATATATTTACTGACTATGTACGATATTCGAAATATAATTTATTCTTTCCATGTTTATAAACGAAAAAATTTAGTATCAAGCAACTAGTCTTCAAAAAAAAATCGAATATTCAACCACTTAGGCTTATTCTGTTAAATGGTTTCGAATAATTCTGTTGCAGATATCCATTTTTTAAAAACTATAATTAGAAAATGTATTTATCACTGTTTTACCATACTTTATTTTTTAGTCAAATCAGGTAATAAACTAACCGTGTATGTCAATATAAACATTTTATTTACTGTCTTCGTCTAGTGTGTGGATACGATTATGGGTTACGTTAGTGTCTGTGCGAAAACAGATACGATCAAAATCGAATACTTCCGCGATTAATAGTGATACATTTAAATGAAATTAAAAAGACATTGATATGAGATATAGGATCAATCGTTTTCGATAGTTTTGGATATTTCTGTTGCTGAGATTTATTTTTTACAAATTTTATTAGAAAATCCAGATATAGCTAGATACTACACTTTATTTCGAAATTAAGTAAAAATAAAAATAAACTACTTTTGAATGGAATCCCTTCCCAAATAACAACAGTTTGTTTTGACTTTACTAAGTTATGAAATTTGAAATAATAATATGTATTTTTTCATATAAGAAAATTGATGTTACACAAGTACATATTTGTTATGTTAAGCCGAAGGAAAATGCAATAAAATTTAACAAGAAAATTAAGCCATTTATAGCGTATGAAGCATAGAGCAAGCATAGAGTATGAAGCGTTAATCAAATACCTTTTTCCTTTACACATTCGCATCCTTAGGTTCGATATTAGTGAAAAAATAATTGTCATGATACCAACAAATGCACTTTAAACAACAAATGCAAACTCGCAAGATTCGCACAAAGATTGTTTGGAAGAGATCGACGTGATTGATAAAATCGTCTATTTTTATATTAAATATGAAATATGTCTCAAAAAATATTGCAGCGATCAAGAAATAAAAATGAAAATCCTCATGGATGTCTTTCGCTCATAATCGGGGATTGATAGGATCTGCTTGCCAATAGCCGAAGAGCGAGTATCGCAATTACATTCTTCCCCACAATCCCTACCCCCGACAGGCATTGACCCGTCTCACCCAAGATGGGTCTCGTCATCCGTTGTGGGAACACTCAACACGGCACACTGTGCACAACCGCTCGGGTCTATAACCGTTCGTGTGACGAATTCCCCAGTCTAGCCACTCTCGTAAGACGAATCTCACCACCACTATGGCGGCGTACCTTGTACTAAGCCTCTCAAGCCACTGCTACCACTCCGCACCTAAAGTTTGGTGTAGCTCACCCCAGTGTAACTCTACTGGCCGTTCTACAGTGTCGTTGTGCCACCGACACTGTATTGTCATGAGTACTGCATTCAGATCCCAGGGTGTGAATCCGGTAAATAGGCTGGCGGCCTCGAGGGAAAACGTAAGGTACCCTCTTATCACTCTGATGGGCGTCAGAGTATTTGCCCATATTGGTGCACCGTAAAGTGTTGTCACTAGCGTATCTTCAGTGTATCGGGTGACGTGAACACCATGGAGAAGTGCATCGTGTAAAATCAGTCGTAACCGATATTCCACAGCAGTAGACCCTAAGCTGATTCCTGTGGATCACCGCACAAGTGGGAATAGAACTCGAGACCTCAGCCCAGCACACGCTACCACTGTGCTCCCAATCAATAACCTTAATGAATGTATCAAGGCCAACTGATAATTGACGTCATATATTATATGAACACTGCTGTTTTTAATCTATAAACTTTGACGCCTGTACTAGTAATAAAAGAAATAAACGCAAATGTCTTATCATCTGAGAAGAAAAATAAATCTGTGTTCATAATTAGTTTTTATCTTATTTTTTTCTCAATTTACAATTTAAGATACTAAACTATATAAAAGAATAATTCTACTATATTTAGCACCTTCTTTGTAAATTATTTAGAGAAACGGGTGTAATGTATCTTTGACAAAAAAAGAGGATCCTCTGACAGACTAGATGATCATGTATGGCGGACCACGGCCCAACGGTTGATGTTAGAATATTGAGAGATGCTACTCGACACGAGAACTTCTATATCGCGATGCAAGATTAGTTATTCCGTAGTATAATGTGTCTTCGGTAGATGGCGCTTTAGTAGTGTAGTTTGTCTTTGTTTCCACTGTCTCTAGAAGTCACCACATCACTCACGTGATATGATGAGTTAGCTGTCTATACTCTGTTGTAGAGCGTGCCATATCCAGAAGTGGGTAGTTCCAGTGAGTCGCAACTAAGTGTTGCTAGTGCCAGCGAATGCAAACTGACTGCTGCCAGCCACAGTTAGTCGGGGCTGAAGTCCACAGTTTCGAGTGAGTCAGGATTGTATGCGGTACGTGGTGTTGTGGAGAAGTACCCAGTGAGTCCGGGTGGTCGCTGTATCGTGGCTAGCTACTGCGTAGACGAGAAAGATACGCTATTTTTATGTTAATAAGTGAACACCGTAATTTTCGAATACGCGTTGGCAAAGATATCACGAGATCACAGACATCTCTTTGCTGATTTTATCTTTTAGTTGACATAGTGTATTTATTGTATTGATGTAGGCACGATTTTTCAAACAACCCCATAAAAGAAGTCTGCTGGGGACAAATCTAGACTTCTGGGTGACCATGGAATGTCGCCTCGTTTGGAAATCAGTTTTGCTGGAAACTTATCTTTAACCATAGGCAGGGACTCATTGAATGTGTGACAAGTGGCTCCATCTTGCTGAAACCAAGTGTTACGATTGCAGCCAGTAAATTCTAGTAGCATCAGTCCCAAGAACGCCCGTAACATGTTTGTGCGGGATGTTAGATTCAAATGTTAACGAATTCTTCGCCCACCTTATACTTTGTAAATATTGTCATGTGTTATGTTCTGTTTACCAGCAGTAATAGATCGATTTTTTTCTTCTAGTTCCTCTAGAAAGTTTGACAATCATTCCACCAAACAAATCTCTATTAATTTACAATAGAAATTAAACGTAAGTAAATTCACTAGTAACAACAAGTATTTAAGATGATAAAAAACAGAACATTCGAGAACTCGCTAGTAGATAAGTAACACACAATTTCTTGGGAAAGGTTAACATTTGTATTTAAGAATATAAGTTATGTGTTATAATAACACACATGCTTTGTGAGCACGCCTTTACAATTCCGGTGAGGTCAAGATATTCTGAGTTTATAACACGATTCAGACAACTATATTTTCTCATTTCTGTTTAAATCTTGCATCGACATTTGTTTATTGTATATATAGGCAATGTGTTTCTGAAAAAAACTATTTGAAAGTACTATAGTACTTTAAAAGTACAGTAATATATACATTAGATAAAGGCATCTTCAGATCATCTGTGAAACTGCACTCAAAAGTTAATTTTATATATACAAGTAAGTGATTTTAGATGATTCAAATACAAAAATAAAAGGTTATTCTAAATTAAAGAACTGTGCTCTGCTTTAGCCATGTACGATCCCGAACTTTACCAACAAAGCAACGATATTCCAAGAAGAGACGCACTTTTGTGTTTAGAAAAACACGCACCGGCGCTAAAATGGAAAATAAACAATAATAAAATCCTAGACTTAGGATGTGGAGATGGCAGCGTCACCAATATTTTGAAGAAATTTCTTCCCAAAGAGTACAAGTTGCTTGGATGCGATATAAGCAGGAACATGATCTTATTCGCTTCTAAAAATAATAGCAACGAGCAGACGTCGTTTACTGTGTTGGACGTTGCAGGCGATCTGCCTGAATATATGAAAGAAAATTTCAACTACGTATTCTCGTTTTACACTCTGAACTGGATCGCAGATCAGAAGTAAGTTTTCAATTTTTCTTAGGTTCGTACTTAAGGCAGATCCTGTTTTACAGGATATTAATGAATCGTATATAACCATTATTAATCATCGTCTGCAATAGGCAATAGTTTTCTATGGGTTTGGAAAATTTAATCTACGAGAACATAAATGTCCATTTTTGCAGATTTCAATTTCACAGCGTTGCACTTTCGACTTTTATTCGGTTTACATAAAGTTCGGTTAGACACCGATTTTACGAAATTAGTTATCATTTATATGATTCTAGTTTAACTGTGTCTGTGTACATTTACATTTGTTTCTAAGGCAATCAATACAATACTTATCATGATCATCATCATCATCATATCATATCACAATACTTCGATGATCAATCAGGACGTTTAATGCACTTTCAAATCATATTTTCTTGAGTTTTGCAACACGTTCAATTCTATCATTATGAATCCAATTCGTAGCTTGTTAAACTTATCAAATCTAAGCTAAGAAGTATTTTTTAACTATTATATTTTTAACTGCCTCGATAGCATAGTGTTAGCGAAAGCGACTGCTGTACTTGAGGTCCCGGGTTACATCAAATGTTTGTATGATCTGCAAATATTTGTTTCGGAGTTTGGGTGTTTTGTATGTTTGTATTTACAAAAAACAAAGTATATAAGTATTCTTTCAGTCAGTCTAGTTATCATAGTACAAGCTCTGCTTAGTTTGAAACTACGAGTAGATGTAGTTGTGTGTCAAATGTCTGAAATATTTATTTATTTATTTCTTAGAAGATTTGCAATTTAAGATTTATGGAGGACAGAGGCTCAAAAAAAGTTTCGTCTTATATAAACTGAGGCTTCGACGACCGTCTAGACCACTAAGAACCGTCTAGTCAGCGCTTTTGAAACAAATTTAAGACCAAAATAGTAAAAGTTCGTGTAAGACAAGCAAGTGGAGTGTACAGTATCGAAAAATACATCTCATTTTTCATCATATTACAAAATTTTAAACGAAAATATTTTACAAAAACAATAATTATCATGTATTATTCCTGGTCTTTTTTTTACATGTGGAAACCCCACGAACCGTCAACACACCGGAGTTTGTAGCGGGTCGTGTGTCGGAATCGGACCGACCAAAACTACATAGTATGCCACTCTGCGCTAGGAATAGGAAGAATCCGGGAACAGTTGTTATTAAGTCAACGGCAAATTGGGTCAAAGTAAAGATCGTCCTCCCGGGCCTTCTCCACCACCTCCTCCTGCGAAATGACATAACACTACCGGCCATGGAGTGTAAGACGGCCGGTAGTGAGACATCTCTTCAAACAACTGTAGTGTAGAACAAACCGTCAGCGTGTGCTAAGCTGAGTGCTCGCTGCACTCGCAGTGGTTGGCAGGCAGGACTCTGTTCCCTTCTAGTGACCGAGTGGAGATACTACCTGAAGCAACCGTAACCGGAAAAGACCTATGTCAGTCGGCAGGACGTGTTTCATTTTATAGTTTTTAAGTACTTTCTTTTCCTTTTAGGCGAGCTTTCGAAAATGTTTTCAATTTAATGGAGCAAGGCGGTGAATGTTTCATGACTTTAGCTGGATATTTTCCATATTATGAAGTTTACCGCACTCTATCAAGAAATAACAAATGGAGAACTTGGATGCAAGACGTCGAAAATCATATTTCACCTTATCACGACTCCAAGGTTATTTAACTTAACAAACAAAGTTTCTGTTTAATAATAAGCTACCCTTTTTCTTTTAACGTATGGAAACTCACTCAGGCCGTGACCCCACCGTTGCTTGCAACGGGGTGGTGCGTAGAAATCGGAAATACTAAAACCACACGGTATGCCACTTGGAATCCACACCCCTTCTAGCACCTACCTACTTGTGTGGGCACCACCTTCGGGTGAACTCTCTATTTAGACGACATATGGCATACGTAGACATATGATGACTGAATTGACCACGATGGAGGCGCTTGGGGGCGGACTACGACAAAAGACTCACATAACAAAAAGGCCTCCCCTTCCAGTACTACCTGTAAGCCCAGCACCTCCATACACTCAACCACCAGAGAGACTCCCCTGGTGGCCACAAGCGCAGTATCTTCCGCTTTCGACCCCCCGGCTGTGACTAGCGTGTCATCAGCGTAACAAATTACACCCAATCCAGACCTCGAAAGGTCCAGTTATATACCATGTTACCCTGGAGTAGTCCGTGGGCAGACCCCTGTGGAATACATAACGACATGAACTGATACATCGGAATACCATCTCGGTCCTCCTACATGACGATACGCTCCTCTAAACAGTCTATGAGTAGCTGCCTCAGGCACCCGATGGTAGTACAGTATTTCCCTGGTGCAGCTAAATGGCAAACTGAATAATGCATTGCCGATGTTCCACGATACTGCCAATAGCACCCCGCCAAAGTTCACCGCCTGTTCAGTAACGGCCCTCAGGCGCAACATGATGTCGACCGTCAAACGTCCCACTCGAAAACCGAATTGAACGTCTGACAGATTGGGTCACTCTCAAATAATTTATCTACCTCGTCCAGTAACACAGTGGGCCTATACTGGCCGGAACCGAACCTGCAGGTCGTCTCAGTTACCTTAAAAAAATCTCAAAAGATCGTCTGATATATGATCGAGGGCTAGGGCAAGCACTTGGGTAGGTATCTTGGGTAGGTATATTGGGCTGGTCTGAGGGCTGTGTTACTGAAATAGATTCAAGACCATCTCAGCCTCGTCTAGGATGTAATACATGAGTTAATGGAGCCTCTGTTTAATAAACAGAGGCTCACCAATAGTAAGTTACCCTTTTCCTTTTTTTATAACGAGTGGAAGCCCCGATAGGTCCTCACCCCACCGTGGTTTGCGGTGGGTTGGTGATGTCGGAATCGGACTGACTATAACCACACAGTGTGCCGCTCCACACCTGGAATGGGATGGATACGGGAACTGCTGTTATTGTCATTCGTGCCGCTCTCAGCAATAATAAATTACCTGACCAGCGTGGTATAGTAGGCCAAGACCTCCTTTCTAAAGAGGGACTTATTTCCAACTGTGGACTATTCGAAGCTTTTGATGATAAAGAATTAAATTCGTGCCTCTTCTTAATGAAGGAACTAGGCAAGAGTAAGGATCTGATGAGCTCAGCAGTCCACCTCCAGTTTCCTAATTGTTTCCATCTTTTTTCTAAACGTTTTTTTTTGGTAGATTAGCCATTCGAAACTAACCTATACTACACTAACTTGTGAGCGCATACTACATAGAGTTAAAGAAAAGTTGAAAAGTGCATAACTATGAAAGAAAAGAAAGTTATTAAGTAAGTAAATCACTATACCGAATTATCAGTGTTAATTCTTTCGTTGCTTTTCGTCGAGTGACGGTAACCAGCTTTCTTTTTACGTGTGGAAACCCCTTCGGGCCATCACTCCACCGGAGTTTACTGCGGGGTGGTGTGTCAGAATCGGACCGACTAAAACCACACGGTGTGCTGCTCTGCGCATGAGATAGGAGGGACCCGGGAATAGCTGCTATTACGACATCCAGATCCCCCTAGCGCCTGCGCACTACCACCATCATCTGCGGGTAAACTCTCTATTTGGGCGACGTAGGGTGCACGCGGACGTCACCCCCTCGCGGCTGGCCACTGTAGCGAATTGGGCCCGAGTGGAGATCGTCCCCCTGAGCCATTTCCGCCGCCTCCTTCTGTGAAATTACGTCTTTGTAGAAGGTTACGATCACAATAAAACAACTGTCGCTACCGGCCATGGAGCGTATGACGGCTGATAGCGAAAGATCTCCTCCAATAGCTGCAGTGAGGACCCCACGCTACGATGCCCAGATGGAACAAACCACAAACATGTGCTGAGCTGAGTCCTCACTGTAATCGCAGAGGTGACAGGCGTGATTCAATTCCCTCATGGCGACCGAGTGCAGATACTTCCCGAAGTAACCATGCCCGGAATAGACCTGCGTCAGTCAGAAGGAAAGGGTCCCGTGCTGTCACCCTGCCCACTCGGCGACGACCGGCTGAAGAGCCTCCACGGCGGCAAAACCAGCAAGTGGAGCCTCCAGCCGAGACGACCAACGAGCCATTGTGGCTGGATGAGCGGCCTCGTGCCACTGTTGTATCTCTTCGGGCGGGGGCTGGATCAAGGCCTGATCAAGGATCAGGCCCAGATACTTTACCTGGGCATGGACCAGTACGAGGACCGAATTGATTACGACGGAGGCGCCAGAGGATGGACCACGACGGGGCCCATGGAACAAAAGGGCCTCCGTCTTATCCAGGGCTACCCACAAAATCAACGCCTCAATGCGCCCGACCACCAGAGAGACTCCCGTGGTGGCCAGGTGCGCCGCCTTTTGAAAATTCATACCCCGGGCTGTGACCAATGTGTCATCTGCGTAATAAATTACACCCAGCGCGGGTGAAGATGACCTCGAAGGGCCCAGTCGTTCCACACGAGTGGTTCAAGGAGAGACTCCTGTGGAACACCGCACGACATAAGCCGCCGCCTCAGAACACCGTCACAGAACACACAGAATAGTCTGCCACAAGCCACCTCAGGTACTCTGGCATCCCGAGGTAGTGAAGTGCTTCCCTGATACAACTAAATGGCAGACTATTAAACGCGTTGGCGATGTCCAACGACACCGCCAACAGCACGCAGCCGCAGCTCACCGCCTCTTTGGTAACGGCCCTCAGGCACAACACAACATCGACTGTCGAACGCCCCTCTCGAAAACCGAATTGGGCGTCCGACGGATCGGGGCCCACTTCAAAGAGGTGCCGGACGAAGCGGGCAGAAAGTATCCTGTCAAACAGAGGGTAACCAGCTACGGTAACATAGCTCAAATTTATTTCTCCCCAAATTCTAGGAGAGGGAGCTCAATGGACGGCAGTGTACCTGTAACTGTCAAATTGCAGATGTCCCTAGGTGGTGGTAGTCACTTACCATCCTGAAATCCATCTGCGTGTATGTCACTTTCATATCATAAAATGTATTATTAAAAGTATAACTTTAAATTTAAAACAATTATTTTCCGATGTCGTTGAATTATCAATCTAAGAGCAGTAGTTCGGTTGATCTTCTAAGTAGCAGTAGCTCGCAACGTGTTACTACTCTTTTTAGCAACAATTCAGTTAGCACAATTTAAATAAATGAAGAATAAATTTAAAAGAAAGAATAAACGCTTTTCTTCTTCTTTTAAAAAAGATAACTCCCGCATTAGAAATATATTCTATGTCGCGGTGAACTTTATAAAGGTATATGAAACGGACAAAAAACGCTCAGACTCAGAACAATAATATGTGAACCAAACAAAGTGCCGTCCCATGTGGGGTAGAATTAATTACACTCAGCACAGTAGAAAACAGTGTGATACCACTTAAAACACTACGCCATCCGTCCAGTCATTAATTGAAAGTAAATAAATTTATATTTTAAAAGGAACCCGTTAAAAATATTTGAAAAGTATTGAATTAAGCCGGATTTTATTAATAAGCAATCAGTTTTTTCAGGAACCAGATATTAAAATAAAGAAACTGATGGAAAACATTGGATTCGTAAACGTCAATGTGGAGTGTAAAGACATGGTTTTTATGCACGACAATGAAGAAATATTGAGGAGTGAGTGTCTTGTATCCTTAAAAAGTGTACGAAAAGAGTTACCGTCGCGATAAATAAGTAAAGCTCGGAAGGGTTAAATATTTTTTTTAAAGTATTTTAGACAAACAAGCAGACGGATATCCCCCTTCCTCCAGAATCAAGGAAGGGAATACGCTCGGGTAACCGCACTCACTCGGTAAAAAGCCACAAAACAACTCGGTAGAATCGACACATTTATACCAGAACATGGCTGATGTTTCTTTCCGATTGTGTCTTTACGAAGAACTAATTTTTAAGAAAGAACCATCCAAAACAAGTCAAACAGTTTTTGAGAGAATGAATTTAGCAGTAAATAGTAATTGACCAATTCATAGATTCTGACTAGAATTTCTTTTACATGACACAACCTTCCTTTACGTGAAAAAGAAATGAAGAGAATTATAATGATTCTGATTAGATCAATTTAAAAATAACAGCAATCATTTTTAATTGAAATTCTTTTTCTTTGTTTTTCTTTCAGAACATATGGCAGCAGTAAATCCGTTCAAAATTCCTCAGGATATGTGTGATGACTTTATGAATGACTATATTCAAGCATTAAAAGATATAGAAAAGGCCTTCAACGTAACACATAAGGAAGTCACTCGGGAGTCCTCTAAAGGCATTACCCTGCATTATAATCTGCTAGTAGTTTACGGCCGCAAGCCTTCAACTTCGGCAAAAATACCAAAAGTAAACATGAAAAAATAGTATATTAAGAGATTAGAGCATTAAAATAAACTTTTACAAAATGAACACGTAAATTTTTTCTTAAGCTAAAAAAGTGAAATCCAGTGAGTACGACAAAAGTTAGTCTAGTTAATAGAAAACAAATAGTAGGTAGATATTTTAATACAAATGGCGATCAGCATGTAGTATGTAAGATCTTGTATCACATGTGGTCTTTGATTCAAGTTACCACTATGATATACTCGTAAGTCGTTGCTAATAGTAGAAAAAGGTCAATATCGATACAGAAATTAGAACTTCTTTTGTACTTTGGGAAAATTTTATTTGAAAGTTCACCGTCGTTCATCATCGAGGTCATGATTTCAGCCACTCCGTGGGTAAGCGATTTCCAAGGACATACTTCCTGCCCTACCAGAGTGGTCTGAGAACAGACGCCTGCAGAACATCGCGCGACATGAGCCCATTCCTCAAAATATTGTCCTGGCCTTCGTATACGATGCTACGCTCCTAAAAATATTCTGCCTAGTGGTGTGGCTAAATGAAGTGCTTCTCTAATGAAGCTAAATAACAGACTATTGAATACGTTCGCAATTACACCATGACCGTCGAACACTAATCTTAAACGGAAATTAGACACCTACAGCAATCATATAGGTAAAAAGTCTTTTGCTGCAGCCTATTGCCGTCCAATGCTGAACAAAGGTCTTTTCCAAAGAGCGCGGACCATCACAGTTTTGGGTAATCCACATATTAAAATGAACAGTATATATGTAATATAATACAAACTACAAATGTATATAATGCAAACAAAATAATAGAATAATAAAATAAGAATTGAAAACAAAAGTAAACTAAGTTATAATATATTTATTGGTTAATTTAACTACAACTCAGCGTAGATAAGGTAACATTTCTATGTCAATACATGACTATGACTTTTTGCTATTACTACAATTATATTTACTAAACTATAAAAGAATAAATTATCATTTACTTGTGTATATAATAGCATTATTTTATCAGAAGGAGAATAAACTCTGGTATTATTTCAAAATAAAATTCGATACAGTTGTGAAATTCTTATTTATTATGTAAAACTCAATATTTTCATATAATGAAGGTATTTATACTTGTATTTGTACTAAACTTTAAATAAATAAGTAAAGGTGTCATAGATATATGTAAACATAAGGGATAGCCATCATTTCGCCCATATTTAAAATTGTAATTGCTTCAAATTGCTTCATAATGCAGTTATTGTATCACGTCAGTTTCTCTTTCGATGGAGGGTCCTTTAGAGTGCGTAAGTAAAGCTAATCGACATCTTTCTACTGTGCCGGCTGTTAACCGCTAAGACGTGATGATTATAAATGCAGTTACTTTACCAATTACAGAATTTGGAATTTGTTATTTTTTAATTAGATAGTGTCCACGTGTGTGTCCGACATAACTACCAGTAGGTGGTATCCGTGGGATTGCCGCACAGTAAAAAAAAAGTGTGTAAGATATATCTATGTTGAAAGAACATTCAAATTTTAGTACCATTAAAAATCGTATACACAAAAAATAAAACCGACTTCAAAAAAAAATAAACAGAAACTCCCTACCTATAAATACTAAAAAGTGAAAAAAAAATTGATTTTTATTTGTTCAGTAATACACGACTCTTTCTATCTACTTAAACCAAAACTTTACTTAGTATCTATAATTTCTCTATTTGCAAAAAATTCTAAATGCACGTAAATATAAAATTATTTTACTTAACATATAAACTATATGCATTTACAAGTTATTATGACTTATTTAGTGTTTTATAATTATTTAGTATTTTATAATTATTTAGTATTTTATAATTATTTACGAAATTAGTATAAGACATTTGTTGCCCTAAGTTCATACCTCTAAATTTAAATAAAGTATTAAAAGTCTACTGGAAGTCACTGCTGAGCAAAAAATAACAAGAACAATATTCTAAAAAAGTGAGCGAGAAAGCGAGTGAAGCGAGTATGAGTCAGATACCTCCTCTTGTTGGTGACTGACATTACCAAATTACTTACTACTTTAATCGATCAACAGTAGGCAAGTCGTCCATTAGATGTACCACAAATAGAAAAACCTTCTGATATCTTAAGAAATCTTTGCTGAATGAATTCATGAACTCTATTGTTTTCAAAATTAAATAACTTTTGTAGTTAACTATAGTACTATAGACTGTAGTTCTCACGAAAATAGTTAAAATAGGCTTAGTAATTATCATATGTCATTAATGGGGTGGTGACATGGCACCAACTTCAAACAAATTTTAGGTACCTGGTACACATTATATTTTATTTTTAATTAAATTAAAAGATAATTAGCATAAGACGAGAATTGCCACATAGTAATTTTGTAAATAAATCATCACAACTTATATAAATAAATCATCAAATACTATCAAATACATCACAACTTATAAAAGTAACTAAAATGTAGTTAGGTAGTAAGGAAACGTTTGATTTAAGTAGTTAGAAAAGAAGTGCATTTTAAACACATAGTATTTCCAAATGGAAGGATCCCATTAGATTTTTTTCTTTTCTTCAGCAGACGATTCTGAAACTGTTTAAAACTGTTAAGAGGCCAATGGTTTGCGACCATACATTATGACAGATTTGTAATGAAATGTAGCATCTTTTGAAGAGTGGTTTGTTTTAACTTTATGCACACTTTCAATATCGTTCATTATTCGGTTGTATTCATTCCTATATTCTGCGATCTTGTCCTTTGGAATCTCGAAAGGGCTGAGCGCTGACATGAGATCTAAAAATATTTATATTAATTACATTTCGTTGAAACACAATTCTATCTTATCGCACCTTATACCTAACTAGCACTATGTATGGATTTAAAATATTGACATAAAAATTTTCATTTCTTAATTTTTCACGGATCGAAACGTTACCTCTTTATCAATGAATTTTATATATAAATGCTAATCTTTATAATTAATAATAATACGAATTAAACACATCCTTCAAAGGTTGCTTTAATATTTACAAAAAGATTTACAAAGTTATATTATTTACAAAAAGAAATGAAATACCCACCCATCCTCTTATCTTCATCGTCGAATAGAAAGAAATTATCATTGAATTTCACAGTGACGTCGACGAAACCAGTGGTTTTCATGAGTTCTGCTATTTCCTCACAGGGTTCCTGGCAGACAGTAAACATTATTGTTAATATTTCTGTTCAACTTCAAGTCTTGTTTAATGGCTTGTGTTACAGATAGAAAAAAATTTAAAGACATGAAGAGCTAAGAAAACACTAAGAAGGATAGCCAAATTGATTGACAGATTAAGAACACGAAATGTTACCACCCCTATGGGTATCGTAAGAGAAGCTTAAAAGATTAAACTATGCAGGACAACATCACTGCAAACAGACGGCGACCAACCCGTCTGGCCAATGTTGTGTAGTAGGCCAAAATTTCCTTGCTAAGGAGAGGTGCACTGTTGGAGGCTATTGGTGATGACCGTGATGATTTTTATCTTTCTTTTCACTGTATTAAAACAAAAAATACTTCTTTTTTTAAACTGTCTTAATTTTTAAAATAACATTAATTTTCTGAATAAACCGTGCAACTGTGAGTAGTGCTGTGAGGATATTCTACAACATAACCTATTACTGAGCGTTACATATCTGCTTCTATGCATTTTGTGTGAAAGGTTGTTAAAAATATCAACGCGAACAACATAATTGAATGTAAAATACAGTTTTAACTTATGCCGAACAATAGGTCTCTGATGATATATACCCCCTGATCAATACTTATTTCAGTCGATGGCACATGGTTCGAGCGAGTAATGCTTCCATTCTTTCGAAGAAACCAATAACGATGACAACCAAATAAATCATGATACCTGAGAGTCGTGGTATGGTGAAATATATTTTTCGACATCATATACGAAAGAGCTCCATTTACTATTTTTTTCTAGAGTACGGTACACATCAAAAAGCGGGTTGTAAGCCACTAACACCATGAAACACTCGCCGTTTTGCTCCAGCAGATCACATATATTTTTAAAGGCACGTCTGAAAGAAAAAGAAATTTCGATACTTTAAGTGACGTTAACTAAAATTGTATTGTTCATGATCAAAACTTTTTAAATTCAATCTTTTGTCTGCCGATTTTTTTGATATTAAATGCTACAAATAATAAATGATTATGGTATATTTAAAGATAAAAATGAATGAAACTGATAAAGCGTCTTATAAAATAATTTAATAAAAGAACAAAAACTAACTTCTGATCTCTAACCCAGTTAAGAGTGTAGAATGAGAAGATATGATTGAAAGTTTCCTTCATATCTGCCGGTATATCACCAGCGATATCCTGAACAATAAAAGATGTATGGTCGTTGCTGTAGTTGTTAGTCGCGAACTTAACCATGTTTTTGCTTATATCACAACCCACTATATCAGTGGCCGGTGGAAGAAACTTCTGAAGTATACGTGTGACGCTGCCATCTGCACTTCCTATATCCATAATCTTATTATTTTTATTTTTCCATTGCCGCGTTGGTACATATTTTGCTAAATATTTTGATACATCACGTTTGTGAATAATATTGTTTTCATTATAGAGAACTGCGTTATGCATGTTGTAAGGCACACAACTTAAATGATCGTGTAGTATCTTTGACTCATATGGTAGAATAAACCCATCACGGCGTTTTTATATCGACTTTGGTTCTGACGTCAGTCGTAGCTGTGAAAGTAAGTAGTCATAAAATTAAAATAATTATCATTGAAACAATTATGAAACGTTTTGTTAATGATCATTTAATTATACATAGATAACCTACTTGTGAGTGTTTTTGAATTTTCTTTTGTATTTGGAACTGTGTACTCTTGTGATAATCCCGATATCCCGAAATGAAAGGCAACCATCGAATTTTATAGGCACATATGATGGCATTTAAATATTTTTCTAAAGCTATTCAAGTATCTGCGTATGGTAGACACTATCTCATGATGATGTACTGATGATGGGCAGTATAACTCCTTAACTTTTTGAAGTTAGAAGCTAATCATTTTAACATCATATGTACGTATAGGTATTAATATGAATTGTTACAAGTTATTCACATGAGCTGATGATGGAAGATAAAACTTCTTAAAGGTTAATTGGTAGGTGATTCTTTAAATATCATATGCACGTACGTATAAACTCGTAGTTGTGTTCATAAAAAGTTGTTCAAGGGATCTGATAGATTAGGTTATTAAATGATGGTCAGGATATCGTAAGACATCTGTTCCTGGATCTTTCTTACCTCAGACGTAAATTGGCACATCAAGTGGTTTCAGATGATTCGATTCCGTCACAGCACGCCACCTCAAGCCAAGGTGGAGCGGTGACGGACTGTAGAGTTTTCCACACATAAATAGAAAGAAGTTGGATTATATTTTAAGTTGCTGATATAGTTACCAGTATTCAGAAAGAAAGGACTAGCAAAACTAAAGTTTGGATTTGGCACCAATACTAAAACTATACACCTATCTTGTCTGATCGCAATGCATTTGATAATATATGTATTATGTGCCTACTCATGATTTACAACAAAGACTTATTAATGGATTGATTAATTTAAATTTCTTAAGCAATTTGTTGGGTTCTAAGTTGCAAAGAGCAACATCATCTAGCATGTTTACTTGTGTAATCAAGCACTCGGTAATAGAAATATTGTGTTTCAACATAATTCTCGAGCCCAGTGTCAAATCACCGCTATTATTTGCTTAGTAACATTTGAAGGTGGATGTGGCCTCTCGTGACTATGAGCCTGACACCTACGTAACTGTTTCGTTGATGTAGCGGTTAGCATATGCGACTGTCGATTAAAAAATATTACAGAGTTTTTCTGGTTACAGAAATATTTAATAACAGCCCGTAGTTTGGAAGTTTGGGATTTTGGGACTTAGCTCCCGTACTTCGAGGAGCACGTAAAGTCATCGGTCCTGCGCTTAATCTCTCGAGAGATAATGTAAATGATGTCCTACATTCATTTATTACAAAAACGAATTTGAAATGGCGTGTTTAGCTGTGCATAGTGGTGTGCTGGTCCTAACTCTTATGTATATTTAATAAAGAATCTTGGATATGCCAGAAGTGACAGGCAAGTAGAATTAAAACTGTACAAATGCATTATCTAAAGAATGTGTGTTTTGTGAATGTTAATGAAAGAGACAGGAATGTAGTGATGAAGAAATATTACGGACCAAAAGAAGACCTAGTGTAAATGTAACCGACGAGCCTACATGCAGCGATCGATGAATGTGGACAAAGCAAAAGAGGTGTGCCATGACCATAGTAAGTGTATATCAATCTACCTCTCTGGGAAATAGTTGAGATATTGTATATGTATTTATATCCTGTAAACAGTTAATTATTTAAACTT
Organism: Hypercompe scribonia; assembly: GCA_949316085.1. Classification (NCBI taxonomy): domain Eukaryota; kingdom Metazoa; phylum Arthropoda; class Insecta; order Lepidoptera; family Erebidae; genus Hypercompe; species Hypercompe scribonia. The sequence goes on along the minus strand of OX438974.1, from coordinate 9,875,348 downwards.
CTTAAGCTTATTACTACCTATTTCATCTGTAAAATAAAAGAACTAAAACCACCTCAATGGCGTTATTTTGTTGCAATATAAATATTTTCAAATTTATATCTACAGGGCAAAGTTTAGGAAATAGTCGACAGTTCCTTTTCTTTCAACATGATTGGCCACGCATCTGCGTGTCAATATTTTCAAAGCAAGTTTTGATGTTTCCTTAATCTAGGGGAGACAACAACCCGCCCGTCAGGGAACCGAAGATAGGGGCGGTAGTTCTACGGATCCGCTCTAAGAACACCGCCCGCGGTCATTTAGCTGTATCAGGGAAATACTCCGCTACCATGGAGTGTCAGAGTACCTGAGGCGGTTTGTGGCATACTATCTTGAGGAGCGTACCGTCATGTACGAGGACCGAGACGGTGTTCTGAGGCAGTGACTCATGTCGTGCGGTGTTCCACAGGAGTCTGTCCTCGGCCCACTCCTGTGGAACATGAAATACGGCTGGGCCCTTCGAGGTAGTTTTCCCACCGGGCTGAGCGTATTTGTTATGCAGATGACACATTAGTAACAGCCCGGGGATGAATTATTAAGAGGCTGCACGTCTGGCCACCACTGGTGTCTCTCTGGTGGTCGGGTGTATTGAGGTGCTGGGTTTGCGGGTGGCCCTGGATAAGATGGAGGCCCTTTTGTTCCATGGGCCCCGTCGTGGTCCACCCCCTGGCGCCTCCATTGTAGTCAATTCAGTGTTCGTACCGGTTCAGGTCCTAATACTTCATCTGAGCCTGATCCATGACGGTAGGTGGCTCTTCGACGAGCACTTTCGACAGCTTTTTCCACAGCTGGTCGGCGCTGCTTCTGCTCTTGGGCGACTTTTGCCCAATTCAGGTTGTCCAGTCAATGGCGGTGTATGGTGCACCGATGTGGGCGGCAGCTCTAAGCGCCCAGAATAGTGCTCACCTCTGGCGCCCTCAGAGGATAATGGCGGTTAGAGCCATACGCGGTTACCGCACCGTATCGTCGGAGGCGGCGTGCGCCTTGATCAGAACTGCCCTGTGTGATTTGGAGACGGAAGTGCTTGCGAAAGTTTATCGGCGGACGGCTGATTTCCGGGCGGGTAGCGGCATACGGCTCCCGCTCGAAGAGATACGAGAGCGGCGTGAGGCCGCTCGTCTAGCTACGATGGTCGCTCGTGGTTAGTCGTTCTAGTTGGAGACTCCACGTGCTGGCTTTGCCCTCGTGGAGGCTCTCCAGCCAGTCATCGCCGACTGGGCAGGGCGGCAGCACGGGACCCTTTCCTTCCGACTGACGCAAGTCCTTTCCGGGCACGGTTGCTTCAGGAAGTATCTGCACTCGGTCGCCAGGAGGGAATTGAATTCTGCCTGTTACCACTGCGACTGCAGTGAGGACTCGGCTCAGCACACGCTAGTGGTTTGTTCCGCCTGAGCGGCGCAGCGTGGGGTCCTCACTGCAGTTATTGGAGGAAATCTCTTGCTACCGGCCTTCATACGCTCCATGGCCGGTAGCGACAGTTGTTTTACTGCGGTCGCAACCTTCTGCGAAGATGAAATTTCGCGGAAGGAGGCAGCGGAGAAGGCCCGGGAAGATGATATCCACTCGAACCCAATTCGCGGCTGGTGAGTCGGGCGGTGGTGGTGCGCATACCAGCGCCTCATGCCGCCTTGGGTGTGGCCGCGGGTGGACGGGACCATTTTCCCTCCATCCGCTACAATGGCCAGCCACGAGGAAGCGTCGTCCGTGTGTGCCGTACTAAACTAGAGAGTTTACCTATAGATGGTGCCCGCATTAGCGGGCAGGCGCTAGGAGGGATCTGGATGTCGTAACAGCAGCGGGTCCCGGATCCCTCCTATCTCAGGCGCAGAGTGGCACACCGTGTGGTTTTAGTCGGTCCGATTCCGGTGACGAGTCCAATTTTCGGGGTGACGAACCGAGGAGGTTTCCACACGTTAAGAAAAAAAAAGGGGAGACAACAAGATTCACAAAATTATAAAATCTTTTCGAGGGGAGCCACTAAGGGCGATAAGAAGAACTCATAAGACCGAGAGCCAAAAAAATGTCTCTGTGTAAATCCTCTACTACCATTCTGAAATCACTCCTTAGGTAAATGAGTAAATAGGTATCCCTTTGTTTTATTACCAATAATGGGTTTGGATTAGCAAACTCGTGACAATACTACCAAAAGGCTTTTAACATTAAAAAGATTTTGTAGATCTATGGTACAACTAAAAATTGTGTCGTTTATAATTATATAATTCGTTAATAACAAAAGAGGTAAGTCGTAAACCAAAAATTAAAAGCGAAATAAGAAAGTCGTGAATGTCAATTTGTCAAAATGACATTTATTAAAAGAAGCATAAACTAAGTTAATATAACGGAATCGACCGACTGACTTTAAAATTTTAGCTCAGTGTCTCTTAGTGCGAAACAAAAAAAAAACTGTTACATAAAACACCACAAGTATATATCGATATAAATAAAAACTAAACTTATCGTTTTAGTTGGTGTTACTTGTCAGGGCGTTTCGATCATCAGTCCCATAAACGTTGTTTTAAATATTATTAGTCACTCTGCGAGCGCTGAAGTAAAATCCATAGGAACACAGAACTATCACAGCTTGAAAATAGTTAGTTAAAAATATATAAATAGTTTTAAAATATATAAATGACGACAATGTCTAAGAAGTCTGTAAGTACAATCTAGCAATTCTTCCTTACTAGCTTATAACCTACGATGTCTGAAAATCTTAAAATTTTAGGGAATTATGTATTAAGTCGTCAAACTTTCAAATAATGCAGAAATTTAATTCTTCTGTATCGGCGCAAAAAATATTGTCCAAGCCTTGTTATCGAACACCTGAGACTACTGATATTTTTATTTTGCTTAATAACTCACATCTAAGTTCTCACATTTACAGATTTCTTAATTTAGATTTTCTCGCAAAACTATTCAATTACTCACGCTATATCATTCCTTTCAAGGCCCGATCCATAGCCTCACTTTCTTCGGCGCTAATTAAAGAACCGCTAGAGATCTATGAACCTCCACTTGATATATTGAATATAAGGATTCGAAGTCTAAGGCTTCCTGACGAGGATCCTACGCAATTTGCGATAAAAGTAACTTACTTTGATCAGTTAATAGTATCTAGTGTGATTATGGCCCTTGGTGGTAAGGATAAAGAACCAGCTAAAATTTTAGCTGAAGGAAAAATGAGCTACGATCCCTCAGACTACGAAAAATTGTGCTTGTTTGCAGATTGTCCACTAGTTGGTAGGTTCCGCAATTTATTTTTAGTAGAATGTTTAAAATTAGAATATTGTGCTCAATATTGTACAAAATAATATAATTCTAGAGAATTTTGTGATAATTCTCTAGATAATAAGTTTTGACATATGTAAAGCGACGAGATTCAAGTAATCTACCTAAATAACATCTAAATATACGTACGTACTTTCCAAGAGACAAGGTGTGATCTAATCAAGTATGTTTTTAATCTTTTCATGTTTGTTGTACAAAGTAAGTTTAGAAAATATTTCTAACTTTGTACCATATTTACATCAATTAAAAAACAGTGTTAATTCTTTTTGTGCAAGTCTGTACGAGTAAACCTATCTAAAATTGATGTTTGTTTGATCTGCGTGAGTTGAATCGATATTTGATAGAAGTCTTAAAGGTTTGTACACTGCATGTTTTTTGTATTATAGTTACCATTCAACGTCTAAGAAATGTGGAAATAATCGAATCACAACAATCTTGGACCACAACACAAAGTGCCACCCGTTCAAAATCAGACTCTACAAAGTCTAGTAACATAGTAAAACCAACAGACCTCTCTTGTTGCAATGTCGATATTTTACAAATTTTCTTAGGAGACGAAGGTATGTTATTCAAATGTTGGGTCACAAAAAAGTTTTTGTTTCCTTTAATTGAACCACACTTTCACAAATCGTGTTACAGACTTTTCAAAATTTGGAGCATACACATAAATTAATTTGCATATCATTAACATCGTTATGAAACGAAATGCCTTCTGTTGTCGGTATAAATTTTTCAGATTACACATTAAAATAATCATAGTAGAGAACTATTAATACATTGTTAAGTTCTTGAAAAATATTAACCTGACAATTAGTATTCAACGGTTGACACTATCTATGATTGCAGCGAATACAAAGATTTGCGTACAAAAACGTATGCAGCCAATGACCAAACCATCGGTTCTCCAGTGCAAGAGCTGGGACTGCCTACCGCTGCTTACGATGGAAGTGTCAGCCACCCGACACAAAGATAATGCCATCCATCACAAACACCTCAAAGAAGCAAACATGATGCAGTTAACGTTAATTGCCGCATACAATATGACCGTACCACCCGAAGAGGAACTCAGCTTTACCGCAATATCAAAAACACCACTTTATTGTGAATTTGTAAGGTTTATTAGTTTAACATAAAATCTTTCAAATTCAATTTCAACATAAATCCAAAATTGATAAACATGTTCCTGAACACAGAAATAATTTTCCTGGTCTCACGGGATACTCATAAATAAATATAAAAAAATGAATAGTGTCGTGGGACACCAGGTAGGAACGAAGTTCCTTCGGATAATGTGGAATCGACACAATTTGCAAAAAAAATCGTGCTCAATTTTATGTAGGTTTTCTTGATTTTTCTCTTAAATTTTGCTGATTAGTTTTTATTTAAGTACAAGAAAGTATTTAGGAAATTCAGTATTTTAGGAAATAAAATAATAAATTCCTTAAAATAATAAAATAGCACACATGACGCGCTTTCGCGCCTGCGCACGTCTCATTTAACGGTTTTATTCCACACACTTTTTTCCACAGATTTATTCCACAGATTTATTCCACACACTTTTTCCACTTACGGTTTTACTATCACATTTTTTTCAGTTCGGTCCCACAGCGAAATCCCTATCCCCTCCAAGCCTGCCGTAAGGAACTTCGTTCCAATAATAAATAAATAAATATTTCAGACATTGGACACACAACATCATCTAGTTTCAAACTAAGCAGAGCGTGTGCTTTAATAACTAGACTCACTGATAGAATACTTACATACTTTATTTTATAAATATACACTCATACATATTATACATAGAAAACACCCAAACTTCGAAACAAATATTAGCAGATCATACAAACATTTGGTGAGCCCCGGGCATCGAACCCGACACTTCGAGCACAGCAGTCGCATTCACTACCGCTGCTCCATCGAAGCAGTATATCGTCTCCCTACAAAACAATTTATAAATACATATTAATTTAACAATATTATTACATTTTTTCCAGAATACTGGACTCGCTCAATTTAACGAAGGTAGCAAAGCAACCAAAAAATTTAACCTAACTAACTTCTACGTAAAGTGGGAAAGTCTTAACGCAGGAGATAACTCATTTGCTAAAGGAGACATAAAGTATCCATTTGATTTCAAGGCTATACAGAACGAAGATAAATTAGATCTTCATCCTTACATGTTCCAACTGCCTCAAGAAAGTGAGTTTTTTGTTACCTTTTCATGACCGTGTCACAATAATCAAAATTTTATTCGAAAGTACTTTGAATTACTGCTACTGATCGAAGAATTTTATCATCATCAACAGTTTTCAATAGTCCACTGCTTGACATAGACCTCTTCTCAGTCAGGCCCAGATGCAGTATCTATATACATGATACATGGGGTTTGTCCGATCAATGGCGCTGTATAGTGTACCGGTGTGGGCGGCGGCTCTGACCGCCGCGGTTTGAGCCATACGCGGTTACCGCACCGTATCGACGGAGGCGGCGTGTGCCTTAGCCGGAACTCCTCCGTGGGATTTGGAAGCGAAAGTGGTCACTGAAGTTTATCGGCGAACGGCTGACTTCCGGGCGCGTAGCGGCATATGGCCACGCCCGAAGAGATACGCGAGTGGCGAGAGGCCGCTCGTCGAGCCACGATGGCTCGTTGGTAGTCCCGGCTGGTGGCTCCATGTGCTGGCTTTGCCGCCGTGGAGACTCTCCAGCCGGTCATCGCCAAGTGCACAGGGCGACAGCACGGGGCCCTTTCCTTTCAACTGACGCAGATCCTTTCCGGGCACGGTTGCTTCGGGAAGTATCTGCCTGTCATCACTGTGACTGCAGTGAGGACTCGGCTCCACACACGCTGGCAGTTTGTTCTGCCTGGGCGGCGCAGCGTGGGGTTTTCACTGCAGTTACTGAAGGAGATCTCTCTCGCTACCGGCCGTCATACGTACATATGACGAAGACGTAATTTTGCATAAAGTGGCAGCGGAGAAGGCCCGGGAGGACGATCTCCACTCGGACCCAATTCGCAGCCGGCGAACGGGGCGGCGGCGGCGCGCGTACCAGCGTTTCATGCCGCCTTGAGTGTGACCGCAGGTGGGCGGGACGGGTTTTCCTCTCCATCGGCTACGGAAGCCGCAAGGAAGCTACGTCCGCGTGTGCCGTACGTCGCCTAAAATAGAGAAAAAAAAAGACCACTCCTCAGTAAGGAGGTTTTGATCATAGTTTGGCGATTTTGAGGTGGGTTAGTTTCAAGTTTTCTTGATCTTTGCAGTGATTTTATCCTAAGTAGTTTTCCTCCTTAGACACCTCTAACGACACCGATGGGATGAATAGCAGTGGCAATGCTCTATATTCTTAAACCGTCACCACACGGATCACAAGTTGAAGAATTTGTATCGAATTAGTTTTTGCTACATTGACGTCTTATTGCCCCACTGCCAAGAAAGGGTTGTTTCGTGCTCGTGTCTTGTATGTGTATATGTATGTATGTAATGTTCTTAATTAGCTCATATCTTCCAAGCTACTGCACGGATTTTTTTTTGTGTATTGTGTATTGTATATTGTTGTGTTTTGTGTATTTGTCTTGATAACCCAAATGTTCTTAGATAGTTGAAGCAAAAAAAATAAACATGACGACTGTGAGAGGCTTTAGTTTAAAGTAAAAATAATATTAATGTTTGAATACTGCAATATGGGTATCAAATCAAATGGGAATGTTAAAATGGTATACCATACTTTATTTAAAGAAAAATGTTGTTTACTCGTATTTATCAATAAGATATACGTACGGATACCGAGGTAGATTTGATGATAGATTTGTGAATGCTTAAGTGACAAATGTACACCTAAATAAATAAATACACTAAATATATATAGATATTACATACGTACAAATGAAAATTCCTTTACAGAATTAGACTGTTTTACAAAATTTGTAGCAAATGTAACAAAAAATATGAAATTCTTCGTCTTATTATAATCGAAACTAAAACGTGTAAAATAAAAAGGAATAAATTTTATAATAAAAGACTCCAGTGTGTAGCTTCCGCTTTGCTTTATTTTATGTATGTGTGGATAATTAAATTATTTTAATGTTATAGTAATTAAATTGCTTTTTACACTTTTCGACTGAACTCGTTGTTGTCTTCACAATTTTTGTTTCAGTTTTTATTGAATTATTTTTTACGCAGTCGGTTTTTTTTAATATTTTTTATTGCAAAAAATATGTATTACAGATACAATTGTATGGGGATCGTTTCATCGAAGCCTGTTAATAAAAAAATCATCGGAAGATTGGTTTGCAAAACAAATTCAGCAATATAAATGGCCCTTAGAAATTCACATACAAGCCAATGAAAGTATTTACAGTTTTATGGCATTCATAAACCTATTCCACTTACTCTATCCAGGAGGTAATTTTCTTTTTATATTTTATTCGACATTCTTGTGATATTTTCGCTACATAATGATAACAATTTAAATTAATATATCATATCATCATCATCATTAACATTGTATTTAACAGTGAAACGGATACTTATCCGTTTTACTAATTATACAATACTTCGTAGTCTTGTTGCGGTAAGAACATCCTAATGAGGACTTTCATCTCCATAAACTGCTATAACAAATATCTTGTAACTATGTGTCTCAAAAATACAAAATATAAATAAAATCACATTAGTAAAATTAAGTTTAACAGTTTCGACAACCAATAAAGTAGATGGTATCCGCATAAACTAAACTCTTCATTTGTTAATACCTATATTATATTAACACAATATAATTTTATTTTTAAATATCAACAATTTGAATTTATAGATGAATGGAACAGAACGTTTGCCCATTTACTATGTTACTTGTCACCTATCGGCCGGAGCGTGATTTTATATAATCTATAGCTTTTCTCGATTTTTCCAATTCACACTAGTAGTACCTGAGATTAGCCCGTTTAACCAAATAAACCATCATAATATTAGTAGAGATGTATTATAAATTGCGGTATATAACTAATTTGAGACAAAAGTCAAATGCAATAACTACTAATAAGCTCTTCGAGGTTGGGCTGATCTGACTCGCTTTTACGATTCCTGAAAGTAGATAGGTAACCATTTAGGTGTCTTTTGTAATTTTACCACACATAATTGCTAGAAATTCTGATCTATTTAACATTTTATCATGTTTTAGAAAAATCAGTTTGCCTAGCAGTACCTTTATTATGGCTAAACGAAACAGCAATGATGCAAGAGTGTGACTGTGTGATCATGAGTGTTGGCGACAACAAGGCGATCTCATCGAATGGCACCATGCAGAAACCTGAAAAGTCAGTTTAAAGTGTATAATTGGTTAAGGTGCAAAACATATCCGGTTCGCAGAGTGTTCAATACTCATCCTCATAAAATTCAGAACCGAACTGCAAACTGGAAATTTTGTGCCTAAACCGTATTTTAATTGACGTAATATATGTATCTGTAAAAACTGCGCCCGCACTTCAACGCTTTTATGAATATTATCAAATGGGTTTTAGCTTTTTTGAATAGGGTGTATTGTGAGAAAAACATGATGATTTGTGTAGCAAAAATTTATTTATTTATGCTGTGCATAATATTACCTTATACTTTTCGCTCTATTCCACTCTGATCCCTAGGACAGATCCCTTGATGGATTTGTTTCTACTTTTTGTTCCAGTCTGAACCATTGCTGCGGTGGATTCTTTTCCACTAGCTTTAATATTCCACTCTAAACCATTGCTGCGATGGAGTATTTTCCACTAGCTTTAATATTCCACTCTAAACCATTGCTGCTATGTATTTTTTTTAAATAATAGTAGGTTCTGAATACTGTGATTCCAAATGTATTAGAGAAACAGAAATATAATTATCTAAAATAGAAAAGGTTTAAAGCATTGCCCTAAAAATCAACATACCGCTTACTTTTAAAATTATTTACTCTTATTTTTATTAGTATATATTAAAACAAAACAATGTCTTAATCACTTAAATTATATAAAAGAAATGAAGGCCACATATTTGTTTCCTTCTTTTCTTTTGTGAAAATGAAGTGAAATAATTTTCTAGAACTATTGTTTTAGAAAATTATTTCACTTCTTCTAGAAAGTGAGCAACTGTGACGCTGCCAGTTGTAACTTCCATCTGAGCTTCTTGTATCCAGTTGTCAACCATTATTTGGTTTTTATTTTTCTTTTTTAACAATGTTGACGAGGAAGTGCTGGACAAAGCTCGTGTTTGTTGATTTTTAACGCCAAAAAATGTTGCATCTTCTTTTAGTTGTTTAATAAGTTGAATTATATTTGGATTTTTCTTCCCAACACCGCAGTTGAGGTTATAGTTCCAACCTTCTAAGTTATTGTTCGTTCTGAACTGCTCGCCAAAAATACACCATTCCTTAATAAATTTACCATTTTTAATCCAAAACCGAGACATATAGTTAATAAACTTTTTTACTCCGGGATGATTTGGCGGGCATTTTTTTTGTATGTATGTCCAGCCCTCCATTATTTTAATTTCAGGAAGCAATGGTAGTGCCGAACATAAAGATACTATCCTTGATGTTAATTTGTTCTTTAATAGACCTAGTGCCTTCCCTTTTCTACGCAAACTATTTTTAAAATGGTAAAAACATCCTTTCAATTTTATATTTGTAAATTCCGATACGATCGCATTTCTAGCAGGAGATTCGAAATCGGTCATGAATTTCTCTGGACACCATTCAGGTATCTGTGACTTTATAACCTGTATTAATATAGAATATGCTTTTTCTGTTCTTTCACTCATAAGGGCATAAACTAAAGTGCTCACATTTAAGGTTGAGTAGGAACCACCCATATCCCCTTGGATAACATATAATTGAGCGAAAGGCGAAGGACAGGATTTGAAGGTCCCATCACTGAAGAAAAGTTTTACCGATTTCATACAAATTTTAGCGTTTTCTGAACAAAATATGATTATCCGTATGCCGTCACAATTATAATCACCTAAAACAAAATTGTGGTACTTTTGTGGAATTTATACATCACACGCATTATTGTGACAAATTTTATTAACACCCAAGTTGGAATTTCTACTTTTGTAAAGACCACTTTTTATTTTAGAAAAAGCTGGAATTTTTTGTATTAAATCTATACCCGAGTTTTCTAATGTACGCACAAAATTTTTGTAAGCTTTCGGTACTGGAGTACATTCTTCAGATAATATTTTTTGTTTACATATACTGAGTTGTTGGTTAATTAAGTTTTGGGCATGATTTTGAATGCAAACATGTTGTTTCCGTTTAATAACTGTATCCTTCTGAAAAATAAAGAGCAAATTTTAAAGATACTGCTGATGTATTTTAATACTGTACCTATTCTTATTCGCTCCGTGACTCGAAGAGCACGTTAAGCCGGCGGTCCCGGTTATCATACCAATATATTTGGCAATTGTGATGGGTAGTTTAAGCCCAATATCTGATCCAGTAGGTATAATCGTTGAATTTTGATATCGGCTCTTATGGGGTTGTGGAGGTCAGATGGCAGTCGCTCCACGGAAAATATTGAAATTCGGCCGCATTAGGTTAGACTGGAAACCGACCATAACGAATAAAAATGTTGGGAACAGGTTTAGATGATTATTTTATTATTATTATTTTCTATTACTATTCTTATGAGAAAGAGTTTAAGACATTCACATAAATATAATTTTGAACAAGGAAGGTACACACCTGTATTGTGACTGAACCGGTACATTTAATTTTTTTATATTCCGAGCATCTCCATAAACATGACTCATTTTTGAATTCAGCTTTTTTGTGGTATTGATGCCCGTCATACAACAAAACTGTACCTCTGCCCCTTTGAATATAAACCACCTCATCATCCATTTTGTTTTTGTTGTTAAATTTATGATTCCAGTGGATCAGAGTAAATCAAACAGCAAAATATACGGATAATTAAATTAAATACTTGACATTGACTGTCATTATAATTATTATCAACAACGGAACTAGTTATTCATTACGAAAGAGGTGCATTATCTATTCAATGCTATTTTATTGTATCAGAGTGGAACGAAAAGTAGAAACAGATCCATTGATGGTTCAGAGTGAAACGAAAAGTAGAAACAGATCCATTGATGGTTCAGAGTGGAACGAAAAGTAGAAACAGATCCATTGATGGTTCAGAGTGGAACGAAAAGTAGAAACAGATCCATTGATGGTTCAGAGTGGAACAAAAAGTAGAAACAGATCCATTGATGGTTCAGAGTGGAACAAAAAGTAGAAACAGATCCATTGATGGTTCAGAGTGGAACAAAAAGTAGAAACAGATCCATTAAGGGATCTGTCCAGTGGATCAGAGTGGAATAGGCCTACTTTTCCTACCTTACTCAGAATATTCTGTGAAAATCCTAAGGTTAAATTAACACAACAAAAAGCATCCAATACATAAAAATCATTATGTACAGCAAAGTATTTTAAAAGAGCCACTAATGTTCTGCTAATTATTCTGATTTCTGTTTTGTTGTAACGTGTAAGTAAACAACTAGGCCGGTTATACTTTTATATTGAAAAAAAAAAATTATGCAAAACATCAATAAATCTGTTAATATTAAAAAGTATTGTGGACTCTTCTCATTTTTTGTCCTATTCTTCTCATTATGATACCTTCACGTTTATTATATTCTGATAATTATAGTCTTCCATTTATTTATATTACCTTAATATCATTATTTATAATATACACTCAATTGTTAGAGGTAGTGATACATATATTTATAATATTCAGGAAATTGTGAGGTAATCAATTGTACATGCACATATTTTGGTAAATAATTGGCAAATCAGCATTCTACACACATTGATATAACTGTAGTCTCAATTAATGTTATAGTAAAATAATCGCAAAAATATACGTGTCTGTGTTTATGTTTACTTATTACCTTTTCTTTATGGCTTTCTTTATAAGTGTCTTAAATAAAAAATTCACTCCACGAATATATATTGTTACTTATTACTTGTATATGTTTAACTGTGGACGCAGGCCATCACGACATTTCTAAGGAGAGGATAGGCCTCTGGTTCTTCAGTGAACTGCAAAGTCTGTTGATGTGATGTAATTACTCAAAAGCCCTCTACTCTGTTTAATAAACATTTCAGAGCTAAAACAGAGTCGACCAGGAGTACTGAAGTTACTATGCCAATTTTGAATGATACCGGTGCTGATGAAAATCCCGCCTTCGTGATAGTAGAAATTAAACTAGCAAGACCACTGCGTAAAGCCGTCATACCAACTCGCATATTGGAGTAAGTAATCACTACATATTATAAAAATAAAGTCCTCCACCGCCTCTATCTGTCTGTCTGTTCGCGATAAACTCAAAAACTATGCGGATTTTCGTGTGGTTTTGCATAAATAGGTAGTGATTCTTGAGAAAGGTTTATGTACATAATTTGTTAAGTTTTTGTATAAGTGGTCTTAAATATAGGGATATTTGTTGCAAGTGTCGAAAAAATTAAACTACTTTCAACGAAAACACTACCTAAACCCTTTGATTCATCAGAAAATCTACAAAAAATTCAGCGATGGCATATATTTATTATTGAAGGAACTTACTATACCCATTATAGACTTAAAAAATTGGTCAATTTATCATTTTAAATACATTAGAGGCCTTACCTCATGCACATCATTATACTCTCTTACACGGTATAATTTAAATGAATATCTTAGATGTGATGCAAAAAACAAAATCACAAAAATTTTTATTCATTATATTTATATCTAAAAAATAGGAATCCCTCCTAAAACTTCGTCATCAAATCTTCCTTCTAGGTGCAGTCAATTTTACTCTAAAATGTGCTCCCTGTCGAAATCAGAATGTTGACAAATCGCCTTACTTTTAAGTTGAAAGTTCGTGAACTTCTTCAAAATGAGAAGACAGACATATAATATTAAATTTAAGTATGTGTATGTTTATATGTATTGTGCATTGATTATTTAGTAGTTAGTTCATGTATACTATTTATATTTGAAGGAAATTTATAAACTCATTTAACTTTGCACCCACCACATCTTATTTCTACATCTCGTGAAGGTCGACTGGGAGAGAATGCGTCACGGCATTAAGTCCACTTTTGTAGAACAAGTGCAATAAGTTTAAATAAATAAATAAATAAAACTTTAACAATATAACCCAGGATATAAAAATATCTCATTAAACGTGTTTCATCTACGGAAAAAAATATGTCAATATCAAACAATACAAAAACTTTGCGGAATAATGTCAGACTATTGTATATAGCTATGTCAATATAATCACTTTTTTACATCTTAAAAGCTGATTAAAATGCGGACAAAAATCAGACCATGTTATCCGCACCTTAGTATATCCCAAAAAAACACTTCATATTTAAGACTGTTTCAAAGCCTGTTGATTACTTTTTTAATTATTGAAATCAAAGATTTCACACAAAAGATATTACAAATTTAAAAAGAGACAATGTGATTCTGGCAACAATCATCACCGCGGCCGAACAGTTCACTCATATTTCGAGGATCCGGTTAAAAAGTTACATTTTTTAATAAATTCGAGGAATAAAGCTTCACGGTGGTAGACATCGATCTAAGAATAGAGTGCTTTTATCGTGAGCAATTATATGTTCGAGTTAAATTACTTGAAACTTAATACGCTTTATTGTAACCTAAACATATCGCAACAAACATTTAAAAAATATTATTGTGATGTATTAAAAAATATAAATAAAATGTCAAATATAATGGAAATACTGGTATATGTAAACATTACAAAAAATATTATTGTGCTATATCGACTTCAGGTCTTCGTATTTAAATTTGAATATTTGAACAAATTGAGTAATGAAAGTTTTAATTAGTAAGTAAGTAATCATGAAAATTTCAAAAAAATGTATTTAAGCCTTATGCTTTCATTTGCTAATTTATTTTTATATTTGGTAATTTTATAATTAAACCACAAAAAATTAAGAGGAGGAAAGAGGATAGAAAGAAGATATGTAATAAAATAATAATTTCTTAATAATATAAGGCAAAGTTGGATGAAAATAATAATAAAAATAGATTAAATGAAATTGAAAAATAAAAACTTTGAGAATAAAAATAGGTAACAATACTTTGCCTGATCACCAAATAGTTGTCCCAAGTCTGAGTGTTCTTTGTGTCTATTTTTTATCTATTGTTGTAAAGTCCCCCGCGACACAAGAATGCTAGAACGGGAAATGTCTATAAAAAAATCCAACTGTTTTTATATCTATACATATAAATAAAATGTTTTAGTTATTTTTTTTAAATTCTTTGTAATATTGAAATAACCACGTTTTGCTACATGCATATGAATATACATACGATACATACACCAAAATCACATTTTTTACAATTTTTGTCTGTCTATCTGTTTGTTCCGGCTAATCTCTGGAACGGTAGGACCGATTTCGACGGGACTTTCACTGACAGATAGGTAATGTTATATTGAAAACTTAGGCTACCTATATTTTAAAATTTTGCAATTATAATAAAAGTCCACGCGGACGAACTCGCGGGTGCAGTTAGTATTAAATATGACAAATGCCTCTTTTTGTTGCTTTTTAAAATATCCACTACATTTTAGTTAAAGACGATTAACGAACGTGGCCTATAATATTCTGATCATATACATAAACACGATTTCAGAACAGATATTGTTAAAATGTTGGAATCAACGGAAGCTACGGGCCCAGTTAAGCGTCACTGTTTCGGTCGTATTGCTTTCGCCAAGAAGTGGCAGTCCTCGGTCCAACTTGCTTCAACTGCTTTACGAAGAGTGCCTTATTTCGGTATATGCTAATTTTATGTTCTTGATTAAATAAAATACCGTAGGAATACAACAATGATGATAGTGATAGTGAGATGTTACAATATTAAATATTTCGTTAGAGATATCCTTCTTTAAATAATCTCAAAAGAAAAGAAAGATGAGATGAAATCCAACCAACTTACATTTTATATAATCCATGTGGTAAAGGATTCAGAATCCAGAGTGTCAACAACCCTATTCATTCCATGTGTGTCGTAAGAAATAGCTAAGGCAGTAAATCACGCAGAAATAATATACATCACTGCACTATACCAATCCGCTAGGCAAACATGGTATAGTAGACCAAAATCTCATTTCTACGGTATAGTAATGAACTGAAGTGCAAAACCAAGGAGTAAAGATAGCAATTGAGTATAAGTTTAAAACGGTGTTGTGTACACGTCATCAGCAGACAAAGCGAACAGCATGTGAGATGAACTAAACCTTATAGGTACAACCGAGTTTTCTGTATTTATGCGTCAACTGGGTGAAACAAAAACTCGAGTGGAGCTTACAACTACTTGTTGGCAAGATGCTGCTCTTTTTGTAAACAATAACTTTGTCCTGCAACAATACTTGCATTCTGATGAAATATTTGAAGTAAGTTATAAAATATTAATATACAAAAGAAAATCAACAAAAGAAACACAGTTATTAACACGATTTTAAATTTGTCTTTAAATATTTGCTTTAGATTATATATATAGAGTAGGCTACGAATTAGTTAACATTTAAAAAAATTGTATAAAAACCATTTTATATATTAGAAAAATTGTTTATTTGCAAGAAAGCTAATTAGTTGGTGTTTATTTCTTAAAAATTACATCGTCTAAATGATCACCGTTTCGACGTTTACACTCTTCTAAGCGAGCACCGAAATTTTCGAATACTCGTCGGCAAAGAGACCGCGACATCGCCGACATCTCTTCGCTGATTTTTCGTTTAGTTGACGTAATGTATTTGGTTTATTGATGTAAACACGATTCTTCAAATAACCCCATAAAAAGAAATCTGCTGGGAATAGATCTGGGTGGACATGCAATGTCACCTCGTTTGGAAATCAGTTTTTCCGGAAACATGTCTTTGACCACCGGCAGGGACTCATTGGATGTATGACAAGTGGTTCCATCTTGTTGAAACCATGTGTTACGATTGTAGCCAGCAAATTCCAATAGCATCGGTCGCAAGAACTCTCGTAACATGTTTACGCGGGATGTTAGATTCAAATGTTAACTAATTTTTAACCTACCCTATATAACATATTTAAAAATATTAAATATTATAAACATAATATGTGGTCACATTATAAGTATTACATACTTTCGACTTATCGAATATTTTGACCGACAACGTGACCCTGAGAGGTTTTATAGAACACATAACTTTTGCTTGCACTTCCTTTTATTAGGAAATGGTGATGATGGCCCACGCTTGTCTCGTAAGGCTTGCATGTGATAATCTCCTCGAGAGTAATCAACAGGAAAAGGAGAAAAATCCAATATTAAAGGCGGCCAGACAAGCAAGACAGATGCGAGACAATCAACATGCTGTGGATCTTTACTTGCAGGCAAATGAACCGCTAATCTTAATTATTTTCTATCCACCCAAAAATAATTAATTTTTGATTAGAAGATCGCCAACAGTACAATTTTATTTGAAAGATGACTTGATTGTTCTCTAAAATTTGTTACAAATAATATTACATGATTATTATCATAATTATTAACAGTTCTTATACTTTGCTAGATAGTGACCCTGACTGCTAAGCCAGAGGTAGTGGGTTCGATTCCCAGTTCAGAAAAATGTTGCATAAGGATCAAAATGCAGCAGTTTGATTACAGTAGTGTAGGTTCTGCTTAGTTTGGAACTTGATTCAGACTGCCGTGTGTGAAATGTAGGTAGTTATTATCATTATTGTATGTGTAACGAGAAACGTGACCTGTAAACGCCTGAAATCTTCGTATTAGTCACCAGATGATCTTCAGCGTGGATTCAACACATAGTATGATCCCTCCACGCAATTCACTTCACATTGCCACAACAGACAAGTGAATACGTTATCAACTGTGGCAGGTCAAACACTTCTGTTAAAAAAGTCTATTAGGTATCCTACCCCTTAGTATTTCCAACATCTATTTTATATTACTGTAGACACTTGAAGACTTCATAATGTTGTGGTAATTTCACCTAAACGATTGTGTACTAGATAAATTTAGAACACGTATTTAGTACATTTTAAAAACTAAGTTTAAATTAAGAGACTGTTGTTCTGGGACCAGGCGTACGTTACTATATGATTGCTGACTGTAAAGTTTTACCACCATTATGCTATTAAATATTGAAGAATAATTTATCGTGTTAAGAGATGCATAAGTAATAGAATACAAGTTGTCTTTTCTTGTACTTTAATACTGACCGGGTTAAATAACAAAACGATAATTACTTAAAATGTTTTTAAACCCTTTAAGGTAATCGTAAACAGTCCACGTGATGCCAACGTTTGGAGAGAACTATCTACTTGTCTCAAAGATATCGATAGAGACTGGGCCAGAGTCACTCTTTATAATTCTGTTTTGATAAATCCACGGCATCCACTTACGTGAGCATACCCACACATTCTACAACAAAAACATTCTCAATCAACTATTATTCAAACAGAAACACATTTGAAACATCAATTTGCTTATACACAACAACAATTGTCTATAGTCATATAATTATTTGGAATATTTTTTTATTATAAACAGATTTTTTAGTTTAACAAACATTAAATTTAGAATGCACATTTTATGTTGTACCGAAACGCATCATACAATCTGTAATACAGTATATGTTAGACAGTTTTCCAAAACCGAATTTAAAAAATTCACAATGATCACAAAAACAAAGCAAATTTGGTTGCCTATAAGAGATTGCCCAAAAGTGCTAAGGTGCCACTTTTACTTCCTCAGCTTTACCTCAGCGTTACCTTTGTAATTAATCTGGTTTACAATAAAGAGATGTTTTATTATTATTAAATACTTAACTTTGTAGTTGTACAGTAACACGATCTTTTACAGTTTAGGTTATTTTTCTTGATAACCCTAGTGATTAAACTTAGTGAATGTTAATTCTTGACGTGTGTGCATTTACGTTTTTAAGTTGCATTTTGCTTTTACCTATAATATATCTAAAGTATGAAACGTATGGTTTTGATTGATCAGTATCTTTCCTGGTTTCATATAGTCATATGTATTTATTTTATCAGTTATATAGACAAGAACCGACCGAGTGATATAATCACACGCTAACACATCATCATTTTTATGAACTTCATTTTGTTTCGCAAATTTGTAACGTGTAACTAAGTTTGATATTTTTATCCGCAGTCTTCTTTCTACATGCGGTATGGTATATGAAGAAGATCCTGTTGTTGCTGAGCAGTTCTTCGTAGCTCTTATAGCTTTCTATCCATACTGGGTCATGGGCTGGCTCATTGCAAGTGTTTACTACTACGACCGTCAAGAATTCTTGGTCTATGAGAAAATTATGAAAATTGTTCAAAAGTTAGTTTAACGTGTAACTTGATGATAAATCGTCATTAAAATTTATATTTTCTCCCTACATTTTGACTTCTTAGTTTGTTTCATGTTAAAAGTTCTCCGGTAATGGCATTGCATTTATAATTCGTCTGCCTTGGTGGCGCAGTGGACGCGTATTGTACAGCTGCGCTCAGGTCGGCCTTGTGTTGGGTTCGATTTGGGTATTTTCTATATAATATTTCATATAAATATATTTCCAAAAGAGGATTTAAGTATTTTATCAGTTATTCTAGCTATCATAGTACAAGCTCTGTTTAGTTTGAAGCTAAATGGCGTTATGTGCAAAAACAAATGAAACATAAGGACAGCAGACTTCATGATAATCTTAATCTCAAATATTTTGAGTTCCAAATGTGAATTATTAGGAAGATATGACAAACACAGTTTAACACGAGATCAAAACAATTTCACCCAGCAATAAAAAGCATATTTAGAAGCTACTGACACTATAAACAGTTATTATTATTTGGAACAGAAGCCAACGAGAGGGACAAACAGAAGAGATTCCGTACGCTCGAGGATGGGAACGCGAACTCGGTGATTGGTGGGACTCCACACAACTTTTGCCAGGAATGAGTCCTTTTTACGACGCTGCAGATGTGTTGCTTAGATTAAGATGTATCCCTGTTAGTAACTTTATATTATAGTATCATCTAATCTAAAAGGTACCGTATGACTTTTTTTACTTTTCATCACGAAACAGCTTTCTATCATTTTTCATTTTTCACAAGATATACAATTCTTGATAACTAAATTTTAATGTAAATCTTTAAAGCAAACTAAAAAAATCAATACATACACAATAGATGTTTTTTTCAGACGTCATTTCAAAGTCAATTAGTTAGGTCCTTTACCACGTTGTGACTTCGCAAATTAATTTTTATACCAACATAATTGTTAAAATGTATGCAAAATTGACCTTGTTAATAACTAGTCGTTTTTTCATAGTATTACCTAATGCTCGTGAATTGGTTGTCAAAATCAAATGTCGGTTGGGTACGGTGAAACTGAAAAGGCCAAAAATTATCTCTCTCCTAAAGTTCAGACATTTATCTACATTCGTTGGTATATACTAAGATTTACTAATAAAATTAAGTATATAAATAATTTACGGCCTTTTACACTATCACATATAGTCTGTAAAAGTGAAATCGATTTGTAAGAAATAATATCGAGAATTGGATATTGTAGTAATCGATTTCTTTGACACCCTGCCTATTCTTCAATCTGTCAGAACAGTCTTACGGTATCTCTAAGATTAGATGTCTATAGGCATGTTATGCAATGAACTTAACGAGAGTTAATTATTTCTGACAAAAATATATGCTTTTCCTTATCGAATATTAGTTCCAAGAATTTTGGTTTAGACACTAATTTAATCTAAATTGAATTCGATTCAAAGAATAGAATAGATCTGTATGTAGAACTCGGCTAATAACCATTAAATTTCATGCAACCCCTTTTAGAATATTTATCTTTTAAACATTAGCTACCTATTCATTTATAAATAGTCTACAATCCATGGCGCCCAATTTTTACGCACTAGTTACTTTAAATACTCATCTATTTAAAACGTTGGTTATATAGGTCAAGGTCAAGGTACTATATTTATCATGAAATAATCTATGGTTGTATTAAGAATACCCTTATGTTCTGAATTATGTTAATTTACCTCATTGCTGATTTTAAGATAAAATTTGTTTTAAAAACTGAACAGTAGTTGTTTGTGGTTGGATATGACTTTTTATTTACTTGAGTTCTAAGCCTGTTTGTTCTAACTCATATGTTTTTAGTTGGCAGAATTATGTTTAGCTCGCGCGTTGTCTCAAGCTGGAGAGTCGGCTGTGTATTATCACTTGGTAACGCTGTGTTGTCGTTTACGTGGAGACTTTAAAGAAGCTCTATGCCATGTTCAACTGGGCATTACTAAATACGGAGATGTAAGTTTTGTAATTCATTTTATAATGATTATTTCTACTATCCACGGCTGGTTTTCCACTTGGGGTGAACAGTCTCACTACTTTTAAAAGTGATTCCCACTGTCCGGGTGGGTGGCCAGCGAGAATCATTATTAAAATAATTTACTATAGCCACCGGTGATGAACATTTACAATGGCCGCCTCCGATAGGCACCGTCACTATGAAAACATTTTCTTGTCCCCCTAAGGGTGATAGTCATTTATTTATTTTAGCGATGACATGATGAAACTTTAAAAACTAACTCTTATGGTAAATGTGTAAGGTTGTTTCATGAAAAAAGAACAAGAATTTGAATTTTGGTATTTTTTTAAGATATTGGTAACCTCATTTTAAGAACAATTTGTGATAACTATTGTATTATTGTTGTTTATTGATCTGAGTTTTCAATATCTTAATATGTGAAAAAAAATATAAAATTAAATATCATTACCTTAGTTTTGTACTAGTGTAACTTATTCTAATTATTGTTTAAGATCTTTGTAACACAAAATGACCCACACTACAAGGGTATCTAGTAATGGAAGAACAAATTCAAGTAGTACGTAGAGCTAACGATCCTCATTTCGGCAACATTATCTTCTTCTTATTTTTTTTCAAAATTATCGTACAAATCTAGTTAATGTAAACGTAGACTTGAAGTTAGTACTCGTGCCACAAGACACGTCGCAACACGTTAGTATGTTCAGATCTTAGTGTTGCCTTTAAATTAGCCGATATGGGTTTCGGCACAAGCAAGCTCAAATGTTCGAATGGTGACGGATTAAGAATACGAACTGTCACTAAGCTAATTACCCCATGGGTGTCGGCAGAGGTGATTAAGGCAGCAAACTAAACATCTATAGCAACCCATCTAGTCCACGTGGTACAGTAAGCCAAAAACTCCTTTCTAAGAGTAGGCCTATATCCAGCAGTGGACTGATAAAGGCTGTTACTAATGATAATGAAGGTCAAAGTCATTCACTTAGACCGATGTCTATCAACTGATTCATTATATGATAATAAGATAGCTATATTATACGACCCTAATAACATTTTTTACAATTTCGTTATTTATATTTTCTTTTTTGCTGAATATAATTTTAATTAATTAATGAAACTAAGTTCTATCGCGACTTTGTTAAAAAATCAACCTGTATATCGAATGTATAAATATTATTGTTATTACACTCTGCACCAGAGAGAAAAGGGGTGGACGGGCATATCGGGCATAATCCATTACATACAAGGTTGATAATATATAACATACAAGGTTGATTATGTTAACTGACGTATAAATTTTACAATTTCTAGGTATTGTATTTGAAGAGCTTAGAAGCCGAGTGCCATCATATGCTCGGTAACAATAAGGCGTCTATAGCGTCTTACGAAAAATGCAGCTCCAGTAGATGGCCATACACGTATTGAAATTATTTTTTTTACATAAACAAACATTCTAAATACTAGAATAAACAATTTCAAACCCTTTATCGTCTTAATTCAGTCATCATTTGTTGGATAATTTGATGATGTTAATCTTCATCTTCATCATCATTATCATCATCATCATCAGCATCATCATCATTTAATCAAACATTCAAAATGACATAGATCCTTTCGGTCACATTGAAAACTTATAATTAGAAACCTGTTTCCCATAAAGAAAAATTATTTTGTTTTAGAAAACTTTTCTCCAGCACAGAAACTTGAATCTTACGAGTATTATAAAACTCTTCCAATATATCTGCAGACTCCTTGATTAGAAAGACTTATCTGACTAATTACAAGCATCCTCAACACTCATTTATAATCAGCACGTAATATATATCAGAGCTGATAGTTGGATGATGTCTTGTTATTCTACATAAGATACTTGTAACTGCCTAGGATTTTGTTGTAATCAAGGAGTCTGTAAAGATGTTGAAAGAGTTACAATAGAAGATCCAACATTTGTTGTTGGGAACCAGGGTTTCAACAAAGAACAACTATTATGTTTTGAAAACTGGTTTTCAATCATTAGTTACCAATGTAGCCAAATAGAAATAGATCAATTGGAAATTCACAATTATCACAAACCTGATAAATGTAGTCATCTATTTACAAGAGACTCTCACAATTAGTTAATTAAAGGCATAAAGAACTGACGGATAGATTGAACTCTATAATTTTACTTTGCCCACAGATTATATTCATAAAGTCTCTATTTATTATGAATATAGTCTGCTGAGATCTAAACTTGTTTCCATTATTTCAGGGTATTAATGATGTTACCATTACATACGGATCCTATCCAGCGCCGTACAGTTCTGTGGGACCTGGCACGTCGATATCCTTCTGCATACGCGTGGATGGCACTACCAGATACCGACACCACGGTACTATATATTATAATATTGTCGAACTCAAAAATATTAGTAAAGTACTTTCGGAAATAGAGGACATAGAATTTGAGGACTCAGTTAAACTTTGATACTCTTTTTATAGAACGAGATACGTTATAGCGTGATACGACTATTTTGATATTCTAAGCTATCTTTAGCTACTTTTTAAAATGTGCAAAGTATGTGGCGGTAAATGTGGGAACCTATACTCAATAAGAATCAATAAAAAAAAAATTAAAACTGTTGTATGTAGGTACAATATAATGATAATCGAGTACTTTTAGGGCGCACAAAAATCAAAAAAAAATATTTTTGCTTGCTTATACACCCACTAGTTCAGTATAAAAAACTCATATAAATAGGGCACGATTCCCGGGCATAGGACATTCATTTGAATACGAACTGTCGATGAGATAGCACTATTATGGAGAAAAACGAAATTAGAGCCGTCATTAAGTACCTCTGTTTGAAAAAAATGTCTACCAAAGACATACAGAGTGACTTGAAATAAATATTGGAGGAGTCTGTTCCTCCATATTCCACAGCTACACGTTGGGCAAAGGAATTTAAACTGTGCAGAACATCCACTGAAAATGAACACCGCGAGGGACGCCTATCCACGTTACTGAACAAGAACAACGTGAAAAAAGTAAAAGAAATCGTATTGGCCGATCGAAGAGTGACCGTAAGGTGTGTTGCTGAGGTCACAGGGATCTCATATACGGCGCGTTGGGTACCTAGAATGTTCACGGACGAGCAAAAAGAAAACGACTCGACATTTCGAGAGTCAATCTCGAAAAGTTGTAGGCCTATCAAGATTTTTTTTTTTAAACCTTTCGTGACCATGGACGCTACCTGGATCCACCATTTTGATCCTGAAACTAAACAACAGTCGATGACCTGGAACCAAACATCCTCACCAATACCAAAGAAATTCAAGGTGTCAAGTTTAGCGGGAAAGGTTGACGTCTGTTTTTTTGGCCGCTGAAGGAATTATAATGATAGAATATTTGTAAAAGGGAGCCACCATATCGGGCCCTTACTATGCAGATCAAATAAGATGACTGCGAGACGCCACCAAGGAAAAAAGACGCGGCAAACTGCGAGCTGGAATGCTGTTTCACCAAGACAACGCCCCGGCTCACACAGCCGCAGTTGCGATGGCTGCAATTCAAGAAACGGGACTCGAACTGCTGCAACACCATCCCTATTCACCAGATCTGACTCCCAGCGACTTCTATCTCTTTCCTCGGCTCAAAGAAAACCTTCGGAGCAAGAAATTTGAGGGCAATGGTGAAGTGATGGCCGCTGTAGAGGCATCTTTGGAGGGCCAAGACAAAGATTTTTTTTAGATTTTTTAGTTTAGAAAAAAGATGTTTATTTATATGTTTCAATCCTTTGTTTCTTCCCCACTCCCAAAAAGTTTCAAAATAAATCCTTAACACCGGTGTAATGTGAGCCCTTGCTATTTTGGAGTACTCTGTTCGAGTCGGTCAGTTTGCTGAAACTTGGCTCTCTCGTGATAAAATAATGATCTTATTATTGTATTTGTTACTGTAAAAGCTCAAATATTACTTAATCTTACATTTTACTAGTAAATCTTAGGATTTATCAACACTTAATAAGAAAAAGGTAAGAATTTATAAAAAAGGAATCATTTTTCACACTTTAAATATTAGAATTGAGTACATGTTCGGTTTTAGTAGTGACGTTAGATAAATGATGGTTTTGAAAATAAAACAATGGACTCGATAGCAATAACCGCGGCCACGGCACGCTCGCTTCACGAATTAACGCTAATCTAACGTCGGTTTGCACGGAGAAGAAAATGTATAGAACATTGTTAACATGAAACTGGCAGGTGTTTAAACACCTAAAAATTGGTTAGATATTAATATCTAACCAATTTTTGCAAAAATAACAAAAATAAAGTCTACGTTCTCGTGACATATTTATTTCAATATTTACCGTATTCCTAAGGTAAATCCTAAGAATTGGCCAGTGAATGATGGTAAAAGTTCGAAATAAATGGATTACCATAGAACAATTCGGACTTTTACCATTAGGAGTTGGTTAGTTTTAGATTTTACTGGAAAATCTTAGCGTTTGCCGTAGTTCTTTTTTTTACAGTAACATCATAAACATGTTATTTTATAATTATTTTTAATCACAGAATCCAGTCAAATCCGACGAGAGTGACAGTACTAGAAGTGAAAAATGTATCAACTACCCGAATGCAATCGCTTGCGCTGTTCAAGCTCTCAAGTGCGATAGAATGGCTGGCCGTGCATGGGCAGTCCTCGCTAATAGCGTAAAGCCCAGTGCCAGACGACATTTTTGCCTCAAAATGGCGTCCTTAGTTAGTATTTTTATTTTTATATTGAAAATATATATATCATTCAACTCTACAGAAGACCGCCGTGGTCTAGTACTATTTACCCAGTATTGAAGCGTTTCTTCATTTTAAACAAAATTTGCGGCTCAGTGAGAAAGAAACAGTGTGCCCTAAAAGGACCATATCTTCACTGTTTAGGATTTGTCATTGTTTGCAAAGATTTTTTGAATCCATGTTATTTGTAGAAGATTATTCTTACTTAGCACTAAAACTGAAACTAGTAGTTACCGTGATGTGTACACTAGGGGATTACGAGACTCACAAACAAAACCACTGTGAACTGATCTGCTAATCGGACAAACGCTATTAATATAAGTGTCAATATTGATACATTCAGGGTAACTTTTACACTAAGCCTCTTAATAAGACAATATACCCTTTTAGAGAACTTAACAAAGTTGTCTTCTGGTCTTATAACATTAATTTCCTTGGGGATTTTCTATTTAACATGTAACAACACTTATTTAGTATTAAAAGTTATAAGTAAAGCTATGATGCTGTAGGAGAAACGTAAATAGATTGTAAATATTTTAAACGTCCAAGGTCTATGTCAGACATAGTGTAAATATATTGACAAAATTTTTATTTCAGTGTGGTGTCAACGTGAGCAACGGTCATGCGGAATCAAACGCAGATTCGAGGCAATCGTCATGTTACCGACTGGGGACAGCGATAACTGAGTGTCGCTGTCGCGCATGCGAACGCTTGAGATTATAATATTATATTTGTAATTGTTGTTGTATCTATGATTATTATATGTTTCTCGTTTTAAATCTCAAAATTTTTTTGTTTCCCTTTACTTTAACTTATTTTCTTTTATTGTAGCTTAATTAATTACATGTTTAAGAATTGTATCGTCTATATGCTCCGTGACACTTGACATGTACTTTTTAGGACTAATGGTAGTCGCGAAGAATGGCTTTTTCGCAAAGCACTTGACTCGTGACCGCATATCATGTGATTAAAAAAAAAATATTGTAACAACATGCCGTACTAAAAATACAAGGTGTATCTAGTGTTTTTTACTGAAGTATTTTTTTTATGTGGCATATATGTGAATAGGGCGTGATTGTAGAATCTAAAGAAATAGAGCTTTTAGATTTAACAAAACCTAAAAATCAGTCTGTCACCAAAATTCGGAAGTATCTAGGTCTTGCAGTACTTGTAAATAACTGAATCTAGCATGAAACAAATACTGCGAAAACGCCTCTTTGGCCGCCTAAAAAAATGCTAAGGGGCATGGTTGCTTTGGTGAGTATCTGAATAAGATCGGACGCGAGGAGACGGCACACTGTCACCACTGCGCAGCTAACTGGGATTCCACCCAGCATACGCTGTAGGACTGCCCCACGTGAGCATCTAAACGCGGAGTCCTAGTCGATGAAATAAGACGAGACCTGACCCCACCAGCAATCAGTGCTGCCATGCTGGTTGGTGAGAAGAGCTGAGCCGCAGTAGTCTCTTTCTGCGAAGTTTTTATGCTCCAGAAAGAGACTGCTCAACAGGATCCGGAGAGGGCTGATCCCGAGCGAAGAAGACGTCGGTGGCGTTATGAGCTGCCGAAGGGACCACGAGCCGCCAGAGAGTAGGGACCTCTGGTGACGGATTACTTGCTGCAGTCGGCGATAGGATAATTTGTTACGGCCTAGTCGCAAAAATGCCATGCAAAATGCAAAATTACAAATCCAAAAATGCGAAACTCTTCGGAGAAACCGAAGGTTGTGTTAGTGCGGTTATGGATGAAGTTATCACGACAAATAACTATTCGAAATATTTCCTCAAAGATGGTACGTTTGACGTCTTTCAAGCATGCCACTGTCCTGGAAAATCTATCAGGTATATTACTTCTGGTCATTCAAGTCTTGCTATTAATAAATGTTTGCATAGGTACAACCAAATAACCAGGATCGTACACCAACAACTCGCCCGTAAATCCCAACTTATATATTTAAGGGCGCCATACTACAGATATACATATGGCCGACTTAAGTCTCGAGAAAGACTGTGCTACGACCTATTGGGATCGATCTATCATCACAGATAGGACTATCACATAGTTGGATGCAGCTCACGAAATTGTGGAGTGTGAATTCGATCAGTGTTCCCACAGTCGTATCTACACACGCATTGAAACCTAAAAGCTTCGCCCAACACCTTAAGAGGTTCATGTTAGAGGGCAGAAGGCAGTTTCTGTCTTATGTCTGTTCTCTTTCTGTTTCTGTGTTGTTTCTGTCTGTTTCTGTCGTGTCCAATATTTTTCTGTGGAGTCCTAACCGCCGGTTTCTGGTATACCCTATACCCGAAGGCTACCCTAGTAAGTATGTATTTTGTTTTATTCTTTTTAAACATTTAAAAAATGTAACTGACATGCATATGTATTTGTAATAAAAAGAATAATAATTTATTTGAAACCCATATTATAATATCGCATAGTGAAGCATCAGTAACTCATTTACTAATTAAAGTTTTTGTAAAAAGCAGAACTAAAAAACAGATTTTTTTTTTATTTTTAAAGAAAATATAGTGGTTGACAAGCACCTATCGATTTGTTCAGACAAGAAAAGCAACTAAACAAAATTACAAATAAAGCTAAAGGAATAAAAATATACAAGTAAAATGTATATCACACCGGCACTGCTTCACACATTTGTTAATTCGTTACATCATGAAATACTTTGTTTGGAGTTAAAGACATTCTGTGGCTCGTCATATATTAGTCAATTGTTAATTCAGTATGCTGTTGTTACGATTTGAATGCACCTCTTTTTGTTTATAAACAAACAATCTGTTTAGTAAGGCTTGTTATCTACTGTTAGCACCAATCTAAATGGAAGCATTTAAAATATTTGAGGATTTTAGCTATTCTTTTAATTCTGATCAAACCATAAACTCTACAATTTGATGTTCTCATGAACGTTATGCTGTTTTGAATCTATTTTAAACCCTCACTTTCAAGAAAGTAAAGAAGAGTTGCTCTAATAATTCATCTAAAATGAAGAATTCATTTATTCCGGTATCAGTACAACTTCTTATGTCGATTTTATTACAAACATGAAAGAGATTCTTAAAAGTACTAAAAAAATATTGTGGATCCGTCCGGTTCTTATATTTAACAGGTTTACTAATTGTCACAATAAAAATTTTAAGTCATGTAATTTTCACTCTTCTTAAGTAATATTTAAATGTGATTTCGTCCAGTACCTTGGCTAGATTTCATAACTTTCTTTCTTTCTACCTCTAGTTCTTATTGAGATACACTATTCGTTTTGCTCTCTTAGACTGGTTAACTTGGAGAGAAACTAATTGTTAATATTCAAAATTGAAACTGCGTCGCAGCATGAACTCTTCTTCTATATTTTAATAGCTTTACGATTGGTGTAACTCGACCCGTATATAAAAGGCTAGCTATAAAACAAGTTTGACAATTAGTTAGTTCTTTTCAACAGAGTATTAAAGTAATCCTACTCATACTCTGCAGTGTTCCTTATTGTTCATCCCTACTTGTTGATATCGATCTGATTAATGATTTTAAGAAACACAGCACCGAACCAAACAGTAAAGTGATACAGCAGCAATGGTACTAGGAGCGTAAGTGGTCAATAGCAAAATTTTGTTAATTTTTAAACATATAACAAACAAATCTGTGGTGCTTTCGCACGTTTCTAACACTTTTGTGCACTCAATAAGTAATATCCCAACAAAGGAAAGTTACAAATAAGAGATCGTTTCCAAAAAAAGGTTGTAAATATTTTTTCATATATTATAGGTATTAATTTGTTTCTATCTAAATATATATTACAAAGTGGTTTCATATTTGGGAATCCTATAATATAGTCAATACCCTGACTAAAGTAGTAGAACAACAGTTAGTAATATTAAAGTTTGAGCTTACCTTTAACAGTAG
The DNA here is from genome assembly GCA_949316085.1 of Hypercompe scribonia. Lineage (NCBI taxonomy): Eukaryota > Metazoa > Arthropoda > Insecta > Lepidoptera > Erebidae > Hypercompe > Hypercompe scribonia. The sequence continues at coordinate 9,845,961 of OX438974.1, read as the reverse complement.
TTTATGACTACGGCCTTTTCTTTACTTTCCTCTTTAAACTATATTAAGTAGAGAGATATGGTTATGGAGTATAGACCCAAACGAAGTACAAACTTGCCCAATGACTGGTTCTTTAAAAATACCCAATTGACAATCGGCAACTATTCCGCGTTTTCTGCATTTAAATACCGTTGTTCACTATAGGTATAATATTTCAGAGTTTAACATATTTATATATCTGGTCCACAAGGTTGAGAGAATACAAGCTAAGTAGATAGCTAAGTCGATCACCTTGAATTTTCTATTCCTTATACCGTATTTTTAAATGTTTTATCAATCTGATAAAGCGGTCAGAGCATACTGACCGCTTTATCATACTGACCTAAAATTACTACAATTTTGTTTCTAACATCTTGGCAGGGTCGCCATGTTCGGATTTGGACATGAGCGCTACGGCACGCGCGTGCCCTTTTGGGGTACAAAAAGGGAACATTAGGGTTTCCGCGCAAAAAGGTGTCATCTTAAAATAACAGATGGCCCGAGGTATGCCGGGGTTCCAGGAATTTGCTTTCTAGGGTGCACCTGGTTCCCCGGCTGTCCGGTGGAATGGGGGGGAAATTCCACACACACAAGGGAAGAGCCGCCAGCATGGCGGTCAGTATATTTTTGTAAAGGTTTTAATGTGTTGATTATATGCTTTTTATATACTTTCCCTCATCATATGTATAGAAGATATAAGATTTTATTTGGTTATTATTTTTGTAACACCTTTAAGCTAAATGAAATACGTATAGTCAAGTTTAAACCTGTAATCTGTTTTTATATTTGATTCAAATTTCAGGGTATCCGGTATTGGTATCTTCCTTTATGTCATGCTCTGGATAACAAAAAAACTAAGTGATCTACCCTCGCCACCAACAGACCCACCAATTACTTCGGAGCTGCCGACCACGATCTTTGATCGACATCGCTTTTGGACAAAACCCATACCCCTCCAGGGATGACTGCCCTAGATACTATAGTTACATACCCTTAATAATATGAGTCCAAATTAATAATTGTATGTAACGATGTGTTTTATAAAATGTTATCTAAATGAAAATAAAAAATAAAGTTTATACATAAGATATTTATTGTTTGCTAAAGCTAAACAAAACACATCTTTTTATCCAGTTTCGGTTTTAGGATAGGCAATCGAGTGGTAGATTGATACGCTTTGTGTCTATCTAAAATGCCTTGTTTTTAAACAAATTTTAGATCACTTCCCTATCTGCCTCAACTAGCATCGGTCAAGCTCAGTTTCGCGGACATTTAAAAAGAGAACAATTTGACCTCTTTCTTTAGCCTCGAAGAAGCTTGGTGTACTAAATATATAGAGAGAGTATCCCACTCTGACCTACCACCCACGACAACATAATGTATGTCGGGTGCTAATGGAATACTGTTCTTATTTCTAGACAATATTATCTCAGTACCAACTACTCTGAGAGCGACTCGAAACATCGATTACCTCCTAAAACTTGGAGACACACCTAACGCAAAGAATAATATTATCTGAATTTTGGTACTGTTTACTAAATCTAATAAGAATTATAATAACTAGATACGTCTATTTTTATTGAACGTATCATACAGGACAAATATTGTTTCTGCTGGGTGTAATTAATTTGTTGCATAAATAATCCTTACTACTAGTATAAACGCGAATGTGTGTTTGTTTTTTAAATGTTTGTCTTTCTTTCACGTCGCAATGGAGGATCTTACGGTACGATTTTTGTGTCTGAAGGTAGTTAGAAGTCTGGAGAGTGATATAGATTACTTTTTAGCGCGATAAAACATCTGAGTCACATAGGGAGATCCATTATGAAGGCACTATTGCCGTCCGAAAAATCTGTCGTTAGACTTTAAAAACCCCATAGTTTCTGATAGTCGGCGCTATATTGAACAACGTACCTCTTTAGCAATAAACTTTTTAATGTCTTTGTTATTTTAAATATTATAAATGGAAAAGTTTATATGTATGGATAGTTTCTCTCTTTCATGCAAAAATTACTGTACGGATTTATATTAACTTTTGATGGATTTACCACGATACGCTTGTCTGTTCGTTTGTTACATTTCCGATAAAAACTAATTCTTCTTTGTGCGGATTATTCGCTAACGGAAAGTGAAACTTAAAAATTCTTTTTACTATTATATAAACCTATGTCATTAGTTAAAGGAATAAATGTTGAAGTAATAATAACATAATGAAATAATTTTTCAATTAATTTATTTAACACTTCGGTTAAGGAATTATTATAAAAACAAATGCGTCTTGATAATTGATAAAATCGACCATTATTATTTACTACACTTCTATCTCTTCACATTATCTAACCCTGTAACGGGGGCGTGATTGTATAACTTTTTTTAAGTAACACCTCGTAAGGTACCACAACTGTAGGCGATATAAGAGGTTTTGGAAGAAATGTTAGCATTTGCTTTGACGCCCAGGCTATTGTGTAGAATATTGAGGCAGCCGCCAACGCGGTGGTAAATAATCTGAAATGTTATTATAAAATATTTATTTATTACATGAATAACAACAATCTGAAAATGAAAAATTGAAACTTTATGAAAAAAGGGAATAATTTGGTTTAAAGTACGGAGGGGTGTGATTGTTAGAGATATCTAATCAAGGTAGACGGTAGCCGCACTAAAAGAACCCTGATAAGTCTTGGTGGAGTTTATAATTTTTTCAAATCTCTATTACGAGACATTTTTAAAAAACATACATTTCAAGCGGTAATAAAGATGTTACACTGCTGTAGTAACATATGGATGTGTATGAATCAAATTTTTTTTGCCTTGCCTTTATGCGTTCAGGGCTAAATTTTATGATTTTTTTCAACTTGCTCTGTGCCTGATGTTTGAAATTATTTTAATATTATGCGTACATATTACATATAAATCACACCTACTACGGTACACTAAAATTCTAATGTGGTGGATGTTCTGCTGTTTTCTCTATCATCTAAATCTTCTATGTACCATTGCTCATACACCTTTTTCTCCTTAACGCAGTATTCCCGTTAATAACATTATTTGCTTTTATAATTTCTAAAATTTGATAGTGTAATTATATAATAACAATAATATATACATTGTACTACCCAATCGGCAAACTTGCAAAAAAAAGATAAACCACTATCATAATATTTCATTGAAAATTGGTAAAAAACGGTAAGAAAATGCACTTTCTACACCAGTATTTAAATATACTCATAGTAATTAACCATAAAAGAAAAATGTAAACTCACGCTAAAACCATGTCTTCGACTACTGAAGAAACCCTGTAGAGTAACGATTAATGAAGAAGCAAGAACTTATAGTAAATGCGTGATGAAGTAAAATGGATGTATATTGTAGATGGATTTTATACAATAGCATATTCAAAATACCTAGCTTGTATACAAAAAAACATTTAAAACTTGTGTCCGAGAATAGTGAAGGACTCTATGTATTTATTAAACATCTTAAAAGCGAAGTGTCGTACTGACTACTTGAATGATTCTCACATCCACAGTCTAAACCATATAAAATCTAATTTTTAAGTCTCAAAGTCACACCTCTCCTCTAGTTTGTCGGCAGCGAATGAGGTTCGAGGGAATACTTTCTATCAGGATCACTGTGTCACCTTTTGCGAGATGACATCATCACAATAAGATAGTGTATGTTGAGCCAACTCCTCACTGCAGTCAAGGCCGGCATGAAATAGGTCTGGGTTTGTGCCTATGGGGTTGTCTACAGGGCGCCACAAGAGCTCCTGAACTTAACTTTAAACTTATCTTTATCGTTTGAAAATATAAATTCATTCATTCCTTCATTTATTTCAATTAAAAGACGTGCCCTGCTGGACATAGGCCTCCCACAAGGTTCTCCCCATGTCGCCCGCATCCAACGGCTTCCCGCGACCTTCGCCAAGTCGTCGAACCACCTTGTGGGGTGGGGGTTACCAAGGCTGCGTTAAAATAAAAATTAAAAAAAAATACAAATAAATAAGTCAGCTTATTATTTTTTATTCATCTTATATTTCTTAAATAAAGTCGCTGTCGGTGCGTTGGCCCTCATTGCTCTGATGTGACCTATTCCGGCAGGAATCAAATTAATAATAATATGATTTGGAAGTTCATAGTTAAGAAAACAGTATGTTATAAATAATAATCCTCATGACCAAAATTTTAAATTACTACACGGTGCTAAATTGATCTTAAAGCAAGTTCATAGGTTTTTTTAATAATAAATTTATCCCTGCAAGGGAACCTTGGGTATTTTGTATCGATTAAATTCTGTTGTGGTACTCATGGGCGGATCAGTAGGTGGAGCTGGCAATTGGTCAAGCAGCCGTAAAAGCCAAATTAAGAAGTATGAACCGAGAGTTATGCTTGATAATCTGCAATAAAACATCACAAAATTAATCAGTTATATAGGGTGGGACAAGATTACGTGAACATTTGAAACTAAAACCCCGCACAAACGTGTTACCGTAGTTCTTGGGACCGATGCTACTGGAATTTGCTAGTTACCATCGTAACACACGGTTTCAACAAGATGACACTTGTCATACATCCAATGAGTCCTTGCTGGTGGTCAAAGACATGTTTCCGGAAAAGCTGATTTCCAGACGATGTGACATGCCATGGCCACTCACAAAGACAGGTCTATCCCTAGCAGATTTCTTTTTATGGGTTTATTTGAAGAATCGTATCTTCATCCATAAACCAAATACACTACGTGAACTAAAAGAAAAATCAGCGAAGAGATGTCGGCGATCGGTGCTCGCTTAGAAGAGTGCAAACATCGAAAGGGTGGTCATTTAGACAATGTAATTTTTAAAAAGTAAATTCAAACCAATTAGCTTTCTTGTAAATGAATTTTTTTTATAATATATCAAATGTTATTCTTCATACGATTTTTTCAAATGTTAACTAATTCGTGGCCCACCCTATAATTGTTGTCTTTGTGAGGTTTAATAAATTACTATTCCCACTAGCTACACCAATGATCATTGATACTTTGATAATAAAGGTTAACACTTTATTTATATATTTACGAAACAGAAAAAAACACGCTCTTTCAAACTTTTTGTTTGTTACTTTTCCTCAACAATTGTCAACAAATGCACATCTATGTATGTGGAAGAAGCTCACAGTCAAATTTTGATGTAAAACTGTTGAAATGTACAATATCTCGGCTATCTGCCGCTCTTTAACTTTTGATTGGCCAGACAATCGTTTCGTTATCTTGAAAACTCCATTCTAAGCTTATAACCAAAATGAAACTAAGAAAGAACACAAAAAAGCAAATGTACAAACAAATCGACACTTACACGAAGAAAGCCATTGCTGCGTTTCAATCTGTCTGGAGATTAAGTGTTTAAAATTTAAAAACCCTATAATATACTCGAATGTACTACGTTTCTGCTCTCCTTGTTTGTGTCAAATTAAAAAAGACAATAGAAGAAAATTCTTTTACAATAAAGCTTGCACTACAGTTAATGCTGTGTATTTTAAGTAGTTTGGCTTTGTTCACGTAAATAGGTATATATCGTACTTAAGACTAGTTTTAAAAAAAGTTTTTCAAAATAACACTTCGTTTTAGAAATCGACTGTTCCTTTAGGTACCTACATATCCTTTTCAATATTATTATAAAAGTATATTTTAAGCAAGTTAGGAATATTTATATTTAATATATCTATAATAATAATTCTAGTTTCGTTAAATTAAAAAACACGCTTTTATAGTTATCTTAATATAAAAGTAAAAAGACCTCTCGAGTATCGTTCTGGGCGAGTAGATTTATTCTGAAATGCAAAATTTTAACATCATATCACATCACATCAACAAGGTTGAATGGTCCATTGCTGGACATAGGTCTCTCCTTAGTAAGGAAGTTTTGCTTACTATACCACGCCAGACAGTTATAGTGTAGGTTTATTTTCAAGTTTTCCTTCTTTCAGTAAATTTTAGAATAGTTTAGTATAGAATTTAATTTTATTTCGATACAGCCATTAAAAAAAGGATAGGAAAAGAAGTTTTGTAAGTTATTTACAAGTTTAAGTAACAAAAAGGACGTTATAAAAAAAAGTGCATTTAGAATAAAAAGACAAAATGTTGTTTTGTCTTAAAACAATTTTTAACTACCTTGTTCCTTGAAACTATAGTACCTATTGCTGATGAGAATTTACACTATCACATGTTTGATAGACGATAAACCTTTGACCTTATTGACATTTCATCCGGATTATACTTGGCGATGTCATTGTTGTCCCTGATCCACAATACTAATCCTGCCCCTATTCGGTAAGAAAATCGTTGCTTTCTTGTACTGGTGTAAACACCAGAGTTCCAGTCACCAGAGTATAGCACTTATAATCATATATTTGACCTCGAAGATAATTTAGAGTCATCTTTCTCTTTGCATTTTTTTTAGTTCTTATTAAAGAATGATTGCATTAAACTTACACCTCAAATGGACGTTCAAACACTTGCACTTCTGAAATTCAATGTAGCTTCTTTAGCAATACAGATAACGCTCCACAATGTCCCTCAATTTACGTCGAACATTCCACGACCAGTCTGCTCCCGTTTTCTTCTTCAAATCATCATTATCAACAGCCTTTTACAGTCCACTGCTGGATATAGGCCTCTCCTTAGCAAGGAGGTTTTGGCCTACTATTCCACGCTGACCAGACAGGTTGGAATAGGGTTTGTTCCAAGTTTTCCTTCTCTTTGTAATGATGTTGTCTTGTATACTTTGTTCCCTTAGTCACCTTTTACGATACCCACGGGATGAATAGGGGTGGTAACACAATGTATTCTTAATCCGTCACCACACGGTTTCAAGTCATCAGTTTTATCTTAAATTTACTGAGCCCTTATTTTAACACTACTGTAGCTTGAATACTCCTGGCCGAACATTTTTATCCAAAGGCTGCATGTCCTGCTTTTAGCAGTTAGGCCGCATACCTTTTTGTCTCTCTATCTATTCTAAACTAGCTTACCCCGCGAACTCTGTTCCGCCTTAGAGGCAAAAAATAAGCAGATTTTTTTTTTACTTAAACCCGTTCTAACGGGATAAAAAGTATCCTATGTCCGTCTCCTGGTTTTAAGCTACCTCCCCACCAATTTTCAGCGAAATCCGTTCAGCCGTTCTTGAGTTATAAGTGGTGTAACTAACACCACTTTCTTTTATATATATAGATAAAACAAATTCTATCTATCTATCTTAAGAACGTATATACATATATAATGTAATGTATGTATATATATGTAACAGTGATTTTTAGGCAGGCCAAAAATTTTGGATAAGTTATTTTTATACATCAGAATCTAGTTTTGTTAATGATCATTCTATATCTATACTAAATGATAGTATTAATAATTAAATAAGAACATAAATTCAAACTCTATGCTTAAAAAGATAGCTAACGATACCACAATAACCAAATGTGTAGTCAACCTAAATAAAAACAAAAATTTATATTGTTCAATCTTCTAAAGCATTTTAAGCATACCAAGACTTTTTGTACCACACGTGACTTGTTTTCCGTAACTAAATGTAAATAAAGCTAACGTTAGTACGTCGTATACCTTGCAGTCGCATATTAGACATAAAGGAGTTTAATGGTTGCGTGTTCATTAAAAATTCGTGTATTGATCATGTTAGTTAAACGAAACACAGGTAAGTGCGTTGTAACTTACTTTATATTTACACTTTAGAATATTAAGTTTGTTTTTAAAGTTATCAATATTTTCACTAGTTAGTAGTAAAATCTTAGATAGACGATTATAAACTTTTTTGCCAGATAAACTACAGTTTCGTGTAATGCAGATTCCTCAGTAGAGATGTAATGAATTGAAGATCTGCGATGTCGTATTCTACAAATTTGGGATTTTTTTTCATTTTGAAGAAAATCTTAACTAAATTGTCTAATAAAAATTATTAACACACAGATAGTGCTATACTTTACGCACGCATCTGGTTCGAAGGCCCTAGTCATTGAATATTTAACATTGTTTACGACTAAAACTACCATTAAAACATTTTTTGTTGTATCAATAATTACAAATATATTTACCGTACACCTACAGTATAATATACTTTAGATTCACTAACAGATGTGGTTTAACTTTGGAACCTTCTAGTATGTCCTAATAGATCAACCAGGTCATAATTAAGCTTAGTCGTAACATTGGTCCTACCGAGCCGGATAAGAAAACGGTTAGTTCGGTCTTCTCGCAAGACTGTCCTTCGTACCTGCAGTGTTTTGTTGTGCATTTTAGTTCATGTTTAAGAAATCCATAACTCTATTATTCTCAGGTTTTTACTATTGTTAGGTACTTATTTCAAAACAAATATTTTTTCTGTTCTACAAGAATACGAGAGGGTAGGTATCTAACCTTATTTTAGTTTCTTTAAATGGTTAAAGGGGACTGAAGCTATTCATCGCTACTCACATCAGCGGCATTATCTTACAATCGAAGAAGGTACGAACGGCGGGCATAAAAGTTTGCAGATAAGAAATTCTCGTATCTTACAATAATATTCACATCATCTATTAATTCAGAGGTTAAGATTTCAGTTTAACCACCGGATCCGTTCGTAACGCTACTCTCCTATTGTATCCTTTAAATCTATCGAATGGGTTACCAAATAATATAATTAAGTTTGTCAATCGAGCATGATATTGTAGATGTGGTAGGTTAGGATTAGGAAACTCTAAACCGCTAACTATTACGGCGTGTACGTGAGATGATACTGCTCAAGGAACTGTTACGGCAGCGAGGTAAAAGTAAAACTTGTTGTATGCAAGTAAGGAATTGAATTTTTATTTATCTGTGTCATAAATAAAAAAATCAGGAATATTATTACAGAAGTATTTATACAGAAATATATTGCACCTGACACTATTCTTGCGGAGTTAGATTCAGGTAGCATTGAGCGAATAGAGCCGCGCGACATCCCTCCTTGTTGCTTGGACGCCGGAACAATAGACACGCTGGTGGTTGAGGCGTGGTCTAACGGATGATGTATTGACACCGCCTACATCACGCGATATAACGCGAATCGGATGATTTTGTGCCTCGTTGTATACTACAATATTATATGTACACACATTACTTTATACAACTTGTACATGTAGGATTTTCGCTGTGATTGACATTATCGGAGTTTACAATTAACATTTTTTTATATAGAAGCCTACCAAAGTGACTGCCTAGCGGAAAGCATGAATAGAATCCAAGAGTGGTGGTCGCCATACTCACTGCGTATGACAAGAGTGCAGTATGGCGATCCACGCTATGGTGGCCGAGTGAGATACTTCTTCCCGCCCCGCTTAAAGGACCCGGGATCGTAGTGCGAGAGAAACACTTGCGCTGGTAAGGGTTTGACTTTAACTAACTTACACTGGAAGAGGCGAACAGTTTAGTTCGGGAGAAGTAACGTACGGGGTTTATGGTTGAGAGTATACGTGGTTGTATTTCCTGTAAAAAGCCTTGGGGGAGGCCTGTCTCCCACAATTTTTTTTCTATAAGCTTCTGTGATCATAAAACATGTGCAAACCCTAAAAACGACTTGAACGTTGATGTACTCAATTTGTAATTTTTTTCCTTCAGAAAACGATAGTTTGCCAACGTTTTGATATTAAAGTTAAATGTAAATGCCAAAATATGTTGTCATTAAATAAAGAAAGATACATACTTACCTATTGCTTAAGCAATCTTGAATAATCTTGAACATGCTTTCCAATCACTTTCAATATTAAGCGATATATCAAAGAGAAGCAAAATAATGTTTTTTCAGCAACAATGGATTACTTTTTATGGATCACACACATTTTTGTCAAGTGTGGGAATCGAATCCCGACTCGAATGTCAAAGGTAATTTGACTGTTAACAATCGAACAAATTATTCACATCTCTTCTGTATCGCACTTCTTCAGGTAACATAATATCGTCGTGTTTTCATTAAAGTATAATGAAAACGCGAGGATACACGAGTGATGACGGATGAAGTAAACGGAGTGCCACCACCACTCCGAGGGAGCAGACTAAGGGACCAAAATAAATAAGGGAGGAAAACTTGAAACAAACCCTGTATCAATACGCCTGGTTAGCCTGGTGTAGTAGACCAAAACCTCGTTTCTAAAGAGTGGCCTATAACCAGCGGTAGACAATGACACATTGTCGTTTCTGTAGTAAGTATCAAAAGACAATAAATGAATGTAAATTGCACAAGTATCTATAAATTAAAAGGTTGTTTTGTATCACTCGCAAGTGTATTGTTTATCATTAAAACTCTCAAATCAATGAACCGACTTTAATGAATCGTTATAAATTGAAAAATGTACATAATGCAACAAATGAGATTATATATAGCATGATTTGAGTATTTATGAAAGTAAGATCTCTCCCAAAAGGTTCATTTGTCTATTAAGGTTATTCAGTCAATAAAAATCTTATTTACTATTTATAATATTAAAATAGGGGTGAAGGGAAGAAAAAACAACAAAGTTTAGAAAAACAACATGCAAATCGGTTATGTTGCTTTTTACTATCAATTTTGGATGTATGTGTACAAGTATGAGTTTGAGGAAAATAAAGGAATACTTAATGTTTCATAATATTTATACTCTACATTGCAGTACTCATTACGAACAAACATTACTTATGTTATTTTCGATATAGTACTTCTACTCGATCATTATTTTTGTTCGAGAGCTCATCATTCGATACCGTGAGAGCGAATTAACGTATTACATGTCACAAAACAAAAAATATTATCTATAGAAATCCAATCGATTTAAATAAAAATAATCTAGCTATGAAACACCATTCGTTCTTTGCAAACCAGTAGCAAATACTGCATAACATTCTAACTGTACAGACACGTAAAAATAACGAACATATCAAGGAAACATCGTCGGTGTCCATATGATATTTATTATAAGGTCGCTTACAGATGCATAGAAACGAACAATATTCTCACTGCGTATAGTAAAATCGGTGAAAAAGTCGCGATAAAAACCTAAAATCCACATACTGAAAGTCTAAAAATATATTATAATAAATTTCAAATGTCTATACATAAATGAGTGTTCACTACGCGCTTATAACGAGCGTCGAGCGCGCGTCCATTACGTTACAATATTTAAATACGATTAAACGAGCCGGCGCGTCTCCGTACACACGGCCGTCGTCGAATCGCAGTACGTCGCTACTCGTAACCGTACCGAAGGGACTAGACACATAACCCAAAAGTACCCGCCGCTCTCTAGGAGCGACGACGCGACTCGCTACTGCGTTACATAAAGTTCGTATCGAAAGTAAAATTACATGTAATATATATAGATATATATACGTCGCGGCGGCGCTCACACGAACACCTTCGCGAGCCCGTCCGCGCCCGCGCTCGCGATGTACGGCCGCAGCGGGTGGAACGCCACGTCCAGGATGCTCTCGTCGAACTTCTTGCGGTGCGCCGTGATCTCCTGCACGCACGTCTTCGTGTCCAGGTTCCACAGGCGCACGGAGCAGTCGTGCGAGCCCGACAGCAGGAACAGCCCGTTGGGGTCCAGCGCGAGCCCCGTCACCGCGTCCAGGTGCGCCACCATGGCGTGCGCGCAGCGCCCCGACACCGCGTCCCAGAAGCGGATGTGCCGGTCCTCGTGCGCCGTCACCAGCAGCGGCAGCGTCGGGTGCGCGCGCACGCGCGTCGCGCCCGCCTCGCAGCCCGCGCGCAGCACCGCCTGCAAGCCGGCGAGCGGTCAGCGGCGGCCGGCCAGCGGCGCGCCGCCCACCGCGCCGTACCTACCTGGCCCGTCTCGAGGTCGTAGAGCAGCAGCGAGCCGTCGCGGTACACGACGGCGGCGCGCGCGGCCGCGTCGGCGAAGTCCGCGGCGGCCGGCGCCGGCGCGGCGGGCGACTCGTCGGCGCGCAGCGTGGCCAGCAGCGGCCGCGCCGCGCGGGGCGCCCACAGCCGCACCGTGCCGTCGCCCGACGCCGACAGCAGCCGCCCGTGCGCCGCCGCCAGCGACCACACGGCGTCCGTGTGCTCGCGGAGCACGGCGCCCTGCACATATAGCTGCGGTTACAGCCCGATACCCCTCGTCCTGATCGCCTCGATATTTTTTTACTTCTACTGTTTCGTGTGAATTTATAAATAAAATTTTCCAATGTAACAGTATGCGTTTCTAAATAGAAACGCAAACTGTGACATCGGCCGACTTATTTTTTTAATATTATCGATGAGGCGAAACGGTAAACTCAAAACGAGAATAACGATGAATAGACGGTAAAGGTATCGATCGGCGGCGGGCGCACCTGGACCGCAGGATCGTAGGGGTCGTAGGGGTCGGCGGTGGGGGGCGGCAGGTTCCAGACGCGGATGGTGCCGTCGAGGCCGCCCGAGAAGCACTCCTCGGAGCGCGGCGCGCCCATGGCGAGGCACAGCACGGGCGCGGTGTGCGCGCGGAACGTGTACAGCGGCTCTACGTCGAGCCCGGCGGACTTCTTGGCGGGCACCGTGCGTTGCAGGTTCCACAGCTTTAACGTGTGGTCCTCGGACGCCGTGACCAACGCCGCCTCGGTGGGGTGGAACGCCAACGCCCGCACCTGAAATCGCACAAACGATACCTGTATTTAAGTATTTACTACATCGAGAAGCGCTTTCTCGTGTGCCAGCTCGTGCTTCCTTTCATTGGCAAAATAGACGAAGAACAGGGTGCATTTTTGGCGTCCAGCTAAACGTCAAGGGTGAAAGTAAAGGAAATTTTTAACCTTTGCGTACCGCTAACGGACCACAATCGAGACGATGACGACGACTAAACTTATTTTAGCGTTCACAACAATAGTTAGGATTTGAATATCAATATCTACGTGTCGCTTAGTACCCCTCAACAAACGATAGTCGTAGTAGATATACTAACTCCGTCGAAATGCGAACGCAACGTATATTTGGCATTCCAAGTTTTGCGGAAGGATTCCTTGTTAGCGCTGGCGACGTCGTACGCCTCGGGCTCGTTGCTGACGGTGAGCTGCGCCAGCTCGCCGAGCGCCAGCGGCTCCTCGTCCGCCTCGCCCGCGCCCGCGCCCGCTCCCGCTCCCGCCCCCGCTCCCGCGCCCGCGCCCGCCGCCGTGCCCGCCGCACTTGCGCTCCCACCTGTACACACGTAATGTATTTTGTAAACGCTATTGAAAAATCTACGTGTGGTGAACAAAAAGAATACGGAGTATCACCACACCTATTCTTGTCGTGGGTGTCGTACGAGCAGACTAAGGAAGAACTATGCAGAACAACATCACAAAGCTTGAAACAAATCCTATACCAATCTGCCACGTAGGGCAAAACCTCCTTGCTAAGGGGAGACCTATGTCCAGCTGTGGACTGTTAAAGGCTGTTGACGAGAAAATCTTGCATTTTGTAAATATAGTCCTTGTGCTAGTGTTATTATAAAAATACAACATTAGAAGTTGTCAGAGTCATAGACTGCCTCTAGGTAGTTAATCTTCGTACTTAGAAACAGTATACCTTATTTACGTAAACGATTTATGAAACCTGCAAAATACACAGCATTGTTAGTAGAAAGTAAACTGGTCGATATGTGCATCGGTTAACCGACAGTTCTTATCGTAGTATATTTCAAAAGAGGTTTTGTACCTTTTGTTATTAAATCCCATCGCCCTTTGACATGCCCATTTACAAATCACTTGTTTGTTTAGTAATTTCGCAAAGTATATGTTATCCATTATCATTTAAATCAATGTAATCATTGACAGAGCCTACACACTATCAACATATGACAGGCCTGTTGGTCTAGTGATTAGTGATCTTGACTGCTAACCCAGCGGTCGTGGGTTCGATCGCCAGGACAAGTATTTAAGTGGTAAACAAGATTATTTGCTGTCTTTGGGTGTAACATTTATGTATTTAGAAATATATAAGTATGTTTATCAACAGTGCGGTTACCACAGTACAAGCCTAGTGCCTAGTTTCGAAATCAGACAGTAATGTGTGAGATGTGTGTGATTGTTACACAACTTGTTGCCACCATAGCGTGGGTCGCCATACTGCACTGTCTTCATTCGCAGTGAGTATGGCGACCACCGTTCTTGGATTCTATGCATACTTTCTATCAGGCAGAATAGAGTCACTTTGGTAGGTTTCTATATAAATAAATATAAAAAATAAAAAAATAACTGAGGAGGACAGTGGCGTGACAACCGCCGTCACTCTTTCCACACTTCGCCAGCTGTGTCGACACCAATGCCTATATAAAGGTTATACTTCTCTACTTCACCTAATGTTTCGTTGTTTCAGACACAACTACTAACCAACGGGATATTCATCGCCTTGGCCACCACCATCGGCTTCTCTTTCTGTGATCAAACTCAGCTCATTCAGGACCTCTTCAGCTTCAAGGTCAATGTCCTCGCCTTCATTCCGGCAAATTAAGAAAAATCAATTATAAAATGATTTCAATTGGGTTTTACTGTTTTAAAACGAATTCATTTTTACTTTTGAAAGCAACAACAAGTAACTGAAAAAATTAACGTCAAATCAACGTATACTTAATTTATTTATGAAATGGATCGTTTTCTACCTTTTTTGCTACAAATGTGGTGCGATTGTTTGGCATCGAGGTCGTCTATCTCGTCCATGTCCATCTCTTGGTTTGTTAGAAATTCAAAATTGGCGAAAACAGCCGCTGTTTCTTGAACTGAGAGGCCCTCTTCGTTATATCCGCCCCCACTCGTATTTTTACGCGCTTCTTTGCCACCTACATATCAACACATTTTATCATTCACACTAGCCAAAGCCACAATTTGCTGTAACTCATTCTATTTTTTTTGTATTCTAATGCCTATAAAACATTCATGTATTGAATACAAATATCTAAATTTTAAATCGTTAGATTGACGGCCTACTTTAACAAGTTTTGTGGAGTTTTATAAGGTTGAGAGAAAACTGAATAATATTGAACTGTATTGATTCAAACTGCTATGGACACTTTCACTTGATAAGCTATTACAAACGGGATATTTGCAATATTAATTCTCTTCCAACATTATTTGTAACAGTGCCGAAATGTCAGAAACAAATTTCCTAAAACAAACATGGTACATCCTGTTTGTAATGAAGTAATAACTTATCAAGTGTTTTAGTATTAACCCATTTTTATCTATAGTAGATGTGGATGTGATACACTTTTTACATACCATAATCATATTTTCGGACCATGTGATTCATAGAATAATCACATCTGTCGTGTTGTTGCTTGTCATAGTTTCTGTAGTTAGGGTTCTCAATTTCCTCATTGTTCAAACCGAGCAATGCGCGTACTCTGTTCGAACGTACATCAAGAATGGTATCTGTGTAACCTATTTCCTGTGGAATTAAACAAGAACATATTCAGTAATACGAAGAAATACTTTGTTTTTCTATTACTAAGAAAATGTTCAGAGGAATTTTTAGTGTCGGTTTTCGTTTTATTTTTTTAGTTTCCAGAATTTCGTATCTAACAGATAGAATTTAAAGTGATAAAAAAAACAATTCAAGAATTCACTATAAAACATTTAAGTTATGCATTTGTAGCAGAGAACGTAAATATGAACACCATTTGTAACAGAATTTTACTGGAATTTCCCTGTTGAGTGTTTTTTAGATTTTTGCTATTCGATTTTTTTTTCCATTGCTATTATAAGTTAATGGCCGACATTTTTGCCTTTATTTCTGAGTGAAAAGTACCGTAATCCCTTTGTTTACCTTTGCCTGTTTAACGTGTAGGTATGTATTTTATAATGATAATTAAAGCGAGAAAGCGTACCTTACATAACTTGTATTCAATTAGTTAATTATCTTGTACAATTTTTGAATAATCATTTTTAAACTTATTTCTTAACAGTAAGTTATATTTATTGTGGTGTAATACATACTTGCAGGTACTGTTTAATGAGCTGGCGGCCCTGTTTCCACTGTGCCCGTTCAGCGTGTTCAGGCTCCGTCGGTGGCTCCTCTGGTGGCGGGCGGACGTCGCCCTGTTGTAACTCGACACCATATTTGAGCTTGTGGAACTTTGCCCTTTCCTGCTTAAGCGCATACTCCAGCATCTTGATCCGCCTTACAAGGTCATTCTTCAGATTCTCCTGTCCCTTTCGTTCGCCTTCAAGGAAGGCGATACGTGCCTGCGGAAATAAACAATGAGTGATTTTATGCTAAATAAAGATACAATCTAATCAATTGAAAAAAAAATGTTCCATGATGTTTGTTGCACGTTGCACCATATTCATGGTAAAATTAGCAGTATAAGATGCTGCTAGTAATTTTAATTGTAGTATTCACTCTCCATCATCGAGTAAACTCTTTGCTTCCTAACAAAAGGAAGCAAAAATACGTAAACAGCTACACATTTCTTAACAATGAATCATGCATAATGAAATTAAGCAAATAAAACTGCATACTTATTTTAAAATTGTGTGCACCAACAAAATAAAAGTAACAATTTTGTTAAATAACCATTCAAAAGAGAGAAAACAAAGGGTAAAACAGTTAAATAAATTAGATGATCAACAGTATGTATGACACAAGTAGCAGCGTTGTTGAAATGGTAGAATTGTCTGAATTTGTTAAAAAATACGTCTTCAATATGAATAATTTATAATATTTAAACAAAATTTTATTTAACATACTGCCAGATAAAGAGTTACTCAATAAAATTAATATTTATACTAAGGAGAGGCCTATGTCCAGCAGTGGACTATAGAAGACCGTTAATGGTGTTGACTTTCACATATAAAAGAACACCCTTGTATTCATTGACCACAAAATAGTGAAAGTTTTATATCAAGAAATGTAGTAGTATTGAAACAAATCACATTTTCTCTTCTCAAGTTTACATAACTAGACGTTATTACATTATAGGTATGCTATGAATATATATCACAATTTGTTCACATTACCTTTTAAATTAAGCAATATTTTAGTTACGTATGTACGTATGTTACGTATATGATACGATTTTTAGATTGCATCTTGTAATCTAGGCTACCTGGACTACGGACTAAGGCATTACTATTGAAAAATGTAAATAACATACTATAGACACTGATGATTCAGATCAAATACTAAAAGGTTGTTTTTGAATGACTTATAAGGTTCTTTTTGGTGAAATTATAGCTGTATAATGTAATTATTGAAGTATCATATATAGATGAACAGAATCAAGTTTAATCAACAAGAAAACATTTAACCTAGACAACATATTTTATAGTGGACAATTTTCATATACTCAAATTTCAATCATTTGGTAATCAATGATATGGAGGGTTTCTAGGAATGATTTATGCATACAGCTGGTAGGACTCCGATGTACATTTAAATACAGTCTATTCTTAAGAACATGTTTCACACATGTTAATAAGACAACTTTGAACACTGTGGACACTTGTGGGTTATGTCAAAACTGATTTCTTTGATGCATTTGTATGAGAAAAGTCTTGAGAGGTAGGCTTGGGTGATCATTTTTTCATAGGATTATGGCAATCCTAACTCTGTATGTGGCCAGACTTGTTGCAAGTTTTACACCAATTCAGTACATGTTGTGTTGATCTATCATGTTGTGTTGATAGATTGATAGATCAACACAACATGTACTGCATTGGTGTAAAACTTTAGAATATAAAAGAAAGACAATTTAGTGATATTTACATCTTCCTTCTTTTGGTTTTAAAAAAGACAACTCAATGGCTATGAATAGAAACATACATGTAACCATTTTTTTTTTAACGTTTGGAAACCCCTTCGGGCCGTCACCCCTACGGGGTTTACGACGGGATGGTGTGTAGGAATCGGACCGCCTAAAACCACACGGTGTGCCACTCTGCGCCTAAGACAGAAGGGAACCAGGAACAGCTGTTATTACGACATCCGGAACAAACATACATGTAACCAACACAAAGAACACCAAGACATAAGAACAGTAATTTTTAAATCGCACAAAGTTTTGTCTCATGTGGCGATTACTCCCAAAATACTTAGTGCAACCAGAAGCAGGCTGACAACTTTTTTTTATTTAAGTGCCTGCCAAAAAGACTACTCTGCCTGATGGAAAGCACGAATAGAATACAAGAGTTGTGCTCTTCACACTCATTGCGAATGCAGACAAAGCAATATGGTGACTCACACTATGGTGGCCTAGTGAGATGGGTTTTCACATCACGCTTGTAACGCTAAAAGGCATGACAGTCATTCTGGCTGTGTAAGGCTCACAATATTAGCATGATAACTGTCACCCCTGCATCAATGGGCCTCTGGTCTCGCACTAAACAAAGAAAAACAATAGAATGGAGGCTGTCACTTTAGGTTGGTCTTCTGTGAGAGAGTAGTGCTGGGTATCCATTTGTGTTGGAATCAGCATGGCTCTACTACCTGTCAAAGTTAAACCTGCTTAAACTTAAAGTACGCAAAAATTTGACTTCCTACTTGACTTCAACTTGCAGGTCATTGCTTTTCCACTCTTTCACTGGAGAAAGGCTCCATAGGTGTATTTCAATAAGAATGATATAAGCTCTGTTAATTTTGTCACCACTGGCATTGCAATTGTTGGAATCTTATGTCTTATGGGGCTATCTATCTAAGATCAAACAATATGTTTTTTACAAATAAATAAAAGCAGATAGATTGTAAGTGTGACACACTCCTGCATCCATCTTCAATGCAAACTTGGTTGAGAAACACAAAAAGCCACATAAAAGATGTAAATACAAAATTTTTACAAGTAACTGTTTTCAATCATTTAGGTGTGTGCTTCTAGACTATGACCATGAGATTTAATGCATTATCTGTTTAATGAAGGGCGGGCCTCATTTTTAAACAGAGACTGAGCCATGCCATAAATGGTGACAATACTATCCACTGTATATTAATATTAATAGCTTCTTAACAACACTTACAATAGGAATTTGAACTTGAAGAATTTCATAATGTATTTCAAAATTTTTGTTTTAACATATACCAAAGAACACCATATGTAAAAATGTGGAATTGCCATAAAGAGTGCTGAAATGTAACTTCATTTAATAAAACACTTGTTTATAGAGATATATAACTCCAAAATGTTAATCTAATAACAGTTTAAAGTTTTCAGCTAGCTAAGTTCTTGTAACAAAACCATGCACACATTTGATTGGTCTTTAGAACTAAGTTAGCATAGAACTTTACTAACTTTAAAGTAGAGAACCATTTCAGTGCCACTTAGTTTCAGTAACACTTTACCATCGGATAAGGAGGTGAATTAACATATGTATCACATACCAAACCAATGTGTAACATGTAATAACATGCTACCAACCGTGTTTAGCTGTTATGTTCCTAATTCTTATTCTCTCTGTAAGATAATGTAATAAACAAAGGCTTTTACAAAGGTGTCTGAAGAATTAATATCTTGTTTTTTTTATCAAACAAGAGAATTTGTACAGGACATTCATGAAATAAAGAATGTACCTAATTTAAAGTTTGCAATAGTAAGTGCAAGAATGACAGTACAAAATTTTGCATACAATTAGTTGTATGCCGTATGTATGTTCTTATACGTATATTTATTGTATGCCATTTTTACCTAAATTGTTAGCAGTTCAGACAAAACTGGAGGTATTTCAAGATTAAACCTTTATTTATTCAAAATAATTTTTATAGACAATATTAAAAAGCAAGACATGCAAAAAATCTCAGAAAGTATTTCCTGGAATTCACTTTTTAATCACAATTAAAACTGATAACTGTCAAGACTTTTTCTTATACTGATTTATATGTTAAAAAACTATTAGAAAAATAAGAATATATGGACTTAAAATCAACTTAGAAAAAAGCTGTTTTAAAATTCAAATGCTTCTTTGGATACAACAGAAACCATAGCATACTGGACTGTAATAGACCCAAATTCTCATAAAATTTACACTTTACTTACACAGATGGCGTTGAATTTAACACTTTTATGATTTCATGCATTTTGCAGTGTAAATTTTATGGACAAGTTTGCATGCTTTGGTCAAAACATAAGAAATGTGATTCCTGAAGGGGTAAACCTAAAAAGTAAGCTGGCTTATACCTTATTACTTTGAAAAACTTTAAAGCATATCACTTTGAAATTTAAAGCACTTAAACCATGCAAGGATGATTTGGTTCAGTGTGTTTGATAAACATACATCCAATATTGTTTATAATAAAATAGTTCAAAATCATAACATATGCTGATATTTTAAAAATGTCAATTAATACAGTATTAGCTATAAGTCACACAGGTATGTGCTATTGGCTCAGACTAGCTAATGAGCATAGAAAACATGGGCATTTTACAATTATTTTGTTATAAACTTCATGAAAATCATAAACATAGGAAAATAATTTAATAAAGAATTCAATAAGTAAGTTTGATAACAAGTTTTATAATAATCTAACAAGTAAAATTATGGTAGTTTCTCAACCAAACCACATTATCATAGATTCATACTAAATGCAAGTTTATAGTTTTTTAACTCAGAAAGTTCCAAATATATGTAGTATGACTAAAATTGCACATGTATAACATGATTACACATTATGTATAATTAATCCAAAACTAGTTTAATAAAAAAATTAAAAAATATGCTTAAAACTATAAAATAATAGAATCAACATATCAAAGAATCCTTTTGGAAAATTTAATCCAGAACATTTAACTAAAAGATGAATAAAGTAATTGCATTAAATATTCACTAGGATTTTAAACATTACTCTTAACATTAGCAAAATCATACACAAACTTGGTATTTTGCGTAAGTCTATTAAGAAATCATAGCTTTTGTACGCAATTACACTAATACTACAAAAGATACTTATAATTAACAACTAAAAACATCTAGCTTGTTTTGGAGTAACCAATTGAACATGAATCTGTAAACGTAAAAATAAAAGAAACTACGAAATAGCAGGTAACGCATTTATAAAATACTACACGCAATCAACAAAAAAAATCAAAAAAATCACCTTAAATTCTGCTCTATCCACCTCCCATTGTGATCTCTCCAGCTCGAATCTCGCCCATTCATGTTGAATAAAATGCAAAATTCCCGGTATTGAATACTGGACACTTTGACTAGGTTCGTCATTTTGTTTGTTATTTACACTAACTCCTATTTGAGATCCCACTTGCCCTCCGTTGTGATGAGATACGGAGCTATCATCCATGGCTGTGGGGATTTTCATGACATGGCCACCATTACCGAACTTGTCACACACCTATCATGTATAACTATGAAGACGAACTATGTGAAATGAAATACTAACACATCGTTACTACTGTACTTGAACTATCGCTCACGTAAGTGACACCATCTAAAATATATAAAATCAACGAATTCATGAGTGACAAAAATTATTGCATGACGGAAAGAAAAGTCGCAACGACGTCCGTCCGCTACATCGCTTTTACTTTTTTTTCAGTGTTACCACACCCATCGCTTTGTGCATTTTGTCTTATTCACAAACAATTCACCAAAGCAATATCAAGAATTCGAAATTGAATGTAAAAATTCGTCCTAACTTGCACTGTATTGTATGTCCACTCAAAATTCTTTATTATTATTATCATCAGTCTATGTTGGAAATACAGGGGTCTACTGTTGGAAATAAGCCTAAAAATTCTGAAATTATAATTTATATAAAGCCCTTTAATTTAAATTGAAGTCAAATAATAAACCAGGTCATCCAAAATTACTCAATATTGTTTGCTGCCCATAGTACTAGCAAGTAGTGGAGTTACCTCATGGGAAAATAAAAGTTACTGGTACTACAAACTTTCTCTAAAATTATTTTAGTAGGTTAACCCATTTTTGCTCGAAGTCACTTTCGTCATCTTAGAAAACATAGACAAATAACAAATTTGAACATAAATACCAATTTAATAAATGTTAAAGTGCATCTACCTGCACATTTGTTACCTCTTTTACCTCTTTACATTTAAAACACTGAATCGATTTAGAAGAAACTTGGTAAAGACCTAATAAATGTGTCTTGGGAAAGAATATATTCCTGAAATCACATAAATAACTACTAAGCCAATTTATATTAAACTTGATTTAGAAATTGTATGAGTTGGGAGGAAGGAAAATATGGAATAATTTTTATCCCTAAAATCATCTCTTAAGGGTGTAAGCTGTAAAATATTATGAATGCAGAAGTAACTCTGTTTACATGTTACGTTTTCACGGCTAAACCGGTGCATAGATTTAAAAGAAAGGATATATTATTGTAATGACAACATTATTTTTCAGTGGCTTATACCCAACTGAAAGCATGATTTTATGAAATTACAGTACAGTGAAACATCCTTTGACATAAGTGAAGTTACAATCTACACTAATACACTTTTTAACGTTTCTTAGGTAGAAACTAGAGGTCGAAATCCAAAGATTTGATAAGACCAGATCTCACCAGACAGGCAACGCACCGTATTTGTTGAAGAAGAACAATTTGATTTTTTAAGGAGTCACGATCCTCAGTAATGGAGTAAGTTACCTTCTTCATAAAATAAAGTAAAAATAATTAAGGATTAAAAAATGGGAATGTAATTTTGTAGATTTTTGAAACATTTTCATAAGTGATTTCGTTTTTTATCCCTGAATAGACTTCCCTACTGCATTGGATTACTTATTTACGTGACAACAGAAACAATTAGTACTACCGTAAATAAAATAAAAAAAATATGAAAATCATTTTTAATAAATGTTATTTTGATACTATTTATTGTACAACTTATAATTTATATAATCAACAAATCGGCTGTCCATGTTCAGGCTAAGATTGGTTGTTATCCTATGTCACAGAGATATTTTGACTTTTGAGGAAGGACACAGGTTTACTTTTTACAATTACCATTATACACGCGGGCAGAGAGGAAACTATGTTGTTAAAATTTTGTAATTGATTTTCAGTTTTTAGGCTTAGTTTCATTTAATATTTGGTAAAAGAATATTACTGGTTAAAATTATTTACACATATCATCTATATGTACGTACGTATATTGATTAAATAGTTTTACCAAATGTTTTTTCATAACCAATAACTATTGGTTGTTAATTATGTTTTGTTAAGTTGTATCTGTTTTAGGTCGAAATAATCAAGTAGTTTTTGTTTTAACTTTGTAAATTTGAAAAAAATTCCCTACTATAACAGAAAATTCTCTAAAAATAACTTCTCACGTATTCAATAGCTTGTTATAGTCCAAAACAGTAATTTTATAAGTATATAACTTGATTTACGAATGTAATTAATTCCACACTGATGAACTGATGTTAAAAATAAAAATAAGCTTAGAAACTAAAACCTTATTGATAAATTTTCGAATGTTCTTTATTATTTCTCTTCGTTTTTCAGGACGATGAAAGCGACTACCAACAAAAAAGAACTAAAAAAGATAGACGTTTTTTCGTCATGTTGATATTAAGCACTCAGTACCGTTAGAAATGTATGTAATAATAATATATAATGTAACAAGTAAATCAGGTTGACATTACTTGTACCAATATTTTTTGTAAATTGATAGGAATATAGTTCTTAGGCAGCTGTAATTGAGCATAATACTATACTATATATAAATACTATACTATAGATAAATTTGGGTAATAATTATTAGGTACACAGCAATGATGCTAGCGAGCTTAGTGAAATTGAACTTGAGTGTACGGTGCGTCTCAATTGAGACACGAGTTTGAAAGGTATGTAATAATAACAAATATGAATAACGCTTGCCAGCTGGAATAAATAATAAGCCGGATTATTTATATTTATTTATTTGTATTTATATATTTATTTATTTATACTTAAACTTAATAACAAATTACGATTTAAACTTAAGGACGGTTGCCGCACTAAGCTTGTGGCTTGTGTCGCGGCAACCAATATGAGACTTCACAATATTTAAATATTTTATAAAGTTTAGTTGAAATAGAATATAAAATAAAATTAAAACAAGGTTCAAAACAAACAAAAGCAAAACAAAAAAAATAGTTATAAAAGTTGGTCTGTAGCTGAGAGTGAGTCTTTTGTATGTATGTGTACGTGCGTGTATGTGTGTGTCCGAGTGTATTATCCTTTGCTACTATTACCCGTGATATAAAAGAATCAATTCAGTTTCATCGTATGAAAGATTCAAAAGCCATTTAATTATCAGTCGCTTTACTTTCTTGGTAGTTAACTTAATAATATCTGTATGTATTTGAAAAATTTTGTTGTACACTTTAGGGCGAAGATAGATGGTCTTTTATTTTTATGAAGGTGGTATTTATGGTAGGAAGTGGGATTCGGCATACACGACGCTGGTTTAGACAAATCATTGAAGTTGTATTGAAAATTTCCTTTTACATCGATGCTGTTATTCTTAGTATAAAAATTTGACGTACTCTTAGTATCTTACATTCTTTGTAGAGGTCGTTTGTTGGAAATCTGAATGGTTTTCGCAGCATCACTTTTAAAACTGCCCGTTGGGCTCTTTCGACTTGCATCATTTTCGTTTTAGCAGCACTACCCCATGCCAGAATGCAGTAGAAAAGTAAAGATTGTGTAACTATTTTGTAAATCATTATAAGATTATTTTTGTTCAGGCTATTGCGAAGCGATTTTAAAATATAAATAGTTTTTCTTATTCTACTGGATAATTAAGTTATATGACTGTCGTATGTTAAACGTTCATCTAGTATGACTCCTAGATATCGAATGGAATCTGTACGCTCTATGATACCGCAGCTACAGTTAGGTCGATTATCAGGAGTACAGGAATGAATTCCCAACGTATGTCCTACTGGGAGTTTTGATGCAAGTATCTTGTGGAACGCGCTGAATTTTGTCTTTTTTACTATAAGTTGAGGGTAAGGAGATTTTTGTCAAGCCATTGTGCAATGAGAGTCATTCCTTGTTCAGCGGACGCTATTGTTCTTGACCACGATTTATTACGAAAAATTATCACGGTGTCATCTGCATAACACAAGATTGCCGCATTAGTCATAGATACATTGAGGATATCATTCATGTAAATGCTGAACAGCGTGGGGCCCAGAATACTTCCCTAGGGTACACCAACCTCGATGCAGCACTGGTCACTAATTGTGGATCCCGCCCTAACGCACTGATAACGATTTGTCAAATAACTGCTAAACCAGTCAAGTGTAATACTTTGTATACCTATGGCTTCTAATTTACGAAGTAAGATAGGGACGGACACGGTATCGAACGCCTTCGATAAATCAATGAAAAATTCTAAGCAGCATTCTTTGTTATCCAATGATTTAGAAATGGCATCTGTTAGTGAGACTACAGCATCTTCTGTGGATTTTTTACGTCTGAAGCCAAATTGGTTTTCTGAGAGTAATTTATTGTTTTCGAGAAAGTCAACTAACCTTTTGTTTACTATTTTTTCTAGGAGTTTAGAGAATATGCTTAAGAGGGAAATCGATCTATAATTATTAGGAATTGACTTATCGCCGTCCTTATGTATTGGAGTGACAAGGGTAATTTTCCAGCATTGATGAAAAATCCCTGCACTCAGACTGAGTTTGAAAATATGTGTTAGTGGGCCAATGATATATTTTTTAACTTTTTTTATCATTCTAGGGGAGAAAGCGTCTAAGCCCGGAGAGCTGTCATTCTTAAGGTCGTCGATAAGTTTAATAACTTCATGAGGGTCAGTTGGTTGTACGAAAAAGGAATTTCCTTTAGTTGCACGATTGGCCTAGTGGTTTAAGCGGTCGCCATGCCGCTCTCCAAATCGCTGCGTGTTGTGGGTTCAAATCCTACATGGGACAACACTTTGTGTGATCCATAAATTGTTGTTCTGAGTCTGGATGTTCTTTGTGTCCGTTTCTTGTATGTTTGTAAAGTCCCCCGCGACACAGGATTTATTCCTAATGCGGGCGTTGTCTTATTTAAAAAAAAAAAAAAAAAATTTGAAGAAGTGTAAGCCGGGGCAAGGCAGATTTCTGAAACATTCAGTTTATTAAGCACGTCATGTGCTAATTTTCTCCCAATATTTGAAAAATGTTGGTTGCAAATATTAAGTGACATAAGTGGATCGCAATAGTTTTTTGTTAGTTCTATAGGCGCTACAAGGTTATTTGACATGTTACATTACATGTTACATTATTTTATCGGTTATCTACAGATACTTCATCTGGGCCTGAACCGGTACGAGGACCGAATTGACTACGATGGAGGTGCCGGGGGGTGGACCACGACGGGGCCCATGAAAGAAAAAGGTCTCCGTCTTCTACAGGGCCACCCGCAAACCCAGCGCCTCAATATACCCGACCACCAGAGAGACACCCGTGGTGGCCAGGCGCGCTGCCTCTTCAAAGTTCATCCCCCGGGCATAGGTCACAACCAAAGTGTCATCATCGTAGCAAATTACGCCCGGCCCATGGGGAAGACGACCTCGAAGGGCCCAGTCGTATCCCAAGTTCCACAGGAGTGGTCCGAGGACAAACCTCTGTGGAACACCGCACAATATAAGCCTCCGCCGCAGAACACCATCTCGGTCCTCGTACATGACGGTATGTTCCTCAAGATAGTCTGCCACAATCCACCTCAGGTACTTTGGCACCCCATGGTAGTGGAATACTTCCCTTATGCAGCTAAATAATCCCTTATGCAGCAGACTATTAAACGCGTTAGCGATGTCCAACGACATCGCCAACATCAAGCTTCCCGCTCTTCCAGCACTTAGGAAAGTGTCCGGACGCCACTCAATATGGGCCTAGCTTAGCGAATCCTGGCAAACTATTAATGTGTATATCTAATTTAACTAAATATTGCTTTTTGCATTGAAATGGCAACGAAATGAATGTACTTGGTAGTACATAATGCTTTGGATCTTTAACCGTAGGAGAGCCATATTTTAGCTTAAATAGGCTGACAAACAGTTTTCCTGCAAGTGACGTCAAGGGTGATTCAAATATCTATTATAGAATAGAATTAATATACCTTTACCATTCTTCTTTCTTATTATCTTTTATCAAGTGGATCTGAGCTCAACACGAAACTATTCAACTATGTTTCAGGCAGTGTTACAATGTCATATTTTTTGGTACAGAGTTGACAATAAAAGCAATAAATTTTCGTGTGTAAGTCTCTTGTGCTTTGTTAATATTTATAAAGTCCAGCGAATTTAACTAAAATTAAGACGCCATCATTTAATTACCAAACTGCAATGCAACTAAATTAACTGATTTAGACTGTCATTTACAGTTTTCCGTGATTAAATTATAGAAATAGTAATATTATATAATATTATAATATTTATATTTTAAAGAAAAAATAATAAGGAATTCATAAATTTTAATGGTTAATTGTTAGTCAAAGCAGTACTTTGACAAACTCAAATCATTGAAGGATCACATTGAGGCTGCGATCCGAATTATGCTCACAGCACTTACGACGTTTAAACTGCTAACGTCCGATTTAGTGAGCGCACCAACCTCTATTAGCAGTATCAATAATTCGGACCACTTGTGAGTGTGCTCACGAATTCAAAAAGTTGAACATAACCTAACAGAGCATTTTTTGACATAAACATGAGTGGAGTATGTGGTGTAGCCGATGAAGATGGTAAAATGCTTGTATTTCAAGCATTTTCCGCAATCGTGGAAAGTCAATTCAAATAAATGGCGCAAAATAACGTCAATGCTCACGATGTTAACGATCTGACCCGTCAGTACTGTAAGCACTAGGTAGTGACGTCATATGTGACATAGCATCCACAACGCTAACGATGAGCGTGAAAAACACGAATCGGACCGCACATTGGTACGGTATGAGCGCTGTGAGCGTGGTTGGGACCACGGCCTGAGTGTGGAGATTTTTTTTTATTATTCCATTCGATACTATATATAAAGTTCTGCAGAGAAAATTATGAAAATTGCAAAGGTAAAAATAGTTCTAATAAAGATAATAAATTATTAAAAAATAAATATATCAAAATTTTCTTAAATAGGTTACACTCAAAAATTAGGGTAACTTGATATAAATGGATTGTCAAAAAATAGTAAATACTTATCGATTTCCACCTTATTTTAAAAAAGTAATACAAGAATAAAGTTGTGTCTTAAATATAATTCTTTCCAAATTTCAATATCACAATTTTCTTATTATTAAATTACAACATATTAAAAAATATAGTGTTGCATGTTTAAAAAATGAACTTATAAAAATATCAATGGTTATAAGTTACATAATTAGATATTTATTCGATTTTGAAAGTGAATATTAAGATCGGATGAAAGTTGAGATAACTAAGTTAATAAAAAAATCGAAGTTTTGGTGATGTTATTTGTGTAATGGGAATTTACATTGTTAATATTCATATTGAATTCTATATTTTAACAGCATGATAGTGTAATTTTAGAGACACGAGAAAGTTTACTTGTTTTATCATAAAGTATCTGGAAATGAGCTTTGCTTGGTTTCATTGTGTAATAGTCGATTCGCAATTTATCAATTTCTTTTGTTCCCATCCTTAATTTTGTCACATAGATAAGTGTCAGAACGGGCCTATTATACAAACATTTCATTGCTTTAAAATACAGATAAAACATTTTTTTTAATGAAACCTAGCTAGATCGATTAATCACCGCCGAAATCTTCAGTATACTAAATTTCTTAAAAACTTTGGAGTCGTTTTCGAAATTTAGATTGTTTATATTTATATATGTATTATATATATAACACTTACAATGGAAAACAATTAATCGTGATACATTTAAAGCCAAGGTCAAAGAATTTTACAAGAGACAGCTAGCAGATGGTATTATATACTACATTTTCTTCTGTAGGTATATTGTTTAAATATTTATTTGTGTTTTCATCTACATACGAATTTTTTTTTTTAAATCATAAGTTGTAACTTATATGTTATTACTCATTCTCTTAAAGACACTTGCACCTGCCAAGTCAGTTACTAAACCACCAAAAGTTGAGTGGTAAAGAATGTCATCTGTCATTAAATCTACCTCATGCAAATTATTTTTTTTTTATACTTCCTGAATTAAAAAAGAGTATTAGATATTTATTAGAGAATATTTTAAGGTAATCTAAAAAAGATTTTTTTTACAATTTAAATGTCAAAAGAAATAGGCGATTCATATATCTGGTTAAAAATAGTTTTTTGCCCAAGCCTAGCTAGCGTCGCCTCGGTGCATAGCGCCATATTGTATTGTTCTGGATTGTGAGTTTGTCCGGATTATTACAGCAAAGCAAACATACGATTACTGTTGATACTGAAGAGTTTTACACAATTTGGTGAGTATTAAAAATAACATTATAAAATAAGTTAAGTGTATATTTCTTAATAACTATTAATCGTGGTTGAACATCATGGTTATGTAGTGCTTTGTAATGCTACATCTTCTACGTTTAATGTCATTGATTATAATTTCCAGGCAGAAATGTCACGGCATGGTGACTGTAAGTTATATGTAGGAGATTTGGGCAATAACGCAAGTAAACCCGAACTTGAAGATGCGTTTTCGTACTACGGACCATTACGAAATGTCTGGGTAGCAAGAAATCCACCCGGCTTCGCGTTTGTGGAGTTCGAGGATCCCCGTGACGCTGAAGACGCAGTAAGTAATTGACAGTATTTAAAAATTACCAAATACATATTGAACTTTTCAATCAAAGGTTACAATTAAACAATTGTTATTGTTACAATTTTTTGCTATTCATATCTTAGGCATGTTTTTCTCATTGGTAATTTTAAATGTAATTATTTAGACATGACTTTAATAATTATGATCTTGGTACTGTACATGTGTACAGTGCAGTACTTGTGTACTGGCAATGGGCCGATGATTAGCAAGTTTTATCAATATCAACAAATAAGATTAATGAGAGGTAGAAAATATTAATAGTTCTTTAACTTAAGAAGAGACGAACTGCAATATTGACTCTCATTATTAAAATTTTGTTTTAGACCCCTATTGCTGTATGAACATAGTATCTTATAGTTTTCTACATTTTAAAAAATTGATTATAATGGTAATTATATGAGAATTCAGAATTGGGCTTGATAGCAATTAACAGTAGAAGAAATAAATTTTCTTTACAAAAGTGTCTCTTTATTTTTAAGCAGTAGAAATTATGTAATATGTACTTAGTTGTAAATAAATGTTCTAAATGAATTACATAGATGTATTGGATAAGATAAGAAGCTTA
Organism: Hypercompe scribonia; assembly: GCA_949316085.1. NCBI lineage: Eukaryota > Metazoa > Arthropoda > Insecta > Lepidoptera > Erebidae > Hypercompe > Hypercompe scribonia. The sequence continues at coordinate 9,815,702 of OX438974.1, read as the reverse complement.
GAGAATTAAACAACACTTTATATGTATGCTTTGAGTTTATTATTAAAATATTGTTAAGAGATAAAAAGATTAATTCTATCAAATAAACATACAATTTTTCATGGACATATGGGTGCATTACAATAAGTAAAGTTACTTCAAAAAGTAGAAAAGCTCAAACTGAAGCGAATAGATAAAAACAAATAATTTCTACAATATTCATAGAAATACCCCTATGATTATTAAAGATTCCTATTATAAAAATAGAAATATCTAACACTTTTTAAGCCAGCATGGAATCAGACTGAAACAAACTCCTAAAAGATATTATAATATCTACCCAAATGTAAACCAATTAAAATAATTGTACTTATCTAATCTGTAAATATGATGATAGTGGAGTGACCCCCTATTACTTCAGACTAAAATCACAAATTTACCCAACGGTATTCAGAGACATGTAATACATATATTAGAGACCAGAGAGAGAAACTCTATTACTATAGTTTTCAGAAAACAATGTAGATTTCAGAGTTTTACACTATACTGTTGTGAACAATCAGTACACAACCAGCATTGTAAGTGAAGTAGTCAAGTATGTTATTTAATACCTCTAAAAAACAGTCCTCAAATTAATATGTACTTTTAATTGCCACTTTCGCTTCACAACAAGAAATGTTTACTTTGACTGTTGTAACATTTATTGATGCTTGTTTTAGGTACGCGGCTTAGATGGACGGACTATTTGTGGACGTCGTGCTCGTGTCGAAATGTCAAATGGAGGTCGAGGAAGTGGTGGCCGAGGGCCGCCACCCCGTTCTCGCTTACCGCCACGCCCTTATGACGATCGCTGTTATGATTGTGGAGATCGTGGACATTACGCTCGCGATTGCACCCGCCGTCGACGACGCAGGTAACAATTAATTTTAATACTGACAGCCTGACATTGCGGCAAGTAATAGTGGCATAGAATCTGCAAGGTAATCATAACATGTCTGGGACTGTGATTCGAATTTCCTTCAATGATTTATAATAGCATAACATGCTGTATATTGTGAAGATTCCATTCCATTGTCCTGGACTCACTTATACCAATGATAACTATGTTATAGGTTATCATTGGCCTGTGCGCCGAGAACGAACTCTGCACTTCTTATTGTCTGCGCTACGTAGCTTTCACTTCGCGGCGTGTACGCCGATTGAGTTGGTCGCTTCGGTAACTTCGCTCTGCGAACTACGTAGCTACAGCCTACGTGCACACTTCACTTGTCGAGTACTTCATTGAGAGTAATGTTCGTTCTACGCGTCGCAACGCCCGTTCAATGTAATCACTGCGTGCACTCAGTGAGTTACACATTATTATCCCACTTTTGTGTTCAAAGAAGGCCAGAGCTTTTTACCTAAACTTTTTTCTTTATCGCAAGATGATATTACCAAAAGATTCAGTTATGATTTAAAAGCCGGCCCTCATTTTTAAGATGAACACAAGACACGTACTGACGACAAAGGATACTATTTTACAGGTGCAGAATGATGACCCATTACACCAGTTAATAACCCAATGTTATTTTCTTTTGTAACACATTTAATTGTACTAAAGTAGTGCTAGTACGGGTGCTTTAGCATAATTAAACCTACACTATGGGTAATAAACAGAATTTACAATAACCAAGGAAAATTATTTTATCCTGTTTATTAACATATGTGTTTGTAGTATTGGTACGGGAGCTAGCAACATTTGAAAAGTAAGAACTTTAGGTCAGCTGATTTTGTGATATGTCGTCCTTCTTGCACTTTCGGTTAGAGTCTGGGCTATCTGGCTGGCGGTAGTGGTTGCGTTCATTAGTGCGCATCCTACCTGTCCAGGTAATAATCCTAGATTTGAAAAGCATTTTAGAAGGCATAATTTTCAATTTTATGTTTTTAAATAAGTCTACCTGACATACTTTTTTTATTGCCAGACATTTTTGACAATGCTAACTATGTGCCATACGCGATTTTTTTCTTTTTTTTTATTAAAATTTCAAAGTATTTTATAATGTCTGTAATTTTAATATTATGTTATTTAAATATAGAAAAACTTAAAATAAATTTGCCAGACATTAATTCGGTTGTTAAGTCGTGAATTAAAATTAAAAGGTCATGAAAAGTATTGCAGTATAACTAGTATTCCGAGAGAGACAGTTGCAGAATAAATCGAGAATGATACAGAGAACCATTACGAAAGTAAATTACTTTTCACTGTGCATATAATAAATAATAATAATAATAATAATAGGCATATTATTTCCGATTGTTCTCGTCTTGCTAACGGTGAGTATTTGCACAGGCACAACCAAGTAGCCAGGATCGTACACCAACAACTTGCCCTTAAATTCCAACTTGTCAATTTCGAAGTACCTTACTACAGGTATGTGCCCGACCCAGTTCTCGAGAACGGTCGTGCTACGTTATATTGGAATCGATCTATTATCACAAATAGGACTATTGTTGCCAATAAGCCTGATATTGTGGTGATAGATCGATTAGAGCGCCGCGCAATGATTGTCGATATCGCCGTTCCTCATGACGACAATCTCGTGAAAGTTGAAAAAGAAAAACAATTGAAGTATTTGGATCTGTCTCACGAGATTGCCGACATGTGGAATGTGGATTCGGTGATTATTGTTCCGATAATCATATCTGTTTATGGATTGATAGCGAAAAGCCTCGACGAACACCTTAACCTCACGTTGGAAAGTTGGATCAAGGGTCTGATGCAGAAGGCAGTCCTCCTTGACACGGCCCGTATTGTGAGGAGGTTCCTGTCTTTGGAGCCCTAACCACCGGTGTCTTGGTCCCTGTACCCGATGTCGGTGGTCTACTAGTATTTGTTATATTTTTAAATGCGTATTTTTTATATTTTTAAAAATGTAATAAATATATGTATATAATGAAATAAAGAAAATAATAATAATAATCATTCTAGTCAGAGCAAGTTTCAAAAAAAAATTAAGTATAAAAAGGAATATAAAATTAGATTAAAATTAAAAAAACAACACTTTTATTTAAATTGTTCTGATTACTAAATGTAAATTATAAATAATTAATATTAAGTTTTTCAAGTTGTTTCAGCCTTTTATACAAAAAGTATTATGTTATCGTTATGTGCTTTACAAAAAACACATTTTATTTTATCACTGGCCATTGTAACCAAATTAAATAATAAACATTAAAATCAAAACAAAAACAAACATGTGCCATTAGGCTGACGCCATCTTGCAAACTTGCCTGTCACACCACTGTCGTTGTCTATCTCTCTCGCGCCTTCAGCTCTCTCTCGGACTACTAGCTATACTGCAATACTTTCCATGACTTTTTAATTTTAATTCACGACTTAACAACCGAATTAATGTCTGGCAAATTTATTTTAAGTTTTTCTATATTTAGATAACATAATATTAAAATTACAGACATTATAAAATACTTTGAAATTTTTATAAAAAAAAAGAAAGAAATCGCGTATGGCACATAGTTAGCATTGTCAAAAATGTCTGGCAATAAAAAAAGTATGTCAGGTAGACTTATTTAAAAACAAAAAATTAAAAATTACACCTTCTAAAATGCTTTTAAAATCCAGGATTATTACCTGGACAGGTAGGATGCGCACTAATGAACGCAACCACTACCGCCAGCCAGATAGCCCAGACTCTAACCGAAAGTGCAAGAAGGACGACATATCACAAAATCAGCTGACCTAAAGTTCTTTCTCGAAAACGTTGCTAGCTCCTATACTATATTGTAGATAATCTACTTTGGTATGTTTAAGTTCGTCTGAAGCTATTACTTTTTAATATTCTTGTTTGATGAGATAATAATTGAGATTAAATACCAAATTAGATTACACACAAGTCAACAGTGTTGTGAGAACAATGCAAATTGGTGTTCATTTGACAGCCGGTCGAGGTCTCGCCGCCGTAGCCGTTCCCGTTCGCCGCGCTCCGGCTCTCGCTCCCGCAGCCGCAGCCGTTCTCGCTCCCGCTCCAAGGCACGATCCATGTCGCGTTCAAGATCACGTTCGGCGTCCAAGGATTCAAAGAAATCTAATTAATAAACTTCTGCACTACTTATATTTTATCGAGTTCTTTTTATGTCGATGATTTCATCACTTTAAGTTTAGGTATAATTAATAAGTAGTCCACTAAATGAATGTAAAATAAAATACCTAGTTTGACACTTGAGAATCGTTCTTAGGTATTTTACTAAATTCATTTTATTGATTTAAATGGTCAATAAATTTAATGATTAAAAAATACTTTTCTTTTTCTTGTTTTACTTTAAGGTCTTGTTTCACTTTGCCGCAAACTAAATTGAGGTCGGCTTTAAATTAGATTCTTTCCTTTTTACACGGAGTGTAGTAGTAGCCATCAGATCCCCAGAACATATCGCTTATCTGACATGGCTACCATCAAGGATTTCAATTCCCGCCATATTTCAAGTATATACCAAAAATGTGGGCAAATGTTGTCGGCTTAAATTAAAATTTTTCGATCACTGATTCTAAAGTTAAAGTTTATAGGTAGACCTCGGAAAAGTTGCCCCAGATTCGTGTAATTTAATTCTTAAAAGTCTAGGGCTCTTAGCGAAGACTTCCAAATTAGTCAGAATTTATCAGTCACTGGTTGAAAAGTTCTTGGTAACCGACCAGGAAGGATCTCCTCAGCTTTAATATCTCAAAAGATAGGTTACCTAGATTTTTTTCTCAAATAATTAAGCGTATAATTACGCAAAGAATAAGTCGAGTTTTAATTGAGAACTTACTTTTTAAGCTATGGTATAGTTTAAGAACCAGATAGAGTATTCTCCGAAAAATTACCAAGAAGACAATATTTTTGTAACATATTACTTGTATGAAGTTAATGCCTTCGGCCACATTGGAAATCAGTTTCCAAAACAGAGTTATTTATTTCTTATCAAAACCTTGTTTCCATTGAAAGAAAAATGTTCTGCAACTGGTTACCAACACAGAATGTTGAATTTTTTTTTTTAAACTTCTCTAATATATCAATTACAGACTGTAATTAGAAAGAAGTTTCTGGCTACTTACAAGCATGAAGATGCGGCAGTACAAGGTTTTCGACATCATCGAGAGTTGAGCTGTACTAGAACCTATGCAAAGATACCTACCTGGTCGACGATTATCGATAAATCGTAGTGCTAAGATGTCTTTATAAAGCTGTCGATAACCGAACGATGGCCGTCCAAGTACAAGAACAATCCAACGTATCGCGAGTAAGTCTCGGAGACGTTATTCTTCCGAAAGTGCTTCATAATGCATTGAAAGACTGTCGAGACGTTCGATTGGAACGGACTAGAAATCAAGATCAAATCAATAGCCTAAATCTCACTCACGATTTGTTAGCAACATAGTGATCCTGGCGGAATCTCCACGATCTGGAAAAAATGCTCAGTCTGGACGATTCGACAAGATCATGTATAATAAACATATATCACGAGTCTCATGGCCGTTAATATCGCTTTCATCGGGTTTGTGCAAGATTACGTCTGTCTTGGCTAAACTATCCAATCTGGATGACACAACTTCGATCTGTAGGCCTTTAGAAGAATAAGTTTATAAGGAGTTTCTTCTTTTATCCAGTTACCAATCCAGCAATTGCTAAAATTCAAGGTTATTCTAACTAATAAAATACGAAACCGCGCCGATGACGCCCTGTGGACCGGTCCACAATTTTAAAGACTCAACATGCGCCGTTAAGGCTTTAGGCCACCCTAGAATTTTCGAACTATCGATTTTTTTTTTAATTCGAAGTGGTCCCCTAGGACCTCAAAAATGATGTCCCAAAAGATTATGGCCGGGAAAAACCTTTAGGTACTCGGTTTTCGAATTTTAGTACAAGGCCGTCTGGTCCGCAGCGAGTTCCTTTTGTGAGCGCTAGGGAGAAGGTACGTTAGGGGACTAGAGCAGGTATACGGCAGATGTTATTGAAAGTAATTATTTCCTGACTAGTCTAGACGAGTTTAGACTTGTCAAACGTCTCTTTCAGTTAGTTAGGCACAGCCAAGCATTTGAGAAGGACGCTAGTCGACAAACACTTGTTTTCCTCGATACTTCTGTGAATTTTCATTTCTTTTTCCTTGTATAATTATTAAATTTTTTCTACAATGAGTGATAAAGTGGTGTACAATGAGAAGAAAGGAATAAAAACGACGTTTTGCACCAGAAAGAGACCAAAAATATCTCGAAGAAGACCATTGAATCGCCATGAGTTAGAAGCACCAGACGACTTGAATGCCTAACTGTGGAAAAATCGTTGATTGTGTAGTAAAATCAAAATACTGTAAGGCGTGTGAATATTGGGCTAAAAAAAAAAGATACCGAAGAATATGCGGAGTGGGCAGAAAATCATGCAGAAAAATGCGCTGTGAATCACGATGGATCGGCAGGAAAATGGAAGTCGATGCAGTTGTTGAGATGTTTCGCCGCTCTGAAACTCTGCACCAGCTCAAATATACTCACTATATTGGTGACGCTGATTCTAAGACTTTCAAAGGTATTACAGATGCTAAGCCGTATGAGGATTTCACAGTACTCGAGAAAGAGTGCATAGATCACGTGCAAAAGCGAATGGGCACCCGACTACGTAATTTGAAAAAGAAGACGAAAGGTCTCGGTGGAAGGGGCAAATTGACTGGGAAACTTATAGACTAGCTATCTATTTATTATGGATAAGCGATTCGTAGAAACAGTGATTCAGTTAAGAACATGAGAAGCAGTATATGGGCTACAATGGATCACAAATTATCTACTGATGATAAACCGCAGCACGACAAATGTCCTATTGGAGAGCATTCATGGTGCTCATGGCAACGCGCTAAAGCTACAAATACTTTGGCTGACTACAAACATAAGTCAGCTCCTCCAATTCAAGTCTATGAAGCTACCAAACCAATCTATGAAGAACTGACCAGTGAAGATCTTTTAACTCGGTGCATCGGTGGTTACACACAAAACAATAATGAAAGCTTCAATTCCACTGTGTGGGCATTGGCCCCGAAATCCATTTCGAGTGGTAAAACAATCTTGGATGTAGCCACGGATATTGCAGTTTGTGTGTTCAATGACGGGTTTGCTTCAATTTTGCACGTAATGGAGGCAATGAACTTGGAAATCGGCCCGAACAGCTACGAAATGTGCCTGGAGATCGACAAACAGCGCATAAAGCTTGCAGAAAGATCGCTGTCCGACCGGGTAAAAGAGGCAAGAATCGCTTCAAGATCAAGCAGAAAAGAAATGCAAGAGCAGAAAGATAATCTGGAAGGCCAATTGTATGGTGCAGGCATCGCAGATTAAAGGTATTGTAAAATTATTCATGATTTTATACTACTCAAAACTTCAAACGCGTTTATCTCAATACTGCATTTTTCAAGTTGGCCGGACTCATAACTCAGGCAATTTTCAACCGATTAACTTGAAATTTTGAAAATATCTTGAAAAATACGTTGTCTATGGAAGTACGTAGGATTTTTTTTTATATTGCGTAGTTCATTCGTTATTAACAATTATCTGACAATTTTTTAGGCAAGTTCTTCACTTTCCACTTTAGAAGGGCGCCGTTTGGCTAAAAATCAATATATCACAAAAATCCTACGTACTTCTATAGCAGTTATTATATATAATAAAAAAAATTCATTGGCTCATTATGATTTAAAAAGTTACAGGAGCTGTTAGTCCGGCCGTGGACCCCGAAAAAAAAGAGACGTCATCGCAAAAACGCTACGCAGTCGCCATTTTGCACTACATCGTTTCAAAAAAATTATTGTAAGCAGTCACTGATATGAATAATAAAATCACGTTTCTGTTATCTCAATTTATTTTGTAGTATTTCTGAAAAAAAATTCCCAAAAAGCCTATTTTTTTCGGCCTCTAGAGTGGCCTACGGCCTTAAGTGTTTTTCTAGCAGATAAACCGATATGGCACAGTTGATTTGTTGCTGGGTGTTAGACCGGAGGCCCATTGATGCGGGGTGACAGTTATCGTGGTAAATGTGCGAGTCTTACACTGCCATGATGACTGTTATACTTTTTTCATCCCAAAGAGGGGCGCCAAAAAGCATCTCACTAGGCCACCATTGCCTGCACTCGCAATGAGTATGGTGACCGCAACTCTTGGATCTTATTCATTCTTTCCATCAGGCAGAGTAGAATCAGTTTGGCAGGCTTTTAAAAATGGATTGACGGTTGACGTTGGGTGGCTGCGGTTGAATGTGGACTATCAAAGACAAGGATTGTTGGTTTTCCTTGAGGTCGGATGCCTTCGGTCATGGGGTACAAATATAGTTTCACGATTGAATTGAAAAACAGTAATGGTTAATCAGATTAATTAAATATAATTAATATAAAGTGTTTAATACGACTAATATAAAGTGTAATTAGCAATAGTAGGGGTTAGAATAAAAATTAAAAGCAAGAAGCTGTTTCATCGACAATTTGTTTATTAACATTTATTAAAACGTTCTACTATTATACTTAAATGGCGATAGTAGTAGGTATGTTCACGATTGTATGCATTCCAATTTGGTTGCTACTGACTTTTTCCATCAAAATATGGTGTCTAAAATCTATCAAATAAATCTTTAAATAAACCTACGTTTACAATTCACTCTTGAGATCATTACGTGATATTTAGTTGTTGAATTGCAACAGAATATTTTGGATTTTACTAAAAATCATGTTATCATTGGCTTGAATACAAAAATAACGCGGTCAATAATCACACTTATATAATATTTTAACTTATGTATACATGTATAATCTAAATCATAATAATTATGCGTAGAAAGTTTTCTATACGAAAATTCAGTTTCCACCGTCAAAAACCGTTCTGTTTACAAGTGAATTAAAGTATGTTAAATGTAGCATACATTTACGCATTTAAACAAGTTTGAATAAGATGCAAACCAAAATAATATACTTACTGTATAATATATATTCATTGATGATTTTGTAGAAACTAACTCATTATTCAGATTTTACAAGTTACGTAAATTAATATTATTTACAAAAGTAAAATGAAGAATTTTGGTTAAAATTTTGTCATGATCAATTTACATAGAGATAAACCCATCCATTATCATGACATCCATTCATTCATTCATTCTTTCTGAATTAAGATAAAATGACGAGAATTTGAATTCAGATGTGAAGAATTAAAATAAAACTGATAAAATTTAAAACAACAATAGTAAATAGAAGTATTGATGTATTGTGTGTACAAATTTATGAGATTAACTACTTTATGGTCCCATACAAATTTGAGCCCATATTAGTATTTCAGTAAACCAATACTCTCTGTGATCAGTTAGTTTCATTTCAGCGTTTTACCTCAAAAGAAGAATGGATGATGTAATACTGTTTCTTTCATTTACATTGTATAGCCTTACAGTTATTTTCAGGAAAATCATTTCTATTAAGTATTTACATTAGTTTATTGATTCAGACAATTGAAATAGTGACTTATAAACGAATAAACTAGACATCAAGTTATGGCTACGATAGAAATCTTTATTTTATAAGCGGCTTATGCAAACATCAGAATGAAACGTCAATTATTTTTGTTTATGAATTTGTTAGTCCTACTTACGACCTATCTACTAGCAATACATATTTTCATCTTTCTTCATATAAGTAATAGTATGTTATGTTTGTACATAGCAAATAAACAGACATAATTAATTGACAAGAGTCACATTCATTTTTACCAATTAACCTCTGAAATGACGCTATTTGATTGGTACAGAAATCACAAAAACATGTAATCTTTATCATTCATGTTTGATCAGATAAACAGTCGGTCTTACTAGGAACACTTGAACCCAGTTACATAAAATATTTTTTTAGTAAAAACCTCAATTTGAAAAAAACACTGTTCTAATCGAACCCGTTGTTTTCAAATATAACCACACATTTATATATTAATTTGTATTCTGATTTAACATGTTATTTTAAACTGTCATCAACTTTTTTTTCTTTATCAGTGACACATGAAATTAAAAATATATGAACCAAGTATTTTACATGCGATGCAAAATGGAAATATCCTCATTTATAATTGTGTAATATGCAATAATAATCATAAATAAATACATCGACAGCCACTGCTGGACAAAGACCTCTCTTTATGAAGAACGTTTTGGCCGACTATACCCTCCTGGTCTAGGTATAGGGTTTGTTTCGAGTTTTCCTATTTGGCAGTGATATTGTCCTGTGTAATTTACAGCAGTAACAAATATTTTTTATATTAATATTTAAAAAAAATATGAAAATACGTGTTTTGACAGGTGTGACAGTAAATACTAATTATAATTATTATGGCTAAGGTCCGATTGTGCTCACAGCACTTACGAAGTTTAAACTGCTAACGTGTGGTCCGATTTAGTGAGCGCACCAACGTCTGTTAGCAGTATTAATAATTCGAACCACTTGTGAGTGTGCTTACGAATTCAAAAAGTTGAACATAACCTAACAGAGCATTTTTTGACATAAACATGAGTGGAGTATGGGGTGTAGCCAATGAAGGTGGTAAAATGCTTGTATTTCAAGCATTTTCCGCAATCATAGATTCATAGATTCAAATAAATGGCGCAAAAAATAACGTCAATGCTCACGATGCTAACGATCCGACCCGTCAGTACTGTAAGCACTAGGTAGTGACGTCATACGATGAGCGTGATTTGGATCACGGCCTATGTGCATTGTTCATTCGTGAATTTATTGTCTTTTTGACATTTTGAAAAGTCATTCAGTAAGGATTAAAAATGTAACCGATTCGATTTATTTAACTATATAATTGATTTGAAAGAGTGAAATTTTATTAACAACTGAAAATACTAATTCTTTTCACGAATTATATGTGACTTAGAAATAGATTGGTTAAGTTACAAATCAGGTGTGTACAACTTTTCCTTCAATTATAAGTGTTTATTGTAAATGTAATTTATTAAAAAAAAATATAATCAATTAATAAAGTTTTGATAATGATTTAGAAAGAGATAATATCCATTTTGGAATATGTAGTGAAAACATTTGTGCACATTATTGTGTACAATAGAACGTAACTCTTTTTATTGCGAAAATCAAAATTTTAGTAATTAATCTTTAGTAGAGTATTTTATTTAACAGAAATACTGTTTGTAATATACAGTATTGTAATGTTTATTAATGAGAATAAATATTTGATTTCAGGCAATATCAATGATCCATATATTTTCAAAAAGCTTATAACTAGTCAAAATCTAGCAGTTCCATTTTTAAATAACTGTCAAAAAGAAAATCAACGAATGAACAGATTAAGACGTAATTCCTATAAGATACATCAACTGTTAATACGTATGTAGAGTGGTTGGCAACCTTTTTCAATATTATTTTGAATTTCTGTCTTTATCACAACCCCGTTGTTTGAGATCTTTGACAAAGTCGTTTCTGCAAACCCTAATGTGTGTCCATTTGAATATCTTTAAGCAGGAAAATCTAATTTGTATTAATAATAAATGAGAGACATACAAGGAAATGATAATTATCCTACAATAAAAATACGCCAAAATGTGCCAGACCAGAATAAATAAAAGTCTACCCTTTTTAGTTGCAGACAGGCACAGATTTCATAAGTATATCAAAATGGCTAATTTATTAGTAGCTCAAGGCATAAAGTGGCAATCAAAAATGAGGAATACTTTCATGTCCTACCATTTCAGCACATTCAGAATAGTATTAAATTGATTAAAAAAATCATAGCAGTACAATTAATCGCGACTGAAAATAATCACAATTCAACATTTCTGGATTTTGCAATCAAATTAAGTTTTATATATTGAAGAAATAAATTAATCACAATCAAAACTTTTAACTGGACTTACAAAACATATAAAATTAGCAATTAATCGATTCTGTGCCTGTCATGTACAATGACAATAAATTGATGTTTGTTTCCAAAAAAAAACTAACAGTATAAATAGAATTAATGACCGATTCATTGCTAATAGTAGTTGTTAAAATAAAAAGTTAACTAATTTAATAATCGTGATAGTGACAATTAATAAACTAATTAATTATTTATTAATCATTAGTGTTGCATTGTACAAATAATTTATTTTTGCCTTTGCATCAACAAGAAATATTTTGACAGAATTGACCGCCGCACAATATACATAAAATACTCAAAACCTAAGATACTAGTTATTATCACATATACATATATATATCTCTATGAGAACATTGCTGCATTCATTAAAATTAAAAAATAAGTATAAATAAAATACAAAACCTACAAGGTTATTTTAGGCCATGTAAAATTTTTAATATCTTCTGCATAAATAAGTTTAGAATAAATGGTCTTATTTAACTCCTCCTTTACACTAGACGTGAAGTTGGATGATGTTAGACGAATACACAATAGTGTAGAGAGACACTTTGGCTAGCCTCGTCAAATTTTACCTCGCCTCGGTTGACTTTCTAAAATACTTCGCCGAGGCACTTCGTCCAACTTCGAGAGTAGTGTAGAGAAGGTATAAGAATGGGGTCTCAAATGAATCTGACCATTTCTAGGGCCGTTTGGATGTCGACTCTGTGTAGTTATCAAGAGTTTAATAGAACATTGTTATTGTAGAAATATCGTTTTTACCAGTCTACACTTTTAAATCAGCTTTTATGTACACCTTAACTTTACCATTGCTGATTACTGAAGGCCTCAATCATTTTGAAGAAATTTTCTTATGTGATAATTTCAAACAAAATATAAATATACGTGCAGGATGTTCTAACCTTATTTAAAAGCTTCTGCGCACATTTCAAATAATATTTTCATATGAAGAATGAAAATTTACATTTTAATGACATTGAAAAATCAAAAACCAAAGTTTGAGTTTGAGTACCAAAGCTTACAATTTGTACAATAATATTTGATCATACTATAACAACACTATAAAGCTATTAACCACAGAAATATTACCTTACATTACATTCCTGTACCCACTTGAATACTTTAGTCATCTTGTGTTCCCTCACGGTGAACAAATATCCCAGATAATATCAGGCTATTGTTCAATTCTAATTTTTTAGCAACAGCTCTTTTTTAACACAACTGTTTTAAAATTAATCTGCATGGCATACTCAATCCTGACATTCATTTATTTTTATTACTCAGACTGTTTTTATCAATATCCCAACTTCTATTGCTTTTTTTCAGGTTTCTTGACTAAATGAGCATTTATTGGATATTTCAATTCTGTTGTTAGCTGTTCGTTATGTTCTTCTAATGAGTTAACAGCATAATGTAGTACCAGTTCATTCAAAGTCCTGAAAAAAGGAAGTAAATTTTAACAAGTTTATCATTACAAAAAATATTTTAAGAGAGGCATAATTAGGCTCTTTTTCCACCAAAGCACCCCGAGGATATTCAGCTGTGCAAGAAGGCGTAGCGAAGCTATGAAACTATGTGTAACTATGAACTCTCTCGACTCACACACGTGTTATCTCTAGCACACATTTGAAGCACCAATCTCTTGCACGCGTCTCTGTTCGTATACATAAATACCTAGCTCGCTGGCCCTTTTCTATAGTGAGCTGCACTACATGAGGCTAATGACAATAAGGTAATCCTATTGGTGGATTTTTGATCGCCAGTCGCTACGCCACCTCTCGCGTCTTTGGTGGATACGTATCCTAAAACAGGGTCGATTATCATCTATTCAACGTCACTTCGAAAACATTGTGCTGGTTTGCAATAAGCATATATTGTATTTCTTTAGCACATTGTTAATTAAAAAAATAATTAGGAAAGATATTTGTAAAGTTTAGTAACGAAAAAGTTTAAAAATATGTGTGCATACAATAATCTTAATATTATAATGATAATGTTGTGTTACTTAAAGCAGTGATCCATATTAAATGTTTTATAGCTCTGCGGAAAGTGAAATTGATTGGATGGCAAATTAAAGTATTAATCTGACAATTTAGGACCTCGAAATCATTTGTTTTCCTTTCTTGTTGGTTTTTAAGTAAATAATTATCTACCAGTTTCCTTTTCTTTAAAATTAATAAATATATTATAGATGGATAGGTAAAGATACTTACTCATATACATTATAAGGTTCAGCAAATCCATAACCACGTTCAGTCTTAAATATAATACAATGATAAACCATGTTGTTACAACAAATTGATAGGGCCAACTGTCCAGTTGAATTAGGCCGAATTAAAAATGTACCCTGCGGCTTTCCGTTGAGAAGTTTTTCTGCTTTCTCGCGAGTGCAATTTACTTTCCAACTAATCATTTCCCTGTGAGCATATAATCCTTCGAGTTTGTCTATATTGTCATCTTCTAAGAGGCGCAGATACTCATCTGTTTTTCCTCGAGCTTGTAACCATCTGAAAATTATACGTTTAAAATTATTTTCAATTGACAACATTTTTCCAATTTGTAAGTAAGTTTTAAAGATAATAAATATTTGAATTCTATATCCCAAGTTAGTAATTTTACTGATAATGAAAGTGTAGACAAATTTACTAATCCTTATGTCATAAATAGTTCCAAATTAAAAATTAATCAACCTCAGTTTACAAGAGTATTTATAGTTAACTAATGACTTGAAATGAACATATAAAAAGTGAAATATGTAGATTATTTACATGTATACAAAAAATCACGTCTGTTTTTTCGGAGAGGTGGGTAGAGGCATATTAAACGCCCACGTAGATTATATTATGGGCGGCGGAGTGCCGTAGAGAGTTTACCCGTAGATGGTGCCCGCGCCAGAGCGGGCTGCGCTGGGAGGGGTCCGGATGGCTTAATAACAGCAGTTCCCGGATCCCTTCCATTCTAGGCGCAAAGTGGCACACCGTGTGATTTTAGTCGGTCCGATTCCGACAAACCACCCTACCGTAAACACCGGTAGGATAACGGCTCGTGGGGGTTGCCACACGTTAAAAAGAAAAACTATTTGTGCCAAGTTTTCCATTGCCTTGCAGTGATGTTGTCCTGCAGAATTTACTATTCTAATCACCTATTAAGACATCTAAGACAGGAATAGGAGTGATGACACTATATTCTTATTCCCTTACCACACAGAAAGTACTTTTTGATCTCTATCAAAGCATGCAGGTAATGGGGTATTACTCCACCCTTAGAAGATATGATTTGTTATCATAAGTCAGACCAAAATTCATTCTGTTACCTTTCAGAAAGCCGTACTGTCTGAAATTTAAAGACATTATACTGTTATACAACTGCATTGGTCTTTATCCTGTTATATCACCTTATCTTATTCCAGAGCAATTGCATTATTTTGGAATGGTCGATGAACATCAGAATTACTATGTTTTCTACAGCACATTTATAAATTTGGTGATATACCCCAGCTGTTGCAGAGAGTTTGTTATTGGTCTCTGTAAACTGTTTAAATAAGATAAAGGATATGAATGGTTTGGATTGTTTAAGAACTACTTATATTACCATCTTTCCATTTCTCTTACTTGTTCTAAGATTTTTAAATCTTCCTTGGTTCGTACACTATTTTTGGTCTTAACCTATCAAATTTTAAAGTAAGCCAAGGTTGTGCTCTCACTAACTACCCATGATGAATTTGATGTTTACCTGATTGCTCTTATCTCTGCGTTGTCTTTTTATATATAAATCAACTTCTTTGTTGTTTAATAAAAAAACTGTATTGAGATCTGTTAGCATTATTTAAAGCCTTCTTAACTGTGAAATCTAACTTTAGGCAGTGAAAGACCCACCTTGTTATCAAAATCAAATCGTTAATATCCTCTGAGGACACCTGAAGCGAACTCTATTCTGGGCAGTCAGAGCCGCCGCCCACACCGGTGCTATTGACGGTATAACCCTCGTGTACAACCGTCTCGTTGCGGTGCTGGTTTTACACAAATTAGGTAAAACTCGCCCAAGGGCAGAAGCAGAACCCATCAGCTTTGGAGCAAGTTGTCGGAGGTGCTCGTCAAAGAGCCACCTCCCGTCAAAGATCAGGCCCACATTCTTCATCTGGACCCGAACCGGTACGTGATTTGAATCGACTTCGATGGAGGCACAGGGGGTGGACCACGACGGGGCCCATGAAACAATAGGGCACCCGTCTTATCTAGGGTCACCCGTAAACCAAGCGTCTCAATGCGCCCAACCACCAGAGAGACTCCCGTAGTGGCCAGGCACGCCGGTCATTGGCGTAACAAATTACGTCCAGCCCTTGGGGAGACGACCTCGAAGGGCCTGGTCGTGTCCCATGTTCCACAGGAGATCTGATAACAGACCCCTGCGGAACACCGCACGACATGAGCCGCCGCCTCTGAACACCACCTCGGTCCTCGTACATGACGGTGTGCTCCTCTAAATAGTCTGCTACAAACCGCCTCAGGTACTCTGGCACCCTTTGGTAGTGGAGTGCTTCCCTGATACAGCTAAATGGAGACTATTGAACGCGTTGGCGATGTCCAACGACATCGCCAACAGCAAGTCGCCACAGTTCACCGCCTCTTCGGTCACAGCCTTCAGGCTTTGATTCAAATTCTACATCAACCTGTCTGGCCCGTATGGTATAGTAGGCCAAAACTTCCTTTCTAAGAAAAGGCCTATGTCCAGCAATGAACTATTAATGACTGTTCATAAGATGTGAAAATTACTAATGGGGTTTTCCTAACTCCTAATAGATACTTGGGAATGATTTACTATAAAAAGTTTAGTTTAACAGGCCATTTTGCCCTGAACCACTGTTATCCCCCAGAAGAATTCAGCAAACACATGTCATGATACCTATATCATTATAATTCATTCCGTTAATAAGCTATAAATAAACGAGGGGATAAATCAAAAATATTATTATCAAGTTTCAACAATATATGGTGTTTCCCTTTTCTATTACATATTTACCTTTTCTATCACTGTACCTACCAAAACTACTCTGATACATGAGGAAGTGGAATCAGATTATTGATAACTCTTAAAACACAGAATAATACAATGTACCATTGTATCTTGACTCAGAATAAAAGTAAAATATATTTATGTATTTCTTGTCAAGTAGTATAGCTATTCAAAAATGTGACTATTTTAATATTTCATACTGTATTTTCAGTATAATTTTAGGACAGATACCAGTATATATTAGATGTACTTATAGTATTATATGTATTATTGGACTTATAGGACTTGTAATACTTCATAATTACTTAAACATTACATTTATTGCTTTATTTCTATCAGTCGTTATTATTTGAAAGGCTATGTTTTTTAAATATTTCATGATAACTTCGACAATACTGAAATAACTCCTACTTATATATAACTATACAATATATGAGAGCTATAATTACCCTACAAAATAATAATAAAAGATGTGACATCTTTGTATTGTTATTTTGTCCAACCAAAGGTATGATGTAAGAAATTGCTATAAGTGATAAGGACACTCTTATACATATTTACCAAATTAATTCCTGGTGAAAATTCTATTGTATTAAATAACTTTTATAAGTGGTAACTAAGTAATTTAATATTTTGATAAAAAGTTGTTTGACCAAGTTTTAAATAACAAAAACATATACTACTTACATTTTATAGCGATCCTTTAATTTATAGATTTCTGTTACATCTGACTTAAGTTTGGCTATTTCTCTCTCAAGAAGCAGTTGAGATGTTACAGTACTTCTTAAAATATCATTAAGTTCTGATTTGGCTTGCTTTAAACTTTGAACTCTTTGTATTAATTGTCTATTATTCTCTATGACAAGACTTTTTTCATGTGGCTGTGCTTCCTCCTGCATCTTCTCTTGCAGTTTCAAATGTTCTTCACATATCTTAACAGTTTCTCTAAAGGCATCTAGTGCTTGTTTCCTCATATGTACTTCTTCCCTTAGCCTTGTGTATTTGTAAGATCTATCTTCAAAATCAGTTGTTTTCAATACATATTTTTTATGGATTTCTTTGAATTTGGTTTCTAATATTTCATCGCTCATACTCTCTCCACCTTCATTTTCTTGATGTCTTGACAATGGGTACATAAGCTTAATATCAAGACTGCTATTGCAATGAGCGAGTGAGTATTCTGTATAAAATCTAACCAGATCCACAACGGATTTAAAGTCAAAAGGTTCACAGAACCCATAGTAGCCATCATGGTTATATATTTTGATAAGTTTATTCAAACCCCCTTTTCTCACTGTCAGAGTATAACCACTATCTTTATTAGATGCATTCCGCACCAAAAAGGTGCCATCACATGTGTCACGTAACTTCTCTGTAGCTTCATCTCTGAAAACATGACAATATATTTTTGAAGATTAAATAATTCTTCGGCTTATACTTTTGGGGGAACGACGTAAATGTAATGATTTTTTCTCAAATTACCTTAAAAGATATCTTAGTGATCAAACTTTACTTTTTGTGTATTAGTTCTGATAATTAACATGTTCCTTTTTTACTTTCATATAATTAGCAGTAATTTGCTTCAACACAAAGTTATAATAGCATAGAAAGTTGCAAAGGGCAAATTATAATGTACTCACCTTGTAATATCACCCCAATACCATTCGGCGTTCTCCAAACTTTCTTCAGCAGACTGTTGAGGTGCGCCTATTTCAACCATTATTCATTATAAGCTCTTAAAGCTTCTGCATAATGAGCTACTTCACTGTGTTTGTATATGAAAGCGCGTAGACACTAAACTACCTCTGCCGATAGCACTTTACCGAGGCGGCTAGATCACAAACTTCCGCGTTCGAGGTTACACATTAAATAAGCAGGATTTCCACTGGTTAACCACCTTAATGTTAAAACTAGCTCTAGTTTATAAGGTCTATAGATGCACAATTAGTCAAAACTGAATAAGTTATGCACAACATTCTCAAAACGAGGTATCTAGATCACAAAGGAAATGGGTAAGAGAATGATGTTAGTTGCTATGGCACAAAAACTTCTTTAATTCTACGAGTATACAAGTTCATATTCATGTAACTTCAAGTTTTTACTAGAAATACATATTCAATGCTATATTAGATAATTTTTTCAATGAAAATTGTAACACATTTTTTATTTCGATAATCAAACAACACTAGCACCAACTTCGTTCGACCGCCATCAATTTAACATTAGTACTTAGTTTAATTGAATAGGATAAGCGAGCGATGAATGGTCAATCGAATTTCGGTATTGTCAATACTAAAATATCAATACTTTAACGATATACAGTTGCAGCTGAGTACTATGTTAATAAAAAAAAGTTGATATATGTAATTGATAGATATAGATATAAAAAGAAAGTTTTAAATGAATATTAACATATTATTTTTTTATATTTTTTTATGATTTTTATGATATTGATACATTTTTGCGTGTTCTTTCTTCCTGTTTTGTCCTTGCCGTGTTTACTACGCTTAACATAAAGATAGTTTTCGCTTTCACTTCAACAGGTCACTAAATTGATAGAGCATCGGTATATAGAAAATTACAATATAGATTTTAGAGTAACTTAGTTTACTCAGTAACCATAATACCATACTCTATTAAATTCCAGATAAACGTTATTAAAAAATATTTTACTTAGCAGTCAAGCTATTTGAGAACACGAGCATGCAGTGATAAAAGTGGTTACTTATCACTGCGACGTAAATCTTTTGGAATTCGTAGAAACAACAGTGTAGAGATGAATTACTATTATATGTAACTATATACTCGTAATAATAATGTTCTCCAAGCCGATTTCAGCATTGGCGACCCGTTGCAACGGAGATCGACAAACTATAAACACGAGTGCACTCTCTGTTTCCTTACTTTCACAATCCGATGGGACGGTTATCCGACACGAGCGGTGAGAGATCAAGTGCAGGACCGACAGTTTTATGTGCTCTTTGTGGCATGGAGGTTAAGACCCCAACTTATTAAGTATTTCTGTAACTAGAAAAATTAATAACGCCTTTTGACCAAACCTAGGTATCGAACCCATGACCTCTTGATCGGCAGTCGCATACGTTAATCGCTAGACCACCGAGGCAGTCTATTTCAACATAAACTATATATATATACATATACATATATATATAATCGGTGATATTTTAACACAACTAATAAGCACTTTATAAATCTATTCTAAATATTCAAAAAGTATTGCATTGATCTCTTATAGTCAATATGATACACAGGTTTTGCTATCAATATAATCCCGTGGAATGATAGTTCGCGCAGTGAAATAATGTTATATAAATAAAAATATAATAGTTTCCTTTTTACACAATATAGTATACATTATGTATGTAGTTTAATTGTTTGTGTACCAGGTTATTGATAGATACAATGAAACTTCTACTGTTTGCGAAAGCGAAAAAACAGCGAATGTAAGAATTTGAAGAAATCTTAAAAAAGTAAAAGTAAAATTTCATCCCAAGACATTCTGAGTACGTTTCTAACATCTGTAAGATTAAGATAAATTCATTACTGTGTGATAGACGGAAAAAGTTGAACGCGTGAAGCTCCACCTCCCGCACTCCATAAATTGTTATGAATTTTTTCATAGGAAACTCAGCTTCGGCTTCTCTTTGTATTTACTTAGTAGTAAATATTAATATTTATAATTTAAAAATATTTACTGGTAGACAAAAAAAAATCTTGTAAAATCATACATAATAGAACACTTTTTGACATATTATGGACATATTTTTAAAAAGTTTCTCATAAATCTACTTTTTTTTTAAATAAAGACAGTAATCTGAACTTGGTAACACTACTTACGAGTAAACGAGTTGGAGACACTGGTATCATCGTGTTGTTAAAGTATTCTGTCACACAGAGTACCTACACTAGTACTCTTACTTTTGCTTTTGGCTCTGAATAATCTGATGTCTGTGCG
Source organism: Hypercompe scribonia (assembly GCA_949316085.1). Taxonomy (NCBI): domain Eukaryota; kingdom Metazoa; phylum Arthropoda; class Insecta; order Lepidoptera; family Erebidae; genus Hypercompe; species Hypercompe scribonia. The sequence continues at coordinate 9,794,820 of OX438974.1, read as the reverse complement.
CGTCCAATCAAAAATATTATAAAAATGTTTTTCGATTTGTGTACGTTGAGGAATAAGTAAATAATAACATAGACATGGACCGAGCACCAAAAAATGCCGTTATAAATGAATAAATATTAGTAATATTTGTGTATTTTCATAGATGTATGTGGGAGTATCAGAATGTGCAGTAAAACGAGCACTATATTATTTTGCTCGCTATTTTTATTCGTATCATCTACACATATAAAAGGTACATTTTCTACAGATGATTTTTTTAAGTTCCTAGTGAAGTTTGGTTTCCAGAAAACTGATATTCATTTTCAAAAGGAAACATATGGTTATATTTTCGGGAACATAACATCGAATGATAACTTCAAAAGGCCCATAACATTTGCTGTACTAGACCGAGGACACTTTTTACACTATTATAAAAATCGTGATATTGTTGATAAAGAAAAAGCATGTCAAGTTATGTTTGAAAATTTAAATAGAACTGCATATCATCCAAAATGTAATGCTTATGGACAGGATTTGTTCAGAAGAATCCCATGTCCAGAAGGTAAACTATGCATGGATGAGGATACACCATTTAATGTTGTAAAGAAAAACCAGTTTACTTATGTTATTCAAAATTCTGGACAACCAAGGTAAGTAGTACAATAATTCCTGTATAAATAATTAACATTATATACATATTTCAATTTACAAATTATGCATTGATTTACAAAGTACAATAATAATACCTTTATACTTCTAACACACCTACCATGTACCATTTCAGTCTCACATTCAATTCATTATTTTCCATTGAACTTTTGTAAATAGTATACTTCTAGACTGTTATAAAACACTAACAATTATAAATTAGGAATTGAAATATACATTATAAATACTTTTATTCTAGGCCAAGTATGTAATACTATACAAATAATGTTATATCTTAAGGATAAATTAAGTATGTATGATGTCAATAATGTAAATAATTTACACAGAAATATCATCATCTTTATCAGTAGGTAGCAGGCTTATTGCAGTTTACTGTTAGGCATACCCCTCTTCCATTACATGCCACTCTGGTTTTGGGCTTCTCTAATTTTGTTTTGGGTTCTTAATTTGTGATGAATAGGATACACTGGTTACAGACTTTCATCTTTAGGCACTATGGCCAAATGATGAGAAGATTTAACATAGCTCTCTAGCAAACACATAAACAGAGGATATGATATTTGAATTTGATTGAATGAATGACAGTGGTTTGAGCAGTCACCAAGCTGCTCTCTACTGCACTGAGTGTTGTGGGTTCAAAGCCCACTTGAAACAAAACTTTGTAAGATCTACAAATTGATGTTCTGAGCCTGAGTGTTCTTTGAGTCCATCCATTGTATATTTGTAAAATCTGCCATGACACATACATACACATATATTCTTAATGCAAGTGTTGTCTTTGTTGAAATAAAATAAAAAATTCTTTCACAGGTTTTGGTATGTGTCCATGGTGTCATGTTACTTAGATGAAGTTACATGTACCTGGCATCACTACAAAGGCGCCACTTTGAATGATAGTACCACTTTAACCAAGAAACCTCATACTGTAGATTATGATTTCTGGCTGGTTAATGGAAATCCAAACTTATCATTTTACAACACACTGTTATATCAGTTTTCGTTTGACAGACAGAATACCCTTGAGTTGTATCTAGTATTTTGGCTGTGTTACATTGTTTTACTGCCGGTACAGATATATGCAGTCAGGTGAGATAAAATTGTTTTTCAATATCAGTAGATAACTACTATTTACACATCCTTTCGTATCTTATTTCTATTGCTGTTAAATTTTTCTGATATGGATTTATTACAGCTAGATATTGGAGAGTTTACTTTTTGTTCAGTTGTACCCGTGGGTGATAAGTCTTGAGACAACTTGAAAATAATATAATAAATGTTCTTGGTAAATTGTGTGCCAAAAATTGGTTAGCAAACTAACATCAGTTTCTAGATTCTTTACAGCTACCTGTGATAGGAATACACACTCTATTTAGTGTGTATATCTTTTAAAAATCACACTCAGTTTTGTGTTGGTCAGTGTTCCAACTAGAAATATTTAAAAAAAGACTATGAATTCCTAATTTAGAAATAAATGAGTTTTAATGTATTTGAAACAACTTTAAAAGTCATTTACTTTCAATAAGATTTAAACTGATTTTAAACACGCTTTCTCGACTCTTGGAAGAAGTTTTTAAATATTTATATCAATTATGCCAAAGAATAGTTACAATAATATATAATATTAATAGCATTACCTATAAATAGTGTAATGCAATGTTAAACAATTACATGCTTTTAGAAAAATTCTTCTTCATGTGACTAGGCACCTAAGTGTTTTGCTCTGAACAAACTAAGATCTAATTATCTCTGGGCAAAAACCTAAACTTTTTGTGTCTCTCAATGAAAACCTGGAATAAATTGTTGTCTGCAATAATTTTGGAGGAGTGCAACCTTTACTTTCAGAAGCGTCAGCAAAACACTAGTGTCTTTAGCAAATGTCCAAGGACGGTAGCACTCACTTCTATCAGTTTTATTGATTCTTTCTTTGGCCCTATAATATTAAAAAGCTAAAGTGATGACTCTGAGAATTTGCAGACTTATTGGTGCTCATTTCAAACACTATTTCAAGTGCAATATTTTTAGAGTAGTGCATGTCAAGAAACTTTTAAAATAATATTTGCCAACTTTTGCTGAATTTCATTCTAAATGTTTGCAGTTTCAACAATTAAAAAAGTTACATGTGTGATTTATTACATTTGTTGATACATTTTTCATTTATTCGCCCTAGTCATAAACTAGTGATTTCATGCAAAATTATTATGATTAAGCCAAAGGTAGTGATGAACCATATAGTTATAATCTTACTATCTAAGACTTTGCTTAGCTAACCTTGTATACTCTTTTAAATGTTAATTTATTTTAACATTAATATTTCACAGGACACAGAAACATCCAGTTACGAAGTTGTTTACGTTCAGTTTGGTTCTGGAGTTTGTGGCACTCTGCTTCAATGTTCTACACACAGTGAAATTTGCTGCAGACGGAGTAGGTTTTGCTAGTCTTGCTGCGGCTGGTGATATCTTAGATATTATGAGCAGAGTGAGTACCATTCCTTAGATATTTATATCTACGTTTTTACTTTTGCGTTTCATGACATATTGCGGCGGTTATTGCACCGCACAAGCAATCTCTGGAACAAATTGTTGTCTGTGGCATTTCTGTAATGTAGATTTCTTATTATTTTTTTGTAGCATCTTACAGACTGTTGAATATGCCAAGCACTTCCATCCTTCAGATATTTTTACATTATTTGAATTTTTATTTTTAAGTTCTAAGGCATTGTTGTGTTCATTATGCTTAGTTTGTTAGGCATATTAACACTATAAATCAAATTTTCACAAAAACTGAATATTCTCTGCCAAACTAGTAACAAACATGAAACGACACCAACTCTAACGCAGAAAATTCTTACTTTTTGTCACGAATTGAACAGGCTCACGATACGTCAGTGCCGTAAGCTACGATCACTCACCATACTTTCAAACCACCAATTTCACCTTCCTACCTGACATCTTCCATCGGAATAGAATACATCATTTCTCAAATAATCCACTTGTGCTATGCCCCACTAATACTTCTACATATATCCAGACCAAGACATAAACCCAATTTGTAATGCGGCTCCCTCTGAAAACCAGATTTCTGCCGCCGCTTATTTACATTTTGGACACCCTGAAGAAATTTTCTGATTTGTTAACCAATTTAAATAAAACAAGCACTAAATTTAAAATGAAATTTATCACAATACGTTAATGAAAGCGAATCAAAATCGGCTAAGCTACTTCTGAGATTAACGTCTACAAACACACAGACAAACAGGGAAAAAATTGAACATCTTGATTTGAGTTCTGTTACTTTAACAAGGGCCCATTCATTAGTTTTTCTGTAATATCTTTAATGTACTGATATCAACCTGTTGCAATTTTATTATATGTATAGATTTATATAAAAGGATATGCATGTAAATATTTAGTATATACGAGTATATATTTGTCCGATTGTTTCTGTTACTTACGCAATTATTTTTTCTTTCTTTTAAAAACATTAATTTCTAGTACATCTTGTCTCACATTGCAACTCTACTTTAAGATGGACTGAGACAAAATAGCTGCATTAAGTCTGCCATTGTACAATTATTCACGTTTGTGCATAAATAATTGATCGCTAATTGTTGAGTGTTTGAAACACTATTGCTATGGGTGCATAATACTTTATCAAGTGGTTGTACACACTTATAAGTTCCAGTTGTTAATTAACGTAAAATGATTAGATTTGAAAGACAAAGTAGCTACTCGTATTATACTAATATTATTAAGTTAAAGAAGCTAGAATTTATTTGGTGGAACGCGCTTACCTCAGGAATTTTTTGACAAGAAAAAATATTTCAGTGACTAGACAGACCAGTTATCGAAGAAGGCTGTAGGCCAAATATCATTACCCTGCCAAATAAATGAAAAAATGTTTAAAAAAAGGGGGAAGATTATTCCTTTTGAGAGCTTCCATTGCGTACGCTACGTAAACGGTAAAAGTTTTGCAAAATAATGTACGAAAGAATTGTGAAGAAGAAAATCCTATGCATACCTACTATTGTCCTTTACATATTTTAGTGTTAAATATATTCGAGATAATAGATACTGTATCATGTATTGCTCATGACTTTTAAGACATTAAATATAGAAGAAGAGCATTATGGCCACCTTCACAGCATAAAACGTTGGTCTGTTCTATACTTTTTCTTCACCGCTAAAACCCGCGTATAAACTTTGCTAGTCTAGAGATGGCTGAAGCTAGAACTTGTCGATCTAGGACTAGGAACATTATTATATATTTGATCTTTCATATTACACTATAATATATATATAACTGATGACATTGTTTTTTGAATGTAAACTCTTCGGAATTTTATAGGCTATAAAGTTAATCCATAAGATCAGAGCGGTAAAGATAAATGTCAATCAACCTGGTAATCTGATGCCAAGTTATAATTCAATGCAAACTTAATGGCGGTTCGGAAGTGAGCTGCGAACACAGGTGTGCGCAGCTATAATGAAGTCGAAAATAATTAGATACATAAAAAAATGTACTTATTTTCTACCTACAACAATTTATAAAAATATGAGTAGATAAGCATACCATTCTTAACCGACATTAAACAGAAAGATCGTTTCTGAGATCGTAGTGGAGGAAAATAAAATGTATTTTATCAAATTTATTATATTTAAAATGCTTGTACCCCTACCATATGAAAAACTACCATCAAACTGAATTTATTTGCTTGTGCTGCTATGTTTTACACCGTTTTAAGCGGGAAATGCGTAGTTGCCGCCACAATTTTTTTGCACCATATTTAGTGGAGTTTAAACTCCATACTCATTCTCCTTTTCCGTACATTTCATATATGCGGCGTATAATGTTGTATCGTCTTCGAGACATTTTAATTGATCCAACTAGCAAACGTATCTACGAGTACTATTTGAAATAAATAAGGTCACGTAGGTTATAGTGGATGATGTTTGACAATTGATGGAAAGTAATTTACTAAATTATTCATCATTCATCTCATTAAATCGTGATAATTAGGCATTAAGTTTACCAATTTTGACAAAAAATGCACGTCCGTTATTGAATAATTAAAAAAAATATAATGAAAAAACCTTAGACAACCAAGAAAAAGTAAAACATTGTGAAGGTGTAGAATTTTTATCTAATGGACCATGGTCTTGTACGCATGTTTAAACAATTTTGTGTCAATATACTTCTAATAATATTAAAATGTATTTCCAGACTCTTTTCATGCTGCTCCTGCTTTTGTTAGCAAAAGGATGGGCGGTAACGAGACTCGAGCTGACGTACAAACCGCTAGTATTTGGAGTGTGGTTGGCGTATGGCATCGTACACATTCTACTTTACGTGTGGAACACGGTAAGTGTTGAAATAATTAAACACAATAAAATGAACATTATATACATAATTATTGGTGTTTCTGACATATTTGTTCTTGCATTACATAACCTCTTTAAAATCTTGGAATTTTATTAGTAAATTCGAATTGAATTTTTATGTTATTGCCGTTCTCCGAACTACCATTCGTGTTTAATCTTAGTAGCAAAATTTTTTTACCCTTTTTTTTAACGTTTGGAAACCCCCTCGGGCCGTTACCTAATATTTGTCCAATACATAATGAATTTTTAGACTTATATTTACAAATATTAGCATACAACAACCAATACAATTTACATTTACCAAATTACCTTTCTTTGTACTGAGTTGTTGTTTATCTTGATGTTAATAAGTGCACAATTAAATGATTATCTATGACAAACAAAGAACTAATTATGACATATACTGTTGATTGTAGACAGAAGTGGATATAATAGAAGAAATCGACGAATACCAGACTTGGCCGGGCTGGTTGATCTTGGCGCTACGCGTAGCTATAATGACGTGGTTTGTGCTAGAGCTACGTAACACGATGATGTACGAGCACAATATGCCGAAGCTCAATTTCTTACTACATTTCGGTGCGTCGAGCCTCGTCTGGTTCGTCTACCTACCGATCATCGCGCTTATTGCGTTACAAATAAGCCCTTTATGGAGATTTAAATTTATTTTGGGTAAGTGTTACATTTTTGATTATGTAAGCGATTGCGAATGATTTTGCGCAACCGTTACTAGAAATGAGTACAAAGTGAACGTATTGCATACCTGTTTTTAAATTTAACCAAATGAAAAACAGGTACACAAACACACAGAATTCAGTTTCTGCTATTTGCTGACGTTTCTTTGTGTAACCACAATATAAAATAGTCTTTATAATTTAGGTTATCTTTATAACTATGCATATGGATGTAACAAACAAGTGATAGGCAGTGAGCACTCATGAAGTATATATAAATAGGTTTGCATAAAGATTCTTTATGGTTCAATAGTTGAAATAAAAAAAAACTTTTCGTGTTTATAACAGACACTAGATAAAAAAAAACTTAAAGGAGAATGAACTGTAGTATGGTGCTATCTATGAGCACATTCCGATTGTTACTGATTCTGCATTGAAGTTAGTAATCAGTGTAATATAATTCTACATATGCATTCAATTCTGGACTGTTATCAGTTTTCTTGTCTGGTAACACTTAACTTTTGGAAGGCTAGTGCCTCTGCTATATCTTCAGAGTACTTGATCTCTTTTCAGACAATTGACATTTAACAATAATCTACCAACCATGTGGTTAGAATGCATAGTTATATGACCAGCGTTTTTTGTAACTTAATAATTTTAATAACATTGAAATAGTCGTGAATTTTGCTCATTGCGTCTAAAAGATGGTACAAATGTAAATAAGAAGAATGTAAATAAATGTAAATACTTCTCAGCCTAATCACCTACTTACGCATTTTGTTTTTTTTTAAAGCATATTATACTACTTTTACTGGCTATTTTTCGTAGCAGGAGGCCGTTTGACCATAGAGATTTTAGAAGAGTAGCTTATTAGTCAAAGATAGAAGAAATAAATACACACTTCAGTGCCATCGAACGAAGATACATTGATAACTAATACATGTACAAGTTTCCATCACTCGATCAGATTCAATCGGTGTTGGATCTTCCCTTTGTATTGAAGGGACATGTTGGTTGATCCTCTTATCTTACTGTAGGACATTCCCCTCCTCAAAGTCAATGAGGTTTGATTACTAAGCGCTCGCACACACATAAACATTTAAACAGACATTCATTTTGACACTACGTACAAACGCGTATGTACGCGATGTACGAACGCTGGATAACAATGTTATACTATCACATCTACTGATTTAGAAGGTGAAATTATGAAATTTTATATAAAAACGATTCTCAGTATTGATCCTGACAGGGCTACTGCTATAATAAGATTATTTTTCTTTTATAAAACAGATTGAGTGCGGCAGTTTTTCTTTTCTTTATTTCCTTAAAAAAAAACTTACATGGAAATGAAATTGTAGACAAAATATAGCGCGCAAAGAGAATATGATATGTGTTTGATCACAAAAGCAGCCTAATTAGCTAGTGTTTTAGAACAAAACATCCAAGAAACATAAATACCGACAAAAGTACAATCGGGAATTAGTAACAATCAGAACCCATGACATCAATTTCATGAATAGAATTCGTCAGATCACATGATGTTTGTTTCCTTCCAGGTATCACTTATTCAGCAGACTGTCTCGCATTTTGTGTGATGGCGCACTTGCTGTGGCCCACGCGTTCGGAACAGTACTTACTACTAGCGCCCTCTGACTACACTGGTAACTAATCATCAACAGCCTTGTACAGTCCAGCCTTTTGGACATAGGCCTCTCCTTATCAAGGAGGTTTTGGCCTAACATATATCATGCTGGCCAGACGGGTTGGAATAGGGTTTGCTTCAAGTTTTCCTTCTCTTTGTAATAATGTTGTCTTGCATATTTGGTTCCCTTAGTCGCCTCTTACGACACCCACGGAATGAAGAGGGGTGGTAACACTATGTATTCTTAATCCGTCACCACACGGACTGTAACTGATATTATATTGTAATTTAAAAATTTATGCTTAACTAGCGACCCATCCCGGCCTTTTTCTTTTTAATCCTATGATGTCTTTAAGGTATTTTTTTTAATGATGATAATGTTGTAAAAGACGATTTTGGTCAACATTAAATGCACAACATACCTAACCTATTTAATTGAAATAGATTGGTCATAATTACTTTGAAAGTATAACCCACAAATAAATTAGATATTAAAAATAGTCATTGTGGATTATCCGTAGAACATATGTCATCGCGGACTTTTTTGTTGATATTTTTATGAAACACAATTCTATAGTACCTTCTTTAGTTATATAATATAGAGTAATAGACAAACATTGACTTTTTCATATCTGTGCCTCTGTATTATGTATATAAACCTTCCATGTAATATAATTTAAATGATAGAGAAAACTGCATTTAAGTCCGTGGCATAGTTTAAAAAAACTAAGCGTACAACTTTTTTAGACTACGTAAAAATAGACCCGAGTCGGTAAAAGTTTCTATATTTCGAGAATACATACGGATACAGACGGGATGGTACACGTTTCAAAACCGGTTGATCGAAGTAATATTTACTTTTTGCAAACTAACACATATTCTTTTATTTTACATAAGTTTACAATATCTATGCAACTTTTTCAGCGGGCATTGAAGAGTTAGACGAATTCAACGAGTCACCTCATGTAGTACACAGCGACACCGTCGCACTGACCACCGCAGAATCCATCAACGCTGATGACGAGGATGTGATCTTCACGCGAGCAGCACACAAAAATGGCACAATATACTCATAGCAATGCCAGGAATCAACTTAGAAAACTTTATGCGGATTCCACGAGATTCCTCTCCGATACTATGAATTTAATGCGATCAATTTAGTATTGTTAGGTTATAATATTCATTGCACAACTATGATAGTTGATGTCGACTTTTAATTCTTATATAATTAATGGATGTGTGTTTGTGAGGAAAAGATAAAATTTAAAGAGAGTAATGAAAAAATCTAATAGTGAATATAATTTTAAAGTGATCGAATAATGTTCGGGCATTTAGCCTATTCTAAATCTTAATATAGTAAGAATTAAGATGATCGAAAAAGCTCGAGATAAAATGGAATACCATATTTGTATTTAAATATGAATAGATTCCATGTCGAAGTGACCATTATTGGTGTCAATTAACAAGAATTTTTATTTTCTGTTGATGAGACACTCAAAGTAAAATAGTATGAGAAATTTATAATGTGCCAACGGATGAACGTTTCATCTAGAATGAAATAATTGTGGAAAAACTAATTAAATGTATTCGTAATCATTGTGTCTTTGTGAAAAATGTCTGAATTTACCAAATATATCTAAGAGAAAAACGAGTGCTGTTAACGAGTGCTGTAAAAGTTGTACGAGAACAACCATTTGTATTTTGTTTTGTCGTATTGTTCTGAAGATGATATTATTTGTTGTATGTTTGCTTTTTGGTACATACGATTTTATTTACTTCGTATATGTCTTGGGTAGAAGCTAGAATGTACTTACATTGACGAGTATTCTGTAGTTGAACATTTATCGTACTAAAATATGGATCTATAACGATTCATGTGACAGGTGGCCATTTATTAATACAAAGCGTTGGCTAATGTAATTTTTGTATTTTTACAATGTGTTCTTGTATCATATCATAAGGCATGCACTGATGTATTGGGTCGTCTTGATCAATTTTATCGCACGGTAGGATGAAGAAAATATAAATCAAACTATAGTTGACTATTTGACTTGCAAAATATTATAAAATTATATAAGAAGTCTTAACAAAGCAATGAAACTTATGTATTTTTCCTGCCATGAAGTTTTACAAGCTTTGAGGCGTAGAATAATGGCGACAGAAATATGTTCATTTAATGCCACATTAGGTGGTCCAAACATAAGTGTTTGTTTAATTTCTGTATGTATATTATATTAAAATATCGCCATTTAATGAGAATGTAAAAGTTCTTGGCTTCATCGTGTGAACTGAGAAAGACGCAAATAGTATAGTCATTATTAATAATATTCGCTGGCAAGCCTAAAACATTTGTAAGATGTTCTCAGTTTAGCTTTGATCTTTGATGAACAATTTCTTCTATTCTTTTTAAAATAGAAATTTATAATTTTAACTTTTTGGAAAATTTATCTTAATATACTTCAATTGTGGGCATCGGCTGACCAGTGAATGAACGAAGACATTCAAATACGTATTTATTAATACTTACAGATTTTTTTTTTCTTGGATTTGTAATGCAAGTGATGCGTTATTATATAGTAGTAGTATAGTATAGGTGAGGAATTAATATTTTGACCCGTTATAACGCAATACAAGGAGATAATTTCCTCTGCACACGATGCAACTGACGCCATTATCTTTTGCGCTAACATATTTGTTTTAGCACAAAAAACTAAGTTTTTCCATGATAGTAAGTATTGTTTCAGTGCAAGAAAAGAGAAGATTTTTTTAACCTATTATTTATATATTCCATCCAGCTTCAAGCAAATCCACACCAACATGTCCGCTTTTGCTCCACGCAGTGATTACACGATTGTGCGGTCGTGGAGCAGATAGAATTTCGTACATTAACTTATTATTATCCTGTCTCTGTCTCTCGCACATAAATCTATTGCCACCGCACTTGCACATAAATCTTTTGCCGTCGCACTCGCACACTAACAATGACCGTTGTGTAGACAGATGTAAACCTTTTGTTCGTTACAATAAATTCTATTTTAGTGTATACGAAACTTGGCCTGCCATGCCATCGCATTTTATAGTTTTCACATTCAAATAAAAACGTTATTATTTTTTTACATAATATTAAGTGTTCTGAAATATGTGATACTAAAACAATAATTTTATTGTACTTCAAAAATATTTATTACGTTTAATTTTACCATACAAATATTTATAATTATTATTACAGTTAAGAACCATAGTCAACGGAGTGTCAGAGCGTTGACTTTATGAATACCTGAGTATAGTCTATCCGTATAAATTAAACAAATTAAAAACTACCTAAATAATACTAAATGAATTTGACATATTTTGCATTTTTTATATATTATACAAAATGTTATATACTTGCACTTTAAGTGAAATTGTTTTTGACCTTTATTAGTGTGCCTACCGTTCATTGGTTCAATTCTTACTGCTTTGCGACCTTGCTTATAAACACTGAAATCACTTTTTGCATTGCCCTTTTTTTTCTTCCTGTACGGTAACCCCCTCGGATACCACCGGTAGGTGGTTATGTCGGACTCGAATCAACCAAAAACCGCACACCGTCTTGGGTACCAGTAGCCGGGGAACTAGGTGCACCCTAGTAAGGAAATCCCTGGAACCCTAACGTACCTCGGGCCACGTACGGCTTGTAGATGGCCCCCTCTCAAGTGGGAACCCCGATGTTTCCTTTCCTGCCTCCAAAATGGTGTGCGCAGTCCTCGAATTTTGAATTTTATGTCCTTTATTAGTAAACAACTAGCCTATTTTTTAGAAATACTTCTTGCACTCGAACAAACAATCTTAAAGAACATAATAAAGTGCACGCCTTAAAGTTTGTATATTGAATGTTGAAAGTTTAATTACATAGTGAAACATTCGACATCAAACTGAGAAATTTTCAATCGTCGGAACGAAACGGACACGAAGAATACCCAAAAAGTGTCTAATATGGGGTTTGAACACTACCCTTAACGCGGTAGAAAACAGCGTGGCGACGGCATTAACCACTTCTGCATATATGCAGTGACATGTTACACATTCAAAACAATTTCGTTGACGTGGATGTTAGTAACTATTGCGGTTATTTCTGACGGCTTAGTCATTACTGTCAGGTTTAGTCAGGACCGGTTTGCTATCGCAATATGACATCTTATGAAATATATTAATACATTTTTATACACAGTTTTGAATGTAAAGAAATCGTGCACACGGGGGTTTAAGAGTGTTAAAGTAAAACAAGATCTCAAATTGATGTTAATGTGTCGTTTGTCAATAGTGCTGCATATATTTTTATCAATGTATAAAATTATTTGCTTCGATAGTAATTGAGCTAGTTCATTTAGAAGATTAGATTAATCGTCTTTATTAGACATTATATTTGAAGAGTTTTAGACTAAATGTACTAGAATTTTTTTAGCAATTTTTAGACTTTAAATTGATTTTAGTAAAACAGGAGCTCTTTCAAATTATGAAGTTAGATTGCTTTGGATAGTTTATTTGAAAATTGTTTCTTATTAAATTTAGATGTTTATTAGATATTTTACGTTTTACTAAAACTTGATGTGCAAATAAAATGTCGTTATATTATTAATGTAAAGTAAAAATGAATGCTAGTACGTTATTCAATTTCGTTTCTCTATGTTTGTTGTGTGTTTATGTTTGTGTCGCCAATTGAATAGAGTTATAAGATTACTCCTAGACTGGTTTACGAATTTTATATTTTTGTTATCAATATTAGGATATCGCAGTTAAGAAATTTATTTTTAGTACAATTATTTACCAATATATTATGACGCGTGGTAGTTGCAACTCAAATATTTGAAATTATCATTTTGTCGTTTTACAATTACTTTGATTTTTTAAAAGTAAAAAAGGGAAAACAGACGTTCTCTTTGAGCACATATTTTTAGTAAATCATAATAATCACTATGTATCGTATTTTTTATCTGTAATACTATTTTTAAGGGACATAACAAAATGCAGAAATTTAAATATACATATATTATAAGGTCCTTACATAAGATAGTTGAATATTGTCACTGATATTTTGTTTGGTTGATAAATATTTCTTTAAAAAGCTACACACAAATACAATTTCTTCAAATTATATCTTTAGTATTTAACATTTAAAGTCCTTAAAGGTATATACAACAATAAACCAATACTTTAATTAGAATACAATAGACCCATAATATGCCATTTTATAAAAAAGTAATAACTTATTTAAATAAAAGGATAATTCCAAACAGTAGGGCTTTAAATGAATATTGTGTACATAATTACGTAAAAGGTAATTTTCTTATTCACATATTTTATATTTCTAATGACATATTTACACTTTTTAATTTTTAAATAGTACCCATTTGTGGCAAAAACATGCGAAGTTAAATCCTATCTGACAAACTAGGTACTTGTTGATTGTACATTTACTTTGAATATCAAACATGTGATGTAAATCGAGTTTTTATATGCTTACGTTAAGTCCCAACCTCGAGTATACTCTATGGTATTGTTTTATGTTTTTCACACTGCTTATCACCAATTTAGTGTGATCTCCACTTTTATACGTAGTGTTGTATAGTTATTTCAAAGCCTATGTGGATGTAAAAATTAAATGTAAATAAATTTTCTTAGTAAGTGATGATACATTATTTTATTTTATAATTCCCAATAATTAAATCCTACAACAGATAAATCTTATTTTGAAGATATTTCGTAAAAAACATATTTTTAACTGGATTTGTCAAATATATGTTTATGTGTACTATATAGCGTCTGTTTTAGAGATTTAACCGGCTTCTCTTTAAGTACGCTCAGGTACACTAATATACTTTCTACGTATAAATATATGTATATCTTGTATGCATATAGTGAGAAATTTGTTTGATTTTGTTTGTTTTTTTTTTACAACGCCCGCATTAGGAATAAATCCTGTGTCGCAGGGGACTTTACAAACATACAAGAAACGAACACAAAGAACACCCAGACTCAGAACAACAATTTGTGGATCACACAAAGTGTTGTCCCATGTAGGATTTGAACCCACAACACTCAGCGAAGTGGAGAACGGCGTGGCGACCGCTTAAACCACTAGGCCAATCGTACAGAAATTACTATTTACTTGCCGGAGTAAGTGCTCGTTGCACTAATGTAGTACACGCAGTAAACGTACACGTATACAAAAAAAGGTACAGCACAAAGTGTACACTGTACTCTGATAAATTTCATTTAAGACATTTTGATCACAACAATATCATTAAATAAAAATCAGTAAAAGTCAACACATGTTATGATAAAGATTTAATCACACTCCGAATATTAGACAGTGTGATAGATGTAGTGTGAGACATCACACTGTATAACGACTTTTGACCTTTTGACCCAAAATCTTGAATTTTATTAAATGATTAGGCTCTACCTAGTTTAGATTAGACTGACGTGTGTAAGATAGAACAGGCTTCTCCTTGCCAAGCAGCATCCCCATGACCCTTGCGCTCATTTTCGCAAAGGCAGGAAATCTGTAAGCCCCTTTAACTCTTGTGCAGACGAGGAGTTTAGCGAGCCTTCGATTCTTGTTATTCTTGTTATCTAGTACTTATAAAGTTAATACGAAAGCTACGGCTAAGAAAAAAATAAACTGTCAGTTGGATTTGACTCGTTCACCGCCTCCATTGTGATACATAGTTGTGTTACTGGCCTTATGACTTATGCATTTACAATACATAGCTACAGGCAATACATACCTGTAGGCTTTATTGTGTCCTAAATAATAATGATCCGTATAAAATAGATTTTCACTACATTGGTTTTCAATATCTAACTATTGTATTACAACTCATGTATAATTGTTAGATTCTGCATGTAAAACAATTGTATGTGACCCATTTACAATTGTTAAATAGTTGATAGATAGAACAGATACCTTTGTGTTGGTTATGATTATATATTTAACAGCACTATTCTACGATGTTTCTATGGACGAAACAATAAAACAATTTAAAATTAATGGAGTACCTATTGCATTTACAAACTAATTATTGAACCGTTTTAATCTGATGGTGGATCTAAATTTTATTCAAACAGCAATCAAGACCAATTGATGTATTAAATGGTAAGCACCCACTCAGAGTCAAGTACATAACCAGTAATTAATTACAGTTTGTATTACGGTGCAGAACTGATTTTAGTGATGTCATCCCTATTGAACATCCAAATCGAACGATTTATTTTTTATGACAAATATTAACGATCTTACATTGATTGTTACTAACAGTAATGTATTATATCTACTTGGGTTTTGAAGAATTTGGAAAACTATATTGAGTGGCCTCTTGGTAATGAGCTGCAGCGATTGAGCAGTTGTGATCATTAAGTATTCCACCAATGGTTACAATTGAGAGGTGGGGGTTACAAATCAACAAAAAGTGAGAAATAATACCTTAGTGACAAGTATGACCATTTGTTTCAAGTCTTAGTGTAACTTATCTATAAATTACCTATGTAAGACGTGCCCAATCAACAGATTGACGTCAAACCTATATCGTCTGAGCATTATCTGTCTCTCATAGTGTAAAATTAACGTATATCAGTAAGTAGTTTATCATCACTGTATGTATTTATGGTATTTTATTTATTTTCTTTTAATGAATATTTTGTATATTTATTATATTAGTAGAATTTATGTTTGATAAACATAAATATTCCATAGCTAAAGGCCTTATTTGTTACTCAAATCGTCACTCGTATATGCCTGGCATCAGTTTAAAATTAAATTAGTCCATTCTGGTAGCCTGGCAGAAAGTGCAATTAGCAATAAGGCCGCCCTTTTTACATCACAATAGGCTAGACACCTTAGTCAAATTAGTTACTTTTTATCATCTGTTAAAATGACTATTTTGTATGAAAAATGTACTAAGTACAAACTTGTGACGTCACTATTTAGACCACTCAAATGAACAATACATTTCGCTGTATATTTGTTTTAAATTCATAATAATAATAAAAAGCTATGTTACCTGTATTTTTCGAGATGTTTTGTGATATTTGTTGTAATGAAGTTGACATTGGTATTTATTTACGATACAGTCACTACCCCATTGTTGTTAGTTTTATTACTGTATAATGTTTGTAAGCCGTATTATGCAAATAAAGTAATATCTATCTATTTATCTATCTATCTAAGCATTAAATCTGGTTGTCGTAGTACTGTTGAGTTAAGAATTACAGAAAAGCGGGCAGACATAGTCATATGAGAAGTGTCGTGCAGAATATTATAATTATATACCAAGTTCTTTTCTAGACAACATTCGTACATCTACCTTGGTTTTCTTTTCATCATCATCTCAGCCAAAAGATGTCCACTGCTGGACGTACGTTTTCCCCAAGGTTCGTCTCAAAAACCATTCTTTTGCCACAAGAGAAACTGTTGGACTACAATACGATGCTACAGATAAAATTGACTATATTTTAAGTCAAAGTAGACATCATACATAATGAAAATAATATTTGATATATAAATCTCAAACTTGTGCTTAAATGACAATTCTAATTTGAAAAATTTAAAGCGAATATTTTAAATGACAGGGGAATGACACAAATATAACTAAAACTAGGTATTGAATTTGAGTGTTAATGAAAAATCGAGATATTTCTGAAAACAGCAATAAAAAAATAACAAACTCACAAATTAAGTGAACATTTGCTCTAAATGTACTTAATATAAAAAATTGTATCTGTACTTGCGATAGTAAGTAACTACCAAGGAAAATAAATTTATTAGTATTTAATTTCGTATATTACATAGGTACTCTTGATAAATCCCTAGGAATTAATTAAACACCTACCGTTAGATATATGGTGACAGATAACTATCGCTGTGATAATGTTACTAGACAAACCACACTCTAGATTTGTCATGAAACTCTTTTTCCAATGTTCTCTCATAACATGTGTAGAATTGAAGTACATATAATCTTGCATGTTTTTTATTAGGGGTACTTCTGACGTATTGTATGTGATCCTTACTACATCTTTAAATTAAATTCAAAATTAAAATTACGCCTGTTTCCCCGGAGGGGTAGGCAAAGGCATATTAAACATTTCACCAGTGTTTTGGTCCTTTTTTTTTTTTTTTTTTTTTTTTTTTTTTTTTTTTTTAACGCGGGGAATGCTTTTCGCACCATACCCTCCGGAGGGACGAAGGGCGTGTGTGGGACTCCCGACAAACCGGTCTACCCACTAAACCCCGCGGCGGCCTACCTCGGCAGTTGGGAGGTGCTCTAGGAACGCATTAGCGGCTTCTAAAGTCCTCCCTGCCGTACCTCACAAGTGAGGTACATCTCGGGCACCTCATGCCCCAGGATCAGGACGCTATCGCACTCCCATCGCCCTGCGCAGTAAGAGGCAGAACAGCGCCCCGCCCCAGACGACACTCCCCGGCCGCACCGGAGTGTCACTCGACTGACTCGGGTCGTTTGCAGCAGTCACAACGCCCCAAGATGTGACCGCAGCGACCCTTAGGCGGCGATTAGGGAGCTAGCGACCTCTGCCGCGTCCTCTTCGCCGCCACCTTCGAGCGGGATCGGCCCTTTCCCGATCTCGCTCTGCAGTCTCCTTCCGGAGCATAACCTGCTCACAGAAGGAGATCGCGGCTTCCCATCCTTCACGACCCGCCAGCATCGCCGCGATCAATGCTGACGGTGAAAGGTTACGTCCGATCCGTCCGACCAGGACTCGACGCTCAGACTCCCAAGCAGGGCAGTCCTCCAGCGTGTGCTGGGCGGAGTCCCGTTCGGACTCGCAGTGGTGGCATTGTGCCGTAGCCTCCCGTCCTATTCGATTCAGATACTCACCGAAGCAGCCGTGCCCGGTGAGTATCTGGGTCAATCGATAGGTGACACAGTCGGTCCTCTCTATCCACGCTTCGAAGTTCGGCAGAACGGCTCCGACGGCGCGTTGGCTAGCACAGCCCTCAGTTTCGAGCCGGACCTGCCAAGCCACCAGAGCTTGCTTATGCGCGTTCTGCCGTAGCATTCCGGGCTCATGATCTGGCGCAGCCTCTTCAGCATTCCGACCGACAGAACGAATTTGGTCGTACACCATTGCGTCCATGTCGGCCAGAATATCGAAGGGCGGAGATCGCGCCAGGATCGTCGCCGCCTCATAGGAGATTGTGCGGTAGCCCCGCACGATCCGTATGGCCATCAGCCGCTGCAGGCTCCTGAGTAGGGCCCGGCAGCGGGAGGCACCCGCTAGATCATTAAACCAGACGGGTGCCCCATAGAGGACCATGGATCTAACAACCCCCATGTAGAGGCGGCGAACTTCTTCCCGTGGTCCCCCGAGATTGGGCAGCAAACGATGCAGCGCACCTGCTACCCCTCGCACTCGGGGTACCAATCGCCCGAAATGCTCTTCGAAGCTCCACCGACTGTCCAGGATGAGGCCTAGGTACTTCATGTACTGGCCTACCTGGACTTCAGCGTCACCTACCCGGAGACATGAGCTGGGTGGCTCCTGGCGCTTACGCAGGCCATGGAACCATATCGCCTCAGTTTTATGAGGCGCCACCCTCAGGCCCAGCTCACGTATCTTTTCCACAACACTAGCCACCCCCTGCTCGGCGAGCCAAAGCACCTCCTCGAAGTGTGACCCTCTAGCCAGTATTAATGTATCGTCCGCATAGCAGACGACACTTAGGCCAGAGGGCAGACCGGTGCGAAGGACAGCATCGTATGCGAGGTTCCATAATAATGGGCCCAATACCGAGCCCTGGGGAACCCCGCAACATACTTCCTTTCGATTCTCCATTCCATTCCGACCGATAAACTTCACCGTCCTGTCGCGCAGATAGGCCTCAATAACGGTTCGCAGATAGAGCGGCACCTCGTGATATTCGAGGGCCGCCCTAATTGCCCGCCAGGGGAGGGTGCCGAAAGCGTTGACTATATCAAGGCTAACCGCCAACGCCACCCCCCCCGATCGGACTGTCGACTCCGACAGGGATCGAACGCACCTAACAGCATCTACTGTCGAACGTCCCCGAAGTGTTTTGGTCCTACGTAATAGGTGGCGAGACTATTATTCCTAATCAGAATGTTTTGTTTGCCAAAACCTCGCCCATCGATCAGCAAGTACACTACTTGCAGGTGAGGAAGACTTGGGGCCCTATGTTTTTTGGGGGGAACCCAATGTACCTGGTCTTTATATTATACAGTATAAAATTATTTTTTGTACGCTTAGATCTTCCAAAATATCCCAGATTTACAATAAATACAGTTTACACCATCATGTAGGTTTTGATTTCAAGGAAAGTTTATAAGTACCAGCACCGAGGTTATTTAAGTACAACGTAAAAAAGAAACAATGTTTCGTAAAACCACAGAATTTCAATAAGCTTTATTGGTTATAAAAATTCTATGGTTTAGCTAATATTGACATGACTTAATTAGAAATGATACACTACGGTATTGTATAACATAAAAATATCGATAAAAGTCCGCGATGGTAAAAATATACATCCTGTGGATAAGCCGCAGTAACTCTTCTATTTCTTAAGATTTAATTTCTCTGAAGTATATATTATAATTTCAAAGTAATTTCGATCCATATAACATTAATTCTAATTCAATTAAATACGTTAAAAATGTTGTGCGCTTAGTAGACCAAAACTGCCTCTTAAAGAATAACATTAAAATGAATATCTTAGCTCAGAGTACATAACAAAAGGTATACTTTTCTTATCAGTATTTAACGTACATTTTCTTTTAAAAGGATACTCCACCTCCTTTTTTTTTGGGAACAACTTATATACCTAATATGTGAGAACGCAAACGCGTGATCAAAAAAATTAGAATTATCTCGTGACGTGCAAGCGGTACGACAGTTGTTAAACACTGTCGCGAGTTTATATTCGCTTCTTGATTTGCATTTGCTTTGATGGCTTGAAGCCATCAAGTAAGGAAATATGTTTTTTTTTCAGATGAAAAGTATTTTTGTCACTAAAAAAAATGTTCTTGGTATAGTAGAGTAGAAACGAAAGTTTTTATCTAGCCGGGGTTAGCGATGAGGTGATATGTCCAAATCAAACAGATTAAAATCGTTATCTTCTATGAATGACAGGGTCCTTGTAGACCGATATCTCTATTGTAATCTACAAAAGGTATTCCCGAAAAACAATTGACAAACTTTGACTGTACTTTAACAAAAAAAAGATGTGCGTTACCACAGCAAAATCTTTATAAAAGTTATCCTATACAGAGTTGTGAGTATAACGGAAAATTTGTGCCTCATGAGGATTAATTTATTACTTATAGCAAAATGTATGCAAATAATAGGTTATTATATAAAACAGTTTTTGCTGCAGTAACGTTTAAAACGTTACCCTCTCAAAATGTATATTAATGAAGTTGTTTCAGCCTAGAATCAAAAACATGAATAGATAGTTTTGGTGATTTATTAAATAACACACTGGTAACGATCACCAAAAAAAACAAGTCCACTAAATCTTATCTAATTACCTGTTTGTTTGCTGGTTGTCTTTTGTTGGAAATAATTAAGAACCATGTTAAGTATTCAGTATTTTTTAAATGTTCGTAACTCAAATTGACTTCAATTCAGTAACTACAGAAATAGCGTTTACACTTTTCTATTTTACATAAAAATACTAACTGACATGTGCAACTTCGTCTCTTAAAATAAATTACTTTGCCCCGTTTTTGCATATTTTTTTATTGATGTCAGCTCCTATTTGTTATAGTGTGATGTTATATAGCCTTTCTTGATAAATTGGGATAATCCTTTCTCTATCTCGTAAGGCTTAGCCAGCGTTTGAAGTGTAAGCGCTCAAAAATATGATTTTCACAACATCATCCTACAAATATTTGAAATTCTCAGATTTTCTTCACTAAAAAATATATATTATAAACCTTCCACTTCAATCAACTTTTTTTAGGTGGAAACTGTCGGGTACTTTGGAAGATCTAAGCGAACAAGGGCAATAACAACTTCATGGTAGGTATACCATGTAAAAATTACACTAACCTACAGGATAGAAGAAAAAAAAAACAGTAACTGCCAACAACAATAATTTATTTATCCACACACTAATACAGTACATATTTCAAAAGAATTTTAAGCTAGCAAAATGTAAAGAGAAATAAACAATACGATAGTAAATAAACACATTGAAATTTGGTTACTACCTTGTAGGTATAGGTTTAGAGAGACCAAGTAGATACATGCACATCGTTACGTCATTTACTATAATACTTAGATTAATACTTAGATATACTCTAAGGCAGAATAAAAATTGTAAAATGTTTAATAAATATTATGTAGTAATGCAGCTCGGCAATAAAAAAAATACTTTTAATCAAATTACTTAAGTAGCTGGTGATTTTGCTATTTATTTATTAGATATATTTCTTATGAAGTTGTTCGTTACTTGCATCTTTTACATTACACGACAAGTTTTGTACATTTTTCGGATCAAGCGAGGTGATCATCGCACGGTCGAAGGACCCTCACTATGTGTTGGAGGGACTCGACACCCGTTCCTCCATAAATAAAAGACAGCGTAATTGAGAAACCATTTAAGATGCTATTTATGCGTTATTGAAATATGGCTCAAAGAATGATAGCTTGAAACACGTAACGGAACTTGCATCGTAATGTTAAGTGTCGAGTTAGCATTCGTACTTGAACAGTGTATTGAGAAAATGTGCCAATATTTTACGACAAAGGTTAAATAGTACGTAAATCATTCTTTTATATTTCAGTATAAACATATCATAGACGAGGACAGAATACCCGCTCTACATAACTATTATAAACGACAATTGTTCATAAATACAATAGAGAAGGTAATGCAACCTAACTAAATAAATGATATAATCGATAAAATGTGAGGAATAGAACGATTAACATACATACGTATTATATATACTCTTTCCTCTCCTTTCGTCAGCAATCTGTTTTATACAATCTACGACGCTGATTCTATTCTTGAAAATGATGACGATAACACAAATTACAATTTTATAATGTCTGTATTGGCTATAAACAAGAATCATAGGAAGTTTCTGATGTTGATAATATGCAATATTCAACCTAACACAGTATACGTAAGATATCATTTCGCTTAGTCAAATTTAGCAAGTTGAGATGTGGGTAAATTTATGGCACATCTGGTTATAGAGTATCGCGTAAATATTCTATCCTCTGTTATATCTTGACAATGGTGAGTTTGTCTCATTTATCTCCTTATTAAATAAGGTTTAGTTGTTTTTCAGTTTATATGTGCCGCATTCATCTCTATAATAGACACACTGAAGCCCAGGGTTTCAATTTATATCGAACGGTTCACTTTAGATCTGTAAAGAAAGGTCAACCTCGGATGAAGCCTCACAAGAGACAATGTACAATGTCGCAAAGTAACGCTGCAATTTCATCCAGTACCAACATATATCTAATAACATCATTATATAACATTAACTTTATATTGTAAGTGTTGCTCACGACACGGTATTTGAGACAAATCGATTAATTGATAAAAATACTATAGAAAACTATACAAAAATCAGATCAGCTAGCTGTTTTGATAAAATTTAAAACAGATAAGGCAAATAGTTATTTAAATAATGAGATTATAATATCATAGAGAAGAGAATTCGAATTTAAATATTGTAACATAAGCACGTTATTACACATATTCCATTGTAAGCACGTTTCATTTTCAGATTTCACAATTATATTTTGTATTTTAACTTATAACATAACCAACAAGATTTTTAAACACATTTCTTAAACCAAATGTAATGTTTAACTGTAGATAGGTAGGTAATTTTACCAATAACCTAATTTTTTTTCCTTACACTATTATTATTACGTAATAAATTTAATAAATCTCAATAACAATAGAAATATCTGAAATAGGAATGTACATATAATATTAATTTACATATTTAATTGTTATAGATAAAAATTAATTTATATAATTTACTTATTTTTGTTCATCAAGAACTCAAACGGTGAAATAGAAAAATAATATTATTATCCGTTTATAATATCAACAGTAGGTTTTTATAATTTCAATTATTGAATCGAACAATAGTATTGCCACATTAATTTAACGTACTTAATTGTTATTTTTAGTAATTATTTGAAACCTTTACATAATTAAAAGTTCTCTTGAGATTTTATTCAATCACGGTTATACGGTTTCTTTACAAATGGCACTTTAGCTTGGCCAAGAGCGATACATAACATTAGATAAATCTTAATTAATACGTGTAATTGATTGTGTCATATTCCAATAAAGGTAAGCGTACCGCTTTGATACCATAACGTACAGGATAGCATTAAAAGTTAGCCATTGCAGCTAATATTATTTATTCTACAAGAGCCTTACTACTGTTATATACGGCAAATTAGAAAAGAGATTCTGTTGTCGAATAGATACCTTAAATTGCAAAGATATACGTAAAAGATACTTCTTAAATAACATTTAAATAAATAATATTAAAGTTAGGATCCACCAGCACCTACACCCTTTAATTTATTTTTTAACGGTACCTCTACTTAATCAATAAATTCTAAAACAATGTATAATAATATCACGCAGACACCATACTGCACCCTCTGATTACTTCGGTAACAGTATATTTTTTAATTAACTAAAAACATTGTACTTAGAAATTCGAGACTGTTTTTTAAACTAGGTGTGTACCGATTATATTAACAGAGATTATATTGTTCGTGTACAGTAACGTGTCTTTTAGCAATATGAGTGTATATACATACTGGATAAAAGATATACAAGTTACTCTAAAAGCCCGAGCTGTGGTAAATCCAAAATATTTCAGTATAACCTAACCTAAGACCAAACTATTAATGGTAAAAGTTCGAAGAGTTCTATGATTTTTTTTTTTTTTTTATTTTTTTTTTAAAAAGAGACAACGCCCGCATTAGGAATAAGTCCTGTGTCGCGGGGGACTTTACAAACATACAAGAAACGTACACAAAGAACACCCAGACTCAGAACAACAATTTGTGGATCACACAAAATGTTGTCCCATGTAGGATTTGAACCCACAACACTCAGCAAAGTAGAGAGCGGCGTGGCGACCGCTTAAACCACTAGGCCAATCGTGCAGTAATCGTGCAGTATGATAATCGCTCATTTCAACCATTTTACCACCTGTCACTTGGTAAATCTTAGCGTTTGCTTCATACACAGTAATATTGTAATGAACATATCACAAGAACATTATTGTTGAATTATGTAGGTTAGATAACCATCAAAGCGCGAAAGCGAACGCGCGTAGTGAGCGCACCGCGACAGCGGTCGCCGAGTGCTATTGTTGCGCTATTTGTTGAAACATGGATTAGATAAGTTTGAGTGTATCGTTTTATGTTTAAAACCAAGGTTTACCAACGTCACTGATCTGGCGTTAAAGGTCACTATTCTTCTTATTTTTTTTAACGTATGGTCACTCTCTCGGGTCATCACTCAACCGGGGTTTGCCGTGGGGTGGTATTTCGGAATTGGATGAACTAAAACCACACGTTATTATGACATCCAGATTCCTCCTTGCTTCTTCCCGCTGGCGTGGGCACCACCTTAACTCTCGCGCTTAGACACTGTAGTGGATGTAAAGCCCGTCCCATCTACCCTCGGCCACACTTAGGGCGGCATGAGACGCTGGAAAGTGCACCACTGCCGCCCGGTTCGCCGGCATTGGGTTCGAATGGAAGTCGTCCTCCCGAACCTTTTTGCAGCTTCCTTCTGCGAAATGACATCTTCGTAGGAGTTTATAATCGCGGTAAAATAGCTAGCGGTCGCTAGCGACCATGGAGCGTATGATGGCTGTAGTGAGAAATTCTTTCCAATGACTGCATTGAGGGCCCGGCGCTGCACAGCCCAGTCGAAGCAAACTGCCAGTGTGTATTGGGCCAAGTCCTCACTGCAGTCACAGTGGTAATAGGCGAGACTTAAGGTCCTTCCGAAGCAGATATGGCTGGAAAGGGACTGCGTTAGCCGGAAGAAAAAGGGTTGCGTGCTGCCGGCCTGCCCACTCGTCGATGATCGGCTGCAGTTTCCACGCCGGTAAAACCAGTATGGGGAGCCTCCAACCGGGAAGACCAGCGAGCCATCGTGGCGCGACGAGCGGCCTCATGCCACTTGCGGACCTCCTTAGGCACAAGCCAAACGCCGCCCGTAATTTAACCGCCCGTAGTAAGTGAATGGTGGCAAAAGAACGTAAAAAACGATTATCAGCGAACGGTTCGGACTTTTACAAATAAGAGTTAGTAAACTCCGGTTTTACTGGAAAATCTTAGGATTGCCCATAGTTTGGGCTTTTACAGTAACATTTATAACAGATAATGATAAAGCAGAGTAAATGCCAATTTAACTAAAATAAATGTAGCTACTTGTAAGTATATCTACCGATACATGTTTTTGTTTTCCCCTACAGTAAGAAAATGGCGACAAATCGAAAAAACTTGATACTGAGTATTTATAAGGACATCGACATCAATAAAATAACAAGAAAACGAGGCTATTTCTATACAGTGAATAAATAAGAATAGCACGCACACAGGGCCGTAGTTTAGGAGTTACTACGTTAATCTTAAAATAGCAATAGGTACCATCTCTTATTATTGCCTCACGAAAGATAGGAGAGCTTGATTATATAACTTTATTTACATTTTCGTAACACAATGAAATTAAATAGGTTTAAAGGACATGCAACAAATCAAATATACGTTGTGAAAATGCACCATTGATGCAAATGCATGTAATCACATGGAGTTTTTTCCTCATGTTTTATATTATTGTGAAATTATTTTCGAAGTTTCGAAAACTAGTGCATATTAAGTATTTTTATACTAAAACTGTACACAAATGAACAGAGCACATCTCCCTTTTTTGAAGTGATTTAACAAAAATAGGGTATTTTAATAATGTACACACAAATGTAAAGTTTTATAAACCCATTAAATGTTTTGTTGAAGTAATACAAATTAGTACAAATTATTTTTAATGTAGCCCTGCCTGTGGCCTCCGCGCCCCTGCCCTACCTTCAATTCGTTTATGACTACGACCCTGAGCACGCATGTTGGATTTTACTTAGAGATAACCATCTTTCAACTTTTGCTATGTTGAACGATGGAACCTTGCTTGACAGCAACTAAACTTATACATTCAAATTATTTTAGTCATTTTATCATAATTAGAAGTAATTAACAAGTTAATACATTTAAGATAATGAACCAGTCACCATTGTAACATTTTGCCACTATAAATATACGTAGGCTTTATGCAGATAATATAGCTTTCTATAACATACGCAAAAGTAATCATTGAAATGTAACTTTTATATATAAATTTAGTTTGCCCTACCAGTAAATAGACAATTTACTTAGAACGAAAATTTACACCGAATGTAAAACGACATGTTACACTTATGATAATCAATCGAGTTTTAAGTATTATCCTATCACAAACACCACCCTCAAGGAAGATTAAGCGTATAAAGAAATACTAAACGGTAACTACTACCAAACCTCATTAACGACGATTGCGCGTTGTTGACGGACCACTAACAGGAGCTAGCAGTCGCCGAGGTACCAAAAGACGAGCGTTGCCTCTTGCAGGTCTTGAAGCTCCAGGCTGTTTTAAATCTGCTAAATGCGAAGCGTAGCCATCATTTAACGTAGTTGCCATGTTGCTGTACTTCTTACTTATACGGCCAATGGCATATATTTGCCTTGGAGTTAGCCCACAATTATGATATACAGTAATATCTTTCCCTGATCCGTATGCTGCCTGTAAAATTATCCCGTGGTCATTTATAAGACTATTTAAATGTGCTGACTTATGCCCTAAAGGGTCTGTTGAGAATCCATCAGAGAAAAATACCAATCCGTGCGGGAAGTTATGTTCAGCAAGCCAAGATATGACTTTTCTCTGTTGCATATCAGGTCTTCCTGTTATATACAAAATAAGATATCCAAGATCTTGCCAAAATCTCACGACATCTACGGCTCCTGCTCTTACTTTAGGATCTCTACCAGTAACGGAGACACTGGCGGTGAATGATCCGTCAATACTGAAGACGATGCACTCAGTTTGTGGTGGCACTACAGCAAGATGAAAGTTACAACTGGTGTGGTCACCACGAACCACAACCCTTACTGGATAAATACCACAACTTACACTTTGTCTTTCTGACAAAGTATATGAAATTCTTCCAGTTTTGTCAGTTACTACTGTAGACAATATCGTCCATTCTCCAGCTGGAGGATCTTTCATCATATAAATATCAACTTTTTCACCAGTTAAAGTTATCATGTCTAAGGGTCCGTACATAAAACGAGCTACAAACGTTTGTGGACATCCCTCCTTGACAACAACATCATTTGCCCTATGATTTGCTGCTACGTTTTTAAGTTTTACAGACGTTCTTTTTCTCATCCACTTTTCTCTTTCTTGCCCGGGTTTAAACATGGAACATTCTTTATCGTCAGAGTGACCATATAAAGCTAGATCAAAATGTCCTATTTGTCTTAATATGAACGCGATAACATCAGAACTTTCCCAATAGCTAGCATGGAATAAATGAGGTAAAGCGTTTGTAGGAAAATTTGTCAATCCTTCAGGACAATACAAAGCATAATCAAGTCGTTTAGACCCCCACCATTTTTGTTGCAAAGCATTCATTGTTATTAAGGGAATGTTATCAACTAAACCACTAACCGTACTTTGCACTGATGCTTCAGAAAGTCTTCTCAAAAGTGGTGTTGCCGGCATTTGCAAATGGTCTCCAAAGAGTTGTGGATGACTCTGTATTAATTCTAATAGATGATAAGGTTGACCATTGCCTAGCGGGTACTTCGTATATCTAGCAACATTTATAGGCGGCAAATTCGTAAATCTGGCAGATAGTAGTGGTTCTAGTCTTGATCCAACAGGGTCTGTAGGATGAAATAAATTAAACACTTGTTGCACGGGCGGTTTTATAATATCACGTACCTTATCATCCGCAATTTTTCTCGATGCTAAAATAAGCGATAAAGGGCTACCGAAAGTGAAAAAGTCACTTACTTCGAATTCCAATTTCACATGATTATCACTTGTCGACGACGACCGCCTTCTTGGTGTTGGAGCTTGTAAGTGTGACTTGTTTAAGTAGTGAGATTCTAAGGGGTCATTAGGTATAGTTATTTCCGTATCCAATATGCTATTTTCGCTATCATGTCGGGATTGGTACTGTAATGTTCGAATAAGGGCATCATAAGCTAATACCGACCCCATGCTATCACCAACAACACAAACTTGTCCATTAAATCCTTTTCCATCATCCGATTTCACGAATTCATTGTAAACAGTATTTGCAGAATTTATTGTTTTAGTTACAGATTCTGGATAATCAGGTGATGTGGTAGCGATCAAGGGTATAGCTCCAATAGGTATGAGATCATTGGTAAGAGATGGTGTTTCGATGGTTGATGGTGAACAATCAAAACTGTAAGGGCTCAAAGTTGATAATACTCCCAGGGCTTCAGTGCATATGGATGGACATGAAACTAATTTTATTGTTATGTGTCCTATGAGTGTTGGATAATGCTGACGCATCACAGACTCGAAAGCTCCCTTAAAAGTAGTGACATCAGATTTTTTTGCAGTCATGTCAACATTTGCATCAAGAACACTACCTGCATGAAAAACTAGTATCAAAACAGTAGTTGGACAAGAACCATGAATAGGAGTCTCAGGACACCCATCAATGCTGTGGTGACTTTGTAAATTTGATACTCTTCGGGAACCTCTCTCTGAAGTAACTCTTTTTAAGAAACTAGGATTAAATATGCTGTCTTCTTGGCACTGATCACCTTGAGAAGGAGAAATATCTATGTCACCTTCATCAAGAGAACACATTGAAGACCATTTGTTTAATGTGGACTCACAATCATAAAACTCATCTTCTGAACCTGTCTCTGTCTCAGATTCTCTGACAAGTGTTTCCATCCTCCAATTAGCTGCTTGTGCTTGCAAGCTCTTGATAGAGCCTGAGGAAGAAGATCTAAGATTTGTTTTAGAAGAGCTTTTATGCTCCGAAGGTGGTGTTCCTTCGGGTGTCAAATGATTTGGTAACCTTTTCTCTGCAGTATTTTTTTTGGAGACTAGAGGCGTTGGTATCTCTTCATTCTTTTCTAAACTACTCATTGTAGCTGCAAGAGATTTGGAATTCTCTTCAGATAGATCAAGTTCATCACTTGTATCACCTGCCATCTTTTTTTGCAAAGCTAGTTGAGTCTGCCTTTCTATTTCTCGAATATCTTCCATTGTAAGGCCATACCATTCATCCTGCCATGCCCATGCCTGACGGTGAGCCCTCAACATAGTTTTCCGTAGTGCAACATCATGGATGAATTTCTCTAACTTAGTTTGCATTCCCCAATATCTGAATTCTACTCTACAGAGTTTATAGGCACACATTAAGGATTTACCATTTGGCAGGGGTTGCGCTTTGCCTTGTACTTCCTGCCAATATTCTTCAAGCCAGTTGTCAGAGAGAGGACCTCTATTGCATTTTTGTGATACAAACAATGTGGGATCTTCTTCTTTTATATAATCAGCACCATAAAGCTGATCTTTGCAGACGTCAATAACATCAACTATTCTACTTTTTAAATCACTTCCAGTTAAATTGAAGACATTTTCTTGGTGGCCATTGTCAGCATAATAATAAGTCTCTATTTCTAATGAAAATTTTTCTACAAATGGACAAGTGTATCGAGTTTTTGTATAAGGGTAAGCATTCCAGGCTTCTTCAGACACTGTTAAGGCAGATTTTGGAAGCAAGCTTTTAAACCACCCAGGTAAATGACTACCAACATGATAGATTTTTTGAGTGTACTGACCTTTCCCTCCAGGCCCATCTTCATATGGCTCATTGACAAGAATTTCCACTCCACTGCCTTCCCCAGAACTTTCCTCTCTACTCTTTTTAGCTATCATATACAGCTGCGCAATCCTATACTCCTCTACCGTGAGAGGCAGTGGAATTCTGTACTCTTTTATCAGCATATTGATGGTTCAAAGTTTGTTTATAATATGAGCAAACATATCTGAAACAAAGGTATTGATATATTGGTTAATGTGTTTATGACCACATTTGGAACAGTGCCATATTATAAGGTTACAATTATAACTTCTATTCTTTCTTGCTGTATTTTGTGAGTTTTTATCTTTTAACTTGTGTGTTGTTACTTAGAAACACACCAAATAATTTATATTTATTGATAATTACTGATTAATTCAAGAAATTACTGTTAAAACAATACTAAGTTATGTTTACCAAGAAATATGTGTAGTTTTTCTTCCACTTGCATTAATTTCGCAAGCAGTACTAAAAACGTAATTCAAGTTTAATGGGTAATAGTTATAATACAATTTACTTGGATAATTTAACAGAAGATGCCATCGTTATGATTTACTGGACAAGATTTGAAAAAAATTAAACAGTTAAAATAAGTATTTTAGTCAGTAATTAAATAAACATTACAGTTTTGAATCTAAAAAAACCGCTAATTAAGACTTCATTACCATTCGCTATTGTAAGACAGATAAGTATAACATAAGTTAATTACCTTAGAGAGTCAGGAATAAATATTCTCCCATAATAGGCACTACACTTAACACGGCATCTTTATTTTGAATAATCCCCTTTAGCAAAAAAACACAACCCAAGTACGGGTGTATGCATGAACTTTGACATTTTCGCCACTGTAATGTCAATATGGCCTAACTGCCATTCCTTTTCATGTTTTAAATGAACACACGACTTGTACCGTTTCTACAAAGCTCTATTATTCACAGTACAAGAATATAACTGTTGTTCGAATTCTCAAACTCTACGCATCACCATATTACTAACAAAAAGCACTATGAGCCCAGTCTTCAGCTCAGAATGTAAATAAATATACGTTGTATAACTATGAGTGTAGTTTGTGTACCTATATGCCCGTTCGTAGATTGGAACGCTGTTGATTCTGCGTAGGTACGCCGAGGCCGTATGCATAGTCTTTCTATTTTCTTGAAAACTAGGCAAGTCTCTAGGATGTGCTCACATCCTGAATTTAGTGCTAGAGGTACCCCTAATTCAAGTTTTTTATTACGGACCAAATCCATATTAAGTTTGTTACAGTGTATCTTAACTTAGGACTAGTACTTTAGTTGAAATAATATTATTGAATATACAATTCATGCACTTGATACCGACCGATAGATAGTGGGCACATATCCCGCTACAACCGTTGACAATACAATTATTTTTAAAGTTGTTGTTTTTTAATTTTCGATATTTAATGAATCTTTATCCTGTAATGAAGTTATATTTTAAAAATACGTGTTAATCAACAATAATTTTATGTATTATCAATACAATCTTATAATAAAATAGAATAAAATAAATAGAACAGAACAGAATAAACTTTATTGAACACCAATTAATACAGATTAAGTAAAAGAGCAAACGAATTAAAAGTTTTCTTTCAAAAGATTTAATTTGTTACCATATCAGAACTCTAAAAGTGATTATAATCTTACCTGTGAATATTAAAACAGTCAGCGTGCAAATATTAAAAAAATAGTGGTTCAGGCAATTTGTCAAAGACGCTAACTTGAAATTTTTCAGTTTATCAGTTACGAAAAGGTTGCACTATAAATACAATCCTCTTTACTAGATGGACATGAGAAAATCGATAGTATCCATCACAGAATTAAAGCGCTTGGCAGCGCTTTTATCAACACTTTCATGATTTTTGCATAGACTATTTTATGGAGAATCTTGTAGGTACTTGCGGCATCTTTCACACGTAATTTAATATATTACTGGATAATATTGACAATTTGAAAGGTAAATTGTCTGGTAAATGTTATGTTGCGACTAAAATCCGTAATACAGTTACACTTGGTTTTAATTAGCTAAACTTAGGTGCAGGTTGTAGCAAATGCAAAAAGCACTTCCGATTGACCTAGTAAAATTATAAAATAGTTAGAAGTAAGATCTTACAGCAGATGTAAAGGAAAATCAATAGCCGTTAATATTTGATTTTAAAAAAATGCGATTATAAAGCAAGGTTTAACGTTTAGAAAATTCATAAATTAACGATAGACGAACTACATACCTATCAATATGTGTACTATTTTTAGGGAACATCTAATGCGTGAATCAGACGCGCACTTCTATAGGTCCCTTATAACTTATTAATGAAGAGTAAATTATTATCACGTTATTATGTATGTAGGTATTTTAAACCGAACTTAATAAAATAAAATGTACATTAGATTTTATTCGCTATTGTTGTTTGTTTTTTAATTGAGTAATATGCATAACAGTCAGTAGATAATGTTTAGAACACCGTATCTACTTTTTCTAGAGTTAGCCTATCTATCAAGTAACTATTTTGATTTACTCAGACTTTAAATAGGCTAGAAGTATCTACCTAATATCTCCATAATCATATTAATGTCAAATATACTCTTTTTTGTCAGAAATTTTCTTGAATGCTACCTACCTGTGGTTATACTGTACTCGAACCGACCAAAAACTGCACTCCGTTTTGATTTGCAAGAGTTTTTATTGATACTCGGCTTCTATCGGTCGTAGCTTGAGTTTATATAGTTTTCTTCAATACATGGGTGGCATCCAGTACTAAACAACTCTTTCTATTCGAACATGTAGTTCCTAGGATTAGAAGACAACATTTTTCCTAGGATTAGTTAATTTTTACTACCTACAAAAGGCGTACTTAGAGACTCTGATAGGTTAGAACAACAACAGTAATATCAACAGTCTAGACAGGCAGAACTTTGTTATCTTATCTAAATATATACAGAAAACATTACTTTGCAAGTCACAGTTTTTACTAAAATATTTCTCGGTAGATATAATTCAAAGAAGAAAAACGAAAATGATATTTAAAAAAGCACTAACGTAATTTTCTTGTACTAAGATCATTATAAGAAACCTTAGAAAACTCAGCAAATGTAATAGCTATACGTACCATATGTGTGTCCTACATCGTTTGATCTTGACACACAGAATCTTGTTGCGAAGCCTCTGAATAAAATACATAACTTATTTGTCGAAGTGTCTCTTTTAATAATATTTCATACCCCTTAATTAGTATTCCTATTTCCTTTCAGGCCCATCACTTGCAATTATGTAAATTACAGTCTGTCTCTCGCATTAGAGATTTTCTTTTTGCTATATAATTTGCTAATTCTTCCTTCCTTAAAATTTTCTAAATTTGAATGGGTATAAAATAATAGAGCCAGGTTATTAGTCCTTAAATTCTTTCGACCCTAGTTTCAATATAAAACACCCTCATCACAAATTTCATTGGGAAAGATACAGCCATAATGTTATGAAAAAAATCTTGGACACTATAACATAAAAAATAATCTTGGCAACCTTTGATGACTTCAACATTGTTTTAATATTAGTAATTTACTACATCCTTAGCCACTGCAAACCATTATAATCTTTGAATACAAGGCGACAATTGACAAACCTTTTTGTATTGCATTTAATCATAAGATAATTTACAAAAACATGTAGATTTCTTGCGTATGATAAACTCAAAGCAGTCTGGGATTATATGCGTAGATGTATATAATTAATTACGACAGAAACGATTAAAGGCAAATCATTATCTTATCCTCAGTGAATATCTTATGAAGACATAAAAGAGGTACGTTTCGCCTTTATGAGTTATCTTAAACTACAAAGGATCAACTAGCTAAGCTAGTTTGGTTTCAAAATATATATGTAGGCATAACATTTACACTTTTAATAATTTACAATGTACAATGCCGTTCATATTCATGTGGTGACGGATTAAGAGTACAGAGTGTCCCTTCTATTAATCCTTGGAGTGTCGTAAGAGCCGATTCAAACTGCCTTAATGTGATTGCATGGGTAGCGCAGTGGTTTAAGCGGCCAAAAAGTCGTTCGTTCGTTCTACTAAGCCGAGTGTTGTGGTTGCAAACTTCACTTTGTGTGATCCAAAAATTGTTGTTCTGAGTCTAGGTGTTCTTTGTGTCCGTTTCTTGTATGTTTGTAAAGTCCTTCGCGACACAGGATATATTCCTAATACTTTATCTTTCATAAAAAAAAGAACTGTTCAGGACACCTCTACTGTAAAGAGAAGGAAAAACTTGAAACTTGAAAACTTGAAACATACCCTATACCAACACGTCTGGCCAGCGTGGTACAGTAGGCCTAAGTCTCTTTTCTACGGAATGGCTATAGCCAGCAGTGGACCGTTTAAAAAGCTGGTAAATAAGACGAACGCCATTCAAATCATTAACCTTTTTGAAACGCTAGAAATGATTGCTTACCTTGAAATTCGTATCAGAGTATCAGAATGTCGTTTTGTTTCCACAATAGGTATGTTTGTTTCTCCTCTTATCTGTAGTATGTATGTATTTAGAAATATTTAAATATATTTATCAGCAATCTGTTTACCATAGTTACAGGTTTTACCTAATTTGGAATCAGACAAACATGTGAGGTTATTTATTGTTATTATTTTGTATTACTAGGGGATATCCTAGTCAAAGATTACAATAACTACCTTACTACACTCGCACTTTTATATTTATACAAGCTGACCCGCGCAACCTTGTCTGCGTTTCCTATTGAATAAATTTGTTTAGTATAAAGGTTATAGTGACCAATATTAAAAGGTAGACGTAAATTGTCGCAGACTTATTTTTGGAGCTTTCAAAAGAAAATAATTCTTTTGTAGATTATCTTTGTGATACTTTAAGTATTTTCAAATGTTTAGTACATTCAACCAAATAAACTCTTCTTGTCTTCAGCTTTATAGAACACACAGTGGTTACAATCACGATACCAAAGACATGCAAAACATTAAATCTGATACTAAACCACAGATCACCTCCCAATAAATGCACATACTTATTATAGCTAGTAACAGAAGTCCCGCTAAGAATCGTGACACCAGTATTGACCAAGTTTGTGACCCATAGGCACGCCGACTTTTTGGAAAAATAAAAATAGTTTATTATTTAAAATGTATTGAAAATACCTTCCTGTGCAGTGAAATGGTGTGGCGAGTCAGCTAAGAAATTTAGTTATCAACAGACGTAAGAAAACTTATTCACTACTTAAGATCTAGTGAAGCGTCTTCAGCATCAGAAGCGGCGGCAATTTTAAGACAAGACACTGGCACGTCAGTGAGTAAGTGGACTGTTCGTCGGGCATTACACAATGTAGGTATGCGAGCTGAAGAGAAAAAAAAGAAACCTCTCCTTACTAAAAAGAATATTAGAGCAAGAAAAGAATTTGCAAAACAATACATTAACTGGACTGAAAGTGACTGGATGAGGGTTATTTGTTCCGATGAGACCAAAATTAATAGATACAGCACAGACGGGCGAAAATGATCTTGGAAGAAAGAAGGGGAACCATTACAAGCAAAGGATTTTATACAAACGGTGAAACATGGTGGAGGTAATATCAAACTTTGGGGATGTCTGACAGCTTTTGGTGTGGGACCAATTCACAAAATCGATGGAAATATAGATGGTAGAATGTATTTCAGCATTCTTAAGGCACATCTGATGGATGCTGTAGAAAATTTGCCATATCCTGTAAATAAAGTAATATATTTTTATACATATTTGAAAAGCATGCTTTTAAATGAATATAGCGCACCACCATCGAACTTGAACATTCTGTAGGTATGAGTACAAGAACAGTGGCACAAAATTCCACCCGAGTACTGTGAAAAACTTGTAAAAAGTTTGGTAAATAGGTTGCATGCGGTTGAAAAAGCAAAAGGTCTTTGCACCAAATATTGAAGATATGTTTTCATTATATTTTATAACTGGTGCAAAAGTGAACCAATTGTAATTGTGATGATTATTCACCAAAATAAGATTTAAACTTATAAGATTTCTTTAATTAAACATTCAAGAAATAAAAAATATATACGAATTGTGCCACCACACCCGCCAAATATTATGGCTATGCTATGGGTGAGAGTACGCAAACTACGACAAATATGTCAAGATTTTGTCTGTCAAATTTTGACACATTTGTCACTTTTATTAAACAGCCTAAGTGCGACAATCATACATTTTTGCTACCTTGACATAGATATATGTTGCAAATTTTAGTTTATTAAATAGGGTCCTGCCCTTGTCTAATATGACCATCTTCATTGTTAATATCATACCTGCATGTATGCCATTTTGCCGTAAGGAGTGTCTGTAAGCTGGGTTTGACTATAAATTAAAGTACTGAATAAAAAATCAAATTATCCAATAAAATGTACTTTATATGTATTATTACTTGCTGATATGACAAAATTAACAAAAAAATAGGTATCCTTAATACATACAAAAATAGCACCGTTACATTCCACGAGATTAGGCACGATTTAAAAAAATACAAATGCAGTTACAAATATCAGAATCTACAATTTAAAAATGAAAATGAAGCTGCTTTTTTTAACACTAAAAAAGTATAAAATGTTGTTTATGACACATACAAACGTTTAAAATAATTATTCCTTTTGATATTTCTTAATTCTTAACTTTCAAAGAATCTTTAAGCCTGAAAAACCCTCTTTGTTAAAACTATAGCCCATCTAATCTAAGAGGGACCATTTGACGTTTCATACTTTTCAACAAGAAACAACTTTTTGTCCCTCCAAACACACATATTTCCGACATATATTCAACATTGGTAGTATTTTCGATATCGCAGTTTGCCACACATAAAACTTAAAAAAATTTTTAAAGGCGTCCACATGACTCACACATCTTATTTTACTATAAGATGTAAATTTTTGTAAATTCAATTTAAATGTAATTTTTTAAATAAAGTAAAAATAAAAACAAATACATATTCACAATATATGTTTTTTTTGCAGACATCATTTTTTAACTTATTAATAAAATACATAAACATTATCAAACTGACAATGAAAATAACTTTTTTTTTGTTATATTAACTGTAGAGGTTTTATCACATGGATATTCACTTTGTTTATTAGAAGAATATGTATTATCCATCTACTCTAGTATGTCCTCCTACTTGTCTAGTACATAAATCTGTAAAATTTAAATATAAGGAAATGATAACATTATCGAAAATCGGATATTGCAGTGATCAAATGCTGACAGTTCTAAGAATAGGAAGGATGTCAAAAAATACTCAACTATTCTTCAAACTGTCATATGCTACCTCATAGGTTAGGTTGACTATATCGTATATATAAAAAAATATTGCCTCTATACTTATATAACACTTATCTAATAACATTTATCCAGATAATACTTTAGTAATATCTATAAAAGATTTGTGTAACGCTTCAATAAATTGGGCGCTATCGTTGTATGGTGTGTAACTTGTTACAGCCGCGCCCAGTTTATCGGGGAAAGCTGAATACCTGTAATTTTGAACATTAATTAAATTAAGACACGAACGCGTCAGAAATGAAATACTCATCAAATTGGGCTGCAAATCGATTGGAACTGTCAAGAAGAGATACTCTTTAGATGTAGTGTTAACGTGATATAACAGGATTCCCATCGATTAATCTCATTTGATAAGTAAATTCTTCATCATCATGATCAACAGCCTTTTACAGTCCACTGGGACATAGGCCTATCCTTAGCAAGGAGGTTTTGGCCTACTATACCATGCTGGCCAGACGGGTTGGAATAGGGTTTGTTTCAAGTATTCCTTCTCTTTGTAATGATATTGTCTTGCATACTTTGTACCCTTAGTCGCCTTTTACGATACCCACTGGATGAATAGGGGTGGCAACAATATGTATTCTTAATCCGTCACCACATGGACAGTAAATTCTTAGTTTGTAAATATTACCTACTCAAGGTGATACCTTTTAAGTGCATCATAAGCATGTTACTCATGACGTACTTCTAGCAGATTTCGCAATGGCGACCAGACTCAACGGAGACCAGCCAAATTACGCAGGATGATAATTATAGTTCAATAGTGTGTGCGCCAACACAGGTGCACTCTTTGTTCCTTCACTCTCACAATCCGATGGGACGGTTATCCGACACGACCGAGGAGAGATCAGGCGCAGGAGCGACGGCTTTATGTGCTCTCTGAAGAATGGAAGTTAAGACACCAAATTCCAAACTCCAAACAAATTAAGAATTTCTGTAACCAGATAAACTCAATTTACTTTTTGTCCCGACCCAGGAATCGAACCCGAGACCTCTGGATCGGCAGTCGCATACCCCAACCGCTAGACCAATGTGTACATATGTGGAAATATCTATTCATTATTAATCCTCTTATCTCTTGGACCATACCTTTAAAAACAAAAATTTAGATTTCCCTATTAAAACATCATTCTCTAGTGATATTTGTACTTACCCAATGCCAAAACCTTCTTTTGCAGTAGGTCCAAAGCCACCAGCTAACACGCTGGCTGATGATAACGTACTTGTGCTGAGAATAGATTTATTCAAGTGCTTGTACTCATAAGAGTCAAATATTTCTGGTCTTGGCAAGTTGTTTTCTTCAGCAATTTTCATTAGAGCGAACATGTGACGATCAAACCCTTGGCCCATAGCTGCTTGTTTTACCAGCTCAGTATGACCCGAAGAACATTCTTGCAGTAAGCCACGTAGCTCTGCCAAGGACGACTTATTTGAGTGCAGTATTTCACAGAAAGCCTGTTTAATGGAAATCAAGATTATAGTATATCATACTAGGCAATTTAAGAAACAGCTTTATAATCTGCCTGTAGTTTCTGAGTTCCTGAACGTGGCCTTAAACCCGAACGGTCGGGAGCCCGATGTATTTATACGATAATAAATATATATTCGTATGCTTAACCGCAATTGTCCACTCCTTGTGTCGAGGATCTTTTATATAAATGTTTCACTCAAAATATTTTCCCTGAATACATTACAAAGTCCAAGTAATTTTGCCTACTAAGATAACATAATAAATGCGCTTACGTTGTATTTTGTAGTTAAACATCGATAATCCATAATATTAAAGATATCATTACGCGATAACGTGAGTAACCACCTATTGTATACTATAAGTATATTAATACAGTTTTCTATGGTTGAAATAAGTAATACGCCGCACTTGCACCCGTTTTTTTTTACTTAAATATTAACTATACGATAGAGAATATTTTTATCCGTCTTTTTACAGATATTCAATGTGCACCGATTGCGTAGAACGTTTCGACTCGAACTGAATTGAATATATATATATATAAAATTTATTAAAATGTCGAATTCACAAGACAAAAATTCGTGTTCTATAGTAAAATATCTAAATTACTTATAATTTATTACAATGGAATTAAGTAATATTAATAAAGAGTTTTTAGAAGGTAATTAAAAGTGAACAAAAGATTTCTTTGCCTTGCATCTCGACTAGATAAAAATCGTAATTAAAAAAAGTACATTTAAGTAGATAACATTCTCTTGCCTACTTTTTGGAAAGGTCATTTCTACTACTTTTTGTCCTTTTTTTTAAATCGACGACAACTACACTAAATACAAACACATACTAAACTTATAAAACCATTACAACTAATTGACATAAACTCCAAACTGTTAAAGCGTATTGCTTTGACTAGAGTTAAAAAACTTTGATTGACATACTAATTCAGTCCCCTTATTACAGTAAGTTATTGATTTTACTAAGTTTTAAAAAGTTCTACATTGACTAAACATACATTTTGATACGTTAAACAATATTCAGAGAAGGTTTTTTGTGTCAATTATTATCCTCATTTCTCACGAATGAAACTATAATGAGTCAGCCTCAGCGAAGCTTGGCAGGGTACAGCTAGTACTTAATATTTATTTAAGACTTGCTTTTGCGTGTAGCGCCGCCCGCATGTATGTCGGTTATCGCGGTAAATAGTTTCACTTGCGTTACTTTGATGTATAGCTATAGGACTGTAAAGTTTCATTTAAGTCCGGACAATGATTTTTGCGTAAAAGAGTAACAAATTTCTATACATACAAACTTTCGCATTTATAATATTTAAAATAAGGAAGATATTAAAAAGTTTATTGTTAAAGAGTCTAAGTCTGTTATTCAATAAAGCGCCAACTGTCAGAAATTGTAGGTATTTCTTATAAAATATTTAATGACGGATTTTGTACCATAAGCAGTCGGGTGAAAAAATATAATAATACCGTTTATCTTATAATATTTGGTTATTTTAAAGAGAGATGATTTACCGCAGTAAAAAGTAGCCTATATCTCTCTCCAGGTTTTTAACTATCTCTAAACACAAAAATTACACCATAAAAACGCTCCGTTACGACGTGAAAGATAGACAAACATTCATACAAACAAACACACCTTCGCATTTATAATAGAAGTAAGGATAACAAGGATTTCTGTTAGTTACCTTAGTTTTTTCCGTGCAGGGCCGCATCGTTTCTGTTCTGCCATGTTTGAATGCCGAAGTACTGCAAGATTCATATGTACCCACAAAAGACCCCTTTAGTAAGTGATGAGCTGCCTGAAACCAAAATAATATATCTGATTGACGCAACAGTTCCATGCAAGGCCTATAACACATAACATGTAACGCATTTTGCACACCAGTTATTGGAAAAAAATAGTAACTGATTTTCTTGCTCTCTCTATTGAGAAATGATAGACAGAATATAATTATTTTATATTAAACATCATATTTTTTACTTACGACATCGGAAGGCACAGGAAA
The DNA here is from genome assembly GCA_949316085.1 of Hypercompe scribonia. Taxonomy (NCBI): domain Eukaryota; kingdom Metazoa; phylum Arthropoda; class Insecta; order Lepidoptera; family Erebidae; genus Hypercompe; species Hypercompe scribonia. The sequence goes on along the minus strand of OX438974.1, from coordinate 9,753,649 downwards.
CAATACAGGGATTAGGATAAAAATTAGGGTTGTACCCTAATTCCTTTATCGTAGGAGAGCCATGCCTCGGCACACAGAAAACCTTACAGAAAACCGTTTTTAAGCAGTTTATTGCTTTTCACCGACTGAGTAAGGTTACCATAGCCCAAATACTCCTCTCCACCTAATTCTGGGGGTGGGACTGAAAGGGCGTTTAAGCACTTATAACTGAGTTTTAGGTGTCCATGGGTGGCGGCAGTCACGTAGCATTTATTATCGTGATTATATGTGAGCTCTTTTGTATAAGAATTAAGCATTACACGATAGAAAGTGAGGTAAATATGCGTTAGCTGAAATTATACTTTATTGTGTCAGTGTAAGAACCGCTATTTATTTAAAATATTCTATGGAACTTCTATGCTGGTGTCTGTTGTAAAGAGGTTATATGTTACCATGTAATAAGATCAGAAATAACGAATTAGAAATTGCAGTAGTTGATCTTTTTATAAATGTGCAAATTTAATATGTAAAAATTGCATACCTGAAATCCAAGTTGCATAATACAATCGGGGCTGACTTTATATTTCTTACAATCTCCTTTGTTGAGACCTTCATACAATATGTAATCAATACTTAGAGTGTCGCACCACGTTTTATATTCTTTTTTGGCGTTGTCTATGCATTGTTTTAATTTGTCGTCTAATTTAAATTCTGCAAGAAAGAAGCGTACGTAAAAATACATAGTCCGTAAACGCAACACTTTTAATTTCCATTCACTATAGAAGTACCTAATTGTCGAACAGTAATATTGGTGCTGGCAGGTTTTGAGTCTGGATGGATAAACGGTTTTTTTGTAGTTTCAGCATAGATGTCTTGGAAAAATCTGAGCACAGCTACGCCGTCCCCCCACGAGTGCTCGAAGTTTAGTCCGGCAACACCGTCTCTTGTCACAATTAGACTGAAGGATTTGTCAAACCATCTGCAATTTGCAAATTGACATTTAGCTAGAATTAATTTGATAATCCAATTTAAATTATTTTTTTATTATTATCATCCTTTTATAGTCGACTATTCTATATAGACCTCTTGTAAGAAAGGAGCTTAGACTATACCACACTGACCAAGTGTATCAGTATAGGATTTGTTTCAAGATTCCCTTTTCTTTGAAGTGCTGCTATTCTGTGTGCTCCGTTGGACTGCTCTTACGGCGTTCCATATTCTTAATCTGTCACCAGAGGACATAAAATAAAATAAAAAGGATTTTATAAGAAATTCTCGAAATTATTTCTCGTAAGAGCAATCCAACATTTAATTAAATCGCATATTAAATGTGCAGTGCCGGTAATTCCTTCTATAACAAATATATAGGGCTCATCGAGAAAGTGCCTACGATATAACAATTTCATAACCATGCAACACCAATGGTTCACCACAACACCTGATGTTTTATTGAAAAGGTATAATTGGTATAATCTAAGAAGTAGTTGTATTTTATTAGAGGCAGTGTTACTGTGCGATTTGTGAAGTAATGTTTGTAACTGTATTAGTATTTCAAGTTAGGCTATATAGTAAATTTATAGAATAACAGAACTACGCAAGGTGCGACCGTTAATAAGATTCAAATTTGCTGTTTCGTCTTTTCGCACCAAATCAGGTTTGCGAGCGATTCTAACTTTCATGATAGTTTCATTTAAAAACTTGTAACAAAGACATTTATTTTTGTTAATTTAAATTTTTAATTGTTGAGTCTGTTTAAATTCTATTGAGTTCGCATAAAAATGTAATCTGGTAAGTTAGTTGGTTTCACATCGTTATAAGTTTTAAATCCTGTGTGTAAATTTTTAATTCTATGAAATAAATGCATTAAACAACCAATCTCACAAAATGCGTAGTACAAGAAGCTTGTCACTCATTAAATAGTAGCACTTACAGTAACGACAAATAGGACCTAAAAGTTATTTCACAACATTAACTGCCACGACTTTTACAAAATCTTTAATTACTTACTGAGAAGAAATCTCATATAGGACGCCTCTTAGTGGAGTCCACACGAAAAAATATATAAATAGGATGCCCATAAACAAGTTCAGCTGATGACATCTGTAAGTCTTCCTTGTATTCACTACTGATATCCAGTAATACAAGCTGAAAGTAGTCGCCTCACGAGTTGGGCATGTTATTGGAGCCTTTAACTGCCTTTGGAGCCTCTAAACAAGGCCATTATAGGCTGGATAGTAAGCCGTAGTTTTGCGATATTGGATACTAATGATAACGACAATTTTCTGAACATAGCAGCTTCAAACTGTCTATCCCAGCCTGTCACTTTGTCTGTAAGACAGCCAAACCTAGAGATTCATCCGCTCAATAATGTTTTTGCAACGGTCTTGGTCGTAATGTCGAATACACAGCATCCGCAAGGCAATATCGAAAGCCTAAATATAATGGTAAATGTCCTATTAGATCGATGTGGACGAAAGCAAACCTGAACAGTAAAATTTTATGTTATCCATAAGAGAAAAGGTCTGGTAACCTTAAAGCGTTGCCAAGGTAGACCATCTTTTCGCGCGACGCTGACAGTCATTTTATTGACTCGTTTTTCAGTTTGTTGTACTTATTTGTAAGCGGTAGGTTATTATATTTTTGACTCCACATGCATATTGAAAATTCAGGTTTCACGTAGTGTAAAAGAATTTCGTCTCATCTGTCTTTTTGTTCAACAGGAGGAACTGCGCTTCCATCGGTAAGAACCAAAGTGCTGGGTTTTCTACATAAAATGGAGGAATCCCCACGCCTACCCAAAATGCTTCGTTCGGTTGGTTGTTAGCTTCGTGCTGTGGAGGTACGTTTTCAGACTTATCGACGTTCATTTTTATCGTGTTCTTCGGTGTTACCACTGATGTAAGATTCGCGCTTAGTTCAGAGTTTATTACTGATTACAATCATTAGTATAGTGAATAGATGGAAGGCGTACAGATACAAGAATAGTTGCTTATAAGCACAGCGGAAGCACAGGAAAAATCAGTTCAAGAAACAAGCGAACAGCGGGTAATATGTCGAGAGACAGTGAGCCGAATGGTGAGGTGGCGATTCGACTGCTGCGGTTTATAACGATTGACCGCGCCTACCGCATTCCAAAGAACCAGCTTCGACTCGAAGCTAAATCTACTATTATTCATATACTAACGACATATATAAACTCACCGTCACGGAATCTTGGCCAAACTCATAACATGCGATAACATTTTTTGAAGGGCGTCTAACTTTGTTCTTATCGTGTAAGTGGGTAGAAAAATGTTTATGTTCATCTCAAGAGGGTAATTCACTAATTTGAAATGCATTTTGGTCTGTGTTTTAAAGTTTAGTTAAATCGTGTCATTAATCCGACGAAGTCGAAGTTTTTAATTGTGCTCTAAAAATTTTAAGTTTTAATTTGACGAAGACTTTTGTTGTTATTGTGGTTAATAAACACCTAAAGGCCCCTTAGGATCCATAAAAATGCCTTTGTCATCAAGTCAGATAGCACAGGCAGTGGCATTAGTCGAACAAGTTTTGACCCATCGTGAAGTGGCTATTGTCCTAAACGTGCCGCGTTCTGCGTTGCAATATGCACTAAAACGGTATCAAGAGACTGGCCGCTACACCCAAAGACCAGGTAGTGGCGGTGTAAGATGCACATCAGCTCGTGACGACCGCTTTATTGTGTTAGAGATTTTAAGAAATCGCTTCCTGACCGCTGTTGAGATCCGTCAGCGGCTTCAAATCTCCAGAGGTGTGAATGTTAGCGAGCGTACGGTGAGAAGACGTATGGAGGAAGTTAATTTGAGAGCAAGAAGACCAGCCCGTGGTCCACAGCTCCTCCCACAGCACAGAGTAGCTCGACTTCACTTCGCCCGCGAACACGCTAACTGGACTTTTGAGCAATGGGCAAGGGTTTTGTTTACAGACGAGTGCAGGATCGCTTTAAATGCACCTGATGGTCGACAACGTGTCTGGAGAAGGAAAGGGGAACGCTATTTGGCGATGACAACCACACCGACGGTCAGTTTTGGCGGAGGCTCTATAATGGTATGGGGTGGCGTGAGTTCTGATGCTCGTACGGAATTAGTCATCGTCAATAACGCCTTAAATGCAACTCGATACGTCGAAGAAATTCTTCAAGATCATGTTGTGCCCTTCGGAGGGTTTATTGGTTATGACCAATTCATTTTAATGCATGATAATGCCCGTCTACATGTCGCTCACATCGTGAATGATTACCTTTAAGAGGTTGGTGTTCAAAAATTGCAGTGGCCAGCTCGCAGCCCGGACTTAAATCCGATAGAACACGTATAGGACAAACTGAAACGAGCAATAAAGTTATCATCGAACCCACCACAAACCCTTAACCAGCTTCGAGATGCTGACCCGAAAAACCTTTTAATGTGAAAAGAAATGATCAGGAACGTTAACTGGATAGACTCCGATCACAATTAGCCAAAATTTGTAGAGCTAAGTGAAAAAAAAAGGAAGTTGTCATACGTTTTGTACTTGGCCAAGTTTCCGTGCCGGTGAGTGTAGTACCGCTGCTTGTCTATTTGTTCATTGAAGTACACAATACATTATATTTTACCTTTAAACAATCTTTACTAGTACGAAAAGGAAGAAGTTTATAAGATAAAAACGAAGCAAATATTTAGAAGTTACAACTTATGAAGTATATAATATCTTTTTGTGACGCTCTACAGCGCTTAGAAAGTAAAAAATATTGGCATTTAGAGCTTGGGGAATGACATTCGAAGGTTGGCCAAATGTATTAAAGCAAGAAGCATAAAAAAAAATTATAATTTAAAAAGGCGTAATTAATATAAATATTTACCTATTCAAACCATCATCATGTAAATATTTTTTCAAAATTTTATGTTTGTCATCATTAATTTCATCATCATCAAGTACTAAATTAAATACAGCAGAATCAATTTTGTTTAAGACCTCATTGTTTCCTCCTGCTTCCAAATAAGCACGTTGTTTTGCCCATGTGTCTCTATTCTGTGTAGTTAATATACCTAGGGGATATTCAGCTTTAGGTGCATTGTCATTAACTATTTTACTTAAGTTACCAAGCATTTCCAAAGGTGATATAAGGTTGCCTGAAATCAATGAACTTATGTAAAACAAATGAATATATAAACATGAAATATATATGTTGTGTTATTGTCATATATGATAATAAAGTTGAAATGTATAATATGGTGAATTTAACAATTCACTGCAATTGTCTCAATGGGGCTATTTTATACAATTTTTGTGTATGAAAAGCATCAACAGAAAAAAAGAAAAAAATTTCGTATTTTGTTCAATTCCCACTCAGTATAAATATTTTGATGCATCAATATGTGTATTTACATGAATATGTATCACCATCAACGGCATCACCTTTGCAAGAAGGTTTTGACCAGTTGGTATAAATTTATTTCAAGTTTTCTTTCTGTTTATAGTGATGTTGTCCTGCATAGTTTTTCTCACTTCGTCGGTTTTTATGACACTCATGGGATAAATATGGGTGGTGTTTTACTTACCATTAGCGTCTAGCACATCAAATACATAAAAGTTTCCATTTTTCTGAACAACTACATGCTTGCTCTTGGGATCTCTGAAGATTTTATCTTTAGTAGGACAAGGAATACGGGTTGCACCAAACAGTCCAACAAACTGACTCATGTCTAGAGGAAATGCTTTAAACAAATAGGCACCATACCTGGAAGAAAATAGGATAGTTACAATCTTAAAGATAATAGTGAAGTTTGTTGCTATGCTAAATTATTTTTGATATTTTTTGTTTATTTTGTTGTTCATCTTGTAAGTGTAGCTAGTATATAAATAGTTTATTAATTTTTTTCTTAGACTAGTATTGCTGTTATATTGGACTTAATTTAAATTCTTATTACATATGTGGATTTTTATTATAAGCAATCTTTTTATTTATTTTTCTTTATTTGCAGTGTATTACTACTCAGTAAGCCTTCCTGAAATAAATAAATATTCATATTGAAAGAAACATTCTATAATTAACCAATAGTGAACAATTTTAATAAATCAATTTATAATAATTTACATACCATGACAAGGCCTGTGGTAGCATTCCAGTAACTGTTCTAAATAGTTGGGTGTTGCTCTTCTTAGGATTTAAATGGTACACTTCAGGTTCTAAAATATGATCTCTTAATGACAACATAAATCTAACAGCACTAATTAACATATTTGTAGATCTTACTAATTGATTATTATACTCTGGCCTGCTGTCATTTACAAAGACAATCAGTGGATTGTAGTTGATAGGTAGAGGAGATCGGTCACGCAGATACAAATCATACCAGTATTCTGATATATAACTTGTATGTTTGTTCCTCTTATCCTGGGCAACAAGGTTGTCCTGAAGTGCTTTACCTTCTTTGTTTAGGAAGTTATGGGTTCGCTGTTCAGCTGCTTTATATTGATCGTTACTAATAATTGGCCGAATAGCTTTCAAATAACGTTCTCCAGTTTTAGACAACTCCGGTATAGGAAGTCGAGGTAAAGATTTTTGAAAATGCATTGTAGGTACTTTGCTTCTTTGTAAATATTGGTAGCTAACATCTTTTAAGCTTTTATTTGTTATGTTCCTATGTTGAATAAACTTTAGACATACAATGTTGTTTTGGGTTACTAATTTATGTGCACCAATCATTTTAAAAATTCGCCTTATCACTGCTAATACGTATTTAATAATGTAATTTTATTCTGAAAAGGATGATAACAAACTAATACACTTATTACATATATATACGATATAATAAATAAAACTTTTAAAGTATCACTGTAACAGTGTTTAAATGTAAAAACTGTAGATAACTGTCATTGAACTCTATTGAACTGATTAAAATAACGTAGAGGTGAGGCAAAAATTAATTCGAGAAGAGATTACTATTATCACTAAGATTACCCGGTGGTACCATAAAACATAAAAAGATGAATAAATATGGCTAATTAGTAAAACCAAAAATGAAATACTTTACGTGTTCTGGTAGATTTTCAATAACAAGTTTCAGTAATTAACTTGTTATATTTAAAAGTAGTTAAGATTTAGTTAGCTTAATGTTTGTGGAATCTTAAACTATTGTTAGGTTTAATTATTATTCTTCTCTTTCACCAAGCCTTTTTCTCAAACTTGGTTGTAGTTGGCTTACAGTTTAGTGCGATACAGTAGATTTTTTATGTGGAGTGACTGCCATCATACATCAACCCAAGTACTAGGCGATTACAGTTTCTGTACAAAGATTTTTGTTTGACTTTTAAACTACTCGTACTGATTACTAAACAAGTTGCTATCGCAACCGGAACCGAAGCGATGGTTTACGGTAAGGTGCTCTCTGAGACATGTCCCATGTCTCAATGTGTTCAGAATGGCCACTCAACAGTAGACTGTCCTAGATAAGTTTGTTTTATTTATTTATTTGTGTATTAGGTAATAGCTATTTTGTTTCAATGTTAATACAATTACAATTAGATCTAATACTAAATGCGCTTCTCTACTTCATTATATGTAAACGTGTTTATTCATAGGCCAGTCCAAAGTTCACTCACTCACTGTCTAATTTTGTGTATATGTATAAGAAGAGTTCACTGACTAAGAAGTTGGACTCGACTAAACCATTCATTGTAACTTGTTTTTAATATCTTGTAGATAAACAGAAAGCTTTCATCAGTGTTAGCTGCTGTGACATTGTGTACAAAAGTAATGCAATTTGAAAAATTTGAAACATTACCAGTGTTGTAACTCACTAACGTAGTCTAAATTCAAATAGATGTGAGCTTTTATATCTCGTGGTCCACTTCCACTTTTTTGGTTTCGAAGAATATGGTGGCATGGTGATAACAGACGTAATAGAACTCAAAACAAACATTAATACGTATCTTTAAAATATTAAAAAATAGTACCACAAAAAACTAAATCATTAAAAAAAAAATCATGCAACATGGATTATGTATTGCTTTGTATGAATTAATCACTAATCTATCTATTCCATAATGTTCAGTCTGCTTCTCTTTTTGTCAATAAGTTCCAGTGGCACCAAAACTTTTACAATAAAATATTTTATTCTTACTTCAAAACTTTCTAAATTTTTCTTGTATTTTTCTAGAGTCCAAGATATTTTTTGGGGCTTCTTCTTTATACAAAATATCTGAGTCTTTTTTAAATTTCACTTCACAGTCATCATTAATTCAAGTAGTTTCTCTTATAACACTGTATTTACTACCACTGCTTCATGAAACTATCAAATTGATACCAATCGAGAAAAGAATTTAGCCATCTTCAGGATAAATTTGAACTTATTTTTGAAGTCATCACTTAAGGCTTTTTCTAAAAGGTTAACATTTATCTGCAGACCTTCAGTATGATGTCTCGTTTACGACAAGTTTGGAAACTGGTAGGTTTTACTTAGAAAATTTAAAAAGTAAAACCAATTACACCAATAAATTATTTTTATAAAACTCAGTCTGTGACCTTGCAAATTAATGTCTTATTTTTTAACAATTTTATTAAATACGTCATATGATGTCTGGGTTTGAATGTTTACCTTCCAGAAACTCTAAAACTGATCCAAAAGTGTGTTCAATCTATTTAAACATGTATCTATCTTTGGACAACCAGTGTATTTTAACATGTAAGAACAAACGTTGGAAGTCTTTACCGTTTTCGTTACGCCACTGTATAATTAAACTGGATTTCAAGGCATTTTATCTAATTCAGTAAACTGTTGTAGTCCCAAATGAAAGTGATTGGTGTAATATATAAATAAAAAATGTTGCTACTAGTTGTTATCGGTGGATGACAGAATTAACAACAATAATAGTAATCTCATATATCTTTAAAAACGTTTCCAAAATAGGCAGACTACTCACCGGCACGGAAACTTGGCCAAGTACAAAACGTATGACAACTTCCTTTTTTTTTTCACTTAGCTCTACAAATTTTGGCTAATTGTGATCGGAGTCTATTCAGTTAATGTTCCTGATCATTTCTTTTCACATTAAAAGGTTTTTCGGGTTCATAATGAAGTTTATGCAAAAAATCACGTTTCCACAAAATTTTACACTAGAGTTAAAAGCACTACGAATTTAAAATTGTTTGATTTTTTGTCGCTTTCTGTACTTTTTAATAGCGTGTGTTGCCTCCTCTAGCCTTAATGACCGCCTGCATTCGGTCTGGCATGCTTTGGATGACGTTCTTGATGTTGACTTGTGATAAGTCGCGCCAGGCAGTAAGTGCAGCATCTCGAAGCTGGTTAAGGGTTTGTGGCGGGTTCGATGATAACTTTATTGCTCGTTTCAGTTTGTCCCATACGTGTTCTATCGGATTTAAGTCCGGGCTGCGAGCTGGCCACTGCAATTTTTGAACACCAACCTCTTGAAGGTAATCATTCACGATGTGAGCGACATGTGGACGGCCATTATCATGCATTAAAATGAATTGGTCATAACCAATAAACCCTCCGAAGGGCACAACATGATCTTGAAGAATTTCTTCGACGTATCGAGTTGCATTTAAGGCGTTATTGACGATGACTAATTCCGTACGAGCATCAGAACTCACGCCACCCCATACCGTCGGTGTGGTTGTCATCACTAAATAGCGTTCCCCTTTCCTTCTCTAGACACGTTGTCGACCATCAGGTGCATTTAAAGCGATCCTGCACTCGTCTGTAAACAAAACCCTTGCCCACTGCTCAAAAGTCCAGTTAGCGTGTTCGCGGGCAAAGTGAAGTCGAGCTACTCTGTGCTGTGGGAGGAGCTGTGGACCACGGGCTGGTCTTCTTGCTCTCAAATTAACTTCCTCCATACGTCTTCTCACCGTACGCTCGCTAACATTCACACCTCTGGAGATTTGAAGCCGCTGACAGATCGCAACAGCGGTCAGGAAGCGATTTCTTAAAATCTCTAACACAATAAAGCGGTCGTCACGAGCTGATGTGCATCTTACACCGCCACTACCTGGTCTTCGGGTGTAGCGGCCAGTCTCTTGATACCGTTTTAGTGCATATTGCATCGAAGAACGCGGCACGTTTAGGACAATAGCCACTTCACGATGGGTCAAACCTTGTTAGACTAATGCCACTGCCTGTGCTATCTGACTTGATGACAAAGGCATTTTTATGGCTCCTAAGGAGGCTCCTTTAGGTGTTTATTAACCACAATAACAACAAAAGTCTTTGTCAAATTAAAACTTAAAATTTTTAGAGCACAATTAAAAACTTCGACTTCGTCGGATTAATGACACGATTTAACTAAACTTTAAAACACAGACCAAAATGCATTTCAAATTAGTGAATTACCCTCTTGAAATGAACATAAACATTTTTTCTACCCACTTACAAGATAAGAACAAAGTTAGACACCCTTCAAAAAATGTTATCGCATGTTATGAGTTTGGCCAAGATTCCGTGCCGGTGAGACAAATGTTGAAAGTGCGTATAAAAGGGATTATAAGATTAGTAATAGTGGTAGTAGTAAATTAATAGTAGTTTAGAAATAATTTCTTTTCCCTTTGTCCCGCTTATAACTTCTCTACTACTATTCTCACCCCGACGGTGTAGACCCCGTGAAGTCTGAGGTCACCCCCCCCGTACAGCTTGGGTATCACTGAATTAATTCAACTCAATGTCATCCAACATCCAACCAACATAATGGTATGCCAAAAATAACTTTTCACGGATTCTGTCAAGTTTTCTACAGATTAATGCAGCTGACACGTTCTAGTACAAATAAAAATGTTTTGATTAAGCCAATATTTAAAATATTCAGCGATAAAATAAAAGACTGTCATTAAAATCTTTAAACAAATTATATAAAACAAAATTACGTCTGCGAGGATGGACGAATCATCGGAGAATAGTGGCACTAATGAATTAGAGGCTTTGGATTATTTGCGCGGTGTAAAGTCGTCAACGTGCTTACTATTGCCGACGACACCGAGTCCAACGCCTCTTGATTTCAAACACCCTCTTTCAGAAGAAATGAGTGACCGTCCGTTTTTAACAATGAACGATGATCCAAATATGGTTAACATTCAAGCAGGTAAATATTTGATATCCACTTTTTTTTTCAACATTACCGTATGAATTATTTCTTCAAGAATGTCTCGTATATCATCTAGTTCGCCATTATGTATTGGCTGCAAAGTGGGACATTATTTGGTATGAGAAGTTATGATATAGGATAATGTATTATGAACAAGAATGTTACTTTAAAACTTTGAAATTTTATTAATCTGATGCTATAGTGACTGCAGATTGTATGTTTGTCAAATTTTAGATGTGGCAGGTGATTCCAGTTCGTCAGGAGACTCAAACTCAGTGGTACAAGATCCAGTCAGTGCTCAGCTGATAAACAATATCAGTATGCTAGACTATCAAACCCTTAGTAAAAATGGAGATCTTATTATGGGACAGGTAAAAATCATATTTTAATAATCTTTATAGTGCTAAGTAAACAAATTTGGAATTCATAGATTTTAGAATGTTTTTTACCATAAATTAATTAGGTACACCAAAACTAAAATACTTATTTTTTTAAATGCTGTCAAAAAGTAATTAAATTGTTTTAATGAGACTATATTCTGTTTAGTATTAGTAGTATTTCTTCTTGGAGCAGTTTTTTATTTTACTAGTGTAGTTAATGTATTAAAGTGAATAGTTACATGAAGAAAATACAGTTGGCTACTATATATAATCTGATTATATAAAATTAACTCAATAATATTAATTTGACTGCCTCGGAGGCACAGTGATAACATATGTGATGGCTGTGCTCGAGGTCTTGGGTTCGATTCTTGGATCTGACCAAATGTTTGTATGATATACAAATATTTGTTTTTTAATTTTGTTTTCTATGTATAATATGTATTTATTACAAAACTGTATCTCAAAATAAAGATTATTTAATAATAAACGCGATGATATAATATTGCCTGCAATAAAACGTTTATAAAATACCATTGCCAGACTTCAAAATTTAAAAATCGGAGCAAGTTATGTGGCGCAAGAGAGAAATCTGAGTGTCTTATTTAGTGTAATAAAGAAGGACGCACCATAGTAAATGCGCGCGGTGCGTTCGTTTAAAAGGAAAGAGTATGCATGCTCTTTTTACAATTTGTGGTGGGTGTCTAGGTGCCCTCATAGTCTTTGAGTTTATATATTTGTTCCCAGCGTATTTCTGGGCTTAACAACATCAATCATCAGTTTAGTGATCACTTGTCCGCATGAACCGTTTGCACGTCGCACAAGTGGCTGGTGCAGCTTTGTTGTTGCGTTATTAAAACGAGTGACCCAACTCTTCACAGTAGTTGCAGGTTGGGTTGGTTTTACTGCAATATTTAGCAGCATGTCCAAACTGCTGACAGTTGAAGCACTTGGTCACCAGACTGAAGTCTCTTACTGGACAGCAAGTCCAATTTATGTAGATTCTGCCTCTTGACAGTACTTTTCTAATACCTCGGTACCTCGCGAATTTAGTTACTGGTAGGAAGGTTGTTCTTACTTGATTTTTGGGTAAGTTTTATGGCATTGAGACATCATTCACTAGAGGCACTAGGGAACTTGTCTCCCAAGTTTTGCTCATAAATACATTCAAATACCTTCGGTCAGGGTTACGGGTACACCTACAACAGTGACTCTTGGGTTGCGTTTGCCTGGTTCTTCTATTATAAGCCTTGATGAAAATATTTTTTCTGCTTGTTTATGTTTTTCGATGTCGCTTTTGAATTCGTTATTAATAAGGGAACCTTCATTCCCTAGGACTTTTATGTGAAATTTTATTTCCTCAGGTGAAACGATTTCTTAAACTAAAGACTTGATATCTTCACTTGTTTTGATCTTGTCACTAGGATAGACAGCAAGGGTACTTATATTACTTAAGTGGACGAACTAATCCACACTTTTTATGATCGTGTTTACAAAAGCTACCTTCCTACAGACACAGCTTTTCTTTAACCGCGCTCTTGAAGTGGTTGAGAGAGCTCGCTCATCCTATCCCTCCGTCAATGTTATATGGTAGTATGCGCAAGATTAATCTTCTACTTCAGAGATTGTTACAATACTGCCATCGAAGACGTTCCAGATTCGATCTTACGACAAATATTTGTGATTCACATCTTCTGAACCGTGTTCATTTTGCCATGCGCTATTATAGAGCATTATTATGTATTGTAGAGCAGGTCTCACCTAACAGGGCATCAATGACGTCGCTGGGTATATCGTTTAATAAAAGGCCGGTTCTTCAACAATCGGCTGCATTGAGGTGTTGGCGACGGTAAAGGGCTCCTCCATATCAACTGGCTACAACCAATTTATTTGACCCTGGGTTAGATATTGTACTAACACAAATACATTATTTAATAGACTTTTGGCTCATGTTAAATGCACACTTACTCGTGACACACTTAGCGGAAACTACTTACACTGCAGAATAATTATTTCTTATAACTCAGTTATGATTTCTACTTTATATACTTTGCCAGTGCAATGAGATCACTAATATATTTCGTACATATTTAACATGTATACCTGGACCATATAGATAAATGATATTATTTTTATAAAATATTTAATCAACTGTTTAAGACATCTATTTTGATAATCCCTAATATTGTTTTAGGTAGCAATTATTAAGGTAATAAGGTAGTGTCTCAAAATAAAAATTATACTAGCATAGGACCATTCTATTCAAAATAAATGGAATCTCTCAACATAAACAAGTGCTATTTAGTCGACTTAAAGTTATCTTCAACTAGAAATTGAACTCATATTTCTGTTTTTATTGCATGAACAGTATATATCAAGGTTGAAGAAGGTTAACTAACAAATATTAAATTAAAATTAAAACAATCTTAAATTAATTACTACTTACCCATTTAAACTGTATAATTACATTTTGTAAACTTTTAAGTTAGACCATTGCATATCTTTTACATATTTGTATTAATTTACTGTATTTTGCTTATTTTTTAAAATACGTGTGTGAACTACTAGATGTGAATTTAAATAGTCTATAATATTAACTTGCTTAATGTAATTAATGTTTTAATTAAACAATAATTTGTAAGCAATCTAAATAATCTGCATTTAAAATTGATTAACACCAAAGATGTATTAAACACACAGCACACACAGCTTTTAATAGTAAATTGTTGGATATAGGCCGCTTCTTAAAAAATAAATTCTGATACATAGCCTTTGTTTCAAGTTTTCTTTCTCTTTGCAGTGCTTGTGTCCTGCGTAGCTTGCTCCATTAGACGACTTTTATGATACCTACGGAATGAACAGGTGTTAGTAGTAGGTATTTTTTTATCAATGCTGCTAAAATGACTCTAATCTGCCTGATGGAAAGCATGAGTATAATCCAAGTGTGGTGGACACCATCCTCTTTGCGAATGTGCACAGCACAGCATTCGAAACACCATACACATCACCATACGAAATTGTCCCTCACTCACAATTCAGACGAATCTAGCTTACTTCAACCGCCGTCGTTTTGCAGCGTGCCAAAGAAATGTGGATATACAGACTCGAAAGTCATAAACCTCATCCAGAAAAAAGGAGAAGGTTTATGTATATCTGTCAATCTGTATTCTTGTTGTATCATAATTCTTAAGCAGAAAACGGTTAAATTGTCGTATTTTCTTAATTTTTCTTTTGCTTGGATATTTTCAATAGAATTTATAAATACTTATTAAGTTTATACTTATCAAATGTCAAATTTGTATCTTTTCAGACAGAAGATTGCAAGCTAAATGGAAATCATATCGCGAATAACAGAAAACTACCAAACTTTGTCAACTGGAACTGGAATGTTATACGAAAAGTACTACTCTGGATTGTTTGTTCTTGTCTTGTAGCCTGTCTAGGTGCAATAATTGCATTAGTTGTTACAATACCAAAAGAGTGTAACCCTGATCTGCCTTGGTATCAAGGTAAAGTCTTTTACGAAGTCTTTCCTGCTAGTTTTAAAGATTCTAATCATGATGGTATTGGTGATTTGAAAGGGCTCATAATAAAACTTGATTATATTCAGGATTTAGGTGCGTCTGCTATCAGATTAAATTATATATACAAAGCCCAGAAGTATCCTGACCAATATTATAACATTACTTCTTTAGTAGAAATTGACAGAAGTTTAGGTGTCCTTAAAGATTTTAAAGAGTTAGTAGATGAAATACATAAACGAAATATGTCAATAATACTCGATTTACCTGTGATTTCTTTAGCAAAACCTCTATCAACTACAGCAAATTTTACGGAGACTTTATTAGCTTCTGACGCAACTGTAAAAAGTTACGTTGATCCTACTTCTGCAGCTCTTATATTTTGGAAAAATTTAGGAGTTGATGGGTTTTATTTAAAAGGCTTAGAACGCTTTGTTGACGAGTTGGACTTTGGCAGAACTTTACAAATATGGAAGCAATTAATTGCAAATAAAATTTTAATTGCAAGTGAAAGCGCTATGGACAAAGCTAAAAATGATGCTCTAAATGTTTTACTGTCAAGGATTGATCTCATCGATATACATTTGGATTTACAAGAAGGTATTAATGGTTTAATAAGTCATATTGATAAAGTCATTGGTATTCTATGGGGTAAGTCTCATTATCCATGGGTTCATTGGAATATTGGCAGTGTACAAAATGAAAGAATATCTGCAAAAAATGATAACAATACTTTAGCTTTGACAGCTCTTGAATTTATACTGCCGGGAACTGTTAATATTTTTTATGGTGATGAGATTGGTCTCGTTGGACCCGATAACGTGGAGGGAGATTTTCATGAACATAAAGACGTTCATAATTTAGCGCAAATGTCTTTTTCTGATGGTGGAAAACCTACGGGAGGTATTTTGCCTTGGAATGGCAAATCTGCTGTAGATCCAAACTATAATTTTCTTAAGGTTATTAAAGAAATGACAAAGTTAAGGTTAAATACTCCAACGATATATTTGAATGCTATTTACAAAGAGGGCAGTATACAAAAGAATATAGAACTCCGTAAAATTGAAGGTAATCTTATTGTTATTGAGCGCTGGTTTCCCCGTAGAAACACTTGTGTGTTTGTTGGGAATTTTGGTAACAGTTCCATTACAACTGATTTGTCGTCGATGTTTTATGGCGGTACCGTGATAGCTGGTACAAACGTTACTCTAGTCGGGCAGGTGTTATATTTTGAACAAGTAACATTTCCTGCAAATTCTGCTATAGTACTAAAGTTAGAAAAATAAATATTTGACAGGTTGTGTCGTTTGCGATCTTATTATCACTGTTTCGTATAATAGATGTGCTGCTATGCCAAACGGTTGATGACGTCATAATTGTTCACATATTGCAGTTAATGAAAACGCATCTCTTATAGTAAAACTTGTACTTATCTCAGGTATTAGATAATCCCATAAAGAACTTATTAATGTGACTTAAATTATCATATTTTTTTTTTATTTGTAGCATTAATATCTTTGTAAATTGCAAGGATTAGAGTTATTAGATTATGACCTGTGTAATCTCATATTCTTAAAGTAGGCAATAGGACATAATACTCGTAACTAATGAATCTCGAGCTTCCGAATGGAGTTGCTTTCATTGTCTTAAGTGTATTGGCTATTTAAAATTAAGCAAAACTAGTTATATATGAAATTTTATTGCTTGTAATAATGCGTGAAACGTTTCTATCTAATAATTGCGTGAAACGGTTCTATCTAATCTTGATTTTTCTAAAGAAAATATTTTGTATCTGGTTTCTAAGATCTTAAAAAGCCTCGTTTTGTTTGCTATAAAAATGACTAAACTTGTTCCTTTTTTAAATTTAGATATATATAGTGAATACGTCGCACACATTAAATATGCCAAACAGAGCACGAAATAATTTAACAAATTGTCACGGTCAATTCGTCAAATTATTGAAATATACACTTCGATATGTAATAAATGTAACTTACCTTAATCTTATACGCCCGAGTATTTTGAACTATCGAATTTTGTTTCCTAATTTAATGCGTTACCCTAATCGTTGGGTTATTGGGCGGCCCATGGACCCTTACAGGCTTCATGTGTGGTGGAAGTACTTAGCCGAATGTAAAGTCTACTCCTTATATTAATCTGCCGCACTCGAGTAATCTCAAAATCCCTTCTAGGCTTCCCCTACTATTATATATTTATATCTAAATTTTCGAATTTGTATTTGAGATGAACACATCTAAATTCAGATGCTTCTACGTATTTGAATCTATAAAATCTTCCTAACATTATTACATGCTACTATCACTTTTAGGTTAAATTTTAGGCAACGCATGTTCAAGTAACAATGTATTTAGATATTTTTTATTCAGTATTTTGAGTTCCTTTATACCTAAACCAAAGATTTTTTTTTTGTTTTTTTTTTATTATAATTTATTGGAGAAAAGCAATTTTTCGTATTGTTGACTTTGACTAAATTTGCAGTGTATTAATCTTGTTATTCGAAATCTTAATCTACAAGTATTATAGTGTATTGTTTGTTTAGCAAAATAAAAAAAAAACACCTTTTTGATTTAAGTTAAATGTTTGTTCCGTTGAAATGATTACAGTATACCTTCATAGTTTGATTTAATGATTGTAAAAATACTAAAACATCTTTTATAATTTTACAGTTATTAATTCGGAACTATTGGTAGCTATTAATAGAATTTATCAGAGGAAGTAATTTGTGGCGCCGCTAAATAAAATAAAATAACTTAAACGCAGTTACAATAAATTTAATATACATTTGTACATATTTAAAACAAATATCATGTACTTAGTATATTCATTATTATATACACATTATGTTTTAAGTCAATAAATATTTATTGAAATTATTATACTTTCATTTTTTACAATTACAGTATTTATTTTTCATACACATAAATATAACAGGTAATATTTCAAACCGAGTATTTCATTACAAAAAGTAAAGTTTTACAAATCACCATTGTAAAGTGAACTTTGTGAAATTGACAAATTTATTACAAGAAATGGATAATTTTATCTTAGTAATTTTATGGAATCATTATTTTCTTAACATGTATAGGTTACGAGCAAGGCACATTTATTATCACATATTTGTTAGATTTAATTTTAAATTCTCAACATTATTAAATCCGTATCAAGAGATATTTTAATGTTTTATGAAAGTATTCCATCTGTTACAGTTACATACATACATAAGCGAATCACACTATGTGAGTAAGTAATGACGTTAATTTGGCAATTTTTTATTACTTTATGGGCCTAACGGCTTTGGTATTACTTTAAAAGTTCAATGGCTTTTCATTTTGTTATTGAGCAATTTAAATATTATAACAGTTATACTCGTACAATATTTTATATGTTAAAATAAAATTAATCAAAGAGGTTAATCCCTGACATAAAAAAATGTGTGATGCTTGTAAAAATATCTCGAGTATAATAAATCGAATGATTTTAACGGCGACGTGACGTAGGTTGAAATAGGTTATAAAATGAATAAAATTATTACATGTAAATGTGTATGAAGTTGCCAAAGGTTGGATCCACATTTGTATATTTATCTATAAAAAATTATAAAGAATCTTTGTCCTGTATGACTTTAAATAACAAATACAAGTGTGAGTCCAATGTAATTGTGGTGGCATTTAGTTCAGTCTTTATATCGGTGGATGAAGGATAATAGCACTGGAAGGATTCACAAGTAGAAGTTAAGATATAAATAATAATGTCATGAGCTCGGTTGGAGCTTTTTACTTTTAGGTACGGTTGGATGCATGACATATGTATTAGACATGGCTCTTGGCGTATGTGTTTCGTTAACCGGTAATGCTGGAAGCTTATCTGTAGGGTTTCGTATTAATATTTTTTTTTGAGAACCTATGGTTATTTTCTTATCATTACATTCGGGTTTATTCTTAAGATCTATGTTATCGGTGGTGTTTGGAACAGATTTTACACACTTCCGTTCACTTTCACAGTCACTACCTGCTTGTTTTGTTAACTTTTGAGCACCAAAAGCTTTAGTTTGTTTCAACAATGACCGGTCGTTACACAGTGCCGCTATTAGGGGTAAATCTAGATTTTTACTTTTCTCTCGAAGAGTTTTAATGTCTAAATCACATTTTGAGTCCTTCACTTTATTAACATTTGCGTCACAAGTTACATGTAGGTTGCTTGAGGGAACATTTACTTCTCTTGAATGTGCCAGAAGCTTTTTTTTATACTCGTAAGGCGGCGGAGGAGGCGGAGGCATTCTTCTAATTTTAACTGGCGGCGGGTCTTTTGCATTCAAAACATTTTCGTCCGAATTGGTTCGTAAGAAATGTGTATCTGGCACTCGTGCCGGCAAAATTGGCCTTTCAAGGTTTATAGAGTGATTACTCAGTGATGTTCTGCTTGTTAACGAATACCAACTCGTCCGCGTCCCTGGTAACTGCACATAAGAATCTGAGAGGTTTTGTATCGAACCATACATGGACGATGCAGACAAGGATGTTGAGAGATAAGGCGTGCTTCGGTACTGAAGGCCACTTTTGTGTATATTTGAAACTCTCGCTTCAGTTAATTTGTGATCAAAGTAGTTTTGTTGTGAAATAGCTGGGTCTTGCATTGGATAGTAAACGTAATCAACATCACTGTATAATTGTTTGTGAAACATAGAATTATGTGGCGGAGGTGGCGGAGGCAGCCGAGTTACAGGCGGTGGCGGAGGAAGTCGGACTCGCCTCGGCGGTGGAGGGGGCGGTGGTAATTTCATCATTGCAACGAGCACATTAGAGTCAACAGTATGAGGTGGCATATCTCTTGATGGTGAAAGACTATTGGTAATCCCCTGCGCTAATTTAGATCTTTCTGCTCTCCGACTAGAAGCCTGGTGTCGTTTGAATTTCTGAAATTTATGTTCTAAAACCATGGGACTTGCGAATATTCTTTCGCTTGATGTATTGACTTCACCTGCTTCTGCTTTTAGAATAGTTATCATTGGTTTTGATGTTACGACTCTGGCTGCCACTTCTTCTTTTTCGTTTAACTGTTTTAAAGGTGATGACAATTTTGTGCCTGGATAAGCTGGCGGCGCTTTTGCTTGAGGTGCCAAAAATGGTGAAACAGTCTTGTGATTATATTCATATGGAGGCGGAGGTTTATCAGGAAATGAAGGTCGAATAGGTGTATCGGCATTTATATCAAAAATATTTGGCAACGACAAATTAAGTGGTTTGCGGCTATCGATTCTAGTCGGAGGTGTCGGTGGGCTGTCAAAGAAAGAATTATTAGGATAGTGATCATCAGAAGGAGCCGTGTCTTCATGTCCCTGTAGGTAACTGTCGCCAGAAAAAGGTAAAGGCAATCTGACGTAATCTGATACAGAGTCTAATGTGTCGCTAACGGATTGACTTTTTGGATATACCCCTCTGCCCACTATTAGGTCGCTTAGTTCACTTGCAGTCAGTAAGTTATGTTTGTTATCAGTTGGATCGCTTCCATCACCGTGAAATGACATAGCACTTACATTTGAATTAGTTCTTTCTCTGAATAAATTTTCTTTGTCATGCTGTTCTTGGTTTGAAAAATTTGTAGTACCATCGACACAATCTGTACCAGACTGAGACGCTTTTAGTCTTAATGTATTCGTTGAATGACTAGTTCTCTCTGATTTATTTTTTAAAATTGATGAAACGCTGTCGAAGTCAGCAAGATCATTTTCCTTAGTGGATTTATAGCTGTTGTAATGAGAGCTCCCGTAATCTGTCCTACTGCTTTCAAATAAGGTGTCCATTTTCGATCTTGCAGTAAGTTCGGAACTACTCATGGTGTAGACTCCGCTGGTCTCGCTCGATGCAGCGACAGTCACTGGTTGACCTAATCCATCATACAAAGCCGATGCCGCATCTTGAGAATATTCAACATCTATTCCTACTGTACTATTGTCACTTATCATTGAATTTTGAGCAGTGTGGCTATATCCTAGTTCTAAACTGCTGGTGTTAGATGTTCTGCTCAATGTACTTAAACCCGTTCTAGCCATTATGACCGTACTGCAAGATGAAGAACACTGTGAACCAGTACATTTTAACTTATTTGACCTTGGACTATCTGTCAAAGCTTCTGTAATACTTTGATCAGGTAAAGAGGTCGTTTCTTCTGACTGATTATTAGAATGTGATTCTAATAATTGGATTTCATTTCTACTGGTAGATTCACCATCTTCTTTATTTTTTTTGACACGAACTTTAGATTTTTGTAATTGTAGTGACGATGTTTTAGTTAGCGGCTGATTATCCTGAGGTTTGTGACAAATAAAGTAAGAATTGGAATTGTCAAGCAGATGAGCAAAAGCTAAGCTCTCCGTCGAAGGAGCTGGAGGAGAATCTATCATAATTTCTAATTCATCTTCAGATTGAACTCTGTCGCTAACGATTCCTGAAGTTGTGTTTGAACTTGTAGACGATATCACTGATATCCTCTGTTCACTTTTATTTTGATTATACTGTAAATTAAGTGACTTTAAATATCCGAAGCAAATTTTCCGTTCCTCTTCTTCTTTTCTAAGTATTTCGTTAAACTTAGGAGCAATTTTCATAGAAAATTGATGCGTCTCTTTGCACAGAGCAAAAAGATATTTGCACTTTTCTTCACTTGATGAAAACAGTGTAATTTTGCCTTCTTCTGTCCTGATCTCAAATTTCTTTCTATCAAAACTCAATTTACCAATTGCGCTCCAAATAAAAGTGGAAAGTGGTCCGTTATCAGGCAAAATTTTAATACCTTTCGCTGTGACGAGAAGCCATACCGTCCCGGGTTCAGGTTCTGTTTTAGACTGTTTTAGGCGGTATCTGTGTGAATTTATTGTATCAGGGAGAAGACAGATTTCTCGTATAAATCTAGACTCGGCATCGGATTTTGAGAGGCCTTTGTGTTCTCGGTGACATGCACGCATCGCTGCTGATACCCAATCACCCGTGAGAGATACAGGAGCATAATCCTCAGCTTTAAAGTAGTCTCTATCTTCGTAACTGTCGGCGTCACCATATTCTGCTTGTAACGCTAAACCGGTAAGTAGTAGAAATACTTCGGCTGGGAGCACATCTCGTGTGCGCATATTTTGTCGTAGCTGCAGAAAATACAAATGACGGCCGACCTCATCATGTAATAAAAGCGGGCTCTCCACATGAAATTGCACGACTAGGTGCAATTCTAGAAGCGGCTTCCCATTCGCGTCCAAACCCTGTAAATAGAAAAGACTTGATTTACATTTCTGCTGTGTGTGGTACGTTTGTATATTTATAATGCCATATCGGAAAATGACGCAGAACAGTCAAAGCTCAAAACAAGCAAAGAATTCTAGAATGCTAGATTATAGCATTTAAATAATTATATTTTGCGTGAAAATAATTGTTAAATTTAATTATCATAAAGTAAATGTTACTGTAATTATTGTTGAGAACGTACGATAATTGTTATTAATTTTAATGACTCACGTGTGTATGTGATGATCTCCAACTCTTTGGCGCATATTTTGATAGTTTGCTTTCTAAGTCAACAAACAAATACTCTCCATCTGAAATGGTTTTTAAAAATTTAATAATTATATTAGTGAAATAATTAGAAAATCCTATTAGAAAGTAATTTTTGAAATAAGATTTGCCTGACTTGTTAATCATTACGTACCTATTAGTAATTCTGACAGCAAGCATTATTTGAGTAGAGCATAAAGCTCTACTAATATAAAAAAAACAATAATGAAGTGTTTACAAGTGTTGTTAACTTTCAACTAAATGGAATTCCGTCGATTTTAAAATGCACCGCAAATTTTAACACTATTATTAAAAAAAAATAAGTATTTTCAAAACCTTAAAGAAACCTTTCTAAAGAGAGACATTTGTCCATTAGTAGATGATGGTAATGAAGTATTTTCAAGTGTTTTTTTTTCTGAAAAATATATCGCAAAGGAGGGGTTACCTGATAATGAAGATAAGTTCGTAGTACCTAGGTAACTACAAAAACAACATGTAAAGTTCTGGCATTAATTCTATTTGAGATATGTAGTTTCAAATGGGTTTTTTTTATAATATGACATTGTGATATCCGTACAAATACAACACAAGGATTACCCAACTGCGTATGTTTGCTTAGTTAGACAGTGAATGCTTATGAGTTGGAATGCGTGACGCCTTGAATACATAATAATTTTGCTGTGTGAAATCACTGTGTGAATATTTAGAAACTAAGGCAGTCACGAAATGTTGCTTTATAAAGTTATGGTGAATACTGTGATACTCACTTTGTAAGACTGCTAGACCGAAGAAATCGGTGTCGGTCATGCCTTGTAGTTGTGTGTGAGCACTGGCCAAGCATTTCAATTCCTTGGCCCTCGCTTTGGCTTCGACAACGAAGTGGAGGGGTTGGGGTTGTCCGGGCATGCGCAGGGACAGGAATCGCGCGCCCGCGCCGAGAGCGCGCGTGTCGCCGCCCAACGGCCCGCGAACCGAACACAGAGCACGCATGTCGCATCTCGAGACCCCTGTTACTCGCACTAAAACAAACCATTCTTACTATTAACAATATACAGGAACGTAATATTGAAATTAAACACAATTATGTACGAGTATGCATAAAATTTCTTTTCTAAAGAAAAACCTATGTCCAGCAGTGGACTGTTAAAGGCTGCTGATGTGATGTACGAATGTTGCGTATTCATTATAAATGTTTTTTATGTACAATCATCGCCTTTACTCAAACTAATGGAAATTGCTTATGTCTAAATCTTTGAGAATTAGAGGCTAGTTAAGGTTTTTGTAACGTTGAAATAAAATATTTTGCAATTATTTCTATGAAGGTTCTCTAGAATCCCCTGTTGGATATATGGTAATCGATGACGCAGGTTGGACACTGGATGTTTGGTTCGTTATAATTTACTTCAAAACTTACGTTAGATTGGTTTTAAACACCGATGACAATCAGTAAAATACGCAATATGGACTATGTTTGTAATTTTATGTGCCCATACTCATAACTAATAAATCGCATAAACACTTTCGTATACTAAAATATGGACTTAACTAACATGCAAATAACTAGCAATTTAGAATCACACACTACTTATAATCTTGTTAATAAATCCAGCTATGCTTATTGCCGGATTCCAACCCACATCTATTTGATCTCAAGACTAAACGCCTTATCACTATACTATCACGTGATACGTGAAATTAGATTATAAGAAAATTGTATGTATATGTATCTGTGCTATTATTTTTTGATAAAACTCTTCAACAATTTTTATCTTTACTTGCTTAGTTGATTTACGTAAAGGTGTAAAACCATTTCTTAGTTTTAAGATTTATTCTCTTAAGTAATAATGTAACGAGATTATATAATATTAGTCACTCATATATATTTATTTTGGTAGTCGTTGATTTGACTGGCCTGTTAGTGACCCTGGCTGCTACACTACGTCGTGGGTTGGTTTCCCACCCAAATAATTGTGTGATGATCACGGTCATTTGTTCCGTGTCTGGGTGTACTTTATCTATAATATGCATGTATTTATAAATATGTATACAAGTATAAAATATGTTTATCAGCAGTCTGGTAACCATAGTACAGTCTCTGCCTAGTTTGGGATCAGACGGCCGTTTATGAGATGCCTGAAAATATTACATACAAAGCATTTTATATTCTAATAGAGTAGGTACACTATAGAGATAGTTTCAATTTGGTACATTCTAATATAAAGGTAAGTATCTAACTGGTATTGTCAACGAGATCCATGTGGGATGAATATGCATAACATCGTCCATATCACTCTGTATAGAAAGGCTACTGTCGTAAATAAAGCATCCCATTTCGAATAAAGCATTATTTCATCGCATTTCTTTACCGAATATTAAACCAAAATATTTTTAGAAAGTTTTATGTCACTGTATGAACACATATAATAATATAATATTACAATCTATAAAAAGACAACAATAAGTACGTTTTGTTTTCCTTAGATGGCTTAGATAAAGCGTAAGGCAACCAAAATGTTTCCTATTCAACAAAGGCTGGGCAATGGAATGTCGGATCTGCACCATCTGTGCATTCCATGACTTTTTTTTACGTTACACACGATCTCATTTTTGCTACCTGCTGTTTTTGTGGCGCACATCGCACTTGGTAAAGTTTACTTGTATGTTTGAAGTAACATTCTAATGGACACGTGGACATTTTTATATTATTTTTAATTCCTGAGTTACTGTTTTGCCTAACAATTACAACAGCTAGATAAAACAATGCTACAATTTGTTTTAACAACTCTTATTTCTTAACTGGATAACTATACTAGCTTAAAATCAAGTCAAAATATTCAGAAAATGTGAAATTAACTGTTATTTGATGATCTATTCGTTTCTTTGACTAACTCACGTTTCAATTCGGTACGTTCAACGTTAAATCACTTTTAATACAAGCATTAACTATGACGATTAAACAAAAATACCTATCTTCTTGTTAAGTGTGGCCGCATTACTTGTGGTCTTAAAAAATGCAAATTCTGTCAATGTTGTATAAAATTAAGCGGGTAATTTCCTTAAGTGGACGTACTCATACCCATCACACGACATTCCAAAGGAATGTCCTTCTGCGGACGCACAATTTTGTAATGACCTAGTTGCCATGTTTTTTAAACGATTACTGAATTGTTATGGAAAGAGGAGTAGAATAGACATTCCTTCTAAAAAACTACCACTCCAACAACTTCAAGTACTTACATACATTAAAATTGATCTCACATAGTAAACTAGGTTTTAATAACTCGTACTTTTAAAAAATTACAATGGACGTTTTTTACTTGACCTAACAAAATATCGAGATTTTCTCCAAGCATTTTTCACCTTGAGTACCTATTGTATTTTGGCTACCATGATTTTATAATAAAATAATATATATTTTAGATTGCAGCATACCATTACCAATAATTCAGGATCTGTCCAGTTAAATACGAATCGAACCCACAGACTGGCTTAGTTATCAAGATCACTAAATTACAGGATCTCGAAAGTATATAAAGTTTCTTGAAAAAGTTAAAGGCTCGTAACATTTAGGTGAGATGAGGTGAACCTTGGTAGTCTAGTCAAAGTCCATGCACTACCGACTCCTGTGTCACATAAGTAGCTGCGTATTATAAAACATTTATTGGAATGTAGAACCACAAGATCACGTTAAAAAAACTAGACGCGAATAAATTTCATCCCATCCGGTACCTCTGCACGGCTCTTCAGCTCTTGATAGCCATAAGAACATGTTTTTTGTTTTAGTAAATGTGCGATAGTTTTTGATGGCGGTCAGGCACAGCGGGGCGGGTGTAGACCGGTCGGCGCAGGCGAGTGCGGGCGGCGGAGAGGCGCGGGCACGGAGGGCGAGAGGTGGGGCGCTACGTAAGCGCGGTAGCAGCGGACGGCGACGCGAGGAATGCGGACGACCTTCAGATGCCGAGTGCCCCTCCCCCTACGCCAGCCGCATCTTGCGTCCTCGCATACCTAAGGCCGTCGCTGCCTCCACTTTTCGACATCTCGCCACCAATTTTGACACTCAGAAATTTGTAAGGCAGATAATGGAAGAACTTTGAACAGGGTCATGTTCTATAGTCTGCTTTCCGATGGCGGACAACATATAAGTTGGTATTTTAAAATAGCTATTTGTTTTTTTTTTTTAATATAAACTTATCTTAATGCACTACGTTTATTTCCAGCATAACAGGTATAGAAATAATGTTTGTATTAATGTAAACGACTCATTAGATTTACAAATAGTAACTACAACAATTTCGGAAGCTTCCTGTTACAACTATCGCAGTACAATGCTGAAGAATTATTTTGAGTAAATATTAGGTCTAGGTCTTACTGCTCGGTCTTTGCTTAACAGGTAGGTAGGCAAGTAACGTGTTGAAAGAAAGGAGCAAGCCAGGTGTATGTTTCATTACACAGTGTCATAGAATTGAATCTTCCTTCCTCGCGTTGTTTATCGTGTCATTATTTGAGCTTAATCGGTGCAGAACTCGAGTTTTCGAAACGTACACACACTAATTTAACATTTTTAAATAGAAATATAGATGTTAAAAACAAATATAAGGGGTTAAAAGTGGACAATCTGGGGTCAGTCGTCTCTCCAGCTTGGTACACTAGCTGTTTGGTGCAGCTTGACATATTCACGTACAATTACGACTTTACGATACGATTCACTTTTAAATGTAAGTAATTCTTATTTTTTATCTGTAATATTAGTCTCACTTTTAATTCAGTAGACTAAAATGACACTTTGTAGGTTGTCATGTTATCATGATAAAAAAAAGGTGTGGTATCTTGAATTATCTATTTTAGTTAATTTATGAGTTTGAATTCGCACTGATCAGTACCATAAGTAGTTAAGTCATGCGTAAGTATTTCAATATTTTATATATAAAAAACTGCACTATCATTTGAATTTGTAAGACGTAATCAGAGACCAGAAGTTCAGACCATGACAGAATGCTAATAAAATTTTAAACACTACATAGGAAATTATCACTTGCTAGTTCATTTAATTTTAATTGAAAAAAATTGTAGATATGACTGCACGAATGGCGTAGAGATTTAAGCGGTCGCCATGCCGCTTTCTAGTGCGTTTAGTGTTGTGGATTCAAATACCACATGAGACAACACTTTGTGTGATCCACAGATAGATTGTTTTGAGCCTGGGTGGTTTTTCTGTAAGTTGCATGTCTGTTTGTAAAGTTTTCCGCGACACAGGATAAATTCCTAATGCAGAAGTTGTCTTTAAAAAAATATAGTTTTGCAGGTAAGTACAGCTAGGGAGTAGTGTTATACATAAGTTATTGGTCCGAAAGGCGCTTTAGTTGTAGTAAATACCTATAATCGGCGATAGTTTAGTAGTTCTAATAGTTACCTGTTTTATTAAAATTTAATATGAATATTTCTTTCAATTGTAGGAGCTTTTTTATTTAAAAATAAAACCTGTTACTTTTGCAAGGAAAATATTATATTAAATTTATTTAGAAAAAATCTCTTTCTATTAATAGTGTAAAAGTCAACAAATCGAATAATGTGATGCTTGCGCGCTTGCAGTATTAAAAAAATTGATCGAGGGTAGCTGTCATTTTATTCAATTAAAAAATAAACAGATTATAGTGCTTTCATGCAAATTTGACAGCTCTCTAGTTACGTGACGTGATGGCTTGCGGTAAAAATATGGTATTAATCGATTTTTTCATTGATTAAGGGTGTACAACAAGTGTAATTTATATTAAACAGAATAAAGGTAGTGGCCTTATAATTGCATGTTCTCACTTCTGTGATGACACAATTACCGTATTAAGGACAGAAAAAAGTAGTAAAATGGAATGAGTTAGGATGCCATAACTTTAAGAGCGTTGAGTATCTGATTGACAATTTTTGAGCTGTATTTTAACTTGTTCGACTTATCGAATTTTGTATGAGCACTCGATAATGACATTTGTAACGGTCTATGTAATAATAGTAGGCGTTCAAGTCATAGGTCAAAAATATTTTACGATAGATTATTTGTAACCAAGAGCATAGTCAAATATATAATATACAAGAAACAGATGTCTCGAAGCTACACTGGCTTATATGACACGTTCGTAGATTTACCATAGCAGCGCCATCTATTGATTACTTACTCAACCCAGTCGAAAAGTATCGACATCTGTTAGAATCATTTGGAGTTAACAGATAATTGTGACTGTCAAATAATAACAGACAAATAATTAGCAATAAATTAAAATTGCGACTATAATTTGAGATTTAAACTATCCTATCTCTCAAGTTGGATCGAACTGCACATGGTGTGCGAATTTTATTATAATCGGTTAAGTGGTTTAGGAGTCCATTGAGGACAAACATTGTGACACGAGATTTATATATATTAAGAAGATGGAAGAGAATTATAAGATAACCCTAATTATGAGTAACAAACCAAACAAAGCAGTACATCTTATAAACCTCGGTGAGTATTAAGATCTGCATTGTGTCTCCATCACTATGCCTTCACTAATAAGTCAAAAATAAATTAGTCAAGATTTAGGGGCTTCATGACAAGCCTTATCAGTGAAACTGACGATTTAACAGCAATATCGGTTGAAATTATATGATCATTGAGAACAAAAAGCTATACTTATAATAATGGACTTAAAATATATTTGACACGTAATTCATCACATAATTAATTTCAGAATTAAACTTTTTGTTTTATTTTTATGCAATGTTCAATAAATACAGTTCATTACCTTATGATAGTTCAGTACATACTAAAGTACCGGAAACGTCAGCGTATTTGAATATATCATGTCAATATATATATATATATATATATATATATATATATATATATATATATATATATATATATATATGTTGTTTCAGTAAAGTTATACATATTCAAATACGATATAACGTAACGTCTGACTGAGTAGAAACATCTAGATTACTCACACTTTTTCGTATTACTTTACATGTTTGTCTAACGTATACCTAATTGGTTCTGGAGTTCCTAACAGTCCGGTGTTTGAAAATTGGGGACTTCATCCTCGTGCTTCGGCGATCACGTAAAGCCGTCGGTCCCGCTCCTAATCTCTCCCGGCTCATGTCGGACAGCTAGCTAGCCAGGGGTACATCATCATCACATACGGCTTCGAGTTTTTTCCTAAGACTCTATGTAAAGAATTTGAAACCATCGGCTTTTCATAGGCAAATCAAGTAAACCCAACCTGGATGAGGCTCTGGAGTTTTATTAAAGTTTCCATGTCTGATTTTTATGCTCCAACATTATAATGCATGCAAGTTTACAACATAAACAGGCAAAAACGACAAAGTTTGAAATAGATTGGCAAACAAACACTAAGACGGATGAAACTAAAGCTTGTAAAAGGTTATGCAGCATGAAACGTATGCTGAATTGTAGATAGGTACCCATTAAAATCTGTATTATAACAGTTCATTCGAGGCTCTGTTACATAATATACATTTAGGTACAGCTTACAAAGCGTCTCTGGCTACGTAACATAATATGCATTACATCTTGCATTACAGTCACGAACAATATAAGTGCCTGAGGTGGCTGCTATCACTAAATCAGCCTATATGAGCACTGAATGCGTAATACATTGCACCTATTACTGCCTAAACATGTATTGTCAAACAAATCGATACAATAGGTTACGTTTAAAAACATGCGCTTGTGTTGCGACTCGAGTTATGCAGGAACACTCAGCCAAGGTGTATAAAGTAATAGTGCTATCGACAGTTTGAGTTAAGATAGGATTTTTGTTTTACATCTCATGATTACGAAAGAAATGTTCTTGTACTTGTTGTGTACGTGTTTATCTCATTAGTAACTACGCAGGACAACAGCAGTGTAAAGCGAAGGACGAAAGCAGTACTGATGATGATATGAATAGATTGATTCATCATCGTCAATAGCCATAGCCATATAATAGGACATAGGCCTCTTCTTAGAAGAGGTTTCAAAGCTACGGCAAACTAAATATCCTGCAGTTTATATGCACATTAAATGTGTAGATTTTTTTTTATTTAAAGCCTGCTAAAGTGACTCTACTCTGTCTGTTGTATGAAGAGAATGTAAGAGTGGTGATAAAGAAAAGGATTAATTCTATTCATCTATTTAGTTGTCAGTTATTTATACAATGTATGAGTTATATTAGTCACTAGTCACTGACATGGGCGCACTACGCACATTATTTCGTCTATTCTTGAGGTGACAAAACATTCTGTAAAGATTTAAGTAGTTATCTATGCTTTGTCATTCGTTAAATTTACTTTGAGATACCTACCTACATACTCGTTGTATTATCAAAGGAATGCGGTCACCGTGTACACGTTTATTACGCGCTAATGATTCACCAAGTTTATTTCGAACCGACCCACTATCCGCACAACGTGTCTCACCGACCCGACATTCTGGACGTGGCACTCCTGAAGAACATAAACCTACGTTTGTGTTCAGTAGAGGTGCTTCACGAGTTAACTTCAGACCACAGACCTGTGGTCGTGGAGTTCGCACCCAGACTGGGTCCCATCGACACAGGTCATCGTACCCCCACTAGACGAACCACGGACTGGAGGCGCCTCGGGACAAAACTCGAGGCAACCTCGTCCGTGCATCTAGATAGGATACCCGACCACATAAATAGCCAAGAGGACACCACGATGGCGATCGATAACCTCACAGCTCACGTGCAATCGTTAATTAACGAATGCACTCGGGAGGCACCGGCGACGAACGATCGCCGCTGGGACCTACCCGATGACGTACGTGAGCTGCTGAGGCGGAAGAACGGCGCCGTACGAGCCTACGACAGATATCCATGCGACGCCAACAGGATCAGGTTACGACGCTTAGAAAGAGCGGTCAAGTCACGCATCGACCAAATGCGCCAAGACAGGTGGGATAGGACACTACAAGATCTCGAACCTACCCACCTTGCCTTCTGGCAACTATCCCGCTCGCTTAAGAGAGACATTGTCACCGTTATGCCTCCTCTAAGCAGACCTAACCTTCCACCGGCATTCGACGATATCGAAAAGGCAGAGTGCCTGGCCGAGAGTCTAGAGAATCAGTGCACGCCCAGCGTAATACACTGCGACTCGGACCAAATAGCCGAAGTTGATTCGGAAGTAGAGCGCCTAATAACCTCACTTCCTACATCAACATCAACATCAACGCCGACGGGGATGACAGATACACATACACAACAACAAGACCTAGACACGGTCACCCCCGAAGAAGTCGAAACGATCGTCAAGGGCCTACACGCTCGCAAGGCGCCCGGTTCGGACGGTATCACAAACAGGGTGTTAAAACTCTTTCCGGAGAGGCTACTGGTCCTGCTGACGTTCATTTTCAACGCAGCACTCAAAAACAACATCTTTCCACAACAGTGGAAAGAAGCCGTTGTTATTGGGATACCCAAACCTGGCAAACCGAAGTCCGAACCGACCAGTTATAGACCGATCAGTCTGCTTAACGGATTAGGCAAGCTATACGAGCGTCTAATCTACAGTAGGCTGAAAGCGTATGCCGATGCTAATCTTCTCGTCCCCCACGAGCAATTCGGGTTCCGAACCGAACACTCGTGCGTCCACCAAGTTCACCGCATCGTTGAATACACCAGCGATCGGCTTCAACGCAACCTGTTCACAGGAATCCTCTTCTTCGACGTAGCGAAAGCTTTCGACAAAGTGTGGCACAACGGCTTATTATTTAAGCTACTCACCATGGGAGTGCCACACGGACTCGTGCTCATCATACGAGACTACTTGTCGAATCGAAGCTTCCGCTACCGAGTAGAAGGGTCATTGTCCTCCACTCACTCCATACGAGCCGGTGTCCCACAAGGGTCCGTGCTCTCCCCCCTGCTTTTCACGCTGTACACTAGCGACATTCCGAAGCATCGGTATGTGCAGACGGCACTATTCGCAGACGATACGGCTATCTACTGCTCAGGAACGAACCCCTCGACAGTAGCCAAGAAACTCCAGACCGCAGCCAACGCACTGGGCGTTTGGTTCCGGAAATGGAGGATAGAGGTCAACCCCGAGAAAAGCCAGGCGGTGCTGTTTCACAGAAGACAGCTAAGCTTGTATCCTTTGGAGAAGACCCCTCAGATTAGGATGTTCGGCAAGTCTATCCCTTGGACTAGGCAGGCCAAATACCTAGGCATAACCCTTGACGACCGTCTATCCTTCGGCCCCCACATCAAGGCAGTCCGCAGCCGGGCTGCCTTCGTGCTAGGACGTCTACACTGTCTAGTTAACTCGCGTTCGAAATTAAATTTAAAAAACAAAGTACGATTATACACTGCATGTATACGTCCTATAATGACGTACGGCAGTGTAGTATTCGCACACGTTAGGCCACACAGGATCCATAGGCTTCAAACACTACAGAATAGGTTCATGCGCACAGCTACGGGAGCACCGTGGTATGTACGCAACGTCGATCTTCACATCGACCTCAGATTGCCGACCATCAAGCAATTCATTAAACAGTGCTCCCTTAGCTACTTTGACTCTGCTCCGACTCACCCCAACCCTCTAGTGGTTGCGGCTGTAAATTACACACCGAGCAAAATATCAAAAATACGTCGACCCAAACACGCGTTAGGGGAGCTAGACGACGACATTACACGCGCTCAACGCAGAGCGAACACACTAGGTGCGAACCGTCCGCGTTTTCCTCCCCGCCGGCGGGGGCGGAACACGGGCCGCGTAAACCGTCAACAAAACATGGGAGTAGGCCGCCCCAGTGTTTCAGCAACACCCCAAGCCGAGGTTCGTACCCCGCAGGGGGTGCCCTTGGGCAATGTTGTTTAATAAAGGCCGGTTGAGAGCCCTCAGCGCTCACCGTAACCAAACCGGGTAAAGTTGTAGAGGCCGTCTGAGGCCAACAGCTAAATATCAATTCAAAAAAAAAAAAAAAAAAAAAAAAAAAAACCAAGTTTATCAATCACTGTGATGGAATTATGATTTAGAACACTAGAATTAGTGTAAAGTTAATACCTTACTAAAATAATTGTTTCCTAAATGTCCGCTGTGATAAAGATGATCAATAATATCACGTATCTCAGTTTTCTCATATTTCTTTCTTTTCACTCATAAAGGTAAAGAAATTATTTGAAGTGCGAACATTCGCGACAATGTTGTCAGTACACTAGTTGACTAGCCGTTCTGCGCAGTTTTATTAGCGCTTTCTTTTACTTCACCGTTCCTAAGAACCGTAGTGAGAACTTGCATAGCCTGGTATAATATTATGTATTTATGAATATGGTCCAGTATACCTTCCTTAATTACTACTTCACATAATACACAAAATTATTATTCAAATTGATTGAAACTATTTGTACAGGTTTAAACAAACCTATTTGGTCAAATTTATGATTGGACTGACGTAAATAAAAATGTTATTTCATTTTTTTACTTTATTTGTTAACGTTAAGGCGACTGCGCGATTGGCCTAGTGGTTTAAGCGGTCGCCACGCAGCTCTCTACTGGGCTGAGTGTTGTAGGTTCAAACCCTACATGGGACAACACTTGATGTGATCCATAAATTTGGGTAGTGGGATTGATTGTCATTGAAGAACATACTAAATACATACAGATCATTTGCTCTGTATGTATTCAAACATATACAAGCATGTTCATCAGCAGCTTGGTTACCAGAGCGCAGGCTCTGCTTAGACTGACGTGGGACCTAGGAATTTACTATACTGTTAATATAAATAGTTATAAAGTTTAATCAAGAAAATTTATATTAAATGTGAAAATAAATTTAGGTCAAATCTTTCAGTTATAATACCTTATCGAAGTTCTCTATTTAACCGTAAAAGAGTTCGATTATGCATACTATGCGTATACCTACTTTGATTAAATTATTTACAGACGTAAGAGTGACGTGGACAAGATTAAATTTTGCGTTGAAGATTGTAAATTTATCAATGGCAATGACATTTTCGTCTTATATAAATGTAGGTAATAATAATGCAGCAAGATTCTTTTTCATAATAAGAGTAATTGTTATATTTTGTTATATGTATATAAGGTATTACGAGCTTTACTTATCATCTGACTAAGCATATTTTTGAGAAAATGCATAGATTTAAAGAAATTCTAAATTTTAATGATATTTTCCAATCATATAAACTATAAAATGAGCTACGAAATAAGAAATAGTATACATATTTTTGAGAGGAAAACAAGACTATATCTAACGCATAAAATTATCGAACAATATTAATGAAATATGTAACACTTTTCGTTTACGTCCTTGTACATTTAAAATAATTTAATTTGTACGTGTAGTAAGTAGCCCATGCGTTATTCTGAT
The DNA here is from genome assembly GCA_949316085.1 of Hypercompe scribonia. Taxonomy (NCBI): domain Eukaryota; kingdom Metazoa; phylum Arthropoda; class Insecta; order Lepidoptera; family Erebidae; genus Hypercompe; species Hypercompe scribonia. The sequence continues at coordinate 9,718,731 of OX438974.1, read as the reverse complement.
GTTTAAACTGTATGACAGTAAAGTTTTATCTAAATCCGTACAGTGGTTTTTGCGTGAAAGAGTAACATCTACACATCCTTACAAACTTTCGGATTTGTAATATTTAAAGTTATTTTTTTTTTCTTAAATTTATCGAGACTTTAGGTACCTTATTCAACATAGCACCATTGGATAGCATTTATCGGAATTTGTAAAATTTGGATTGATTCAAATACACATCTTAATCGATCTTCCCGTGGAAATGAAAAGTTTTACCACGGTAAAAGGTAGCCCTATCTCTCTCCAGCCTACTAACCATCTTCAATCACTAAAATCATACCATATTATCGTTCTGTTACGACGTGAAAGAAAAACAAACACACAAACAAACAAATACACTTACGCATAATATTCATAAGGAAGTAAGGATTGGTAGACATTTATTTTGAAATAATGAGTAGAGGTATTAAATAGTCCCTGAATAGGAACTAATCTATTATTATGTTGATAATTATCTAAAAAGTGACGATACGTAGGTACTTAATGCAGATTTCCACCATATCCAAATTGTTGAGGTTTTTATACTTAATAGATATTTAAATATACGTTGTATGAAGGTGACGTCAATCAACAAATACGTCGTTTACGTACGTATGAATTTTGTTGTGAATGCTTATGGTTATTATGAGTCAGTACAATAAAATCGATGTAATTATAGAACCTACCTAAGTGGTTTGGTCTTTTAGTAACCCTCAACATAGAAATACACCGTGTTGTATTGACATTTGCAACACGGTGTATTTAATAACCATCTTATTAAAATAAAAAAATATCTAATGAACAACGTTTTAGTCAGATTTTCGCAAAGTGATAGAATAATATTACTAAATATAGAATACTCAAATCTTAAGGAATAGATAACGCATGAATAGGTTCTAATCTATTATTATAAATAACTAAATAACCCGATGAACTAGTAACACCTCGGGCAACTGATTTTTTGTTATAAAATTGGTGTGGCTTAATTTCTTTATAAGATTAATCAAAAATAAATTTCTGAACGCTCTCATAAATATTTGACAACCCAAAAAAATGTTAATGTCTTGTCATAATGACACTATTTGCATTTTTAAAAATCTGTTATAAACACATGATAATTCGAAAGACTGTATAATTCTGTCGATTCAATATTTTTTTATTAATGTCCTACAACTTTAAAGGATCCGAGTTTATCCTACTGAAGACGACGTCAAATTTTTGATATGAAGAAACATTTTGTATGGGATAATACAATTTTTGTTGTAATATTTTCTTCTGTACTCTCTCATAATTTAAACTTTTCCGGCAATTATAATTATTACATTTCCCTGAACTAGACAATAAGATAATAAAATTTATTATAATAAGAGGATTGCAATAATTGGGTATATTTTACAACATTTATACATTTACTAATTTGATCTACTAAACATATAGTGCACCTATTTACATAATCTGTAGGGTACTACTGTCCTTACTGTTTGAATATTTATGTCTAGTGGCTTTCACATACGAAAGAGAATCAAACCACAGTGTTTACTATTTACCAAACAACACCGAACCTCGGAGCAACTACTACTAATCCTGCATTTTGGAATGTCATCATCATCATCATAATCATCCTAACGTTATTTCCAGATGCCTCCAAGGCTTGGAGAACGGGGTCCACTTTCCTGCACATACTGTAATAATAATGTAGTATATAACAATATACTACTTCCTAACAACCCACCGAGCCGCGGTCGTCTGGCATGAGCATTTAGATCAGAGGATCTTTGGGTACTTTTCGTTCTAGGGACATATCTAACATCCGTAGATACCATCGTAGTTTTACAATTCAACAATTGATAGAGAAATTATCCTCAATAAAAAACCTTGACAAACTTTTAAGCAACGTTTGAACTAAGTAGAATAGTAATAAAATAATATAATAATACAACTAATCTATGTTGACATGTTAGCACATTCAACATAGTTGGTATTGCTGTTGAGGTGGTGCCGAAGAAGGGCGCGCAAGCGCAGGGTCAGCGGCCGCAGCGCGGTCGGCTCAGGCGCGCGGAATTCGAGCTATGCGTATGAAATGAAAGTGGCCGCATCGTGAAAGCGCGCGCATCCACTGCGGCTGTCCATGGCGCCGTGTAACAAAACCTCACTTACCATGAATAGACAAATCCAAAGCAGCTGCATATAAAGACACTATATTCCGTGGTAAACCGCATCCATTGGCACTTCACTTCACTTAGATGTTGCGCGATGTCGTGAGCTGAATAGCGCAACGATTGACGTGGAAGCGCACAGAGTCCATGGGCGCGCTAGTACGACTGAGTGAAGCAAAGCGGTCGCGTGGGTCGGCGGCGAAGGCACGCACGGGGCGCGCCGCGAGTTCGGATCGGTGGAATGCGGCAAGATAGTGGCGCGCGGGTACCGGCCGAGGCTCGCTGTAGGCTGGAGCCTCCGTGTGGGTATAGAGTACGGCGCGACTCAGCGGCGTCGTTGTATGGACGGAATGCGCGCGGTCAACTTCTGGCCATTAAAATAAATAGAATTTCCAAATACTTTGAGGCCGCGGCCCCAACGAACTGTCTATGAACACCTTTAATCTTTGATTGCAGTTAAACTCAGTATATCGTGGCCACACCTATCTATCTACATTTTCGCATGTTTGTTTGTAGATGCTTCGGTACTAACAATTTAATATATTATCAAATAAACTTTTTTGTATTCGTTTAAGTACCTAAAGATAGCTGAGCTGTGTGAAATCCGATTCAGTCTACGAGAGTAGTAGAAACCGGAGTCCAAATGACACGTCGTCGGCCTTAAGTTTTAGATCGTACCTATTAATTTTAGTTATTTCATCATGATTTAAATGTTAGCTGTTCCAAAAATTGATAGTAAAATGAAAAATAAAATAAAATCCATCCAATGTACCTATGCATTCAGGTGAAAAAGCTTTCGAAATATTTAAAAAATGTATTTTGTAAAAATAACTGCTAAAATTCATCTTAAACTTCTTCTGCAGTTTTAGAACGCAAAGCGCATTTTGAAGAGTGGTAATAAAAATGACATATTTCTAATACATGGTTCTAACAGCTGTGTGAGCAGATGCGTTATCTTAGAGTAAAAGAAGTCAATATACGCCGATGCTTGGCATTCTTTCCTCCAAAATATTTGAGATTCACTGTAAACAATTTTTAACTCCTTCAAACATTAATTGCATGAATTGTTACTTCGTGATGGAATCGATCGTATAATCAACACGATGGGATTTGTGCTCTTCAGAGAGACAATGACGTAACTAACGCAGTGTTGCATCCAATAAATCTCGACACAAAAGAGTAACTGTTGCTGACACATGAGAAGACTCCCCGAATGTGGATTATAAATTTTAATATAATGACAAAATGTGAGCGTATTAAACGCCACTGCTTAGGTACTCCTTCGGTTATTCAGTATTTAGTTATCCAGCGTATGCGTGCCATTGGTGTATGGGTAATCAGGATTTACAGTGTCTTACGTCGAGTACTATCGAACAAGGATGTCTGATATAACGATATTATTGTCAATATTGGCTATATAAATCGCACAAAACAAATTATGATGTAATATAGCTATGTCTCACGGCTTCCATCACGTGATTTTTTCTAACGTTGAAAATGAAGAATGTCCATACACTATTTATCGCTAATTTTACCACCTTAGGGTTGAAATTACCAAAAAAATATTTCTTAGTGAAACTTTCCTACATGAAAAGAATCAGTTACCAAATTTTCACGTTTATAGTATCCGCAAACATTAGTTAGTTACTACAATAAAAAGTAGGCTACGTCCTTTCTCAACAATCAAAGTATCTCCATGCTAAATTTCATTAATATTAGTTTAGCACTTTAGCCGTGCAAGTGTAACAGATGAACAAAGTTATTTTTGCATTTATAATATTTTAAAATCTTAAGAAATAATTTCTGGAGTAAAACATATTTTTATGTCCTTTCCCATAACTTAAACTATCTCCACACCAAACCGATTCACCGACCATTGGTTTTCCTTACAAACTCCATATATTATTTAAATTATTATTCCTGACATGCATGCATAGATTCTATAGTGAACATAATGGTAACTTTAGTATGTCTACTAAAACTAGTGTAATGTCTTAAAACACTGTTTTGTTACAGCACAGACATCAGCATCTTTTTGTAGGACGGATCGGAATCGAACAATCGAACTGTATAAATACTAAAATATTTATCAATGTAAATTAAAAAAACAATCTCTATTTTAGACACAAATATTACATACTAAATGGTACATTTATAATTATCATGTTCTATGTTTATGTGTGTATCTATCTATCTATTTAATACCTATAAACGAGTAATTCTTGTATTGAAATCAACCTATCCACCGCTGAACTAATGTACACCAAGGAACACCAACCATCCCGGTCTTGAGCAATCCGCATCCATCCGCTGCCAATCACCTTCAAGTCGTCGGTCCATCGTGCCGCAGGGTGCCCTACACTACGTTTGCCCAATCGTAGTCTCCACTCTACTACTACGTACTTTTAGTTCTTGTATATTTGTATATATACAGGTGGCCACGAATTAGTTAACATTTGAAAAAATCGTATAAAAAATCATTTGAGATATTATAAAAAATGATTATTTACAAGAAAAGTGATAAGTTAGAATTTTTTTTAAAAAATAACATCGTCTAAATGACCACCATTCCGACGTTTGCACTCTTCTAAGCGAGCACCGAAATTTTTGAATATTAAACCGCGAGATTTTTGGATTTTTTGAAAATGTATTTGTTGTACTCTTATTTTTATTTAGATGTGTGTCGCCGACATCTCTTCGCTGATTTTTCTTTTAATTGACGTAATGTGTTTGATGTTGATGTAGACACGATTCTTCAAATAATCTCATAAAAAAAAGTCTGCTGGGGATAGATTTGGACGTCAGGGTGGCCAAGGAACGTTGTCTCATCTGGAAATCAGCTTTTCAGGAAACATGTCTTTGACCACCGGCAGGAACTCATTGGATGTGTGACAAGTGGCTCCATCTTGCTACGACCATGTGTTATGATTGTAACCAGCAAATTCCAGTAGCATCGGTCCCAAAAACTCCCGTAACATTTTCACATATTCAGGAGAATTACAGAAACTAAACGGCTGCGAGAATCTTCGAAAAAGTAGGGTCCAATGATTCCTTTTGCTGAAATTGCAGCCCATACAGAATATGAGAAATACCTTGGGAGAAAAAAGTGACCTCTCGTGTTTAGCGTTGGAATTTTTACTGCTCCAATACCTGCAACTCTGTTTGTTAACATATCCGCTGAGGTGAAAATAGGCTACAGAAAATAGGATGTTATCAAAATTACTGAATCATTCTAATATTGTTTCGGCATACGACTTGTGCAAATTTAAATCATTAGGTATTAGTTCCTGCACTATCTGGATCTTATATGGATATCATTCCAAATGTTATTTAAAAATATGGCGTGCTGATGTGCGAGATAACCCTAATTTAGCCGAACGTTTACGCGTCGATAAATCTAGTATTTGTTTGCGTGAGATGTTAGGTTCAAATGTTAATGTCAAGAAATTTAGTATGCAGGGGGCTTCGGGGGTTACAAATAGATCTAGCAAGGATTCATTTTTAGAAAACTTTGTGTTATCCGTGTTTTAAAAAAAATATCGAGCAAAGCTCGGTTTACAGGTATTATATAATATGTAACTTAAAAAATATACATATACTTATAGGAAACTTTGATCTGAAATTGAAATAACAGTTTCAAATTAACAAGATAGATACATTTGCTGTGTAATACTTCTAGCAGTATTTTTTAATACAGTTTCTCATTTTGAGGATTGCGATGCATATGTGGACAGGCGCTACAACTCAGACGGGTGTCAGTCGAACTCTCCTCTATTTTAAGCGGTCTATAATCACTTAAATTGTTCGATTCCTATTCATCCTACAAAAACTCGCTCATATCTATGATGTTTATCTAAAACAAAACATTGGTACTACAATATTAGTAGACAAACTATAGTTGTTATTTAGTCCACTGTAGAAGCTTTGTTTACATGGCGGGAATAATAATTTAAATTACTAAAGAAAAATTTTAACATGGAAGGTATTCAAGGTATATAACAACGAATTTTGAAATCAATTACTTATTAAGGTTTTCAAAAACAAAATATACATACTATTTTAGCTTGTAAAATATACTTTTCATTGTGATATAGTTTTATAGAAAGTAATTTTTCCAGTTATATTTTAGTAATACCAACCATACATAAAATCAAGAAAAACGAAATCATATTTTTTTTACATAGATTTAAAATATCTACTGTCTTATGTATGACGGCGCATCTTTGTGTGCTCTGTAATATAGTCCCTTTAATTTTTTTATTAAGGTTACAGGACAAAGTTACATTAATGAATATTAACAAAAAATTTTCTTTTTTAAATTTAGTTTTATAATATGGAATTTTAGAACATTTTAAAGTGACTGAAGGTTCTTAAGTCAGTTTTTGAGGTTTCCGGAATGGCATAAACTGAACCTTTATATTTTGATTCAGTCAACCTTCCGTCCGTCTGTCCACAGTACCACCGTCAATTGCCCCATCTATACGTTCATAATTATGTAGGTATCAAAGAATGCGAAAGTTTTAAAGTTGGTATTTACATAATACAAATTAAAAATTTGGAAAACCCCTGACATCAGCATCAATCCAAAGTTTAGCCACAGCATCAGTTCAAAATTACCATATTATCGAAGTACCACTAAAGTAACAGTAGGTACAACCCATTCAATTAATGAATAGTACGAGAACGTGATGGCAAGTGGCAGGAACCGGCTGACATGGTGTATTTATGCTTATGTGGTGTGATCGCAACTCGCTACTCATTATACCACCCCAGCATTGCATTGTCTTATATGTTGCGTATGGAAAAAAATTGACAAGGTGGTTAAGAGTTGTCACCACAAAACTGCTAGTTACTGTATTTCAGTTATAGTGGGATATTCACATTTCCTGTGCACTGTAGCTTACAACATAAAAATTAAATCAAAAATTAAAAAATAATCCCGACACAGTATAATACTTCTAAAAAGTAAACAATAAATAAGTGTTAGCCCTTATAGTTTACATTAGCAAAATTTTTATTCAGGTATCCTTGTCGCGTCGGGGGGGACCGTTTATTATATTGATATCGTGTTATATGATTTGCTATGTGTATCAAGTTTCAATGAATGATTAACTCCACATCACGTGGGAAAAGAGCTGATGACCTTCAAGTGGCTGCACAGATTTTTATAAAATGTAGCTAAGAACACTCTCGATGAAGTCAACTTTCTTACAAAAAGAATATCCAACTCAATTCACCCATTTGGGAACTATGATGCCACAGACAGAATGACACATTATTTTACAAGTCATACTTATGTGCAGGGAACGAGTGTCGTGTCCCTCCAACGCAAAGGGAGGATCCTCCGACCAGGCGAGGTGATCACGACTGGCGGGCCACGGCCCAATGGTTGATGTTGCGATGTTGTATATGTGCTAATTTGCCATGCGAATCTCTATTTCCCGAAACAGGATTAGTAGTTGCTTCGTAGCTTATTATTATCATTCGTAGTTCGATGTATCTTCGCTAGATGGCGCTGTTGTATATTTTTGTTTGTGCTAAATGTGGAAGTCGCCACACTTACAATATCTCTCTTTTGCGTCGGTGGTTAAAAATAAAAGAGTGTGACGTAAATTAGCCTCAGGACACATGATGTGAAAATGACCGAATTACACATACTTTTGTGACATCTCCAATCACAAATTGTTCTAAAATTATCCAAGAATGGGAATCCAAGGTCTTCAATTTTACATTAAATCTGATATTTTGAACATTTTGTAAAATAACTACTCAATATTCATATTTGTTATTATAAAATAATAAAATAAAGTTTATAGGACTCTAATTTTAAAACAAGTAATCAAACTATAACTTCTTATTGAACTCCAGTACAAGTTTTCTCACAGGTTATTCTATAATCCGCCGCTGCTAGGTGTAATTGTTTCGTCTATTCGACAAATCCTTTTTAAGTGTTGCAGAAATATAATATCATTGCGCTTCTAAATACGCCTTATACGTATTTTTTATTATACGTATATTATCATACGCAAATCATTGAAGTGAAACTTCTTTATCGGGGTTGGAAAAAAATTTAGTGTAACATTTTTTCGTTACGCGTCACATTTTTCGGTTACGCGCCATCTTTTTCTTATCCCTACCACGCGTGATTCGAAGTATACTTTCTCCAGCGGAGTAGGGATTGGTAAATGTCTCTAATGTATTTTGCGGCCCGTTTTGAGTAGTTACATTTTTGAAATCCAGGTGGCGATTGCATCGACTTCGGACGGGTTTAAATTATTTTTTTGAAAACTAACGTCATAAAGAAGTTTCACTTCTTACGAGTGTACGCTAGTACACGCACACATTTTTTTTAATGTTATAAAAAGACAAGCTATAGTAATGAGTGTGGTTATGTAGAAACACAGCACATTGGCACATACCATGTTTAGAAAATAAATGGTTGAGAATCATGTTCATCTTCCAAATAATTTGTAAATGACGTAATATTTTAACATAAAATATTAAAGAGTATATAAAGAGAAAATAAATAATGAGTTATCGACGTAGATCACTCCTATAAAATGAAATACAACATCATTTGTTGAGGGTTTGCTGCCATACTTTGATACAGATCGAGTGATTTTACGTACTCATTTACCCTTCTTCCTTAATGTATGTGATAGTCTCACCACACTGATATGTTAGGTGTCATGATTGTCAAGTTGTCATTGTTGTCAAGCATACGGTCTTACCGTAGTGTCTTTGTGTAGTTATTTTTATCATTATTTAATTCTAATAGGAATTCAATGTAATAATTTCTGTGACTAATTACATAAAAGTTAAATGCAGAAATGATTTTTTCGAAGAGTGTAGTATGGTTTTTGTGTGTCCTATTGTTAGCTTCAATTTTTATGGCGAATTTGCTAAACTCAATTGCTACAGACCATAATTTCTATATAGACAAGAAGGAAGGAGTTAATCATACTAACTATTTAGGAGAAAAATATGTGAAAATAACAGACAGCAATGCAAACTTAATGTGGTTTCTTCAGGTGAGTTACACTTTATGTATAATCTTAGAGAAGACAGTAACACAGCGTTTTTTTTTGCGACGTAGTTTTAGAACAAAGTATCTTTAAATTATAGAAAGTTAAGTATCGTACGTCGTTACTTATTTTTTTTTACTTATTTTGATTCCTTAAATTGTGTGTGTAACTTTACTTTTGGTACGGTACGATAAGGATTTGGAGCAAAATAAATTGCACACTAATTTTTTTTTATATGTCTTTAACAACTTCTCATTGTAAAATAGATAATACTTTGAATAAAAAACTTAATTAAGACTAATTTTTCGGTAAATTGAATTAGAAAAGAGAGAAAGTAGAAATGATTACATTGGGGTCAATTAAACTGCACAAAAGTATCACGTTGTAAAGCTCAAGAGAATGAATCATGAGCAGTAATAATACTAAACATGTGGTGAACCAACCACTGCATGATATTGCCACCTTCATAAGAGCAAAAAGAAATTAATATGTGTGTAGTTAAAAGTCGGCACTCAAGATCCATGCCGTGTATCATACTGAAACGATAAGGAGTTAAAACATTGGTTTTCTAGATTTCAGATATACATATTAGTATATTTCGGGACCCTGGAAGAATATCACAATTTCAACAATTTTGTGATAACACAGTCAAGAAAATTAATCCATTATTAGTGTTGGCAACTGGAGATCTCACAGATGCAAAGGCCAAAGACAACTTGGGCAGTTCCCAAGTTAAAACAGAGTGGGTGTACTACCATAATATTATAAAAGAATCGGGAGTGACTGATAGTACTGTCTGGTTAGACATAAGAGGAAATCATGGTAAATAAAACATGTTTTTACCAAAATTCTAGTAATTTTTGCTTGGACAGTTAAATAATATTGTACTTTTTATATAAAAGTGCAATATAATCACATCACATCATCGGCCTTTCAGTCTACTGTTGGACAAAGACCCTTAGAAAGAAGGTTTTAGCCCACTATACCACGCTGACTGTATATGTTGGTATAGGGTTTGTATCAAGTTTTCCTTCTCTTTACAGTGCTGTTGTCCTGCTTTCTTTGCTCTCATAGTCAATAGCATGAGACATATATGGGATGACTAGGGATGGTGACACTTTGTATTCTTAATCTGACACCACACGGAAGTGCAATAACATATTGTATTTGAATTTCTATATTGATTAGGGTGTTGTTGATGCAATTATTTTAAAAGTAAATTTTACATACTTTTTATATAAAGTAGTAGCTAAAGACAAAAACACTTTAAAACAAGAAAAACAATTGAGGCATTGATTGGATATGTCAGATAAAGTGAGTACAAATACTATTTATTGTCGGAGGATTTGTCACCATATTAAAGGTCAAAGTGTTTGCACACTGTAAATACAAATATTTAAATTCTTAAATGTATTATAGCTATAGTAAATGTTATATTATTTTTTTTGAAAGTGATTTAAACTTACATTAAAAAAAATGACTATAAAATTAGATTTGTATGATAAAAATATTCTTATCTCAAACGCCATTTAACTTAACTGTTAGTATTGAGGATGATGAAACGATAAGGACTTATTTTCTTATTGTCATCATGTTATGACTGATAGACTTAACAATAACACTTGAGTGTATCATATTTATCATTTATTCTTCATTTTTACTATCTTAGCCTTTAAGTTGGAGAATTTTACTATGTCCATTCAATCAAATGACACCAAAATCACTGTGTAGCAGTTGTGTTAGTGTGTAAAAATACACCAGATTTTGATACATTTAAATCAAGCAAATTAGTTCTGTATATAAGTTTTAGAACTTGAATTTTCGTTTTGATAAGATATTCATGGTATGCATGTATCTTTTAATATTTTTTTTATGACTGCGAAAGTGTAGTCTCGCTTGATGGTTGGCATGAATAGAATCTTTAAGCTTAATTAAAATATGGCCTAATTAGTAATATGCGGTTACTTGTTGTGCAGATAGTAAATGGGTCTTATACCTTATTAGTTTTATGAAATTCGAAATTTCTACAAAAAGAAAGCATTATATTCATAATGTAGTAAATTATCAAAAATAGTAACAATCGTAAGTTGAAATTGAACTACTTTTAGAGATCCAGCCTGTAATCCTTATTATTAGATATCTAGATACTATAGATAGATATCTATAGTATCTAGATTGAATTGGCTTTAAAAAAAACAGTAGCAGTCGTGGGACTGCCGATAGAAGTGAAAACGGAACTATTAAGTTGAGAGTAATTAAAACTATATGCAAAAATTATATGAAATTTTTTATGTTTCATATATAGCTATATATAATATATAATATCATATATAATATATAATATATAATAATAATAAATTTCATATATAATATATAATATCATATTCTCCATAGCTATAGATATACTATTATCATTAGCATGTCGGTGACGCGAACCGAGGATTTTACCCTCTACCAAAACGCTCAACGCGCCTAAAGAAGTTTTCACTTCAATAAACAACCAGCTATTTTTCGTCAACTGTCAGTTCAAGGTCACACGTATCGGTATCAACACAATATAAATTTGTCCGCAACCAAGAATATGCATATTTGTAAATCTGTAAAAACTGTACATCATTGTAAAAACTAGTTGCGTGCTTACTAGTTTTAATTGTAATTATTATTTTATCTTTACTTACTTTCATATAATTCCGATTTCGTGTCGGTGATGGCATGAAGCCTTAGTTTTTATTGCAAACTACTTGACATGTCGTATATATTCATGTCACGTATACAGTTAGATTCTTACCGTTCTGACCTGCCGGATTTCGTAACAAAACTTTGATAGACTTAGGTAGAAAGGTTTGTACCTTCATACCGTAGTTGAAGGAAACATCATAGTAATAAGCCATGATTGGCCCATTATATCGTAGGTAAATCATAGAATCGATAATTTAGTGATAGGTACATCTGTCATTTTATTGAATGTTCGTATTTATTTGAGGCATACAAAAATGATTTCGAATTCGTGAATTCCTAAAATAATTTCTTTATTATTTAATAAATTAATGTATCGTTAATTTTCTTAGTCAGCCTTTCTTTTCATTACTTTTAGATTTTTTTTTTTTCTGTGATATCATTGCGGTCGACCCGGCTATTTGTGTCGAACCATGCTTCAATCAATACCTCTCTCACGATAATCTTAATTTTTTAAATATTTTTAAATATTTACTTATTTGTGATTACTTTTTGCCTGCGGCTCTTCCCGCGTATATGTCGGATATCGTGGTAAAAAGTACTCTTTGTGTTATTCTGATGTATGGGCTGCATTACTGTAGAGTTTCTTATAAATTCGTTCAATTGGTTTTTTGCATGTAATAGTAACAAACCTCATCCTATCCTTAGAAACTCTCGAGTTTATAATATAAATAGGAAATAGGATATCTCAATCTTACCTTTAGTTTTTGGTTCTTCCACGAGGGTTTTCGATATTTCTTAGAAGTACCTAACTGAAATAAAGAAAATAATTGGTTCCGTCTAAAGGAGAGTGACAGATCTTGTACCAATAGCTATATATAATGGATGGTGATGATATTATACCGTTTATATGTATAAGTAAATCATTATAGCCATTTTCATGTAATTATCATATTTTTAAAACTTTGCTAAAAGAATTTAGGTTCTTCTCAAAAACAACTACTGTAACTAAACGTTCGTGTCGCCAGCAAAACACATTCCTACGTTTTATAAACTTGCCATGCTTAAACAGTTTAAACTCTACTTAATTCGAAACTAGATGGCGTTGTGTATCAGTTGTCCGAAAACATTATCAAATTAATATAAAACTTGAGTTATATAAAATGCGATATAATATTTAAATCGAAATTTATGAACGAGATCACCAGTACATTTAGCAGTTTAAAACAAACATATCCTAATTCCTAAATGTTGACTGTATAGCTTATACGAATGAAGAAATGATTAAGTTTGAATGAATTAATGTAAGAAAGGTTTATTAGTAAGTTTTGTTCAATCGATTCTATTGACCGTGAACATCAACGTAATGATGTAAAAAAAGTAGCTCAATTACGAGTAATTTGACAGCACAACATTTTATTGACGGATGAACAAAATCGTAAACAAATAATTTTGATTTTGCAAATATGGAGCTACGCCATCTTTTTGTCAACAATGTTAACTCATTTGTGGTAGCCACCTGCTATAAGTAGTAGTAGGACTTTAGTATACCTTATGTGTAAATAAAGAACTAAAATACCTTATTAACTTAAAGTTCCAAAAATCTGGTAATTAAAACTGTTGTTGTCGATGATATTATCAGCCAAAAACAATCCCTTCTACGAGATACACAGGTGGTAAAAAGTCTTATACTTATCTTGCCGTCAATATAATCGTCATTTATGTTCAGAAAGCATAATTTTATGTAGGTATACAGTTCATGAGGCGTATCTAAGCCCGACATTGCTATTGTGTGAGTAAGCGCTAAGTAGTATTAGGAGCAAAGTGTTTAAAGCGCGCGGCAGAGGCTGAACGATTGCACATAAATGCAAAGTTGAGCTTACACGTTGAGTTGTTTCAGTCTATGGAAATATGTTAAAAACAATTATTTGAAAGAGTAATTATATGAATTCATAGGTTATATTTGTGTTTTAATTACCCTGTTCTACATCATAACACGTTTTTTTTTATTTTCCAGGTTATATCTACGTTATTTTATGTTAAATAAAACTAAAATGTTAATTCCACAGATAATTTCAACATTGGTGCAATTAACTCTCAAGAGAACTACTTCAGAAATTATTCCGTTCAAGGAAAATATAACACGAAATCCTATGTTCATTATGAAAATAAAAATGGTGTTAACGTTGCATTTTTGGGAGTAGATGCTTGTCCTGAGCCAGGGCTCAGGAGACCTTTCAATTTCATCGGAATCCTTGATGTACAAGAGCAATCAAATATACTAAAACTAAAAACAGAAGCTGAGGCCAAAGCTGATCATATTATTTGGTTTGGGCACTATCCGAGTTCCTGCATATTACCTCTTCAGAGGGATGGCAACAGTTTTAATTTGCGTCAAATTATTGGTTCCAGTCAAGAGTCACACGTATATGTATGCGGTCATCTACATTCTATGGGTGGCTTAGTGCCAAAAATGTACACCAAACAGAAAAAAGGATTTTTGGAACTTGAGTTAGGAGACTGGAAAGACAATAGAATGTACAGACTAGCAGCTATTGACCATGGACATTTTTCATTTGTTGATCAGAAACACAATGTTTGGCCACTTGTGCTCGTTACAAATCCCAAACACGCTCGGTATACGATGCCCGGCAGAGAACCTTTGCATTTAATCCCCGAGTCAACTCATATAAGAATACTTGCATTTAGTGATGTTAATATTGTTAGTGTACAAGTATCATTTGATAGAATAAGTTGGATGACATGTAAAAATATTGAAGGACCTCTGTTTGCCTGCCAATGGTTGCCTCATTTGTTTAGCACGGGTTTACATATTGTTTATGTAAAGGTTAAAGATGAGTTAGATAGAGAAACACTTGTTGAACATCCGTTCACATTAGATGGCAGTTTAATGAATTTTGATGTATCAGGCAGAATTTTGCTTATGTTGAATGCCAGTGCTGTGGTAAGTTAAAATACATGTATTCTTTTTATTTTTAAGCATTTCGAATAATATCTTAAATGTGTTGTCACAGTTTCAGGCGATGTTCGGCACACTCTTGCTGGTAAATGTGCTTCCTTTAGTCTTTTTAAGGCTACAAAAGTCACCACCCAAATATCGAAGAAGATTTGGACGAATGATACTCAGACGCGTTTGGCTACTGACCAAACTCGATAGAGTATTTTATCCCCTAGTATTATACGCAATATACATACCGATTGGACCTTGGGCGATAGGGGAACTCATCGATGGCCACACGGGTGTTATCTTTGCCTGGGGTATACTGATAAAAAATGCTTTTTTGCCAGAACCTTTTACATACATGTATGGTAGTGTACAGTTAATGTTTGTACAAATACCCTTAGTGTTCGTATTAACCTGTTGTTTAGATTATCGTCTCTTTAAGTGCCATATAAGAGGAATACGGCGACTGATTATGAATTTGCCGTTTGTGTTCCTGTTATCAATACAGTTGCTACTGGCATACTTCTTTTGGTTGGAATATGGGACAATGTCTTTTATGTTTGGACCATTGAGGACATGGAGTGTCGCGTTAAGTGTACTACTGTGGTATAAGACACTGAATTTGCCACCGGAGCAATGCAGGTACAATTTTTATATTTATGTTATTCAAAATCGTAATTTAAGACCGTTGTCTACTCGTTGCTAAATATTGTTTTTATTGTTTCAGAAAGCTGATTAAGTTGAATGAATTACCTTCATAGTATTGTCAGATATATACTCGTAACAGTATATATAAATATATTCTAATTTGTACAACAACTGAAGATATTGTGATATGATTTAAAAGTAACAACTGTCTTAACGCGCTGAAGCTGCTTGGCGTTATAACGATGTTATAACATAATAAAGTGGCTTAATTTATACTCCTTTATTTTAAGAATTTGTTCTTACCAAAGATTTTAAAGGTTTAGACATTCCAAGCTCATTAAATGAACTGTAAGATAGAGCATAGCTTAGCTTGTTAAAATAACGCTTGTATTGTTTAACAATTATTTCTAAATATAACTTAAAACATCTGATTAGCACTATGCACTCGAGCATTCTTAGATATTTGTTTCACTTAGTACGTAGGTGACTATTGTGAATGTTTTAACTTATCTATTGATGTTCTTGTTACTACTTTCTGTTTAGTGTTTATGTTCATTAAGCAAAAAAATAAATTTAAATGTCACAATAAAATGTTAATTTAAGAAGAGCCCAGAGGTCAAAATATTTAAATAATACTATTGACTACTATTCTATCACGACTTCCCTTGCTTAAATATAACATTTCCATCTGTTTTTAAGCAGAAAAAGTACTGTTTCTCGGGGAGCACCTCAGGTATAGCTCCCATGGAACAGAATTTTTTTACATGAAAGTAA
The DNA here is from genome assembly GCA_949316085.1 of Hypercompe scribonia. NCBI lineage: Eukaryota > Metazoa > Arthropoda > Insecta > Lepidoptera > Erebidae > Hypercompe > Hypercompe scribonia. The sequence continues at coordinate 9,702,469 of OX438974.1, read as the reverse complement.
GCATGTATTTCAAAGTATGTTCCAATGTACTGTTTAGTGTATAAAATTTCATATTGATCTGAAGAATAGTACATAGCACAAAATAAATTCTTATTGTTGAAATAGGGAATATGCACGTGACACCAAAATGGACAAAATATTACATAAAATGGACAAACATATCTAGTACAGTAATTTTTTAAATTTATCATAGTTCAATGGTTGAAATTTAATCATCAAAAAGTGACTTTTAAAATTTCCTCGCAAACTTCGAAAACGCAATGCTATTGGTGAGACCAAAAGTGACGTTAATTTACAATGACATATTCTGTGAAGAAGTTGATTTGTATAGTTTCTGGTGATTATTTATTTTCTAATAAGATAAGCGTTTCATCCCTAGGTAATATGTAGGTGGATAAATACCTATATGTTAGATAATGGAAATACTTTAACGAATATTTCATAAAATAGGTTATGTTTTTATCAAATTTTGTAAACAAAATAAATAAGTGTAGGTTACTACAAACAAATGATACTTCATTGTTTTTGTCACTTTCTTATCATTTTCTTATGTCGCTAATTCTAATTTTGTAATGATTATCACAGTATAACAAACACGATACACTTTATTTGTTATCGCCTTGCACCACTTATTACTTATACTATACACCGTTAGGCATAAATAACTATACCTTGGAATGTTAATAATAAATATTTCTATTGTAATAAATTAATTTAATTACTTAATTTTTGTGAACTTAGTAAATCAAACATTTCAGGACTGATCGGGAGTAATCTCACGTCACAGAATAAGCACGCCAAGATGGCTGCGTTTAAATCGCGAAAATGATAGTGATTTTAATATATATTTTTTAGTTTAACGGTTTGCATTTCAGATGTGGCATTTAAGTTTTGGTAATGTAATAACTAGTAGAAATGTTTAAAAAATAAAAAATGCATACATGCATATTCCCTATTGTAGGCACTACTGTGCCGATGTACGCATTTGATGTCTTACGTTTTAGTCCACTTTTCACATTCGTTCGTTCCACATTTAAGATACTACACTCTTGTGACATCGAGCCTCCGGCGAAAATTTCCATAATAAACTTATTTTGCAATGACGGTAGCTTAATGATCTTATTATAAAAACGGTAATGCACTGGCGTTCGTGTTCTACCGTACCGCTAACATCACACCGGCCGTATGCTTGTTAGCTACCTATGTGCTATAAGAAACGTAACACATGTTTTATTAGTGCCTGCTCTGTTATATTGGACCCACTTTAAATACTCAGTTTTTGTCTACAATATCATTGTAGTCAATTTACATCGTGAAAAATCATATATAATGATTAAATTTACTATCTAGGGATTGCTATAATATTTTTACTTTTCATATTTTGTATATATGTATATCTTAAACGGTTAGATACGTAAAGACACGCTTCTACTTGGACGAACGATCGTAAACACTAAGTAACTAATTGCGAGGGCCACCCTCACAGTTTGTAAACATAAATATCTGCATCTGAATGTACGAACAAATAAACATATACTATACTAGATAGTAATAATGTGAATTGAAAGGTTCACAAATATCGAATTATTAACGGAGATCTCAAGGATGATAGCCACTTAAAAGTATTCATTATTGTTTCTCAATTTTTTATTTAAAATAATACGAAGGTATGACCAATAATGTACGAATGAATCTCACATAGTTTATGGCTTATGTGCCGGAATAACCAGACTCTGTACTCTATCTGCGTTGTATAACTAGAATTCAATATAATTAGAAAACAGACCCTTCGCATGAAGTCTGGTATATGTGAAACATCCATTATTTTTTTAGAAATAACAAGTAACAAAGAAAGAAAGCCTATAGAATGTACAATATGTATACATTTTATAATAATATAGAGTGCCGTGGCAACGCGTCGCCACACAAAGAGCCGGTCTGACCCTGCGCTTTAGATGTTTTACATTAATATACCTACCAAATAAAATATATACTATACCGTGCAGTAAAATAATTAAAATTACAGTGTAAATAAATTATTCTTGCATTTTCGCAAGAACATTTTTGTGTACAAATATAAAAAACAATATTGATACTTTCACTAAAATGCAAAATTACTAATATTCAATATATCATAATTACATAGTCGTAAAGGTTATATGTAAGTACAAATTATTACAACACCAGTTCCCCAGAGGCTGTGAATATTTCCATACCGGGATATACTCGTGTAAAATGTGCAAATCTATTTTTGAACTCTTTAAACCGTTGTTAAAATGTAACTGATTATCTAGAGTGCTACACCTATTGCCGTCATTTATTATTGATTTAAACATATTAGTTTTACCAAATATGTGCAGCAGAGGAACCGAGTAACGGCACTCACATCTCTTGACTGCAGAAATAAAAATCAAAAAATCTTATGGCAAGATTAGGATCATGCAATCATGTTCTTACGCCAACAAAATACCGTAGTGACAGGGAATTGAAACCGAATATTCATACCAATCTTGATATATTGCCCATATATCGAACAAAAATAATACATATTATCATAAAAGCATTTGTAGTGTATTATTAGTCACAAAATTCTAGTCAGATACACATTTATGACGTAGAGATGCCAAAAAGATGCATATTAGGGCCTGCGATTAATGTTGCTAGCGGTAAAACTGTTAAACAGTAAATTAATGGGTGAGCATGCGGCTATTATCATAAATTTCGTTTATAATAACAGTAAAAGACTTATTGTCAATGTTAATTTTCCATCTTTTCTTTACAATAGGTTAAGCTATTGACATGCACATATAAAGTGGATTGTTTTTCTATAAACAACTATATAAATGGAGTTATTGATATTGTATAAGATTGTTGCTGAATACGATCACTTCATGATTTTATGACACAATTTTCATCTGGACGCACTATTGTAAGAAATTATTTTGAAGACATGAAATGATCGTGTTGTAATTAAGTTTATTCATATCACATCACTTTGATTAATGTCTAGTCCAGACAGTATTTTTGTATTGAAGTATATTTTCAATGTTGTATAGGTGGTGCTACGTAGATGCCGGCTATTTTACACACAATGGGTACCCAATCCTCTACTTAATTTATTAGTGCAAAATAACCGTGAAAAACGTGGAAAGTGTTAACACTGATCTCAGTTCAGACGGAATACCACTTACCCGTAAGAAACTATATGATGTAAACGTGTTGAAAATTTATAATTTCTTCACTTGCAAACAATTATTTTTATACGTACGTATACGTACGTATTAAGCTTTGTATCTAAATGGCAATCTAAATAATAAAAATTGAAATTACTATATTATGAATAAAATTTCAAATAGATATTTATACTTTTTAAGGCATCTCTTATTTATAATTTAATTATTTATGTATACAAATAATATAAAAATAAAATAAAGGAATAATTAAAATAATAGTAACTTATCAAATTATATAATTTTTATCATTAATATTCACAAAAAATACTTTTAAAATGATTCCGCTGAATTATTTAAGTTAATGTTTACACTTCTTTCTCACTAAACTAATATTAAATATGAAGTCACCAAAGTGGCTGTCGTTTATGTGTTTATATGTATAAATATATGTTCACATTAAAATATAACTATTATTTTCTGACCGAAGAAGATGTTCTGACACACTAGCTACTTTTTAGGCTCATGAAAAAAAATATGTTAATCCATTATCAAAGGATTAGAGACAGTTATTAAAAGTGTTTATCTAGCTATTACTACTAGGTATTACAATTATTACCATCAGGTAGTATTAGGTAGCTCACTCGTTTGCTGTAGATCTGCAAATCAAAACTATTGGATTAAAAAAGGCAACTCGAATTGTAACTTATAAATATTCTGGACCATATAAGGTGCTGTCAGTTAGCTGTATTGTACTAATTTTTCTTCAATTATATGATTTAATATTCAATATCTATAGACATTATGACACTGTAAATATTATAAACCTGTTTCAAAAGAAATGATCGCTATTTTATACACAGTTACGTTTTGCTGTCTAGTTCTAGTAATTACTGACAAACTCTACTGCTAATGAATTTTTATCCAAAATTTCTACATTAATAATTTATATAATGTAAAGTTACAATTAATAAAATGAAAATTGAATAATAAACAGTACCAAGAAATGAAGTACAGTAATACGCATTGGAATGGTCACTCGAGTTCCCCAGTACAATTAATGATAAGCTTTTTTCTATGTAAAGGTATCGCTTAAATAATTTATAAAATTAGTTCAGCAATTCATAGTAATCATCTTTTAAATATTTTTTAATCGATTCGCTAACAAGTTATTTTGAAGTAGCGGAATTTAGAAGTAGCTCGTGTGTAAATCATAGAGGTAGATTCTCTTGAACCCTGTTAAGCCTCCTCTACACTACTCGCGAAGTTGGACGAACTTCCTTGGTGAAGTACTCTAAGTCACCCGAGGCGAGGTAAAATTTGATAAGGTAAGCTGAAGTACCTCTCTACAATATTATACTTTCGGCTAACATCGTCGAACTGCGCAAGTAGTGTAGGGGAGGGGTAAAGGAGCTAGTGTGTATGAGAAGACCGAATAGGTAACTAAATGATGTCCAGAGAAAAAATAATAAAATAATTTGATTTTGTCGTTTCGTTGTTAAGCACTGTTGAATAATTAAATTTCAGTTATGATATTTGTTATTAAGTATTTGTGAATATAAATGTATAGACAAATAAATCGTTGTTTTATTTAAAAATACAATAATATTTTGGTACAATTCTGTACAATATGTAAATACATGTTTAATTATATTGAATCCATGTTTCCGCCTCTAAATTAGGCTAATGCAAACCCTATGCTATCTCACAGGATTCTTATGATCTTTTTTAGATCTATTTAATTTGGCATTACAATACTGAATAAAGTTAACAAGATGGTGTTTATTGTAAACAGCAGTATGTAACACACACAATCTTTTTACGACACATACAGAAAGAAAAACAAAACATTAAGATTTAGCTACCGAAATCAAAATACAATGGCAGGTAGATAAAGTTCAAATTGTACCCATTGTCATGTCTACAACTAGTGTAGGCCTAAAGACTCTTCAAGGTAGCCACGCAGGAAATGCCGAAATCCATCCTCACACTTATTCAAAAAGCAGTCTCTTTATACTTACATATGTCTCAAACCAAAATTTCTTGCATCACCCTCATCCTAATCTCACATCATTCCTTTTTGGCACACTTAGCTGAGGCCCGTGTTTTAGATTTACGGTTTAAAAGTCACTTAATTCTCAAGATTACACTATCACTTACAAGGAGAAATAAAATGCTAAACACAAAAGATAAAAAAATAATAAAATGCGTTGACAGGTAGACTATTCCTAACCGATTTTAATGCAATGTATATGTATATACTTAGTCTGGCCATAAATACTGTTACACTTAATTATAAAAAAATATTACATTTGAATTTCGAATCTGTCATTTTTATACGATTGTTCATTGTGTTTTCTCATTTTGGCGCCAATACATTGTAAAATATTTTGCGATATTAAAATGGTGTGGGGTGATAAAGAGAACCGAATCGCTGTGATAGCATTACACAAAGTAGGTATGGAGCCAAATGCAATTTTTAAAACTCTCCATACACTTGGTATTAGTAAAATGTTTGTGTACCGGGCTATTAATAGGTACAATGAGACCTCCTCTGTTTGTGACAGAAAAAGATCTGGCCGTCCACGTAGTGTTCGTACGAAAAAGGTGGTCAAAGCAGTAAGGGAAAGAATTCGAAGAAATCCTGTCCGAAAGCAAAAGATTTTATCTCGGGAAATGAAGATAGCACCTAGAACCATGTCGCGTATTTTAAAAGATGACTTAGGACTTGCAGCCTATAAGAGACGCACTGGCCATTTCTTAACTGATAATTTAAAGAAGAATAGGGTGGTAAAATCGAAACAACTACTGAAGCGGTACGCAAAGGGAGGTCACAGAAAAATTTTGTTTACGGATGAGAAAATTTTTACAATTGAGCAACATTTTAACAAACAAAATGACCGTATTTATGCTCAAAGCTCTAAGGAAGCTTCCCAATTAGTCGACAGAGTGCAACGTGGACATTATCCGACTTCAGTGATGGTTTGGTGGGGTGTTAGCTATGAAGGAGTGACTGAGCCATATTTTTGTGAAAAAGGTATCAAAACATCGGCACAAGTGTATCAAGATACCATTCTTGAGAAGGTAGTTAAGCCCCTTAACATCACCATGTTCAATAACCAAGTATGGTCCTTCCAGCAAGACTCGGCGCCGGGTCATAAAGCTCGGTCCACGCAGTCTTGGTTGGAATCGAACGTTTCGGACTTCATCAGAGCTGAAGACTGGCCGTCGTCTAGTCCCGATCTTAATCCGCTGGATTATGATTTGTGGTCAGTTTTAGAGAGTACAGCTTGCTCTAAACGCCATGATAATTTGGAGTCCCTAAAACAATCTATACGATTGGCAGTGAAGAATTTTCCCATGGAAAGAGTGCGTGCTTCTATTGATAACTGGCCTCATCGTTTAAAGGACTGTATTGCAGCCAATGGAGACCACTTCGAATAAGCTTTTTATATTTTTAATTGTTTTATATTTATGTATTAAACTGACACACTGTAAAAGTAATAAATGTTATTTGCAGTTAACAATTTTCTTTTTTCTTTATTACAATATTTATGGCAAGACTAGGTATATACATATATACTTGACAACAATATTACTACTTGAATTTCTACATTTGCAACCCCTTTAAAATAAAAGGCAGACTAAAGACGATATGTAAAACATAATTTTAATAATGTTTATTCAACGAATGGTTTTACAAATTTTTCTTGAACTGATGATACTTAAAAACAAAAATAACATTAGGGTTGCCATCGACGACCGCACTAATATAAATAGTGTTACAGTCGTTAGCGCTTTGCACCCGTTAAAACAAGAAAAGCATTAATTGTTGTCTGTTTTGCAGTGCAAAACATCAAAACATACTCCTAAAAATTTTAAAATAATAAATAACAAGGAAAAATATAAACAATATAATTCAGTTACAAAAAAAAAAAACAATCATATTAGGGTAAAATTAATTAACAGAGTAATTAAAAAATAAAATGTATCTAGCAAATATTCTTCTCTTATAACATTAGTAAGGCATATTGAGAAAGTGACAAAAACGTTTAATTACACAAACCAATTTATTTACTAATGGTAACTTACATAAACTTATCGATAATAAAATGTGAGATTTAAGAGAGACAATTCATTGAATTAAATAAATTATTTTAACTGAAGTATGTATTTATCTACATGCTCTATATACTCTGAATTTTAATACTATCACGAGAGCAATTTGTAAGAAAACAATCCATGAGAATAAAGCTAAAAAGTCTTTGCTTAAGTCTCTAGAAATTTGTAAATGCTTCATATACTCTGTGGGATTTCTAAACATACAAAATACTTTGCTACACGGCAATTTTTCGCGGTCGAAACCGTAAACTGTTTCAAGAAAAGCGGCAAATGCGTAGCGGAAGTACGAGATTAAGGCGAAAGGTCGAAGATATACAGGCATTTCGCTGTAAGGAATGAAGAACTCCGAAAACATTAACATTGGAATGTTGGCAGCCGGTATCACGAACAGTCCCAGCTGAAAAAGACGATAGGTATATTTAAGGATATTCTAAAGACCTTCTGGTAACTTCCATGGTCATCGGGGCTCATAATGAAGTGGTACATCGGCATCAAACATAATAAAATCGTTTGGTGTTTCGTTACATGTGACTTTATTGCAAGGTGATGTACCTTGCAGTAAAGTCCTAGAGAGAAAGTCTACGAGTCTTCCGGTAGAGCTTCACCGCCATATGCACCTATAATATCGAATGCAGTGGGCTTTACCCCTTGTTACCGCTACGTACACCTATTTTACTAATTCTTTCATCTCTCCTAAGTCAGTTTATAAAAGAAACGGATATGCATGCAGTACCTATAATGCAGGCAGTTTGAGTGAGGGTCTATATAAATAAAAGCCTACTCGGTTGGATAGTCTGAGTGCTCATTTTTTTATATTATAAACTTTTCAAATCTGCGTAACAGGAAATCTTAAATTGAACCTAATTTAAAAAATGAACATACCTTCATTCCACATGCTGCACCTATCACAAAGCCGAATGTCTGTGCCAGTATAGTGACCAAGGCGCAGGTTAGCCAGGCTAATCCCATACGAGTTAACTCCAACGGTTGCGATGTGAGATACCATGCTGGGAATAAAAATACTGTAGCACATAGTAGCTGAAAAGAATAAAAAAAACTATATTATGTCGAAACTACAAATAAGTATGGACTACTTTAAGACTCTTGGGGTTTACCGACCTGATGACAACCGAATCAAAATTATATTCATTATTTTTACAACATTTTCACTTCAACTACTGCAAAAGAATCGAGACAGACTAAGAATTTTCTTAGCCTTTCTGTAAAATGTCTTGCGTCTTTTTACTACTACACATTTCTGGATCCTTTTTTGAGGTGTAATCTTACATATTTTTTTTACATATTACACACGGCTGTCTGATCTCAAACTAGGCAGACCCAGATCATGATAACCATACAACTAATAAATGTACTTACAAATTTTTAAATACTTGCATATTATGATGACAGTTAAATAATCTTTTATATCAGTCAGTTGGTCCTATACCTATCATGTATCCAGTATAAAATATTGAATGCGCACCTGTATCGGTAAATCTACGATGATTTTGGACGCACAGTAAGCAGGTAAAGAGTACCACTTGTTAAGATGTTCATGAAGGACAACTTTAGCTTCTACTGGAACTGAAACAAGTACAATCAGATTAAGAAACCAGCTCCCTTATGCAAGTTGAGAAAAGTAATTAATGTTTGGGAATGAAGTCTCTCAGCGTAAAGTCACGTGATGAAAATAAACAACACAATAGAATTCTAGTGATTTTATAAAAAGAAAATGGACTCAAAGCACTTGTATCTTGGCTAAGGGTTAGCTTAAATAAATTCTCGCTGTGCTTTTGCTTAAAAAAACTATGAAGCTCACGATCACTTTACTCCAAGTAGTATTCATAATTACAGACCACTTTCTCCCATCTTTCCGAAAGTACGAGTAACGAAATCTCAAATCTGAATAAAAACTAATAATTTTGATGCAATCCATGAATCGACCCAATTTTCGATTTCTTCGAAAGAATAGAAGCGCTGCTCGTTCAAACCATGCGCCATCGATCGAAATAAGTGGTAACAGTAGGAGGCTATGTCCGGTGAATATGGTGGAGTAGAACTGCCTGTTGAAGCGTTTCCAGGTCCGTTTGACTATGACTGGCTTTGTCACATGTAGCCGAGCATTATTATGTAACAGAATTAGTTTGACATCTCCGCTCGTATAGTAGCCGCTTTTCTTTCAAAACTCGTTTCCAACGCATCAACTGAAGTCAGTAATAGTTTCATTAGAAGTAGAAATTTTGAACCGTGGATATTTAGTTTCAGGGAACGATGTTGCTTTTGGATCATTCTTAACGCTTTTAAACGTTTTGAAATTATTACAAGCATCCACTTGCAATGCTTTTCCGACCTCTGCTAGCGACTGACATGGATCTTGATTAAGCAATGCCTCTAATTCTTCATCGTCAAACTTTGTCGTTGCTCCAAAACGATCTAGGTCTCTATCTTTAAGGTCAAAGTTATTATTTTTAAAGCGCCTAAACAAGTCCCTGTACGTCGTATTCGACAGAGCATTGTCACTATATGTTTTAACGAGAGTTCTGTGTGCTTCAGTTGCAGATTTCTTTTGAACAAAGCAGTACAATAAAATTCCACGCAACAATACTTTATTTCACACAAAAGAAGATTTTTTACAATAGGCAAATAAATATGTGGTTCATACTGTGGTAAAATATATCTACTAGAATTTGAAGTTATACATAGTACTACTTAGCATCAGCTAAGTAGTACCAAATTCCATGTACAGAGTACCGTTACACTATTATTTAAGAAACAACGAGAATATATCAAGGTCCTTGTATGATTTACACAAATATAGACACATACGTGTATAAAAATAAATATCAAAGCTGAGATACTCGTATATCGAAGCTGAGATGCGTTTAATATCTCGTTAACAACAGTACTTCATTGACTTCAATAAATTTTAATAAATTTTATCCATAAATGCTCAGTAGCGACTGGCAAATATAATAATTTGAGGTTAACACCTCTGTATGTGTAATGTATCTGTAATATTATTTTATCTTTTTCGTTTCATGTCCATGATACGAGTGTGCTAAAATTTCAACTTAACTATTTACACGACAGAACCTGATTACAAACTAGATATCAACTCTATAATATTATATTAGTTTTTAATACTTACAGGTGTGTATAGTCGGCATAGCATTCGAGAAGAAGAGGAATAATAGAAAAAAGAAGAGACAACCGGTGTTTGACATCATTCTACCCGCATCCACTCCTGCGCCATTATATAGTGCACCAAGTAATAACGCTACGAGTAAGTGGCAAACCAATCTAAGCTGTAATAAAATGAAAAATCAAGAAAATGAGAAGTTTCTGTATCTAACTTATCTAAGTGTATGATTCTTAAGATAATCCGATTATAAAAATACTTTTTTGAATTAAATAGATCGGTCGTATTTTCAGCACCAGGATCTGATGAAAGAGTCTTGGAGAAATTGACAGTTTCCTAATATTATTTTTATAAAGATTGAACAATGTTTCACCACCACTAAACCTTTAATGTTACTTAGAAAAAAAATCTACGTTATGAATATAATATTAATTCGTTTTCTAATAAAACTGTAAAAAGCTCTTATTTTAACTCATAAAATCTTAGGAAAAAAGTAATTCTTGTGTACGCAATAACTTCTTATTCCGTCTATTAGAACCTTTATGTGATTCAGTTGAGTTTTTATAGATAACCGGCAGATTACCAAAAAAAGGATTATTTTACACTTTAATTATAAAATTAATTTACACATGAGACCTTTAAGATAGCGTTAACAGCGATGTCTGTGCTACTGTACACTGTGAGAGTATCTGAAACGACAGTAACCGTACTGTCGTGTTTCGTGACCGTAGGCGCATTGATTTGATTGATTAATTGATTGAGGCAATGATGTGAGCCTTACTCTGCCAAGATGACTGTCATGACTTTTACGTCACTAACATGGACGTGAAAAGTATCTTACTAGGCTGCCTTACTGTAGGCCGTCACACAGACAACATACACATGCATTCTATTTATGCTTTTCACCAGGCAGAGTAAAATTGCTTTGGCAGCCTCTTAAAATTAAAAAAAATTAATAAAGCAACACACCTGTGTTAAATATACGTCTCGAACTACACCAATGCTACATCTCCATAACAAAATTTTGAGTTGTTGGCACACAGACGCAGCGTAACCAGTTTCAGATATTGGACTTGCAGAGAGTAATGCTTCACATTCTGCTGACTGTCCTATAAAATATAATAATATGCATGTCCTATAAAATATAATATATAAAAGTATGAGAATATGTTTTTTTTTTGTTTATATAGAGGCTTACCAATGTGACTATTCTGCTGAGGGAAAGCATGAGTAGAAACAAAGAGCAGTGGTCACCATATTCACTGTGAATGAAGACAGTACAGAAGACAGACAGAGTGCAGTATGGCGACGCACGCTATGGTGGGCTAGTGAGATGCTTTTTCAAGTCCCGCTTAAAAGACCTGGGATTCCAGTCTTTAACTGTTACACAGGAAGGAAGAGCCGAACCGTTTAGTTCGGCAGCGTATGTCTACCATTCTGAAATGGTGACTGCCAAGGCCAGCACGAAGTGTCCTGTACAGGAACAGAGCAGACTTGATCAGTTCGAAGAGTTCGTCAGAACACTCTCCATGATAAAGACGATAGAGGACTGAGGACGCCATAGAGGCTACATCTCTTCGCAACTGCAGAGACTCAAGGGATTCAGTGACTTTAGGATTATTGATAATTCAGACTGCTCACCGCTGTAACCTATCCAAAGCGTTCAGCAAATACCTGTGCCCAATCGTCAGAGAGACTCCCGGGATGGCCAGGTGCGCCACCTCTTGAAAATTCATCCCCCAGGCTGTGACCAATGTGTCATCCGCGTAATAAATTACGCCCAACCCGGTGGGAAGACGACCTTGAAGGGCTCAGTCGTATCCCGTGTTCTACAGGAGTGGTTCCAGGACAGAACCCTGTGGAACACCACATGACATGAGCCGCTACCTCAGAACACCGTCTCAGTTCTCGTACACGGTGGTACGCTCTTGTAGATAGTCTGCCACAAGCCGTTTCAGGTACTCTGGTACCCCGTGGTAGTGGAGTGTTTCCCTGATGTAGCTAAATGGCAGACTATTAAATGCGTTGGCCATGTTCAACGACATCACCTACAACACGCTGCCACAGCTTACCGCTTCTTCGGTAACGGCTCTCAGGCGCAACACAGCATCGATTGTCGAACGCCCCGCTCGAAAAACTTGAAACAAACCCTATACCAACCCGTCTGGCCGGTGTCTATCCAGAGACCTAAGAGGCCTATGTCCAGCAGTGGACTGTTAAATGATATTGATGGCTAAAAACGTAACCAACCATTCGTTTTTCTATTTTCAACGTCGTTACTAGCTATTTTGAACATTTCTTGGGCATAACTAGTAGCTTCTTTTTCTAAGAGATTCTTGTTACCCGTATGCTCATCACTTGCTATTTCCAATACTGTAAAATAAAATAAACTATATTTAGACTGTTGAGTAATATGAATTATGTTAGACTTGTAGAAAAGGCCGCACGTAGAGAAAACACGACGAAAACACAATGAATTTTACACTAAACAATCCTTGATCTCAGTCTTAAGAGCTCTAACTCACATCATCAGAGCTAAGTGGATTTATTTGTTTGTAGGCTTACTATGTTAAAATACATAAACTAATGTTAAAATATTTTAATTTTATGAACTATAGATACTAAAGGAAAACCGATAAGTTCGATGCCAACATATTGGTATTGAAGTCATTGACCTGTGAGGTGATGACCTGTGTACATTTTCATACGAAGAAGAAACCTCTGCTACTTACATACACGTAAACTAGGTAATTTGTTTTAAATAATTTTTTGTCAAATATATAAATACAAATAGTAGATATTAGAGTACAAGCTAAAGTCCTAAGATGTTTGAAAAAGACAGAGTGATAAATTATATAAACCCACAAGAAAGCTGTTGGTATATGAGTGTAGTCCGGTCAATGGCACTAAAACGTAGTATGCACACTGCGTGGTTGGTGGTGACTGCCCGCGAAGATTTAAAGAAAAGATATTATTTAAGTCAGAGGTAACATTAGTGTTGTATTAATTTATTATCTAGTTTCTATTATGAATCTGTTAACAATTTTAGTCTGAAGAGAAATAAAATTAAAGATTAAATCTTAATATTATACTTACAATAATCTGCTATATTATAATACTGAGGGCAGTTAAAACCGGCCCTAGTTAAGGCATCAGGGAGGTCTGCTACTGCTCCTGCATATAACGACTTGCCATTGGCAAGTACGATGATGTCATCAGCCATACCGAATAGCTGTGATGAAGGTTGATGAACTATGCAAGCCACAGTGCGACCGCTACGAGCAACTGTGACAAGGGCTCGTGCTACCGATAGTGATGAAACTGTATCGAGACCGCTGTAATCAGAAGAGATTTTTGATAGAAATGTACTAAGTAATGATCTGAATAAAACGATAAAATGAATGATAATGTACGATTCTTAATTACCTAGTTGGTTCATCTAACAACATCATATTTGGATCTGTCAGCAATTCACACGCGACTGTAAGTCTTTTACGTTCACCACCTGACAAGCAACCTGCTCTCGTATTTAAGACTTCGTGTATGCCCAGTTGTTTTGTTACCGTTTTAATCTGTAAACAATTGAAGAAGGATTTGTACAAGTCTCTTATCTATGTTTGAAAAAAAAAGACAATATACAAAATGTATCTGGGCTATCTTAATGAAACATCGCACCACTTCAGCTTTAGACATTTCTTACTTAAATATTTAATGTTTATTTTGAAGTAACTACGTACTTAGAGTAAGTTAGTTATAGTATGCTGCTAATTTGAATTGATGATATCACCGGGTACAAGGTGATATTGTAAAAGTGATATTCTCAGAGGTTATTATCATCATTGTGTTCTTTTTTATATTTTAGATCTACAGAATGTTTTCATGTAATTCTTAATATCATAAAAAAATAATTACATGCAAAACATTTTTAAATAATCACTATGAAAAAATTGAATCTGGCCAAAACTATTTTTTTGAAATCTGAAATGCACACTGTAGACTTCCACACTCATAACAAATAGAGTAGGGTAATCAGAATAAATAGAGCTTACTCTGTTGTCATAAAGAAAGCCCTATCTATTTTACTATGAGAAATCAATCATAGATAAGTGGTAAAGGTCCATTATCCTCCAACCAGCCCAAGTAAACTGATTACAATTTTTTTATAATATTCTCATAGGGTGGGTCACGAATTAGTTAATATTTGAAAAAATCGTTTAAAAAAACCTATTTGATATATTATAATCTGTTTATTTACAAGAAATCTAATTATTTGGAATTCATTTTTAAAAATTACATTGCCTAAATGACCACCGTTTCGACGTTTATACCTACTCTTGTAAGTGAGCACCAAAATTTTTGAATACTCGTCGGCAAAGAGACCGCGAGATTGTCGACATCTCCTCGCTAATTTTTCTTTTAGTTGACGCAGTGTACTTGGTTTATTGATCTAGACACGATCCTTCAAATAACCCCATAAAAAGAAGTCTGCTGGGGATAGATTTGCGCTTCTGGAAATCAATTTTTCTGGCAACATGTCTTTGACCACCGACAGGGACTCATTAGATGTGTGACAATTGGCCCTATCTCGTTGAAACCTTGTGTTACGATTGTAGCCAGCAAATTCCAGTAACATCGGTCCCAAGAACTTCCGTAACATGTTTGCGCGGGATATTACATTCAAATGTTAACGAATTCTTGGCTCATCCTATAGTATAAGGGGGTGAATAAGCAGCCGCATTACCTGATGGTAAATAACTATCACGTGCTTCAAAGGCAATCCGTTCGAACCATTCCGTTTGTGCCTAGAGGTGAAGCTCTCTTACCAAATGTTGTCTGTTCATGTCGCTGCAGCGTTACAGACATCTTAGAAAACACAATGCTTCGAAAGTTCAGATGTGAAATTCTAATATTCGTATTACAATAGTAGGTTGACTTTTTATGCAGTAATCCTTAATTATGAGACTGATAACAAAATAAAGAGATGGACTTACAATGTTGTTTCGGTCTCTATGTGATATATTAGGTAACTTGAGACTGGATGCAAACTTTAACGTCTCCCCCGCGGTGAGCGTGTCGATGAGAGTCGTCTCCTGATCAACTAACACGGAACTCCGTCCGCCACCGTATAAAGAGCCTGTAACACCTGTTTTTCTGTAACAATTAGCTCTCGTTAGCAGTTGCATAGCCTTAGCCGATAGTTTTTCCATATAAAAATTGGGAGTTACTGAGATTACATATCTGCAATTACGTGTATGACTATGAATTTAAGGTATGTCATAATGTTTATGTTAAAAGTGGAAGTTACACACTTTAATTTCATTAAATATTGCTCTTAATTCATAACTTTTTTCTTAAATTGCTAGAAATTATTTATTTAGAAATTGAAAATCGTGAAACAATGAAAATTTATTGGAACAAATGTCAAAAGACTTTTAATTTAATCATAATCTGTTTCGAAAATATTGAGTATCTAATCAAAGATACCTTTACAACAATAAGCTTATTTTCATTCTAGAACATTTACTCTACAAAAGAAAACTGTAGTAATCAATGATGGACGTATGTATTTTAATGTAAAGTTCGTTGCAGCGCTCGGAAATCACGTAGGCAGGCTACTTTTGTGAACTTTCTCGGCAAAAGCTAGCTATATATTATTTTGACATAAGTGTACACAAAAATCCTTTTAACCACACCTGATTTTATAAATTTATAATACATTGAGTAATAATGACGTTATCGGGGTCATTATTAATATCGGCCTATCGCAATCTGCTGCTGCACATAGGCTTCACTAATCGCAAGACACTTGTCGTCACAATGATAATTTGTGGTGGAAAACATATACTTTTTAAATCTTCATAAGTTTTTGCATAATCTGCTATGTATAGGTTTTTTTTAATTAGGAGGTCTAAGCTTTCAAACAATACTTATTTCATCTCTGTACGTTCTTGAGTATAGGCTCACACAGTTTTTGATCTTTATTTGGCATATCTGTTATTTTGTTGTCCTTCAATGGTAACACTGTTTTCGTATTATTAAATTTTAGTGTATTTAGAAATGGTGGACACAAAAGTGGTCCAATCAGAGAAAACAAATTTGCTGTATTATTTCTGGGGTAGGTCATGTTATGTAGTGTTTTAAAAACGATTGAATTTCTTTCTTTTAGTGAAAGAATCGTATCTTTGTACACTTCATAAGCTGTAAACAATTTTATATCCAGTATAGACTTACAATTTTCGTCATATTTGTATGAATAATTTAGAATTTGTAGAATTTTTATAATCGGTAGACCTTCAAATATTGTAAAACTGGTTTCATTACGTTGGTTTTTTGATATGAATAAATAATTAAATCCTATTTAGTCAAGCTTGAGTTATTCACGTGAATTTTAATGTTTTGGCACAAGTGCTTCACGCATTTCAGGAAAACGATGCGTAACCATCAAAATGCGTATAATCTAGAATAAAATGTTATGCTCACTTTCTGCCGGCTAATATTTTGAGCAGTGTGGACTTGCCAGCTCCTGAAGGTCCCAGAATGAAGGTTAGTCGCCCAGGTCTGAGGGCTCCAGATGCACCTTGTAGAATGAGGCTGGTGTCAGTGCCTTTGAAGTGCTTTGTCCGCCATATTTTTCCTGTGGAATCATATCAGAAAACTGAGTGTTTTGCTGTTCGAAGCTTACTTTCTAATTAAAACTGTTAAAATAATTTATAAATCATCATTTATAATCATCATCATGTTGATCATATTTGAGTCTAAATGTTTGGTGGTCGTAAAGACATTAAATTATTTTTTTAATTTAATGGACGAATTTAAACTCAAAATTTCGATTCAAACCCATTTTGTAGTTAAGAATTTCTATTCTTAACTACAAAATTAAAGAATATTAATATTCTACGATGTGTCAGAAACAGGGACAAACTTCACAAAAAGTTGAAAATGAACCCGAATAATTTAATTATTGAGGTTACACACAAGCGATACCGAAATTATTGCAATTCACTTTTAAAAAAACTGAAAGGCAATTTCGAAAAGCCACTCCTTAGTAATGTTAAATTTAGTAAGAAATCTTGAAATGCAATCAAAACTATTTTAAATAATGCAAAACAAAAACAGTCTGCTGAAAATCTTCTAGGTTCAAACAATAATCCTCTAGAGTGTATTGAAAATATAAATCACTATTTTTCAAGAATTGGGAAACATTTTTCTGACGCCACACTTGCATCTAACGTGACCAACTGTTCTTCCTGCAACTTTGTGATTCCTTCTGCCTGTAACTCTATTGTGCTACTCCCACCAGACGAGGGTGAGTTGGGGTAATTGATTGCTGGTCTCAAAAATAGTTGTGCGTCTGCCTGGGACTCAACACCAGTCCAACTCCTCAAGGTGGCTAAAACAATCATTGTTCTACCGTTGACAAGATTGTTTTGTCAATGTTTAACTCAGGGTGTCTTTCTTGACTTCTTTAAAAGATCGCTTATTACTCCTGTTTATAAGGGAGGTAACTTAGACGAAATATCAAACTATAGACCAATCTCAATTCTAATATCTGTACCAAAACTATTAGAAAAATACTAAATTCCAGACCAGTAAATATCTTGAGCACAATATTTTTTTTTCTGCTTCACAATATGGTTTTAGATCAGGAAAGTCTACTGAAGACACTTTCGTTGAGCTGATAGAATTTGTAACCCTACAGGTAGACAGAAAGCAAAAATGTCTGGGTGTTTTCCTAGATCTAGCAAAGGCTTTTGATACTGTGTCGATTCCAATTCTTCTAAACAAGTTAGAACGCGTTGATACACGTGGAAGTGCGCATACTATCTTTAAGGATTTCTTGACTAATCGTACTCAGCGGATTCGAATCGGCAATCTGATCAGTTCTGATGCTCCGGTGATCTGTGGTGTCCTGCAAGGAAGGAATTTAAACTTACTTGCTCCTGTCTTCGGATAACTAGATCCACTAATGTGAAATATTTGGGTATAATTTTGGATGAAAGGTTTATCTGGCGCTCACACATTAATGGTACTATACCAGAAAGCTTGTATGGCTCTTCAAGAACTTGAGGCATATTGCTGACATGGATGTACAACGTAAAACAGACTACGCACTGGCTCAATCTGTGCTTGGATATTGTATAAAAGCGTGGGGTGATACATGCAAAACTATTTTGATTAATCTGGAGATAGCCCAGCGATCTGTCTTGAAAGCCATGACGTACAGGTATTCCACGATAAAATTGTACGAAAAATGTCAAGTTCTAACAGTTAGAAAACTAAAGTTTACTTAGTAACTACAATTTAGCTATTTATTCTTAATCAAATTCTAAATAAACTTCAATATTAAATTAATATGGCAATCAAGTTTTTTGCGTTTATAAGTTGTTATGACTTGTTTACAAAATAAATTGTGGAACTTTTTGGAGGTAACTTTTTATTTTACATGTGGAAACCCCCACGTGCCGTCGCCCCACCAGGCTTATGGCAGATTGGTGTCGGAATCAAACCGACTAAAACCACACAGTGTATCACTCTGTGATTGGAATAGGAGGGACCCAGGAACTACTGTTATTAAGCCATCCGGACCCCTCTCAGCGCCTACCCGATATTGCGGACACCACCCTCGGGTAAATTCTCTAATTAGGCGACGTACGGCACTTGTGGACGTCACCTCCTCGCGGCTGGGCACCGTAGCGAATAAAGGGGAAAACTCGTCCCGTCCATTCGCGGCCACACTTAGGGTGTTATGCGGCACTGGTAAGCGCGCGTCCGCCGTCTGGTTCACCGGTGCCCAATTGGGTTCGAGTGAAGATCATTCACTCGGGCCTTCTCTGCCGCCTTCTTCTGCGAAATGACGTCTTTGCAGTAGGTGGCGACTACCGGCCATGGAGTGTATGATGGTGGGTAGTGAGCGAACGCTTTCGATAACTGTAATGAGGGCCCCATGCTACGCAGCTCAGGCAGAATGAACTGGCAGTGTGTGCTGAGGCGAGTCCTCACTGTAGTTGCAGTAGTGACAGGTAGGACTCAATTCCCTTCTAGTGAGCGAGTGCAGATACTTCCCGAGGTAATTGTGCCAGAAAAGGATCAATGTCATTCAGAATTTTATCTTCCACCATCAGCTCATTACTATGATGTCCAACAAACTTAAACAGAATAGTTGAGAAAAGTAGATATTATTTAGAAAAAATATAAAAGACATAATACGTGCTTACAAAATCCGAGGGATGCCCTCTATTCCCTTGAGATCCCCTCGTCTGATCCTGACCTGGTGATAATTAGACCACCTTCAAAGTGTACTCTAACATTAAAAAAAGTTTACAAAATAGGTCAACAATTAGCGAAATAACCAATGAACATATAAATATACTTGTAAAAAAAAATGAAACTATACATACAGTGGAACATAGAACGGTGTTCTTTTTTTAAAGTCAGTTAAAAAATAAGTCTACAACATTCCATGATGTCGAACGTTCATTAAGCATTTAAGCAGTGTTTCAAGTTTTTTTTTAATTTTGTAGTCAATATACTTATTTTTTATAGCAATTATTTTAATTTTGTAATTATAAATTTTATTAAACAAACATGTTGTTTGTGTGTTGTTTGTATAATTTCTATATTGAGAATTATTTTTAATTTGAGAAGCTGAATTTTATCGGTCATTCGATGTTTTAGGATTCTCTAGTAGAATAACGAACACCCATAGTTTCACTAATCCGTCTTTTGAGAGACTATTAGCATTTAAAAGCTTCTGGTACTGTACAGTTCTTTCAAAAATATTGAGGGATGAAAGCTATTTCTCCATTCAGTGATACTATATTATAGATAGTAATTATTATAGTATTGCGTCACTCCGTGTTACAGTAACTGTGTTCCTTTGTATTTATATTTACTTGCATCACTCCCTAGTTCCCTACCTAGAAAGTAGAGAGTGCAGAGTATCACTCATGACAACTATGGAATTTTGTAAGTTAACTAAACATGTATTATAAATTTCTTAAACTGAACCTACATCTATGTATTCACTTATGTTGCTAGGAGCATAATTTTCTTTACTAATTTCTGAGTGCCATCTATAACGATAATGTAATTGGAAAATATCGTAATCAAATAACATAATAGATGACCATTGGTTATTATTACATTTTATTCTAAATTATCCCATTATTGTCATTACTTTAACAAACACATTCTTTACGCATTCATGTTTCGACCGTCTAGTTGTGCCTCCTTTATTATAATGACTTCTAACCTTATTAGCTTATGGCTGAAATTCTTTAAGTTAATCTTGACGATTCAAACCGTGATGTGTACTCGACTCATGTTCGGTCTTTTTTTTAATGTTAGCGGTAATGTGACTTTTAGGATCTTTGCAAGGCTTTACTGTTTGTGTTGTTTCGCACTAGTACTACGACAGTTCATAGAGAAGACTATAGAGCAAGGAATATATTTAACTGCTTTAAGTTCAGTATTACCATACGCAATTACTGTAATAATCAATTTTATTTATAGCGGTGAACTCATTGATAATTTTGTGGATAAAATAAAGGAAATCGACAATTCACTGGAAGTCAAAACACGGGACGAAATACCTTTATCTAGAATAGTTTTCGTTTTTATTGTAATGAGTAAATTATTCACAAGTATAGCTATGTATAATACGCAAGAAATTGAAACTTTTGAGATTACAGTATACAGTTTATTTTCGTTTGTAATTAGCTTGAGTAATTTAACAAGAATTATGCTTTTTGAATCAGCGTACTTACGTATGAAGTTACTTCGCAAACGGTTCAATTTCGGTTTATCAGCTACACGTAGATTTGAAGATGGGGAAGCAGTTCTTATTCAGAACTTAAAGGACTGTTTATTTATATATAAAGCTATAGTCAATACGCTTAAAGAAACTGAAACACCAATGAAAAGTTTGGTAAGTCGATTTAATCAAAAGACGTTAACAGTTATCAAATATTTACAATAAACCTCATCAGCAAAATTATGGATCATTTTAAGGATATATAATGCCATGAACATGGTTCACCATTATTTTTTTTTTCATTTTTTTTATTTTAAGAGCCAGGCTAAGTGACCCTACTCTGCCTGATGGATGAATAGAAGCCAAGAATTGTGGTGACTATACTCATTGTGAAGGTAGACAATGCAATACGGCGACACACAGTATGGTGCTCTAGTGAATTGCTTTTTCACACCCCACTTGGGGACGTAAAAGGCATGATAGTCATAGTGATATTGTAATGCTCGCACACTTACCACGGCACTTACCACTTACATGACCCCTACACCAATGGGCCTGCAGCTCCCACTCTCCAACGAAACACAGCAGCACGGATGCTGGTTAATTGTAGTAGAAATAGATTTATATAGAAAGTTGATTAATATAAAGAATTTCACGAATCATTTTTAACAGCCCCTACGTCCAGTAGGCCTCTCCTATAGCAAGGAGATTTTGGCCTACTATACTAGGAGTAAAAGGAGTTTAGTATGTTTTTAATTTATTTTATTATAACCTCCTTTCGAAGGCTTATGACCAGCAGTGTATAGTGTGTAGTATAATAGTAAAAAGCATCTAGGTTCTGCTGGTTCAGTACTCTACTGCTCTGGTTTTAGTCATGAAACTAATTTTTTGCCCTAATTTAAAACAGCGCGTTAACTTATCTGTCTATATTTAGTTATACAATCTATTTAATATAAAAACTACAGTAATTTCTTAAACAGCTTTTATTTTTTATTTTTTAAATAGATTTATTACAAGGTTCAAATTTTTCGTGACTTTCAAAACTCCATATAACCTAAAGTAAATAGCATGTTACAATATAAATTTGATTATACACCAATTACAATAGCATAGTTGAATATTGCAAGGTGTATGTAACAAGATGTGCAATGGGTGGCCTTAAAAACATTCTATTCCAGGCAGCTTTTGTATGGACAAATGGACAGAAGATAAGAATAAACAAAAAGTATTAGACTTTAGGTATTTTGAAGCTATAGTTTACTAATTCACATACATACACATGTAAATAATTATAATGTACGTTAATAACCATTTTTGTAAGGTAGTAGAGCCACGCTGACTTCAGCACGAACTGGTCTTCTCGACTGGGACAGTACTACCCTGTCACAGAAGACTAACCTAAAGCGACGGCATCCGTGCTGTCGTTTTTCGTTGGTGAGTGTGAGAGCGGAAGCCTATTGATACAGGGTTACTGCTATCTTGGTCAGTAAGTCTTACACCTTTTACGTCCCCACGCGGGGCGTGTAAAAGCATCTTACTAGGCCGCCATAGTGTGGGTCTGCATTTGCTGTGAGTTTGATAACTACAACTCTTGGATCCTATTTATATTTTACACAATCTAGTCATGTTCGTCTGTTGAGGGTAACAAGTACTTATGAATTAAAGTAGTGATACTTAACCATGTTCTTAAATGTTATCAGTGTTTGGGCACGTCTAATGGATATTGGCAAAGTGTCCCATAGCCTGACAGCCTGCACCGTAAAATATTTATCGTACAATCTGGTAGTGTGGCTAGGTATATTTCGTTCCAGAAATTCCGACAATCTTAAGAATGTTAGATGTGTGTCACTGAGGAAGACAAAACGTTGCTTTAAGTGGAGTGAATGGATTGAATAAAATGATATAAAGTAAAGAAAGAATGTGTTAATTTCTCGAAGATAATGTACTATCAATGAGAATTCCTAGGTTCTTAGCACAAATATTATTCGAGAGTACAACTTCATTAAATGTTATGTCAGATAATTGAGGCTAATTCCGATATTACAATTTTTTATTTATTTTCAGATGTTACTGGACGTGATATGTGTGATACCTAAATATTTGAGTATTATGTATAGATTTATCGGCTCACCAGACGTACGTACCGTTTCTTATTTAGTTATTCAAAACTTAAAATGCGAGATATGATCAAAAAGTAAGGTGACTTTTAAATTTCACACGCTTGGTACATTTTAATTTTTTATTACTTTTTAAACTCAACTCGATTATATGTTCACAGTTTCATCGGTGTAGTATATGTTATTCTTCTATGAGATGTATAGATGCTAGAATCGTGTTAGCGTGATCGGTGATCTTTTGCTGTTGAAAATAATGGGGCAGAGAGTGCGTTGTATATAAAATGTTAACAAGTGCTTAAAAACTTTGAAATATTAACAGTGGCGTACGGTGAGTTGACTCTGAGTAACAAAAATGTTTACAAGTGATATAAACTATTCCAAGTGGACCGAGAAAATTTTAAGGATGAACCTCGCTTCGGACGCCCCAAAATGTGAAACATCGATTAAAATGTTCAGAAAATGAAAGAAATTGTCATGAAAAATCGTCGCTGACGATCTCAACATACCAAAAATAATGTGAGTCAAAACTCATGACGATCAATTTTAACGAATATTTTAACGAGTATGACAGGTGTGCCAACGAAATTTGTTCGATAATTGCTTAGTTTTGATCAAAAGCAGCGTCGCATGAACATCTGCCTAAACATGTTGAATAATGTCTGATTAGCTTAAAAATAGTGACGAATTATGAGTTTAACGTCGAACCCAAAGCCTAATTATCCCAGTGGTAGAGGACAGCAGATCCAAGACCGAAAACGCATGCCAAATTAGTTCGAATGTGAAGGTTTTGATGACAATTTTCTTTGATTACCACGACAGTGTGCATCAAGAGTTACTATCATAAAGTCATATATTAAATAAGGAGTATTAACTTGAGGCTATGCGGTATTAGAGTGAATCAATAAGAGCAAAAAGGCCGGAATTGTGGAAAGAAAGTCATAATTTTCCTCCGTGACTTCGCACTTGCACACACTTCGTTTTTAGTGAGTATTTTTTTGGCCAGAAACAATACTACCATCATGTCTTAGCCCCTCTACTCACCAGACTAGCCCCCTGGGACTTTTTTCTCTTCCCAAAATTAAAAAAAACAAAAGAAAAGATGAAGATTTGCGACAATTGACGAGATCAAGGCTCCAGGCAAGATCCAAAGTTACCTTAGAAGTGTTTTAACGACTCGAGAAAGCTCTGGCACGAGTGCGTTGTATCAAAGGCGGATTATTTTTAAGGGCATAATATAATTTTAGATGTATAAATGAATATTTTTTATAAAAATAAAAAGTCACCTTACTTTTTAATCACATTGTGAACACTTTCGGGCAATATAATTGCAGTAATTTTAACGCCTCATAATAAAATGATTTCCGGCGTTTTGTTTCGTGGCAATAAATGATGTTTCTAAAGTTGTGTAAAGTTGATAGATGATGTTAACACATAAAATCATAAAAAATGTAGGGAACATCGTACATCGTCGTTAACATTTAATACAACAAAAAAAAAAAATTACTTATTTACTTTGTTTGAGCGTGAGAATTACGGATACGCCGTCATTGTGGCAGTAAGACCCGTTATGGAGGATTAGCTCGAGAGGAATCATGAGACCCTCTCATATCGGCTGACGCAGGTGATCACTGAGAAAGGATGCTTCGGAAATTACCTGTGTCTGATCCGAAGGGAGCCAACGAATGAGTGCCACCACTATGATGGCCGGAACATGGACACGGCACTTCACACGTTGGCAGAATGCCTGGCGTGGGCGGAGTTGAGGCGTGACCTTATGGCGGCTATCGGAGTAGAAACTCTATTGTTCGGTAGCATGATCGCGGCAATGTTGCGGAGCGAGAGCGCGTGGAACTCCGCCGTCTCGTTTTGCGAGCAAGTTATGCTTGCAAAGGAGATGTCGGAGCGGGACCGGGAGAGGTTTAGAACTCTCCCGGTCCGCTAGGCCTGAGAACGAGTTCGGTATCACAGACGGCTCGGGCGCCGGAGATCGCAGGACGATCTCCGTCGTCCTTAAGCGCAAATCTGGAGGTGACAGGTGAGGCCATTCGTCACCGTAGCAGAAGCAGGCCAGGATGGCAGCGGGACGTGCTACGGAGCATACGCTCTTTTGGTGCAGAAAAGGGGTCATCTGCAAGCCATAGGTAGATAACTCGCGGTACGTCGGGGTTCCAGGGATTTCCTTTCTAGGGTACACCTGGTTCCCCGGCTACTGGTACCTGAGATTGCGTGCGGTTTTTGGTCGGTTCAAGTCCGACATAACCACCAGTAGCTGGTATTCTGGGGGGTTGCCCCATAGAAACAAAAAAATAAATATGCGTGAGAATCGCGTCGCCGCAAAACGCGGCATTCCAGTGATACAAAACTTGAGAGAAGTTTACGTTTTGTGTGTGTGTACTCGTTTATATAGTAGGCCGTGTTGACAAGATGTCAAAATACACTTCCTCTAAATTAATATAATTATAAGCAGTTTACCAGATTCTCAATTTACTACAAATCATAAGAATAAAATGTATATTTTCAAATCAAGTCAGAAATAAAAAAAAATGAATTTATGAAAAAAAGCCGATTATTCTCTTTTGTAATGCATAGATGCTAAATACTTAACATGCATTTTTTAATATAAGTAGTCAGATTTTTTTTATTAATTTTTTTTCAACTTTTTTATTTCTTTTGTTATCTTTTTAACGTTATTATCTTTATGAATTTTAATGTCTTGGACTTCTGTTTAAATAGTTATTCTTACTGGTCAATATTACTTGTAGTACAACGCAACAGAATTAGCGGCCACTTTACTGGAATCGATTATGCCTTTTATACCAGGGATATTTTGCGACATGGTGATTCAGGAGGTTGACAAAATTAGGTTGTGTGTTGTAAAACAGTTAATCGTATTTAGAGGTAAGTAGAAAAAAATATATTACAGGATAAAAGACACCGACACATTTGTAGTAGCGCCAAGTCATTTAATATATACAGTTCAATGTTGATTACGCGCCAGTACCTTTTCTATAGTAATCAAATGTTAGCTCTTATACTGATATCTAAAGACTCTCCGAAAAAAGCCCTGACATTACTTATGTTTTTTAACAATAAGTAATACGTATTGGATGGGTCACGAATTAGTTAACATGTGAAAAAATCGTTTAAGAAAATCATTTGATATATTATAAAAACATTTATTTACAAGAAAGCTAATTTAGTTGAAATTTATAATATTTTTTAAAATTACGTCGTCTAAATGAGCACCGTTTCGACGTTTGAACTCTTCTAAACGAGCACCGAAATATTCAAATACTTGTCGGCAAAGAGACCGCGAGATCGACGACATCTCTTCGCTGATTTTTCTGTTAGTTGACGCAATGTATTTGGTTTATTGACGTAGACACGATTCTTCAAATAACCCCATAAAAAGAAGCCTGTTGAGGATAGATTTGGACTTCTGGGTGGCTATGGAATGTCACCTTGTCTGAAAATCAGCTTTTCCGGAAACATGTCTTTGACCACCGGCAGGAACACATTGTATGTGTGACAAGTGTCTCCATCTAGTTAAAACCATGTGTTACGATAGTAGTCATTAAATTCCAGTACCATCCGTCCCAAGGATTCCCGTAACATGTTTGCACGAGATGTTAGATTCAAATGTTAACGAATTCTTGGCCCACCCTATAGAAGCTAAAGTAGTGTTCGTCGTTTGGGAGCCACGGGTATCTGGGCTTTATAAAAAATGTAACCCTAACATAAATCAGTGTTGTTACATTATGAATTGATTATTTTAAGGTAATATTCAAATATGTACTCTAGAAACATGAGTCAAACTGAATTTACCCTTAAGAGTAATTTAAGTACTAGAAATAAGACTTTTTAAATGCATTTAACTGCATTTTAAAAATATAAAAAAAGATAAATAATTTATTAACGCAAAGTAATTTTTCCAAGTGTCAGTAGTTAATTTTACGGGTTATATTCCACTAAACTCATATAATGGAAGAAAAGGACTAAAAGGGAAGGGGCTAATGGGGCAAGGCGCTTTGCATATAAATGCCGGCTAGCCATTGTAAACAATCAACCATTGACCATTGTTTAGGGACATAGTCTTGTTTGTACTTATTATGATTTTGTGACTATTACTAATAACATCGGATTGAAATTTGGGTGTTGCAGAAAATTTGTCATCGAATCACATCAATTCAGTTCTTGTGTGGGCATGTTTCAGGTGAAAAGGCACGAGAAGCAATTAAGGATGCAGTGACTTATTTCAAACACCGTCCATTCAAATATACGATACTGCGAGTCGTCACTATTGATTTAACGCTTATTATTACTATGGTAGACTTGCTTACCACCTACACTCTCGCCTTGATACAATTCACACACGTTTTCGGTTAATGACAACAAAAATTACTGATGTGATGGATGGCAGACATATAAGTTGTCTAGAACAATAATTTACTTAATAGAAGTTTAAGTAGCAGATTTTGTTTTGTAGTTTATAAATGGATTTGATGAGTCTGGCAATATTTGGATTCATTATAATAGTGAAATAAAGTCTTTAGTTGTAAAGTTGTTTATTTTTATCCCCCGAATTCCAATAACAATTTATCATCGTTAGCCATGCATAATAGTTAAGGAAAACGTGAATACCAACCTAGCATTTACTGGGTTGAAATGTACAGATATGAGACTTTGAAGAGCTTATATTAATTAGTACAAAGTTTTTGTCTCTGACAAACTAGAAAGTATTTTTAAATGTTGAAACAAAACATAATAACACATAACGGATTTAATTGATTTTTGAAAATAAAATTAAACAATTTATAAAATGAGTTTACTGGAAAAAAAATTTGTAGGTACATTAAAAGTTTTTTATACTCAACTACTAGATATAAGCATTTCCTAGTAAGGCAGCTTAACTTACATACTATTTCGCATTGTCAAAGTAGGTTTGTACAGGGTTTGTTTCAAGTTTTCTTTTCTCGTTCTTCAATTCTACATTGTGTCTGGCTCGATACCTACAGTCTGTTTAACAAGAACGTGACCGCCATTATTCAGAAAAAATAAATCAAATTTTTTTTACGAACTGTTTTATTGATGTACATAATGCTAGCTTTTGTGCAGTCACTCAATAATATGTCTAATCGCATATATACCTATGTACCTAATTTACGTCACCTAATTATTCCTGCTGCAATCGTTAATAGACGAAGTAATAATTATTACGTCATGGTAAATGGTAAACATCTATCATTTTGAGAGGATGGTACTCTTTAGGCCGAACCGTATATTACCGAGTGGTAATCGAACATCTACTACTGGCCCTATAGGCCCGTCAAAAAATAAAACACTGAAGGAGATAAATACACCAGATTTTTTTAATACTTTCTGTAGGAGCATAATCAGCGTGATGCGGTGGTGGTTTTTTTTCTTTCTTATTTACAACCTACCAAAGTGACTCTATTCTACCTGATGAAAAGCATGAATAGAATCCAAGAGCAGTGGAATCCAAGAGCAGTGGTCGCCATACTCACTGCGAATGACGACAGTGTAATATGGCGACCTACGCTATGGCGGCCTAATGATATACTTTTTCACGCCCCGCTTAAAGGACCCGGTTCGTAGTGGAAGGGAAACATGTGCGCTAGTAATGAATTCCAGGCTTTAACTGATTTGCACAGGAAGGAAGAGCCGAACAGATTTTCTTTGTTACTTGTTGGAGATATAAGCATTGATATTTTATTGCCATATCGTAGTAATACTACGCTATCTCGTATTAAAGCCACCCGACGTTAAACTAATTAAGAATAATGCCGAAATAGTGAATATACATAAACTAAGTGTCTAATCGTCAACTTCTTCTACGCTCGGAATAAGGTTTTGCCCGATCCCGTTTGCCATCTTCTTCTGAAACTTCTCTTACAGCCTTACAGAAAGAGACCACTACGCCCTAGCCCTTCTCACCTAACAGAACGGCAGTAGTTATTCTTTATAGGGACAGATCTAGTCCGAATCGATCGACTAAGATCTCTAGTTCAGACACCAACGTGGGCAATCCTTTAGCGAATTCTAGGCAAGGGCCAAATCACTGCGTAGTACAGTCAATGTATCATCCCTCTACGATTCAGCTAGTTACCGAAGCAGCCATGTCTAAGAAGTACCAGCGTCAATCGGAAGATGTTGCAACCTTCTATCTGCAGCGCTCTCCCCTTTTTTTTTTAACCTTTGGAAACCCCCTCGGGCCGTCATCCAAGCGGGGCTTACGGCAGGGTGGTGTGTCGGAATCGGACTGACTAAAATCACACGGTGTGCCACTTTGCACCTGACATAGGAGGGATCCGGGAACAGCTGTTATTACGACATCCAGATCCCTCCTAACGCCTGCCCGCTACCGCGGGCACCATCTGCGGATAAACTCTCTATTCAGATAAACTTCGGAGGTCGCTCTCCCGTGTTAGGCTTCTGGATAATATACATATGAACTTAGATATGCAGAACCTAGTTCCATTTTTCTTTTTAAGTATAGAGGTTTCACGATAGTTAGTTCCTACCGTCGACTCATGACATATGTAATTCAACACATTCACACTACATTGAGTGAATCCAACCCCAATTAGAATTAGGGAGGTGAGAGTTTGGTCTTGGGTAACTTCACTTACTCGGTGAAAAAAATGGCAAAAAAAATCGGCAATGAAAAAATTACTTGTTATCAGTTTTTGTGAGGTTGTAATGTTAAATAGAGTAAGCAGGCCTACGTGTACCGTACCATGACCAAAACACAAAAACAAACTTAAAATTATACATTCTTGTTTAATTAACATAAAATATAGCTGCTGTATTATGGTGCTCCTTATCGTTGATCTAATTTTACCCATAATTACCCGCATACTGAATGAATCCATCATTAGCGGCGTATTCCCATCAAAATGGAAAGAAGCCCAAATTATTCCTTTACCAAAAAATCGTAACCCTGTATCCTATTCCGAATATCGACCTATCTCCATTTTACCTTTTCTTTCAAAGGTCCTTGAACGCCTTATCCACAATCAGCTTAATTCCTTTCTTTGCAGAAATAACCTCCTCAACCCACTGCAATCCGGTTTCCGTCCCGGACACAGCACAACTACTGCTGTTGTTAATGTAACTGACGATATAAGTCAAAGTCAAAGTCAAAGTCAAATTCATTTATTCATTTAGGTCACAAAAGACACTTATGAACGTCATAAAAAAAAAACAATAAAAGATGAAAGATGAACAATCTGTCGATTAAAATTATAGCTAGCTGGGTTCGCAGATTGTTCATGGTAGAGTGGTGAGAAAAGAACCCAGGAAAGAAACTCACCACCACTCTTTTAACTCAAAATCTTTTAAATATTAAAATAGCAGTTATATTCACAATCATAGGTCTTAAAAAAAGAGCAATTCATTTCCAAACATCTAAATCTGTGACATAGTCTGAAACTGAGTAATAAGCCTTTTTGGACAACCTCAGCTTAACAAATTTCTTAAATTTACTAATAGATAATAATACTATGTTGTTTGGTAATTTGTTATAAAGTTGTATACATTGACCCACAAACGAATTCGATATTTTATGGAGCCTAGTAGTGTGCAAGGCAAGTTTATTTTTATTTCTTAAATTAAATTGATGGAGATCACTATTTTTCTTAAATTTACACAGATTTTTATGAACATACAAAAGATTCTCGTAAATGTATTGTGAGTGTAGTGTGAGAATGTTAATTTCTTTGAATCTGTTTCTTAGTGACTCACAAGGGCCCATCTTATAGATAGCCCTAATAGATCGTTTCTGGAGCACAAAGATTGAATCGATATCAGAGGCACTGCCCCAAAGCAATAAACCATAGGACATAATGCTGTGAAAGTAACTGAAATAAACTAATCGCGCAGTATCAACATCCGTCAATTGACGAATCTTTCTCACAGCATAAGCTGCAGAACTAAGTCTACCAGATAACGTTTCTATATGTGGGCCCCATTGTAACCGTGAATCTAAAGTTATACCTAGGAAGACAGCCTTGTCTGTCAATTCCAGTTCCTCCCCGTTCATCAAAACACTAGTTTTTACTTGTTTAACATTCCTAGTATAAAATTTAACACATTTGGTTTTACTCCTGTTTAATAACAAGTTATTAGCGCAAAACCAAAGTACCATTTTAGAGAGAGCATTGTTTACATCGTCAATTACCGATTGCTGTCTGTTAACTTTAAATACTAAGGATGTGTCATCTGCAAACAACACTATCTCATGGTTATCCCTCACAAGATGAGGCAAGTCGTTGATGTACACAAGGAACAGAAATGGACCCAGAATAGACCCCTGGGGCACCCCCACCGCCACAGCTGATCCCTGGGATAATTTACCATTAACATCTACTCTTTGAATCCTATCACTCAAATAAGAAGTAAGAAGATCCAAAGCACTGCCTCTTATTCCATAGTGGTGTAATTTCCTGACAAGTGTTTCATGCTGCACACAATCAAATGCTTTAGATAAGTCACAAAACACCCCGTAGGCGTCACGTGACTCCTCCCAAGCCTCAAATATATACTCTAATAATTTAACCCCAGCATCACATGTTGACCGACCATGAGTGAAGCCAAATTGTTTAGTATGCAGCAATTGATTTTCATTAAAATAATTAAGCAACTGAGTAAGTATCAGCTTTTCAAAAAGATATAAGGGCAGGAATGGACAGTGGAAAGCTCACTGTGCTATGTCTATTGGACTTTAGCAATGCCTTCAACACAGTCGACTTCGACGTTCTTCTTGCCATACTAAACTCTCTCAACATATCTCCATCAGCTGTTGACTGGTTTCGTGATTACCTGTTTGGTCGCCGGCAACGTACCCGTATTGATGACAACTACTCCATCTGGTTGAATACGTCCGCTGGTGTACCACAGGGTGGCGTTTTATCTCCTTTGCTATTTTCAATTTTCATTAATACTATCACTAATAAACTTATTTCTTCCTACCACCTATACGCAGACGATTTGCAAATATATTTCCAAACTAGTCCAAACGAGCTGCCTCTAGGCATTGATACTATAAACAGGGATCTGAGTAGCATATGTCGATGGACAACGATGTACGGGCTTAAAGTTAACCCTAGTAAGACTCAAGTGACAGTCATCGGCAGTTCCAGACTTATTGCAAAGGTGGACTGGCTTGCACTACCACAAGTGTCTATCGAAGGAGTCAAAATACCAATCAGTGACAACGTAAAAAACTTAGGGATATATATCGACAAAACGCTTTCCTGGAATATTCAAATTCGAAATGTTAGCCGTAAAATATACGCCTCTGCAGCCTGTTTAAGAAGACTACGGAATTTTCTTTCAACTGCTACTAGGATTGAACTTGCACAAACCACTCTTCTACCCATTCTCGATTATGCCGATGTCAGCTATCTCGATCTAACCGAGGAACAATTTGATAAACTTGAGAGACTTCAAAATTTCTGTATCAGATTCATTTTTGGTTTACGCAAATATGATCATATATCCGAATTTCGTACAAAACTCAAGTGGCTCCCAAAACGACTTCGCCGGAATACTCATATCCTGTCGCTACTATATAATATCCTATATAATCCTACAACTCCTAGATACTTAAAAAAACGGTTCACTTTTATTCATGACACATACACGATGCTTGAGGTCATTAGAAAATCGAACTTTGGAAATCCCAACACACACCACATCTTTCGCTGATAAGTCTTTCGCAGTTCAGGCTGCACGCCTGTGGAACTCCTTACCGGAGGTTATTAGACGGGCACAATCGGTGAGTACTCTTAAGAAGCTCGACAAGGATCATTATTTATCTTTTTAACAAATATATGCTATATCTGTATCTATGTTTATGTATGAATTCATATTTATGTGCCAATGTAAGTATATGAATGTGTATTCGTATATATGTATGTGTAATGGTAGCTAATATACCTAAATTGCAATGTGCACCACAGACTACATAATACTATACAGTATAGTCCATCTAACGGTTGCCTGGAAGAGATCGCAGACTGCGATAAGGCAGCCCATTGTACTACTATTTTTTGTTTGTATCCTACATTGTATGTTTCCTACTTATGGTGTGTAATAAAGAGTACCTATCTATCTATTTATCTATAGCAATGTTAATAATAGAATAGATAATCTATGGTAACGTATTGCAGTTTAATATTTGTAATATAGTAAACACACGTACATGCATATAATGATGTCTGGTTCCCCGGAGGGGTAGGCAGAGTCATATTAAAAGTCATCTTTTCGGCAGTGTTTGGGTCCCAGGTAGGTGGCAAGCCTATTGCCGCTAATCAGAATGCTTCATTGTCAGAGCCTCGTTTGTCAATCAGAAGTTGTACCACTGGCAGGTGAGGGTAACTTGGAACCCTAAATTCTTGGTGGGAACTTAGGACCCGCTTTTCTTGTGTAACGTGTGAAAACCCCCACGAGCCACAAAGGTTTGCGAACTTTATAATGTTATACACAGTAAATAATACATATTATCAATTCCTATTTACTCAGTGCGTACATACATTAATTTTTAAAGTAAATAGTGAAATCAATAGAGAAAGGTGCTGTACAACAAATACTATTAATTAAGATAATGAAATTAAAAAGCTACGTATAGTCAATGAATAATAAATGGGTATTACAATCGACTAAGTTTCAGACAGCACTGTACTTGATATACTTGTAGCATATCTATCGTTCGTAAATATTGGTGTAGTTATGGCTGCCAAGTATTGGAGATATGTAACTAGGAGGTTACAGGAAATACTTGGAGTGCAAAATATAATGCGTATTCGATTAGTTTTTGGAATGTACTACAATGTTAGTTCTATAACAGTGATTAAACTAGCTGCAAGACTGTACTGTGCCTGTGTTTTTTCAGTAGTCCTACTACAGTATAGCAGAGTTTTAAATTTTAAGAAGATTTTTATTTATATGCTAGTACAATACTCTATTACAATAGTGGTCAATTTAATTTTTGAGGGGGAACGTCTTTTTACTTTCGCATCTAAATTAAAAAAAGTTGATGATGATCTCAGAGTAATGATTTACGATGAAATACCAATTACTAGAATTACATTTCTTTATATTTTGTCACTTAAATTGTTAATCACTGGACTGTGGTTTACCGAGTACGATGGAAGTTCTCCTTTGGAATATTTTGCAATGTCAATATTGCATTTCGGCAATTCATTATGTAATTTTACAAGAATCTTGATGTTTGAATGGTTGTACAATCGAATGAATATACTTCGTAAACGCATTAAACGAAACCTCTCAGCGTCTCAAAGGTTTGAAGAAGAAAAAATTTTCGTGCAGAACTTGAAGACAGGAATGTTCATTTACAAGAAGTTAGTGGATACCGTGCACGTAACTGACACACCAATGAAAATGATGGTAGGTTTTACAATAAAACACATAGCAACAAAAAATAATAAATTTAAAATTATGTACTAGATTGGTACTCAAAATTAATGATATTTAATTTAGATAAAAATGACTCAGTGACCATTCAGATCTATTATACATACATCGTCATTCTAGTTTTTATTAATTCCAAGTTTATTTGGGGTCGGTTACTAGTTTAACTGGTTTAACCTGAATGTCTGTTTTTCCACCAAGCGACTGTCATCAGACCTTCGAAACTGTGAAAGCCAAGTAAATTCGAAGGTTGAAATAGTTGCCAGTATAATAATTGAGAGCACTAACCTTTTAATAACGATTGCTGTAGACAAACGGCATGACATGCTCGCTGGACATGGGTATGTAACGCCGCCAATTTTCGTAGTTCGGGCCATTACTAATAATTTCTTGTACGTAAAATTCAACAACGGTTTTGGCCCGCCTCGGGAATCGAACCTTTATATTTATTTTTTTAACGTGTGGAAACCTCCTCGGGCCATCATCCCGCCGTGTTTTACGGTAGAGTGGTTTGTCCGATTCGGACCGACTAAAACCACACGGTGTGCCACTCTGCACCTGAGATAGGGGGAATTCGGAAACAGATGTAATTACGGCCTCTGGACCCCTCTTAGCGCCTGCCTGTTGGCGCGGGCACCAAATTCGGATAAAATTCTACTTAGCGACATACGGCACATACGGACGTCGCCTCCTCGCTGCTTGCCATTATAATGGATGGGAAAACTTGTACCGTCCAAAGTAATAATTGCCAAATTAGGCAAAAGTCGCCCAAGGGTAGAAGCCTTGCCGATCAGCTTTGGAGCAAGATGTCGGAAGTGCTCGTCGAAGAGCCACCTACCGTCAAGGATCAGGCCCAAATACTTCATCTGGGCCTGAACCGGTATTAGGATCAAATTGACTACGATGGAGGCGTCTGGGACGGACCACGATGGGACCAATTGAATAAAATGGCCTTCGTTTTATCCAGGGCCACCCGTAAACCCAGCGCCTCAATGCATCTGATCACCCGAGAGACTTCCGTGGCGGCCAGTCGCGCAAATGTTGTAAATTCGCCCCACGGGCTTTGACCAACGTGTCATTAGCGTAACAAATTACGCCCAGCACTGAGGAAGACAATCTTGAAGGGCCCGGTCTTATCCCATGATCCTATCCGATGTCCAACGACACCGCTAATAGCACACTGCCACAGCTCACCACCTTTTCAGTTACGTCCCTCAGGCGCAACACAATATCAATTGTCGAATGCCCCACTCGAAAACATAATTGGGCGTCCGATAATCGGGGGTGGGCCCCGATTATCGGACGCAGAGGTGTCGGACGATGGGGGCAGAGAGTATCCTCTCAAACATTTTACCCGCCTCGTCCAACAATACGATGGACTTATAGAGATCAACGGTCAGAACTTTTGTCGCCCCGTAAGATGAAGGCGACCCCAGGGATCACGATCGAGACTCTCTTTCTTTTTATTTCTTTGGCGTGGCTAATGGCTAGTTTCAGAGTTTTCCGGGAATCGAACCTAGATCAACAGTTATAGTTTACAAACAGTCTTATATATGTATATCGAAAACATATTTTATAGATTGTATACAGGTTATATATATTTTACGACCGCTTGATTGTCAATTAATGATTTCACAGTTTTTTAATAAGAAAAAAGACTACATACGTATTCTGACTTTATAGATTCTTCATACAAAAAAATGATTTCAAATTTGTTTTCAGATTCTTATGGATCTCACGTGCCTGATACCTAAAATCCTGACTATGATACAATCATTTTATGTTTTAACAGATGTAAGTTTAAATAACATGAAATTAAAAAGTTTGAAGAAAGCATTTTATGACATATTTATGTACATTTCCCTATTTGTATGTCTGTAAAATAAAATCAAATAGCTCATAGGTATATGTTACCAATACATGTATTTATTTTTCAGTCCCCCTTTACCATTTTTCTAATATTTCTGGAATCAATTTTACCATTCGTACCAGGCATATTAACTGAATTGATTATCAGTGAAGTGGACGAGATTAAGCTCTCCATTACAAAACAGTTGTTAATGTGCAGAGGTAAGTTACATTGATAAACAGAGCGTGGCTCAGTTACTAAGAAAACTTTACAAAGATAATTTTTATTGTCGTGATTATTTTTCGCTACTTTGATGTACTACGGCAAATAAATGCATGTCAGGTTATAAAGATTATAAATGTCAGTCTGCCGATTGTATTGCATACCAAAAGCAGTGACTAAGTACGCTCTCTTAAACTTTGAGTTCATTCGACATCAGAAAGTCCAAACTACTATCATTATGATGCCTTAACAGTTCAGATAAAGTATGCTCCGTCAAGTTTATAACATTTTTCATCATTTCTTTACCTTTATCAGTTGCCAAAGTAATAATTATTGCCTGGAAGAGATCGCAGACTTCGATAAAGCCGCCCATTGTACCATTGTTTTTTTTTGTTTGTATTGTACATTGTATGTTTCCTAGTTATGGTGTGCAATAAAGAATATCTATTTATCTAATTATTGTTATTTTACTGTGATTTTGTATATTTCAGGATCCAACTCTCGTGACTTAATTAAGGATGCCTTAAAGTTCTTCCAATATCACCCATTCAAGTACACAATATGGCGATTTGTTAACATCGATCTCACTCTTATACTTAGTACGGCGAGCTTACTTACAACATATACTCTTGCTATGATACAGTTTTCTCATTTCAATACATAGTTCCATCGACTAAAATAAAATCGTTAATGATATTTTACATTTGTATGTCACATTTTAGTAAAATAAATAAATAATTTCTAATAAATCCGTTTTTATATAGGAACTAGTTGCATCCGTACCAAGCAACTGCACTTACTCGTATGTAGAGTTAGTGTATTCTTAATATTTAACTCTTTGGTGTCATTATAGTGTACTTAATTGACTAACACTGTAGAGGGGCTACTATTTTGAAGCCATATCAAGGGTTCTAAAACAAGTGAGTCGGTAAGACATCCCAACCAAGTTGTTTCTCTTTGTTCCTTTTCTGAACTTGATTTTGCTACTACTATTATTTATTATGAAAATATCGATGTAAAATCTATTTTAATTCTAAAATTATAATGGCATGACTTGATTTCAATTCCACTAAGCTTCATTTGTTTTTATCAAACGACGAGAGACAAACAAGCTAATAATCTAAGCGGCAAATTTTAAAAATGGCTAGCTAACCCAAGCAACCTCGGCTGCATTTCCTATTGCCCATAGCGTGGTATTACACTTACAGTTTAACTAATTTGTTTACCATAAAAAGGTTTAAATTAAAAGATAGACATATGCTGTCGTGTGGTGACGGATTAAGAATACAGAGTGTCACCTATTCATCCCATGTGTGACGTAAGAAATGATTGAGGCAGATAACTACACGGGCGAGGAAGAAAACCTCTTTAAAAAATTACCCCAAATCCCGTGTTCTGGTGTGTGGCCAGGGGATGCATGGCTGATGGGTAGTTCAGTCGTAAGCACACTCCCAGCTGAGGCACCTGCGGACCCCTCAGTTGGGCACAAATTTACGCTTGCCCGGGTATTGGGGGATCTCTGCCCGGGTCGACTTTTAGTTCTCCCCCACTCGTGGGTCTAACTATGGAAACCTTTTTAAACAAAAACATTAAAGACGACAAGAAAGAGAGGAATAAGAAAGGGAAGCCGGGAACTGACTTCTCTTCGAACGAGGAGGAACCTATACTTGGGGCTCCTATTTCAGTAGGGCTCCCAGAAGTCAATTTGTCTGCTGGGAGCCAAAAAAAGAAAATCGGAGCGATTGCGTTCCAAGTCCGCCCATCCGTCGGATAACGGTAACCCAAGCACGACTATGGACGTACTGGAGTCCACAGAAGTGGAAATCTGCGACAGCAGAAAACGCGGACGCTCCAGGGACGAGGAGAGTGACACGTCCCAGGAGATGCTACCTCCTAAAGTGGGAAGCAGCCGCCGAGGCAGGTCACGCACGACCATCTCTACCCCTTCAGGTTCTGTCTTCTCGAAGGCAGAAGCCTATAGACGGGTTAGAGCGGAGGGCGAAAGTGCAGCGGAGGAGGAGATTTCAGATCTCCTGCAGAAGATCCGAGAGCCAGTGGAAAGGGGTTCTGTTCCCCAAACAACGGTATCTTTGCAGGAGACAGCAAATGCTGGGGTGGCCATCATCCAAAAGGTGGCTACCAAATCTAGGAACCTTAAGAGCACCTTCGTTAGGGCCCTTAAGGACTCCTCCTCCGCAATTGCTGGGGTCGTCGAAACCCTCCTTGGGGACGTAGCTCGCCTTCAGGCTGCTAATGAATGCCTGACAGGGCAGGTGGCTAAGCTGAGCGCCGAGTTTGCCCAGTTTCGGCCGCAGGTGGGTATCTCTAAGCGACAGATGACGGCTTCGAAGCAAACTGCCCCCACTCCCGATTCAGGTGACGTCAGCGATGCTTACTTGCGTCAAATTATGGAGGCAGTAGGCCATATGCTAGACGGACGTCTCGCGAGCCTGGAGGCGAGATTACCCCCAGCTCCCATTATCCGGCCACCACTCGCTGCAGATAGGCGAAAGGCCGCATCAGCACCGATTTCGCTTTCTGCTACAAGTGGCCGCAAATCATATGCGACAGCGGTGTTAGTGTCTGCATCTACTGATGCCACGAGGACACAACAGGCGGCCAAGGCAGCAACCAAGACGGCTGCACCGGTCGCAGGACATAAAACGGCGGTAAAGAGTGTAGCAAAATTTCCTCCGCTCCTCACTCCAACACCTACGCCTGGTCCCTCTACATCTGCCCCCTCCAATGACGGTTGGCAATTAGTCAGAGGAGCTAAGAAGAAGTCCCGAAAGCGGGGTAAAAAGGCTGCCCAGAAAGCAGCTCCAACCCCGCAGTCGCCATCGGTGTCAAACACCACCAAGAAGCCACGGAAGCTAAGGCCGCCAAAAACCGCGGCTATAGTAGTTACCGTATCGCCGGAGGCGGTAAGTGGCGGACTGTCCTACGCGACTTTATTCAAGAAGGCCCGGGACAGTCTCGCCACTGATTTCGGGACGGTAGGGGTCAAGTTGCGCCTCGCCCAAACGGGAGCTCGAGTCTTGGAGTTCCCCGGGGCTGAAGGCGCAAAGACAGCAGATTCGTTTGCGGAGAAACTGCGAAATATGTTTGCAGCCACGGATGGTGTCAAGATCGCCAGGCCAACAAAGTGCGCGGAACTGCGCATTTCAGGCCTGGACGACTCAGTAACAGCCCAAGATGTCCGTGTTGCAGTTCAGGAGAGGACTGGATGCAACACGGATAACATCAGGGTTGGCACCATCCGCCCCGGTCCAGGGGGCCTTGGTGCGGTGTGGGTAAGTTGTCCCATAGCGTCGGCCAAAGTTTTGGCCGACGCTGGCAAGATACTCATCGGTCTCGTAAATGCCAGAGTCACAATTCTGGCAACGAGACCGATGAGGTGTTTTAAATGCCTTGGTGAGGGACATACTCGTGTCAAGTGCGACAATAGTTTGGACTGCAACGGACTTTGTTTCCGCTGCGGTCGACCGGGGCACAAGGCAGTAGAATGCTCTGCGGCCCCTCACTGCCCAGCGTGTGCGGCGGGTAACAAACCCGCCAATCACCAGATAGGGCAGGGGGGCTGTAAGCCATCCCGTTATTATCGGCAGACGTCAAGGTCCAGCCAATCGATCCAGGCTGCCTCTGAGGTCGTACGTGAGACGACGTCGTCGCCCATGGAGGAGGTTGTCGAGACAGTCCAGTAATGGATCAAGTCTCCAGCCTTCTTGTCCAGACGAACCTGAACCACTGTGCCGCGGCGCAGGATCTTTTCTTACAAACCATGGCACAGTGGTCGATCGGTGTAGCTGTAGTCGCGGAGCCCTATCATGTTCCTCCCCGTCCAAACTGGATGGGTGACCGGGACTGCTCCGTGGCAGTCGTCGGCTCCACAGCGGCTCATTCCCCGCCCTTGTCGTTAAGAGACAAGGGTACTGGATATGTTGCTGCTGAGTGGGGGGGGGACCGTATACGGTGTATACTTCTCCCCCAACCGGAGTTTGAGCGACTTCGAGGCCTCTCTCAACGACATAGAGACCTCGATGCGGCGACTAGCGTCTGGGCACGTCCTTGTGCTGGGGGACTTCAACGCAAAGTCCGTTGCGTGGGGTTCTCCCAGGACGGACGCAAGGGGCGAGGCCGTAGAGGAGTGGGCAGCCTCGGTGGGCCTCTGTTTGCTTAACAGAGGCTCCACCAACACGTGCGTGCGACAGCAGGGAGGATCGATAGTGGACCTTTCGTTCGCTACCCCTGCCCTCGCCGCACGAGTAAGGAACTGGCGCGTCCTGGAAGAGGTTGAGACGCTCTCGGATCACCTCTACATCCGATTTGAGCTCTCCCGGACCCAGGACCCCAGTAGGGGTCACGCGGCGCGGCGCTCTTCTCGCTTTCCGCGGTGGGCTGTAGCCAAACTGAATAGGGACCTACTAGAGGAGGCAGCCATTATTCACTCCTGGCTGTCTCCGCAGGCTCCGACCGAGGAGGTCGACATGGGGGCTGGTCGTTTCCGCGATGCGATTACGCAAATTTCCGATGCGGCCATGCCCCGCATCCGAGGTTGTCAGCCTCCACGGAAGGAGGTTTACTGGTGGTCCCAGGAGTTGTCGGACCTCCGCGCGGCCTGTACTCGTGCCCGGAGGTCCTACACCCGTAGTCGGCGGCGACACCGCGTAGACGGCGAGGAGGACCAGCTTCATGAGGAGTACCGAGAGGCGCGGAAAACTCTGAAGCTGGCCATTAGCCGCGCCAAAGAACTGAAGAGGAAGGAGATGCTGGAGGGTCTCGATCGTGACCCCTGGGGTCGCCCTTATCGTGCGGTGCGACAAAAGCTCCGCACGTCGGGCCCCCCCCTTACAGAGACACTCCAGCCCAGCTTCCTGCAGGAAGTGGTCGAGGGTCTTTTCCCGCAGCGGGCGGAGCACACACCCCCGTCGATGGCCTTCATGGTCGAAGACGACGGGGGACGGAACGGGGATAATGTTCCGCCCGTCAGGGAATCGGAGATAGGGGCGGTCGTTCTACGGATTCGCTCTAAGAACACCGCCCCTGGGCCAGATGGAATACCTGCCCGAGTGTTGGCGCGAACCCTCGACCACATGTCGGATCACCTCGGGGAAGTCCTAAACGCCAGCTTGGCGTCCGGACGTTTTCCTGGAAGCTGGTCCTACTACGGAAGCCGGAACGGCCGGCCGA
Organism: Hypercompe scribonia; assembly: GCA_949316085.1. Lineage (NCBI taxonomy): Eukaryota > Metazoa > Arthropoda > Insecta > Lepidoptera > Erebidae > Hypercompe > Hypercompe scribonia. Next base: position 9,660,453 of record OX438974.1, on the reverse strand, counting down.
TTCGGTCGCGGCTTATAGGCCCATCGTGTTGCTGGACGAGGCGGGTAAATTGTTTGAGAGGATACTCTCTGCCCGCATCGTCCGGCACCTCTGCGAGGTGGGCCCCGATCTGTCGGACGCCCAATACGGGTTTCGAGCCGGGCGTTCGACAGTCGATGCTGTGTTGCGCCTGAGGGCCGTGACCGAAGAGGCGGTGAGCTGTGGCGGCGTGCTGCTGGCGGTGTCGTTGGACATCGCCAACGCATTTAATAGTCTGCCATTTAGCTGCATCAGGGAAGCACTCCACTACCACGGGGTGCCAGAGTACCTGAGGCGGCTTGTGGCAGACTATCTTGAGGAGCGTACCGTCATGTACGAGGACCGAGACGGTGTTCTGAGGCGACGGCCCATGTCGTGCGGTGTTCCACAGGGGTCTGTCCTCGGACCACTCCTGTGGAATATGGGATACGACTGGGCCCTTCGAGGTCGTCTTCCCCCCGGGCTGGGCGTAATTTGTTACGCCGATGACACATTGGTCACGGCCCAGGGGGCGAACTTTCAAGAGGCGGCGCGCCTGGCCTCCGTGGGAGTCTCTGTGGTGGTCGGGCGCATTGAGGCGCTGGGTTTACGGGTGGCCCTAGATAAGACGGAGGCCCTTTTGTTTCATGGGCCCCGTCGTGGTCCACCCCCCGGCGCCTCTATCGTTGTCAATTCGGTCCTCGTACCGATTAAGGCCCAGATGAAGTATCTGGGCCTGATCCTAGACGGCAGGTGGCTCCTCGACGAGCACTTCCGACAGCTTACTCCAAAGCTGGTCGGCGCTGCTTCCGCCCTTGGGCGACTTTTGCCCAATTTGGGTGGAGCCAGCGTCGCGACGAGACGGCTATACACAGGAGTTGTCCGGTCAATGGCACTGTATGGTGCACCGGTGTAGGCGGCGGCTCTGACCGCCCAGAATAGGGCTCGCCTCTGGCGCCCTCAGAGGATATTGGCGGTTAGAGCCATACGTGGTTACCGCACCGTATCAACGGAGGCGGTGTGCGCTTTGGTCGGAACTCCCCCGTGGGATTTGGAGGCGGAAGTGCTCGCCGAAGTTTATCGGCGGATGGCTGACTTCCGGGCGGGTAGCGGCATACGGCCCCCGCCCGAAGAGATACGCGAGTGGCGAGAGGCCGCTCGTCGAGCCACGATGGCTCGTTGGTCGTCCCGGCTGGAGGCTCCACGTGCTGGCTTTGCCGCCGTGGAGGCTCTCCAGCCGGTCATCGCCGAGTGGGCAGGGCGGCAGCACGGGACCCTTTCCTTCCGACTGACGCAGGTCCTTTCCGGGCACGGTTGCTTCGGGAAGTATCTGCACTCGGTCGTCAGGAGGGAATTGAGTCCCGCCTGTCACCACTGCGACTGTAGTGAGGACTCGGCTCAGCACACGCTAGCAGTTTGTTCCGCTTGGGCGGCGCAGCGTGGGGTCCTCACTGCAGTTATTGGAGGTGATTTCTCGCTACCGGCCGTCATACGCTCCATGGCCGGTAGCGACAGTTGTTTTACCGCGGTCGCAACCTTCTGCGAAGACGTAATTTTGCGGAAGGAGGCGGCGGAGAAGGCCCGGGAGGACGATATCCACTCGGACCCAATTCGCCGCCGGCGAGCCGGGCGGCGGAGGCGCGCATACCAGCGCCTCATGCCGCCTTGAGTGTGGCCGCGGGTGGACGGGACGGGTTTTTCCCTCCATCCGCTATAGTGGCCAGCCGCGAGGAGGTGATGTGCACGTGTGCCGTACGTCGCCTAAATAGAGAATTTATCCGCAGATGGTGCCCGCTTTAGCGGGCAGGCGCTGGGAGAGATTTGGATGTCGTAACAGCAGCGGTTCCCGGATCCCTCCTATCTCAGGCGCAGAGTGGCACACCGTGTGGTTTTAGTCGGTCCGATTCCGACACACCACCCCGCCGTAAACCCCGGTGGGGTGACGGCCCGAGGGGGTTTCCACACGTTAAAAAAAAAAAAAAAAAAAAAGAGATAACTACACGGGACACCATCACTATAAAGAGAAGGAGAACTTGAAACACAACCCATGCCAATCCATCAGGCCAGCGTGGTATAGAAGATCAAAACCTCCTTTCTAAGGCGAGGCCTAAGTCCAGCAGCGGACTGTTAAAGGCTGTGGATTGGATGTGTTATGTGATGTTTACGCGATTTTTTTTTTTGCGAAACTTTAACCGTTTAAGCAGTGCACGTGATAGAAGCTCTCAAAAGGAACTTTGCATTAAAAAATATTTTAATTTGCAGTTTACACAATTAAAGGCTCTATTAAACTGTCGAAATCCGTGACTGTCACTGCTGTCAACAAGATGGCGTAATAGCATATATTTAAAATCGAAATCATTCGCTTACAATTTTCTTAATCTGTGAATAAATTTAATGAATAATAATATTAAATTTAAATATTATAGCATTTAATTTATATGTAATAATAATGTAGAAATATTTTCGAGCATCTGATTACAACGTCATCTAGTTTTAAAGTAATTAGAGTTTGGGCATGGAAAGTTTAGAAATAGTAAAAATATGTTTTATTGATAGCACGTTTAGCTATTGCAGAAGGGTAATAACTTTTTAAGAAGACTTTAAATTCTGTAAACAAAGTTCTAAAAATATGATAATTATATGAAATTAGTAGAATAATTTACTTTGAAAACGGTATAAATCTCACAACCATCTATCACATACTAGTGCCAGCTAGTGATACAGGATCCGCCAACTTCCTTTAATGTTATTATTAATGTCCATACAAGTTTTTATGCATTTTTCTTATGTGTATGTCATAAGTTACAGACATACTTCTTGAATCCTGTTATTTTAGTTTTCCAAAAGTATCAGGTAAACATTAAAAAGTAACCCTTTACGAAAATTGTACCATGGCTTGGTAACCTTATAAAAAGAGTCAACAGCTATAATTCAGATTAAAAGATAATCACCTACTGGCATTATTACCTACTTCTATTTCCAGCTCATAATTGATTTGTTAACACCAATCTTATAAATATGTTATTAGTTTAGTATCGTATCAGTTGGCGTATTTATTAGAAATCCTGTTATATGAACTTTAAAACTAAAACAAACATGAGAATGCATAAAAGCAGAATGTTGAAGAGTGCCACGAGTAAGCGATCGTGTCTAGTACAAGAGTTTTAAATTTCTTGTTTCCTTTCGTTCTCTCCTAAATGTTTCAAAAATACTCAATAATTTATTGTTAAATTGTTATATGATATCGTCCGTAATCGGTAAGTGTCATGATGTTTTTGTAACAATAACTGAATTTAACTTATTTAAATATCTTTTAGATATCTTTCAGTCTTTTTAATTTTTATATAATATGCATTAAAAGGTCGTCCCAACTTCGTTTTAGAAGGCCCTAAAATTGGTGCCGATGGTCTTACTATAACAACAGGTTCCAATCTGCAGCTAAATAGGTATACATAAATTATACATAACATATTATATAATTAAGCAATGAAATACATAAACGGGTATTAAGACATTGTCTTTACTTATGTTACGAAACACTATCGGTTTATCGTGTTCGATTAAAGTAAACCAAATTTATCAAAGTATTTCTTTCTAATAATTGGTTTGTGAGCTGTCGTCAGGATCTATTAAAACGAAAGACGGAAGAATAAAGTCTCTAAAAATTCATAATGGAACACTAAACCGATCTTTAATGGGTAAGTAAATGACACTTTTTATGCGTGATTTATCTATATTTGTATAAAAACTTGGAACATTTTAAATCAGTAATAACAAGCTATTAGTTTTATCTAAAATAATACATTCCATATAATCGGGGACTATGCATAAAGAATATGTAATATGGACAGATCCTATGATAAATCATTCATTTTTTTAGATTTTTAAGCACGCATTTATTCTTGTTCATCAGTTAAGTCGGCACAATGATTTGAATTGGATGCGCTTGTCACAAGCCGTAAGACAAAAATGGTCAATCCTTGCAAAACTTTTGCGATGTAATATTATCATCGATTTTACCCAATGTTAAATCAATGACATAGATCATTACATTATGTTTGCAAATATATACGTACACATACATATGTATAGTTTGCAAATTTTTCCATTCGTGTTGGTCAGTCGGCGCCCCTACCTTAGAAGTCTAGTATATAGGCCTTGTCCAATGAAAGGTCAGATTTATGAATCATCGACTTCAATCTATTTGAATTATGTAAGAACTATACTGTACTAAGTTAGAATTATGTGTTGTTCTGTTTAAATTTTAAATATCGTTTATAGTGATTACCATTTATACTTCTTTGTTGCTTTAATCCAGGCACCGCTCAATATCGTGGTTTTAACAACATAACCGCTATCGTCACCGAAATCGTTTTGGCAGCATTACGTCTAAAATTTTGAGCTAGATTATTTTTTTATTATCTTGCACAGTTAACTTAATTGAAAAAATGTAATTATAACTAAAACTATTACCTTCAATGTTTAAAAAATGTTATTTGATTATACCTTCAGTTTATTGTAAAAGTACTTGTTTATTATTAGTCCTTCAAACTACTTCAGTCATACTTAAATTATTCATATATTTTGATCCGGTCCAATGCTTTCAAAAACGGGGAGTATTTAACATGATATTATTTAAACTAGCTTATTTCGGTAAGCACCCTTTTAACGAAGTTTACTAAAAAATTGATATTCCTTTCCTGTCTATGGACACAACTCGTAAGGTATGTTGTGAATATTATTTGTTAAAAGCATTTTTAAAGGTAATTAAAAGCCAGTTTAATTAATACAAGTATGTAATAGCGGTGTGGTATGTGAATTGCATATCGCCTTTGATATCAAAGAAAATTGTGAACTTTTTTAGTTGCAGCCCGCCCTGGGTACAACTTAAAATTAGCGTGAAGGTTGCAACTTAAAATCTTTCCTTTTCTGATTACATAGGTGTTGCGATTATGCCCTACTTAACTCTGAATCGAACAAATTTATTGACATGGTATATAATTTTATATAATATGATATTACCTATCAAATTCTACATTTATTTTATAATGTGAAAATTGCAACAGGGTTGATGCTTACTTGCGTTTTTTTAACGTAACGATTAAACCATTAAAACTCGTTTAGAACAGTAAAAAATAATTATTTTGTCTCATATTGCGCAACTCTATCTCGATTCAAGTCAAGCATTGGTATCACACTGGAGATGAAGATAATAATGATGATGTACTTCCGGTCAATCCCTGCCACGCAACCAATCTCGACAAAGAGAGAAACCAACTACGCAGGAGATGTTATAGTGCACAATGATGCGTACAAAAACAAGTGCACTCTCACAAACTGATGGGACAGCTATGTGAAACGACTGCAAAGAAATCAGGCGAAGGACTTTATGTGCTCACCGAAGCACAGGGGTTAAGACCCCAACTTACAAATTCCGGGCTGTCATTATTATTATTTTTTATAGCAATCTACCAAAGTGACTCTATTCTGCCTGATGGAAAGCATGAATAGAATCCAAGAGCGGTGGTCACCGTACTCACTGCGAATGAAGACAGTGCAGTATGGCGACCCACGCTATGGCGGCCTAGTAAGATGCTTTTTCACGCCCCGCTTAAAGGACCCGGGAGGGAAACAGTGCGCTGGTAACGAATTCCAGGCTTTAACTGATTTACACAGGAAGGAATAGCCGAACCGTTTAGTTCGGGAGCGTATGTCTACCATCCTGAAATGGTGATTTCCAAGTCCTGCACGAGTTTAAGTATTTCTATAATTACAAAAATCGAATCCAACCCGAAATCTCTGGATCGGCAGTCGCATAACAACCATAATACCGCTAGACCAACGAAGCAGTTGAGTCCAGTTGTCACACTGGAGATATTAGTAACTCGAACATCTTTATTTTTAAAGTCTGCGAAATATCAAATAGAATCTTAGCAACACCAGATAAAATCTCTACTTGGAAAGCTTTGGATACTTTAACTCTTGCAATGCTATCTACCAGAACCTTCTCTAGGTGCTTCAATTCACTTCTAAGTTATTTATTTTATCTACACTGCTAGTTCCAATGACACGATGACCCTATTTTCAGGATACAAATACCACTGGTAGAAGTAAAATAAGAAGTAAAAGATAAAATTTAGAAAAAACAAGATATACAAATGGAGCGTCGAGTAGTACAATATAAATAAATAAATAAATTTTTCTGAATGATACAATACAGATGAATTGGTCTTGAAGTTTACTTTGTTTTATATTATCTCCGCTGTCTGGTAAATATGTGCTTGTAATTTTCTAATACTAGTTTTTCTAAATTGACAGGAATATAAATATACGCTAACAAAATATCAATTTTAATCTCTTTTCCGTCTATAATAACTATATGACAAAATTATCAATTTCAGTCTTAGAGGTTCTAGTCAATATCTATAATAACAATTGTAGGTGCAAAGATAACAATCATGTTATCCTTGTACAATTGTTTGTGTATGAAAATATGACTGCATCGTTGGTTTATGTCCCATTAGTATGCATGGTCTCGACTTCTCAAACGTATACTGTTTTACTAGACGTAAGTACATGTAAATTCGTAGTACTTTTTATCAACAATGAATCACCTAAAACGTCGTCTGCGTATTGTCTAACACGGTACACACCTACGATAATATTGTGTTACAGAAAATTATATTATGATGAGATGCTTTTAAAACAAAACACAAGTCACTTAAAGATTATAGACGAGTTTTTTTGCAATAATTAGAGTAGCTTTTCAACATAACACTGTTTTGTCTCGTCTGTTTTCAATTACAACGTTAAGATGCAGATCTATGAAGAATTATAATAATTGTATTTAAAGTTCTTAATTTTCATCGTAATTTTTACTTTGTCAAATGATATTTTTTTTTTATGTTAATGTATATTATCTGATATCATTTTCTTTTAACTAAAATTAATAAGGGACATTGTAATTAATAAAAAGTATAATTGTTCATTTAAACAAATTTGGAAAAAAAATAGTATATATTTGTTTAGTTTCTTTTAAATAATATTTTTCTTCAAAATTGCTGATAAGTAAGGTATCGGTGGAAAAGTGTAAATAAATTAGTGTAAGTAATAAATTTGCAATTGGTACACATAAACTGGTATGAAATAAGTTGTTTGATTTACTACAGAGATTGGGTCATTAATAACATTAAAATTTATGTCAAATGGTGCACAAAAATCGAAGTTTAAGTTGCCTCATCATTTCTTATCGAAACGCCAGATACTCCGTGTTATATATGATAATATTCTGTGAAAGAGATAAATAAAAAAGCAATAAGAAAATAATTTCAAAAACTGATATTATGAAAATGTAACCAATGACAAAAATATAAACTGTTTAACTACGTCCCTACTTATTTTATATCGCTGGTATAGTGTAATATTCCTCAGAGAATTTAACCAACGTTATTTTATAGAAATATGAGACAATAATTTTAAAAGAAAGCGGTTTTAATTACATCAACGATAGAACTGCGTAAAACGATGATGAATGCACAGCCATCTAAATTTTGTTTAAGACCTTCAATTCAGGTTTTCAATTACAGTCTTGTAAAAAGCTTAGACTTTAATTGACTAGACTAGTCTAGTCAGTTAAAGTTTAGCTTTCTAAAAGTAACATTATAATATACCTAGGTATATTATTACTTTATGTACTTTTGTAGACGGTTTACACTTATACTATATTAAGCACACGTAATAGTAGTTCAACTTGACCCTATACTATAAGCTTGCAGCGACTTTATGTACAATCTGTATAGTACGGTTTAAAGTACTGTTCTATATATACACTGTGACTGGTGAGATACCTTCAATAATTATGGAGAGTACTCGGTACTCGATTCTCGTTAACTTGATATAAAAAAAATAGGTGCTTATTTTTATCGAAATGTCTCTAAAAAATAAGTCCGCGCGGTGTCCAAGTATTCCGCAGTTAAATACTGGGCTCTCGGTGTACTGTGTACGAAGTTTACTAAGAAGTTATTTAATATTTCGTTTTTATGTTATTTTATTTCATGATATATGTTCGCATACTATCACGTCCTCAAATATTGAAGGTATCTCACCAGTCAGTCTGTATACATATTTAAAAGACGTGTTTGTCAATAACATAGCTACCTCAAAGTGATGTTCTCCTAGCTGATTTTGATCACGGTGGCCAGTCACTGCAGAGACCAACTAACTACGCAGGAAATATTATACAAGTGTGTGCACAAACACAGGTGCACTCTTTTTTCCCTCACTCTCACAATCCGATGGGACAACTATCCGACACAATCGGTGAGAGATCAAACGGTTTAACGTGCTCTCTGAGGCCCGGGGGATATGAGTTAAACTTCTAAGCTCTGGGCTTTTCTATAATCAGTAAAATTCAATTATACTTTTTTGGCCTGACCCGCATCAGCATTGAATCAGCAGTTGCGTTCGCTAACTGCTAGACCAAAGAGGCAGACTTCGAAAGTATTTTGTTGTTGCTTGAAGTGAAAATAATTGTTTCAAACAAGTGATCAAAATTGATAATTGAATTGAATGACAAGTTGAATGAATGAATGATTGAAGGAATTGCAATGACAACATTGAATGACAAACATTACTAAGTAAAGAGACAATATGGCCTTCTTTGCTATGATAATTTGTAGTTTTTCTTATTACATAAGTTTAACACATGTTACTGTTTTTAATAAGTCTTATGGCCAGTCATAATCAATTAATTTTGATAAGTTTCTTTACTCGATAGCGAAGCAATGGTGCGTAACCTCTTAAAACTTTTGATGATAAAAAACAAAACTATCTGCGTACGTTTGTTCTAGAATTATATTCGACGTATCAATAAAAATTCAATATTGACTTAAGTTATTATTCTTACTAAATACTTGACTGTGTGAATGAAACTTTTCAAATGGGTGAAATAGACCCGAATGATGAACCAGAATAATGAAACAGAAAACCATTGTGCAAAAATTCTTTCATTGCACTTTATGAGTAAGGTTACTGGAGGGACTCGAAGGGTGGTAACGTACTTGTCACTTTGATATATGTCCATATGCCATATAAAATTCTAAGGCTTGTGAAGAAAAACATTATTATTGTCTTTACAACTTAACTTTAACTTAATTTGAACTTTTTGCGCATCTAATTGTAGCTTGCAAACTTGAAATGTTTGGAATGTACACGTGTAAACAGGTTATATGGTATAAACGATGTATTTTATTGCTTACTTAGAAACTACTGCGAAGGTTTATACATAACTTACTGAATATTGAATTTTATGTACATTGATCCCGAGAAGCTCTAAATCGATCAGAGTGGCATGCAATGTGAGAGGCCTATGTCCAGCAGTGAACTGCAATAGACTGATGACAACAATGATTGTACCAAGTACTATTATACACTACGCACTGACTACCTCATCTGAGATATGAACAATATTTGTGTGAAAAACTAATCTAATCTTAAAACAAGTTTTGTTAGATTTTACTGCTTTTAAATAATAATAAAAGCTTATTATGATTAAGAATTAATTTTATCAAGAACTTAAACTCGACTTGAAACTGGTGATATTTATAAATTAGTTGTTATAAATATTTAAAATCATCACCCTATCGGGGTTTACGGTGAGGTGGTGTGTTGGAATCGGACCGACTAAAACCATACGGTGTGCCACTCTGAGCTTGAGATAGGAGGAATTCGGCAACAATTGGTATTACGACATTCGGACCCCTCATACGTCTCAACACAAAGTCCTAGTCGACCAAATCGGTCGTGATCTGTTACAAAAATATTTAAACTAGTTTATAGCATTGGCAACACTGTGTCTGGTTTTCTGCGCAGATTTATAAAATGGCGGAGCCCGGTTATGTGGTTTCTTTTCAAATTTTACTCTTTCAAGTTGTCAAAAACCCGGGTTGAAACAACAATGATTTAAATTATAAAATTACTTATATAGCTACATTCAATTGTATTGGAACGTGATTACATTCTAAGTTTGATCTGATTCAAAATTACTAGTTTACAATTGTTTTTACAATCGCATTTTCGTGATCATCAAGGTTAACTAGGTCAATCTCTGATATTTTTTAAATTTTAAGAGGCAATGTCGCGATGTTACTTCCGCTTATCGTTGATGTTTATCTACTGCACCTATTGCGACATCGCATTACTGTTTAGTTATAAAAATCACATTTTTAAACATCACCTTGCCCTAAAGATAACATTAATAAAGTTTATAATGGCTTGTCAAAAAATATATTTAATACTGTCTTTACGAAATGACATGACTGACAATAATGTTATGCTTATGCATAAGCTTCACAGCCGGTAACTTGGCACCCGCTCCTTACCAATCTCTTAAATGAAGAGTAAAATGTGAATCTATCAAATCTTTATTGTAACTCTTTCTAGATTACCGCACCACGATGTCACATCGGTCCTGACTAAATACATTCCGCTTCACGTTAGGTGAAAAGGGGCGTCTAAATAAAAAGCAATAAAGCCTGTATTTCATTTAAAATAAATTCATTTGTATTAATATACTTAATCGGAGCTCAGTAACGGATTTTATTACTTGAAAGAGATATAATAAACCTGACAGTGCCACTTCTATATTTTAATAGATACATACGTATTAATTCTGTGTATCCGGAACATTTTGATCCATCCTAAGGTTGCCTGGAATAGATTGCTTTTGACAATAAGGCCGTCCTTTGTACACGATATATCACTATGTGTACTCTCTTGAAACTTTGTAATACGGTGTACAAATAAAGAATTACCTTTCTGTCTATGTACTGAATAACACGACAGCGTAATTTAAACTGATGTAACTCATGTAAAATACAAGAAGATTTCCGTAGATAGAGGAGTAATAAAAATATTATGCATTGTATTATTTAGTTAGAGCAATAAATAGTTTTAATAGAATTTGTTTTTTAAAAAAAAGTTTGGTAAAAAAAATCTTGTAATTATCATCTTTCTACCTTTTTCCGAAGATATTTGTTGTCGGTGCATTGAGTTTTTATTGTCATTCTTACTTTCATTTGATTCACCGGTGCATTAAAATAGATAAATTGTGTCTTAAATATATATCTTTCAAAGTTTCCATTATGTTGAGTTAGAAACTTGATTATATATGTTATAGCTTTAAAGAACCGCAGATGTAACTAATTAACATTCATTTTAAATGAATACTTTTATTGCGTTGTTGCGAAAACAAGTTATGACACACACGCGCATGTATAAACAAGGAGGTTTAGAAACTTAAAGTTGTGTAATTGTAAAAGAAAATGAAATACATGTTTCGTTCGAACATCGGTTTCTCTCGTTTATTCTTAGATAAAAATATAATTATTTAAATCACTTTATAGATAACGGAAATATCGGGGAACAGAAATAAAAAAATGTAGCCAAACACAAGACCTCTCCCTTTTTCAAATTTAAAAAAGTTTGTTGATTAGTAGCTTGTTACTGTCACAATCATCGTGCGCCAAAGTGTCAACCTATATATAGGTCGTTTTGCTTCTTAAGGTCAAATCACAAAATTACATACATTTAAATCTTTTATCAAAAATCACAAGTAAACATCATTTCAAACAGTTATTGGACTATCGGTTATGTATATATCGGTTTATAAGAAGAATAAATACAGCATAATATTTATTTCCTTAGGTATTTGTCATATAAACTTATCATATCAATACATATGAATTAAAAAATAAGTCATATTCTTGTTCAATGCTGTTTCGGACGCCTGACCTTTATTTAGTATTTACCAAAGAAGTGATTTTATTTTTACGTAATTGTAGCATATTATATTTTCTTAGTTTATAAAGAAATATAATATGACAGATAAGCATTACATCACATTTTATTAACTTATTTTTGCTTTGTATTGCTTTGTAATTTATTACAGCTAATATTTTAATGTGAAATTAAATTACTATGTCTACTCTTTTATTTTGTCTTTCATGTAATAAAAGATATACATATGGTTAAAATGTTTTTCTACAACTTTGATGTACAGTTTCTTACTGATTACAATAGGCCTTGTCAGACAGACAAGGCCTATTGGGTTTCAAGAAGGCTGAGGCGACTTCGGCTGGGTTTTTTGATAGATCACAATTCAAAGCCAAATTATTTACTATTTAGATGATATTAAGCTTAAGTTGTATATGTGTGTATGTGCCTGGGATTTGTTTTCTAAATAAAGATTGTAGAAACATATAGTAGACAAGTAGAAATATAGTTACTTGGTACAAATTACTTAGGTACATATATATATAATTTAACCATTTTAAAATATAATTTGTATTTTAAAAAAAGGTGATCTATGATAGAAAAATTAACGTTTTGCAGAAGTAAATGGTGATGGTATCAATGGCTTAAATTAGTATTCCATCGAAATTGAATTTTCATCCGAAATCGAACTTTCGGCTTCGCTCTCGGTTTCGGCCAAAACCGAAATTCACTCAAACATATTTAAAATTTCTATCGTATATTTAAATCTAGTGAATTTGCCTATTCACACTTAGTTAAATATTGTTTAATGTAATAAAAATACAATCATTAAAGGATGTAACAAGCACATTTTTATTTTTCTATATCGTAAAAACTTAGACAAAATTAGTATGCTTTGTTATATTGCATACGTGCTACCGTACTTATAACGAAAAGAGCAATGGCAGATCCTATACTGCCAGTAATATGTAATGAATAATCCTGATATTTGTACAGTCCATATAGTATATAGCTTTGCTAAAAGAATGCAAATTCTTCTCAAAAAGTTATCGTAACTGCAATAACAAAACACATTTCTACGTTTTCTACACTTGTTATGATTAAAACCTGTTTAGCTTGAATATTGTGTGTTCAATATCCAAAATAATTTTTATAATATTATAAATTACGTGAAAAAATTATGAAATATTTTGATCGATATTTATGAATGAGTAATGATGTATTGTATGATGTATTTAAAAGCAGAGCAAAATTTTACTGATAGATCAAGAAAATCGTAAACAAATGATTTTGATTCCAAAAATATGATATTGTGTCATCTTGTTGACAACAATGATAATATAATTTATTTGCGGTTGCCATGGCTTTCGAATTTAAAGGTTTATGTAGTAAATTGTAAACTTCAAACTGAAATAACTTTCTATTGCAAAGTTCAAAAAATCTGGCAATTTAAAATGTTACTGTCGACGATGTTTCCAACCAAGTAAATACAAAAACGATCCCAACTACGAGATACGCAAGGCGGTAAGTCTCATACATTCCTGCTATTGTCCTTTAACTAACAGATAATATGGTTCAATTGAAGGCGGTTGTCAATATACAAAAAAATTACGACCGATAATACAGAAACGCGAATTTGTTAAAATGTAGGCGGCATCGAGGTAAATCGTAATGTTGGTGTCTTCACAGTGACGCTGCCGAATCTTATATTCTTATTACTAATCTAAACACTTGCTTTTTAAAATCAATTAATTAGATGTGATTTTGTTCACTTGTTTATTTCGGGTGAGTTCCACTGTCTTTGTACCGACAGTATGTCCCCGACAGTATGTATCACTTTTTGATTAAATAGGTATATTAACTGTCTCTTAATATTTGTACCGCCCCTACAAAAATTTGGTAGATACATGCTCACAAAAGGGGATCGGGAAAGGGCCGATCCCACTCGAAGGAGGCGGCGAAGGGAATGCGGCAGAGGTCGCTAGCTCCCTTATCGCTGCCTAAGAGTCGCTGCGGTCACATTTTGGGGCGATGTGACTGCTACAAACGACCCGAGACAGGTAACACTCCGGTGCGGCCGGGGAATGTCGTCTGGGGCGGGGCGCTGTTCTGCCTCTTACTGACGCAGGGCAGTGAGAGGTGCAATAGCGTCTTGCCCCTGGGGCATGAGGTGCCCGGGATGCACCTTACTTGTGAGGAACGCAGGGAGGATTCTACAAGCCACTAATGCATTCTTGGAGCTCCTCCCGACTGCCGAGGTAGGCCGCCGCGGGGTTTAGTGGGTAGAACGGTTTTCTGGGAGTCCCACACACGCCCTTCATCCCTCCGGAGGGTATGGTGCGAAAAGTATTCACCGCGTTAAAAAAAAAGAAACATGATTACCATATACGCGCGTTATTGTCGGTTGATAACATAGATATATTACTGTGTCAATTCACCCCGATTTCTTGCACACGAATGCGGTTTTATCGTCCGATAATACTATGTCGTGTTCGTGTTTTCACCAGTCCTAATTTTGGGCAGATTCGCCATCTTTGTGATGGTCCCACTGTACAGTACTGTTTCAATACTAGCACCCGCCGGTATTTTCCACAGGGGCTGTTAGTAACTCGTGTGATGATAAATTAATATCCATATTATAGACTTTTCGATGATTTTCTAGAGTGTAACATCTCGTTACTATTTGTCGGAAAAAAACTAAATCTGGTCCTGGACGTGTGTGAAGTGAACCTGAAGTGTTAATAATTATGGATGTCGGGTGTAACGATTACCATAGTTGTCTGTGTGTAATCGCACACGTCTCAATACAAATTATTTAAGAACTTATATCGGAATACCGTAAGATGGAGGAACGTAAGCGCCCTACTTCAATCAGGTCCTTATTGCCGCAGTAGCGTATAGTTTCATAGCCGTCCTAGTGCATTATAAATGAAAAAGATATCGCAATAACACAAGCGATATTATACTTAGATTATGAAGTTCATTATGCGTTACTATTTAATTATTATCACTTCAGGATATTCCGAGCTGTAAACGTCATTCGCGATATTATGAATGTTAATATCGATGACCCAATAAAATTAAAACACTGATAATGCAATCAGTTTCAACCATATTACTCAGTACAAGCTAATATTGACACTTGTCAAAATAAAAGTAGCAGGCCTCGTTACAATATGAAGTCTTGCATTCACTGTAACATATTTTTTTAAAATTCTTGTTTATTATGATAAACGATATACGACAATAAGACTAAATAATGACCATATCAATTGAAAACATCTAGGCAAATAGCTCACAACTCACAACAATAATACTAAATTACAATAATTTGTAATAAGCGCCAGATACGCTAGGATACAGAACAGCATAAATTATACAACGACTTGTGATAGCTAAGAGCCTTGAGCCGATTGACTGGATGAACTAATGAAAAACGCTATTTTGTTCGATTTGAATTATTAAAAGCAGCAACAGCCAACGAGTGGTATTACCGCGCCGTGTATACATGCCTGAGGTCAATGTACTATAACTACAAAAACAAAACCTTAAAAGTTGTCCTGTTTATAAAACACTTTTTTTTTTGTTCATATTTCGCCAATTATCTTAGAACATGTGTTAAAATAATATGGCACACCCTGAAATCAAGTTTGTATGTTAATCTTTTATAGGCATATCCAAACTCAATGTGATTAATAATGGACGATGGGGCAGGTGAGTGAGCATGAGTTAGACACAAAGTTTGTCAAACGACCAACGATAACTTAAGGACATTGAAATTTTGGTGCGGCCGAAAGTTTTGGTCATTATTAGCCCAAACAGAAAAAAGTGTTGAAATACCTATTTCTGCCACTGCGTTGCCTCTCACAGTTTAAGGGAAAAGAGGGGTAGGCAGGGTGGTAACGCACTTGTGACTGTTGAGTTGCTGATCTCCATGGTGACGTTACTAGCATGGCAGTCACTTACCACCAAGTGAACCATTTGTTTGTTTGTCCCTATATTGTATAAAAAGAAACAGTTTTGGTATGCATATTCCTAAATTTTCATTTTCTGTCCATTTTGTTGATCTTTTAATAAACTATATCTTTGAGAGTTTTAACTGTTGAGTAAAAAAGATACTCTACAGTGAGTACATAACAAACAAGGTACTACCTAAGGTACTATTTAAAAGTGTATAATCAGGTGTTAAACTAATCAAATCATTTATTTATGTCATTTCACTATTCTATAATTAGGGGTTTTATCTTGATTATGACTATGATAAAACCAATAATTGTATAATATAGTCTGAAGTCCATTACGGAATGCGATAAGTGAAATTGATAGTATTCGAAGTTCGGTCTTATCATAGTAGATGTAAAATTGTCAACAACTTAGTTTTTGAGAAGCCTTAGAGGAAGATTCAACATTATGTTAAGTAAATAACGATTATATCTTAAAAATAACAAAAAGTATGACATCAATTCATACATACGATTATAGTGTTTAAATTATATCTTTTTATTATTTATTATTCAAATATTTTAATTACGGCTTCATGTGAACTTCTTGGTAAAGACTTATTATAATTTATGTTTTTTCTCCCGTCATTTTATATGAAAGTAACACAAAATATTTATAAGTTTAACATCCTTCACTTCATTAGAGCTTTAACACAAACTAGAATGTTGATGGGCAAAAAAAAAAGAATTAAAATAGTTAATTATATCAACATTGGAATTATAATATTTATTTACTGCTAGTAATTAAATAAGGATCACGTAACAAACATAAAACAGCATGATTTCAATTAATTTACAGATCTACAAGTTAAGAGTTTTAATTATTTTTAATTTAATAAAATAAGTAAGTAAGTACAATACGATATGAGAAAGTACAATAAGAGTTAAGTTGGTTACTGCGTTGTATTTGTATTTTGAGCAGTAACACAACAACCCAAGAGTCTTGTAACAATATCAAAAAAACAATTATCTGTTGATTCTTTTAATATTTACAATTCCTGTACAGAATCTCTACAATCTTTCATTTAAAATATCTTTTATTTTCCTGTACTATATTGTATCAATATAAGTAAACAATACATAAGATAGTAAGAATACAACTATCAATAACCAGTCCAAAGCATGCATATACTAATAGACTAACTTTCACTTCAAATTAATTTATTAATACACACCATTCGGAATTCTGTAACACACATCCACAAATGTAGACACACCACTTTTCAATTGATGATCATCACCATTAATTCCAGTTTCTATATCCATCTTAAAATGTTGTTGTTTACTTCAGAAAATTTATTTATCGAGCTCTATGGGTTTGTTGCTCGAGCGCAACGCGTTTACAGCATGCGCAAGCGACTGTCCGACTGGCAAGAGTTCCTGCCTAATCGTTGAGGTACTTAAGGTCATATTGTGTTAAAGTCGCGTTGACGCGGTCCTAGTATACTTCACTATCATATACCTACTTATATTGCTGGGATATAATGAAATAAAATTGATAAATAAAAACCGCCTGGCGCACCTTGCCGCCCCTTCCGGACAACAAAAGACATGACCACGTTTTCCACATACATATCTATATTGTATATTTTAAAACAATACTTTGTCGGTGTACCTATTGTAATAGCTTACTCGATAGATTTAGAAGAAAAAAAATATAACATAAAGACAGAAGTATCCTCATTGGGTTACACAGGAGTAGACACTTCCTGCAGCTTATGTTCGTGTCAACACGCCTTTACTATTAGAGTCTTGGTCATTCTTCAATGAACATTTTATAAATTATCTCATGTTTCCGTCGGAGATTGCGTCAATATGTTTCATCTGATGGTCCTTACCTTTTTATTTTACCCTCTATACCATGTTATGTTTATTTACGTTCAAATAATTTATAGTTTTTTTAAATACATTTACCACTGCTCATACATAAGTAAAAATGAGATGTTAGATACTTTAATTCTGAGATTCTGAAAAACTTTGAACTAATTTCTAAAATATTTTTAGTTAATTTGACTGTGTTGTAGGTATGCTTTAGTTAAACTTTGCTGTGATGATACTATTTTAAAGTATATTCAATATTCTTAATTCGGAATTATTCTGAAAAGTAGAATCAACCAAATTTATCAAAATAATTGCTAGGTTACGATATTTCAACTGCTGCCGTTTGGAAGTTGTAATTTTTTATATGTCAAAAATCTTGTGTCACTTCGATTATATTGTGTATTAAGTAGTAAGTAGTAACTGTACTCCGCACGTCAAGAAACCAAGGTAGGATAATTTTTCTTTGAGTGGATACATGCGATTAGTGTTCTAAATTGAAGTATTAAATTTAAATTGTAAATATAGGGTTTGGTTACTCTTTCTTGTTGATGATCGTTGCGATTCTTTCATCAAAGCATTTGAATTAACCACACGCGTATGACATAGTTTGTCTTTACTAAATGTGAATTCAATAAATTCTTGTCCGTCAGCCTCAGAAACTTTTTCATTCTCAAGACCTATTAATAAGTATAGCTATACAGGTAACAGACGGCTATTTTCATTTGTATATTTCTATAAATTTATTTTACAATCATCCTCACTAATTTAATTTTTAGCTACGATCATATCTTTTGGCTTTAATTAAATAGTTTTTCATATATATTATCCACACTAGAGTACGAAATTTATATCCAGTTCTATGTATAGGTACCTAACATTACTAGAATAGGTTAACGTTGTCAATAATAGAGATTCAAAACATTGAAATTAACATTAACATTAAAATTTTTTTCTCATTCTCAAGACCTATTAATAAGTATAGCTATACAGGCAACAGACGGCTATTTTCATTTGTATATTTCTTTTCTATTACAAACATTAACATTTACACTGCTTCAAAGACAGGGATCTGTCGGAAAATGTATCTGCCGTTGCTGGCGAGATCACTGTCGCTATGGAATATTATATTCCCTACAGTGAGGTCGTCAGCACAAGGGCCCGGCCCTGGTTCAATCGTCAGTGCGCTCACGCTGTCACTCACAAGCAAGCGGCCTACCGCGCATGGGCCAGGACCCGTGATCCAGACCATCCAGATGTAGATCGCCTGAAAGCAGCGTACAACAAAGCCACCAGGGAATGCAAGAGGGCTTACATTAGAGCAGATGCCCAGCGCATTGCACGGACTGGCTAAGAACTCATCGCACACCCTATGAGTAGTCGAAAGTTCTGGCAATTGACCAAAGCCGTGCAGTCCAATCACTGCCATTCCTCGCTACCACCACTGAAGTATCCCGACGGATCGCTCGCCCATCAGCCGCAAGAGAAAGCGAATCTGCTTGCTGACCTTTTTTCCGGCCAACTCCCGAATCGAGGACCGTGGTCTACACCCGCCCACCATTCCGACCTGCGACGTTACAATACGGGATATTCGTATTCGGCAAAGTGACGTCCGCGCGGTGCTACAGTCACTCGACGTCCGGAAAGCGTGTGGACCAGACGGTATTCCGGCGGTGATTTTTAAGAACTGCGCTCCAGAGTTGTCTCCAGCATTGATGCGCCTATACCGCCTGTCGTATTTCTCTGGGATTGTTCCGGAGATTTGGAGAGAGGCGAATGTCCAACTCATCCCCAAAAAAGGCGACCGCTCCAACCCGGCCAATTACCGACCTATAGCCAGAGGTCAGATACAGAGGCTGTAGAGGCATGGGGAGTCCTTGGCTATCAGCCTCGATATGGCCAAGGCTTTCGATAGGGTCTGGCACCGTTCGTTCCTCTCCAAGCTTCCTTCATTCGGTCTGCCCCCAAACTCTGCAGCTGGGTGGCCTTATTTCTGCACGAGCGCCGCATTAGAGTCCTCTGCGACGGCGTCACCTCCAATTTTCAGCAGGTTAATGCTGGTGTACCTCAAGGTTCCGTCCTCTCACCCACACTGTTTCTTCTGCATATCAATGATATGTTGACCCTTGGCGATATAAATTGCTATGCAGACGACAGCACAGTTCATGGACGATACTATGGTCACCCTACAGCCAAATCAGCGGACGTTGAGGAAAAGCGACAAAAGCTTGTCACTGAGCAGGACCGGGTCGTAGGCCACATTTCTCAATGGGGTCATCAGAATCTGGTCGAGTTCAATGCCAAGAAAACACAGGTGTGTCCATTCCTCCCCTTCTCCACTTTTCAGAACACTCAACTGCCACTGCAGGACAATCTCAGTATCCTGGGTATGAATATTGGCTGGGACCTCAATCTGCGAGAATATATTGAAAGCGTTACTAAGGCGGCCTCACGGAAGCTGGGTATACTTAACAGAGTGAGACGGTTCTTTCGACGGTTCTTTCGACGAACTCTTCGAACTGATCCCATCCTCTCCGTTCCTCTATAGGACAACTCGTGCTGGCCTTGAAAGTCACCGTTTCAGAATGGTAGACATACGCTCCCGAACTAAATGGCTCGGCTCTTCCTTCCTGTACAGATCGATTAAAGACTGGAATTTATTACCGGCGCACGTGTTTTCCTCCCACTACGATCCCGGTCCTTTAATAATTAATTTACAGGTAGTACAGTCACACTGATTTCAGCACGAATGGGTCGGCTCAACCGGGGCAGTATTACCCTCTCTCAGAAGATCAGCCTAAAGCGACAGCATCCGTGCTGTCGTGTTTTGTTGGTGAGTGCGAGATCGGTGGCCCAGTGATAAA
Organism: Hypercompe scribonia; assembly: GCA_949316085.1. Taxonomy (NCBI): domain Eukaryota; kingdom Metazoa; phylum Arthropoda; class Insecta; order Lepidoptera; family Erebidae; genus Hypercompe; species Hypercompe scribonia. The sequence goes on along the minus strand of OX438974.1, from coordinate 9,640,001 downwards.
GGGGTGACAGTCATCGTAATAAGTTTAACTACTTTACAATGTCACGATGACTGTCAGACCTTTTACGTCCCCGAGTGGGGCGTGAAAAAGCATCTCATTAGGCCGCCATAGCGTGGGTCGCCATATTGCGTTGTCGTCATTCGCAGTAAGTATTCACTGCTCTTGGATTCTATTCATGCTCTTCATCAAGCAGAATAGAGTCACTTTGGTAGGTTAAATATAAAAAAAAATATAACCCTTGTTAGTGGCATTTGTATTAAATGTTTTTTTTTCAAACTCATTATTAAGTAATTCATTCATTACCTCTACAGCGAGAGGTTAAAGGATCGCTTATTATTGATAAAAACCTGACAGATAATTGCTAGTTGTATATACATTTGTAGACTAAAAAATGTTTATATTATCTCTACAATGTACGAGTAGTTCTTAATAGCGCTTTACCTAACGAGGGCCAAAGATACAGAAAACAAATTACAAAATGTGCTTGTAGGTACAACAAAATAGCTAAATATTACAAACATTGTTAATTTGTTACGTTTCCAATTTTTTTTTATCCAATTTGTTACAAATTTCTGGTATACTTTACCTCGAGGACCTATCTTGAGGTAAATTTATAAATTTTAATGGTCTTTTTTTAAACTATACCAAACATGCTCAATGGAATTAAGAACCGGGCTGCGTGCTGACCAATTCATAGTATGTATTCCAACCTCTTCACAATATTCTCGATTTTGTACAGCGGCGTAGGATTGGGCATTATTTTGTACTACGAGTACAGTAAAATTTCAGGTATTAATTCCATGTGAGCTTCTAAAACCTCTGTTATATAGCGTTGAGTCATCAAACCATGTGGATCAACACAAGTATTTTTTAAAAAATTACGTCGTCCGTTTCAACGTTTGCTTTTTTCTAAGCGAGCACCGAAATTTTCAATTACTCGTCGGCAAAGTGACGACGAGATCGCTGATATCTCTTCGTTGATTTTTCTTTTAGTTGACGTAGTGTATTTAGTTTATTAATGTAGACACAATTCTTCAAATGACCCCATAAAAAAAGTCTGCTGGGAACAGATCTGGACTTCTAGGTGGCTATGGAATGTCACCTCGTCCGGAAGTCAGCTTTCCCGAAAACATGACTTTGAACACTGGCAGGGACTCATTGGATGTATGACAAGTAGCTCCATCTTGTTGGAACTATGTGTTGCGATTGTAGCCAGTAAATTTAAGTAGTATCGCTCCCAAGAACTACCGTAATTTGTTTGCGCGGGATGTTAGATTAAAATGTTAACGAATTCTTGGCCCATCCTGTAATTGGATGTCTGACAAAATTTCATTTACTTAACCATAACAAGTTACACCACTGTCTTTTTTCTTCCAAATGGACTGATTTTAACATATTTGTAACACGTAGGATGGCAGTTTTGAATGTAAATGTTAGTGACAGTTTCGGCATTCACTACGAGCTTACCAGAGCGACTAATTGCGTTGATGTCTTACAACGTCAACGTATGGCGCAAAACACTACCGCGGTGTCTGTACTCTATGTATGAATATTAGTTCAATAACTTAGGGCAACTTATTTTGATGTAATCGTATAAATTAATACCACTACAATGAGAATATAATCGCTTTTTACACTCCACATATACTCGTTGTAGTGCAAAGAAAGTAGTGTAAGAAATTCTTTACAGAAGAAGTCTTGGCCTTAAATATAAAACAAGGAATGCAAAAGAAATATCACTATTAATGTACTCACTACTCTTTTTTGATTTGTAAAACACGTCCTTGTAAACAATCAAATTTGAGTCTTCATAACTTATATCGTCTTTGCCAGTTTCTACATCCATTTTGTTTGAATGTTTAAAAAAAGAACGGACGACACTGATTATGATGTTATGCGCGGAATTGAAAAATTGAGAGCGCAGTAGCCGTAAACGTACATCACAGAACGCAACACCACATCTGTAGTATAAGTATTAACACTCTTGAGCCGCGACGAGTAACACTTTTAGTGTAAAACTGTCACTTCTTTGTGTCTTTATCCATCCGTAAGTATGCACTAATGTATTATCATTGGGTATTTACTTATCTGGAGTCGTTATGATAGTGAATTTCTTAAGATTATGTCTTTAATTCGGATTAAGTATTTAAAATTTAAATATCGTAATCGTTAAGCTCACTGAGAAAATAATAAGTTTATAATTCAATAATTTAAGTGGGACACAAATATTTTGGGTACACTAACAATCTTTTTGACGAGGGTACAAGTTTAAAATTTGGTTTCTATAAAAGTTCTTTATATTTGATTTCAAAAACACGGGAATTTATGGATACATTTATGAACTTCTATCAAAATATTTCATCACTTTATGTCAAGTAATCAAGAGTAACGTAACTTAATTATTATACTCGCGTGGTTCAATGTCGACAGATAATTAAATCGAGATACTCGTATAGTGAGCTGGTTGTGTTATTGTCACAATGTCAGCATGTATTTGTCAAATGATGTATACAGGCAAAAGTATTGGTTCAAACTTACTTTTAGATATCTAAGTCATTAAAAATAGTTTCCACGTGATTACTTAATTTTATGTGTTTATATATGAGACATCCTTTAAACTTGTGTTTATAACACATAACTTACTACACTGTCAGCTATTTGTATACACTACATACACATGTAAGTGAGAAACTTGAGAAACTACCATATTACCGAGTTGCATACAATTATATATAAATATACAAATGTTTAAATATGTGTAAAATTGCTATTTCCTTAAAGCTCAAATCTCATCAATCTTCAACAGCCTTTTATAGTCCACTGCTGGACATAGGTTTCTCCTTAGCAAGGAGGTTTTGGCCTACTATACCACGCTGGCCAGACAGGTTGGAATAGGGTTTACTTCAAGTTTTCCTTCTCTTTGTAATGATGTTGTCTCATATACTTTGTTCCCTTAGTAGCCTTTTACGACACCCACGGGATGAAAAGGGGTGGTAACACTATGTATTCTTAATTCGTCACTACACGGACAAGTTCAAATCTATGTAGGGACAAAAAACAAGTAACTGTTTAAAAGTTATACTTTATTTTTAAGAATCTATCAAGAGGATTCCACCCTATCTGATGGAAAGCATGAATAAAATCCAAGAATTGTGAGTTATCAGAAGTCTGGTTAAAATAGTATAGGTATTGCCTTGTTTGGGATCAGACGATCGTGTGTAAGATGTATTTGGTAATTATTATTAATATTATCCTTTTTACATTGGTTGCGGCGCTAGGCAATGAAAAACTATGACGGACATGCACCAAGTGAGTTGGTTCATTAGCAATTTATTTATATTGGTATGTGGGTAGAGTACGCAAAAAATAGTTGAATAACAGTATACGCTTCGATAAATTATCTATTATCTAGACGATATTAAGACACTATATTCGTAAGACCACAACATTCTTCAATATCACGTCATCATCATCATCAACCTATTGCGGTTTACAAGCGATCATTCGAAATGGTTCTCTTCAAATTATTTTGAGTTTCTCGCATTAAGCTCCTACGCAAATCGTAATCGGAACATACTCTTTGTATGGGATTTTGTAAATTTTTTAGGTTTCTGTAGTCTGAACGCATTAAAGTTCATCTCTTTATAGCTTTTTTTTTATAGTAACCTACCAAAGTGACTCTATTGTGCCTGATGAAAAGCATGAATATATTCCAAGAGCGAGGGTCACCGTACTCACTGCGAATGAAGACAGTGCAGTATGGCGACCCACGCTATGGCGGCCTAGTGAGATGCTTTTTCACACCCAGCTTAAAGGATTCGGGTTCGTAGTGGGAGGGAAAGTTAGCTAGATCCTTTTATTAACAAAAAATCGAAGCTTCAACATAAATCTAAAAATCACGTATATTAAATGTTCAAGTAAAATCAGTATACCTTCTCTACCAAAAACGCAGCGATGAACTTTTTCTCGACTATCGTCAACTTTAGGTTCACTTCTTAATATCACTTAATATTAGTCATCAAAATGACACTAAAAATATATTTTTTGTGTACGGTTCATCTAAATTCATCGAAAAAATCAACAGCTTTCGGCTCAAGACATCCAGAAAATAATTAATGTATAAAACAGTTAAACATTGAAGTAAATAAAAAAAACATGCGATTTTTATTGCACTCGGTTGTGGTAATATAATTAGAGAACAAAGAACAGGTAAAGTCATTAAGTTTAATTACACGAAACTATTACTAAGAAATAATGTTCTGCCAACATCTTAATTGTGTCTCTTTAATTTTTGGACTTATTACGACACACTCGCTAAATAAGTAAGCTATCCAACACTAAAATATTTTTTGAATTCGAACATGTGCTTTCTGTGATCAGTGCATTCAACTAAACAAACAAAATTATTATAAATTATAATATTAGTATAGATTTACAGATACGAGATTTCGCGCCTACCGCCAATGTCACCCGAGATCAAAGTATGGCCTGACGGCCATTATGCCCTACATTTAATTTCCTTGATATTTATTATTTTAACGATGTACTGTAAAGAGCAATGCAATTTTAATCAACATTAAATATAAAACATGATTGCCCCCTAGCCAAGTTGACATTCTAAAAACTTAAACGTTATTAGAAACTAACAAATGTATGGAAATGACGTCTCTCGACACTAAGTCATGTGGTCACAGTGGGACTTTTGAATCTTACCTAAGATGGCCGGTGTATTTAATTGGGTAAGGAACTATTATTATGTATAATATACTGCATTGTTTAAAATTTCTTCGAAAATAATTAAATATAGAATGGTTACTATATCGTCGGTAACTCTTTTGTAGGTTGTTTTAAGATGTACAAAGTCCATAGTATATTATTTTGAATTATCTTGTAAGGTTTAGCTAGCTTTTACAAAGTTAGCGCTCAAAAACATGATTTTTTATACATTACCCTTCTTTGAATTCTTAAAAAACTTCTTTAAATTCTTGAATTTCGTCGACTAAAATGTTTTATAAACATTAATTTTCTCCTAAAATGAACATTTCTATACATATAGTTCTAAGTGTACAAAAATTAAAAGTGACTTCACTTTATGCTATGTCAAGACTAATATATTGTAGTCATTATACAGAGATAAGTAATGATTCTCAAGGAGAGTTTAAAAATGAATAACGAGCTGTTTTTCAGAAACTGCTTAAGAATGATTAGTACGCAGTCTAATTAGAAGCATGTAGTGACTGTGCTTCTCGGATAGTCTCTAGACGTAGTATATATTTGGTTTATTGATGTAGACACGATTCTTCAAATAACCCCATAAAGAGAAGCCTGCTTTGGCTATCCCCAGGATATGGACTTTTGACTGAACGGCCGCGAGGATTTTCCAAAAAGTAGGGTCCAATGATTTCTTTTGCTGAAATTGCAGCCCACACAGTTATCTTGTGAGAATGAAGTGGCCTCTCGTCTTTAGCTTAGAGACTTTTACTGATCCACTTCCTGCAACTCTGTTTGTTTACATGTCCATTGAGGTGAAAATCAGGCAATAAGATGTCAAAATGACTGAATCGTTCTAACATTGTTTTGGCATATGACTTCTGCAAATTTTAATCATTAGGTTTTAGTTTCTGCACTATCTACAGCTTATATGGATGTAATTTCAAATGTAGTTTCAAAATATGGCGGTGTAACCCTAATTCAACCGAACATTTGCTCGTCGATAAATCTGGATTACGTCGAACCGAAGCGGAAACTTATTGCAAGTTCTTTTCGGCCGGAAGTACTGAAGGTTCCAATGTCCGAAGTCCAGACTTCTCGGAAATCATCTGTTAGAAAGTGACTACCACCGTCCACAAACGCCTACAAGTCGGGTGTTTTAAGATTGTCACCGGTTTTTAAAATAACTTTAGCCTGCTGCAGATAATCTTTTTATATCATTCCTTCTGTTCTCAGTTTTGTCTTCTTATTCATCAAATATGAGGTTTTATAATGATAAAGTTACCCTTATGAAGATAGGAAAATATTTACTTTTATCACACCTCTACCTACCCTTTTCGCATTACAGTCAGGTGTATATATGTACATACATATGTATTGCGTGAAGGGATTTTCACTAACTGAATGTAGTGAAGTACAAAGTCAGTAGGCCCTAAGAATTGGAAAAAGTTGATATATGTAACCAACCGAAATCATTTGGTTACTGAGTTTACTTTTAACACTCTACTCTAAAGTGAATAGAAAAAAGCAGAAAGCAATTAAAATATTTTGGACACTTTTATTTCAAATTTTTATTTTTCTTTTCATCTTGTCAATCTATTAAATGTTTTCTAATCTAGAATTGTTGAACTTTTTTGTATTTATGTATTTACTTGCCATATAATTCTACATAATTACGTTATTATCTTTACTCATAGACTTTTTTGTCTTTATCTGAAGTTTTTAAGTTGAAGATGCCATTGATTCCCAAACTGGACCGATCCCCGTTGCGTCTTCAATGGATCCGACTGTTTGGTTGTTCACTAAAGGAGAGATACAATTTGACTGACCTGGATGATTGTAAATATTTCAGGTTCCTCGAAGTTGCTGGTACTAAATGATTTAATTACATATTCATAGTAATATTATTACTACAAATGTAACTCTGTCCTCCTGTCTATCATGCTTTAACGTCCAAACCACTGCACGGATTTCAATCTAATTTTATATGGAAATACTTTGATTCTTGAGGCAGAACATAAGCTACTCGTTATCATAATAATCGCCGCGGGCAAAGTAAGTATTTTCTTAAATTATCCGTGTCTTTAAGTGCGTGCATCAAAAAAAATAACTGTGTGTATCTTTACAAACCGCTTAAAATATAAATCATTTCCTGTCAATCCATCAAGTACATCCCTCTCATTAAAATTATGATTATTTTGTGATGGTCAATAAAAAAGTTACGTTAAGTGATTTATATTTTTTTTAGTAAGAATTGATTGATTTCTTGTACTATAAGTCAATTTTAAAAGAGTAAAGTTGGAGGGGATCACTGTCAGTCAAATTTACTTTTTGACATCCACTCATAGCACAATCAATTAATCACTTATTAATTCTCAATTATTTTCTCACCAATTCTCTAATCACGTCAGCAGTTTTTAACAGTCCACTGCTGGACATAAGCCCGTCCTTCGAAAAGAGATTCTGGCCTACTATACTACGCTGGCTAGATGATCTGGCATAGGGCTTGTTTCAAATTTTCCTTCTTTTTGCAGTGATATTGTCCTGCGTAATTTTTCCCTTAGTCGCCTCTTACGACACTCATTTAATGAGTAGGGGTGGTGAAACATTTTATTCTTGATCCATCACCACACAAAACAGATCTCTAATCAATTCTTGCTTTTGACGTGAATAATGTCTTTAAAATTACTTCCATAGGAACGCAATCTAAGAAAACGAATGATAACAAAATCGGGCGATACAGTTTTGTAGCTATATATTTATCATCCCCACCCAAAATTCAATTATACCACTGGATAGCTAAAGAATCAAAGAATTCATTGCGATAGGTAAGGACTGTGACACGCCGCGCGCGGTGAACTGGACAGCCCTGCCATTTTGAACGCCATTTTGATGCGTATCGAGATTTCCATTAAGCATAATTTTCGATTCGGTGAAGATACGACGTTCATTTAAGTTTTAATCATCAGCTCTTATCAAAATCTATCGATTATATATATTACTGTGACCGTGAATACAATGTGTGTTAAAATAAAAAAATATATAAAAAAATATAATGTCGGCCTATACGCGTCGGAAAGCCAATTCAAAATACAAGAATCGTATACGGTTGGAAAGGGCATCTCAAAACCATATGATCGAGTCAAGCAGTGCCGCCAACGGAAAATAATGAATGCGGCCGACAGAATCAACGACGGTGCCAGTACAACTTAATTATATTATACATATTATTATACTTATTATATTAATATAGCATATCACTCTATATAGACACTTTACCTTTTACGAGATGTTTTTCACGTGCAACAAACGGCCGTGTCCATGACAGCCACACACCCATTTTTTTTTTAAATTGTTAATTCGTAGTTGGAACTCGGGGGCAATATATATTTCCCTAGTTAAATCTGATCTTCACATTTTTTGTCCAGTTTTGGGAATATGATAGAAATGGAGCTACCCCTGCATAGCTCCACCGGAACCATTTACATTTTGAAAATGAACTATGAGAAAAAAATCTAGGAACCTCTAATTTACGAAAAGGGGGCGGCCAATATACTAGGACATGGATACCATAGTGAATGATAAATAATACAATCAAATAATGCATTGCTTAGAACCCACATTTTAATCACAAATATTTTATAATCGTTAACTTTGTACAAAACCCTTACAAATGCACATCAAATTATATAAAACACTTCAAATATATTTTCTAATATAGCAGTATATACATTATTTTTTTTAACGCCTATTTCCCTGGTTGGCTATGGTATAAACAACTTATAGAAATAAATTAATCCTACAATACTTAAATTCTTAACATCACGTATACATTACAATATGAGTGTTAATAGAATTTAGGATACCCGTAACTATTTATTTATGTTTTTGACAAGTTTGGAATAAAGCCTTTTCTTGATGGGGTATGCTTTTCTTATTCTATAAGTCTTATTTCTTTAGATAATTATTAATATAATAGCTAAGAAATCTCTGGAAATGTTTAAAGAGCGTGTTACGTTATGACGTATGAATTCATAGACTTGACTAGGTTTCTTGTCATATAAACTGAAATCTTTCTTCAGTTTTCCTTCTTCCTCAATACCTCACAAATTGCTGGTCTCTCATATTACCATTTATTTCTTAATCTGATTTTTAATATTATGAACGCTACAATTGCAACCGTTGATCCAATCCCTAATAGTGCTATTACTAACGATAAATAGTCTTCTGTTAACGCGCCATATTCCTTTAATATTGTTTTGGGAACCTTAAAGTGACAATAGATATGATCTTCACAACTAAGGTTAGGACGGTTACTTCCAAATACTGATAACAGCAGACCAATAAAACCATGTTTCAGGAATGAAATTTGTAGGATCCAATTGAAGAGGCCAGGTACATCTTCAGTTTTTATAAAGTTTCCAGAAAACATAACGAACGGTAGTATGAAAAATGGACCCATTATCACGCCATTCTGAAATATGAAATAGACAGATGTTAATAATTGACAACTGTAATTATGTTATAAAAATACCAGTAATCAGACTAAATACTTAGAAATCTCAAACTGAAACTAATACTTTATCAAATAAATTTACTTCTGAAATAGATAAATAAGGTAAGGACTCATTATCTACGTGAATTGTATTTTTTTTTATTTATTAAATATACTAACCTTAACATTAAATATCGCTCCAATCAGAAGCCCCTTACAGAGCGAAACATAGCTCACCATAAGCAAAATAAAACAGAAACTGCATATTCTAACGAAGTCCACAGGCTGAGTTGTTAAAAAGTAAGTAATGAACGCAAACATGAGCGTGCAAACTGTCTGCAGTGGTATAACCGATATTATAGTCGACAAGTAGTAGGCTCCTGCAGAATACCAACGATTGAAGTGCTCTCGACGAACTACCGGTATTTCTTCGGGGACTAGAATAAACAAATTTAGAAAAATATTTACTTACTCAATCAACTTAATACCAAATACGGCTTAAAGTGTTAATAAAATAGCTAGTGGTTAGTGATCCTGCTCACTAAGCTGGATCAATAATAAGATCATAGGTTCTAATATCATAAAAGACAAATAAATGAGAGGTGAGATCATTTTTTATTATGGCAAAACGGGCAACTAAGGTCACACGAGTCACAAAATAAATTAAGTGCAGTACTTAAAAAATAGTCACCACAGAGAATAATGAAGACCTAGCCAATGTAGTTGATCTTGGATAGATAGACACTTACAACTCTTAATTCATTTCGAAACAAGTAATATCACTAAAATATCATAGCACAATTGTTTAATTATTTTATTATTTTTATTTTTCCCCTTTGTTTACCAATGCGCACAGAACCCAAAAACCTACTAATGTTTGAGTCTAAAGGATACGTTTTAACATTACATTAAACCGATTTCTTGTACATATTTCACAGTATGATTTGCCTAAACAAAGTACTACATTTGTATTTTCTTCGAATTCTTTATTGAGATGATTGCAATCATTCATGATATAGTTATACATATCAAACATCCTGTTACTAAATATGTTTGCTTTTTCAATCAATGTTCCCTATTACATTGCAGGAATCACATCATTGCATAAATTTATAATCATCTTTCCGTCAAGAAGCGATAAAACAGCGAAGGGAATCTAAAGGAGGAGAAGAACTTAAACAGGTATGTAATATCAATAAATGTATACTTACATCTTATGCTTATAGCACTAAACGAGGTAAACATGAGAAATAAGAGGCAAAATTGCAAAAATTTGACTGTATCTAAGGCATAAAATCCATCGTTGCCAATCTTATAGTATAAGGAACCTACAAAGAGTGCCATGCCACAGTGTATTGATACGAACGTCAAAGCGAACCATGGATCTCGCCAAATTGTCTGTAAACGAAATAAACGAAATATTAAACTTGTTTACTAGTTATTACTTTTATATTATATTTATAAATATACATATATACACACTAGTACTTTATTAAACTATGCCCTCAAATTGGGCGTTTTCTATCCTGCGAATACTATACGAGTTTATAGTTCTGGTAAAAGGTTCTACTAGATGTTTGAGTTCTCTATACTTCCTTTAAATATACGTAATTTGTACCTTATTTGGTACAATTATAAATGATGAGTAAAAACAAAAATTATGCGATAGACACCGCTGAACGAAGAATCTTATTAACTTGCCCATGGTGGTGTCGTATAATAAATTTAGGCAAGGTTGTTATTATTTTTAGCTTAAAAACATTTCCATGACAGTTTTTGAAAATATTAAATGTTTAGAAAACTCTTCACCTTTTGACTAAGATTTCTATATTTATTTTATATATTTTGAAGTGTATGTATATATATTTTTTTCTGCCTTACAAAAATATGATATTCTTTTGTGGTATGATTTTTTGTAAGTAGAACCTAAATATTAGGCATTTTAATTATTTAATTCAAATAAATCTATGTAATTAATGTATTAATTAAATTTCATGTAGGTTAGCGATAAACGTATCCTTTTTTTTTGTGAGATCAAGTTGTCCATCAGTCTCAGCCAGGTGGACCTTTATTTCTCTTGTTATCTTAAATGAAGTGAGATCCTTTATTTTTCTATATTTACTGGCAGGAGATACGTAAGTGGTTCTCAAAAAATCATAATATTTCTCCACTAGAACAAGTTGTACTTACTTTTTTTTTTAGACAATAGTTAGAGTGTAATTATAGTAGCGATTGTTTTACAGAGACAAAATTTTAAATAAAGTACATTTTTCATTTATTTTAAGAACCTATCAAAGTGACTTTACTTTGCCTTATCAAAAGCATGAATAGAATCCACGAGTTGGTTTCACCATATTCATTGTAAATGCAGCTAATATAGTATGGTGACCCACACTATAAGGGCCTGGTGACGCTTTGGGACATTGAATCGTTTGGGAAGTCACCATGCACTATAGCTGCGGTATGGCTTGACTAAGGCATGTCTTGGTAGTTGATTGTTGGCAGGTGGTGTATTCCTTTAGTGTATGCGTTACCGTGGTGTTGCATAGTGGATCCACGAAGCTTATATGACTACCTATATAACTAATCTATGAAGAGTTGGCTTTAATCATAGAATCTACAGATATTCGGTAAGAACTATGTTCTGAGAAAGCACCGTGACATAATTAATGGACGTGTGATATTAGAAATAAGTTTTTGAATGTGTTTCACTATGATATTATTGGGTAGGGGGCGGGGGGTGGTATAGAATTGGTCGAGGCATTCCTCGATAGTTCTTGTTTACTCTGGGGATACATCAAATGTCGAACAGTATAGTATGTACTTTTCATTTAAGGAGGTTTTTGTGAAATATTTTTGTATATCTGGATTATCATTTGTACTGTAGGCGTTGTATTTATTAATGTTATATACCTACTAAGTAATAGTTTAAACTATTGTCTTAAGAATTTGGCATTTGTCAATACTATTTAGGACATTTTTTAACTTGCTGTTAAGCTAAACAGCATCGCACATTTGTTTAAAACCACTAGTAGATGGTTCTAGGTGGTACTCAAATCAAATTTCAATTAAAATAACTAACTAACTGTAACTGAATAAATCAGAATAGGGTAATTCATCATTATCGGTAAAATAATCTTAAAAATATGATAATCTTGAATAAGAAACTGAATATATTACTTTTTTGTAATTACGTCATTTATTTGATTTAATCCCTATTAATATTATAAATGCGATTGTGTGTTTGTTACGGTTTCACGCGAAAACTACTCAATCGATCATCATGAAATTTTGTAAACATGTTCTTGGAGGTATTAGAAGTACCATAGAATACTTTTTATTAAAAAAAATATATTTATTTAAAATGATTTTTATATTCATTTAAATTCCACGCGAGCGAAGTCGCGGGCAAAAGCTAGTAATTTATAATTTTAATAAAGTTTACTTAAAACGTTACTTATCAGGAGTAAATTAAACCTTAAGTTGTCAAATTACTAAAACAATTAAAATTGTCTATTTAACTAAGTGACACAAACATTTCTAATGTAAAATTGTTATAAAATGTTGTAAAATGAAGAAGTTTTTTTGTTATGCGTTTAGATCTTCCAAAATACCCAACGGATGTAAATGCAGATTTTACCACTATTTTGGTTGTTTCAAGGAAGGCTCATATAGTATTAATTTCTATCCAATGAAACAACAATAATTGTTTTTTAAGGCATACCATTGAAATTAATATCTTAAAAGTTAGCAGATTGACATACATCGGCAGGACTGTCAATCTAGGACGGGCCGCGTGTTTACAATAATACTTTTCAAAGTCCTTCTGCTAACATATGTAATACAATTCATTGTGTTTCTTGGTTATGTTTTAATGGTACTAAGACAATATTATTAGTTGAATCGTGGTATAATAATAAATTGCTACGTGTGGTTTTTAGAGAAAACTATGTCAGAAGATGAGTCAGACGAACATAACGATGTGATAAATATTGATCATGTGTGAGATCAGAGTGAGAAGTGTTTGGGAGTATAAGAGGTAAGTCCATAAGCGCTCATATAATTCAATATCGCGTAGCCCGAGTAGGAAAGTGTTGTGGCAATGTAATGAATACTAGTCGCATCACCAAAGCTCGAGAAGCAGATTAAGTAATACATATGAAGTGTCTTATAGACACGACTCGAGTAAAGTGAATGGGAGCCTGCATGAGAGTCAAGTCCACAAGCGCTCGTATAATCCTGCATCACGTAGCCCGAGCAGGAGAATGTTGTGATATCATAATAAATACGAGCGTCGCATTATCAAAGATCGGGCAATTTAAAGGGTTTAAGTAATTCACGTAAAGAAGTTTATAGACGCAACTCGAGTAATTGCAGTTATAAGTGCTATATGAGAAGTTCAAGACGCCACCATCATAAGTCACTACATAATTACATCTCGTAGTGACGTAATTGGCCCTTTCAATTAATAAGTCTTTAAGTTTACTTTTAATAATAGAAATATTCGGCAATTTCCATAACTTTAGTAGTTTATTTTAAATAGTTGAAACCATACAGTTTTGCGTATAAAGCCTGTTTTCGTACCGCAAAGACGGAGTTTAGATTGTCACGTTTATTCCTTGGCACAGTAGAAGATATATGTTGTAAGAGATTTGAATTTGACCTAATATACCGTTTCCAAAATAAATTATTTATATTTTCATTTTCACATTTTTAATTGTTACAAGTGCTGTCGTCCGCAATCATTCATCCGCAATCGTATCATTGGTTACTGAGTATCTTTTGGTAAATCATTCATATACCAATAAAACAACAGTGGTACCAGTAAACTATCTTGAGGTACTTCGTGCTTTTTCTCTTTCTGTTGATTGAAAAGTTTCCTCCAAGAAAACTGACATACGGTTAGCCTAGATAGATTCTATTGTCAATGGCACTGTATGGTGCACCGGTGTGGGCGGCGGCTCTGACCGCCCAGAATAGGGCGCACCTCTGGCGCCCTCAGAGGATATTAGCGGTTAGAACCATACGCGGTTACCGCACCGTATCGACGGAGGCGGCGTGCGCGTTAGCCGGAACTCCCCCGTGGGATTTGGAGGCGGAAGTGCTCGCTGAAGTTTATCGGCGAACGGCAGACTTTCGGGTGGGTAGCGGCATTCGGCCCCCGCCCGAAGAGATACGCGAGTGGCGAGAGGCCGCTCGTCGAGCCACGATGGCTCGTTGGTCGTCCCGGCTGGAGGCTCCACGTGCTAGCTTTGCCGCCGTGGAGGCTCTCCAGCCGGTCATCGCCGAGTGGACAGGGCGGCAGCACGGGACCCTTTCCTTCCGACTGACGCAGATTCTTTCCGGGCACGGTTGCTTCGGGAAGTATCTGCACTCGGTCGCCAGGAGGGAATTGAGTCCCGCCTATCACCACTGCGACTGCAGTGAGGACTCGGCTCAGCACACGCTGGCGGTTTGTTCCGCCTGGGCGGCGCAGCGTGGGGTCCTCACTGCAGTTATTGGAGTTATTGGAGGAGATCTCTCGCTACCGGCCGTAATACGCTCCATGGTCGGTAGCGACAGTTGTTTTACCGCGGTCGCAACCTTCTGCGAAGACGTAATTTCGCGGAAGGAGGCGGCGGAGAAGGCCCGGGAGGACGATATCCACTCGGACCCAATTCGCCGCCGAGGCGAGCCGGGCGGCGGAGGCGCGCATACCAGCGCCTCATGCCGCCTTGAGTGTGGCCGCGGGTGGACGGGACGGGTTTTCCCCTCCATCCGCTACAATGGTCAGCCGCGAGGAGGCGACGTCCGTGTGTGCCGTACGTCGCCTAAAATAGAGAGTTTATCCACAGATGGTGCCCGAGGTAGCGGGCAGGCGCTAGGAGGGATCTGGATGTCGTAATAGCAGCGGTTCCCTATCTCAGGCGCAGAGTGGCACACCGTGTGGTTTTAGTCGGTCCGATTCCGACACACCACCCCGCCGTAAACCCCGGTAGGGTGACGGCCTGAGGGGGTTTCCAAACGTTAAAAAAAAAAAAAAGATAGATTCTATTAGTTCAAATACTTTCCTTCTAATACCACATGCTTCAAGTTTCTCTGAGACAGGGATCCTGGACATAGCTGAATACTTGAATCATATAGCAGATTATAACTATCATTAACGGATGTCGTTTTATATACATGAGTACATCAATCAAGACGTTATTTAAATAGCAAAAAATTGTAAATAGCCAAGTTCTTTTAATTTTCGAAATCCAAATTGTTGTGCTAATATTTAATATTTTTCTTAGTAAAGGTTTATTTGACGATATAAATACTATTTAAATATCTGGATGACTGAGATGAGTGCTATTGGTCTTTAATTTGTGACGCGGTTTTACAAACGTTTTTTATATCTATACATAGATTAATAATAAAACTTAAGAGTGTACATATTATAGGCACAATTGCTTTTAATATTCTCGTTGCGATGCCTTTGTGTCCAATGTTGCCAGTGTTTTTCAATGATTTAATATACGTTGAAAATGACAAACGGCATAGATGTAGCTATAAATATTAAATGAATTACCTACCTCTATAGAGCTTGTAATGTTTTTGTTCAGTAAAAAAAATAGTTTGTAAAATATTTGGTGGGTAAAACTGCAAGAAATTAACTATGAGATCGAATACTGACCGGCCTGCAACATGGGGATAATGTTAGCCGTAATCACGTTGGCGACAGAACCAAAGAATCCCATGTTCTTGACGTTAATGCAGAAGACTCATCCGAAATCGGTAAGCCTAACTGAAGGTCTTAAAACTAATAATCGTGTTAGAGATAAGGCAAAAAACTACATTCTTTGGTGAGTGCTAGAGGAATCCGAAGAAAAATTGCGAAAATGAACCAGGATGATGTAGGTAACTTTGAAGCAGAATAAACTTTAGCTAGCGATGGTAAATCCAAAACGTTTCTAAAAATACTGTAATATAATCGTTATTTTTTGGTATTATGAAATATTAAATAGGAATTAGTTATTAGTAGTTAGAATTAGAATTAATAGGATTAATATTAATGTTCCAAATTATATTCATGTTGTTTAAATAAATCGATGTTCCTAAATAAGTTATGATTCTCGAATCGATTTAATTAACTTGTATAAAGTTTTCCGATAAATATACTTTATTTTTTAAGCAACATGACTACATGCGCTCGCACCCTACCACCAACGAAAGGTAGGAGAGATGTTTTGGAGTGTTGAAATTATTTATGTAGGCAGTCGTTTCGGCGAAGTCGTGCTAGTCGAGCGAACACTAAACACAGTTCATTTAAGTTACATACAAGCTGGTAAGTGATCATATCTTGTTGTGTAAATACTAAGCTATTTCAGAGATTAAAGAACATTATTATTTAACAAACAGTGCGTATTACGTTACAATTTCGAAATATATGTGATATGTAAATGGTAAACAGATGTTTGAGAATCAATAAAAATACATGTTTCTTTTTTTTTTTAAAAACATTTCTATTATATGTTAAAATACCAAAAATGATTATAACACATCTAAAATATAAATCAACAAGCTAAAAAGGTTAAAATCATTATCATTTTCGGACGATTTAAACGCGGCCATTTTGGCGCGCCAATTCTGTGATGACGGACTACACTCATGTCAACAACGAAGTATTTGGTTCACAAATGCATCGAGTTATTTTTTTTTTAATCAACTTATTATTATGGAAAAGTAAAGAAATATAATGAAAAGTAAATAATATAATAATTGTAAAGATCATTTTAACATAAGTAAGGATATCAAAAAAACGATAAAATACGTATAACAATATTTTTTATGTAGTTAACTGCAAATATTGTTTTGTTTACAAAGTTCGATAAAAATATAAGCTGCTTTACGAAAAGATCCGAGGATTAACAGTCAAATTTTGTTCCACCACTAGCGTTGCGTTTTTGAAATTTACGAGAAAATTTGAAAAAAGCCTCTATTTGATTATGAAAATTCATTGGTAAATTGTAATAAATTTCAAAAATAATTACCTAGATATGTTTTTATGAGGAAGGTTTACAAAGAAAAATATTTTGTCCATTTTGGAGTCTTGTGTATATATCCTATTGTGAAGATTGTCTACAAAAACATGAAAGTATTGATACCGTATTATCTACAATCTCGTTTAGACTTTTACATATATAATTAAGAAAATTTGCGTCATTACCCATAGAGATC